>OX596240.1:48894013-51640263 GCA_951394345.1 Salicornia ramosissima | reverse complement strand
AAGATATATTAAATTTGATAAAGAACAGCCATAGTTGTGTCCTTTCTTACCAAACATTCCTATTCTTTGCGAGATAAAAACCTTGATTAGTCCAAACTGACATCTAGTGTTCATACATCAACAAAAGGTGTACAACAAAATCATAGAAGATGCAGGGCGAGCAAAGTTTCCAAAGATATCGAAGCTGAGTGCAAAGGCAGGGGTTCCTTTAATGTTGATATCTGCTGGGTTGACAGTATGGGACATATACACAGCAGAATATTCAATAAATAGAATAGTGAAAGGTAGCTTGTTATCATTATCAGCATTGGGAACAAGTGCTGTGAAAGTGGCAGTCACCACAGCTGCTAAAACAGCAATGGTTGGCGTCGGTGCAGCAGCTGCGGTTGTCACAGTAGCCGGGTTTGTGGTTGGCAGCTTGGTAGGGCTGCTTCTTTCTTCAATCAGTGGTTATTTAATTGATCAGATTATGGGTTCAGGGGGGCAGGTCGTGCCTAACTTAGAGGGTGTCCAGTTTTATACTGCAAAGACCCCTGATGGTATGTCCCTTGCTTATGAAATCGTTCACGAAGACGATGACTACTAAGCCCTTCTTCTATCTATCTATCTATCTATCTATCTATCTATCTATTTATCTATCTCCCTATGTATCTGCCTATCTATCTATCTATGTATGAACTGCGAGGGATATTAAATACTCTTTGTAACATAAATAAAAAAAGCTAATAATAATTTACTGATAGAGATTTATTGAGCATATACTCAAGATGAAAGGTTGTATTAACATATTAACAAACGGATGTCTTGTTAGAGTCGCCTAAAGTAAACAATCAAATAATTCATCGACAAAACTCTAAACTATCATAATTCAAAACCATCATTTGCAAAGACGATAAACTATAGTTTTGAGAATCATTGTCTGCAAATATGCTAAAACTATTACACAAACAAACCATCGTCTGCAAATACGCTAAAATTATTACAAAATGAAAACCTTATTCAGAATGATGCTAAAATAATAGCAACTAAACAATCATCCACAAAGACGCTAACTAACTCAAAACCACAAATCGTTTGAAACGACACTAAAACTAACACAAACCTAACAATCATTCGAAAAGAGACTAAAACTAATATCATTGGAAAAGACACTAAAGCTAGCACCTAAAACCACTAGTTCGTTTGAAATGACTAAACTAATTAGGCAACCCTCAATACAAAAAAGAAAGAAATAAAAACATTGTTGGATGTAGCTAGTTCCAAGAGCTTTCCAACAAGCTGTCAAACATTTTATTCCTAGTACCACTCGCTCGGTGGGGACACCTAAAAGTGTCCCCCCAAATGAGGGAAACAATGATGAGCCGTCTTTCGTACTAACCCAGTGTCATAGTGTAGCTAAAATACAAGAATCGAGTGAATTAAAGTGATTGGCCGACGATCCAAAATATATACGTCCCAAATGATTATGTTCATTATTATAAACGTCCCAAAGTATCCAAAATCTAAAAACAACATATTTTCATACAATAATTAGACTTAAATATGACCACCGCGCACGATTTTGACCATAACATTTTACATACAAACTGTACTAATGCGATTCCAATGTCATTGAAAAGTAAACTTCTAAACCTTTTCAACGACAGTCCTTCCAACACCTTAGGGGCAACAAAATATGTTATAACGTTTTTAAAATATGTATAAAAGCAGATATGCGCTATAGCGCATGCTACTGGCAGCTTTTTTTTTGTTTCTAGAAGCTGGTTAAGATGTGCTATAGCCACCCATGCGTTATAACGCATGCTACTGATAGTTTTTTGTTGTTGTTTTAGAAACCAGTTAAATGTGCTATAGCGCATGCTCTGAACATGGCTAGACCACGTTTTGGCATGCGTCATAGCAGATGTCTTTGGCGAGGCCTATAAAAAGGTTCATTTTATCTTCTTCCATCCTCTTCTTCCTCCGTTCCCCCATTTCTGATTTCCAAGCTTTCTCCCTTCTTTTGTTTTTCTTAATTAGAATAATTTTTCTTCTGAAATCCAATGATTTTTTCTAAAATTTTTGGTAAGTCGTTTTCTTCCAAATTTTTTTAAAGCATTCACCTTTATGTTTCTAATTTCATAGAAAAATATTAAAAAACTTTTCGTAATATGTATTAGTCTCAGTAATTTGTTTTTTGAAAGTTGTAAAAAAAGGCATATAATCTGGATACTTGTTCGTATAACTTGCATTTCTCTTAACATACTCATCGAGTTGACTCAATTCTTTTTTCAGAATACTCAGTAACCTTAGATCTATGTACGAAAGGTAAAATTTATGAGTTTTCATCAAAATTCACTTTGTTTGAGTGTTTATAAGTACAATGTGGTCAGTTTGAGCATTATGTTTATATTTCTGCATGTAAATATTGTTTTATGCCCTAGTTTTTTCATGTATTTTGCTTTGTTGAGTTTCTTACCGTTTATGTCAATTTTGAAGGCTTTAGAATTCATGTTTTTAGGCTTGTTCGCTTTTATTTCATGTCGTTTAAGTTTAGTTCTTCCTTTTAGTATCATGTTACGCCTTTATGTTTTTCATGTCTAGTTTCATATGTTGTTTTTCTTTTCTGATTTTTCTGATTATTTAGGTTTTTAGTTCTTTTCTTAGTGTTTTATTTTATTTTGCCTACCATTTTTAAGTGTTTAAAGCATGCTTAAGCGTTTTAATGCATTTTTAAGCTTAGTATCATATTAGGATCTTAGGAATTTTTTTGTTCTCTTTTTTTAATCTAATTTTCCTTTTTATGCCATTACTCCCTCCCTCTTTTATTTTTAATTTTCGTTATTTAATTTTATTTAATACATGTTTATTAGTTTCATATATTTTTATTAATATTATTTCCTGCATGTTTTTAAGTCTTAATTTTATTAATTTATGCATATTGTTTAGTGTTGATGTCATTATTATTATTTCCATGCATATTTTTACTAATCCTCTACTAATCTGTGTTCTATAATAGTTTTTTTAATTTAATATCCATACATATATTCATGCATACTAACTTCTTACTTGTCATTATGTATTAAATGTTTATGCTTTATTTATTTTTCTTTTATAATTCATTATTATGTGTTTCACACCTAGTATCATATTTAAGATAATTAAAGACCGGTATTTAAAAAATCATGCTTAAACAAGTTAATTCATGTAATATGGACTTAGGTCTAAAATTGAGTTAAATAAAGTGACCACTAAAATTAGGCTTTAAATGTGCATTAATTAAACCCACCTAGATTAATCTTATGTGTTAGTAGGTTCTTTAATTAGAAATATCTATGTTACTCGGTCCTAACGGAATACACAAATCAAAGTAAAGGCCGCTACATACGGACGCGGTTCTTGACCAAGTCCGTACCCTCACTCCCGAATCCAAAAATCTAGTTTTGAAGCAGTTTTCTTTACATACTTCTTATCCTGTCGGAGTAGTATTTGGACATTAGAGTTATCTTATTTGTTGGGAACTAGGGTTTCGCTGCTCTAGCTACAAATCAAATATAGAATTTATAAACCTAACAAACTAACATGTAGTATTAGTGAAGTTAGGGTCGAACCACAAGGAAGTAGGTGGATTAGAATTGATTTTAAGAGAATCTTGCAAGTTGAGGATCGATTTTTGGTGTTTTGGAAGGATTAGAAACAGAATTGGAAAATAAAGAAAGGAATTGAAAATAACATGAATTAAAAGCCTAGGAATTAGATTTCATGAATTAGAATTAACTTAAGAAAATTGAGATTACTAATCACTCTCACTCAAGGAAGGGTTAACAACCAAATCCTAATCCACTCTTGAAATTCCTAAATCTCTTTCGATTAGCTTAGAAATCATTCAAGTAAGCCTAATCTAGCCTATTTCGAATGGCTATGAACAAGCTACCATGAATTAATTGGTCTAACCAAGCAATCAACTATTCAATGCATCATCTACTTCCATTAATGATTCAAATGAATCAAGATGACGAACATGAGATTAACAAGCAATTAACATCCACCATTAACCCTAAGCATCATCCACACATTCAATTAATCAAATCCCTAGAAAAACTAAACTACTCAATCATAATTAGGGAAAATCATGGAGAAGAGAAAAATACTAACAACAATCAAGCAATTAACCTAAGTAGAAAAATAAATGCAATAATCAAACCCTAATCTAATTGCAAAACATGAGGTAGATTGAAGTAAAAGCAAGAGAATTGAATTAGTACCTTGTATTAAGAGTAGAACATGAAAATCAAAGAGAAATTGCAAGAATTTAGCCTAATCTAGCCAAATCTAGAGAGAGAACATAGAGAGAGTGTGTCCTAATTGTATCCTAATTATGGCCTAAAATTCTCCTCATACGAGCTTAGAAATTTATATTTATAAAGCCCTAAGCATGGACCAAAAGGGAGTCGCAAAGTGCTGCAAAACAGCCTAACACAGTTGTGTCATTATGTAGTATCCGGTCGTGCAAAGGATCCCTTGGCTCTGGCCTAAATTGCTTCATACTGCACGATGGTGCAAGGATAAGTAGCACGACCGTGCTACTGTAGCTGCATGGTCGTTTCACTTGAATCTGCATGGTCGTGCAGTGCTTTTTTCTTCACTGCGCACTTGATTTGAAAATGCTCATATCTACTTTGTTTCTCAGCAAAATTGGGCCTATAATATATCAAATCAAAGATCTCGGAACAAGGAATCATCTCTATGTAGAAGGACCTGAAAAAGGATTATAGAAAAAAAGATATGAGTCTTTGAATCAGATCATTGTGCAAAAGCACTTGTAATGCTTTTAATTCTAACCCAATCATTCAAGACTGAAAATTCTACGATGAAAGACTGAAAATTAAGGAAATTAAGTCTAAAAAGCACAAAAGACAAGCGAAAAGGAGCCGAAAAATAAGTCCTAAATGGACCAATCACTTTTCTGATTTTATCAGATTATACGGGTGTACGGGCACTTCCCTTAAAGTCTCGCCGGCGACTCTTTCTATATACATACACTATCAACCCCTCACTAACACATACTCACACTACATGAAGTGCAAGCATTCAAACGCTTGCCGCACACCATGCAACCATGGCAGTAACCGCTGACCGGTGTGACCGAGGGGTGGACGCAGGTTCCCATACGCGTCCCAACAAATTGGCGACTCCATTAGGGAATTAGGGTTCTTATCCTTAAAAAGAGAGTGAAACTTCAAATGATTTGTGTATAATCCATTGGTACCGAGTATGTTTTAGGCATTATGCATATTGCATGGCTCAGGCAATGTACGACGCTAACCACCATAAGGATACCTACTTAAACCCGGGGGGTTATTGATTGGTGAACACTTCGTTCTTAACCTTTTGGCATTTACAATCTAATAAATCCCACCTATCGACGTGTGACCTTAGTTCCTGACCGAGGCACAAGAATTTTGCTCTTGGATATTCCCTTTTGAAGGGTGGCATGCCAGAAGTGAGCATTTTCCTTAGTAATGGTATCCTTTGACACCCAACCTGACAATGTAGTGAACATAGATAGACCATAGGTGAAGAAATTCATATTGCATATTCATGTTAGTGTGACAATGTTACTATATATGCATTCCCTATGTGCATTCTCATTGTGGTTTGTATGTTTGCCAAATGGATCCAAGCTTTGTGTCTAACCGATTATCAACATCACCCTATATTCCATCATGCATATCATGTAGCCCATGGTCATTTCATGTCAATGTTAGTCTAGTCACATAGCAAACCCTTTAGGATGGATCATAGTCATACACCATCATTCCATGATACATACACCTACTCATCATCATGCATTCATCAAGCAAGAGAAATGACCATGGTTACGTCATGAATTGTACTCCCATTAAAGAAGTAAACACGAGCACATATCTAAAATTAGGTTTACATGTCACATGATTGTTGCTGTTAAGTCCAAATTCCTTCGTGTCAATATCCTCTCTATCCAACACCACAATAAAGACCTTCATTGCCCCTTTGCACTACTCCGAGCAACAAACAACATACCTTGTGTCATATATCGACTCAAACACCACCGAAAACACATCATTGGCCATTCACAAAATCTCCAGCACCACAAAAGCTATAAACACCACAAAAGCAATAAGAACCACAAAAAGCCTAAACACAATGGGTGATCACGAAGAAAAGCTTAACCAACTCTCTAATGACCTAGAAAAGATCGCCCAACTCCTTGAGACCTTGACCACCAAGGTTAATGCTCTGTAAGCTAGCTCTAGCCCATCGATGATCAAGAAAATCGAAAAAAAGTAGTTCCAGAACGTAACGAATAGCATTACCTACTATGAACCACCTAATCATGATGAGAGTCTAACCAACAAACTCCTAAAGAATTTTTAGCCTCTAACATTCCTAAATTTAATCCCACTAATGACCCAAAGTTCCATCTCCAGGGATTCCCTTCCATCATGGCCATTAAATGGATTGAACCAGCACTGTTCACAACAGTGTGCACGCTTTCACTAGACCTAATTTGCGAAAAGTGGTTCTAGTCCTTAATAGGAAAAGACAATGAAACATGGGAAGATATAACCCATGTATTCATGACGCATTATAAGAAGAACACTAAACTTGATCTGTAATACCCCTTTTTTTTGATAAATATTTTCTAGTTAATTAATTATTAATTATTTCCTTATAAGGGTATTTTGGTAATTTGAATTAGTTATTTGAAAGAGTTTTTATATTTTGCGCCAAACCTATTTTCAAGTCTAAATATTATTTTAAATTATGGATAGAATTATTATGATTTCTTATTTTATAAAAATTGAAAATATGCATTTATAATACATAATTTTCGAATATGCTAATAAAATTATTTTAAATTTAAAAGATTGATTCTTGAAATATATTTCAAATTTTAGGATAATTTAATTAAAAATTTCACTATAAAATATTTTATTAAAAAACAAAAAATTTCATAAGAAAATTATATAATTTTGGAAATTGGGAAAATAAATTTGTGTTTTGAAGAAAAGAATTTCGGATTTTACAAAAAAATAAAATAAATAATTATACATAATATAATTCATGATAAACTAAAATCCCATATCTTCCCATAATCATGCTCTCCTTGATCACCAAGAAAGCTCCTTCCAAAACATGGCTATCACCAAAATAATTTTGATCACCCAAATATTTTCATGATTCTCAAACCTACCATATTTCATAAAATCCTAACACTATAAATACCCCTCTTTCCCACGCCCTAATTCCTCACAATCACACACAAAATTCTCTCTTTTCATCTCTCTTTCCCCACGTTTTCTTTCTCTTATTTTTCTTTGATTTTAGCCCGGTTTTGTTTAAAACCAATTTTTCGGACACTTCTGGTCGTTTTTAGAATTTTGATATTTCACAATTTATTGTTCCTCTCAAAAAATCCTTGAGGTTAGGCACAAAAATCACCCAATTCGGAGTTATATTGAAGGAGTTATAGCCTCTGCAAGTTCTTCCTATTCTTTCCAACGAAAATTCATCTTTCATTAATTCTATTCCTCCATCTTCTTCATGGTTAGGTTTCTAAAGTTATTTTTTAAATAAAAATATGTTTTCTAGTCCATGCACATATAGATTAGGGTTACATCTAGATATATTTCGTGAGACCTTATATTAATTAAGGTTATACTAATTGCAAGGTGTTTTCGTGATCGAATTTTTTGAATGTGCGAAGTATTGATTAGAGTTTCGGGATCAAGGTACGTTTAGGTGGCTTGATACCTTATTAATGTGTTTTCATGATTTTACTTGTATACATGATTTGATGAATTAAAGTCTCTTGATTATTTGTTTTGATGATTTAATGACAATTTATTTTATTATGGTGATTTAATGCTTTGGTAATGATATTTTGATGTCATAAAATTTCTATAATTTGGAAATGATGTTTTATGGAAAGTCTTTATGGAACGATTTTAAAAATTATATTTGAGCATATTTACATTATGGAGTTTTAATAAAGGAATTTTGGAAAGTATTTTTATGAGTGTGTTTTATACTCAATTTTATAAAATGGATTTTATTGAAAGATTTTTGGAATAATCCCATCAAGCTTTATAAGCTTAATTGTTATGTAATCTCGCTATGTGGATTTGGTTGATAAGACTATGGACTTTGTATGACCTAGTCTTTCCTCAAGGATAGCCTTTATACAGAAAGATACTAACTTGGGGGGTGTGCACACTTAGAGGAGGAAATTGGGATAAGAGGAAAATTATTTTCAATATTCTTTAATTTATACTTGAGATATTGATTTTGAGTATTTGAGGGTTTTTGAGAAATGAGAAATGATTTGAAATTTTATTAAGATTCATGATTTGAAGTATTTGGGAACGATTTATTCAATGGCATTACTTGAATGTTAAAAGTTTTCGAAAGCATGTTTGTCAAATAAAATGACTTTGAATTATCTTGCACCTTTACGTATTTAGCATAATTTGCTAACCCGTACTTCCTTTTTGTTTTGGCTTGGCCCTACTTATCTTTGTGATAAGTAGATAGGTGATGATGATTGAAGTGGACTGCATGTGCATCAAGCGAAAAAGGGCGCCAATCACCTAGATTAAGATTTAATTATTTCTTTTGCAATATTTTTGAGAACACAAATATTTATTTAACTAGTTTGAAATATAATAAAGTATTGGAAATTCCGCTGCAAATTTAGAGTTCAAGTAGTTATTGGTTTAGCCTTACGTTATCACGTGGCGGTAATACGCCCAAACCCATGTCTACAGTATTTTATACGTATTATCCTAGTATTTTTGTAGAGGTGGATTTGGGGGTGTTACAAAGTGGTATCAGTTTAAAAGCCTAGGTTAATAAAAAGAATCTTGAAATTAAAATTGAAGGGTAGATATAGGACGGGCATATAGGATAGAGTTTCGCATTTAAAAAAATATATTTATAACATTATTTTCCTCTTTGAAAAGGTGATTGAGAAAAGATGTTCGGGTTCTCATTTTGAAGCCTATAATGGGTATGATCTCTGTCTAGGCAAGGCTCTCCCCGACACTGTGGGTAACTTACCTGGGAGATCAGACTTGATCATCTTATATCATGAATCGAGTACATTATTAATTTTCGAAAATAAATAAAATGAATTGAAGTCATTTGATGTTTGAAAATTTTTGTGAATATATATGCATTAGTCACTAGCATTGTCATCAAGGCCCAAATTTATAGTGGCCCATATTGAATTATTTTGATCATTGGATTTACATGTTCTATGCGGAGTTAAGTTTCATACTTTGAATGTGTGGTTTGTTGTACGAACTAAGTTGAGGCGTGTAGTTTGATCAATTTTGAGTTTGTTCGTGCCAACTACTTTAGTCCTTTCCTTTTGAAATCACCAAATAAACGGTGGAAAGTTTTGAGAAAAATATAAAACTCTATGATGAAGACTAGGTAGCCCGGTATCACGAATTTTTTTTAAGGAAGAAGTGTATGGTATTGCTATGTGTTTCACACTGGCCTAAAACTTCAAAGATATGCTATATATATATATATATATATATATATATATATATTGATGAGTTATGTTTCTTTGACCTCGTGGCTATATTAGATGTAAATATTTGAACTATATGAGGTGTATATACATGTGGTCAATGTGGTTGAGTTTGTTACTTTGAGTTAAAAAGATTTGATGATTATCATGGGACCAATGAGGAGTTACTTTGACTTGTTGAATGTCGTAATCAAAGATATTTCGTGAATTTAAGTTACTTAGTATTTAAAAGTTTTGGGAACCAGTACCTTATGAGTAAGGGATGAACATGAAAAGTTAAAGATTTTATGTAATATTCTTTGGAGGTATGAGTTATGACATTAACGCTGATTTATACATGGTTATTTATTATCTAGAGGTAAAAAGTATCTATATATTAAGGAGAGTTATTATGGTTAAAGTAACATTGTTTGACTGTTGAGATTTGAGAACTTGAAAATACATCGTACGAAGGTTGGAGGATTTCAAGTCAGTCAACCGAAAAATTGTGAATAAAAAGTATATGGAAGTGGTACATAAAATAAAGGATTTTATTCGGATAGAAGTATATGTCGAGAAATAATACTTTGGTAAAAGATTTAATGAAGTTAGCTATAGATTAATTGTTTCGTAGTGTATCATGGATTACGCAAAAGATTATACCCAAATGGTTTGGCAATATTGAATATGATTAATATAGGAGACATTATTAATGGTTTTTGAAGGCATTAAGGATTACGGTTTTATTTGAGTAAATAATGAAATTTTTGATTGAAACACAAGTTACAAATATATTCAGCATTGGTGCATTTAAATTATGGGAGTTATGAGAAGAAGATGAGTTTCAAAGGTTTTAAAGGCGAAATGTTGTTTCTTTCGGAGTAGCGAAGAGTTAATGAGTATAATCTAAAGTTGTACTACTGTGATTAATGTAATTATGTGAGAATTGTGAATATTTTGGGAAAGTTGATTTAAGACCATGTTATCAACCTATGTAAGATAAGCTAATCAAGATGAGTGGTGTTTATTTATGGAAAGTTATTAATGTGAAGTCAAATATGTGATTATAGTAATTTTGAGAACTCTTTATAAATAAATAAACCTTTTCTTTAGTTATACATGTTACTGGAAGTATATTTTCAAAAAAAATCTATATATTTAATTTTCAGTGTAAAATAATAATCATTTCATATACAAGTCTTATAAAGTCCTTTATTAAACATTTTGGTGTTTAAAATTAGTTTCAAAACCATTTAAGTTACTTGTAATGTTTCGCATTTAAAAGATTTTCAAATAATGGTGAGTAGAAGTGTAATATTTTACTAGTTTTGCACTACTTTTGGAAAAAAAAATCATTTCTAAATTATAAGTTATTTTGGATGTTTAAATTAAATATTAATGTGTTGTGAAACTTGTTGGTTCATTATTTAACTTGATGCTTATTAATAGTTTAACGACTTAAGGTTTTGATCGAGTTACGGGGACGTAACTCCTTTTAAGGAGGGTAGAGTGCGATAGAGTTTCGCGCATTTGCTTTTTGAGTCTTTTTTTGAGCATTTAAGTCCGGTTAGGATGTGCAAGAGTCTAAACATTAAATTAATTTCTTCAATTTTTACTAAGTTTCGGGACGAAACTTCTTTTAAGGGGGATAGACTGTAATACCCCATATTTTTGATAAATATTTTCTAGTTAAATAATTATTATTTATTTCCTAATAAGGGTATTTTGGTAATTTGAATTAGTTATTTGAAAGAGTTTTTATATTTTGCGCCAAACCTATTTTCAAGTCTAAATATTATTTTAAATTATGGATAGAATTAATTATGATTTCTTATTTTATAAAAATTGAAAATATGCATTTATAATATATAATTTTCGAATATGCTAATAAAATTATTTTGAATTTAAAAGATTGATTTTTGAAATATATTTCGAATTTTAGGATAAATTAATTAAAAATTTCATTATGAAATATTTTATTAAAAAACAAAACATTTCATAAGCAAATTATATAATTTTGGAAATTTGGAAAATAAATTTGTGTTTTGAAGAAAAGAATTTCGGATTTTATAAAAAAATAAAATAAATAATTATACGTAATATAGTTCATGATCAACTAAAATCTCATATCTTCCCATAATCATGCTTTCCTTGATCACCAAGAAAGCTCCTTCCAAAACATGTCTATCACCAAAATAATTTTGATCACCCAAATATTTTCATGATTCTCAAACCTACCATATTTCATAAAATCCTAACACTATAAATACCCCTCTTACCCACACCCTAATTCCTCACAATCACACACAAAATTCTCTCTTTTCATCTCTCTTTCCCCACGTTTTCTTTCTCTTATTTTTCTTTGATTTTAGCCCAGTTTTGTTTAAAATCAATTTTTCGGGCACTTCTGGTCGTTTTTAGAATTTTGCTTTTTCACAATTTATTGTTCCTCTCAAAAAATCCTTGAGGTTAGGCACAAAAATCACCCAATTCGGAGTTATATTGAAGGAGTTATGGCCTCTGCAAGTTCTGCCTATTCTTTCCAACGCAAATTCATCTTTCTTTAATTCTATTCCTCTATCTTCTTCATGGTTAGGTTTCTAAAGTTATTTTTTAAATAAAAATATGTTTTCTAGTCCATGCACATATAGATTAGGGTTACATCTAGATATATTTCGTGAGACCTTATATTAATTAAGGTTATACTAATTGCAAGGTGTTTTCGTGATCGGATTTGTGAATGTACGAAGTATTGATTTGAGTTTCGGGATCAAGGTACGTTTAGGTGGCTTGATACCTTATTAATGTGTTTTCATGATTTTACTTGAATACATGATTTGATGAATTAAAGTCTCTTGATTATTTGTTTTGATCATTTAATGACAATTTATTTTATTATGGTGATTTAATGCTTTGGTAAAGATATTTTGATGTCATAAAATTTCTATAATTTGGAAATGATGTTTTATGGAAAGTCTTTATGGAAAGATTTTAAAATTTATATTTGAGCATATTTACATTATGGAGTTTTAACAAAGGAATTTTGGAAAATATTTTTATGAGTGTGTTTTATACTCAATTTTATAAAATGGATTTTATTGAAAGATTTTTGGAATAATCCCATCAAGCTTTATAAGCTTAATTGTTATGTGATCTCGCTATGTGGATTTGGTTGATAAGACTATGGACATTGTATGACCTAGTCTTTCCTCAAGGATTGCCTTTATATAGAAAGATACTAACTTGGGGGGTGTGCACACTTAGAGGAGGAAATTGGGATAAGAGGAAAATTATTTTCAATATTCTTTAATTTATACTTGAGATATTGATTTTGAGTATTTGAGGGTTTTTGAGAAATGAGAAATGATTTGAAATTTTATTGAGATTCATGATTTGAAGTATTTTGGAACGATTTATTCAATGGCATTACTTGAATGTTAAAAGTTTTCGAAAGCATGTTTGTCAAATAAAATGACTTTGACTTATCTTGCACCTTTACGTACTTAGCATAATTTGCTAACCCGTACTTCCTTTTTGTTTTGGCTTGGCCCCACTTATCCTTATGATAAGTAGATAGGTGATGATGATTGAAGTGGAGTGCATGTGCATCAAGGGAAAAAGGGCGCCAATCACCTAGATTAAGATTTAATTATTTCTTTTGTAATATTTTTGAGAACACAAATATTTATTTAACTAGTTTGAAATGTAATAAAGTATTGGAAATTCCGCTGCAAAGTTAGAGTTCAAGTAGTTATTGGTTTAGCCTTACGTTATCACGTGGCGGTAATACGCCCAAAACCATCTCTACAGTATTTTATACGTATTATCCTAGTATTTTTATAGAGGTGGATTTGGGGGTGTTACATGATCGGTCCATTTAATGAAAACTTGATCGGTTCCCTAGTGTCATAGTCTAGGTACCGGCCAACATTTACAAATAACCCTAACTCAACTACACGTAATATAGTGAAGTAAGGGGTCGAATCCATGAGGAAGCGACGTGCAAGCTTAATTAAACTCTAAACAAGCCAAAAAGGGGAAAATATTTTTGTGTATTTGTTTTGAGAGTAAAACTAGAGAAATAAACTGAATAGGGCCTTAAATTGCAAATTAAAAACTAGAACAAGATTGCGAGATTAGAATCAACCAACAATAACTAAAATGCTAGGGTCGGGGGAATCATTGAGATATGAAAATAGCAAAGAAACAATTAGCATAAAAGGTTGTGGACATCCCTAATTAGATTTCACCATAGTTAAGCTAGTTCCCACCTCACTCAACAATGGAATCACATCACAAAGTAGTTGGCCAAACCACCAAGTGAAACAATAAGCTTCTAATTAGAGAGCTAACAACAATCATCACCAAATTACACTAATCATCCATTAAAATCCATCATCAACCTCCATTATCCCCCTTCACTAGCTATAAAATCTAGCCTAGGAAAGAGGAAAGCAACAAAAGATCAAAATCTACCATCATAGCAATAGAAGCTAAGAAACTAAAGAAACTCATAATTAAAAGCTAAATTAACAACTATTACAACAATTAACACTAATTACACAGTAATTATGGTTAATCAATTAAATCTTAAGATCAAAGTACAAAAATAAAGAGTAAGTGAAGATTGATTTGGGAACTTGGAATAACTAGAAATTGAAGATTGATTGAAGAAAATTGTGCTGAAATCAACGGTTTAATACTTTTTCTCTCTACTTTAGCTCACTAATCTAGTGTTTCACTCTCTACTCTCTACCCTAAATTAAAGCCTAGATACCGTAATTACAATTATTTGTGTATTTGTACCCCGTGAAATAAAATAGAGTAAATCGCAAAAACTCGCAGGGAGGGGCTGGAGCGTTTGCTCAAACCCATATGAGCGTCCGCTCTAAGTAACTGGACCGTTCACTCCGTTGAATTGAGCGTCCGCTATGAAGCTTTTTGGTGATTCTGGAGTTGCAGCCTCAAATGCATCTCAGAAACTCCTGAGCGTTCGCTCACTCTTGTTGAGCGTACGCTCAAATGGCTCTAGCAGATTTGCGCACTTGGTCTTCGAATACTCATATCTCCTTTGTTTCTTATCAGAATTGAGCATATAATGTATCAAATTGAAGAACTTGGAATAAGATGTCTTATCCAAGTGGAATCAGCTGAAAAAGAGTTGTAGATAAAAAGATATGAGTCTTTAAATCAGACCAAAGTGTAAGAGCAGTAGAAATGCTACCAATTTAAGCTCAAATATTAACGAAAACAGCTAGAAAACGACATTATTCGACAAAAAAGCAAAATGAATCGAAACTAAACTAGAAAGGCCTAAAACTTGGAACACTAAGCCTAAAAGGCTCGAAAAACAAGTGAAAAGGGCTCAAAAAATCAGTTCACAAATGGACCAATCAAAATCCTCCAAGCTTGCCTTTTGCTTGTCCTCAAGCAAAAAACAAGAAAAACTAAAAAGCAAAAACTAACTCACTTACGTAGGAATCACGGTTGCTTTTAGCGTAAACAACAAGCCATTTAAACCTCAAAGTCGCCTAAGAGGATAAGTGGTGATCTCGTAAGGGTTTCCAAAGAGTTTTACCCATAACTCTCATGACAAGACTCAAACAAACGCAGAAAAACAAAGGCAAACACTAGACTCTCAAGTTGGCTCAAAAGAGTATGTAATGTAGAAATAAGAACCTTCTAACCTAATCAAGCTTGGAATGCAAATGAACTAGAGTATAGACCTAAAAGGAATCAACCTAGAAAATCGAAAACAATGTATAACACTATAGTCCCTATGTTAGTTCCACCATCTTACCACAATCCAACCTAAAGGTTCAAATCCACATACTAAGGACACCTCATGACTCCTCGAAGGAGCCAGAAAGACACAGGAAATAAGGATCCGCTGTGAGAGGATCTTTTGAATGTGAGGCTCACCCGTTGTTTCTCTCCTTATTCACCTGCTCAATATACTTGAAAAGAACACCCGCAAACGAGGGGGACTAAACCCCACTAGGGCCAGGAGGACTTTTTATGGTTGTAACTGATACAGATTCTAAGGCAACTGCGTTAGAGGAACCAGCTTCGTTATTTCTACGACAAGCTAGGTTTGAATCTATTTATCAGAGAATCAGAGCTGTAACTTGTCTAGTGTGGAATTAGGAATTAACTCCTAATTGGCGTGTAGATTAAATAATTAATTACTAGTTTTTTTAATTAGTTAATAATAAGACTAAGTCAAAGTTTGTAATGAGTTTGTTATTGACTTAGTCAAAATTAGGAAAGTTTGTTACAAGTGTGAACATAGATCAACACACACGCCTAGGAACCTTCCTAGGGACGTGTGGTTTGCTAGGATGGTTAGATTATCTTTTGTTTTATTTTTATGGTTTAGTTGTGAATTAAATCTATCTTTTGGGATATGGTAAAATAGAATTGACCAATCACAAGAGAAGATTTAATTAGATAGATTTTTATTTGATTCACACAATATTTGATTTGGATTGTGTGTGTGAATCTTTTACGTGCCAAAAAGGCATGCGTGTATTTCATGGTCCATATTTTATGGCCATTTCAATTAATAATTTAACAAGAGTTTTTTCTAAAAGAATTTGAGTTTATCTCATACTTATCCATCTAATATTCATTCAGGAGTAATTGATATTAGTGATTGATTGTTTGATATCAGGAGTGGTTCAAGTGAATCAAGATCCTATCTTTGAGTTTAGGAGTGATCAAAGATAGTTATCTGCTTTCAAATCTATCCAAAAACAAAAAAAAAACACAAAAATATTTCAGATTCTTCAAGGAGGAAATCTGAATTCTCTTTCTTTCTCAATACTAAATCTTTCAATCTTTCTTGTTCAAGAACCATTCTTTCTTGATCAATAATTCAAAATTCGGTAATCTTGAAAGTTAGAGCATCAATCTTGAAATGAAGATTCATCAATTGCGTGAGATTTTAGGGTGACGAATTGTCTAGAGTGCTTTCTTGATAAATTCTTGAATTGTTCCCTGAGTTAAGAGTGATAATCTGTAATCTTTAGTCTCCCTGACTTTAGGTTACATCAATTGGCGCCGTTTATGATTTAAACAATTCACCCTTCCCTCATTCTTTCCTCTCATAACCGGAAATCTTGGAGTATGGAAAATTCATTGCAGGATGCTATCAACAATCTGACTGCAGCAATACAACAGATTCAGACTCAGATGAAGCAGCATCAATCTGAGATAGATGCATTGAAAGGCGTTGACAACTCTGAAGTTGGCGACTCTAACGAAGTACGTGCGCCAGTTAAAGCTTCAAACTTTGATGATGATCGCAGCATCAAGATTGAGATCTCGCAGTTCACAGGTGTTGGAGATCCAAAGCAGTTTTAAGATTGGGTTTTCCAACTTGACAGGCTGTTTGAACATAAAGGCATTGATGATCGTCAGAGCTACAAGTATGCCATATTGCGCCTGACAAGCTACGCCTCTTTGTGGCTCAACCACATTAAATCATCTAGGAAGAAGCAGAACAAACCACCAATCACAACCTGGACTGATCTAAAGAAAAAGATGCGCAAAAGATTCTTGCCCGCTGATTATGAGCAAGAATTACATCTAAAGCTCACAGCTTTAGAACAAGGTACATTATTTGTTCATGAATACACTGAAGAATTCGAACGTTTGTCATTGTTGTATAGTATGGAGGAACGTGAACAGTTAACGATTGTAAGATACATCAAGGGCCTGAATCCGAATATTGCAAATATTGTGGAATTGTGTACCCTGCGTAACTTTATGCAAGTCTGTTAAACAGCAAAGAAAGTGGAGCAGCAGATCAAAGATAGATCAAGATCTTTCATCCAGACTTCAAGATTCACGCCAAAGACTCCATCTTTTGGCGCAACTTCAGGTGGCGCAACTCCTTCATCTACAAAAGCTCGTGATTTTAGTGCTTCAAAGCAAAGTGCAAGTGGATCTGCAACACCACAAGGGCCCAAACCTGCAAAGTTCGTCCCTAAATCCGTTCTTGATTTACATGTTCGTTGTTTCAAGTGCCAGGGACGTGGACATATTCCTAAAGATTGCAAGAACAAGAGGACTTTTTTCCTGCAACAATATTATGATCTTAACGGGCAGGAGGAGATATATGAATTTGTCCCTATTGAGGAAAATATGGTTGAAAACCTGGTTGCCTACAATGCTGAGCAGGCAGCAGAGGACGAATTTGCAGCTGATGAAGATGAAAATCCCATCTTTTTTCTCCGCAGGGTGTTACATGTTGAATCTACACCTTATAATTCACAACGGGAGAATCTTTTTCACTCTCATTATAGAATCAAAGGCAATCTTTATAGTATTATCATTGATAGTGGTTCTTGCACTAATGTTGCATCTGACAATATGGTTTCTAAGCTGCAGTTACCTGTTCGTGATCATCCTTGTCCCTATCAGTTGAATTGGTTAGATGATAATGCAGGGATGAAGGTAAAAAAGCAAGCCCTGATTGCTTTTGAGATGGGTCCTTACAATGATGAATTATGGTGTGATGTCATTCGTATGAAGGCATGTGGACTACTTTTAGGGAGACCATGGCAATTTAATCGAAAGGTGTCACATGATGGTGAGTCTAATGTCTATACAGTGACTCATCAGGGAAAGAAGATCAAACTCCACCCCCTACCACCAAAAATTCTCCCCAGACAGTAGCAACAACAGCAACAATCTCAGACTGCACTATTTCTGAAAGCTGCAGCAAATGAAAAAGAAATTCTAGCAGAAGGGCGTAGATACATCATAGTGGCGCAACCCACTACTTCTTCTTCTGATTTCATTAACTCTGATTCTAACAGTTTGCCTGCAGATATGCAACAATTTTTAGATGAGTTTTAGGATGTCTTTCCTGCAGAGCTGCCACCAGGACTACCTCCAGTTCGTGGGATAGAGCATGCAATTGATCTTATCCCAAGCGCAACTCTTCCTAATAGACTAGCATACATGTGCAATGCAGAAGAGTTTAAGGAGTTGCAGAAGCAGATTGCAGAGTTGATGGAGAGAGGCTATGTTCGTGAGAGCCTTAGTCCACTTTCTGTTCCAGCCTTGCTCGTTCCAAAGAAGGATGGAACATGGCGCATGTGTATTGATAGTGGAGCTGTCAACAACATTACTATTAACTACAGGTTTCCTATGCCTCGCCTCCAAGATATGCTTGATGAGTTGTGCGGCGCAACAATCTTTTCTAAGATTGATTTGCGTAGTGGCTATCATCCGATGAGGATTCGTGAAGGAGATGAGTGGAAGACTGCATTCAAAATGAAACAAGGACTCTACGAGTGGTTGGTGATGCCATTCGGACTTTGCAATGCACCTAGTTCGTTTATGAGATTGATGAATGAAGTCCTTCGCCCTTTTCTTAATCAGTTTGTAGTAGTTTATCTTGATGATATTCTTGTGTATTCTAAGAGTTTTGTAGACCATATATCTCATTTGTGTCGGTTGTTTAGTAAGTTGCGTGAACAAAAATTGTTTGGAAAACTTGAAAAGTGTGATTTTATAAAGCACACTACTACATTATAAAGCTATTGCAACACTTGAAAACCGTTGCAATAAGTCTAAAATCCATTGCAATAGACCTATTGCAACGGCTCCTCGACCGTTACACCTGTTGGCGTTGCAATAGGTCAATTGCAACGGTTTTCTGACCTATTGCAACGCTAACAAGTAAACCGTTGCAACAGCACAGAAAAACCGTTGCAATAGACCTATTGCAACGGTTCTTTTGGATTGTTGCAATAGATCTATTACAAGGAATTTCTCATCTACTACAACAGCTTTTCTACAACCGTTGCAATAAGTTCTCTTTACTGCAATTGCTTAAACTATCTATTGCAATGGCTAAATTCATCTATTGTAACACATTTTTAGTTCATTGCAATCAATTAATGCAATAGTATAAATACCTATTGCAACGCTCTTTAGTTTATTAATTAATAAAATATTTATGATTAAAATGATATTAACAATGAATAATAACTACAACAAAAATTATAACAAATTATTGAGTGTTAAATTTTCAAAATATTATGTATATATATATATATATATATATTAATATAGAAAAAATGATAGACAACAAAATTATGTTAATTGCTTCATACATATATCACAAAGGTGCAATTATCTTTGATCTATATTATGTAGGATCTGTCCAAAAATGTCGTCTCATAATATAAGCTAATCTCATCACACACAATAATTCACTAATAATATAAGATCAACATCGATCATTGACATTAAAATCCGGTAAACTTCTTCATTCCATTTCCATTCCATCATCATCTTCATCATTTCTTCCATCTTGTAGCTATATTTAAATATTAAAAATAAGTTAAAAAAATACAAAACACATTAACTTAGTAAATGAAAATAAGAACATAATCAACCAAAATACAGAACAAAGTAACTACTTACAGATTATGAGGAATAGGAGCACTAAGAGGATATTTTCAATCAAATAAAAACATATGATGTATGGCTTTTGCCTATTTGAATGAAAAGCATAGATGTATTTGTATTTATTCTATCAAATGGATGAATAAATAAGATCACAGGAGAGACCATAAGAGATCCCATTGTTTATGATATTAAGGAAATCAATAGCCAGGAAATCAATTGATAAACTTATAGATTTAACAAAGCACTACTCATACATGAAACAAAGCTATACCTCATTCAAAAGCCCTGTAACCCCCCCACAGCCCCACCAAGCAGCCCTCCCAACCCCCCCAAGCAGCCCCCCTGCAGCCCCACCAAGCAGCCTTCCCAACCCCCCCAAGCAGCCTCCCTGCAGCCCTCCAAGCAGCCCTCCCAACCCCCCCAAGCAACCTCCTTGCAGCCCCACCTAGCAGCCTCCCTGCAGCCCCACCAAGCAGCCCCCTGCCTTACCTGCTGTTTACTGACCCCCTAAGCAGCCCCCCTGTCGCCCCAAGTAGCCCCCTGCCGCCCCCAGCAGCCCCCTGTCTCCCTGCAGCCCCCCCGCCTCCACAGCCCCCCTGCACACACAGCTCCCCATAAACCTTAGCTAGT
This sequence comes from Salicornia ramosissima, assembly GCA_951394345.1. Taxonomy (NCBI): domain Eukaryota; kingdom Viridiplantae; phylum Streptophyta; class Magnoliopsida; order Caryophyllales; family Amaranthaceae; genus Salicornia; species Salicornia ramosissima. The sequence continues at coordinate 51,619,664 of OX596240.1, read as the reverse complement.
TTGCAGAACTACACACACAAACTTTAATTCAGACGGAGTATCCTCTGGCCTGGAGAATCAGCACCAGACCCCAAACAAAAAAGGCGGCATTAGGACACACCCCCCACACACACACCAAAAACACACACACACACAAAAACTAACCACAGGCAGTATCAATTTGGCATGAAAACAAATACTACAGAAAAATGAGTGGCTATACATCTCAAATCTATTATATGGGAATCACAAGCAGAGGCTAAAATGGAGATAAACAAAACAAGTAGCTTGGACTAAATCAGCGTCATCTTTGTATCATTGAAAGAATAAGTTCAAAATTGGAGAGTGGGAGAACAAAATCCTATCAAATAAGAGTTAAAGTGCAGCCCAACAACTCAAATAGTGCTTCTGCACCTGTCAGACAGTCCTACCACATGTCCAGCATTCATTCCACAAAAACTCATCCTCCCGTCAAGTTCATAAACTTCTTATTTCTGTTTCCGGTAAATCAACCAGTAGACTTTTGGAAATCAAAGACAAAACTCATCACTAATAAGGCATCAATGAAAGTCATAAATAAAGAAATATTCTACCAAACTCATTGTTTTAGATCCTCCACTCTCAATGCGGTATAAGAATCATATGCATCACTATCAAATGTAGTTCTAAAAACAAATTGTCTACCATACAACTAAATACTGATACACTAGAATAACGACAAAAGATACCTGAAAATTTGTATCCGTATGTGGAGAAGCTCTTCTTTCCAAATCAATTCCATCTTCATCAACATTTTCTCCATCATGCACCTTTAAATACACGATCACCCAACAAAGTAACCAAACCAACACCAGGCATAGTAACCAAAGCAACAATAAAGAATAAGCACATACGCCACCACAATAGCTTTCCATTTCAAAATTCTACTAACGAACCAACATTAAACAATAATCAAAGACTTTAATTATTAGTTTGCTAACCTGTTCATTAGGAGAGTATGTACCGAATGAAGATCTTCCATTACATCCACTTCCATTAGATCTACCACCAACTGCTTCACTGGACTTGTACGAAACCACAATCTTAACCTCTGGATTGGCTTCTAGCAACTTCTGAGGATTAGCATCAAGTACTTGTTCTACTACTTGCATCTGTAAACTTTCCATGAACTCCGAAGGAAAGATGTAGCTTGTGCTTTCCCCCCCTTTTTCAAGATAGAGTTGGTCACACCTTTTCCATAGAGTCGAACATGTCCTCCATGCTCTTTCTTTTTTATCGCTTCATGGTAAGGATCTTTAGCATGCTCGTTAGAGTCAGTTACATCCATTCGGTCCTATTACAGTGAAGGAAAAAAATTTACAACAAGTAGATATTAGAACAGAAATGGCCTAAAAGTTTGTTAGGTAGTACCATGTTTTTACACATACAAATGACAAGTATATAGGCTTTTACCATGTTTTTTTAGCCACTTCAAAGTTTGTTTGTAAGATTTTTCAGGATTCCTTGCCCTTGACTCTCTATAAACCCTTGCCTTTGAGGGTTCTTCCTTGGTTAGATCATTTTCTTTCTATAACAAGGTAAACAACATCATTAATTCATCATAATAAATGAATATTATAAGAAAAGTCTAGCTAGGAAGAGAATTACCAATTTGTGACGCAACATTGCATATGAAGACGGACCCATGGTATGCATATCATCTAGCAATTGTCGATTAGTTTTATTTTTTTCACTTTCGCCCTATCATGTAAATGAATAAGTAAAATTTGTTACTAATTGTAACGACGACTATAATTTTAAAAAGTGACTTGCATTACCTGAATTTCTTCATTATCCCAATAAGTTAAAAGTTCCCTAAAAGTATCATCCGGCATTCTTTTTGGATGATTCTTCCATCTTAAATCATCAACGTCATATGCATAGTAGTGTCTCCTCTTCATCCTGCTTTTGTACATACGCCATGAATCATTTGTTGTTTGCATCACCCACTTTTTACCTTCTATCGGAACTATGTACTTTTCCTACATACATCAATTTTGAATAAAAAGTAGATGACTTTATAACGTTCATTATATAGGTTAAAAATGAGTTAATTAAAATCATACCAAGACATAGCTCCATATCTTCTCATGGGTAGTTAAGCCTCGCCACTCACATTAATTCAGTGGTGCAAATTCCGGATTCCTAGCCAAGGTGTCCAAGAAGCGACTGAATTCTTTGACAATTTTTACCGTAGGATCAACAGGCTGCCCGTATGAGTTTAGAACGATCACCTCTTGTTCTTCTGATGTACGTGCATGAACCTCAGCTAGTTTTGTCGGCCCACAATGCTTTTTAGTTTTTGGACCTGCGATTACAAAAAAATTTCATGTTGTAACTTACACATATGAAAGATTATACAACAGTTTATAGGGAGAAAATTAACATAACTAACCCTGGATGCATCTTGCTTGAGATGGTTCTGCAACCTCTTGTGTACTCACAATCAAGTCATCTTCTAAACTCGGCTGAATTTCACCTATTACATGCTCTTCATTTGCTACTCCACCGTTGTCCAACTCTTTCTCGGGAACTGTTACTTGATTTTGTTTCCTTCTTAACTCAAGATAGGTAGATAATGAGCCTGGAGAACAAAATCTCTTTTGCGGTTGCTTCTTCACATTCTCCTTCATAACTTGTTTCTCACTTTGCATGGGTTGCTTACTTTGGACACTTTGTTCTTGTTGAGTAATTTCTTACTGAGAATATTGTCGAGTACCTTTCCCCTGAAGCGTTTGTTGCTTTGGTTGCTGCTGCTGCTTCTTAGTCTGCACTTGCATGACCTGCTGCTTCTGGTAACAATCCGTTTGTTGTTGCTGCTGTATTGGAGTATGCTGCCTCTGCATGACATGTCTCTGCTCCTGTTGCTGCAATAAAGGCTGCTGTTGCTGCATGACTTGTTGCCTTTGCCTCTGTTGTAGCATAATCTGGTGCTTCTTCAAGCTGCTGTTGTTGAGGTTGCTGCTGCCTTTGACACTGTGCTGTTGCTGTTGACCTTGCCTTGTTCCTTTGAGGTGTGATGGTACAAAACCTGACATACACCCTTTAGATGGTAGGGTTTTTTGTGTGGTTTTCTCCTTCATCAACCATGCATCAATATTAGCATACATCATAAACAAAACTATATATAAAATTCCTAAACAATAACAACCAACTTTATAATATGTGAAATGTGTAATCTTAGAATAGATTAAGAATTTACAACTACTTAAATTCTTTATACACATATTTTTGGTAATTTTTCTCACATGTTCACACATTCCTTTTTAGTTAAAACCATATAGAACATTCTATGGACTAAAGCAAAGAAAATAGGGAAAGAAATAGGGAGGAAGAGATGTTATGGTTACACATTCTAATAGTCATCATACCTTATAATTCAATACATCCTCATCATCTTCATTATCATCATAGTTAGGTATGTATTCATCGTCTCCATCGCTTTCTAAGTCATCAGGTCTAGCATGCTTGATGTGTGTCTCCACATATTGTTTGAAAATCTTGTCAGCAATAGTTCCACATCCTTTAGCTTTCATAATCTCTGCATTTTCCCTCATGGTCTCAATTCTACACTTATCATATTCTGCGGGTTCCCTGCTCCCCTTAATCTACATATCAAATTAAATCAATCAACATATAAGTAACAATACGCAATATACACTTAAATCAAAATACATTAAATCAAAGTTTTAAATAATATTATGTACCATCAGCTAATTCCATTGGAAGATTATGAATAGCATAATGCCAACCATCCTTAGTCACATCTTCAACATAAAAAAACTTGGTGTGCTTGAGACGCCAAAATAAATGGTTCACCTTCGCAAATGGTTTTATTCTTTTTAACCAACATAAAATCATCATCACTTTCTGAAAGAAACCAAGTACATCTAAACAACACAATGTTGAAATGACCATGATAAGATATCTCAATTATTTCTTGTATTGAACCAAAATATTTCACATCTCCTGTTGTTGGATTTTGATCATTTCTACTTGCAAAACTGTGTGTTAGAGCTGTTAGAGTTACTCCACTATTTTGAGTAACACTATTTGCATCTCGCATCATGGTATGAAACCTAAAACAATTGACAAAGTAGCCCGTATACTTTTTAGCAACAAAAGATGGTCCCTTTGATAGGCATTACACATGGCATGGAACTTCTTCACTTTGAGCAAGCTTCCTTTCAACTCTTTCTCTAAACCACTCTTTGAAATCCCTACTATGGTTTTGAGCATTATGCCACTTTCTTTTCGTAGGGTTGTTAGTGGAGTTCCTGTGCTCACTATAAACATTAAAAAAAGATAATAAGCAAAATTTGTTTTACCACAAAATAAACTATTTAAATGGCAACAATGCCAAATTTTCTTACTTAATATATTTCTCCACTTCATCACAACCACAGTTAAACAAAACATATTGATGCGCTTGAGTCCATGATATGTGATCCATCACAAATCCATCATTGTTCTTTTTTGAAGTCCTTCCTCTTCCCTTCACGGGATGCCCAGTCTTAAGAAGAAATTGTTGTGAGGTGCTATATTGACTGACATGAGGTGATGGTGCTCTTGATTGGATGTATCTTTGCACAAATCTTGAACATTCTTTTGCTAGGAATCCTTCAGCCATTGAAGCCTCTGGGCGATTCTTGTTTCGTGCATCCAACTTTAGTTCATGAAGATATCTTTCAATTGCATACATGCATCTATTTGCAATAGGACCACCAAACTTGATTTCTTCAACTAAATGAACTGGTAAGACCATTATGTCAAAAAAAGCCGGTGGAAATATACCCTCAAATTGACAAAGATTTTCAACTATTTCATGATGGAGACTTTCAAGATCTCGAGGGTCAATTGTTTTATTCCATATGCCTTTGAAAAAATTGCACAACCTTATCAAAGGAGTTGCTACCTCTTTCTTTAGAGTTGTCTTCGCTGCAACAGGCAACAGACAATGCATCATAAAATGTGCATCATGACTCTTATAACCTGTGATTTTCTTTCATCAAGTTGCACACAACGAGAGACATTGGAGGCATAACCTTGTGGTAGTTTTGCATTTTTTATAACTTGGCAAAACACATGCTTCTCCGAAGCATTCATCCAAAAGTGTGATGTGGGGATTTCTTCACTGCCACCCTCTAATGTCCTTATGTGAAGATGTGGCACCATCCGAATGCCTTTTTGTTCTTGCAGGACTTGTAAGTCTCGACGAGCTGCTATGTGATCCTTTGTCTTCCCTGGAATGCCTAACAATGTTCGAATTACATTATCAAAAATGTTTTTTTTCTATGTGCATCACATCCAGATTATGGCGAAGGGAAATATGTTTCCAATATGGCAATTGAAAAAATATTGAAATTTTTTTCCAAGGATAAGGATCTTCTTCAGCTTGTCTTACTTTGTCCTTCCTTTTTCCAAATTCATTTGGAAAATCATGCAACAGATCCTCAATCTCAGTTCCTGTCAAACGAGCAGGGGCAGTTCTTTCTTCAATCTTTCCATTAAAATTTCTCTTGTTATAACGCCACGGATGGTCCAAACTCAAAAACTTACGGAAGCTGAAGTAACAATACTTGTGGCTATGTGTTAATCATTCAGAATCTATTTCGTAATGACAATAAGGGCACACAAATTTCCCTTTTGTACTCCAACCAGATAACATTGCATATGCAGGAAAATCACTTATAGTAGACATTAAGGCTACATGCATATCAAACCGTGTGTTTGTTGATGCATCGAATGTTTCAAGCCCATACTTCCACAATTCCTTTAGATCCTTGATAAGAGGTTGCAAGTACACATCAATATTATTTCCAGGAGATGATGGTCCGGGAATGAGTTATGAAAGCATCAAAAACTCAGACTTTGTAGCCAACCATGGAGGCAAGTTGTAATTGATTAGAATAACTGGCCATGTACTATGCACAATGCTCATGGTATGAAATGGATTAAACCCATCAGTGCTACATTCAATGTGGGTGATCTATCTCCTTACTATGATGATGAGAATTAGAGGGCAAATTCTTCTCTAGAGGGGGAGAATGATACAAATTCTAAGGCGACTGCGTTAGAGGAACCAGCTTCGTTATTTCTACAACAAGCTAGGTTTGAATCTACTTATCAGAGAATTAGAGCTGTAACTTGTCTAGTGTGGAATTAGGAATTAACTGCTAATTGGAGTGTAGATTAGATAATTAATTAGTGGTTTTTTTAATTAGATAATAATAAGACTAAGTCAAAGTTTGTTATGAGTTTGTTATTTACTTAGTCAAAATTAGGAAAGTTTGTTACAAGTATGAACATAGACCAACACACACGCCTAGGAACCTTCCTAGGGACGTGTGGTTTGCTAGGATAGTTAGATTATCTTTTGTTTTATTTTTAAGGTTTAATTGTGAATTAAATCTATCTTTTAGGATATGGTCAAATAGATTTGACCAATCACAAGAGATTTAATTAAATAGGTTTTTATTTTATTCACACAATATTTGATTTGTATTGTGTGTGTGAATCTTTTACGTGCCAATAGGGCATGCGTGTATTTCATGGTCCATATTTATATGGCCATTTCAATTAAGAAAATAACAAGAGTTTTTCCTAAACGAATTTGAGTTTATCTCATACTTATCCCTCTAATATTCATTCAGGAGTGATTGATATTAGTGATTGATTGCTTGATATCATGAGTGGTTTAAGTGAATCAAGATCCTATCTTTGAGTTCAGGAGTGATCAAAGATAGTTATATGCTTTCAAATCTATCCAAAAACAACCAAAAAAAACACAAAAATATTTCGGATTCTTCAAGGAGGAAATCCGAATTCTCTTTCTTTCTCAATACTAAATCTTTCAATCTTTCTTGTTCAAGAAATGTTCTTTCTTGATCAAGAATTCAAAATTCAGTAATCTTGAAAGTTAGAGCATCAATCTTGAAATCAAGATTCATCAATTGTGTGATATTTGATGGTGACGAATTGTCTAGAGTGTTTTCTTGATAAATTCTTGAATTGTTCCCTGAGTTAAGAGCAGTAATCTGTAATCTTTAGTCTCCCTGACTTCAGGTTACATCAGTAACGTAAGGCTAGGGGTAAGGGTAGGAAGAATATGGCTAGTGGTGCTACTTCCTAATAGTGATGCATACTAGAGGACACAACTCCATACAATCGATCATTTATGGTGCACAATTTCCCCCAACTTATTCTATACACACATAAACTAACAATTATTCACTAGAAAAATCAAAATATTTTTGTGAATTTTTTGAAATTTTCTGAATTTTTAGATTTTATTTTTATTTTTATGTCCCCCCCCCCCCCACGCTTGAATGACACAAAGTCCCTGTTGTGAAAAGGTGAGGTTTTTTTTCCTTTTTTTTTTTGAATTTGAAACATATATACATTGACCTTGCCTCTTTTTACTTTGGTCGGCTTTTTCAAGTTTATGAACTTTACATAAAGGCCCAACTTGTAGATTATGCCTCAAAATCTACCCAAATACATGAAAAATTCATTTCAAACCACACAAAACAAACCACATCCTCTAAGCTTCACTATACCTAAAAAGATAAAAAGGGAAATGGCTTATAATGAGGCTAAGAAAAGAAGGCTCAAGCTCAAAGTCGCTCCGAATGTAGATGCAAAACTAAAAAAAACCCTAAACAAAGCTAAGACTTATTAAAACTAATATGTGGAAAGAAAAAGTGGGGATAAAGGAAAAGGTTAAAAATAAGAACCTACGCAAAGAGAATGCCTCCGTCCTCCCCAAGGGTGATTAAGTCGCTCATAATTGGGTATCCTAATCAAACTCTTGATCTGAGCTTCAAAGGAAGAGAATATATAGTGACCCCCCAATCTAAGCATTGTAAGAAGCCACCTAAATCCCCTCCCCCTTTTCGTTCAAATACCCACAGCAGAATTCAAATTCCCAATAGGTCCAAACATTTTACCATGGGCCCTAACCAAAGACACAAGGAGTTGCAAAAGTTCCAGACACTAACTCAAATTCTAATAAGTCAAATACTAAGTTCCTAAGCATGCCTTACTCAATCAAAGAAAGAAAACAAAGACTTCCACAAAACACATTCCAAATTCCAATCATTGCCAACTCATGAAAGTCTGACTCAAAACAAAACAAAGGAAAAGGGGAAAGCAAAGCAAAAAGGAAACATGAAAACACACACAACAAACCTTAAACAAACAAAGGGAAAGGAAACTAAAACGAACACATTAAATAAACTAAAAGCAAATCAAACAAGCATGAGAATCAGGTTACAAGGCAAGCAAAGATAAAAACATAATTCCCAAAGTAGCATCACAAGGTTGTGGCACAACGCCATAAACTATCCAAATTTCCCAAGGGGGGAATTGTGTCCCAATCAAGAATCCAACCTTGAACCATCATCTCAACCCTAAAATTAACCTAAACTATGCAACCAAGTAAATAAGAGAGGGGTAGTAAGGTTAAAAAGATCTCACTGGAGCAACTTCAATGCATTTCAATATAGCAAGGTATCTTGCCTCATTCAAATCATATCTTCCAATTGAACCTGCAAAGGAGAAGTAAGGGACCTCACTCCAAGAAAGAATTCGAAGCAAAAAAAAGGAAATAGAAAATAAGAAAAGGGAGAGTTGGAAGACAATACTATATACATAGACGTACTATGTTATCTAGTAAATAGCATCTCAACGATCGTAACAACTTGTCAAACGAAACCGCACAAAACTCAGAAAATATCAAAAAGACAAGCATGAACAAGAAAATACGTACATAGTTTACTGCAATACTATGTCTAAATGGAATGCGGCCAGGACAAGAATAATAAAAATTAAAAGAAAAACTAAGAAAATAAGAAGAACAAAAGTCAAACTCAAAATTCGAAAAAGAAGAAACGCTATCATTGCCATACACCTTTTTACATTGCAAACAATATGAGAATATTGAGGCTCAAAAGAGGGAAAAGACCTCTCAAGTGGTGCGGAATGAAGAAAGTAAGGAAGAGAAATGGGGAAGGAAGGAATGAGATCAAGCTTCCTTGAAAAAGGCGGACGAGGAGGGGGAATGGAAGTCATTTCCTTACAACAAACCTTAATCCTCTCACAAAACTTTATAGCTAAAGCTTCCTCATCCAACACATCATCTATCAAAGTTTTCTCTCCCAACTCATCTTCATCCTAAGGAAATGTAAACACATCTTCAACCACAAGCAAGCATTCTTCACTCTCAATGCAATCTAGACCATCAATTAATTGAGGAGGAGTAGGAAAAGAGTGAATAATGGGGTCAATGGGAGAGGGATATGCAAAAAGGGAATCTAATGATTCACACATATCCTCAAAATCAACCTCTTACTCTTCATGAATTGGATTCATCATACCTATGTATGGCTCATCATCATCGCTACTCCAAAACCCATCATCAAAGGGCATATCACTCTTGCCTAATACATCCTCTTCAAAATCAATTGAAGATGGAGATTCCTCACCAACATTTAATCCTCTCTTTCCTTTTCATCTGTCATAGCCTCACAAATCTTATCCTCACATCCTTGAGATGACCATAAACCATTATCCTCTAAGTGAGATTCCATAGAATCACGCTTCCTCACCAATGTATTGATTTGGTCAAAATTTTCTTGCCATTGACTCCCTCCCTAATCAAGACTCTTATGTTCTTCAACACCAATGTCTATTAAGTTATTATATTCATCATTGATATGAGCAGTACAATCACTCAAAGACAAATAAGGATCAAATTGCAAAGAGCTTTTACAATGAACAAAAGTGGAACGGTCATAGCAAGTAACATCATTAGAGACATGAGAATACACATCATAATGCATGAAATCATGTGAATAATTTAATTCAAGAACCTTGGATTGCACATCATCACAACTTGTATAAAGGGGAGAATAGTCATGGTAAGAGAAGTGAAAATCATCATTGAAAGAATGTGAGAGTTCATTTTGATTCATGCAATCATACGAAGAATAGGAATCAAAAGCATGAGAAAGCATGACATCAAATTTAGGAGAAGTGGGGTGAGGCTTACCAAATTCAGGTTCAAATTGTCTAGGATTTATACCCATATCCGAATCATAAGTGTCTTGAGCTAGCCAATTGTAGTAACTCCAAGCATCATCTAAAGAACGCTCGAAATTCCCCATTGTGCATATCCTCTACCACATACCTTGTAAAGTCATTCAACCTGGCATAGATCACCTCACAAATCTCCCATAGCTCACACATATGGTTGATTGGGAGTGAATCTTGCACTCTAGTGAAATACCTCCAAAATGACTCATTCTCGATTTGAGGAATAGAGAACGTTATCATTCTTGAAAATCAACCTCATATATGGAACACTAAAGCTAAGCAAAAGGTTAGTAATGACTAGCAAGAGATAAAAATAAAATAATAGAAAGAAAAATAAAGAAAAATAAAACTCGAATAAAAAAATTAAAAGTAAAAAAAATAATCTTAAAAAAGAACATAATCAAGCTAACAACCGTTCTTCCCCGACAACGGCGACAAAAACTTGATCGGTTACCTAGTGTTGTAGTCTAGGTACCAGCCAACATTTACTAATAACCCTAACTCAACTACACGTAATATAGTGAAGTAAGGGGTCAAATCCACGAGGAAGCGACATGCAAGCTTAATTAAACTCTAAACAAGCTAAAAAGGGGAAAATATTTTTGTGTTTTTGTTTTGAGAGTAAAACTAGAGAAATAAGCTGAATAGGGACTTAAATTGCAAATTAAAAACTAGAACAAGATTGCAAGATTAGAATTAACCAACAATGACTAAAATGCTAGGGTCTGGGGAATGATGGAGAGATGAAAAGAGCAAACAAACAATTAGCATAAAATCTGCTCAAATTGTTGCTAGGTAATTAATCGACACTATTAAGTCGTTCCCACGCACTTCGTAGCCCCGATCCTACAACCCCGCCTAAAAGGTCGTTGTCATCCTTTATTAGATTTCACCATATTTGAGCTAGTCCCCACCTCGCTCAACATTGGAATCAAATCACCATGTAGTTGGCCAATCCAGCAAGTGAAACAATAAGCTCCTAATTAGAGAACTAACAACAATCATCACCAAACTACACTAATCATCCATTAAAATCCATCATCAACCTCCATTATCCTCCTTCCCTAGCTAGAAAATCTATCCTAGGAAAGAGGAAAGCAACAAAAGATCAAAATCTACCATCATCAAAGCAATAGAAGCTAAGAAACTAAAGAAACTCATAATCAAAAGCTAAATCAACAACTAATTACATCAATTAACACTAATTACTCAATAGTTTAGCTTAAACAATTAAATCATAAGATCAAAGTACAAAAATAAGGAGTAAGTGAAGATTACCAACATGGAATAACTAGAAATTGATGATTGATTGAAGAAAATGTGCTGAAATCAAAGGGTTGATACTTTCTCTCTCTACTTTTGCTCACTAACCTAGTGTTTCTCTCTCTACTTTTTTCTGTAATAAACCCTAAACTAAAGCCTAGATACCATATTTACAATCATTTGGGTATTTATACCCCTTGAAATAAAACTGAGTAAATCGCAAAAAGCTCGCAGGAGGGGTTAGAGCGTTCGCTCAAACCCATATGAGCGTCCGCTCTGAGTAATTGGAGCGTTCACTCCAGTGAATTGAGTGTCCGCTCTGAATCTTTTTGGTGATTCAAAAGATGCAGCCTCAAATGCTAGAGCGTTCGCTCATGTAAGCTGAGGGTCCGCTCTGGTGGCCTTGGCAAGGCTCTCTGCTTGCTCCTTCATGCTTCTTTACTCTATTCTCTTCTCATACTTGCTCACGGCCATGCTCACTCACAAAGTTCGAGAATCCCACGTGCCACCTAAAAAAAACAAGGCAAGCTATGAAGTACGCTAAGTAGATCACGGAGCTAGAAATACTCAAACTCTCCTAAAAGCTATACAAATAAGCTAAAAACCAAACCTAAGGCACTAATAATGAAAAAATAGTGAAAATAGGGCCAAAATCGAGCAATAGTAGTTCAAATAGATGGGAAAATGTGATATAGAAGTGGTACTAAATCCCACTTATCACCTATCTCAGTCGTTGGAGGAACATAGCTGCGCAAATTGTCACTACTCAGCCTGAAAAGAAAATGGTGAAAATATTTATTTGCAACCTCCATCCCAAATACAGAAATCATCTCCGATACTTAAGGCTTGACACCTTCGACAAAGTCCACCACATTGGTATTGAACTCGATATAACCTTCTCATGAATTTCCAAAGCACTTACCAGTGGAGTAACAATGATGACACATCCAACACAGCGAAGCTACCCTTCACGAGGAACCATGATCTAAACACATAAAGCATTCCTAAAGCAAGAGTCACTATTCATGGTATGATCGAGTCGAATAGTCCCTTCACCTAAACATTTCAGTTCCTTCTTTCTTTAAATTCTCAAGTCTATGTCATTAGGTTAGGTTCATTTACATGTAAGCCTTTGTACTATTTATTTCAAATAAATGAAATTTATTCCCTTTTCTTTAAGCCTTTATGTCCATCAATTTTAATTGATAGAATTTTATCTTAACAATGACCTGAAAATTAAAAGAAAGAAAAAAGAGAGAAAAAATAAAGAAAAAAAATGGACATGCTTAGAACAAGAGGCCTTCAGTTCTTTAACCAACAAAATCATTCTTCTAAGGTCACGTACGATTATCCTTTGCAACCCTTTTGAGCCTTTAAACACAAATCAGCCTAACTTTCTTTCTCACCTAAATTGATCTAACACAAGGGAAAAAATGGTGCGTAGGAAAAGACAGTGTGCAAAAACAATGAAAAGACGAAGTACAAAAAGAACCCACATCAAAAGAGGAAATCCAATGTTATACTCATGCCATTAGTCAAAATCAAAAAGTCCTTTCAAAATCAAAGTCTCAATATCAAATGCCATAACCTATCTGTACTCATACCATCAGTACAAAATTCCAATGCTAATGACCAAATTAACCCATTTCTAACACCGAGTCCTCATGTCAAAATCAGATATTTAGCCACAAGCATATCATCAACTTCAAATCCATATCAAAGTCCCAATGTCAAATGCCATCAATGCCACAAATGATATAATCCAAAAATTTATAAATTTCAAAGCACTAAAATTCAAATGTCCATTTCACAAAATTCAAAAGTTCAAACGCCAACTCCAAATCAAAGTCAAAGTTCCAATATCACATGTCATTAATATCACAAATGATAGAAAGTTAAAAATTTCAAAAGCCAAAGTCCAAATAATAAGTGACATTAACTACAAAATTCAATAGCCAATCAAAACCAAAGTTCAAATATCTACCATCAGTGCAAAAGTGACATCATGCATAATAATCACAAAAGCAAAAAGCAAAACTCAAAAGCAATACCAAAGCCAAAGCCAGAAAAGGTAAATTCAAAAAGAAAAAGTCAAAAGCATATTTGCACACCTTGGGGGCTATTATGGGTATTTTGAGCCTATTACTACATTCATTTCCTTCTCAAACCTTCAACCAGCCAAACATTATAATCTTAAAAAGCCCTCTACGAGGCTTTGTTTAACGCCTGCTAGGTTGAATACCCGAAAGGGCGGCCTGGGCAAAAGTTAGGGCAAATAGAAATAAACACAACAATAAGTTATCTCTTCAAAGAACTACGGCGGTCTGATTCCAACAAGATACATAAGAAGCCTCTCCTTGAGGTCCAACCATACCGCTTTGAAAAAATAAACAAATTCAAGCTCAAATTTTATCACCTTCAAGTTGGTTTTAATTTTGAGGCAGAATTATTAATCTAGTACCCGTCATAAACTTGAGTCTTGAATCGGCATCATTTAGCCAACCCTTACATCCTCCACCACAAGATTACCCTCAGTAACAAATTTCAAACCTTTTATTTTCATGATCTTTGACCATTCATTTCAAACACCCTAGTAGGATTCTCCCACTCCTTACTATGTCATAAGAACATAACTTTCGCTCACTTCATGCCATGCTTGTAACGCCCTACAAGGGGATTTTATCCAAGACACATTGTCATTTTGATGCCTCAAACATTTCAACATTCATTCTTATGTGCTCCATTGCCTAAGGCTCTCCATATGAACACATCATATGTATGCTTAGTAACGTGACATATGCTCCGATGTACCTTGCTAGCTAGGGGGCTCACAACCTTGCTTCACACTTACACATACTTCATTTTCACCCATATCTCATTAAGAAAACACATATATATCCTACCTATACCTCATTCTTAATCATTTATCATCCAAAGATACATGCCCTCATTCGTATCTCACCCATATCTCATCGAAAAACTCAAACGCTCTACACATACATATCCCAAAGACACATCTCTCACTCATATCTTATCCAAACACATCCATACCTTGCAAGTCACTATCTCAATCATACCTCACTACAGGACATTGGTAGCTAATTTCTTAGCATAAAATAAAGTTTTACAAACAATTAATGTTTACTTTCTTAAACATCATTGTATTTTCTTACATTTAAGCCATTGCATTTCATTTTTAGCCACATTTAACACTACCTATCAAAAGATAAAGTCAACTTGCATTGCATATAAACACAATGCATGCATCAACATGCATACTTGCATAAATCAAACACCGAGTCCACCAAAACACACAAAGCTAGAGTCCATTGAATGTAAAAGCTCATCTCATAAGACAGGTACTGCATCGACAACCAAAATACAACAAATACAGGAACAATTCCTTCACACTAGGGGCTGGTCTCAGGTAAGATGATCTGCAGTTTCATCATAATGATTAATCCATAACCCGTCACTCACGGGCTAGCTTGAATACTAACATCATCAATGTTATATCACAAGAAAAACACCCTCTTGGATACCCCATACACCTCTCATAAGCAAAACACATCTTCCTAACATCTCTTACAAGCAAAACACCCTTCATATATCATCCACTCACAATCAAAGTACCTTCCCAAAAGACTTTTCACGTACATCAATTTTCGTAAACACAACTCTGAAAGACATTCCTTTAAATATAAATCTCATATCCCAAACACAAAGTGTGCATACAACTTTCTCATCATAAACACTATATGTCATTGGTCGCTCCCCTATTTCCTTCGCCGCAATATATCTCGAAGCAAAATATATCTTCTCATGCAACCTTCATAGAATAACGCAACTTCCTATGGAACACACAACCTTCCTAATCTTTATTTGCACTCCACATGCACCAATTTTCATTAACATACCTTTCAAACACATTTCTCCAAATATAAATCTCTTATGCCAAATACAAATCTTTTACGCTAAATACAAGTCTCTCATCTCCAAACACAATCTCTCATTATGGGCTCCCTCATTCCATATATTACGATATATCTTGAAACACAATTCATCCAATTATGAGAAAATGCATCTTCCCACACAATTCCTATAGGATAACACAACTTCCTACGAAGTGCATAATGTTTTCAATCATGACATAACCTTTCATAATACTCTCATCAGATAACACAAATTATTATGAAATGCACAACCCATTGATTGAGAGATAATGCATCTTTTCACGATATCACCTACAGAATGCATCCCCTCTTCATTATGAAATAACATTCAACATTTTCGAAAATTAATGCAACTTCCCATAAAATGCATATTCTCATCACTGTGAGATAATGCACCTTCTCACAACGCCTCCAAAAGATAATGCAACTTCTGATAAAGCATATCAAAACACATTTTTGCTATACACAACTACTCCTTCCTATACATAGTTCTTACAAAAACATATTTTCATAGTCGCTATACGTCATCGTTTCTATATGCAACTCGTTCATCCTATACGGTTCAGGCAACGTGAAGGAACTCTTATGAAAGCACATTCTCATGCTTGCTATACGCGATAATTGATGTACACAACTGTCTACTACTATACGGTTCAGGCAACCGAATGGAATCCTCTTACAATATACAAATACTCGTTGTACGCGAAAGTTACTATACCCAACCCCTCTATTGCATCTTATACGATCCAGGCGATCTGAAGGATTATATACATCCCTGTAAGGACATATACTTGTCTCTTACAGTCCATCGCTATATGCCACACATTGTAAGGACTTATACTTGTCCCTTGAAGTACTTCTCTGACGTACATATATGCATCTTCATAAGAACTTACGCTTGTCCCTTATGTCCCCTCGCTCTATGCGACCATTTGCAAGTACATATGCTTGTCCTTTGCTACACCATGTTCACATACACATGCTTGTCCCTCTTGGCCTCTCGCTACACGCGACCATTCGCAAGGACTTATTCTTATCCTTTGTAACACCTTACTCACATGCACATGCATCTTCGTAAGGAATTATGCTTGTCCCTTAGGCCCCTCTCTATACGCAACCATCCGTAAGGACTTATGCATGTCCCTTGAAACACCTTACTTACACACACATGCATCTTCGTAAGGAATTTTGTTTATCCCTTACGGTCTCTAGCCACTTGCATTTGTTACTATAGGCAACTACTCTTCCCAGCATAATCCCAAGAAGAATTATGATGGTATGATCCGTCACGGGGTACGTAGGCAGCCTTCCTTGGAGGTGCGACACAAATAATGTTCAAAGACGTTAACAACATAATTCTCAAAATGAGACTTCTGCATGTCTTAACCTACACATATTTTGTGAGACTTCTGGTTGTCTCCATTCAACTCAATATCCAATTAACATACACATACATATGCAACATACACATATACTTACATCGTGTAAAGCTTCTACTTGTCTTTACACAAATAACGAAGCTTCTGCTTGTTCTATTACACACATACATAAGGGGATTATGCATGCACCTTACACAGCCTTACTTCGGAAGGAGTAACACTAAACGACACCAACTCCAGTAAAACTAACACAGCTGTTTTGCAGGTATTGGTGTGATAGGGTATCTCGAGGTCACAAAACGTCTCGAGATGCCCTCTGTCCCGATTTTTATACATCGAACCTCGTTTTTCTCCTAGACTTGATCAAAGCAGAGGCTTCTATTTCAGTATCATTATATAGCTGAAAATACAAGAATCGAGTGAATTAAAGTGATGGGCTGATGATCCTAAATATATAAAAAAATATCAGAGGTCTAAATGAACATATTAATAATCATAAATGTCACAAAGAATCCAAAATCAAAAAACAACAAATTTTCATACATTAGCTAGACTTGAATATGACCACTATGCACTATTTTGACCATAAACTTTTACATACAAATAAGATTGATGCAATTCCAGTTGCATTGGAAAGTAGACTTCGAGAGCTTTCCAATGATAGGTCATATGCTTAATTCCAATAAGTAACTAAAATGGTATGACCTTTTTAAAATCCTGCCCATGGATTGCGAATGGCATATATATCACGTCATCACCCCCAAAAGGATGATTTAAGACAAACTTTGACGTGTCCAATTTAGGTGATTATTCTGCAGTAATAGGCTTTAACATATGAAATAAAAAAGAAGATATGATATTAGTGGGGGTTAAAGCAACCCACGAATCATTCTCCATTTTGAAAGCACAATCAATAGCCTTGAGAGAAGCATTGAAAGAGGTAAAAGAACATTAACAATGATAAGTTGAATGTGGAAGGAGACAACATTGCTGTTATTAATGCAATCAACAAGTGTGGAAGATTCCATTGGAAATAAATAATATACTACAAGATGCAATGATAGAAGCCAAAATATATGACCAAGTTATATATAACCATTGTTTCAGAAAGGCTAATCAACCTGTGGATCTAATAGCACACCAATGTCCTAGGAAACCTGATCTTGTAAAGTGGTACGCTTCGCATGATACCGCACTCGCCCTTATTTTAAAAAAAGATGCGATAGGTTGGCCCTATGTTAAAAGGTGACCGAAATAATAAAAAAAATAGATATCATGTCATCCCATGCATATTGCATGCCTGGCATGTATGACTGTGCAATGTGCATGCCATGCTCGTCTTATATAACCGTTGGAAAACTTTTTTCTTCTTAGCTATAAAATTTTGACGAGTTTCAAAGATAAAACCAAGTGTATGTATAAATTCACCTAAAGAAAAGAAACCTTCACCAAAGGTGCACTTGCTCTAAGAATCTTTCATACAAAGTGTACCTTCTCAAAGAGCTCTTCATCCAAGGTATACTTGCCCAAATAACTCTTCATCAAAAGTTCCCTTGCCCAATGAACTCTTCATCAAAAGTGCCATTGTTTAGGGTTTAGGGTTTACGGTTTACGGTTTGGGATTTTGGGGTTCGGGGTTTAGGGTTTAGGGTTTAGGGTTTAGGTAGTTGGTGAGGTAACGGCTCACAAAGCCAATGATGCTTAGCTGCTGATACTGGATGAGCAGCCACTTGAATAAACCCTAAACCCTAAACCCCAAACCCCGAACCCCAAAATCCCAAACCCCTAACCCCTAACCCTAAACCCTAAACCCTAAACCCAAATAATTAGCAATCGGGTAATTAGCGGGTACCCGGTTCACTAAAGGGTGGCCCATTACCCGACCTGACATGTTTGTTTTTTTACCGGGCAGGGTGCCCGGCCCGTGAAAAATGATTTTTTCAAAAAAAACGTCGGGTAGTGTGCGAGTCATCGGGTCGGCGGGTCGGGTTTTTTTTAGCACCCCTAGACAGCAATGAATGACAGATTCCAAAGGAATTTGTAGGAGTTAAGGGACAGTATACCTACGCTGTCGAGCAGCATAAGCCCCCTCCTAAAGTGGCAGCTCCTAAAACATACCCCGTCCCTAACCGGGAGAATAAGGCGTGTTTGTAAATGGAGCCCCAGCGCAACGAAGACGCTCGAGAGGTTATCAACTCACAGCGGGACGATGCTCGAAACGTCATCGAGTCTCGCCGAGCAAGAACTATATCAGATGCTAGAGAGATCATCGAAAGTAGGCGGAGGGAGTCTTAAGTACCATCTCAGAGAACCCGTCGAACTGAAACGCCACGCAAAACGACTGATGTAATGACTCAGATTTATCGGTATTTCTGTCGTTGATTTATTTGTATATTTATGTTATATTATGTATGGTCCAAAATTTATTTGGACTATTTATTTTATTTTATGTGAATAATTTCGATTATTTTTATTTTTGGTTGTTTATTATTTATTTTATTATTATTTAATTAATTAGAATTTTATTATTTAATTTTCTAATTAGTTAATTAATTTTTGGGCCAAATGCAAATTAAATATGATTAATCATGCGTGAATTTAATTAGCCTAATTGATCACCAAAAGCCCAATTTAGCCATGAAAAAACAGGCCCCCTCATGATTAAGTGGACTAATTTGCCACTTGCCTCATGTTCATACCTTGAACCACTTCTATAAATAGAAGGGTTAGTAAGGCTTGGAAGCTCATTTTGCCATCATTTGCACCCTTGATCATCATTTACCACAATTAAAAAGCCAAACACTCTCCCTTGCCTTAGAATTCCACACGCCATTTTTGGTGTATGAACACCCAACCATTGTTCATCATCCAATCTCTTCCAAAACTTAAAGATTAAAATTCTATTGATCTTTAATTAACTCTAAACACAACAATCTCCTTAATTTTCAATCAAGACTTCTAGTTTGGGTTGGGATTTGGGGTTTATTCGATTGGGTCGTGTTCGTGATAAGGTCCGTGTGGTTCGTGAAGGGTCGTGTTGGTTCGTGTGGTGGACCGTGCAGTCGTGCCGTGTTGAAGATGGTGGTCCGTGGTGGTGTCGTGTAAGAGCGAGGTGGTGTCGTGTGCAAGTCGTGGTGGTGCCGTGCAACCGTGCGTGTGAGCTGTGTGGGTGCATGGTTCTAACCGTGTAATTTTGGGTTTTTCCGGGCTGCAAGTTTGTGTGATTAATTTGCTTGATCTTCAAATAAGGTAACATACTATCTTACCTTAATATGTATACTATGATTATAGGATAGATTAAGTGATCATGTTGGATGATTTTTTTATGATTGGTTGTCATTTCATGCGTGATTTTTAAGGTGGATTTGGGTATTGATTTCATGATGATTTGCTTAAGTTTTCATGCATGTTTTTAATGGGGTTTTTCGTGTGGTTTATGTTGAAGTCGAGTTCTTGTTGAGTTCTTAATGAGTTCTTGATGAGTTCTTTGAATTCTTGATGAGTTCTTGGTTGAATCTTGAAATCTTGAAAGTTAGTCATGTGTTCTTTAAAGTGCAAGTTTATTGAAGTCTTTTGAAGTTTTATTTAAAGATAAGCAAAGTTTAGCAAAGTTTTCTAAAAGAAAGGTTTAAAGAAAGTTAAAGATTTGATAAAGAGTGGTTTAAGAAGTAGTATTGATTATGGTTAGACTCAAGAAAAGGCGAAAGAAGCGATCTTGAGAATAACTTTGATGTTGTAAGTAAAGATTTAGCTTAAGTTTACTTTTAGACGCCTAACCTTAGAGTAAGATTCTAAGACTTGGGTTAAGACGTTACCCCTATCCTGACTGCGATATTGGGATAGTGTATACTTGCTATGTTGTCAGTTTGATATGAATTTCTGTAAGATGGGGTTCATGGGTTTGGGAGTAAGATTCTCATTCATGTCATAGTAAGAAAGTTCGTTCGTGTAAGATGCGTTTGTACGTGCATAGTCTGATCTAAAATGTAAATGGTAGCGACAAAGATGTTTTACGATATAAGTTTGAATGATTAAAGTTGGTCAGTTTTACGTTATTGGTATTTTGATGTTTATATCGTATGTTGGTTGGTAGTCTGATATGTTTGTTTGATTTTTTCTATGATTATGTGTATCCATGTTAGGGTGGGACTGTTATGTTACTCGCCACTGACTGTGGATTGTTATTATTTTTCAGGTAACTCTGATGATGACGGTGTTGCTTAGCTTTGGGTTGGGCGAGTGTCGTTGTTGTATTTTTGTTCTAGATTACATTATGTTTTTAGTTTGGACGTATAGTTTTGTATTCCGTATATTTTGACTCTGACAGTATTTGGAGTTATTCGTTAGTATTGATACATTTGGGTTTAGTATTGTACAACTTGTGGGTATTGTACGTTTTGGGTTATAGTAATAATAATTTCGAGGTTTTGTTTTAATTTTTAGTAAGTTTGTTTGTTAGATCGACAATTCGACTCGTCGGTTTTTTCCGCGCCGGTTTAAGCGAGTCGGGTCATCACAACTGAATACGTTAGATGTAACCAAGTGTCGATCTCCACCCCTAACCGGGAGAGAAGTCGAAGGAGAGGGTCTCCTAGGAACGTCGAACAACCACCTAGACCCATAGCATACAAGACCCCGTTCAGTCGAGAAATTCTGGAAACAGTCGATTTGTAACGACCTGTATTTTAGCAACGTTGTTTTCGAAGAAAACAACAATACGAATCATTAATAAAAGAAATTATAATAAACAAATCTTAAAACGAAAGCGGAAGCTCTAAAACTTAGCCAAAAATTATTCAATCAAAACTAGAATTATCCCAAAGTTTTCATTAAACTATTAAAATACTACTACAAGCTAAGAATATTAACATTAGGCTAGGACTAATACTAAATTGGGTAGCTAAACTGCTACGCTTGCAAGCTCACGAATCCCAACCCTCGCTAACACCCGGCTTTTTCTTCTTCACCTATGAAAGGGGATGGGGGTCCACAGTCAGTGGGGAGTAATTAGAATTTTCTACTTAATAGTAGAACGCAATTAAATATATAATAGTCAGAACATGAATCAACCAATCACACGAACAAGTCAACATAAACAATTATACTCAAATATAACAATAATCAGTTAACGCGGCGGAGTAACATACACCTAACCATAATCGTTCTATATACTTCTGCTAGGGTCACCTCAAGACTCTAGACTTCTTAACCTCTAAACTTTCATCTTCCCAACTCATTCTATTAATCTAAACCATGATCATTCTATACATTTACTAGGGCCAGCTCAAGACTCTAGACTTCTTAGTTTCTTAATTATTCAACATCCAAATTCATTCCTCCATTTTAATCCATGACCAGTCATATGCTCTTAAGGGAACTTATTCCCCAACTTTCCTTTCTCTGGGATCTAGAACTGACACCATCCCGCAGTGGCGCAGTGGCTTCGACTATGCCCGTGTTCCTGACCCTAATGCCACTAAACGGGTGGTTACTTCATAGTTAATCAATTCATCATCTTTCATTATCTCATTCTCATTATCATCTTTCCTCATTATTTATTATGTGTTTTATATTGGTGTTCATACCGGCCGTCAATTCCTGAATTATTGGCATAAACCGTCCGTCAATTCCCAATTATCAGTGTATGCCGGCCGTCAATTCCTTAAACCCGGTAGAGTACGTTCTTGAATGGTTATTTGGAGTTCTTGTTTTTTGTAGTTTTTCTTGATTTTCGGTTGAAATCTTGAAATTACTATTATCGAATTTTGTATCGGTCTTAATGATCGTGTCGTTATGATGTCGAAATTATTTTCGAAAGTCAATCGTCTAACTTAGTGAAACATGAGTAACTAAGATGGGTTAAGTCGCAGTTGCTACCTTGCGTTCGATCGTGGGGTAGTCAGTGTCCTAGGATATGTTGTCGTCTGATTAGTGAAAAATGAGTAGCTAGTCCAGGAGTGGTAGCTATTACTTAGGCATAGTTCTTGCAATGGAGGACTACGGGAAAATTGCAAAGGTTTGACCCGGCATGTGTTTAGGAAGTTGAGAAACGCAAATGTTAACCAACAAACATGGATTGAATTGTCATAAGTTAGAAGTTGTTGATATGAAATTACGGTACTGTTAAAGTGATGGAGGGGAGCAATAATTATGTGAGAGAGTTTTTTTTTAATAATGTGTTTTTGTAATTACTATTGGTAAATACATCAACTTTTATTCTATCGTATAATTGATGTCAACATAGATAGAGACTTTCGATTTTGGTTTGTTAACTACTGAGTAATTGTTCAACTCACGATGTCACGCACGCATAGTGTGCACAAAAGGCTAGTAGTATATAAATGAACACATGTTTGGGAAAAGTTGAGACATTGCATTGATAAAATTGAGTACGTGTATCATGGTTATTTTTAAGGATATTTCCCCATGTGGCCCTGAGGTTAGGCCTAATAGCTAAAGTATTAATAATTAATAGATTTATTAATAGATATAATTTGATCTGATATATGTTGAAAAGAACACACCCTTTATGGCCCAAATCCAAAATTCAATACCCAACTTAAATGATGAAGAATAATCTTGATACTACTTGATCTCATTGGGAAAATCTATTATATGAAGGTTGAAGGAGAGCATTTAATTAAGTAGTTGAACGCCCCGACTTCTAATATATTTTATATGGTTAATTAGCAGCGAAATTTCTATTAGTCAGTGTGTAACACCCCAACTTCTACAAAGTAAATAAAGACGATATAAAATCGAAATGCACTCAATTGAAAACACGAAATACCAAAAGCTTTAAATAAAGTCCCAAATATCATTACTAATACTCCAAAATCAACGTAGTCCAAGTACAACTATATCCAAAAATATTCAATGTAAAAGATCCATCAAAGTACTAAACAACATACTAAACAACATAGAATGTAAATCTACATCTAACTACAATCTCGCAGATACACACGCCCAAGCCCGACCAAACAAAACAACAGCTACTCAACATCGTCACCTAAACAATATGGAGTTCCACCATCAGTGACGAGTAACTAGGCTGTCCCATTCAATTAGGGAACTCAAGCATGCAACATAAGATAGAAAAGGCCACGCAAATTAACACATAGTCACATACCTGGCATCCATTCGCAGCGGAGACAAACATATCAAGTCATATCGTAATACGAAATCTTATTCAAAACTTATTCAAAACATGCTTTCCAAATCAACAGAAGTACTAGGTGTCCGCAACCGCAACTGTGAAAATCAGAACCGACCACTTTGTGTCCTTTCCTCCAAAACAAATTCCAAAACCAAAACAGATTTCGAAAGACCAACTAAAGTAACATATCATAACACATCATATCACATCATATCATCTTCAACTTATGACAGTACAGTCTATGCTTGTTAGTCAACCTTTGCGTCTCCCAACTTCCTAAACACATGTCGGGTCAACCCAACCACATTGTTGGTTTGGGCTTAGGCAAGGAATTTATTATTACTCACTTGTTGAGTCTAGAAGGGTTGCAGTTAACTCTCTCCCCCGTGAGATGAGATATTATTTTTACTCTCTCCATTCGGAGATTGAGATAAGGTTAAAAGTTTCACCCAACCACATTGTTGGTTTGGGCTTAGGCAAGGAAGATAATTAAAATTGGCTATGTGATCACCTAATCCTAGAGAATTTAAAATGGAAAGTGTGTTATTTGATGCATTGATTTTATGTGGTGTCTTGTATTGGGTGAGTCTTCACGGTTACTAAATAAATATGTTAAATCACGTGAAGCGAAAGAGGATTCACACCAAAACTCTTTGAATGTATATACCTTGAGTATGATTATATGGGGGAGCTACATAGATTCTACCAAGGGGTACAAGATGTTGTACATCCTTGTATATTTTTATAGTTTTGGCCTGGGATCCCATCACTTCAAAGTGGCATAGTTTTTACCACTCGACTTGCAACCGAGTGGGGCTTTAGAGGGCATGGTTACTTATTTTCAGAAGGAAACTCGTTCGATGTTGAATCCAAACCTTCATATATAATCTGATGGAGTCTGGGGATGTACGGGATTGGTCATATACTGTATAACAGGTTATCATTTATATCATTTAATCTTGTTATATTAAATGTGCATATCTTGTTGTATTTCGTGCTTAACTTTGGCTGACGCTACACTTGTTCGTGCATTTGGTTTTGCCTTTTTCTCGGCCCTACGACGACCCATTTATAATGGTGAGTAATAGGGCAGAAATAAAGGTATGCTACAGGTGGGGATATGAAGCATGTCGGGATTTGAGTGGAGAGTGTTTATCATTGCAAGTTTAATTTATGTTATTTATCTTTTCTTGACTAACCTTTATGAATTATGTTATTTGATTTTGGATGGGCCGAATCGTTTCAAATTGTAATAAATAAAGTTAAATATTTGGTTTTCCGATTTGGGTTTATTTTGGATTTTAATAAAATGTCGAGGATTGCATACTTGACTAATTTAAATATTTTAGTTTAATATTTTCCGCTGTGCAACTTTGAAAAATTGTCGTAGTCGTTTGAACAAGATGGCAGTAATACTTTGGGTTTTCCTTACATGTTTACTTTATTATAAACACTAAAAGGTATTTAATGGAGTTTTAAAATAGGGAATTTCCAGGGTATTACAATACACTTAAATTAAGATAAAAAAAAAGCAAAAACTGAAAGATAAATCCTTAAGTACTCCCTCCGTAACGAATTACTAGCAACAATTTCCATTTTTAGGTGTAACAAAATACTTGCAACAATTTTTTCAAATTTCATTTTATTCTTTTTTTAGCAAAAAAACAACACAATACCCCACTTATTTTTCTCTTTCTTACTTTTATTTCTCTTACTTTTATCATCATACCACATAATACTCCATTTACTTTTCTTTCTCTTACTTTTCTCTCTCTTACTTTTATCATTATACCACCTAATACCACAATTAACCTATTTCATCTAAGAGTCCGTGCTAATCCAAATGTTGCTACTAATTCATTACGGAGGGAATAGATTGTTTGCTTCCCGATAAGAAAATGTGGCTTAATTATTTGCTAAAGTTTCCACAACTAAAAATACTTATAAAAGAATTAGAAAAAAAAATTGCCACTTTAATATTAAGCTAAATCATCATAAATTTTGGACCCTCGGGTCTTGAACTGGAACCGATTCATCCAATTCTGGATCTGGGTCCAAAAAAGGTTCAGCTTATGACCGGGCCAAATTCTAGGTAATGAAATATTGGACTTGTTATCCAATGGATACTCTGTTATAAATCGTTTTGGCATCGGATATTCAGTATTGGATTCAGCGGCAATGGAAACCCAACGCCATGTCGCCATTAGCCTAAAGGATATAAATTAGGGATTTTCATAGGGCGTGTGTGATACAACTTAAATCAGCACTCTTGCACTTATTTAAGAAAATTCAGATCAAATTAGTTCAAAAAATTAAATCAAAAAAGTTCAGATCAGATTCGAAAAATTATAAATTATAATAATTACTACATTCAGAAAAAAAAATTCAGATCAGAAAATTTCCAATAAATCAAACGCACCCATATATATTTTGGGTAGTAACGTAATGTAAAAGCTAAAAGGCCCAAACTCAAAAATCTCCAACTCTGATCTCCATCCATGTGAGGAATTAAGGCTGAGCAGAGTGCGGTTCAGACCGCACCAAACCGCAATTGTGCAGTTTGGTTTGCAATTTTACCAAACCGTAATTTTGCGATGCAGTGCGGTTTCCGAAAATTTTGAAACCGCACCAAACTGTAAACCATAATTTTTTTAATTGTTCTAAAATATCTAATTTTATACTGTTTATTTGGCCTACTACCATACTGAATTTTTGCCTTTTGTTTGTCTTGGGCCTTATCTAGTTGTTTAACCCCGCAACTTTCTAAGACTTCTCTAACTATTTAAGGCTCTAACAAAAAGTAAATATAGGATTTTTTTTATGTCCTTGTCAATTACTAGTGATAAAATAAAATTTTAAAAAGTGGGTTCAACCGCAAAAACCACACCGCACCAAACCATATATTGTAGTGCGGTACGATTTAGTGTGATATAAATTGCGGTGCGATACGGTTTCAAAAAATAGCAAACCGTAATTTTGTGGTTTGGTACGATTTGATGTCCAAACCGCACCGCGCTCAGCACTACTTGTTAGTCACTATCCATATAATGGGTTACAAATAACAATTATTTTACTAGTGGCGATAGGTCGAAAACACAAATGGTGTAGTAGTCGTCAAGGAAAGAATATTTATCTTAATGGATGTAATTAAGCCTTCAAGAATTAGATTAACACGGTACATATTACAATCAAACAACAGCTACAGCAGCTAGATTCATAATTTCATTAAAATCGAAGCATAAAAATGTACTGCAAGCTTGAAAAAGCAACCCAACACTCTACTTCAGCCTTCAGGGCATGGTCATTACACCAAACATGCTAAGACAAATAAGAACTCTAAACCCACACATATAATCCGTTTATTTTGTTACGTTACAATCAATCTTAAGAAGAAAACCAAACTCAGCTTCATCATCCAACTATTTTAAGACCAGATTTCTTGGACAAAAACTCAGTTCTAGTCCCATCTTATTTGCAAGTTCTGGTGTCGAAAATGTAAAATCCTCACTTTCATTGTCGCAATCTTCACTAACTTCACCTTTCCTTAGGTCTTCACTGCTCTGCGAGGACCCTTCCCCATCACCATCGCCATCACTATGTGCTTCCTTTTCGTCGTGTACTCCTTTAGTAGGGACTTCATCAGCATCATAAACCCTAATCATATTACCATCTTCCACAAAACAAACACGCTTTTTTGCATTCTTCTTAATGTTTACCCTATTCTTCGATCCATAATTGTTGCCAATTTGACCAATGACATCATCTTCACCCTCACCATTCTTAAAGCCTTTAATTTCAGCATCTCCCACCACATCCTGTTCTTGCTCCTGCTCCTCAAGCGCTTTTGACATTCGACCAATCTTTTCAACTCTTTCCCTCAAATTTGCCATTAGTTTTTTCTCCTCATCGCCTGCATTTCGACATTTTGGTCTAGCATTATGCTGCTTAAATGTCCACCTCTTATCATGACCAGCACCGATATCATTCGTCACAATCCTCGTATTCTTCACTTTTCTGGTTAAAAGAGATTGATGCCTCTTCACATAAGCACCATCAAGCAACTCTAAAAATTCAACAATTTCCTTGCTAACTGATCTTTTACTGTCTCTAATCATCTTATCACCACTCTATACACAAAACCCAGATCACATTAATAATCTTTACGAAAATCTAATTTATAAAGAAGGGAGAAAAGCGGATAGTACCTGGATATAGTCAAGTTTGAGGAGCAAATCCATAGCTTTATGAGAGAAAAAATCAAAGTCAACAAAACCATGACAGGAAAGAGAGGACTTAAGAGAAGGAAGGGAAGATTTAATGGAAGCGAGGTCATGAAGGTAACGAAGTGTCCTTGATCTGTGAACAAGAAAGGCCCTAAAATGGGATTGAATAATTCGAGCAGCAGCATCTCTCAAAGAGAGACGAGGTAAAGAACCATCAGAAGAAGAGAATCGGTGAAGAGAAGCTTCAAGAGCATCAATGCGTTGAAGAAGAGAGATGAACAACGGAGAAAGAGGATTAGATTGACGTTGATGTTGAGATCGGTTGGTAGCAGAGGTGGTGGGGGGATTGATGTGGTGGGAATATGCAACGTTTGGAGGGTTTGGGTTTGGGTTAGGAGTTTGTTGAAGCTGAGAAACAATGGCGGCAATCAGAAAAGGATCAATGGTGGTAGAAGGAGATGACAATGGAGACGGAGATGGTGGTGGTGGTTGGGGAGAAGAGGTGCTTTGGCAACAACAGTAAGAAGAAGTGGTGGTGATGTGGGGGTTTAGAGGGTGGTGGTGAGGGTGAAGATGCTGAAAAGCCATTAAACAACTTACCTGTAAATATTAATGAACAACAGAGTAAATTATTTTCCCATTAAGCTTCAAGATGGGCTTAACTAGTTTAGAGACTTTCAAGTTCAGAATAAATGCCAATTCTTAGGCCTAGATTGCAAGAAAAGTAAGCATGACACTGAGGCCCCGTTCTTTTTTAGTAAAATTGAACTGAAAATAAATCCAAAAGAACATGACCTAATAATCAATTTAAGATAAATTTCAAACATGAATATATCAACTAAATTATTGAGAGTTTAGAAAGCGAATTGAAACTAACATATGATCAATTATGAATGCCAAGTTGCTCTAAAGCCCCGTTCTTTTGGACAAAGTAAAACTGAACTAAAAATAAGTACAAGAACAGAGCCTAAAAATAGCAATAGTAAACTAGCTTAGTTGGTTAACCCTAATTAGAATTTTATCCGTATGTAACACTCATTCCAAACAGCATATTAAAATCACCTTACCATCACCAACTAAAAACATAATCACACGCACAACTAACCACCTTCAATCAACAATTGATTGAAAGAAAAGAAAGCGCGATACTAATCACTCTTAACACTATACAAGTTTGATTGCAAGTTAAAATTCCCACAATTTTACAAATACTCATTGAATATTACAACTTGGGTTCAAATACAACACATTAAGATCCAGTGCCCAGGTTCTGAGGTTAAACCTTTAAATCATGTATGAATCTAATCAACACATATACACATAGAAATGTAATAAAGTTTATATCCTAAATTATTTCAAGTTTGTTCTAAATTTACAAAAGCATGCTTTAATTCATTTCAAGTATGTTCTAAATTATTTAAAAATCTAGAAAACTATTTAAATTGTATTACAAATTTCCCATTGCATGTTCTAATTTATTTGAATTATTTTCTAAATTTCCAGGTACATGTTTTGAATTATCATCAACATATTTGATATTTACCTCATTGCACACGACATTGACGCTTACTCAAATACCCTTAACTTTTGAGCTATTTATCTCTTTTAGATTTTGAATACTACCTCTGTATCGAAATACTCGCAACTTTTGTCATTTTAGGTTGTAACACAATACTTGTAATAAATATTTATTTGTTTACTATATTTAGTGAAAAAATTACCCATGTGAAACTTTTTTTAACTTTACTTTTGTTGTGGGCCCACTTAATTATTCATTTTTCACTCTATTACTCTCTTTAAATCCATTTTTTGCCTAGGAGTCCGTATCGCATACTTATGCAGCGAGTATTGCGATACGGAGGTAGTAATTCTTTTAGAGAATAAATGTATTATCATCACCAAATTTTTCAGTGACGTTTTTTTATAGTTCTATTGAAATTACATAGAAATTTATATATTATCTTATTTCACGTATCC
Organism: Salicornia ramosissima; assembly: GCA_951394345.1. Lineage (NCBI taxonomy): Eukaryota > Viridiplantae > Streptophyta > Magnoliopsida > Caryophyllales > Amaranthaceae > Salicornia > Salicornia ramosissima. Next base: position 51,589,600 of record OX596240.1, on the reverse strand, counting down.
GTATCCTCAATTTTTTCACTGACATTTTTCCGTACCCGTTCTACGTCCATATGCTCACTAGTCCGTTTTTGTGCAATCTAGTTAATACTTTTATTTAAAACCATATTAAGGGCCTGTTCACTTAAACTGAATCTGACTGAACTGAACTGAACTGAACTGAACTGAACTGAACTGAACTGAACTGAACTGAACTGAATTGAACTGAACAAAACTGAACAAAACAAAACTGAACTGAACTGAACTGAACTGAACTGAACTGAACTGAACTGAACTGAACTGAACTGAATAAATAGAGTGATTTAAGATTTGGATTAGTGATTTGTAATATTAATTAGTATTATTTGTAGGTTAATTAAGTAATGGGTAATGAATTAATTATTATATATCTTAAAATAATAATGATTAATGGTAGTTACTACTGTCAACGTTCATTTTGTTATTTTTTTTTTTAAACTTGTTTTTGTAGGGTAATTTTGTATTGTTACTTGTGGATTTGACTATTCAACCCTTTTTACCTAATTAATGTTTACATGATCTAGGCATTCCTTTCACACACCAAATTGAAATGATTGAACCAAGTGAAGATCATTCTATGTACGATGATACACGAAAACAAACTATGAACATTGTATGAGAACAAATAACTAATCAAATATGGGAGTCAATTCAGGCAAATATCCCGGAACCGGAGGATGTTGATGGAGAAGACCAAGATGATGATGATGAACTAACCGACTATGAAGACTAGTAAATATAAAAAATTAGTCGATGTAATAAAATTAGTAGATTATGGAGACTAGTAGATGTAAAAAAAATATTATTGTAAATCTTATTAGAATCATATTAATATCAATATTATTATTATTAGTTTTATTATAATTATTATTACTATCATTAAAATTATTATTATTACTATTCTTGTAGCTTATAGTTACAATAAATTTTATTATTCTTAATTATTATTTTCTCGCAAATTTTAATGATAAAATGTGAATATTAAATATTATAACACAATATTAGAACACAATAAATATTAGAGTTACAAAATAAATATTAAATATTAATACAATGTCAACATTGTAACTTGTAGCTTAGTTTGTGCAAAGAATAGAAAACAAAATTAACAAACTAATTAACATAATGAAGGAAAATGTCAGAACTGAACTGAACTGAACTGAACTGAACTGAACTGAACTGAACAGAACTGAACAAAACAAAATTGAACTGAACTGAACTGAACTGAACTGAACTGAACTGAACTGAACTGAACTGAACTTATGATAAGTTTAAGTGAACAGGCCCTAAGAACATAAATATATTTTTCAATAATTCCCCATCGCTCGGTAGAATACCCATAAAAACTTTGCAGCCTCCAGCCAAGGTCTCCCACTAGCTCTCGCTTAGTCGCCCCCTACTACCATCGATTCCTTGTCGTCGTTTCCCCTTTTTCCATCGTCGTCCCCGTCATCGATCGCCGCTGGCTTCAGGTATTCTATTCTGCCTTCTTTTTTAAAAAAGATTTGTGATTCAATTGTTTGAGTATATAAACCCTAAAATTGATTTAGGCTTCTACTATGCTCTTAAATTCTTTCCTTTATCAAGTTTTATTTTTCTTAAAAAAATTCAGCCAAAATTTGCTGTTTATTATTGACCTTATTGTTGATTTTTGTTCATTATTGATTTTTAATTGTTGTTGTGGTGGTGGTGTTGGTGGTTTGAGTTTTGACGGCCATAATTCATCTTGCAACTTGCTCAAGCCTTTTACATATTTACACACAACATTCTATATAACTCAGGTCAATCATATTCGTAACATTCCTTTTGAGATTTTTGAGTGATTTTTGTAATCTGGAGTCTGAACAAACAAGTACATATTCAAAAGCATATTGGTAGTTTTGATTTTAGACATCTTAATCACCTACTCATATGTTTTTGCTATAATAAGAACAAGAAGGAAAAAATCCTTCTAAATTATGTTTTCATCTCAACAATATGTTTAATTTTATTTTTTGTATTTATTTTTGGGCTTTTAAGAAAAAATTGGAGTTTTGGGTTCTACTTAGCACAAAAACTAAATCTTAGATCCCCAATTTGAAAATCTTTTAAAGATGACAAGAAAATTTTAATAATAAAAAAAAAAACAGATGTAATTGTTTTGGGGTAGGGTTAGAAAGAAATGGAATGTAGGATTGCTATTGGGGTAAGGTTGCAAGGCAAGGGCTGTTTGGTTAGGGTTGCAAGGGATATAGCAGGGGCTGTTAGGGTAGGGTTACAAGGCAAGGGTTGTTGGGGGTGGGGTTGCAGGGCAGGGGCTGTTGGTAGATTATAGTGTTATTAGTGTGTTGTTTGGTTTGGGATTGTTCTGTGACATACTAATCAGGGTGGCTCTGATTAATTCTTCTGTCACATACCAATCAAGGTGCCTCTGATTAATTCTAATAGAAGCTTGATATGTTTGGCATAGCTTGTTACTTGAAGCTAGGAAACGTTTGATTTAAATACCCTAAAAGTTTAACAATCTATCTAAGTGAAGAGAACACAGTTCAATCGTCTTTATTTAGGGAATTAGAGGCCAGTCAAGATACCTACTTAACCGAAGCGAACACATCTAAAATCTTCATTTTTGGCTGGGAAAACAATACAAGGACCTGAGATTTCAACATTATATCTGGATCTTCAGTTTTTTTTTTTTAAATTTTTAAGAAAGGATTGTATCAGGCTATCTTATATGTTATATCTAGTGGCTGAATCTAAATTGATTGGGATGGTTTCTTGAATTTATTTGGGATCAAGCTTACCGATCTAGGTTGTTCACAACATGGCTCTACGTTTTGATAGTATCATAACCCCAACCGCCCCCCTTGTTTCCTATTGAACCTTTAGATTTGGATTTCTATCACTCCGCCGACTATCATCAGTTGCATTTATCTAACTGAAATATTCATGCACAACATGGACAATTTAGATTCATAAAATTAATTTGCGATGACAATCATGGAGTAAAATCTTTAATAAAATAACTAAAAATAACTACATGTAAGCAGAATAAAGACACACACATCTTTGCTTTAAAAATATAAGTAATTAATTTTTGTTTCTGTTTCTGTAACACACACATGTTAGCAGAATAAAGACACACACACAGCAGCTTGAAGCAAGTTAAGATGTTTGACAAGTAATTAATAAAGTATATTCAAATAATCATGGCTCCTATACACACTACTATTACTAGAATAGACAAGTAATTAATGAAATACATCCAAAAATAAAGCAATCAAACACATAGTCACTGCATTATATTGAAGGTTTAGACAGACCATAAGAAATTTAGTTTACGTGCCATTAGTTGCAATATGCTTTCAAAAGACCATCATTAGAAAAACCACAGCACATAATTAAGGGAAAATGGGACTCACTCATACTTTATGAAAATAATCATACAATCTTCTCAAAGTTATTCTACATTTTTACTTCCTCCATTTCATAAAAATTGTAACATTTTACCAATTTGTGTCTCATTGTGTGCTTGTTAGGCTGCAAAGTTTTTATGGGTATTCTACCGAGCGATGGGGAATTATTGAAAAATATATTTATGTTCTTAATATGGTTTTAAATAAAAGTATTAACTAGATTGCACAAAAACGGACTAGTGAGCATATGGACGTAGAACGGGTACGGAAAAATGTCAGTGAAAAAATTGAGGATACGGATACGTGAAATAAGATAATATATAAATTTCTATGTAATTTCAATAGAACTATAAAAAAACGTCACTGAAAAATTTGGTGATGATAATACATTTATTCTCTAAAAGAATTACTACCTCCGTATCGCAATACTCGCTGCATAAGTATGCGATACGGACTCCTAGGCAAAAAATGGATTTAAAGAGAGTAATAGAGTGAAAAATGAATAATTAAGTGGGCCCACAACAAAAGTAAAGTTAAAAAAAGTTTCACATGGGTAATTTTTTCACTAAATATAGTAAACAAATAAATATTTATTACAAGTATTGTGTTACAACCTAAAATGACAAAAGTTGCGAGTATTTCGATACAGAGGTAGTATTCAAAATCTAAAAGAGATAAATAGCTCAAAAGTTAAGGGTATTTGAGTAAGCGTCAATGTCGTGTGCAATGAGGTAAATATCAAATATGTTGATGATAATTCAAAACATGTACCTGGAAATTTAGAAAATAATTCAAATAAATTAGAACATGCAATGGGAAATTTGTAATACAATTTAAATAGTTTTCTAGATTTTTAAATAATTTAGAACATACTTGAAATGAATTAAAGCATGCTTTTGTAAATTTAGAACAAACTTGAAATAATTTAGGATATAAACTTTATTACATTTCTATGTGTATATGTGTTGATTAGATTCATACATGATTTAAAGGTTTAACCTCAGAACCTGGGCACTGGATCTTAATGTGTTGTATTTGAACCCAAGTTGTAATATTCAATGAGTATTTGTAAAATTGTGGGAATTTTAACTTGCAATCAAACTTGTATAGTGTTAAGAGTGATTAGTATCGCGCTTTCTTTTCTTTCAATCAATTGTTGATTGAAGGTGGTTAGTTGTGCGTGTGATTATGTTTTTAGTTGGTGATGGTAAGGTGATTTTAATATGCTGTTTGGAATGAGTGTTACATACGGATAAAATTCTAATTAGGGTTAACCAACTAAGCTAGTTTACTATTGCTATTTTTAGGCTCTGTTCTTGTACTTATTTTTAGTTCAGTTTTACTTTGTCCAAAAGAACGGGGCTTTAGAGCAACTTGGCATTCATAATTGATCATATGTTAGTTTCAATTCGCTTTCTAAACTCTCAATAATTTAGTTGATATATTCATGTTTGAAATTTATCTTAAATTGATTATTAGGTCATGTTCTTTTGGATTTATTTTCAGTTCAATTTTACTAAAAAAGAACGGGGCCTCAGTGTCATGCTTACTTTTCTTGCAATCTAGGCCTAAGAATTGGCATTTATTCTGAACTTGAAAGTCTCTAAACTAGTTAAGCCCATCTTGAAGCTTAATGGGAAAATAATTTACTCTGTTGTTCATTAATATTTACAGGTAAGTTGTTTAATGGCTTTTCAGCATCTTCACCCTCACCACCACCCTCTAAACCCCCACATCACCACCACTTCTTCTTACTGTTGTTGCCAAAGCACCTCTTCTCCCCAACCACCACCACCATCTCCGTCTCCATTGTCATCTCCTTCTACCACCATTGATCCTTTTCTGATTGCCGCCATTGTTTCTCAGCTTCAACAAACTCCTAACCCAAACCCAAACCCTCCAAACGTTGCATATTCCCACCACATCAATCCCCCCACCACCTCTGCTACCAACCGATCTCAACATCAACGTCAATCTAATCCTCTTTCTCCGTTGTTCATCTCTCTTCTTCAACGCATTGATGCTCTTGAAGCTTCTCTTCACCGATTCTCTTCTTCTGATGGTTCTTTACCTCGTCTCTCTTTGAGAGATGCTGCTGCTCGAATTATTCAATCCCATTTTAGGGCCTTTCTTGTTCACAGATCAAGGACACTTCGTTACCTTCATGACCTCGCTTCCATTAAATCTTCCCTTCCTTCTCTTAAGTCCTCTCTTTCCTGTCATGGTTTTGTTGACTTTGATTTTTTCTCTCATAAAGCTATGGATTTGCTCCTCAAACTTGACTATATCCAGGTACTATCCGCTTTTCTCCCTTCTTTATAAATTAGATTTTCGTAAAGATTATTAATGTGATCTGGGTTTTGTGTATAGAGTGGTGATAAGATGATTAGAGACAGTAAAAGATCAGTTAGCAAGGAAATTGTTGAATTTTTAGAGTTGCTTGATGGTGCTTATGTGAAGAGGCATCAATCTCTTTTAACCAGAAAAGTGAAGAATACGAGGATTGTGACGAATGATATCGGTGCTGGTCATGATAAGAGGTGGACATTTAAGCAGCATAATGCTAGACCAAAATGTCGAAATGCAGGCGATGAGGAGAAAAAACTAATGGCAAATTTGAGGGAAAGAGTTGAAAAGATTGGTCGAATGTCAAAAGCGCTTGAGGAGCAGGAGCAAGAACAGGATGTGGTGGGAGATGCTGAAATTAAAGGCTTTAAGAATGGTGAGGGTGAAGATGATGTCATTGGTCAAATTGGCAACAATTATGGATCGAAGAATAGGGTAAACATTAAGAAGAATGCAAAAAAGCGTGTTTGTTTTGTGGAAGATGGTAATATGATTAGGGTTTATGATGCTGATGAAGTCCCTACTAAAGGAGTACACGACGAAAAGGAAGCACATAGTGATGGCGATGGTGATGGGGAAGGGTCCTCGCAGAGCAGTGAAGACCTAAGGAAAGGTGAAGTTAGTGAAGATTGCGACAATGAAAGTGAGGATTTTACATTTTCGACACCAGAACTTGCAAATAAGATGGGACTAGAACTGAGTTTTTGTCCAAGAAATCTGGTCTTAAAATAGTTGGATGATGAAGCTGAGTTTGGTTTTCTTCTTAAGATTGATTGTAACGTAACAAAATAAACGGATTATATGTGTGGGTTTAGAGTTCTTATTTGTCTTAGCATGTTTGGTGTAATGACCATGCCCTGAAGGCTGAAGTAGAGTGTTGGGTTGCTTTTTCAAGCTTGCAGTACATTTTTATGCTTCGATTTTAATGAAATTATGAATCTAGCTGCTGTAGCTGTTGTTTGATTGTAATATGTACCGTGTTAATCTAATTCTTGAAGGCTTAATTACATCCATTAAGATAAATATTCTTTCCTTGACGACTACTACACCATTTGTGTTTTCGACCTATCGCCACTAGTAAAATAATTGTTATTTGTAACCCATTATATGGATAGTGACTAACAAGTAGTGCTGAGCGCGGTGCGGTTTGGACATCAAATCGTACCAAACCACAAAATTACGGTTTGCTATTTTTTGAAACCGTATCGCACCGCAATTTATATCACACTAAATCGTACCGCACTACAATATATGGTTTGGTGCGGTGTGGTTTTTGCGGTTGAACCCACTTTTTAAAATTTTATTTTATCACTAGTAATTGACAAGGACATAAAAAAAATCCTATATTTACTTTTTGTTAGAGCCTTAAATAGTTAGAGAAGTCTTAGAAAGTTGCGGGGTTAAACAACTAGATAAGGCCCAAGACAAACAAAAGGCAAAAATTCAGTATGGTAGTAGGCCAAATAAACAGTATAAAATTAGATATTTTAGAACAATTAAAAAAATTATGGTTTACAGTTTGGTGCGGTTTCAAAATTATTTTTATTTTTATTTTTATTTTTATAATTGTAATACTTATTTTTTTATGAGAAATGTAGTACATGATTATATTTACTAAAATAATAATAATTATTATTATTATTATAATTATTAATATTATAATTATTATTATGATAGCCCATTTCATTTCACCTCTTTATTCAATCTCACTCCAAAACTTCAAAACTTCAAATAATAATATTAATACTAATAATAATAATACTACTACTACTACTAATAATAGTAGTAGTAGTAATAACCACCGTCGAAAATTTTGACCAAACCGTCACCGAAAAAGTCGACCGAATAATCACCGCCGGAAAAGTTATTCCGAAAACCGTCGCCGAAAAACTCGGCCTGAAAACTGTCGCTGGAAAAGTTGGCCGAATGATCATCGTCGGAAAAGTCAGTCCGAAAACCTTCGCCGAAAAACTCGGCCTGAAAATCGTCGCCGGAAAAGTCGGCCGAATAATCACCGCCGGAAAATTCAGTCCGAAAACCGTCGTTGGAAAAGTCATCCCGAAAACCGTCGCCAAAAAACTTGGCCTGAAAATCAACGCTGAAAAGTCGGCCGAATAATCACCGTCGGAAAAGTCAGTCCGAAAACCGTTGTCGAAAAAGTTGTCCCGAAAATCGTCGGCGGAAAAGTCAGCCGAATAATCACTGCCGGAAAAGTCGGCCGAATAATCACCGCCGGAAAGTCAGTCCGAAAACGGTCGTTGGAAAAGTCGGCCCGAAAACCGTCGCCGGAAAACTCGTTCGAAAACCGTCGTGGGAAAATGTCGAGCGGAAAAACGATGCTCGAAATTAATAATAATAATAATTTAGAGTAATAATGTCTGATCTGATCTGATTTGAGTTTGTCTGATCTGATCTGTTCTGATCTGATCTGATTACTGTAGTTTTTAATTCCAAAAGAACAGGGCCTTAGTATTGATTATTTTGGGTTTAGTATCGTACAATCTTGTGGGTGTTGTACCTTTGAGATTTAGTAATAGTAACTAGCCTTTGTATGCACGCTTTGTGTGCGATTATATTTTAAATAATGTATCTTTTAATTAGTACAAAATTAAAAATAAATGTTGTTTGTTCGAAAATTTGAAATATTTTTCAAATTCACACTTACTCATAAACAAAATTTTCCTATTTCATTAGGATATCCCACAACAATGAACAAAAAAAAATTATTTACTATATTATATCGGCTATCAAATTTTTATGTGATAAACTATATCAATATGGGTGTTTATCTAATTTATAGAGAATTCAAAAATATATATTTTGATGTTTTTATTTCGTTTTTACAAATTTTTAAAAAAATCAAAAATTGTAATAAATTTTCTTAATAATTAAGAGTGATGCTAATTGAATTTTTGGAAACTTTTGAGGGGCAAGATGGACTTTTCTAGGAGGACATCATGGCTCTCCCTTGGCTTATATAATAGAGATTTTGAGGTTTTGTTTTAAATTTTAAGTAAGTTTGTTTGTTAGATCGACAATTCGACTCGTCGGTTTCTTCCACGCCGGTTTAAGCGAGTCGGGTCGTCACAGAGCGCGTTAGTTTTTTTTATTTCAGTAGTTTGGACGCGCGGGACAACAAATAGCTGGCTGGTCTCGGGTCTATCTATTACCTATTGTTGATAGTGTTATCTGCGGGTTTCGAAGTATAAACTCACATTAGTATAATAATTAGTCATTAAAACACTTGAGTATCGAAACTTTTAAATTTTACATAATAAAAATCCAGATATCTGGATCCGGTTTTAAATAATTACATAATAAAAAATAAATTACATAATAATTTTAAAAAATAAAAAATTCACACCATCAAAAAATTAAAACATAACCATTAAAACACTAAATAAAAAAAATTCAGAAAAGCTAAACTAAAACCCAAAAAAAAAAAAAATCAAAATTAAAAAAATATTATATAAATTGTCACTCGATCAATCAATAGTTCATGCTAAAAAAACAAAGTTACTGTACAAGTGAAAACAAAAACAAAGTTACTGTGCAATACTAACATAGTAACATGACACTAGTACATGCTATATTTTTTTTAATGTTGTTTTACAATGAAACCGGATACCGGATAATTCGGTTTTTAAAAATTGTGATCCAGATCCGATCTGATAAAAACCAGGGCAAATATTCGATTTATCGGATAAAAAAAATGGATACCGGATCGGAAAATGGATATGATATTTTATGCCCACCCCTAGTTGCAGGTGGTCATGGACCCGTAGAAGTGGTAACAAAGTGGTGCACTAGCTAGGTGAAAGAATTTGGTTAGAGGATTGTCCATTCACGTCCCGTTTGGTAGCTGGTTATAAATCATAGTAATGAGAATGAATTTATAACTAAATTTGGAAAGGAAATCAAAATTCATTCCCATGGTGGTGCTACCTTAGCTCTAATTTATCTAATTTTCTTCACAAATATCCATTCCCATCAAATACCACCCTCCCCAATGGTAATGGATGAGAATGAAAAATGAGAAGAAAATTGAAGCATGGAAATGAAAATTTGTTTTTCATGGAGATTATAAGGTTTCTTCTCAACAAAATTACACTATAAATTCATTGCCATTACCAAAATTTATTACCAACAACCAAACAGGCCGTCATTGTTGATGAGTTAGCCTCTAATGTATTTTTTTTGGATTATGAATAAAATTGCCACTTTGTTTTAATTTATTTTTTTAAAAAGGTCAGAGGAGCTATGGTGCCCCACTTGAAAAATCTTATTTACCCCTAAAAATTTAGATAATATCACCAATTAAGCCAGTGACATTATAAGGAAAGTTTGAAAAAGAAAATATAAGTATAAAATGAATATATTAGTAAATATATACTAATCCAAAAAAAATGATATGGAGGGCGTTATAATAGCTTATTGCACAATTTTTTCCTTCTTATGTACTGACTCCGTAACGAATTACTAGCAACAATTGGATTAGCGCGGACTCCTAGATGAAATAGGTTAATTGTGGTATTAGGTGGTATAATGATAAAAGTAAGAGAGAGAAAAGTAAGAGAAGAAAAAGTAAACGGGGTATTATATGATATGATGATAAAAGTAAGAGAGGGAAAAGTAAGAAAGAGAAAAGTAAGTGGGATATTGTGTTGTTTTTTTTTTGCCAAAAAAGGAATAAAATGAAATTGGAAAAATTGTTGCAAGTATTTTGTTACACCTAAAAATGGAAATTGTTGCTAGTAATTCGTTACGGAGGGAGTATTTGATTATTTTATAAATTTGATATGAAAGAGAGTATATGATCTTCCATAGTAATTCTCTACTCATTTTCGTTTGCATATTTCTTTTTCTAATATCGCTTTTGTGCTATTAATTTAATTTCCTAAGATGTTTATTGTTAAGTCTTAACTATATTACTTATCAAGTAATTATTTTCATACTTTTTCAAACATCCCATAGTTGAACCTTAATTCATAAAAGTTTCAAGTGAGCAAATAATCTTATCTTTAAAAAAATTAAATACACTATTTTACCGTTTTTAATTTCAATAATTTATTATGAAAAAATGTCTTTTAACAAATTCATACGACCTTTCCTATTTTTTTAAATACTATTGCAAAAAAAGGGTGTAAACTTAGATATAAACCTTCGTTTGTGGGTTTTATTTTATTATATCTTTTAAAAAATAAAATCCACTATTTTACCGTTTTTAATTTCAATAATTAATTATGAAAAAAATGTCTTTTAACAAATTCATACGACCTTTACTATTTTTTTTACTATTGCAAAAAAAAAAAAAAAAAAAAAAAAAAAAAAAAAAAAAAACAGGTGAAAACATATAAATCTTCGTTCGTGATTTTTTTTTATTACTAATAATTACTAAAATGCAATGGGAATATAGGTTATCTATCTCAATCTGATACTCCACCAAATCATAGCATTCTAAATGCTCCATCATATAGTATCCAAAAGGCTTAGCCATGTAAAAAGGTCCACCTTCACAACAAGTTCCCACCCCCCCTGCCACAACCCCTGAAGCCAGTACAAACATAGATCCATACATAGTATATTAGTTGTCACATAGCCGTGTTCATGGTAAGGAACATGTTCACACTTGTGTTGATTACTTGTGTTAATTCATGGTAAGAAACATGTTGGAAAAGTTAGTTGATGCATATATTACATAAAAGAGAAGCTGTTTGATATAGTACTTAACATAAAATTAAAATAACTTGCAACACATTACATAAATGGAGATCACTAAATAGTTAAAATTAACATAAAATTTCTACAAGTAGATTTCAATATGGATTTTCTTCATCTTCATCATCAGATTCAACATTACTTGAAACAACTCCAATCTTCATCTTCATCTTCATCATCAGATTCAACATTACTTGGAACAACTCCATCAAGGAAGTAAGTTTGCAATATTGAAATTGTCTGCTCTGTTATCTCCATCCATACTTCTTCACTTTGATCTACATTTTAAGGAAGTATCAATACATTAGACATCTCCCTTACTTGAAAGAATAGAATGACCAACTGAATAAGAGAAAAACACAAGTGGTCATTCCAAAACAGAATAATTTGAAAAGTCCAAAAGAACCTTAAGCTTGAATTAAGTAGCTCGACAGTAATAGATGAAATATGAATCAAATTATAATACTAACGTCAAAGCCATAATTCAAATTCAAATCCAACAAGCTAATACATACAACAGATGGTAAAAATGAAGCATTCTGAATTCAGATGGTAAAAATGATTATGAATTCAAAGTAAAATACTAGTATCACTGTGAAAGAGCGATGATATATAATTTTTGAACTTAGAATAATAAATATTGAAGTACATGATATGATGTATCTTTATAGCATAAATATAAGAGGATGTGGAGTACTGTAAAAAAAAAATTTAAAAGGTATGCAGATTTAAAGAATGTATTCTTTGTTTTTTTTAGAAGTAAACAGACTAAAATGTCTCTCATACAGATTTAAAAGGTATGCAGATTTTGAGAAGTTTAGATATGGGCAAATTTTTGGGAAGTCAGTAGACTTGATTTTTTTTTTACCAACTACATTTTTTTCTGCTTTTTTTTTTCGTGTACTTTTAAGGTCAAAATACACTCACTTCACACACAACCAAAAAACAAATACAAAAGAAATGAATGAAAAAGGCAAAATCTGAAAGAAAATTGAGAACAAAAAAAATAAAAAATTAAGATCAATTGAGAGGAAAATACCTTGAAAATTTAATTGCAAAACTATCGAGAATTTTAAAAAAAAAAAAGATTTGCAACACCCACCTAAAAAAACCCATAACTTAATCCTATATCCAAAACGCTTATTGAAATGTAATCTGCAACACCGTGATAGGAGCTTCAATGGAGCAGAAGAATTGCAAAAGACGTTTCAATGGAGGAGAATGAAAGAGTGAAAGTTAGGGTTTGGGAGCTTAAGGATGAAAGCAGGAGTGAAAATTAATGGTTAGACGAGAAACAAGATAACAAAGCTCAATCGTTGGATTATAAATGTTCATTATGAACAGTGAAGCCATAGCGGCTATACACACACACACACACACAAACACAGATATATGGCTAAGTTCAATCATTCTAGATATAATTCTGAAATATTAGATTGATGAGATTCATACCTTCTATGTTCAATCAATGAGAGAAAAGGTAATATAAAAAGAATTCAGATATTGTACTTGCTCTTTGAAGTTCTACCGTTACCTAAGTAAACTCCACATATTAACATGCAACAATCCCTCAAAACATTCCCACATTCCGTGGAAACCAAAGTTGAATCAAGGGAAATCCAGTTTCTCACAAAATTTACATCACAAAATATATCGAATGATAATTCTGTAAATTTGTCATTCAATCAAAGCACAAAAACCATATTTTGCCAGCAAACTAAGCATTTAAATATTCAAAGCATACAAAAACTTGTAGATTAAGATGATAAATGTACCATTTAGAAAGGTGGTGTTCAAGGAACATCATCCTGAACAATTGTTCAAAGTTCAACCTCCCTTCTCATCTTCCTCAATCTTTGGTAGGAACCGTGAGCGAGGAAATGTCATGCCACGTCGTTTGGCAGTCTCAAGAATATCAACTTTGTCATTGTTATCACCATTGGAAACCTTGACATTCGCAAGCAAGCTTAAACCTTTCAAAATGCACTTAATTGATTCCTGCTCAACATTTTTGGATTTGCAATCTCTGTTTCCCTCTACGCTTGCTCCACTTTCTACCTCACTATCTGAAACCACTTTATGGACAACTCCCTCTACATTTGCCGCCTTCTCCCTTTTCCTTTTCCTTGGAATTTCACCTGTCACCTTTGTACCTCCACCAAATTTAACCTCCTCCTTTTTTTCATGCTCTTCCTCCACACTAATCACCTCAGCATCCCTATCAAATTCAACCATATCCGGCGAATCAACGTTGTCAGAACTTTTCTCACCTTCGTGCAAGGATTTGACTTTGGATAAAAGATCATCTTGAGAAGATGAGTAGCTACAATTAAATAAGATAGATGCATATGGATCTTTCTCTTCATCCACCATTGTTGTTGGCTTTAAGCTTAAAACTCCTTCACCTGTAATATTCACTAGCATCAGTTTTCCCAACAAAATAAGCAAGAAGATAGTAACATTGGTTTACTTGAATATGCAAGTATAATGTTCAGGCAACGCCAACTTCAGGCAACCACCACGGTTGCTAGGGTATTTTGAGCAACGACGATCATGTATTGTTGTGCACTTTGTGCAAATTTCGACACCACCACATGTACCACACTACCACTGGTACCCTAACTTAGAAAAAGAAGCTCCAATTTGAATTATTGAAGGTATTTCTTTTAACTGTTGGAATTATTTTCTTCTTTTAGTGATAGGGTTTTGATTTATGGTTGATTTTATTTTTTTCCCGTTATGCTACTAATTCTAATAATGAGTGCATTACTGTGTTTTTTTGGGGCAACGGGCAAAGGAAACGAACATAGGAACTAAACATGGTAGTCGGCAAGTGAACCAGAAAAACACAACATCGGTCCACCAAACATAAATAAATCAAAGTTTAGTCTTTTCTTTTATTGTTCGAAAATAATTTAAATTAAACAATTAAATTAGACTAACTTAATAAAAACCCATGCTTTAATTAATAGTTCAAGATTTCGAATATTAACTCCACCAAAATAATCATCACCATTCGACATCCTCATCACTTAATCAAGATTAATACTTTAACTTTCAAGGATTAAATTAATTAAAGAATTATATTATGAAAATCATTAAAGAACTTAATCTGAACAAGATTACAAATAAAAGATCAATTCTTGAAGGATTGAACCACTCGAAAATTCATATAACATTCGGCTATAATTCGACATTTATATGCTACATAATTCATCAAGTTAATCTTCAAGATTATATGGCAAGAATCATAGAACATGCATAAATTTATACTAGAACATAAAATAAGATCATCAAAACATCATGGAACTTATATAAATCACTCGACATGCACGAATTTTATACCAACATGTAGTTCAAAGTTTAATCATCACAATTCTAAACAATTCTATATAGTTCTAAACCTATTCTAGAGATTATATTACTAGTATATCCTAAAGATTAAGCAAAGCAATCTAATTACCTATTAAAGAAGGGTATGGTTCGAACACCACTGCACAGGGGTATCACACGGCCTTCTTGGTGTTTTCTTTGGCTCCTTGCCCCAATCTTTGAGGGTTGAATTCAAGAAAAGGATTTAGAATTATTTGGGTGAATTGTGTTTAATCAAATTTGTGAGGAAAGGAATTATATAAGTTCTTGTTTGGTGGAATGGCTTGGCCGTGAATAATAAGGAAAATAAGGGAGTTATTGACTTCCTAAATTTTAGTAGAAAAGTAGGATAAAAACTAGATTTTTGTGAAGGATCAAAATAGATATAGTTTAGTAATTAAGGTAAGAAAAGGAAATAAAACAATTAAAAGGAAAACAATGGATGGGGCTGTGAGGTGAGGTGAGAGGGAAAAACATTGGGCTTAGTTTGGACATAATAAGGTCAAAGATCTGGTCCATGGTCAACAATTAGGCTCACTAAAGTGCTAGATTAATAATTAACTAAATAATAATTAATTAAATAGTTAATTAATTAATATATTTAATTAATTAAAAAAAATTAAAATAGCCCAAAATTTTGGGGTATTACAACTTCCTCCACTTCATATTAGTTGCAACGTTTTTTTTCTTCACGCTTGCCAATGTATAATTTGTATTCATAATATCTTTCATTCTGTTTTATAAAAATTATAAAAATTAGATCAGAATAAAGTACACATTGAGACAATTCAAAAGATATACCACATGACTATATCTGTTTACATGTATATAACACAAAAGTCAATTATAAGAGTGATTATGAATAGTGTTCATATTGGCAACGTTGCAATTATATAGGAGCGGAGGAAGTATGTATTAGAGGTCTTAGTATAGATTAGAGCTGTTGGGATGTTTTATAAGACGGCTTTAATATTTCAAAATTTATTACTTCCTCCGTAAATGAAAAATTGCAACATTTGCCATATTTGGATGTTTTTAAAAAATTGCAACAAACTTGTCACTTTTTATTTTGGGTAATATTTAACATATTTCTCTCTCCTACTTTTATTAATCTACTAACTTTTATTTCTCTCTCCTACTTTTATTAATCTACTAACTTAAACACACTTATAGATTTTTTTTTTGGAGTCCGTGACCTCCCCTTTGTTGCAATTTTTCGTTTACGGAGGAAGTATATTTTTAAGCGAGTAGGACTACGTACCTAGGTGATTTCTAAGGAAAAGTGGAGAGTCGCCAAGTCTATTCAAGGTACGTGTGATTGATAAACTTTCAAACGTAGTATCATGTTTACGATTCTGATTTTTCTGATCATGATATGATAAGATGTATGATTTGGTGGAACATGATTATTATTGTTTTAAATGTTTGTATAGCTTATGCGTGCAAACTTAATAAAAGAAGAGAATAGTCAAGATTATTTCATGTTCCCAAGTTCAAAGCAAGCTATTGCTTGAATGGATTCAAATTCGAATATTTCATGCTCCATTAGTAGTTATTAATTATTTAAATATAGACAAGTTGTCTCATCCACCATAGGAGTAAGGTATTAATGGGAATCACGTTAGACAAAAGTTCAGTGTGTTTTATCTGAACAAATAATTAAAACTAGTGTTATGTGAATTGTTTGTTATGTGTTCTTGATATTTGTAATGATTCTCAAGACACTAATCACTTAAAGTGAAAGATTCGAGTAAACGTTTGGGTTGGGGTCCAGCAGGACTCGTGACTTTAAGGGGACCGTTCGTAGGATCCACATGTTCAATTATCAGGTTTGAGTTCATTCCTTTATATGTGAAAATGGTAGCTCCCATTCTCACCTCCTAGTTAGACAACTCGCACATTGCTTACACCAGCTTCGGCTTAAGCAGGGCCACTTAATAAATAACAAGGATTAATTACAAGAAAAATTGTTATTCAGTTTAACCATTGCAATTTGGATGTTTGATTGTGATTATGTGATCAGATAGATCTGACTGTATATTAATTGTCGTACTCAGCTTTTGCTGACCCCGTAATTTATTGGTCTTGTATATTACCTTGACCCTGTGATGACCCAAAATTGGTGAGCAGTCGTTCAAGGCCAAGGTAGTATAGTGCAGATTCACGGGGATGTTATGGGCTTGAGTGATGAGTGAAACCAGGAACTCCGTTATATTTATTTACTATTTTTAAGTTAATTTTCTTGAAGTATTTTTCTTAAGTATTATCTTTCGAATTTAACTCAATTTGCATTTTGGTTTAAGGGCCTTCATGTTTCCAAGTTGTAGGAGTTTTAAAGTTGGTTTGGTTTTGAGATATTTTAATTTTCGTTGCATAATTTTGAATAAGTCGATACGTTTTCACACGCGGCGATAATACTTTAATAATTCTCAGTATTTCCTTGAAAATATTTTTTATATTTTAGTGAGAATTATTGGGGTGTTACAATTAAATACACCAACAAATCAACTAGAAATCCATCCCCAAAACTCTAGTGAAAATCTACTCAATAAGCACGAACAAAAGCATTAAACTAAGAATCAAGCATAAAAACATGGAATTAAACCCTAAATCTACCATCAAACAAGTAAATAAACTAACCATATATGAAATTGCATAATTTAAACACTAATATACTAGCAAAGCATGAAAGAAACAAGATTGAAAGCAATAAAAAGTAAAGAACAAACAAAGAGAAGAAATTGAAAACTTATTTAAATTGGATAAGCAAAATCTTTGGAATGGTCATGTCACTTGAGCAATCTTTCAAAATTAATCATCTTCATCAACAAACTTCCAAAACCAAAGCTTGAACTAGATCTAAACTATGGAACAAGGAATTACATGTAAACCCTAAAAACTAAAGAGGAAGATATACATGGTTTCTCTCTCCTCAAACCCTAAGAAAATCTGAAAATTGATCCTGAAAACTACTCTAAAGTGTGTGCTCTTTTTGTTTATGGACCCTTAGAGCCTATATATACAAGAGGGTGAAGTAAGGGAAAGAGAACAAAAAGGAAGCACAAGCTGAACTAAAAAACGCACGAGCTTCAATCGAACACGCGAGATAAACAGAGTTGTAGCTGGAGCCATGGTCGCAGACACGCCTAGGGATCAGCGCGGGGGAGTGGCTAGCATCGCAGACGCACCATGGGTGGTGGCCTGATGTGGGTGCCCGTGGGACTTGGACTAAGGACCGCTCGGAAATGCTCAAAACACCTGCATGAATGCTCGCAAGGCATAAGTAACGCATAATAGCTCATTTACTAACGAAAACGGCTAGGAAAAAACATTATTCGATGAAAATTAAAAGTAAACCTAAACTAAGCTAAAAATTTCTAAAACATGAAAAACTAAACCTAAAAAGCCCTGAAAATAAGTGAAAACAGCTGGGAAAATCAATCTATAAATGGACTGATCAAATTTTCCCAAGCTTGCCTTTTTCTTGTCCTCAAGCAAACAAAAACAAGAAAAACTAAAAAGCAAAATCCTAAATCACTCTCGTAGGAATCATGGTTGCTTTTAGCGGAAACAACAAGCCATTTAAACCTCAGGTTGCCAAAGAGGACGAGTAATGCTCTCGTAAGGGTTTCCAAAGAGTTCACCCCATAAGTCTTCCAAAGTAAATCAAGGCAAAGGTTAACGAAAAGAAAGAAAAGAAAAACAAAAAGAAATAAGGAAAAAAAATTAAAAGAAAATAAAACCAAAAATTCCCACTTGGACTTGTAAATGGACTACGGATTGATGAATACAAACCTTTTCTAAGAAATAACGAAAAACATGTTCAAAGATAACAAAGGTGGATAGTCAAGGGCTCGTTTACTTTAGCTGAATATAGCTGAACTGAACTGAATATAGCTGAAAGTAATATTTTATAAAAGAAGGAAATTGAGAGCTGAACTGAACTGAATTGATATGAACTAAACTGAACTGAATTTAAGCTGCAGTAAACAAGCCCTAAATAGAAGAACTAAAGAGGAACATTAAGCTAGTGTCATACCCCCCCCCCCCCCCCAAAAGGTAGCTCCTCTTGACTCCTCAAAGCTAGGAGCCGGAAAAACAACCAAGAGAAACAATCTAGGCTACCCGACATCCCATCATAACAAAACAGCTCAATATGCTTGAACCATGACTTCCTCCACCGACAATGACTAAACTCTTTAGGTTCGGGAGGGCTTAAAGGTTGTAATGTAGGGCTAGGGGTAAGGTGGAAATCAATTTGACTTGTGGTGCTCAAACCTAAATAGTGAAGCAAATAAGCGCAAATGAGCATCAATTAACAAACAAACTCCTCATACTCCGCACACAGACACCCAAACCCCTAAGCTTATTCAAAGAACTAAACAAAAATTTGAAAATATATTGAAAAATTTACACAATTTTTCGAATTACTCCTTCCCCAAGCTTAAAGGGCACAATGTCCTCAATGAGAAAAAGAAAAGATTAAATGCTCGCTTTTTTCAATTTATCAGTTTTTTTTTACATGACCTTGCCTTTTTCAACTTAGTTCGGCTTTTATTGCAATACAATTCATCCAAATCAACACACTTTTGCTTGCGCAAACTCCTTACTCCACAAAATTTCAATACAAATCACGATACTCCAATTGCTTCACTATACTTAAAAGTATATAAAATAAACAAAGGGAATACCAAGCTTGTAATGTAGCTATAAGAAAGAAAAGTCCAAGCTCAAAGGGTTCCAAAGGTTGAATGCAAAGGAAAAACCTAGAAAAGTGAAAGAAGCGAGACACAAAAATAAAATAAAATAAAGAAAAGGGAAAATGGAAAATGGAAAATGGAAAATAATTAAGAAATGGAAAATGGAAAAACCTATGTCCTCCCCTAGAGTTGCTCAATCGCGATATCGAAGAGTCATGAATCAAGCTATGACGAGGATCTCATCGCCACTCAAACAAAACAATGCTGAAGGCTTAAAAGATTTGACAATTTCTCACATATGAAGGGATTGTAGTGGATTACAAATACTACCTCTAGGGCTTCAACTAGCTAGCAAAGTGTCACTAACCATACATCAACCCAAGAGTTTGGGTTTCATGCACTCTAAAGCTTTAAAACCTAGCATGCAATATTTGAAAATCAATCTCGACATCTCAAAATATGTGGATTGTCAACAATTAGGAACAAATTCATTCAAAGTCCAAAACTCCCGAACTAACAAGTCCAAGACTACAAAACCAAAAATACATTTTTCTTTGAAAAGAAAAGAAAAGAAAAGGAAAGGGAAAAGAAAAAGAAAAAGAAAAAGAAAATTGTACAAAATGGAGGAAAACAAAATCCAAGCATGAATTCAAACAAGCAATAAAACACCAAACAAATAAATAAATCAAGGCCCAACGTCATCGATGTCCAATTATCCCCAAATGGGCTTGAAAGCCAAATTTAAAAGCCAACCATCCTCGAATGTCATCCCTCCTAAAAATAGCCGCAAAACTAAACAAACAAGGAAAATAAAAGAAGGGGGGATTGGAATGATGTCACCAAAATAGGCTTCAAAATAAGCAATACACCCTCCGTTTTGTGTTTTAGCACCATACGTGATCCATGTAAGTTGCTTATTCACTAAACCTGCAAAAGAAAAGAAAGCAGAAACCAAACTCCAAAGACAAACTATTTACAAATAAAAGGAATAATAAGAAAAAGAGGGGAAAACAAGGGAAGATTATGTACAAGTGAAAAAGATGTCATCTAGTCAATAGCATCGCAAAGCTATTAGTAGCGTGTCATGGACATCATCACTAAAACGAGAGAGAACCACGAAAGCAAAGAGAATCGAATAAGAAAAATGGCAAAGGAATGTCATCCTTTGTTTACGTGTTAGAGGGGGTACAAAATTAGGAGAAAAAGAAAAATGAGGAAAATAAAAAGAATTAAAATCAAAATCAAAATAAGAGAAAGAAGAAAAACTAAACAATTGACTTTTGTCACACCTAATTAGACTTAGTAAAAACTTATTGAACTTATTACATCTAATTAGATTTTATCTGAATTAGTTATTTAAACATTTTTTATAAAGCACCCTAAAGCGTGCTCTAAGTATTACACCACGTATGACTAGGGACAAATCCATGTACGAACAAGAGGGGTTAGTTGTCCCCCACTTTTTTTTTTTAAAAAAATAAAAATAAAAACAACTAGAAAAAGACAAATACAATCTATACATTAAGTGGGGTTTTTAGAATAAGTAAACAAACTTGGCCTAGTAGTAGTTGCACAAACTCCAACGTACATCTCTCTTGATTGGTCCCAAGTTCAATAAAATGATAGTCTATAATATTTTCAAGGAATCAATAATAGCTTAATAATTATAGGATATGTACAAATTAGGTGAATTATTTAGAATATTTATCTTATTTTGTAATTGATTGTTAATAATTACAAAACAAAACAAGAATATAATAATAAAAAATGATCTAAGAGGAATAATAAGGCGGTTTAGGAAAAATTATATCGACAATCACTTTAATTTTTTGAATTTTCGAAACATTCTTATCATTGAACGCTAATAATTTGTCTCCCCAAGAGGAAAATCCTGGATCCGCCATTGCGTATGACTACATAACATTGTCCAAGTATTGTGCCACATATGCATGTCTTTTGATAAAACAAATTATGCATACAACAAAGTTGGAACATGTTACCTCTTACAAATAAAAGTATGTTACCCTTTCAATCAATTTTATTAGTGCTTTAAATGTCCAAATAACGTTATATATTCTTTTTGTTTATTAAAAAAGAGGTTAGGTTTTTTTTCTAAGAGTACAAAATACATCCATAACAAGTGGAAAAAAATAACACCCGAGACAATAGTGTGTAATTAAAAGAGGTGAAATGACACATCACACTGTCTTGTAACAGGCTAGGATTTATAGAAGCATAAATGTTCCCCATGATCATGGTATTCAGTCCTACTTTGATATCCCTAAACCCTTTCCATATTCGAATATGTTCCGACGAGTTTTAGCTCCTCTGCTGATTGCGATGATTCGTGGTGGTGGTTATGATTGTGGCCTGCACAAGAAACAATCGGTAAGCTAACCCGGGGGTGTCTCTGACCCTCCTATGCTTAAGTTAGCAAAGGGGATTCGATAAAAAGTGGGAGAAGTATTTTGTAGGTGAAGAGATTGTGTACCTTACAATAGTGAAATCATCTCCTATTTATAGGGAATGATATTGTCCTTAGATTGGTTGAAGCCAATATGAATGTTGAGTTAGCTACAAACTCGAATGGGTCTGTCCTTAGATGGACGCCACTTGTACAATTAATGATTCTATATACTTTAGTTAGTTTGTTTGTTAAGGAGTGGATTATATGCACTTGAGTGGTGTCCTAAATGGGCGCCACATAAGATACTGGCAGCTAATTGGTGGCCTTGGGCTGACACTTTCTAGTGGCGGCGTCTACAAACCTCAAACATCTTGGTAGGGACGGTGGTATGTTAGTCCTGCTGATATGTCGGTAGGCCCCATACAAAATGCCACATATAATCATGGACCATCTTGAGAAATGGAAATAGCAAAACTACCCTATGATATTAACTACTGAGATTTTTACATGTTTGGCATGTGCTGCAAAGTATTGGAAGGTGAATACTACAAAATAGATAACGTGACTTGTAATTAACATTAAGTGATACACAATGAACATAATTTCATCTACGCGTCTAATTTTTTTAACCTTAATTTTGGTTACATAAGAAAAAACAAGAAAAAATAAGTTTAGATAAATTAAGACCCAAAAAAAAAGTAAAAATACGGTTTGACCTCTAAAAAAATAAAGTCAATTAGTTAATATAAAAATAAGAAGAATAAAGTGCATTTACCTGAACTTATCAAGGCTTGTTTAAACTCCTATAAACTTAAATATTAGATTTAATTTAGCTAAAATTGCCTGTTCACATCTTCCAAAACACAAGTTTAAACGAAAATATCATTATATACGTGCAACAAAAAATAATATATTAAAAAGTACACATCAAGCAGAATTAAAAAGAGATTCCATTCGACTATATTTTTTCTTATATGTATAATAATATAATCTTAAAGTTACAAAGTGAATAATAGTACAAGTCAAGATGTGGCAAACATATAGGGATGGAGGTTAATAGTAAAAATAAAAGAGCCTAATACAAGGCAATTGGAAGTAAGATAGTACACAGCTTCTTGATCAAGGTCTTCATAAAACCAACTTTCAGACACTGCTGACAACATTTTACAGTTTTAAAAATCAGAATGATAAAGAATGTAGTGATGCCGCAGGCTGACCATTACTCTGTCCCACTTGATTCAACTAACTGGAAGGGGAAAAAAAATGTTGGGATCACAAGGAACCTCCCAAGAAAAACAAAGAGAGGGAATAAATATAGATGAAAGATTACCAGGGCACCAATTCTCTCGTAGGCTTCCATTACTTTTGGATCCTCCTCGTCTTCGTACCCTACTTGTAAAATCCGTGGACCGTTGATTGACCAAAACGCCCTTCTACCAGCTTCCTGCAAGAATATCACAAACAAAGACACCTTCTAATCAAAATCTATGGTGTTCTATCTATTTCAATTTGGCTTGGCCTTAGTAATCTAAACTGTTCAATACTGAAATCGATTAGAACCTATTTGAACTTGTTGTCGTTGTTGACTGGAACTCATTAAAAATACAGCCATAGAGGAATGCATTAGAAAATTAGGGGTGTATGCAACTACATAAGATGCATGCGCTGATCACAAAGAGTGCTTGTTTGGTTCAATATGGAAAATAAATTCCCACATGAAATCATATATCATGGGAAGTTTTTTTCCTTTGCTAATTACATAAAAAGTGTTTGGTTAACATCATGGGAATTTTTGTTCTAATTACATAAAAAGTGAATTCCCATAGGAATTTTTTTTTCATTGAAA
This sequence comes from Salicornia ramosissima, assembly GCA_951394345.1. Lineage (NCBI taxonomy): Eukaryota > Viridiplantae > Streptophyta > Magnoliopsida > Caryophyllales > Amaranthaceae > Salicornia > Salicornia ramosissima. The sequence goes on along the minus strand of OX596240.1, from coordinate 51,565,801 downwards.
ATAAATTCCCTTGTCGAATTCCTAGGAAATAAATATTTGTGTTTGGTTGAGCATGGAAATTTGTAATTGACACAGGAATTTGCATTTACCAAGGAGGAAGTTGGTTAATAATTTCCTACACTTTGTAGGAATTTCCATTTCCTTGGCATTTATTATTTCCAATGGTAATGTAAACCAGACACAAGAGCATTTGAGTATTTCTTAGGAAAGTGTATTTCCAAGGGAAATATGTGGCAACCAAAAAATCTCTTAGAAAGGAAATGCTGGCTACTGATGCAGATTTATGCGCACTAGAGAAGTTGAAGAAGGTTTCCGTTAGGAGGCAATGGAAGGAAATGAAAACTACTGCAGTACAGCTGGTTTCTTGGGAGTTAGGATGGAACAACAATAGTTATGCAAAAGTTAGGGTAAAACAATCACCTCACTAAAACTTTGTTTGAGTAGCACTTCTGTTAGAAAAAATTCCATTAATGGACTCCACTTTTCATGTTATCCAGTGGGGCTCACATTACAAAAACTTAATGTCAGGCACTTTTTCCAGATTGAATTGTTATCAGGTAGTTGGTTTTAATGTAAAGATAGTAAGCTTCAAGAACAACATTTTTTAGTAAAACAGAGACATGGATCTAAGAACAATAAACTGATCAATTTCATTCAAATTAATGAAAAAATGAAAATATTGATCACTTATATACTTTTACAAAAAACTCTCAGCCTATTTACGAAATTTGATTGTGAATATTGAATAATGGACCCGAATTGAAAAAGTGAAACCACCAAAATTGATTAACCGTGTGTTTAGAACTCAAAATCTTTATTTTTTTGCTTGATGTACACATAATTGAATCTTAAAAGTATCCGATAGTGTATAGAAGGGTTATTTAACTAGAGCCGTCAAAAAAGGAGTACCAAATAGTTAACAACATGAGAAACTGGCCCTGTGGACAAGTATTAATGACAACTGTGAAGTCATAATGCTGCTCAAACAAAAACTCTAGGAATTCAAAAATCTTTATGTGATGGGTAGTTTACCAAAAAAAATCCAAAGGTAAATGTTTTGATCTGCATGTTGGTATTTAAATGTGTTCGTGTTTTGCACGATCACACAAACAGGGTGGGGTGCTTCTGTGCTTCCCAAATATAATTGGATGACATTGCTCTATGAACGTGTATAGGAGAAAAACAGGTGTAGTAAAACTTTTTCAATCTCACCTGTAAGACAATCAAATATATTGCCTCCAACGCTTGGACACGAATCTCAATATCAGTAACTAGTTCGCGCTCAAATGAGAGAGCAGTTCCAAGTTCATCAGGCATCTTGGAAGTATCCTGCTGGTTGTATAACTGGAGCAGAAAACAAGAGGAAAAAGAATCAAACATGAATAATTCCATGTCAGATTGATGAAATGGCTACGGTGTACAATTTATTCAGTGGCTCAGAGTCAAACAATCCTGTCATGGAATTGGCAAAGCAAAGTAATGCAAAACACCTCCAACCCACATAACTGCAGGGGTAAAAAGTTGCATGCTTCTTACATGGTGAACAATTTGTTTGCCTCACAGAGCCAATTGTGGAATATATATGTTTTTATCTAAACCACTTTCGACAATAAACAATGTGAAACACCCATTTTCATCAAGCCCAATAGCAGATATAGAACTTCAATTTAACAAAAATTGATAGGAAAATGGAAGATATTGGAGTAGTAGAACTCTTCATGTTTAGCGACATAAACTCCCACCACAAACAAACAAGAAGAGAGTTTACTTTGAACCAAAGCAGAGTCAAAACCTATATAGAACAAAGGAATGAAATTCAATGTGCTAAACAGCATAAAGTACCTTGTTTCCAGCAACAGGCAAAAGCAAAGCTGGCCAAAGAAATTCTGATGTTAAAAGCAAATTCGCCAACTGGCTTTCAGCTTCAAAGCAGCAATTCCGAATGGTTCCTGAAACCTGCAAGCCAAGAAATGCCAATGGGTCTACTAGTCTACTGCGCATTTTGATGCACATAGAGGTAGGTGCATCCAAAGGTGTTTATTGCTCATTTTACAAAATTTTGCTCATTTTAAATTCTAAAATGTGCAAAAAAAAATATTATAAAATGAGCAAAATTATCCTTAGATGCATATAAGAATTTCTAAAGCAATGCAATGTGGATGTAAAACATCAATAAACTACTGGCTACAACCCAATGGTCGATGTCTGACTTGGTTTCACTTAACATGCACTTGTTTAATTCTAAGCTCGAGGGAAGACAAATGCATTTTGGAGAATAAATAAATAAATATTGTCTCTCAGCAATTGCAGAAAACACGTAAGATCCCCTAACAAAATGAACCCTAAGGAGACCTTTGATAATCTCTAGCTCCTTTGCTATAAAGGAATTAGCACTGTTCTTTTGGATTTTGATTAATTTGAACTTGATTGAATTAAGCTAAATACTATACTCATCAGGAAATGAACTCTGAAATGTCAGAAATTAAGAACAAAAGAACAAGGCCGCTAACTGATTAGTGAAAGTCCTAATATCAAGTGAATTCACCGATGAAAACATAACAAGGGCAAGCTGCGATTGGTGTCTAGTGACTAGGTTAGTACAACACAAATTTTCCGCTGAAAAGTCCCTCTAAACACAAACATTATCATAGTAAATTCCAAATATTTATACTTTCAAGATGATCATAAAAGCAATCAAACTTGATATTAGAGGGATTAATATGAGTTTCAAATGCTTTTGTGAGATCAAGCATGACAGTGTTACAAGAATAGAGGTCCCTGGGAGCTCTGGTAGAGAGCAAGTTCTTAGGTTAGTCCATTGTTGTGTCCTGTTAATTTATCTCTGTTATAGGTTAAGTGCTTCAAGGCAAAGTTCCACACTAGCTTCGGTGACTGAATGGGATTGTCATTAAAAGCATACGGGCTACTGAAATAATAATGCATGACTCAATTGAGCTGTCTACAAGCAATGAAATGCCAGGAAAGCAGCCTTAGCCCTACAGTTAGATGTCATTCTCCCACCCTATAGCTAGCGGATCTTTAATATACTATAGCACAAAAAAATGCTTACTGCTCAGTAGAGATGGATTCACATATTTTACCAGGCATTCAGAAGAGAATCGTGATGAGGTGATAAGCACACATTCAAGGATTGAGGATGCTATGAGCCTATCCCTATAACCAAGCTTCCTTCAGACCTGCGGTAGCAGATCTTCTCAATGGTCCAGTGAGGTAACGAAAATCATGCTCAGCTCTATGGTATGTGAGGAAGAAGACTGTACATAATCTAACTCTCCCCTCAAGTGAAAATTTTAAAACAAATACAGTAGTTACTAAAAGGCTCTAGAAGGCTCAACTTATTGTGGGAGGAGCTAACCATTCAAACACGGTGAAGAGAATGTGACAGGAGAGGCAAACATGGAGGAGCTGAGAAGCGCAACCATCTGACAGCTGCAGCAGATATAAACCTCAAAGGATATGGAGCGATAGCAGAATAATCCAAAATAAATTGCACAGCAAAAATTTAAAGGAAGACTACAACCATTGGCTAGTTGTTACTAATAAGAGAAAATATTCAATTAGGCCTTTCATTAATTATGGAGACTTGGATGCGATCAAAACCTTAGTTTTAAAAGGCGCAAGGTGCACCGAGGCGCACGATGTCCCTGGAGCCTAGGCGCAAGGCGAAGGCTCGCGCCTTTAGGTGGTAAGGCGGACTAAATTTTCTAAAACTTTCATTTTTGAAAACTAGATCATATATTGTACTCAAAATAACATTATATTCATTAGAAATGCATAAATGACATAACATAGTATAATTCATATTTAAAAAGGCGGCAAAAGACTAAAACATGACATAATGAAAAGTAAAAAGGGAAAGATAAGCAAACTTGGTTCTCCTAGCTCAATTTTTTGCCTAAAGTACTAGAACAATCCTAATCCAAATCATACTCATCAGTCATCACCATCACTATACTCATTGTCCCATAGAACAACAGGTAGAAGGCACAAGAAGAGTAGAAAGCAGAATAGAAGGAAACAAAAAAAAACGCAAGGCAGATCAGAAGAAGACTTTTCACTTCAATGTTTTTGAAGAGGAAAAGAAAAGGAAAAAAAACAGAGCAGTTTCAAAGAGACGAAGGGTCCGTTTACTTTGGTGTAAAACATTTTCAATGTAAAATGAGTTTCCATGAAAAACATTTTACATTGGAAAACTCATTTTCATATAAATTTTCCAATGTTTACTTGCATGGAAAATAAGTTTACTCCCAAATTTGGGAGAAAAATATTTCAAATAGGGCGTAAAATGAGTTTTCACCCAAAGTTTTACATTTTATTTTTTCACCCAAAGTAAACGATGTAAAATAGGAAAACTGTTTTCAGGGAAATCATTTTCCGCTCACTACTTTCAAAACGTGATCCTTTTCTTATACTTCTCTCTTCTTTTTTAAATTTTATTTAAATGCTTCAAATGACCTAATAAAACCTATTTGTATTCTAAAAATACCTGATATGTGCCTTACCCCCTAAAGGCGAGCCAAACTTGCGCCTTGCGCCTCCCCAAAAGGCCAAAAAGGCGCGCCTCTCCAGCACCTCCAAGGGGTCCTTGCGCCTCGCTTAAAAAAAACCAAATGCTAGAGCCTTGATGTGCCTTGTGCCTAGGCGCGCCTAGGGGTGATAATGAGCTCGGAATGTTCGCGAACATTCCTCGGTCAAGGCTCGGCTCGTTTTAGCTCGGTTCGAGTTCGAGTTCGGCTCGAGACGTTAACGAGCCAAGCTTGAGTTGAGCCAAGCTCGGCTCGAAAAGCTCGTGAACAGGCTCGATTAACTTTTTATATATGTAAATAATATACTCCTTCCGTCCCAAAATAAATGCTACATTTTCCTTTTTTGTATGTCCCAAAATAAATGCTACATTACTACTTTTTACTATTTTTGATATTATTGCCCACCTATAAAATTACACTTATCGCCTTAACATAACATTAATTAATTCTACTTTTGGTATTGTGGTTCACCAATAAATTCACATTTACTACTTTTGACATTATGACCCACCTATACCAACTACAACCTTAAAAATGACTCATTTTCTCTATGTTGCATTTAAAAAGGGACGGAGGGAGTATTATGTTATATAAATAAATTTATTTTTTCTAGTTATTATGTATATAAATAAATTAATAGTCTTATTAATGCTAAAAATTAACAAAGAAACAAACATCTTCAAAAAAATTATAATAGAGAACATATATAAATATATAAACTAAGAATAATATTAGGTGAAACTGTTCGTGAACAGTTCGATAAGGGCTCGGTCAACGATTGGTCAAAGCTCGGCTCGATCATGGCTCGCCTCGTCAAAGTTCGAGCTCAACTCGAGTTCGACTAAATTTAAATGAACACGAGCCAAGCTAAGCAAAGTTCGGGCTTGGCTCGCTCGATAATCACCCCTAGGCGCGCCTTTCAAAACTAAGGCCTCGTTTGGTTGACGTAGGAATTTATTTACCACTAGAAGTTGTAATTCATGGGAAATAAATTCCTGTGTTAAATTTCATAGGAAGTGTAATTTTGTGTTTGGTTGACAACATTGGAATTTAATTCCCACAGTCAATTAATAATTTAATTAGCCAAAAATTACTCATTACATCATATATGATTAGGTCCCCTTTCTCTCTCTCTACTGCACACAGGCTGACACCCTTCATCATTCAATCATAACCCTTCATTTCATCACAACCACCTCATCACCACCACAACCACGAATGAAAAAACTGCCAACAACAAAAACTCATCTTTCTCTCTCCACTTTCATCACACCTAAAAAATAAAAAAAATAAAAACATTTAAAAAAAAAACTCAAGCATTAACAATGGAGGGATTTCACAGAATGACAAGGCAAAGTAGTAATGGTTATAGGCGCATCATCGGGTGATGCTAAATCTAGTTGCTTGATATTATTTGTGGGGTTGTTCTCAATTGATGTTTTCAATTGGGTTGTTCTCCATCGGGTGATACCAAATCCAAATTTTTTACCAATTCCAACCCCCACCAATTTTTTATTTTTTTTTTAAAAAAGAAAGAAAAAAATTAAATGAAAATATAGAAACAAGATGGGAGAGAAAATGAAGAACAAATCCTTGCCTGATGAAGAAGGTGGAGAAGCCAAAGGGATGAGATTGTGAAAATAGATGAGATTAGCACAAAATTAGCATCAAAATCAATGGAAATACAGCCGGGTCCCACTAAATTTAACACAGGAAATTCTACTCACCGAGGGGAAGGTGGGTAAGTGTAGACACCTATTTGGATTTGTAATGAATTTTTAATTTCATAGCTCTACTAAAAGGAATAAAAATGAATAAGCCAGTCTCCCCAATGTAGAGACTAATAATGAAAGTACTGTACTGCCATGAGGTCCAACTAAGGAGAATTGACGATTAAAATGCAAAAATGTACTTCAAATAATTTCCTAAACCATGATCAAACTGTCATGGAAGTGATTATTAAGATTCGCGATGATTATGGGATTTATTTATAATTTTCCGACATTTTAAGGAATTTTTCATATTTTTTCCATGCATTTTTCCATATTTTATATTCATAAAAAATTATCCTTTTGCATCATAAAACATTTTTAGCATCATAAAATAATTTTATAAATCATTCATATTTTTCTATTTTTTTTATCATATTTTTAGAGCCTTTTCTAGATTTTTTATGATTTTTCCATGTTTAGGGGCATTTTCGTCATTTTAGAATGTTGAAAATTGTTCCGCAAAGCACATTAGTGTTTTTAGTATTTTTCTGTGATTTTTAGAGCTTCTGGAGGTTTCTAGAACATTCCAGAACGTTCTATTATATACACTGTAGTGTAACATATTGTGTATAATTAATGTCGCTGTATGCATCATTGGTTGTAAAATATAGCATTGTTTGTGGGATCGTTATTTGGATAAATGATAGGCAAATAATATTACAAAAACTTGTAATTATATGTTACTAAAAGTAATTCATAGTATAACACTGTTTTAAAACATTTATGCTATTCTATTCTCTTTTTCTTTCCCCCTTCAGTAGTAAGGGTAAACCATTGAAGTTATATACTCCCTCCGTAATATATTAACTGTAATGATTTGACATAAATTATAAGAAATTTTTTTCGATGGTTGCAGTTAATACGTTACGAAGGGAGTACAACCCAAATACCCAACACAAATGTTATCACCTTCAAGTTTCCTTAAAGCTGTTTTTATTTTTCCTTTGTGTTGACGTTGCCTTTGCTCATACATCATTGATTTGGAGCTTTTTTTTTTGCGAGCCATTGTACAAGCATTGTTCTTAGATGGGCTTATACTATTAAATTTGTGAAAAAAAACAGCCCTTAATAGTAGAACACATTAAAAATGGCTATGTATGTACTATTTCTTTTTTCCCTCTGGTATACTATTTGTCATATAATTTATTCTTTTGTTAAACAAAAATGGGGGTTTGGATCCGGCAAGAAAATATGGGAAACCGGATCCTAATAATAAGAATAATTTTAATGTAGTTTTTGTGATAAGATATCAAAGGGTGGAGCATGTCGTATGAAACAACATTTAGTTGGAGGCTTTAGATTTGTCACTAAATACCCTTCTTGTCCAGAGCATATTAGAGAAGTTAAAGAATTTATGATAAAGATTAAAGAAAGCCCAACAAAAGTCTCTTAGTAATAGGACTCCTCTTGTTAATCTAGAAAGTGGTGAATTTGATGACGAAGAAGAAATGGAATGTGATACCTTGCAAAAAAACTAAGAGTCATAGGTCCATTGGATATGTTTATAAGATCTACTCCCATTGATGTCTTGAAATGTAGGAAGGAAAGGAAAGGTTTCTTTGGAGCTTGTGATAAGCAATTGAGAGAGAAAACTAGTAGGGGCAGTAGGGCTATATATAGGTGGTTTTATGATGCCGATATTCCATTTAATGCGGTTAATCATGATAGTTTTGGAGAGATGATTGAATTAATTGGACAATATGGTGTGGGATTGAAGCCACCAAGTATGCATGAGGTGAGAGTTCCTTTCTTTAAAAAAGTGGTGGATACACTCATAAGCTAATGGCGGATCACAAAAAAGAATGGGCAATGAAGGGTTGTTCAATACTATCCGATGCATGGCATGACTCCGTAGTTTATAAGGATATTGTGAACATACTTGTCAATTCTCAAAAAAGGGTCCATGTTCATAAAATCCATGGATGTATCCGAAATTATCAAAGATGCAAATTTGTTATATCAAATGATTGATGATATGGTTGAAGAGGTTGGAGAGGCAAACGTAGTTCAAGTGGTAACGGTAAATGCCGTGAACTATTTAAAGGCGGGTAAGGAAAAGCATTCCTTTTAATTTTTTTATTTATGTGATTTGTTTTTGTATCTAATAATTCTAATATAAATGTACCCTTATGTTTTCGAAGGTAAATTGTTAGAGGCTAAAAGACCACGTCTTTATTGGTCTCCTTGTGCGACACATTGTGTTAATCTCATGTTGGAAGACATTGGGAAAATTCCAAGAGTTAAGAGTGCACTAAAGAAGTGCATTTTCATGAATGGCTATATATATAGTCATATCTCTCTTGTGAACTTGGTGAGGAGGTTTACTAATCAAAGAAATTTGCATAGGCCGGCCGTTACTCGATTCGCTACTTCTTTCATCACCCTTGCTCAATTTCACAAGCAAAAAAATAACTTAAAGAAAGATGGTCACTTCTCAAGAATGGACCTATTCCAAGTGGCCAAAAGAAGCAGCAGGAAAGAAAATAGCTACATTTGTTTGGCAAGAGAACCTTTGGAAGAATGTTCTTTATGCTCTTAAGTTGATCGGCCCACTTGTTAAGGTACTTAGGGTTGTGGACGGTGAGAGAAAGCTGGCAATGGTGTATATCTATGAGGCCATGGATAGGGTTAAGGAGGCTATTTCCAAGAGTTTTGGAGATAAGAAAGAGCACTACGAAAAGGCCTTTGACATTGATTCAAGGTGGAATTGTTCACTACATCGACCTTTGCATGCGGTTGGGCATTTTCTTAACCCTGAAATCTTCTATGACAATCTCATAGAAGCAAGTTGTGAAGAAGTGTTAAAGGGTTTGTATGATTGCGTTGGAAGATTAGTTGAGACGTTGGAACAACAAAGTACTCTTGGAGGTGGATTCATATCAAAATGCAAACTTGTCTTTTTGGACACAACATGGCAATAAGGCAAAGGAAAGCAAAATCGCCAGATAACATGATTTTACTAGCAAATAAAAAAAATTGTGTTTGACTTTTTAAAGACAAAAACTTACTATTAAATTCATTGTGTTAGCGGAGTGGTGGAAGTCCTTTGGTTCTTCAGCTCCCAACCTCCAAAAATTTGCAATTAAGATGCTTAGCCTCACTTGTAGTACCACCAATTATGAGAGGAATTGCGGAGTTTTTCAAATTGTAAGTAGCTCAATTCAAAGATCATCTTGTAAATCCTATGTGATTGATGATGAGGATGGTAATGACATCGAAGAGGACATTAGTGGAGATGACGATTGTGTAGTTGATGAGCTTGATAAAGATGATGACATGAATTATGAGTGTTTATTAGGCTACTAAACAAGCTTCAAAATTTATGTTTGCTTTTCTTGTTATCTTTTAAGCTTATGTTTTAGGCTTTATTATGTGCTATCGACTTTTAGTATTGTTCTTGTAACATATTATGACTCTTTTTTGTCTATTATGCACTTATAATATATATTTTATGTTGTTTTGAATATATAATGAGGTTTAAGGCGCACGCCTTCATCTTGCGCCTAGGCTCCAAGGTCCCTTTGCGCCTCAGTACGCCTCGCGCCCTTTAAAACAAAGAATTTAAGTTTAACCACACTACAATCTAGGAAGCATGGGTACTCCATTTTTTCTCACGAACATGTACAGGGTCGGGTATGACACCCATATTTTATAGGTAATCAATAATTTTCTCTTTTGTATTTTTAATTTTGTTTAGACAGAAAATTTCCATTGTAACAATTTTATTCCTAGTTTATTCTTTATTGAATGCATAATTTTCATGGTACCATCTTGATCAAAATCTCCACAATCTATTTAAAATATTTTTAAAAAATAGTTTTTCAATAGATGTATTGCGCACCCGATTCGTACTAGTATACGTCTCCGTACCCATTTCTATGCAGCCTAAACTATGCTCCTAAATGTGCCAAAGATCCATGCAAAATGATCTCAAGGGAATTTGATGGTGGAAGGCTAGATTAAAATGATTTTTTGCTCCCACTAGCTTGACTCATGTGACTTGACTTTGTTAATGGTATCTCTTTATCTACATTTATATCGAATGTTTAAGTAATGAAGTTAATTTCTTTAAAGTTAGGTATATGGTGTGTAAACATAGTCTTTTTTTAAAAGCAAACCATGCTATGGTAAATACAAACAAAGAAAAAGAAACAAGCAACTACCCAATAGAAGCATGAATAAAGTCTTCAACAAATATGTAAATGTAAAGTAATCCTAAAAACATACCCCGCTTTTCCGTAGTGGACTAGCTGAATCAAATTGCATAATTATTTGTTTTAAAAGCCTGCGTTTGGGATCCAGCAAAATTTTTCTTCCCGTTTCCTTTTTTGATATATTCACAAGTATAGAGCCGACATGTTCAAAAGGATCACCTGATAACACATGCAACTTGATAGAGAAGTCAAATCAAAAATGGCAAAAACAAAGTGACAAATGAGAAACAAGTCATGTGGAGAAACTTAACTAGGTTGAAATTTAAAACACAAGAAATAAGAGAATATTGCTCCTTTTGTCTCCTTTTCTTTGATCCTATTTCCTTTTTCATTTGCCACCTTTTTATTTGTCCTAAAACTAAATCAGGTAATATTCACCTCCCATAAACACATTCCAATACAACAAAAGACCAAATAATTAAGGAGATTTACTCTAGAGAATATGTAGAGGATTGCACTCCTTAAGAACAAAAGTTGTTTCTGGATAAACAATAACTAATTAAAAATCAAATTCAACATATATGACCATTGTATTCAATTAAAATTGAACATATACATACCTCACAATAAACATAGTGTTTCATTGTATGAACGTGTATGGTGTATTTAATTGTACTCCCTCCGTAACTTAATTCTGGCAACATTTGCCATTTTTGGATGTAACAAAATTCTGGCAACAAACTTATAACTTTCTAAAAATGGAAAAAAAATTATCTTCTTATTTACAATTTTGCCATTACTTAACAACTCAAATTCATTTAATAACATTTTTAAAAAATTAAACCTATTCATTACACACTTAATCATTCCCACCAAAATTCAACCACCAAAATTAAATAACCCACCATTCAACTACTCATCCTCATTTAATAACTACCACCCACCCATATTCATCAAACTTATCATCAAACATTTTAATGACTCTTCACTGGTTCTTCTTTAAGAACCCTAATTCTCATCTTACAAACCCTAGTTCTTCTTCTCCGTCCCTTTCTGCTCCGCCTCCTTCTGCTCTTCCTTTAACCCTACTTCTCCTCCTCTCTCTCTCTTCTCGAATCTAGCAAACGTCTTGATCTTCTTCCTCACTTCGTCTTTTACTTCGTCCTTTCCTCTTCAAACATGGCAGATCTTTCTGTCTTAAAGAAAGCAAGTGAGGTTGAACAAGAATGGTGCGTTGTGTGTGCTATTCCTGCTGTAGCTTCGGACGACAAGCAGATGAAGAGTCCCATTTCTAGATCTGTGGCTTCGAAGTTCAAAGGTAAGGAAAAAATTGAGTCTCTTCCATGTGTTCCTAGGGCAAGCAGTTCTAGCATTCGTAGGATGAGGGGTAAAGGCATCAAAATTTGTGAGGAGGATGATGTGCAGATGAGGGAAAGAGTAGAGGAGGTTGTTGAAAGGAGGGAAAAAACACAGGAGGTTGAAAAAAACGAAAAAAAATTGACAAAGGAAAAGGGAAAAAAACAGAAGGAGGTGGGGAAATCAAAGGAGGTCGAACTTCTTTTACTGACCTCTTCTGATGATGATGATGATTTGAAGGAGGACATACGAAACAATGACTGGGTTAGGTTTGTGAATAAGTTCTTGTTTGAAGAACTAAAGAAGGTCCCAGATGAAGTTGTTGATAGCTTTGTTCAATCTGAACAAAGCCCAGATAAGTAACTCCTTATCATTTAATTTTTTGCATGATTTTGTGGTTTAAATTATTTCTGCTTCATGAAATTTTGGCATGCATTGGTTCCTGAATTTTTTGGAGTTTTATATTTTAATATGATTTTTGATTTTTTTGTATGAGATGTGAAATTTATTTAATGAGATTACTGAAATTTTTTATGAGTTTTGAAGTTCTTTATGACTTATAAATTATTTTGATGAGTTCTGATTTACTTTGTAATGAGTTTCGAAATTTTTTTATGAGTTCTACAATTTATTTCATTAAGTTCTGTGAATTTTTTATGCTTTGAGAATTATTTATGTGTTGTGTTAATTTTTTATGACTTGTGAATTTTTTTCTAAGTTTAGCCTGCTTTTTTGGTAACAATTGTATGGTGTATGACTTCCCATTTTTTGTGACATGATCTGTTCAGGTTGATCTCCTTCGGTGGGTGATTTGTTAGTAAAAGTTTGTATGGTGTATGAGTTCCCACTTCTTTATATGCTCTGTTGAGCTTATCTCCTTTGCAGGGTGATTTGTTGGTAAAGGTTTGTATGGTGTATGAGTTCCCATTTTTTGATATGCTCTTTTGAGCTTTATCTCCTTTGCTGGCTGGATTTTTGGTAAAAGTTTGTATGGTGTATGAGTTCCCATTTATTGATATGTTCTGTTCAGCTTTTTCTCTTTTGGTGGCTGAATTTTTGGTTAGAGTTTCTATTGTGTATAAGTTCACATTTGTGTATGAGTTCCTACATTTGGTTGCCACTAAATAGGGGGGAATGTCTAGAATGATGGATGATGTCAATTTATTTTTGATCCTCAGATTTTTAAAAAACAGTTTTCCATATAAAACATCCCAATGAAAATTTTGAGGGATGTGTATGCTTGTGTTCATTTGAGTCCCCAATTACTTAATGAAACCCTATGAACTAAATGATGAAGGGACTCATGTTCATATATGTTTGTCTGTGTGCAAAGTTGCTCTAGTGATGTGTTGTTGTAGTAACAACCACACTATTGAAGAAGCTTGACATGGTCAACTAATTTGTGAAAATATGTGGTCTGATGGTGAGGGTTTAGGCTTTACTAAGAGCTTTTAAAAACACTTTAATTGGCATAAAATGTGCATACTTTCATCCCTAGCAATTAAATTTACAAGAACACCATATTTCTTTTCATTGGTAAATGTCATCACATTAATCACATGATTTACAAAAAGTTGTTCCACCAATATTTTCACTCTTTACAAAATGTTGTTTCACCACTACTTTGATACTCTACAAAAAGTTGTTTCACCACTACTTTGATCACATGATTTGCAAAAAGTTGTTTGACCACTACTGACTGCCTTATCGTACAAAAAATTGCCTACAATTTCAAATAACCAAGTGCCTAATTATACTGAAAACACTATACAAAAAGTTATCTTTTTCAGTATTTGCATTTGGTTAGTTGAGGCAATCCAAAAGGTTGTCCTTCCAATGTTGTTACATCATGCTTTCCTCTACTGCTTCCTCTGCATCACTATCCATTTCATGAGTAGCATCTAGGTATGCACTATATTGTTCCTCCTCCAAGAAATAGGCTTCAACATATTGAGAGTTGTCCCTCATACTTTCTTCACTCCCTGCACTTGTTTCACCTTGGTCTTCAGTTGTTAGTTGTCCATTCAGATGGGATACTGCATCCCTGATCACCTCCTCATCCACCTCAATCACTTGGGGTAGTAGCCCCAATCTTTCTAATCTTTTCTTCCCTATGTGAGGTACCTTGTAGTTATTAGAGCCCTTCACTCTAAGTGCCTCTAGCATACAAAGTTGCAATGATATCCATGCATACTTAATTAGAGTTGGGGAGAAATCATCATAGGCTTCATTCACTCTCTCAATTAAATCATCAACATTTTTGGGAAATGATTGGTACTGTAGACTTTGTAAAGCCCTAAATAGACTTAAGTCTAACACATTGAAATTTGGAGATTGGGCTGGTTGGTTGATTAAATGAATGTTGAACCCATCAGCACTTGCTGCTGCCCTGAATTCAGGGTCTGAGTCCTTCAAGTGAGGCCTTGCATTGTCTTGTTGTATTTCAATTTCTTTTGGCAGAAACTCTGGCCACTTCTCTTTGATTGCTGGTAGTACTTTAGTCAGAAGCATATCCCTTGTTACTTGCTGGTTCACATTGTGAATTGCTTTTGTCTCTATTGTACCTGCTTCTCTGTTTTTACTCCTTTTCTTAGCCCTTTCATAAGTGACAGAAGGGAAGATGCCAAACTTTCCATCAAATAATAATTCACCATTGTCATCATAGATTGGCCTCCCTGTCACCCCCATAAACATCACTTTAATGCTGTAGTTTTTTGATTTTGATGTTCTGTATGGGTCTATCTCCTTAGGCAGCAGGTAGAATCTTCGTGTTTGTGGATTTAAATAAAACCACTTCTCATCAATGTGCACTGTATTCTTCATATCCACAAATTTTGCCTTTGCATCTGCGGTACTTGGAACAATGTGTGATAGCACCCACTTCATTCTGTCAATCTTATTTTTATCACTTACATGTGGATGGTTAGCACTAGTGTGAGCTCTTAGTAAGCCTTTTTTGAGTAACCTGAACACATGCATATGTGAGCACTTTAATGCCCCAGCGTATGCTCTGTATGTCCCCCTTAAATGCAATGGTGCAAACTGCAACCATTCCTCACTGTTTTGATAGTATGGCTTTCTGCCAGCTCTTCCTTTTTTTTGGTTTCTGACATCAATGACTTCCCCCCTATCTTTCTGTTTTTTGGCTCTATTGAATATTTTTGATATGGTGCTTCTGTGTACACCCATTTGTGTGGCCATTTTGGCCTGGCTTCCCCAAGGTAATCTGCCTTCATTCAACATACCCATCAACTGGTACACCATTTTTGTTTTTTCAGCTTCAGTTAAGTCCTTAATAATTGGACTAACTAATGTTTGTTGCCATGTTTCAGCTCTTGTGACTGTTGAAGCTATGAGTCCCTCCTCCATCAGCAGAGTATCAATGTCATAGAATCCATCCTCCATATCATCTTCCATTTTGGTTTTGATTTTTGAGAAGATGCTATTAATGTGCACTGTGTGTGCTGTGTAATTTTTTGAACAGATTAACCTAATGTGCAGTGTATGTTGTGTAGTGAAGGTGTATATTTAATGTGCATACTTTCATCCCTAGCAATTAAATTTACTTGAAATAAACAATAATGAAACAATATATTACCATACAATTCACTAAATGAGCATTTTTTTTTTGAAAAATTACACTTTCGAGTAATTTTTCAAATTCAAAAGATTGAATGGCAAATAGCCAAATACACTCACACACATACAAATATGTATGAAACGTACTAATATTATGTTTAAATTTAGTTATGCGGTTTATTTATTGAATGATATTCATTTGAAATGAAAAAAAATGCACATTTGGCTTAACTTGTTTTACATTTGGGAGATTTTTGTTGGATTGATGTACATTTGGCTTGACTTGTTGTAAAATAGGCATTTTTGGGATTTCTAAAAGTGGATTTAAAAATAAAGTATTTGGTTTGTCCGTGGATTTCAAATTTTGGCTAAAAAACAAATTTCTAACCATATTTTTTACTTGTAAAATAAAGTGGATTTCAAATTTTGGCAAAAAAAAAATTGGATTATTCTCATTGGTATACCTAAGAATTTGCGTATTCCCAGTGGTATACCTAAGTTTTACAAAATCCCAGTGGTATACCTAAATAAATAATGAAATTCAATAACCACATTTAAAAGCTGTTTCAGGCCATTAAATACCCACTAATTCGAGCATAAACATACTTAGGTTAACTATAGTTATTTTTTTAGGTAACCACCGTTGACTAAATAAAAAGAAAAAACCGATTTTATGGTTGTTAATGTCCTAAAACAACCTTTAAAAGTGGTTATTAAATTCCATTAATAATGTAGGTATACCACTGGGATTTTTTAAAACTCAAGTATACCACTGGGAATACGAAAATTCCTAGGTATACTAATGGGAATAATCCAAAAAAATTCTAACCATATTTTTCAGATTGACCTAATGTGCATTAAAGTGTGAGAATATGTTCACCTGGGCTAATTTACATTGAGATTCTTATATGAAAGTACATTTGAATAATACTCACTGGTGTAGCTTCGAATTTGTACAAAAAAGGCTAAAAATGTTTCCTAGTTCGCTCCTACCCCCACGATCCTCGTTCTTGTTTGTCTGTTCCCATTTGCGGGTTACTTGCTCACCAAATCACTGGGTAAGTGAAGCATATCACCCAAATTCTCACTCTTTGTTTGTAGGTTATAGATTAATTACAAGGAAATGGGCATTAATTAAGGGAAATTTCAAATCTAGGGTTGCATGAAAACCCTAACTTACAAATTAAGGGTTGATATACCACCAAATGAATCAATGAAATATTGGGGCTATTGTTAGGAAAGGTTGTTTTGAGTAGAATGATTTAGTTTTTGTTACCATTAGAATCCCCTATGACTGGTGATAAAAACCTCTTCTCCAGCGAGTTCTTGTGCCTTTTTTTGGTGAAAGAATGCGTGTATTGTTCTGTGGGGAGAAACCGATGAGAGTGATGGGTAGTGTTTTAAAGCTCTTTTTTTCGGTTTATTTTTTTTCCATCATCCTTGCACAACATTATTATTTTTCCCATTGTTTTGCAAATGGTTGATTTGTTTCCTTAATTTAAGGAAGGTTTATTTAAGGATTTGGTGAAATTTGTTTTAATAGTGAAAACCAATTGAAGGGGGTACATAAGAGGCTCAAAGAGGTACACATGTTTCATTAATGTCATTTTCATAAATCTTGGAAACTTTAATTTGAAAAACATGCTGCCTACTGTAACATTTTAACCCTTTAAATGTAACATGTACCCTTTTTATTTGGTTTTCAGTAGTTTTCACCAATTTAGTGATCTTTAGCCAATCCAACTCAATCTCTCTCTCTATAAATATATACAAAGAGAGAGAGGATAATATGAGAACCCCTCCTTAGGAAATAAACATGGATACTTTGATCTTAATCTTTGATTTAATACAATTTAGTGATTTTTAGCCAACCCCAATTTTCATTCTCTTATATTCCTTAAAATATGAATGCTCCGAATTCGCTCTTTGTGACTGATTCTTCAATTTTATTTGAAAGTCACAATCAGCACATGCATTTGATCAGATTAATCAGATTTTAAAAAAAACGAGGAATCTGCATTTGGTTTCAGTCACGCAGTTATGGTGATTGATTGATTCAATTAGAAGAAATTGAAGAATCTGCATTTAGTTTCTAATGTTCGAAATATGCACATCGAATTATTTAAAATACAAATAGGTTTATTATTAGGTCATGTGAAACATTTAAATAAACATAAAAACAAAGAGAGAATAAGTAGAAGAAAAGGATCGACATTTTGAAAGAAGAGAGAGAAGAACTAGAGAAGCAAACCCTAGGTCCCTACCTGCTGCTGCCATCATCACTAGGGGTGAGCGAGACCGGGTACCCGGACCCAATTTAATCGGTTCCTAGATTTTGGGACAAAGCCTTGGAACCGACGGGACCGGGTTCGGGACAAGGTACCCAATTCGTGTAATTTGTAAAATAATATAGTACTACTTTGCTAACTGCGGTTGGGACCAGGTACCCGATTCGTGTAATTTAAAAAATAATGTAGTATACTTAACTAATTACAACAAGCAATTTCACTTGAATAAGTAGTTGAGCCTTTTATTGATTAAGGAATTACAATAAAATAAGTTAAATATGGTCTTACACAATGGGTACCTAGTGCCAGACCCAGATCCAACTGGGTATCCAAAACCGGACCCGGTTCCATCGGGTATCCACTGGGTACTGGGTCCCCAATTTTACTACTCAAACCTGGAACCGTCTTCAACCGGGTCCTCTTCTTTGGACCTAGACCCAGTTACACTGGTTCCGTATTCGGACCCACCGGTTTCAGACCAGGACCAGTTCCAATATCGAGTTCTCCAGTTTTTTTGCTCACCCCTAATCATCACCCACCAACCGGAGCTGTCGTCATCACCCACCGTCGGAGCTACCATCATCACTGCCGGTCAACGAGATGTTTCTCTCTTTTGTTCATTTTTCTTCTCTTCCTCTTCAACTGTCTTCGTCTCTTCGAATATGCTCGTTTTTTCTTTTCTTTTCCTCTTCAAAAATATTTTAGTGTAAACTCTTCTTCTGATCTGCCTTCATTCGACCTATTTTTTCATTCTGTTGTACCATCTACTCTTCTTCTGCCTTCTGATTTGCCTTCTATTTTTTCTCTCTTTTGTTTTTTTTTCCTTTTCTTCCTCTTCAACTGTCGTCGTCTCTTCGAATATGCTCGTTTTTTCTTTTCTTTTTCTCTTCAAAAATATTTAGTGTAAACTCTTCTTCTGATCTGCCTTGCGTTCAACCTATTTTTTCATTCTGTTGTACCATCTACTCTTCTTCTGCCTTCTGATCTGCCTTCTACCTTAGAAGATGATGATGATGACGAAGTGGAGGATGACATTGGTGGAGACTACGAAGCACGGGGTCGGCTCCCCATCCACGGTTCCCGTACTGGGGACGGCTAGTGTACGGGGACGGTGCGGGTTCGGCTGAAAAATGCCCCCGAGACGTTTTGGTTGGAGTGGGTACGGCTGGATCTTGGCGGGGACGTGGAGGTTGGGGGTTGGGGACGTATCGGGAATGGGAAAGAGGCAAATCTGTCGTCCCCAAGTCACGCGAGCTAGGGTTTCAAAGAAAGGAGAAGGGGGAAATCTAGGGTTTTAAAGAAAAGCATTTGAATTCTCTCTCCACTGACTGCCACCACTCGACCGTCACCGGATCGCCGCCGCCTCTTATTTTATCGGCGCCGTTTGTTCCTCGCCAGCCACCTCCAAGCACGGTTCAAACTTCTCTCCTTCTCCTCTCATTGTCGGTTCGAAATCTTGAAGTTCACCCTCGTTGAAGATTGGAGCCCACCGGCGAGTCAGCCACCACCTTTTTCTCTTCTTTCTCTCTCCCTTGTCTCTGCTACCGCTGCTCCTTTTTAAGGAGTAAATGTTGTTTGCTTTTTGTTGGTTGAGGCTTGAGGGAGAGTAAATATTATTTGCTTTTAAAAAAAATTACTGTACTTTTTTCCTTTTTATTTAATAAGTTGCCTTTTTTTCTATGTAGTGTACTAGTGTATTTAATGAGTTGGGCTTTAAACTTTTTTAAAGTACTCAACATTTTTTTCACTGACTTCTGTTTTTTTTCTTCACTTGTTGTGTAATTGTGTAAGTGGGTATTTTGTGTAAGTATTATTTTTTGACTTATTTTTCACTTAATTTAAGTCATAATTCATAAAATTAAAATTAATTTCTCTTTTTTTTTTAAAAAATATATTTAAAAAAAATATTTATTTATTGTCGTCCCCGAGCCGTACCCGTTTTTAGAAATTTTCATTTTGACGTTTTCCGTCCCTGTCCCCGTTTTTGACCCCGTATCCGTCTCCGTGCTACCTAGGGTGGAGATAAAGATTACTTAGGAGATGAGGATGGCAATGAGTATAGTGATGGTGATGAGCTAGGATGCACGGGGACGGCTGGACGGCTATTGGGGTGGGGTACCCGTAGGCAAAAAAAGCCCACTGGACGGCTTGGTTGGGTTGGGGACGGCAGAGTATTGGGCTGGAGACAGGAAATGGAAGAATTTGTCGTCCCCAAGGTGCTGCCCTGTTTTTTTTTGTAAAAAAAGTAAATGAGAATTGACTTAAAATGGTTAGTTTGACTTAAAACTCAAAGAGGGGGGGGGGGGATTAGGGTTTTGAGAAATGAGAACTACATGATTCTCTCTCCACCACCATTAAACTTCGAATCTGCCAGCAACTTGGTCGCCGGTCGCCTCAGTGTCGCCGGCCACCACCGCGTCGCCCACCAACACGAGTCAGCCACCACCACAAGTTCTTCTCTTCACTCGCTACTATGGTGTTCGAACTCTTCAAAGTTCTATTCGGCTTCTTCTCTTCTTTTTTTCTTTCTTTCTTCTCCTTTGAATTTTAATATCTATTATCATTGAAGTTTTTGCTACTTTGAATCTCTTTTTTTTTTCTCCTTTGAACTTCAAAGATACTCCCACTTTTCTGATTTTTTTTTTTAAGTCTTCTCCTTTGAATCTCTGTTTTTTTTTTTTTTTAGTTTTCTCCTTTTAATAATAGCATCCAATGGTAATGTTGGTAACTTTTGCCTCATTTAATATATACTTGATTATGACAAGGAATTAATTTGTCTTTATGTTGTATTTGTCATTTTTTTAATCATTTAATATTTAATATATATATATATATATTTGTCGTCCCCTTGCCGTACCCATTTTTAAAATATTTGAGTTTGCCGATTTCCTTCCCCGTCCCCATCCCCGTTTTTGACCCCAAATTCGACTCTGTGCAACCTAGATGATGAGTATGATTTGGATTACGATTGCTCTAGTACTTTAGGCAAAAAAATGAGCTTGGAGAACCAAGTCTGTGTTTCTTCCCCCCTTTTTTTTTCATTATGCATGTTTTAGACTTTTACCACCTTTTTTCAATATGAATTATACTTTTTTATGTCATTTATGCATTTATAATGAGTATAATGTTATTTTGAGTAAATATGTGATCTAGTTTTAAAAAATGATAGGTTTAGAAAATTTTGTGCGCCTCACCAACTAAAGGCACGCGCCTTCGTCTTGCGCCTAGGCTCCAGGGACATCGTACACATCGATGAACCTTTTGAAACTAAGATCTGAAGGTTTGTGACCGTTGAATCTAAGGAAGTGTTGGTGAAATTTGATATTAGGGCATCAATCTCTAATGTGATGTAGAAGTTTATGAAAGTTGAAACTGATATCAGATTTCGATTAAAGCTATATTGTTGTAGTAGAAAGCTGTATTGGCCTGTACCGTTAAGCAATCCAGAATAAACCTTAAACTAGAAAAAACTAGGGCAAAACATAGAATTTTTCAATGGTCCCTAAATTCTTGCGCAAAAAGTGAAAAAGGCAAAGAAAAGGGGACATAAAGAGCATTATGCTAAACCTTGTTTTTGTATGTTATATAGCCAGTCACCTTTCTGATATATTAGTATAATCATTCCTCCTTATCTAATAACTATTCATGTAATCAGCTTTTCTTGTTACATATAATTTGTCAGTTGAACAACTAATATGGAAGAAAAGGGTACATAAAGAGCATTAAGCTAACGTGCTAAACTATTTTAGTATGTTACTAGGTTAGTATCCCGTGCGATGCACGGTTGTAAAAGTTTTGTATATTTAGTAAGATTAAAAAAATATATACAT
This sequence comes from Salicornia ramosissima, assembly GCA_951394345.1. Classification (NCBI taxonomy): domain Eukaryota; kingdom Viridiplantae; phylum Streptophyta; class Magnoliopsida; order Caryophyllales; family Amaranthaceae; genus Salicornia; species Salicornia ramosissima. The sequence continues at coordinate 51,544,275 of OX596240.1, read as the reverse complement.
ATTATCAAAAACCAAAATCATACAATTATGTTTCTTTTTACATGCAATAAACTATTTTGTGCGTATTTTAAGGAAGATATTTAAGGGTATAAACACAAGCAAGAAGGAGATTAGAAGTTACCGGTGTTAAATTTTTAAAAATTAATTTGTCTGTTTACTTTAAATTTGTTCCTCAAAAAGCATGCAAAAGTGTTTGTTGCAAATAAAAAAACAAAGGTAGTATATTATTGTATAACTTTTAAAAATTTATGTAGTAAAATTTAAAAGAATAAATATTTTCTTAAGCCATAATTCACCAACAACCATAATTTATGTGCAAATAAAAATTGTATCAAACAAAGTAATAAATATTTACAAATGGAGAAAATGACACGTGCCTTTTTATGAGGTAGGAAAAATATACCTGCATACTCCCTCCGATTTTTTATTTTACCCACTTTCCTTTTTGGGATGTTTTTTTTATTTACCCACTTCTTACATGAGGTAGGAAAAATATACCTGCATACTCCCTCCGATTTTTTATTTTACCCACTTTCCTTTTTGGGATGTTTTTTTTATTTACCCACTTCTTACATTTATTCTCCTACATTTAATAATTTATGATCCCCAAATTTTTCATACTCTCTCTCTTACTTTTGACTAACTTCAATAAAATTTACAACTTTTAATCATCATTTTTTTTAAAGGTTTCGAGTTCTCCTACTCCCAATTAATTTCTAGGTTTTGATGAAAATCCAAGTGTGTAAATTTTAAAAAAAAAAAAAAAAAAAGAGTGGAGTATATATTTTAATTTTTATAGTTGTAAATTATAATAATAACTCTCTCAATTTATTTTAGCCAACTGGAGAATTTTTCTTTCTTTATAATGCATTTAAATAATGTAGAATGAATGCAATGTGTTTTCTTGGAAATATGGTAACCACAAATTGGTCATTTTCCTATTAAAATATTATTTAAATTTATTTAGTATGATGAAAAATAATGGGAAGCATTGCATAGAAAAAGGAGTGATATTTAATAGGATGACCTAAGTATGACATCAGCAATGTTTTAGGCGGTAAATTTTTTAATGAGAGCATAACATGTGGACATTTGTGTGAGGGGAGATGATGCCAGCAATGTTTTGTTTTAATATAGGTTATAGATGCTCCAGCCAACTTTTAGACATATTAGGACAGCTTCATTCCTCCTTATCTAATGTGTATCCCACTTAATCAGCTTTTCTTGTTCCATATAAACTCTCACTTAAAGAACTAATATGCTATTACTTGGCACCAAAGAAAAATAATGAGATATTACTTACCAGCCAATAGGTTTTAGAATAAAATTGCAATAAGTTAATAACTAACAAGTCTTCCGTAATCCGCTCAACTAGCACGCCTTCGCCTTAGTTTTAAAAGCCACATAGTTGCGGGAAGCTAGGCGCAAGGCACACGCTAACAAGTCTTCCACAATTTGCTCAACTAGCACGTTTTCGCCTTAGTTTTAAAAGGCGTATAGTTGCGGGAACCTAGGCGCAAGGCACATGCATTTATATACTTATTTCAAATTAATTTTTTCTTTGATTGTAATTAATATTTATTAAAAAGATCACTAATTGATCATTCTTCAACTTGTAACTTAAATCTAAGCAATTTTTCTTAAGGCGCAAAGGCGCACCGTACCAAAAGGCGCAGGAGGCGCACGCCTTTCGAAGGTGGCTGAGCCTCGCGCTTAGCTAAAGCGCATTTCTCTAAGAACGAGGCGCGCTTTTTAAAACTAAGGCCTTCGCAACTTAGTTTTATAAGACGTGAAGCTCACTACAGCGCAAACTGCACAAATGATTCTTGAAGAACATGAAAAAGGCAAAGGCATGTGCCACTTGCATGTTTAACATGAAAGAAAGGGTATTATGCCAAAAGATGTACATGTAAAAATTTAAGGCTCTACTTGGGGAAAAAAAAATTAAAAAAAAAAAAAGCATCAATGATCAAAATTAATAATTGTGTAAACTACAGCTAAGATATGGTATCGCACTGAGCAGAATTCTAAAAATTACCTTGGTTCTCATCAGGGGATCTACAAAATGACCTCACAAGCTTCGTAACATACAGTCCTTGCATTTTCTCATCTTCAACCTGAAACCAAGCATAAACTAAAGATCAATGAAAACAACCCACTTCAACCCCATAGAAAATGGGAGAAAATTGAATTCTCAAAACAGGGGCTCTCAGAAATAAGTGATGTACAAAGTATTACCTACAAAATCATAGCAGGTTGACCCGAAATATTAAACAAGAAGATATAACAATCATACGACAACTAATTGCAATGTAACATGGGTGACAACCGCAAGAATTTACTCAAAGCACCTGAAGTAAGGAAGCAATACCAGCATCCAGCTGAGTAAGATTTACTAGAAGCATAACCAGGAATCTCCTGATAGCTGACTCTGGCTTATATAATATTTCCATGACTTTCTCTGTCATTCCTATAGGTATCATTTGCCCTGCCAGATCTGAATTCTGAGATAAATTAATAAGGGACTCTGCAGCAGGTTCTGACACTTCCTGCAATTATAACATAAATTAGCATAACACAGAAAGAACCTCTTACTAGATTAGCTACACAGCTACTGTATGCATACACATCAAACGAAGGAACAAAATAACACGTACGAATTATTTGCTTGATGTGCATACAAAATACACATTTAGCGGACAGAATATTAAGCCTGTTAGGATGCAACGTACATAACTAAGAAACCACATCTTAGTGACAGAACAAAAGAAATGAATAATATACACTTGTTCAATTGTTTGCGAAGAATGATAGAAGCAATATTCACGCAGCTATTGATAACTACATGTTTACATATTAGTGACAAGACAGGAGCATTGAATAATATAAGGGTGTGTTTGGTTTGGGGCAATAATCAAAGGGAATGGGAATCAACTGCCTCCATTCCCTTTGATTGTGTTTGTTAGCCTATTTTTGCCATTCCCTTTCCCCTGCCCATTACCCTATTCTAACACTTTCCGAAACCCAACCCCTCCCCTATATTTTTTATTCCCTTTTCCCATCTTCCACCCAACAAACCACCCCAACACCAACCATAACCACCCACGTCCCCTAGTCCCCTCCCCTACCCCTCATCGGCGCCACCTCCTCTAGCCCCACCCATCACCAGCGCCCCAACTACCCTCAAAACCCTAACCACCCAAGTTAAAAAATAGGGTTTTCGAACTTGGGGGTTTTGGTTCGAGGGGGGTGGTTGGGAGGCTGTAAGGGGGTGGAGAAGGGGCGGCAAAGGGGCGGCGAGTTGGGCTGGGGTGGTTTTGGGGGTGGGTGGGGGTTGTTTTTTAACTTGGGTGGTTAGGGTTAGGTTTTGAGGGGTAGGGAGGGGAGGGAGATGTCGTGGCGCCGACGAGGGGTGGGGGAGGAGAGGGGGGTGGTTTCGGTGGTGGTGGCCGAGGTGGGTGGGGTTTGATTTTGAACTTGGGTGGTGGAGGTGGGTTTGGGGGGATGGTGGTGTATTCATCCTTTTTTTTAAAAAACAAACATTTAATTAAATCTAACACTTTTGCTTTCCATTCCCCCTCATTCCCATTCATCAAGTGATTCTCTTTCCCCTTTGACAACCAAACGACCCCTAATGTTTTTTATGAAGAACGATGACTAAAATATTCACAAAGCCCATTGATAACCACAAATCAGAGATGGAAAAGTTGAATAAGATACCTTAATTTGCAAAGCATGATAACTGAAATATTCACCTTTCCCAACCTACTTTACGCTCTCTTTTAGTTTGAATGAGGATACTTACAAAAAGTGTTTACACTATTTACTCGAAAGCTATGCATGTTGGAAAGCAATGGGTCAATTTTGCAAAAAAAAGGGGGGGGGGGGGGGGACTCCTACATGAACCACAACTTTTGCAATTTATATTCAGTGGTAAAAAAAAATACTGATTGAACAAAATCACCCTCTTCATTGGCTTCATAAATTCTGTGACCTATCATATTGCAAATACTACTAAATGTTTAAGGCAAAAAAAAAAAAACTTAGAATTTAAGTTTCATCTCCGTTGATTTTCCCCAAGTTATCACATGCTCACAACCCAACCCTAAATCCTAACACCACCAAACCTCTTCCTCATTGCCACAAATCGAAATCTTTCCCAAGGGACAAGGTTTGTTTCAATGTTAATTGCTTAGTTCCCCTACTTGCATTTGAAGTACTCCAATCATCTAATTTAATCATGGCAAATCATCTAATGTCCTAAACTATTTGAGATAGATTGATGTAGTCCCATAAATAAAATAATTCCTCCGTAAACAAATGATCGCAACAAAGAGGGTAGGCACGGACTCCAATTTTTTTTTCGTAAGTATGTTTAAGTTTGTAGATTAGTTAAAGTAAGAGAGAGAAATAAGATGAAGTGGTCCCCCTTAAAAAAGTTGATTTTTTTATTGGTATTTGTTGTAGATTAGTAAAAGTAGGAGAGAGAAATAAGTAAAAACTTACCAAATAAGGAAAGTGGATATTTTGTAGCAAGAATTCAAAAACATCCCAAAATAGCAACTGTTGCAAGAATTCATTTACGGAGGAAGTATATTTTTTGCTGGAAATGCAATGGAAGGGGGACCGGGGGAGGCATCAAAGTTGTCCGTTCATTCTCCCTTGTATTTTGTGGGATGTCAGGTTACTGTTGTTAACGAATATTTTAAGATTATTGCGTGCACAAAAAAATGGTTTAAAATAAGTAATCACAATTTTAAAAATCGTAAGCATAATTAATTGTAAAATTGTATTATTCAAATTCTCTTAACACTCAAAATTAGTTCATAAATAATAAATTCTTTAGATATTTAAATTATTTACACAATGTGCAATGTACTTGCCATGTATAAGCGAGAATAAATTTTAAAAAAATATTAATTTTAAAGTTTTTAAAAGTTATGTATGAACTTATTAATTTTATTGTCAGACTAATGTTGTTAACGGATATTTTAAGATTATTGCACGCATTGCGTGCATAAAAAACTAGTTTATTATATTGGAAGAACATCCAATACATGGATCAGGTGAGATGTTGAGATACCAAAAGCATGTCCCCCCACCGCCACTGTTTGTGTCTGGTCCAATCCGTGTTAGCGAAACATGAGCAATGTGGTTATCGCATAATTGGGAGTCCGCCTTTATGAGACTTTTCAATGTCGCCTAATCTATCCATTTTAATTTTGACTAAATCGTAATGGCTTTCGTGATTTACTCCAATGTTGCTGACTTTTCTCCCTCGTATCCTTCTATTCAGGGCTTGTTTACTTCGGCTTAAATTCAGTTCAGCTCAGCACACTTCAGCTCAGTTCAGATTAGTTCAGTTCTATTAAGTTCAGTTCAGTTCAAGTTCAGCTCAGGTTTTTTCAATAATTTTCTATTATATTATTTAAGTAATAATAATGATAATCATAACTAGAGGTGGGAAAAATTGATACGACCCGCTAACCCGACACAAAATCGACCAGTTATTAACGTGTTTGGGTTGAGGGGTTTTACCCGTTTAAATAAGCAGGTCAACCCAACACGACTCGTGAGGGAAAATAAATCTCAGAGGGCAATGCTACAATCTAATTGCACCACGGTGAGTGCAAATAAATCCTTGGCCTAAATTTTTAATCTTTTGCTCTTGTTATGTGGTTTCAAACTTTTCTACTTACAAATTCATGCTACATATTCAAGATAAGAAATGATTAATAATAATAATAATAATATAGATGGATAGATAGATAGGTAGATAAAGAAGGGAGTTCACCTTGGGATCCCCCAAAAGATCAGATAACTTTGGCAGCAACACTTTAGAATATTTTGCAAGGGATTGCATACCATCCTCAGACCCAGTTAAACCTCGAACAATATCCACAGCTGCCCTTTTCACCTGGATGTTTATTTCAGAAGGGTAAGGAACCATGAAACATAGAATTAGAAGCCTTAAGGCCATTACAGACAATACACCACTTGTGACGTAACAAGACACTAACATTTTCACATTTATCAGGCTACACCGAGTAGGTTCAGACCATATGGATTACACCCATTTTCAAGACTACACACAGTAGGTTCAGACCATATAGATTACAACTTATCAGGCCTTACAACAGCCTCAAACTACATACGCTATGAACAACTGAATGTTCACATACCCCATAAAGAACAGCACCAATTTTTGCCTCTTAAATCAACAGATTCATCAGTTTTTTCCCTCTAATTTTTCTCTTGTAGCAAAATCTGAAAATAGTTTACATGGTTCATTTGATTACAAGAACATGAACTAAACACTTCTGAATGATTAGTGTATAAAAAGGACACATTCAACACGAATTGGTTTTTTCACATATTCACTCAACTACATAATTATTGGTGGATGAAAATTGAGAACAGAAGAGAAAGAAGTATTAAAAAATAAACAAGGGTCTTACAGGGGGAGAAGGAGAAGACAGGAAATGCAGCAACTCTTCCAGTTCCGACGCCATTGGAGTATCCTCGGAGCTCACCGTACTATGCCCTATCAGAGCGAAGCGGTAAGTGGGGGGTAAATAAAGCACAGGGCAGAACTTTTTTTATGCGTGGATGATATATATATAGTTTAGTAAATCAATTTGAGATACAAATACTCAATTGGTATTTTTGTAATTTTGACAAATTTTAAGGGCAGGATCCAAGCATTAACTCTATAGGATGTTTTGGTAATATATTTTTAATAAAATTACAAAAATACCATTTAATATATTTCCTAAAAAAATCAATTTGATTACTAGCTATTTCCCATATATACTGAGTATAATTTTTTTAATTAAAAAAACTGACTTTTATTAATGTTCATTAATGCTAATATTTTTTTTATAGAGTTCATTTACTAACTTTGATTCGGCTCAATCTGTATTTTTTAATATGTAATTGTTATAATTTTTTATCAAACATATCTAAAGATATTTTCACTTAAGTGAATGGAGCATTATTTAAGGAACGGAGAGTATATAGGCTTTGGCGCTATTTAGTTGAAGGGGGGTAAAATAGTCATCAACTTGGACATTGCCGTGGTTCACCGCTTCACCCCTTCCTTTATATAATAGAGAAAAGCAAGATACACGGTTATTACACATAAGGCTCTTATTTAAAAAAAAGCGCACGGCAGAATTGTAAGTTTGAAGTTTGTTGTCATTTTCATTAGGGTTGTTCAAAGTGATCCGATCCGAGCGATCCGATCCGATCCGTGATCCGGTTGATCCAATCCAAAAAACCGGATATTTTTAATCAAATTTTTTTGATATTTCGGATCGAATACCCGAAAAATTTCGGATCGACTACGGATCACGAAATTTAACTTTTCGGGTATCCGATCCAAAAACTAATGGGCTTTATTTTTTGGCCTTTTTTCCTTTGTATATCAAACGGTTTCAGATTCAGTGTTTCTTATTCTTCTTCTAAACCTTAATTCAACAATTATAGTCTACACTTTCCTTACTTTAGTAATTTGCACACTCACTATCTAACCCACAGCTTTCCATCAAAACCCTCAATAATTCGCACAAATATTCGCCGGTCGGTCGCCTCTCACCGCTTCTCACTCATGCGTCTCAGATTTGAAGCATAAATTAGCCTTGCAGTGAGAAATTTGCCACAGATTTGAAGTTTATCCTTTGACCTTCTTTTGCCTTTTGCCACATTCCTTCGTTGAAGGTTCAGACTTTCAAAATCACCAGACGGTTTATCAGACTTTCAAAATAACTATTGCAAAAAAATCAGATTTTTTAGTTCAAATAACTAATAATGAAAAAAAATAGAAAAAGGTTTATAAAAAAAATTATTGCGGATCATCGGATCGATCCGATGATCCGATAATTTCGGATCTATCGGATCGAATATCCGATAGTTTTCGGATCGGATTTGGATAGCGGTTTGGCCGATCCGAAATTTTCAGATATCCGAACTTTCGGTTCGGGGTGATCCGAATGATCAGCCCTAATTTTTATATGGAACTACTCCCTCCGTAACTTAATTCTGGCAACATTTGCCATATTTGGATGTAACAAAATTCTGGCAACAAACTTTTAACTTTCTAAAAATGGAAAAAAATTTGCCTTCTTATTTAAAATATTGCCATTACTTAATAACTCATATTCATTTAATTACATTTTTAAAAAAGTTAACCCATTCATTTGATTTTTTTAGCATGTAATTTTGTTGAAAATAAATTATTAAAACACCCCTCTATAAAGTTGGTGCTCGGATCCCTACCCATAAAATTTGTTAAAATTACTTGAAAATGTCATTTAAAATACAAAGTTTGTATCTCAATCTCAAATTAATTTAAGATACAGTCGGACAAAACCCAAAAATTAAAAAAATCTAACCCTAGTGCAACATTTATCTCTGTGTTTATTTCACCCTCTCCTCTCCTCTCCTCTTCTCTGTCGAACTAACTAACTGTGACAAGGTTGGGCGTGGTTTTTGTGGTGCCTTTCCTCCATTAAAGCAAGCAGATTTCCTCCATTAAAGCAAGCAGAGTTTTTGAGGTAAGATTGTTTTTTCCCGTAGAATCAATTATACAATGAAGTTCATGCTTTGCTCGGCTATTTATTTTATCGCCAGATGGAAAATGAATTTCCAATCAAATATTGTTGATATATTATGTATGTGCTGTGCTGTAGACTACAAAAATGGAGGATTTCTTACTGGGCCCAGGGCGGCCGCCCCTGTTGCCCTGGGTCAGGGACGGGCCTGGAATTGAGATTTAGGAAAATGTTTCGTATTTTGCCCTTTTCTTTTCTTTTCTCCGTAGTTGTTGGTGCCTCTATATCACAGCTACAGCTGTTCCTACGAGCTCTGTTTCAAGGAGTCTGATATCAGATGTGGCTCTAGAAAGAGTGGATGAGAGACAAGATCTTAAGCTGATACAATGAAACTTTTGGCTTATTAAGAGACGTGTTTAAAATTTGGGTTGTCATTGTCTTCAAATTATTTTAGTTTATGATTTCTAAAGATACTTCAAGTTTACGAGTTATGATGGCTGTTATTGCTAATTTTACTTTTCATGTTATATGGATTTTAGATTGTATGTCATACTGAAAGGTCTTGTGAGCTTTGATAATCTTTTTCAAGGCACTGTGCCTTCAATTGTGAAAGCGAGCCTTCTGCCACTTTTCCATTTATTTAAGTCTTTTACCCCTGAACTTTTATTTCTAAGACCCTTGTATCAATTACTCAACTTCTGTTTGCTATGCGCCTAAGCACATTGCTGGCTACAGTAAAAGATTGCTACATTCCAATCTTTTGATCAATCGAAGTCATTTTTTGGTATACGACTAATGGTGCGTGTATTTTTGTATTTGACTGGAAGATGATGACAAATATTGACATCACTTTCATGTATATATTTCTTCAAATAGTGCTGCACCTCTCCTTCGTCACTGCCCCTCGCCACACCTCCACTGCTCCCTGCTTTCCGAAATACACACACACACAACCAATTTCTTGGCCAACTTTGTTTAGAGAGAAAGCTTACTCACCAAATGACTTTTCTGATTTTATTAATGCTCACCAAGCAAAAGACAAGTACAAGTTTATTTATAGACTACTCATTAAATCCTAAAATGACCTAAATGCCCTTATGGGACTTAAAAAATAAAAGAATTGACTAATTAACTAATTGACTTAACACATGCCAATTAATTAAAAACTTATTTATTTTTCCTAACATAAGTCTTATTAATTGTGGTTTTAGCTCGATGTGCGGCAATACCCTCCCCCCAAAGCGCCACCTTGTCCTCAAGGTGGAATTCTGGGAACCGTTCATTGATGTTATCATAATCTTCCCAAGTTGCCTCGAAGGGTTGTAGGCCTTCCCAAGCAATGAGTCAGGCATAGAAGAGTGGGATTGAGGTCGCACCCCTTGGACCGCAGCAGGGTCATGTCAAGCACCAAGTTGGAGGAAAGTTGGGAAGGAATTATGGCCGAAACAGGGGCTGTCCCCACAGCCGCTTTCAACTGGGACACATGGAAGACCGGATGTATTTTGCTCCCCGGAGGTAACTGGATTTTACGTGCCACGGCCCCTATTTTTTGTATGACCTCAAATGGTCCATAATAGCGAGGAGCTAGCTTTTGATATGGTTGAGTTGCTAATGATGTTTGCCGGTAGGGTTGGAGTTTTGAATAGACCATATCTCCTACCTTAAATTCCACCTCTCGCCTTTTAGAATCTTCATAAGTCTTCATGCGTTGTTGAGCTTTAAACAAGTGTGAGCGAAGGACATCCAAAATAGCATCTCTATCAATCAACATTTCTTCCAAAGAAGAGTTGGGAGTAGCCCCATTATGAAACCGAATGACCTTTGGAGGATCACGACCGTATAGAGCCTTAAATGGAGTACACTTTGTGGCCGAATGGGTGCACGTGTTGTACCAAAATTCTGCCCAAGGAAGCCACTTCGCCCAAGTTCGAGGATGATTAGAAGCAAAACACCGGAGATAACCTTCAAGCCCCTTGTTGACCACTTCAGTTTGCCCATCAGTTTGGGGATGATACGAAGTACTTCGATGCAAAACGGTTTGTTATAATTTAAAAAGTTCCTTCCAAAATCCACTCATGAACACCCGGTCACGATCCGTCACTATCGAACTTGGGAACCCATGTAGGCGCACAATTTCCTTCACAAACATGGTTGCCACCGAGTAAGCGGTAAATGGATGCCGTAGACCAATGAAATGTCCATATTTTGTCAAACGATCCACCACGACAAGAATGGTGTCAACCCCTAAAGATCGTGGTAGCCCTTCGACAAAATCCATAGTAATGTCCTCCCACACTTGTGTTGGAATTGGCAAAGGTTGTAACAATCCCCCGGGACTTAAAGAAGAGAGTTTATTTTGTTGACAAATTTGACAAGCCGCCACATAGTTCGTAACATCCTTCCTCATCCCCACCCAATGCCATTCTTGAGCTAATCGTTGATAAGTCTTGATTTCACCCGAGTGTCCTCCGATAGGAGTGTCGTGGAATTCTTTAAGCAAGATTGTTGCAAGATTGGAATTTCGTGGTATGACCAACCGCCCTTTGAACCGAAGAATATTCCCTTCCAACGTATATCCCACGGGTATAGATTTTCCCTCAAGTATAGCTACTCGGATTTCTGAAATAAAGGGGTCATCTTTGATTTGTTGATACACCTCTTCCCACGGAATGCCACATGTAGCCACCAAGCTTCCCAACCTAACTTGGCCCTCGTCCCTCCTAGAAAGTGAATCCGCCACTATGTTAGAAGTACCGCTCCGATATTCAATTTCAAAGTCAAACCCCAATAGCTTGCTTACCCATCTTTGGTAGTCCAGGCCAACTTCTTTCTGTTCAAGCAAATACTTAAGGCTATGGTGGTCGTTCTTCACAATGAATCTCCGCCCCAAAAGTTAATGGCGCCACTTCTTTACCGCAAGAACAATAGCCATCAATTCTTTTTCATAAATAGGTTTGGCTTGGGCAGTCGGTCCTAGAATCTTGCTAAAAAATGCAATGGGATGCCCCCCTTGTTGGAGGACGACCCCAACTCCATGTCCCGAAGCGTCAGTTTCCACTATAAAAGATTTGGAGAAGTTAGGAAGTGACAGAACCGGAGCGGTTGTAAGGGCTTGTTTTAGTGCTTGAAAGGCGCTCGTAGCTTGAGTGGTCCAACCGTAGTTGTCCTTTTTGAGCTGTGCTGTTAATGGAGCCGCAATTTGAGCATAATTTTGAATAAACTTCCGATAGTAACCGGTGAGTCCCAAGAATCCACGCAACTCCTTCAAATTGGTAGGAATCGGCCAATCTAACATTGCCTGCACTTTAACAAAATCCACAGCAACTCCACGGCCAGAAATTTTATGGCCTAAATATGACACTTCCAGTTTTCCAAACTCACACTTTTTACAATTAATATAAAGCTTATGTATTCTAAGTAAAGTAAAAACAGTACATAAATGTTCTACATGTTCTTCTTGTGTTTTGCTATATATCAAAATATCATCAAAAAATACTAAAACAAATCGACGAAGATGGGGTCGGAATACCTCATTCATTAAAGATTGAAAAGTTGTCGGAGCGTTGGTGAGGCCGAAAGGCATAACCAAGAATTCATAGTGCCCATCGTGAGTGCGGAAAGCAGTTTTAGGCACATCCTCCACTTGCATCCGGATTTGATGGTATCCTGACTTAAGATCGAGTTTAGTGAAAATTGGTGTTCCCTCCAATTCATCCAACAAATCCTCAATTACTGGAATGGGATATTTATCTGGTACCGTTCTTTTGTTTAGGGCCCTATAATCCACACAGAAACGCCACGACCCATCTTTTTTCTTGACAAGGAGAACTGGACTTGAAAAAGGACTATTGGATACTTGTATAATACCGGCTCGCAGCATGTCTTGAATGAGTCTTTCAATCTCATTCTTTTGGGCGGGAGAATAACGATAAGGTCGGACATTGATGGGATTTGTTCCTTCTTGTAGTACAATTTGATGTTCATTTCCCCTTAAAGGGGGTAAGCCTTCGTGCATTTGGAATAGGTCAGAATACTCATTCAATACTCCATGCAAAAACTCCGGTGCTTCGTCCCCCTCTTCCACCGTGGCTTGGTAAAGTTCGATCAACACCCCCCTTTCTCCTTTTGTACTGTTCTCATCATAGCCTTTAAAGACACCCTTGAACGCCCAAGGCTCGGATCCCCAAATAATGTGACCGCCCGACCTCCAATAGTGAACTTCAACATTTGTAATTTCCAATTTGTGACTATAGTACCAAGTTTTTCGAGCCATTGAATTCCAAGAATTACCTCCGAATTTCCAAGAGTGATGGGAAGGAAATCTTCTTTGATTGTAACACCTTGTATTTCTATCTTCACCCCCTTACATTCCCCCCTTCCTTGTACTTCCATTCCCGTGCCCAAAGAAACACCAAAGACTCGTGTCATAGTAAGAGGTAGATTCAATTCTTGCACCACCGAGAGGGAGATGAAATTATGTGAAGCCCTCGAATCAATCAACACTACCACTTCCTTTTCTCCAATTCGCCCCCGTAGCTTCATAGTTTTGGGATTGGAAAAACCAACTATTGAATTCAAGGATATGGAAGATAATGTGGGTTGCTCCTCTTCGCCTAATTCTCCATGGTCACCATTCGGTCCCTCCTCTATAGCATTCAACTCTTCAACTTCGTCATTCACCAACAATACACTAAGTTCTTGACGCTTACAACGATGCCCCGGGGCCCAATGTTCATCACACCGAAAACATTGCCCCTTTTCCCTCCGAAGTTGCCATTCACTATCCGTAAGTCTCCGGGTCCCTCCAGTTCTTTGGGTATTTAGGGTCACGGGGCCATTTATGGATTGGGTTGATTGTGCGGGTCGGGCTAAAGGGGTGGGTGGGCCGGGTCTTGGGGCGGAATTTGAGTAAGTGGGGTTGAGTGAATTCGAATTTTTTTGGGTAAAGTTCGAGGGATATGGGGTGAAAGAATTTGGTCTAGTATAGTTGGCTCCTAATTTTTTTGTGTTCCCATAATTCATCTTACCTTCGATTTTGAGGGCCAACTCCATAGCATGGTCTAAAGAGGTGGGTTTAAGAACTACCACTTCTTGTCTAATGTCTTCTTTGAGCCTATTCAAGAATTGCCCGGTTGAAATTTCTTCTGCTATATTGGTAAGCGGAGCAATTAACTCAATATATTTGTCAATATAATTCTCTACCGTTCCCGTTTGCCGCAAGGCCAACCATTGGGCGTGGAGAGTGGCCCCGGCCGCCGCTATCCGGAATCGTCTTAATAGCAATTTCTGTAAATCTTCCCATGTCCTCACCGTCCTATTATTTTCGAACTGAAAAAAATGAAAGAGCTAGTCCCTCAAAGCTACTACCGCCCCCTCTAATTTTTCTTCTTCATTCATCCTATAAAATTGAAAAAATCTCTCCACCCTCAAGATCCATCCATCCGGGTTTGACCCATCAAAAAGAGGTAGGTCTAGTTTCTTGAACCGCCAGCCCCCCTGCGCGCCGCCCTCCTCCCTCCTCCCTCCTGTGGCCGACCGACCCCCGTGTTGGTCGACTCCCGCTGGCTGTCTTTCACTGACGCCTCATGCGTCTGAATTAGGGTTCGAATTTCGGCCCTCATCTCCCCCATTTCTTCTTGCTGTTTCAAAATCCCATTGGTTAATTGTTGCAAAGAGTCCTCCATTGTTGCCCTAAAGGTCGCGAAATCATTCTCCAGTGCCTCCATGCGCTGCGACTGGGTCGGGCCCCCCATCTCTGCCACCGCCCAAGACTGCCGCTCTGATACCAAGTGCTGCACCTCTCCTTTGTCACTGCCCCTCGCCACACCACTACTGCTCCCTGCTGTCCCTGCAATCACGAAATACACACACACACAACCAATTTCTTGGCCAGCTTTGTTTAGAGAGAAAGCTTACTCACCAAATGACTTTTCTGATTTTATTAATGCACACCAAGCAAAAGACAAGTACAAGTTTATTTATAGACTACTCATTAAATCCTGAAATGACCTAAATGCCCTTATGGGACTTAAAAAATAAAAGAATTGACTAATTAACTAATTGACTTAACACATGCCAATTAATTAAAAACTTATTTATTTTTCCTAACATAAGTCTTATTAATTGTGGTTTTAGCTCAATGTGCGGCAAATATTTACACTATGTTTGGATAACAACTTGGAGGTAAGAGCAAGTGGAGGGTAAAAGAGGAGGGAAAGGAGAAAGAAATAGAGGAGGAAGATGTGCTCCATTTTGCCTTCAAATCTCTCTAACTTTGGAGAGATAACTGTTATTAAAGGAGAGAGGAAAATGAATCCCTTCCTCTCCTTTGCTCTCCTCCCCCTAGCCTATTTCCCAAACAAGTAGATTTTTTCTATTTTATTTCCTTCCCCTTCCTTTCTCTCCAATTCCTTCCATCTAAACAATGCGTTAAGGTGTTGGGGTTAATGATTTAGAATTTGGAGCTGTTGTTGAGTTCAGGTGTATGTTTCTTCTTTTCTAATTAATTATCTAATTATCTTTTATACTGGAGGCCTAGAGGGTAAAGAAAGATTTAAAAACCTTTCTTGAATGTGATGTTAGGTTTGTTTAACAGACTAATCCGACTTTATATATTCAAATTGAATGGGTTAAACAAAGTAGGTTTAATTTGACTCAGCCGGAGTAATGGATGTTACTTGAAACACAAGTAGCTAAGCTTGAGTCCATGTCTTATTGGATTCTTTAACATGCTTTAATACAAAACTTTGAACTCTATTTTTCTTAATATTACATACATAAAAATGACTCGTAGACGCCCTTTGTATAGAATAACCTAATCCTAACCCTAAGTAAATATATAAATTTCTTACTAAAGTTGAGCTCTTAGCCCCTTATCAATAATAAATTATTCTATTTATCTATATGCTAGACCTAATCCTTAAGGGATCGGTAGACTCGTGTTAGACTCCTAAATCAATTAAAGATATGATTTGTAGTAATTAAACTATGAATAAGCTTAGCAATCAAAGAAATGTAAGTTTTGTAATGCCATTGATGAATCTAGATACACATGCGTGCACATAGAGCACTTTTCTACTACTAAGATTTGGCTCTTTTTATGTGATTTTTCCCATGTCAAAAATAAATTGCAATAGCCCCACCTGTGGATCTAGATTGTTCATGTGGTGAATTCAAGATGTATTGAATCTTATGCATTTAATTTTTTTTTTGAGGGGCATCTTATGCATTTAATTAAGACTCAGAACCATAGAAATTATCTTTGTTTTCGTGAAATCGTGTTATGACACACCTTTAACAAGAATGGAAAAAGAGAGGACGTAAAAAGCAAAAATATCACCCGTATGATTTCTTGTTATGCATATTTGTACTGTAGCAAGAGTGAAATGGTTGTAGTAATATTCAATTGTTTACTTTTTTATTTTCCACAAAAAAAAATCATACAGCTTATGAAGGGTGTGCTTTTGTCCAGGAGATGGTTTGGGCTGAATAACAAGAGCTGATTGGGGAGTTAGTTTTGTGAAGGGATATAGAAGAAATGGCTCCCGCTACCAAGGCAGAGAAGAAAGCAGCTGTTGATGCAGCTGCTTGGATGTTCAATGTTGTCACGTCTGTGGGAATTATTATTGTCAATAAAGCTCTCATGGCAACTTATGGCTTTAGTTTTGGTAACTATCTTTAACTTCATTGTCATGCACTTCTTTATGCTGTTTGCTTTTATCACTAATGTGTTTGTAAAATGTTGTGCAACAAAAATTTTATTTATTGCAGATGGGGCACACACAGTGAATTTGCAAGGCAGTCATTGCTGAACCCTTTCCATGTTATCCACTTATAATATCTATACACATCTATACTAAATATTTATAACAGGATTTGTTAATCCACGTGGCATTCGTATGCCTTCCTTGCTGGACTACCTGACAAGTTTATTTGTGCTTTTTTCATATGATAATCTACTTATATAATGTTTCTCAGACCTTATCTAGGTATTAGGGATTAGATAAGCTTTGTCTTTTGTATATGTAAGAAGTGCTTCACATTTGAAAGCTTTCTTTCCCCTGATTTCTTTTGGACTAAGGTTTTGTTGTTGTTTTTTGATGTTGCAGCCACTACATTGACGGGTTTGCACTTTGCTTTCACAACTATAATGACATTTGTTCTTAGATGGCTTGGATTTATCCAACCCTCTCATTTGCCGTTGCCTGAGTTGCTGAGATTTGTTATATTTGCCAACTTTTCCATTGTTGGCATGAATGTTAGTCTTATGTGGAACTCTGTGGGATTTTATCAGGTAAGTTTCCTGTTGCCCTCAGTCCTAGCAAATCTGCAATTGTCATATTTAATAACTGTTATTTCACTCTAAGAATGAGCAATTCTTACTTCTTAGATTGCAAAGTTGAGTATGATTCCTGTATCCTGTCTGCTGGAGATTGTGCTGGACAAAGTTCAATATTCCAGGGATACAAAGCTCAGTATAGGACTTGTTCTTGTAGGCGTTGGTGTATGCACGGTTACTGATGTCAGTGTAAATACGAAAGGTTTCATTGCTGCTTTTATTGCTGTTTGGAGTACATCTCTGCAACAATATGTAAGCTCTTGACCCCCTCCCCCCCTGCTCTGATTTATTATATATTATTGAGGCGAAGGTTGGATTAAATTGAATGGTAGTCTCTTTCACTTCCACTATAATTCTTGTGCTTATTCCATGGTGTTTGTGGTGGCATCTTATTAATGCATATGTTATGTTATAGACAACCATTCCTTTATGCAGAACTCATATTGGAGAAGTACTTGCTTATTTAGTGGGGCCTGTTTCTGTATGGTACTTTGAGGTTAGCATAAGAATGAAGGGGGTCTCTGAATGAATTTTAAAAAGTATTTTATGGAAAGTTCCTCATGTTTAGACCAGGTTTTATATTTAATGCCATAAATATATTCTTATGGTGTTGTTCACCACAAATTCTCTTTTCTTTGAATCAAATCATGATCCTCGATTTTTCTTTTTTTAGTCTTATCCAGTACCAAGTACCAACCTTCTGTTTATTTTTTCTATCTTTAAACCGAAGTATGTTCTATGCATCCACGATTTCTTAGATTTTTAGATGGAAAACTCAATTCTTTTCCTTATTTTAGGTATGATTGTAATAATAGTTGATCATGCTGCTATGGAATCTCGTCATGATATAATGTTGATGAGTTGATGAAGGTGTGTGGATTTGTGATTCCTGTCTTTTATTTATTTAGTTTTTGTTTTTAATCTTTACATGGTCTGTAAACATTTTTTCTTAGCTGACACCAAAGTGTTTGCCTACCCTTCTCCCCTACTCCATTTTCGTCTAGTGGCCTGGACACTTCTAACCTCGTCTTATTCAAGGTGACAGGATCAATCCCTATCATGGTATTAAAATGTGGCCATTATTATAGTTCAATGCAGCCGAGAAATCATGGATTTCAAAGCAAGGAACTAATGTATTCGGGTTTGTCAGGCTGTATTTTCAATCGCAGTGTTTTTTGCCAGTTACAGCCGCTTCTAACCGGTTTTGCCCGAATTTTCGATGGAAGAAAAGAAAACCAAAGCAAGTAGAAAGAGCGGATCTGAGGTTTACGTAAGTAGAGAGCGAAAAAAAAAAAATCAAAATTGAGCTTACCTTATCCATTAAAATGTAAATTTGAACAAAAGTCCTTGGCTAATGAAGAAATTACTTCAATCTAACCCCTAAATTAAAAACCCTAACTGCAAAATTAAATACCCTAACTGCAAAATTAAATACCCAATGGTTCGAGTTGTCGGTGTCTGCCATGTTGGTGATTGTCAGTGGTTATCAGTCTTATCACCCTGGCTTTGGCTGTCAGACTCAGGTTAGTTATGCACTTTTTCTTTTTGTTTCCTCTTCAATCTCTTTGTCTCCTCTGCAATCTCTTTCTTCGATCTCCTTTTTCTTATTTTTATTTTTGGGTCTGCAGCTGTACAGCATGTTAGCACCCCTAATCTACCATCTTTTTTAAAAACAATTTACCTGATCACCCACTTTTCACATGATTCCCACCAAACCGACTTCTTTCTTAATTATAAACTAGAGTGGTCTAGTGCATTTGCAGTTTGCACCGATTTATCTATAATTTCAGAAAATCATGCATACATTATTTTTAAAAATTTATCAGAAATAAAGTTATTAAATTATATTGAAAATTTAATACCAACCCATAAAAAAATGACATTTTGGTTGATATTGTTTAACCACCATAATTTTATGACGATTTTTTTTACAAATATTAAAGTGTATTTCATTTTTTGGGAGGGGATTAAATGTGAAGGCATCATTAAATATTTAAGTTTTTTTTTTTGTTGAGTAAATTTGTTAGTTGTGGATAGGTTTCCGAAGTAATTTTTAAAATGTAAAGTAGGGGTTTTTTGAGGATTTGAATGAGAAGCCTCTATTTGGATTTAATTATATAATATATTAATTATTTTTGGTAAACATCTTTTGTTTTTGCTTTTGAAACTAGTTCAAGTTAAAGTTATATATTTCCCCTATCTCATTTTAAATGCAGCAATTTATGTTTTTGTTAGTTTCAAATTATATGCAACAAGTTAATTCTTTCCATTTATAGTATTATTTTTCAATTTTTTAATGTAAAATACCTAGCTATCCCTCATTAAAAAAACACAATTTACACTACTTAATCTAAACCACCTTCACTCTCATTCTCTCTCCTTATCTCCACCTTCACCATTTCATTGTGACCTACAGAAGCCACCATAAATTGTCGATTTCCATCGTGAACTAACACCGGTTTCCACCATGAACTACCTAGATTTTGCCAATGTCCACATTGAACTACCAAGATCCACCAACTTCCATCATTACAACTACCAAAAATCACCAATCCGACCACCTATCTCCTCGATTACCACTATAAAAGTGCCAGATACTATTTCCACCAACCATAACCACCACTCGATTTCCACCACCGATTTCAATTTGTTGGTGGGTCTATTAACAAATTGAGACCGATTTAGTGGTTTAGGTTTTTTTTAATTTATTTTAATTTTAAAAAAAAGATTGACATGCTAGTGAGTTTTTGGGGGTTGCTGATCATTTTCAATCAGGCTGTTTTTGGTTGTGGTCGTTGTTTTCGTTTATGGTTGCATGGTGGCTGTTTTGGATTTTTGTTTGGGGTTTTATGGTGGTGATTGTGGCGGTTTGATTGGATGGGATTGGGGTTTTGTGGTGGTGAGTAGGGTTGCTCATTCGGAGCGATCCGACACGATCCGAAAGTTCGGATATCCGAAAATTTCGGATCGGCCAAACCGTGATCCGAATCCGATCCAAAAATAATCGGATATCCGATCCAAAAATAATCGGATATCCGATCTGAAAGATCCGAAATTATTGGATCGATTCGATGATCCGCAATAGTTTTTTTAATCGTTTTTGTGTTTTTTTTATCGTTGTTAACAAGCGAAGGAAAAGGCTTAAATCTCACATTTCGATGTCACTGCTGAATGTGATTTATTAATTATTAAATATTCAAAATTTCCAATGACTTTTTCCACCTTATTCCAAGTCACCTTAAGGATATATCTCACGTCCATGCGATATGTCTCAAATTTTTATGATTACAGTAAATCTAAACGCTAGTTTGAATATTACAAAATTTTACAACAAAATATAACAAAGTCGCTAAATTTTGCAATATAACAAATACAATTAATAAAGTACCAACTCTAAAATAACAAATGGTTTGATTTGTTTCATCAAAGCTCAAAACATCAAAATTTCCACCGACTCATAAATCTCAATGCTAGGTTGCTCCAGAATCATATCTTTTATACCTACAACATTTGTTGAACAAAAAACAAAATTATAATTAAATATGAGTTAAAGAGATTAACAATAATAATAAAGTTAAGCATATACATCTAAATCGAAAAAAATCACTCAAATAAGCATATCTAAATCGAAAAAAATCGAAAATTAAGCAAATATACATCTATGTGATCAAAGATTTAAAGTGAGATCTAAATTGACCATACCTCCATATCACAAAATGAGACACAGATTCAAACAAGCATATTAACAAGATCAAGTAAGCATGCAAAAGATGTTTAAAACAGTAAATCCAGACGACAAGCAACTAGATGCTACACAAAAGAGATTTCAACATCAAAGAACAAAACTTCACAGGAACCCCACAAAAATTACCAAAACCCCCCATCATTTGCACCAAATTAAACAAAGAATCTTAAATACAGAGAGGAAAAGGGATTCCAAAAACCGCTATAGAAAGGAAATGAGTTAACAAATTAACAAATATAAATAAAAAAATCAATACAATTCAACCAAATATATAAATTAACAAATTAAGCACATAAATAGGGAATTGAATGCTCGAACCATCTATGGCTTCGTCTGATGAAGTTCGTTTACCGGAGGAGAAGAGGTCAAAGCAATGGGTTGAAGAAAAGAGGTCGGAGCATATAAATGGGGAATTCATTTTTGTAAAACTTGAGTATATATGAACCATAAAAATGCGAAAGATTTATCATTCAAGTAAGTATATAAATTAAGCATATACCTCATTGTGATTTGTGAGAGGACGCCGGACTACTGGAGTGAGGAATTGAGGATGTTGGACTGCCGGAGTGAGGAAATGAGGATGCCGGAGTGAGAGGGGAGAGAAGTGGCGACCGGCGAGGAGGTTTGTGAAGCAGTGAGCAAATTAGGATTTGGGAGTGAGAAAGAAAGAGAGTGTAAATGTGTAATGCTGTAATGTATGCGGTGGAAAGGGGGGAAATGAGTTGAGAAGCCCTAGCAGAAAGGAAAAAAGCCCAAAAAAAGGTCCATGAGTTTTCGGACTGAAGCGGATATCCGAAAAGTTAATTTTTGTGATCCGTATCCGATCCGAAATATCCGAATTTTTTTAAATTAAAAATACCCGAGTTTTTTGGATCGGATCAGCTGGATCACGGATCGGATCGCTCGGATCGGATCACTTTAAACAGCCTTAGTGGCGAGTGTAGGTCTCATTTTTTGACAGTGGTGATTGCTGATTGTTGGCGATGGTTGCTGATCATTTGGTTTTGCGGTGGTGGTTGCTTATTGGGTTTCGTGGTGGTGTTGGTGGTGGTTGCCTTTTCTCTTCATTAACTTGTCCACATGTCCTCACAATACTCAATCACTTCATAAAAAAAAGGTCTAGGAGTCCGCACTGGCCCAACTGTTGCGTCTAAAATGAAACAAAGGAAGTATAATTTTTCAAAAAAAGTTCATTTTGATTAATTTAAAGTAACTTATTTCACTTGTAATAAAGGGTAATACAGAGTAAATACTAATCTTTGAAACATATTAATAAACGTTATCCAAAATGTATATGTAACTCGATTTTACTAAATAAAAAACATAAAAATAAATAAATCATGAGCTACTACTGTGATGTGGTTCGTGTTAATTGCTTCTGTTTCATTATCATGTCATTGAAACTGTTTCTGCGATTGCAACCAAAATAGCATTTTGAACCATGATCCCTATGCAATCTCTTATGAAGACTAGATTATGAGTTTCTTCTTTCTTAAGGTGTGACTTTTTATGACAACCTTGAGAAGTTTTGGATGAATGTCTGCTGGAATTGATTTTATTCTTTCAATTAATATGATTATTTTGCGAAATTATTAATCTTGGTGGTGTATAATTTAGTGTTCATATTCTTGCAAGCTTTTGGTAATCCACATTGGGATGTGTGGTGAAAGTCTTGTGATATTTTAGGATGCTACATTGCTACTTCCTCATTTTGAGGCTAGTGCATGGTGTGTTGTATTAGGGTGTTGTATATAATTGTTTCTTAAACATTATTATTCCCTCAAAAGCTAGAACTAGAGGGATTAAGAATTGTCCTTCATGATATGGGCTCTAGACGAAGGTGCTGTGCACAGTTGACTACCATTGAACCTTCTTATCAAATGTAGGATGAACTTGATTTTTGGCATCTTACTTGCTGTATGCTCCTCTTCTACAGTTCTACAAGGGCAATATCTTAGCACTATTCACCAAAGGAACATTTTACTTCCATGTGGGCTTATGTAAATTGAAAATAGGATAATTGCTTTTGTTAAGAAGGCAGTTCCTGTTGAATTTTGGCGGGTGCAATTTAGTAATGACCAAGTATTTGCCTTTCCTTGTGGAAGTTATACGGGCTAAAGTCATCTTGTGATAACTAGCATGGTTTAGAAGCTCTGTAATTTCTTAGCTTAATTTCCAAAAAGATAGACAGAGTGTTGAAAAATAGGATTAGAGAATTTTTGGTTGGTTCTACCTTTACAGAATACGTGATATGTCCTGTTCGAAATTCTAGCCAATATATGACAGTCTATACATCTTTTTGCCGTTCACCAGAAACTAATGCTAGATAATAGTTGTCAAACATTTTTATCATTGCTTAAAATTATATGCATCAAAGTAATTGTCATTTCCATAAAGCTTTTAAAATGGAATGTAGGGGAGTTTGGCATATAGGCTTAGGTAATAAAGCCATAGCTTGATGAATTTGATCTTTTTAAACTAAATGAATGAAGTTATTGCAATTTAATTTTGTGGTCTTTCCCCTTTTCAAAATTTCAACCCAACACAAATTTGAGTTTTGGTAATTGTTTAAAAAAGGGCAATCCCTGGAGTTCATTTATATGAACTGAAGTATGCTTGCTAAGTTTTATGTGCTATACCTGTATTTTGTGGATGTTTAAACCTTAGCAGCTGTTTTTGACTTATTTTTTTGTCTGTACTTTTATCTTATGTTGCAGTATGTACATCATCTTCAAAAGAAGTATTCACTCAGTTCTTTCAATCTGCTTGGTCATACTGCACCAGTACAGGCGGGATCCCTGCTAATACTGGGTCCATTTGTTGATTATTGGTTAACGAACAAGAGAATTGATGCATTCAACTATACTTTACTAGCTGTGGTAAGCTAATATCCTCAGGTCATGATGTGTTGGTCTGTAACCTACTTGCTGCCATGATTTTCTGTTTTTAATGTCTACTACTCTACTGATTGGCTGCATACAATTTACAGTCCCTTCGGTGCAGTAGATTCTTCTCTCTTTTTTGTGCTTTAATATATCTAATTTTGTGCCTCCTTGTTAATTTGATCAGAATAGGAATACAAGTATATAAGGATACCTGAAGCCCATGCTTTCTCATTGTACTTTTCATAGCATTAAATTATATCTATTGAGTATGACATAGTGAATGGGTATACAAGTGTATGTATCTCTAACGTGAACTCTGCATTAGAAGTGGATGCTGGTCGGGGGGGGGGGGTGTGCACAACATTCATTACATATTCTAGAATCCACGAGATTTCCACATGCATCTTCACATTATAGATGTATACCATCCACCATATCAGTGAACTTGTTTCCTTTGGTATCCGAATCACCCCCTCCCTCCCCCCCCCCCCCCCTCTTGTATCCGGCATAGGTCCGGGAAAAAAAATAATACGGAGTACAAAAAATAGTCGTCGATCAACTTTGATTTTTGTTCGTCACTGGAGAGATTGCTTGACCAGGTTCTTAGCAGAAGTATGGCCAGGCCACTAACAATCTTTGTTGTTGTGTCCCCAGATCTTTGTTGTTCTCTCGTGCACAATTGCTATTGGGACAAATTTAAGCCAATTTATCTGCATCGGAAGATTCACAGCTGTATCTTTCCAAGTACTTGGCCACATGAAGACGATCCTTGTTTTGATTCTTGGCTTCATCTTCTTTGGAAAAGAGGGTCTGAATCTACATGTAGTTGTGGGGATGATCATAGCTGTAGCAGGAATGATCTGGTATGGCAATGCCTCCTCAAAACCTGGTGGGAAAGAACGTCGAAGCCTTTCATTGCCTAAGCAGCAAAAGAATGGAGCAGATTCTACAGAACTTGATGGAAAAGTATAACCGTATTCTTAAACCTCTCTTGGTCAGAGTGGTAGCAATTGTTTGACATCAACTTGAGGGGCTTTTTTCAAAGATATTATATCATTATGAGATGTAGATTCTAGTAGACCTCACATTGTCTAGTACACCTCAAATTGCCCGTGGTCAGAATTACCCCCCCCCCCCCCCCTTTTTCCTTTTTCTTTTTTTCCCCTTCTCCCTTTCTCATTTGTAGTTTCATCATCACATACTTGCATGATTTTATAACTACAGTGCCAGCCTGTCAGGTTTTTTTTTTTTTTTTTTTAATGGGTAAAACAGTGTCAGGCTCATGGTGTCAAGTTCATTGACTACTATTGTTGTAATTTATGTATACTATACAAGTCATTCATTTACATTTGTTTTTTCTGGCAAGTCATTTATTGACTCACATGTTATGCTGTCAAGACTCAAGACTGTCAACTGTCAAGTTTATGAAATCATATTAAGCATTATTGTTTAACACAGTAGTCACTAGTCAGGCATATTTGAGTCCAAATGTCTACTATTTTGGAATTCAATATTCGAGTCCAAAGCGTTTAGATTATTCTATCAGTTCTATGTTGTCCAAATCATAAGTCAAATATTAGAGAGGCAAAAGGACAAGATCCATCATTTATTTTTCACGTGAAAACACTATAAATTTAGCTCATAGCCATATGCATAGTTTATTTGCTAGAAGGAATAATAAATAGCGAGTTCAGATCTACATTTGTTTTTTTGAATAGAGTTGCGAGACTTGCTAATGAAAATGTACAATGCATAGAATAATCAACATGTAGGGATGGCAATTTAGTCTGTGCTTGATCCTATCCGTAAGGAAAAAAAATCAATTCGAATCCAAAAAATAAAAATTTGTATCCGACTTTGTCTAAAAATATATGTTAGCAAAAATTCGACAAATTAGTTTGACTTTGATATGTAGTTACATTTTTTATTTTTTTAAAGTTGTATTTAATTAAATTTATATAGTTCCATACTATAAATTATATGGTAGTAATTATATATATTATTAAGAAATGTTATCTAATTTTGCATTAACAATAAAATTCAAAATAATTTTAATGTAATGTTACACAATTGTTTGATTTAGGGATGACAATTTAGGTTGTTTGGTATAGAAAACTTAGAAGTTGAAAATGGATTCAACAGTGTTTATGTTTTAACTTGTTTGGTAAATGTTGTAAGTAAAACTTACCATTTCTAAGAGGTATCATAATCCCCTAATTTGTTCTTTCAAAAAAAAAATAATAATAATCCCCTAACTTGTTTCTTTTGTAAAACTTGTGGAAATAAATCCTTAAGTTTTTTTGTTTTTTTTTTTCCAATTACACTTTTAAACCAAATAACCCGTAAAGGTAACATGTTTTTTTTTTTTTAACAAGAAGGTAACATATATTTGTTACCCCTTCCTTTCAACAAAATATTTCCATTTCATTTATGATTATCATACCAAATACCTCTTTATTAGTCAAGGCCTTAGTCCTATCTGATCCAAAAGAAAAATATGTTTCAAATCATCTGCTTACTACTAAAGTGGTAATCAAGAATTTCTATGTGTTGGCTTCTCCTTATTTCTAGTATTTTCTTCCTAAAAAAAAAATAATAAATAAATTTCCTTACAAAAAATATATAATAAATTTCAAAAAATAAATAAAAAAATAAAAAATTATTTTCCTTAAAAAATAAAAAATATATCAATAAAAAAATAAAAAATAACCTCCTAAAAACGTGATTTCGTGGATGGAGAGTAATAACAAGAAACCTTCTAAAACGTGACTTTTGCAAAATTAATATTTCTTTGACGTTCCTTTAACAATTACAGGTTATGTTATTTCAAATTAAATAAAAGCTATTTTTTTCTTTAAAAAAAATTCTTATTTCTGAACTAATTGTTACCTACTAACACTATTTGAATTAATCCCCCTAAACTTATGCAAAAATAATATTTCTTCAAAATTTAAATGAATCAAATCATCTAAACATATCATAAAAAAATGATAAATATTTAATAAGGATATGTATACCGAGTATAGCTCGGGTAAAAGACCACTTTGAAAAATAAAAATATACATCCGACTATTATCTGGTCGAGTTAGATTATGAATAATGCAGTCTGAGTCCAACCCATTGTCATTCGTAAATGAGCAATTGCTATTTGTAGACAAACCAAAGGGAAAAGGCTCAAAAATCCTGCGCCTTACAATATTGAACGGTTTTCGACTTTTCGGTATGTTTCCAGTGTTGAAAAATCTACTAGGTTTACGTTTACCACCTTATTATATGATGATACCATTTGACAGACATGACCACAGTTTCCAGAAACAATATCTCAACTCTCTCTCTCTCTATATATTCTTCTGATTAGTTATTGCTTCTTCCTAATTGTCACTCCCTTTTATTTGATTTTTATTTATTACGGAGTAGTTATTAATTTCCCAGAAAGAAATATCTCAATTCTTTCTTCTTCTTTTTTTCCCGATTATTAAACCCTAATAACTTACCAGCTGCTTTCGTTGATCGCTGACTTTCTCTCTCCTCTACTTTTGAGGGATCAATTATTCTACCTTTTACAGTCCAAATAATTTGATCCATCTTCCTTAGTGGAACTTCTTTCTCCTCTTTTGGATTCAGATCATCTTCCTTAACACCATTATCATCTAATTTTATCATCGACAATTAGTTTTGGTTATGCGATTTTTTTGAGGATGCATATCGCCGGGAAATTGGAGCTTTCTGATGAGGTATTGGGGACGTTTGCGCCCATTCTTGTTTACTGGGTTTACTCTGGGATTTATATGTTGTTGAGTAATTTTGATAATTACCGTTTGCATTCGAGAAAGGACGAAGATGAGAAAAATTTGGTCTCCAAATCTACTGTTATTAAGGGTGTTATTCTGCAACAGACTGTTCAAGCTGTTGTTGCTATCATTCTCTTTGCGGTTAGTTTTTTTCCTTTATATTTCGTTCCTTTTCTTCTTCATTGATTTCGTGATGTTGATTGATTGTTAGATGAATTAATCTGGATATTTTTTTTTCTTAATTATTGCTGTAAAGAGTATAATTACTAGCTAGGGCGAGTTTGTTGCCACAGTAACTGTGACTTCATGTTGTTAATTTGGAGAAGTAATGATGATGATTGATGAATGCAAGTTTAACCTAAGGAATTTTTCACCTGGTACCCAGTGTCAAGAACCAGGTGCTCTTTTGAACTTTGGAATTCATAAGATGAGGCATGAAAATAATCAAAATATTAAAAGTACGATGGCACAAAATGTAAGAGCCATGCCTTTGAGGGTGTATGTGCACCCAGTTAAAAATGAGCAATATAGAGAACTGAATGAGAAATAATTTGATAGGAAGATCTGCATATTGTGTATTACTGTATATCTTAAGGTCAGTATGTACTGCCGCTAAATTCACAAGGGCGAGCTTGAGAGGTGTCGTTTTAAACTTAGATTACTCTGTTTCCACCTAATATCTCCTTTTGCCAATACTTCAAAGTTATTTACTCATGTTGACAAGGGTTAAATGTTGAATTTCATTAGACTTGAGGGTAGTGGGTCAATTATCCATTTAGTTTTAAAGAAGAAAATGACCACAATAATTCCGACTTTGTCCGTTCTGCTCTTAATAATCCCAATTATAAGGTATCTTAAAATAACCCTATGCCCAAAATACTCTCAAGTGACCAGTTACTTTTAAACCAGGAAGATAAGTTATTTCCCTCCGTTCAGAGATTAACTTTGAATAATTACCAACATTTACTCATATATATCTCTCTCACCAAAAAACGTGCTTCTCTTGCATATGTTTTTTCCCTTCACAAAACACCTCCATTTTTGCTCTTTGAGTTCATTACAACTATTCTCATAGGATAAAAATGATAGGTTGAAGAGGTATGTTTTTTTATCTTTGTCTTCAGTTTCCAAATTCTTATGCATGTGATGGAATGTTCGGGTTTTTTTTTTTTCATATTTATATTTATCGTGTTGTCAGTGAATTGTGTTGAGTTTTGGAAATACTTGTTTTTTTTTGTGTTTGTTGTTGTTTACAAATTACAATTAATGGTTTATTCGTGCAAAATGACATGATTATTGGTTAAGAAAAATTTAAAATATGTGGTTTTGGATTATGTTGGGTGGTTAATGTTGGACATTTTTGGTTGGTGTAAATGAAATTGTTAGTTTTATTTTGTAGAACTATCTTTAAAATGTGTTAATTACAACAAATTTGAAGAAGTTTTTACCTTGTTCTTGGGTTGCCATGATGTGCCAGTATGCAATTCACAACAAAATGTCACATCCCCATCCTAGTCAATACATCATCCAAAAAGTGCCCCTTGGCTCACCTAAAAAGTTGGCACCAAAAGTGTCCCATCCAGTAAGGATACACGTAGGTCCCTTAGATTGAGCCCACATAAAACAACTCAGTACTCAGTTTAGTCTTTCCCTTTTTACTTTTCATTATGTCATGTTTTAGTCTTTTGCCGCCTTTTTAAATATGAATTATACTATGTTATGTCATTTATGCATTTGTAATGAATATAATGTTATTTTGAGTACAATATTTGATCTAGCTTTCAAAAATGAAAGTTTTAGAAAATTTAGTGCCCTTCACCACCTAAAGGCGCGCGCCTTCGCCTTGCGCCTAGGCTCCAGGAACATCGTGCGCCTCGGTGCACCTTGCACCTTTTAAAACTAAGATTTGATCCTATGAGAATCATCTCCATCTTTATGTAGAATAGTTTCTAGATATTGGTTACCCATTAATACTTCTATCCAAATTCCAAAGTGGTCACATTTGTCGCATTTCCTTTTGTCCCTCTAAAGTTGCACCGCAAATTATTTGTTTCACTCCTGATAATTTTAAAACCTTAGGTTTCCAAGGTTTGTCGCTGCAGTGCTAATTTATTTTCCACGCTATGTCACTCTGGATTTGACTTCTTTTCAATTCATCCACAACTATTGCAAAAAGAAAAGGCTAACGGTGGAACCTTGATGTATTCTGATTATGCTAAGGAATTTTTCGTTATGCGTACACGTGTGCTAGCGTCTTCATACAAAGAATCAGATAAAAGAACACAAAATTAAACATGGGTTGGTGTCATATTAAACATGGGCTGGGCTGGGCTCATAGCAATACCCCCTCCCAAACTTCCACCTTGTCCCCAAGGTGGAAAGAAGGGAAAAGTAGGGCTAAAGCATCAAAATCTTCCCAAGTGGCATCACTGTCAGGTGACTCTTTCCATTTAATCAAAACTTCTTTAGTACCAGCAGCACTAGGGCGTACTACATGAAGTGCCTCCGGTTTCCACTCCATAATCAAATCTGACGTCAAGTGAGGTGGAATGGAAGGCTGAACTGGTGTTGAATCCACTGACCTCTTCAGTTGTGAAATATCAAATTTGTGCATATTCTTCTCAAGTGGGCTTGAGGCTTGAAGAGTAAGGATTCTAAGGAATATAAGGTGGTTATGTTCAGCTTGTTGGATGTGTTTTGTGTTTTTTTGAAATTTGGGTCGGCCTGAATAATTTGAAAAGAGAAGTTGGACTTAATTTGAGTAAGCCCACACATAGACCTCTTTTTATTACTTGGTAAGCTGGTTGCAAGACAGGTAGCCCCAATGTCTATTTGATGTGAATTAAAAGACCTGGCAGGCTGGCAGCACTTATGTCATATAGGCATTTTACCAAAATGTCCTTACTAGTAGTCTCTAGATTTTTCTTCTTCCTCAAGCCAACAAGAAGCAAAGGCAAACTTTTGACGTACAATCTTCTCCGCGGAATGATTCTGTCTCAGCACAAAACATGCACCACCATCCATCCTTCCTCCGGCGAAGCCGCCAGGTGCACCACCTTTTCAGCCGCCAGAACCGCTACTTCCAGCAGCGCCTTTTTCAGAAACTTCTTGCGTAATTCATGCAAGCCCGCCTTCACCACTGAAAAAGTAGTCAACCAAGCCACCCTGTGCAACACGACAAGTTCCTCCTTCGGCATAACCACTGGCAAAATCACCAGATCTTCTACCCAAACCACGCGCTTCTAACGTCACAGTGCATGATATATCTTCTTCCTCATGCAGAAGGTTGTTGAAAGTTTTTTGGCAACGATCTTTATTTTCGTCCGCAAATTTTACTTTATTGCCACTCCCAATGAGGTTGCCATAATTACCAGATCTGCCACTAGCCTTGCTGCCAGGCAGAAGACTCTAAGAACCGTCCGTATTCTCTTGTTCTACTTCCATCACTTCTCCTTCTCTTGGCTTAGCTTTATTTTCATGGCTAATCTTGCTTAATTGCCCCTGAATCTTGACCGAATTGGCCTCCAGTTTTTTAGTAATTTCTTGAGTTATTTTTTGAGCAAGTGAGCTAAATTCCTCCTTGATCTTCTTTTGTAGCCGCATCATTTCAGCTTCTACAATATGCTGAAAGGAGTTTAAGGACTCAGCCATTCTTTCTTCCCAAGTAACCATGGCTTGACAAAGCATCAACAGCCACATAACCACCAAGAGCTGTTCCGCTCTTATACCAACTACTATGAACTCAGATTAATCTTGCAAAATAATCTTGACTTTCAAGTGGTCAAGTCACTCCCAAATTGTACTAATCGTGTTTATTAATTTCTCTAAGATAGTTTTTCAAGCATACAATCCCTTATTTATAGCCTACTAACACAAGACTTAACTATTCTAACTGACTCAACATAAAAGACCTAAATGCCCCTAATTACGATAAAGAAATACAAAGAATCAGATAAAAGAACACAGAATTAAACATGGGCTGGGTTGGGCTCATAGCATCATGTTAAATAAATAATTCGATCACTTTCAAATAATAAGAAGACCATATTCATGTTACATAAAAATTATTAGTAAGTCATGTTAGTATAAGAGTATAAAGATGCTATAAAACCCAACAAAATTATGCTAATATATAAGAGTAGACCATATGATTGTCCAAGGAAATGGGAAAAAGGGGAAAATCCTATTCTTTTCCACTAAAAAATCTTACAGTTAGCTCTATAACTCTAATAAAAAGCATAGATTTTCAACTAGATAAAAGTCAACAAGATAAAGTAGAGGACTCAATATAATTGGCAAAAAGAACACAACCAATTCCATGAATACCCCAAAACAAGTATTGTTTTACACTTTTGTATATGAAGTTAGATTTCTGCTACTCCTTGTCCCTTGTAACACTAATAACCTAGGTAGCACGGAGACGAATACGGGGACGGGGACGGAAAACGGAAAAATGAAAAATTCTAAAAACGGGTACGGCTCGGGGACGACAATAAATATTTATTTTTTAAATAAAATAAAATAAAATCACAACTAGTCAACTACATCATAAAAAGATAATTTAATTTTATGTCTTAAATAAAGAGAAAAATAAGTTTAAAAACACGAGGAGGCAAACTACATAGGAAACAGAAAAATAAAAATAAAAAGAGGTGGAAAAGAATGAAAAGTCTGAAAATGAGGAGGCAAACTACTAAAAAAAATTGCCTCAAATAAAGATAAAAAAAATTACAGTTAAATATTATAAAAAAAGTGAAAAACTCATTAAATGTACATAGTAAATGTACATAGGAAACAGAAAATATTAAATGTAATAAAGAGTGAAAAGAAGTATTCCTTGGTTGAAAAAAGCAGTAGAAGCAGCAGAAGAGACAAAGGAGAGAGAAAGTAGAAAAGAAAATATTAAATATGTAAAGCAAGGTGGTGGCCGGTGGACTCTAGCCGTCATTGAAGGTGGTGACCTACTGACCGGTGGGCTCCAACCATCAACGAGGAGGCGAACTTTAGAGTTTGAAAAGAAAATGAGAGGTGAAGGGGAGATGTTCGAACCATTTGGCTAGTGGTGGCTGGCGAGCAAGAGACGGCGCCTATAAAACTAGAGGAGGTGGCTGTGGCTGGTCCGGCGACTGTGGAGTGGCGGTAGTTTAGTGGAGAGAGAACCCAGGTAGCTTTTTTTAAAAACCCTAGATTTCCTCCTCTTTTCTTTGAAAACCTAGCTAGTTCGTGTGACTTGGGGATGGCAGATTTGCTCTTTTCCCGTCCCCGAGACGTCCCCAACCCCCCTCCTCCACGTCCCCGCCAAGATCCAGCCGTACCCACCCTAAGCAAAACGTCTCGGGGACGTTTTTTAGCCGAACCCGCACCGTCCCCGTACCCTAGCCGTCCCCAGTACGGGAACTTTGCCTGGGGAGCCGTCCCCGTGCTTCCTAGCTAATAACAGTATAATAAACAAGAAAGTGTTAATAACAAATTCACATTTGAATGTATAAAGACAATAAGCTAATAAGGTATACTTTAACACTACAACATTTCTCTTTAGTAAATGTATATCGTTATGCTAATCAGCTAAAATGGAGAACCAAATTCCACGAACAATATGTAAGCATCATTCTTGCCCCCTCAAAAAGTTAGCACACAATATTTGACTTGAGCATAGAATAAGAACCTCAAATTAGTTTTTTATACCTACTTAATGACTAGTTTGCCAATAATAATCATCATATTGAATAACTAACAAATTTTTCAAAGCAATAATCGAAGGCGGTTGCAGGCCCGTGCAGGGTGGGCGACCGCACAGAGCCTCCGAACCAAGGGGCCTCAAATTGTATATTATTCTTTTTTTTTTAATATAAGCAAAATGAATAGATTAGTGGTAAAAGAAAAGGTCTCATATATTAGAAGTCAAAAGTTGAAATCTCACTACAAGTTTTTTATGATGCATTTATTGAACATGTTAAGTGGAACATCATGCTTATTTCCTTGTTTCTAGCTGATTCATTCCTTCTTTACAATATTTGCATTAAAACCTTTCACAATTATTTTTTCAATTTCCCAAAATTAAAATCAATATCCCATGTTTACATCTATCCATATTTCCAGAATCATTAACTCATACCTTAATTGCTTATTCAATCTTCCAAAATAGAAATCTTGCAAGCTTGAACGATATTGTATTTATGCTATTGTTTATTTATGTTTATCTTGTAATTTGAAAATTTAATATATCAAAGTGAATTTTTCGGTTAATAAAAATTAAAATTTTCCTACTGTCGATGGTGTTACTGTTGTGACTTGTGAGTAGTGTTGGGTTTCTTTTGTTTGTTTACCTAGTATTCCCTCGGTAACAAAATAACTGCAACGATTTGACATAAAGCAGAGAGAAAAAAATGTTAAATCTTTGCAGTTAATATGTTATGGAGTGAGTGTACTTCATATTTTTTAAGTTATTCTAAGGGCCCAGTTTTGAGATCTTGCACGGGGCCTCTATAATCATAGCTCCGCCCCTGACAATAATAACCTGCAAATTCAAGTCTTTCAATTTCAAAAAACACAGGGTATGATATCTCAAATTGAAGAACCTAAATTCCAAGAGCAATTTCAAAAATTATGCAGTGTATGATTTTGCAAATTGAAGTTGTTCAATCTCAGAAATGGCACAAACCATAGCAAAACAATTTCAAAAAAAAAAATCCTATAAACAAAACAATGAGGCATGATTTTAAAAACTTAAATTTGAACAACAAAACCCTAGCAGAAACCAGTAGATTTCAGTGATTAATGGCAGAAAACCCAGTGAAATTTAATGACTAATTGAAGTATCCACAGCACGAAATTCGACAGCATAATTCAGCAGTGAAAACCTAGTGGAATTGATTTTTTTGAGCTGTACTCGAATGGAGAAGAAAAACGTGAGTGGGTTTTGGAGGTTCTGTTTTTCAGGCTTTTGAAAACATAATTATTTTTTTTGTTGTTTTAGTTTTTAAATATTATAAGTCTGGGAATTCATCCCACTCAATTTTTTGACTGATTTTTTTATGTATTTGCGACGATTTTTTGTTAATTAACACCGTATTTTCATCTTCTCGCAAAAAGTTTTGAATATTTGCGACTGTTACTGGGAAATGGTCCTAATTAATTACCTTTTACGACGAGAATTCTGTACGGTCTTTAAGTTTGGTCGTAGAAGCACCTCATTTGTTGTAGTGTAAGTGTGTATCCTTTGATAGTGCTATCATTTGCTCTATATTGCTTGTTTCACTTCTTTGTTCCAGAAAGATTTATCCTTACTTGGTGGCATGCTTATTCCTTTCGACTCTCCAATGATCTCCTTCACCACCTCCTTTATGCCATGGTCTATTTTTTTCCAAGTTAAGTGTAAATCCAAATTCTTGTCCTTAGAAAAAATGACCATGTTACCTAGTTTATCCACAAGTTCTTTTTTCCCCTCCTTGAAGCTTGCGCCGCTTAATTCAAGGCTCCAAGTGTGGTCAACATTTCTGTATGTATTTCTTGTGTCGATAATCACATGCCATTAATCCTAGGTTGCACAGAGTCGGATTCGGGGTCAAAAACGGGTACGGGGACGGAGACGGAAAATGGCAAAATTAATTAAAAAATTTAAAAACGGGTACGACTTGGGGACGGCAAAAATATTAAAAAATAATAATAAATTAAAATTAAATTAGATTAAAAAAAATAAAACTGGAGACTTTGAAAAAAAATCATTTTGATAATTAAAACCAAAATTAAAAGTTGAAAGAAATTGAAAGGGTAAGAGTGTTCACAAAGATAAAAAAAAAGGACAGCTTTTATTTAAAAAAAACTGGTGAGAGGAAAGAGAAAAAGTTACTTGTAATGAATTGCAAGTTGGAATTTACAGCTATGACTCTATAACCAATGTTTTAAAAATAACAACTCCCAATAAGGAAAGAGAAAAAGTTACTACAGCAAATGCATAAAGTTGTGAGAGAAAGAGGAAACTAGAGAACCTAGGATGGTGGACGGCAACGTAGAGGCGACGATTGGCGACCGGCGACGGAAGGTACAGAGGCGCCAACCGGCGGCGCCGACCGGCGACCTAGTGGCTGCTAGATGCGAAGCTCCAATGGTGGTGATGGAGAGAAAATGTTGTAATAAACCCTAATTTTTCCCCCCTTTTTCTTTTGAGTTTTCAGTCAGCAACACCTTGGGGACGGCAGTTTCTTCGACTTCCCGTCCCCGAACCTTCCCCAGTCCAACGCTCAGCCATCCCCGCTTCACCCTTGCCATCCCCAACCCAGCCAAGCCGTCCCCGGTACGGATTCGCCACCCAGATAGGTGTCCCCGTGCTTCCTAGCATTAATCTATGTTGTATTGTCGTACTCTTGCCAAGCCTCCCTTACTAGGAAGTAGGAAGAAATCGATTTGACTTGCCTAATTCATAGCATGTTGATTAGAATTATTTTTGGAAAATTTAACAAAATTAATCCCACCTTTGGTGGATCTTCCGTTTTTAACCCCACCTTTATCAAAAGAAAATATATTCCCACCTTTTGCTGTTGTTTTCCATGTGTTGACCAGAAACTCTAATTTTTGGACCAAAACCAGTAATATGGTCCACACATGGATACAGTAGCAAAAGGTGGGATTATATTTGGTTATGTTAAAGGTGGGATTAATAATGGAAGACCCACCGAACAGTGACGGACCAAGAATTTTAAGATTGGGGGGACGGAATGTAAATGTGTAATCGGATGAAATCAGGTACTTTTGGCTCGTTTACTTTAGTTAAATATAGCTGAACTGAACTGAATACAGCTGAAAGTAATATTTTATAAGTGAAGGAAATTGAGAGTTGAACTGAACTGAATTGAACTTAATAGAGATGAACTGAACTGAATTTAAACTGAAGTAAACAAGCCCTTTGATACAAAAAATAAAAATTGTAGAGCGAATGAAACCCTTAATATTTAAATTTTATATTATAAAATCCAAGATGCGGAAATTCTTACAATCCACATGGTACTGTATTTTAAAATGGAAAAGTTGATTACAATCCATATCTAATTAGGCTAACAACACATGTTTTTTCATTTTCTCAAAAAAAAAAAAGGAACTGCCAAACTTAGCCTCGTTTTACTTAATATCGTTAGTGTTTTAACAAAATTGTCCTTTTTTTTCAATCATTCTAATCCATCAAGAAAATTATTATAATTATTATTTTTTTTTGTTGGAAGTTAATCAAGTTAAAATCCCAAGAAAAGGTGAAAGGAAAAAAAAATTCAAAAGCAAATACGTACACCGTACTAGTTATACATTTACTCAGTCGTGTCCTTTTAAAATGGAAAAAAAAAAAGACTACACTAGGTCTTGATCCCCTGGCCTCCCTCAAAGTTTGTTTTTTGTCTTACCACTGAGCTAAGTTGTTTTCTCTGATTTACTACAACACACGAATTTCTTTTAACCTTTTATCTTTCTGTTCGACATTTTCAAAATTGGGGGGACCACTGTCCCCCCATGTTCCAACGTGGGTCCGCTCATGCCACCGAAGGTGGGATTAATTTTGTTAAATTTTCCATTTTTTTTTTTGCTTTATATTTCTAATGTTGTAGTAGGCCTGCAAACATAAAAATATGTCACATGTAAAGGTGGGAATGGGTTTTATGGGATGGCCCACGTGCCAAGCCCGCGTGCCTCGTGCCATGCCTTTAACGGGCCAAGAAAAGTACATGTCGTGCCGGGCTCATGCCAAGTTATAAAATATAAGGCCCATGCACGGCCCAGCCAACGAGCCGTGTCGGGTCGACTCGTGTCGTGCCATCATGCTTTATACTAATATTTATATATTGTGAATTTTTAACCAAAATGAGCGTGCGGGCCGGCCCGTCGTGTTCGTGCCAAATTTATAAAATGTTGTTCATGGGTGGCCCACGGCCCACTAGTCGTGCCATGTTGTGCTCATAGCAGCCTCGTGTCGTGCCGGGCCCAAATCGTACTGTGCCGAGTTGGCCCTTGTGTCGGCCCGGCCCATGCCCAGCTCTACATCCAGGTGCATTGTTGGACGTGAATAGTACTAGGACGGGTGACCTCATGGGAAGTCCTTGTGTTGCCATGCCGCCAACCCCACCGACCTTTGTGATTGGGAGAATAGTACTAGGATGGGTGAACTCTTGGGAAGTCCCCGTGCCATCGCTTTGGGATTAAGGTGTAGCACAAGAAGAAGATACTTCTAATGTATACCAATAAAAATAGTTTTAGCTGCATTAAAGTTTTTTCTTATTATCTGTTGTATTAGGTGTTTATTGTTGTTTTTTCAAAAAAAGTCTTTATTGTTGTTTGTAGTTTGTGTGGTGCTATTTAATTTTATTGCAACTCATAAAGCCTTGCAAGGATTATGCCTTGGAACTTTTCATTTTTTTTTGCATCGTGCCGGATGGAGTAGGCATCTCATTGCATCCAAACAACCAATGTGATCAAAATCTGCCGCTTTTTTCTAGCTTCGATTTTCTTGTTTAGTTCACATATATTTAGGAATTAATCTTGATAAAATTGCTTTTGGAGTAGACATTTTGTATTTGCAAAAATTTCTATTTTTTTATGTGTTCACTCTCCACATACATCACACCATGGATATGAGGACCTTGATATCGTCTTGAGGTGGGCATATAGTGTCATTATCTTTGTTATTGCTGCCTCAATATTATGTAGAAAAACCCTTGTATTTCAATGTACATAGTTAAATCATCTATGAAAAAATTACTTCTTGAGATAATACTTCTGAGCGTTTGTGGGATTAGCCTAAACTTTTGGAAAAAAAACCCATATATTCTTGGTACAGTGACTTAAAACCAACTTGCAAAACTATACATCTTGAGTTTGTCTGTTTGTGATGCGTTTTTTGTATATGCCTCATGCTTTGCATCTATGATTTGGCTGTCTAAAAATATCTACTCTTAAAACGAAAGCTGTAATTGATGCTGGCATTGATGGTTACCCATTCTTTCTGTTTGGGAACTAAATTTTAACAGTGGACTTACATGGTCATATTTTGTTGATAGCAATGTCTTCCTTCTGTATACAATCTATGCTTACACACTGGACGTCTGGACCCATTGAGAGTAGAAATTTATGTTGGTGGTCTGCTGAACTGGCTCAACTTTGATGTTCAGTGTTTAATCCATGAGTAATGATTTATTGGCGCATATGTTTGGCGTGCAAGTTTCAGGTATCAAGAACAGATTCAAGAGTTGTCTAGGTTGACATAGGATCACAGGGATTTACCCTCTCAATCCTCAAGCTATATGAGGGTCCTATATCCTATGTGAATTCCTGTATCCTCTCAAGTTAGTGACGTTCCTGTATCCTATGGGAATGTGGGTTTCCCCCAAACACCTATCTTAGGAATTCTAGAGGCAGATAATTATGGCATTACTACCACCAGTCCACCACTAGTCATTTAACACCTTTAGCAGTTTTTTAATATGTTATCTTTTATTTTTAAAAATTACCGCCAGCCCCAAATCTGGAATTTTGTAGGCAAAATTGTCATTATCTTCTTTGTAGGTAACAAAAGTCTTGGATTTTTATACGAAATTGACCTTTCATATTGATGGTCTACATTATCAATCTTTTTCCAAGCAGACGAGAAGTGTACATCGTACAATAGGTTGAGATGAGTTTGAAAGAGAGGATGTAGTGGAGGGGTAATGATTGGAGCATGGGAGGAAGAGGTTGTGGAAGAGAGAGGCAGGGTGGGAGAATAGCTCTTGGGTGAAATTAGTGTAGAGAGATTAGATGGGATACGGAGTTCATTTTTCCTAACTAAATTCGTTTTTATGTATTTGTCATTTGTGTCCTAGGAATTATATTTTGCTAAACACATGAATTTGAACACTCATAATATGGGCCACATCAATGTGATGCGGGCGAGAATGCGATTTCTACTGAAATGATTTTTGGAAACACGTAAATCTGTTTATCAATCCATATTTTGTAATTGTATCAGCCGATTTCGGCTGAGATTCGCCCGAAATTTCAACGTCAAGGGTAGAAGAGAAAAGAAACAATTAATTTCACCAGGTTATCAAGATTCAGGAAACAATTTCTAGCAAAAACCCTCAATCAATTGGATGATCGAACTTCAATTACATCTAATTTACAAACATTGTCTAAACAATTAAAACAAATACCTAATTTGTGAGTTGCCATGGTTTGAGGTTGCCGACAAAGCATCTCTAGTGGTTGTTGAAGTTGCCGATGAAGTCTTCTTAGGTCAGTTCACCTTTCCCTTTCATCAGTCTGCTTTCTCTTTCTCCACTCTACTCTCTCTTTCTCAATCTTTTTTAAATTGCCTCCTTTTTATTTTTGTTTCTACTTTCTAGAGGCTTCCCCTTCTAAGCTTCTCTCTCTTTTCTTTTAGTTAAATTTTATCCTATCCCTCACATGACTCCCTTTTCTTCTCTCGTATTTTTTCCATTTATATTTATATATCCCTTCTTATGTAGGACTGTAGCACTATCACAAACTAGCAGGCTCGCAGCAGTACATATGAAGTATAGTCGGCCTTCTAATAATAATTAACAATAATAATAATAATAATTAATATCAATAAATAATGATAATTAATAATAATAAATTAAATTAAATAAGACTTTTAAATTTTGTGTTTGATAAACGCGGCACAGTCCGTGATAAGTGCATCAATTCCATTACCATAACATCGAGATCGTTTCCGCGATCACAACCGAAACCACATTTTCAAATTATGCACCAAAGTCTAGGATCCAGACCAAAAGGGCGGCTAAGGAAATTAAGGGTCCGTTTGGTAGTGCGTAAAATGTTTTCCTTGAAAACTATTTTCCTCATTTTACGCTGTTTGTTTGGACTGAAAATTAAAATGAAAAAGTTAGTGTAAAATGGTTTTCCACCATAGTTGAAAATGTTTTCCTCCCAAAATCAAAGGAAAACTGTTTTCCATTCACTTTTCTCATGACCTCACAACACGCACTCTCTCCTCATTTACATAATTTCTCTCTCCTCACAAACCACATAACTCAATAACTTTCTCTCTCCTCACGAACGCTTAAAATGGAAAATCATTTTTCATTCAACCAAACAATGGAAAATACTTTTGAAAATGAGTTTTCGGTTGTAAAATGATTTTCATGGAAAACCATTTTACATTTAAAATGTTTTACGCCCTACCAAACGGACCCCAAGTGTAAAAGCTAACCTTATATATTTGTTTAGGAATGCTCAATTTATACAGTGAATCAGGATAGGACTGCAAGGTAATTAGATTTTCTCAATCAACATGGCAAAGCTGATTTTGTTGCTGCTTTGCTTCTTTCTATTATACCTAATGAGATGTCTATGAACAAGTGGCTGATGCTAATATTCTTTGAAAGACAGTTCCATTATGAGGCTTATTGAGATTTGAGAGGTATGTAGTCCTCATGTTGAAGGTGAGTTATGATCTTCACTAGATTGGTGAATTTTGAATGTCTTTGAGTTTACATTATTGTGGTCTTCCAGTAAGAATTCTGAGCTGAATCAGGTTGCTTCCCTGTAGATTATACACTTACTTTTCCCCCCTCTTTCTTCACCCACCAGGGGGGGGGGGGGGGGGGCTGATGCCAGACGTTGCTTTATTGTTGGAAATTTGTGGTTTTATTGGTTCTCTGCTAGTAATTTTGGTGTTTATGTGTGGTGGTCTAAAATTGGTTAAGTACTATGATCCTTTATACTAGAACTTTTTATTTTTTTTCACCTGCCGTATCTTTGCTAGCGGGTTGGTGACATCTACCACCAATCCTGTGTTGACGAATGGCCAAGCATATGTTTCAACTTTCATGTTTATTTGAGTAGCCATATGGTGGGAATCTATCTCTTCCGTCCTTTTGTGTTGAATAGTAGGACATAACTTTTCAGGTATCCTTTTCTTGTATAGCTTGTATAGTAGTGAAATTTTCTGCAGCATATCTAGCGTGAAATTTTCACCCGTTGTTAGGGTTGCTGGCTGATTGGAATTGTATGTATGTAGGTTACGGGAAGCTCAGTGGAAGATACAAATGAGCAAAAGACTTCACTGTTTGTTCTCGGACGTCAATTTGCAACTGCCATGATGGTTTTGGATACCTGGCAGTATTTCATGCATCGATACATGCATCATAACAAATTCCTATACCGCCATATCCACTCGCAACATCACCGGCTTGTTGTCCCATATGCTTATGGGGCTCTGTACAACCACCCTTTAGAGGGACTAATTCTCGATACAGTTGGTGGGGCCCTATCATTTCTTGTCTCAGGAATGTCACCACGGACCTCCATTTTTTTCTTTTCCTTTGCAACCATCAAAACAGTGGATGATCACTGTGGCCTTTGGCTACCTGGTAACCTCTTCCATGTGTTCTTCAAAAACAATACTGCATATCATGATGTGCACCACCAGCTTTATGGGAGCAAGTACAACTTCTCACAGCCATTCTTCATTATGTGGGATAAAATTCTTGGGACATACATGCCTTATTCATTGGAGCCTAGAGAAGGTGGTGGATTTGAGGCAAGACCAACAAAGGAGTGCAAAGATGATTGATTTTGCAGCCGCTCTGTATGTGATACTTGTACCACTATTCTCTCTAGTCATATAATGTCATTTTGAGTCTCCTTCGGAATGTTGTTATATTTTTATTTTTTATTTTTAATATGTACATGCTGGCTTTTGTAATCTTATTATTATTAATTGTGTCTATATGAAGTTTTTTCTTTTCTTTTTTCTTTTTTCTTTTCTTTTTTTTTGGTATGCATGAAGCAGAATTAAATGAGTGTAGATTTTATGAATTCATCATTACTCTTTTTCTTGATGGCTTTGTGATTCATGTCTTTTTCTTTGACTTTATATTAATTAAATGTCTTAACGGCTCGTTTGATAGCGGGTCATAAATGATGATAATGATAATAAATTTATAACTAAATTTGGAAGGGAAATAAAAATCCATTCACATAGTGTAATTATAACTCCAATTTTTCTAATTTTCTTCACAAATATTCATTCTCATCTAACATGACCCTTCTTCAATGATAATGGATCAGTATGAAAAATAAAAAGAAAATTGAAGTTTGGGAATGAAAATATATTTTTTATGGACATGATAAGGTTCATCCATAACAAAATTATATTATAAACTCATTATCATTATTACAATTTATTACCGACAACCAAACGGGCTGTAAGTGTTTTGTTAGCCGCTCTTTGCATTATGATATTAATATGTACTCCTAGTTCTTTGTATTATATTACCTTTGTCTTTTTTTACTTCCTCCAATTGACCAAACAACTCACATATTTTGATGTAAAATATAGCTAAGTAAACAAAGGCAAAGAGGAATTATAATGCAAAGAACTACAGTACATAGTAATATGTTGAAGAGTAATATGTTTTTTTTATTATAACTATATGCGGTTAATATGTTGAAGGGTGATGTAGACCAAGAAAGTTAAGAATAGTTTTGATTCTTTGCTAAATAAATAAAATATATATATTTAAAAAAAAAAACCCAAAAATATAGCATGTGACTTTCAATCTTTCTATTTTAAAATACTATTATAGATTATATATAGATGTGAAGGTGATATTTATCCTTGATGTTGAAAATTAGTTGCTTCATTTCAAAAGTTTGATACACTTTGAATCGATTATCTATAATCTATATCTATATAATAATATATACTAAAACAGAATATGCTGACATCACCTATTGCTATATGTCATACTCTCATAAAAAAATTTCCCTCCAAAAGAATTGATGATGTCATCATTAATTAATTACTCTTCTCAAGTTTCAAGTTTTAATATTAAATAATAAATATTTCCAAAGAATTGTAACTACATTTTTTGCCACAAAATTGTTTTTAAAAAAAATTAAAGGAATAATGTCGTAGTTAATTTTAAACTAAAAACACTTTTTTTTTTCAATTTATAGCTATTTGAAGCTTTATATTTATACTGCAACTCACATGGTTCATTTTATTTGTTTATTTTTATTATAAGAATATCTATGTCAAAATAATAAATCAATAATGATACTTATTTCCCTAAAAAAAGTAGTGAAATTTTATTATAAGAATATGTATAAGCAATATATGTGTAATGGAAAAAAACCCGGTAATTCATATATATTGTAATACCACATATTTTTGCACATTTATACATGTATTTCTATACGTATTTTATAGCCTATACACGTATTTTATACGCCTAAATGAATATTTTATATGCTTTACGAGTTAGGATTAATAAAATGGTTTAAAGTCAATATTTACAAAAATATTATTAATTAGGTATTTAAATAATTTCTATATGTTCATAAAGGAATTTTACTAAATCATATTTGAAATAATATTAAAGGTTTTAATTATGTATTTTGGGCGTCGTTGATAAAATAAAATATTCCGGTTTGAAAAAGGTAAAAGTATTTATTCATATTGTCGCAAACCCAATCCAGCGGGAAATCCAAATCAGACTCAAGCCATATATACCCTAGCGTAAACCAAAACAGGTCGAAACCCTAAATTAAGAAGAGAAAAAAAAAAAAAAAAAAAAAAAACTCTCTGTTTTACGAACAACAACGATGGCAACGAACACTACACCATAACCACCTGTTGGCCAACTTCCGCCGTTGCATTGTCCCGGTGTCGCCGCTTATTCCATCGTCGGCCTGCCGCCCCCTCGCCGCCGCTTGCCGCCCTGGTGTTGTGCTGCTGTCACGATCGAATTTTAAAAAAAAAAGAAAAATATTCTTCTTCACGAAGGCACGCAGCCACCGCAGAGCCACCGGGGGCACCGTCTCCTGCCGCCTCACACTCGCCGGAGCCAGGCTGCACCACCCTGCTGCCGCCTTTCCCTTGATGTTGTGCGTGAGTCTTTTTGTTAAAAAAAAACTTTTCTTTTAATTATTTAATTATTGATTTAAGGTTTATTAATTATTATACTTGATTAATTTCTAATTTTTATGTGTTAATTTATTTCTGATTTTTATATGTTAATTAGTGTTAAATTTTCAGATTTTATAAATATTGTTTAAGCCTCGTTTAAACCCTAAAATCTAGATTTATTTTATTTATGTTATTTATACATGTTTTAATCCTAGTTTTAGTTTTGTTTTGGATAATTAAAATTCTGATTTTATGAATTTTTAGGAATAAATTTCAGATTTGGAAAATGTTGTTTAAATCGTAAATAAACATGTTAAATTGTTGTATTTTGTAATTTTATGTATTGAAATTGGTTTATATGAAGTAGTGTTGATTTAAAAAGGTTATTGGGTTTGAAAAGTGAGTATATGATGTTTTTATGGTGTTTAAAT
This sequence comes from Salicornia ramosissima, assembly GCA_951394345.1. Taxonomy (NCBI): domain Eukaryota; kingdom Viridiplantae; phylum Streptophyta; class Magnoliopsida; order Caryophyllales; family Amaranthaceae; genus Salicornia; species Salicornia ramosissima. Next base: position 51,499,618 of record OX596240.1, on the reverse strand, counting down.
AGGTTTTATTATTCTGAAATTTTATTTAAAATGTTATATTTTGATGTATTTTTGGGAATTTTGGTTAAACATATGTATTATAAAATATATAAACATATATAAAATATGAATTTTAGGATTTAAATTGTCGATTTTGTGAGTTTTATCAATTTTTAATATTGCTGTGATTTTTGGAAAAATAGTTTAATTTCAAAGGTTTTAATTATTAGTAGCATATAATGATTTGTGGTCGTATTTAGAACATTTTGGGTGTTGTTGAAACCTTAAATTTCGCGTTCGGGACATTTTGAAAGGTTTTAAACGATTTTTATAAAGGCTGAAATTTTCGTTTTAATACACTAAAACGATACTTAAAATATTTAAATTAGTGTTCGCCTAGTATTTTAAGTAGAGGGCACAATAGTGCAATTTTTGAATTAAAAGAAAGGATTAAAAATAATTTTTGGAATTTTATAGAAGCTGGAATTTTGTAATATGTACATAGGGTAGTTTGGGGTTTTGATTTGTCCTGATGTTTAATTTGTAGGGGACTTTGAATTGGAGAATTCAATTAACTATGGCTAATTGGATATGTTATACCAGATATGTATGTACTCAGTAAGCTGTTTGCATGTAGTAGCATGTTTAGGGTGCGATCCGAATTGTGATGACTAGTTATATGTTATATCTTTTATATTGTTACAACATGTTGTTCTGAGTTGCTTATTTCACCACAATTTGGAATAGAGTTCAATCATGAACCTTTATACCACGTAATGTAGGGCCAGTAGGCATTGATATTATTTTACCACCATTGTGTGGGGCCATGGGTATTAAAGAACAGGGTAGGATTTTTACTCACTCCCCTTTGGGAGATTGAGACTGGATAGAAAGATTAGCTAAATAAAATTGGTTATATGATCACTTAGTCCTGGAGGATTTAAAACGAAAAATGTGTTATGTGATGCATTTTGTTTTATTTGGTGTTTTGTGTGGGATGAGTGTTCACGATTACTAATTAAATATGATAAATCAAGTAAAGCGAAAGAGGATTCACACCAAAACTCTTAGAACGTATACACCTTGAGTATGAATATATGGGGGAAGCTAAATAGCTTCCTACGAGGGGTACAAGACGTTGTTCACCCTTGTTTATTTTTATTATTTTTGGCCTGGGATCCCGTCACATTTGTGATATGGTTTTTACCACTCGACTTGCAATCGAGTGGGGCTGCAGTGGGCATGGTTACTTGTCTTTGGAAACCCGTTCGATGTTGAATCCAAATCTCCTTATAAACTGATAGAGTCTAGGAATGTATGAGATCGGTCATATAGTGTATAGCAGGTTATCATTTGCATTATTTATTCATGTTATATTATACGTGCATATCTTGTTGTATATATGTACTCAGCTTTTGCTGATTACGTGCTTTTGTGTGTGTCTTCTTTGGTCATGGCCCTCGCCTTAATGACCGTGTGATGAACCAATTTATACACTTGTATTATTGGGGAGCAGAATTGCACAGGTTAGCTGGTAGGCCTTTTATGTCGTTAAAAATAAAAGACTTATCAAAAGTAAATTTCTCCTACTCTCCAATTACAACTAGTGTAAAGGGCAAGTAAGGTTCGTATCCACAGAAAACGGATTTATGTAGATTTAATTGTGTTAATATATATTTGGATTATTAAAGGGGAGAATCACTAATTCCTTAGTGATATTGGTAACATAGGGGGGGGGGAATTGGAGATTTTAGTGATAAAAGAAACTAACAACTTATTGATTGCGGTAAAATTCTAGTTTTAAAGAATCTTAGGATTCGGTTACAACGACTCTGACTCGGCTAATTGAATTAGACTCTCAATTACCAAACCATTTCAAAACTCAATTAATTATTGACAAGAGTAAACTCTTGTAGTCCCCTTAATTAGCTAGGCAAGATAAATCGTAAATTGCCTAAAACCCTTAATGTTCAAAGAACACGCAGTGAACAAAAGCTTTAAGAACGGAGACACAATAAGAACGCAATTGTTTAGAGAATACGCAATAAACAATTAACGTTTAAACAAGCTCTACTAAATTGTTCACAATAAGAATACGCTTAAGCATGAACAAGATAGTTGCTACTCGAGGTTGAACACAATAATCGATTGTGTTCAAACCCTAGTAATGATTTTGTAAAATATAATAACAAGACAAAGATCAAGCTAAAACATTCAACAAAACCAATAACAATTCATATAAGAGCAAGTAAATAATTGAAGTAAAGAAATAGTTTAGAGTTAGAGAATCCTCACAAGGAGCCTTTTGGAATCATTGAAACCAATCCCAAGAACAAGTTTAAGCTACCATTTCCATTGATGAACAAAGATTCTTCATTGATTCCATGATTAAATATCAAAATTACAAACTAAAGATTTAATAGTTTTTATGTAATCTAAGGAGAAACTAGAGAGAATTTAAGCTAAGGAACTATTTGAACATGAAAAACTAGATAGATTTACAATGAGAATCCACTTTTCTATTTATACTAAACTAAATTATAACCTAGAAATCAAGTGGATGAAGCCGCGTGCAGAACAGAGCAGACGGGCGCTGGCAGCGCCCTCGAAGGCGCGGGGCGCGCCCCTCCTTGGAAGAACTACTGTAACATGGGCGCTGGCAGCGCCCCATAGGCGCGGGGCGCGCCCCTCCTTGGAAGTAATGTTCTGTGGAATGGGCGCTGGCAGCGCCCTCAAAGGCGCGGGGAGCGCTCCCCTGTGAAATGCTACTGTGAGATGGGCGCGGGGAGCGCCCCATAGGCGCGGGGAGCGCCTCCCTTTGGCAAGCTACTGTGATATGGGCGCGGGCAGCGCCCCATAGGCGCGGGGAGCGTGTAACGACCCGACTCGCTTAAATCGGCGCGGAAGAAACCGACGAGTCGAGTAGTTATAATCTAAAACTCAACACCTTAGAAAATAAACTAATACCTCAAATTATTATTATTAAACCAAAGATGTACAATAACCCACAAACTTGTACAAAAACTAAATCCAAAAGTCAAATGTACTAAAACAAAAAGTAAAGTGCAACTCTAACCACATGCTAGAGTCTTATACAACAAATGTAATATCATACGTCTGAAACAACGTCTATAGAATCTAATACTGTGAAACAACTGTAATAAACAACAACAAAGTACACAAAGCGTCGCTCGCCCAACCCCAAAGTTAAGCAAGAGCATCATCCTCAGATGTACCTGAAAAGAAAACACAACATATTTTTCGAGACGGCTGACTCTTATAATCAATTATAATGGTGAAAAACTTCGGGAGGCTATAACTTTGCGCTCGGGTGTCGGATCGGGGCATATGATATGTCGAAATTGATTAATTTTTCGAGACGAACGCAGCTGCAATTCCCAAAGGGAATTTGGCCACCGGAAATCGCCAAACGAGGCCTCTAAAGGCCTCAAAATGCAAAAAAACGTATTTTGTCCAAGTTAGTTACAAAATGTGTCTATGTTTTACAATGTGTCCATGTTTAAACAATATGTGTCCAGGTTTACAAATAGGTGTCCAGCAGTCCAGGGTTAAAAATATGTATCCAGGTTTGTCCACGTGTGTTCAGATTTGTTCAGGTTTGTTCATATTTGTCCAGGTTTGTTCATATTTGTCCAGGTTTGTCCACATTTGTCCAGGTTTGTCAACATTAGTCCAGGTTTGCATGTCCAGGTGTGTCCAGATTTATCCAGATTTGTCCGTGTTTGTCTAGATTTGTCCATGTTTGTCTAGATTTGTCCAGGTTTGTTCATATTTGTCCAGGTTTGTCCACATTTGTCCAGGTTTGCATGTCCAGGTGTGTCCAGATTTATCCAGATTTGACCATGTTTGTCTAGATTTGTCCATGTTTGTCTAGATTTGTCCAGGTTTGTTCATATTTGTCCAGGTTTGTCCACATTTGTCCAGGTTTACATGTCCACGTGTGTCCAGATTTATCCAGATTTGTCCATGTTTGTTTAGATTTGTCCATGTTTGTCTAGATTTGTCCATGTTTGTCTAGATTTGTCCATGTTTGTCTAGATTTGTCCAGGTTTGTTCATATTTGTCTAGGTTTGTCCACATTTGTCCAGATTTACAAATTGTGTCCAGGTTTCAAATGTGTCCAGTTCTGTTTCCAGGTTTACAAATGTGTCCAGGTCTACCAATACATGTCCAAATTTAACAGTATGTGCCCAAGTTAAACACATATGTGTCCAGGTTAAACACATATGTGTCCAGATTCAATAATACGTGTCCAGGTCTAGTGGACTGGTCTAACAGAAACGTTACTGTCAGACCGGTTTGACACAATACCTTCTCAATTTTAAATGAGAGATCGAGCGACATGTGGCAAGGTATGGTTCTAGCTGATTCTCTTATAGTATATAACTATATATATTGATTGATGATTTTGAAATACCTTAACAATTTTTCGATCATGATCGATTCTATAAACCATGTTTTAAGAGAAGCGAACCATGTAGCAACTTATTTTACTAACAAGGCCTATGACTGCACTTGCATCACCTTTTGGCACTACCCTTTCGATCATACCCTTTCGTTGCTAGTCCGCAAGGACGCTTGTGTTTTGTCCTCCTTGGAAGGATAACCAATTTTTTTCCTTATATATACTAGTTTTATTTGCACACGATGACATTCGATTTGATGACTAATTAATCATTAATTAATTATCCTTGCACCGTGGTTAATTAAAAAATTAAATAATCATTAAAAAAATTAATTATCCTTGCACCGTGTTTAATTAATTTTTTTAATGACTAATTAATTAATTAATGTTAAATATGTTAGTTAACGGAATATTTCGTTAATTAATAGAATTTTTGTTTCATAATATCACATTTGAGAAATGAGTAAAAATATAGTAGTACTAATGAGATTTTGGAAAACCATGTAGTACCAACCATAATTTCCCAAAAAATAAATACTTCTTTCGTAAATAAATTCTTGCAACAAGTATACTTTTGACACTATTTATAATTTCCACTTTGATCGTAATTTGTCACTTATATAGAAAGAAAAATATAGTCTTGTAGGGTCTCGTTAGATTTGTCTCAACTTATAATTTTTTATTATTTAGTGATTATAATTTTTAAAATACATAATAGAGATATTAATCTTTAAATTTTTGTTGTGACATATGTCAAAAAAATCCACCCTAAACCCAAACATAACAGATTCTTTTCTCTCCTACGTCCTACGGTCCTACCTCACTTCTTCTTCCTCGCGTCTCTCTATGTACTAAACCAAAGTTTTTGGGTTGATTTGTTTGAATTTGACCAAACAACCCAAAACAACCAGGGAAATGCCATTCCTCACTGTTAGATGTTTAGAAACTTTGGCAAATAAATCAAACTTTTCAATGGAAGTAAAAACACCACCACCATCACTCTATCGACATTGACACAACCACCATCGCATCACTAGCTTTCAGAACAACCACCACCAAATCACCATCGTCGCCACCTCTTTTCTTTCTCTAGTCATTGCTTTCTCCTTTATCTGATTTTTTTCAGATCTGAAGTTCGAATGGTCGAATTCAACCATTTAATTTCAAGTCTCTGATTCCCCTTTATTTGAGTTTTTTTTGTTTAATCTCATGATTTGTGGGTAAATTGATTAAATCTCTCTCTCTCTCTCTCTCTTTTGTGATGGGTATTATGAAGTAATAGATTTTCGTGTGGTGGAATGGAGTGGGTGGTAGGGATTCATGGTAGCAGACTAGCAGCAGCGTCGGTTTGCAGCTCTTGTTGGGTGGTAGGGATGTTGCTTTGGAGCTTTTGATGTAGTGGGAATTGATGGTGGAATGGAATGGGTGTTTACAGCTCTTGTTTAATTTCAGATTAACATTTAACAGTTGCGCATTAGTGTAAAAGCATTAAATGGGTTTTTTAGCCGGTTCCATTAACCTATAGTAACAGGTCAAAATTAAAAGGGGTGCAATGCAAGAAAATCAGGGTAAAAGTTGGGTTTGTTTTGGGATCAGTTAAAGATGGGTTTATTATTTGCGGATGTGTTAAAGAGATATCAGATATGGTATGTAGAGATATAAATTTGCCCAACTAGCGTCGACAACCAACTCACTGTCTGTCTTCCTCAAACAAAATCTGTTGTTGCCCCCAAATTAAAAGAAGAAAAACTCTTTTTAAAATTTGCATTTGGATCCAGTGATCAGCCTTAGACTTGAATTCTAAGGATGTTTGTAAAGAAGTTTGTGGAAAGGGCAATCAATAAAAAGGTCAGTTCTGCAACTCAATTATGGATCAATGATGACTTTTCGTTTCATTGCAACCTTTCCCCCCTATAATTTATTGCTTGATAATTTTAGGTTTTTTTTTTATAAAAAAAATAAAAATAATCCATAATCCATGATTGTAGTGGAAAACCATTCTCTATGGTTAATATCTTATTTAACTTCAATCGTTGTCTGCTTCTTTTCAAATCGAGCATTCGTCAGTTACAGCGTCTTTTGCATTCAACATCATTTTTTGTTTTGTTGCTAGTGCTAGACTGAGAATAATTAGCAGAATCAATGTTTTATTTTACTAACCATGGTTATCATTTTTTATTTTAATGTGAAACAGGAGATATGTTTCCTGTTTATGTTTATCATTTTTCAGTTTTGTGGTGGATTGTAGTTTAAATATGATATACAGAATTTACCAATTTGTGATTTTCTTTTTCCTTCTGGAAAGCACTCTGGGGTTGTACAGTATCCAGTATTATGTTAATGGAGTAGCATAGACAAGGATCACTTTTCATAACTCATAACAACCTACTCCTTAATTAATCACTACTCACTTACTCAGTACTTCGTATAATGTTGTGGAGTGAAATGTTTTCAGTAACTTAAAATGTGGTCAAAAGTAGCAATGGCAAATTTTAGATCTATTTGAACTCTGGAAGAGCTAACCATACAAACATGAATAGTTGCATTAATCCATAGCAACAATAATTTGATGTGACTATCATGAAATTTTTTGTTGATCAAAAGGATATAAATAAATATATATATAGGTGGGTTTGAAGTTGTTGGGTTCTAGGAGCTGCAAATGATTAGCCCTTCTCTTGAAACCTTCGTAGAAGGTGGCAAGGAGGCGGCAGTGATGTTTTTGCTCCTGGAAAGGATGATTTTATAGAACTAACCTAAAGGCGGGAGTTGAAAATTTTGTATTCTTTTATATAACTTTGCTTTACTTTTCTCGGGAAAAAAAAAAAAAAAACTCCCAACACTGACAATGCTTGATTTCTGCTGCAGCCTGGGGACAACTTGGAAAGTCTGAAACCTGAAGATGTTGATCCTCGTCTAGCTTTTCACTATGGACTACCATCTTCAGCTGCTATGTTAGCATATGATCCAGCACAAAAGATACTTGCAGTTTCAACAAAGTTAGCCCCTTTTAGGCTTTAACTTCTTCTATTTCTCTACTATATGCAATTGTGTGTTGTGTGCGTCACATACTTGTTCAGTTGTTCCAAATTGTTTGCATTTGGGAACTTGCAAACTTAATTAATTAATTTTTGTGAGCAGCTTGCTTCACATTCAGAACACTTGTTTTTCAAGATTTTTTTTTTAATCGTACTTGACTTTTATGAAATGACATCTGCTGCCTAACCCAAAACCAAGTTCTTTTGGGAATCATCGTTTTCTGCAATTTTTACATCTTATTACTCAGCATCATGAACACTAATCCTGAAATTTGGAAATGGTTTTGGTTCTTATTTCCTTATTATAGGAATGGGCAGATTAAGTTGCTGGGAAAAGATAACACCCAAGCCTTATTGGATTCCAATGATGTGCAGCCAAGCAAGTTTTTGCAGGTTCTTTCCACTCTGCTACCATGTCTCTCTTCCTAACTTGGTGCTCAGTGCACCACTTTGGTAGAATTTCTTTTATTAATGCCTTTACCGCACTCTAGCTAATCCATATATTTTACCTTGCAGTTTATCCACAACCAAGGCATTCTTATAAATATAACATTCAAAGACCAAATCGAGGTAGCTAAAATCTTCAGCTTACCTTATTTCTTCTTTTTTCCTATATATTTGACTATCTGTAGTTCTGTACACTAACATTGTGCTGTTTGTCATGATTCTTAACTAGGCTTGGGACATAGATAAAAAAGTTTTGCTCCATGTACATGATTTTGATGTAGAGATTACCTCTTTTTCTGTAATACAACATAGTTTATTTATGTAAGTGCCTCTTTTCTTTAATGGGATTCTATCAGGGTTTCTATCATCCTTTGTGCTTTAAGTTTTGTTCTGTATTACAGTTTCTATAATCCTTTTGCTTTTATTTTAGTCTATGGGGTTTCTATAATCCCGTTTTGCATTAAACTTGGTTCCTTTAGGTTTCTATAGTCCCTTTGCTTGAATTGTTTGTTCGAAAGTACTATATGAATACCATTTGTGGGATTTGGTGCTATCCCATTATTGTTTACATATATCACTTTTGTATGTCAGATTTATAGGAGACCATGGTGGTAATGTCACGGTGTGGCAGCTTAATAAGGAATTATGCCAGATAGAAAAAATGAACTATTGGATCCCCTTTTCAGCTTCACATGGTGGGTTGAACATCATCCTGAATTCCTGATATTTGTTTTCCACTTTTCTTCATGTTCTCTTATGCTATTGACCTGTGTTAGGTATTATTGCTGTAGATGAACCTGTGAGTGTGTGGTATAATCTAGTCCACTACAAAAAAATGGTTCCAATTGGGACACTTTTTTGTCATGTGGTGAAGCTTAAAAACGTCCTTATCTCCATTGGGACGCTGGTAAAAAGCGTCCCTATTTTCAATGTGGGTATATAAGGATACTTTTTATGGTCCATATTCTTACAAATTGTGACACTTTATAGTGTCATTTTGCAATTTTTGGGGACAATTTTTTCGGTCCCTATGGAGAGAATTGGGACGATTTTTATTGTCAATATTGATGAAGAAAATTAGGACACCTTTTCCTGTCCTAATAGTTGACATGTTGTACTCCACCTGCCAATTATCTATTCACGCAAAAAAGCGTCCCAATTTACCTTTATGATTTATTATTATTATTATTTTTCTAGCTAGCTAGATTGTCAACCATAATTGTCAAAACTTAATGTAAACACTAACAAGTGCAAAAATGTGTGCAATAGATGGATTGAAATAAAAATTCACCATATATAATAATCTTAGTCTATGTAGGACTTGAACCTACATAATGTGCAATAGCATATTGCTCTACCATTTGAGCTTATAGACTTTTATGGAATAAAATCTTTTGATATACTTAAAAGAATTAACATTACATGCATGTTCAAGTCTATTAATAACATATACTAAAACAGATAGAGTTGTCAATCGGGTCGTGTCGTGTCGATTTCGGGTCAATCCGTATACATAAACGGGTTGAACCCTCTAACCCAAACCCGACCCGTTTAATAAACGTGTTGTGTCGTGTCAATCTGTTTACTTAAACGTGTTAAAGTCCTTGACCCAAACCCGTTAATTTTGTGTCGTGTTCGGGTCGTGTTAGCGAGTCAGGTCAATTTTTCCCTAGAAAATTAATATTCAAGTGTCATCGTGTCGTGTCATGTCGTGTCAACCCGTTCACATAAACGGGTTGAACCCCTTGACCCAAACCCGACCCATTTAATAAGCGTGTTGTGTTGTGTCAACCTGTTTACTTAATTGTGTCAAAGTCTTTGACCCAAACCCGCTAATTTCATGTCGTGTTCGGGTCATGTTATCGTGTCGTGTCAGTTTTTGCCGAACATGCTTAGGTCATCTAATGTCACATATCATGCTCTCATGAAAAATTTCTCCTCCAAAAGAATTGATGATGTCATCTTTTTTATTATTATTATTAATTACTCCACTCAAGTTTCAAATCAAATAATAAATGTTTCCTAGGAACTATAAGTCTATAACCACACTTTTTTTTTCTTCTAAAAACAACTTTTAAAAAATAGATATTAAAGCGAAAAGTGTCGTACTTAATTACAAATTACAAGCACTTATTTTTCAATTCACTATCATTTGAAGATTTTTTATTAATCAAATTGCGAATATATGAATGTTTTTTAATGCCTTAAAAAATTGCAATGTTTATATAATAAAATATATAAATAATCGTGCAACACACAAAGCTCATTCTATATTAGAACAACACATTCATATTGAAAACTGAACTAAATCTGTTCTTTGTTTGCCATATTGAAAACTGAACTAAAAAATTGCAATGTGTATATAATAAAATATAAGAATGTGACAAGTAACACATTCATGTGACAAGATTAGAACAACACGTATATGAACTTTTTATTACAATATATATAAGAGGTGGGCAAATTCGGTTACCCGGATTTTCGGGTATACCCGTTTTTTTTTCTCAAATTTTTAAATAAAAAAAACTGTTTTTTTAAATTAAAAAAAAAGTATTTATAATAATATAAAAAATTAATTTTAAATCAAAATAAAAAAAAATATTTTTTAAAAATTAAAACAGGATACCGGGTACCCGGTTTTAAAAAAAATCTCGACCCGGATCCGACCTGTCACCTGAAAACCGGGTCGGGTACCCGCTTTTTCGGGTAAAAAAATGGTACTGGATCGGAAACCGGATATGGATTTTTTTGCCCGCCCCATTGTACAATTTAAAATGGTATCCTATATTGTTAGCACTATTTATCTCATTTTAGCCAATTCAAAACCATAAGCTATATTATGTAAAGACAATTGACAACATATATATCATCGCTTCTCAATCTCATAATCTCCTTTTGGGTTATTTGATAACTAACTTCTTGTCTAATTACTAACCAACACAATATCTAATCCCCTTATGATTCAAAACAAGACTTCTAGCAGTATTGAATAACAACGGCAGTCCACTGTAAGAATATTTAATATGAACTAAGTTTTACTACTAAAGTGAACAGGAAAATAGCAAACAAAGAACAGATTTAGTTCAGTTTTCAATATGGCTAGATAATATACTATATACGGCTAGCTAGAAGTTTCCTAGTAATCAACTTACAAAACCAACCCAACCCCAAAAAGATAAAGAAGTTGTAGAATGCTTTTCCCAATGTGGATGTTTCTATACTTTTGAAGCAAATTTACCATATCATATTATCATTCCCAGATGCCACCCACCCACACAAGAAAAGAACAAACCGAGCTAGGAGTGTTCTATGTCAATGTAACAAGTAACAAATGAAATTTATTAAAAGGTAAAAAAGTTTTCCAAACTTGGAAGCTCAAAATCATGATGTATTTCTCACATTTGGTTCTATGTTTGATAGGAGCTTAAAAAACCTGTAAGAATCTGTCTTCAAATAAGTTTCACAGCAGCAAAATTAACTGATATGTATTGAAGATCACTTATGTTAATTTCTCACAAAATTAGATGAATAGATGATTTCAGAATCATATCATAGACATTAGCGACAGGTCTAACTTAGTGTCTTCTAATAGACTTCATATCACTTAGGGCTTGTTTACATTAGCTGAACTGAACTGAGTGTATGAACCGAACCGAACCGAACCGAACATAATAGAGATGAACTGAACTGAATTTAATCTGAAATAAACAAGCCCTTAATAATTCAAGAAGAGAATAAATCAAAGCCTGGAAACGTAGGGATCTTTTTTCTTTTTTCTTTTTTGTGTTAAATAGTTGAATCAACGATAGCTAGGATAGCACTAAACAATATCTTCAACATATGAAGGAGCTAACAAGAGTCATATATACACATGTAACACTAATGCAATACATCATACCACATTTATTTGTTTCACTTATATAACTAGAACAACCTACAAGAATATCTAATTAAAGTTTACTATGAGGTTTAGAAATTAATCTTAACTGATTTACCAATTAGTTGTAACAATTACATTACATCAAACCTGCTATATCTCTTCTAATGTGAAAGGTAAGTGGACATAGAGTAGAGGCACTAAAACAATAAATATAATGATAACATGAAATTTGTGACAGCATTAGACTTCTCAACAAAATATAATAAAGACTTGAATTCATATTAATACAGCTCCGTAGCAGAACATAGATAAATGTGAGAGTTGGTAACAAGTGAACATACATCAAGAACGACAGCAACTATAACATACAACTTGAAGGATGATAAGAGCAGACTTTGATTTGAAATTTTGAATAGAGTGTCAAAGCAAACTAGTGCAAACAGCATCTAACAAAGGAACAAGCAATAAAGCAAAAATCAGAAAAAAAAATCAGCAAAAAAAAGCAAACCACCAGCCTGCTAGCACCAACAGTAGCTACACACAGACCAAAGTAGCACAGAAGCACCAAAAGCCCAAAGCAGCAGTACAGCAGCTGCTTCAGTGCAAGGTAGAGCAGCTACGTACATAATACTGTATTCTCTAATCAGTTGTGGTACTATATTCTAGCTCAATAAAATCTTGTACAAATAGATATGCAACAATTCATCCTCACATTGATGCTTAGCATCATTATTTAAAATTTTTAAATAGGCATTGTGAATTATAGTATAGTATATGTAGGTAAAGCATTTAGAAGGAACTTCGACACCGGTAATTAGCTTCTATATGTCAAATAGTTTGCCTACAGTTATGTCCAGTTAAATTTTATCTTATACTAGAATATATGAGCATTACAGTGAAGGTTTTGGAATGGTTTAGTGGCCATGTCAAATCATATTCCTTGGTTTTATTTGGTCAAAAGGTGGGCTTAGAAAAAGGATACATAGCGAATTCATATGAGAAAAAGACAAATAAGATTTGATATTTGCAGCATGCTCCATGTTTAGCTTTTCGATGTGTTAATATTGAGACTCAAACTACTGATTGATATTCAATTGAGATGTAGAGAACAAGGAGGTCAGAGTTCTGCAAAGGAATTATTTTCCTTTTAAGCTGAGTTTCAGAAGGCGTCCAGGTTTGTTGAAAACCTAAAGATGGATGAATACTCAATGATGTTTTAGATACCGAGTATCTATGAACCTTGATGTATGCTATTTGCTAGCAAGTCCACCATTTATTCAGGAGCCCAACAAAGTGAGCAATGGAGGGTGAGATTGTATAATTTGAAAGGCTTTCTTTGAGTGGTTTAAGTAGAAATTACCTATCCCCAATTGCTGCCCCCTTCAATTCCTAAGCTATTCATAGCTTAGAATTGCACAAGTCAAGTTTCATTCTTAAAATAGAACAAGGTATAGTCAACTTTGATTCATTCAAATTTTATTGTATGCATCCTCCTAACCCCTGCTACTTCAATTGTACATAAGAAATTCCATACTCCATACCAACAAAACAATTATATCCAACAAAAAATATCACATTAATCATAGAAAAGCTTACATTAATTATAGAAAAGCTATTAAAAAAGCCTTACTTGATTCAGAATGGGCCGTACCAAAAACAATATGAGGCAAGCTCACAGGCAGTGGCGATATCAATTCTGCCATTGATACAAGATATACGAATGCCTGCAACCACTGGTTTCTTGCACTCTCTTAAGGCGTTAACCGCCATTTGCAAGTTTTAATTTCTCTGCTAGGTCGCTAAGCAGTGTAACCACCATAGGAGAATTCTGTGAAGGAGGCAAGTGTTTAACATCGATTCCGACGCAAAAGTGAACGGTGATGCCTGAGGGGATGGTTGATGACGCCGACATTAGGGTTTTGGTCGAGGGATTTTAGGGCTTTTATGAATTCAATCAAATTGTTGAGATGGTGAATGTGAATGAATTCAATCAAATACTAAATGTAGGAGAACTTGGCAGATAAATGGCAACTAATAATGAAGTACATATAATCGTAATTCATGTATGGATTTTTTTGAAAATTAATAGATTGATTCAGTTTGCAATATTGGAATCCAAGAAGACGATTTGTGGCATAGCAGGTAGTGGAACGAAAAAAACGGGACATGGGATGAAGAATTGAATTTTTTTGTTAAGTTAAAATTTTAATTTAACCGCACACTCTTTATCAAAAATGTGCTTCTCACGTGATACTAGGTAAATTTAGGACGTTTTTTATGTAGGCATTTGCAGGGACTGAAAAAAGCGTCCATAAATACACTATATTTTTCCCACTCACTAATTTCATGGGATGCTTTGCTAAACCGTCCAAAAAAAAGTGTCCCTATTTCTATCATCTTCTTGTAGTGGTCTTAATATATCTGAATTTGGATTGTTCATTAATTTGCAATGTATTGATTTTTTCCTCAAGCCTTGGGTCTAGTTGGGGCAGTGAATAATATGAATGCTTAGTAGGAATGCATAGTTTCCTCGTGTATTTTGGTTTGATAATATTCTGATGTTGCCTTTTTGTTAATTTGCGAACCTATATGGTTGCATGTGCTTTAGGCGATTGGGAGATTATGCTCACACATGATAACTTATTTCTTTCAGGATATACTAATCAAGATTCAATTAATAATGCTGTCAAATATGTATTGCCGCAACCTATGGTAGAAAGCAAGAGGTAGTGTATGTATGTTACATTTTGGTATATCTGTTTCTCACAGTGGCGGACTCAGGATTTTGAAATTGGGGGGACGGAATGTAAATGTCCAAGCATTTGAATAGTAATCAGGCATGCACTTGAATACCAAAAAAATTATTATAGCACGCAAATTTTATTTATCCCGTGTTTTGTTTATATTCAATTATTCAGTTCGTATTTTTCAAAATGGGGGTCCCCCCATGTTCCAATGTGGGTCCGCCACTGGTTTCTCATGACAAGTAACAACAAAACTCTTGCGTTGAACTTTTTTTCTGTGGGGATAATAATAGTTTATTTTAATTAATGCTCACTGCTTGCATCTTTTCTGTGACAATGCAGGATTCTTTTAATATTTTCAGATGGATTAATCACATTGTGGGCAATTTCAGACAGCAAAGCTGTTTACACAACTGGTGGTTGTGAAACCGTCACTCATCTGCCTTCACATGAATCTAAAAGAGTAACCTCTGCATGTTGGGTATGCCCCTTTGGAAGTAAAGTTGCCGTTGGCTACGACACTGGGGATATTTTAATCTATACCATCCCTAGTAATTTTGCATTGAATAACTCATGCGATACCCTTGATGGTTATTCTTCTAAGATCAATCTTGGATATAGATTGGAACAAATTCCTATAGCATCATTGGAATGGGTGTACTCAGAGGGAAAAGCTAATCGATTATATGTTATTGGTGCCTCTGAAGTCACATCCACAAACTTGGTTCAGGTATTTGGATCAACATGAGCACTTTAAACAACTATACAGGATCTTTTGCTTCAATGGTATACATGTATTGTGATCATTATTTGTAACTACATAAATTAGAATGCTAAACCTCAAGAACAAGTTTGTTAATTTTTGTTATACATACATTGTGATCATTATTTCTAAATAAATTTGAATGCTAAAACTCATGAATTAATTTTTAAGTTTTCATGAAAAACTTGTATATTACTATTGATTGTGTTTCTACAGATAATTTGCATTTACACATGCAAAATATGACATGACTGCATCATCAGCACTTCTGAATGCTGCATTAGGTTAGCTCATTCATGATTGCGTGAAATGTTGCTCTGCTGCAGGTGATCTTATTGAATGAAGACACTGAATCTCGGACATCTAAAGTGGGACTTCAGCTCCCTGAACCATGTCACAAGTTAGAGATTGTTTCTGGTTTGAATGAACAAAGCAAACATAAGCAACATTTTCTACTGTTGCTTGGAAAATCTGGATTATTGTATGCCTATGATGATTATTCTATTGAGAAGCATTTGTTGCAGTCCCAATCAAAATCCTCCTCACTGCCAATTGAATTGTTAATAAAGATTCCATTTTCTGATTCAAAAATCACTTCTGCTCAGTTTATCACGAACTGCTCTAACAATATGGATTCTGATGAAGAGGTATACTAAAATCATTTATTCCTTTATTTGTCCCTCTCCTTATTCATTGTCATATAATGTAAGCATTATGCAGGATTACATGTTGGTTGTGAAAAAAATTCCATCTGTTCTTCCTTCTGAAGCAAAGCACATCAATGCACCTCAATTTACTGGATTTGCAAAGATTAGAAACTTATATATTACAGGACATAGTGATGGAACCATCAAATTTTGGGATGTCACATGCCCCCTCTTAATCCCGCTTCTATCATTAACACAAGAGGTAATGATATTTTCTAGAATTCTGTGATAAAGTTACCACTTTCAGGGAACAATCTACTGCTATTATGGCTTTACAAGATTTTCTGTAATACAGAACGAAAAATAAGGTTTTTTTTTTTAAAAATCTTGACTCCTTGTGGGATGCAGAAGTTCACGGTCTCTAATACATATCTTTTAACATTACTGTATCTTACGAAGTATTACATATTACAAATATATGAACATTTGATGCTTGAAAGTTGAAAGCAACACATTGAAGTTAATCTAACAAGGTCATAATTTTCCAGAAGAGAAGAACATAGAAAAACCGAGGGAGTACATCAAATTGTTAAGAAATACTGCTTGGTCTTCGAAACCTAGTTCATGAATTAAAAAAAAAAAATGAAATCCATGTTTTCTTTTTTGCTAACTAAGCAGAAAATAACGTACTTTTCCATGAGTTGTGCTGAATTTGAGATTAGCAATTATAGAAACCTAGATAACGACACTAACCTCCTACCCATTAATATATAAGATCATGAAGAAGGATTTTTTTTCCCAAATCACCACCAAAAAGGCTATAGCTGATGAATGTGGAGTGAGAAACGTAATAATTTGTAGAACCTACATGGCATGAAGCAATTTGGTCTTAATTGCAAACTTAAATTCTTCGTTCAATATGGATGACTTTTATGAGTGCATTGATTTTCTTAATGGTCAAATCTATTCTACCTTACCTTTTTTTCATTGCTTCTCAATTAGCCATAGGTGATTAGGTCAGGGTCGTCAGTCTTCAGCTTATTTTGATTGTTCCATTGGCAGAGCGAGGATGAATCATCTCAAAGTGGCATAGCAGTAACAACCGTTCATTACTGTTCTGCATCAAGACTTCTCTTTTCTGGAGACAAAAGTGGAATGGTAAATTTGCTTGCAATGTGATTTCAGGATGTTAATTGGTTATTGAACTATCCTCCTTTTTTCATGTCAAGAATTATTTGCTACACAGGTCCGTATCTATCAATTCAAGCCTGAACCATTTTCCGTTGAGAATGGGTTCTTTTCATTACAAGGTAAATGTGTAGCAACTTAGTTTTTAGCTTGATGAGTTGTGTGTGAACCTTTAAGTTGGTCATACACTCATACATCAGGGGGAACATATTGCTGTGATCCCTTTTGTTTTAGTCCTTGGCAAGAACTTTTCTCTTTATCAGAAAGGCTTTATGTGATTTTGAAGCCTATTAATAATTAGCATTTAGCATTGACAAGCTCTATTATCTGTTAAAATGATGTTATGTATCAGAACAATGTTTTATCCTTTCTACTTATTTACACTTATTTGTCTTACAAAACCATTTGTTGACATCTGTAGGTGAAATATATTACCTCCGTATTGCAATACTCGCTACATAAGTAGATGGCACTGACTCCTAGGCAAAAAATGGATTTTATGAGAGAGATAGAGGCTTCGTTTGTTGTAAAGGAAAACAGTTTTCATGGAAAATCATTTTCTAAGGAAAACAATTTTCAATGGAAAACATAGATGTAAAAGAGTTTTCCTTTGTTTGTTTAATTAAATGAAAACTTATGAAGAAAAATAAAAATAAAGGAATGATGTGAGGAGTGAATAAGGGAGAAGTAAAGAGGAAGAAGGAAAATGTGGCATTCCTTCTCCACAAAAGGAAAATGGTTTTCCTTTTCCAAAGTGGCATTTTTCACCTTAAAGAAAATCATTTTCCACCCTTTTCAAAACAAACAAAGGAAAATGGGGAAAGGGAGGAAAATCATTTTCCTGGAAAATGTTTTCAATCAAAACAAACGGAGCCAGAGTGAAAAATGAATAATTAATTGGGCCCACAACAAAAATAAAGTTAAAAAAATAATAAAAAAGCAACACTTGGGTAACTTTTATACTAAATATAGTAAAAAAAAATTTGTTGCAAGTATTGTGTTACAGCCTAAAATGGTAAAAGTTGTGAGTATTGTGATACGGAGGTAGTAGTTACGGTTTTTTTTTTTGAACTGGAAATACAATTAGGCTTAACTTGTAGCCTACATTGCTTTTCTAAATTTGTTGACTAAATATATGCTATCTACTTTAGGAAGTTCAAAGAAAGGAAGCAATCATGTCATCCAAAGTGTGAAATTTATAAAAGTCAATGGATCTGTACTCTCTTTCAGCATCAGCAGCAGCTCAAAATATCTTGCGGTGGGATCTGAACAGGGCCATGTAAGCTCCTCTACTATTACCCTTACTAGCTTTTGATCTCCTCTATATAAGCACTTGGTGTTATATTATAACATGCATGTGGCCTGTTAACATTTTTCTTTTTGCCTTGCTATTTTCTCTGTGGGGGTAATTGTATGCAATTAACAAGTTTTGGATTACATTATTTGCAGATTTCAGTTATTGATATAGAGGGTTCCTCCATCTTGTATCAAAAACAAATTGGAACTGAGCTGTCTGCAGATATTATATCTCTGAAGTTTGAAGCATCTAATATTCATGGCTTTGAAAAGAATATACTGGTTGTTGCTACAAGGGATTCATCTTTAATGGCACTTGATGCTGACACTGGAAATACACTGAGCAGTAGTGCAGTGCACCGTAAGAAACCATCTAGAGCTCTGTTTATGCAGACATTAGGTAATGCATATCTTCTCTTTAGAAATAAACATTATTTCATAGATATTTAATTTCTTCGATCTAGTCTGCAATTAACTATAATTGGGACATAACATGGTAGTAAAGTGTCCAAATATTTTTTGATTGTACAGAACCAAGCAGAGGATCTTCTACAGAAGAAGCAACACAGAAACAGCAGTTGCTGCTTTGTTCTGAGAAGGCTGTATATATCTATGACTTACCACATATAGTTCAGGGGACTAAGAAGGTTTACTTCAAAAAGAAGTTCCATTCATCCTCCTGTGTCTGGGCATCTACGATCTGCAATAGCTCCAACACAGGACTTATACTTCTCTTTTCATGTGGAAAAATCGAAATACGGTTTGTAGAACCTACAAACGCTGTCCATTCAGTTAAATTTGTCAATATTATTATCCATGCAATGATGCAAGCATGTTATAATGTTCTATTATAAATATACTCCCTTAGTCCTTTTTTGTTACCCTGTCATCCCACTTTTTGTAAAAGCTTTTTAGCAATTTAAATGGGGCAAAGAAAATGGAATGGAGGGAGTAATATTCTATATAGTCATATAAGACCAGTTTAAGTGCATCATTTGATTTTACAGTTTTGCATCCAGTTGTAATATCTCATAATTTGGATTTGGATCATGTCAGTCCTAAAAATATTTAGAATTTACATAATTTTGTGACTGATGGATATGAAGAAATTGGCTGCACCATCTTACTGAACAAACACTGTACTTGTCTTTGTCATCTTATAGTCCCTATCTTCTTGTCAATATGCCTGAAATTTAGAGATTAGTTGCTTGATATATCCTATATTATTCATACTTAACATGCAAACAAAACCAATCAAAATATGAAGCAGCTGTCTTTTGATTTTTTTAATGAAATTGTAGGTCTCCAGAGTTATCTCTTGTGAAAGAAATTACACTAAAAAGTTTCACTTGCTTGCCCTTGAAGCCAAACACATTACCGGATTATTTCATATGCTCTTCTGCAGATGGAGAAGTTATAATGGTACACTGTGCATTTAAAATTCTCTTTTTTCTGTGTTATTCAAGTCATGTGTTTACAATTTTACATGCTTACTGATCCAGATAAGGAGTGATCAAGAAGTTGTTGTGGCTTCAATGTTCCGTCAAAATGACAAGTACAGGTATGTTTATATGATCGTCCATAGAAATACAATAAGACCTACCCTTATTGCTGTGTGAAATACAATTGTCTATTTTATAATAAATTAAAATGATGGATAGGAAAACGGAAAAGAACTTTAAAAACGTAAAAAGGATGAGATTCCATAGCTAGCGTGAATACTAAAATGCAAGTTTTTATAGGGAGGAGCAATATGTTTACTGTCAGAAGGGAGCAAACAAGTCATAACCTGATGTAAATATAGATATGGAATCATGTGTTGGTGAGAATAAGTTCGAAAATTTTAATGAAAAAGGATAACTCTACACTTGCAAGCATGTGGGTCTCTTATTAATCTTAATCAATAAGATTAAGTGATAAACACTAACTGTAATCAATGCTTTTTGTCTTTGGCAAAAAAAAGCTAAGAAATGCTAAAGTTCATTAACCAACACACACCAAAAAGAAAATGTGTGATGCTTGGTCCTTAAACGCAAACAAACCCAACTTCCCTTAGGCTTCCTAGTTCCTACTTAGCTTAGGGTTGCAAACAAAATCAGCTACGGCCATGGAAAAAAAAACTCGGCCGTTCTATAACGGATTTGAGAGCTGCCGTTCCGAGAAGCACCGTTATAACGGGGGAGTTGGAATTTACAGCAAACTAGCCGTGACAACCGTTCTGTAACGGTAGAACGCCGTTATACAACGGATTTTTAGTGGAAAGCCCGTTATTTGTAGAAAAGCACAAGGATGAAGACGAAGAAGCCAATAAAAGCCAAGAGTAAAAACCCTTAAAATCAAAAACATAATTTTTTTTGAAGAAAACCTCAAATCAAAGCTTACCTTTGCTCTATAACTTATATTGGAGCAAAACCCCTAATGCTATGTTTGGATACAAGTATTTGATTTGAAATGATGGATTTGGGCCAAATTACATGTTTGGCAAGTAAAAAAAATATTGGAATTGGATTTGGCCCAATTCTCAACCCAAATGCTTAACAAGAAAATGTTGTGTATTTCAAATACTTAACAAAACCATGTTTTTCAAATTCTAAAAACAACCCAAACAAATAATTGTTATTTGAATTGTAACATTTCAATTTCAGATTTTGAATTCATCAATTTGAAATGAATTCCACATATCCAAACACTACCTAAATTAGTTTCATGAAAGTGATTCGAATTGAACCCTAAATTAAAGCCCCAATTTTTTTAAAAAAAACCCTAAAATGTGTGTGAGGAAGGTGTAAGCTGCTTCATCGTTAAAGGTGGATAAAGTCAGTCGGCGGCAATCGTAGGCGGTCGGCGACAGTCGATGTTCGTGAGGTAAGTTTTTTCGTTCATCTTTCTTTCTCACCTCTATCTTCTTTCCTTTTGTTTTCTCTCTCTTCTGTTTTGCTACATAAAAAATTACCCCTTCTTTTCTTTGAATTTTTCTTGGGATGTTAGTTGTACACTTGTACCCATAGTTCGAAAATGCGGTTTCGGTCGCGATCGCGGTAACGGTCGCGGTGTCTCGGTAACGGAACTGATGCGTTTGTCACGAATCGGGTCGCGGTCGTCGCGGCAGTAATTTGATTTTGAAGGATTTTTATTGATTTATTTTTAAAATTCCTTATATATTGTTGGTATAAGACCTGATTATTTGTAAATCTAACAACAATGTGTAATTAAATACTTGATTAGTGTTAATTTTTACTCAAGCAAATACAAAGTAATCATACTTACTGCAACTAATTCTACTAACAACATGAGACTATTGGATCAAAGCTTTTAAATATATAAAGTAATTATTACATTAAATTGTTAAGCTAAAAATATAAAATAATATAAAATCTTACATAAATATCAATACCAAAAGGAGTGACGGGGAGGTTCTTGTGATTGGGAATCCTGTTCATAATTAAATCTTTCATTATTGTTACTAAAAAAAAATGACCCAGCGTTATCCATCCATGAACGGTCAAAACCCAGCGTTATTGTTACTAAAAAAATGACTCACTATATTCTTGGAGTTTTAACCAGACCCATTCTCAAAGTCAAAACCCTTTTCTGACCTTGCTTGTCAGCTTGAGACTTCATCTTTGACAGAACATTAGTGATTGGTGTCTATAACTGAGTGAAAATGTGTATCATACCACTACTCAGCCAAAGTGTAGAATTTCTTATATAAATCCGGGTGTAAGGTGCACTCAAGGGTAAGTTTGCTCATTTTATAATTTTTTTTGTCATTTTAAAATTTAAAATGAGCAAAATTATGTTAAATGAGCAATAACACACTTCTGGATGCACCTACCTCTACGTGCATCCAGATGAGTAATAGAACACCTCTAGGTGCACCTACTTCTATGTGCATCCGGATGCGTAATAGAACCATTGGCCAAAGGTAGCCACTAATGCTAGTCCTTAGATTTAATAAGATCCATTGATATGTCAACCCAAACTCTTTAGAATAGGGAGTAGTTGAGTGGTTGCAGCAAACTAAGACCTGGAGCATTGTCAAATTAAGATGCCTAGCAAATTTGGCAATTTCTAACAGACTGCCTGACAGTCCTTTTCAATGGAGCAAGCTCCCTCCTTGAATGTCCACTTCCATGAGCAGCATGTTGCCATTTAATTAATTTCTGACTTGAGTTGTTGTTAGGACCTATGACAATCCTATGACATCAAGAATGTATACAAGTGTGATCCTTTTGCACCACTATACTCCCTGTCTAGTACTACAAGTTTTAGGAATTCTGTTTCCATCGGAGTGCTCCAATAACTTTGGAGCAATCAGCTACAGATTGGTTAAGGACGTCAAATATCTTCTTTTACATAGGAAAATTTAGGTTTTTTTTTTTTTAATAAGAAGAAGAAACGAAAATTTCAAAGCTTTGTTTATGGGTGATTTAGCGAAAGATGAATGATGTTCTGTAGAAACGGTCCTTTTCAGACTGTAATGCAGTTTACAGTTGCTAGTGGTAAGGCTGTAATGCATACCTTTGTCTCAAAGTCAACAATATTGGTACTACGTAGTGGTTTATGTTATTAATAATAGTTGAATATTGTTATTGATCTATTCCCAACCTAGAATCTTAGAAGTCATAGGTGAGAAACTGCATTGATTCCACTCAAGTCTATGTCAAGCATTAAGTGGGCATTGTACTGATGGAGGTGCTAAACTAAAATCTACTGCCTCTAATGCGCAGCAGTAGAATTAGTGAATTACTTAATACATCACCGAAATAAAGAGATAAAATCAGAACATAGAGAATAGAGAGGTAGAGAGTTTTTATAAAGAAGAAGAGAAAATGAGATGTCTTATTTTATAGTCATTATTGCAATGCCTGTACTTCTATTTATAAGCAGAAAAGAGGCTAACATCATGAGCTTCACAGAAAATGCCTATAATCAGGAAATCTGTTATAATGTTTTTTACATTTGAGTACCTTGACTATGGGGCCAAAATACAGCTTCGATTAATTTGAACAAACTGAGATTTCTTATTTTGTGTTCATTTTAAAATTCAGTCCCAAGAAAAAAAAGGGGAAACATACTGCTATTAAATATTTAGAATGCCAACTAAATATTTGCCAAGGGAGAATTCGCAAATGGAAAATTGGACAAAACTCAAAGGATTGGGTTGTTTATATATTGACTTATTTCTTCAATTGATCTAGACACTTGGACTCCCTTTCGCAAGTGTATGACAACAATCTTACAACTTCAAAGGATGGAGCAATTTCTCTTTCAGCCCACCACAAACAAAAGAAAAAGGTATTAGCATCTGAGGGTTTCCTGGCTTCATTTCCAGTGCAATTTATGACTAATGTTTTTTCGGTTGCTTGACTTTTAATAGGGGATGTTTAGCAATCTATTTAAAGATGTCACTGGAAGTAAAACGAATCATGGGCCTGATACTGAAGTTACAAATGTGAAAGCAAGTTTTGAAGAACTCTCAAATAACTTTGCAGTTTCCAATTTTCTTCAAGTAGAAGCGTCAGCTAATAGTGCTCCTGCTAGTGCACTGGAGACTGAAAATGTTCACATGGATATTGGTAAGCCATGCTACTCTTTGGGTGCTTGCTTTGATGTTAGGTTTTGTCCATCTCAGGTCTTCTGAACCCTAAGTGTCTTTTCTATGTAATGTAAGGAAGTTGAGATGGAGTAAAAGGATTGTGGACAATAAAAAAAAATTCATATTTTGTCATCTTATGTTTCATTACAAGTCAGTGACTTATTTCCTGCAAGCTAATATGACTGAAGTTAAACATTCTTGATTTCTGTTGACATTGAGGAAGGAAACAATTGTTCACTTTGCACCATTGTTCTATTACCAAGCCTCTTTGATTAATTTATTTTTCTTATAGAGATGAGCTGGATGAGTTCATGATGCCTGCATTTATTGCTTTTATCTTTTTGCAGATGACATTGATCTTGATGATCAGGGTGAGAAGCCAAAAGGACAAAATGTGATGGCAATGTTAAATAAGCAGAAATTAGCAAGCAAGTTCCATTCTTTCAAAGGTCAGCACAAGGATTTTAGAATGCATATTTTAAGTTTTTTTTTTCATTTGTTTAGCAACTTCAATTCTTGAAGTTCTTGATACATGTGGCATAAATGTGATGTTAAGAATACTTAAGATTGCCTGGAAGCAGTGAACAGGTCCTTGACGAATGAATGTGACGAAGATTGTTTTGATCTGATCACTTTGCTGCTATGTTTGAATAAATCATGTACTGTACTAGCATCATAGCCTGATAGCCTCTTAAGTTCCACCTAATTCTTCATGGAGGATGATTTAAGAAGTAATAACATGCAGCCAGGGTTCTTGTCGTACGTGATGAAAAAAAATTTGTCCCACAGTTTCCACTTGTTTCAGGGAGGAGTAGACTGGTAGTATCATGACATTTAACCATCTGTATGTGCGGTTTTATATATGATAATAAATACTTTGCCCACCTGATTAAAAACCATGCCATTTTCAGGAAAACTGAAGCATATGACAGTAAAAAACGAGAAACCTTCAACACATGAAGAGCCACAATATGAGAGGACAGAGGCAGTTGATCAAATTAAGAAGAAATATGGGTTTTCATCGTCTAGTTCCAACAATGTATGAACTTAACCTTTTCTCAAGCTTTCTTGTTGCACATTGCTAGACGTAAGAGTGTCCACTGATATGATGATACATATTAAATATGAATTCCCCCTTTTGTGATGATTTGAGTCACCAAACTATATGGTTAAAGCTACTTTATTATGATTCATATGATCAAAGTTGGTGAAATTATTTTGGTCAAAGTTATGAATTAGTAGCACATTTTGTGCTTTTGGGACTAGCTGGGATAATTAATTTTTCATTAGATTTAGCTATACAGCTGTAAACAGTAAACACTGCTTTTTACTATATAGTTTGATGCTAGCATGTCACACTGGTGAAGACATATTTGCCCAAGAACAATCCTACTGGTCAAAAGTTAAAGCTTAGTAATCAGTCAAACACTCATGCAGTGTTTTCTGAAAAGTTGCTTTCAATTGACTAATGAGATTGTTAGCATATTGTGTTTGGATGTCAACGCCGCATTTCTTAGGGGATTTATGTTGGGACTTGGGAAGGCATAATGAACTCTGTTTGACTTGTCACATTTTTCTAACTTCCTACATTTAGGATATGGCAATTTAAAGACCATTACAATATTTTTGTCATTTATATTCTTTTTCCCTTCACAAAATCTAAGTTAGTGGCATATCAAAAAATTTAGATGTAAACCATTTATATTTTACCAAAAGATGACAGTTGTTGCTTTACAATGTGCATCACTAAAAAAATATATAATTCTGAGTGAAGAGAGTATTAGGTAGCAGTTTTCAGAAGCAAAAATAACTATACCTATGACATTGAATGTTGCTAGCTACATTTACTAAGTGTGAATTAGTTCCAATTATACAGGAATCAAGTGTTGCTGAAATGGCGAAAGGCAAGCTTATGGAGAATGTAAAGAAACTGCAGGTATTTATTGTTATGTGCATAACTATATTCATTAGACCATTTTCAACTTAAAAGCATCCTCTTCCTATTATGCCAAATACTCCGTAATTTCTTATGAATCCGAAGGCAAACATTTCTTATTTATTCACTGAAAAAAAAGGAGGTTACATGGAACTTCTTCATGCTCTAGCTCAACAATAATCATAGTAATCATTAATGAATAAATTCTTATTAAGAAGTAGCACTTTAGCAGTTGAACACATCTTAATTGCAGACTGGTACTTATGTGATGTACATTAGTTCAATTTCAATGAAAATTAGTGTAATGACTAATGAACATTATTCAGTTTTCAAAATTAGTCCAAATGAACATTCGTCATCAACTTAATGAACATCCATTTATTGTGGGTTGCATTTTTGTGGAGAGTACCTTCCTATAGGTGCTCATGAGAGTACCTTCTATGAATTAGTTGAGCACCATAGTTTTTTTTTTTTTTTTTTTAACTTAAATGAGATTTGTGAAGTCTCAGACATTGCTACACAGAATGTTAAGTATTAATATGTCCATATTAAAGTGGGAGTATTAACTTTGAATCTTAACATTTTGTTTTTCAGGGCATCAATTTGAAAACCACAGAGATGCAGGATAATGCTCAGACATTTTCATCTATGGCACAAGAGACACTACGTTTAGCTGAACAGAAAAACAATCCCAGTAAAACATGATGTATTTTGGGTAGAGTACTAGAATTGCTTCCTTCTCTATCTGTCTTTTTAAATAGTATGATGCATATTTACTTGAGGAAATGTTTTCCTTACAGTGGACAGGGTTTTTTTGTATTTTGTTAAAAAAAAAAAAAAAAACACAATGTGGAGTGTCTATGTAAATAGATCGATATGGAAAGTATATATCATTTGATATGGTTATATTTTTTGTACCAAAAGAAAGTTGGATTGAAAGTATTGTCATGTGAATCTTTTCAAAGTATATATTAAGATTAGATCGAAGTAAAAATTGATCAGATTAGAATAGACCAAAAGAATATAACATGAGCAGGGATGGCAACCATTGCATAGAATAGATTATGCATGATTTATCCGCGACTTTTGATGAAGTTTACGGCTTTCAATTTGGCCAAGTCCAACATCCAACTACAATCCAATTATATTTTTGTAATACATCAGTTAATTTTTATTAACATGATTAGACATTTTTCCTCTCTATTTTATGTCACATCATTTTTTACATAACATGATTAGACATTTTTTTATTTACTTTATGTCACATCATTGCACATAAAAATTAAATAAAGGTAGTATTTAACTTGGTTTTTTAGACCTTATTTGTTTTATTTTAAAAAAAATTACCAACAAATTGTTTATGTATATTTTAATTGAACAAAAGCCAAATCATGATTTTTAAGGCTCGTTTACTTTACTTGAATATAGCTGAACTGAATTAAGTTGAGCTAAATTGAACTAAACTAATTTGAATACAGCTGAAAATAATATTTTATAAGAGAAAGAAATTGAGAGCAGGACTAAATTGAGGTGAACTGAACTAAACTGAACTGAATTTAAGATGAAGTAAACAAACCCTTATTCTAGAGAAATAAATGACTTAACTTTTATTTTCCAAGCTATGCCGTGCAATTTTGTAGATTTCATTCTCTGTTGCTTCTTCCACCGCCACTTCGAAATTCGAATCACCACTATCACCTTCAATGATAAACACTGCCGTCGTCATTAGCTGAAAATTTCCTTTTGCACCCACCTTTAATATAAAATATTCTTATTATATATTTAAAATATTTTTCCATGCACTTAGGACATCTACATTTTACATTTAAACACATTATAAAATTAACTAAGTGTTCTTATTGTTAAACAAAAATATTCTAAATGCATAACATGAATATTCTAAATGTATAACATCAATATTTTAAATGCATGACGTAAATATTCTATTTTAAATTACGTAAATATTCTATTTTAAATTTTGGTATATGGTGTTCACTGTGCATTCTGAAGCACAATTCACGGATTAATCACTCTCTTAACAATGGAAAAAAAAAGGTTTGTGATGACAAACCATTTAAATGATTTCTTAACAATGAACAAAATAATGTTTGTGATGAGCAATTGTATAGAAGTTTGCACAGCCGAATTTTGGAACAAAATTGTTCGTGTAACACGTCAGCGAGGAGAAAGGGGAAAACTGCCGGCAGTTCCAACCAAAACCCGTCGTTTTGGTGCTGTTCCAGCCAAAACGACGTCATTTTGGCATGTTTACAACAAAAAGAAATAAGAAAGGACGTGGGCTACATGTTTGCTGCAAAACGCGACACGTGGCTCTTCCTTAGCCATATTTAAAATACTAACTAGTATTTAGGCCCGGGCATTGCCCCAGGTCATACATTTTTTCATCATCTTCAATATTTTTTATGATTTAAAAGTAATATAGTATAATGAGGGTTGTAAAATACCGAACGCAATTTTGAAAGATAGTACAATATGGAACTTGATACTTTCACTAACTTATTAAAAATTGGTTATCATCATCATCATGGCTTCCTCCGTTTCGTTTTCAACACAACAAACGAATATTTTATATTTCACATATAAAAAATACCCCTTTCATGCGTTTAAAATGAAACAGAGGAAGTATCATCATCATTAATTTGATCGAATGATACACTACGTTTTTTATTTTGAGACTCAAATCCAGAAAACAAAGGCAACAATAATTTTTAACAATAAAATTTATAATACTTCTTTATGGAATAATTGATAATGAAATTAATATGGATTAGTGGTTAAGTTGTGACTTTTGTACTTAAGGGATTATGGGTTCAAGTATGCTTAGAAGATGCGTTTTAGAAGAAGAGTATAGATTACATGACATAATTAATAATTGTAACGTTATGTTGTGACAAGTAATTACATAATATTTGAAATGAAAAAAATGCACATCATTTTTCCTTTTGAAGAAAATTTGTGCGACTCTTTTGAATTTAAAAAATATTTGTAAAATAAAAAAAGTATTGTTATTGGTTTTGTTGTTCTTAGAGCACTCTCAGCAGTGGTCAAAAAAAATGCCCATCAATCTCTGTCTACCCACTTTCTTACTCTTCCATATAACATAATCTCGTGGACAAATTTTTTTAACAAAACTTATACCAACAGTGAGCAAAAAAAAAAAAACCCACTACTCTCTCTCCTCCTATCTACTATACCCCACCCATTTCTCTTTCCTACAAATTTACTATTTTACAAATATTTAATTGTTTACATGTATGTTATATGTTGATTTTTGTATTTTATACCCGTATTATTTTATTCGTATTTTTCTTCTCGTAATTTACGAAAATACGTATTGTGTTAGTATTTTTTTCCGTATTTATTTCCTTGTTCACGTATTTTTTTCTCGTATTTTTTTCAGACCCGTATTTTTCTTAGCATAAATTACGAAAATACGTTTTTCGTGATTCGTATTTTTTTACTTTTTTTTAGACCCGTATTTGTTTTTTGACATAGCTTTTTCACGTATTTGTATTTCGTATTTTTTCGGTTTTTAAAAAAATCAACATAATTGCAGAGTGTAAATGTAAATTTAAAACGCAAGAAAAAGTACTTCAAATTTATCAAAAAATTCATGAAAAGTGATATTACAATAATTAAAAGCGAAAGCATAAAATATATAACTATTGAGCATTGGGACCGTATCTGTTCCAAATGTGCTCCATTAAATCGTGTTTTAGAGCATCATGAGTGCGTCTGTCGCGAATAGTAGTCCGTATATCTAAATACGAGTTAATATCTAGCGGTCGTCCCGTTTGAAAATCGAATGGTTCATGATCATCCATCGTTGCGCTAGTACTTGGAACTGACGCTGTATTTCTTCTTTGAGGGACATCGGATTCATAATATTGTCGTAGAACGAACTTCCGCACCTTCATATGTGTCTCGTTCATCCTCTACAATCATGTTGTGCATAATGATACAAGCTTTCATTATGTCAGCTAACATGTCCTCGTCGTAAGCACGAGCAGGATGTCGTACAATCGCAAATCTTGCTTGCAGCACCCCGAAAGCTCTTTCAACATCTTTTCTGGCAACAGCTTGCATGTATGAAAATAGTCGTTGCTTATTCGTTTGAGGATACGTGATGCCTTGTACGAATGTAGACCAACTAGGATAGATACCATCGGTTAGATAGTATCCCAAGTTGTAGGTACGTCCATTAACAGCAAAGTTGGCGTTAGGTGCTTTACCCTGCAACACATTATCAAAAACAGGTGATCTATACAAAACATTCAGATCATTACAAGATCCTGGAATGCCAAAAAAAGAGTGCCAAATCCATAGATCTTGATCCGCTACCGCTTCCAATATAAGAGTTGGGTTTTTATTTCGCCCACTGTATTGACCTTGCCATGCTTGGGGACAATTTTTTCATTCCCAATGCATGCAATCGATGCTACCAATCATTCCTGGAAAACCACGTCTTTCATTTCGGTACAACGTCATCGCAACATCTTCTTCTGTTGGAGTTCGAAGATATTGATTTTGAAAATTTTGGATGACACCTTGCACAAAGTGTTTGAGCGATTCTCTTGCAGTAGTTTCCCCATTCGTAGATACTCGTCTACTGCATCTGCACTATAACCATAAGCTAATTGCCTTATTGCTGCAGTGCATTTTTGTAACGGAGTGAAACCGAGCTTTCCAACTCTATTTCGGCGTTGTTGAAAGAACACATTATTTTCAACAACCTTTTCCATTATTCTGCAAAACAAGGGTCTCCGCATTCTAAATCGACGACGAAATTGTCGACCTTTGTACACTGGATTACTAGCAAAGTAATCGTTGTACAAACGGTTATGTCCCTCCTC
This sequence comes from Salicornia ramosissima, assembly GCA_951394345.1. Taxonomy (NCBI): domain Eukaryota; kingdom Viridiplantae; phylum Streptophyta; class Magnoliopsida; order Caryophyllales; family Amaranthaceae; genus Salicornia; species Salicornia ramosissima. Next base: position 51,468,801 of record OX596240.1, on the reverse strand, counting down.
ACGGTTTCGATCAACCGTCGCAACTTCATTAGCATTGTGTGTGCTTCGAATTCTACATTGTGAAGATGGTATATATATTTGGGATTTGATTTGTGATGAAGTCGTGCATATTGTCTTCAAATCCTCTACCATTCCATCTGTAATGACCCAGATTTTATTGGTGTTTTTGCCGATAATTATGTGTATTTATGTGTGTTTTTGTGTTAGTTCAAATCTATTTTGAACTATTTATTTTATTTTATGTGAATAATCTCGATTTAATTCGAATTATTTTATTTTCAGTTTTTATTATTTATGTTAATTATTATTTAATTGATTAGAATTTTATTATTTAATTTTCTAATTAATTATCTAATATTTTGGGCCAAATCGATTATTGCATGATTAGTCATGCGGTTTTTGCAAATTAGCCCAATTAATCACGAGAGCCCATTTTTAGGCCCATTTTGCTCTCTTGGTCGGTTTCTTAAGTGGCATGGCAAGGCTTGCCACTTGCCTTGTGTTCACACCTTGACTCACTCTATAAATAGATGAGTTAGAAAGGCTTAAACCTCATTTTGCTCATTTGCCATCTAATGCACTTGCCATCAAAGTTCAATCACCAAAACTCCCTCCACTTTCTCCTTGCCTCACGCCATTCATGAGCAATTGAAGCCATCAATTGTTCATCATCTTTCTTAACCCAAAACTTAAAGATTCATGCCCTATTGATCTTTGAGTAACCTAAACACAATTTAAACACAATTATTTTTATCCAAGATCGTTGGTTCGGGTTGGGTTTTGATCGTGCTCGTGTAGAGGGCCGTGTGTGGGTGCAGCCGTGTGTGCGAGTGGTGCAGTGGCTGTGCGTGGTGCCGTGCAAGGGCAGCAGCCAGGCCGTGCAAGTGCAGCAGGCTCGAGGGTTTGTGTGTGTGCAGTGGCTGGGCAGCCGTGTGGTGCGTGGTGGTGGTGCCGTGTTCGTGTTTGCTTGGGCCGTGTGTACTTTGTTCCGGGCAGCAACTTTTGTGTTGTTATAGTGTGTAATCTTCGATAAGGTAACATGCTTACTCAACCTATTTGGTATACTATGTTTATAGTATGAATTAAATGCATGTTTGGGTAGTTTATTGATGATTATTCATGATTTTATGTATGATTTTATAATCTGATTTTTATGTGATTATATGAGGATTTTGATAAAGGTTTTTCATGGATTTATGATTGATTATGTGTTGTAATGTGATCATGATTATTATGTCAAAGTTTGATGAATTTTGGGTTAGTATAAGTGGTAATTTTCGAATGATAATGATGATATGCGTGTGGTATGTATGAGTTTGGATGAGTTCTTGGTTGAAGATCTTGAATCTTGATTGAGTTCTTGGTTGAAGATCTTGAATCTTGAATGAGTTCTTTATGAGTTCTTTATGATTTCTTTGAGTTCTTTATGAGTTCTTGATGGGTTCTTTGAGTTTCTTGGATGAGTCTTGAAAGTTAAAGAAAGTGGGTTGTAAGTTAAAGAAAGTTAAAGATTGAGGTATAATTGGTTAAAGAATGATTAAAGATTGTTGAATTATGATTGGTTAGACTCAAGATTAAGGCTAGAGGCAGTTCTTGAGAATAACTTCGATAATTAACTAGTTAATTTCGAGAATCAAGGCTAGAGGCAATTCTTGAACTTAATTTAGTTATGTTGGGTAATAATAATGAATAAAATGATTAAGCTGAATAAATGAATTAATTAATTAGTTAGCTTGATTTCATTTTTAGACGCCTGATACTTTGAGTAAGATTCATTGTATTTGGGTTAAGACGTTGCCCCTATTCCATCCGCGGTATTGGGATAGTTGGAGTCATACTATGTGATCTTTGTGAATTTCCAGTAAGATTGGTTTCACGGGACATGGATTTCCAGTAAAATTGGTTTCATGGGGTTTGAGAGTAAGATTCTCAAATCCGAGCATAGTAGAAAGTTCGAATGCGTAAGATGCGTTCGTACGAGCACAGTCCGGTCTAGAATATGAGTGATTGCGCCAAAGATAGTTGATTAATTAGGATGATTCGAGTCGAGTTCACGTTTGGGTTGATCTTGCACTTTGATTATTGACCTGATATTGTTTATTTGATTTGTGCTATGTGCATGTGTATTCCCATTAGGGTGAGTCAGTTATGTTACTCGCCACTGATGGTGGACTGTTGTATATTTTTCAGGTATTTCTGATGATGATACTCTTGCTTAGCTTTGGGTTGGGTGAGCGACGTTGTTATTACTGTTATCTGTTGTATTTACTGTGTTCTATTGTTTTAGATAGTGATGGAGTTATATAGATTTTGTATGTTGTTGAATAGACTTTTATACGTTGTTTTAGACTCTGACGTGTGGTTGGAGTTACTTGTGTTTTAGTATTCCTAGTTTGACTTTTGGACTAGTTATGTACAAACTTGTGGGTATTTGTACGTTTTGGAATGATTAATAATATTTCGAGGAATTAGTTTTAATTTCTTAAGTATTTGAGTTGTAGTTTATAACTATTCGACTCGTCGGTTTCTTCCGCGCCGATTTAAGCGAGTCGGGTCGTTACACCATCACTTGAAGAACTAGAGGAAGATGAGTATTTTTTGGACATTTTGATGTCAAAAAAAATGACAACAGAAAATATGAAGATATGTGTAGTAGAAAATGAAATTTGAAGTAGAAATGATGTTAATGTATAATATTATTGATTGGAGGTTTCCTTTATATAGGAAAAAAAGGATAAGATTTTAGATTTTTTAGATATTTTTGGATAAAATTTTCAGATTTTTTAGATTTTTAGGATAAGATTTTCAAATTTTTAAGATATTTTTGGATAACATATTTTCAGATTTTTTTAGATAAGATTCTCTGAAGATAACATTTTCAGATTTTTAAGAAATTTTCAGATTTTTTAGATAAGATTCTCTGAAGATAACATTTTCAGATGCTTACATATCATATTCGTGTTAGTTCTTTCAAATATCGTGTCAGATTTGTAGATATTGTTAGTATAATTAAAATACATAAATAATAAATAAAATACATAAATAATAAATAAAACACATAACTAAAATTCATAACTAAAATTCATATAACTGAAATACATAAATAAAATACATAACTAAAATACTTAACTAAAATTCATAAAAAAAATACATAAATAAAATACATAAGTAAAATGCATAACTAAAATGCTTAACTAAAATGCATAACTAAAATACATAACTAAAATGCATAACTAAAATTAATAAGTAAAATGCATAACTAAAATTCATAAGTAAAATGCATAACTTGCTACATTAATCTACATTTCACCATAAAGCTGCTGAATTAAATTTAATTTCACCATACTTTCGGCATGTCAAATTTTGTTGCCATTGAAGCAGTGTGATTTTCTGCTTGCCTCGCCTCCCACTTTTTCTCCTCAAACTCTAATTTTTTGCGGCGTGTCTCCATCATTTGAGAATACAATTCATTGTGTTTATCTATTGAAATAGCAACATTAGGTGCTACCTGTTTACCCTTTCGTTTAGCCTTGGCTTTTTTAACACCATCAGGCCTATTGATACCACCCGAAGTGAAGCTACCGGCTCTCATGCCTGTGTCACCATCTTCATCAACTCTATTTCTTTTTCCACTACTAGCACTTCCTTCAGTATCTTCTTCGGCATTTGCGGTTTCCCTTTCTTTCTTCGACATGGCCCACCTCATTTTTCGCCTCCACTTTGGATACTGACAAAGCATCCTCCAACCAAGCTCACACAAGAAGTTCCTTGTAGGTGTGGTTGATGCTCGAAATAAAGTGTGAGCTGTTTGAACTGTGTTGTCCTCGTTGTAACCGCTACCCGTTGCCTTCTTTGCTTCTTCATAGCAACCAACCCATAGATTTATGTTGCTAGCCATTCGTCTCCATCGATTTTCCAGCATTTTTGAGGTTCTCACCGGCAACTCATGTGGTCGATTCACTTGAGTGGCATCCCACGATTCTGCCACTTTCCTCCAAAGCACAGACGCTTTTTGGTTGGTACCAATAATAGCATCAGTGCAATGTTCCATGTAGCATGCGATTAAAGCTTCGTCCTCTTTTACCGACCAACTACGTGCAGCCGATGACATAGCACGTGGTTGAATCGACACCACTGGAGGAGATATAATCGGTTCTTGGGTCTCCGGAACGCTTTCATCTTCGCTTTGATGGCCATGAAATTCATTATTACTACCTTGATAACAATGAGGAGAGTAATCATTATTATCAGACATTTGATGAACATCATGGACATTGGAAGGAGGTGTTTGTTGTTGTTGAGGAAATTGAACATTTGAAACATTTCCTCCAATATTTTGTAAAATTTTTGGAATTCTGGATTTTGTAGCAAATTAGGATCAATATTATTCAAGTTAAATGGATCCATTTACTTAAATATTTTTTAGTACTTTGATAAAAAAAATATATATGAAGGTTTGAAATTTAGAGGAAAAAATTATATGAAAATTTGAAATTTTACTAATTTTTTTGAACAAACTGATTTTTTTTATGTATGTCAAAGTATAGCAAAATGGGTGTCTATTTATAGATCTCAAAAAATTATGACCGTTGGTAAATTTTTTTTTTTTAATTTAAAAATAAGTCGAAAATTGCCGTTATAAAAATTATAACGTTGCAATTTAAAAAAATGCAGCAGTGCCCAATGAGAAGCGTCCGCGTGGCGCACTTCCTGCGTCCAGCACAGGCCTGTCGGGCGCGTGTCACACACGTGCGGCGTGGGCGCATCAGCGCTTGACACGCGGCCCTTGCCTCCCAGTTTTCAAAGCTCTAAAATCTGCCATGAACCATATTATTCTCGTGAGGATTTTTTTTTTGGTACTTACTCACTGATACCATCACTTTATTTTTCACTTTTGCTATTTTTTTCTTCGTGAGTGTTATTTTTACCCATTGCTGGCAGTGCTCTTACTACCATTGTTTCCCTTGATTTAAATATGACAAAAGATATTCATAATGATGGTAAAACTTGTAACAATAATATTAATATTTTTTTATAGGATCAATAATATGAATAATTAGTATGGATTAGTGATTTAAATTTAACTTTTTTGTCAAATAGTTATTATCATGGAAGGTAAGTATTATAATTAAATCTTATCCAACGCCCAGCTTTTGCCTTATTAATAGTAATATTGTCTCTTTTGTTTGCGCTTAAAAAAATAAGGATCTAGAAATTTATTGTTAGATAATAAACTAACATTAAGTGTACTCGAACAATAAAACAATAAGTATTAAAATATTGGAATTTGAGATAATAATGAATGTTGGGTGAGTTGGTAAGTGTATACAATTAATGTGTTATAGTCTTGAGTTCAAACCTCACTACGAACATTTTTTTAATAATTAAACACCCAAACAAAATCCTACATGGAAATATTGCATATGTGGCGGAACTCAGGCGAGAGATGATGCTTGTGTGTCAGCTTACGTGTCGCATAACTGGTGCTTCGCGCACCTTTTAATAGATTGGTTTGTACTTTATGGATTAAAATTTAACACATACATTTAAAAAAAATCACCAAAATGCATATTTTTTTTCTCCTATATTAATACACCTATATTGCCATATTTTATTCAACCCCGAAAAAATAAGTCTTTTTCCATACAATTTTTGCATTTATTTGTAAAAAAAAAAAAGATCAAGTATTGTGCTTTATTAATCATAATTATATGCATATTACATTGAATTATATTTTGTAAATAAAAAGGCGGGGTAGGGGAAAAAAATTGATGAATCTTTTTTATTTAGTTCATGGATAAGAGGAAAATTTGAAAATGGTTTGGTTTGGTGATGTGGATGAGAGAGAAAATGTGATAGTGACCCATGAACCTTTTTATTTTTGTTCATGCGTAATGGATAAGAGTATCATTATCAGCAAACCCACAAAAAAAGTTCACATATTTCTCTCTCATCCACATCACCTAAACCAAACCATTTACGATTCACCTCTTAACAACAAACCACAAAAAATTATATAATATTAACTAAAAGGAAAGTTTTGTATTTTTTTAGAATGAAAATATTTCAAAATATATAGTTTTAAAAAATAAAACACAAACATCAAAATTCATATTTTAAAATTCTCTAAAATTAGATACACATATTGGTATAATTTTTCACACAAATATTTTCTTATTTATTAGTATAATTCTCTATTATATAAAAATGTCTAAAATACCAATCTTCCCTTATGAAATAAAGATAATTAAAATATAAATTAAATTCAATCAATCAATAACAAATAATGAATTATCAATGAAAAAGCAAATAATTATTTATTCCCCAAAAAATATAATAATTTTTTATCTTTTGAAATGAAAATATCACAAAATTAATAATTCACAAAAATAAATAAAAGCAGCAAAATTAATATTTTTGATTTTTTTTACAAATAGACACCCATATTTAAATAACTTTTCACGTTAAATTTTTTATCTTTTAATTACAATAAAAATTTGATCAGAGATAGTGTAGTAGATGAAATTATATTTTGTTCAATTAAACAATCATAATTTTATTTTCAACAAGCTCATAAATAATGTATACAAACATTATTATACTTCCCCTGATTTTTTTTAGTTGTTACACTTTTGGAATATATGTTAGAGATAAAATATCAAAGTGTAATAACTAAAAAAAATGGAAGTATAAGATACTCATACATTAAAGCACGCGTAGTGTGCATATAAGGCAAGTAGATATTATAAACCCACCAATATATGTATTAATTAAGTGCCTTTTTCGTCAAAGATTATTCTTTCTTAATCCCCTTTTAATTTCAAATGGGAACAACATTTGAAACATAATGAGTTTTATTTAGGACATACTTGGATATATATATGTGTTAAGTCAAAAAAATTTAAGAGAAAGTATTGGGTCAGACCGTCTGACCTAATACTTTCTGTCTGACGGGTCTATATCACGTTCATTTCTCTTCTTCGTCCTTTCCATTTTCTATTGCTGAATATATTTTGGTCTTATTCTTCATTCCTTTTTTCTTCTTTTCCCTACTAAAGTGCTAAGTCTGTAACAACTTATATTACACGTCGCATCTCTTCTCCATGGATTTCATTTGTCACATTATTTTCGATGTACCATTTGCTTGTTTGTAGCAAAGCTTTCATGTTATTTCAACGAAGTACTCCGTATTTCATGAATCTTTCCTGTAATGTTTTTCTGTAGAATTTCTTTCTGGAGAAATTTATGGGAACTAGGAACATGTTTAAACCATGAGAATAGAAGAGGAGAAATTAATGGAGTTTGAAAAGCAAAATTGGTAATGCCCAACAAGTATTCGACGAAAGGTCTGAAAGAGTAACAAAAAAAACGAAGGCTTAATTTCGCCCCAAAAATATGGTGTTGAATCTGTTGATGGTGGAACTGGAGATATCAATTAGCGACAAATTAAAGCAATAATCTCCAAAATGATATCGTTAATGGAGAACTGGAGAAGAAGACGTTTGCCTCAAAAATGTGATTTTCAAAACCTGGTATTATTTTTGTCCAGGTTAGTGTTGTCCACTGTCCAGATCACTCATCACTTGGTCCAAGTTAGTTAAATTTTCGTCCAGGTCAAGATTCTATGTTAGGGTCAATTACAATTTCGTCCAGGTTATTTTTTTTTTATCCAGGCTAGGTTAGTGCTTATTTTGTTCAGGTTAGTGCTTATGTTATCCAATCTAGTACTTATTTTGTCCAGGCTAGTGGTTATTTGACCATATTAGTGTTTATTTGACCAGGTTAGTGTTTATTTTGAACAGTGCTTATTTCGTCCAGGTTAGTGTTTATTTTGTCCTGGTTAGTGCTTATTTTGTCCAGGTTAGTGCTTATTTCGTCTAGGTTAGTGTTTATATTTTTCAGATGAGTTTAATTTTTCAGTTAGACTCGTCTGACAGCAACATTCTGTCAGACTTGTCTGACACAATACATTCTCAAAATTTAATGAAGAAGATATATCTGTGCCATTAATTTTTTCTTAATAATATGTAAGATTTGATTGAGTTGTTTAATTGAATTAATCGATATTGCTATTTTTTATAACATTAGATTGTTAAAATTTTACTATCAAAATTTAAAATTGTCATTTTGATCCTTTATATGTTGAAAATAATTCTAAAAGATGATATTTATTAATTCTTGTTATTTGGGATACAAATTTAGACATTTTTTTTTATAAATGAGATTATAAATATTAGATTTAGAACACAAAATAACATTGCGGTTATAAATCTCTAAATCCGTTGGGTCAACCCGAACCCGGAGGATCTGGGTCATGGATAAGATATCTAAAACCCGAATTGAACCCCATAACAATTCGCTTTAAGTAACTCGAAACTAGTGCTCCGTATCAAGTTAGCGTAACCCAACCCAACTTGTTTGACACATCTAGTGCAGTGTCAACCCGTTTACTTAAACGAGAGTTGAAACTTGAAACCCCCAACCTTAATCCGACACATCTATTAATGTGTCATATTATGTCGACCCGTTTACTTAAACGGATCAAGCATTTTAACCCAAACTCATTTATAAGTTATAACGATTGAATTTCATGTCGGGGCATAAGGGTCATGTGGAAATTTTCCCTATCTGCTGGCTGCTGCTAGGAGACATTAAAGAGGCTTTATTTAGACTCAAGCATTTTCGACAAAGATATCCGAACATCGTGAAACCCGAATGTATGTATGTATTGCCGTCCTCTCATCTGTATGAGTGTATGGGAGATTTTCTCGTCGAGCGTGGGTCCCGTCTCTGACAAAATTTCAGATCTAACTTTGAATTTCTTTTCTTCCTTGTTAATAAATACTCCCTCTGTCTCAAATTACTTGCTACAATTTCCTTATTTGGATGTCCAAAATACTTGCTACATTTCCTTTTATAGTCTATGACTCCACATATATTTTACATTTTTATTCTCTTTAAGCCAATCAATTTCTTCCACTTAACTTTACCAATAGTGGGCCCACATAAAAAAATTTAATTTGTTCCAAAATGGAATGTAGCATATAAAATGCGACGGAGGGAGTAAATAAATAAATAAAGCTTTGTATTATGGATTGTAATCCGAGTATATAATTCCACTCTTTTGGAGACTAGACTGGAGTAGCTCTACTTTTACAGTTATATATATATATATATATATATATATATATATATATACTTCGTATATACTTCGTATATATACTTCGTATATACACTATCTTCTTATTATTTGCAACGATGTAGAGAGGAAAAGTGTCAAATCGTTACAAATAATAAGAAACGGAGGTGGCATATATACACTTCTATTATACTTGTACACATTTTCTTTAAAAATTGTAAAGGCTATACAGAGCTGGTAAAAGAAAATAATTAAGGTAAGGGTTTCCAATTCCAATTCCAATTATCAATCATTTGTTGGAGTGTAATTTTGAGTTTATTTAAGTTGCCTACGTTTCATTGATTTCCTTTCCTTTTCTCTCTGATTTGGATCCATCTCTGTTTTTCACGCCAACGGCTGAAGCAGTCATCAATAATTAGGAATTGTCGTTTTGACGGAGTTCACTGTTCTCCCCTTCCCCCTCTCCTCTTTCTTGCTTTCGGTAAGTTTTTCTTTAATCTCTCAAGTTATTGCAGTTTTCTCCGATTTGTTTATTTTGATTTACTTTTTTCCGCCATTGGAGGTTTCTTGAATTGCATTGTCTTTTCTTTTGTTTTTTGTGGGCTGTAAATTAGGTATCTGATTTGGATTGATGCGTTTTCTTTTATTCGATCTGGTGGTTTCAGCTGTGTTTTCCTATTAATTTGGTTAGTGGAAGAAGAAGAAGAAGAAAAGGGAGGGTGATAGGACCATTACATTAATGGCGAACAAAACGTCGGGTGACAGTAGGACAAGGAGTTCGATATCTGTATTTATTGTAGTAGGTTTATGTGGGTTCTTCTATTTGTTGGGTGCATGGCAGAGAAGTGGATTTGGGAAGGGGGATAGTATTGCTATGGAGATTACCAAAAGTGGGGCGGATTGTGCGGTCCTCTCCAACTTGAATTTTGAGACTCATAATGGCGGCGAGATTAAGACCGGGGATTCTGCTATGAATACTAAAGTGTTTGAGCCGTGCAAGCCCAAGTACACGGACTACACTCCGTGCCAGGATCAGAAGCGTGCCATGATGTTCCCAAGGGATAACATGGTTTACAGAGAAAGGCACTGCCCTACTGAAGAAGAGAAGCTGCATTGCCTCATTCCAGCACCTAAGGGTTATGTAACTCCATTTCCATGGCCTAAGAGCCGTGACTATGTGCCTTATGCTAATGCCCCTTATAAAGCTTTGACTGTGGAGAAGGCTATTCAAAACTGGATCCAGTATGAAGGAAATGTTTTTAGGTTCCCAGGTGGCGGGACACAGTTTCCCCAAGGAGCGGATAAATATATTGATCAACTTTCTTCTATCCTTCCTATTAAGAATGGTACTGTTAGGACTGCTCTTGACACTGGTTGTGGGGTATGTTGTGTTTCTCTTCTTTCATGTGATCTCCTTTATCAGTTTTGATGTAAATAAATGTGGGTGTTTGTTTTTCCAAGCGAACTTGTTTCCCTGTGTTAGGTTGCAAGTTTGGGAGCATATCTTTGGAGCAGAAATGTCATTGCAATGTCATTTGCTCCTAGAGATTCCCATGAAGCTCAAGTACAGTTTGCTCTTGAAAGAGGGGTACCTGCTGTTATAGGTGTTCTTGGAACTATAAAGATGCCATATCCATCAAATGCTTTTGACATGGCACATTGTTCTCGCTGCTTAATTCCTTGGGGTGGAAATGGTAAGTTTTGGGGTTGTTTGATACTCTGATCAAGTGATCAGTCTGATATCATTTAGGCCGAAATAAGACCCAAAAAAAGTTTAAAACTCTATAAATATGCCCTTAAGTAGGCGTGTGTACGTGGAATGAGGAGGAATGAAAACGCTTTCTTACAAATTTTGGTTGAAAATGTTTTCAACAGGTGCAAAACAATTTTTCAGCCAAATTTTCTGGCCCAAACCAAACAATATATAAGGAAAGCAGTTTCATGTAAAATATTTTTCGTCCTACCAAAATACCAAAGAAACTCTAAATTGTAGGTACACATGCTCCTCAACACGGTGGATGTTGATACGTGTGAATTCTAGCAAAATTTTCAAGTTTCTTTCAGTCATACTTGACTGTACTTGCACTAGCTAATCTGCACTGTTCTGGTTTTGGCCTCTTGCAGGTGGACAGTACTTGATGGAAGTTGATCGTGTTCTTAGACCGGGTGGCTACTGGGTGCTTTCAGGTCCTCCAATCAACTGGAAGAATAATTACAAGTCATGGCAACGGCCTATGGAGGATCTGCAGCAAGAACAAGATAATATTGAAAAGATTGCTAAACTTCTTTGTTGGGAAAAGAGACATGAGAAGGGTGAAATAGGAGTTTGGCAAAAAAGTCTAACTGCTGACTCATGTCGCGGTAGATTAGATGAGTCCCAGGCCACCATATGCAAATCCAATCCTAATGATGTCTGGTATGTTTATGTCACAAGTGTTTATATTTAGAACTAGGTATTTATTTCATGTGACGCATGGTGCTTTTAAACATTAGTTTTAATAATGTGAAAGTATTGGATCAGACCGTCTGATCCGATACTTACCGTCAGACCAAAATTTTACCACAACTATCTGACATATTTGATGTTATTGATGCAAGTGGCTTCGCGACGACCATTATCTGCCATCATCTGCTTTGTTCTTCCCCCTCCTTTCCTGTTCTTTTCCCCCTTCCCTTGTTCAATGAAATGTCCATTATCTGACATCATTGATCGGTGTCGTTCGAAGCTAAATTGATGTCGACTTGCATATTCTTCCACAATTCTTCTAGGTAGTAAGAAGCTTTTTCCAGGTTCAGTTTTTTTCTAGGTATTCAATTTTTTTTGTCTAGGTCTTTTCTATTTTCGTCCAGGTTTGTCCATATTTGTCTAGGTTTGTCTACATTTGTCTAGGTTTGTCTACATTTGTCCAGGTTTGTCAACATTAGTCCAGGTGTGTCCAGATTTATCCAGATTTGTCCATGTTTGTCTAGATTTGTCCAGGTTTGTCCATATTTGGCCAGGTTTGTCCATATTTGTCCAAATTCAACAACATGTGTCCAAGTCTAGTGGACTAGTCTGAGAGAAACATTGCTGTCAGACCGGTCTGACACAATGCCTTCTCTTTAATAAATTCATAACAAGTGTGCTATTAGGAGTTCTTCAAAGTATGCTATATGAAATGTCATATTAATAAATGCAAATTCATTCATATTGTTCAAAAATTACAATCTATCCCTCCTATATTTTGATGTCGTAAGTTCGTTTATCCAGTTGGGTTTCACGCTGCTGGTCCTAAATCCGGATAAAGGAGGAAGGTTGCGGTAGGCATGTGACAACTGACAATCAACGTAAAAATATGTCACATTCAGGCGTATGGTTGGACGAGAATAGTACTAAGATGAGTGACCTCCTAGGAAGTCCTTTGTGTTTCCTTGTTGCCATCCCCATTGACCCCGTGGTTGGCCGAGAATAGTATTAGGATGGGTGGCCTCTTAGGAAGTCCTCGTACCATTACTTTGAGATTAAGGTGCAGCGTAAGAAGAATAAGTTCGTTTATCCATAGACTTTTGATATTACCATTAGGGAGGAGGAGATTGACAACTATGGATGAGGCAAGTGGTACTTATCAAGAAGATGCAAATCAAACTTCTTGTTCTATCATTGTCTTTGATGACGGAGCCTTTTGAGATTTATTTTTTCTTTTCTTAATTTTCGGGTGTTGAAACTTGAAAGAATGAGGTTGTTAGTTGTTTTCTGCCTCTCGTAAATGTTAAATGATTATTGAACTCTGTGTGGCATGATGGTTGCTGCGTTCATTTTGGCATCGGGCCAAACTAAAGATGACCCAATGTAAATTACAAACCGGTTATAAATTACAAACCGGTTATAAATTACAATAATGAGAATGAATTTACATGTAAATTTGGAAGTAAAATCAATATCCGTTCTCTTGGTGGTGCTAGTTTACTTTCAAGTTTCAATTTATCTAATTTTCTTCACAAATATCCATTCTTATCCAATACCACATTTCTTAATAGTAATGGATGGTAATGGGATATACTACCACTGTATTGCAATACTCGCTCCATGCTATACAGACTCCTAGGCAAAAAATAGATTTAAATTGGGAGATAGAGTGAAAAATTAATAATTAATTGAGCCACAACAAACGTAGAGTTAAAAATTATAAAAAAAAAACTACAAATGGGTTACTTTTTTACTAAATTACTAAATATACAAAAAAAATATTTGTTGCAAGTATTGCATTACAGTCTAAAATGACAAAAGTTGCGAGTATTGCGATACAAAGGTAATATGTAGAAAATTCAAGCTTGAGAATGAGGATATGTGTCTGTGGAGATTATAAGTTTTCTTACTTTACTAAAATTATACTTTAATTTTTTTCCCATTAGTACGATCTAAAACCAACCACCAAACAGGCGGTAAAACATGTGCAGGCAATGTTTTGTTATTATAATGAATTAGTAATATGAATTTTATATAATTGCCCATCATTTTAGTACCAGGATTATTAAGTTTTTTCTATTCTCGGATGAAAGATACGGATAGCTTATGAAATTCCATGTAATGCAGCATTAGTCACTGCTAACTATTGCGTCATTATGTTTTGGGTTTTTCGATTGGGTTCGGTTGGGTTAATCTCCTCAAATATCAAATACATGTATTATTTATTGAAAAAAAAAAGAGAAAATGAAAAGATGACATGAGAGGGTGTGGTAACCCTTGGTCTCCAAGGTGAAGCAATTGAGTAGTCTTTGCATTTATTATTCTAGGTAAGGGCATTGACTATTGAGGATAAGATTGTTGATAAGGTTGTTGATAAGGTTGTAGAGGCTTGTATGACAAGCTTGAGAAAGCCTATAAATATGAGTATTTGGGCACTAGAAGATGGGTGCACAAAAATAGAAGGGTGCACAACAACAAGAAGGTGTCTGTGTGTGTACCAAGTGTTCCAAAAGTAGTACCTCAAGAAGAGCACAAAAGAAGAAGAGTGCTAAAGTGAGGAGTGACAAAAAATGTAAGGTCACGGTTGGGTTGTGTGGGTGTTCGTACAAGTGATGTTTTTGTACAACACCGAGTGAGTAAGTGAAGGTGGTGTTAGCGGCGGTACAAGATGTGTTCTTGTGTCGAAAGTCTTTCTAATATGTTGGTCAGGCGGCGTGTCTCGTTAGCTAGACGATTGGTTGATTGTTTGTGGTGATGTTCTTCTAGTAGCTCCACCGTGAGATGGTGTTGGAGGATGAGAGCACAAATCCACAAGTGTGAGAAGGAGTAATTTGGTGTGAGGCAAACACAATATTAGTGGGAGGGTGTTTAGGATTAGATTAGTGGAAGTACCAATGTGAAGGGTACAAGTAGCACTTTATTCTAAACACATGTTGTCTAATATTGTTGTTGTAGTGGTATCCATTGTACTCCCAAATATATTATAGTGAAGTTTTGTCTCTGGAGATCGAGACCGTGGTTTTTCCCTAGTTTAAGAGGGGTTTCCACGTAAAAATATCGTGTCTTATTTCGTACTTTATTTTCCTTCCTGATGGTATTTTTATTAGTCACTCGTTTCCTAACAGGTTCTAATTTCACTTCAGAAATCTTATGGTCCAAATTCCAAAGAAATAGTAAAGGTTTCAGTCATGTGGATTGGGAGTCATACTCTTGTAGTCTTGTCATATATGTCATCCATATTTTTCTTTCTAGTGAACTCGTTTTCTCTCCGTTTGCTTTCTTAGTTTGATTTTTGTCCTTACGTTGTTCCCAGGTACAAGAAAATAGAGACTTGTGTCACGCCATTCCCAAGTGATGCTGCTGGTGAGCAGCTGAAGCCATTTCCTGAGAGGCTGTATGCTGTACCACCCAGGATAGCTAGTGGATCTGTTTCTGGAGTTTCAGTTGATGTGTATTTGAAGGACAACAGTCAATGGAAAAAGCATGTTAAGGCTTATAAAAGAATCAATAGGCTACTTGATACTGGTAGATACCGTAACATTATGGATATGAATGCTGGGTTAGGAGGTTTTGCAGCAGCAATCCATTCTTCCAACTTGTGGGTTATGAATGTAATGCCAATCATAGCTGAGAAGGACACCTTGGGTGTTATATATGAGCGTGGGCTAGTTGGAATCTATCACGACTGGTATTTGATGGTTTCCCACTTTTTAATCAGCCTTAGTCTTTACACTAAATACTCGGGCAGATTTTTCCCTGTATCTGAGGTTTACATTGACCTGATATCTTCCTGTTGCAGGTGTGAGGGTTTCTCTACATACCCAAGGACATATGACTTGATTCACGCCAATGGTGTCTTCAGTTTATACAAAAACAAGTATGCCTTTTCAATTCATTCTACAAAAAAATCAAAATTTTGAGCATTGTTGTATTCTGTATGAAAGTGGTATATGTGGTATTGTGTGGATTGCTAATGCTCGCTTAAGAACTGTGCTAGTCAAGAATGTTGGATTCTGGTTCTTCCAAATCATACTACAGTCAGGATAATAATTTATATTTACAAATCAAGATTTTTTTTGTGTTATTGGAGTGATCACCTTTTTTCTATGTTTATGGTTTCTTTCTGCTGCAATGGTGAGTGTTTCATATGATGTATGCTATCCCATCTAATAGAGGTCAAAGGATAATGCTCACAAACCAGATAAATATGTCAAATAAGAGGTTAAGTCATTGTTTTTCACCCCTACCCCCAATCACCATGGCAATGTGTTCATTTATTGGGGAAGCCATTGTCTACTTTTTCCTTGTTCTCAAGGTTTTCATCTGATGAATGCAGATGCAATTTGGAAGACATTCTGCTAGAGATGGACCGTATTTTGCGTCCTGAAGGAGCAGTAATTATTCGGGATGAAGTGGATGTGCTAATAATGGTGAAGAAGATGGTAGCTGGGATGAGATGGGACACGAGACTGGTGGATCATGAAGACGGTCCATTGGTTTCTGAGAAGATACTGGTTGCAGTTAAGCAGTATTGGACTGTTGGTGGAGGTAATAGCACATCCATCCAATGATATGCCCCACCAGAAAAAGGAAAAAACAACAAAAAAAAAAAGAATGAGCTCTCATGCTTTCCCCTGGTAATGTCACAAACCATATAAGTATCACACATTCTGAAACTGAAAATCCACGTTTGCTGGTGAGCGTCTTATCACTGGTTCGTTGAGCCAATGAATTGTACAACAACCTGTTAGATTGCTTCATGTGCTTGTCTCCTTTAACCTGCAGTTACCCTTCTTATTAACTAGTTGTTAAGCTATAGTATAGATAATTTTAGTTTCCTCTTTGCTGGGTTAAAAAAAGTCATTTGTATGTGTTTTTATTTTCAAACTGTAATCAATAAAAATTGCATTTTTGAAGAATCTGTAACACTATTTATAATTAATTGAGCTTGTTATGTTAAAAGTTAGGTTTTTTAATGCTAAAAAAGTTTGTTTTGAAGAAAAATTATTCTGCTAGATGGTCTGATTGGAGACCTACTGAACTATACGTACATATATCATATATGTGTGTGAATGTAGTAAAAGGAGGAAATATACATGTAGCCTTCCTTACAAACAGTGAAGAAACTGGTTTACAATTGAGACTGTTCTATTGTTGCTGGAAATCCTGGAATGGTTATTTGCTATATAATGACTTTAGTGAACCTGGCAAAATTCTACTGTAGTTTGTAAGAAAAGAAACTGTAAAGTAGCTTCTGAGTTCTGATAATGTTGGTGAGGTCTTTAGATCTTCTCAAACCTTGCTTGTCAATGTTTGGTGGGAGCTTAGATATCATATCCTGTGCTACTATTCTACTAATATCAATAATCTTAGGGTTTAGGGTATGGAGTTTTCAATATTTTATGTATGGGGAAAAAGTGTTCATACTGCGTATGGGAAATAATTTTGGCACTCCTCTCCCTTACTATTCATGTGAGAGGGGGAGGAGTACCAAAATCAATTTTGGGAGTGCCAAAATCATCAGCCAATGCCTATGTATTTATACTTTTTCAATCAGGAATACTGCAGAAACTTAATTACGGAGTATTGTAAATAATGTTACAACTTACAAGTCAAGGTTTTCCACCAAGGTCAAGGGTATGCCAACTTCCAACGGCTCAGTTTGAATGTACAAGGTTCAACGAAACCTGACTTTATTACTTGCACAAAGGAGAATAGTAAGGCCATGTTTCCTTGATTGAATTTTGTTGAAAAGAGAATTTAATGGAACTTTAGAGAATTGAACTGAATTTGTTTTGTTTTGTTTTGTTTTGTTTTGTTTTGTTTTTTTTACTTTTTATTTTTTTTATTGTTGACGCAAAAGCCATATGGAAAAGTCGTTTAGAAAATCCTCGTCAGAAAAGTCATTTGGAAAATCGTCGTCGGAAAAGTCAGTCAGGAAACCCTTGGTGGAAAAGTCACTCGCGAATTGAAATTAATGGTATTGAAGGGAATTTAAGAGAAATGAAGAGAACTTATAATGTAAAAAGTGTGGAGAGGCAAAGGGTAGAGTGTCGGGACTAGGGAGAGAGAGTCTTCCGCGAATGAATGCTAAGCCCTGTCATTTATAGCATGAAGGATCCAATAATAACGCGACATGTGCCATGAGCCTATTTGCTACATGTGAGACTCGTTAAGACTCTTTAATCCCATCAAAATAATATATAAGGGGAGCCAGAGATTATGAGGAGAGATTAATTTACTTCCTTAACCTCTTTATCTCATCATGTACCAAACAAAGGATAAGGATTATATTAGTGAAATTTCACTCATTAAGTCACTATAATCATCCATTTTTTTAATCACTCTAACCCTTATCCCTCAAAACAAACATCCCGTAGGTTATCTAAATTGTTTTTTTGATCCAAACTAAAAGTGTCTTTTAACCTAAAAGCCATCGATATTTTTTTAGTGCAAAGTAATGAAAATTGATTTTGACACACATTGAATTGATTTTAGCACCAGCTTTAAGTAAAACATATTAAAAAAAAAATTACTCTCAAAATTGAATGTCAATATAAACTTTTAAAGTGGCAATCATCTTCTAAAGCAATGATAGGAACTAAAATCAACTGCATCTAGCCTGCAAAATCTCAATTTCTAGAGTGGGTTGCTAAACGTCGCCCGCATATTACTTAAAATCGCCCACAACCAAAAGTAAAAAGATAAAATTGCCCTTGATTTAAAATTACACCATAACGACTTAGATTAAATATACAACGACGTCGGACACCACGCCATGACCTCGACCACCACCGCCGCCACCACCACCACTACCATGGTGGTGGTTAAAATTTTTTTTAATAAGGGAAGGGGCGTCCAGATCAGACGCCCCCCAACCATGGTAGGGGCGTCTGGACGCCCCAACAATATACAACGACGTCGGACACCACTCCATGACCTCGACCACCACCGCCGCCGCCACCACCACGGTGGTGGTGGTTAAATTTTTTTTTTTAATAAGGGGAGGGGCGTCTAGATCAGACACCCCTACCATGGTCGGGGCGTCTGATCTGGACGCCCCTCCCCTTATTAAAAAAAAAAATTAACCACCACCATATGGTGGTGGTGGTGGTGGTCGAGGTCATGGTGTGGTGTCCGACGTCGTTGTATATTTAATCTAAGTTGTTGCGGTATAATTTTAAATCAAGGGCAATTTTGTCTTTTTACTTTTTATCGTGGGCGATTTTAAGTAATATGCGGACGACGTTTAACAAGTCCCTTTCTAAAAACTGAAGTTTCCAAAAATACTCTTAACCCCTTCACTCCCACCCTCCATTCCTCTCCTTCTTCCTCTTTTCTTTAAATATGACCCCCTTTTGTAAAATACTATTGTTCAAACTAGAAATATGAACCACGTTCCAAGTTTATGTGAATTTGTTGATTTTTTAAAAAATATTTTATGTTAAGATTTATTAATTACAAGGTGTTTTTTTATTTAAATAATGTATATTTTGAAACGTACCCAAATTGATTTTCTTACATGGAGGAAACATGTTCCAGTAATATTTCTACCATGGTTCAAACTTGTTCAGATCACATTTCTACCATGCTAAAAACTTGTGCGACTCACGTTTCCACCACGGTGGAAACTTGTTTATATCACACTTCTACCATGGTGGTAATGTGTTCATAGCTAAAGAAAGTTGGATAATTTGAATTTATGAATATAAAATCTTATATCCGAATCTGAAATCGGAGTATCTAAATTTATGATTAGATTATTTGGTTTTCCAAATTATTGGACATCTTCATATTCGATTTGTCAACAAAAAAATGTTTTAAAAAATCGGATTTGATTATTTGGTTTTATGATAAGGTTTTTTGGATATCTTCTAATCCGGTTTTTCAATAAAAAAAAAAAGTTTAAGAATTCGAATATTTGGTTTCTGATCCGAATTTTGGATTAAAAAAATTCAATGTTTGAAAATTTAAATACTCTTATTTCCCAGTTCGTTATCTGAAAATGCGCAATCCTAGTAGCAAGTAAAAGGAGCATAGGTAATATTTTTATTTTTAAAAAAAATAGCATAGGGTTACATAATTTATTAGAAAAAGAAATTATTTAACTTTTTACAATAGATGATGTAAATTTTGATATTGAAGTAGAATAAAAATGTAGGGGAAAAACAGAGTATGAGTGTGGTACAAATAGAGACATTATTCGTATATATATCTAATATATACGTATATCAGCTACAGGACAAATAAATTTTACCAATTTTTTTGGAAAAAAAAAAGATAAAACAAAATTATCTTATAGGTATTGTGTCAGACTCGTCAGACAGTAATGTTAGAGTCAGTCGAGTCCAACTGGAGCTAGACACATGTTGTTAACTTATAAACATATTTGTTAAACTTGAACACATATTTGTAAATCTGGACACAAATTTGTAAACTTGGTGAAAACTTGTTAAACCTGGTGAAAACTTGTTAAGCTGGTGAAAACTCTTGATAAACTTGAACACATATTGTTAAACTTGGACACATATTGTTAAACCCGGACACATATTTGTTAAACCTAGATACCTATTTGTCAAACTAGACACCTATTTGTAAACTTGGACACATTTGTAAACCTGAACAAATATTGTTTAACTTGGACATATATTATTTAACCTGGACACATATTGTTTAACCTGGACACATATTATTTAATCTGGACACATATTGTTAAACCTTAACACATTTTGTTACTAACTGGGCAAAATATAACATGGACACATTTTTTGGCATTTTGAGGCCTTTAGAGGTCTCATTTGGCATTTTTCCGTGGCCAAATGCCGTACAAGTATTTACAACTGCGTTCGTCTCGAAAATTAACCGAGTTCAACATATTATAAGTCCCGATCGGACATCCGAGCGTAAAGTTATAACTTTTCAAAGTTTTTTACTATAATAATGGATATATGAACTAATCGTTACTTTTTTATATCTTTATTATTATACACTAATAATAATTTCTGATAGAGATAGGGTGCGCAAAAGAGTCAATGATGAAACATGTTGAGCGTAGGACATATTTCGCAAAATCGGTGCCTCGAGTCTTGCGATTGCACCCAAAAATCACTCGTCACTCGTCACTCCACTGATTCCACTCTTCCAAGCTTGTTACTCCGTATAAGCTATTGTCCCACTCCACAGTCTCCAACTCTCCACTGATGTTTTCATTTCCACATACCCAAATTCCCATCTTCTTGCATTGTTGTGTTCTTTACATTATGAAATACGGAGTATTTTTTCAATTTTGTGCACTGCTTTTTAAGTGCACAGCACAGTATTACTTTGACTATTACATTTACTACTACCCCACCTGTTACTTAATTTTATTTTTTTGATTTGCTACATTTTAATTTTTTTTACATTTTGTAAGACACAATTTTGAATACTTCTATACTAATCATATATAATAAAAAATTATATATTTAAAAAGTACATTTTGAGACGAATCAAACTAAATCTATAATGACTATATTTTTCTTTATGTACATAAAACTAGAAACAGTTACTCCCTCTGTCTTTTTTTACTTGTCTTTATTGAGA
The DNA here is from genome assembly GCA_951394345.1 of Salicornia ramosissima. Lineage (NCBI taxonomy): Eukaryota > Viridiplantae > Streptophyta > Magnoliopsida > Caryophyllales > Amaranthaceae > Salicornia > Salicornia ramosissima. The sequence continues at coordinate 51,447,634 of OX596240.1, read as the reverse complement.
TGTCTTAATTTACTTGCTACATTTCCTATTTTGACGTGTGAGCTCACATCAATTCTATCTATTTTATTAATATTTTTGTCATTTATCCATTTTATTTTACCTATTTTATCCATAATTTTGTTATCTCCTCAATAAATAATCTACTCCTTCCGTAACATAAAACTTTCAACAATTGATTTTGCACGCATTTTGAGGAAGCGATTTAAGGGTGTAAACGAGGGAATTAGTCAATATAAATTTAGTATAAGGAACTTATAATCACATTCTTGCTTGTATTAAAACCATTTTGACTAATTTCTTCGTTAACACCATTAAATCGCTTGCTCAAAATACGTGCAAAACCAATTGTTGAAAGTTTTATATTACGGAGGGAGTACTACCTTTTATGGTCTCTAACACTACATACTTGGTAAGTAAAAATTTACAAATAAATCCTACGAGTAAATTAAAAAGAGAATCTCTAGGACAAATTAGCTTTCATTCACACCTTTCCCACATATTTATGACTGTTTGTTTGTTTTTTTTTATTTTTTTACAAACAAGTAATTGAGTGGAGAGAAAACTATACTATCAAGTTTCAACAAGATTACAAAAAGACCAGGTGAAGAAGAAAGCAACAGATTATGAGTTCTTCTCACAATGATGATAATTTCCTCTCTGTTATTGCTAAAAACTTTGATGTCCTTGCTGGGTTGGTCACCTTAATTAATTCACTCTGTTTTATTTTTCTTTTTTGAAAAATAAATTGCTGGTTTTCATTTTGTGTGTGTGTTTTCAACTGATTTTTAGTACGATAATGTTTGTTTTTGCAGGCCAGTAGTTGCTCTTGTTTATCCCCTGTAAGTGGCTTTAATTTTCCCCCTTCATTATTCTCAAAAGTTGAGAGATATTTGTGCATAAATTCTCACGATCGAATTGGATTATAGATTTTATGATCCTTCCTGGGATGATTGTAAACCTAGCTAGCTAGCTAGCTCAATCTCTTTTTCTTTTTCTTAAGGAATAAAAAATGATAATTTTAAATTAAATCAAACATTGAAAATATTCCAAAGGAAAATGAATATCTTCCTTCAATTACCATCCATTTCCTATTATTTGAACTTATTTGTTTAGTTAATTGATACTTATAAGTGAGCATTAAATTATAAGCTAAAAAGAACATAGCCAATATTTATTTGCTGATTCCAATCGATACATATAATTTGATAGGAATTGAGTTTTTTTTATATAAGTTGAAAAGAAAAGAAAAGAAAAGAAAAATATAATGTAGATAGATGAGAGCAAGGATATGTCTAGTTAATTCTCGATCAGTGGGAATGAATCCGAGATGATGTATTGACATGGATTTTGAACTACTGTCTGTCTGTCTGTCTGTCTGTCTGTATTATTAGATATGCTTCAATCAAAGCCATAGAGAGTGGTTCAAGAGCCGATGATCAACAATGGCTTACTTATTGGGTTCTATATTCATTAATCACCATCTTTGAACTCTCATTCGCCAAACTCCTTGAATGGTAAGCAGCTTCATTCCTTGTACATACATTTTCAAATTAAACAAACTTTTCTTAGCTTGTAAATACCAATATGATAATAAGAATTATTATTTATTATATCCCAATTTCCAAATGGCCAGGCCGGCCAGATCATTGCATTATTTCATATATGTGGTTGTTGTAGGTTCCCCATATGGAGTTATGCTAAGCTTTTTTTCACATGTTGGTTGGTGCTGCCTCAATTCAATGGAGCAACGTATGTTTATAGAAATTTCATTAGACCGTTCTATATTAACCCCCACATCACCACTTCCACGATGTGGTATATACCCAAGAAAAATTTATTCAGCAAACAAGATGACATCTTATATGCTGCTGAGAAGTACATTGAAGAAAATGGAACTGAGGCATTTCAGAGGATCATTAAAAAGGTACTCGATCACTCACTTTGCATTTAACTTTTCTTTGTTTAGATTAGATTAGATTAGATTAGATTCAAGTTATTTTCCTAGCTAATAAATAAGCTAATTAAGGATCAGAATTGAATTGAATTATGAATTGAATGGAATGTTTGTTGAAATTGCAGGCGGATAGAGAAGCAAAAGCAAGGAGGAAACACTACATGATATATGAAGAGGATCCTAACAGATATTCCCATTACTATCAGTAACCTAACCAACTTTGTTTCATTCAATTATTGAGTTAATTAGCTATTATATATATATTCTAGTCTAGATTAGTTCGTTGCTGATATTTTGTGTTTCTATTCCTTTAATTTTGGATGTATATACCAACAAACTACATAGACATTTGTGTGTGATTTTATCTTCATTTCTTACTGCTTTCCTTGCATCTCCACTCTTAGGTTAGTTGTGGATTATGGATTTTTTTTTTTTGCCACTAATTAACTACTACATTATTATCGTTGTTACAAATGTGTCAAATACAGTAAAGATTAACAAGAATAAATACAAAATTTACATGGTTTGCCAACAATGTGAACTGTCGACTATGTCCACTAGGCAGGGGTAGATGAGAGTGATCTTTTGTGAGATAAGGTGGGTAACCGACCTTGATTGAAATTTATTTTTATCCAACGTGCCTAAAAAATTTAGTCCAAGCCTTTTTATTTAGACTTGACACACTTGTCCATACATGCCCTTCTAAACGTTAAAAATTATTTTTAAATTGTTTTGTGTAAACTCTTGATTACTATCATTGATATACAAGGTAGACTATGATTTTGGTTTAACTACAAAAATAAAGTTTGATATCACAATGTAAGAGAAAATAAAAGGTTGAAAACTAAAAAATTGCACTACGTATTGACTTAGGGTGTACAATTATAAATAGATCTAATTAAGTTTAACTCTGGGTATAAAATATTTTAAAACTGTACATCCATCCATATAGTTCAATTTTGGAACTAATAGATTTTGTTTATCGAAGTTATAAAGCAATACAAAAATATACACATTAACGAGTTTAGAAAATTATAAAATATTAAAGAAATATATATTGTAAACGAGTTGGGCGAGCCGGCGCGCAGTATGTTGTTCATTAACGCCCATTAGTATACAATTACTACTATCGTACATTAAGTGCCGCATATCACTCTCCTACTACATATCATAATAGAGATAAAATAATGTCAAATCGTTTCAAATAAATTATTACAGATGTAAGTACATTTTCTTGTCTAGGAGTTTGCACGTTATTCACATATTGAGTTAGAAGGTCCCAATTGGTATCAAGAGGGGGTGAATTGAGTAACCCTTATAATTGGAGTCAACATTGAAAAATTAGAGTCAACGTCGGAAAAAGAAGGGTAAGGTCCCTTTTCACGACTTTTTTTTTTGTTTTGGGCAGTTAAATGCCAATTTTTTTTTAAAAAAAAGTCCTTAATAAAAAAAAATTAAGGTCCCTCCTGACAATTTTTTCTAAAAAAAAATTAAGATTGCACTTTAGAAAATAAAGATTGCGAGACCAAGACATGTTGTCGGTTTGTCACATGCTAAAATGCTGACGCACTGACGTGTGGGACCAAAAATAAGGTAGGTAATCTCGGGTTTGTCTCCTAATTATTACAAAATTTACAATAGGTAATATGTAATACCTCATATTTTTATACATTTATATATATATATATATATATGTATTTTTATACGTATTTCATACACTTGAACACATATTTTATATGCCTAAATGAATATTTTATATGCTTTACGAATTAGGATAAATAAAATGATTTATAGTCAATATTTACAAAAATATTATTATTTAGGCATTTAAATAATTTCTATATATTTATAAAGGAACTTTACTAAATTATATTTGAAATAATATTAAAGGTTTTAATTATGTATTTTGGGCGTCGGTTATAAAATAAAATATCCCGGTCTGAAAATATTAATACTTTATTCCCACCGTTACAAGCCCAACCCAACGAGAAACCCAAAGCAGACCCAAACTGTATAAATACACATAGCGTAAACAAAAACAGGTCAAAACCCTAAAAGAAAAAAAAAAAAAAAAAAACTCAGCCTTTCCCTCTCTCTGTTTCACGGACAAGGGAAAGAGAAAAAAAATTCAAACCGCTGCTACTGCCTCGGTCTACGTGCTGAACCACCGCCTGGACGATGCCGGCCACCACCGCCTGGACACTGATGCCGACGACACCCAGCCACCGCCTCTGCCCACGCCACGCACCACATCGCCGCTTCCGCCGGTGGTCCCTCTGCGTGAGGTAAAAAAAAAAGGATTGTTCCCATTGGTATACCTGGAAATTTGCGTATTCCCAGTGGTATACTTGAGTTTTAAAAAATCTCAGTGGTATACCTACATTATTAATGGAATTCAATAACCACTTTTAAAGGTTGTTTTTGGACATTAACAACCATAAAATCATTTTTTTCTTTTTATTTAGTCAACGGTGGTTGTAACGACCTGCATTTTAGCAACGTTGTTTTCGGAGAAAACAACAATACGAATCATTATTAACTAGAAGCTTTCAAGAAATTAATTAAATAATGACAACGGAAGCTTTAAACTTAATCATTTTATTTATTGAACTTAGAATAATCCCAAAACAAAGGGAATAATCAAAGTCTACTATTAACAACAAAACTACTAAGTCTATCAAAATAATACAAAAAGGTTATGACATTCTAATGGGTAGCTAAGCTATTGAACTTGCTTGCTCTCAATCCCAACTACGATTCCCTTGAGAACTCAAACTCCAGCTCCATTACCTGAAATGGGGTCCACAATTAGTGGGGAGTAACTAGGTTGTTCCACTTAGAAATGGAACCATAAAATACATAATAAGCGAGAATAGAGCAATCATAGCATAACAATCATGAACAAAGGAAGCTCCAACAATTACAGCAATGCAATTCATAAAACAGAGTTACGCAGCAGAAAACATCAACCAATCATGCTCCAAACAAATCATCGAAAGAACAGCGGAAGACTTAACAACGAAGACATAATGGTAATAACATCATGACAGACTTAACCTGCGATTCATAATCATACCATAATTCACTACTCGAAATCAGACAATCAACCGACTCAACTAGTTTCCAAACATTATATTCGACACAATTACAGTCAAATCAAACAATCGCCACGACCGGAGTCGATAACACATAATCGCCACGATCGAAGTCGATAAACACATAATCTCCACGACCGAAGTCGATAACACATAATCGCCACGACCGAAGTCGATAACACATAATCGCCACGATCGAAGTCGATAACACATAATCGCCACGACCGGAGTCGATAACACATAATCGCCACGACCGGAGTCGATAACACATAATCGCCACAACCGAAGTCGATAACACATAATAGAATCTTACTTAAATTAAAATACGTAAATTGTTCACTTAAAATATACTACTTCAGAGACGAATAATGATAAGTATTCATGAAACTTATCATTCGAACCCATGCAAGGCACATAATTGACTTACCACGTAAATAGTTCATATAATACTTAAAGCCACGTAATAAATCATTTAATAAAATGTAATCAGGTAATCATCACGTAAACATGCTTAGCAACACAATGAGAAACAAAGATTCAACCATTCATCATGGATAAATACACGGTCATGCACGAACAAGAAAGTAACACGAGATCATGCAAGTTCAACGAGAAAATCATCATGCAAGTTCAACGAGAAAATCATCATGCAAATGAAAATCATAATTTTAAACGATCATGCAATTAAACTAATGAAATAAAGATTCGATTTTAGGGTCTGTTTACTTTGGTGTAAAACCATTTCGATGTAAAATGATTTTCCATGAAAAACATTTTATGTTGGAAAATTCATTTTCAAATAAATTTTCCAATGTTTACTTGCACGGAAAATAAGTTTTACTCCCAAATTTGGAGGAAAATGTTTCCAATAGGGTGTAAAATGAGTTTTCACCCAAAGTTTTACATTTTATTTTTTTACCCAAAGTAAACAATGTAAAATAGAAAAACTGTTTTCAAGGAAAACATTTTTCACTCTAGTAAACGGACCCTTAATACTTAAACAATAATAAAAATAGGAACTTTAATTCACCATAATCATCATCACCTTCACGGCATTTCAAGAATTTTCAATAAACAAAAGGAAGATTCAAGATTTGCTTGCAATCATCAACTAAACTAAAAGTTCATGCTTTAAAACCAAAAGAAATCAATCAAGAATTAAATAAAAATCCAAGCTTTCTCACTACATAGGTTCGAAAATCCAAGAACATGAAGACACTCAAATTCTATAATCAAGAATCAAAGAAATATGCAAATTCAAATCATAAGTCATGAATTAAATTGAATTAACATCAAAGAAGTACATAGATTTATATGCAATCATCAAGAATCACCAAGAAAATATTGAAAATCAACTCTTGCAATATACTCGAGAATGTCGAGTGGAACCAAGGCAAGAAGAATAAGTTTGTGCAATTCTTTAAATCAAAACATGCAATTTAAGATCATAAATTATGAATTAAACTATAAGCAATTGAGTATATCATTCAATGACATGTAAATAATTCAAGAATCTATCAAGAACAATTTCATAATGTCACACGCATGGTTCGAAATATAAGCAAACAATTTCAAGATCATTATTCTATAACTAGCAATCTATTCTATCAAATTATGCAAATTAACAATCCTAATTCTAAGTGGTTAGTCTAGTTACCTTGAATTAGGAAGAAAACAAAGAAAGTTCTTTGCTTGGGGTTCGACACACACACACGGCACACACAAGAACACTTTTGTGGATTTTTGAGAATATTTTTTGAAGTTTAGAAGTAGGGATAATAGGTTATGAGTATTGTTCCCTGTATAATTATAAAGAACAAAAGAATGAATTAATTAAATTAAAAGGGAGGGGGCCGTGTGTTTGAGTAGGAGTAGGGGAAGTAGAGTCAACTTAGGAGACTTGGTAAGGGTTTAGTTAAAAATAGGATTTTTAGATTAATTAGGATAATTATAATAAAAGTCAGATATTTAGATATGGAATTATCTAAATAATAATAATAATAAAAAGAAATAATCCTTGGCCATACAAAGGAAAGGGTCGGCCAAGGGGAAGTAGTATTGGGTCATTGGGCTCAATTTTGAGACAAGGAAGAAAATAAGATAAAACAGTCCAATTAACTGGGCCTTTTTGGACTTAGAATTAAGAGTACCTATTAATTAATCACGAAATTTTCTGGCCCAAATTTTCGGGTTATTACAGTGGTTACCCAAAAAAAGTAACTATTGTAGACACCTAAATGTGTCTCCCCGACATAGAGACTAATGATGAAACTATGAAAACACCAAGAAGTCCAATTAAGTAGAATTGGCGATGAAAATGCACAATATACCTCAACCATTTGTCTAAACCGTGTTTAAAGTGCCTTGGAAGCAAATGTTAGGTTTTGCGATGATTACGGGATTTATTCGTAATTTTTCTTCATTTTTAGATTTTTTTCAATGTTTTACATTCATAAAAAAGTAGTAAAAATGTCTTTTTGCATCAGAAAATATTTTTAAAAATCACAAAAATAATTTTATAATTTATTCATATTTTTCTATATTTTTAGAGCTTTTTATGGATTTTTTAGGATTTTTACATGCTTGGGGACATTTTCGTCATTTCTGAATGTTGAAAATTGTTCTGCAAAGCATATTATTGTTTTTCATACTTTTCATATTTTTTCATAATTTTTAATAATTTTTCTGTAATTTTTTGAAGCTTCCGGAGGAATCTAGAACATTCCGGAACGTTCTGAGCATTCCGGCACATTCTAGAACATTCCGGGACATCCCGGAACATCCCGGGATATCCCAGAATATTCCGGAATATCAAAATATTACAAAATATTTCCGTAATCGAATAAAATCGGATTGTAATCCTGAAAATCACGCGCAAAATCAAGCAAACAAATCGACCCGGATCCAGCCTGGACCTGCGCCTAGACGCAGGTCCATATTACAGGACCTGTGCCTAGACGCAGGTCACAAATATAGACCTGCGTCTAGAACTAGACCTGCGCCTAGGCACAGGTCTGGTGTCATCCGGGGGCTTTTTTTCCCCTTCTGGCCTATAAATACGAGAGCTTGTACGAGCTTTTGGAACACATTCTAAGCATATTATTCACTCCTACTACTATACTATACTCTTCAAAATAATATTCTCATTTCAAAATCCAAACATACATAAATAATTGCATTTTCGGTTGCTAAATCTACTAATTGCGTTCTTGAGGTACGAATTCTGAAGTCTCTATCTTCTTTATTTTTAGTTTTTTTAATCATAGTGAGATCGATTGAAATGATGATTATTGGTACAAATTATTGACGACAAATGATGTAAATAATTAATAAAGACTAAGATCGCGTACATGTGAATTTGGACGTTTTAATCGACAGTAACATTGATTTTGATATAATTAATAATGATTTACAAATATTATTTTAATCGTCATTCTTTCTTTTAAATAATTTAACCGATTTTTATTCCGATCTTGCAATTTACATGCGTGGTGATTATTAATTCATTGACGTAATTTGACAGATCATACATTAATATTGACTCTTATGCTTTTATTTTTTTAGATCTGCTTTCATATTTTTTTTAGATCTGTTTTTTATATTTTATAGATCTGACAATAAATAATAATAATTATTATAAAATTCATTTTTTCTTACGCGATCTATATTATATGATTTCTTTCATTAGATCTCGTGTCATAAAAGGTCGCTACATTTTTATCTTTTAATTTTATCACTTTAAATAGTCGGATCTTGATTTTTTATGCGGTCATGGCAAAATGAATTTATTAATTAAATTTCATATTACCAAATAACCGCTACATTTTATCTGATTTTTTTAGATCATTAAATAATGTAATATAAAATATAATTTATTATTTTATTCATAAAATTCAAGAGTCATACATAAAAGCCCGATCGGGTTAAATAATAATAAATGACAATTAAAATTATCAATTTAAATATTCTGATTGAAGTGTCCAAATCACATCAGAATTTTGTACCTTAATCATCATTTTAATCGTGTTCTCTTTTAGTATATTTAGTGTAGTCGAACAGCACATCAAACCACTTCTCCTGGAACACACTTTGAACCTGCACATATTTATTTTGTTATGTATTTATTGCTTTTATTTCTGTTTTTTCGTTCATGTTTTATTTGTTTTCAATTTTTAGGATTTTTAATACTGACTTAATTTAAAGTGGTCACAAAAGTTAGTCTTGACTTGTAATATATTTAAACCCACTTAGTAATATGCGTTCTTTAGGGGAAAGTTGAGATATTTATGTATTCAGGATTGATAATAATTTGACCACAAAAAGAGACCTAGTAGAGACCGCTCACAGGCGGGCGGGCCCAATGCACGATTGGTCTGTAACCTGTCCCCAAACCCATACTCTGGTGCACGACCATATGGGGCCAATTGCTCCTGGCATTGGTATTTCTTCGGTGTCCGTGGACCGTATAAAACGCACGGTGGCGACTCCTACTAGTCCGTATTCACATACGACGTTAACGAGCATTCAAACAAACTCGTGAGACGTAGGCGGACGGATAAAAACGACCCCTACAACTATAATTAACCTAAGTATGTTTATGGTCGAATTAGTGGTATTTAATGGCCTGAAACAGCCTTTAAATGTGGTTATTGAATTTCATTATTTATTTAGGTATACCACTGAAATTTTTTAAAACTTAGGTATACCACTGGGAATACACAAATTCTCAGGTATACCAATGAGAATAATCCAAAAAAAAACTCTCCTTTTGTCCTAGTTTATTCAAGATCTTATTATATGTGTTTAATTAATGGTTTTGATTGGTGTTTAATCATATTTTTGATTCGAGATTTGAAGTTTTATATGAGTATTTGGATTCAAGTTTAATGGGTTTTTATAGTTAGTTTTCAGATTTTTATTACCTTGTTAATCTTGATTAAACCTTGTTATTTTCATGATTAAAGCAATAACGATTGGTTATAAGTGGTAAGGGATGAATTATTTGAAGTTTTGGAAGCTATGGTTGAGTTTCAATGGAGTTCTTGAAGTGTTTTAATGGAGATTTTGGTAGAAAGTTGAAGATGAAGTGGTTTTTGGATTATTTGATTAGTTTTTAATTAACTTTGATTAGTATTATTAATTAGTTTATGAAATTAATTTCTATAACTCTAATTATTGATTTCTAATGATTTTAGGTGAGTTTAATCAATAATAATGCTGCCATTATTTTATAAATTGGTTAATTTGAAGTTTTTTGGTTATTTTAAGCCTAAAATTGCTACTAACGACGTTTGTAACTTAATTAGTGTTTCTTAAACCTCAAAATCTGTTTTGATATTGATTTAATTACTGTTTATAAGGTTGTTAAGGCTGGAATTTTTAAATGAGTGGTTTAGGTGAGTTATTTTTTATATTTTTGCGCTAGGGTTGTGTTAGGCGATTTTTATGGAAAAATATATTGTTGTAAGGTTAGAATGTTGATTTTGTAAGCATACATAAATTTTAAAAGTTGTTGTGATTTTGGGAAAAATAGTTTGAATTCAAATATTTTAATTGTTAGTTGCGTATAAGGGTTTTCGATAGTGTTAGGAACCTATCGGGTGTTGTTAGAACCTTAAATTTTGCATTCCGAGTGTTTTAAAAGGCTTTTAAATGATTTTATACGCGCTGAAAATTTTATTACCGTACGATAAAGTGATATTTTGATTACTTAAATTATTATCGAGTTTTAATTTTATTAGGAGGGCATAAATTCGGAATTTTAAAGTAATTGAGGGGGTCGGAAATGATTTTTCGAAATTTATTTAGAGGCTGGAATATTGTAATATGTATTTAGGTTAGTTGTGGTGTTGAAGGGATATTAATTAGCCCCAATGTTTAATTGTAGGCGACTTTGAGTTCGGAAAATTCCGTTAATTGTGGCTAGTCGGAACTATTATACCAGGTACGTACATGACTATGAACACCCTTGTGTAGTATCATGTTAGGGTATCATATTGAAACGTAGTGTCATGCTTAGGAAGCCTTGAGATTTTGTGTGGTTTATAAGCATGGTTGGTGGTTTGGTATGTTTGTGTTAATGATTGCGAACATGTTTGGTCATTTATATATTTTTGGCTATTGGTTTATTGCCAGTAGGTTGGCTATTATTCTTGGTTATTGGTTTAATTGCAGTAGGTTGGCTATTATTCTTGGATATTGGTTATGGCCAGTAGGTTGGTACAATGGAATGTTGGGTAATTGGTTGGTTGAGCAGGTTCAACCTCTGGTTAATTTTTTTTGGAATAATTTACACTAGTACAAAAACTCAATTTTGCTGCACTGGATTTGCTGCGGACATATGCATATGCAACAATTGATATCAAAATTTAAGTTCTGGTGTGTAATATGTTTATAATTGCTGCATTCGATTGTAAATAGATGCAGCAAATGGCTTGAAATATTATTTGCGGCATTTATATTTATTTATACGCAGCAAATTTAATACCAATTATAACGCGCGAAATGAAAAAAATAATTCACATCATATTTTAAATTCCCTCTTACACATGAAAAGGAAATTAAAAATTAAGAAATTGAAAAAAAAAAAAAAAAACAACTCTCTGAATTCCCCAAAATCACTCAACACTCACAATACAACTCTAAAACAAATTACTCACAATACAACTCTAGAATCCCAACTCGTTCATCTGAATTTTGGGCAACTGAATTCCGTCGAAGCTTCAACGGGTACATTGTCGTCAAAGCTTCCACCTGTTGCTGCGAATTGGTCGAATTGCTGTCGGAATTCACCTGTTGCTGCGAATCTCGAATTGCTCGAGTTGCCGTCGAAGCTTGTGTTGGTTGCTGTAGTGGTCTGCTGCTCAATTTGTTGTTGTTATCACTCGAATTAGGTAAAATCTTCAGCTTTATTGTTGTTGTTAATTCTTCTTTTCTATTTGTTCCTTTTTTTTTTGCTGTTATTTCTTCTTTTCTTGTTGTTAATTTTTTTTTAATTTTTTTTGCTGTTAATACTTGTTGTATTGATGTGTTGTTGTTGTGTTAATACTTGCTGTGTTCGATTTCATGTTAAAAATTTGTTAATAATAGAAAAATATATATTACTTGATTAAATAAAAATTGTTGTGGCTTTTCTATTTAATAATTAGTTAAAAATAAATATTAGTTGCATGTATCAATTTTTTAAAAAGGGAGACTAAAAAGGAAGAGGGGAAAAGAAAAGATAAGATGAAGAAGAAGATTTATTAAGCTTAATCTTTTGAATTTTACTCTACTTTTTTGAGTTAATCTCTTACTAATATAATATAATGAAGTATGAAAATTGGTATAGTTTAACTTAGGATTGTTGTTTCATATGCAATAATGATTATAAGTGGGATGTGCAATAATGATTATGTCATATGCTTCGGTGTTTTAATATTAATCTTTTGTACATATATGAATTTTTAGTATATCGAGTTTTAAAATGGATCGAAGCTGGATGTATGGTATGCGGAATGAAGTTGAGTACCTTAAGGGGGTAAAGGAATTTTGTAAGTGTGCTTTGGATCATCAGGGAAGGACGGGTAATGATGAGATTTACTGCCCATGTATCGATTGCAATAATGTGAATATGTTCAATAGTATTCGGATAATACGAGAACATTTGCTTTGTCGTGGTTTTAGACAACGATACAATGTGTGGGTGTTTCACGGTGAAGAAGGTGTTTGCATGGATACGGAAACTGTTGAACGTCATGTGGAGTTAGAAACCGATGTCGAAGTACATGATGTTGATGATGTAGATGATGGTGGTATTGAAGAGTGTTTGGTTGAAAAGGTGGTACAGAGTGAGGATGAGGATGAGGCAGAACCTGAGCATGCAAATCATTCTGGAAGAGATCGAGCGAGGGAGATGTTGGACGATGTAGGTGAACATGTCAATGGAGGACCTCATATGTTTGATAACTTGTGTGAGGCTGCTGAGAAACCGTTCTTTCCTGGCTGTAAGAAGCACACAAAATTATCGGCCGTTTCAACACTCTTCAATTTGAAGGCTAGGTTTGGTTGGAGCGATGCGAGTTTCACGGCTTTACTTGAGGATATGGGTGATATGCTACCTGATAATCATGAACTCCCAAAGTCCACGTATTTTGCTAAGAAACTTCTTTGTCCTCTAGGTTTAGAGTATCAAAGAATACATGCATGTCCAAATGATTGCGTTCTCTATCGCAATGAGTATGAGAACTTGATCAAATGTCCTCGGTGTGGTGAATCGCGTTACAAGCTTGCTGAAGATGTGGACGAACCACTGGTGAGTGGAAAAAGTCCTCCAGCAAAGGTGTTGTGGTATTTACCAATAATACCAAGGCTTCAACGACTATTCTCTATTGAGGATGACGCGAGGAACCTAAGATGGCATGCTGAGAGACAGAAGGACGACGAGTTGCTAAGACATCCAACAGATTCTCCACAGTGGAAAAGAATTGATGATCTGTTTCCACAATTCAAGGGTGATATTAGAAATCTCAGACTTGCACTTTCTACCGATGGAATGAATCCCTTTGGAAATCTTAGCAGCAAACACAGCACATGGCCCGTCTTACTTACAATTTATACACTCCCTCCTTGGTTGTGCATGAAGCGCAAATACATCATGTTGTCACTTTTGATCTCAGGGCCTAAACAACCAGGTAATGACATTGATGTCTACCTGGCCCCTCTCATAGATGACCTTCTAATTTTGTGGAACAAAGGTGTGAGGGTATATGATGCCTATGGTAAGGAGTGGTTCAACATGCGTGCCATGATATTTTGTACAATCAATGACTTTCCGGCTTATGGTAATTTGTCGGGGTATAAAGTGAAAGGGAAAAAGGCATGTCCAATTTGTGAAGATGATATGGAATCAACGCGGTTAAAAAAAAGTAAGAAAGATGTGTATCTTATTACTCGAAGATTTTTGGACCGCTATCATCCATACCGCAAGAAGAAAGCACCATTCAATGGAGAAGTGGAGGAGAGGGTGGCTCGTAAACCTTTGTCTGGGGTGGAGGTCTATAGGAAGGTTAAAGGCATTGACACTATCTTTGGCAAAAATGTCAAATCCAAAACAAAAGAGGTAGATGGTCCATTGTATAAGAAAGAGTCTATATTCTTCAAACTTCCATATTGGAAACATTTACCGGTTAGACATTGTCTTGATGTGATGCACATTGAGAAAAACGTGTGCGAAGCATTGGTTGGTACTTTGTTGAACATACCAGGAAAGACAAAGGATGGTGTGAAAGTACGGAAAAACATGAAACTGGAGAAGATTCGTACTAAATTGTGGCCGGTGATCACAAAAAATGTAAACAAAAAGAAAGGTAAGACAGCGTATTTGCCTCCTGCATGTTACACGTTGTCAAGAGCAGAAAAGCGTGCCTTCTGTGAGTGTTTGTACGAAATCAAGACTCCAACGGGATTTGCATCGAATATGAAAAGGGTTGTCAACCTGAAAGAACTGAAATTGCAGGGATTGAAGTCTCACGATTGCCATGTCATTATGCAATTATTTCTACCTATTGCAATACGTGGAATATTACCTAAGTATGTAAGAAATGCAATCACAAGACTTTGTTCATTCTTCCATACCATATGTAGTAAGGTCCTTGATCCTGAGAAATTGGATGATTTGCAGAAAGAAGTTGTTATTACATTGTGTCAATTTGAAATGTATTTTCCACCTTCTTTTTTTGACATTATGGTTCACTTGATTGTGCATTTGGTAAGAGAGATTAAACTTTGTGGTCCGGTGTTTTTGAGATGGTCTTACCCCTATGAAAGGCATATGGGAGTGCTGCAAAAATTTGTTAGGAATCCAGCTCGTCCGGAAGGTAGTATCATCCAAGGAATTAACTCGGAGGAGGTTGGTGAGTTTTGTGCTGCATATCTTCACAGATCCAGAACTATTGGATTACCGAAATCTCAACATGATGATAGGGTTCGGGGCCAAGGAATAGTGGGGGCAAAGGAAGTTGAAGTTGATGAAGAAAAACATAGCCAAGCACACTTGTGTGTGTTGCACCACATGGCTGAGGTCCAACCTTATCTAGATCAGCATTTCATGGAATTGAAGCGCAAATATCCGAGGATGAATGAGAGGGCTTTGACGATAGAACGTAATCGTACTTTCGGTGACTGGTTTTTTAACCATGTGATCATTGATACAATGAGTTCAAACCAGGAAGTATCAAGCACAATTTTCAGGCTAGCATATGGTCCTCGTACCAAAGTAAACACATATGAAGGGTATGCCATCAATGGATACACCTTCTACACTGCTCGTCGAGACAAAAAATCAAAATCTGTGCAGAATAGCGGTGTCACATTGGTTGCATCCTCTCGGGATTATGCTAGTAGGAGAGATAAATCTCCTGTTGATGCGACATTGCCATACTTTGGAGTCATTCAAGAAATATGGGAGCTTGATTATGGTGACTTTGTTATTCCTCTTTTCCAATGTAAGTGGGTTGATCATAGGAGACGGGGTGTATTTAAGGATTCATCATCATTTACTTTGGTGGATCTTAAGCGATTAGGTGATACAAAAGAACCATTCATTCTTGCATCGCATGCTAAACAATGTTTCTATGTAACTGATCCGTCCAATAAACAAATGTCGATCGCTATTGAAGGGAAAAGACGAATTTTGGGTATTGGTGATGTTTTTGATGAAGAAGAGTATGATCGTTTTGATGAGACACCACCATTTACAATGCCAAAAAATGATGAGGTTGATGGCAGCGATGGTAACACCACTTACATTCGCGTTGATCATAATGAAGGGTTAACTGTTGTTGATCCTTAACAATGTATGCTCTTAAGTACAGACTAATATTATCTCAGTTTATACTTTGATTTATTTGTTTATGTTGATTTACACAACGATTTACAGACTAATGTATGCAGGAACTTAACATCATGGATCAGGTTGATAATGATAATGATAAAGAGTACAACAATGAGTATGATGATGATGAGTATGATGATGAGGAGTATGATGACGATGAGTATGATGATGAGGAGTACAACGAGGAATTTGAGGTTGATCATGGTGACCCGGAGGACGTAGCCAATGATGAACTTAACAAACGCATCCAAGATTATGAGGAACAAGCTGATATGGCAGCTTTGAATGACATTGTAATTGATGGCGAAAATTGTAATACTCATGTCCAAAAGACAAAGAGTAAGGTTGCGACCACTTTGGTTGAACGCAAAGGAAGGGGCCCGACAAAAGGTCTCAAGAAGACTAGTGGTGATATGCATATCACATTTGATAGCTTGAATCGTCCCCGTGGTACATATAGGCATCAATATGGTCAAAATATCGGATTTTGCATGCGCAAACTTAATATCAATTGGGAATGGAAGACTGTGAGTGTAGGCATGAAGAATGCATTTTGGCAAGATACTATGGTAAGTTGTTTATTGAAGCTTAAATTTGCTATTTAGAATCTGCTAATCAGAATTATAATTGGAATTTTCTAATCAGAAATTATAATCAGAGTTTGAAAATCAGAACCTAATAAAGATTATAATTAGAATCTGTTTATCTCCTTAATCATAATCAGAATCTGTTTATCTCCTTAATCAGAATCAGAATTCGATAATCTCCTTAATCAGAATCTGATAATCTGATAATCTTATAATCAGAATCTGATAATCAGAAATTATAGTTGGAAGCTTAATCTGATAATCTCCTTTGTGTACTGTAGAGCTTGTTCAATATCTCCGATGATCCCGTTTTGAGAAAAACTTTCTTAGCAACAGTCGGTAAAAGATTTTCGGATTTCAAAGCCAAGCTTGTGAGTGGGTGGATAACTATGACAAGGAAGAGAACGAAGAAGGAGGATAAAAGACAGCCCTATGAAGTTTATAAGCACATAAAGATTGAAGATTGGGAACTATTTAAAAAAACAAAAACTTCAGAGGAGGCTAAGGTGTGTACGTACACATGAGCAAAGAACATTTTTTAAATTTCCTACTAACAAGTACGTATTTAATTACTTTTATTTTTTTTGGTTTTGGTAGAAAGCTCGTGAAAGGGCATCGAGATGCGCCAAGATGAACATACATAATCATCATATGGGTCAACGAACTTATGATGAGAGCAGAAATAAATGGATTAAAGATGGGTTTTACCCCACTTGCAAGCTTGGAGCTCTTGAAAAAAGCTCAAATACCAAGATTGAAGTTAACAGAGGAGATGATTGGTATTGTGCAATGCATAAGCTAGACAAGAAAACAGGGCAAAGAGAGATACCCAACCCAGAAACAAAAGAAGCAGCGAATAAATATGTAAGTGTGTTTATATATATGCAATTTTGATTCATTCTAATTTTGGTTTCATCAATATGTATAACCTTTATACCAATACTAATTTTATATTTTCACGCAAACAGCTTGAGTATCGGGAGAAACAAAAGAAAGGTGATTTTGCTCCATCTAAGAGCAAAGATGCATTACACATGGCTCTTGGAGAGAAGCCAGAACACCGAGGCCGAGTAAGAGGTGTTGGAGGGGTTAATGTGGGAATGAAGATGGTTTTTGAAGAAGAAGAGAGAAAAGCTCGGAAAAGGGCTTCTTCGTCTGTGGATCGAGAGTCACTAAAAAACGAACTTCGCTTAGAGCTAAGAGAGGAGTTCAAAGCAAATTTAAAGGCAGATTTGCCTTCTCTACTCGAAGAAATAGGCGTAACTGTGCCTACTCAGAACTCAAATTTTGTGGCTGATCATGATAATCAATCTATACAAGCCCCTGATGCTTCCACTCCCACCTCTGAACCAAAGATACATCCAGTGGTTCAAATTGAGCATGATAATAACCCACAACCTGTTGTGTTGGAGGTAAGCCAACTTGCTACTTAATTGTATTACCATTACAATGCATATATGACCACTTGCTACTTAATTGTATTATTATTATTAAAATGCATAATTGTATTATATGACCACTTAGCCAAACTAACTACAGAAACATACATACAATAGCTAATTCTTGCTTGCTGCTACTGCCAATTTTCCCCTCTTTTTTTTTCTTTTTTTTTTATTTCCTTCAGGATAAAACACGATGTCATCTACTTATTCAAGATCCCGACTCAAAAAATTTGTTTGATGTGGCAACTGGTTTCGCATGTGGTTCGAAAGAGGGCAATACAGTGCATGGCAAGGGTATCAAGCCCGGGCATATCAGCGTAAATGTTGAGACTGTTTTCGAGGAATTTCAGACCGCTCCACTTCCGGTTCCCATTCCGGAGTATGACATCTTGTTGTTGGATGATGCAGTTGGCACTTTTGTACAATGGCCATCCAAATTCGTAAAATTTTCCTCTAATAAGGTAACTTCTAATAACACTTACATTGCTCTTTTAGTTGTATTAAAAGTTGATATAAATAGCTAAGCTTTTTCTTTACTTAATATACTAGGAATCTTTAATAAAAAAGAGGAAGTCTTTGAAAGTTGGTGAGGGCAAGTCTATTCAAACAAAAGAGTCCACTCCTCAAAAACGAACAAAGAAATCAATGCCCCACAACCTTACGAAAGAATGTCTTTGGTTGCATACCAAAATTTCACCATTGCAAGAAAATCGACCGATTGAAATTTTTCTGGATGGTACTAAATTCTACTTCAAAAGTGAGGTTGCAAGTACATGGGTAAGCAAGATAGATATTGAAGAATTTTTAAGTGGAGCAAAGTTGAATATTTCCATCATTCAAGTGTTCATGAAGTAAGAATTCTATCTTTTGTAGCCATTGCTAGCATTTCATAAGTAACTTGCTTTTTTGCTAATTTATATTTTCCTAATACTTGAATAAGGTTACTCCAAGAAGAGAAATTTGAAGGCGAGGTTGGTTGGTTGTGTCCTGAGTCTACTTCAATCGCAAAGATCAATTCAAATGTAGAGGAAGTGAAAACCTACATCTTCAATGCTATAAGTGCTAGTGTTCAGTCTGGTCATAAATACATCTTAGCCCCAATATTTCAAGAGTATGTGATTTTACTTAAAATTATGATATAACTAAATATGATATTGTGTTGCACATAATTATATATTCTCATTCCATTTTTTGTTTGGTGAATAACGATCATTGGGTGTTACTTATGATATGTGTATCCGTAGCAACGATCTACCTATTTGATTCAATCAATAAACCGACCGATAGTTTACGTGTGAGACAATTAGTGAATTTGTAAGTTATATAATAACTTCATTATTTAAAATGTAAAGGTGAAAATTAAAATATGTATTCTAACTAAGATATGTTGTTGTTTATTAGTGCTTTCCATAGGTACAAGCGATGTGGTGGTAAAATTAATCGACAAAAGCCTTTATGGAAATTTGTGAAGGTAATTATACGTTAAATTGTCAAAATCTTATATTCAGTAATGATGTGAATAGGTTTAACACTTTGTTTTGGTTGATTTATTGTAGTGTGCTCAACAAGTTGGAGGCTTAGAATGTGGATTTTACATCATGAGATATATGCTCGAAGTGCTCAAGTCTTGCTCTAGTGAGAAGGATTTGGAACAAGTATCTTTCTTATACTCTCTTGCTACTGTTATTCCCTGCCATTACTCCACTAAGAACAAATACACTGCCATTTTACAGTTAAATTTGAAAGAAATGGCAGTGTATTTGTTCCAAATTCTCTTGGGCAAGGGTGCAAGCCTTAGGGCTGCATCTGGTGCTAGTTGATGTTGTATTCATTGGTTCACAGTGATTGAATTTCGGGGCCCATTGGGTTCATGTCAAATTATGGCTTGAAATTTTTTGTCAACAATACACATTTGATGTTAGATATAACTACAACCTTGCAATGACTTTGTAGTGGATAATATATGGCAAGGCTTGTATGTAATTAAATTGGACTGCTATTGAGTCAAACATCTACATAGATTTGGAAACTGCACTCTCATTTAGTTGTGTTTACTAGCATCGTTAGATTATAACCTTTGTTGTTCTTGTGTAACAGATTTATAGTTCACGTCGAGAGGAGCCCTTCACCGATCAAGAAATCAATGAGATTCGTGACAAATGGGCAATATATTTCACAAACAACTTCTTGGTGGAGTAATGGTTTTTTTTTTTTTTTATCTTTGAATCTTTTTTTGTATAGACTACTATATTAGTTGCTTGGTTATGAAGTTAGATATCTTTTGACAAGTTATACATATTGGTGTTGGGTAGTAAGACTTGTGATATAAGGAGATGATTATATTTTGGAGTGACTGGATAGTTTTAGGATTGTGATAATTGTGAATCGATCGAATAGTTTTTTGCAGGTTATGTATGGGATATTCAATATTGAAAGGAGATGCTGCCGAAATTTTGTCTTGAATATTTCGTATTTCGTTCTATTTATAATAATTGCTCATTTTTCTTTGTCTTATATTATGTAAATTCATATGAATGCATTTAGGCCTGAATATCAGCCTATTTTTATATTGTAATAGCATGAATGCAATTGATATAGAGTGGATCGATATAGCTAAAATGTATGAAAAGCTATTTATTATAAAAAAAAATATAAAAATATATTTGCTGCGTATCTATCTAAACACCCCGCAAACAATCTACACATTTGCTGCGTTTATAGGCATACCTCTCCAACCAATATCACAATTATTTGCTGCATTCTGAACAAAACTTATGCAGCAAATCTATCATTCATTTGCTGCATATTATGTACAAAACTTACGCAGCAAATCAATCATTCTTTTGCTGCATATTTTGTATGCAGCAAACATGAGGATTCTTATTTGATGCCCCTGCATTTGCGGAGGGTGTAAATATGCAGCAAATGAACTATTTTAGCCCGCAGCAAATTTAGTTTTTTGTACTAGTGTTAATAAGGTGTCAGTTAATTTATTGATCACCTTGTCTTAAATATATTAAAATCTGGTTATTGTGTTATTGTGTATATGGTCTTGGTTGGGCATTTTATGGTTGGTTTAATTATTAAGCTACTAATCACTTAAAGTGAAAGACGTGATAGCAATAAAACTCTAGATGAGTGCACATCTGGAGTATTGACTACTTGGTACGGGTTGGGGAGTAGGTTCCCTTCTTTAGAGTCGTCTGATCAACGTGCTCATTATTGGTTCGGTAGTGGTGCTTAAAATAAGTCCCTACCCTTATTAGTTCTTGAGATCTCAGAATAGGTTCGCGGTCGAGGAGTCGCGCCCTTGACCGTTCATTGCGCTATTTATGGTTGGTTCTTTTGGAAACTCGTAGTCTACTGCTATTCTAATGTTAATAAATAAGTCAGTGGGTGGTTTATAATTATAAAAGAAGTCAGAAGATCTTATGAATGGGTTGATTAAAACTTTTATGTTAGAGTCATGTCTAGGTTGTTCTGTTGCATGTTCATTGTTGTTAGTTATAGGGCATTGCGTAGTTTATAGTTATGTATGTACTCAACATTGCTGATTTGTGTATTATTGTTGCATTGCCCACTCGGAAATTATGGTGAGCAGATCATACAGGTGATTCTTAAAGATGAATGATTCAAATTGTTCTCATGCATCTTGGGGACATGGGTGTGATCGAGTGTAGCTCGCGTTATTAGTGACATTTCAAACTATTATTATTACTTGCCGTTGAGATTTGAATTTTGTATGGTTTGACTTTAGTTTTCGTAAACTTAAAGTAAATTCATTTGATTTGGTTTGGTTTGATTTTGAATAAAGGGTCTTAAATGGTTCCAACTTGTAATATTTTAAATTATTTTGATTTCAGGATTTTTAAGATTTTGAACTTATTTTAAGTTTGTTTCCGTTGCAAAATTCTGAATAAGCCGTAACGTTATCACACGTGGCGGTAATACTCTAGTAATTCCTACTTATTTTTAATAAAAAGGGTTAGGAATTATTGGGTGTTACATAATAGATGTATACGGGACCAACCAATTGTATGACTATATGTGGTCCCGCACGCCCCAACTGCTGAAATAAAAAAACTCACGCGCTCCCTCTCACCACACACTCTATAGATGTTCACATACTAAAAAGGCAATGTTCACACACAAAAATAACAGTATTCACAAGACTATGCACAAATATTCATCTCTCTCACCACACATTGTATGATTTACAATGTTCACTAGTTTATACAAATGTTCACGACGGAATGCACAATATATATTGGATTATTATTTGCTAGAATGCACAATATATACTTATTATATAAATCATAGGATTGTTCATCACCAATTTAAACAACAATGTTCAACAGTTAAAGAATAAATATTCAGAACTCTTACATATCGCCAATTAAATATAAATATTCATCATATAAAGCACAAATGTTCATCAAAATGACAATGTTCACCAATAATAATGTTTACCAATTTAAATAACAATGTTCACCAATTAAAAATAAATGTTCACAACACTTATAAATCACCAAGTTATTATAAATATTCAACACTTATAAAATTGCAATGTTCACCAGTTAAACAATAATTGTTCACAGCATTTACATATCACCAATTAAATACAAATATTCACTACATAAACCACAAATGTTAACCAAAACTGCAATGTTCATCATTTTAAATAACAACGTTCACCAATTAAACAATAAAAGTTCACAAACTCTTATAAATCACCAAATAAATATAAATATTCACCACATATAGCATATATGTTCACTAAAAATGCAATGTTCACTGCTCAAACAATAAATGTTCACAACACTTATATATCAATATAAATATTTATCACATACAACACAAATGTTCACTAAAAAAATATTTGTGAATATTTTGGTGAATATTGCAGTAGAAAAGAAAGGGAATGATAGAAAATTTTAAAAAAAGGAAAAAAATACTTTTATAGGTACCAAGTATGAGCGATTCAAATTTGTAGGTACCATACCAATTATGGATTATTCTCCTGCGGTATCAACTATTAGACTCAATTATATTTAAAGGTATGGATGACCTACAACTTGCTAAACAGGTTAATTAAACCAATTAAATCACTTATAAACCTTAAAAATGAAAAAAAATAAAATTAAAAAGAAAAATCTGGAAATTAAAAAAAAAACTGAAAGGTGATGGGGTGGCTGATAGGGCGGGGGGAAGGAGCTCAGGGTGGGGGTGGCGGTGGCGATGTTCGACGGGGTTGGGGTGGCATGGGAGGGTTCGATGGGGTGGGGGAACGGTGGTTAGGGTTTCGGGGAGAGGGGTTTCGGGGGTTCGGTGCTATGGGGGAGGGGGGGAGGGGCTTCGGGGGTGGGCTTGTCGGCGCCGGGGGAGGGTCGGGGAGGGGAATATCAAGGGTGGGGGTGTCGGGGTGGGGTTGGAGGTGGTGGAGGGTGGTCAGGGAGGGGGGTTTCGGGTGTGGGTGTGTAATAACCCGAAATTTAGGGCCAGAAAATTTCACGGTTAATTAATATTATTTTAATATTCTAAGTCCAAAAGGCCCAATTAATTGGACTGTTTATTTTATTCTTCTCCTTATTTCGAATTTGGGCCAAGGACCCATACTTCCCTCTACCTTGGTCGGCCCATACATGGCCAAGGATTGTTGTTATTTCTTTTAATTCATTTATTTTAATTAGATAAATGTTTATCTAATTAATTAATTAATTAATTATCCTAAATAACTATTTTTACCCAGTCTTCCCTTACTTCAACTAACTCTTGAACTAGTGTAATCAACCCTAATTTTCCCCCCTCTTTCCTCCTTGTAATTCACGGCCCTCTAAGGGTTTATCTCATTTATTTATTTTCTTTTGTTCTTTTAATATAAATAAGGAACAAAGCTCATAACCTAATTACCTATTATCAAAATAACTCTAAACTCACAAAAGAACTCTAAACTTTCCTCTCTTGGCCGTGTATTTTTCGAGTGGACCAAGGGTGATTTTTCCTTGTTCTCTTCCTAATCCAGGTAACTAGACTATCCTGTTTAAGTTTGGAACAATTTAGTTGTATAGTTAATTAGGATTAATCATGAAAATTGATGGGATTAGTATCATATTTAGGCTATTATTTTTCGAGTAGCATGATGAAGTTTATTATGTTATTTTCTTGATATCTTTATGTATCTTTATGAATCTTTAATTGTTTAATTAAATTTTATGCATGAATTAATTTATTTAATGGTATATTGTACCGAATTATTGCATAATAATTTGTTGAATCATGTTCTTGAATTACTTGGTGAATGTCGAGTGCCATAGGATGATTATGATGAATTTTTATGTTATTTTCTTGAATTAATATGATGATCTTGATTGTTTAATTGATAATTAAAGTCTTAAATTAAAAAAAATTATTTTATTCTTGTCATATATGAATGTCGAGTGACTCATGGTAATTTAGAGGATTAAAAAATTTGATTTTTATGATTGATCTTGATAAATCTTGAATTGTTATTGTTAATCTTTAATTAATCTTTAATTCAATCATGTTATTATTAATTCTTGAAATTGTTCTTGATGTATTATTTGCCCATAATAGCCGTGTAAATCGTGTGATGTAAAGAGGTGATTTTGATCTTGTTTTAGTTCAATCTTGATGACTTAATGTTTAAAGTATAATTTTATTATTTATTATTAAGTTTATTGGATGAATTATTGATGATTGTATTTAATTAAATTAAAGTATAAATTTTGGTATTTTTATCCAAAAATGTCGAGTGGTATAAGATATGAAAAATAGGATTCTTATCATGTTTTAAGTAATATTTGTTGTTAATTGTTAATTTAGATGAATTATTTAATTGTTTATATGATTAATTAATGAATTTATTTTAATTATTGTTTTGTTATAAAAATGTCGAGTGACCCTATTAAGTATAGGATCAGTTTTAGTTTAATTCTTGGCTTATAATAATTTAGATTGTAATTTTAGGAATTAATATGACTAAAGGAATAAAAAGAATTAATAAAGATAAGTTGCAATATGAAGGGAAGTAATAATATGATTAAAAAGGATAAGTTATAATAAGATAAGAAGTATTGGTCTCAAGATGGCCATGTCGATAAGATAAGATAAGAAGGGACGCCGATTTGGTGATACACGGGTCACCAGATTGGGTTAAGTCGAAGCCACTGCCCTACTGCGGTCTCTGGGCAGTTCTGGATCTTAAGATGTGTAGTCGTCTAAGTAGTAGTAAACGGGCTACTATTTAGGAGTTATGGCCATAGCTTAGGCTTAGTTCTTGCAAATGAGAGCTACGGGTAGAATACACGGGTTCTTCCCGGCGCATTTTAGGAAAGTTGGGATGTACACGGGCATCCTTACGAGCTATAATGACCAGTCCTATAAGATGGTTAAAAGAAGGGTTTGAGTAAAATATGATAAGATAAGTATTTCACGGAATAGAGAAGGATACATCTACGTATAAATGTATTATTATGAAGTATATGTATGTTTTCGTGTATGTTATGTATTGGTCATGTATGGTTAAGTCTTCCGCTGCGTACGTCTGACAGGTATGTTCTTGTATGTATTTCGAGATGCATTTTTACGTGTATTGTACGAGTATTTGTATGTATTTCCGTATGTATTTTAGTACATATTCTGATATGTATTTTATCTGTATTTTATACGTATATTGTATGTATTTCTAACCGTATCTTACAGGTATTCTTATACGTATGTTGTTCGTATTTTTATACGTATATTATCCGTATTTTTATACGTATACTGTCTGTATTTTTATACGTATTTTGTACATATTTTTGTATGTATTTGGTATGTATTTTTATACGTATTTATATGTATTTTTGTATGATTTCTTGAGTTGTTTCTATGCTATTATACGGCTGATGGTCCCTCATTTAAGCGGGACAGCCTAGTTACTCGCCACTGACGGTGGACCCCCCCCATTTCAGGTGATGAAGCCGAAGCGTAAAGTGGGCTTACGATGGTTCGGAGTGTGTGTTTGGATGAGATCTAAGGGAACCCGTTGTAATACCCCGAAAATTCGGGATATTTTAAATTTTTTATTAATTAATTAAATGTATAATTAATTAACTGTTTAATTGATTAGTATTTAATTAATTATTATTTTGTGTAGCAATCTAATTATTTTGAGCCTAGCCTTAACCTTTTCATTTTATCTTGCCAAAACCCGAGCCCAATTATTTCCTTAGAATCGGTGTTGCACGACCCCTTTATCCTTTTCCTTTTTCTCTTAGTTATTTTATTTAATTCTAAGTCCAAAAGGGCCCATTAAATTTGGACTGTTTTAATTTAATCTGTTCTCCTTTTTCTCAAATTGGGCCAAATGACCCAATTTCTTCCTCTTCTTGGACTTGGCCGGTTCCCCACTCTTTTGGGCCAAGTTTATGTTTGTTTCTAATTAATTAATTTGTTTAATTAAAAATTAAATTAATTAATTAAAAATTATATTTTTGAACTTATTCAAACTTAGCTATTTTGACTACCTAATCTTTCTCAATTCTCCCCCTATTTTAGCTCCTCCCTCACGGCACCCTTGATCAAGATTAGGGTTTGTTGCTTTCTTGTTTTATTCTATAAATACTTGATTAGCAACTCTTTTTCCTTCCTATTTGCAATTTAGCTTGAACCCCAAAAATATTATTTTTCCCCTTCTATTCCCCTCAAAACCGTGAGCCTACTTTCACCAATTGGTGATTTGCCTTGGATAATTTTAGCGATCTGAGGTAACTTTGCTTTCTCTTTTAATTTTGGGATAGATAATCGCATAGTTAATTAGGATTGATCATGAAAATTGTAGGATTTTATATTTGTATTGATTCGAAAATGTCGAGTACATGATGATTTGATTTTTGATTTGTTTTATGTATTTTCTTGATTATTTTATGTAGTTTCTTGAAATCTTTAATTGTCAAATAATTACTTGTATGAATTTATTTATTAATCAAATCTCGTTATTTCTTGATGAATTTTTCGTGGCAGTTTCTTTACTGTTTGATTATGAATCATGATTTATTTCGTGGCAAAATTCGTCCTTTTATTGCTTATAAAAATTTAATCTTTTAAACCGGTAAAACTGTCCAGATTTAGTTTACGAATTTATTAATATATCTAATCAAATTGAATAGCTACGAAATTTTAGGTGGAAGTCAGTAATACTGTTTTAAATCTTGTTTAATTTTTTCGTAATTTTTAAAGATCGATTGCTATGGCAGAAAAATCTGAAACCGAATTCTTTCTAATCTGATCTGTTAATTATAAAATCACTTAAAATTAGTAAATGATGTTATTTTTAAACGAAATTCATGCACGTTAAACCTTGAACCTATATTTAGCTCCCATAAAAATTTCCAGATTATTAGAGACCTTTAGATGGTCGATCTTGATTTAATTCTTTAAAAATCAGATTGTATAAAATAGGGTAATTGAATTGTTAAAATATGTTATTATTAATTTCTTGAATTTTTTGAGTAACCTAGTATTAAAAGGGAATTAAAAATATGATTTTTAAGATGTATCTCGATGATTCTTGAATTATTAATGCTAATATTTAATTCAATCTTTATGTTAATCCTTAATAATCATGATATTGTTTAAATCTTGAAGTTGTTCTTGATTTGTTATGCCATGAATGCCGTGTGGTTTGATTGTAAAAAGAAATGATTTTAATCTTGTTTTGATTCAATTTTGATAATTTAACGTTCAAAGCATGATTTACTTGTTTATTATTAAGTTTGTATGATGAATTATGGATAATTGTATTTATTTGATTAAAGGTATAATTTTTGATATGTTGACATGAAAATGTCGAGTGCCTCTTGGATGGAAAAATAGTATTTTTATCTTGATTTAATTATTATATGATGCTAATTGTTACTTTAGATGTTTAATTAAATTGTTTATATGAATTATTGTGAACTTATTTAATTGTTGGTTTTATATGGAAAATGTCGAATGGCCTAGTATTTAATTAGTCAATTTTAGTTTAATTTTGACTTATAATAATATTAGGAATAATTTCGGAATAATTAATATATTAATTATAAAAGTTACAGTTAAAGGAATTATCAGGGATAAGTTGTAACAAGAAGGAATAGATAATAATATTATTATTTTTATTATTATTTACACGGTTATTATTATTATTATTAATAATATTTCGGATAATGTTAGTGTTATTATTAGTATTATTATTAATATTAGGAATCAGTAGGGATAAGTTATATAAGTTACGAATAAGATATTAATAGGGAAAGAAAGGAAACAGAGTAAAAAGAATACAAATCGTTTCGATCTCTGGCTAGGAAAGACTTGGTATTTAAGGTGGCCAATATACGTGCCACACCTCTCTTTCCTGAGACTTCGAACGGTTCATTTCCGATTGCGGCCACCTAGTATTTCCCGATATAAGATAAGATATAAGATTGGAAAGATATAAGATAAGATAAGGACGCCCACCTGATGACCCGAGTAGTCAGACTGGGTTAAGTCGAAGCCACTGCTCAATGGGACGAACACACGAGTTCCCCCGAGTAGTTCTGGGTCTTAGGATATGTAGTCGTCTAAGTAGTAGTACACGAGTTGCTATTTAGGGGTTATGGCCATAGCTTAGGCTTAGTGGTGCAAACGAGATCCGCTACGGGTTGAGTACACGAGCTCACCCCGGCATGTTCTAGGAAAGTTGTGGTGCAAACGGGATCCACAACGAGTTATAGTGACCGGTCCGCTGAAAGATGATAATGATATGATATGAAAGATATGAATGATAAGATATGATATGATGATATGTTTTGATAAGATGATGATGAGTAACATAAGTTATGACATATATTGTAATATGACATAAGATGTATAATTTAAGATGTAGGTTATGATCGAATGAATTCGGGATAGTTAGGTTATAAGGGTATAATTATATAAGTATATGTATTGAGAATGGTATAAGACTTCCGCTGTGTATTTCTGTATTCGTATAAGATTGTATGTAAGCATGTACGTATGTATGTATCCATGTATGTATATGTGTAAGTATGTATGAACGTATGTATAGTAAGTGTATATTTGTACGTATTCCTAACCGTATTTTGCAGGTATGATTACACGTACATTATGCGTAGATTTGTACGTATTCTAACCGTATTTCTGCAGGTATTCTTATACGTATTTTGTACGTAATCGTATACATATTTTTGTACGTATTTTATACGTACCTCGTATTGAATTCTGTATAACATGTATTAGATTTTTGTATGGTTTTCATGCGATATTCTATGATATTATGTGTTTAGCGGTCCCTCGATTAAACGGGACAGCCTAGTTACTCCCCACTGACGGTGGACCCCCCCTCAGTTTCAGGTGACGATGCAGCTGTTTGATTCGGGCTTCCGCTGGGTTGGGCTTTGTGCAGCAGAGATCTGTAGTTTAGCCTTTAGTTCCTTAAGTTATTTAATAAAGTTTTTATGCAATTAGTTTGTCCCAGCCTGTTGGGAAGGATTCATTTTATTTAAGTTATGTACTTTGAGTTTGGAACAATGTAGACCTTTGGATTTTAGTTTATTTATTTAATAAAAGACGTTTAGTTTTGAATAATTAAATCAATCTTATAGCTTCTTTGTTTAAGTAATGATCCGTTTGTCGATTCCCTTCGTAAATCGACAAGTCCAAAAAGTCGGGTCGTTACACCCATAGTCTGTTTTATGTTTTCTATTTATTCTTTTATTAGTATGTCCCAGCCTGTTGGGAAAGAACATTAGAGTTATGTATTTTAGTATTTAATATTGGACTTTTGGGATTATTATTTCTCTATTAGTTAATAAAAAGGATTATTGAACTTTAAATTAAGATATTGATATTAAGTTTTATGTTGGTAATGATCCATTTGTCGATTTCCTCCGCAAATCGACAGTTTAGAAAAGTCGGGTCGTTACAGGGTGGATTCGGGAATGGGGGAGGGTGTGGGGTGCACTGGTGGGGGGAGGGGGTGGCGGCTTTTCTGGTGGGGGAGGGGGTGGTTGGGCGGGTTGGGGTGGTGGTGGTGGGGAAGGATGGGCTAGCAGTTGCTTTTTTTTCTTAATAAATTAAAATATTAAGTTAATTTATTAATTTATATATTAAGTTAATTAATTTAGTTGATGACCAATGAAAAGATGAAACATGTACGTTTAACCTATATAACAAGTCAACTTTAGGTTAGGAATCTTTCTTTGTAAATACAGCTAATAGTTGGCACCGCAGGAGAATAATCCATAATTGGTACCTACAATTTTGAATCGCTCATACTTGATACTTATAAAAGTAATTTTTCCCAAAAAAAATTGAATTCAAAAAAACAAAATGTTCGATGAATTAGAAGTAACAAAAACAGCAGGGAGAAGTAATGAAAACAGAAACGTTAAAGTTTTTTTTTAAAAAAACACTTATATATAGATTAAAAAAAGTTGAAAATTTGTGAGAAAATCATAGTTTTTCCAAACTTTCCGCTGAAAATAACAAGAGAAAGTCGAGACTCGAGAGTGTACGTAGGCTGCTATTCTCGAGCAATTTCTATTTTCTCCCGTGAACAGAGCATTGCAGCTGCAGGATGCAGCAGTTACAGAATAGTAATAACAAGTTCTCTCATGTTCTTTATATTTTTGTATTTATTAGTTGAGTAACGCATGTTTAACAATTCAATGCTTGACTTTTACATTTACATAAATAATATAATAATAATTACATTTGTTGGACACACATTTTGATCTTTGAGAAGAGAGAGATCCACAATCCTAAGAGAGAAGAAAACATATGTTATGTTATACTTATACGTTACTCTCTTTTCTTGATTTGTTTTGTTTTATTGGCTTTTGATTGTGATTTTTAACGTCTTCTGATTTTGACAAATCTTGTTTTCTTTCGTTTTTGGGAGTTTCAAAGTCAATTTAGCTGCTACATGACTGATATCACCATAGTTTTTGTTCCCATGTATTCTTTGGATTTACTCTCTTTTTTCTTATTCATCAATCTGTCGGAATTTTGGTGAATTTTCCATCAGGGTAATTCCTAGCTTATTATTTACCATGCTTTAGGAGTTGAATTCGATCACAATTAGAGATGGCGACGGACCGGATCTAGACCGGATCCTGATGGATCCATATCCAGACCTGTTTTTCCGGTCTAGATCCAGATCTGCGCGGATCCTCAGAATGAGGATCCAGATCCTGCGGATCTTGCAGATCCGGATCTAAAATGGATTCTCTTATATTATACCTACTAAATGAACTAATTAAAAATTTTAATGCATTAAAATTATCTTTTCATCACATATACAGTTAATATGCAAATTAAAACCCATTACGAAGTAGTAAGTACTTACAAACTAACATCATCAACATCCTAGAATCCATAATTACATAATCAACATCCTAAATTCATAATTACATAATCAATTTGGGTAATGGACTATTTGAGCTTTGGAGTATTGGGCATTGGGGTCCTATAATTTATAAGGCTATCATTAATTAATTTAGTATATGTTTTATTATAAAAACGGATCCACAGATCTGTAAACAAGATCCATATCCAGATCCGCATTTTCCCAGAAGATCCATATCCGACCCGGATCCGCGCGGATCCAAACTATGAAGATCCAGATCCTCAAAAACGGATCTGGATCCGCGAATCCGGGGCAGATCCAAGATCCGTTGCCATCTCTAATCACAATCGATTATTGAAGGCGATTTTGTTTTTTAGGGTTAACGAATAGCCCTAATTTGTGAATTGTAAGTGTTCTGTTTTTTTTTTTTTTTGGCTGGGAGAGTTGCAAGAGTGGATGAGTTTGGGGTAAAGATTGAAAATTATGATGGTAACGATGATATTTTGAAGGCTTGCACAATGTTAGAGGTGAAACAACAATGATGGTTTGTAGAATTGGCACGCTTCTTTTATGGGTTCACTAAAAAAGTCACAGAATATTTTTATTAGGATTAGGATTATTACAAGTGGTTTTAGGCGAATTTCAAATGGGTAAAATTTCACGGCTACGACTAGGCTTTATTTCGCAATTTAAATGGCTGATTCAAACAAGTCTGGCCCAACGGACAGGGACATTGAACAGGTACTGCACTTTGTCATTCTTTCTCAATTTGCTAATTTTCATTCATGTATTCAACCATTTATTTTTTGTCAGCATACTTTTACTTCCATTTCATACCAATAAAGAAACACCTGTCACCGGGGTTGTGATATTTACTCTCCTCTTTTACCTTTTACACTTCCGTTTTACAATAAGCTAGTGAAAGCAAAACAACTAATATAATAATCAATTAGTTAAGTTAACTATTACAATAAGTTAGTCAAAGCACTTAACTCAATTAGCTAACTTTTAAGAGTTTA
The DNA here is from genome assembly GCA_951394345.1 of Salicornia ramosissima. Lineage (NCBI taxonomy): Eukaryota > Viridiplantae > Streptophyta > Magnoliopsida > Caryophyllales > Amaranthaceae > Salicornia > Salicornia ramosissima. The sequence continues at coordinate 51,415,271 of OX596240.1, read as the reverse complement.
ACTTCTAAACAAGGCCTAATAGTTTGTTGCAAGGGAGTGCTGATAGTGTTTTTTTTTTGTAAGTCATTCAAAATGCTGTTAGGTTTTTGCCGAAGATCTCACCGATATCAATCTTTGACACATGTATTTGTCCTCTTATACTACAGTTAAGGCTCTGTTCTTTAGGACTGAACTGATCTGATCTGAACTGATTAGGGCGGGGTATTATTTTGTGAGAGTATAAAATTAAAACAAAACTGAACGAATCTGATCTAATTACTGTAGCTTTTAAGTTCAAAAGAACATACCTTAGCCATCAATTATAGCTCGTGGCTGTGGGCTCATTTACAATTTACTAACACTATTCATCAGTAAATAATTTTCCAATGAGGGAATTGTAGCTTATGTGAACCTGATTTCTCTCTTAAGTTGTATCTTCGGTGTCATCCTCAATAATCTGATTTTAGATTCATTTTCAGGCAATTACTGCACTGAAGAAAGGGGCAACGTTGCTCAAGTATGGCTGTATGGGCGAAGAGAGAAGCCTAAATTCTGCCCATTTCACCTTTCTAATGTAAGAGTTTGTCACCTTAAGTGATTGACAAATATGAATGATTTTATCATTTATTTATTTATTTTTTATCCTATGTTTTCTGATAGTCATGCATTACATAGTATACGAGATTTAGGCTAAATGGATGGGGAGAAATCATCTCCTCTATGCTACTTTTGACTTTTCTGATAATCAGTTGAGCAACGAATGTTTAACAATTCAATGCTTGATTTTTACATTTACATAAATAATATAATAATAATTACATTTGTTGGACACACATTTTGATCTTTGAGAAGAGAGAGATCCACAATCCTAAGAGAGAAGAAGACAGGTGTTATGTTATACTTATACGTTACTCTCTTTTCTTGATTTGTTTTGTTTTATTGGCTTTTGATTGTGATTTTTAACGTCTTCTGATTTTGACAAATTCCAGTTTTCTTTCATTTTTGGGAGTTCAAAGTCAATTTAGCTGCTACATGACTGAAATCACCTTTGTTTTTGAAGCACAAAAAGGATTTATATTATCTCAAAATCAAGTCTACTACATTAAACAGGGGAAAATTTGATTCATAAACTAGTCTAGGAAGACTTCAAACCAGCTTCTGCAGTTGATTTCCAATTCCCATGCTACAATTTAACGGTACTTAATGAAACCAATTTCCTTGGCATTGCTACGGAAGCACTGTCTGCAGCACATTAAACCATACTTGCGTATGATCGCATGAGGGTTGCCGCATACACGACAAGCGCGAGATCCTGGACCATAGTTCTTTGGATGAGAATTCCAGATGTTGGAGTGCCCCATTATTGTTCTTCGATTCAAGTTCTTCGGAATCAGCCCTTGCAAAAATGGAAGCGGCGCACTACTTCTCTCAAAACCCTAGAAAGCTGAATGCGAGGTCCACCTTTGTTTTTGTTCCCATCTATTCTTTGGATTTACTCTCTTTTTTCTTATTCATCAATCTGTCGGAATTTTGGTGAATTTTCCATCAGGGTAATTCCTAGCTTATTATTTACCATGCTTTAGGAGTTGAATTTGATCACAATCGATTATTGAAGGCGATTTTGTTTTTTAGGGTTAACGGATAGCCCTAATTTGTGAATTGTAAGTGTTCTGTTTTTTTTTTTTTTTTGGCTGGGAGAGTTGCAAGAGTGGATGAGTTTGGGGTAAAGATTGAAAATTATGATGGTAACGATGATATTTTGAAGGCTTGCACAATGTTAGAGGTGAAACAACAATGATGGTTTGTAGAATTGGCACGCTTCTTTTATGGGTTCACTAAAAAAGTCACAGAATATTTTTATTAGGATTAGGATTATTACAAGTGGTTTTAGGCGAATTTCAAATGGGTAAAATTTCACGTCTACGACTAGGCTTGATTTCGCAATTTAAATGGCTGATTCAAACAAGTCTGGCCCCGCGGACAGGGACATTGAACAGGTACTGCACTTTGTCATTCTTTCTCAATTTGCTAATTTTCATTCATGTATTCAACCATTTATTTTTTGTCAGCATACTTTTACTTCCATTTCATACCAATAAAGAAACACCTGTTACCGGGGTTGTGATATTTACTCTCCTCTTTTACCTTTTACATTTCAGTTTTACAATAAGCTAGTGAAAGCAAAACAACTAATATAATCAATTAGTTAAGTTAGCTATTACAATAAGTTAGTCAAAGCACTTAACTCAATTAGCTAACTTTTAAGAGTTTAACTCCTAAACATGGCCTAATAGTTTGTTGCAAGGGAGTGCTGATAGTGTTTTTTTTTGTAAGTCATTCAAAATGCTGTTAGGTTTTTGCCGAAGATCTCACCGATATCAGTCTTTGACACATGTATTTATCCTCTTATACTACAGTTAGCCATTAATTATTGCTCGTGGAGTTACATGGCTGTGGGCTCATTTACAATTTACTAACACTATTTATCTGTAAATAATTTTCCAATGAGGGAATTGTAGCTTATGTGAACCTGATTTATCTCTTTAAGTTGTACCTTCAGTGTCATCCTCAATAATCTGATTTCAGATTCATTTTCAGGCAATTACTGCACTGAAGAAAGGGGCAACGTTGCTCAAGTATGGGCGAAGAGGGAAGCCTAAATTCTGCCCATTTCGCCTTTCTAATGTAAGAGTTTGCTCACCTGAAGTGATTGACAAATATGAATGATTTTATCATTTATTTATTTTTTATCTTATGTTTTCTGATAGTCATGCATTACATAGTATACGAGATTTAGGCTAAATGGATGGGGAGAAATCATCTCCTCTATGCTACTTCTTCTCCTAGCTTGTATTTCATTTTATTCAAAACTTGGTGCTTCGCTTCCCAGCAGTGCACACGAATTAAACTTTTAGGAAAGACCTGCCAAAGTGCTAATTTGCCTCTTTTTCCCTCATTCACGAGTCATGGCTGAAGTTTGTATATGTAGGCATTTGATTTGATTTATAATTGCGGGAAAAGGCTTGTTGCTTAAATTGTGTTGCCTCCTCTGCTTTGAACAAACAGGATGAATCTGTATTGATATGGTACTCTGGTAAGGAGGAGAAGCAGCTTAAAATCAGTCAAGTTTCAAGGATTATTCCTGGGCAGAGAACTGTAAGTACAATCCTCCATTTCTGGATATATTATAGAATGATTTATTGATGGGTGCATCTGATTTGAATGCCCACACATCTTCTTGTAACACTTCTGCTTCTGACTATAGTGGACTAATTTGAAGTTTTAAGTCACTTGTCTCTTGTCTTTCTTTTGTGGTGAAATTGTTATATCAGATTATCAGTGAATAATAGAAGGGAGTCATTGCAGTTAAAGAAGTAAAATGGTATGCATGCTGCCCTCCTTTATTTTGCTCAAGGCAAGAGCTATGTAGCACGGGTACTTAATGTGACCTGTCCCTGGACCCGATTAATGTTTGCGGTGTACCCATTGTCATCTAGTTTTTAAATTGGCCTTTTTGAGTCCCCGTACTCATATTCGTTTTTGTCCCCATCCATGACTCGATGCAACCTAGGGCACAGTGGTACTTACTCCGAACATTAGGAGTGCTTACGCCGGACATTGGGGGTGGCATGTCCTTCATTAGTCATTTCCTAATTGAATTAATAAATTTCATCAGTCATTTAGACACTAAGGTCTAAGGATATATTAAATACTACGCAATTTTCATTAGAATATATTAAAAAAATCAGATACTAAAGAAAAAAAGGCAGAAGTTACAAACTCAGAAAATCAGAGCCTAAAATACTGGATATTACAAACTCAAAATCAGAAGTTACAAAGTTAATCACAAAATCAGAAATTAAAAACTCAAACTAAAATAAGCTAAAATCAGAAATTACAATTCAACCACAAAATCAGAAATTGCAAACTCAAACTCAAAATCAGAAATTACAAACCCAAAGAAGTTAAAAAGACACACTAAACAATTAAATCAAAATAAACAAACAACTAAACAATCAAAATCAAAATTCAAAGGCAGACTACAAACAACAATTCGAATTCGAAAGACAGGCAAACAAATAAGTTCAAAGGCAAAAAAATCAAAATAAACAACAATTAGTCAATTAATAACAAAAAACAATTAACAAATAAACAAACAAATAACCAATAATTAAAATTGACATTCGAAAGACAGACAATTCAAAAAAAAGGAAGCATAGCAAACTCACCGAGTCACCGACGGCGTCTGGCGTGCAATGGCGTAGGGGCGGCGACCCAACGTCCAGTTGCCTGGTAGTGGTTTATGCGAGATGGATACCAGTGAATGGAAGTGCAAAGTTTTAAGTGCGACTGTTTAGTTTTAGGGTTTTGTTCTACAAGTAAGTTCTTTTTTTTTTTCTTTTTCTTTTTTTTTAAAAGTTGTACCCCTTGTCTGGTTGTCCCTCAATAGGTCAGCCCCTGCTAGGGAGGCAGCCTCATGAGAGAAATATTCAATACGGTTTGAGAATGTTGAAATAATATGCTTTATACAGTATGGTAGGGAAATGCCTCAACTATTTGGTTCTTTCTACTTTCTTAATTGTGATGAGGATTTCTGAATGCAACCATCTTTTGAGAACTAGAGCATTGATGAGTGTTTTTATTTACTTTTTATTTTTGGCTATAAAATATATGGTACTCCCTCCGTAACCAAAAACTTTCAACATTTGTACCGCTCACATTTCCCAAGGCAAAATTTGTTAACTAAGTTTAAAACATTAATCAACCCTAATCAATACAACTAATCAGCCCATCAAACACCAATCCCACTACTGTTGCGCACCATGATACCACATTCACCACACCCAACCACCAAATCTGCACCACCACCAAATCAACACCATCACACCCAAATCTGCACCACCACCAAATCAACATCATCACACCCAAATCAGCACCACCACCCTAATCGACACCCAAGTCAGCCCATCACAACAACTTACCTTCGAAAAATCCACCATCAAAAAACCCACCACCACCGCTCGCCTTCGAAAACCCAGGCTACCTTCGAAAAACCCATCATCAATAACCACATTTGAAAAGCCAACCATCGAACACCCACCCAAATTGGCTGTTCGAATGTTAGGGTTTCGTCTGGGTTGTTTGAAACAAATGAAGATCGAAGAGAGATTAAAATGAAGTGTCGTCTTTCTGGGTTGTTCGAAGGTTAGGGTTTCGAATGGTTCTGGGTTGTTCGAATTAGGGTTTTGAATGGTTAGGGTTGTTTGAATGGTTCGATGGTGGTGGTTCTGTGGTTGTGGGTGGTTCGATGGATGTTTCGAAGGTCGAAGGGTGGTGGTCGGGTCAGGTTGGTGGCTGGCTTGGTTCGGCTAAGGATGTTGGCTGAGCGAGGATGGTGGCTGGTGATGGGTGCTGTGATTCAGGGCTGTTGTTCATTGGTGGTTGAAAGTGGTGGTGGTGGTCATAACTCATTGTTAATTTTGTTAATTATGTAATTTTAATGTTTAATGAAAATTATGTTTGATAAGTTATGGCAAGTATGTAAATTTTGTGACTTTTTTTTTTACCATAAATGGAAAGTTTGTAAATTGTTGAAAGTTTTTTGTTACACCTATTTTTTGTAAATGTTGAAAGTTTTATGTTACGGAGGGAGTATATGATATTGTTGTGTCTTTCCCTTTCTGAGCATTTTCCCCCTCACCTATTCCCTTTGTTTGAAGAAGAACATGGAAAATGTTAGTCATCAAACCTTGAGTTTTTAAGGCCACTAAACCAAATAGTGTTATGTAGATTTCTTCTTGCAGACAAATTTTAGGGTAACACTCACCTACCATGATTATGTAAAATTACCAATCTCATGGTTAAATCTAACATAAATCAATTTAATTTATCAAATAATTGTTGAATGGGTCCTTCACTCTTTAAAAATCCTATTTTCATAGGCAAATAAGCTGAGTAATGGTACAAAATCTCCAACCCATGACTTCATCTCTAAATACAAGTATACAACACCAGGGTGGAAAATTATGTATGATGGATTTATCAAACAATTATAAGCATAAAACATTCATACCAAAAACCAATTAATAAGCGAAAACAAACCTGTCATTTTCACTTATTAAATACTCACGTTTTCATGGTTAAGTATCAACCATCTCTAGCTAACATATTGCTCCATAACCATATAAATGAATGTTGTGCAAATCAGGTTGCACGAAATTTCAGAGGGATATTTTGATTGTGTATTATTGCGGCTGTCAATAATTACAAGGCTTGCTATTAATACTATTATACATCAAGGCCACTGCCATCTTACAGTGTACAATACAAAAGCAAATGCCCTAGGAGGGAAAGAGCTTGGGCTAGGCGGCCTAGGCCCATACACATATTAATATATAAACAAAGCAGGGCTAATAATTTTCAAGCTTTAGTAAGCTTCCTTCCTTCAATACTCCCCCTCAAATTGAGTGTGGATGCCAGAGGCAGTGCGCTCAATTTTGGAGTTGATGTTTTTTGAGAATATAAACAACTTGTTGAGATGAAGGAAAGTACTGTGGCTCGATGTTGCCATCTGGAACTTTATTTCGGACAAAGTGACAATCTATTTCAACATGTTTAGTTATTTCGTGTTGAGCAGGGTTCACAGCAATCGAAAGAGCCGCTTTGTTATCGAAATTTAGCACCATTGTTTCTTGTTGTTTTATCCTTAGTTCTTTCAATAGTTTTTTTTACCCATAGCACTTCACACAAGTGGCCATTGCCATAGCTCTATATTTCGCTCGAGTGGTTGATCTTTTTTTTTTTTTTTGATCAAAAGACAAGAGGTCGTTGATCTTGCTACAGTGGACTGTCTTTTGGATTTCTAAGATATTGGGGTTTCACCAACGAACATACAAAATAAAGTGGTACTCCTAGTGTTTAGTGAACCTCCCCAATCACTATCACAATAAACCATGAGTTGAGCACTTGTTTTTGTCTTTTTGATGTAAACATAATCCCTTGACATGGTCCAACATGTATATATCGAAGCACCCTTTTTGCTGTCAATGTCAAGTATATAAGCTTCCCAATTAGCCTTTGGTACACTGATGCATCTGGTTTCTAGGTTGCGCATATCTGTTGTGAGCTTACTGTGAGTACCCATAGGTACCTTTAATGGCCTTGATCTCTGCATACCATTTTCATTAATCATGTCCACAGCATACTTATTTTGTGACAGGAACATTCCTTGAGCATTTCTATCAACTTCTATGTGATTGGCTTCTAGGGTGTTGTGTCCCTAATCACTGCCCAAATATAAAATTTCTAGGCCCAACTACTAATGCATAGTATTAGTGGAGTAGGGGTCGATCCACAGGAAAAACTCGTTTGAGACTTGCAATTACAACGACTTAATTCGAGGGTCTTTAGTGTGTGTGTATATATATATATATTTGTGTTTCTTGTAATGGTGCAAAGACTAACAATAAAAGCAAGATGAACGTAATTATTGGGAAATTTGTTGCAAAAAGGCTTTAGGGACTAGAATGCTTGAAATGCATTTAGCTTGGAGGATTTATGATCATTAGCCATTAATGTAGCATGAAGTATCTAATTGCCATGTGGATTTTCTTAGAGTCATCGACAAACATAATTCCTAAATCCTCTTCCGATTGGGAATTAGGAAAATTTTGTAACAAATCCATTTAACCCTTTTGATTAGCTAATTTAACAAGCTCTAAAACCAAGCTTATCAATGGAGCTTTAATTAATTCACAATTCCAATCACTATGTCTATTGATTCAGAAATTTCACCATGAAAACCTTGAAAGCAATCATGAAAGATTCATTCAAAATCAACAACACTCTACACAAATACTTCACCAAGCAAGCATGGAGAGCAACTAAAAATTCTAGAAAATTAACAATCAAATAGCCTCATTTTTTCATATTATCGAACGATCTACCTCCAAGTTTAATAAAGTCAAGTAATCAAGTCCCTAGATAAAGAAACTACTTACGAAAATTCAGTATGCCCATCCCTCTCCCTAATCATCCTTATTTATATAGATCATTCCTAAGACAATGCTTGAAATTCATTTAGCTTGGAGGATTTATGATCATTAGCCATTAATGTAGCATGAACTATCTAATTGCCATGTGGATTTTCTTAGAGTCATCGACAAACATAATTCCTAAATCCTCTTCCGATTGGGAATTAGGAAAATTTTGTAACAAATCCATTTAACCCTTCTGATTAGCTAATTTAACAAGCTCTAAAACCAAGCTTATCAATGGAGCTTTAATTAATTCACAATTCCAATCACTATGTCTATTGATTCAAAAATTTCACCATGAAAACCTTGAAAGCAATCATGAAAGATTCATTCAAAATCAACAACACTCTACACAAATACTTCACCAAGCAAGCATGGAGAGCAACTAAAAATTCTAGAAAATTAACAATCAAATAGCCTCATTTTTTCATATTATCGAACGATCTACCTCCAAGTTTAATAAAGTCAAGTAATCAAGTCCCTAGATAAAGAAACTACTTACTAAAATTCAGTATGCCCTTCCCTCTCCCTAATCATCCTTACTTATAGAGATCATTCCTAAGACCTAACAAACTATGTATATTCCTCCTTAAGCTACAAGTAACAATTTTATTATGAATTGCCTAAAATGCCCCTCTCCCAAATTTTAATTCTTAACCGGCTGTAGATTAAGAATTAACTCCTCTGCTGTGCGTAATCATCATCCAACTTTGTGAAAAATTGCAACAACTTTAGCCCACACTTTTGTTGGTTCAAGGCCAACAAGAAGTCACTGACCTCTGCAGAAAGCTCTGTAATAGGTGGTAGCATTGTAGGGTAGCATTGTACTAATCATTCACAAATCTCCCTCGCTTTGTGTCGTAAAGCTCCTTTGCTAGTTTATACTTTATACTTTCTAGCTCCATTAACCACAGAGTACATTTTATCCAAATGAGTCCACACTTTCGCTGAATTCATGTATAGTATTGTGTTATGAATGATGTTGAGACTGAGCCCATTATCCACAGCAACACTATAGTACTATACTATTACATGTTTCCTACTGGTTTGCTTTAGTCTCAGTTGTTGTATCTTTGTTTACAAGCCCAGTAACAAAGCATAACTTTCTCTTGGATGCCATGGAAATCACCATTGACCTCTTTCAGCTTCTATAATTAGAGACTTAGAGGCACCTTGGAGAGGCAGGTCTATTTTTATGGCTGCTAGACCATCAAATGGATCCAGATAAAGTGGGTGTTGCATGTTTGATTTAGTAAAGTAATTTTTTGACATAGTAATTTTAGCTATGAACGAGAAAAGTGAAAGTGAGGAGGAGAAATTGTGGATGAATAAGGTTCAAGAATGCAGGCTTTTAGCTCAAAGGTTGGATTTTTAACCCAGATAAATGAAGATAATGTAACAGTGAAATACTTGAATGAGCTAAGCTTCCTTCCTACTCCTATGCTCTAATACCATGTTGAGCAATTCAGGTTGCATGAAATTTTAGAGGGATATTCTGGTTGTGTATTATTGCGGCTGTTAATAAATAAAAGGCTAACTGTATACACATCAAGGTCACTGCCATCTTACAGAGTACAATACAAAAGCAAGTACCCTAGCTTGAAAAGAGCTTGGCTGGGCCCATACACATTAATATATGCACAAAGTTTGGCTATTAATTTTCAAGCTTTAGCAAGCGTTTTTTCTTCAACAATGAATAAACCAAAGGCAAAGATATATCAAACACTAATCTAATAACAAACAAGAAAACAAGATACCCTAGCTTGAAAAGAGCTTGGCTGGCTCATAAACATTAATATATACACAAAGTTGGGCTATTAGTTTTCAAGCTTTAGTAAGTGTTTTACCTTCAACAATAAAATTACTATACTTTCCACAATTTCATGTTTGATATAGTAAAGTAATTTTCTGAAATAATAAGGTTTATATACACAAATGAGGAAAGGCAAAGAGCCAAAGATATTTCAAAAACTAATCTAATAACAAACAAGAAAGCAAAATGAAGCATAAACAATAAAATTGAGAAGCTAGAGTGAGAAATGCTCATTAGTAAGTATATGAAGCTCTTCAAATTAACATGCCACTTGATGAATTTTCAAATCCCTCCATCTATATTTGTTTTTCACACTTGTTGTCTTCAAATCCTAATTTATGGAAGCTAATCCTCCCTAACGTCTCTCAAACTTTCCCTCTCTAAACTAACCCAAAAGATCAAGAATGAAGTAAATGTTGCCTTTCTTGGGGAAGCTACAACATGAGTTTATACACTAAATAATTTACTAAGAGAACTATCAAGATATCAATATGAGATCTTATTTTTGTTCGATACGTCCACCTCCGAGACTTACCTTTGGCTTTTGCCTCGGTAGGTGAAAATTACGAAGAAAGCTAGGTAAAAACCCAACCAAATCTTACTTCCGTGCAAGTTTATGGCTTGCAAACACGCAAGGCTCATCTTCCTTGGTTGAGTTAGATTGCATGGACACCCTACTTCTTAAGCATGGATATGTTGAGGCACTCACGGATGCCGCTTGATTCTTCAATACTAAGTCTTGCCTTTAAACATTCCCAAACACAAGAACAAAGCACAAAATATTAAGCCAATGTAAGAAACAATCAATCAATCAAATCCTTATTCCAATAAGTGGGGTCAAAACTAAACAAGCCAATGTAAGAAACGATAAAAAAGACGCACAAAATGGGTAGCACCAAGTAACTACATACACAGAATATGAGAACACAATGAAAGACTAAAATAATATAATAACTAATTATAAGCGAATATAAACCAACCAAAACAAAACTAAATTCTTGGCTAACAGTGACATGATTAATACTAAAAGCTTGATCTTAGGGGTTTTTGATTTTTTGTTTGTGCAACATATATTGCATATGGTGGCTTACATAACACTCATTAGATGTTGGGAAGGGACGGGAAAGAAAAGTTCACTTTATCTATCTATCTATATATTTGATGAGGAAAAGAAAAGTTCTACTTGCAATTAGTCGAATTAGATTCTTATATTGAATATATTATGCCTTTCTAATTTTCATATTAGGGTTGTATCTTCATTTAGTTTTGTATTTCGCTTTGGAATTCTATGAAGGTCTATTTCTCCATCTTTTACAATCCCTTAAGGATTTCCTCTTGCTTTTAAAACATGGGAAAAAAGATCAATGAAGGAAAATGTTATTTATGAGATGCCTTTAGGCTGTGTTATTCGTGGGACATTGTTGTGTTTACGCAAATTTTTTGTTATTCAATCTTTTGAAGTGATTCTTTTACCAATTTTTCAGGGCGTATTTAAGCGATATCCTCGGCCTGATAAAGAGTATCACTCATTTTCTCTTATATACAGTGATAGATCTTTGGATTTGGTGAGTTATCTATCTTGAAAACTAGAAATTTAAGCCGAATTTGTTATCATAATGGGATTTTATTTCTGTGGCTGTATTATATACTTGCGATTATGTCTTTGGCTTGCTGAATGTTTAATTTACTTGCAATATGAAATTCATTCTATATTTCGTATGATTTTTTTTTTTTTTTTTGCTGGCTACTTGATAGATATGCAAGGACAGGGATGAAGCTGAAGCGTGGCTTGTTGCTCTCAAGGCTCTAACTTCTAATAACGGCTGGCGTAAGTGGAGAAATGAAGCAAGGGAGAGCGGTACATCTGCAGATGGTTCAACAACTCACAAAACTCATCAAACGTTTGCATCATTTGTCTGTCGCGAAACTTTCCTTTTCTAGTATAATATATTGGAAAATGAAACGATCTTGCAGCCATGACTAATTGCATTTGCTTCTATATTGCATTAGGATGCTGCGGATGCACTCTATCAAATGCCGATTGAGGGTCCACAAACTGGATTGGGGAAAGCATTTTCTGACATAATACTATACACTGCAGCATCCAACACCTGCAGTCAGGTTGAGGCGTCTAACTCTATTGCTAACATGTCACCATCCAACAATGTAGAAAATTTCACTCGCCGAAGTTCATCATCTGATAATGTTCGGATTAGCTCATCAAGTTTGGTAAGTTCGTCAAGTCAGGGATCTGTTCTTGATGATTTTGACTCCTTGGGTGATGTTTTTATGTGGGGGGAAGGCATTGGTGAAGGCATCATGGGTGGTGGCTCCCTTGGAATTTCACATAGTGGCAAGTTTGATGCTAATCTTCCCAAAGCATTGGAATCCGCGGTGGTTCTTGATGTTCATCATATAGCTTGTGGCGCTAGTCATGGGGTGTTGGTTACTAGGCAAGGTGAAATTTTTAGTTGGGGGGAGGAGTCAGGAGGCAGACTTGGCCATGGTGTTGAAGTTGATATTTCCAATCCAAAGCTGATTGACAGCCTTAGTGGAATGAATATTGAACTAGTTGCATGTGGAGACTATCATACTTGTGCCATTACCACTTCTGGTGATCTTTATACATGGGGTGGAGGTATCTATAATTCCGTGATGCTTGGACATGGAAGTGGGGCAGGTCATTGGATACCTAAAAGAGTATGTGGCCCTTTAGATGGCATGCATGTGTCTTATGTTGCTTGTGGCCCTTGGCACACTGCTGCTGTTTTATCAACTGGTCAGCTGTTTACATTTGGAGATGGGACTTTTGGTGTCCTTGGTCATGGAGACTGTTTGAGTTGCTCTGTCCCAAGGGAAGTTGAGGCATTAAGAGGACAGCGAACACTGAAAGTTGCTTGTGGTGCTTGGCATACTGCTGCTATCGTTGACATGCTGGAAAGTGAAATCTCATTGAGTAGGTCTTTCTCAACAACAGGAAAGCTCTTTACCTGGGGTGAGGGTGATAAAGGCCAACTTGGACATGGTGATAAGAAAGCTAGGATGATCCCTGAGTGTGTAGAAGCGCTAACGGATTTAAGTGTCTGTAAAGTAGCTTGTGGAATTGATTTCACTGTAGCCCTCACTACCACTGGACATGTTTATATAATGGGGAGTACTGCTTATGGACAACTAGGATGCCCTGAAGGTGATGAAACGGTTCCAGCTCGTGTGGAGGGTAAAATTGCGAACAATTATGTAGAAAATATTGCCTGTGGTTCTCATCATGTAGCAGTATTAACTTCTAAGGCGGAGCTTTTCACTTGGGGAAAAGGTACAAATGGACAATTGGGTCATGGAGATAATGACCACAGAAATGAACCTACTCTTGTTGAGTTTATGAAAAATAAGCAAGTGAAGAATGTTGCTTGTGGATCCAATTTTACTGCTGCAATTTGTCTACACAAATGGGTTTCAGTGACTGATCATTCGACATGTACGGGTTGCCATAACCCTTTTGGTTTCCGGAGGAAACGTCACAACTGCTACAACTGTGGGCAGGTGTTTTGCAAAGTATGCAGCAGCCGCAAATCTCTGAAAGCTTCTTTGGCTCCAAACATGAATAAGCCTTTCCGGGTTTGTGATGATTGTTTTGTGAAGTTGAAAAAAGTTACTGAATCTGGAACTTTACGTATTCCTAAACCTGCTGGTAAAATTAGTTTTCAGAAGTCCAATGAAGGAGCAGAAAAGGAGTCATTAGTTCCTAAATTTGTCAATTCCTTGAAAAAAACTGACAGTGATCGTTCGAAGGGTGTTACTAATATCGGAAAACTTGATAGCTCCATTCTCCCTTCTTGTAGTGGGATTTTGCAGGTTGGAAGTAGTCCTTATTCAAGCACTTCATCTCCTGTATCAGGAGCCTATGACAAACGTGTTTCAGCCTCTGCCCCTGGTTCCAGAATGGTTTCTCGGGCATCATCACCTGTTTCGCAAGGGTGCAGTTCAACTAAATCATCAACATTAATCACTTCTGTCAGTGTTCCTACTTCCCCAGAAGTTATGGCTCCTAACTCAAAGCACACAAATGATAATTTGAGGCAAGAGGTTGTTCAATTGAGATCAGAGGTGAACCAATTTATTAAGCAGACTTTCCATGTCATGCTGATACAATACTCTCTCTGTCCCTTGGTGTTTAGAGGTTATTCTTTTTTGAGACATCACAAATTGTTTTGCAAGTTTTTCATTTTCAAAACATTAAGTAGTCTCATATATCTTCAAAAAATATTACTTACCTGTGACATCCATATCCACGTAGCTATTATTTATTGTAATCAAAGCTACTTTGATTTTGATCAGTTCTTATTCTTATTAAGACACTAACTAGTGCAAACACTAAGAACAAGGTAAGTGTTTTCCTTGCATGCTGTGATTTTCTTTATTATTTCTTGGATATGAAAAAAGAATCCTGTGAAAATACTTAATCAGACTCCAGTTATCAGTCTCCAATTTCCTATGGTATATCTGTGTCATGGAGTTCATGAGGACTTAAGTGGATATGCGTGCTTGCTGAATGTTAAATGATAGTAATGGTTGCACATCAAAGAATTGTATTGTGTCATTTAAAAGGGCACTATGAGATTGGTATGGGTTGAATACATTACAGTTGTCACTTGTCTGTAATATGCTTGTCAAAGTAGATATCTGTGCATCGCATTGGTTGCCAAGAAACTTGTGATAAAAATTGCATTGCTTGGGTCAAAAAATAATCCAAGCATTAAGAAGTGCTTAAGGCTTGGTCAAAAACTTTATTCAGATAAAGATTCTTTTTGAATTACATAAATATTGGAACCATCATTAATTTTCCTTTCAAACAACTTGCCACCTTGAACCCTGGTATTCTGTATCCTGCATGGACTTTAAGCTGTGAAAATAGTATCAGGGAATATTGTTGATTTGTTTTATGGTGATTGTAGCATCAATCCTGTTTCATTAGCGTTTTATGATTCTGACCAAGTTTTGCTTCCAATTAATAGGTAGAAAAACTTAATGATGAGAATAAGCTTCTTGAAGCTGATCTGGAGAAAACAAGGAAGGAACTTAAGGAGGCCAAGGTTGTAGCATTAGGTGAGGCTGAAAAATCTAAAGCTGCCAAGGAAGTCATCAAGTCTCTAACTGCGCAGGTTTGTTTCACTTCATTAGCATAGTTAGTGTCTGCAGCATCATTCAGTCCCTCTTTTACATATGTTTTGTCTGATGTATACTTGTAGATTGTCATGTGTACCTATGCACCAATCTGATGTTTTTCTTTTGTAGATATCTTTGGCACTTTGTCATTAATTGTAAATTTCCTCAACGTATTTCTACTATTACATAAATTAATGTAGTACATGAATTGATTACAATTGATAGAAGTGGACTTTGGAGAAAACCAATTGATAGCACTACTTTCTTATGAGCATCATGGGGATACAGAAATTAAAATTGTTTATCACATTGTGAATTACCAGCATCTTTGGTTGCAAAGCTATGAGAGACATTCTTATTAGACACTCCCCATTGAATTGTGACACATAGAAATATGATGAATATGATTTGACTAAGTAAACTTTTGTGCTTGATAAGAATATATGAATTTCAAATAGCATGTAGAGACTAAGGCCTTGTTTGATTCAACTTATTTGAATTATTACTTATTTCAGATCAGATTAGAAAAAACAAGTTCAGATCAGATATTTTATTTTGATGTTTTTAAACTTTAAATATCTTTAGTTCTTTAATAAAAAAAATATTATTAAAATTGATATATTTAGTTCTTTAAAATAAGATCTCAATTGATATATTTTTTCCTTATGAATTAGCATATATATGCGGTCAAAGTTTAGTCAAACAGACAATAAGTTCGGATCAGAAAAAATAAGTTCAATTAGATAAGTAAATATCATGTAAATCAAACATAGCCTAAATATAATAAAAGTGTTATGGACAAAAAGGTCAAATTTTGAATCAAACATAGGCTAATATAATACGAGAACCATTTATATTCAATGGAAGGGTGAATACAGGAACAAGGAGAGATGGTAGAATATGGTTTAATGTTGAGTTAAAATTGTGGGATTATTATGTTAAGGATGAAATCTGAAATCAAGATATTTTGTGAGGAAAGTGAAAAATTGAGAATTTTGAGATTTTAGAGGAAATTGAGGGAAAACAAGGATAACTTAGGTGCAAGACAATGGTAAATAGAGGAAGAGGATTTTGCGATGGTTGCAGGAATATCATCTGGTTAATGTCGGCAACCCCTTCTTATGAGGGTAATGCTTTGATATTTTTTAAGTAATTATAATTGTAATTCTTGTAATATACAAGCTTTTAATTTATCAAGGATCATACTTTTTAAATTTATTCATTTCTTTACCATCATAGTTTAGATTATGGCTATTTTTGTCGTATCAAATATTCAAATCTATTATTACCTCTCTCCTTACTATCTACCAAAAGACCTTTGGCTTATCTTAAAATTCTTCTGGTTGCCATCTAACATATTTAGTGATGTTAAGCCCCAATTTCTGGATTGTTTTTAATAAAAATTGTTTATGTTTTTCTCTCTTTAATATTCCCTCTGTTTTTTTAGATATAACACTTTGACTTTGGCACTATTCATTCAACTCAGTTTGTCTGTTAATTGTTACTTATACATAAAGAAAAACATAGTCATGTGCGATCATGTTGGATTCACCTCGGAATACACTTTTCAAATATATAAATTTTATAATTTTTACACTTATATGTTTAGAGATATTATGAGACCAAGTTGTGTTTCGGCGAGTTTGAAAAGAGAAGTGTTACATCTAAAAAACGGAGGGAGTAGATTTTTATTTTTATTTTTATTCCACCTATTGATCGGTTTCTCTCCTCTTGAAAGAGCTTTTTTTTTTTTTTTTTTTCATAGCATGAATAGTAATTGTAAAAACATCTTTAAAAGTCATACTATGGTAGATTTACTTGTTGAAAGTTGTATAGTGACAATGATTCGTGGATGTTTCAAATTGTCAAATAATTCAAATTTGTATTTTGAATTCTTAGTTTTTTGGCAAAAGAAATTTATTTGGCTTTGTTAGATGTGCTTTCATCGTTGTACATTCTCTTTAGTCTTTAGATGCCATATGACTTTAACTAGTGAAAATTAGTTGCGAACTTCCTTTAAACAAATTGTATTAAAATTAGTTTTTTCAAGATTTAACAAGTTTTCTATTTTAAGGATTTTGGATTTAATAGATTAGTGAGTTTAAAAGAAATCAATAGTATTAATGTTTCGAATTGTCAAATTTATATTTGAGACAATGATTCGAGAATTGTTAAAAAGTTGTATTGAGACAACAATTCGAGAATGTTTTGTATTGTCAAATTTGTAATATTGGGTTCTTAATTTTTTTTGGCAAAAATTTCTTTTGGCGTTGTTAGATGTGTTTTTGGTGTTATTGTTTATTTTTGTAGATGCCATATGACTGTAACCAATGAAACATAGTGTCCCTTGAGAGTTGGGACTTTTGAAAAAATTGTATTAGTAAATTGAAGATTTTAATGAGTTAGGTTTTCTATTTTACAGGAATTTTGATTCAATAGATTAATGCATTTATAGAAATTTACAATATTAATGCAAGAGGTGGGAAAATTCCGTTCTTCAAGAGTTGACTTGTAGCGTTTCGGATTTCTACTATAGTATTTAGTTCCTTACTTCCTCCCCTTTTGCTCCAATTTCCTTTTTTCGTATTCCCTAACAAAAAAGGTAATATTCTCTTCTCACAAACATATTTCAAATACAATGAAAGGAACGTCGCACCTTTTCAATGGTGCATAAATCCTTGCAAAAACTAAATGGTATTATATAGATTGCATACATGCATAATTGCATACATACATTCATACATATATAGGGTCGGATGTGGTGAAAAGTTTTTTATTGCGAGAAGGTGAGAATGACCTAGATAA
This sequence comes from Salicornia ramosissima, assembly GCA_951394345.1. Taxonomy (NCBI): domain Eukaryota; kingdom Viridiplantae; phylum Streptophyta; class Magnoliopsida; order Caryophyllales; family Amaranthaceae; genus Salicornia; species Salicornia ramosissima. Next base: position 51,397,475 of record OX596240.1, on the reverse strand, counting down.
GTTGTCGGACAACTATAGATATATTGAGGATAGAAACATTGACTTTACACTATAGATATAATGTTTGTAGATTTTAATGAAAGTAAAGAAGAAGCTATCTAATTTAATCTCGACCCTTCATTTGTTAATCCAATGATCATTGTTCTTTTTCATCCTTCTCACCAAACCTAGTCTTCTCACATGAGCCCAATTATGTGTTGGGTTGGGTTCCAGTGAGAATAGTTCTTATTGTGAGAAAGTGAGTCATGAGAAGAATGTAGATACACCAATTATGTTCTATAAGTGTATTCACTTCGAACTATAGGTACATCCATTGCAAGTTATAAAATACATTGAGTATAGTTACATTGATTCAATACTATATATACATTATTTGCAAACTTTAAAGAGTAAATAAGTGAAAACTAATTTAATCTTGACCGTTTGTTTGTTGATCCAAGGGTCATTCTTCTTTCTCATCCTTCTCACCAAACTAGTCTTTATATATAGGGTGGACAACTTGTTCTAGAACCTGTTATTTTCTACTTATGTGTGTTTGCAATTGTAATGAACCAATTATTTTAAAAGTAGTTTTCAGAATTTTATTATTTTCAAAATCTTATTACTTTTATTTTGTCCTTTTGCTAGTGGTTGATCATATTTCAGCCTTTTGTGATCTTGTACTTTAATATGGACAAATAACAATTAAAGAGGGAAGTAGTATAAGTAGTAGGGAGGAAGAGAGAGTAAGGTATCCAGAAAGTATGTGAGAAAGGCTTTTGAGAGTTTTGACCTCAAGTCAATAGTAGATTGGCAGTCTAATGTTGCTATTTTAGTCCATTTCTTTCATTAATCTGCTATACATTGACTTTTACTAGAATTAATTAGATAATTCTAAAATAATAATCTTTTTCTTTTTTAATTTTCTGTTAGGTTGTTATTGTTTTCCTGTTAGTTTGTTAACTATTTTTTGTTAGGTTGATAATTGTTTTCTGTTAGGAGTTTGTTAGTAGTCATGAGTTGGCTTAGCAAGGGCAATTAAGTCTTTGATTAGCAAGTCTATTAGCCTATAAATAAAGGGATGTAAATCAGTTTAGTCATATATGAAAAAATATCAGTTTTCTTGGGCTATGTTAGTTGGGAGAGTGCTTACCTCTCGAAAGTAAGCAACACTATCTAGTATCTACTATTTGTGTTCTAATTTTCCAGTGTGCAGCATAATCAAAATCATCGATCTGTTGATGTCCAGTTCAGTTATCTTCCTTTATATTCTTTACTCTGTTTTACTGATATTTTAAGGTCAGTGGGTTGAGTGTTGTGTATGTTGAGGATGTGTTTGGTTTTGAGTCTCTGTTGCATTGTGGAGAAGATGACCATAACTTCCCAAGTTTTTCCCTTATTCTCCCGTTGTTGATTCCTCATTATCTGAGGATTCATGCAAGTTGCTCGCGTGTAAGCCAAGAGTGGAGCCTCTCTATGTGTTGTTCTGTTCCATTCTAGAAACCATCATGCTCTAGGCCTCTAGGGTGCACACTTTATTAACGAGAGGGTCTAGGATTTTCTCTTATACGTCGACGTTGAACCCATTTCAACTTTACCAACCAATCATTTTGAAGCATGTTTTCGATGTCCAACATGAATATGATGAATTTTTTCATCTAGTCTCTAATGGAATCTATTTGCTCAATCTCTGGTGTTTTCCTTTGTATAATGCATTCAGTATTCTGTGGGATTGTGGGTACAATCATTCATCAATTCTTTCTTGGTCTCCAATATGTCTATCTATCCTTTTCATGTTTATGCATATTTTGTCCGTGGTTATAACTTTGCATCATCCGCTAGGTGCATATTATCTTTGGGTGTTCAGGAGCCCACTAGTAGAATAGTAGATATTGTTCTTTCCAGGTCCTAGCTTGCAAGGATTTGCTTCGGTGTAGTTACGAAGTCATACCCAAAAGGCCTAACCTAGGTTGAGATATCCACCTTGTTTAGTATATGGGTCGTGTTGTACCAATTCGTTAGTTTAAATGCAATTGATATGGAATTTAAACCTCATACTTCATTTTTCTAATTTGATAAAGATCAATAGAATCATAAAACCTGTCTTACTCAGACTCACCTAGAAATGTCAAACAGTGATATGTCGAAGTCTAAAACTTTATGCAAATTTTGCTTGATCTTGGTTGAAAGGAAAGTGTCTAAACCTAAGTATCGGACATGGGTACTTAAATTGAAATGGAGAGTTGAGTAACATAGGTGCTTTTGGCAAGCATGCTATGGCTGTGCATAAAGTCTAGAGAATCTATATGAGTTCTGTTAGAAAATAGCTTTCTATGTACTGTAGGATCCTCCATGTTTCATGAATAAATTATGGAATGTATTCACTTTGAAGCTGATTTTTAACTGTGAAAAATGTTCTAGCAGTTGAAGGAGATGTCTGAGAAGTTACGAGGAAACAGTGCAAGCAGCGATGTAGATTTTTGTCCTCCATCTTCTGAGTCTATTAGAACGGTCCCTGATACGAACCACCTAACAAGCCTTTTGTCTCCTAGAAGCGAGTCAAGTCTTACTATGGATGCCTTGCTAACTAATGGAGCCAAAGCACAGCCTGAAAAGACAGAGTGGGTTGTACAAGATGAGCCTGGTGTGTACATAACACTTTGCTCCTTGGCGGGTGGAGGAAATGAGCTCAAGCGTGTGCGTTTCAGGTACCGTGAAATTCTTATACATTAACACCCACCCCCCCGCCCCGAAACACACACACACACAAGTACAGTACACACACAAATAGAACCAATCTAGGGATATTGTAGGTGCTATTTCTTGCATTGTTTTTGCATATGTTGCTTCTTCTGGTCTCTTGGTTGGTACCTTCATATAACATACCTTTTTCTCAGCCGCAAACGTTTCACTGAAGGACAAGCAGAGAAATGGTGGGCTGAAAACAATAGCCATGTATGTGAACGGCACAACATACAAAACCAATAGTTGTCTTTGGAGCATGTCATTATCCTCGACTCAAAATTATTAAATTTGCTAGGATTTTTCCTCAGTTAAACTGTGTCAGAAAAACTAGCACAAAAAACCAAAGGATGGAGAGAGAGAGAGAGAGAGAGAGAGAGAGAGAGTGTGTGTGTGTGTGGGAAGCCCAGAAACACGCAAAGCAGTTATGGAATTTGTTCAATTGTCCGCTTTCAGGAGTTGTTTAAAATCATTTTTTCCATACATTAATATCCATTTTTTGTCATCATTGTCATTGTATAGTTAGACAATTAAAGTTTTACAGAATCATCACAACGGCTAGTTATGTACATAAGACTAACAGATCTGTTTGTTCACGCACGAGCACGACTGTAAGATTTTACATTCAGATGAGGCGGGAAAATATTTTTTGCTTCTATCAAATCAAATTGTCTGTTACAAGAATACTCGTATTTTGGATTGAGAAATGTCCTTCAATGGGAGCAAAATTGAGAATCTTGTTAATTTAATTTACTTTTTGTTTTTAGTGTGTGATACCTTTCTTTATTCCCATATATCATGTTATGAGATCATCTCTTTAACGTCACATGTTGCAAGTAAAAGAGCACTAATGAAGTATGTTTACAAAAGTCAAATTAAAACTAACTAGCGTGCTTGTTATGCAAGTATATGAGAAGTAATGAAATATGTTTATGAAACTAAAATTAACATGCATTAACTAGCGTGCTTGTTTTGCAAGGTTGTGGGCATATTAAACTCTTGCCGTATCATCCTTTACACAATGTACTTCATTAAGTTTGTGCTAGCTTAATGAAATCATTGATTTAAATCTATTAGATAAAGTGGTCTGAGGACGAGTCTTAACCCAAGACTCATGTGAGTCTGAAGGGATAAAGATGTACCGAGTTTTGAAATTGAGTTTTGTTTTTCAAGACAAAAGTATTATTTATTTTTATGAATAATTAAAAAAAATAAATTGAGTCTAGATTAGAGTATGGGATAAAGTACAAAAGTAGAGAATATCTTTTTTGAGTCTGAAATAGTGAAAAACTGATGTGGCAAAGTCTCAAGTGTAGTCTTGAGTCTGATGGATAAACTCACCCTTAGTCATTTAGGATACTCCTTTCTCTTCAGCGCTTTCCTTGATTATAAGAAAAGAGTCAAAAGACACATTAGTTGGCTCTATTAAAGATCCTAATTGGAATTCTTTTGAAAAGTAAAAAAACTTCGATTATGGTTGGTATATTCAGAGGAGCTTGTTAAATCGTTGATGGGTTGTTATCATTTGAACACAATTTGTTTCTAAGCTCACACGATTAAATTTTCCCACTTCAGCTAAACCATCCATGCAGTTGAAAATTGAATGTTTCATCATCATCCATCGTTATGCTAGTACTTGGAGCTTTGGAGCTGATGTTATATGTCATCGTTGAGGGACATAAGATTCATAAAAGTGTCACAAAATTTCTACCTTTTCATACACAGTTTCGTTCATCCTCTACACTCATATTGTACATAATGATGCAAGCTTTCCTTATGTCAGCTAACATGCACTCACCGCAAGCACAAGCAGTATGTCCTACAATCGCAAACCTAACTTGCAGCAGCATTCTAAAAGATCATTGAACATCTTTTTTGGCTGCAACTTGCTTATCTAAAAACAGTCGTTGCTTATTAGTTTGAGAATGTGTGATGCCTTGTACAAAAGTAGACCAACATGAATAAATACAAGACCCCAATCAGCATCAACAAACCCTAAAAAGCCATAAAGTGCAAAGACATCATTAAGGACACTTAGCCACCTTCTAGGAAGAGTGACTAAGGGTCTGTTTACTTTGGTGTAAAACATTTTCGATGTAAAATGATTTTTCATGAAAAATATTTTACGTTGTAAAATTTCCAATGTTTACTTATTACTTGCACGGAAAATCAGTTTTACTCCCAAATTTGGAGGAAATTTTTTCCAATAGGGTGTAAAATGAGTTTTCACCCAAAGTTTGACATTTTATTTTTTCATCCAAAGTAAACAATGTAAAATAGGAAAACTGCTTTCAGGGAAAACATTTTTTGCTCTGGTAAACGGGCCATAAGCCCCTTCAATCATATGCAACACCATGGCACTAACCAGTAGGCTAAGCAACCACAATAGCAAGATTAGGGAGCATTTGCTTTACATCAAAGTGGCATCTATAAGAGACAACTCTAAACAAAACCTTAGTAAACAAAACTTCAAAGCTGTTACTTTGACCTCTAAAAATCCTAGCATTTTCATTAAACCATATAGTATAAACAACTTCCATAAACATCAACACATATTGCCTATTCACTTGTGTTTTCCTCCTAGCAGCATGTAGAGCTTTCTGAACTTCTGCTTGCCATTGCAGAAATGGCCTTTGCTGTTACAACATTTTCAGAGCAGCTTGCTAAAGCCTCTTAGATAAAGGGCACACAATGCAGAGTTGTTGCAGATCTTGCACCTCCTAAGGACAAACAACACAACAGTAAGAAAAGTTATTGTTCGTTCCATTTGCTAAGAATGGGCGAATGGCAGAAGTGTTCAAACTCCCCTGCAAAGCAAGCCATAAAACAAAACACTCATAGGAGAGGTTGCACTGTTACAAACTAGCTTATTCCACATGACTTCTGCCCTTTTTGGCCTCCAGCACCCATAAACAACTTTAATTAAATGAATATTTCCCCTTCTTCTCCAACTGTTTCCAATCCATATGAGTGCCAATTTCCTTCCTACAATAAAATAATTTCCTAATCATCCAAGAAAGATTTCTTCGGCAACTAAACATCCCACAGAGATTGCTTTTTTACATAATAAGAGTGCAACCATTTGACCCAAAGCCTATCAGCTTTAGTAGAAAGAGCCCAAAGCAGCTTCAACACAATAACTTTATTCCGGACCAATAAACCAATGACATTCAAGCCACAAGCAGTTCTAGGAAGACAAATACTATCCTAAGCAACCAAAGAAAAATTCTACAAACTTTCTCAATTTCTTTGATCAATTTTTTTAGGAAGCAAGGAAATTTGACTCTAGTAGGTTAAGTCCTGAATATCACACTTAGTAAGTTGAAGTCTGCCACTATAAGAAAGGAATGTCACTCTCCAACACTTCCCCCTAGCTAGAAACTTCTCCAGGAAAGGCTTACACTAACTATAAGTCAATTTTTTGGAAGAAAAGTGGTCCCAAGAGATTTAAAAGGAAACTCTCCAAGAGAAATAGGAAGCACTTTTAAGATCTCTTGCAACAATAAGTCAGAAATCCCACCCATATAGTTTTATACTTCTCCATGTTGGCCTCAAGCTTGAAAACATGGGAAATTTAGTGAAAGCTTGAAAGATCATAGAGTTAGAGGCAACATTAGCCCTAGAGAACATTAACAAATCATCAGCAAACATAAGATGGGTGATCTTCAATTTTTCACACCTAGGATGGTAATTGAAATTTGAATCTACATCAAGCTGATGAAAGCACCTTGAAAGATACTCCATACCCAAAGCAAACAGAAAAGGAGACATAAGTTCTCCTTGCCTAAGACCTTTCCTCGCAGGAAAATGAACCCTAGATACTCCATTAATAAGAATGGAATAGCTAACAATAGAGACTCATTGCATAATCCAAGCAACAAATTTACCAGGGAAACCAAGCCCACAAAAGCATAATCTCAAGGAAAGACCATTCAATAGAATCATAAACTTTCTTTAGGTCCACCTTGATAATGCACTTAGGAGTAATGTACTTATGAGAGTAATTCCTGATAAGATCAGTTGAAAGAATGATATTATCCACAATCTACTTACCAGGAATAAACCCAACTTAAGTCTCACTCACCACTTTCTCAACCACAGTAGCCAATCTTTTGGTTAAGATCTTAGAAATGATCAGTGCAATATGAAATTGGCCTATATTCTTTTACCTAGGGAGGATTTTTAACTTTGAATTGGGAACCAAGGTAACAGTAGTACAATTCCATTACTTAATAAGGTTACCTTTAGTAAAGAACTCTAGGAAAACAACATATGCATCTTCCTTAATTATATCCCAAGAGTGATTGAAGAAGCAAGATTTAAAGCCATCCACTCTTGGGGCTTTGTCCTCATGTATAGCCTTGACAATCTCATCAATATCTACATAGGAAACCGGGCTGAATGAAGCTATCTTGATCCTCCACAGATAGCCTAGGCCCAGCTCTGACTGCATGCATATCAAGGGGCAAAGAGATAGCAGCAAATCCCAGTAATTTCTTATATAACCTTCAACCTCAGCTCTGATATACTTAAAATTAGTAAACATTGTATCATCATTCCCCAAAATAGATCTCATCTTATTCCTCTGCTTCATGGACGCAAAAAAAAACTTGGTGTTTGAATCACCTTACTTTAGCTAATCAATTCTACACTTTTGCCTCATAACACTTTCTTCCATTGTTCTAATATTGGAGCTGAGAGATGCAATTCCTTTCTTGTAGCTGCAGCTGCGGATTTGTAAAATCATCTTGTAAGGATAATTGAACCTGATAAAGAGAGTCTCTAACCTGATCCACCTTTACAAAGATGTGAGCAAACTCCTTTTTATTAAGGGTCTTAAGCAGTGCTTTAACATTTTTTAAAATCTCCCATACTTGCAACATTGTAGATCCACCACTAGCTTTATTCCAACTTTCAGCCACCACCTTCTTGAATTGATGATGAGTAACTAAGGCATTAGTAAACCTGAAAGCCTACCCACCCGAGAACTCTCTTTAATATAGAATACACCAAAGGACAGTGATCAGAAAGCCCTGAAAGATGATACATTACGTCATTGTGAGAGAAAGCCTCAAGTCATTCTTTGTTGACAAGCCCTTTATCAATCCTTGATGCATTTATACTACTTCCTTGGCCTTTGTTTGTCTAAGAGTATGAGCTCCCCTTGCCTTTTACTTGAAACACTTCTTCCTAATCAACAAAAAGCTCAAAATCCTTCATCTTTGTTAAAGAACAACCAAGAGAAATTAAAGTCCCCACTGATTAGCCAAGGAGTCTGACTCTTACACTGAAGAAGCTGCTGCCACATGTCATGCCTCTCATATGCAGTGTTCCTGCAATAAACTACAGTGATCATCATCTCATCTTGATTAAAAGCCTATACTTTACAATGGATTAGTTGATCAGTCACATTAAAATATCCACATCTAGTTCACTAGAGTCCCAACCAACCCAAATCCTTCCTTCTGGAATAACATCATTATTCACTCTCTGAACCCAACTCCTATTTATTATTATTATTTTTTTTGAATCAAATCCAATTTATGAGATTTCACTTTTCTTTCAACTAAGCCAACAAAAGATATTTTATACAACCTTACAAACTTCCAAACCTCCTTAACTTTGTGAGGGTTATTAAATCCCCTCACATTCCACGTGCAACAAATCACCAGGTTAAATAGATTGCAACACTGGGAGGCTCCACCCCACCAACATCAACATCTGATCCCTCATTTTCCCCTTCTTCAATATATAAGAGCCTAATAAGCATTTGAAGTGAGAGGAGTAACAAGCCTCTTCCCTAATGCTTTGACCCTAGTGTAGGGGTCGTTTTTACCCGGCCGCCTACGTCACGAGTTGTTTGAATGCTCGTTAACGCCATATGTGAATACGGACTAGTAGGAGTCGCCACTGTGCGTTTATACGGTCCACGGACACCGAAGAAGTACCGAAAGCCAGGAGCAATCGATCCCATATGGTCGTGCACCAGAGTATGGGTTCGGGGACAGGTTACGAGCCAATCGTGCATCGTGCGTTTATACGGTCCACGGACACCGAAGAAGTACCGAAAGCCAGGAGCAATCGATCCCATATGGTCGTGCACCAGAGTATGGGTTCGGGGACAAGTTACGAGTCAATCGTGCATTGGGCCCGCCCGCCTGCAAGCGGTCTCTACTAGGTCTCTTTTGTAAGATCATTGTTCAATTTCAGAGCAACAAAGATAACTCAATTTTAGCCCTAATTTGCGAATTACTAAGTCGGTTCAGATTAATGCACAAATTAGTCTAAAATTGTTTTGTGACCACTTTGAAATTAGTCAATATTATTATACTAGGAAGAGGCCAAAATAATTCAAGATTCAATTCACATAAATCACAAAAAAAAAAAATCAACACAGCGACGGCACGAAAAAGTGAAATTGAAAGTGCGAACGTACCTCGAATCCCGTGCAATTAGATTATCAAAATAAATAATAAAAAAAAGCTACATGGAATGACATTAAAAATGCAAAACAAAAGGGCATGACATGGATTACGAATCACACATAAAAAGAAAAAAGAAGTTACATGAATTAAAACATAGATCTGCGCGAACAGAACAACAAAATTCACATGTTATCAAGATTAACGCAAGTCATAGATTAAAATGAAAATTAAAAGAAAATGAAGCATATTGACATTGAATAGAAAAGGGTCTCGAAAATATGTACCGGAGTGTGCGGCGGTCGATTACGACCTTGAGATTAGCACGCTAAATGTCCTCTTCGGTACCTAAAACCAAAAAGCAATATCATGAGCCGAGGCCCAGTAACATAATACCCTGACAACGTAAATTCATTTCATTTGAAAACAGAGAGAGACTTTAGAATGATGTACTCCCTCCATAACGAATTAGTTGCAACATTTGGACTAGCATGGACTCCTAGATGAAATAAGTTAATTGTGGTATTAGGTGGTATAATGATAAAAGTAAGAGAGAAAAAAGTAAGAGAAGGAAAAGTAAATGGGGTATTATGTGATATGATGATAAAAGTAAGAGAGAAAAGTAAGTAGGGTATTGTGTTGTTTTTTTTTTTTTTGCCAAAAAAGGAATAAAATGAAATTGGAAAAAATTGTTGCAAGTATTTTGTTACACCTAAAAATGGAAATTGTTGCTAGTAATTCGTTACGGAGAGAGTATAACCTTTCATAAAACTTTTATTAAAAAATAAAGAATACTTTAATATAACATAAAAACCTTTTATAAAACATTTATATAAAGTAGCATAAAGTATTCGTGGTTAAGTTGTCCTTCGTATTATTCCATATTTTAACTCAAGGATTCTGACAAGTATAATATAAACATAAACATAAACAGGTGTTACCCACTTCGGGCATAACCGGATACTTCGTACCCCATAAACATAACGTAACATAACAGAATACTGACAGCACCTTGTCTTTCACTTTTCTTTATCATGTTTCGTATCTTTTAATCATACGTGACAATAAAACACCATTTTCATAAATCGTAAATTCAGGTTTCGAAAACCGATTAAAATATTTGCATCTTTAAAATAACATTTGAAAATAAAACATGTGACAATCCATAAAAGAATAAAGTCGTAGAATCATTTGTAAATAAATAATAAGGTAAATATTTAAACATAATGGTCATAATCACAATTTGCAAATGGACTCCGGATGTTAGCAATAAATGTTACCAAGACAATATTTTATAAACATAAAAATAATAGTTTGTAAAATGGAGGTCGAAAGTGACAGCAATATACGTTACCTTAATCCGTCGTTAGTAGAAAAGTTCATTTCTTTCAATGGATCGTTTTTGCCAAGCCCCGAGGGACATTTTTGTTTAAATAAGTAAATATAATAAAATAACTCATTCTAAAAGAGTAAATTAATAGTTTATAAAAAGAAGTTGATAAAAGCATTTCAAAATGGTGTTAATAAAATAATCATAATTATAGTTTTGTTAGTAAAAATATTTATAATAGAAATATCAGTGATATTAATGAAAATAATGTTAATAGCAAAATAATAATATTAAAATAATAATAATAATAATAATAATAAAATATTATTGTGACAATAATAATAATAACAATAGTCAAATTAGCATAGATAAGTATATGTTTTGGGAATTGTGGTTAAGTGAGTTTTGTACTTTTGTGAAGTGAAGTGAAAGACCAAACTTGGTCTTTTAACAGAGGGAGCACGAAAAAAGCAGAGAAGACAGAAGAGGTGCAATGGAGGAACAGAGAAGGGCTGAGTGGGTATGGATGCGGCGGCAGAAGGGTGGCGCTGGTGGTGGAAGAAACCGGCACACCTACAGTTGGGCAGTGGCCCGGTGGTGCTGCAGCAGAGCAGAGGAGAAAAGAGAAGGAGAGAGAAAGTGGGTAATTTGTGATTTTGCAAATTGGATGGGTAATTTTGATGGGGTTTTTATCAATTGATTCAATTGGGATGTATTTTTGAATGATAAAATCAGAACAATTAGGGTAGTATTTATAGATGAATTGAGTGATTAATTTAATCAAAATACCATTGTTGATTGGGCAATAATGGAGGTGAAGGTTATGGAGGAGAAAGCTTGATGATGGTGTTTGATGGCATGTAGTACAAGTGGAAGGAAGGTAGTGAATAAGTGGAAGGAAGATGATGAATAAGTGGAAGGAAGATGGTGAATAAGTGGAAGGAAGATGGTGAAGAAGCTTGGAGGAAGGTTTTGTTTTGTGATTGGAGGGAGGATTTGATGATGCTCATAATGGTGATTGGTGATTGGTGATGAGGGAGGTGAAAGAAGATGACGAAGATGATGAACATCCAGTTACACGTATAATTATGTAAATGGGTTTCACTTTCTTTTTTCTTTTAGAAATAAAAGATAGAGTACAAATTTGTGGGCTTTGGATGAACTTAATAGTGGGCTTGAACATGAAAGAAGCTTATTTGACCCAATTATACAAAAGTTTCACAAAATACTTTTTATACACAAAATGATTAATTATTAAAAATCGTTTAGTAAGAGTAAAATAATGTTTACGAAAATATTTATAGTTTAGAAATAGTTTACGGTTAAAACTTTAAAACGATTTTAGAAATAATATTTAAAACCCATTTTTAGTTTTGTTGAAAGACGCTATTAATAGAATAAGAAAATAAAATTGAAAATATAGGTTAAAATATGTTCGTAAAATAATTAATATTAATAAATTAGATTTTAAAAATTCGAGGTATTACCCCATTAGAAAAAGTTTCGTCCTCGAAACTTGAGCTCGATATAACTTTCATCAAAGAAAAAGGTTAGTTAAAACAATAAAGAGTTCAAAAGATAAAAATAAATTCGATCCCATTCCCCATTCCTATCACTCACACTCTTTTAAAATTTTACTCCTATTATCTCCATTAATAATTTACTTAATCCCAAAAATTATTTTCTAAGTTATATTATGAGTAAGGCCCCGAAAGCTTTACTCAACGGTCGCAGAAACTTTGCTCTAATACCATTCTGTAAATTGGATGGGTAATTTGATGGGGTTTTTATCAATTGATTTGGGATGTATTTTTGAATGATAAAATTCGAACAATTAGGGTAGTATTTATAGATGAATGGGGTGATTAATTTAATCAAAATACCATTGTTGATTGGGCAACAATGGAGGTGAAGGTTATGGAGGAGAAAGCTTGATGATGGTGTTTGATGGCATGTAGTACAAGTGGAAGGAAGATGGTGAACAAGTGGAAGGAAGATGGTGAACAAGTTTGGAAGAAGGTTTTGTTTTGTGATTGGAGGGAGGCTTTGATGGTGGTGATAATGGTGATTGGTGATGAGGGAGGTGGAAGAAGATGATGAGGATGATGAACATCCAATTACACGTATAACTGTGTAAATGGGTCTTCACTTTCTTTTTTTCTTTTTTTTTTGGAAATAAAAGATGGAGTACAAATTTGTGGGCTTTGGATTAACTTAATAGTGGGCTTGAACATGAAAGAAGCTTATTTGACCCAATTATAAAAAGGTTTTAAAAAATACTTTTTATACACAAAATGATTAATTATTAAAAATCGTTTAGTAAGAGTAAAATAGTGTTTACGAAAATATTTATACTTTAGAAATAATTTACGGTTAAAACTTTAAAACGATTTCAGAAATAACATTTAAAACCCATTTTTAGTTTTGTTGAAAGACGCTATTAATAGAATATTAAAATAAAATTGAAAATATAGGTTAAAATACGTTCGTAAAATAATTAATATTAATAAATTAGATTTTGAAAAATTCGGGGTATTACAGATACTAATAATATATAGCATTAGTGCAATGATGCATGTAATGTGCTATTAAAGCTTCACCCTCATTTACAAATCAACTAAGTGTAGTTGATGACTGTAGACACCTAATTCTGGCACCTCATTTAGCTCCCAACGGTCTATGATGAATGTACCCTATTGAACAGGTCCGGTCTTAAGCTAGTATGCCAAAATGTCATCTCTTTACCCCTCTCATACCACCTCTCACACCATTTATAGGCGTTTAGAGGCTCACGACTCGTTTTAGAATTTTTTGGACATTTTTAGGATTTTTTATTAATTTATTTTCATTATTTTTCATGCATATTAATTTCCTAAGGGAATTTTTGTCACTTTACATTGCATCAAATAATTTTTCTAGATTAAATACTTTTTCTAGAATTTTTGATAATTTTTCCATAATTTTCTGATTTTTTATATATTTTCTATGAATTTTTTGAAACATTTTCCGTTCTTAGGTGCATTTTAGTAATTTTACACCTGCATCATCAACTTTTTCTCCACTTTTCACTCATTCATATTTTTCTAGAATTTTTCCATATTTGCTTTTGGCATTTTAAGCGCATTTTTCAAAATAGTCCGAAAAACCCGAAAACGATTCAAGAACAGTCCAGAATGGCCCGGATTATTCCGGAATTTCGTAGAACATGGAGGAACCTCCCGGAATCTCAAAGATCATGGTAATCATTCAATGATTCCCGTAATCATATCATAATCGCATCATAATCCCGGAGATCACGCGCAAAATCAAGCAAAAAAATGGACCCCGAATATAGGGCAGACATGCGCCTAGACGCAGCGCCTAGACTCAAGTCACATTATAGGTCATGTTACTAGACCTGCACCTAGGCGCAGGTCTGGTGCCATTTCGGGACGTTTTTTGCCTCTTCTGGCCAATGAATAGGCCCTTCACCCAACTTTTCAAAACACGTTTTGACTTCATTACTTCTATTCTTCTCTCTACTACATATTCTCTCTCTAAAAAGCATTCAAAAACTCTGTCAAAATCAATATCAAACACACATAAAATACATTTCAAGCATTTGCAATCACGGAATTTGGCATTTGGCGCGATAATCTCGAGGCCGTAATCGACCGCCGCACATTCCACGGTACACATTTCTGAGACCCTTTTTCTATTCAATGTCAATATGCTCATTTTTGTTTTAATTTTCATTTTAATTTATGACTGGAGTAAATCATGATAACGTGTGAATCTCGCTTTTTTGTTTGTGTTAATCCATGTTCTAATTCATGTAACTTTTTTTTATTTATAAGTCATGTCATGCCTTAATTTTTGCATATTTCATGTCATCTCCATGTACATTTTTCATGCTTTTTTCGTCAATTCATGTATAATTTGCATCATTCTATTTAGCATTTTTTCTATTTTGCTAATCTAATTGCGCGGGATTCGAGGTACGTTCGCAATTTCAATTTCACTTTTTCATGCCATCATTGTGTTGAACTTTTTTATGTGATTCATGTGATTTGAACTTTGAATTCATTCGGACTTTTGGACTCATTCTAGCGTTATAATATGGACTAAATTCTAAAGTGGTCACAAAATAATTTGAGGCTACTTTGTGCATTAATCTGAACCGACTTAGTAATTCGCAAATTAGGACTAAAATTGAGTTATCTCTGTTACTCTGAAATTGGATAATGATCTTACAAAAGAGACCTAGTAGAGACCACTTACAGGCGGGCGAGCCCAATGCACGATTGGCTCGTAACATGTCCCCGAACCCATACTCTTGTGCACGACCATATGGGTAAGGCTGGCAAATCGGGTTGACGAGTTATCAAGTCATGTACCCTCAACCCGAACCCGACCCATTTAATAAACGGGTTGAGTTTCTGTAACCTAACCCGACCTGAAAATAAACGGGTCGGGTTCGGGTCGACCCATTTATTTATTTTTTACCTAAATTTTCTTCTACAATATGAAGTATTTACATTATATCCCAACAACGAAGAATTTATAATTTCAACAAAGTTGCATATTAAAATCTAATTGATAATAGTTAGTTTATATTGGCTTAAAATTCAATAAAATAGAGCATTCAAAAGAGCTTGTAGGTTAAAACAACCGCTTAAAATTTAAAAACAATAGATAATCAAGTTAAACAGGTTATAATCAGGTTAGAATTTTCAACCTTAACCCAACCCATATAATAATGGGTCGGGTTCGGGTTGACCCATTTAACTAAACGGGTGGAAAATTTCAACCCAACCCATTATTAATGGTTCGGGTCGGGTTAGCGGGTTGGGTCACTTTTTGTCGGCCCTACATATGGGGCCAATTGCTCCTGGCATTGGTACTTCTTCTGTGTCCGTGGACCGTATAAACGTACGGTGACGACTCCTACTAAACTACATTTACATGTGGCGTTAACGAGCATTCAAACAACTCGTGACGTAGGCGGCCGAGTAAAAACGACCCCTACAATGACACAACATGTGGTTGGATTGAAACCACCGGAGGTGGCATAATCGATTCCTGGGTCTAGTAACACTTTCATCTTCACTATGATCCCCATCAATTTATTAATTATTACTTTTTTTTGAGAACAATGAGGAGAGTAATAATTATTTCAGATATTTGATGAATATTACCGTGATTTGAAGTGGGTGTTTGGTGTTTTTGTTGAGGTAATTGAACATTTGAAACATTTTCTCCTAAATTTTGTACAAATGTTTGGAATTCTAGATTATTGAGAAAATTGGGATCAATGTTGCTTAAGTTAAACAGATCCATTTACTTGAATTATTTTTTGAACTAAGTGTATGAAAAATAGAGAGAGATTTTTTTTTAGATGTGTAAAAATTTAGCAAAATGGGTTTTTATTTATAGATCTTCAAAAATTATGATCGTTGGCATTTTTATAGGATTTTTTGAATATATGTACCTAATGTTTTCTAAAATTTTAAAATAACTAACTAATTAATTTTTTTATTTAACTACCTAATAATGACATTTCTCTTAAACTTCGATACCAACTAATATTTCATGTTAACTTTAGCATTAGTGGGACCCACTTTCAAAGACTTTTTTTACAAATTGTTGTGTTTCCAAGGCTCGAACCCGAAACCTTGGTTAAGTTAGAACAACTCCCTTACCAGCTAATCTAAGCATGTGTTGGTAACTACTAATATAATGTTAAAATTATTATTAAACATATTGAGTTGGTTTCGTTAATCGCTAGTATTATTATCATTTTATATTAGTGGTCAAGTAGTTTAGGGATAGGTGACCAAGTTTTCTCCAACGGTACTCTCTCCGTCCCTGTTTTTTTGCAACATAGTACAAAAGCAACTTTTATAAGAGAGTGTTGAAAAAAGGTGGGTGATTAATATTTTTTTGTCATTTTGTGAAAGTAATTAACAAATATAATGACCCATGTGGGTCAGCAAATAAGGGAAAAAAAAAGAGGGAAAAACTGACAGATTTATTTTGGAGGCAAATCTTACCAAATATTTGAATTGGGAAAAGGGGGGAAATAAATTTTGGAACCCTCCAAAATTTTCCCTCTCACCACTTTTCCCACTCATTTATTTCAACATTCATTATATATAGAGCATTCATTCATTACAGCAGAACTTAAAAAAAAATTACACCTTCCATTACAACCCCATTACATCCTCCCATTACCACCACCATTACAGCCCATTTCAACAATCCTTCAATGAATACCACCATTACAACCCATTAACAAAAATTACAGCTTGTTTAAAAAAAAATTACTCTCAGAAAAGTTTCATCATTGAGTATAAAGGAAGATGACAGAATTAGGCTTAGGGGATTTTTATTCAGCATCTTCCTCAAGTGCAGCATCTGTTCAAAGTTCAAGGGTTGATATGAGTGAGCAACAGAGAAAGGACTGCATGAATGAGCTGCTACACAAGGCAGAAGGAGACAAGCTTCCAACAGGAACACAAGCAGAGCTGACCCAGAAGTATGGTGTGAGTAGGTGGACAATTTACAGAATATGGAAGTCTGTGAAGAAGAGTCTCACACAGAGGCATCAGCTTAGGCCATCCAAAAATTATAAGGGGAATGTTGGAAGGAAGCGTATTGCCGTTTCTGAGCAAGACATCATGGAGATGCCCTTGAGAAAAAGATGCAATATCAGATCACTTGCATCTGCACTAAAGGTTAGTAAGTCATCTGTTCACAGATTAGTTAAGTGTGGAAAAGTGAGAAGACATAGCAGTACATTAAAACCAGCACTCACACTTAAAAACAAAATCCAAAGACTTAGGTTTTGTTTTGAACAACTTAATCCAACCACTGTCAACACTGAACCAAGGTTTAAAGACATGTTTAATGTGGTTCATGTTGATGAAAAATGGTTTTTAATGTCAAAAACATCATAGAATTTTTATCTTGCACCTGGTGAAATCAATCCACATAGAACAACCAAACATAAAAGTCACATATGCAAAGTCATATTCTTAGTAGCAGTGTGCAGGCCATGGTTTGGAGAGAATGGGGATGTAACGCCCCAGATTTTCGGCTAGTTTCGTGTTGGTTTGCTAGTAATTAGTTTGTCCTGGTGCATGGTCTAAATTTATTTAGGCTATTTTAATTGCTATTGTGTAACCATTTTATTTAATGGTTTAATATTTCTTTATTTTATTTTATTTTACTTAATTAGAATTTTATTATTTAATTTTCTAATTAATTAATTAGTTTTGGGCCAAGTGCAAAATAATCATGATTAGTCATGAATTAGTGCAAATGGCCCAAGTGAACATTGAGCCCATTTTAGTAAGCCCATAACCGGGCCCTCTTAGTATTGATGGCAGGTTTTGCCACTTGCTTCATGTTCACACCTTACCTAACCTCTATAAATAGAGGAGTTAGTAAGGCATGAGGATTCATTTGCTCATTTTGCCATCTTTTGTCATTCCTTTGCCATCTCTTTTCAAAGGCAAATTCTCCCTCCATTTCCCCTTGCTCTTACACGCCATTTTGGTGTCTCAAAACCATCAACCATTGTTCATCACCTTTTCTAAGCCCATACTTAAAGATCTTTCATCCATTAATCTTTAAGTATTAAGACATGTTTTAAAACCCCAACAATTTCATTCAAGATCACTAGTTCGGGGTGGTTTCGGGTTCGTGTTCGTGCGTCTAATGGTGGTGCTCGTGGCTGGTGGTGAAGCCGTGCAGGCTGGGTGTGCAGCATGGTGAAGCCGTGCAGGCCGTGTAGGCGGCCTGGTGGTGCCGTGCAAGTGCAGCAGTGTGGTGGTGCAGCTGTGTGCGTGAGGACGTGCAAGGGTGGTGCTGTTGGGCAGCCGTGTTTTGTGCCGTGCCATGCGTATATGGATGACCGTGCAAGATTCGTTCCGGGCAGCGTGTTTTTGGTTGGTTTAACGTTCAAGATTTGATTAGGTAACATACTTTCTCAACCTTTTCGGTATACTATGTCTATAGTATGAATTAAATGCATGTTTGGGTTGATTGATGATGAATATCCATGATTTCATGTATAATTTCTAAATCTGATTTTTATGTGTTTGTATGGTGTTTTGATGATGATTTTTCATGATATTATGATTGATTATATGTTGTTTTATGATCATGAACATTATGTTAAAGTTTGATGAATTTTGGATGAGTAAAAGTT
This sequence comes from Salicornia ramosissima, assembly GCA_951394345.1. Taxonomy (NCBI): domain Eukaryota; kingdom Viridiplantae; phylum Streptophyta; class Magnoliopsida; order Caryophyllales; family Amaranthaceae; genus Salicornia; species Salicornia ramosissima. The sequence goes on along the minus strand of OX596240.1, from coordinate 51,378,808 downwards.
GGATTTTCGATTGAATTATGATGATGTTATGCGTGTAGTATGAACATGTTGAATGAGTTCTTGGTTGAAGTTCTTGAATCTTGAATGAGTTCTTGGTTGAAGATCTTGAATCTTGAATGAGTTCTTTATGAGTTCTTTGAGTTCTTTATGAGTCTTTACGAGTTCTTGGTTGAATCTTGAAAGTTAAAGAAAGAGGTTTAAATGATAAAGAAAGTTAAAGAAAGTGTCTAAAGTGATTAAAGAATGATTATTGAATGTTGGATTATGATTGGTTAGGCTCAAGATTAAGGCTAGAGGCAGTTCTTGAGAATAACTTCGATGATTTAACTAGTTAATTTCGAGAATCAAGGCTAGAGGCAATTCTTGAACTTAATTTAGTTACGTTGGGATATAAAATGAATAATATGATTAAAATGATTAAAGATTTAATTAATTAATTAGCTTGATTTCATTTTTAGACGCCTGATACTTTGAGTAAGATTCATTGTATTTGGGTTAAGACGTTGCCCCTATTCCATCCGCGGTATTGGGATAGTTGGAGTCATACTATGTGATCTTTGTGAATTTCCAGTAAGATTGGTTTCACGGGACATGGATTTCCAGTAAGATTGGTTTCATGGGGTTCGGGAGTAAGATTCTCAAATCCGAGCATAGTAGAAAGTTCGGATGCGTAAGATGCGTCTGTACGAGCACAGTCCGGTCTAGAATATGAATGATTGCGCCAAAGATAGTTGATTAGGTTGGTTTGAGTCGAGTTCACGTTTGGGTTGATCTTGTACTCTAGATTATTGATTTGATGTTGTCTATTTGATTTATGCTATGTGCATGTGTATTCCCATTAGGGTGAGTCAGTTATGTTACTCGCCACTGATGGTGGACCGTTGTTTATTTTACAGGTATTTCTGATGATGATACTCTTGCTTAGCTTTGGGTTGGGCGAGCGACGTTTATTGCTATTGTTGGTTGTATTTTCTATTACTGTTATTTTTAGATAGTATTAGAATATTGTATGGACTTTCATACGTTATTTTTGGACTCTGACGTGTGGTTGGAGTTACTCGTATTTTAGTATTTCTAGTTTGACTTTTGGACTAGTTATGTACAAGCTTGTGGGTATTTGTACTCTTATGGTTTAATACTAACAATTGAGGAATTAGTTTTTAATTCTTAGGTAATTTGAGTTGTAGTTTATAACAATTCGACTCGTCGGTTTCTTCCGCGCCGATTTAAGCGAGTCGGGTCGTTACAGGGGAGGTCCTCTTTGATGGAAAGATAGGTTGTTTCCCTCTCACAGAAGTTGTACCAGCTAAGAGAAGTAGTAGGTTAAGACCAAGGGGAACCTTAGAAACAAAACCCATAAAAACCATAAATCAAGTAGTCATAAGGGACATTTTTGTAAACAAATTACTGCCAGCAATTAAAGCCAAGTGGCCATTAGGTGGAGATGGCAACATATACATCCAACAAGACAATGCAACACCACATATTATGAATGATGATCTAGATTTTCATAGAGCAGCCAACAGTGACGGTTTCAACATTACATTGTTGTCACAACCACCTAACAGTCCAGATTTAAATGGACTAGACTTGGGTTTTTTTAACAGTATTCAAAGCATACAACACCAACAAATGCCAACTACTGTGGATGAGCTAGTTAATGCAGTTCATTATGCGTTTGAATGCATGGATGCTAAGGTATTGAACAAAGTTTTCTTAAGCTATCAGTATGTGATGAGGGAAGTCATGAAAGTTGGTGGGGGAAACAATTACAATCTACCACATGCAGCCAAGGACAGATTAATGAGGGAGGGAAGGCTGCCTACAGCAGTTGAAGTACCAACACAATTAATACTACAAGCAATGAGGGATTTATTAGTGCAACATGCAGAGTATCAGGCATCACTTGTTCAATCACATAATGTTGAACCAGTAATACAGGCAGAACAAGTGGAAGAACAACAACCTGCACTTGAAGAAAACAATGGCAACCAATACTATGCAGTTGAAGAATATGCACACAATGAAGTTGATGCCTTGCAAGATGAGTTGGGCCAATTACACATCATCTAATGCAACAAAAAGTTTGGTCTTGTTGGTACTAGTTTTTGGTTGGTTTTTGGATTGTATATAGCATGTGATGTCAATATGGTATTACTAGATTTAAGTTTGAATGAATGTTGCATGCATATGGTAAGTCAATATGGTAGACAATTAGGGGCTTAATCATGTTGATATGCTAAGTGATCACATCCTTTTGAAATTTGTAAGATGTGACAATTTCGCATATCATTTTTTATTATGTATGAAAAAAATGCATTTCAAGATATTATATCTAGTACACAAGACACATTGAAAATTTGGAAACATTGTTTACTCATCCTTGAGGACACAAAAAATGGCCCTCTCAGGTTAAACTTACACTAAAGCCATCTACAACCACCAAGTGTATATCATATTTTCACAATGGAAGGAGTTGCATTTAGTGTTATGTGTCATAACCTATGCATTCATCATCAAACATAATGGTATGAGGGGCATGGGTGTGAATCATGATAATCTATGCATTCAACATCAACCAAAATGGTATGAGGGGCATTAGAGTCATGTATCATCATCTATGCCTACAACACTAACCACTATGAAATTTGATGAGTGACACTAGGGTGTTGGGGATCAGGATAAACATCATTTCCCTAGTATAATAAACAAGAAATGCAAATATTTCCCACATATTAGAGACATCAATTTTAGGGACAGTTTTTGATGTGTGACATCCATATGCATTTACAATCCATTTTTTAGGGATTGAAATTAGAGGGACATCCATATCAATTAGCAACATTTTTTAGGGACAGAATTTGGAGAGACATCCATATCAAATACCAACATTTTTTAGGGACAGAATTTGGAGAGACATCCATATCAAATACCAACATTTTTTAGGGACAGAATTTGGAGAGACATCCATATCAAATACCAACATTTTTTAGGGACAGAATTTGAAGAGACATCCATATCAAATACCAACATTCATATGCATTAGCAACAATAAAATCCTTACCATAGCATAACATCTCATACCAATCCTTACCATAAAATCCTTAGGGACAAGGAAACATTAGCATACCAAACCATAACCTTAAAGATGCTCATCATCCATAGGGGCAATAACATCACAAAATATAAGTTCCTATACCAAGAAATGAAGAGCACACAATTAGAAATACAGTATAAATCAAATAATTCTAAATATCACAACATAAATAACATAAAAAAAATAAATCACAACATATCAGAACACCAAAATAAATAAATCAGAATATCAAAGCATAATTAACTCAAAATAATTTAAAAAAAAATCAATTAAACAAAATAACATGATACCAAAATCAAATAAATCAGAATATAACAGCATATACCATTAAAAAAAAAATCATAGCATATCATTAAAAAAAAAAAATCAAGGCATATCATTAAAATAAATCACAGCATATCAAGGCATACCATTAAAAAATATCACAACATATCAAGGCAAATCATATAAAAAAAATTCACAACATATCAAGGCAAATCATTAAATAAAAAATCACAACATATCAAGGCATACCATTAAAAATAAAATCAAAACATATCAACTTTATGCCATTAAAAAGAACAGAGTTTCAAAAAATTCCATTAAAGAATTAACATATAAATTATCACAATCAAATAATATCAAATTAAATTATCAAAAATACAAATAAACTGTCATAAAATCACATAAAAATCAAAAAGAAAATTCAAAAAATAGAGCAACTTAAAAAAATTGATAAAAATTACAAAAAAATAAAAAATGATAAAATTTACCTCTAAATTATGCCACGAAATTTTTCCAGATTAACCTGTAAATGTCAAGAATTTACCTCTAAATGTCAAAAATGTCAAAATAGAGGAAACATAATAAAAAAAAAAATACACAGGTATAAAAAAAAGTTAAAAATTAAATAAAGCTTACAAAAAAATTCAGATTAACATACTTTGTAATTTTTCCAGATTAACACAAAAAAAAAAAGGAGAGGAACTTCAAACATAGATGTAGATGAATTTTACGAAAAAAAAACCCTACTACTAGTAGATCTTTACAACCCATAAAAAAAAATTTCCTAGAAAATCAGATCTACATTACACAAAATTACTCTAAAACAAAAACAAAAAAACCTAAATAAAAAGGAGATCTTTACTTATCTTTTTTTAGCATCGAAGGCGAGTAGCATGGAAGTAAAATTTTAATCATCTCTTCCATGGGATCCTTGCTACAATCAACACCCTTAGGTATGTTTTTGGGGTTAGAGATTGAACCTTGCAACCCTGACGAAGAAGACGACTCAAAAATCAACCTTCGTTGACAACGAAGTTGACCACAAATTGATAGATCTGCTCCTTCTCGTTCTGGTGTGTCAAGAACCACCATAATTGATAGATCTACATCATCGTTTTTTGGTTTTGAAGAAGAAAAGCATGACTGAACCGTTTTTTTGTGGTTTTGGAGAAGAAAACCACGAATCACCCTCACTTAAAAGATGAAGTTCAAGTTGAACCTCAGATTCAACAAATTGGGACTCACAATCACCCTCTTTTGCCTCAACCTTCTCCATCACAGATTTTAGAAAAGAGATTAACAAAGATGAAGAGATGAACAAAGATCGAAAAGGGGGGGACTCAGATTATGGAAAAGAGATGAACAAAGAGGAGAGAGGCGGGGCGATTTAGGGTTTCTGAGAGGTGAGATTTAGGGTTTGTGAGAGGTGAGGTGAGGAGATGAGAGTGGGACGGTTTAAATGGGGAGTGGGTGGGGTGGGTTAATTTAATAAGGATAAGTTTTAATTAGGTTAGTTGAGTAGGTGGGAGAGGTATTTAAGATGGGTAAGTAGTAATTAAATGGGTAATAATGGTAGACCCCATTTACTTGAAAAAGAAATGTAGCAAAAATTTTGGGACGGACCAAAAAGGAAATTGTTGTAAAAAAAAAAGGGGTCGGAGGAGTACATTATAAAAATTGTCCACCAAAGGGACGATATCGAGCATAGGGTAAGAATGAAGAGGGTAGCACCAAAAACACTACTCAGGTCTTTCTTGTCACTGAAATCGTCAAATTCGATCTCTTTCGTCCACCCCCACGGCCACAATCATCATCATCATCTTTCCACTTTGGCCGGAAACAACAATGGCAACGACGACAAGGAGTGGAATGACGCTTGGGAAACAGCTTGGCTTCCTGATGACAATATTACCAGCAGCGCTCCTTGGGATTCCGACGTCAATCTGGACTCTGATACCAAGGCTTTTGTGGAAGATATGAATCACAACTGGCATCACCGCCGCAACAACAACAACAATAATTGCACAAGTCTTAATTGTAATCTGCAAGATTCTGGGTTTTCCAGTTTCGAGGATGATTATCGTTTGAAGAAGCAGAGAATTCATTCTGGCCTTTGGACTAAACAAATTCATTTGCTTCAGGAATCTAAACTCGGTGTTGGTGGTGATGATGACATTGACAACCTCCTCCATTCCTGCTCTGAGTCTCTTTCTTTCTGTTCCCTTTTTCGTTTTTGAAGTGCACACCAAGTGTTTGTTTTTATGTCTCAGAGAATAATTAGTAATTGTCTTCTATCTCACTGCAGGATATTTGAGTCTGCCGCCAATGATCCCAAAGTTCCCAACTCTTCCTCTTCCTCTTTCTCAGAGCTCAAAAACAAGCCTGATGGTTGGGAAACAACCTCCAAATCTGAAGATGCCAATGTGTGGGAGATGTCACAGAGGGAAGAGGACGTCCTTATCCAAGAATTTGAGCGTCGATTGGCTTTTTGCAAGTTTCAGGTGTGCTTCTATGCTACGCTCACCTTTAATATTGTTGTTTCAATCTTTAGGTGATCGACTGCTTGTTTGCACACTTTGCTGTTGATCACTGTTCATAAGAAGCACCTGTGAGTATTGGGCAAACATGAATATTATAATGCAAGGAAGGTTGCTATTTTGTTTCAAAAATTGTGTATGAATGCAAGTATGTTTGATAAAATACCTACTTTAATCCATGTGGTCAATTCGATTCCTGATTCTTTCCCATGTACTGTGTACATAAAAATCTCTATTTCTCTGTGCTAGACACCCACACCCCCTCCCTCAAATAAAAAAAAAGAAAAAAGAAGAAGACACCCACACCTAGCCTATGCATTCCAAGAGCACATCAATGTACACCTTCACAGATGTAACTTGCTTGTAAACTAGATGATGATACGTCGATATGAAGTCAGGTACCTACTTGAATAAGGTAGTCATTGATGGATCTCTGAAGAATGTGTAAAAGAAGAGCACATTCACCTTGTTATATGAATTCTTCTAATCATGTTAGGATGGATCTTTGATGTTTATTAGGTAGGGGGGGCATATTTCCTAAACTTGAACAAATCTGAATAGTTAATACCAAAACACCAAGCTATTGATTTAGCCAAAGGTGGCACCTTCTGGTAACCCAAATCAAGGCACTAATATTCCTCCTGGTGGTTTAGCCGAAAATCAGCCAAAGGCATAAATATAACTTCAGGTAATTTAAGCTCAAGGTTTTTGTTTTCTGCATTTTCTTAGAGAACTTTTCAAAATCTAATGGTGTGGTATGCTGGTGAAATATGATGTGACAGTGGTGGTTGTCATTGGTTTGAAAATGCGGTTTCAGTTATGGTCACGGGAACGGTTCTAGAGTCACGAGAACAGTTATGATGCGTTGATCACGGACCATGTCGCAGTTGCCGTGATGGAAATTTGATTTCAAGATAGTATAGGTTAGAGCTATCAATGGGGAAATATTAGAGCCATAATTAGGAGATGTAGGGGGAATTTTTTACTATATCTTTGAATTGGTAAGAACTTTTGAGTAAAACAGTAAATGTAACTTCCAATGCGGGGTGATTTGGGGCTGGAATGTTTGATTCGGACAAAATTGGGGTTTTTTTAACGCCCTTGTTGATATGAACAATTTCAGTTTGGTCAATTGAAATTCCTTTACAACTTACAAGACATCGCGACCTTTTTTGAATAATTTTGTAGTGATAGCAAGTGTATCGATCTTGGGTTTGAGTAGAGCTCATAAAAAGCAGCCCGGCCCGCGGGCTTTGACCCTTCCCAATTTTTTGCGGGCTTTGGGCATGGAAATTAGACCCGAATTCGGGCCCGGCCCGGCCCGGTTTTTTATTTTTTAGTGCGGGCTTTGGACATTAAAAATTAGGCTTTTTAGTTCATTTTTAGGTCCGGCCCGAAAAGCCCGCACTAATTTTTTGGACTTTGGCCAAGAAATTTGAGCCCGAACTAGGCCCGGCCCGCTCTATGGGCTTATTTTATGCATTGAGCCCTGCCTGAACCCGACCCGGCCCATGATCACCTCTAGGTTTGAGAGAGAAGGGCTTGGGGAGAAACAAAGGGAAGGGCTCTAGGTTCTTATATAATGTTATTATTGACTTTATAGACTCTTCCTTTTGTTACTGTCTTAATTTGTAGCCTCTCATTATGAATTTAGTGAATTCTAGTGCCTACCTGTAGACTAGTAAAATTGGGTAAACTTAGTACAATGACTTTTATGCAGCTCATCAGTTGCTTGTTTAATGCTGTGTAAATAAACTAATCTTAATGAGCTGCTTAAGTAGTTGGTCATGGTGTTTGATAGAGGAAGGTGCTATCAAGAGTCAAGACTAATCAAATAGTGGAAGCAATAGTTAAATGATGCACCTCATTCCATTTCAAAATCTCTGTTAACCAGAGGCATGTCCAATCTTCACACCTCCCTCTTTTACTTTTAAACTCTTCTTGTTGCTGCTGCTTTTCATCAATTCTCTTACAGTTAGATTTTGGTAAAAATAAAGTAGGGTTGGCCTTATTGAGGGTGAAGCATTGCTGCTCACTCCCACTTCCAAGCGGTACTTGCTAGTTGCTAGGCATGTAATTTCTGTTCCCCATTTTTGCATGACTCAATCTGTCTGTATTTCAAGATTTACCTTGCGTGCTTCCATTTGTATCTACAGATAGCAAGTTTTATCAAGACACACATATTTAGCAGGAGGAGACCAATTGATGGATGGAAATACATGATAGAGGTGATAGGACCCAATGCCAGAAAAGGGAAGGGTAGTGTATCAAGGATTCCAGGCCTTGCAGATCCTACAACTCAGCCATTCACAGAGGAGAGAGCACCGGTATCTGGAGGCCGTCTCACCTCCCGTAAGACCAGATAGTGCCCCTCCAATCTGAGTGCAACTCTGGTATCCATACTTCAAATGATCGCGTTATTGGATCAGTTTATTTAACAGTCGCTACTTCGTATTTTTATAACTAGGAGCTTAAAATGATCACATCTTCCCTGTAAAACGAAATGCCTCACGTGTAATGGTCTCCTTGGTTTCAACCCCTCTTCAGATGTTTTCCTTGTACCGTTGTGTACCTTTAGTGTAGTGTGTCACTAAAAAGAAAAATTCTTGAATTTCACAATGTTGCGAGAAGATTTCAGTTTTGTTCATAATTTTTAAGGAAATTCTAAATAATGACCCCAAATTTTGGGTTATATGGTGTTTTGTACCTTGTGGCTATATATTCTATCACTCCGAATTGTTTGGCTTTCATTCTAGGGGTTCATCGCCTTCCGTTACCAAAGGACCTGCCTAGTGTTTCGACACATTTTCCTTTTGAGCCTTCATAATCAAGATGGTGATTTCAGTTGTGATGAATTTTTAAAAGATTTGGGTGGTTTCTAGGTAAACTCATATGATTCAAACATGGGAGGGGGCACCATGTCACCCATTGACCTTGTGTCGGTATTTCGACTATAGATCTCAGGCCTCATGAACCACAACAGGTGTGTTTTCTTGGGTTGTGCAATGCACGCACTAAGGTTTCAGCTACATCGTTGGACGTCTGAGAGTCAAAATTTCCGATAAATACGGGCGTGTAAGGTGCAACGGTGGCGTTCTGAAGGTGAAAACAGATATAAAACCCCTCGATGGTACCCCAGACCTTATGGTCGAATTTTGAAAAAAACGGTGACGGGGACCGGAATGACATCCCGAACAGCCAGAACTGAAGGCTATTCACGCTTTTTGAGGATTCCAAGGTCCGGGAATGGAAGTGCCCGAAAATCCATATGGGTAATTTGTTGGGTCATAAAACGAACTTACTCAAGTGGAAAGGAGCAAACGAGGCCGTTTGATGGGCCGAAAATGCACCTGACACCCGTTTGTTCGGGTGGCGGAAAAACGACTGTGTAGGGTGCAAGGATGGTGATCTGAAGGTGAAAACAAACTTAAAACACCCCGATTGTACCCCGGACCGCGTGCTCGAATTTCGGAGTAAACAGTGACGAGGCCCAGAACGGTATCCCAAACGACCGGAAATGAATGCTAATTCAAGCTTTTTTAGGGTTCCGGATTCCCGAAATGGAATTGGCCGAAAATCATATGGGGTGTTTGTTCGGTCAAAAAACGACCCTACGCAAGTGGAAAGAAGCAACTGAGGCCATTTTATGTGCCGAAAATGCACCTAACACCCGTTCGTTTGTGTGGCGGAAAAACGGGACGTGTAGGGTGCAATGGTTGCAATCTGAAGGTGAAAATAGACATAAAACCCCCCGATGGTACCTTGGACCACGTGCTCAAATTTTTGGGAAAACGGTGACTTGGCCTGGAACGACATCTTGAACGACAAGAACTGAAGGCTATAATTCACGCCTTTTGATGGTTCTGGGGTACCGGAATGGAAGTGGGCGAAAATCATATAAGGTGTTTGTTGGGTCATAAAATAACCCTACGCAAGTGGAAAGGAGTACCCGAGGCCGTTTGATGGACCGAAAAAGCACCTAACACCCGTTCGTTTGGGTTTCGGAAAACCATGCGTGTAAGGGGGAAAATGGCTAATGGCATCTTTTATCAAAATCGTGTCAAAAACATAGAAAAGACACAAAACACTCCAAACCGACTTATTAGCGGCAAAATGGCTCCTAAGAGCACAATTAGCATAATAAAACCATACAAAATAAGGGGGAAAATACATATAAAATCAAGTTATCAAGGGTCTATTGCCCTTTTAATGCTAGGGGTCTTTTGCCCGACTCTTGATTATTGGGGACTTTTTTCCGTTGCCCCTTAATGAAATGGGTTGACAATGTTTTGTATTTGTCACCGGCTAACTTATATTTGCCACCATATGCTTAAAATGTTGTGGCTCTTCTTGGCCATCAACATGATTTGGTTGGCATCTTAGCCACCTTATGTATGTTTATGTGCATGTGAAATGTGTAATTATGTGATGGATAATATATTGAATGATGAAACATGGAGTAATTTTTAAATAGACATAATTTAGGAAGCTTGTAATGACTTACCATGTGTTTTGGTAAACACTTGGAGGAGACAGAATCTTCTGGCTCTGATACCATGATAGAAATTTTGCTGGTGTGCATGCAAAAGATTAATCGAACCAAATTATATATATGAAATGTGAAAATTAATTGATTGGAATTTTGTTACAAAGTTTGGGGAGTTACATATGTGATACTCCAAAGTTCCATGATGATGATGAAACTCTTGGTACGTTGGTGGGATTTACATATCACTCCACACACTACAACCTACACCACTATCACATATTTATAGTGTTACTTGACATACTCTAGAATTTTCTAGATAACACTTGAGAATATTTAATCCTAGATAATTCTAGATAATTCCATTACAAGTTCTTTTATAAGATTTATCTAGACCTTTATGTCACAAGTTTTTCTAGAATTTTTCCTTATATATTTCTATGGATTTTTCTAGATTAATATTATCAACAAGTTTATGGTTACCAATTGTTTTTTTCATCCTCCCTCTCTTTCTTTTAATTTTGGTTATCTTTAATAAAATTACATTTTTTTTCCTCATTTTTCCATATATACCGGCGCTCTCTTTTATTTTGTATACAACGTTTAATCATCATTTTTTTCCATGCTCCCAATTCGATCCAAAAATTTCGGATCGGCCAAGTCATGATCCGAATCCAATCCGAAACAAATCGGATATTCGATCCGAAATATCCGAAATTATCGGATCGGATATCGGATTGATCCGAAATGTTCATTCAACCTTTTTTCATTTTTTAATTAATTAATTATATATATATATATATATACGAGATTATGAGTTAAAAAGCAGAGAAAAAGGCAAAAAAACAACCACAATATATCAATCAAAATCAAGAAATCAAAAACATACAACATAGTGACATACAAAATCGAAATCAAGAATACATCATATATATTTGAAAAAATATATATAACTACCTATAAACATTAAACATATAAATCAAAATAAAAAAAAAAATACATATATTTTATTTGTGAGAACAGGAAGGCGACGCAGGCGAGGGCAAGGAGGCGACGCAGGCGAGGGTAGGTTTGCATCGAACGGAGAAGTGAGAAGGGGGAAAGGAATGCGACCGGCGACCGATAATGGTTGTGCCTATATGAGAGTGAGACTGAGAAATCAGAACATGAGAGGAGGAAGAATCGGCAGCCGGCGGAGTGACAGGAGGAAGAAATGGCGGCTGGTGGAGTGAGAGGAGGTAGAAGCGGTGGCCGGCGGAGTGAGAGGAGAGGAGTACGAATTAGGTTTTTAGCAGGTAGAGTGAGGTGAGGGTGTGAGGCTGATGGGATTAGGGGGCAAATGGAAAATGTCGTATAAATGAGAATTGAGAAGTGAGATTTAGGCTTTTCAGTTTTAGGAGAAAAGGAAGATTGGAAGAGTACAGTAGGAAACAAGGGTTAGCCGCCTAAAATAAATTTATAGCAAATATAAAGCCCAAACTTAAAACTGGCCCATTTTTCAGATTGGATCCGATATCCGAAAATCTAAATTTCGTGATCCGTCTCCGATCCCAAAATTTATCGGATAGTTCGGATCGGATATCCGGAAAAAAATTATTAAAAATATCCGCTTTTTCGGATCGGATCAGTCGGATCGCGGATCGAATTGCTTGGATCGGATCACTTTGAGCAGCCCTAGTCCCAATGATACGGTTCTAGCAACCGGGTTGAAAGATTGATCAATAAGACAATAACCTTCACTCGGCTATTGAGATTAATAGATAAAATCAAGTTTTATGAGTTTTACTCACTCTCAAACTCTTGACTTGAATGGATGTTTGATCAAGATTATTTAGTTTCACTCACTAAAACAACCTAAATCACTGCAACCTATAATTTACACTTCTGAATTATTATTATTATTATTATTTTTTACGAGAATTTACTCTTCTAAGTTGAGGGCTTGATTTTGTTTATGCTCATAAAAACAAGGAAATGCGATGATTAAACTCAACAAATGAAATCCAATTCTAACTCTCACTACACCGGTGGAGGAAAGAGTATCAAGTAGGTGGTGGTTTGGGTAGAGAAGAGAGAATGAGGGAAGGGAGATTAATGTTTAAAGTTCCAATTAATAGGTCACTTTATGAACTGACTTAATCAAAGTTAAATATGGTACAAGGTCAACTTATTCATGAATAATTGAAAGTTTTTCGAGAAGATCGAAAAGATTGACTTATTGTATTAAAATTTTCCATTTAAAAAAGAGGACACCAAATAAAAATGTCAAAAGCAGAGTGGTACCATATATATATAATTATTCTGATGAATTTATTTATTTATTTTTTTTGGCAAATAAACTGAAAATATTATACCAAAAGATGTGTTTAAAAACACCAAAAAAAGTCACAAAATAACATGATCTAAGTATACATAGACCTATACAAAAGCTTCATAACTAACACTCCAAAACTATCTAGAAGGCAGAAACCAAAAAATTACATCAATAACAGTTGTTTTAAACTGTCTTCACATCTAGTTGAAACTCTGAAAACTTAACCAATGGCCTTTTGTTCCCTTCTTTCGATTAGGTAAGGAATCCCAACACATTAAGTAATAAGGGTCAAACTTCATATCCCGATAAGCAATGTCTTATTTTAGGAGATCGTTTGGTGGGAGCATATTAGTTAAATCACATCGTGTTTGATTGACACTAAATAGCAAAAACATAGGAAATTAAAATTTCTAGGGAGATCGTTTGATGGGTCGGGTCATCTGACCCGATCGGGTCAGGCCCTCTGATGCTTTTTTTTTTCTTTTCTTTTCTCATGACTTTTGGCCTTTTGTATTCAGCTTTTAATTCTTGTTTAATTCTGAGTTTAAGTGTATGTTTTTTGCTTTGATGGGTATTCAAATCCCTTTATGGCCATGACTCTTGGGATTAATTTTATCCTTATAAATATGGCATCAAGTCTTTAGCATTTGACATCACACATTACATCAGTTTGTATTAGAGAGATTAAGTTATTTTGTGAGCTTTTGAGAGTCCTTATTGTGTGAGTGGGAGTACTATAATTTCTCCCTTTGAGTTGTCATTCATTTGTTTTTATAGTGAATTATTCTCTTCCTCCGCTTTTTTTTGTTGTTTGTTTTTCTTTCCACAAATTTCTATTATTCTCAATATTTTAATTCAAAGTACTTAACATTGCAATTGACAACAACCACTCTTCCGCGTAATATTAATTTTTCCTAACAAGTGGTATCAGAGCTAGGTTGTGTTGTTGTTCAATTGCGTTGAGTCACCATGTCATCACTCAAATTTGATATTGGGAAGTTTAATAGATCGGTGAATTTCGGTTTGGGGAAACTCAAGATGCGAGCAATCTTGATATAACAAGGTTGGGAGAAAGCGTTGGTTGGGAAGAGTAAGAAGCCGTCATCCATGACGGATACTCAATTTGAGGAACTCGATTTGAAGGCTCTATCTGCTATTCAGTTGTGCTTGTCGGATGAAGTTTTGCGTGAGGTAGCGAAAGAAGAGACAACCGCGGAGTTGTGGCTAAAGTTGGAGTCTTTGTATATGACAAAGAGTGTCACAAACCGTTTATTGTTGAAAAGTAAGCTTCATGATTTGAAGTTACAAGAAGGTAAGCCAATTAAGTCTCATATTGATGACTTTTATTCTGTTATTATGGATTTGCATAATATAGAAGTAGAACTTGATGATGAGGATTTGGCTATTACCTTGTTATGTTCTTTACCTCCTTCATACAAGCATGTTAGAGAGACATTGCTATATGGTCGTGATGAGATTAGTTTTGAAGATGTAAAAGATGCCTTGTTGCAACGTGAATTAATTGAAAAACAATTAGTTGTTAAAGAACATGATTCTACTCATGGTGAAGGACTTGTTGCAAGAGGTAGTTATGAGTTTTCTAATTCATCACATAAAGAATTAGTTTGCAACTATTGTCATAAGAAATGTCATATTAAGACTAACTGTTTCAAACTTAAAAATAAGAAAATTAAAGAAGAAGAAAGTCAAGATCGGGGTAAGGGTGATCAAGAGAAAGAAGCCGCTAGTGCGGGTTTTGCTCATGATGATAAAGATGATGATAATGTTAGTTTGGTTCTGAATGATGCACCTAGTTCCAGTGGAAAATGGATTCTTGATTCTGGAAGTTTTTCTCATGTTTGTTCCATTAAGAAATATTTTTCTACCTATGATTCAGTTCGAGGTGGAGGAGTTACGCTCGGCAATGGTGATGTTTGCAACATTTTTGGAATTGGTTCAGTAAAAATGAGAATGTCTAATGGTGCAATGATTGTTTTAACTAAAGTTTATCATGTTCCCGGTTTGAAATTTAACCTTGTCTCAGTAGGTGCTCTTGATGTTCAAGGCTTTGTTATTGCTTTTGAAGATGGTGTTGCTACAATCTCCAAAGGCTCTAAAGTTGAGATGAAGGGTTTTAGAGTTGGAACAGTTTATGAATTGGATGGCTATGTTGCGTTTGAATCAATTGGTACTGATGTCAAGAAAGTTGGAAGCAATGTGTCTAATTCGGTTCTCTCTTTGGATCGCGGTAGCGATTTGGATGCGGGGTTGTGTACGTGCATGTCGGTACACAAGTCAGAAAATGAACCCGTTCGGATGCCTAAGCGTGTTTTAGGCTCAAGTTTAAGTGCCTTATGTTAAGGTGGAGCCCGGTTGGGTTTTGTTGGAGGAGGAAGGAGGAGATCAATGTTGTTCACTTTGTGTTCTTTGGATCTTAGCAAATTCGATCCAAGGTGGAGATTGTAAGGTTTGGCTCAAATTTGTGTTCGTTTTGCTCGTTGTATCTCTCTATTGGTTCGTTTGCAAAATACGGAGGTTTTTGGGACCGACCCGATCGGGTCAATGGTCGGGTGAAGCCACCCGATCTGGCCCGAATGAAATGGCAAAGAAAACTTTTGTTCTGGGTGCTGACCCGATGGGTTGGGTCATCTGAACCGATCGGGTCAGGCCCTCTGATGCTTTATTTTTCTTTTCTTTTCTCGTGACTTTTGGCCTTTTGTATTCAGCTTTTAATTCTTGTTTAATTCTGAGTTTAAGTGGATGTTTTTTGCTTTGATGGGTATTTAAATCCCTCTATGGCCATGACTCTTGGGATTAATTTTATCCCTATAAATATGGCATCAAGTCTTTAGCATTTGACATCACACATTACATCGGTTTGTATTAGAGAGATTAAGTTATTTTGTGAGCTTTTGAGAGTCCTTATTGTGTGAATGGGAGTACTATAATTTCTTTCTTTGAGTTGTCCTCCATTTGTTTTTATAGTGAATTATTCTCTTCCTCCGCCATTTTTTGTTGTTTGTTTTTCTTTCCACAAATTTCTATTATTCTCAATATTTTAATTCAAAGTACTTAACATTGCAATTGACAAAAACCACTCTTCCGCGTAATATTAATTTTTCCTAACACCTATCATTAGCCACATCAAGACATGTACTGGCAAGCTAAGGTATGCAATGAGCAAGTGTATTCCCCCCCACCCCCCCTTCTCACATGAATATATTTGAAACTTGTTATGATGAAGTCATAGCCTAGTGGTTAGGGCTTCAGAATTCCATGCACGATGTCCTGAGTTCGATTCTCACCGCACGCATTTGTGAAGATTCCTTATTATCCCCCCTTATAGATGCGCGTGTTGGCTAAAATTGGACCGGGTAACCTGCTGTAGGGTCCGGTTCCAAGGCCTAATATCCCACACATTATCCTAAAAAAAAAAAATTGAAACTTGAAAAAAATGGAACAAGCTTACATAAATTATTTATTAACAAAAATAAAATAGGATTGAACCGATAACTTGATTACAAATCAAGCTTGTGATTTCCTGAGCATCACTTCCAAGCCAAATTTTATCATAACCCAAACTTCATAGTCCATAGCACCACTCCAAATTTATTGACTTATAATAAGTTGGTTTTACTCTCTTTCGACGTGGGAGCTGAGGAAAAAATATCCTAAAACAATATAGTAATAGGGTTGTTTTAAAGATTTTGGGGGCCCAATATTAACATTAAAATTAAGCCCCATCAATAATTAAAATGAAAGGTTAAAATGAAATATTAAAGATTAATTGATAAAAAATTAAATACATGTCCATTGATTTATTTATTATAGGTAAAAAAAATACGAGTGATTTTCTTTAATATAAAATAAAACTATCATAATAATATTATTATTTTGGGCCCTTGTAAATTTGGAAATCTGTGTTGTTTGTCACTTTGCACTCTACCATCATTGACCCCCTAGAAATATGTGGATTATATTTTCAACAAATTAAAATCCGATCTTCAAAAATTGAAATGCCAAAATTTGATGATTATGTAATCTTTGATTTGGGTTCTAGGGGGGGCCATTTTAGGGTTAATCCACTTCTCTCTCTCTCTCGATTATGTAGTGAAGATGCTAGATGGTGATGGTCATTTACACAAAACTCATCTACAGTACAAGAAGCATATATTATTCTATTTTTAATACTCTCTTTTAATTTATTGTTATCAAATCATCTGATCTGTAATAAAAGATTTTATCTAACCTTGTTATCTGAAAATTGTATTCTTCTAAATTACATTAATTAAAAAAAAAAATATTTTTTTTTCTTAAATCAAGATTATTTGAATTGCTTTAGCCCTTCAATTCGTTCGGTAATAATAATTACCATTCTTAATATATACAAAAGAAGAGAAGCAAAAGTTTTGGGATTAAGTAGGTCCAACACAGTACAGATATAGGAGAAAGGAGAAAAATTAATCACTAATATATGTGATTAAAGGAGGATATATAGAATTAATCAACAAAAACCAGCGCGCACAAGATAGCCTCCAAGTTATAAGGAAAGATATGGGAAGATGAAAATTTTGACTTGTAGTACGTATTAAACAAAACAAAACAAAACTCACAACTAAAAATGCATCAGCTAGCATGCAAGCAAGCATGGCATACACCAAAAGCAAACAAAATATTGAATTAAAAAAAAAAATGCAAAGACAACGCAGATATCATCAATTCAAATCAAAGTCAAATGGATGAACAGCAGCCGATATCATATCATATCATAATTTAATTAGACAAAATGTAACGACATTGGACAATGACCCTTAACCCTTTTAATTAAAAGAATAAATACAATTTCTTCAAAAAAAAAAAAAAAAGAATAATACAGTAAAAAAAAAATGTTTCGAAAGCCTAATCTTTCGGTCCAAAACGTGACTTAAACCCAATCTAGTCATCATTATTATCATGTTACTGAACGAAAGGTCTTAAATTAATCAAAGTGAGACACGGAAAGGCGTAACATGAGGAGGAGTGGTGTGGGGCCTTCGGGGTGGTGGTGGTGGCGTCATTATCTATTTAAAAATTTATACTACATAAGTACATAGGGACGCCAACGAGCCGATACACTCGTGAACAGCTCGCAAACAAGCTCGTTCAAATATAAATAAACGAGTCCGAGCAAAATTTCAAGCTCGATTAATAAACGAGCTTTACTCGAACAAGATATTACTCAACTCGTTAAGGCTCGCGAATAGCCGGTTCAAGTTCGTTAAAAGATCGTTCATAATTGTTTAATACTCGTTAAAAGCTCGTTAAAAACTCGTTTATATAATTCAAATTTTAAAATTTATTTATTTATAGTATGCATCATTTATATTTCAGAAATATATGTTTTTCCATTTATATGAGCTAAATTTTGGGCTATAATTTATCTCTTCCGAAATTATGCTATCCAATATCCATAATTAACTATTAGTCCATTAACCTGCTTTTACTTTCATTTTCTTGAGTCTTAACCAAATTAAATTTTGGGCTATAGTTTTTATTTCTTGTATTACTTATGCTTGGGAAAAGGTTAAAATTAGAAATTAATATCACAATATTTACAAAGCTTGTTTAAACATATACAAAGCTCGTTTATTAATGAGTTATCTTAGCTTGAGCTCGAATATGTAAACGAGCAAGCTCGAGCTGAGCTCGAACATCTAAAAATTAAACGAGCCAAGCTCGAACAAGGTTTTTGAAAGCTCGGTTATGCTCGAGCTCGATAAAAATTAAGCAAGCCTAGCTCGAACAGGTTACTACTTGGCTCGTTGACATCTACCTTGAAAATTTTTAATTGACTCTAACAATCGCTTTAGATGTTGGTAATAAATCGTAGTATAATGTAATTTATTTTGAGAAAGAAACCTCAAAATCTCCTTTGAAAATACAATCTCATCCTCAGCCTTTAATTTTCTTCCTTTTATCCATTTCTATTAATGTATGGAGTACTAGCAAAGTATTGGATGAAAATTGATATTTGTAGAGAAAATTAGAGGTGAGCTAGCAATACCCATTTTTTATAACTGGTTATCAAATGGACAAAGAGTCGACAATTTGTGAAAATAGTACATAATAAAATAAAATGGGCCCAGACATCCGAGGAGAATTCGCTCCACTTATTACAAACCAAATGGCGATGAGAAGAATAAGTTAGTTCTAGACTTATTATAAGGTGATTTATTCTCCCATTATTTCCTCCACTGAGTAGTAACTCATAGCGCATATATGAGGTTTAACACGATCCATTTATAATACGACGACATGCGTATGGAATCAAATAAAAAGAAAAAATAATTTTTAAATACTCTCTAATCATATTTAGAGGTATTAGTGATGGTCCACGCTTAGATTTACATAACATAAGAGGCAAATTAAGGGAAGGTGTCAAAGCAACATGACTTTGTCTTTTTGTAATGTGTCCAGCTGTTTCTGTATGTTCGCAACAAATCCCCAAGGGCCAATTGGCTCTCGTTATTTAATTCCTCAATGACAAACATGTCCTTCATTTTCTTACAACTCGTTTAGTAGCCGGTTATAAATGGTGGTAATGAAATTTAATTTGTATATAAATTTGGAAGGAAAACCAATATTCATTTCTACTGCGGTACGGTACTAGTTTAACTCCAATCTATCTAACTTTCTTCACAACAAATATCCATTCTCATCCAATACTACGCTTCCCAATAGTAATGGATGATAATAGAAAATATGAAGAAAATTCAAGTTTAGGAATAAAAATATATTTTTCATTGGGATTATAAGCTTCTTTCTTAACAAATTTACACTTTAAATCCATTATCATCACCATAATTTAATACCAACAAACATACAAGTACGTCGATAGAATTTTATTTGGATTGATTTTTCTTATTATTATTGATTTTTAAGCTAGTTTTATAGATGAATTGTTCAATTTGAGTTCGATCTATGTTTTAATATGTCAATTCATCAATACTCGATCAAGTTTTGCTTCATAATTAACTTCTGTGTGTGTATTTACATCTCATAATCTTATTTGGATCTAGATCGCTAACCAAATATCTAATTATGGATTATTTTTACCGTTTACTAATAATTTTACAATTTTCTGAATTTGACTTGAAGATATGTTTAGAGTTCAAACTAATTATTCCCTAAAAAGAGGGTTCAAACTAATTATTCATAAACCTAGCGCCAGCCTACAATATCATTCCATATAAAGTGAAGTTGCACTCTGCTATGGCGTGCTCAGCCCATGCCCTTTTGAAATTTGTGTACTACTTCCGTTTCTTATTATTCGCAACGATTTGACACTTTACTCTCTACTTTATGTCACATCGTTGCAAATAATAAGAAACGGAGGTAGTATACAATAGTTAAAGGGCAAAAAAATACATAATGTTTTAAACATCAAATTTTAAAAGTGTAGTATTACACGGGGAAAAGCAATTGGCCCAAATTACTTATAAAGTTATAATCTAAATTTGCCCTTACTGAAATTCGAATGTAGGCTTTGACTTCAATTTCGGCCAAACGGAAAATATCGCCCGAATATGCATTCGTGGCTTCTTCATGAAGTCAACTAGTGCATACACCTAGGGGACCTAACTTGGTTCGATTTATAACCGTTTGAGTTATTGCATTTAGTTTTGGAAAGTGGGTTCAATTTGATTCAATTTTCGAAACATTTCGAAATAATTTACATTATCTTCGAGAATAGATCAATTTAAGCTAAAGTCATTTGCATACGGATTGAAGCCATTTAAATCCAAAACGAATTAGGTCATAACCCTAGAAATTTCGTATGAAATGGGTAGAATTTTTTTACATATATAAGTTGGGAACCAAGCAATGCAATATGAAGAAGAAAAAAATAACAAAAAAAACGCTCATTAATACTCCGTTAGTTTTCCTTAAAAAATCCTTAATATAGTATAGGTTTTCCTTAGGGAGAATATTATTAAAACTTAAAAGAGTGACAAGTGTGATTATTACTTTGTGCTTATTTGGTATTCTTAGTGTATATATAAAGTTTTTGGTGTCAAGCTTGCTAACCGTTGACCATAAATTATAAAATGTTGGAGGAAGTAATACATTCATACCAAATATTTTTTCCTTAAATGTTGGAGGCAAGTATCATAAGCAAGCAAGCAAAAGAAACTCAAACTTATGCTTGAATTTTCTCATATGTTATTGACATATGTTATCCATATTAGCTATATATATACTAGTCTATATTTTTGGTTGTTTGAACTTTGAACACTGTTTGGAGTAGCTAATTAACATCTGATCGAGCATCAACTAGAGTCAAGCAAAATTAAGTTTAAACAAATATTATATTGATGAATGAATAAACGAAGTAAAAAAGATTTAACTTTTCTCTACGTATTTCTTCTAGTTTGAGACCTTTTTCTCTATAAAAAAAAAAAAAAAAAAAAAGTATACTTCAAGGAAAAAATGGATATAGGTCTTGGCAAAACTTAAACTTCCGAAAGTACTTTTATAGGTTTTGGTTTTGGTTTTGGTTTTAGAATAACCCATAAATAAACATAAACGAGTTATTTGTCATCCAAAATGAGCCAGCTTAGTGTTGGTATAAAATTCTTTAAGCTAGGCTTTGGGGTGTTTGGCAAAGAGAGATACTCCATTTTTTTTTTATATTATTTATTAGTTGTTCCATATCTAATTAACACAAAGGTTATGAAATATAACTTCTTCTTTTTTTAATTTTTTGATTTTGCTTTCCATTAAAACCCAAAATTAAAAAAAAAAAAAAAGAAAAAAAAGGGAGGAGTAAAAGAGCATGAAATTATAGTTGAAGCATAGGCCAAATTAAAGAACGGGCTTTGACCATACCATATAGTGTATTGGGCAAGAAATAAAACCCGCAAACCAGTAGGCTGAAAGGCCCTAAGAAATAGATGAGTGATTAGCCAAGAATGAGTACATACAAGCTAAGGTGTGGAAAAGCAATGCAAGCCAAGCCAAGCCAAGCCAAGGGGGCATATTCTATTCCATTCCATACACAACTTTCTTCACAGCTGCAGTGACAGCAAATTAAATCAACGTCAAAAGGTGATACCATAACATTTAACATACACGGTATTGAGTAATTCATGTCATTTCATATCAACATCAACTATAGACTATTGAGGCTGCCTGGAAACAAGATGATAGTTTAATGATAGAAAAAAAAAAAAAGAGCACCATTAACTCAGTATATGGTACTCCTACTTTGTATCATTTTACACGTAAATGTATAAATCAGCCCCTCCTAACGGATTAGATGCCCTCATTTTACCCCCCAACAAAACGTTGACTACAGGGTCGGTCGGTGGGAATTGGGTCGATCCTGGTACCAGAATCGTGTTAATCCCTTTACATCAATGAGTTGAATCCTATTGACTTTAACCTGACCTGTTTAATAAACAGTTCGTCTTTTGTCGACTTGCTAATTTATTATTTATTTAATTGATAAAACAGGACAATTTTGTGTCAGGTTGGCGGGTAATGTGCATTTTTGTATATTAAGTTGATCATCTATATGTAATCGTGTTGCGTTAAGCAGGTTAAAACTCCTCAACACTAACTTGATTCATTTAATAAATTTGTCATATCGTGTCAACCCGTATACTTAAACAGGTCAAACCCCTTGATCTAAACCCGTTAATAACGTATCGATTTTGTTTCATATTATTGAGTCATGTCAAACTTTTCTCACCTCCCATTGTTGTTTCTCTCCTGTCATTTTCAAGAATACCCGTTTTTCACTTGAGAAAAAAATACAACCCAAATTAAGGTTTCTGGTGCTCAATTGAACTTGTCCAAAACTAATTTATATTTAACCGTTATGCACATTTCACTCTCTCGCAAGTAAATAAAAAAAATATTGACCAATATTAACCAAAACTATTTTCATCTGAAAATGAATTTTCCACGGAAAAACTATTTTCATTTGAAAATGTTTTTTGAAACAACGTTGAGCAAAACATGGGCCAGGTACAACATCGCCGAAACCCACCAACATCAACATGCAATTACAACACTAATAAGCTCCCGATAGAGTACGAAGAATATACTTTTCTAAATTTGGGAGATTTGGGGGACCTTCAAAGCTAGATTACAATGGACAATAACAAGGACATATATAATTGGATCAAGTTTTGATACATATCAGTATCACTTCCACAGGTAATATCGACATAGTTAGTACTGCTGTACTGTATTGTATTGTATTCCGCAACAAAGATATATACAACAGGAAATAATCTGTTCCAACATGAGTGAGATGATCAAGCACCAATCCAGCTTAATTGCCAAATAGAGTTCACAAACCATGTTTGTAAATTTTATTATGCCGTGGCCGTGTTCTTTTGAACAATGGACTCGTTCTTTTCGACAAACGGACAGTGTCCAAAAGAACATGGCCTCAATGACCAAATGACTAAGGAAAGCTGATAATTAGGTATACTAGTATGTCCAAGAGCATTATTCCAAGACTTCGTGTTAAAGATAAACTTATTACATTAACAACATCTAGGACCCTCTTATTTTCAACTAAAATCAATTGAATATAAGTCAACAAAACAGAGATTAATAGTAAACCAATAGAAGGACAAAGAGTTACATTAACTACACTAGATTAATTGCATTAAATGGTGGATATTACATTACATAAACAATGCAAAGGAGCTTATTTTCTCCTTTGGAACATTGTCATGAAAAGCAAACATCATGTAAATTGATATAAATAAATTCTGTCTAACTTTAAGAAAAGGGGAAAAAAAAGCTAAAAGAAAATGGTGTTGGTGAAAATCTAACCCCCCCCCCCCCCCCCAACAATGTATTGGTACTTGATATTATTAGAATTTGTTATCTGTATGCTAAGAGTACATGAAAACATCTGTAAGTTATTTTTTTTTGGTTTTTTGGTTTTTTTTTGGTTTTTTTTTTTTTTTTTTGGTGAATCTAAAGGTTATACTAGAAACAGGGAAAAAAGCCCACAATTCAATGAGAAGAAGAAAAATATTCATCAGCACCTGAAAAATAAGGAGAGGAGGCCTCCCTTTAAACATTCAAATTGAATCTTTAGTAAAATCAGAAATTAATTCCTCCCTGCTGTGTCCTCCCCTTCAATCCTAATGGAAATGAAGGGATAAATTTTCCCTATTTTTTTGTTTTGGTAAAAGAAAGCATCAAGATAGTTACCCCATTAGCAAGAAAGTTCCTCCAGCTGATGGATAAAATCAACCCCCTAACAATAGGCACCATTTTCAGATGAGCACTTCCATGGCACCAACCCTATGTTTTTTTGTTTTTTTTTTTTTTTTTTTTTTTGTTTTTTTGTTTTTTGATTTTTTTATTTGTTTGTTTGTTTTCCAGAATTCCTCAGCAACCCATGACCGCGCAATTATAAACAAAGCTTCCAGAATGCTTGGTAGCAAGCAATTCCCAGCGAGGCGGGCCTTCGCTGGGCACCCAAGAGTTAACCTCGATAATACCTTCACCTAGAGCCCGGGGTCCACCAATAACAACAATGCGATTACCACAAGCCCTAAAAGCGAGCCCCCAACCGTTCATTGAACCAGCTCTTTCAGGCAGTCTCCCAATGGTTGCCCACTCCCTAGTTTCTTTACTGTATTTTTTCACCTCCATGCCAGCATAGTCAGCAGCGTACAAGACATTATTTACAACAGCCACGAGCGGAGGAGCCTCAACACTAGTAGGCGCCCCATTCGCAAGGGTAGCCCCTACTTTTACAGGAGACATGTTAGGAATCTCCGTCCAAGTCATCGTGCTCAGATCAAATTCCTCACCACAGGTTAAAACCCCTGAATTACCGGCCCCGATTCCACCAATCACATAAAATTTCCCATCCATAAAAATTCCGGAGGACATCTTCCTAGGTTTGTTCATGCGGGGAAGGTTGATCCAAGTTTGCCTTTCGGAGTCATAAAGCTCCACAGAACTAAGAATGTGACCCTGTGAATCACAACCGCCAGCGAAGATGGCAATCTCACCGAGACTGGCCGATCCAAACAAACACCTAGGATAGTTCATACTCATGCCAGAAGACCAAGAATTTGTCAGTATGCTATACTTGTAAATAACATGGGACATCAAGTCCTTCCCCAATACAAGAAGCTGAGTCCCAACAGCCAAGGACTCCTTGTCAGAGCACATGAAGCATTCATTTGAATTCATGCGAGGCAATTGCATCCAACGCCGGGTAACTGGATCGAAAGCCACCCATTCGAGGAGACGACAAGAGAAGTACACCCAATGCTCAACAACCTGATGTTGCCTCCTCATTCTATAAATCTCACCGCTCTTGACCAAAGAACGGAAGCTCCGGTTCAAAGAGGCAATTGAAGCATAATCAGTCCTCGAGCATCGAAGAAGACAATTGATAGTCATGTCCCGGCCAATGGGATTGATTAGGCAATCCATATCGGATTGATCACCACCCCCGCCGCCTTGGTTACCAGAGTGATCAGTTACTGGAAATCGAGACAATAAAGATAGCCTATCAAATTGAGCTCTAGAGCGGTTCTCTTCAGCTTCACAAACCCTAGTTGTTTTCCTCAACGAGCTTTCCCCTTCTTCGCCTTCACAATCACACTCTAAACGGCGTTTTCCATTTGGGATTTCATCCTCAGCTCGATAACTCATGTATGCCCACTTATTAGAATCCTGCTCACAGGAGCTCGGTAATGCCCTTGAAACCAAGCAGGATCTCCCCTCCAACATGTCTAAGCTAATTCAACCCCAATTAGGGCAGTGAAAAGAATGCAAATTGCAACAACCCAATTTATCCCAAACCAATTCCAATTGAATTCAAAATAAATAAATAAAAAAGACTGGTCCAATAGAATCCAATCCAATCCAAACCTAGCTCTTCAAATTTCTCACTTTGTGCCCCTTCTTCAAACAAATCAATAGGGTTTTTTCCCAATGCATTCAAAATACCTACTGAACCAATGAATAAATTTATATCAAATTCAGAGCACTGTTTTATAAATGCATTGAATTAAAAACCATACGAGGGACAAGGTATCATAAATAAATAAATAAAGCAAGGTAGAAATCAAGGTATTATGAATTTAGGTGACAGAAATTAAGAGGAATGAATCAAAGGGAAAGACATACCTATGTGAAGGAATTGAAAAGCGATGCAGAAGAGGAAGCATAAACCCAAATGTATCCAATTAATCTGCAAACTGAAGTGAAGGCCTTAAAACTTGTTCATTTCTTCATTCTTGAGATGAACAAACTGAATTACCCCTGTACCAACAAGTTTAATTTATTCAATAAAAATCGTATCTTTCATTTACATCCTAAGTTTCTTTTATTTTATTTTTATTTTGCAGCCAGCAGCGCTCTTTTCTTTCCCCGGGGCATATTTTAGAAACAGAAAATTTTCCCAGTTAAAGAAGTTATGCCATAACCAAAAAAGGAAACCCCAGAAACAAATGAAAGTCCAATGTAAACCATCCAATCAAACAACATTTCTTTGCTTTTTCAAAAAATTAAACATATATCAGCCAGCAGATCTCTTAGGCTGAGATCAGAATAGAACGAATTAAATATAGAAACCTTTTTTAAATTTTGGTACAAAAACACATTGGAAATGAAAATAAATTATCTTTGAAAGTTGAGCAATTGAGTTAGATCTGCAGCTTAGACAGAAAAACAGATTATACACTCTTTTTTTTAATTTAAAAATTGAAAAAAAAGGGGGGCAAAGAAATAGAAAGAAAGAAAGAGACGGGACTTACGAATTAGATAGAGGGAGAAGGTGGGTGTTTAATTGGGCGAATGAGAAACCCCAGAAAAGCGAATAATAAAATATAAGTCAGTTTAGATTGGACTGACTTATAATTTGATTGGAGATTAGATATAAGAATGGAGAAGATAGATTGATTAAAAAAGAGAAGAAGAAAAGAAAGGTTGGTTAATCTTTCTCTCTCTCTCTCTCTCTCTCTCTCTCTCTTTTCAGTTTCTCTCTTGTATTGTATCTAATCTTTCTTTGAAAAGGAAAAAAAAAGGAGAAATTTCTCTAGCAAAAGGAGTATGAAGTTGGTTGTATAAATGAAAGAAGTAAGTTTCTTTGTAATTGTATTAATGTTTGAGTTTGAGGTTTGAGGTGAGTTCCTCCTCTGTAATGAACAGTTTAAATAGGGGGAGGGAAGAAGAAAAAAAGGAGGGTTTTCTGTGAAACTGAAACTCAGAGTGAGGAAGAAGAAGAGAGAAATTGGGTCAAGCTTACAAGTGTTGCATCTTAATCTCTCTCATCATACAACACCTTAACGCTGATCTTGATGAGAGAGGAAGGAAATTACAGACAACTAAAGAACAGCAGGGAGGAAATTAAAATTTAATTTCAAATTTTTAAACAAAAAACAAAAAACCCCAATTAAAACAGGGAGTTGCCTGATTCTCTCATCTGCAAAATGCATCCAATTTCTCGCCTTTCAGCGTTTTTTTTTTTTTTTTTTTTTTTTGGGGGGGGGGGGGTGGTGTTTGGAAGCATAAGCACTCTTGTTAATCTGTTATTTTAGAACCGGGTCTCCGGTGGCAAAGTTGTAAATTATAAGAAAATGTTTTTTTGTTTTTATCAAAAAAAGAAAATGTTCTTAAACACTCAATGAAACGTAGTTGCACACGCGAGTATCAAGAGGATTATACTAAGGGTCTGTTTATGTTTATTGAATTGAGCTAAACTGAACTGAATTGAGCTAAATTGAATTGAATTGAGCTGAATATAATTGTTTATGAGAAAAAAAAAATTGAGAACTGAACTAAATTGAAATGAACTGAAAATAAGTTGAAGTAAACACGCCCTAAGAGATCGTTTGGTTGGAGTGTATTTTCTTTGCAAATATAAATTCTTGGGAATTAGCTAAATTTATCTATGTTTGGTTAATAAGAAATGACATAAGTGTAGGAAATAAAATTTTCTATGAAATGCAGGAAATTAATCACTTACATCCCCTTGGTGAATGCAGATTCATGCGACAACTACAATTTCCCACACTCAATCAAACACATATAGTCATTTCCTATTAAATTGATAAAAGAACTTATTTTCCATGAAATGAGACTTCCTACAAGAAATAATTTTCTGTGTTCAACCAAACAAGTTCTAATGTTTTAAATAGTTTTTTTGGGAAAATTTGAAAAAACAACAATAAGTCAACTTAGCTTTTAGCTTGTCCCTCTCAAAAAAAAACAAAAACTTTTAGCTGGTTTTCTCAAAATAAATCAAGCTATTATACATTTCCACATAAATTAAGTTTTTTTTTTTTACAAATTATCGGTGGACAAAGTTAACAATTTCAATGAAAATCAGAGTAGTGCATTGTGTTAAATGTTTTTTCATTGAATACGTTAATTTAATCAACAAATAAATAGTAAAAAAAATCATCGGAGAATATCGGATAAAGTTTGACTTATTTTTTGAATAAATTTTCCTTTTTTACCTATAAAAAACCAGTTAACATAAAACATGAAAACAACACTTTCTTTTTTACTTGTACTTGTAAAAAAATTAGTTAACTTAAAATGTGGAAAAAAGATTACAGGGATAAATTGCTTTTAATTTTTTTTTATAAAAAAAAAACCTATTATAGTCAGCAATATTGAAAATAAATAATAAGCACTATATAAATGAAAAATACACAATCATCAAATGAATACAATATGAATATATACGATAAGGTAGGATCATTTCTTAATTATAAAAAGGTGAGATTATTTTAATCTGTGAAAGGTGGGATTTTTAGGTGTTTTTTACAAGGGGATTACTAGTTCAATAGGTCTGAAAAGTGAGATTATTAGTTTCCAATTTTTTTAAAAAAACTTGTTTAAAATAAGTAATCATAATTTAAAAATTACAAGTAAAATTAATTGTAAAATGTTATTATTCAAATTCTCTTAACACTCAAAATTAGTTCATAAATAATACTTCCTCCGTTTTTGAATAGTTGCAAGTGGGTATTTTTTTGGAAAAATTCATACAAATAATCCCAACTATTGGAGGTTTTCCAATATTAATCCCAACTATTAGTTATTACACTATAATCCAAACTTTGAGGTTGTTTTATGATATTAGTCCATTGACTTAGTTGTTTTATTGTAATCGGTCACCAATTCAAACAGTATTCGTTATCTTTACTCTTTCTTTATATATTGTACTTGACTATATCTTCCTCCCTTTCAACGAAGGAAATCGGAGCTGGTCAAAAGTTAGTATGGAGTAATATCATAAAACTCCCCCCATAGTTTGGATTATAGTGTAATAACTTATAGTTGGGATTAATATTGAAAGACCTCCAATAGTTGGGATTATTCATATGAATTATTCCTATTTTTTTTAGAGATAAAAAAATTATTTGTTGCAACTATTCAAAAACGGAGGAAGTAAATTCTTTAGTGAAATAAATTATTTATTCAATTTGCAATGTATTTTACCATGTATAAGCGAGAATAAATTTTTTTAATAAAAATTTAATTAAAAGTTTTTACAAATTATGTGAGAACTTATTAATTTTATTGTCACTACTAAAACTCTTACCGCTATTTTCCTCCCACCATCTTTTTTCTCTAAATAAATATTTTTTAAGCTAAAATAATTATTAAATTATAACTATAAAAAAACTTATGACATAGTAATTGAAAAAAATTTACACAAGAAATTAGTTTTATCAGGTTATTAATTCACTCCCTCCGATTTTATTTAATTTGTTCATTTTTCTTTTTGGGTTATTTTTGTTTTAATTTGTTCACTTCGTACATTACCTAATTAAATATATTGAATTTTTTTCCTTCTACATTTATTAATGTATTGTTTCTCCCTTTGGTATCATATCTTTCTTACTTTTAAGAAACTTTTTTTTCTCTTTTTCATAATATCTATTTTACTTTTATGCACAACTTTTTATCACCATTTATGAATTTTTTTCTTTTCCCTATTAATTATTTGGTATTTATGAAAATTCAAGTGGGCAATTTTTTTATAATTAAAAAATGGAGGGAAAATTTTCTTATAATTAAAGTTTTTTTAGGATTATTTTCTTTTAATAAACCTCCTTTCAATTTTTAATAACCACCTTTTAAATTAAATTATCTCTATTATATAAAGGAAGAAGTGAGGTCGCAGCGGTGTCCAAGTGGATTATCACAGTATCCTTACTCATCTTTCATATTTGTTAGTCAAGTTAGTGACATTTTTTGTCATTTGTGTATTAAAATCTTCCATAATGACAAGGGGGAACAGTGATGTCCCCCCTCAAAAAGTCTAGAATACCCTTTACAAAATTTGTAAATACTCAAACTATATAATATTAACTAAAAAGGAAAGTTTTTTATTTTTTAAAATGAAAATATTACAAAATATATAATTCAAAAAAATAAACACACAAGTGCCAAAATTCATATTTTTTAATCCTCTACAATTAGATACCCATATTGGTATAATTTTTCACCCAAATATTTTCTTTTTTATTAGTATAAATCTCTATTATATAAAAATGCCAAAAAAATCGATCTTCCCTTACTTTACTTATGAAATAAAGATAACTATAATATAAATTAAATTCAATCAATCAATAACAAATAAAGAATTATCAATCAAAGATAAAATAATTATTTATTCCCCATAAAATATTAAAATTTTTATCTTTTTAAATGAAAATATCACAAAATTGATAATTCACAAAAATAAAAGCAACAAAATTAATAATTTTTGATTTTTTACAAACGAACACCCATATTTATATAGCTCTTTACATTAAATTTTTATCTTTTAATTACAGTGAAAATTTGATCAGAGATAGTGTAGTTAATGAAATTAAATTTTATTCAATTAAACTCATAAATAATATATACAAACATTATATAAGACACTCATACATTGAAGCAAGCATAGCGTGCACATAAGGCTAGTGTAATAGAGATAATCATTTATACTAATATATATACTTGGTAATGGTATTGTATATCACTACTTTTATTCTAATATCGCGACCACTAAAAAAATCTCTCCTAAATCCGGCCTAGCTACTAAAAATTGAGCATTTGATCGAGAATTACCTAGTAAAGTAATAAATAACGACTTATGAAAAAATTTACTTACATAAGATAATACATTCTCAAAATACGCACAAGCTCAATGTCATTGACAAACTCAGATCAATACTATTCCCTCTGATCTAACCAAAAAAATGTTGGTTATATACTTATATATACTTATTTGAAGTAAGGGTTCCAAAAATATACTTATTTGAAGTCCATTTAATTCTTATAATAATAATGCCTACATTATAGCATTATCCTTGTTCTAAAAAAATGTTGGACGTACGAGACATTCTCATACTAATTTTTCCCATATCTTATGTGGTATTCTATAGAGTATTGAACGTGATATTATTTGTTATCTTATTAACTTTCAATTATTTATGGATGTGCAGTCTAAGTTGGCCAATTCATAAATGTTAATAAGATCGAGCACACCGATCTTCAATTTAATTCTATGGATAAATGTTAATAATTAACCTAAATTTAATAATTAACCTAAATTTTAATTCTATGGATTGACTTTCAATTATTAGTTCAATTCAGGTTAATTCAATCCATAAATAATTGAAAGTCAATCCGATCTGATATAAGTTGAAGAGATCGAGCACACCCAAAATGTTGTAAAATGTCTATATGGAAAAAAGTGCACAAAAAATTACCACTACAAAAAATTGGTCAATTAACGACGGGTACACATTAATGATGAGCCTAAATCCCGTCGCAAATGTAGATCTTTTGTGACGGTTTTTAAGCTCGTCGCTAAAAGTTACCTAATACCTAACCCAAACTCTATTAGAAATGACTCATTTTCGACGGGATTGCAGCAAGAAAAATCATTTGTGAATCCCCTTTTTCCGACGGGGTCGTATTTTTACGATGAAAAAAATTATTTGCGACCCCTCTTATCTACGACGCGATCACATTTTTGCGACGGGAATTCCCGTCGTAAATAGCATATATTCAAGTAGTGTGCGGAATGGAAAGAGTATATATATATATAATTGTATTTATATTTTTATAAATTTTTACTTTTGAAATTTTCAATTTTATTTTAAAAGTTAATCAGTAAATCATTATTGAAAAACTCAAAAGAAAAACCATTGACAGAAAAAGTTAATGCAAAAAACTTTTGCCAAAAAATTCGGCGTGAAAATTGTTACCGGAAAAGTCGTTTGGAGAACCGATGATGGGAAAGCCGGCGGGAAACCATTTCCTGAAAAGGCGCGGAGAAAATCAATGCTAGAAAATTGTTGTCGGGTTGTTCGGCCGGAAAATAATCAATCTCACAAAAGCGGCCAGAAAGTAGTTTTCAGAAATGTGGTCAGAAAACCGTAGTAAAAAAATTGACCGGAAATTCGAAAAACCATTGTGGGGAAAGTCGGATGAAAAATTGTTGCTGGAGAAGCTAGCTAGACAAAAAACCATTGCAAAAAAGGTCGACAAACCGGGAAAAAAGCATTGTAGAAAAAGTCCTCCAGAATAATTGTTATCAATAATAATACTATTAACAATAATTAAAGTAAGATCTAAACTGACCTGGTGAATGAGCATGAACTGAATTGAAATGTTAGAAATTATGTCAAAAAGAACACCCCTTGTATACGAAAAACCTGATCATAGCAAATAATGAAAGAAATGATATGATTAGTAAAGAGATCCAATATGTTGAATAAGAAAAACTTTATCATAGTACATATAATGGAAGAAGAAATTAAAAAAATTCTAGACATATAAAGAGGTAACATCCCTCTTTATGTTAAAATTATATTGCAAATCAAATATTGTAACAAACTAATATTAAGATGGGACAATACAAACATCAACGACATGCAGTTTATGAGATGATTATAAATAACATTAGAGGACAATACAAACATCAACATGCAGTTTATGAGATGATTATAAACAACATTAGAGTATAGAAAGAAGTGATTCCTTCATTCCACAAAGATCTTGTGTTGTATTTGAAATTTTTTCTGAATAAAGGTAATCAAAACTTCCCTGAAAACTCTTGAAAGTTTTTCTGAATCCCCTGAAGGGAAAAAAAACCCAAAAACATCTAATTAAGGTAATCAAAACTTCCTTGAACTATTGCCTGGAATGATCCATAAGGGATTAAACCCCGAATTTTTCTTTAATAAGAAGGTGAAATTTTGGTTGACGGAAATTATATGGTTTCACGTGAAATTTGATTTTCGTACCACACGGGCCGTGAGGGTAATTGAAAGAACCTAATAAGTTAAACCTAGATTTTTAACAGGTTTTCATTTACGCGATTGAAAGTAGATTGGGCTCAAATTTTGGAGTAATTGATGTGTTTGGCTATCAATTGAAAGAACCTAATAAATTAAACCCAGAGTTTTAACAGGATTGCGTTTATGCGATTGAAAGTAGAATGGACTCAAATTTTGGAGTAATCGATGTTTTTGGCTATCATATAAATGAAAAATCGATTGAATCGAGGAATTTTTTGAGATGATTTATATAGTAATTGAGGATATTTTCTAATAATGTGCAAAGGAGCGAGGGATGTGACGACGATTTTAGAATTGAGATTTCCACAGAAAAATCGTAGATTTGAGAGATCGTGGATTGTATCTTTAAGAAAAAATTGATCCGTGGATGTCTTAATTGAGCATGGAGAGGATCCCATAATTGATTTTATCATTGATTTCAAAGCTATTTTACAATAGGTTTTTAGGGCTTAAGTTTATTCGGGTTTTCCCTTTTTCTCTCTCTAAAATTTCTATCTTATGGTTCCATTCACAAAAAGAGAATCATCTGGTAAATATTCATTCTTGGATGAATAGTTGAATAATGAAGACTACGACTAGGTTTAATATACCTTATTTCTAGACCAAATTGCTTTTGTCAGGTAACACTAGCTTTCTATGCACACTTTGCATGCAATGATATTTTAAATGTATCTCTTAATTTGTATAAACAAACAAAAAATCAAGGTTGTTTGTTTGAAAACTTGAAATATTTGTCAAATTCACACTCATTCAAATAATCATAAAAAAAATCCCTTTTTATTTACCATATTCTATCGGCTATAAATGAAATTTCTACGATAATGAAAAATGTAAAATTTTTATATGAAAAATTATATCAATATGGGTGTTTATTTATTGAGAATTCAAAAATATGAATTTTGGTATTTTTAATTTATTTTTAAGAATTTTTTATTTTGTAATTTTTCATTTAAAAAAGTTCAAAAATTGTAATAACTATTCTTTATAGTTAGAAGTGATGCTAATTGAATTTTTAGAAACTTTTAGGGAGTAACATGGACTTTTCCAGGGGGACACCATAGCTCGATTTTTTTACCCCAATAATGCTGAGGCCCAAACTAATCACCAATTCTTGTTGGAATCCAAACTATTTACGTGAATACCGTTCATGTAGGCTTGGATGTAGGTTCGCGTTTTTTTTTTGGGCAGCAGTAAATCGCTATTATTGGCAATAGCAATTTTGCTTGGTAAATCACTACTGGCAATAATAGCGATTTATCTGGTAAAACAGCTACCACCAATAGCGATTTATCTGGTAAAACCGCTACCACCAATAGCGATTTTGTCTTGATAAATCATAAAAGAAAATAACACTATTTGGTATAAGTAGCATAAATCACTACTGACAATAGAGATTTAATACTGCAAAAAAAAAAAGAAAAAAAAGCGAACCTATGTCCAAGCCTACGTGCGTGGATGGTATTCAAGTAAATAGTTTGGATTCCAACGCAAACTTGTAAATAATTAGGGCCTTAGTATTATTTGGGTAAAAAATTCCCGTAACTCCCCCCTTGACTTATATAATAGAGATTAGGAAAATGTAAATTTAAATTGGAAATATAAGTTTATAAAAGATGAAATCGGGGAAAATGCGTATCATAACAAAGAATTAATTAAACCATAAAATTTTAAAAAATAAGTTTGAATGTGATGAAAAAGACAATTTGCAATTAGATTAAAAATTTCGACGTGGATGGACTGGTACAAAAAAGTTGGACAAATTGATAGAATATAGAAAATAAATACCTATATCTCTATTATATAATTTAAGAGAAGGGACGAAAAAGATGGGGGAATTGATATAGGCACAACTTTTATGAGAGGGGCATAGAATGATGTTCTCTCACAATGGGTTGTGCCCATATCAATTTAGTTGTGCTTTTATTATTTTCCAAAAGACGGTCTTTCCCTATGAAAAATCATTTATACTATTAATGGATTTTTTAAAAAAATTACGTTGCATCCTTTAATTTTCTCAATTCACAATCATCAATACTTAAAAAAGAAAAATATGCATGTATAGAAATCTGACAAATGATTTGAAGCTATGTCAATTGTAGTTAGGAAATTTCCTTTATTCTAATAAGCCTATTGTATTTGATATTAATTACATAAATTTAAATGTGCCATCAAATTTATACAAGGTAATTAAGTACATAATTAAGTACATTTGAGACAACTTTATATCAATTTTAATTATTAGTCTAAGAAGAAGATGAAGTTGGTAAAATAAAATCGTAAAAACAATTATTTGAATTTTGCAAAATTAATCATTTACAACCTTGATTATGAATAAATCATATACGCTAAAATTGATGTAATCATGCATGAAAGTGCTATATCAATTAAAGAGATAAATAGGGTTGCGGGCACTCTAATTTATCAATGAGATATGCATAAATAATAAATTATACAAAATGATATTTTGATGTAACTATTGGGCACAATGCATGTGGGATAACTTTAATTTATCATTGCACATAAAGTAGGGGATTTATCGGAAAGTTATATTTATAAGAAAATATTAATGTGTTAATTACTAGGTTTTTTTTCTAGTTTAAGTTGTCATTTATATCGTAATTTTAAAGTTATCATTTACTGCCTAATTTTAAAGTTTTTGTTTGTCATTACTGCCTTCCCGCTTTCAAGAACCAAGCCAAAATAAGTAGGTAACAATATCATATCATTAATCTATTATTAACTTGGTGAGAAATTTTCTATTTTTTTTCTTTACTCTTGGAGCTTTTCTAATTTTTTCTTTAGTGCAGGCTTGTTTACTTCAGCTTAAAATCAATTCAATTCAGTTCATTTCTATTAAGTTCATTTAAGTTCTATTAAGTTCAGTTCAGTTCAATTTAGTTTCATTAAGTTCAATTCAGATTTTTTCAATAATTTTACTAATTAATTTCTATTATATTATTTAAATAATAATAATGATAATGATAACTAGAGGTGGGAAAATTGACACGACTTGCTAACCTGAGACGAAAATCGACCCGTTATTAGCGAGTTTGGGTCAAGATGTTTGACCCTGTTTAGCTAAATGGGTTGACAAGACCTGTTTATTAAACGGGTCGGTTTAGGGTTTGGGGTTTCTACAATTACATCAAAAATGACAACTTAATATGCAAAAACACACATGACCTGCCAACCCGATACGAAATCGACCCATTATTAACGGGTTTGGGTTGAGAGGTTTGGCCTGTTTAAATAAGCGGGTCAACCCTACACGACTCATTTATTAAACGGGTCAGGTTAGGGTCAAAGGATTCAACTCATACGTTTATGTAAACGGGTTGACACGAACCCGACCCGACTCAACCCAATTCATTCCCACCACTAAATTGATAACAATGATAATAGTAAGAATGATGATAATAATATTAGTTTCAATTAGGTAGATGATGACGACGAGGACGACGAGGACGACGACGACGATGATGATGATGATGATGATGAATTGATGATGATGATGATGATGATGATGATGATGATGATGATGATGATGATGATGATGATGATGATGATGATGATAATAATAATAATAATAATAATAATAAGGAAAAATTCATATGAATAATCCCAACTATTGGAGGTCTTCCAATATTAATCCCAACTATAGGTTATTACACTATAATCCAAACTAAGGGGGGTAGTTTTATGATATTAGTCCATACTAACTTTTGATCGGCTCCGATTTCCTTCGTAGAAAGGGAGGAAGGTATAGTCAAATACAATAAATAAGAAAGAGGAAAGATGACAAATACTTTATGAATTGGTGACCGATTACAATAGGTTAAATAAGTCAATGGACTAATATCATAAAACAACCCCCAAAGTTTAGATTATACTGTAATAACTAATAGTTGGAATTAATATTGGAAGACGTCCAATAATTGGGATTATTTATATGAATTTTTCCTAATAATAATAACGATAATAATAATATTGATGATAATAATATTAATATTTTGAGGATGATAATAATATTGATAATAATACAACAATGATAATAACACCATCATCAACAAAAACAACAACAACAACAACAACAACAACAACAACAACAACAATAATTTTTATTTGAAATAATTAAAAACTTATGCTGTCGGATTTAATCTAACCTAAAGATATTACAAAATTTTGACTTTATATATATATGTATACTTCCTTTTGTTTCGTTTTAAATGCAACAAATAAATATTTTATCTTTCACAAAAATATCTATTTGTTTCATTTCAAACGAAACAGAGGAAGTATATAAAATGAGATTTTATCAGATTTATATACACTATAAGTGTCTTCTTTTTTAATTTTTCAATGTTTATAATGTTATTACAAAATCAAATATATTTAGTTATAAAAATACGCCACTGTATTATTAAGACCATATCAAACATTTTGATCTTATTTGAGATGAACTACTTTTTCTTATTTGATCCCATCTAATTCAAAACAATTAATAAGGTCTTGAAAAAAAGGTAAACTAATTAATTAGGTCCCCTTTTCATATGGGCTTATTTTTATGGGACTTAGTTCAGTTTATTGAAATTTAATCAATTACTTTAGCCGATTTCAGCTTACTTTATTTCAATTCAGCCAAATTCAATTCAGTTGAACCCACTTTAGTTAAGTTTTAGTTCAGTTCAACCTACTTTAGCTCACCTAACTTTTTTTTTTTTTATTTTGACTGGCTCCTAACTTCAACTTTTCTAATTATTCTAGTTTTATTATTATATTACTGTTATTGTTATTATTAATATTATTGTTATTGTTATTGTTATCGTATTATTACTATTCGTACTATTATTGTTATTATTATTATTATTATTATAATCATCACCATTACTGTATTAATTATATTCATGTAATCCTAATTTATTTAATTATTATTATTATTATTATAAAAATCATATTATAAAATACTTTATCCAAGGAACTATAAGAAATTAGAGGGGAGCCGAGAAACAATATGGGCCCCCACTCCTCTAGCTATAGCGAACTCTAGCCTGAAGATAATGTGAGCAGCTGCACGTGGCCCAGTATACTGAGCCCTGGAGAATGTCTGGATCCACTTGAGAAGAGCGATGGGCCCCTTCTCTAATCCACCCAAAGAAGCAAAGGAAAAAGGAAGGAAACTGTAGCCCATTTCAGTTCACATCAGCCCACTTCAGTTTATTTCAGTTCAATTAAGCCTACTTCAGCTCACTCCACTTTAATTCAGCTGACTTCAGCCACTTTAGCTGACTTATTTCAGCCAGCTTCAGTTCGGTTCAGTTCAGCTCAATTCAACCTAAAAGAACAGGGCCTTATACCAGATGAATATTTTGTTCATTAGAGGAGCTTATGTTATGGCTCTATCACCTCTAATTAGGGCCCTGTTTACTTCAGCTGAATACAATTGAATTGAACTGAAATGAATTATGCTGAAATGAAATGATCTAAATTATGCTGAACTGAACTGAAATAAAAGTATTTAACTTTTGGATTAATGATTATATTATGGTTAACTGAAATAATGATTTCAAATAATGATTAACTGAAATAACGATAGTAGATGTATTATTTGAAAGGCTATTATTATTATATTTATTAACTTTCAATGGATATGAGTAATAGGTTGAGCTTATTGTGAGCTAATCAAAAGGTTGAATTAATTTGACAATATTGGATAAAAATTGACTTACTTTTAACAATTTTCCAAAAAATTGATTTATAATAATTTTTCTGCTGAACTTAACTTTTCTAATTATTTGATCAGATCTAATCTGAATTTTTTCTGATCTTATCTTATTTTATCTGAACTTTTCTATATCATGTTATATATATTTTTGTAGTTATTTTTATAGTTATAACTTTTATGATCTGAACTAATCTTATCTAATCTGAAAATTTCAAATCTAATTTGAACTTTTCTGAAATAGACATTATAATAATGCTTAAATAAGTTGAATCAAAAGCACTATTCATCGTAGGAGAGCCACAAAGCAATGAAACACAAATACATGTAACATTCTCCCTCCATTTTTCAATATATGTAACATTGATTTTGCACATTTGACGGATAATATCTTTAATTGTATAATTGTAAAAAAATTATTTTGATAGTGTGTGCTGAGACGATTCCAACAACATCTCACTTGCCTATATTTTTTCTTATATATAAATAACAATCAACAGAAAAAATATGTTGTTACCTCTAAAAAGAGAGTATATTTTAATGCTTTGTAAACTTTTCAAGCTGGAAGGAAAGGAACTTGTGACTTGAAATAATTAGCTAGCATTGTAATCCACCGTTCCATGTGCACATACTAAGCGCCATACAAGATAGCTGGAAAATGGGGCATTACTTTTTTTTTTAAAAAAAACCCTGAAATATGTCTTACAAGTTTGAATTGTATTTGTAATACATACCCCGTATAATATTTGGCTAATAGCATTGATAATTTTGCATTATCACAAAAATAAATAACTTTAATGATTCTATAGATTAGAATATGTGTGTTGCACAATTTATACAAAATAATAATAATTAATTAATTTTACAATATAAAATATTATTGAATCAATATTAGTTTAGAAAATTTTAACATACTTAAACTAAGTAAAGATCAACATAAGATGCATAGTTGAAAAATATTTTGAAATTTAAGTAACCATATATGTTGTGAATATAAATTATATTTATTGTAATAGTTGATATTCTCTAAACTTGTACAGAGTAATAATTAGTTTTATTTATTTTTAAAAAATAGATGATGTAATATTTAATTTTGGAAGATAAATTTTTATGACGGATTTGACATGTGTTCCTTGATGATGCAAGCAATAAGTTGTTTTAATATTATTTATATATTTGGTACGGTACGTAGTTGGCATTCACAAATTGTGGCAATAAGAACAAATGTCAAATACTCACAACATCTTTGTTAGTTGTTACTTCGTATTTTTTATGCAAGTTTTTTTGTTTAAAAAAAATGCAAAGTGATAAAAAAACAAACTATGTAGGTGGAAAAATGACAAAATCTTTCACCTCAAGTACCCGTGTTAGATCATCGACACTCGGGCATGGATACGATACTTAGATTCTCCATTTTGGGCTAAAATTGTGAAAAAATTTCACAATATTGTCATTCAGACACTTTAACACATACCCAGGCCATGTCAAGCACGGCAACATGGTTACCCAGGTAATAAGGTAAAAGTAATGATAATAGAATATGTAGAATTTATGTGTGAACTATATACTTCCAAAAAAAATGTGAGTTTGAGACCTCTATATAAGGAATCACTACAAAAAATTGATCCATTAACGACGGGTACACATTAATGACAGTTTTTGAGCGTGTCGCTATGTAAAATTTACAGAATAGCTAACCCAAATTCTATTAAAAATAGCTCATTTACGACGGAATTGCGACGGGAAAAATCATTTGCGACCTTCCTTTTTTGCGACGAAGTTATTTCTTACGACGGGAAAAATCATTTGCGATCCCTCTTTTCTACGATGGGATCACATATTTGCGACGAGAATTCCCATCGTAAATAGTATCTTTTGTAGTAGTGTATGTAGTGAATAAAAAAGACAGAGGGAGTACGTACAATATAGTAAGGGAAAAAATATATGGATCTTGCTAATTGAGTATTTCTTAAAATGATATGAATTTTGTAATGCTTGCGCCAAAGTATCACCTATTAGCAATTTAAATGATGGTATTGGATGTCAGTGAAAATTGATAAAAATTTTAGGTTTATTTGATAGTAAACTAACACTGCCATGAGGCCATATAGGAATGAAAATTAAATATTTCCCTGCCAAATTTATTTTCATAATTGAGTATTGTTATTGTTATTATTATTATTATTATTATTATTATTTTTAAAATATATTATTATTATTATTATTATTATTATTATTATTATTATTATTATTATTATTATTATTATTATTATTACTACTACTACTATTTTACTATTTTTTCCTGGTCGACTTTTTTGGCAAAGGTTTCCAATCGATATTCAACAACTTTTCGACTGAATTTTTCGACAATATTTTTTAGGCCGACTTTTTTCTATTGACTTTTTTGACAACGATTTTTCTTCTAACTATGACAACAGTTTTTTGATTGATTTTTTCCTGGCAATGTTTTTCTACCAACTTTTTTCGGCATCCTTTTCCAAAAAAAATTATCCGGATTACTTTTTTCCAGTAATTTTTTTTGCATCATTGGTGGAAAAATATTAATCAAAAAAATAAAAATAATACATAAAAATATATTATATAAAATTAAATTGAAACTAAACTATGAAATTGAAAACTTAAAATAAAAAATTTCATTTTCGTTTAAGTTCAATTCAATCAACAAGGCCGTATTGCCTTCACCAATCATAGTTATTATATCATGTACAAGGTGGTTACGTTTGAGGAAGAATTTGCACTGCTAGCTAATCTAATCTGAATCCTAACGACCTACAAAGCCAAAGTTAGTCACCAACGTAATACGAATGCATTGCTTTATAGAGAGCTTGCATCACTATATATTATCATTGCCTAAGTATCGCACAGTTGAGAGTTTAATTTTAATTGAGAGAATTTGGTGTACCAGCTGTTTTATATATATATATATATATATATTTTAATAAGGTAAGGAAATCCAACAGCTCATTAATTACCCTCTTGCACTTAAGGGGGAGATAATAAGGGGGAATCTTCAAGCAAGGGGTGAGGATCAAACTCTGCACTTCTAGGATATAAGGTGGGTGCGTGTAAACACCACTTGCTTTACACCACGCGCTTCCTCGGTATAATAGCTGGTTGGTTGCTTTATTTTAAACTTTAAATAATTATCTTTATATTATATATAACGACTTCTATGATTAAAATTATTGTAAAATATTAGAGCCATTTTGGAAATATTATTTGGGATCAGACCTTATTCTAAAATTGTAGCTAGATCCTTTATATCTTAATAAATGCTAACATTATTCAATATAGTAGCTATATATATAAAATAAAAAAGCTAATATTCAATATTATTTTGACAATACATGTATATATCCTAAAGTTGTTTATAACCAAACTAAGGACGATAGTTAGAGGTGCCGGCCCGGTAACCTAGTCACCCCTAAATCCTAATATGCTAATAAAAATGAATAAAAGAATGTCAACCCGCAACGGCTTTTGGTTCCACCAACACCCCCCATTACATATTTACATTATTACATTACATTATTACTATTAATGTTACTATTACACGAGGAAGAAAAAACAAAAAACTTAAGTCAAGTATAGTATAGTACTCACTTTAATATTAACAAATAAATTAAGTAGGAGTCTATGTAATTAATATAATATAAGCTAAGAGTACATGTTAATTTAATAGTTAAATTTATATATTATTTGTTCAAGCTAAACAGTATGTATGTACTATTGTTAAATACGGGTATAGGTCGCACCCATAACAAATAGAGAGTTTGATCATATACAAGTCCGATGAATTCAATTATAAAATCAATTGATAATATAAGGAGTAGCCATTAAATTTATATATTAGTCATCATCAATCTAATCTTTTAATGTGAAACACTTATATATGGTGAACTTGAAAGGTTTATTTTTTTACAACTAAGAAGTGCCCCTGGCCTGCTATATGTTTAAGCGGGGGATAATAATACTGATACTGATACTGATACGCATATTAATTAGTGAACTGCGTGCACACACTTGGTAGCACATGATCCCCTCAGCTATCATTTATACAAGTACTTAATTTAATTAATTATAATTATGTACTACATTGTCTACATATATATATATATAGTCCGTTCCCTAATATAATTGGCTTTTTTTTTTCTTTCGCCTAATATAAAAGTAATGTATTTATTTATTTAGCTTATATTAGTACGTGACAATAGCTATAGGCGTTAATCATTATCTATCCTCTTTCCGTCTCTTTCTCTCTTTTTCACTGTTTGCATGATCTGATCTAGATGACTAATTTAATCCAACGACCAAGATTATGACAGGTATATCTATGTGAAAGTGATTAACTTCCTCATCAGATTAGGACAATTCTGCTCTGCTCTGCTCTTTTAAACTTGCTATCTTCCTCTTTTATCGATTTATTAATCATTATTTTTTACGATTGCTTATTATTATTATTATTATTATTATTATTATTATTATTATTATTATTATTATTATTACTTCCTCCTTTTAAAAAAAAAAACCCAACAATTCAAGAGGCACGGACTCCTAGACAATTTTTTGTTGTGAGAGTAAAAGGGATAGAGAGAGAAAGTGGATGTGAGAGATAGAAAGAAAATATTTACAAAAATGGAAAGATTAAAATTGTTGCATTTATTTTGAAACTTCCTGAAACAGAAACTGTTGCATTTATTTTGAAACGGAGGAAGTATTATTATTATTATGGTTCTCTCATCTTCTTTTCTCTTATATAAGAAATTATGTTTTAGATAACTCCAACTAATTTTTTGATAAGATTTAGTATTCTTTACTGAGACATAATTAAAATAAGTACAAATAAGGTTTAATAATATTAATTTGGAAAAAAAATATATTTATAAAAATAGCACAGATACAACTCTTAGTTTTCATATTCTCACAAAAAAGAAAAAAAGAGATCATCTAATCAACTCTTAGTTTCCATATTTGCTAAAGACGATAATGTCTCATGCTGACCCTGAGTAGAACAACATGGGCGACACTTTACTATGCATGCTAGCTCATGGGTTAAATAGGTATTGCATTTTTTATTTTTTTTTGAGAAAAGTACTATATATAGTGTATGACGCAAAGTCACACAATAACATTGTTTCAAATGACAAAGCACGCTAAAATAATTAAGTAAAACTTTATCTTAGGCAATAGGCACACTAAGCTAGCACATTGGTTTAAGTTGTGCTTATAAAAATTTCGATACAACACAACATGGTCCATAATTAATGGATTGATCGAGTCGTGGACCAAACCTAGCTAACTACCCTCACGCACGAGACGCAGCTCAACGCATCCCACAGACCCCAACCATCCTTATACATGGATGGCTGGTTGGTTGCATGACAAATTTGACTTTGAATGATTTCACAAAGTTAGTCATATTGTTCGTTGGCCTTTTCATTTGGGTCAAGTAGTGAAAATTTTCATAGTTATAACAACTACAATCAAACCTCGCTCTAGGAAAAAGACTTCTCAAGATTAATTTACTTCATTCTAATCAAACATTTCAATTTCTGATAGCCTGATATATATAATTGTTTTTTTTTTTTTTTTATACTATGCAAAAATAATTAGGACACTATATATAATAACTTCATATTTACCTACTCTGAAAAGAAGAAGAAATAAGAAAATAACATTTTG
This sequence comes from Salicornia ramosissima, assembly GCA_951394345.1. Taxonomy (NCBI): domain Eukaryota; kingdom Viridiplantae; phylum Streptophyta; class Magnoliopsida; order Caryophyllales; family Amaranthaceae; genus Salicornia; species Salicornia ramosissima. The sequence continues at coordinate 51,334,343 of OX596240.1, read as the reverse complement.
TACCAATATTTTGGCTAAAATAAAAGGTATTAATTCAAGTATTCAAAGGACAAATAATAAACACGAGGAGGCTAGGAGATATGATTTATATTTAAGAAGGAATTGTTTATATGATATTAAGAAAAACTACTAATAATACATATAAAATACACCTTTTTTTTTACAACAAACTAAGCTACCTTTTCAAAAAAAACATCTTGTGCCAAACCACCTTATATAATTTTTTGTTGCAAATAGCTACAACTTGGAAGACTTTGGTGGTTTGACTTTTTTTGACGTTGACCTTGTACCAAGCACATAATCTTTTGCCCTCAAATTGTCGGATCATTTTCTCTCGCATATGTATGAGCATGTGTGCTTTAATTTAAGTTGAATAGTTGGCTAATTATACCACATAATTAAACAAATAAAAAAGAATGTAACTAAGGAAACAAAGTTATTACAGTACATGCTAGCCACAATGCCACATACATGATGGTCAATGTCTGAAAGCACTAGTCAACTCAACGACGGATTGTATTAATCACTACAAAAAATTGATGTATTAACGTAGGGACTAAATCCCGTCGCAAATGTAGATTTTTTGTGACGGTTTTTTAGCCCATTGCTAAAATTTACCGAATACATAATCCAAACTCTATAAGTAATGACTCATTTGCAACGGGATTGCGACGGAAAAAATCATTTGCGACCCCCTTTTTTTGCGACGGGGTCACATTTTTGCGGCGGGAATTCCTATCGTAAATATCATCTTTTCTAGCAGTGTAAGTGATACCATTTCATTAAAAAAAATATAAAGCTAGTTTTTGTCACAAGATTTTTTTTAAAAATAAAATAGCCTCTTGCAAATTAAAAGTAAAATTTTATAAGGTAAATATATGAGTTTATGACAAAACTTGCTTAGGAACTAATAATTTAGAAAAATGAATGACAAGAGTCATATATCTTGTTGGGCCTCACGACACCACCTGGACTCTATAGCTAGTATTAGTATGATATTGTCCATTTTGAAACTAGCCCGCACAAATTTATTTTTGGGCACCTTCCCAAAATACCTCAGATCATATTAAAGTAGCAGGTGGATACTTATAAGCAAGAAAACAATTTGTTAATTTTTTAATATGGACTGGAATTGCAAACCAAACCCTAACATATCTTATGGAATACTGAGATTAAAAAAAATTGTACATTGGAGAGAACGATAGATAGAACGGGTATATGGGTAAATTGTGTCTCATAATATCAACAAGCTAACAAATAACGAAATTTTTTGATTGAAACTTGTTTTATTGAGCTTTGTTTTCTTGATTTTCTTTTGAACTCTGTAATTACCTCCAATTCTTTGATTTAGCATGTGCCTTAAATTAATATTCTATTCTGACAGTTGGATGAATTACCAACTACTTTTTCAGTTTAGATTCTATAATATATATTTTTGAGCATGTGGTAAAGAATAATAATCATACATGAAGAAAATGATAACGACTTTCTCTTGAAATATTGAAAACGTATTCGTCCCATAATATTTTCTACATGGAAGGAATACATATAAGAACGAATTGAAGAAATAAAAGTAGAAGCAGGATAATTGTTAATAAGTTAAAGTTAATCTTTGCACAAGAAAATAACATGAAGTAAAGATTTTGAGACAACCGAAAAAGAAAACCGTTACTCCGTTAGCAATGATTATAAGAGGGAGGGAGTACAATATTTTTAAGGTCGATCTGATTACTTAATCCGATCATCCAAAATATGTCTAGGATTCCAAAATCAACCCAAATTTACTTGATATCTTTGACCCGATTCTTAATTTTACCCAGTTACACATCGAAGATAATTAATTTGTATCCTATAAATAATCTCTTTAATAAATTCTTGAATTCAACTCATCAAACTATAAGCAAACTAGCTGGCCAGGACTCTTCATCCGAATTAATTCAACGATTAACTTGATCAATTCGAACGAACCAATTGTCAGGACTTGATAATTTATGTATAGGGTCAAATGAGGATTTTGCTTAGAAAATAAAAAGGGCTTAATTGTGTGTATATGCATATATATATATATATATATATATATTTTATGGATAACTTATGGTTAATTTGTTATGTTTGTCTTGAACCATCCTATTAATCAGGAAGTCAAAACCTTGTTTCAAATTCGAATCCTTGATTAATGCTTTCTATTACTAGCTAGGTATAAATTGAATATATTCTGTAACCAAATTTTAATTTGGCATGATTTGATATCCAAAGTCAAAACACATTTTTAGAGTTTCGAGAAAGAGACGATTTAGTAGATAGCATTCCACTCAACTGATTGCTCGTAAATGGTCATTTATCCTCCATTATTATTGTTATTCCAATTTGAGTTTTCATAATATTCGTTGTGTCTCGCTTATATAATTTCTTGTTCATATAATTGAGTGATCTGTTCTATAATTTTTAACATATTCTGATTCGTTTGAACTTATCATAACTTATCTAAGCTGATAAAAACTTCTTAAAACTCACTAGATCGACCTTATTTTTATGAGAGAAATTATCTTATTTATTTGAATTTTAGAATTTACTAGAACAAATATATATGAAGCAAAGAAATGAACACATATATATAGCTTATTTATCTAAGTATTATTATTTTTTATTACCAATCTTTCTCTTAAGGGCAAGTTGAATTTTTTTTTCTTTCCCTCTAGAAGATTCTATATTCTAGTGCATTCTTTCCAATTATAATCAAAGGAATAATGATGGGGATGTACGTTCGTAGTATTAGGATTGAGTTTCGAAGTATATATGTATGAATTTGATTGCAAAGAAAGATTATATGCCAATTAAATACTACTGGCTTCTATTAATTAATAATGCCCAAAATGTTGACTATATATGTTATGAGTTGGGACATTTTGGGTGATTCCACAAATCAAATTTGTCCAATATAATGATTAAACTTAAATTTTAAAATTATCATATAGCCAAAAAATAAAAATAAAAAAACTAACCCCCCCTCCCCACTAAATAAGAATCTGGTTCTTGGAAAGAACATCAAGAGAGGATAAAAGTATTTGCTTTAACTTGGACAAATTTTATTCTTCACTCTTTAAAGGAGATGCAATTTGTTGGAACAAAATATAAGTTGACATCACTCCATGCTTGCCCAGGCCAGGCCAGGCCAATAAATCCATCTTTCTTTTTTCTTTAATTTTGAACTATTTTTTTTTTTTGGGTTAAAAATTAAACTACATACTCGATCGATCTTGTATATAATTAATAACTTGATTATTTATTATGTGAATATATATTATGCCTATTCCACTTCCTCGGATATGTCAATAGCTATAGCAACAAAAGTCATTAAATAATGATTAATTATAAGAAAACTGAACATTAATCTTTTTCCTTAAATAAGCAAGTAAACAACTAACCACATATTAATACATCACTTTGCTTTTTCATTGAAAATATATTAACATAGTCAGCCAATATATAATAATTAAAAAATTAATTTGAATGGATATATATGGATACTAAACTAGGTTGACTAATTGAGAAAACCAAATAGATATTAACTTATTTTAAACAATTTTTCCAAAAATCAAAGACTAAAGAAGGATAGGAAAATGAAAATAATAAAGAGAGGGAGAAATAATATATATTTTTTAAAAATTATTGGAAATTGCGTATTTATCATTTGTAGAAAATAATTAATGTGTATAGTAATATAGTTTAGATGATTTTTTCAAATAAAATTAAAGTTATTATTATTATTATATAAAATAAATTACAACACAATGATAAAAAAAAATTAAATATAAATTCATGACAACACCTCTTTTAATTGGATGGATATATATATATATATATATATATATATATATTTTAATGTAAAATCAGTAAATAGCTTGTTTTAGCTATAGTTAATTTTCTCTTTAACAGAAAGGGTAGATTGTTTTTCTAATATTCAATCAAATTTAACATGGTATCAGAGCCCAGGTTGTGGGTCTCATCTAAACTGGGTATTATTAAGCACTGGAAAGGGTTTGCCTCGATATATAGGATGTCCAGCCCCTAAGAGGATTATTTCTGATTGCCTTTCCAATTAGCTTTGATTTCTAAGGACACTCACTAGTAAGGAGAGTGTTGAACTCCACATAACATATAGTGCACTAGTGAGTGTCTCACATCGGAAGATGAGGAGATACTAAACTAAGTTATAAGTCTAGGAGTTACTCCTATTACCAATTGGTTTTAGGAAGGAATTGAACCTCCTATGACTTGTAAGTGACATAACTCTCCTCTTCAATATTGGGTTGCCCAGACCCGTTTCTAATATTCAATCAAGTTTAATAAAAGGCAAAATTAAATGATCGAGTTTAATCTACTAACAACGATACTCTGATTTCACATGTTGGTTCAACTTAAGCAAGATGAAATATTGAAATGAGGGTGTGTTTGATTTAACTTAAATAAGCACTTATGTGTTTTATATTCAAATCAGATCAGAAAAATTCAGATCAGATAAGAAAAAATATAACTATAATAATAATATAACTACAATCAGAAAAATTATGATCAGACCAGAACATATTAGACCAGACCAGATCATAAAATTTCAGATGAATCAAACGCACCCTAAGTAGGGTAAATTTAATTAACTCGGTTATATCTATATAACTATTACTAAAACAAAAATCGTTGACATCATCATTGAACATGTCTCAACTTTTAATAAAGTTTTCCCTCCTAAACTTTATTTGATTTTTTTTTAAATTTTTAAAACTCTCTTTATTTATTATTATTTTATTTTTGGTATTTTTTTTCCAAAGTTTTCTCCCTATATCTTTAATAGTTGATACTTATTTGTATTTGAATATAATATTTTTTTAATTATTTATAGTTCAACTATAAGAATATTCAATCTTTAAAAAAATTTCATACTTTATATATATTTTAAAATTTTTTTCTTTCAAAATTGTGCATTAAGTGTATCTTTAATATAGAATAAAATAAAAGATGCTAGGGCTAATAATATTTGTACATATGGTGTAATGACCCAGATTTTATTGGTATTTTTGCCGATAATTATGTGTGTTTTTGTGTTAGTTCAAATCTATTTTTTTTGAACTATTTATTTTATCTTATGTGAATAATTTCGATTTAATTCGAAATATTTATTTTTAGTTTTTATTATTTCTGTTATTTATTATTTAATTGATTAGAATTTTATTATTTGATTTTCTAATTAATTATCTAATATTTTGGGCCAAATCGATTATTGCATGATTAGTCATGCGGTTTTTGCAAATTAGCCCAATTAATCGCGAGACCTCATTTTAGGCCCATAATCTTCCTTTGGCCGGTTTTCTAGTGGCATGGCAAGGCTTGCCACTTGCCTCATGTTCACACCTTAACTAACTCTATAAATAGGAGAGTTAGTAAGGCCCCTTGCCCATTTTGCTCATTTGCCATCTAATGCACTTGCCATCAAAGTTCAATCACAAAAACTCCCTCCATTACTCCCTTGCTTCACGCCATTTTTGGCACTTTGGTCCCATCAAAGTGTTCATCATCTTTCTTAACCCAAAACTTAAAGATTCATACCCTATTGATCTTTAAGTGTCCAAACACAATCCTAAACACAATTATTTTATCCAAGATCGTTGGTTCGGGTTGGGTTTTGATCGTGTTCGTGTGTGGGTTCGTGGTGGTGTGCCGTGTTGAAGACCGTGCAAGGGTGGTGGTTCGTGTGGAGCCGTGCTGCAGTGTTCGTGGCTGTGCTCGTGGTGGTGCAGTGGTGCTCGTGTGCCGTGCGGTGGTGCCGTGATTGGGCAGCAGCCGTGCAGTAGCTGTGCGTGGTGGTGGTGCACCGTGCAAGGCCGTGGACAGCCGTGTGTTGTGGGTCCGTGTTGTACGTGTTCCGGGCTGCTTTTGTGTGTTGAATTGTGTGTAATCTTCAATAAGGTAACATGCTTACTCAACCTATTTGGTGTACTATGTTTATAGTATGAATTAAATGCATGTTTGGGTTGATTGTTGATGAATATCCATGATTTTATGCATGATTTATAATCTGATTTTTTATGTGTTTACATGATGTTTTAGTGATGGTTTTGATGATTTTATGATTGAATATAAGTTGTTTTATGATCATGATTATTATGTTAAAGTTTGATGAATTTTGGATAAGATTAAGTGGTAGTATTCAAGTATTTCATGAGGTTATGCGTGTGATGATGAATGTGTTGGATGAGTTCTTGGTTGAAGATCTTGAATCTTGATTGAGTTCTTGGTTGAAGATCTTGAATCTTGAATGAGTTCTTTATGAATCTTTAATGAGTTCTTTGAGTTCTTTATGAGTTCTTGATGAGTTCTTTGAGTTCTTGATTGAATCTTGAAAGTTAAAGAAATTGATTTAAAGAATAAAGAAAGTTAAAGAATGTGTTTAATTCGATTAAAGAATGATTAGAAGTTGATGAATTATGATTGGTTAGACTCAAGATTAAGGCTAGAGGCAGTTCTTGAGAATAACTTCGGTATTTAACTAGTTAATTTCGAGAATCAAGGCTAGGGGCAATTCTTGAACTTAATTTAGTTATGTTGGATAATAATGATGATAAAATAATTAAGATGATTAAATAAATTGATTAATTAAGATTAGCTTGATTTCATTTTTAAACGCCTGATACTTTGAGTAAGATTCATTGTATTCGGGTTAAGACGTTGCCCCTATTCCATCCGCGGTATTGGGATAGTTGGAGTCATACTATGTGATCTTTGTGAATTTCCAGTAAGATTGGTTTCACGAGACATGGATTTCCAGTAAGATTGGTTTCATGGGGTTTGGGAGTAAGATTCTCAAATCCGAGCATAGTAGAAAGTTCGAATGCGTAAGATGCGTTCGTACGAGCACAGTCCGGTCTAGAATATGAATGATTGCGCCAAAGATAGTTGATTAGGATGGTTTGAGTCGAGTTCACGTTTGGGTTGATCTTGCACTTTGATTTATTGCCCTGATATTGTTTATTTGATTTGTGCTATGTGCATGTGTATTCCCATTAGGGTGAGTCTGTTATGTTACTCGCCACTGATGGTGGACTGTTGTATATTTTTCAGGTATTTCTGATGATAATACTCTTGCTTAGCTTTGGGTTGGGCGAGCGACGTTGTTGTCACTGTTATCTGTTGTATTTACTGTTTTCTGTTGTTTTAGATAGTGATGGAGTTATATAGATTTTGTATGTTGTTGAATAGACTTTTATACGTTGTTTTAGACTCTGACGTGTGGTTGGAGTTACTTGTGTTTTAGTATTTTTTTAGTTTGGCTTTTGGACTAGTTATGTACAAACTTTTGGGTATTTGTACGTTTTGGAATGATTAATAATATTTCGAGGAATTAGTTTTAATTTCTTAAGTATTTGAGTTGTAGTTTATAACTATTCGACTCGTCGATTTCTTCCGCGCCGATTTAAGCGAGTCGGGTCGTTACATATGGTCATTGTTTATTTATTTTTTGAATAATTTTTCAAAATAGCCACTAATATGGGAGCTTTTCATTTTTGAATAGCCGTTAACAATAATAATATCTATAAATATTATGATGAAAAGCCGCTATTCTTTCTTTTTTTTGAATAGTTTTTCTGAATATGTTGAATAGGTAGAGATTAAAATAACTTATAAAATTTAGAACATGACTTATAAAATTAATTTGAAGCAAAACATATAAAATTTAGAACATGGATCATAATTGATTTAATATATATATTAGCTACTTCAACTAAATCCAACAATAAATTAGAATTTTCTGTGCACATACACATATTTAGAACATTTCTTATAAAATTTGGAACTAGCTTATAAAAAAAAGAAAGAAATTTAAGATAGAAAACAAAAACATATATTTTTTAATTAATAAACAGTTTTTTTTTTTAAAAATAATAACAAAACATTTTTTTAAGAGAAAAATATATATATATATATATTTTTAAAAAAAACTAATTTTTTAAAGAAAAAAAAAACAGAATTTTTTAATAATAATTGTTTAAAAAAAGGAAATATAATAATCATATTCAATTACCAGATTACCCTTACTAATGAAAAAATAAGGACGAAACATTAATCTTTTGATCTAAAAATGTCAACGATGCATATTTATTCTCACATAAAAACTCCTCTCACCAAAAGAACCCATTCTCACATGAACCTAATCCTACACACACACACACATATAATTCGATGTGTATAGGAGGATGCACATAAAGTTACATGGATCCTGGTCTAGCTAATAATTTGTGTTGTTGTTGTTGAATTTATCTCAAAGTCTATGTTTAGTTCAACTTATTAAACAAAATTAATAATTATTAAAAGATCAAATTAGAACTTTTCATTTGCATTTATTTATTGATTAATATTTTTAATCTCAGATAAAATAAATTATATATGAAGATTACATATTCAAAATCTATTTTTCAATAAGAGTATAATAATAGCTTATTTGATTTATTTTTTTTTGTTACAAATTAATATCAAATAAGTTCAAAATTTAGTCAAAATTCAGAATACTAGATTAGATTAGAATCATTTAGATCATATAAGACCCGTTGAACATAGACTAAATTAGGTGATAACTAGATAATTGTTATAAATTGAAATTTTATTTCGATACAGACTTGGAAGAGCAATATATTCAACAAAAAGCTGCTGAATTGGCTTGTGTCTTACGTGTAGTGATTAGCATCCTTTTAAAGTTAAAGAAATTTAAACAAATTATTTTTTTTGATGCAAAATTTAAACAAATTATCATAAAACATTATCCGCCCACATTATTCATATTCTCCTTTTATTTTTTATTTTTTATCCTTATATGTTAATATCCAAACAAACTTTAAAAATAGTATTATTATTTCGTACATAAGAAGGAACATGGAAAGCATTGAGAATAGAGCAGCAAATTAAAGATAGGCCAAATGGAGAAAAAAGAATTGACATTGAATTTGGATCTTTTATCTTTCAGGGTATATGATATGCTATGATAAGTATAGTATGTACATAATAATATGGTTGGCAATTTTCATGTGTCTATGTTTTTGGTGTGTTAGCTAATTAATCAATCACTATAGGCCGGGCAATTTCAGTTTAAGGAAAAAGGCGTAATTCAGGGGCTAATGTACCGTACCTTAGGGAAAAAGAATAGGAATATATATATATATATATATATATATATATATATATATATTATTTTATTTTATTTTTTTTAAAAAGGGGTTGTTTGTTGTGAAAAAAGCCAAAGAATTGAATTGAATTGAATGAGCTGCTGATGTGAGGAAGTTGATTTGATGAAGGTATAGAAAGAAGGCCACGTTATGCATGCATGCATGGATAGATGCATGATATTTTTACATGTGATATTTCCTTGAATTCCTCCTTTCATTTGCTATGCTGTTTTTCGTGCATGAAGAGAATTTGGCCGAAACTAAAACTGATTTTTGACCAATTTAATTTATTAGTATGTTATGTATTTCACCAATCAATTTGTCATTTGTTATTAATGTGCCAATGCATGGACTACACGTATCTAGCATATAAGCATATTTTATTTTTCATTTCATTCATATTTATATATATTGTGAAAGTATTGGGTCAAACGGTCTGACCAGACAATTTGGTCAGACGGCTGACCCATATAACCAAATATAATAGTGAAAAACTCCGGGTGTCGGACCGGGGCATATAATATGTCGAAATTGATTAATTTTTCGAGACGAACGCAGTTGCAAATACCCGCAGGGGATTTGGCCACCGGAAATCGCCAAACGAGACCTCTAAAGGCCTCAACATGCAAAAAAAAGTATTTTGTCCAAGTTAGTTACAAAATGTATCCATATTTTACAATATGTGTCTATGTTTTACAATATGTGTCCATGTTTAAACAATATGTGTCCAGGTTTATAAATAGGTATCCAGGGTTAACATTATGTATCCAGGTGTGTTCAGGTTTGTTCATATTTGTCCAGGTTTGTCAACATTAGTCCAGCTTTGCATGTCCAGGTGTGTCCATATTTATCCAGATTTGTCCAGGTTTGTTCATATTTGTCCAGGTTTGTTCACATTTGTCCAGGTTTGCATGTCCAGGTGTATTTTCAGGTTTACAAATGTGTCCAGATCTACCAATACATGTCCAGATTTAACAGCATGTGTCCAGGTTAAACAAATATGTGTACAGATTCAACAATATGTGTCCAGATCCAGTGGACTGGTCTGACAGAAATATTACTGTCAGACCGGTCTCACACAATACCTTCTCTTATATATATCGAAAGTATGTCTTACAAGATTATCAATAATAAATGAGTAGATGCCGGAGTATTAAATTTCAAAAATTTAATGGAAATAAATAAACAAAAGGTAGATAAATGTAATTTCTGTTGGAATAAAAACAAATTAAATATGTATACATCACGCACTTTAATTTATATGATTCATTCAATAGAGAACACAATGCTAGCATGCATGAAAACTAGGATTTGCCACCATTTTGCATTTTTGCGTGTCCACTTTGAATTGCTTTAATTTTGAAGCGTGTCGTGTTTGACTATTTCCTTTTTTTTTTTTCTTTTTTTTTTTTTTTTTTTTTTGGTGTGTGTCTATCTTAGCTTCCATGTTGCTACCTTTTTATACTACGAAGAATATGTCTTTTGAAAAGTATTATATTTTTCCAAGATAACATCACTCATAATAATAGTAAGTATATCCCTAATTTTTTTTTATTAAAAAATAATCTTTTGCGTGTCACATACCTGTAAGTTAAATTAGTGTATAATAGATATTAAATTACTTTAATAAAAGTAATAATTATCATCCCTAGCCTTGCTTAATAAAAAAAATTATTTTATAGATACAAGAGACATGAATAGTAGTAGTGCTGGTTCCAAGCCGATATCATAGCTTAAATAACTATTATCTGATTATCAAATATGGGTTATGATTTTATTCAAAAGTAAATGTGAATAACAACTATACGGTTTTTTTTTTTTTTTTTTTTTAGTTTGTTTATGATTATTGTAGATTGTGAGATTTTTTTATATTTTATTTGAATGAGTGATAGTATAAAGCCACATACATTAACTTTTTTGAATTGGTAGCAAGAATATAGCTTACGTAGAAAATTTCCAAAAGTGAAATTGTACAGTATGTATATTTTGAAATGGATGAAAATAAAAGTGTAAAGAATGATCTGAGTAATAAACTAAGGAAAATGATATATGTAGCCCTAAATTAATACGAAGTATAAAACTTTGTATGCGAGTCTTTAAATATTAGTGAAATAATGAAGGTTAACGTTACTTTTACATTAAAAAAAAATGTTTAATTAAATGTCACTAAGTGGTTGATTAGGAGTTTTTAAGATAAATGCATCAAATTTACGACTCTAGTAAAAATTATAACAAGTCATAAGTGGATTCATCTACTCATTATTGCATTTTTATCAAGAGTTTGTGTCAATATAATTATATAGACCAAGCTGGTATCATTTTTCTACACAAACTGTTTAAAATTTGTGTATTATATGTAATATTTTCTTTTGTACTCTCTAGTCTCTACTTCTCGATCTGCACTTAGCTTGTATGTTTTCATGTACAAAGTAAATAGCATTACAATAAAAGTGTAGCTATATTTTTCTTATTCGGATCGACCTTAAAATTGAGGCTTATATCTTATAATATTACTACATGCGTAGTAATTAGAATTCATGATTCATTATCATCCCTATTCTACGTGTGTAGTCTCTAATATTAGAATTGAAAAGGCAAAAACCAATAGATATCACTAATCTTAGCTTCCAATAATTTGAATTTTTCCCCCTCCCATTCAATTCTCATCCTTTCACCCTCCAAACTCAACTCTTAATTAAACTTTTGTTTAATTTAGTACTGGCAGAAATTAGAATTCTTAATTTTTTATAAATATAATGCTGGTCTTAGCTTCCTATAATTAGTATATTCTTCTCATTTCGCCGTCTCATTTCAACCACCTTAGCTTTTTACTAACCCTATAAATCGGAACTTTATTCTTTTTCTTATTTTAATTTCTTGAATATAAAATTTATTATTTAGTAGTTTTTTTTTAAAAAAGGTTTTGTCAATCATAACCCAAAGTATTGATGCAATGCTATCATTATAAATTTATAATGATATTGCTATTAAAAAAATACTAGTCCATCTGTTACATATTTTTAGCAACAATAATTGAATATTTTACCTCTCACAAATAATATTAAATATTGCTAATAATAACACATGACGGAGAGAGTACTTAACAATTTTTTAATCATCCCATACATGTATTACAATTATATATATATATATATTATCTAAAAATTGTTTTATGATATTTTCTTTCAATTTACTTGTCAATTGAGTTATTATCTATAAACACAATTAACTAAAAGGTTAAACATCAAGTTTTCACTTTATTAAACATTAATTAATGTATGAATTATTTATGGAAAAATTGATTTTAATAATCCCATCTTTTGGTAGTCTGCTTAAAATAACCCCACGTTTGTATATCATCTTCTTAAAACACTACAAAAAATGTGTTCAAGAAGGACAATTAAAATTGTCTTATTTGATACAAAATTTGTCTTCTTAGGTTATAATGACAATTTTAGTATTGTCCTCATGTTGCCCTTGTAACCCCGTTGTATTATTTTTCAAAGTCAATTTTAGATGTTTTGCCCTCTTTGATTCAATTCAAAAAGGGCAAACAAAATTGCCTTCATTGATCGTCAACAAAGACAATATTTTTTGCTTTCCTTGATCGTCAACAAAGACAATATTTTTTGCTTTCCTTGATCGTCAACAAAGACAATATTTTTTGCTTTCATTGATCGTCAACAAAGACAATATTTATTGTCAAATAGGGCAAAGTTTAAAAAGTCTAAGGGGGCAAAATAATCATATTGTCTTCATTGTTAATATCAATGAGTGCAAAAATAATTGCCCTTATAGGCATCATTAAGTAAAACAATACTCATATTGCCCTCTTTAATCATGATAAGTTGCCCTCGTTGTGTGAGTTTTTTGTAGTGAAATAGACAATGTTACCACGAGGTCCATTTTAAGAAGAAAAATTACAAGGTGAGATTATTTTAAGAAGATGATATAAAAAGGTGGGATGATTTTGGAATAAATTAAAGGTGAAATTTTTATGAGCAAACCACCAAAAGGTGAAATTATTAAAATCAATTTTCCATTAAAAAATCGTAAAAGCATGTTCCAAAATGACATAAAGTAATATGCACACTTCATTAGAGTATGGAGGGAGTCACTCTTTAATTATACTCCATATCATGAAAAGTAACATACAAGTCAAAGAACGGGCTCAAAAGCCAATCCAAACAGTCTGTCAAACAAGTCAATTAGAATTGGCGACAAATAACAACCAATTGTTAAACAGATTGAACAAAATGGAATATTACATGTAAATTGTCTTTAAATGTCATGATTTATTAAGGTAACTATGTTAATATGTTTATATTACATATATATGCATTAAAGTTTTGCCTAGTAATTGTTTTAGCTATGTTTAGCGAATTTAGTTGGAGACCATGATATAGGAAGTGACAACTAGTCAACTACAGCTAAGAAGTTTTGAAGAACAAAGTAGCATAACAATCTTTGATCAATATATATACGAGTGTGCTTATTTTCCTGGTAATAGATAGATGCAATATAGCTAGTCTCGGTGATGGCAGAAGTAAAGACTTAATTTTTATGAAGGCAAAATGCCCGCATTAGGTTAGAGAGAAATAAACATATCAGCTACAATAAACATGCATATATATCATCTGCAATAAACTGTTGTATTGATTGAGAATACTGCCATCAGGCCTTTGACAAAGTATTTATATTTCATCACATACTACTCTAGATAATTAAATGGCATCATAAGGCTCATAAGTAAGTTGTACCAAGATCTTTCATGTGGAATAGAGAATTAAGAAATATTTTTGTTTCCTTCATGAGAAACTGATCGATCATTCCCATCTATAAGAAGATCATCCACATATACTAGAACAATGAAAATTTTCTTTATTTTCTAATTCTCTTTTGATGAATAGGGAGTAATCTGCCTTGGATTGGACAAAACCAAAGTTGATCAAAGCACTTGAACGTTTAGTAAACAACTGTCTAGGAACTTGTTTGAGGCCATGGAGTGATTTTTTTTTTTAGTTTGCAGACAACATCAGTTGCGTTTTCTTTACTAAAAGCATGCTGCCCCGGCCCTGACCAACTATAATATTTCTTCCTTGACCAGGGTATGTATCTAAGCTAAAAGGTATTTGAGATACACATCTTCCAAGACATCACCATGGAGGAAGGCATTCTTCACATCCATCTATGAGATATGTCATCGCTTCCTCCATGGCTGCTATGACCAATAGTGACCTCACAGTTGTCATTTTTGCAAATGGGGCAAAGGTTTGATCAAAGTTTTTGCCTCCTTTTTGTCTGCACCCAAATACAACCAATTTAGACTTTTCCCTTTCCTTTGTATCATTTGAATGAAACTTAGTTTTATGCAGCCATTTGGTTCCAATGGCCCTTTTTCCATGGGGAATCTCAACCAAATCCCAAGTTTGGTTGTCCTCCAATGCCTTCAATTCACCATTAATTGCTTCAACCCAATTTGGATCTTTAATAGCCACCCTGAAACTTGTAGGATCTTCAGTTACTGTGGTCTTTCTTTAGAAAGTAAGCTCCTATCACGCACCATGTGTGATCTCCGCAACGCACTAGAATCCACAATCCACACAATCTTATCATTAGTTCATTACTCTTAGATGTTATGTAAAAAAAGCTAAGGTTACCTACAAAATTCACGAATGCACTGTTTAAAGTAACAAACCTCCCTCAATTTCATAGCCTTCGTCCCCTCTTGAAAATAGAATTAATCATTTTAGAGTCAACTGCAGAATCACCAATGTCTTCCGCCATTACATCTAATGGTGTATTATTAGTAGACATATGAGCTACCATCTTTAACTAACCTTTATAATTGTTTCTTTATTTTTGAGCTATTGATTGTAGTTTACCATTATAGATAACAAATCAATTTAAAACACTAATCAACTGAATGTCCTTGCATTTTATAATGAATACAATGTCTTTCCATAATTTTATCTTTCTTCCACTCTTTCTTACCAAATATTTGCTGCCTATTCACAGGTCCTTTGCCAAATCTTTGTCACCAAAGCACTACTATCAACAGTTTTTTCTTGATTTCCACAAGCCTCTTTTTGTTTCTTGATTTTTTGTGCAATTAAAAATGCCTTGTTAAAAGTAGGAACTGGATCCATTAATATTGATAACAAGTTAGTAATTGTGTTATCATATCCACGTACTATTGAGCCCTAACAAAAATTGCATAAACTTTTCCTCTTCTTCAAACGCAACTACTTTCTTCAAGAATTGACATGCACATGTCTTTATATATATAGCTCCACATGTACAACCAGGAAAATTGCACAAATCCTGCAGTTCAGATCATCCCAAGGCCTTTTGACCTTTCCATAGTAAGCAATTAAAGATAGATTTTCTTAGCTTAAATTCTCCAGTTCTTTCTTCAACTGATATACAAGAAGTCCATTGCTTTAACCAAATCTTTCATTCAATAATTCCTCCCATAACAGCAAGAACTTTCAACATATTCAAAGTCATTAGCCAAATCAATTCTCTTCCACCTCGTATAGTTTTTATCATTTTTAGCAAGTCCCTTTAACTCTCTGGTAATGAAGTCAACCTTATTTTTTGCACTTAGCCACATTTTACTACTCTCCTCTATCTAATGAAATTGAATATGGTAAATTTAGCAACAACCAAAGAATTATTTCGATTTTTTGAATACTCAACAAACAAATGCTTCGAATTACGATAGAAGAAATTTTAGATTGAATGAAATCATTATTAGACACATACAGTTGATTAGGAATCAAAAAAATGAGAATGAAGAAAAAAGGGACCAAAATCTTAGAAGAGATTAGACTTTGATACCATATAGAATTGAGACTTATTTTCATTATTTCAATAAAAAAAATGTATCAATTACTAAAATACAAAATACAAAATACAAATTACTTTACAATTACTAAGTAATACAACATATATTATGTATTTTATTACACCTAAAACTCGACACAAAAGTTCAAGAATTTTGAAGACCATTATAAGGACGTTATTGATATAATTTGTATGGGTTCTTAGCAATTGACCCGTTATGATTTCTCTTTAAAATTAAAAGTAACCATACCAAATTAATTATTGTATTGTAGTTGAAAAAAAGAAATTGAACTGTTTTAGTGAAATGCAACTAAATTAAATTGAAAATATAAAAAATTGAAAAAAAATCACTCTTTTATTTTTTTCTCCAAAAAAAAAAACTTAGAATGCAATGGAGAAGAAAAAGGTTGAAAATGTGTTGCAAAGTGCAAAACGTCGTGAAAAATTGAAAGCATAAAAGAGATGGAGAGAGCAGGGGAAATCACAATGAAGAGGGTGTGTTTGTGGGTGTTTATGTTCATCATTCTAACATTTGCTGTTCCTGAAGAAGCCCAGCTTGGATCAGCTCGTGTTGTTTTCCAGGTTCTTCTTGTTCTCATTCTCAATCTAATACTGCTCTCTCATTATTTTATTTTTGCTCCCTTCTGTTCTAAACTATCTCATAATCATCATCATCATCATCATCATTTTGCCTCATTCTGAATTTCATCTTTTGTTATGGTAATTTGAGGAAGAAATTAAAAGGCATTATTTTTTTTTATTTTTTTTTTGTGTGTGCATTTCATTGTTGCCGGTAAATTTACTGGATTCGTCTGTAGAATAATCCGATCATAATTTTATCCGAGAAAATTTTGATCGATGCACAACTTACAGAGCTTCATTTTAAGTTTGACCAATAACCTATGCTTAGTAATTCTGCAGTGCCGAAAACATACAAATTAGAGCATGTGATTCATGGGGCATAGATCATTTTCATAATCAAATTATATTCGGTTGAAATAATGTATTCAAAATTCTTCTCCTTTGAACGGTTGATGAAGTTTTCAATTGCAAAGGATATGTTACAGTTACATCTTCAATTTGTACCCATGGCAAACTTTTCAATCATCTTTTGGTTACCTAGCTAATCAAAGCTGTTCTCCAAGCCTTAAGTGGATTTTTGTTAGCGGTAATTCTGTAAAGGCCTAAACTTGACTTATTTTAGCCCCTAACGGAGCATTCGAGCTTCGGTTGTTTGAATGTATTATACCAATTTATTTGAACTTATCGGCCCTGAATTGAATCATGTTAGACAAAGCTTATATCCTGAAGGAGAAAAGAATAAAGCCTCAGTTCTCCAACATCACATAGTGACCCACATTGTGAAGCATATTTTTATTTCCTAAGTGTATTTCTGTTGCAATTTCATTTTTTATTTCTGATGTTGATTTATTTATAAGATCTATGCTTTATGCATTTGCCGCTCTGATTGAGTTAGCACTACAATATCATACGGAGTATTAAGTTGCAACTTGTGATATACTACCTCCAATTCTTATTATTTGCAATCATCAAAGTTTTGCATTGTTCATGTTATGTATTTTGACCAAGATTTGAGCTTTACTCATAATGAAAAAATAGTCAAGTGAGGTCGTTGGATTTGTTTATGATTTTTTAACATAGCGATATAGATGTACAGTACTGTTATATGTGGAGCTTTTTGTGAATGCGGGTGTGGGGGTGGGGGGGGGAGACAATTGGTGTTTGATTTTTTTAGTTTTGCTGGTTAAAAATCAAGGCACATATGGATATACATAACCTTAGTCCTGAATTGATCTGGGTAATACCCTTTTGATGCATTTGTGTTTCATTCTTGACCTTAAATGGGTATTGAAATGCCAAAATAGTAAATATTTTAGCCTCCTTCACATAGTCCACGTTACCCTTCTTAGCTCTATTATTCTTGTTGGATCATGTTGCAGACAAATTATGGAGATATCGAATTTGGTTTCCTTCCTACCGTCGCCCCCAAAACTGTTGAGCACATTTTCAAACTTGTTCGCTTGGGATGCTATAATACCAATCATTTTTTCCGGGTAATGATGTGGACTTTTAGATATGTTGGTTTGGTTGCACAGTTGGGAATAGTTATTTCAAATGTAAAATGGTAATGAGTGAAAGTATCTGTTGTGACAGGTCGATAAGGGTTTTGTAGCTCAAGTTGCTGATGTTGTGGGAGGTAGATCAGCTCCAATGAACACTGAGCAGAGGACAGAAGCTGCAAAAACTGTTATTGGTGAATTTAGTGAGGTGAAACATGTTAGGGGTATATTGTCAATGGGGAGGTAATGTTTAAAGTGCCTGATAGCTCCTTTTCCGTGTATATGTTCACCTGAAAGGCTGAAATGAATTGTGTCGAAAATTATTATGAATGAAAATGATTGAAAAAATGGCCCTCAAACTTCGTACATTATATATATTTTTTAAATTAATTTTTTCATTGCCATTTGTCAGTTTTCACATTGTAGTTAGAAAGAAGGTTTATTCTCATTTTTTTTAATTTGCCTCTTAAGCCCCTCACCCCCCCCCCCAAAAAAAAACCAAACACACACACACAGATATGGTGTGTCGCAGGGTTCTTTTCTTTGGATCTCACTGTTCTAAATTAGTAGTCGCAACTGCTTTATTGCAGGTATAATGATCCAGACAGTGGATCATCTTCCTTCTCCATACTCCTTGGTGATGCACCTCATCTTGATGGACAAGTATGCTGGTTCATTTTTGGTAGACTATGTGACCTACAATTTTTAACTTTATGGCTTATCTAGTTATTTACTCAGTATGCAGTCTTTGGAAGGGTCACTAAGGGTGACGAGACATTAAGGAAGCTTGAGGAGGTACCTACTCGAAAAGAGGGCATTTTTGTAATGGTACGATTCTACTTGTTGTCTTTCTTTGATTTATTTTTTATATAATAATTCTGGTGAAATCTTCTGTATTTTTTTTCTTCATAAATCTGTGTGGTAGATTTAGAACCTGATTATATTTGTAGGTTTCATAGATATTGTCTAATCTGTTGAATATGTGATGTTAATGAAAATGATTTTTAGCTTGGTCAATCTATTTGAACAAGAATCAGATGTTGATAACAATTTCAGCAAAATACACTAGTCGTTGAGAACCAATGGTAAACTGCCTTTCCTCTTCTGCATGGTGAAACCATTGATAGCCCTCAATTTTCTTTTTAACAAAGCTTATTTTGGTTGAGTCAAACTCATAACTTTATTACTTAAAGCATAATTATGATTTACTTTCTCCAAGGCCTGGAGTCTGGAATCCAATCCCGTTAAACCGTCGTTAAAGCACACTCAAGTGTTAATTTTCTGTAGTTTCTCCAAGGCCTGCAGTTTTTCCAATACCATTAAATGGTCATGAAAGAATCAGTTTAGCTTTTGAATTGATGTCTAGAATTGAGCATGGGACTGTAGCATTATTATTTGTGGCAGAAACATTTCAGATCCAACTTATGGAAGTTTTCCTCTATGGGACAAGTGCAAAATAAGAAACCCTGCTTTTGATCTCAGACCAAGGCATGCAGAATTTGAATAATGATCTTTGTTCTTTCACCATGCAAAATTAGGTTCTAACTGGACATAGTATCTGTCAAAAGTCAAAACTGCATTCTTGCATATGTAAAGTCAAATTATGCTTAAAGTTAAGTAGAGTTGACCATTCAAAGTAATGTCAATAACTTCAACCATATATGACTTAATGAGCATTTGATTTGAAGAACTCAGGTTATTTAGTACTCAAATCCTGGAAGGGAGTATAATCAGATACATCTTTTCAGACTTGGTGTTTAAATAATTAATTATAAAGCCATAATGAAAATGTGCTTGGAGTATCTGAATAGGTGTAAAAATAAAACAAGAAAGCAGGAAGAGAGGAAATAGAAGGAACACGAATGAAATCATATTGTTGCCAATAGAACAGTGAAAACAGCTTACGTTCTATATATATACTAACAATATTAAACTGACTTATTATTACAGTAAGGCTCTTAGAGTTAGTTATAACAACAAACTAAAACAACTCTAACTAACTACTCAATATTCTATCCTGGTCTTCTAATAGTTGCAGAAATCTTAGCCAAGCAAATTGATTTATCTTGTATAAAAATATAATCGAACTTTACTTTTATATTTTAATCTTGGTTTTTTCTTTCCCTTTTTTCCATAGCCTGTGGAGCGGATCACAATCCTGTCTTCTTATTACTATGGTGAGGATTGCTTTGCATCTCTCTGACAGTCATGTATTCTATAATTTCTGTTTTTCTTTGACAATTTTTTCTAAAAAATAACATATGCTTTCGCTATGTCGGATCACTGCTTTATATTGACTCTAAATGTTGCTATTCTTCTAGAGGTAAATAGTGAAACATGTGAAGAAGAGAGATCAGTTCTAAGAAGACGACTTGCCGCGTCATCTGTTGAAATTGAGAGATGGGTAAGATAACTTGTAGGGATATCTTATATAAATTACTTCATATGTCTTTATTGTGATGAATACTTAGTATTTACAACCTTTCTTTTTTTTTATTTTTCCCCCCTTGGTAGAGAATGAAGTGCTTCGTATGATTCAATGTGGATTGAAAGCGAGGTCAGTGAGTTGTAGTACTTTAAGTTATTATCCTATTATGTTGTCTTTCCTCTGTGATATGTGAATAATATTATATGACATAAATACTTGGTAAGCCATAGTAAGAATTTCTTAGAAGTTGCTTTACACTTGTCTTCTTGCTTATGTGTGGGCATCTACTATAATTCATGGTTGGCACTTGCCAACTCCATCAAATCCAGGCCATGAATAGGTCATGGAAGCACAATATAAGGTGCAAGGTAAAAATACTATAAAAAAGTTTCCACTGCAATGTTTTTTGTGTAGTCTAGGCCTCACGTGCATCTTTGTTCCCCCTCACCAAATTCATGGCCAGTCTCTTAAAAACCCAACACTTCCATAGCATTTTTTAGGGAAATTCTATATGGTGGCCTTAAACTTTCATTTTTTCTATATGGTGTCAAACCATCAACTTTTTTTTTTTTACACAAAGTGGCCATGAACTTCTTAATTATACACATAGTGACCTTATAAATCAGACTTATGGCTAACCCATCACTAGTAATTGGTAAATAACGAACCTAACCCTAGTTAATCTTCTGTCTTTAAATCTCTCCCACCATTGGACCTTGATTTATCTGAACTTACTTCTCACTCAATCCTCTCCATCCTTCCTCAACTCACTTCCCCCAAACTCCATCAGTTTTATCTCGTCTTCCCTTCCGAATCAAACCTAGATCACCCCGATGCAGCTTCTCCCTGATTTCTTGCACTTCACCGCTGCATCAGTGATCACATCATCTTCAATGCCGGATTCAGAAGTTTCTTCCGTGTACATGCTGCTTCTCTTTTGACCTCCCAGCCATTCTCTAATTTCTTTGAAATTGATTGGTTTACTAAAGATCAAACTTGGTTTGAGTGCTGCTATTTATCTTACTAATTTGAAGATTTTTTGTTTATGCTACCTTCTTGACATCCCTCTTTTCAAGTCTTACCAGCTTTTGAATGATGTCAAATTGAGTTTTGATCTTGTTTCTCTACCCTTGCCCCAAAAGATAATGATGTCACATTGAGTTTTGATCCTTTTGAATGATGTCAAATTGAGTTTTGATCCGTTTGGGGGTGATAGGCTGTGCTCCTTTTTAGCTCCGTTCATTGCAATCGAAATAGCTCCTTCCAAAAGAGACTTAGGAATATCCGGTCTCGATCTGATACAATGGTCGAAGGTATTCCATGCAACCTCACAATTTCTTTCACAAAAGCTTCGGCCATAATTCTTGCATTGTAGGGGTGTTTAGCCCGATAAGATGAGCGGACTTAGAGAGTCGATCAACCACCACAAGTATGCTGTCCACTCCTCTAGATAGTCGATAAAATAGTCGATTATTGCGTTCTACGAATCTTTGATGCTTTAGAAGTATCTTCTAAAGCAAAACGTCATATATATAGTTATATACTAGGATTTCAGAAGATAATCTAATTTGATTTGGTTTCCTCAGGCTTGTCCTTTCACAGCCTGTGAAAACAAGCATACTGAACTTGTGCAGGTGTGCAACGAGGCTCCTCAAGGTTCAATCTACTAACCTAGTGCTCATATGCACACCGTCAATTAGGACTGCCAAATTTGACCCAACCAAAAAGCAGATTAGGGTCGTGGATTTCAACCCATTTTTGACCTGAAAATAGCCTGCTTTGACCCGTTTAACCCATTAATATATAAATTTTCTAATTAAAAGTTTAAAAATTGGGTCAAGTAACATTATGATTTCGAGAAGTTTATTATAGATAATGTAATAAACAATATTTTTAGGAAAATTTGTTGGATACCACCTTATAATTTTATTTTTTTTGTCAAAAACCACCTTTTAATTTTTTTTTTGTAAGAAGCCACCTTTTTTGGAATTTTTTTTGCGATGAACTACCTTTGGTTGAATTTCGGATTTCAAATTTGGGTTATTTTTGGCGTGGTGGTTCAGGGGAGGAAAAGGGACGGAGACGGCTTGGGGAGGTACGAAGGGGTTAGCCGAAATGGCGGAGGGAGGTTCGATTTAAACACCGAAATTAGGCTAAAGGTGGTTCTTTACAAAAAAAAATAATAAAATAAGGTGGCTTCTTACAAAATAAAATATAAAAAAGGTGGTTTTTGACAAAAAAAAGTGTTTTATAAGGTGGTTTTTAACAAATTTTCCATATTTTTAACATAATAATATCTTTAGGGAAACAAATATACTTAGAATTTTTAATTTAATCAACAAAAAATTGTTACTTACAGCCCAATTATGTGATTTTATGATTTACAGCCTCTTCATTTTATTTTTACAATTTACAACCACTTAATTCCATTATGTAATAAAATTACAACCTAAAGTCACTTTTTCAACCAATTCAAACAAACTCAAACAAAGTGTAACATCGTTGTTTATTGTTTTAAAGGATTTTTACAGTATCTCACCTCACCTAAGATTGTTGAAAATTGTCGAAAATAATGAGATTCAATTGCAAATTTGCAATCTAATTATATAATGGAATTAAGTGGATGGAAATTGCAAAAGCAAACTTATATGGCTGTAAGTCGCAAAATGACCTCTATTTGGCTGTAAGTCGCAATTATTTCTTTAATCAATATTATTTATAATCTTTATAAGACATAAATGGGTTAAATGGGTAACCCATTTAATAAATAAGTTGGGTTAAGGTTGATTTGTTTGACCCGTTTAATAAACGGGGTATGTTTGGGTTGAGAGTTCTTCAACTCTTTTATATCCAATCCGACCCTGAACACGACTCGACTTGATCTGTTAACAAGCCCATAAGTCCATAACCCCTTCCACGACCCTTTTACCTTTTTTTAGCTGCTGCTTCAATTTTTGCTCTTCGCTTTGCTCCATGACCAACATCTATACATTTCGGTGTGCCTCACAACATTCGTAATTTAGGTTAGCTCCTAAATGAATTGATGGCTTTGTTTATTGAGTCAAGTTATTTGATGAGTGATATGTCAATAAGAAAGATTACTTGTTTTACCTCACCTTTGGATTGCTTGTTTCGCAGCTAGTGAAATGGATATATTGTACAGGAATTTGTAATAGCTCATTATGCATGCTGGATTATTAGGTTCAACGATGGTTCTCATATTTCAGTCATATAGATTGCAACTTGTGAAAGTAGACAAGTGTGTTCACTGTTGTGTGGTCTGCTGTCATTGGATGGGTTGATTATTATGGCATTGAACATGACCATTATCGATTGTAGAATAAGATTCTAATCTTAGACATCTCATAGCCTGCTGAAAATTTCTGAAATTTTAAACATCTTGTGAAAGAGACGAGAGAGAGAGAGAGAGAGAGAGAGAGAGAGAGTAAAGCAGTTGAACTAGCATTAAGGAATGCATCCTAGATTCTTAGGGGCAAGCAGGCCTATAGAATAAATGAAGATTATTAATTTTATGATTGGAAGTTAAGTTTTCATGTGCCATCTGCACGTACAAGTTTTTTCACTTCTGAGATTCGCTTTATACACCCTTCTAAATATAACTTGATAATTGTCTTTAGTGTCATCAGTCGTGATACTCGCTGCTACTGGTATTAACTTCTTCTTCACATTTTGCTGATATAAGAGATAAGATCACAAGCCTAGTTTTACAAATGCTGTGCCCAAACTTTTCTTGTAATACATGCTGTTGAAAGTTTTCTGTTACATTTAAGCAGTTCCATAGACTGATCTTTCTCTAATCTCTCTTTGCAGTATCTCTAGATTAAATGTCACATAATTAGAAGGAAAAATTGATAAAAATAAACCCACTTTTTGCTCATTCACAACTAATAAACCCACCTTTCAATAATCCCATAATAATATCAACTTTGCTACCCATTTTCCCAAAGCACACCATTTTACTTTTTACCTACTGAATAGGTGAAAGTCATTATAAGAATCCCTTGATCAATTAATAGAAGGAAAGAATTGGAATAACTAAAATCCAATAAATCTTTAGCAGAAAGACCAAGTTTGGTGTGGAGCTTCTCGCCTGCGGCCCTGCTCTTCACTGAAGGCCATTGAAATATCTGTGTCCCATGCTTCAGTAGGAGTGCCCAGAATCACGAAGTAGTTTCCAGAGTCAAAATTTTGAATAAATCATCGAAAGGGCATAGTTAAGTTCAAGGGCAATGCAAATTAAAAAAAAAAAAAAAAAAACAAAGAAAACCCATGATCAACAACACCATCATAACCTCCCACTTCCCCACAGAAAAAACCGTCTAAACTACCCCACCGTCCAAACCACCTCCACCACCGAGAACAACCCCCACAACCCAAAACAGACTCCAAAGTCCAAAGCCCATGACTATTAACCCCCCACCCACACAAAATTAAAAAAATAAAATAAATTCCAATTGAATACATATACAACTCCACCATGCATATTACTATATTAGAAAATTTAATCTAAGATTGAAAGAGAAGTAGGGATGAGGTATTTATCAATCGTTTTTGCTGCTATGCTTCTTCTGTTTCTTTCTACAATTCATCCTCCATTTTTGTTATTATGCAAGCTTCCAGTGGGTTAGTAGATAATGTGGGTCTTTCAGGTGATGTTTGGGTTTTTCTGGCAGTGGTGGGTTTTCAGGTGGCAATGAGTGTTTCGAAAGACGTGAGCGTGGTGATGGTTTTCTCGTGTGACATTGGATTGGATGAAGGTAGACAGATAGTTTTCAGATGGTTATGAGCGTGAGGATGATGGGAGGAAGAAGGAATCAAGATAAATGAGGTCAACTTACCAATTTGAGCATAACATGTGTCTTGTTCACTTGTTTTACCGGTCACCAAGAGTTTAAGGTGCAATATTGGAAGATGCATGACAAAAGTAGGATAATTATGGGATTATTGAATGGTGGGTTTATTAGTTGCGAATGAGTAAAATGTGGGTTTGTTAGTTGCGAATGAGTAAAATGTGGGTTTTATCATATCAATTTTTACTAATTAGAATTATTTAATGGAGCCTTGCTCTCTTTTGTAAATGACTAATTGGGTGTTTGCTTTAACTGGATGTGTTGGCCACTGTATTGTCACTGTTGTGACATTAGAAGGTGGCAGGTCCACTATGGATTCGTTCTTTTCAGTTGAAAAGTGTGGAAACTTAGCTTGAAAGAAAAATCGATTGTGAAAAAGGACTGTATAAAAGCGTGCAACAATTAACTCGAGAACTAATTAGCCCACTCACAGGTCTTAGGTTCTTGTCAAACTGGCCATGGTTTCCATTTTTTCATTTAGTTTTCCCTCTTATTATTTCAATGACTTTTCCCCCCCTTTCCTCCTTTTCTATTTTGCTTGTGGTTTTTGCTAATGACCTCTGAATTTTTGGTTCTTAAAATGAAGCTCTGTGGGGGTTAAAAAAAAAACTACGAGTAAAATTATTTTGATTGTAAATCCGATTTTTTTTATATTATTTTTTTTATAGTGATCGCATCTTTAAATTATTGGTGGCAATTTAAACTAAGCTCGCCATTAGAATTTATCATATGTTATCAATTTCATTGTCTTATATACAAACTCTAAAAGTCCAAAGTGAACCTGCGTGTTAATATTTCTGGATGTGCCACTAATAGTAACTGTTTCAATGGTAGAAAGTGTAAAATGTTTGGAACCGCTCAAGTCAAGGCCTCAAGGCATGGTTTAAAATCACAGTTCGGTCGCGATCGCGGTAACGGTCGCGGAAGTAAATTCGCGGGCAATGCAAATGGTTCGTGGCCGTTGCGGCCTAATATCTCGGTCGCGATAAGCTCAAAAAGCTTTACAATGCGGTCACGATACGGTGATGCGGCCTTGTTTTAATTCCATGCCTCAAGGGCAAACTAATTTAAAGATAACTCAATGAAGCTGTATGTTATTTCAGGCTATAGGGGGTTGTTGTTTCATCTTATTTTTGGGTCACTATACTTTGAAAATATGTATTCAATTCTTGTATCTGTGTTGAACATCTTATGATTGCTTAGTGCAACTAGATTTGCTGGAATGAATAGTTAAATGTATGTCGGCAGTCAGATTGTAGTGTAGTTGCCTCCTTGCTATTTCTATCGTGCCTATTTCATCTAATTTTGTGTAGATGCCAAGCCTGATAGAGACATCGCGTATTTTGTGGGGTATGAACACATCAGGCATATGGATAATAAAGCCCTAGCCGTAGGCCTTATATATAACGTGTTTGTTATCCTTTTGAAGTACAAGTACTGTAGTTGTTGACAATTGACAGCAATAATGCTTGTTTTTATGCCATTGCTAATCTAATTTGTTTTGGATTTTCAGGAAAAGTACCGTAACCTATACTGTGCATTCTTCTATCCACATTTTATGTCTGTCAATATTCGAAGTTGAGCAGGAAAATGGGAACTGCAAACTGAATATCACACAAATATATATATCCTCAAAACACGACATGTGCGAGCTGCTTTCAGCAAGTGGTATGTAACCTAACCATACATACATGGTTTTGGCTTTGGCTTGGATTGTGCTGTGATTTGATATTTTGTTGCATAGAGTAGACAAACTTTATAATTCGGAGTAGTGATGTTGAGTTAGTCAGAGATGCATCGTTGCCTTTTGTTTTTGTTTAATTACTCTGTTGTATATGAAGTCAAACTTGGATTTTAGTGGGCCCATATATTTCGTCCTCTAATGAAATTGACTTCACTGATTTGATGCTCATTTTTTCTACTGGACTCTTTATACTTTAATTATTTTGAATAGTTTGTCATAAAGATGGCTATCATGCCAAGTATGAGTGTTTGTACACGGAACGAGGCAGCCCATGACCTGATTCACTGCGAACCTACCCATGTTTTGTATTGTGCTTAATTAGCTTCCATTTTCAAATGGTCGCCCACCCAGGCCAGCCAATGTGTTTGTCATGCTAGGCTATATATGTCTTGTTTACACTTAAATTTCAATAATTTTACCATTATCATATTGAGATAAATTAAAATAAAAAAATGTAGTAGACCGTGGAACCACGACCTACCTCAGCTATGTTGTGTCGTATTTTGACCACCTCGACTCATTGTTCATTTGATTAAAATTGTGAATGTGGGTATGAAATTATGTAGGAGAGAGAAGGTAGATAGATGGGATAAAGTTAGTAGAAAATAATGTGGACTAATGAGGTGAGGAGAGATTAATTTAGAGGATGTTAATGAATGTTGATGGTCTGAGGCGTCCTTGTAACTTGTAACGTTGCATTGTCTTAACACTCTCAAGTCTCAACTATCAATTAATGTATGATTATCTTCCAGACTCCTTCAAATACGAAGTACTTCACATAAGTACTGCTCGTAGTCATATACTCATTGCAGTCAATTTTGACCACAGCTCATCAAGGAAAAATATGCCATTTTGTTTTTAATGGAAGTCAAAATAACTGTCATCACCAACTAGTAACGAACAAACAGTAATGATGCAGCATTTTCTTTTGCAGTAGTCCATCTGTAACGAATTAATTTCACCATTTGTTTTTTCACGTATTTTGAGGAAGCAATTTAAGGGTGTAAACGATCAAAAGAAAATGCTATGACCATCGTACTGAGACGCGAACTACAGCGATTTGGGACGCCTTTGTTCCGCGATCCGATACGAACGACTCAGGTCGCAGTTCGGCCGTACGTCCCACGTCCCTTGTTTCACTGGTCCGCACAAGCTTTTTTGGACGGGGAAGAAGCAATATTGTTAAAGAATCATCGCAATCAGCAAGTGTTTAAGCTGATATTTGAGATCCGGGAATATGTTTTATTCTATATCAAATATCATTAATAATTAGTCATATGACATATACACTGATAATATAGATATAAAAACTCTAGATATAGAAAAAAGATATAACCCTTACAATCAAAGCAATTAGGATGTGTTTGGTTAATGGTATTAATCAAAGGGAATTGGAATCAACTGCCTCCATTCTCTTTTACTGTGTTTGTTATTACATTTTTATCATTCACATTCCCCTCCCTATTCCCCCATTCAATCACTTTTGGAAACCCACTCCTCCCCCTATCTTTTTTATTCCCTTTCCCCACCTCCCACTAACCACCACCCAACCACACCACAAAACACCCAACAACCAGCCCAACCCCACCCAGCCCCACGCCAACCCCAACCCCACCCAACCAGGCCCGACCCCAACCCAAACCCACCCTTGAACCCACCCCCACCCTCAAACCTACCCCCACCCCTACCCTCAAATCTAGCCCCACCCCCACCCTCGAACCCAGCCGGACCCCAACCCAAACCCAAACCCAGTGCCACCCCAACCCACCCCCACTCTCAAACCTAGCCTCACCCTCGAACCCTAAACCCGTGAAACCTAGCCATGAAAATAACACCCTACTCGATCTCAAACCCAACCCCACCATCGAACCCAGCCTCACGCACCGACCGGCCCTCAGCCCCACGCACCACGATTGGTTTAGTTTTTTTTTTTTGGGTGGTTAGGGTTTTGTGAGGGGGCACCAGTGGTGTCAATGATAGTGTCCAGAAGCGTAGCCAAAGAGGTGACATGAGGGGACAATGGTGCCCCCCAACGTTTTAAAAAAAAATCAAGTTAAAAAACCCCAAAATAAATTACCGATCGCAAACATAAATTATCGTCCGCTTGACGGTCGGTATTTTTTTTAAAAAAAATTTAACAAAAATTACCGACCGCCAATTTAGTTTACTGACCGATTGGCGGTCGGTAATTTGTTTTTTTCGTTTTTTTTTTGTGTGTTTTTTTTTTAAAAAATTTTAAATTTTTTTTTTTTGCTTCTATTATAACCTTAAATTGTTCCATATAAAAAAATAAAAAAAAAAAAACTTAAACTGTTTAATTTATGCTTCTATTGTCTGTGTTTGCATGTTTCTTTTCAAAGATATTTTGTTAAATATATTAAAATAAATTTGCATATATTTTAATTATATTCAACTTATTTTGTAAATAATGTAATTCTAGTAAGTGTATATTCGTTTCCTATTATTATGCTTTCATTATTTTGTATAGTGATAGGATAGGATATAGTTAGCTGTCAATACCTTTATCTTAGTGATTGATTAGCATGATTTTAGTAATGATTTTAGAAATGATTTGTGTTTTTAGTTTGATTTTTCAATATTTGTATCATTTTCTGATTATTTTGTTTTTTTAGTTTGAATTAGTGGATTAGCTTGGTTGTTTTAGTGTGATAAAAATATATATGCTATTTTTTTTATATGTTAATTTTTGGTTTGATTTTATCCTAATATCCGACGTAAGTACTTCATACCCTCATTTTTCAAATCTTGGATCCGCCAATCCAGATTACGTCTGAAATTATGTATTTGTATTGTTTTAGTTAAATTATCGATCCCGTCCCCCAAGTTTACAAACCTGGCTACGCCACTGGTAGTTTTAGTGGTTGAGGGGGTGGTGTGAGGGGGCGTCGGTGGTGTCACTGGTGGTGGCTTGCAGTAGGTGGTTGGAGTGGTGGTTTGGTATGGTGGTAGTAGTGTGGTGTGGTGGAAGCAAAAATCAATCTTTTTTTTTTAAACAAACAACTAATTAAATCTAACACTTTTACTTTCCTTTCTCCCTCATTCTCATTCCTAGAGTGATTCTCCTTCCCCTTTGACAACCAAACGGCCACTTAGTATCTAATCTGCTAAAGCACGGTCCGTACAAGCTGAATTAATAGTACAGTAGAAAAACTAAGTTCCATAAAACGATGGGGAACGGATGCAAATTGTTCCAAAGAACACCAATTAAAACTTTGAAGTATCCTTTTTTTAAATAAAAAAAAAAAAAAATCCAAAGGTGAAGATTTGTTAATGATCCCCCCGAGTAGTGGCGATGGAATATGGCAACGTAAACAAACATGAAAGGATTAAATTAATTAAGTCTAGAAAATAGAGGCCGCACACGCACACGCACACGCACACGCACACGCACGAGCAAAATAGTCTAGTAATTTGTGAGCTTGGAAAGTGTTCAATGCACGCACTAACAAGCTAGTGTTAAAACCAAAGCATACATAAAGACAAACAAGGAACGTACTAAACCTAATTCTTTATTTTTAATTAAATAATAAAGTTGATGCAAGGAATTATTTAGAGTTAAAAGCTAGTATAGGGACAAAAGAAATGCTTTGATATGTGGAAAACTAATTGACCATTCTTGCCCTACACTCGATGAATACGAACATTGTTTAATTTAAGTTTCATTCTCATAAAACTAGCTGCTACTTTATCTATCACTTGTACGTCTTGATGATGCATATCACCAACTAATTGTTGTCTCGTAATGTCAAGGTACAAGGTTCAATTCTCACCAACAATAAATATTCTCTTATCTCTAACTATATATGATAGCAGCCACAAACTAAGCCTTAATCTAACTTTAATACTCAAGCAATGCCAACGTCGTAAACCTATGATAGCAGCCACAGACTATGTCTTAGGCTACCTTATCGTGTAATTTTTTTGTTGTTAAATATTAAATTTTCGCAACACATTATGCATTATTCCCTTTGTTTCTTGACGTTGTTCCCATTTAGAACCTTTTTATGCGGAGTAAGACATCATTAAATGAAGTATAATAATGTAGTTCATACTTTCTGTTAATAATAATCTTCTAGATTGGATGAGAGAAAAATATGAATAACATTAATAGGTGAGAGAAAAACAAGGTTAAATGAGTTTTATTGAAAACTTTAGTACAACCTAGCAAATGGAACAAGGAAGGATGGATAGGTCATCAAAAGGGTTATATGAATTTTATTGAAACTTTAGTACAACCTAGAAAATTGACAAGGTTAATTGTATTTTTTTTAACTGAAAATAATTATGTAAGATCTTTAATTTTAAGAAGTAACACAAATTTTTTTTTAAAAAAAAGTCTAAATTAAATGAGCATGTTATTGAATTGGTAGGCGAATAGGTCATATATATATATATATATATATATATAGGCGTGTGAGTTTGACTTGAGTCATGTCACAACACAATCTAATGTCGTCATATTTAAATATTGAATTGAGTTGAATAATGAGTATTGAGTTGAATAATGAGTGATATTAACATAAGCTAAAGGGTAAAAACTAGATAGAAGACTCCATTGGCTAAAGTTAGTCATGCATGCATGTTGTTAAATTTGATTGAATATTAGAAACGGGCCTGGACAACCCAATATAGAAGAGGAGAGTTAGGTTACTTATAAGACATAGGAGGAGTAACTCCTAGACTTATAACTTAGCTTAGTCTCTCCTCATCTTTCGATGTGGGACACTCGATCACTAGTGCACTATATATGGGGTTCAACATATGTACAACACCATTGCCGATTGGGATTGCATCCACCTCTTTGTTAGAGATCGACATTCACCGCTACAAATGAAATGTAGGGTCCGTTTACTTTGGTGTAAAACATTTTCGATGTAAAATGATTTTCCATGAAAAACATTTTACGTTGGAAAACTCATTTTCATAGAAGTTTTCCAATGTTTACTTGCACGGAAAATAAGTTTTACTCTCAAATTTGGAGGAAAATGTTTTCAATAGGGCGTAAAATGAGTTTTCACCCAAAGTTTTACATTTTATTTTTTCATCCAAAGTAAACGATGTAAAATAGGAAAATTGTTTTCAGGAAAAAGTTTTTCGCTCTAGTAAATGGACTCGTAATGCCATAAACGTGGTTTGGAGAAATTACAGACAAGAAACAGAAGTGAGAGCCAGGTTAATATATAATTAATGAATAAGCTGATCGAAAGGACGTACTCAGCTCAAAATAATTTTGAATATTTCTGTATAATTTTGTACTCTTCAACAGATCGAGTGAATTATGTTTTATAGATCGGACTCAGGCCCAAGAAGTATGCAAGACCAAAAAAAAAAAACAAATCATATGTACAAAGATATATGTGATTTATGACCAAAACAAAAGAGAGCTCAAATACGTACTAGACACAAAAATAACAACTACATCAATTCATCATTTCCACATAAGCTAAGAAAAGTGTTTTTTTTTTTTTTAATAAATAATTTGTCAATATATATTACACCATTTTCAGGTCAATTTCTAATTGGTTGGCCAAGATTTTGCATATATCTTTGGACATAGAAGTTAAATATGGTCCCCTTGTGATATATGGATAGATAGCCTTTAGGGGGTTTATATAGCTCTCTCTATCTATTGTATAAGGGTGTTTTTAGAAAATTCAGATCAGATTAGAAATATTATAACATTAATAATAACCATTGTTAAAAAAAAAATCTGATCATTTCAGAAAATTTTAGATCATATCAGTCTAAATCAGAAAATTTCATATCAGATCATACCAAGTCAGAAAATTTCAGACGAGTCAAATGCACCCTAAGTATAATACTTACATCTTTATACGAGTATACGAGAAAATGATAAGTTGTGACTTTTGACTAGCTAGGTTGCACTATTTGTTTTTTGCACCAGCATATTACATATGATGTTTAAGTATTATACCTTTTTTATATTATATAAATTGATTTTTATTGTTTCGTGAATTCTATCCCTACAAAAATAAAAGGAAAAATATAATTTCTAGGCAATTTTTACATGTACTCCCTCCGTCTTTTTTTTTTACTTGTTACATCTCCTCTTTTTATATCTCTCTATACTTTAATAAAAAATATCTTTAACTCTATGTATAACAATAAATTATAAAAATTATATAATATTTTAAAATACATATTGATATGAATTAAACTAAATTCACCATGATTATATATTTTTTTTAGGTATATAAGACTATAAACAATCAGGGGTGTTTGTTATGTATAGATAATTTTGGTGTACGAAAAGAATTCAAATAATTGTTTCTATTTCTTATTGTTTGGTATGAGCTATAACCTATATATAAGTAACAAATATTGTTTTCTGAGGGTAAAAAAACCCATCATTTGTTACCATTGTCAAAGTAGTGGAAATAAATTATGTTTCCATTCTCAATCAAAACTTCTCACATCATACGTTTCCATTACATTAAAATACCAAACATCTATCAAACATATGTTTAACATATTTTATCATCCTTTCCAATCCTTATCAAATCTCTTTCCATTACATTTATATCAATCATACCAAACACAACCTCAAAATTAAATTTACAAATGAACAATAACACAATTAGAAATATATATAGCAACTAGTAATTAAAAAAGAAATGTGTATGGTTTATCTTTCACGTGATTACTGCATGCAGCTGCTATTTTTATTATTTATTACAGATAGATTTGCAAAGCCTTTATCATAATATCATATCGCCACAAAAAGGACCTATCTACTAGCTAAGCTAGTAAATACTAAACTACACCTATGAAGATCCTTTGTTACTGTCTAAATCAAATAAGGTAGAACCTTGTACCAAATGGACTTATTTTGTTTTCTTTGCTTTTTTTTTGAAGGGGAGACGTATTTAATTGTCTGAATTATGATTAACTTTTTTTTTTTTCAGAAATGTCCTTATATTTCTAGCACGATAAATTGTTATGGTATACTATATGCCAGTCCTTTTTTTTATTTTATAATTGGTACTCCTATATTTTTTAGTTCATATACTCGTATATGTTTAACAAAAAATTGTGGCAATTTATTTTCGATTAAGTATACCAAGTAAATTAAGATAGATGGAGTAAGATAATTAGCCTAAAAATTAACCCGTCTTAGGCATGCAATTAGCCTACAGAACAAGGTTGGCTGAATACATTTTGATATTAATAACGTAACCCAATGAAGATATATTGATAGCAAAGGGCTTTGGATTAGTTGGTCCAAGTGCCCACTGTGATCCTTAAGGTCATGAATTCGACACCTCTGCCTCTGCCTATCTGTCAAAAAAAACAAATGAAGATCAAAGATGATGATGATGATTCTTGACAAGATTAGGAGAATAAGGGGATGATCCCAACATTATGGTCAATGATGATGATTCTTTTATTATTTTAATTTAATTATTTTAACGCTTATAACTTTGATTGTAAAAGTGCGTTCTCATTATGTTTCCATTCTCAATATAACTTTGATATTAAAAGTGCGTTCTCATTAATTTATTTAACCCGAATTTTTCTGAATCTATTTAAACTGGTCTAAATTTATTAAATATGATTAAAATTTAGGGCAGTGTTTTCTTCAACTTAAAAAAAGTTTTAATTTTTTTGAGTTCAAATAAGGTCTAATCAAGTGTCGTAAGTTAAATAAAGTTTGATCATGTCTAATCAAGTGTGATAAGGTGCATGTAATTATTTTTTATTATAATTACGGGACTAATCAGGTTCAATCAAGTCCACTAAGTTAAAAAAAAATTCAATCAGGTTTAATAATTTTAATAAGTTCAGTTAAAATTCAATTCAGTTCAATTTACTTCAGTTAATTTCACTCCAAAAGAACTTGAACTTAGTTTGTCCACATTTTCTGTTTTCATATCATTTTTAATCAATAACAACATATCATTATTTAATTAATTTGCTTATTTCATTACAGGGGCTTAAATCTATGAACAAAGTAATTATATGTATAATTTTTTTTTTTTTTTTTTTTTTTTTTGTGGAACTTTTGACAATCTAATAAAAATTTTAATAAAAATATTAAAACTTTTTACCATTAATACATTGTTTTTTATCTTATCTTAGAAGTTAACATACTAAGTGTTTACAATAAGAAAATGTTCTCCAGTTAGATATTTTGATAAAAAAAATCCTAAATATAAAATTAAAAAAAAAATAAAAAATCAAAGCTTACATGTGAACATTATCCAAAATTTAAATGGGACAACTAAATTAACACAGAGAGGACTATAACACAAAAAATAGATAAAAGCCGCCTACATGGGATAAATGAAAGCCACCTACATGGAAGTATGGAACAGGAATTAGATTGCAAAATAAAGGGAAAAAATAACAGCAATTTAGGGGTGCTTATTGAGCTGATGAGCAGCTCGCGAGCTATTACGTACTCGAGCTCGACTCGGTCAAAGTTCGACTCGATATGCCTCTTGCTCACTCGAATTAGCTTGAAACTCGATAATTTTACAAGTTAATCAATAATTTTCTAGGTCAAAATCATTGAAAATAATTTAATATATAATAAATTAAAAAAAAATTGTTTGACACTTTAATATAATAAATTAATACATTTTAAGAATAAAAAAATTAACTAAAGAAAAAAAAAGAAAACATTCATTAAATTTTCTTTTAAAAAATTGAAATTTAATAGAGCCAAAACATTAAATAAGCAACTCGTTATTCACTCGAGCTCGACTCGAAACCTAACGAGCACGAGTCGAGCAACCACGAGCTCAAGATCGACTCATTTGATAAGCACCGTACACCAATTCAATGAGTCAGAGAAGGAAGCGACAAATTGAAAGATTATTTAAGCCCATTACAATTATTTTTGTACTGTAGGTAGTTACTTCCACAGTTCCACCACCACACTACTAACGAAAAAAAAAAAAAAAAAAAAAAACAAGATAATAGTATTTGTAAGTTGTAACGTCGACAATTTACTGACCATTTAAGCAGGAATCTCGCCGGAGAAAAGAGGCATCATATCCCTCCCACATGCCCACTTTTAATTAATTAATTTCATTCATTCATTAATTTATTAATAAAGCACTTATCGCTTTGACCTTATATTATGAATCTTCCAAAGTTCCAATTTTATCAGATATTTGCCAGAGTCAATTTTTTTTTTAAGAAAAGGTAAACCGTTAAAAATCTAAAACTCTTCCTTTTGAAGAGAAATTATGACTTATCTAAATCTAAGAAATAAGAGAACTTAACATCCAAGAAAGGATCGATATCAATGTGGGTGGGGGTCTAATGCCCGAGTGACGCAATATAATTTGCAGTGTGGTTGGCTTTCCGAAAGACGTGAGCAAAAGACTAGGCCGCAAAGTCTCGGAAGATGGAGCGAATATCATCCAGAAGCAACTGGATTTTCCAAGGGCAGAGACAATCTTATGAACCCAATGTATGTTCTACGTATATACTTCAACATGCTCTTTTTTAATGTGACATTTTACCTACTTCGTTGCCAATATAAAAATTTCTACTTTTGTTTTTTTAATTTATGCATTTTCAGGAAGCGCTTTAAGAGTGTAAGCGATCATATTAATCAAAAAAAAATTGATATTAGTAACTTATAATCACATTCTTGCTTGTATTAAAACTACCATTTTTGATTAATTTCTTTTTTTAATACACTCATAAATCATTTTCTCAAAATGCGTAAAAAAACAAAAATAGAAATTTTTATATTACATACGGAGGGAGTACTTGTATTTGTTGATCGAGACACTTATTTATATATAACTTTAATTATCCGCTAATTATAAAAATATATATTATTAAACCACACATAGGCGAATCACATATATTCTTTATGACTATACCTTTCCTTACGAATCGATATATAATAAAAGATGGTCAAAGTATAATGACCGAAAAATGTAAGTTAGAATATTGCAAGTTCTGCAACTATATAAGAGGAAAATAATATAAGTAGTACTGTAATATGTATGTGTATATATTCATTCTAAACCCCCCATAATTAAATGACGTATGTACCATCTTGGTATGAAGTATGAACTTTACACTAGATTAAATTACTCTTAATATTAACTTTACACTATATTATATATACTACTAGGTTCCTGACTTTGGTACTGAATCATTTAGACAAGGAATAATGCAATGGCATTATAAGACATAACTTCGATTTCGTTTTTTATGGTTTAAATAATAAACCAGTTCCCCACTTTTTATCAATCTCAACCTTCGACTTTAATTTAGTTGGTTCCCGAGTTGTATTCCTTTGTTTTTAGTAAATCTCATAATTATTTTGCATGCATTTTAATGAACGAATTTAATGGTGCAAACGATCAAACTAATTAAAGCGATCACAATAATAATTTTAAGAGAAATAACTTATAATCTCATTTTTGTATATATTAAATTTATTTTGATTAATTTGCTTATTTACTTCAATCATTATTCCATAAAATGTGTGCATAATGATTGTTGAACCCTATATAGTGTCACTAGTGATTGTCCTACATCGGAAAATGAGGAGAGACTAAACTAATTTATAAGTCTAAGAGTTACTCCTCCTATGACTTGTAAGTGACCAAACTCTCCTCATCCATATTGGCTTGCCCAGACCCGTTTCTAATATTCTAATCAAATTTAACAATGATTTACTACATTTAAATTGAAACGCAGAAATTAAGGTGTGCATGAAATGAATAGAGTTATTTAACAAGACATACTTCCTTCTCAACCAAATAAATAAATAAAATATAGATAATAATACGAAGCATATATAGTTAGGTTATGTTGTCCTATAATATATCGATCATATACTCCGCCTTCTAATTTACTATAAAAATTATGTTATATTAATTAAATTTGACAAAATTATTATTTATTATCTAATTCTATAATTACATATTAGCTTCTTTTTTTTTTTTAAAAAAAAAAAAGATAAAATCTTTAATAAGAAGGGATTATATTCATTTGTAAAAAAAAAAAATGAGTTCAAGTAGTTGCTATAAACGTTTTGCAAATTCTCCTAATATTAATACAAATTCTTTTTTGTTTTGGTGAGGAAATTAACCATAAAGATATACTCCATATTATGTGTTAAAAATAATAATATGATCCTTTATAAATCTTATGTACTCCGTATAAAAAAAATGCTTAATTAATGTATAAAATCATTACAAGTTAAAAGTGACTTCAAAATTTTAAAATTACCAAAACATAGGATGAATCATATTGAAATTGATGTCTTACAATGAGTTTATGATAGAGTACATAACATATTGCTAGGCCTAAACTATCAGCTTAAGCTTTTGGTTGAAATGGTCCTCTAATATAGTATCAGAGCCAACGTGGCGTAGTGGTCACGTGTTCAAATCTCATCCACCCCCTCCTTTGCAAAGTGGAATTAATTAGCATCAGGTATGGTGGACCTGTGTTGCATCCACATTTCAAGCCCAAAGAGTCTTTCATGTGAGGAGGAGTGATAAAGTACATATCATATTGCTGGACCTCAACTACCAGCTTAAGGTTTTGGTTGAAATGGTCCTCTAATAATTTACCATAAATTTTTCTTACACACTATTTTTTGGTTAGTTTTAAGACGAGTATATTCCTAGGACTTAGGAGTATATCATGGGAAGTATATTATTAAATTAAACAAAAAGAGAAAAAGGAACAAGAGAACAACTACAATGTAGTTTGTGTAAAGGTGCGAAAATAGACCAAATATAAGAGGCCTAGGATTCGGGTCGGTGTAATGTGATGAGTTTCCAAGAATGAGGTAATGATGCAAATTTGAAGAAAGAGAAAATTAAAGCCTTAGCTTGGGAGTTTTCGTCATTCTTTAGAGTTTAGTTCTGACTAGTCAACCATGTCAAACTCCCCATATATCCATATATGTAATTAATATGTGGCTTTATCTCATTGAATTGCTAAAACTACCAC
Source organism: Salicornia ramosissima (assembly GCA_951394345.1). Taxonomy (NCBI): domain Eukaryota; kingdom Viridiplantae; phylum Streptophyta; class Magnoliopsida; order Caryophyllales; family Amaranthaceae; genus Salicornia; species Salicornia ramosissima. The sequence goes on along the minus strand of OX596240.1, from coordinate 51,295,182 downwards.
GTACTTTTTGGGGTTTTGTTTTTGCAATATCTATCTATCACCTAATATAATAATGCATCCAAACTTATTAGGCTAAATTCTTACTACAAGCAACAACATACCACATTCAATTTGAATTTTCTATAGATAATTAGAGGATTATTTATTGATTGCTACCTAATTAATCTAGCTAGTACCTTATTATACATTTTATTGAATTAATTATTTGAATGGTAATATTATATGCTATAATATATTGTGGTTTATTGATATTGCTGATCATTTTAATACGAGATTCAATTTGTTTTAATAAAAAATATTGTTGCAATTCTTGGCATAATGAATAAATTGTAACATATAAAGTATAAATTTTTATTTGGTTAGCTCCAAACAAAACAAACCAAAAGATTTTCAATAAAAAATTTATTACTCGTCTATAAATATTGTACAACATGCTTTCAACTCGCGCGTCTAAATGTTGCATTACAATGTAGATGGAGATGTATGAGGTTTTTAATTTATCGGCCTATATGATATGCTCTTTTCAACTTTTTTTTCTTACTTCTTCTACGTCAAGAAAAGAAAATGAATGCTTAGGTCCAATAAACAAAAATTAGATTGACTAGTTATCCTTTATTCACAAAATAACTTTAGAAAGTTCTAACTTTAATTTAGGTAAAAATATGTTGAAATGTAGGCTTTAACTGAGCTCAACCTTTTTTATTATGATAGATTAGAGGTGATACGACATGGGTAGTTAGTTTAATAAAAACAAATAAAGAAATAAGGGTTCTTTATAAGAAATTTAAAATGTTAAATTGATAATGATATGATTTTATATGTAGTGTGATTTACCCACTTATTTAGTATAGTTTTATTGTGTTAACCCTGCTTTTGGAATCTGTTTTACCACTAATAAGTTTGTTTAATTTGGAGTGTATTTGTGTTTTTTTTCTTTGTTTTTGACAAGAATTGACTAAAAGACGTTGCGCTTTAAATAGGTCGTAAAACGTCAAAATAAGTGAAGTCAGGACATCAGAGCGTAAGCAGGAATTGAAGCCATGGCAACTTTTGGAGTGAAAAACGAGGTTAAATGGACCCGACACATAGGTGGTGGCCTCGGTCTAACCAGATCCTATTTGTCAGCCTCGATTTATGTGTGTCTTGCAAATTTTGGCAGAGGGATCTCTAAACCCAGCCCTGGTCACATTGGGGTGGGTTCTAGAAGTGCTACGCACTTTGGATTTTGTGCAAGGTTGGTTGAAGCATTCATGCAATCCACCCTTCACCCCGGTACAGGGGTGACGGGCTGCGAACCAGGCAACATAGACTGGAAAATTCACTCATTGCTTGTTGAGGTTTGCAGATTTTACTTGTCCAGCACAACCTTCACCCTGGTATCGTGGTAGAGGGCTCCGAGCCAATCATGCTCTTGATTTTTGTTCGTCAAATCTCGTCAGACTCCACGCCAGTGCTGGGAGTGGTCGCCCGGAATGAGGTCAGTCTCATTAAGATCTACATGATTATGTCAGAAAGATACACTCCTTCATATACTGCTGCATAATTCAGCGAACAAATGAGGATTGTGCTACTTTGTCAAATTAGGTTATTAATCACTATAGTTACATTAAAGAAAATTTTATTTGATTTCCTTATTAGATTGTATTTTAATTGTATTTAAGATATACCTATTACAGATGATGTATGACATTCAATTAATTAATGAAATCTTGTCTTTCCATTAAAAAAAATCTATTATTTTTTTTATAATACTCTGCAATATTTAATTAATTTTATGATACATGTGTGTGTGTAGGGTTAGGTTCTGGTGCGAAATATCTTATTGTGATCGAGAAGGTGAGAAGAAGATAAATACATCAATTATGACCTATAAGTACATTGATTGTAAACTATAAATACATAGAGTATATATATATATGTATATATTGATCTTAGAGTATAGATGCATTGCTTACAAATTTGAAGTAGAGTAATAAGAAACAATTTGATTTAATCTTGAGCTTTTATTTGCTCATACAAGATCATCATTATTTCTCATCGTTCTCACCACAACTAATTTTCTTATGTGAACCTATAAAGCAAGTGATGTGATCCACATAAGATATTGAGATTAATAACAATGAAATGTACATTTAATAGGAAACTTGAGGAGAGGAGAGGAGGGGAATGGGGTTAATTAGATAAATGCGTGAAAAATGAAAAGGAAAAGCAAGCAGAACGAACATGGCATTGCATGGTGAGCGAGACACAAAGAGGCCCCGGACGTTACGAGAAAAACAAGCATGGAGGCCTCTAACCCACTTGAATACTAACCCCAGTTTCGGGACACCCAGAGAACGACCCTTTCCCTAGTCCCTACACGCCAGGCTACATATATACATTATGTACTACTGTATATATTTACATTTTTACAACAACATCAACATTTTATCTACTGTATTATTATTATTATTATTATTATTATTATTATTATTATTATTATTATTATTATTATTATTATTATTATTATTATTATTATTATTATTATTATTTATGCCTCTATGTATACACTAGTAGAGCATCATGTTCAATGTTTACTCACAATATAGTTTGTCAATATCATTTATAGAGTAGTATTGTACATGTCAATGTATGTTTGTTACACATACTTCATTCCTGCTTTCCATAAAAATTGTTCTATTATTGTGTCATTCCAAATTACACATGCACGTTTTAATCTATCAATATATATATATTTTTTTATATATGCATAAACCTATAAAAAGTTGGTTTTTATTTATAATTTTTTTTATAAAAAAAAAAAAACGAATATATACTTGGCTTGGATGGATGTCATTTCCTAAAGCTAAGATTGATGGACATTTTTAGTTAAATTATTTTTTGAAGTAAAACACTATAATATGCAAATAGGACAATCAATAATATAATCTTTTAGAGAAAGTGACAATTCATGAAGTATATCCAATCTATATCTTTAAATTTTCAATCTCTCTTGCAACAAATATTAATATTTTGTCGGCCTTAAATTTATAGGGATATGTTCTATTCTGTTCATTTTTATACCTATATAAGAGTTCAGATAAGTACAAATAAGGTATGTAGAAATAGGAAAAAAAAAAAAAAGGGAGGGGGGGACCCAGAAGGATATAGAGGCCAATGGGTCAACATAGCGTTCTCCCATGCAGTTGTCTTGTTCAGTTCCAACACCCGCCTGTATGTGTGTTTGTTAATTTTATTTATTTGTTATTATTCATTCATTCATTCATTTATCGAGCGATCTCTTTCGCTCATCCATCTCCCTGTCTGTTTTTAATTACTTAGCTTGATGCATGGTTTATATTTAATAATATTTATATATTTATATTTAATATATGATATCTCAGTAGCTAGCTTAGGTACATATCTCAGCTAGTCAGCTCCTTGAATTCATTCCTTTTCAATCCCATTATTATATATATAGGCCAGGATATGCAATACATTGCAGTGTTACCCATACCAATCTATATATATACTACATATACTATATATCTTCGTTCATTCTCTTCATTTTTCTCTCTCATGCATTTTCCATCCTAATCATCAATTCAATTAGCAAATCAATTCAAGCTATATACTATACATATAATAAATTTGTAGTGAAAAGAAACAAATTACAATACGGAGTAAAACTAACAAAAGAAAAGATCCATAAATACACATATATATAGATAATAAAAAAAATGTCTAGCAGAAGATCACGTTCGAGGCAATCGGGTGGTGTTTCGGGCATAAGTGATGATCAGATAGCAGACCTTGTTCACAAATTGCAGCAGCTTATTCCTGAGATACGAGCCTCCAGGAGAAACTCTGACAAGGTATGTATGTATGTATAATTGTATGTATGTATCATGTATGGTATATGATCTTATCTCATCATTGTCAAATTAAAACTATCATGCCTCCCTCCCTCCCTCCCTCCCTCTTGTCCCATATTTTTATGCCTGCCAGTAGCGTAGCTAGCTAGCTAGTATCGTCGTCTATACTACGCAGGTACCTTGCAAGTAGGTAGGAGCTGAACTGAGGAGTAATTTCATGATAATGTACATTATTATTATTATTATTATTATTATTATTATTATTATTATTATTATTATTATTATTATTATTATTATTATTATTATTATTATTATTATTATTATTATTATTATTATTATTATTATTATTATTATTATTATTATTATTATTATTATTATTATTATTATTATTATTATTATTATTATTATTATTATTATTATTATTATTATTATTATTATTATTATTATTATTATTATTATTATTTTAGGTATTTTTAAAATGGTGGGGGAGTTATATTTATATTATATTTATTATGATTAATAAATAGATGTATATTTGTATGGAAGATAATGTATGGTAGTAGAGTAGATATATATACATAGTTAATACTAGTAGTAGGAATTATATTGAAGACGACAAGTATGTAATGAATTGAAGCATATAAAACGTGTGGTGTTGAATAGGCGGTTAGTTAATTAGCTAGGGTATGTAGAAAAGTCACAAGTTCTACGTTAAATTTACTAATTATTATGTATGTATGTATGTGGATACAAATCATACAATGGTTTGTTAGGATATCTATCATATCATATCATATCATATCATATCATATACTATACGATAAAATCTACTAGATAGACAATACATATATATATACATGCATTTATTAGAGCCAGGGAAATAATGGTGCAAATAGATCAGAGTAGAGCTACTAGCTAGCAAACAATCTTAATTGCTTGTGTTGCGGCTCGCTCTACTCTGGGTCTTTTTATTTCTTCTGATCCATTAGTTTCTTATCTTTAATTTGCCCTACATTTTTCCTTAAATTAGCTTCTCATCAGATCTCATAATAAATATAATTTAACCCACTCCATTCTCTACATTTTGGCCTTATGATTGCTTCCACTCTATCTGGTCAAATTATCCACGTGCTTTATTACTGATTCTACCACTCTTGTTCAATTCATGCTTTCTAGGCCAACATCCAGATTCTAGTACAGTTTTATTACTACAAACTATTACAATGGAGAGATGATGACCTTGCTTTTTTTTTTTTTTATATATATAATTATTTTTAATTACGTACTAAATCTAAGTATAAATCAATTTTTAATTACTTTAAATACATTTTTTTATTTTTGGATTTTTTTTCAAAAATCTATTATTTTTGACATAAAATAATTTTCAAAAATTAGAAATATATTTAAAGTAACTAATTTTTTTTTATATAAAATTTGCTAATTAAAAATAATTCAAAAAACAAGCAATCACAACCTTTCATTATACTAGTTGTTGAACCTCATATGTTGCACTAGTGAGTATCCCACATTCCCACATCAAAAGATGAGGAGAGACTAAACTCATAGTCATAAGACTACAGTAAAATTATCACGTCAACATAACTCACAATCTAGCTTCTTTAGCTAGATTGATGAGCAATTGGTTACGTTTCTAATGCATTGTTTTCCGGCCAGTTGAATTTTAAAATAAAATAAAGCATCAATAATATTTCTATATATATATATATATATATATATATATATATATATATATATATATATATATATATATTAATAATATAATAATGAGTTGGTTGTTGTTATTGGGAATGCAATGCAGTCGGCAAATAGGGTTTTGCAGGAGACATGCAATTACATAAGGAGCTTGCATAGGGAGGTGGATGATCTGAGTGACAGATTAGCTGAGCTCCTGGCTTCAACTGACAGCGACAGTGCTCAAGCTGCCATTATTAGGAGTTTACTTATGTAGCTAGTAAACCCAACTATTTTCTAATAATAATCCCCATTATAATATTTAAGTAATTAATTAGCTATTATTATTATTATTATTATTATTTTGTTTTCTTAATTAATTAAATATGCTTCTCTCCCTTCTATCTAGGGTTTGGTCTCTAGCCAGGCCAACAAGAGAGAATGAGTGAGAGAGAGAGAAAAATTTGAGTGTATTTAACTAGCTCTGATCTTCTAGTTCGTTGTACTTAGTTGTTACATTTAATAATAATTAATTTAGTAGTACCACTTCTATGAAAATTCCACATTTCTTACTCCTCCGTTTCTATATTTGTCACATTTTAAATTATGAATACGACCAGAGAGAAATTTTAATCATGAATTTTTTTTATCATATATAAGAAAAAACATACCTATGTGAGAATTCATTAGATTCGTCTAGATGTGTAATTTTAAATACCAATGTTTATATTTTTTTATAGAGTATATGGTGGAAAATATAGACATCTAAACAAGTGTATTGAGAAGTGCACAAAAAATAAAAGTAACAAATTTTCAAATACATATGGATTAGAGTATTATTTAACCTTCTACAAGTATTTTTTTTTAAACTATTGTATCTCCACATTACTCATATGCTTCATTTAATCATCTTTTGTGATTTTACATATAGTAAAAAAATGTGGTTTATTTATGTTGCACCGGTGTAATTGGTTAGATTATAAGTCTCATTATTTTGAAAAAATAACTCCGTTTTTACTTTTACAAATGTTTACATGCGTGTATCAATTGATAAATTACTCCGCAGTGTTATGTTTATTAACGTAACCAATATGCATGCACGGCACTGGCTTTGTCTAAGATTAATTATTTGAGACTATGAGTAGCTTGTATATATTATTGATTGAGGGTTTATTATAACATTTAAAATTGTAATTGACTAATTAAAAAGGTGTTTAATTAATTAAAAATCTTTTATTTTATTTTAATGTTTATTTAATTTGTTTAAAATTGATGGTGACAGTAGCCTAGTACATAAAGGCAAGTTGCTATAGCCCGACATTACAATTAATTAGCCGTAGATGTAATATGTTTGTGTTCATATATAAGCTCTCCGACATCAAAATTGCAAAATGATAATTCATATGAAAGAAAATTTGATGTGGCCCAATCAGAAATATCATATCTTGATTTTTTATGTAATCTTGTGAAAAAAAAACTTACCAAAAACTTAATTAATTAGGAGATATATATTTATCTTGTGTTTTTAAAGTTCTGAATTGATATAGCTAATAATAATTATGAAACCATGCATAAGCAAAATTTGAAGATGTACAATTAAATTAGCAAGCTAACTACAATTCTCATTGTTGACCTATACATCTTAAATTATCCATGATTTATCTCCTGGCCTACTAGTAGCTAGCAGAAATATGGTAAAGCTGATGAAATCAGTGCTTCAAATATAATTAATTAGGATTAAGTTATTATTATTTCCTTTTTTTAAAAAAAAAATTGATAAATAATAAATTGTGTTTGTTTCATAGAAGTGGAGCATTAGTCCTCCACTAATCCACTACTTCATGTTCAAGGATAGTAGTTGCTATTTATTAGGAAGGTTTTGTTTTGTTTTGACAGCCTAAGTAAACAATAATATTCGTTTCCTTACTGCCTTCTTTTCCCCTTTACAATAACGAAACTTGAATTACCAAAACTTATTCATATTTATTATTGGGCATATTATTGTGTCGATGTTACTTAATATTGTTATCTGCTTTAAATGGAGATGGAAATCGGGCCAGGTCGGGTTTATGCTAACTCGTTTGCATTAATGGGGTGAATCCTATTAACCCAACCTAACTAATAAATGGTTTGTGTCAATCTACTTATCTTAGTTATCTATATATACGTGTCATACTCTTTGACCTAAACCCATTGATAACGGATCGGTCGATTTTGTATCGGGCTGATGGGTTGTTGTGTGAGTTTTTTTGTTTTTATAAATAAAGACCAATTCATTGATAAAAGAGTCATATGACATCTATAAATGAGATCAGATCCAACAAATACAAAGAAAATTGAATTAGATAAAATTCTAATTCGATAAAACTACGATCGTCGATGAGATCGAACATTGATCTGATGAATTCCCTCGTCTTTCATCCTTTGCAGCCTTCTACAAGGGGGTCTTGCAATTTGGTGTAGTGTTTGAATTGAATACAACTTAACCCAATTGATTTTGTCATATCGTTTTAACCTATTTATTTTGTCATGTCGTTTTAACCTATTTATTTTGTACATAATTGGATGTAATTTTGTCATGTCGTTTTAACACATTTATTTAAACGAGTTGCTGAATCTCCTCAACCTGACTCACCTAATAAACGTGTGTCGTGTCAATCATTTCAACTAAATAGGTCAAACTATATATTCAACCCAAACCCTTTAATAATGGACCAATTTGTGTTTATCGACAACATTTTTCCTTTATTGACTGCCCTTAAGCTAAGGCATGTCTAACAAAAAAACTAATTTACCATCCGCCTAGTAAATTTTACGACTGAATATAGTTACTAATTAGCAACCGCCTCAAGAGGTCACTAATTAGCGTTGATTTTCGGGCGAAGGCCAACGTTAAATAGTGATCGCTCCTAGCAGTCGTTAATTAACGACAATCAAAGGCAATTGATAATTTGTCTGAGACAAAAGCCGAATAATAACGAATAACGTATTTTTTAGGATTTTTTATTCTAAAACGCCCATCGGTGTGGCCGAAAATTTTAGTGGGCACGTTACACGACCCAAGAAAACCCCTAAAAATATTTCGACCATTTTTTGTTCCGCAGCCCCGGAAGCCCAAAAATAGTGAATTATAGGCTTTGAATTCTGCATTTATGGTGACCAAATCGGAATAGAACCAAATTTCTCGCAATTAATGAACTACACGTCAGGGGTGTACTAAGGGAGTTCCCACAGGAATATTGTCCAAAATATTGAGTGCAGAGCCCTTATACATGACTGACCACGAAAACGCAAACTAATTACGAATCGTTTATTTTTTAGGAATTTTGACTCTAAAAGCCCACCGGTGCGGCCAAAAACCTTAGTGGGCTCGTTACACGACCTAAGAAAACCCCCAAAAATGTTTCGACCATTTTTTGTTCTGCGGCCCTGGAGGAGGCCCAGAAGCCCCAAAACGGTGAATTATAGCCTTTAAATTGGGCATTTTGGGTGACCGGATCAAAATGCCACCAAAATTTTCCCAATTAATCAATCAAATGTCAGAGTTTCCTAAGGGGATTCCTACATGAATTTGGCCCTGATATGAAGCGCAGAGTCCTTATAAGCGACTGACCAGGCCGAATAATAACGAATCACGTTTTATTTGGAATTTGTACCCTAAAACATTCGCCGGTGTGGTAGAAAACTTTAGTGGGTGCGCTGCAAGACCCAAGGAAACCTCCACCAAAGTTTAGACTCTTTTTTTTCTTGCTCCGGAGAAAGCACGGAAGCCCAAAAACGATGAATTATGGCCTTTGAATTTGGCATTTTGAGTAATCGGGTCGGAATACCACCAATTTTTTTCAAGTGACCAACCACATACATGTATGTCAGGGGTTTCCTAAGGAGGTTCCCACATGGATTTGGGCCTAAATATGGAACGTAGAGACCTTATAAGGGACTTACCACAAAAACACTAAATAATAACAAATCGCATATTTTTAGGAATTTTGACTTTAGAATGTCTGTCGGTGTGGCCGAAAACCTTAGTGGGTGCATTGCACAACTCAAGAAAACCCCTGGAAAATTTTAGGCCATTTTTGTTCCGAGGCCCCGGAGCGGGCTCAGAAGCCCAAAAATGGTGATTTATAGCCTTTGAATTCGTCATTTTGGGTGATTGGATCGGAATATCACCAAATTTTTCTCAATTGACCAACCACATGTCAAGGTGTCCTAAAGGGGTTCCCACAAGGATTTGACCCAAAATATGGAGTGCAGAGCCCTTATAAGTGACTGGCCACGAAACGCCAAATTATAACAAATAGCGTATTTTTTAGGATTTTTTTTATTCTAAAACATCAGCCAGTGTGGCCGAACATCTTAGTGGGCGCATTACACAACCCAAGGAAACCACCAGAAAAGTTTCAACCAATTTTTCTCCGGAACCCCAAAGCAGGTCGGAAGCCCAAAAACGATGAATCATAGCCTTTGAATTTGTCATTTTGGGTGACCGGATAGGAATACCACCAAATTTTTCCCAATTGATCAACACATGTCAGGGTTTCCTAAAGGGTTCCCACAGGGATTTGGCCCAAAATACAGAGTGCAGAGCCATTATAAGCGACTAACCACGAAAGCGTCAAATTTTAACGAATCGCATATTTTTTAGGATTTTTTTATCTTAAAACGTCCACCGCTGTGGCTGAAAACCTTAGTGGGCTCTTTGTACGGCCTAAGGAAACCCCTAGAAACGTTTCGACCATTTTTGTTTCGGAGCCCCGGAGCAGGCCCGAAAGCATAAAAATGGGTGAATTATAGGCTTTGAATTCAACATTTAGGGTGACCGGATTGAAATACCACAAAATTTATTCTCTTTGATGAACCGCACTTAAGGGGTGTCCTAAGGGGGTTCCCAAAGGAATTTTGTCCAATATATGGATTGCAGAGCCCTTATACGCGACTGACCACTAAAACACGAACTAATTACGAATCACATATTTTTAAGGATTTTTAACTCTAAAATGCACGCTGGTATGGCCGAAAACCTTAATGGACACGTTGCACGACCCAAGAAAACCCACACAAATGTTTCAACCATTTTTGTTCCGCTGCCCCCTGAGGAGGCCCGGAAGCCCCAAAGTAGTGAATTATAGCCTTTGAATTCGATATTTTGGGTGATCGGATAGGAATGCCACCAAATTTTTCCCAATTGATCAACCATATGTCAGCGTGTCTCTAAGGGGATTCACATAAGGATTTCACCCAGAATACATAGTGTAAATCCTTTATAAGCTAGTGACCATGAAAACGTTGAATAATAAAGAATCGCGCATTTTATTTTATTTTTTTACTCTAAAACGTCCGCTGGAGTGGCCAAAGTCCTAGTGGGCAAGTCATTGGATGAACAAATAAAGGAAAACCCCTAGAAAATTTTAGACCATTTTTGTTCCGGGGCCCGGAGCAAGCTTGGAAGCGCAAAAATGGTGAATTATAGCCTTTGAATTCGTCATTTTGGGTGACCGGATCAGAATACCACCAAATTTTTTGCAATTGATCAACCACATGTTAGGGTGTCCTGAGGGGGTTCCCACAAGGATTTTGCCCAAAATATGTAGTGTTGAGCCATTATAAGCGACTGACCACGAATATGTTGAATAATAAAGAAAACGCGTATTTTTAAGGATTTTTACTCTAAAACGTCTGTCGGTGTGGCCGAAAACCTTATTGGGCGCGTTGCATGACCTAACGAAAACTCCCTGAAAATTTTCGACCATTTTTGTTCCGGGCCCTCCGGAGCATCCCCAGAAGCCCAAAAACAGTGCATTATAGTCTTTGAATTTGACATTTTTAGTGACCAAATCAGAATGCATGCCACCAAAATTTTCTCAATTGATCAACCACATGTTAGAGTTTTCTAAGGGGGTTCCCATAGGTATTTGGCCCAAATTATGAAGTGCAGAGTCGCCCTTATAAGCGAATGACCACGAAAACGACGAATAATAACGAATCATGTATTTTTTTTTGGGATTTTGACTCTAAATCGTCCACCGGTGTGGCCGAAAGCCTTACTAGGCGCATTGCACGACTCAAGGAAACCCTTAAAAAAATTTCTACTAATTTTGTTCCTCGACAACGGAGCGGGGCCAGAAGCCTAATTAAAAACGGTGAATTGTAGCCTTTGAATTTGACATTATGGGTGACTTGATCGGAATGCCACCAAAATTTTCTCAATTAATCAACCACATGTCCAGGTGTCCTAAGGGGGTTGCACGACCCAAGCAAAGCCCTAAAAAAATTTAGACCATTTTTTTCGAGTCCCTAGAGCAGGTTCAAAAGGCAAAAACAGTGAATTATAGGCTTTAAATTCGGTATTTTTGATGACCGGAATGGAATACCACCAAATTTCTCCCAATTGATGAACCACACGTTAGGGGGATCCTATTTAAGGGGGTTCCCACATGAATTTTGACCAAAATATGGAGTGCATAGCCCTCATAAGCGGCCGACCATGAAAACGCCAACTATTAACGAATTGCGTAGTTTTTAGGAGTTTTGACTCTAATTCGCCCGTCAGTGTGATCGAAAACCTTACTGGGCACATTGTACAACCCAAGGAAATCCTTAGAGAAGTTTCGAAAATTTTTGTTCCGCGGCCTCGGAGCAGCCTCGGAAGCCCAAAAACTATGAATTATAGCCTTTGAACTCGACATTTTGGGTGACCGTATCGGAATACCACCAAATTTTTCCAAATTGATCAACCACATGTGAGGCGTATCCTAAGGGGGTTTCCACAGGAATTGATCATGAAAACGACGAATAATAACGAATCAATTATTTTTCCCAATTGATCAACAACGATTTGCATTTTTCAAGCATTCACTATAAATTAACCATAGATTGGTTTATGTTTATCTGCATGTATTAATGGATTATTTATTCTAGTAGTAGCTAGCGGCTCATTATCTCATCTCTACGTCTATCAAATCTGCAAAATATGTTACGTATCCTTTCTCCATATTATGATGGCCATCTCTTCTTTATTAGAAGAGGGAGCTAAAATTCTTATACTCCGTAATTCAGGTAACACCAGTTCTTTCCCATGAAGTGTCTCAAATTAATGGGATAGTGTGGTATAAAAGCTAAAATAGCGCGTTTTTGGTGCAACTGGCAGCACGATTTAATAATGGTGCGGCGCGCTGATAAATAGGAGTTACAAAGTTAATTTTTGTATGGGGTTACAAAGACTTTGTAACCCCATTTAATTTTTTTTAACTAAATTAAACACTTTGTAAACCCACTTAAATACTTTCTAAACCCAAAAAACACTTTGTAAATTGTAACATCGCTTAAACACTTAGTAACCCAAAAAACACTTTGTAACCCCCCAAAAAACACTTTGTAACCCCAAAAAAACTTTGTAACACCACTTAAACACTTTATAACTCAAAACAATACTTCGTAACCCCAAAAATACTTTGTAACACCACTTAAACACTTTATAACTCAAAACAATACTTCGTAACCCCAAAAACACTTTGTAGCTAAAAAAAAAAACACTTTGTAACTCCACTTAAACCAAAAAAACCTTTATAACCTCACTTTATAACCCCAAAAAATACTTTTAACCCCACATAAACAATTTTTAACCCCAAAAACAAACTTTGTAACCCCAAAAACACTTTGTAACCCCAAAAACTCTTTGTAACTCCACAATAATACTTTGTAACCCCACTGTAACTCCAAAATAACACTTTGTAACCCCAAAAAATACATTGTAACCCCACTTAAACACTTTATAACCTCAAAAAACACTTGGTAACCCCACTAAAGACTTTGTAACCCCTAAAAACGGCCACAACATTTGAAACAATGCGGATGCGGCCAGCCGCATATGAGAATTAAGGAGATGAATTTTGCTACTTGGCTATGCCTAATTGTTTGGTTGAGAGAGTTTGGTTGAGAGTTTAGATTTTTGGAGAGAGTTTAGAGTTTTGACCAATCAAAACTCTTATTTGGGTGTTTGGTAAAATAGAGTTTAAAAGAGAGTTTTGTACTAAAAACTCTGATTAAAACTCTCTTTAGAAAAAGCTGTGTTAGGCAGCTTTTTCTTCAGAGTTTTGGATAGAGAAACATTAATTGACTAATTTGTCCACATATTTAAACCTATTAAAACCTAACAAGTTATTTTTAAATGTCCATAAAAGTCATTTTACACAACAAAACTCTAAGCAATCAGCTATGTGTTACCAAACACCTTTAAACAATCAAGTATTTAAATCAGCAGTCAAATCCTATGAATAAAAAGTAATCATCTAACCACAAACTCTAAACTCTTGCCTATTATTCACTAGAATGAGACCAAAGTAAGGCAATTAGCCAATTATTTACATGAATTAGAGATTGGATTAAAACCTGACAAGTCCAAACAGGGGATTTTAGTCCATACTCTATAGTTGGACCGAAATATATAACCCATGGGCCCTAGCTGTAACGACTAACAAAACGTCGTACTAAATATTAGTAGGGAGTAGTTAGGACATGCAACATATATATATAGGTGTGTGAGTGTGTCGTGTGTGTAGTAGGAAGAAAGGAATCAATAAATTATTTTTAGAGGACGCGGAAAATTCAACTCTCTCGCTTGTCTTCCAGCCCAGGAAGGCGCCGCGCGTTTTAATAAAAATTAGAATATTCAAACTTTAATTTCATCACCAGCAGAGTCAGTGTGGCATCACTTTACTTGTCAACTAATCTTTCATTCTTTAGATCTGCATTCCACTTTTACCCTCTCTAAATGATCATCCACACACACACACACAATCATCGTCTTCGTCTTCGTCTTCGTCTTCGTGATTGAGTCAAACCTCGGACAATTGAGCCACACAATCGGCCATGGCGGAAAACCCCGACTCCATCCGAGTCCCTTACATCAACCTCAAGCATTCAACTGAGGTTGAAATGGTTGGCTTCCATCACGATGTTCCTGCTTTTTCTAGGGTTTCTAATGGTGTCGTCGACAACGATTCCCCTTCGATTCACCCGCATTCTCATGATTTGCCATCGCAAAACTGTCCTTTGACCACTTTGGTCCTCAGTTGTACGGTTGCCGCCGGTGTTCAATTTGGTTGGGCGCTGCAACTCTCTCTTCTCACTCCTTACGTTCAGGTCAGCTCCCTCCCTCCCTCTCTCTCCCCCTCTATTGTAAAACTTGTTATATATGGTTGAATGAGTTTTTATGTGATTGCAACGTTCTTTGTGAGATTTAATAATCACATAATTGTTACACATGATTCCATTACTCGAATTGCATGGGTGTGATCTTAGTTTTTTGTGTATTGAGTTCATCAAAGTGGTGCAATGGATTCTATCTGATCTGCCTCCTAATTGACGATGATGATATCTTTTTGTTACACCTTTAGCCTGATGATTTGTTAGGAAATATGGTTCAGATGGGAAAAGTGAAGGAATTAATTGATATGAATTTACTGAACATCGTCACACATCGCTAATTCTACAAGCTGTCTGTAATGGCAGATACACATCGTTAATACTGCCAATTGGTCAAACAAGCCCATTATTGAACGTGTGAGCATATTGCTAATAGCACCACAGTGAGGCATGAGCTAACTATTATATGCAAATCTTGATGTGTTTAAATCATTGCAAAACTCAAACTTACATTATTGACGCCTAACAAAATACATGATTCTTTGTATTATCAAGGAGGGGAGGTCAATTGGCTGCAGTCTTATAGAGCATACTTTAGCCCTTTTTTTTGGGAAAATTATCATTTGCAACCTTTAGTTTTGGCAAATTATCATTAGAAACTATTTTTTTTTTAATTATCATTTTATTCATGTATTTTTATCTTTTTCCCATTCATGATGTTGACGAGGATTTTAGGCTTATTACTCAAATTGTTAGGTTAATTATTTGTTGTTTATCATGGTTAGTTCTTATTTTTCCTCCTAAAATAAAATCACTTTCCCTTCAAATGAAAGCTCTAGCCCTTATAATGTAAAATTTTAGCTTAGACATTTGCTATTCAAGCGTAAAATTTTCACTAATGTCATGAAAGGGAGATAAAAACATGTGGTCATTTTTATTCAAGCATAAAATTTTCGCTAATGTCATGAAAGGGAGATAAAACATGCGGTCATTTTTTATAATTTTCCAAAATAAGCTTACAAGTTATAACCAAGATTATTTATTTATTTTGAACATATTGTAATGTGTTTATAGTAGTAGTGTCGCAAAGAAATTCTAAGAGATTAAGTGTCTTGGAGCTTTTGGAAGAACTATAGAAGTGACATTATTGGGGACAAAAATTTTAACGAGTCTGGAGTTTCTCATTATTAAACCCAAAACTGTTGTGTGTGGGGCGTGGGGTATTATTTAGTTACTTTCTTTCTCTAAAAATTGTTACATTCGTATATTAAGATAAAGAGTCAAGACTTTGGTATTTGTTGTCGTTATCGTTGAGTATCACATGCTTACCAAGTCACTGTTAGGTCTTTCTCTTGCAAACATGTTAATGTGCAAGGCAAGCCGAGTGTTGCTGTTGATGGAACTGTCTAAGGGAATGGTAGTCCCTTTTCGGAAGTAGGGATCATTTATTGTTTCATAATGTTGCTGATAGAAAAGGTCTTTTATATTGTCCATGTATGATCCTGTATGGTACTTGATGAATATTACTATTAAGGTAAAGTGGAATGAGCTTTGAGACAGATGAAGATATGTAAAGTAGTAGATTACTTGGATGTGATGGAATGCCGAATATTTGTAGCAACGTGGGTGCCTATGGTGGAAGGTCTTTTTGGTTTGCAATGGCTTTTACTGATATTCTACAAGTTATGTTACTCAGACTCCGATATCCATGTCCGACACAGGCATGTGAAGTGAAATGAAGAGTCCGAGTAACACAGTGTACAAGTTTGCTAACTTGTGAAATAAATAGGTATCGAGCATATGATTGGATGGCGTATGTAATAAGTGAAGGGTATTAAGATGCTCATCCAGGGTCTCTCAGGCATTTGATGGTCTTGTACTAATTAAAATCGCTCCCTAAGAATTTAGAATTGTGGTATGATGTAAAGTACAAACTTAATTCCACATTACATTTGATATCATCTCAAATAATGTGGAATGGTTAACATCTTAATTATCACAAATTTAGCAAGAAAGAATAAGAACAAGGGCAATATTAATTATCTCAAATTTGAAATGCAAAGAATAACAGAAACAATATGAATAACTAGTGATGAATTCTTCACCAAAACAATTAGTATAGCCTGGCCACTGCAGTGCCAAGTGCCAACAGCAATTTGCACAGCCTACTGCCTCACATAATCATCCTCTGTGGCTGAATTAGTCCTCCACTTTTCCCAGTTCCCACTGGCAGTACACAAACAGACACGAGATTCTTTTAATCACCTTCCTTAGCTATGAAACAGGGGAGATTAATGCAGGAAACTAAAAATCTTAAGTTAACTTAACAGTAAAAATATCCCTTCCCTCTCTAACTGTTGTATCCCTCCTCCCCTATCTTATATTGGATGAACTCTCTGCCATATCTTAATGTGCTTCTCCTTTGTTCTTTTTACTCTTTTTCCCGGGAACAATTGATTCACACTTTTCTTGTTTATCAAAGCATTGATTCTATCTTTTTCCCCTTGAAGATTGGAAAGCCTATTAAATGAAGAGTTGATGCTGATAGTTGCATTGAATTTGCAATAAAAACAATAAAACAGTGAATATAGGAGAGAAGACATGATTGAAAGAGAGAGAAGCTTTAAATTTTTTCTTTAATTACGAAAGGAAAACTCAGGCTTCAACTCTATGTAGGTACAATATAGGCCCTCTGAAACATTGGAGCATTGTGTTCATATGGGGATGACCAATAAGTATATATTTCAAAATACATTTTGGTTGAGTGTATAATAAATCGTAAGCATGTAATACATTTTGGAACAGTGTGTAGGCTTTGACATGTAAGTAGTTTTTATCGATCAAGGTGTATCATATTATTGGATGCCTATAGAATTTTGATGTTTGGAGAAGTAGGGGTTGCTGATGGCTTTTGTTTGAGTTATTAATGATGTGTTGAGGTGCTAAGAGAACGATGAGGACAAATAATAATAATATATGTTCATATCAAGCCTTTTTTTAAACCATTATATAGCTGGATCAGTTATATTTTCTATTATGAATGGGCTCATTGATTGTGTTTATGGCTGATGTTATCTTAGTGTATGGCATAAGATTAAGCATCAATGACAACTAGAGATTTGGAGGGATTCCTTGAATAAAAGTGTTTGAAATTGAGTTAGATTAAGATAAAGGACGCGGTTATCTCTAGGAAGATAAGGAAAATGTTTAATCCACACAACAGTGGGAAGTGGCAGTTCATGGAAAATAGGTTGTAACATTTGTATTGATGTAGAATTAATCCATTGAGGTAGGTCAATCATCTAATGCGGTTGGGAGATATCTTGTGATTGTTGTGAATATAAACTCTAAGTGGTAAAACGATGGATTTACATGGCCCAAATACTGCTAAAATCAAGCAAAAATGGGATGAATTGGTACTCTTGAGTATGTTGTTGAATCGTGGCCATTTAAAGAAGAATTTGAGAGTTGTATCTTGTAATATAAGTTATGAACCTCAGGTCTTTTGTTATAAATAATTAAAAGCTCAAAGTCAATAAAATAGCATTCTCGATGTTGTTGAATGATGGTCATTTAAGCAAGAGTCAATTTCACAATTTGTAATCTTATGGTTGCATAGATGTGAATGCTTCACTCTTTCCATAAGCGATATTGTTAAAGAACAAAATGATAGGATGTTGTGTGAGTTGAACATTATTGAAGGCAGTACATTGTTTAGTTGTAATATGGTAGTGGGATGCACTCTTTAGGGGATATGAGAAGGTCTTGCTAAGTGATGATAAGAAAAGAGACCTATGAATAATTGGGGTGAGGTCATTAACATCATAGCCGGTATGACTTTACCTAGAGATTGGCATGACTCTTGATAAGAACTTGTTTAGTTTTAGGATTTAATCCATTGATATGAATTACGAGGTCATTGTATCCCCATGCTTTCTATTTTTGGGGTTATGGCCATTTTCTTTTTGACTAAATGTATCTGAACTTAATTGAAATGCATTAAACTAATTCAGACTCGGGACAATAGATATAAGATTATTAGAATAGCTACATAAAAATATTGGAAAGAACACTAATTAGAGGCACATGCACATTAGAATTAGGTATTGTAATTTTTATTGTCAATATTACTAGTTTTGCTACCAAACATATTTCACCATTGTTGTGCTTTGCTCAGAATGTTTAAGGGTGCTATGGTTTCTTGATGATCTACCTCTTACAACAAGCCAAACTACCCTAAGACTTCCAGAGTGGTTTTGGAGATTTGAGAAGGTAGGTGTGAAGTAGTTTTAGAGGGAAAAAAGTAATGGTTATTTGTAGAATGAGATTTGGCATATGTTCATAAGTTTGATGGCAGTGAAAGAATAGTAGAATGGAAAGGATCCTTGAATTACAATCTAAACTTATATGTAACATGTGGCGGACGTCAAGTTGGAAGATTAATGGGATGTCTCAAAGTAGTAATAAGTGGGCTTCATTCCTCAAGTCTATTGCTACTATGACTATGCAGTCTACCACCTTTCTATAGTTGTTTTTTTTTTCTCCTTCTTCCACTTTGAGTAGCATCTTAAGTATTTTGTGGTCTTTTACACTAGCTAGGGGATAATTTTGCATAAATATGGACTTCCCTGCTCCTTTCTCATAGTGGGATTTGGTTCTATTTCATTTTTTTTATTATTAATTAAGCTTAAATTTTAGGTTTCTTCATTTATCTGCTGTAAAGTAATATTAGCTAAAATCTGATTTCATTGTTTTTGCAGACACTTGGAATAGGACATGCATTTTCTTCATTCATCTGGCTTTGTGGCCCTATTACAGGTCTTGTGGTAAGTAACGGACAAATAACACTCTTATGTGGCCTTTTATCCGCATTAGTTTTATATGCTGGCTTTTTTTCTTTGCAATGCCTTTTGTGAACTCCTCTGCAATGTCGAGCATTCCTCTGTTCACCATTTTTTTTAAGGAAGATTCCTTGATTCCTTGTCGTAAGTCACTCAAGTAAGGACCTGCTAGTGTTTGTTTTAATATGTTTCACTAATTTTTTTATTGAATCAATGACAATTCTACATAGAAGTTTCTAACATATAATCTTTAGAACTTTGACACATATACTGATTGGGTTGGCTACTATGCTAACTACATTAATTGTTTGTTTAGATAGGAGGAAGTGGAGACAAAGGATGGGAAAGGAAATGAAGAAACAATTTGGGAGAAGGAGGGGAAGGGAAGGGAGAAATACATTTTGAGATTTAAGAGTGTTGATTTGGCCGGATGCTACTTATATTGAAAAGGGTGTTGTGCAAATGTGTTCGGCAATATAGAAATCTAGGAATACCTTTATGGCTTAGTTTTGAAAGGCGCAAGGCACATCAAAGCGCACACAAATGGTCCCTGGAGCCTAGGCGCGACATGCAAGGGGAAGGCACATGCCTCTTCTAGATGAGGCACATTTTTTTTTTCTGTACTTTTTTTTTCCTTTGGTTGTTAATATTGACCCAAAAATTCCTAAGAATTTTAGTAATGATCAATGTAAACCCAAGGTAGGTCTTAGTTTGAAGAAATTTCAAACATTCTTCGATTTACATTTACTACTCAAATCTAAGCTATTTTTCTTAAAGTGGAAAGGTGCGCCTCACTAAAGACATTTTGAGTCGCACGAGGTCCGCGCCTCTCATATTTGGGTGTGCCTTGCCTATTTAAAGCCAATGTCACGGAGTGTGGGGGCAAAGTGCACCTAGACGTGCCTTTTAAAGCTAAGCTTAACGGATGGGATTAGAAACGAAGATAGAATTATAGCCTTCAGTTCTGGCCGATCGTGATACCGTTCTGGCCCCGTCACCGTTTTCCCCGAAATTCGAGCATGTGGTCCGGGGTACCATCGAAGGGGTTTTATGTATGTTTTCACCTTCAGATCGACACCGTTGCACCCTACACGCCCGTTTTTCCGCCCCCAAACGAATGAGTGTTAGTTGCATTTTCGGCCCATCAAACGACCTCAGTTGCTCATTTCCACTTGCGTAGGGTCGTTTTGTGACCCAGAAAACTCCCCATATGATTTTCGGCCACTTCAATTCCGGGACCCCAGAACCCTCAAAAAGCGTGAATTTATACCCTCAGCTCTGGTCGTTCGGGATGCCGTTCCTGGCCTCGTCACCGTTTTTCCCGAAATTCTAGCACGTGGTCCAGGGTACCATCGCGGGGTTTAATGTCTGTTTTTACCTTCAAATTGTCAATGTTGCACAAGGATGCATGGATACTTCCATTAGGTAGCCGTACCTGTGTCAGATACCTATACGATAACGATACTTCATAGATACCCGATATTTCACTCTGTTTTTTAATTATATTTTACAAAATTATTTACCTTATTTTAGTTATTTTTTCCGTCTTTCTTTTATTATTCTTTGAAAAGAGGTTTATCATTTTGCTTGATTATTTTTGTTATTACGACTATAATTTCAATGTTACATTGAATATTTTCATAAAATTTCCTATTTTTATATATTTTATGCATTATTTTCTTATTCGTACCCGTATCCTTAATTTTAAAAGCGACGTATTCCGTACCCGTTTTGTACTCGTTCTCGAATCCGTACCCGTATCCATGCAACCTAGATGTTGCACCCTACACGCCTATTTTTCCGCCACCCGAACGAACGGGTGTTAGGTGCATTTTCGGCCCAACAAACGACCTCGGTTGCTCCCTTCCACTTGCGTACGGCCGTTTTATGACCCAACAAACCCCCATATGATTTTCGGCCACTTCTTTTCCCTTCGTTTCTAGCTGTTCAGGATACCGTTCTGGGCCCCGTCACCGTTTTCCTGACATTCGAGCACGTGGTCCGGGGTACCATTGGGTTTTTTTTTGTCTTTTTTCAACTTCGGATCGCCACCGTTTCACCCTACACGCCCGTTTTCCGCCACCCGGACGAACGGGTGGTTAGATGCATTTTCGGCCCATCAAACGGCCTCGGTTGCTCCTTTCCACTTGCGTAGGGTCATTTTATGACCCTACAAACCCCCCATATGATTTTCGGTCACTTCCATTCCGGGACCCCGGAACCCTAAATAAGCGTGAATTATATACCATTTAGTTCTGGCCATTCTGGATGCCGAACCGGGCCCCGTCACCGTTTTCCTCGAAATTCGAGCACGTGGTCTGGGGTACCATCGGTGGGTTTTATGTTTGGTTTCACCTTCAGAACGCTACCGTTGCACCCTACACACCCGTTTTTCCGCCACCCGAATGAACAGATGTTAGGTGCATTTTCGGCCCATCAAGCGGTACCGGTTGCTCCTTTCTACTTGCGTAGGGTTGTTTTATGACCCAACAAACCCCCATATAATTTTCGGCCACTTTCATTTCGGGGCTCGGTACCCTCAAAAAGTGTGAATTGTAGCCTTCAGTTATGGCCGTTCTGGATACCGTTCCCGGCTCCATCACCGTTTTTCCCGAAATTCAAGCACATGGTCTGTGGTCCCATCGGGGGGATTTATGTATGTTTTCACCCTACACGCCCGTTTTTCCGCCACATGAACTAACGGGTATTAGTTGCATTTTCGGCCCATCAAACAGCCTCGGTTGCTCATTTACACTTGCCCAGGGTCATTTTATGACCAATCAAACCCCTATATGATTTTCAACCACTTCCATTCCGTGATCTTGGAACCCTCAAAAAGCGTGAATTATATCCTTCAGTTCTGGTTGTGTGGGATGCCGTTCTGAGCCCCGTCACCGCTTTCTCCTAAATTCGAGCACGTTGTCCGGGGTACCATCAGGGGGTTTTAAGTCTGTTTTCACCTTCAGATCGCCACCGTTGCACTCTACACGCCCGTTTTTCTGCCAGGAGAACGAACGGGAGTTTGGTACATTTTCGGCCCATTAAATGGCCTCAATTGCTCCTTTCCACTTGCGTAGGGTCATTTTATTACCTAACAAACCCCCATATGATTTTTGGCCACTTCCATTACGGGTCCCAGAACCCTCAAAAAGCATGAATTATAGCCTTCAGTTCTGGCCGTACAGGATGCCGTTTTGGGCCCTTCACAGTTTTCCCTAAAATTTGAGCACGTGGTTCGGGATACCATCGGGGGGGGGGGGGTTATGTTTATTTTCACCTTCAGATCGCCACCGTTGCACCCTACACGCTCGTATTTCTGCCACCAAAACGAACGGGAGTTAGGTGCATTTTTGACACATCAAACAGCCTCGGTTGCTCCTTTCCACTTGTGTAGGTCGTTTTATGACCCAACGAACCCCCCATATGATTTTCGGCCCCTTCCATTCCGGGACTCTTCAACCTTCAAAAAGCGTGAATTATAGCCTTCAGTTCTAGCTGTTCGGGATGCTGCTCAGGGTCCTGTCACCGTTTTATCCGAAATTCCAGCACGTGGTCCGGGGTACCATCGGGGGGTTTTATGTCTGTTTTCACCTTCAGATCGCCACCGTTGCACCCTACACGCCCCTTTTTCCACCATCCGAATGAACGGGTGTTAGGTGCATTTTCGGCTCATTAAATGGTCTCAGTTGCTCCTTTCCACTTGCTTAAGGTCTTTTATGACCTAACAAACCCCCAATATAATTTTCGGCCACTTCAGTTTCGGGACCCTGGAACCCTAAAAAAAACGTGAATTATAGCCTTTAATTCTAGCCGTTCGGAATGCCGTTTCGGACTCCGTCACCGTTCTCCCCAAAATTCAAGCACATGGTCCGGAGTACCATCGGGGGCTTTAATATCTATTTTCACCTACAGATCACCACCGATGCACCCTACACGCCCGTTTTTCCCCCTCCCGAACGAACGGGTGTTAGTTGCATTTTTGGCCCATCAAACGACCTCTGTTGCTCCTTTCCACTTGCGTAGGGTCGTTTTATGATTCAACGAACCCCCCTTATAATTTTCGGTCACTTCCATTCCGGAACCTCGGAACCCTAAAAAAGCGTGAGTTATAACTTTCAGTTCTCGCCGTTCGTGATGCCGTTTCGGGCACCGTCACCGTTGCCTCAAAATTCGAGCACATGGTTCGAGGTACCATTGGGGGATTTTATGTCTGTTTTCTCCTTCAGATCGCCACCGTTGGACCCTACATGACCGTTTTTCGCCACCCGAACGAACGGGTATTAGGTGCATTTTCGGCCCATCAAACGACTCCGGTTGCTCCTTTCCACTTGCGTAGGCTCGTTTTATGAGCAAGCAAATCCCCCATATGATTTTCGGCCAATTCCTTTCCCTTTGGATCTGGCCGTTCGGGATGCCGTTCCGGGCCCCGTTACCGTTTTCCCCGATATTCGAGCACGTGGTACGGGGTACAATGGAGGGGTTTTATGTCTTTTTTCAACTTCGGGTTGCCACCATTGCACGCTATACGCCCGTTTTTCCACCTCCGGATCGAATGGGTGTTAGGTGCGTTTTTGACCCATCAAACGGGCTCTGTTGCTCCTATCCATTGGCGTAGGTTCGTTTTACGACCCTACAAACCCCCATATCATTTTCGGCCACTTCAATTCCGGGACCCCGGAACCCTCAAAAAGCGTGAATTATACCCTTTAGTTCTGGCTGTTCGGGATGCCAAATCGGATCTCGTCACCGTTTTTTCCGAAATTCAAGCACGTGGTCTGGGGTATCATCGGGGGGTTTTAAGTTCGTTTTCACCTTCAGATCGCCACCGTTGCACCCTGCACGCCCGTTTTTCCGCCACCCGAACGAACGGGTGTTAGGTGCATTTTCGTGGCATTAAACGGCCTCGGTTGCTCCTTTCCACTTGTGTATGGTCATTTAATGATCCAACAAACCCCAATATGATTTTCAGCCACTTCCATTCCGGTTCCCAAAACCCTTAAAAAGCGTGAATTAGCCTTCAGTTCTGGGCATTTGGAATGCCGTTCCGGGCCTCGTCACCCTTTGCTCCGAAATTCGAGCACGTGGTCCGGGTTACTATCGGGGGTTTTATGTCTGTTTTCACTTTCATATCGCCACCGTTGCACCCTACACGCCCGTTTTTCCGCCTTCCGAATGAACGAGTGTTAGGTGCATTTTCGGCTTATCAAATGGCCTCGGTTGCTGCTTTCTACTTGCACATGGTCGTTTTATGACCCAACAAACCCCCATATGATTTTCGATCACTTCTATTCATGGACCCGAAACCCTCAAAAAGCGTGAAATATAGCCTTCAGTTCTGGCTGTTCGAGATGCCGTTCCGGGCCGCATCATCTTTGTCTCCGAAATTCGAGCACGTGGTCCAGGGTACCATCGGGTGGTTTTATGTCTGTTTTGACCTTCAGATCTCCATCATTGCACCCCACATGCCTGTTTTTCTGCCACCCGAACGAACGAGTGTTAAGTACATTTTCGGCCCACCAAACGGTCTCGGTTGCTCCTTTCCACTTGCGTAGGGTCGTTTTATGACCAAACAAACCCCCCATATTGTTTTCGGCCACTTCGATTCCGGGATCTCGGAACCCTCAAAAAGGGTGAATTTTACCCTTTAGTTTTAGCCGCTAGGGATGTCGTTTCGGGCCGTTTTCCCCGAAATTCCTGTGGTACCATCGGGGTTTTTATGTCTGTTTTCACCTTCATATCACCACCGTTACACCCTACACTCTTTTTTTCGCCACCCAAACGAACGGATGTGAAGTGCGTTTTCTGCCCACTAAACGGCCTCAGTTGCTTCTTTTCACTAGCGTAGGATCGTTTTATGACCAAGCAAACCTCCATATGATTTTCGGCCACTTCCATTGCGGGACCTCGGAACCCTCAAAAAGACTGAATTATAGTCTTCAGTTCTAGGCGTTCAATATATCGTTCCGGTCTCCGTCACTGTTTTCCCCGAAATTCAAGCATATGTTCTGGGGTACGATCAGGGGATTTTATGTATGTTTTCACCTTCAGATCGACATTGTTGCACCCTACACGCCTTCAGTTCAGAATGCCGTTCCGGGCCCTGTCACCGTTCTCCTCGAAATTCGAGCAAGTGGTCCGGGGTACCATTGGGGGTTTTATGTCTGTTTCCACCTTCAGATCGCCACCATTGCACCCTACACGCCCATTTTTCCGCCACCCGAACGAACGGGTGTTAGGTGCATTTTCGGCTAATCAAACGGCCTCGGTTGTTCCTTTCTACTTGCGCATGGTCGCTTTATGAACCAACAAACCCCCCATATTGTTTTCGTCCACTTCCATTTCGGGATCCCAGAACCTTCAAAAAGCGTGAATTATACCCTTTAGTTTTGGCAGTTCGGGATCCCGTTCCGGGCCCTGTCACTTTTTCCTCGAAATTCGAGCACGTGATCCGTGGTACCATTGGAGGATTTTATGTCTGTTTTCACCTTCAGATCTCCACCGTTGCACCCTACATGCCCGTTTTTCCGCCACCCGAACGAACGGGTGTTAGGTGCATTTTTGGCCCATCAAACGGCCTCGATTGCTCCTTTCCACTTGTGTAGGGTCGTTTTATGGCCAAGCAAACCTCCCATATGATTTTCGGCCCCTTCCATTCCGGGACCTGGGAACCCTCAAAAAGCGTGAATTATATCCTTCAGTTTCGGCTGTTCGGAATACCATTCCGGGCCCTGTCATTGTTTCCCCTAAATTCAAGCATGTGGTCCGGGGTACCATCGAGTGGTTTTATGTATGTTTTCACCTTCAGATCGACACCGTTGCACCCTACATGCCCGTTTTTCCGCCACTCGAACGAACGGGTGTTAGGTGCATTTTCGGCCCATCTAACGGCCTTGGTTGCTCATTTCCACTTGCGCAGGGTCATTTTATGACCCAACAAGCCCCCATATTATTTTTGGCCACTTCCATTTCGGGACCCCGGAACCCTAAAAAAGTGTGAATACCCTTCAGTTTTGGCCGTTCGGGATGGCGTTCCGAATCCCGTCACCGTTCTACCCGAAATTTGAGCACGTGGTCCGGGGTACCATCGGGGGGTTTTATGTCTGTTTTCACATTCAGATCGCCACCGTTGCACTCTACACGCCCGTTTTCTGCCACCCGAACGAGTTAGGTGCATTTTCGGCCCATCAATCGGCCTCGTTTGCTCCTTTCCACTAGCGTAGGGTCGTTTTATGACCCAACAAACCCCCATATGATTTTCGGTCACTTTCATTCCGGGTCCCAGAGCCCTTAAAAAGGGTGAATTATAGCCTTCAGTTCTGGCCATTCGTGATGCCGTTCCGGGCCCCATCATTGTTTTCTCCAAAATTCGATCACGTGGTCCGGGGTACCATCGTGGGGTTTTATGTCTGTTTTCACCTTTAGGTCGCCACTGTTGCACCCTAAACGTCCGTTTTTACGCCATCCGAACGAACGGGTGTTAGGTGCATTTTCGCCCCATCAAACGGCTTCGGTTGTTCCTTTGCACTTGCGTAGGGTTGTTTTATGACCTTACAAACCCCCCATATAATTTTCGGCCACTTCTATTCCGAGTCTTATGGTGGGGATTGCAATTATTAAAAATAAGTGAAAATTTGTGACATTGGTTTGGGTATATGCAACATTGTTTTCAACACGCTTTAGTTTGGGTTATAATAAGTTGAGAGATGCTTTATCTGATCTGGATAGAAGGTAATAAAGATGATGTGAAAAATAAAATCAAGTTGGATGAACGTATAACACTAAAGAGAGGTAGATGGAGGATAAGGTCTTTGTGGACGCTTGACAAGGAGCTATCTCTTGGATCATTTGTTGTGTTTCCTATTTGGTAAAGGGTCTTATGTTTGTGGTTTCGTGATTATTCTATTGATTCTGTGTTCAACAATCTTGAGCTCTTTTTACAGTTGTGCTGCTTTCTCTATATTATTGGGTTTTTGAAGGGAACAAAATGGTAAAGGCAATCTAAACATGTGTCCCTCATTCATTTTCTATATTCACCTAGAAGCACTTACTTGTCAATAGCTATCCACCACTGTATTAGCATACATTTGGAAACATTGGTACAGATTGTGTGGAAGTAATTATGGTGCGCAATATACTTTTGGATAGAACCAAGCTTGGGGAATTGTCTTGACCACCTATTCTCTGTAGTATTTAACTAATGTACGTATATAGGTTGTATGAAAAGGCTATGATATGATGTATTTTGGCTTATTCTGTCAAAGTCGACTTCATCTTGTTTCAGGTTCAACCATGTGTAGGTATCTGGAGCGACAAATGCACTTCTAAGTATGGCAGAAGAAGGCCCTTTATTCTTGCTGGATCTCTCATGATTTCTGTTGCTGTGAGAACTTGTAGATTTTGAGTTTTGTTATTTATATGAATTTTTGTGATTATTAATTAATTGCTGAGTTGAAGCCTTGTACTTTAGGTCATAATCATAGGCTTTTCTGCAGACATTGGATTTTTGTTAGGAGACACAAAGGAGCATTGCAGGTTACTACTGTCTCTCTCTCTCTTTGTTTTGTGCGTGTTTGTTTGTTTTTAGCCTTTATTTTTTTTTCTTTTCCTTTCTATTCACTTACTTTCTTGGCAGAACTTTCAAAGGTACTCGAACAAGGGCAACACTCGTATTTGTTGTTGGTTTTTGGATGCTGGATCTTGCTAATAATACTGTGCAGGCTAGTTATTCTAACTTTAACGATTATATTAGTTTCTTTGTCTCTGAATCATATTCTTTTTAGCATTTCTAGTGTAACAGACTAACAGGTAGGGGAAAATGAAATTGATTCATTTTTTTTAATTTCAGGGCCCTGCTCGAGCTCTTTTAGCTGATTTATCAGGTCTGATATGCTGTTTTTCTCTTTTCCTCACTTTATTGGTTTGGGAATTGGGATATTTATATGAAATTCTCATTTTTTTTATTATGCTTCTCGTGCAATGTGCTTGTGTATATTATGATTGTAGGACCTGACCAACGGAATGCTGCAAATGCCATTTTCGCATCCTGGATGGCTGTGGGCAACATTTTGGGGTTCTTATCTGGGGCTAGTGGAAATTGGCACAGGCAAGGTTCTTTGTTCTTTTTGCTTTAGTTTTTATTTGAGATATTGCACGTAAGAACCATAATAATGTTTGGCACAAGTTCATTTTGAAACATTTGGGGGATAGATAAGGACTAATGGGGGCCTCATTTCTTAAAATGGAGTTTGATAGAACGTTGTATTTCTTGAATCTAATCTTGCATGTCGTGTTGAACTTTATATGTAGTACTTTTTATTATGTAGTATCTCTCATAGAACCTTTGGATCTCATTTTATGTTAGAAGTAGAATTTGGAGAACTTTTCACTTGGAAATATATGGCTTTCCAATTTTGAGTACGTTTTTTTCCCCAAGAAGACTTTTAGAGAAGAGTGGAAAATTAGGCTAATAATAGATTGTCTTTGAGCGTACATAAAGTAAGAAACGAACTTGGTCTTTTTACCTAGACTAGATAGTATTGCAAGTAAGGGTAGAGGGTTAGATACTAAGCAATAGAAATGTTAATTATAATAAGCTGAGCCAGACTCTTCAATTGAAACAACTAAATGAAAATTGTAGAACTATGAAATGAACAAACTAAAATAGGATCTCAAGGTAACAAAAAAATAGGGCTTTTGTTCAATCTACGGTATAACACCAAAAATTTAATATACAGTTACAAACTTACAATAACAAAGTTCAATCATTCAATTGTTCTACATCTTCTACAAGGATCATCTTCTCCACCCTCTCTATCTAGTGTTAGTGGCAAATCCTGCCAGGAACCTAGGATCTTCACTACCTTTTTTACTCTTCCATGCAAATTATCTTACCTATATCAGTGGCTATATGTTGTCATAATCTACCCTCAAAATAAAGTTTGTTCAAAAATCTTAAAAAAAAAAAACACAACAACAAAAACACCTTATCACAAAATCACTTAAATAATGAATGAGAAAGACAAATAGATATTACTCTCTTTTAACGACTTGTCCTTTTTTGTTTTAGACCTAAACCTTTATTAGCCAATTTAATCTTATTCAATTCCTTGCGTTAAGATATGAGCATCTCAGCATTATCCAAAGTGGCCTGGCTCTGAATATCATTTAGTAACACCTTATATAATACGAGTAATATTCATAGCTTTCTAATTTTAAACATTGTGTATTAATTTAACTATCGTAAAAAAAAAAACTTGTTGGTTCAATTATAATGTTAAAATAATGAGTTATTGTTTTAGTTGTAATTATGTCAATTACTTTCAGTTTTGTTTTAGTTCGGTTTGGTTAGACCAGATTGGATGAATTCAATTCGGGTATTTGGGTATCGATTCATATCTATTAGTTTCGAACCTTTCGTTTTGTTTTCAGACCGTTTCGGGTTTTGGTCATAATTCGGATTACCTTTTAGAATTAAAATCAAATATTGGATTGGTTAATGTAAGATATTTGAATCCATGTCAATTTTTCTTGCTCAGATATTACTTCCATGTGAAATGATCGCTAAATTCAAGTGAAAAATAGATACCAACACTACTTCATCCCATAAAACATCTTCGAAAATCCTGTTTTTTCTTTGAGAAAACTATCTATTTCAAAGTTTAACATGCATAGGTAACATGCACCACTAAACTATTCCCTAGTTGAGTTTTAATTCATTATGTTTTTCACCATTTTGTTAACGCTTTAGTGTATACAACATGCACTGTTGCTTCTCCTGTTGCTCGCTTTATAGTTCTAAAACTAATTTACTCTTTTCATTTTTCATTTTTCTAATGTTTGTATGGTAATCATGTACAGTTGGTTCCCTTTCCTGACAAACCAAGCTTGCTGTGAAGCCTGCGGAAATTTGAAAGCAGCATTTCTGGTTGCTGTGGTAGGTTATGTTTCTCGCCAATTGTTTGTATACGCACTCGTGCTTGGTTGTCTCCGAGAATATATTAGATGCATAACATTTGACCAAAGTTTGTGAGCATCTTTTACTTGTACTTGCCATTTTTCTTATTTTATATGTTGTAAAATTTTAACTTAATTCCCATGTTTCTCTTGCTTTTATAATTGATATAGGAGCATTTCATATAAGGGTTATATTGTCCAGCACTTGCACAGAATGTTGCTTGCGTTATGAATTAATGATGTTAGGCCTGTTCTTTTGGACTCCGTTAATCTGAACTGAATTGAATCGAGCTGAATCCTAGAGTCATCAGGAACTAAACTGATCTGAAATTTTAAGTCCAAAAGAATAGGGCCTTAGTTGGATTCCCAATCTTTTATAAGAATACTTTTTCACAACTTTCATAGACGTGTTGGTTTTATGTATGATTAACTTCACATGAATATATTACTCTCCCTTTATTTTATAAATACCCAAACCTTAATGAAGGGGATACTTAAGGAAGTTTTTTGCAGTTATGTTCTTTTTTTGGAGAGAAGTTTAGTTTATTTTACATTGCTTTCAATGGTATCATGTGAGCCAATGTCTTTTTTTTGGTAAGTAAGAAATATATTAAAAAGATAAAAGAAACTTCACAACCTGATAGCATTTGAGGAATTGAGAAACCTTCTAGGAAGCAGCCCCCCCCCCCCCCCCCCTCTCCCCACACACACACACACCAAACCTAAAACCTCAACAAAATTGTGGCTTGGCAAAGAGCAAAAGTGGGACTATGCAATCAAATTTCATGAATCCAATCTTTGTCTACACTCTTCATTTTCTTTCTTATCAACGCTTTCGTTCTTATTCAACTACATCTTTAACATATGAAATCAACCTGTCTATACATTGAACCTTATTATTCTATAATGCATCATTCCTACTCCTCCAAATGCAGTAGATATATGCTGCATGGTAGCTAGGACACCTGTTTTCTAAACCTTGAGGCTTTAAAACGATTTTGAATCCAAAGTACCTGTCGTTGCAAATGTCTTGATTGACAATTGCATCTTAGCCACTTAAATAAATCCTGAATGCACCTAGAGCTGTAGTGAAAATCATCGAACAAATATTTATGTGTGTTTCCTCATGCTCACCACATAATAAGCATTCTGCTTCATCAATGATGCCAATGTCTTTTTAAAATTTTATTACGAAGTATATTTTTTTGGGCACTAAAGAAATTACTAAGTATTTTTTTTTTTGTTAGGGATAATTTGTGAGGGCTTGATGTTGTTCCAGGATCCTTTTAGAATCAGTTAAGTTGCGTTTGTAGTGTGAAAAATTGATGGATGGAGGAGAGAGTAGAAAATGTTCCTAGTCTTTTCTTACTACTTGGTCTCTATTAGTTATAGCTGATGAAGAGCTAACTATCAGCAGTATATACTATAATTTGGGTGTTGTTATTTGTCGCCCCACAATTACTCAATATCTCCCCCAAAAAAATGAATTTCCTAAACTACCTTATTTAAACCCCTCCTCACCAACATCACACTAACACCACCACCACCACCACCACACTAACCCCACCAGCCCACCTCTCTAGAACTACAAACTGATCCAGCAGCAAAAGAAGAAACAACTTTCTTTTTTCTTTTTTTTTTTTGGCAAAGAAACAACTTTCTGATTGACACAACTGCTACACTCAAGTTCTGGGTAATACAATATAATAAAAAAATTAAAAGGAAAATACAACAACTTAACACTCCAATATATATCTTCAATTCCTCATCGCAGAATTAAGACAGAGTGATGGACTGGAAAATCACAAGCCACCATGGCCTTCTCAGAATTTCCCTATTAGGTGAATTAAATACAACCTTGACTCGACATTTTAACTTAACATTATAAGGGTTTAGCCAAGGTTCGTCCTAATAGGTTCCCTTCTTTGACAATATAATGTGTCTCTTGGTGTCCTTGTGTAGGTAAGATATTTTTTTCCGACTTTTGTGCCTAAAGATATTAATTTTGTTGTTGAATGTTGGCTAGAGAGCTGTGCAATTCAGATTCTGAGAAGACTTGTGATACTGTTAGTTCTGTTGTTTCTGTTTGTCTCTCTTTTTTTGGGGGAAATATTGCAGTCAATTTCAGTTCTTGATTCAGTAGGAAGAAATTTTTGACTTTTGAGATTGTCAAAAACATGCATAAATCGGTGTAGTAAATGTTTGATTTAACTAAAACTTACCATTTTTAGCTCCTTAAACATAGCACTTACGGCTATGTATAGCATTTCGCTTAATTTCCTTTTATTTTTTTTTGTTGGGGGGGGGGGGGGGGCGTGCGGGGGAGGCTTTGAGGGGCTTCTTTCAGGCAATTTATTGTCTCGCCCTTCCTTTATCATGCTAATTAGGCAAGCGGAATACATAGGCCTTTTGCATTCTTTCAGGCAATTGCATTCTAAAGGTTTTAGAGATTATCAATATCATACAAATGTTTGTTCAAAAGATATCACTATCTTGATTACATTTGAGTTTCTAAACCTAGTGTTAAGGCTTTTTTTTTTAAAAAAATTTTGCTTACCAGGTAAGAAAAGCCGGCTACCCTCTCTTGTAGGGTAGGATTTTGTTTTCTACTCCATCCGAAATTACTTGCCCCGTTCTCTTTTTCACATCTCTCAAGACACAATTTTAAATAAAAATATCTTTAACTACATATAATAAAAAGTTATAAAAATTATATATTTGAAAGTACATGTTGAGACGAATCAAACTAGTTCCATCATGACTATTTTTTTTCTTGATATACATAAAACTAGAAACAACCAATGTTTGCAAGTGAACAATACCACTTTTGGGAATGTAGCAGGTAAATATAGACAGAGGGAGTATGTTAAAATTGCTAGTGATATTACTCTCCGTTCTTCTTTTTCCATAATCCATCATGTATTGAGGCTATCTCCATATGACCTATCTATCTAATCACTGCTGTGATGTGAGCTATAAGAATAATAAAAGGTTTTATTTCTAATGCATGCAGGTCTTCTTGACACTTTGTACACTCGTTACTCTTTATTTCGCCAAGGAGGTTCCCCTGGAAGCAGGCTCATCACAGAGGTTATCAGATTCTGCTCCATTATTGGATGATCCTCATCAAATCTCAGCAGATAAAAAGCCTCTTGATAATAGTTCCCTGTCTTACACTGAGATTGATCAGCGGAATATAGTTGATCATGATCGAGGTTTCAATGATGGACCTGCTGCTGTTATGGTCAAGTTGCTCACCAGCTTAAGACATCTACCACCTGCAATGCATTCTGTGCTCATTGTAACAGCTCTCACCTGGGTATGCCTTTCTTTCCCCATCTTTCCTTCTTTCTAATTTTTTAATAATTTTTTGGGTAACTTTGGGCTGCGTATAACTATAAAAGTATTTAACATACTTCCTAGATTAGTATTGAGGGCTGCATATAGCTTTTTCCTTGTTTTTTTTGGTTGATGGGAGTTTGGATTAGGGTTTCGCGATGCATATATTTGGGTTATCTGACACCATCATACGACTCCGATACATGTCTATTTATCAATGGTTTAAGCTAGCATCTGGAGTCTCCGCCTCGCCAAAATGATGTGTTCACCAGATCTTGTTTTGGGCGATCTGCGTCCATAATAAAACTCTACATGCATCCAGCTTTTTTCCTAAGGACTCCCCATCACCCAATGACTCTACCTCGGTGTCCAAGACATTTTCATTCCCGATCCCGAGCCTGTCTTTATTTTATGGAGATTGTTTCTAGGGCATGTTTTTTCTCTGTCTTTTTAATAATGGCTTATGGGTGCCACCGACAGGCTTATCGTTTGTTTTCAGTTGCTAAAACAAAGTACAGTGCCCATCAGATGGACTTTTCATGTCTGTGTTATTTGGTGTTTTGGGCCATCTGCCTTAATCATACAATTCTAATGCGTTTGGAAACCGATATGGGGGTTCCCATCACCTAATGACTTAGCCTCGCTATCTTGAGACATGTTCATTATGCATTTGGAATCCGATATGGGGTTTCCCATCAACGAATGACTCAGCTTCACTATCATGAGACATTTTCGTTTCCGGGCCCAAGAACCTCGAAACTGTGAATTATAATCTTTAGTTCTTTTTCCACGACTTTTATCATCGTATAAGGGTATCACCTTGACCCTCAATTTTTTTTTGTGTGTGCTAAAATAAAGTATTGTGCCCTCAGAGGGACTTTTCGGTGTCAACTCATGTGGTGACTAGTGTTTTTGGCCGTGTGTCTCCATCACACGACTCGTTCAGAATCCGTCTAGCTTGATCATACGAGTCAGATGCATCCGAAATCTGTATTAGGGGCCGATTTTTTTTGTCCCGTTATTTTATCATGGGTTCGTCTAATATTAGGTGTCGAAAGAAATAATGTCCATTCTTGAAGGATTTTTCAATGTCTGGGTTGTGTGGTGTTTTGTGCCACTCAACTCCATCATACGACTCCGATACATTCCAAATTCATCTTGCTCCTTGTCACCTAATGACCCTAACTCTATGTTTCAGACATTTTGCTTCCCGACCTGAGATCCTTGGAAAGCATGGATTATAACCTTTCATTTTAGCTTCAGGGAAGTCATTCCAAGAGAAGTTTGTTTTAGGGTGCGAAAACAAAGTGTTATGTTTTCTAGGGGGACTTTTCGGTGTCCAGGTCGTCTAGTGTTTTGGGACATTTGGCTCCATCATATAACTTCGTTGTTTCCAAAATTCGTCATGAGGGCTTTCCATCACTTAACGAACCTGCCTTGATGTCTCTAGTTGTTATTCTCTGGCTCTAAAAGCCCCGAAAAACGTGTTTTATATCCTTTGATTTTGGATTTTAGGGGGCCATTTTTTTTCCGGCTCTGCTTTTAGCATGGGTTAAGGGTATCGTTGGAAGGCTTTTCGTTTGTTATTGGGCTGTAATATTGTTCCCTTTAGAGGGACACTTTAGTGACTGGGTTGCGGTGATCTCAATCATATTACTGGTTTCCGAAAAATGCGTATCCTTCAATATTACATGTACTACTCTAATCCTCAAATAGTCACATGCATCCTTTTTTTTGTTTTAACCGTTTTCTGCCGTTTTGTGGTGTTTATTGATTCACTCTCTCTGTCTTCTATGTATGTATGCATGCATGCATGCATTTATGCATTCATATTGGAAGTTCTAGTTCGAAAACCATGAATTCCTTGTGTTAGAAAGTGGTGGGAATTTCTCGTTAGACTTAAAAGATGGAGAATAGCATAGCTAGCTATCCTATGTGAAGAACTTGTAATGGAGTTTTGGGCTGGTGTATATTTGATGTGAACTACAACTACGGATGTATGTTGTCCTTGTTACAATTGAAATTGGGAAGTAGATGAATGTTATTTTCTTGAATATACCTTCTTGAAAAGTTAATTACTTATAGTTTTTATTGTGGATTTTTAGTGTGTTTTGTAAGAGAACTCCCCAATTTCCATTTTTAGGTATGACGTTAATTACAATATTTTAAGGTGATGTGTATTTCCTGTCATCTATGATAATTTCCAAATTTATGGCATGCAATACATACTATTGGTAACTTTATGTGTTGCATTGATTTTATATAACTTTCAAAGTCACGACCCTTCCATTCTTACTCGTTTAGCCTTCCTCTCTCTTGATAAGCACCAATGTGCTCCAACGAAGTAAAGTAGCTCATTGTCTTATAGAGGACTTTCCAATGATTATTCCACACAAAGGGCGTTGCTCTCTAATAGTCCTTAACGCTGCACAACTTTATTTGCTC
Organism: Salicornia ramosissima; assembly: GCA_951394345.1. NCBI lineage: Eukaryota > Viridiplantae > Streptophyta > Magnoliopsida > Caryophyllales > Amaranthaceae > Salicornia > Salicornia ramosissima. The sequence goes on along the minus strand of OX596240.1, from coordinate 51,258,911 downwards.
AGCTCTAATAATTTTCTTGAGGATTCTTGTGGCTTGACAATCTTCCATAATGTTTTTAACAATTTTCATCATTCTTGTGGCAGAAATGTGTTTGTTATGTTGGATATGTGGGGATGCAAGAAAGGATAATAAGGAATGAGATTTCTATAGACAATAAAGTGAGGGAGAATCAACTAAGATGGTGTGGTCATGTGAAACGAAGAGAGTATAATGCACTGGTAAGGAGGCTTGAAGAGTGGCAAAGAAGAGACAAAGTGAGGGGTAGAGGAAGAACAAAGTAAACATGAGGAAGGGTGGTTAAGAATGACATGAGTTTGTTGGGACTAAAAACAAAAATCTAATGGCAAATAGGGAAGATTATAGGAGGATATATGCGGATGACTTTCGCGTTATATAAAAGTAGGCTCATGTGAGAAATTTAGTTTTTGTGAGAAGGATGAGAAACAATCACAACCCTTTGATCAACAAATGAATGGTTAAGATCAAATATGATTCATGTCTAGCTGACCTCAAAATATTTTGGAAATAAGGCCTGGAGACTTGTTCGTTTATATTTGACACGGTTTCATGCAAAAACTGGCCCTGTTCCCATATGCCAAATATCGACTTAGGACCCTGTCTACTATCATCAATAATGTTTTTCTGGCAATATTGGCATATTTTATTTCATGTTTGCACTACTTTGACTTTCACATAAATTATTATACGAAGTAAATGGCATAGGAAAGATAAGAATACATGTTGCTAGACCAGTATGTAAAATGTGTAGAAAGAAAATGGGTTATTACTTGTAAGACAATCAATTTGAAACGTATTAGAATTGGAAGGACAGCTATTGTGAACCAAAGGGATTATGAACTATTCACTTTTTTTATTGTGTGATTTATAGAAGAATTTCAGTTCTTTACAGTATGTAGCACAGAAACTTCTCCTAAATTACATATTCCCTTTTCAGCTAAACTAAGGGAACCTCAAAGGCCAAAATGTTTGAAGAAATGGTTAACATTTTCTAGCTGATTATGGCCATGAAATTGCCCTAAATATGATAATTCAGACATTTAAATTGAAGAACAAAGAGGATGAATGAATTTTTAATGTCTCTTTCGATCCAAGATGGTCAAAATAAGTTGTGAAAATCTCTTTATGATAAAAGTTATTGATGTCCAATGTCCATAATCCCTTATAGTTTCCAGGAAAAAAAAATAAGTATATTAAACGTAAAATGTTTTTCCATTTTCTTATTTTCAGCAATTACTGATTTCCCGTTTCTTCCATGCTACTCAACTTTAGAGCTAAATATAAGGTTGCTGAAACATGTTCTTATATGCAGGTTTCCTGGTTTCCATTTTTGCTTTTTGATACTGATTGGATGGGAAGAGAGGTCTATCTCGGAAATCCTTCTGGAAGTGCCTCCGAAATAAAAGCCTACGATAAAGGTGTCAGAGAGGGTGCTATTGGTTTGCTAATGAACTCAGTAAGAGCTCATGATTTTCTTTTTGGACTTTGGCTAATGCAATTACTGTGACATTGGTCTTGGTTACTGGTTTTATGTAGAAATGGTCAGTTTGGCTTTTATTTTTCACTTTCTAGCAAGTGCTTATAATTTTGTTTCATTTAAATTTCTGTAGGTTGTTCTTGGTGTGGGCTCTTTTCTAATTGAACCCATGTGCAGGAAAATGGGGACTAAAGTTGTATGGGCTCTCAGCAATTTTGTTGTATTCATCTGCATGGCAAGCATTGCTGTTATCAGTTTGGTTTCTCTCAAAAGTTATTCCCAAGGTGTTCAACATGTGATTCAAGGAACTTCATCAACCAAGATTGCAGCCCTAGTTATATTTGCCATTCTTGGATTCCCTCTTTCTGTAAGACATAGTTATCTGGATTTGAATATTTTCATTGTTCCATTTTCTGAAAATAAAATTGTTGTTGGCTAATGATGTATAAGTTGTTTCCTCGTATTCTTCTTTGTATGTCAGGTAACATATAGTGTACCTTATTCTGTCACAGCCTCCCTTACTGCCGATTCAGGAGGTGGTCAAGGTATGTTTAACAGTAGCCCATCATAAATATATGATTAGTTTGAATGCTATGTTTCTTGACTCATGGTTATTTTGTTGGTGTAGGATTGGCACTTGGAGTTCTGAATCTTGCTATTGTTTTGCCCCAGGTAAGTTCTGCTTACTTCGTCAATTACTTCCCTATTTTCGAACTTGTTTTTTCTGAGTGTAGTGGGATTGACTTGTTTAGTTATTTGTGTCGAGTGTAGTGGGATTGACTTATTTAGTTATATGTGTCAAATACTAAGTTATTAACTATGCCATGTAATCCATTATTGTACTAATCTTTTTCTATACATTTTTATTTTTTGTACCATTAGACTTTACTGGAAATGAAATTCTAACTGCAATTAAAATCATACCATCTAGAGGTGGAAATAGTTTGACACGAGTACACGACATGCTAACATGACATAAAATCGATCTGTTATTAACGGGTTTGGATCAAGAGGTTTGACCCGTTTAAGGACACGGGTTGACATGACCCGTCATGTTTATTAAATGGGTCGGGTTATGATTGAATGGTCTCAACCCGTTTACACTTAAAACAACCAGCCAACCTACCTGAAATCTACCTGTTATTAACAGGTATGTTATTTGCCAAAAAAAAAAAAGAAAAACAGGTTTGGGTTGACAAGTTTGACCCATAAATAAGCGGGTTGGCATGACATGATCCATGTATTAAAAGGGTCAGGTTAGGGTTAATGGGATTCAACCCATTTAAACGTGTTGACACAAACCCAACTCAATTAGACCCAATTCCCACCTCTAGAGTTGGCTGCCAATGAAAATTTTGCATCTTTGTCATGACCTGTCAAATAATGTATTGAAATCTGAATAATCCTGGCTGGATTGTAATTTTTGTGTCCATATACATGCATATTACAGAATTGGTGAGCATTGAGGAAAGCTTACTGTTTTAGGAATATATTTTAAACCAGTCTTTGCTTGTTTGTAGATGATTGTATCACTTGGTGCTGGGCCGTGGGATGCCCTATTTGGTGGAGGAAACATACCTGCTTTTGTTCTGGCTTCTGTAGCTGCATTTGCAGCTGGTATCATTGCGACATTAAAGATGCCTAATATTTCTAGCAGCTTCCAGTCGTCTGGCATGCATGTTGGTTGATTGATTTTTGTTGCAGTGAAGGCTTAACAATTGTATGATTTTCAGCTGCCACGAATTTCTACAAGTGAGAATTGGAGTAATTCATTTACTCGTACATGCAGCTTATCCTACCACAAAATTTTGCTTTACCTCACCATTCAATTCACTTATTAGCCTCGGCTTATGTAACTTACATGGAAGATACGCGGCAATCATTTGTGAAGAAAATTACACATATACAAGGTGCAGTGGGAAGTCCATTCCATGAAATGTTACCTTTACCCACAAAAAGGAAGGATTAAAGGGAGTGTACTCTTCATACATAGGTGATATATTGTAAATGGTTCTTTTTCTCATATCAATTTTTTATTTTGAAAAGGCTCATATCAAACTTTTAGGGAACTCATTTTGTAGCAATTTTCACATCAATAGAAAAGCGGTTTGTGTTGAGGATGATACTTGTTGCGTTGACATGTAAAATGATACAACTCGAGAGATCTATCCCCCTTCCAGTCTTTTTTATAATGGGTTAAGGGTAGTACCGGAAGCTATTCATGTATTTTCGGGTGCTAAAATGAAGTATTGTACTTTTTCGAAAGAATTTTTTGCGTTTGGGTTGTGCGACTTATAGGGCCATACTGCTCCATTATATGACTCTGGTCCGTTTGGAATCTATGACTCTGATGCGTTCGGAATCCTACCTACGGGAATCCGGATTGACACCCAATCACCATGCTTGGTTTCTACATTTTCATTGCCCTTTATCATTTATTGCCCATCACCTCTATTTGTTTTATCAAGATTAGTTCTTTAAATATTATAGTATAATTTATTTTTTTTTTTTTTCGAAAATCGTGTAAAGTGATACCATTAAAAAATAGAGATATTTAATACGAAGATGAAAAAAATAAAGTAAAATAGGTATAATTTATGTTAGCCTCACATATATAAAAAAAAAATGAAATAATTTCTCTGTGCCTACAAGATTGTTACATATTTCATGTGCTTTAAAGATTTTTACATTTTCTTCTTGAGTAATGTGGTCCACAATATTCTCTCTCTATCTTTTTCCTAATACTCTCTCTATCTTTTTCCTCTTACCCAATTATTATTTTCTTATTCAATATAACTCGTAATAAAATAAATAAAATAAAATAAAAACGCATATGTAATTATCACCCTATTTAATACAACTCTTAATAAACTTAAAAACTCATAAATATCGACTAGTTGAGTATATAAATAAATATTAGGGGTGGTGATTTGGCCCATGTGATTTTCACCCACTTCTATTCCGGGATCCCGTAACCCTCAAAAAGCATGAATTATAGCCATCAGTTCCGGCTGTTCATAATGCCTTTTCGGGCTCCGTCACCGTTTTTTCCGAAATTTGAACACGTGGTCCGATGTACCATGGGGGTTTTATGTCTGTTTTCACCTTCAGATCGCCGCCGTTGCACCTTACACGCCTGTTTTTCGCCACCTGAACGAACGAGTGTTAGGTGCATTTTCGGCCCATGAAATGACCTCAGTTGCTCCATTCCACTTGCATAAGGTCGTTTTATGACCCAACAAACCCCCCATATAATTTTTCCCCACTTCCATTCCAGGAATCCGGAACCCTCAAAAAGCTTGAATTATAGCCTTCATTTTTTGCTGTTCGGGACGCTGTTCAGGGCCTCGTAACCGTTTGCTCTGAAAATCTAGCACGTGGTCCGGGGTACCATCAGGGGGTTTTATATCTGTTTTCACCTTCATATCGCCACCGTTACACCCTACACGCACGTTTTTTCGCCACCTGAATGAATGGGTGCTAGGTACATTTTCGGCCTATCAAACGGCTTCGGTTTCTCCTTTCCACATGCGTAAGGTCATTTAATTACCCAGCAGACCCCCCATATGATTTTCACCCACTTCCATTCCGGGGCCCCGAAGCCCTCCAAAAGCGTGAATTATATAGCCTTCAGTTCTGGCCGTTCGTGTTGCCATTCCGGGCCCCGTCACCGTTTTCCCCGAAATTTGAGCACGTGGTCCGGGGTACCATTGCGGGGTTTTATGTATGTTTTCACCTTCAAAAAGCTACCGTTGAAGCCTACACGTCCATTTTTCCGCCACCCGAACGAACGGGGGGTGTTAGGTGCATTTTTGGTCCATTAAACGGCCTCGGTTGCTCCTTTCCACTTGCGTATGGTCGTTTTATGACCAAACAAACCCCCATATGATTTTCGCCTACTTCCATTCCGGGACCCCGAAACCCTCAAAAAGCGTGAATTATAGCCTTAAATTCTTGTCGTTCAAGATGCCGTTTCGGGCTCCGTCACCGTTTTTCCCTGAAATTCGAGCACCTAGTCCGAGGTACCATCAGGCAGTTTTATGTCTATTTTCACCTTCTAATTGCTACCTCTGCACCCTACACGTCCGTTTTTCCGCCACCCGAACGAACCGGTGTTATGTGCATTTTCGGCCCCATCAAACGGCTTCGGTTTCTCCTTTCTACTTGCGCTGGCCGTTTTATGACCCAGAAACCCCCCATATTATTTTCGCACACTTCCATTCTGGGATCCAGGAACCATCAAAAAGCATTAATTATAGCCTTCAATTCTTGCGGTTCGGGATGTCGTTCCGGGCCCCGACACCGTTTTCTCTGAAATTCGAGCACATGGTCTGGGATACCATCGGGGGTTTTATGCCTGTTTTCACGTTCAAATCGCCACTGTTGCACCCTACACGCTTGTTTTTCCGCCACCCGAACGGGTGTTAGGTGCATTTTCCGCCCATCAAACGACCTCGATTGCTCCTTTCCACTTGCGTAGGGTCGTTTTATGATCCAACAAAATCTCCATAAGATTTTCGCCTATTTCCATTCCGTGACCTCGGAAGCCGTAAAAAAGCGTGAATTATATATAGCATTCAGTTCTGGCCGTTCGGGATGTCGTTCCGGGCCCCGTCACAGTTTGCACCAAAATTCGAGCACGTGGTCCGGGTTACCAACGGGAGGTTTTATGTCTGTTTTCACCTTCAGATCACCACCGTACACGCTCGTTTTTCCGCCGCCCGAATGAACGGGTGTTAGGTATATTTTCGTCCCATCAAAGAACCTCAGTTGCTCCTTTTACTTTATGTAGGGTCGTTTTATGACCAACCAAACCCCCACAGTGAGTTAGCCACTTCCAATTTTTATACACTCTACCTTACCCACCATAAACCCCTCGTAGTATGTAAATAAAAAGTAGAGTGACTACCAAAATGTGAAGTGGCTAAATTATCACAACCCAAATACGGAGTATCACAAGTAGATTAAAGAAATACGGAGCAAGGTTGTTGACGAATCACTGTCAAAAGTAGAGAGAAGGGTGACGCTGATGCTGATGCTGATGCCAAGGGAGAAAAACAGGCACATGGGGATCTGTGCTAACTGAACATACCAGAAGCAGGAAACCATGTGGATGGGAAGATTCTGTTCTTTCTCTTCACTACTGTATTTTTTTTCTTGTTAAAAATATTGGTTTTTTTTTTATTTTTTTTTATCACGGAGTAATTTATTAGAAAAATCAAGTTAAATTTTTTAAAAAAGTGGAATTTTAATGTTAAATTTTATAAAGAACATGGTTCCACCCAATTCCTATATTGGATGCTTCCACCTAATAAAGTCATGTGATTGCCCTAAGTCTTGCTTTGTCTTTATTCCTTAAAAAAAAAAAAAAAAAGGGACAAAAGTACTCCCTTTATTTTATTTTATTTTTACCTTTGATTTTAAAAAAAAATTAAGTGTTTTTTCTTTTCTGTTTAAGATCAAATGAGCAAATAAAAAACAACATAGAGCGTTTATTTTATTTTATTTTTGGAAACCTTCAAAATACAATCATAACTTTTAAAAGAATCAAATTGAGAGATACGTAGTTTCTCTATTTATTGAGAGAGGTTCTATTGTAACTTAGTCGACTCAATTTAACTAACATCATCGGCAATTGAGGGGATAAAAAATTCTCCTGGATGGTTGCGACGAGGTTCAAATCAAAGATCTCATCCCTGGTGTTCAAAAATTTTATGCCACTGTGGTGCAAGCCTCAACTTCATACCATAACTTTTTTTTTCCATGGTTAGATAATGGGTGAGGATATATGCATTCCCATATTCCCCAATACACTTCAAATTTTTTTTCCTGAGTTTTTGGGATTTGAGGTTTAAAAGGAAAAAAAGGGGAAAAAAATGGAGTGTATCGTGTATGGGGGGATATGGGATTGCGTATTTCACCTTATGATAGGTTGAACTCTAGTTTGTATTTTCTCTCATGGTTACCAAGGTAAGATACACTGGATTCTAGTTTTTTGTAGTTTCTTTTCCATGATAAGATACGTTGCATTGCCCGGTGATTTAGGCGAAAATATTCGTTGTTAGTGATAAATAAAGTCCGCACCTTGAGAATGCAAAGGTGACTACTCTAGCGCTCATCTTAATAAAATACACTGACGTAGCCAAAGAGGGGAGATGTGGGGACCACTATCCATCCCAACTTTTTATGAAAAAATCAAGTTAAAAAACCAAAAATAAAAAATTTTACTAACTGCAATATAGTTTATCGATCGCTTGGCGGTGGGTAATTTTTTTTTTTTTTTTTTTTTTTGCTTCTATTGTAACCTTAAGTTGATCAATTTATACTTCTATTGTGTTTGCATGTTTTTATCAATGATGTTTATAAATTCATGATGTTTAGAAAATTGTACAGAGCTTAAACCTTGATTTCTATGAGTATTAGGCTATTAGCTACTTTTATTTGCTATCAATCTATCCTTACATTGCTATCACGAGGTGTACACAGTGTTGTCAAATTCATACCCGGACATTTCAATTTATTTAATTTGATTATGATTTTGGTCTGGTTTTGATTTAAGTTTCTGATTGTTTGATTTGAGTTTGTAATTTCCAGTTTTATATTGTAACTTCACTTTGAGTCTAATTTGATTGCTTTTAGTTTCTGATTTTTTGAGTTTGTAAATTCTGGCTGAGTCTAATTATTTTAGTCTGAATTTTGTGTTTTTTAGTTTGATTTTTCAATATTTGTATCATTTTCTGATTATTTTGGATTTTTTCAGTTTAAATTGGTAGATTAGTTTGGTTGTTTTAGTCTGATATAAGCTATTTTTTTAGTTTGATATGTGAATTTTTGGTTTGATTTTATCATAATATCCGATGTAAGTACTCCACACCCCCATTTTTAAATCTTGGAACCACCAATGTCAAATTACGTCCGAAATTATATATCCAAATTATTTTAGTTAAATTATTGAAATCTTCCCCATGTTTAAAAATCTGTACGCCACTTATAAAATATTGTACATCCCTATTTAAAGTATTAATACAGTAGTAGTACTGTAGTAGAATATGTCAATATGGTGTTTGTGGGGCCACAAATTAAAGAAAATTTGGAATGATGCTATTCCAGAAGGATACATTTGCATGACAACCGCATTTTAAATTAATACCATACCCTCCATCATCGTGCGCAACTTAAGTCTAACTTATGCTTGATCTTTGTTGGGGGAAGGTGTACTGTGTCTCTGAGGCGGGCCGGGTTGGTTATATGGGGAATACCATACCCTCCGTAACATAAAACTTTCAACAATTGGTTTTACACGCATTTTGAGGAAGCGATTTAAGGGTGTAAACGAAGGAATTAGTCAAAATGGTTTTAATACAAGCAAGAATGTGATTATAAGTTCCTAATATTAAAATTATATTGACTAATTCTTTCGTTTACACCCTTAAATCACTTCCTCAAAATGCGTGCAAAACAAATTGTTGAAAGTTTTATGTTATGGAGGTAGTACATAGCATATCATGTGTATTATTCTATTGATACATGCATGTATATGTTTGTACTCCCTCCGTCCCTGTTTTTTTGCAACATAGTACAAAAGCAACTTTTATAAGAGAGTGTTGAAAAAGGGTGGGTGATTAATATTTTTTTGTCATTTTGTGAAAGTAATTAACAAATATAATGACCCATGTGGGTCAGCAAATAAGGAAAAAATAAAGAGGGAAAAACTGACAGATTTAATTTTGGAGGCAAATTTTACCAAATATTTGAATTGGGAAAAGGGGGGAAATAAATTTTGGAAACCTCCAAAATTTTCCCTCTCACCACTTTTCCCACCCATTTATTTCAACATTCATTATATATAGAGGGTTCAATCATTCATTACAGCAGAACTTAAAAAAAAAAAATTACACCTTCCATTACAACCCCATTACATCCTCCCATTACCACCACCATTACAGCCCATTTCAACAATCCTTCAATGATTACCACCATTACAACCCATTAACAAAAATTACAGCTTGTATAAAAAAAAATTTACTCTCAGAAAAGTTTCATCATTGAGTATAAAGGAAGATGACAGAATTAGGCTTAGGGGATTTTTATTCAGCATCTTCCTCAAGTGCAGCATCTGTGCAAAGTTCAAGGGTTGATATGAGTGAGCAACAAAGAAAGGACTGCATGAATGAGCTGCTACACAAGGCAGAAGGAGACAAGCTTCCAACAGGAACACAAGCAGAGCTGGCCCAGAAGTATGGTGTGAGTAGGTGGACAATTTACAGAATATGGAAGTCTGTGAAGAAGAGTCTCACACAGAGGCAGCAGCTTAGGCCATCCAAAAATTATAAGGGGAATGTTGGAAGGAAGCGTATTGCCGTTTCTGAGCAAGAAATCATGGAGCTGCCCTTGAGAAAAAGATGCAATATCAGATCACTTGCATCTGCACTAGAGGTTAGTAAGTCATCTGTTCACAGATTAGTTAAGTGTGGAAAAGTGAGAAGACATAGCAGTACATTAAAACCAGCACTCACACTTAAAAACAAAATCCAAAGACTTAGGTTTTGTTTTGAACAACTTAATCCAACCACTGTCAACACTGAACCAAGGTTTAAAGACATGTTTAATGTGGTTCATGTTGATGAAAAATGGTTTTTAATGTCAAAAAGATCACAGAATTTTTATCTTGCACCTGGTGAAATCAATCCACATAGAACAACCAAACATAAAAGTCACATATGCAAAGTCATGTTCTTAGTAGCAGTGTGTAGGCCATGGTTTGGAGAGAATGGGGAGGTCCTCTTTGATGGAAAGATAGGTTGTTTCCCTCTCACAGAAGCTGTACCAGCTAAGAGAAGCAGTAGGTTAAGACCAAGGGGAACCTTAGAAACAAAACCCATAAAAACCATAAATCAAGCAGTCATAAGGGACATTTTTGTAAACAAATTACTGCCAGCAATTAAAGCCAAGTGGCCATTAGGTGGAGATGGCAACATATACATCCAACAAGACAATGCAACCCCACATATTATGAATGATGATCTAGATTTTCATAGAGCAGCCAACAGTGACGGTTTCAACATTACATTGTTGTCACAACCACCTAACAGTCCAGATTTAAATGGACTAGACTTGGGTTTTTTTAACAGTATTCAAAGCATACAACACCAACAAATGCCAACTACTGTGGATGAGCTAGTTAATGCAGTTCATTATGCGTTTGAATGCATGGATGCTAAGGTATTGAACAAAGTTTTCTTAAGCTATCAATATGTGATGAGGGAAGTCATGAAAGTTGGTGGGGGAAACAATTACAATCTACCACATGCAGCCAAGGACAGATTAATGAGGGAGCGAAGGCTGCCTACAGCAGTTGAAGTACCAACACAATTAATACTACAAGCAATGAGGGATTTATTAGTGCAACATGCAGAGTATCAGGCATCACTTGTTCAATCACATAATGTTGAACCAATACAGGCAGAACAAGTGGAAGAACAACAACCTGCACTTGAAGAAAACAATGGCAACCAATACTATGCAGTTGAAGAATATACACACAATGAAGTTGATGCCTTGCAAGCTGAGTTGGGGGAATTACACATCATCTAATGAAACAAAAAGTTTGGTCTTGTTGGTACTAGTTTTTGGTTGGTTTTTGGATTGTATATAGCATGTGATGTCAATATGGTATTACTAGATTTAAGTTTGAATGAATGTTGCATGCATATGGTAAGTCAATATGGTAGACAATTAGGGGCTTAATCATGTTGATATGCTAAGTGATCACATCCTTTTGAAATTTGTAAGATGTGACAATTTCGCATATCATTTTGTATTATGTATGAAAAAAATGCATTTCAAGATATTATATCTAGTACACAAGACACATTGAAAATTTGGAAACATTGTTTACTCATCCTTGAGGACACAAAAAATGGCCCTCTCAGGTTAAACTTACACTAAAGCCATCTACAACCACCAAGTGTATATCATATTTTCACAATGGAAGGAGTTGCATTTAGTGTTATGTGTCATAACTTATGCATTCATCAAACATAATGGTATGAGGGGCATGGGTGTGAATCATGATAATCTATGCATTAAACATCAACCAAAATGGTATGAAGGGCATTAGAGTCATGTATCATCATCTATGCCTACAACACTAACCACTATGAAATTTGATGAGTGACACTAGGGTGTTGGGGATCAGGATAAACATCATTTCCCTAGTATAATAAACAAGAAATGCAAATATTTCCCACATATTAGGGACATCAATTTTAGGGACACTTTTTGATGTGTGATATCCATATGCATTTACAATCTATTTTTTAGGGATAGAAATTACAGGGACATCCATATCAATTAGCAACATTTTTTAGGGACAGAATTTGGAGAGACATCCATATCAAATACCAACATTTTTTAGGGACAGAATTTGGAGAGACATCCATATCAAATACCAACATTTTTAGGGACAGAAATTGGAGGGACATCTATATCAAATACCAACATTTTTTAGGGACAGAATTTGGGGAACATTCATATGCATTAGCAACAATAAAATCCTTACCATAACATAACATCTCATACCAATCCTTACCATAAAATCCTTTGGGACAAGGAAACATTAGCATACCAAACCTTAACCTTAAAGATGCTCATCATCCATAGGGGCAATAACATCACAAAATATAAGTTCCTATACCAAGAAATGTAGAGCACACAATCAGAAATACAGTATAAATGAAATAATTTACCAAAATAATAACTAAATCTAAATATCACAACATAAATAACATCAAAAAAAAAAAAATCACAGCATATCAGAACACCAAAATAAATACGGAGTAAATCAGAATATCAAAGCATAATTAACTCAAAATAATTTTAAAAAAAATCAATTAAACAAAATAACATGATACCAAAATCAAATAAATCACAATATAACAGCATATACCATAAAAAAAAAATCACAGCATATCATTAAAAAAAAAAATCAACAAATATCATTAACCTAAATCACAGCATATCAAGGCATACCATTAAAAAAATATCACAACATATCAAGGCAAACCATAAAAAAAAATTCACAACATATCAAGGCAAACATTAAATAAAAAATCACAGCATATCAAGGCATACCATTAAAAATAAAATCAAAACATATCAACTTTATGCCATTAAAAAGAACAGAGTTTCAAAAAATTAAGTTATCAAAAATACAAATAACTATCATAAAATCACATAAAAATCAAAAAAGAAAATTAAGAAAACAGAGCAACTTAACAAATTGATAAAAACTACAAAAAAAAAAATCAAAAATGATAAAAGTTACCTCTACATTATGCCACGTAATTTTTCCAGATTAACCTGTAAATGTCAAGAATTTACCTCTAAATGTCAAAAATGTCAAAACAGAGGAAACATAATAAAAAAAATACAGAGGTATAAAAAAAACGTTAAAAATTAAATAAAGCTTACAAAAAAAAATTCATTAACTTACACTACTTTTTTTAATTTTCCAGATTAACACAAAAAAAAAAAGCGAGAGGAACTTCAAACATACGGAGTAGATGAATTTTACGAAAAAAATTACAGTACCCTACTACTAGTAGATCTTTACAACCCATTCAAAAAAAAACTTGTCCAAGGAAATCAGATCTACAATACAGGAAATTACTCTAACACAAAAACAAAAAAACCTAAATAAAAAGGAGATCTTTACTTAACTTTTTTTTAGCATCGAAGGCGAGTAGCATGGAAGTAATATTTTAATCATCTCTTCCATGGAATCCTTGCTACAATCAACACCCTTAGGTATGTTTTTGGGGTTAGAAATTGAACCTTCCAAACCTGACGAAGAAGACGACTCAAAATTCAACCTTCGTTGACAACGAAGTTGACCACAAATTGATAGATCTGCTCCTTCTCGTTCTGGTGTGTCAAGAACCACCATAGATGATAGATCTACATCATCGTTTTTTGGTTTTGAAGAAGAAAAGCATGACTGAACCGTTTTTTGTGGTGTTGGAGAAGAAAACCACGAATCACCCTCACTTAAAAGATGAAGTTCAAGTTGAACCTCAGATTCAACAAATTGGGACTCACAATCACCCTCTTTTGCCTCAACCTTCTCCATCACAGATTTTATCTTAGAGATTAACAGAGATGAAGAGATGAAAAAAAGATCGAAAACGGGGGACTCAGATTATGGAGAAGAGATGAACAAAGAGGAGAGAGGCGGGGCGATTTAGGGTTTCTGAGAGGGAGATTTAGGGTTTCTGAGAGGTGAGGTGAAGAGGGTGAGAGTGGGACGGTTTAAATGGGGAGTGGGTGGGGTGGGTTATTTTAATAAGGATAGGTTTTAATTAATTAGGGTAGTTGAGTAGGTGGGAGGGGTATTTAAGATGGGTAAGTAGTAATTAAATGGGTATTAATGATGGACCCCATTTACTTGAAAAAGAAATGTAGCAAAAATTTTGGGACGGACCAAAAAGGAAATTGTTGCAAAAAAAAGGGGACGGAGGGAGTACCTTCTAATTTGTAATTGAGGTTCGAGATCCAACCAAAGTGTTGTAGCTTAGTGTACTTTCCAACTAAGAAGTCGAAAGTTCAATTCTTGTCTTTTTCCTTTCATGTGAGCAATACCAACAGTTTATGGCTCCCCACAAAAAAAAAAAAAAAAAAAAAAAGAAAAAAGCATGCTCACATTACCTTCTAGCTAGGGGAGAGAGTTTGCCGTTGATGAGAATCGACTCACATCTAGGAGTAGATAATTTGATGATTGTGACTCCAACTAATTAACTAATTGCTATAGTGGAGCTCAAATACACGATTTTTAACTAATTAATTACTTCACACATAGTAGTACTAAAAAATTACAAATAGTCAACCATGCAATGTTTTGCCTCAATAGTCTACTCCATGTGTAGATATTTTATTAAATATTCCTGCGCAACATTGACGGTCCATTAAGTTTGGTGATAACTAGAATTTATAATTTATTAATGAAATTCGCATGAAAAATTGAAAACTTGTGTAGTAGTAGACTAGTAGTACACAATTTATAATATTGGCGCATAAATGGGTTACTTTAGGCAGAAAGATGTACATATTGATCCATATATATATGTGTTAGTACTTTTAAGATGAGATATAAAAAATATTTGATCTAATATATATATATATGGTAATGGTCCATACATATTATGTTGTACAGAGTATATATATGGTAATGCACAAATTTATGTGAATTGATTTATTTGCCAACAAGTACCACGCCAAATATATATAGTCTATAATGAAGTGAGCTATACGACATATATTATTGACAATGACAATGTCATTACCAATAGTTTCCGTTGTGGTACGTCATGTTATTATTCATCAATCAAGCTGAGCCCTCAAGGCCAAACATATATTAATCAATCTGCGCTTATAATATATGTATATAAATATATATAGATACATATATAATCATATCATAAATTCTCTTTCCGTTTCAAGTAGATATATCCTTCTCGCTCCCTCTTACTAATTTTGGCATCCCATTCCCATTTATTATTCTTTATTTTTAACTATATATAGTAGACTAGAAATGAAATATCACTATTTTTTCTAAGCTGAAAATAGTGTATATATGATTATTGCTCCAATTATGAGAATAATATTGTATGTTAATTAATCTAAGTCAGTTCCAACAAAAGTTAGGTGCGAGTTAACATCATATATATATCCTCTCTATTGTGTGTGCACTTTCTTTTTAACTTGAAACCCGGTTTTATAAAGTCTGATTTGGCATAAACTATTCAAAACTAATTAATTATGACTAGCCTTGAATGAGTTGAATCCCTTGATTGCCTACTAATAAGCCATGATAAGAACTTGGTAGATCTGAATTGATTGACCCTTATAATATAAGCCTCGATAATCGATCTAAGACTTGATAGAATCTGATTGGAACTTATTAGGGCTTATAAGAATTGACTGAGACTTATTAGAACTTATTAATCATGATTGGAATATGCTAAAACTTATCAACTCTGACTTGATGACCTAACCAAATAAGTCACAATCACTGGTAAAATAAATTGAAGAGAACGCATCCTAATATATAGTTGAAGATGCATGAACAAGAAAAACATAAAGTAATTATTTTAAAAAAAATAATAATATTTGTTATTGTAAACCAGGCGTTACAATCTTAAAGTAAGAAATGAAAGAAAAGAAATGAAAAAAGACCAACAGAAGTAAAAAATACACGACGTTAATCGCAAGTCTCAAAAAGACCAACAAAAGTAAAAAAAATTAATTACAATAAGTCCAAGAAAAGAAAGTAATGGAAAGAAAATGGAGAAGAGAAAGGAAGGAGAAATAGGGATATAATAGTGAATATAAATACATGCATGCATAGTTGCATACATGCATACATACATGGACGACATAAAGCAAAAACAATCCAAAAACAGTAAGGATCCATATTTGTAGCGACTCGGACAGAAATTGATAAGAGCAAAGCCGGGCAATAGGGCAAGGGCAATAGGGCAAGTGGGCAGTGAGGACTGAGGATTGAAAATTGATGGGCTTCCCAATTCACATTACTTGTTGGTGGGTTAGCTAGCAATCTCTGCCCCATCCCTCTGTCCCGCCCTTAGATTCCTGACCTCTCTCTTCTGCCTTATTCTTGTTACTGTGTCACACGATATCTACACTAAAAATTTAATACATAACTCAAGAAAATGTAAAATACGAAAACTCATAAAAGCATGCTCGAGCGCAACTCTATTATGAAAAATAAATACAATAATTTGACATAAAGTAAAAAAGAAAAATATTAGTCCTATGTGGCTATGTTGCAATTCTTTTATTATTATTTTTTTTAAAAATAAGTAAAAAAGTCATCCATGCATTGATTGGTATGAAAATTTAAACATCGATCAAACCTTAAGGATTAAAGATAAGGATGAAATCGCTACTCTACAAGCTCTAACCAAATACAACAAGCTCCAATTATATACAATTGCAAAGCTAACACTCTAAATCTATGCTTAAACTATAGTTTTGAGGTTTAGAGAGAATTTGTATTTGATTACAAGAAGTGCGTTATGAATGAATGATAAGAGAGAGAAAACCTAAGTTTGGTATTTATAGTACCACCACTTAAAAGGAGAAAATCGCCGTACCGCTCGAGGGGGCGCGCCCCGCGCCACCAAGGCAGAAGCCCCAAGAGCTACTGGAAGCAAGGCGCTCCCAGCGCCCCTGAGGCACGCCCAGCGCCCTCCTAGGCGCGCCCAGTGCCCTTGCTGCAGCCTCGAGCTGCTCTTCTAGTCCTCTGGCGCGACCAGCGCCACCAATGGCGTTCCAAGCGCCCCTGCTTCACCTCCTCCTACACCTTTCTACCTTTACTCCACACATGAACATTACAGCAATCCTCAATCATAAGTAATCCAAACACTCTCTTGCATTATTTTTTTCATTATAAATGGGAGCTTTCGCATATTCTCTACCCTTTAACCCCCGAGACTCCAAGATGGAATCCATGTTAGTTTGAGCATGAATTATTGACAATTGCCTCGTCCCATATTAATTAGCTACACTGCTAATTGTTTTATGTTTCATTCATGTACGTACAACTGTCTCTAACCAAGAAAGAAAATACACTTTTGCATCTTTGTTTAAGAGCTGAGATTACATTTATAACCCTCTATCCTAACTTTCTCATTATAATAAAATTGTTAATCCACCTAAACAAATCCTACTTGTTGACTTTTTCACATCAACTTTAAATTTGCTATTTTACTCAGCACTCATGTACTGAAGAGATTTATACAAATACGACTTACTTTCTCATTAAGCAGTGCCAAGCAATATATACGATGTCAAAACCTAGAATTATTAGGAAACTACCCAATATTAATATCCTAACAAATAGTAACCAATAATAACTATCCCTAAAATATCTCAACAAATAATAACTATCCCTAAAATATCTCAATACCCCCCCTCAAGTTGGAGCATGGGGATCATGAATGCCCAACTTGGAGAGCAAAAAATCAAACTGTGATTTCCCAAGTGCTTTTGTAAAAATATCTGCTAACTGAGAAGATGTAGTAACATAAGCCGGAGATATCAAACCCTCATTAATAGCATCACGAACAAAGTGACAATCCACCTCAATGTGCTTGGTTCGTTCGTGAAAAACTGGATTCTTTGCAATATGTAAAGCAGACTCACTATCGCAAAATAAATCAATAGCTTTTGGATGATTAACACCCAAACTCAACAACAAAGCCTTTAACCATTTTAACTCACAAGTAACAGCAGCCATAGACCTATACTCAGCCTCAGCAGAAGACCGAGAAACAGTATGTTGTTTCTTGGTTTTCCAAGAAATAGGAGACTTCCCCAAAAATACAAGCCAACCCGAAAGAGAACGACGAGTTATAGGGCAAGCCGCCCAGTCAGAATCACACCATCCCTGCAAAGTAAGATCACTTGCAGCACTCAACAAAATACCCTGTCCCGGAGTACCCTTCAAATAACGAACAACCCTTAAAGCCGCCTCCCAATGTTCTGTTCGAGGTTCTTGCATGAACTGTGACAAAATATGAACTGAATAGGCCAAATCCGGCCTAGTAACAGCGAGATAAATCAATCGGCCAACAAGTCTACGATACAACTCCGGGTCGGCAAGAAGCTCCCCATTGGCCAAACCAAGCTTATGGTTTTGTTCAATAGGAAACCCACACGGCTTAGCACCCAATAAACCTGTTTCAGAAATGATATCCAAGGTGTATTTTCGTTGACATAAGAACAGACCTGTAGAACTACGAGCCACCTCAATACCCAGAAAATACTTTAAAGAACCCAAGTCCTTCATCTTAAAACAGACACTAAGATAAGCCTTGAAAGCACCTAACGCAGCGGAATTATTACCAGAAATGATAAGATCATCTACATAAACTAAAACATTTATTTGAATATCAGCCTTAGTAAATGTAAACAATGAATAATCAGAGTAAGACTGCAAGAAACCGTACTCCTTCAAGGCTGTTACCAATTTTGCAAACCAACATCTGGGTGCCTGTTTCAAACCATACAAAGACTTTCGTAAACGGCAGACTAAAGCGGGATCCGAGCTCTCAAACCCCGGAGGAAGCTTCATATACACCTCCTCATCAAGATCATCATGTAAAAAAGCATTATGAACATCCATTTGGTGTAATTCCCAATTTTTGGATGCAGCAATAGCTAAAAACATACGTACTGTTGTCATTTTAGCAACCGGAGCAAAAGTCTCGTTATAATCAATACCTTCTTGTTGATGATTGCCGAGAACCACCAACCTAGACTTCAACCTTTCAACTTCACCATTTGCCAAATACTTGGTCTTATACACCCATTGACTACCAAGAGCCCGTTTACCCGGGGGAAGATACTCCAAAGTCCATGTCCCGTTGGCCTCCAAAGCTTGGATTTCCTCATGCATTGATTTCCGCCAACCATCACTTCTCATTGCCTCCTTAAAGGATTTTGGATCTGTACCATCAATAATAGCTGCAAGAAACTTACGATAATTTGCAGAAAAATTGTCATAGTGTATATAATGTGCTAGAGGGTAAGGAGTACCAGAAGGATGATCGGAAGTAGGAGCTTGAGAAGATAGACTATTATTACTAGCAAAAACAGTGTGAGTTACATGATCACGAAGCTTCACGGATTGAAATTTCTTACGAAATCCACGGCCCATCTCATCACTATCACCAGCAATATTTGCAGCAGGTTGCTGCGTGGGTGCGCTGTCCATGTCAGCTGCCGATAAATTCCTAGCAGGCTGGACAGTAGCATCTTGGGGAGGTTGCAGCGGTGCTGTCCCAGTAGCCGCTGGCTGTTCAGCGAGCACAGCAGGAGCTGGCACGGTGCACGGCACAGCTTGCGTGGGCTGATTGCTGCCCAGCTCTCCATGAGTGTCGCCCCCCCTTCCTTGAACTAACTCTTCAACATCCTCATCACAATCAAGATCACACACACCCAATTCCGCAAAATCCGAATGCACTTCACCAATATCATTCATATGAAACTCAAAATTCACATCATTGGGACAACTAAAAGGAAACACATCTTCAATAAATTTCACATCACGAGAAACCAAAAATTCCTTGGTATCCAAATCATACAATCGCCAACCCTTTTGCCCAAAGGGATACCCCACAAAAACACACTTCCTACTTTTACTAGCAAATTTGTCGCCTTTGGTTCTTTGATTTTGAGCAAAACAAAGACAACCGAAAACACGAATGGCATCAAATACGGGTGGTTTATCAAACAACATTTCAAGTGGAGTTTTGTTTTGTAAAATAGGAGTAGGTGTACGATTAATCAAATGAGCGGCAGCAAGAACACACTCCCCCCAAAAATAAATAGGTAAATTAGCTTGGAATCTCAAAGCCCTCCCCACTTGAAGAATATGTTTATGTTTCCTCTCAACCCTCCCATTCTGTTGCGGTGTTCCTACACAAGAGGTTTGAAAAATAATTCCCATGGCCCGAAAATAATTAAGCAAACATTTAAATTCGGTACCATTATCACTTTGAACAATTTTAACAGTTTGAGAGAATTGTCGGTCAACCATAGCAATAAAAGCCATAAACATTTGAAATACTTCTGTTTTATCAATTAACAAATAAATCCATACTGCTCGAGAAAAGTCATCAACAATAGTCAAAAAATAACGCGCTCCACAAGAAGATTCATGTCTATACGGACCCCACAAATCACAGTGTATTTTCTCAAAAATGCGAGAACATTTATTATCACTTAATAAAAACTTATCCCGAGGATGTTTGGCACGAAAACAGACTTCACATCCTTTAACTAAACTACCCTTATTACTACCCACAGGAGGAAGCAACTTAACCACTTTCTCAGACGGATGTCCCATACGCCTATGCCACAGCTCCAAATCTGATGTAGCTTCAATTGCAGACACCACCCCTGGTTTGCTAAAATAAAATAGTCCATCCCTCCTAACGCCCGTTCCAATCTTCTCCTTCAGTTGGTCCTGTATAACACACATATTAGAGTTAAAAGTGACAATAGTATGCAAATTATCATTAAGTTGAGAGACAGAAAGAAGATTGCAGCTTAAACTAGGTACATAAAGAACATGGCGAAGAATTATGGTATCGGACAAACGAACCGAACCCTCCAAAGAAGCCAACACCGAATCACCATTAGGCAAACCAACCGGACAATAACATTGTTGTTCATCAAATAACCATGATTTATTACCAGTGACATGGTGAGTAGCACCTGTGTCAATAATCCAAGAACAATTATCAAACTTACCATTAAGACGATTTTCCGGTATAGCAACATTACCAAAAAAACCCGTCAAGGCCTTCCATTGCTCGGTAGAAAACAATGAAGTATCCAACGAAGAAGAAGCAGCCGGTGTAGCCGAATTGGCAGCAGTAGAGCTGCTGCCAGACGCAGCATTTGCACGAGCAGCAGGAGCCTTGCCTCGGACAGGTGCAGCCGATTGCCTCCCCTTGCGATCACCCTCAGTCCAACCCTCCGAAAAACCCACAATGTCGAAGCACCGAGAGACATCATGACCTTTCTTCTTACAATGAGTACAGGTCTGTAAAGAATAACAATTGGCCTGTACATGACCAGGCTTCTTACAATACGAGCAAACGACTGGTTCGCCTCGAGGACGACCTTGCGCAGCACGCACAGCAAACCCCACGGCCTGTGCAGGCTCCTCCTTCACACGGTCAAAACCACGAACCAGCTCCTCTTGAGAAACTTGTTGATATGCCCTATTTAACGTAGGCAAAGGATCTTGGGCTAGAATGTTCGACCGAGTCTGAGCATAATATTCAGAACATAAACCAAGTAAAAACTGCTGCAGGCGATCATCCTCACGCCTTTTTTCATGTTGTTTACCAACGTTGCACTCACATTTACCACATTTGCAACAAATTAACGGTTCTAGTTTAGCCAACTCATCCCACAAGACTTGCAATTTACCAAAATAAATAGCAACAGACATGTTCTTTGGTTGTACACAACGATTAATTTGGGATTTTAAATTCTGAATACGTGGACCATTAACTACAGAAAAACGTTCATTCAAATCATCCCACAAACGTTTCGCATTATCATAATTGGAAAGCATGGATTTTACCTCCGGGTCGATCGTATTCATAAGCCACGAAACTAACATACATTGAATAACAACCCAGTCCTCCTTTGTAGCCGGTGAAATTAAATCGGTGATGGTGCCATCGAGAAATCCAAATTTGCGCCTGGACGAGAGAGCCACATATATTGCGTGAGACCAATCATCATAATTGTCGAGCTTGAGTCGGACGGGCGTGATGAAATCACCTGGGCGATCGTGAGCACCTAGGTAAAAGGGGGAGTTGGACTGTATTTTAGACGGTGGTGGCAGTGATGTTTCATCGGCCATGACTGATTACTGGAAGAAAAAAAAATGTGTTTTTTTTTTTTTTTTTCTTGAGAGAAAAAAATATTAACCTGGCTCTGATACCATGAAGAGATTTATACAAATACGACTTACTTTCTCATTAAGCAGTGCCAAGCAATATATACAATGTCAAAACCTAGAATTATTAGGAAACTACCCAATATTAATATCCTAACAAATAGTAACCAATAATAACTATCCCTAAGATATCTCAACAAATAATAACTATCCCTAAAATATCTCAATATGTACCTATCTAGTCATCCTTTTCCCTTGATAGTGAGTGGAGGATGTATTATATTACATTCATTCTTTTAGATTATTACACTAATTGGTGTTTAGATAAATTTAGGATTGATAATAAAATGAACACAAATTAGTAAGAAAAAGAGTAGTATTAAATTATAGCATTAATATTATATTAGTTGTTTGGTATAATAAAAAAATAAAAATTAAATGAAATGGAAACAAATTAGAGAGGAAATAATAATTTTGTTTCCATAAATAAGTTTGAATTGGTAACAAAATGGAGATAATTAATGGTTTTCATTAGAAAAAGACATGTGTTACATAGCAATATCTCATATCAAATAATATATAATGAAAATACTTATTTGACTCTCTTTTATACAGGGACGACTCCAACCGACATGCATTTTAATCTACTTTGGTTTTGAGCCTAAGAACAATTAAAATGTATAGATTACTGTACGTGGCGGATCCAAAAGTTGTAAACAGTGGGCCGAGGTCAGTAGTAAGAAATATCATTGTAAAAAATTCTCTCTTTGTAATAGGATAAAAAGTTAGAATTTAGGATCATTTATAAAAAATTATTATATGAGGTCTTTTAGGCCAATTCAAGTGCATGGAGTGAAGTGCCCCGACTTAGGGCGCGTTCTCTTCATTTTTTTTTTATCAGGTCTCAAAACTTATCAAGTTTGAACATGTCAGGTCATACAAGCTAAGGTTTAATAATTTATAATCAAATCAGGTTTAATCAGGGTAGATCAAAGTTTATTCAATTCATTCAGTTCAATCTAAAAAAAATGGGGTATTAGGACGTGTTGAAGAGGAATTAGGATCATCTCTATTTCTTTTTCTCCATTTCTTATCTTAAGATTTTGACACCTAATTTAACATTAAAATAAAATTTACAAAAATTCCTTTTATCTCTCCTTTCATACATTCTCAGATCAACCATTGATTAGGAAATGAACCATCTATTTTCTTTACCGTTGAAGAGTATATTCAATTACTTAATTACCGTTGAAGAGTATATTCAATTACTTAATTACCGTCATGGTGCTAGTTATGTCAGTAAATAAATTATTTTAAAAAAAGAAATCCATAAAACAGGTTAGAAAAAAAATGATAGGGATAAGGAAATGTATGCAACATTCGGACGTAAAAGGGTAGGAAAATCAGTAAGAAAAACGAAGGATCAATTTTAGTACAGTAGGATATTATTATTCAAGTCCCATAGAGTATAATAAAAAAAAGAAATATAAAAAGGATAGTAATATGAATGAAGCACCACAAAGTGGTCACCTTTTCTCTTCCTTTCTCTATCTATCTATCTATCTATCTATCTATCTATCTATCTCCTTCTCTCTCTCAATCTCTCTCTCTCTCTCTCTCCCTCTCTCTCTCTCTCTCTCTCTCTCACACACACATAAAGAAGAACCACAAAATAAAAGAAGCAGAATGAAGTTGATCTGAAGAATTAGCTACTGTAGTAAGGTATATAAAGTAGCTATCTAGCTAGCAGATCATCATAACTGTACTATCCCAAATTAAACAGTGCAGTTCAGTACAGTGTATAGATTGCAATCTTCAGATCAATTGATCCAATTGTATGCTTTATGCATAGTTCCATCGATCCAAATTAAACAGTGCAGTTCAGTACAGTGTATAGAATTATGGATCGGAGAGGAAAACACAGCAAGCACCCTCAACTGAACACTGTCTGATTACTACTACTGCTGCTACTGACATTCATTCAATTCATACATGAAGATGATGAAAGTTTATTAATTTGAAGAATAACATCAGGTCAGATAAGATTATTGTACAAACAAACGCCAATCAATGGGTTTACTACTACTAGTAGCTAGCTAAGCTAAGCTAAGCTAAGCTAACTAGCTAGGTAGTAGCAGGTGCAAAAAACCAACCATTGTATTATTAATTTAGATTTAATAATTATATTATTATTAGCCAGTAGGTAATTAGTAATTTAAGGAAGTCGGAATTGAAGATCGATCGATCGATCGAACAAGGCAAGGCAAGGCCAGTTTGAGTGATATAGATAGATGAGTACTACTACTTGTAGTGGGATGGCTTTCTTCTCACCCAATTTCATGCTTCAATCTCCTCATCCTTCTGATAATAATAATAACGACGACGACGACGACGACTCCCACCCTCCTCAACCTCCTTCTCTCTCTTCCATGCTTCCATCTTCTTGCACCCCGCCTCATCAACACTTTCATGGTATGTATTGTATTGTATTGTATTGTATATTTCTCTCTATCTCGATCTCTATCTGATAGATCTGCTATTTAATTATTGTTTTTATAAATAACTCTACTTTGAGAACAACAAACTAACAAAGGCCAGGGTCCATTGATCGAGCTAATTAATTAGCTACCTACCTAGGGTAATCTATCTATCTATCTATCTATCTATCTATCTATCTAGTTAAATGGATCTAATTCTAATTCTAATTCTAATTAATTAAAAAGCTCCAATTTTGAACAATTAAGAACTAACTAACGTACAATTCCACAACTACATACATATATACTACTGTACTGTACTGTATTGTATTAAGTACGTACGTACGTACATACATACTTGTATATATGAATGTATGTATATAATGCCTGAATTGAATTGAACTAAATTGAATGAATGAATGAATGATGTGGTAGCAGGTGGTGTAGGTCCAGGAGGAGGAGGAGGAGGAGGAGGAGGAGGAGGAGGAATTGCACCAATGTTAGGAAAGAGATCCTCCACTGGCATCATGTCATCATCCTCATTATTTCCCCTAGGCATTGATCTTTCTCAACAACAACCCTCCAATCATCATCATCATCATCATCATCATCATACTACTACTACCAATAATAATAATAATAATAATAATAATAATAATAATGGTGGTGGTGAAGATGAATTATCAGATGATGATGGATCCCAACACTTTGGAGGAGGTGGTGCTGGTGGTGAGAAGAAGAGGAGGTTAAACATGGAACAAGTTAAAACTCTTGAAAAGAATTTTGAGTTGGGTAATAAACTTGAACCTGACCGCAAACTCCAACTCGCTAAAGCTCTCGGGTTGCAACCTAGACAGATTGCCATCTGGTTTCAAAACCGCCGTGCCCGTTGGAAGACTAAGCAATTAGAGAAAGATTACGATCTTCTTAAATCTCAATTTGATGCTCTTAAAGCTGATAATGATTCTCTCCTTTCCCAGAATCACAAACTTCAAGCCCAGGTTTCCTTCCCTTCCCTTCCCTTCCCTTCCTTCCTTTATTATTATTCAATCATCATTCTTTATTTTCGGGCCGGCAACTATTTTTTAATTTAATTTGCTTCTATTCTTTACTAGCTTATTAATTGCTTTTTTCAATGCTTTGTTAATTAAATACCATATATATATATATATATATATATATATATATATATACTTTTAATATTATGATTCCTTGGTAAAGTAAGGTCACCTAGCTAGCTTTTATCTGATCTAATTTGATCTTCAAAGTTAATTAGCTTTAATTTTGGGGCAATAATAATGTTGTTTGTTTGATTGATTCATCACAAGTATATCTTTTTTCGGATCCACAAACAACAATGCAAGATAAGCAACATCAAAAGTGTTTTAAAAAAAAGCTCATTATAGCTTATATATATATATATATAATTGATCATGTCATTTCATTAAAGTTATCTTTTTTTCCTTTTAATGACCCATCTATCTGCATTGACATTATTACCTTTTTCCTCTTTTGTTTTCATCTTTTTACTGTATTTGATTGGAGTATATTCAAATTGCTATATATAATTAATTTAGAGTGTTTGTTTGTATTATGTGTGTTAGATAATGGCACTAAAAAATAGAGAACCGACAGAATCAATCAACTTGAACAAAGAAACAGAAGGATCAAGCAGCAACAGGAGTGAGAATAGTTCTGACATCAAGTTGGACATTTCAAGAACTCCAACAACCACCACTGATAGCCCATTATTGGATCTCTCAGCCCATCCACCAACCACCTCTGCCGCCGCCACCGATGGCCATACATTCTTTCCACCTTCCTCCATAAGGCCCAATGGGCCTCCCATCGCCCAATTACTCTTCCAAAGCCCGCCTCCCCCTTCGTCGTCGTCGTCTGTCAAGGAAGAGACCTTCACCAGCATCTTCTGTGGTATTGATGATCAAACTGGCTTTTGGCCTTGGCTTGAACAGCAACATTTTAACTAATTAAAATGTCTCCTTTTTTATTTTTATTTTTTTAAATTTTCCCTTTTGTATGGGGAGCATATATTTTGGTTTATGAACCAGCCATCCTATCTCACAGAAATTTAAGTTACTAAATTTGACATAAATATATATATAGTTCCATTATTAATTATATTATTTTCCACTTCTTTTTCGATTGATCCTTCTTATGTCAAATGCCTTTTTTTTAATTTTTTTCGTGTAAAAAGTTTAATACTCCGCTTCTCAAATTAAATTGGCTGAAAGGGGTCTTTAATTAATTTCTCCTGTAGACTGTAGTAGTTTCATTTTACTTTTATCCTACTTTACAGTATATTAGAAGACATGCAACAATAATTGTTAAGCAAATATGGCAGGTATTCATTCTTACTTGCTTAGTTGGAAAATCATTGGACCATTAGTCTGCTTGAACCTCTGATTAATATCAGTCCATAAATCATATGCAGTCTCAGTATACGCAAAATCATTTGATAGCTCACTCGTCATTGAACTACTAATCCAACTCCCAATCATAAAATCAACTCTCTGCCATTTCTCAAAATCCTTATGACTCTCATCAGGCATAACCAATATACCATTAATAAAACCTAATTTATTCTTGGCACCCAAAGCCTTCCTAACCTTCTTACTCCATCTCAAAAAATTTGTACCATCAAACACCTTAGCAGTCAAAGATGCAGTTGGATTATCAGAATTAGCAAGAAAGTAAGGATCAACCAAACCTGAATTTTGAGAATCATTCACAATCGATCCAGATGCATTATCCGCCATTTCTGCAATTGTACAATCCCAACAACCTGGAACTCAAATCTCCAAGCTCGTACCAAATTCAATCTTCAAGAACCCTAGTTCTTCAAAGACAAAATCAATCACTGCAATCAGTGATTCAATCTCGCACAACACTCTGTGCACAAAATCAAACTAACCTAAACTCAAAGCGAGTTACGCTCTGATACCATGAAGGATGAAGGCGAGCAACAAAGGAAAAGAAACTCAATTAGGAAAATTAGTTAACACTGTTGTATTAGTCAGTACAGAATTAGTTACAATAAACTCAGCTTAAGTCCTATTTATACTAATATATTTATTGTACATTCTACTATATACTACTAACTACTGTATGTTAAGTATACAAATATACTTAACTCTTACAATAATTATCAAAAAAAAAAAAAAGAGTAGGTGCTGCTGAATAATATACAAAGTATAACAGTACGTACGTATTTTTAGATCAGATAAAATTCTTTTCTATATAGACTTTGGTTTCCTGGATAAGACTACTTAAAAAACAGCATATTAATAATATACATATGTGTGCAATTAAACTGAGAGGTTATGTGACAAATTAAAAGAGAGCACGCATTGGATTTTTAGCCCTGATGAGTACGTTTTCATAAAAAAGTTGACCAACACTAAATGATGAGTTTTCATAAAAATAAAATAAAAAATTATAAAGAAACATTCTACTTGTATATGCCATATGCCCATATTTAGTGGAATTGGTAAGAAAACCATATCCTAAATGAGCATATTAGGGTTTGATTTTTAGTTGCTAAAATCATAAAATAAATGACACTATACTATTGGTATTTGAATCTCTCATCCTTTTCCCTTCTAAGTGAAATTAATTTGCGCCAAAAATAATAGGCGTGTGCTGCGTCAACATTTCAAGTCTAAATTGTCTTTCATGTGAGGATGAATGATTGAGTATGTTATGGGAGTACATATGAAGGTGAGGCCTAACTAAAGGCGACCAGATTACTAACAAATTTGGTCGGCCGATATATGAAACCGGCATCGATCATATATACTGGCTGGTACCAAAGTTATACTCCCTCCGTCCCAAATTAGTTGCTACATTCTGAAAAATGGCACTATTCATTTGTAAACTTTGACTGCTTATAGTTTTATGTACATAAAGAAAAATATAGTCATGATGGATCTAGTTTGATTCGTCTCAATATATATGTACTTTTCAAATGTATAATTTTTATAATATTTTATTATGTGTAGTTCAAGATATTTTAATTTATAGTTGTGTATTGGAAGATGTGAAAAATAAAATGTAGCAAGTAATTTAGGACAGAGGGAGTAGCACTTTAGGATCATGACAGGTGGAGATTATTCATCAGAAACGGTGTCACCCTATGCTATAACATGAACAATTTACTAGCTGCTATATATAATTATATATTTACGAAGTATATATATAAATGTTCGTTCTTGATTGGTAATCATATCCATATACTGATGATATACATATTTAATCATTGGACTTGAAGGGGGTTCTACTTCTAGAATCAGCCCCGTGGGCACTAATGTTCTGTATTATTATTGCTAATAGCCTAATATATATATATATAGAGAGAGAGAGAGAGGGGATTGGCTAAAAATCAAAAGATGGTTGAAAATCAGACAGAAAATGGTTTAAAGGGTTACATTAGTAGTCGCAGGGGTACATTAGATGTTTAAAGGGGTACAAATGGTTTTTAGCGAAAGTTACTAACATTTACAAAGATTGCCATTAGTAATCACACGTGTACCCCTTTAAGTGTCTAATGTAGAGGTTTTTAGGTTGAAAACGTTTTTAGTTGATCCTCTTTCTATATATATATATATATATATATATATATGTAGTTTCAAGCCCTAAAGTCCTAAACCAATCACACAAAACTTAGAATTCGATCTCAAGCATTGTGTACGGGGAACGAGATTAGAAAGTTTTGGTCACATTGTCAACTTTTAAAATAGAAGTTGTTGCTTTAAAGTTTTTTAAAATGGAAATGAATTTTTTACTTTTTAAGGGGAGGGGAAAAAGGTAGGTGATGATAACAAGATCATGATTGCATCAATCACTGCATGCATCTTCAACTAATTACATTATTCATTCATGTCCATACAACAAAGTGACTAAAAATCTAGTTGTACTCAAGTGAATAAATTAAATTATTCTAACTATTGTACTCCCTCCGTCCCAAAAAAAAACTGTTCCACTTTCCTTTTTCATCCGTTTCAAAATAAATGTTTCATTTCTTCATACTGTTAGTTACATTTCGAATTTTACATGTTTATTTTGATAAATTGGTAGTAGATTAATAGGATTAATGTTTGTAGTATATATTTTAATTGAAAAAAAAATTCAAAAACTCAATCAATTTTTGTGACAATTTATTACAACTTTTTATTTATCTGACTCAATCACAAATAAAATTTAGTATGACACTACAATTATACACGGTATCAATTGTGGACTAATAAGATTTCTATATGTAAATAGATGATTTTAAATGCAATCAATATTAAAAATAAACACTAAAAAGAGAATACATATATAGATAATAAAAGAAAAAATATCTAATTTATAGACAAATAGATATAGGCATGTAAAAACGGATCAAACGGTCGGTAACCGATTGGTCAAAGTAGTCGATCAAAAATAGGTCATATGAGACATTTGATATGTTGGTCTTATTCGGTATTTTCTTTGTAGGTGTCAGTCTGTTGCGGTCCAATACTTATCGGTCCGGTTTTTGTCGTTAGAACCAAGGGTCACATTAGGTTTGTTTCAAACGATTTTTTGTAGGTCATATTCGGGTAATCAGTATGCAAGCCATAATCAATTGATCACGATCGATATGCAGTCATAGAGAAACAATAATCGATGTTCTACGATTTTTAACATTTTTTAATTAGTCAGTCATAACTGAGCAAGATGGTAACAATGATGACGATGATAGATTATGATGATGATGAACCATGGTAGAGTATAAATCTATAGGAGTATAGGTGCTATAAATTCAAATTAGTGATTTAATTAATTTATAATATGTATATAATTATTAGAAGCTCCTTTTTTAATAACCTTACTTACTTTTCATATAAATTATAATTTTTATGTAAATATTTAATTTTTATGAAGTAATAAATAAAAATGATACTTCACATAATTATTTTTTAATTTAATTAATTTATATAAATTTTACTAGTTTTTAGCAAGTAAAAAAAAATGTAAATTGATCTCTTTAAAACGGGTCGGTCCAAAAGAAGATTAGTATAATAACATAGGTTTGGTAAAAATGGTTGGCCCAAAACAGATTTCTAGCAGATCGAAAACATGTTCATTTTGTAAGTAGCTAGGTTTAGCACCAGTCGGGTTCGATATAATAAAAACATGTCGAAAACGGATTCAGATTTCAAACACGTTCGATATTGGTCAAATTTGGTATACGTAAAAGAATTTGAATACAATTTCGATCTACATTCAGATTCGATAGAGACCAGTATATGATAGAGTATATAACATATTCCTGAGTATCAATCATCTGCTTATTTTTTAGTTGAGTTGGTCAAGAGATATATTATATACTCTATACGGTTAATTAAAATTGATTTGATATGGGTCAATCAAACAACTTTGTGACCACAATTTATAGACCTACGCATATAAAGCTTTAATTTTTTTTTTTAAATAATAAACAAAAGGGGTATCAAGCACACATTACAAGGAGGAAAAACGACAAGGCGAAGGATGGGGCAAAATCAGGGGGAAGAAAACAGACCGAGAGTGGGAAATGGTCGCTTTCATGATGGGGACTTTGGCTGTCTTTATTTTGACAAAGAAAGCTTTTTTCTTCTTTACAAAAGCGTACTGTATATGTTTTTTTACAATGTTGAAACTCAATAATAATCGTTTAAGGCCCCGTTCTTTAGGACTGAGAAAACATGAACTTAAATTAAATTAACTGAACTTAAATTATATTAACTGAACTTAAATTAAATTAACTGAACTTAAATTAAATTAACTGAACTTAAATTAAATTAACTGAACTTAAATTAAATTATATTTTTATTTTTATTTTTATTTTTATTTTTATTTTTATTTTTATTTTTATTTTTATTTTTATTTTTATTTTTATTTTTATTTTTATTTTTATTTTTATTTTTATTTTTATTTTTATTTTTATTTTTATTTTTATTTTTATTTTTATTTTTATTTTTATTTTTATTTTTTATTTTTTATTTTTTATTTTTTATTTTTTATTTTTTATTTTTTATTTTTTATTTTTTATTTTTTATTTTTTATTTTTTATTTTTTATTTTTTATTTTTTATTTTTTATTTTTTATTTTTTATTTTTTATTTTTTATTTTTATTTTTTATTTTTATTTTAATTTTTATTTTAATTTTTATTTTTATTTTTATTTTTGTTTAAATTTTTATTTTTTTATTTTATTTCTATTTTTTTAATTTATTTTATTTATAATTCAAAGTAAACCCTAAAACCTTCATTTTCACCGCCGAAAAATCGTCGTCGAAAAACTCGGCTGAAAAATTACCGTTGGAAAAGTCACTCCGAAAACCGTCGCCGGAAAAGTTGTCCCGAAAATCTTCACTTAAAAACTCGGCCTGAAAATCGTCGCCGGAAAAGTCGACCGAATAATCACCACCGGAAAAGTCAATCCGAAAATCGTCGTCGGAAATGTCGTCCCAAAAAATCGTCGCCGAAAAACTCCGCCTGAAAATCGTCATCGGAAAATTCGACCGAATAATCACCGTCGGAAAATCAGTCCGAAAACCGTCGTCGGAAAAATTGTCCCGAAAAATCGTCGTCGAAAAACTCGGCCTGAAAATCGATGCGGAAAAGTCGGCCGAATAATCAACGCCGAAAAATCAGTCTAAAAACTGTCGTCGGAAAAGTCGTCCCGAAAATCGTCGTCGAAAAACTCGGCCTGAAAATCGTCGCCTGAAAAGTCTGCCGAAAAATTATCGCCGAAAAATCAGTCCGAAAACTGTTGTCAGAAAAGTCTTCCCGAAAATCGTCGCCGAAAAACTCGGCCGAAAATCACCGCCGGAAAGGTTAATCCGAAAACCGTCGTCGGAAAAGTCGTCCCGAAAAACGTCGCCGAAAAACTCGTCCCGAAAATCGTCGCCGGAAAAGTCAACCGAATAATCAACGTCGGAAAAGTCAGTCCGAAAACCGTCGTCGAAAAATGTCGAGCGGAAAAACGATGCCCGAAACTAATAATAATAATAACAATAATAATAATAATAATAATAATAATAATAATAATAATAATAATAATAATAATAATAATAATAATAATAATAATAATAATAATAATGAGATGAAATTAAATTAAATTAACTGAACTTAAATTAAATTAACTGAACTTAAATTAAATTAACTGAACTTAAATTAAATTAACTGAACTTAAATTAAATTAAATTAAATTAAGTCAATAGAAGTCCTAAAGAACGGGGCCTAAGGGTTTGTTCTTTAGGACTGATCTGGTCTGATCTGATCTGATCTGATATGATTTGATTTGAGTTTGTTTGATCTGAGCTGATCTGATTTGAATTATTTTTATTTTTATTTATTTATTTTTATTTATTTTTATTTTTTTATTTTTATTTTTATTTTTTTTAATTATTTTTATAATTGTAATACTTATTTTTTTATGAGAAATGTAATACATGATTATATTTACTAAAATAATAATAATAATAATTAATATAATAATAATAATTAATAATTAATATAATTATTATTATTATTATTATTATTATTATTATTATTAATACTTGTATTATAATTAATATTATGATAGCCCATTTCATTTCACCTCTTCATTCAATCTCACTCCAAAACTTCAAATAATAATATTAATACTAATAATAATACTACTACTAATAATAATAGTAGTAGTAGTAGTAATAATCACCGCCGAAAATTTTGACCAAACCGTCACCGAAAAAGTCGACCGAATAATCACCGCCGGAAAAGTCATTTCGAAAATTGTCGCCGAAAAACTCGGCCTGAAAACCGTCACTGGAAAAGTTGGCCGAATGATCATCGTCGGAAAAGTCAGTCCGAAAACCGTCGCCGAAAAACTCGGCCTGAAAATCGTAGCCGGAAAAGTCGGCCGAATAATCACCGCCGAAAAATTCAGTCCGAAAACCGTCGTTGGAAAAGTCATCCCGAAAACCGTCGCCGAAAAACTTGGCCTGAAAATCGTCGCCGGAAAAGTCGGCCGAATAATCACCGCCGGAAAAGTCAGTCCGAAAACCGTTGTCGAAAAAGTCAGTCCGAAAACCGTTGTCGAAAAAGTCGTCCCGAAAATCGTCGCCGAAAAACTCGGCTTGAAAATCGTCGGCGGAAAAGTCAGCCGAATAATCACCGCCGGAAAAGTCGGCCGAATAATCACAGCCGGAAAACTCATTCGAAAACCGTCGTCGGAAAATGTCGAGCGGAAAAACGATGCTCGAAATAATAATAATAATAATAATAATAATAATGTCTGATCTGATCTGATTACTGTAGCTTTTAAGTCCAAAAGAACAGGGCCTTAGTTATGTAAATCACTGTGGCACTTCCCAAATTGATTTTGGCACTCCTTCCCCTTACTATTCATGTGAGAGGAGGAGGAGTGCCAAAATCATCCCCTGTTCGCTAATACAAATTGCGATAAAGAAAATTACTCCCTTCTTCTAATATTAATTGTTCCATTTGGACTAAAATTGTGAGAGTTTTTTTGGTCAAATGGAGCAATTAATATTGGACGGGGGAGTATTAAGTGGAAGTGTGTCAGTTTATTATTGAAATGTGTATTTTCATATTATACCTTTTTATGATTCATTTTTGTAATTTTTTAATGATTTTTACTATCATATCATTAAGGGCTTGTTTACTTCAGATTATATTCAGTTCAATTCAGTTCAGTTCAGTTCAGTTCATCTCTATTTAGTTCAATTAATACATTTCTATTCAGTTCAGCTCAGCTCAGTTCAGTTCATCTCTATTAAGCTAATGTAAACGAGCCCTAAATCAAATATATTCATGCCTAAGGCCGTGCATTATAAACTGCATAAAACAATAAATTGTAATATAACTACGAATAGAAGGGAATAGTGTGTGTGATCATTAAACAGAAATAAATTGTATGTAATTAATTGTTACTAATTAATAATAGGTTTCTAAATATATATATGAAACGTGTAGTAATTAAATTTATACATGGACAATCATATCAATCAAAAATGCACAATGAATTTTTAGACAAAGAAAGGAGGATAACAAAAAATAATTTAAGCACTCCATAAATTGATGTTCATGATAGATCATTCACTTTGTGTGAGATATGAAGAGTGGAAAAATAGAGTGTTGATATCAGGTCAAGTTAAGAAGTGCATATAGGCTTGTTTACTTCAGATTATATTCTGTTCTGTTCAGTTCAATTAATCTCTATTCAGTTCAGTTCAGTTCATCTCTATTTAGTTCAATTAATACACTTCTATTCAGTTTAGTTCAGTTCAGTTAATGTAAACTAGCCCTAAATATCTTCTCGAAAAAATGAGTATTATTTTTTATAATGTGACTGCTTAGAGGCGGGAATAAGAGTTGGCATGCTTTGCTAAATCCATGTGAATCGATTTATTATTAAAAGGCCGGGTTTGGGTTGAAGGTTTTAATGCATTTAAGTACTAGGGTTGACACTAAAACTCACGTTTAATAAATGAGTCAAGTTATGGTTAAGGAGTTTCTACTCATTTAAGTAAACAGGTTAAGATGACATGACATGATTTGATGATTATATATCTAATTAACAACTTCATTCATACACTCGTATAAAAACATGCACGACCTGACAATTTGACACGAAATTAACCCATTATTAACGGGTTTAGGGTCAATGAGTTTGACCACGACAAAAATCATTGGTTAAATATGTTGCGTTTGGGTCACTAAAATGAAACCCATTCTAAATACGGAGTCACCGATTCCATGCAATTCTCACCTTTATCACCACTTGACTGTGTATGAAATTGGAATTGATGTTAGTCTCTCCTGCTACAAATAAGTGTTCCATTTTGATCAAGATTGCGAGAACTTTTTTGTCAAAATAAATTACTTATTTATGAACAGATAGATTTTTTTTTTTTTTTTTTTTTTGCCCTTTGAAAAAAAAGGGGTAGAAGAAAGTCTTTGTTGCGTTAGCTACTAAGCTGTAGATTTAGATGGAAGATGTTGATGTAAAGAATATTTAGAGAAAGAGGGCGGGGCCTACTAGTCGTCTGTCATGTCATATTGTCATCCACCACGCACATTGAAGAAGAGAGGAATCTTGTGTTCCAACAAATACTTATTATGATCGAACAGATGAGGAGGCCTCTCGCTCTGACCTCCCCTTCGATGTGGAGGAAATCAAGCCATGTTTTCATTTTTATACATATCACATGGGCCATACTTCCCTTGGGTATACATTATTTATTCATGTTTCAGGATATGGTTTTTTAAAAAAAAAAACAAAAAAACAAAAAAACAAAAAAACTTTTTTAACTTGTTTATATCATTTTAAAAAAAAAAAATCATTTATCATGGATATGTATGATCGCAATTTAATTGCACAATTTTACATAAACTAGCTGGCTACTACTGTATTTTGTTCGCCTTTAAAAAAAAGTTTCGATTTAAATTATTCATATAATTTCATATATGTTAAATTTAGGTTTAATAATTAATGTTGCTTAATAATAATTAGTTCAATATATTTTAATTAGGTCTAAAATTTTCTAATAAAGTCATTTATCAAATTACTGCCTTCGTGATTTCATATACCAAAAAAAAAATTAATTTATAATATATATATGTTGAGCCTCATATGCTACACTAGTGTAGCATATGAGGCTCAACAATATATGTAACCTATTTTAGGTTTTTTGAATTCCATTAATAAATGTATTTTCTAGATTGGTTGAGTTTAAATTTTTTATGATAAAATTATATGTTAATAACCACTTATATTATATTATATTATATATATATATATATATATATATATATATATCAATTTTTTTAATGCATACAATAAAACTATATATAGTAGAAGATAAATAATAAGTATATGTAGGTCCGTGTATATAGCTAATAATTATGTATACAATGCATGTTAGTAGTTACTCCGTAGATAATAAATATACTATCGAAATACGTAGTAATTGATAGTAGTCTGCTAACTGTAAACACTGGTGCAAACAATTTTAATGTAATGTAATGGCTTTTAATTTGACTTATCATATAGACACACTTATTCTCAATCTTCCTCCTAAAAAAATGTAGAGAAACTATCAATGGTAACCACGTATGTACTTTTTAACTTTATCATTGATAAGCCTGAGTTTTTAATATTCTCATTCGTGACCCACAATTATTATCATAATTTCAAAAGTAATCTCATAAAGAAAAAGGTAGTTATTACATTAGAAGTAAGGATTAATTTGACTTTTAAGGGCAAAAATAATACCCAAATCTAAATCATAATTTTCTCGTTATAAAAATTGAGTAACGTAAATCAAGGTGCTTAAAATTGCGTGAAAATAAAAGTGCATGATCGTTTTTTCCATATAAGGAAAAAAAACATATGTGAAATAAAAAGGAAAAGAAAATTGGAAGGGTAAGTATAGATTGTAGGGGAGTACGTAGTGAAAGAAAAAACAATAGGAAGGGAAATGAATGACAACATGTTTTTCTTTCCTAAGAAAAAGGAGAATAATTTTCAATGATTACTAGAGCTATATTATTATTGGGTAAAGAAATTCAATTTTTTTTAGCTATATATTGTTATATATTGGGGAAGATGATGATAGCAATAAGGTTTGAATCATGCATTCGTTACGTTGTATATGAGGTTGGACAGAGATGACACCACTTTACTAATCTTCTTAATAACCTTAATTTGGTGAGTTATTTTACTCTAAGTAAAACTTATTCTATAATTATTTTTCGTTTTAAATTTCAAACAATGGGAAAAAAGACAGAGAAAAGTCAATTACATTAGTCCATGCACCTGCGTAGCCTAATCAACTATCCCAAAACTAAGAAGGCCGGCTCAGAAGACGAGCTAAGTCAACTGGGGCTTGCTTCCTCATCATTAAATTGCATCATACCCTCATCTCATCTATTTACCATGCATTTTGAAGCAACTCTTCTCAACCTAAACATTTTTTCATGCATAATAATTCACCTTTTTTTTAAAAAAAAGGAAAGGAAAGAAAAATCGACTAACTTTTTTTAAATGTATAGTCAAACACATCTTTGCGTGGGAATTAAAGCAAAATTTTGGTCTAAAGGTTGAAACCAACGTGTTAACTTATGATAAATTGATAATCATGTCCAGTGTAGGTTAGATAGTTAGTTGCTTGATTAGTTTCTCTAATACGATGACATATTTCAAATGAGTTGAATTTTGGTAGTTCTAATTTGATGTCCTGTATGTATGATGGAGTGAATTGTCCAAGTAATACTTGACTAATACCCTCTTTCAATGCTGAAGCCTCCATCGGCAAATAGAATAGAAGAGTTCCTATATAATTTTTTTGCTCCAGATATCACAATATTTGCTTTATATTCACTTATAATAAATCATATGCACTTGAGTTGTTAATTTTTGAACCATCAAAGTTTAATTTGTATACATTATGAGAGGGCAACTCCCATTTGATTAGCTAGGTTTTCAACATGCCTTTTTAATCATTTCATCTATTTTCTCACTACAATGACTTTGATTATTGAATATTGTAAACTATTTCGATTAAAACAGATTTAAAAAACTGAAATGTTTTTATTATATATGTACAACTTATTATTATTATTATTACTTCATCTATTTTTTTAGTGTGCAACATTGATAAAAAAAAATGAAAATTTGCCTCTCTCGTTATCAAATTCATATCTTTTTTTATCCATCATTTTTTCAGTCAGCTCACAAATAAATTTTGTTTAGAAGTTTGTACATGCAAGTTTGTTGCACATTAAAAAAAAAAACAAAAAAAAAAAAAAACAACCAAGAAAATGTTGTGTACATATGAAAAAGGTGAAAAATGCAAATTTCGTTAAGTCCGTGTCAGGGTTCAAACGAATTAGCTACATACAACATTCCATGTACCTCATGTTTTTAGTTGTAATATGAGGAGGCAAACAAAACCATTGTATTTATCTAATTATATGATGAGGACAAGTGGAGAAAATATGAACAAATTAAGGAACAACACTTTTGATAATGAGACTTAGGGCTAACCCAAAGCTCAAAAACTATTAATTATGTTATTAGGATACCGCCATACACTATTAATTTATCTAAGGTTTTTTTTTTTTTTCATCAGATCAATTAATTAATCCCCAACGATATCTGTTATCTTGGAGTACTAGTAGATCCATCAATTATTTGATTTATGTGCCCTAATATTTGAGAATTAATTGGTAAGATTAATTAATCAATACAACATCTTCAATGTAGCTATTTAATAAGCTGGTGGAGTGCTAATACTCTTGGTTACTTTGATCAATTGATCTTCAATTCTAATAATTAGGTAGATAAATGAAACATTGTAAATAAATATGCGCATATTATTCTACAGACATATAATTACACCTACTCAGTGGGTTACCTACTCATTACCAATAGAATATATATATATATATATATATATATATATATATTAAAATATTGATTATTAAATCAGGTGGCATTCCACAGCTATTATTTTCTACCACTACTTTAAATTAAAGTTGGGTAGTTACCCGTCGTTGGGTAAACAAATTAAAGTATTTTCCTTATTTTTTACTAGTACGCAGTTAACAAGCTGCATTAATATACTAAATTTTAAGTATACATTATTCAATCACAAAATTTGATATTAATACCTACTCTGAATTTACTTTTCTTTCTACTTCTATTGATTGTTGGTTTATGAGTTTGTAGAGAATCATGATGATAATTATTTAACTACATGTATATTAATTAGTTTAGAAGTTGCTGATTTTAAGAGAATTAATTTCATTTCTTACATTCTGATTTCATAAAATTCACAAAGTGTTTGAACTCCATATATGTGTACACTAGAGTGAGAGTCCCACATTAGAGAAAGATGAGAGAATAAACTAACTTATGAGTATAGGATCGGATTTACTCCTTCCATTACTAAATGATTTTGGGAATGAATCTTTAATTCTCCCCCTCTATATTGGGTTGCCCAAACCTGTTTATTAGATTCCATCAAACTTAACGGGGATTATTAATTAATGGAGCTTTAATTTATATCAAATTATCTATATCTTCTTGAAAGAGTAAAGAATTTATATCATAAATTCTTGATTCGCCTTGATGAAGAAATAGATAATTTGATATAAATTAAAGTATGAAAAGTGCGAAACCTAGTTTTAAGAAATTGTAATTGTATCTCTCAAAAAAAAAAAAAAAAATTGTAATTGTAAGCAATAAATAAAGTATTAAACATGGGATCATGTGAACTCAAGTACGGATTAACTTCTTAACAGGAACATGCATGGATGGATATTTTGGCAAATTAAGTGTTCATTCAGATGCGCATATTAATTAATAAAATTTTGAAGCATCACATAAAGTGGTGGAGGATTAATTAATTAAGTTGAAAAACAACAACAATAATAATAATAATAATAATAATAATAATAATAATAATAATAATAAATAAATAAATAAATAAATCTAGATGCTCTATAAGTGGCCACGTGCTTAGTCGTTTAAAGATGAATTAATAAATTATTTAATCAAGATTATAATGGATTTTGTAAGAGATATTACATGTATTCTAATACAACAAATCCTGGCATTTTGATGTGGGGGTGATTATTGGGATCACAATATGAACATTCGCATGTGGTGGGCACCTGGGTTGGCTACTTCACGGAACCTCTTCAAAGTAGGCAAAGTAGTTCTTTTCTTTTGTTCCCTCTCATTTTTAACCCCTTTTTTTAAAACTTTTTGAGGGGATATACCACCATTTATTGTCATTTAATTTTGTGGGATATGCCTCAATAAAAAAGTTTTTTGAATGATATATCAAAGTAAATATTTAATGATTGCAAGGAGGTACCAATAAATTTCATTTTCCGGTCAAAAAAGTCAAATTTTTCGGCCATCAACTAGCTCAATACTTGTGAGTATATTACAATCGTTCAGTTTTAGCTAACAGCCCACAGGCACCTATTTTTTGCTTTAGGGGCAAAGGGATTTTCTTTTTGCCATGAACTCAAGGCAAACCATTGTTGGTGCTAAATTGATCCAAAATGGACTGTGTTTTTCTTATTGTTGTATATTCTTACCCCATACCACATGCTTCAGTTTTCTTTGTTTACTTCAATTTAACCCAAAAAATCTTTGTTTTGTGTTACTCCTTATCCGATAAGATATATATAGTAAGCCTCACTCCTATCTCAAAATAACACTACGCCAAAAATCGCATTTTACAGCGTTTTTTTTATAGCGGTTATATGCGAACCGCTATAATAGGTGGTATATTAGGACTTTTATAGCGGTTCAACAAAAACCGCTATAAAAGAGTTCTCTTTTATAGCGGTTCAACAAAAACCGCTATAAAAGAGTAATCTTTTATAGCGGTTTTTAGTGAACCGCTATAAAAGATTTAAAAAAAAAAAAACCATCAGCAGCCTTCTTCTATTCACTTCCCGCGCGAAAACCAAAACCCAGCAGCAGCAACATAGCAGAGTTCAACACCAAAACCCTTGCATCTCCCTCCATTTTCATTGCTAAAAAACTTCAAGAATTTCGAAAAAAACCCAACAAAACCCTCGAAACAAGTTCGAAACAAGTTCGAAACACAGCTAGAAGTTCGAAACAATAAGTTCGAAGTGCAATTGGGCTCTGTTTCAGTGTGGTGGTCGAATTTTGGGCTTTGAAACTATCTTCAGGTCGAACTTCAAGGTTAGAGACATCTTATATATTTTTATTTTCCTTTATAAATGCTGTTCGAAATTTTTTTGCATTAGGGTTAGAAATTGTTCGAATTTCTAGCTGTATTGTTCGAATTTGTTCGAATGTTGTTGAATTATGGCTGCATTGTTCGAATTTGTTGTTGAAATGCTAGTTGTTGCTTGATTATTTTTAGTTGGGGGTTATTGATTTGTTGTTATGATTTTAGTGTAAGTTAGTTTACAAGCTTTCATTGTTGAAGTTGTTTGAATCTAGGGCTTTGTCCATCTTAGGTTTTGTTGAATTTCAAGGTTAGAATATATTTTGTTAAAATTCTAGTTGCTACTTGCTTTGCTCTTTGTTTTTAATCGTTTTGTGGCATTCATGGAGTGTTTTCTAAGTGCGAGTGAAAATTCTTGCATATATTGAAATGTATTATATAACTAATTATGCCAAATCTTCTATTTTTTTTTTAAAAAAAATAATTAATTAACTTGGCAAATTCAACGATAATTTTTTTGGTGTAAAATAAGTTATTTAGAGGGTGTTACTTTTTCACTAACATAGATAGGATCAACATTAATGCGAGCAATTCGAAACCTAGTTTACAGCCATTATGGATCGTCATTGGATGCACACAAGGCGTGATAGTGATGAGTATCAACAAGGAGTTCAACAATTTATTGCATTTGCACTAGAACATGCTGAGGATGGCAACCATATTCTATGTCCATGTATTCGCTGTAATAATATGGTTCGACTTAGCGCCGATGATGTAAAAATTCATTTGATGGTTAAAGGTATTAATCAAATGTACAAGTTTTGGTTACATCACGGTGAGAAATTGGACAATATTCCTTTAAATATGGGTGGTTCATTGAATTTTGAAAATGAGATGGAAGCAGAGCAAAATGAAGACTTTGAATGTGAAGACGACGGGTTTGAACAAATGGCACAAGCCCTTGGTGAAGGCTTCGGAGATTCTCCGGACATGTTTGAAAGCATGTGCAGTGATGCAAAGAAGCCATTGTATCCAGGGTGTGCCAAATACAGTAGATTATCTGCTGTTATTAAATTGTTCAATTTGAAGGCAACCGCTGGATGGTCTGATGAAAGCTTTACAAATTTATTGGAAGCGTTTCAAGATATGCTTCCAGAAGAAAACTTGCTTCCAGGCCGCACTTATGATGCTAAAAAGATGCTAAGTTCCATTGGTATGACTTATGAGAAGATTCATGCATGTCCGAATGATTGCATTTTATATCGAAAACAATATTCTAATCTAGAGTATTGTCCAGAATGTAACACTCCACGATATAAGATCAATAAGGCTCCGGCGAAAGTCATGTGGTACTTTCCTATTGTACCAAGATTCAGACGTCTTTTCAGTATTCAAGAAGAAGCAAAGAATTTGAGGTGGCATGCCGATGAAAGGAAAAAAGATGGCATTCTAAGACACCCGGCCGATTCTCCGCAATGGATAAGGATTGATCGTGACTACCTTGATTTTGGGCATGACCCTAGAAATTTGCGGCTTGCTCTTGCAACTGATGGGATGAACCCTCATGGTAATCAACATAGTACTCATAGTACATGGCCAGTCATTTTGATGATTTACAACCTTTCCCCATCATTGATTATGAAACGGAAATATATGATGTTAACCACGCTAATATCAGGGCCAAAGCAACCCGGCCATGATATCGATGTGTATTTGGCTCCATTGGTCGAAGATTTGAATAAGTTGTGGAATTCTGGAGTTGAGGTTTATGATGCTAATCGCAATGAAACCTTTAATTTGCGAGCTTTGCTTTTCGGGACGATAAATGATTTTCCAGCATATGGGAACTTGTCGGGTTATGCTGTCAAAGGTTATACTGCGTGCCCTATTTGTGTTGTGAACACATGCTCACACAAGTTAACAAATTCTGGCCCAAAAAATGATAAAAAGAATGGTAAAATTGTGTACTTGAAACATCGCAAGTGGTTGCCTATTTACCATCGTTATCGAAGATGGAGGAAAGCTTTTGATGGTCATCCTGAAGAAGGTAGATCTCCAACTCCCTTAACAGGTCTCCAAATACTTCAAAAGGTGGAATGCTTAAATGTGAAGCATGGTAAACAAAATGCCAAGTTTCTTCCAACTCGTGGCTATAAAAAGAAGTCAATTTTCTTTGATCTTCCTTATTGGAAGGATTTGCATGTTAGACATTTTCTTGATGTGATGCATATTGAGAGGAATGTTTGCGAAAGTGTAATTGGCACATTATTGAATATCCCAGGCAAGACTAAAGATTCGATAAATGCTAGGAAAGACTTAATTGACATGGGGATCAGAACTGAATTACATCCTGTGAAGCAAGGAGAACGTACTTATCTTCCTCCTGCATGCTACACTCTGAGTAGAAAGGAAAAAAACTTGTTTTGTGAGTGCTTAAATGGTGTTAAGGTTCCTGAGGGATATTCTTCAAACTTTAAAAAGCTGGTGTCAATGAAGGATAAGAAACTCCTTGGCATGAAATCTCATGACTACCATGTTCTCATTGAGCATTTTTTGCCTATTGCTATTCGCTCCATATTGCCAGAGGGTGTTCGAGATACCATAACGAGACTTTGTATATTCTTCAATGAGATATGTAGTAAGGAAATAGACCCTGGAAAGTTGCCTAGCTTGCAAAAAGATATCATCATCACTTTATGTCAATTGGAGATGTATTTTCCACCATCATTCTTTGATATAATGGTCCATTTAACTGTACATTTGGTTAGAGAAATCCAATTATGTGGGCCTGCGTATTTGAGATACATGTATCCTATTGAGAGGTATATGAAAATTTTGAAGGATTATGTTATGAATAGAAGTAGGCCAGAGGGTTGCATTGTCGAGCGCTACCTAGTGGAAGAAGCCATTGAATTTTGTAGCCATTTCCTCTCTAATATTGATGCTATAGGGATTCCAAAGAGTAGACATTCTGGAGGTCCGGAAGGGAAAGGGATCACTGGAAATAAAGTGGTGACTATATCTCATGAGATGTGGCGTCAAGCTCATTTGTATGTCTTGCACAATAGTCCAGAAGTTAGTCCTTATGTTGATGAACATATGGATTACTTGAGGAGTATTTATCCAAGTAAGGTCGACAAATGGATAGTTGACAAACATAATTC
Source organism: Salicornia ramosissima (assembly GCA_951394345.1). Classification (NCBI taxonomy): domain Eukaryota; kingdom Viridiplantae; phylum Streptophyta; class Magnoliopsida; order Caryophyllales; family Amaranthaceae; genus Salicornia; species Salicornia ramosissima. The sequence continues at coordinate 51,214,519 of OX596240.1, read as the reverse complement.
TACCTTCATTCAATGGTTAAAAGTTCGAGTTGGAGATGAAATAGCTCATTCACCATCTACAATTTGTGATAAATTGAAATGGCTTTCTCGAGGTCCTAGTAAGGATGTCTTATCATATTCAGGATATCAAATCAATGGCTTTACATTTTGCACAAGGGATAGAGATAATGAAACTACAATGCAAAATAGTGGGGTCACTCTTCTTGCGCAAGCCATGCATGTCTCAAGTGCAAAGGACACTAATGCAGTTTATGCAAACATGACTTACTATGGAGTAATTGAAAATATTTGGGAGTTGGATTATTGCATGTTTAGAATTCCTGTATTTGGTTGTCGATGGGTGGATAACAATAATGGGCTTCAATTTGATAAAAAGCATGGTTTTACATTAGTTGACCTCAATAGATGGGGCAGTAAATATGATCCATTCATATTGGCTGCTCAAGCAAATCAAGTTTTTTATGTTACTGACCCCGCTCATAAAAGATGGTCTTTTGTCTTATCTTCAAACAAAAAATTTTCATTTGAGGACATTGAGGATGATGATATGGAAGATGCTTCTTTTGTATTACCACCGGAACCTCTTGAAGATCAAGCCACAGAAACGGAATTCTATAAACGAGATGATCATAGAGAAGGGATATGGGTAGATGGGGAGGAACCAAATATTAAGACTAAGAAGAACAAAAGGAAAAAAAATTGAGATGGTAAATTTGTTTTTTTCATATTCATAGATTAAAGCTGGGGGGAGCTGGCAGGGGGAGCAGGGGAGGGGGGCTGTGGGGCTGACAAGGGGGGGGCTGGGGGGGCTGGGGGGGGCTGGCAGGGGGGGCAGGGGGGGCTGGCAGGGGGAGCAGGGGAGGGGGGCTGTGGGGCTGACAGGGGGGGCTGGCAAAGGGGGGCAGGGGGGCTGGGGGGGCTGGCAGGGGGTTGGGGGGGCTGGGAGGGGGGCTGTGGGGCTGACAGGGGGGGGGGCTGTGGGGAGGGGGGCTATGGGGAGGGGGGCTGTGGGGCTGACAGGGGGGGGCTGGGGGGGCTGGCAGGGGGGGGGCAGGGGGGCTGGCAGGGGGAGCAGGGGAGGGGGGCTGTGGGGCTGACAGGGGGGGCTGGGGGTGCTGGCAGGGGGGGGCAGGGGGGCTGGCAGGGGGGTTGGGGGGGCTGGGAGGGGGCTGGGGGGGGGGGGGCTGGCAGGGGGCTGGGGGGCTGGCAGGGGGGGCAGGGGGGGCTGGCAGGGGAGGGGGGCTGTGGGGCTGACAGGGGGGGGGGCAGGGGGGCTGGGGGGGCTGGCAGGGGGGGGCTGGGGTCATGCTCCCCCTGCCAGCCCCCCCCCAGCCCCCCCTGCCAGCCCCCCCTGTCAGCCCCACAGCCCCCCTCCCCATAGCCCCCTCCCCACAGCCCCCCCCCTGTCAGCCCCACAGCCCCCCTCCCAGCCCCCCCCAACCCCCTGCCAGCCCCACAACCCCCCTCCCCTGCTCCCCCTGCCAGCCCCCCCCAGCCCCCAGCCCCCCTGCCCCCCCTTTGCCAGCCCCCCCTGTCAGCCCCACAGCCCCCCCTCCCCTGCTCCCCCTGCCAGCCCCCCCTGTCAGCCCCACAGCCCCCCTCCCCTGCTCCCCCTGCCAGCCCCCCCAGCCCCCAGCCCCCCTGCCCCCCTTTGCCAGCCCCCCCCTGTCAGCCCCACAGCCCCCCTCCCCTGCTCCCCCTGCCACCCCCCCCACAGCCCCCCCTGTCAGCCCCACAGCCCCCCTCCCCTGCTCCCCCTGCCAGCCCCCCCAGCCCCCAGCCCCCCTGCCCCCCTTTGCCAGCCCCCCCCTGTCAGCCCCACAGCCCCCCTCCCCTGCTCCCCCTGCCAGCCCCCCCAACCCCCCCTGCCCCCCCTGTCAGCCCCACAGCCCCCCCTCCCCTGCTCCCCCTGCCAGCCCCCCCTGCCCCCATGCCAGCCCCCCCTGCCAGCTTTAAGTGATGATTAAAATTAAAATTTATATATTTTTAGATGTTAAGTGATGATTCATGTATTTGTGATTAATTTTATATTTCAGGTGATGACTTCTTCTTCACAAGAAAATAATGACTGCGTACCCAACGCAAAGAAAGGAAAAGCCGAAAGTGGTCGTGGAGCTACAAAGATGAGTAAAGTCATCCGAGCAAGAAATAAAGGGAAAACTTTTGACGTCTCATGGAACGCAAACGGGCTACCCATCGGTAATGATAGTCCATCATTGATGAGTTATTGGGGAACAAGCATCCGTAAAAATGTTCCAATAACTCTCAAGAAATGGAGAGACGTTCCTAAACGTTTGTTGGATACTTTGTTTGAAGACGTTGCGGTACTAATTTTGATCTCAAAAAATATTATTATTCATGCCTATGTAATTTTACATTTGTTAACATTGTTGTTGAAATATTTAATACAGTTGACCTACAAAGTTGATGCTAAAAAGAAGAAGTTTATGATGCTTAAAGGTAACATTGCTTGGAAAAATTTTAAGTCCGAGCTCTCAAGAAATTGGATCTGGACTCCAGAAGGGGTTTTACGTGATAAGCCACCAAATCAATACAATTTCATTTCTCAAAATGATTGGAATAAGTTTGTTAAAAGTCGGGTCACAAAAGATTGGGAGGTATACCTTTTATTTTGTACAAGTTTGTGCAAATTTCAATTTGCATGATCTCTATTCATTTATGACATACATCACTATTTTACTTTATCAGGAGAAAAGTGAAGCCGGGAGAAAATCAGCAAAAGAAAACATGTATCCTCAGAAACGGGCTCGCAGAGGATATGCTCGATTTGAGCAAGATGTTGTATATTTAATTTCAATTCAAAGTTGTCAAAATATATATTGTAATATATCTTTTAAGTAATTGGTCATTGGTTTTAATTATTCACTTAGATTAAAAGGTTGGCGAAGAAAGGAATTCATGAAACATCCATTAATCGAGGTGATTTATGGAAGCTCATAAGGACGGACAAGGATGATAATATTGCAGAAGAAGCTAAAACAGTGGCTTCACGCATTGTATGACTTGCTCATGGATGAACTTAACAACTTATTGAATTATTTTTTTTATAGCAAATATTTATTCAATTCTCATATACTCATGTGCTTATATGATTATATGCACGAATGTGTTGCAGGATTACTTCATGCGACAGTCAGAGAAAGAAGGTGATCTCGGTTGTGCACATGACGATGTATTGTCAAAAGCTTTGGAAAAGAAGGAGCACGGAGGTCGTGTGAAAGGGGTTGGTGTAGGAGTGACAAATACAGAGTATTTTGGAGCCCTACAAACAAGAAAAGAATATATGGATCAAGTAAAGCAATTGTTCTCACGTGTGAATTATTTGGAGAATGAAATGGAGATGATAAAAAAATCATCAAAGGAGAACAATAGCCATAGTAAGGATCAATGTGAAGGATCACCCCATAGTAAGGATCAGTTTGAAGGTTCAAAGTCAAATGGTCTTGAAAAGGTGAACATAGGTTCAAATGTTGACATTCTTGAGGTAAATTGAATAGTGTTTATAGTGTGAATCTACCTATAAAAATGCATAGTGCTTAATGTTTATTATGTTGTTTACAGGTGTTGAAGTCGTCTAAAACTAAAGATAACGGAGGTGGATCGCGCAAAAGACCATCATCACCTTTGATAGAGCAACCAGTGATTACTTCTCCACAAGACCGATTCACATCTTCAAATATTGAAATCCCGGAGGTAACATCTTCAATCGAAGAGTTATAACATTTTTTAAAATCTGATAGTTAGGATAAACGGAAAGGAACACTACTTTTGCAGGGTATAAGTTGTTGTGAATTAGCTTTGTCGGATCCCACCTATCGAATAGTTGCTTCAGGTAAGGTGCATAACTTTAAAACTGGAACGACTGTGCATACAAGACCAATCCCACCTGGATATATGCGTGTTAGTATTGATTATGCTATTGAGGGGAGCACACCTTTGCCAATTCCACTCGAAGAAGAAGCATACAATATTGAAAATGCAATTGGTACACTTGTATTGTGGCCCATAGAACTTATTGTTCTAGATAAGGAGGTAAATTAAAAAATTTATTCGATTTGCTTAATATATATAAAGTTTATAGATAAAACTTGTTAAAGTAAATAAAATACCTTCTAAATCAAGGTTTATTTTATTCTTAGGTGGTGGATTCCACAGAAACACATGATAAAAGTGGTGGATCACCAGATGAGATGGACAAAACAATGGTAAATGACATTCAACCAGAGCAGGTTAACCAAAGTTTTGAACTATTAATCAATGTATCCACCCTTCCTTCTGAGTTAATTATGTTTTACAAGTTTGTTCTGAAGATGAGTTCTAATGATCAAATCAAAGTTCCCATTAATGTCGGGATAACAAATCAGAGCAATGAGATTCATTTGGGTAAAGAGGAAGCATTTCAATTTCTTGCTCAAGAGCAAATTGGAGTATGTCACATATTGATACATATGTCGTAAGTAGCTTACTACTCTAATTTTTATTCTCTTATATTTTATTTAAGCTTTCAATGTTGAGCTAATTAATAATGAACTTCTTTATGGGTATTGTTTAGCATGATGTACGAAATTATTGGTATGACTGGAGTCTCGAATTTCTTTGGCTTTTTATGCCCAACTGGAATATCTCTTCTTCACCATTTTGATAATGGTCGAGATGTAAAGGGGCTAAAAGAAAGCAGGAGAAATCGATCTCAATATATCGTGGATATTTTGAAAGAAAATGCATCAAAAGGAAAAGTTTTCCTTGCTCCATACAATGTTGGGTACATTACCTCATTCTTCATACAATTCATTTACTATTAAAAAAAATTTGTCTCTAATTTTAATTTTAACATTAGGTATTAATGTATAGGTTCCATTGGATGCTATGTGTTATTGATCCTTACAATAACATAGTTTACTACTTGGATTCATTACATAATGAACAAAACGTAGGAACAAGTAAAGGAATCAATGAGGACATACGTGAGGTTCTTAACGTGTAAGTTCACTTTTGTTAAATTTTATTAATTGTATATTCTTATTTGCTTGATAAATAAAATACAACATGTTAATTCTATTAATTGTATATTCTTATTGGTTTAGAGCATTATTTCAATTTCGAAGTGAATTTGAAATTACAACAAAGTTGAAGATGGATACAAAATGGGTAACTGTAAAGGTATGAAAAATATGATGTTTTGTTTATAATTGTATATATTAAACTTCGATCAAAGAAAAACACTTAAAATTCATTGTTTACATTGATTGTGCAGTGTCCTCGTCAAAACAATGCAATTGATTGTGGCTACTTCGTGATGAGGTACATGAAAGAAATCATTTCACACCGGACGCCTAAGATACCTGAAAAGGTAACTGTTAAGTTGTTATTTTATCCTAGCGCTTTAGATTGGTGGAAATAAGTCCTAGGTTGATAACATGAATGTCATAGGACGTAGTTGGGAATGAAAACACCCTAAATTTGCCAAAAACGACCAAACTCACTAGATTTCGTTCCGGAATCACCCTAATGTCTCTAGAATCATTCAAACAAGTACTAAAACGTTTAATTGATTATTATAGGACATGAATAAAGCATAAAACACAAACTAAGGCTAAGTGGCTCAAAGTTGGGAATGAAAACACCCAAATACAACCAAAAAACGACCAAAGTCACTACATTTAGTTCCTAAATGATCCTAGCGTCTCTAGATTAGTCCTAGGTTGATAACATGAATGTCATAGGACGTAATTGCAGCTTAGAAACTTGAAATTTGTTCAATGGTGCGAAGTTGGGAATGAAAACACCCTAAAATTGCCAAAAAACGACCAAACTCACTAGATTTCGTTCCGGAATCACCCTATAAGTACTAAAACGTTTAATTGATTATTATAGTACATGAATAAAGCATAAAACACAACTAAGGCTAAGTGGCTCGAACTTGGGAACGAAAACACCCAAATACAACCAAAAAATGACCATAAGCTCTTTAAAACAGAAAAATATTTTCGAAAATGGAAACTAAATCCATAAGCTCTTTATTTATTATTTACTTAACCATGTTTGATTACTTACTAAGATAACAATTTTTTTTGCAGTATTATCTCGATTGTCAATATTCTAGTTATGATCAGAGCCAACTGGACGACACTAGAATTTCATGGGTGCGACATGTTTTTCTAAAAATGTAGGGTGAACTATATAATTACTTTTGAATATGTATATTGAAACAATTTCTTGTTTTTTTTTTTAATGGGATTGGTGTCATGTGCACATTTTGTATATGCATGATGAATTGTATTGGGAAATATTGTATAAAATTTGGTTGAAGATTTGTATTGTAATTTTAGTAAAAATATTATTTTCGTTTTGCTTTTGGCATATAATTTTTTTTTTTTTTAAAGTTTTTTATAGCGGTTTTAGATAAAGCGCCATTAAAGGTTTTAAATTTTAGTTGGCCGTTATAAATTTACCCGCTATAAATTAGTCCTTTTATAGCGGTTATTAATAAACCGCTATAAAAAGGGGCACTTTTTATAGCGGTTTATAACCGCTATAAAAGGGTTTTAAACCGCTATAAAAAGTGCCCCTTTTTATAGCGGTTATATAACCGCTATAAAAGGTGCCCTTTTTCTTTTATAGCGACGCTATTTATAGCGGTTGAAAACCGCTATAAAAGGGGTTCTTCAACCGCTATAAATAGAGTATTTTGGCGTAGTGTAACCTACAGGCAATGCCAGAGGACTAGTGAAATAGGCCGTGCCAGAATGGCCCACCATATGTCTCATTAGCTCATTGCATAGCGAGTTATACCTAGCTATATTACAGACCAAGAAAAGATTGTTCAATGCCAAAAGTACAATGTTTTGGAAAAATAAGGCACATGACTCATTTGGGACCAACATGCATTCGACCAAACATGTCGTGCTTGTGTCAATTTGTGCTAAAATTTTAAAATGTCTATGCATGGCCCATGTCCTCCCCAATCAAGTTCCTCGAACTGATATTGAGTCATTATGTGCCACTAGCGAGCTTGTACCAGGCAGGCCCGACTCATGTCGTACACCGAGTTGGGTTGTTTCGGTCCTCGTGTTGACTTTAGCCCATGTCCAGCTTTAACACCGCCAAACAGGGTCATTTCTGGGGTGTGCAGAGAGACCAATCGCATAGAACCTCAACATTTTTTTTTTTTGATAAGGTATAGAACCTCAACATAAAAAAAAGCCCATAATTTTATATTTTCTAATAAAAATACTTATTCTTTTCTCATAATTATTTTAAAAAAAATGTACATCTTAAAATATTTATTAGTTTTAATAATATAAGAACCTAATTTTAATTTGTAAAATATGACCCAAGGCGGCTCAATGCCATTGAACTAAAAGACATTCCACATGTGTGTCAATTTTTAACTTAATTCTTGTACATCAGCCGATCCACATATTCAGCAACAGCAAGCCAGCAGATGAGTAGTCATCTTTTCTTTTTCCATACAAGTATTTTTTATAACAAATTAAATTGTTACTTGGGTACAAACTTAAAAAAAAAAAAAAAAAAAAACATAAGAAGAAAGAATTCTAATAAATTATGATTTGCGATCATATGATAATAACTCCAACAGGATTAATTGTTACGCTGTTAGAATCGCTACTTTATTAAACAGTATTTTGATTGTTCGTTATAACCACCATTTAAGTAGTGATTCTATAACAATGAAGTCACTACTAAAAGTAGCCTTTTTCAAAATTCTTACTTAAGAATACAAATTAAATGAAACATTTTTTTAAGGGGAAGAAAACGGACGCTGATTTTTTATTTTTATATATAGCCGTAGAATGTGTTCTAAGTTGTTAGCATTATGGTATCATAAAGGGAAACGTTTTTGAGGTATATATAAGGCCAGTTTATGTAAACGATTAATTAGAGATGTTATTCTATTGTGTTTTTTTTTTTTTTTTTTTTACATTTTATGTTTTTAAAGCAGTTATACTAACGAAGTCAAAGTCATCAATTCCAAATATGATTAGAGCAATCATTCTATAGAAAAGGGTGCAATAACTTTAGGCAAATGATTACTCAGAAGATAGGTGAATCTCTGCAGTGAAGTAAAGCCAAAAATTCTACTAATAATCTCTACTCGGTTTCTAGAACACCATGCATAGTCCCTACCCCCGAATCCCCAACCATTACAATAATGAAGTAAAGATCATGTCTATGAGGTTTTTTATTTTAATAAAAAAAATTAATAAATTAAATTAAAAAAATTGAGGGGAAGGTTTGTTAATTAAACTACCAATTGTCTTTCATTTATTACTAATATACTGTATATTCTTAACACACATTGCAATTTTAACCATCTAAAATTTCATATTTATTAATACACTACAAAATATGGCCTTTTAACGACAGGTAAACAACTAAATATTAATGACGGACCTAAATCCTATCGCAAATTTATATATTTTATGACAGTTTTTGAATCCGTTGCTAAAATTCACCTAGTACATAGCTCAAACTCTATTAAAATTGACTCATTTACGACGGGATCGTGACGAAAAAAATCACTTACGACCCCCTTTTCTACGACGGGGTCAATTTTTTTGTGGGAAAAATCATTTATGACTCCCCTTTTTTACAGCAGGATCACATATTCACGATTGGAATTTCCATCGTAAATATAATCTTTTTTAGTGGTGATATGAATGTAAATATGTGAGGTATGTAAGTTTTGGGTATACCAGAGAAAATTTAACGAGAAGCAGATGGCAGTACATATGACCTTTTATGATGTACCCTACAAATTAAAGTTGTAAGCATAATGTTGAATTCATGTCACTACAAAAAATTGGCTCATTACATTAATGACGGGCATTAATCATGTCCTAAATTTAAATATTTTATGACAATTTTAGGGTCCGACATTAAAATGCAGCTAATACCTAAGCTAAAATATATTAAAATTGACTCATTTACAACGAGATCATAATGAGAAAAATGATTTACGACATCTATTTTCTCGGAAAGGAATCATATTTTTAAGACGGGAAAATCATTTATGAATCCCTTTTTTTAAGACCGGGGTCTATTCTAAAAAAATGACGGGTCGTTTTTTCACGATGGAAATTCTCATCGTAAATAGCATCTTTTCTAGTAGTGTGTGTTGCACGTAGAATAATATATTTTCTTTTATTCATAATTTATTGTTCATCACATTTAATTAATTCCACTTCGACACATTTGTGAATGTATTTTTCTTTATTATTTTTTTGATTAAGTATTGATGTAAAATTTTTAGATGCAAATGAACAAATATAATGATCACGTGTTTCATTTCCAAATGTGTTAATCTTGTTTTTGGCTAATTTGGATTTCAGGTCACCAATAAATTAATAACAAAAATTATTATTAATTTTTTTCCAATTGAATCTAAGATTTTGAAGGGAGTTTAGTTTTCCAAGATGAGCAATTATATTACTAATATTGAGGGTTGAATGTGCCTATAGATAATAATATATACTCAAGTGCACAATATTACTTGAACAAATAAAAGGATGTACTTCTCTATCTTTTATAAATCTCCATCTCATAATGGCTAAACTTGATCTCATTTTCGATTAATATACAATATTGGTTACACTTGTTTTTGTTGCACCTTCAGCAATTTTCTGGGCTGGGCCTTTGCATTTATGTGGGGCTATGGGGAGGTGGATCTATGTTGGGCTTTGCTAAAATAATCATTCATATATCACAACTTACATACGACAACCGTAACACACTAACACCTAACACGTAACAAAGTTCATGGCCCATGCCGGGTTATTGTGAAGTTAAAAAAATGAGCCATCCATGCCCAACCTATCTCACGTTTTGTGTCGGGCTGACTTGTGTCATGTTTGTGTTTTATGGATTTTTGCTCATACTGAGCGTGCCACTAACCTAGCAGAGGTACGTCGGGCTATTCTCATGTTTTGAAGATATTGTTCATGTACGACCCATGGCCCATGAGCATGTCTATCGGTTTGTGTCCTGTCTCTAGCGGGCTCGTGTTGGGTCGAGCTCAACTTGTTTCATGCCCATCTGGTTGTGCCAGTCTGATTCTTGCTCACCTCTAGGTACGTGATACCCTTTTTGGGAAAAAAGACAAGGGTACGAAAAAGTAAATATTATATAATTATTAGAAAGGAAAAATATTTATAATTAGTTTAAATAGAGTTTGAAACATAGATCAAGATATTCAAGTAACATGAAAAAATGTTTATTCAATAACTTATTAATTAGGAAAAAAGAATGTTAAAACGGGAATTTTTTGTCTAAATACAATTAAAAATATACTTGCGCACATAAAGTATGGATATTGTACTCATACCTAGTATGACTATGTGAGAAAAAAAAAAATAGACTGCAAATGCTTCCTACTTCCTCCGTAACATATTCATTTCAATAATTTGACATAAAATATGGTAAAAAAAATATCAAATTATTGCAATTATTATGTTTAGAGAGACATAAGAGTAGATATGAGAACCGATTCAATGATCTGTTAAAATCGAGAGAAAAACTCTCGACACCCAAATTATTCCTCAGTGTTTGCAATTAATATGATACGCATGGATTACATGAAAATTTGCTTGGTTAATGATATGCCACGCAATTGTTTGGGGAGTAGCCACAGCCCACAGCCCATAGCCCAGGGTAGAGGAGCACGAAAACAATATGATGCTTGAGAGTTGAGACTCACTTGTTTGTCTAACTACACACTACAACCTTATCCATATCTCTTGAACCGCCACGCCAATAATCATGTCCTACTCCGTCACCTCCACCGCCACCGCAATTCTCTTAGCTCACTCCACCCACAAATTTCACCATTTCCAAAAGCTACTTCCTTTTTCTTCAAACCCCATTTTGAGATCATCCATTACAGTTAGACGACACATCACCAAAATCCAAGTTTCATCATCTTCTTCCTCACCTATCAAAACCATAACTAACCCTGAAAAATCTGACCAAGAAACCATCTTTTTCGATGGAGGAGCTCATTATGGAGATTTACTTGCGAATTTGATACTGGGATTTACTCTGTTTTGGCTGCCATTAACCCTAGCAGCAGTTTCAAGAGCCTTCTTTCTGAGGTACAGGTTTACAAATTTAAGGGTTACTGTAATATCTGGGTTAACTGGTGAAGACAGGAGTGATTTCTCATACAAAGTAATTAAGGATGTACAAGTTGTTCCTAGGTTTATTGGAGAATGGGGTGACATTGTTATAACCCTTAAAGATGGTACTAAGGTTGATTTGAGAAGTGTCCCTAAATTTCGAGACATTGCCAAGTACTGTCTTTCCATGGCTGACATTGACAAATCTCCTGTCCTCAAAGAGTCTGGATCCAAAGGCTTTTGATTCTTTCTTTTTTAATTTTATATACATAGTTATTCCAACTGATTTTCCTTGTTAAGGTATGCAAATTTTTTCCTCTGTTTTTTTTTATTTTATTATTAATCATTTCTAATTTCTTATTTAATTTTGGGGGCCGGGGTTATGAGATATATTTCTGGATGAGTTTAATTTGTGGTGTACAAGTGATTTTGTTATCAAGTGAAATGAAGGTAGGTAGCTTGAATAACTTTTGATTTGTTGTTTGTGTTATGATTAAGAAGTCCAAATCAGTATCAGTAGTCTCATGTAAATGGAAGGTTCAATTCGTTATATTGGTACATATATATACATACATACATATATATATATATATATATATACATATATATATATATATACATATATATACATACATATATATATATATATATATATATATACATATATATACATGTATGTATGTATGTATGTATGTATGTATGTTGTTGAAGCTGAATTATATCATTTTATCTTATGTATTTTTTATTTTTTTTTTGTTTATCATCCAATCATGTTGGTTGTGTAATGTGTATCCTAAATGACTGCCAAAATTGTGTTGGTATTCAAAATACAGAGATCAAAGTAGAAGCCATGAAACTGAAAAGAAGGGGACGAATAAGGAAGGAAGGAAGATAGGGGTGGGGGAGAGTCAGAGCTTGTTTACTTCAGCTTAAATTCAGTTCAACATAATTCAGTTCAGCTCAACTATGTTCAGTTGAAATAAACAAACAAGGTAGAGAAATTACCTTCTCTTCCTTCTAACCAATGTCATAGCCGGTAAGAGTTGTTGCAATGCAAATATGCATGCAATCAAACACTTGTGTGCATTCTCTTCACTTTCACCTTAAAAAAATTTTGAGTTAACGTACTTTTAGATAGGTAGAAATCATATCTAATGAAGTGAAATAAGTTTAATGAGTAGTAATTAGGTCCAATCAGATCTAGCAAGTTCTGTTTGTTTCTCAAAATCATCGTTAAACGGATATGATCAAATCCAATAAGTTCAACCAAGTTTATTTAGGTTTAATAAACTCATATAAGTCCAACTTAATAAAATCAAGACATTTTTGCCTATTTTGATTTCTTCCATATCGATCTAAAAGTGATTTCAAGAATGTAAATCATGACATATTTGCCTATTTTGATCTCAATTTTTGTCCATTAAGGACCAAAATAATCCCAAAAACATTGACCCAGGTATTCCCTTAGGCGCATTTTTTTAACTTATTAGACCTGAACTTATATAAACTTATCTGAACTTATTCAATTGGTTGAAATTTATTGACCTGATTAGACCTTATTGGAACTTATTAACCTGATTTGACCTAATTGAAACGTATTACACATTTACACCTTATTGGAATTTATTGACTTAAGTGGAGCTTATTACACTTGATTGAACTTATTGAAACTTATTAGATATATCTAATTTAACTTATTAGAACTTATTAGACTTGCTTGAACTTATTACACATGATTTGAACTTATCTAAACTTATTAAACCTGAAACGTATTTTCTAAAGTTGTTGAGAATGCACCTTTAGTTTTTACCTTCTAGATAGATATGTTTTAATTTGGACCAATATGAGAAGAAATTAAATAATACCAACTTAATTGAGTTATTTTGGAAAAAAATAAACTTGAGAAGTTGAGATTAAGGGTGGAATTGTTCCATAAGAATATACATTACCCTACTAATTATATATATCCTCTAACGTATTGCATCAAAATTGTTGATGATTTGTACAAACTTGTAAACTTAATGAACTAAAAAAAGCATTATTTTGTAATAAAACAAATCAGCAGTATTATGAAGGACTGAATTAGGAGGGGGCTGGGGTATGTTATGGACCGGCTGAAATGTGGACTATCTGAAGAGGCAGGATTCCAACAAGAACTCAATCCAATGGGCCATTACGAGTCAAATGAATGAATAATTTACGAATACAGTCAGTCTTGACTACTGCAGCCCAGCTGAAAATGTGGCCCATTTAATGAAGTATTCCTTTGAATTGGAATAATCTTGGGGCCGGGCCCCACCATTCGGCAGTAACTATTGATCATAGTGTGACTCTAGCTTAGACCTGTCAAACTGATAGGGTCGGGTTGAGATAAAATACTTTTGGATTCGGGTTGAACATGTCCAGTTAGTAACGGGTTCAAGTCTTAAAATATATGTCTTCTGACTTGGGATTATTGAGTTCGGATCGTCGCAACGGGTTTAGAGATTTAAAAATCGCTACGGTTTTTTATGTTTTAAATGTAATGCTCCCTCGGTCTTTTTTTAGTTGCTACATATTTCTTATTTAGGTGTCTTAATTTACTTGCTACATTTCTTTTTTATGAGACTCACTTAGTTTTTACTTATTCTATCCTTATTTTCGTTATTTACTCTTTTTATTCAATCTATTTTTGTCATCTTCTTCATAAGTATTTTACTTTTTCCTAGAAGCATATTTGGAAAACAAAATCTAAATTAAATTGAGAGGTACGCGGTGTACTACTCTAGGTGCAGTTCGAAATTACTATAACAGTACATCAGAAACACTCATGAATGGCATAATCTTTGTCATACTACAGCATATAGCAGTAGTCTTGTTTGTAGGTTTAAAGTAAATTATTGTCTGATGTACTACTGTTAAAGTTGTTTGAATTGGTTAAAACTAATTTCCAAAATTGCTTTACCATATATAATAAGCCTCTTTTTTTTTTTTAATATCCATAAACGGTAATCACAATTAACATGACATTAGCATTTGTACTTCCTGATTAAGATTTGTAATCATTTAATTAATATATATAGTCCATAATAATATACTACCTCCGTTTCTTATTATTTGCAACGATTTGACACTTTTCCTCTCTACTTTATGTGGCATCGTCGTAAATAATAAGAAACGAAGGTAGTATATAAACACAAATAGAGAGGGGATGCCCCGGCCGGCCCTCTAAGCAAGCTGTGAATATGATTTTGATTTTGTGAGTGCTTCAAAAGCTGATAAGGGGAGGTGGCCACTCCCCACTGCCAATATATTAGTAGTGAATTTATGACTCTTATATAAGGCCAGGCCATGCCCCTTTTTATTTTTGTACCATCATTCCCATCAATTGTTAATATATCTCTCTCTCTCTCTCTCTCATTTTCCAAACTGCCTAATAAGAAAATAAAGGAAATAACACCATTTAATATTACATTACATACCCCTTAGGGAGTTAGGGCTATGAGTTAGGGGAAAAACTTGTCTTACATATCGATTGAGTAGACTATCCACCACTAATAAAATGTTGTGTTTAATGTTGATAGTAGATAAGTTGAATACAACTCATATGATTAATAATATTTTAGTTTCTCTACCAATATTGACTTGAGTAGTTTATCAATCGGATAGATGTTACAGTGTTCACGTATAAGATGCTCGAAATGGAAATTAAACTTTAAATCAAACATTTATTACATTTATTGTTGGGTTGGTTTGTCTTATTTTTCTAAATTGTTTCCATTTATAGTATTGTATTAAATTCTTATGCATAGCACTAAGGACTATGATTAGCATTGTCCTACAATTAATAATAATAAGAAAAATGATGTACATATAGTCTTTAGGGCTATGCATGTTGATGGAGCTAAAATTTGGAGTAATTTTTAGTTGAATTCAACATTTATTAAACTAATTATGCATGATTTTGGTATACATTCTTAAATTTTTCCCATTTTATGAAATATATTATATTAAATGCTTATATGTAATCCTAACAGATACATATAACAAAATAATACTATTATTTTTTTTTTGGTAAATAAATAATACTATTATTATTATTATTATTATTATTATTATTATTATTATTATTATTATTATTATTATTATTATTATTATTATTATTATTATTATTATGGAAAATGCTATAGATTATAAATAAGAAGGTGACAAATTTATTTGTGTTTTTGTTATAAATTTCAATACTGAAATTTTTCGTATTATAGAAATTGTATTTAGTTTGCGTTTGATTCGTCTGAAATTTTATGATATGATCTAATCTGATTTGAACGTTTCTGAACTGCTTTGAATTTTTCTGATTGTAGTTATTTTATAATCTTTCTTATTTAATCTGAAATTTTTTGAATTAATTTGATATGAAATTTTATGATCGGATCTGAATTTTCTAAAAATTAAGCACATAATTACTTATTTAAAGCATTACCACGTAAATAATGTAGCAGGGCTAAAAAACCTAGTGCGTAGAAGATTGCTGGGAAGCGAGTTTAGAACATGCTGCCACTCTGTAAATTCTCTATTTGTTGCTTCTTTTACTGCTTGCTACTCTGCTAGTGGAATCTAGTCATAACTCACAAGTCATAGGGTAGGCATAGGCATAGGCATATATAAGGGCCCTTCCTTTATATATATAGTTGTAAAATTGTTATCAATTTATTGAAAGGTAGTATGTATGGTGTTGATGAATGGCCTGGCCTGGTGACCAAATGAGTTATTTTTGGTATATTTCAAGTCTCCTGTTTTTTGCTGTACTGTTTGTCCCTTTAATTTCTTTCTGTATGCCTGCCTACTGATTTTCAGTTTGAGACTAGCTATCTATCTATTGTCATCCAATCTGCCCTCCTGGCTTCTCACATTATTAGTACAGTGGAGTACTCCTTTTCCTTTCTTGAAGAGTTAACATTAATTATTCTTCTTTAGCTGAGTGAATGTTAAACATTGGAGTAACTCATTCTCCATCCTTTCATCTGCTTATGATTTCCGCACTCTCCCAAATCATTAGTTACTATTATCCCCTCCTTCTCACAAGTAGAATACTAGTTTGAACGCTATTTATGTACGTGAGAGGGAGGGGTGGGGCTGTGGGGGGGGGTGTGTGCGCTCGCTGAGATGGTTTGGGGGACTGCGGAAATCAATTCTCCTTTCATCTCTTAAGACTCTTACTTTCATATATTTTATTTATGTAAATGATTAATGAGTAAAAACAAGAATGATTTTCTACGTTAATTGCTTGTCAAGGTCTAAAGTGACAATACAAGTTTACCGTGCTAGGTACAACCGTACATGTATACAAATCTAGCTAACCTAATCCGATGACATCCTTGGTGAACCAGCACAACCTCTCATATACTACTTCAATGAATTCCAAATACGTACATTTAATGACAAGTAGCTTAGCTTAATTGTTTATTTTGTAAAGGGCATAGTAATCACCACTCCTAAAATATTTGCAACACTTAACACTTTGATTTTATTTATTTTTTCAAAAAAAAAAAAAAAACACGAATATTATTTGTTTTTTAAAGTGTTGCAATTAATTAAGTAATTAAAGACAAAGAAAGTGATTGAGTCTCTAAACTACAATTAGGAAACCAATAAAAACACAAGGTAAATTAAAGTAGGGAACAGTAAGAAGAAGAGAGTGATGATGGTGTAGGAATCAAAGGTAACCCAAAACTAAAAGGGCAAAAATTGAAATTTCAACAACCCAAACTGAATAGTTATTGTTGAGTACTAATATATGATAAGATGGATAATAAAAAAACTAATTTTGACATAACAAGAATGATATATACTTGTATTGTATGTACTATGTAGAGCATTGGATTCCAAAGCCACCTCTAAATTCTCCTTGTTTTTCTTACCCTCTCTTCTCTAGTCTACTACTCACTTTTTACATGGCTTTTCTTTGCATTGCATGATTTATTTTATTTTATCTTATTTTATTTTATTAAAAAAAAAAAAAAGGAAAGAAAGGGAGAAGAATCAAGTGTGAAAGGCTGCAATATATAGAAAAAAGGTGGGGGGGTAGCTCAAAAATTAAAGCGAAGCAAAGAGCATGTAAATTGTCAGTATATACACAAGACACAGCCCCGCCTCGCATCCCATCGCAACTCGCAAGGCGCCCACACGGAATGCAAAGTAGTACTCCAAAAGGCATCCCAAGTTTTTCCAAAGTGTAATCAATTAATAACTACCATTTACTATATATATATTAACTTAAAAAAAGCATTTTTAATTTATACACTACATTATCACTTCCCTTGCTTATTGACTAACACTTTTTACATTCAATGTCATTATTTCATAATCTCTTCTTTCTTTTTTTCTTTGCCTCCACACGTGGGCCTTTCTTTTCACTTTTCTTTTCTACTCAATTCTTTCCTTTTTCGGAAATTATGTAAAGTTTGTTTTGTATTATTACTCCCTATTACTTACTCACTCCGCTTCAAGTATGTTGTTAGTTATGTATTTAACTCCTTCTGGCTTTTTTTTTTTTTTCATTGATTAACTTTAGAATCATTCGACTCATATATTAAAAAGAGGATAAGATTATTGGATCTAATTGATAATATTTATGATTATAAAGTCATAGTAAGTTTTAACTTGATTGTGATTGACTCGAGTGAATAAGAAACTCGTCTAATACCATGTTCACAAGAAGAACATGTTGGAAAATGAGTTAATTGTTATATAATACATTATTATTAGTAGATGATCGTTATACATCTGACAATATTATAGAGATATTCTAGAACTAGGGTACGTTGTTACTACCCCTGATTGCTTGTATATATACCTCTGTTGATAAATGAAATGAAAACTGTTTTGCCCCCATTTTCGATCATAACACATTATCAACACCACTCTAGGGGCTTGTTTACTTCAGATTATATTCAGTTCAGTTCAGTTCAGTTAATCTCTATTCAGTTCATCTCTATTTAGTTCAATTAATACACTTCAGTTCAGTTGAGTTCAGTTTAATTCAGTTCAGTTCATCTCTATTAAGCTAATGTAAACGAGCCTAGGATTTTAAGAAAAAAAAAAAAGAGTAAAAGAGAAGGAGGATACGCAAATTTTTTTCCTTTTGTCTTTTTAGCTAAAAACTGCTTATAGATGGGTATAACAATTTCAATATTTAATCTAATATATCAAAGATAGATATGAAACCATTACCCCATAACACATTTCTCCAATATCAACATAGTAGTACAGGGATAAAATTTGTGGAATTTTTTTTAGGTACTTTTTTCCGGCTGTTTTCCTATTTGAAAAAAGGGCACATAGCAATTTAACAATTTTAATTAGTATGTATACTATCTAAAATTATTTAATTTGAACTCATGGATTATTTAATACAATTTAAGATTAGTTGTGGTGAGACAAATGAGAAACAATTAACATTTGTAAGCAATATAACTAGCTACTACTCCTGTATAATACTTTATGGTGCTGTGGTTAAGTGGTTTCGTGCATCTCTAGAAACAAACTCTACTGGTATTAATAAGATGACAAATTAAAAGATTAGGGTATTATATTATTAGAACCATCTGTAAGGAGAAACACATGTACTTGACCAACTTTACCCGTTTACAAGGATTTGACTCTGACATTGCCTTCGAGTTCCTAAAGTGGACGCTAACTTGCTCTAGTGATAGTTAAGTTGGCTTTGATTGAATTCTTTTTATCTGGTCTGATTTGAACTTAACTTTTTTTATCAGATCTTATTAAAAAATTTCTAATCTAAAACGTTTATAATTTTGTCTAAATTTTTCTGATTTGATCTTTTTCATTGTACTTTTTTTTATATAGTTTTAACTTTTCTAATCTGATTTGAATTTTTCTGAACCGGTAAGATATTATATATCTGAATTAATCAAATATTTTATATGTTTTGAATTTTTCTGATCCGATATGAATTTTTTTAAAATAATCACTATAATGCTTAAATAGGTTGAATCAAATGCGCACTTAGGTGGTGTTTGGTATAAATTTAGGAATAGAAACGGAATGGAAACAAATTAGAAAGGGAAAGGGTAATATTATAGGATACCATTATTTGTTGTTTGGTATAATTAAGAAAAAGGAATGGAAACAAATTAAAGAGGAAAGGATTTTGTTTCCACAAGGCTAAAAAGAGTAACAAAATGGTGGTAATGGTTTCCATTAAGAAAAGGCATGTGTTACCAATGTCTCATATCAAACAATAGGTAATGGAAATGCTTATTTGATTCCGTTTCTAACACTAAGAAATAACAATACCAAACAATAGTGGGGGTTTGGTTAAAAAATGTATGGATAATTACAATTAAATTGGAAAGGCGGAAGTGAAGTTAACCTAAAAATAATGTTGAAATGAAGTTGAATTGAAAATTGAAAATTGAAAATGAGCCGATATGAACCGAAAATTGATAAAAACTAAAAATAACAAAATGATACTAAACTAAATTTGAATTGAATTGTTAAATAAATTGATAACAAGCTGCACAACTATTAAAGGTGTTTTCTGTTCAAATTGTTTTAACATTCAATTTTATTGGGTTAGGTTAGATCATATAGTGTCTAATCATTTCATATAAATTCCAATCAAGTCATATTTGATCCAGTCTAATAAGTTTCAATCAAAACCTTAGTTTATTATGGTGGCTCCACTAGCTTAGTGGAAAAAGTGATGTACTATTTGTATCAGTTTATAGATCAAAAGGTCACCGACAAGCCCGTACTGAGTTGTTCTTTTTTTCCTTTGTGCTAGTAGATCTAAGTTTGCGGCAATAACGGAATGAATTGGTGTTGTGTATGTATTTCTTGCATAAGAAAAAAATCAAAAACGAGTGGTAGTCTACACCAGATCTAGCACACACTACTAGAAAAGATGTTATTTGCGATGGGAATTCCATCGTAAAAATGTGATCCCGTCGTAGAAAAGGGGGGTCGTCAATGATTTTTTCCTGTCGTAAAAATATGACCCCGTTGTAGAAAAGGGGAGTCGCAAATGATTTTTCCCGTCGTAATCCCGTCGTAAATGAGTCACTTCTAATAGAGTTTGGATTAGATATTAGGTAAATTTTAACAACGGGCTCAAAAACCGTCATAAAAGATCTACATTTGCGATGGAATTTAGACTCTTCATTAATGTGTACCCGTCTCTAATGGACCAATTTTTTATAATGACACTAGGGGTGATAGTTAACTTTTTGAATATAAATAAAGAGAATACTCCGATCCGTAGGTACTACAGCAAGTTGGTAGTTTGCTACGAGTAGTTTACTGCGGCATATCAATTAATTAAAACAAGGAGACAATATTAGAAAGTGGTTTGTACTCAAATTATCTCTTATATATATATATATATATATATATATATGTTAATCAATTAAGGAGTATTAAACTAGGGGCCGGGTCTTTTTGGTTCATCACATTCTTTTTCTTAAGATAAAGTTCAGCTGAGATAAGTTAGTAATAAGCTCTAATAAATTTTAACAAATCATGATAAGATAATTAATTATTATTAAGTTATTAAAATAAGTTAAATTCATTAGAGTAATTAAACATACATTATATATATATATATATAGACCCTATGTGTACTCTTTTTACCATAAAACTTTATTAGCAGGCAATTAATAAAATAAAAATAATAAGGTAATTAATAATGAAAATGAGTAGACAATATATATAAGAAAGTGGTTTGTACTGGTTGTGTTTCCTTGTTGAAATGGAGTATTAAATTAAGCGCACTGTAGTCTGATCTTTTTGGCATGCATCAAACTTTATTTAAAAAAATGTAGGGCAAAATTCTATCATCTTTAATTTATATCCTCAGCTCCTATATATCTATTTCTATTTATCTATTCCCTACATGTATGTATAGTATGTCAAACATTTCGATTACAAGTTCAACACATTAACGGAAAGGTTGTATTTAAGGAGCGCAATTTGCATCATTGATTGGGCCCCTTTTTGCAAAGTAAAGTTGAGCAATAAAACACAAACTTGGGGCATTCTTTTCCTATTTGTCAATGTGTATGTTCTTGGATTATTCATATATATATATATATATATATATATATATTAATTAAAGGTTTAATTCATGCACAAACGCCTAAATACAGTAAATTATTAATGCTCTTAATATATATATTTTTAGTACAAAAGATCTTGCCTTTTACCAAGGTAATCAAGATTTGAGCTGAGTTAAACAAAAGTTGTTTCTTATTTTTTTGTAAATTAGCAGCTAGATCTATGTTAATGTCAAAACAGGATATAGGAGTATATATACATATATGTCATATGTGTGCATGGTTAAGTTATTAACCTTAGTTAGCTATAGAGTTAGAATTAAGTAAGTTGTGCATGTGTACTTAATTTATTTATAGTTTGTTATGAATATATCCATAATTGTTAGTTTATGTAGAGTCGAAATTAAATTAGATTGTTTTCTCTTTACTCTAATGATGTGCAAACAACATATATATAATATTAAGTTAATATATATTATATATACTCAATGTATTTATAGTTATAATGAATATATCCATATATAGTTGTTAGTAAATGTACTTACATGTCATAGTTCGTGTTATTAACTTATTAATTAGGCCTTTCTCACATTTACGATATGATACTTTCACCGGAAAGGATGAAGGGCAGGGAGGGGGGGCATGAGGACTCAAACCAGTGTCGTCATCACTCAATGGGTATGTTGCTCCTACCGCTGGAGCAACGTTTATCCTTTTTTTACATGGTAATGTGCACTAGGCTCCAGCGTATGGCTCATATCTCATGATAACTAAGCTAGCATTGTTCGTAGTGTCACATGGTCGGGTCAGGGAACCCCAAGGTTGGGGGAAGGGAGAGGGGCTTAATGGGTTTCAAACCTTAGTCTCATGGGAGAACTGGGAGGTGCATACCATTTGATTCAAACTCGTCGACATGTTTGTCCTTATTTATTTATATTTTTAGAAGGAAAAATAAACAATGAGAGATCAAGATCTCTTCATCTCGAAGACAAATCTTGATCTATCAATAGTTAAAAAAAAAAATGAAAATTTGACATCTATAAAAGAATCTTTATCAACATGCGTAGGGTCCAGTACCCGTGTGAGGCTTTATAATATGTTGTTTGGTTGCCTTCTTGGTAGATATGCCCTGAAAAAAATCAATATATATGTGTATGCTTATGAGTATACATACATTTATTTATAAAGATGGATAATTGAGCCTAATTCAACTGATGAGAAAATCAATTATATATATTGCTTGAGCTATAATATGAAATTAAAGTAGGATGATCTACATCCATCTTTAAGAGCAGCACAAAGCTAATGAGCTGTTTTTAAACAAACTTTTTCATCAAATTCTTTGTTCATGCATTTTGATTCTTTACCTTTTCTTTTAATTTTTTTTAAATTTATTTCTTTTCAGCCTTCCTTTTTCTTTAATTTGCATGCCTTTCCTCAGCCTTTGTCTTTGAACTATAAGGTCCAAAAGATACCTCTCATGGACCCTGGGATCGGTAGACGATTCCATTCATCAACGAGATAAACATATTAATTAAAAGGTGGGTAATATACTAGCTAGTAACTTTCAATTCCCACCAAAAAAGAAAAGAGCTTAATCTAGCTCATAGGCTCATAGCACATTGACTAAATGACAATCTTAGTATTAGGCTCAATCATTAGAGAAAAATACAAACTATATAAGTATTTATACAAAAATATATAGCTTTACAAGCCGAGGGTAATGTTATACACGATTCTTAGGGTGGTAAACAAATATGTAATATAGGGATATATGTTCAAATCACTTGTTGTCGGTGTACCAAAATAAATGCTTGGTTATTTTGATTGTGTTAAAATTTTCCCTTAATTTGGCACCTTGAAAATGTACATTAGGATTGTATTTTACATTTTTCCTTTTCTTAATATATAGTTAGTTACTATTATTGTCATTATTTAACATAGATTATCCTGCCACAATTTTTCTATACATTTTTTTTATAATTTTATCTTAAGATGAGATCATTTTAAAGTAAATATTATATGATGCATTGAAATAACTTTTTTTAGCATAGGAGATTGACACGTACAACTTATTATGATATAATAATCAGTAAATAAAAAAAAAAAAAAAAAACTATACAATAATGGTTCAAAATTGATGTGTAGGTGATTGGCAAATTGACATAGAACAGAGCCCATAGATAGATGAATAGTGAAAACTTAGACCAAATCAAAGGCGATTATTATTATTATTATTATTATTATTATTATTATTATTATTATTATTATTATTATATAATGTACAAGCTATGAAGATGGTATAAAAACCACTATGAGACTAAAAAAAAGGCCCACGTGAAAAATAATAATAATAATCCCATAAAAATAGAAAAATAAAAATGCTATATGAATGAGCATGAAAAAGGGAGGATAGGAGCGCATGTAATGTGTACGTACAGATGGCGAGATGTAATTGGTGGGGTGGCCGCGCAGGTTGGGCATCATGAAAGCTCTAGGCTCTACTACTTGAAAAGAAATAAAAGAAAACAAAAGGAAATTAAAGAATAGTGGTCTGGTAGTATATAGTAAATATATTTACTCTATTTTTTAGAATTAGAATTGGAATTTCAATTCTAATATATAGATTGAAGTCCCACATATATAATGACACAAGGCTCAAATTGTCATCAATCTCTTTTGGAAATTGGACCTCACTAAGCATAGCAGCTCCACTATCATCCCTATTTACATATATATATATATATATACATATATAAATAAAGATCTTTACATGACTTTGTTCTCTAAATGTGTGTGTGTATATATATATGCATAAAAAATGGGTGGAGTGCACTATGCTTAATTTACTGTTGCATTACATTACATTTCATTTGCATGATGAGTATGTTATATGTATTGCTACTTGCTAGCTATCTAAGGAACCATATTAAATTATATATTATGCTTTACTGTTCCATTACATTACATTTCACTAATTAATATATACACACTATTTGCATGAATATATTGCATGCTTACCTAGCTAGCCTAGTTTATAATCGTCTTAGTATCTTACCATATTAATTGTGATGCATGGGATATATATATATATATATATATATATATATATATATATATATATATATGCCTGTTGATTATTTGTGGTGCTTGAATGTCTCTGAACAATCAACACAATTTGTAGTGCTTGTTGATTATTCGCTAGAGAAAATTTTGGAGAGCCTTTTTTATAATGATATCTCTTCCTTTTATTCTTAATGACTTTATTTGTCTTTTATTTTCTCTCCATCACTTTTTAATCTGTCTATAACTTTTTCTCCTTTTCAATTCGAATTTCAGGAGGCATTCAAAGTCCTATTTAATTATAGGAGAATGTTATCCTATTTACTAGCTAGGGCTGCTAGTGAAAGTACATAGACTTGTCTTATTTAATGACTTGAAATTCTTTATCTGGACTTTGAGATAAATTTATTTGGGCTAATAATATGACTATCTAGCGGCCCAAATATTTCATGACCCTACTTATATTTATTTAATTTGAATATTTATTTTAAAGGGTTTTTATTAACTAAATTGTGTTAATATTAATTTTATATAAGTCAATAATTATAATTAATATTAATTTGTTGGTAAAGGCAATACTAATTGGTGGATAAATAAATTGTTGGATGAGACGCCATGAGCTTTTTAATGGTTCTTGGTTTGAGGGGAGAGTTTTTTTGCTTAAAAGTGTTCGTTTTAACTCCATCTGGACAAGGGTTTTGGGGATCGAATTGAAATAAATCCATACATTCTAGACAAAAATAGACAATACTGTACTAATGTTGGAGGTAAGATGTGTTGTGGGCCCAACATGTTATATGATGATTAGAGCTTAATACTTTAGAGATAAGAGGATTTGACAAGATGATTAACAAGGTGCCCGGCAAATTAATCAGAGTCTAAACATACAAAGACCGTATATGATCAACGTAGTTTAATCATAACATGCAATAATATATAATGGAGATTATCCTAATTAATGGACATCAAACTACATAGTATGCTTGCAAAAAAAAGTTTATATCTTCATTTCGTCATTATATATATAAGGTTGGCCTCACTAAAACATGCACATTTTCATAAAAGAATAAATGAGTTATTAATTATAAGGGGGAAAAAAGAAATTTAAAAAATAAAATTTCCCTTTTTTATAATACTCTATATCGATTGGACCCAATAAGATCTTATATTGATTGTATGTATCATCACAAGTCATTGTCTTTTGATGTGATGAAAATTAAACTTGATTCAAATAAAATTAACATTGATTTGATTAAAAAAAGTATCAACTAATTAACATAGTACATGAAGTATCTATATAAGACTAACAATAGGATAATGCATGCAATTAAATATGATGATTGGCTATAAGATAGACTTAAGTAGAGAGCTAGCTATAAACCATTACTACTAAATTGTTTAATTTTTAAAAAATTGATAAAACTATTATTTTTTAAAAAAAAAAAAAGTCCAAAAAACAGAGTTGATAAAAAGAATTGAAAGTGAAGACTTATATGGCCAGGTACAATGACAAGTAGTGATCAAAGACATGACAAAATTTTAGGCTTAATGGAAGGTGGGAGCTAGAAAAAGAAAAGATATCTATTTTTTTTCCCCTCAAATTTATTACAAATATATAAATAATAAATAAATAAATAAATAAGTGGTGGGTTCAAATCAAATTGTGGAGAAAATAATCTAGCAAAGGGAATCTTTTCAATTTTTATTTGCATAGGGTTCCAATTGACATAGTGGTATATGATATACCTGCTTAGGCCCTGTTCTTTAGGACTGATCTGATCTGATTAGATGGGGTATTATTTTGTAAGGTGGGGTATTATTTTGTGAGAGTATAAAATTATTTTCCTTTTAAATAATTTCACGTCCTAAAAAGATTTATAGTTGTTGATTGTTGACTAATTCATCAACGAAATATCTTGATTTAGAAATATTTTTCATACATACATTATTAAAAAGTCTTACATATATCTAATATAGTAATACATTAATTTATTGTACACTAATCATAACCATAAACTTTACTATATACTTAGTTACATATAATAACATATAGAGATAAAAGTTATTAATTACGCCATCCATTCTCATTTGTTTGTCTTGTTTGAAATTTTGACATTATTCATAAGATGAGATAATCTTCTAAATTACCCTCAATATATAAAACATAATATAATAATCATGTGGGGTCTTGTTTCATTCGTCTGAATGAGTACATTATTAATATCCAATTATTATAATTTTTACACATATACTACAAAATATATTTAAGGTCGAACAAATGCATTGACATATGTGCAAAATCAAACAGGACAAAAAAAAATGGGAACAGAGGGAGTATGATAATAAAAAATCATTAATTATGTTAGTAAAGTATATTCCTACTTTAATACACAGGTAACTATGTTAATATTGGCGCTATGTGTGTATGTGCAAAATAAAATGTAAGAAGTACTTTTATAACGTAAGTACTTGCATGAGACCAGTCAAACACCGTCTAACGTACGTGTATTATAACTAACAAAACGATCTCATACTAATACTAATACGATGACTAGCATATCTTGTAGTCCCTCCGTCCCTCAAAGATTGCCCCATTTTGACTTTTGGTATTGTTTATTTGGTAATTTTGACTCTTTATAATTTTATACATGTAAGGAAAAATATAGTCAAATGGGATCTCGTTTGATTCGGCTCAATGTGTACTTTTTTAATATGTAATGATTATAATTTTTTATTATACGTATCTCAAGATATTTTCATTTAAAGATGTGTCTCGAAAGATGAGAAAAAGTAAATGGAGCAATTTTTTAGGCAGGGAGAGAGTAAGAAGTAATTACTTGTATAAATCAGTTATCGTGCTATTTTTCTAGTTAGGTTACGTTATATCTTATCAGTTGCATAACTTCCAAATTCCAATAATAATAATCATTGTGAGGAGACTAATAAATCATCAACAATTGAAACTTGTGAAAGTATTGTATCGGACGGTCTGACCATCGGACCGTTCAACATTTGTATTTTTTTTATGCTCAGACTCAACAATATGTGTCCAGGTTTGACAATATATGTCCAGATTTAACAATATGTGTTCAGGTCCATGTGTCCATGGTAAACAATATGTTTCCAGGTTCAATAAGTTTCACCAGGTTTACAAATTTATGTCCAGGTTCAACAATATGTGTCCCGGTTCAATACTATGTGTCCAGATTTAATATTATGTGTCCAGGTTCAACAACATGTGTCCAGGGTATTTTCAGGTTTACAAATATGTGTCCAGGTCTAACAATACTTGTCTAGGTTTAACAACATGTGTCCAGATTCAACAATATATGTTCAGAATTTACGATATATGTCCAGCTACATGTGTCAAGGGTAAAAAATATGTTTCCAGGTTCAATAAGTTTCACCAGGTTTACAAATTTATGTCCAGGTTCAATAATATGTGTCCAGGTTCAGTAATATGTGTCCAGATTCAACAACATGTGTCCATGTTTACAAATATATTTTCAGGTTTACAAATTTGTGTTCAGGTTTACAAATATGTGTCCAGGGCTAACAATACTTGTCCAGGTTTAACAACATGTGTTCAAGTTCAACAAAACTTGTCCAGGTTTGACAATATGTGTCCAAGTCCAATTGAAATGGTCTGACAATAACCTTATGTCGAACTAATCTGACACAATACCTTCTCTTGAAACTTTTATAAGAACAAATGTGATATAGATCGATCGATATTGGCACGTATTAAAACGCAATGATTTTATATTCGTTTAATAAGCTTCGATTGATCTTCAATATATAGTTCTCTAAATTTGTTGAATCAATATCGGTGATCTCAATAATGATGTATATTATTGTTTACAAATAAATAAATAAATAAATCATTGATCGGAGTATCCTTGAAATTTTATAAAGTTCATGAGTTACGACCTCCATTGCTTATAAAAATCCATTCACTAAATATTCCTTAGGTATTAATAAAACATATTGTTCCTGTTTTGGAACTTCTCGTGAATAGTCAACGATCTTTTGGTGTATGACGTGTATTCTGGATGATCCTCCGTTAATGTTGTGATCTGCAAAACAGTCAGAGATTGCTAACCCGGGGGGTGGAACCCGGGAACGCCCCTCCGATGCTTAAGTCAGATATCGGAAATGAGGATTCAGAGTATTTTGTGAGTTTGTGGACTGTGAATTGCGTACCTTTGGAATGATTGGACTGATCCTTATATAGGCATTAGATCTGGTTAGGGTTCTTGCTGGGCCGGTTAGGCTGGCGTATGGGCCGGGCCCATAGAAACCTGGTCAAAGCTTTACCAAGATGATTGACACGTGGCAACTCTCCATTCGCCATAGAATATCTAATATGTACCTAGCCCTACCAGAACTGGGCCTAGGATTTGGGCCCACTAACACGGGTTTGACCACCTGGGTGGGCCCGGAACACATACTAAATACCTTTTTTTATATATTACGACAAATTCTTTGATATTTTGTACTTTCTTTGTTTTCGAATTGTTGCAACAAATGGATTTTTTATCTCTCACAAATACTCTCATTTGTTGTAACTATTAAAAAATGGTGGAAATAAATATTTCTAATTTAGGTTAAATGTTGGGGTGAGGGTTTCAGAATTATGACTTAATGATAATATCTCTCACAAATACTCTCATTCCTACCTCGACAGGTAATACAGCTTCACTTCTATAAACAAGAGAGAATGGAGTATGCCCAGTTGCCTCCTTGACCGTAGTTCTAGTTGACCATAAGATTCCTGGAAGCTCATCTACCCAAGATCCCTTGACTGCTTCTATCTTCTTCTTGATGCCTTGAAGTATGACCTTGTTGGCTGCTTCAGCTTGTCCATTTGATTGAGGCCTTGCCACAGATGTGAACCTTGTTTGTATGTCAAACTGAGCACAATATGCCTTTGTAGGGCCACTCTCAAATTGCTTGCCATTATCTGAAATTAACATTCTTGGAATGTCAAATCTGGTGATGATATTCTTCCAAATGAACTCTTGTATCTGCTTATCAGAGATCCTCGATAGGGGTTCAGCCTCGACCCATTTGGTAAAGTAGTCGATCCCAACAATAAGAATTTCTTCTGCCCCACAGCTGGGGGAAAAGGTCCAAGTAGGTCCATTCCCCACCTATCAAAGGGTAGGACTGCCTGAACTGCTGTTAGAGTACTCAAAGGCTGCCTAGGGATGGCAGCATGAGTTTGGCATTGCACACACTTCTTTACAAGCTCGATGGCGTCCTCCTTGAGTGTAGGCCAATAATACCCAGCTCGAAGGGCCTTGCCCCTGATCGTTCTTGCCCCTTGATGATTGCTACAACATCCCTCATGAATTTCCTTCAGAATATAGTCTCCTTCTTCAGGGGTCACACATTTCAGGAGTGGATGTGTGTAAGACAGTTTGTAAAGCTCTCCATATGCAATGTGAACCATTTGGACTTCCTTTTTATTTCTTCAGCTTCCTTGTCATCCATGGGCAGAGCCCCATGTTTCAGATAGTGGATGATAGCATCCTTCCATGTTTCACCTCGAACCAGAGTGTTGACTTCAGATTCATTGATACTTGGTTCTTTCAAGACCTGCCACTGAATGACTCGTGGCTCCTCTCCTTCTGCAGAGCTTGCCAACCTCGATAGAGCATCAGCCTGTTGATTTCCAGATCGAAGGACATGTTGAATGTCAAACGTGGCTCCTCTCCTTCTGCAGAGCTTGCCAACCTCGACAGAGCATCAGCCTGTTGATTTCCAAATCGAGGGACATGTTGAATGTCAAAAGACTCCAATTTCCCAGCGAGGGTCCTCAGTTTCTAGAGGTACATCTTCATGCTATCTTCCTTTGCCTCAAATTCCCCTTTGAATTGCCCCACAACCAACTGTGAGTCAGCCTGGGCTTTAACGTGCCTTGCCCCAGCAGTGAGGCACATTTGAATTTCTAAGATCAGAGCCTCGTACTCTGCCTCGTTGTTCGATGCCACAAAGCTGAACTTAATGGCATATTCCAGTCGATCCCCCTTATCCGTCTTGATCAATATTCCTGCTCCTGCTCCTCCTCCACTCTGAGTAGAAGATCCATCAGTAGACAACTCCCAGACCTTAGAACTATCTGGATTAAAAGAGTTTGGCCTGTTGGTGCATTCCACTATAAAGTCAGCCAATGCTTGAGCTTTAATGGCTCGACGGGGTTCATATTCTAACCCAAAGTCAGACAATTGGTTTGCCCATTCAGTTATGCGGTTTGAATGATTCTTTCCCTCAATGATCTTCCTTATTGGTTGCCCGGTTAGGACCTTAATTGGGTGAGCTTGAAAATATGGCCTCAATTTTCGACTAGCCATGACTAAGGCAAAGATCATCTTCTCAGCCTCTGTATATCTGGATTCTGCCCCTCGAAACGCATGACTGATGAAGTAAATTGGGTGTTTCTGCTTATCTCTCTCAGCTACTAGCACTGCACTTAAAGCATATTCAGATATGGCTAAGTAGATATACAATGTCTCCCCTGGTAAAGGTGAAACGAGCTTTGGGATACCGGCACTGCACTTGAATGCGGGTCGCTTCAATACCTGAAAGAAGGCGAGGCTCTTGTCTACTGATCGCGATAAGAAACGGCCCAAGGCAGCCATGCACCCTGTTAGTCGTTGTACCTCCTTAACCGTCTTTGGAGATTGCATGTTGATGACGGCTTGAATTTTATCAGGGTTTGCCTCAATGCCCCTCTCATCGACCAAAAAACCAAGACACTTGCCCCCCTTAACCCCAAAAACACACTTCTTGGGGTTGAGTTTCATACCAAACTTCCTCAGTGTTGATAGTGTCTCCCTTACATCCTTGGGATGATCATTTGCTTGTTTGCTTTTGATTATCATGTCATCAACATAAACCTCGACATTGCGACCAATCTGCTCGGCAAAGATTGTGTTCACTAGCTTTTGATAGGTAGCCCCAGCGTTCTTGAGTCCAAAAGGCATGACTCGATAGCAGTAGACCCCTTGGTTGGTGATGAAAGCAGTATGTGTCTGATCTTTTTCAGCCATTGGTATCTGATGGTAGCCAGCATTGGCATCCATGAAGCTGAACATTGCATGTCCTACAGTAGAGTCAACCAAACTATCTATCTTTGGGAGATGATAGTCATCCTTGGGGCAGGCCTTATTCAGATCAGTAAAATCTACACACATTCTCCATGTACCATTAGGTTTTTTGACCAAAACCACGTTAGCCAGCCAATCAGAGTATTGGCACTCCTTGATAAACCCATGCTCTAGCAGCTTTTTTACCTCAGCCGCCGCTACCTTGTTTTTTTCCTCACTTTGTCTTCGCAACTTTTGCTTTACGCCTTTGAATCCTTCACGAACGTTGAGTTCGTGACACATAACCGAAGGATCGATGCCTGGCATCTCTGAAACGTCGAAGGCAAAGACATCTCAAAATTCTTTGAGTAGCTGAGTGATTGACTCCCTGAGGGTGGGATCCATGTCAATGCCAATTTTGGCTGTGTGTTCAGGATTATCATCGATGAGGACCTCCTCGTGACCTTCGATTGGTGTTGGTCGAGTGTAATGCTTAGCATCCTCAGCTAAAAACACAGCTTCAGAAGACTCGACCGGCTCCTTCCTCTTGTCACCTGCCTCAATCGATGGTGAGGCTGTTTTGATGCTATTGATGTAGCATTGCTTGACGGTTCTCTGATCACCATACAACTTTCCAACCATTCCTTTATCTGTCTCATATTGCAATAAGAGCTAGTATGTAGAGATGGTAGCCTTTATTTTGTTCAACAAAGGTCTTCCCAGGATGATGTTGTAGGGGAGTTTAATGTCTACGACGATGAACGTGATCGGTAAGTTGCGTCCTTCCCCCTTTTCTCCGAGTCGAACAGGAAGCTTAATGATCCACAAGGGGAAGACAGGTCGTCCCCCAAAGCCAAATAAAGGTTTCTCCAACGGGGTTAGATCAACCTCGCCATACCTCAATTGTCGTAGGCATTCCAGGGTCATTACATCAGCTGAACTCCCATTGTCCACGAGTACCCTCTTGACCCTAGAGTTGGCTACTTTTACCTCGACCACGAGGGGGTCGTTGTGAGGGAAGCAGGTAGGTCGAAGAGGAGATGTATTGAATACCATCGTCGGACCTGATGGGGGTGGTTCGATGGTCCCTTCAGCAATCTGAAAAGTTGAGTTCCTGAGATCCCTCTTTAGTGCTTTGTTTGATGGTGCTTCTATTGAGTATCCTCCAGCGATGACATTGATCAGACCATCAGTCTCGTTGCTGGTACTGCGTTTCTGCTTCTTAGCCCCATTCTCTTTTGACAGATAAGGGTTGAGCTTGCCTTGATTAGCCAGCTTATCAAACGCCTTTTTCAATTCCCTGCAGTTTTTCATGGTATGCCCGCACTCGTGGTGGTATTCGCACCAGAGTTTGGGATTCCTTCTGCTGACCGATGTGCGAACAGGGGTTGGTTTTGGAAGGATTTCTTGGCTTTTGATGTCCAAGAATACCTCCCGCTTGTTAACATTGAACCTGGGGTCTTCTCCCTCATCCCGAGTGTCTTTCTTAGAAGTGGATGTCTGGCTAGGACCACCTCGTTGAGATTCCTTCCTCTTATTGTCTTTCTTTTTGTCGGAATTTTCGACGGGGTTATTGATATCCGAGGCCTGGACGTACTTTCGAGCCCTTTCCATCGCGTCGGTGTATGAGGACACTTCGTTTTCCAGCAAGGAGAACTTGAATTTGCCCCTCTTTAGTCCTGACATGAACGCAGCATAAGCTACTGAGTCTTCCACATTAGGTATTTGTAGTAGCTCAGCGTTGAAACGCTTGAGATAGTCTCCCAAGAGCTCATGTTCCCCCTGCTAACAAGCCATGAGATGAATGCTTGTCTTACACTGTTTCTTCTCAGCCACGAAGTGGCTAAGGAACATTGCTTCCAACGTTGCAAAACTAACGACCGACCCGGTTGGGAGATCTGTAAACCAGGTGAGGGCCAGGCCCTTGAGAGTGGTAGGGAAATTCCTGTTTTGGAACTTCTCGTGAATAGTCAACGATCTTTTGGTGTATGACGTGTACTCTGGATGATCCTCCGTTAATGCTGTGACCTGCAAAACAGTCAGAGATTGCTAACCCGGGGGGTGGAACCCGGGAACGCCCCTCCGATGCTTAAGTCAGATATCGGAAATGAGGATTCAGAGTATTTTGTGAGTTTGTGGATTGTGAATTGCGTACCTTTGGAATGATTGGACTGATCCTTATATAGGCATTAGATTTGGTTAGGGTTCTTGCTGGGCCGGTTAGGCTGGCGTATGGGCCGAGCCCATAGAAACCTAGTCAAAGCTTTACCAAGATGATTGACACGTGGCAACTCTCCATTCGCCATAGAATATCTGATATGTACCTAGCCCTACCAGAACTGGGCCTAGGATTTGGGTCCACTAACACGGGTTTGACCACCTGGGTGGGCCCGGAACACATAGTTAGAGGGAGGTTTTATATATTAATTGGAAGGAGCTTATTATATATTGATCAGCATGCATCATCACCTTGCAATATTGCATCTATATCTTCAAGTTTAAAGCGGGCCGGGAGATATCACAATCAGGAAAGAGACGATGAATGAGGACTTAAATACTTGAAACTAGTTAATACCCGTGCACGGCTTAATTTTTTAGATACGATGACTATTAGCTAATTAAATGCGCAATATTAAGTTTGTATTAATGGAAACGATATTTATAAATAAAGTATCTTAAAAAAATAATTAAGGCATTATATAAAAATTTCACATTGCTTTATTATTTTATTTTATTGACATTTTTATAAAATGACATTCACCAAAAAGTCAAATATTTTGGTGTAAAATCAAAATAATAAATCCCTCATCTATGTAAAGTTTAGACTAATTATTCACTTGCTTTACAATCAATAAATAATTAAATATTATGATAATGATCCTAATTCTAAGACCTTACCTTAGGTCTATATTTCAACAATAAAATTCAGAAAAAATCGTATTGTATACTATAATTGGATTATATCATATATAGTCCTTAGGTATTCATTTTAACATGTAGATTTTATGAAAAAAAATACATGTAAATCGATATAATGAATAAATAGTTAGTGATTGAATTTTTTTTTTCTTTCCAAATTAAACTTGTTTTGTTCTATCCCTAATGTTGCAAATATTAATCTAGACCTTCTTTAAAAAAATACACTCATCTTTGAAAAGAGCTAGATATTATATATGATAGGTAAGGAAAAAATGTTGAATTTTATTTTATTATTTGATTTTCTATTCTAAGGTATTGGTTTACTTCCCAGTATATGAAGATTAACATCTTCATTGTATACTATTATACCTTTTTTCCACCTCATTGGGCATGCAAAAGGGAAATTTATTAATGTACTTTATGTATTTATTTATTAATGTACTTTGCAATTTTTTTTGTTAAAATCGAAAATTTATAGTTTGAGATGGAAATGGAGTATTTTTTTAGTGTTAGCAATTTTAGAAAGGAATAATAGATATATAATGTCTAGACAGACAAAGATAAAAAAATTCTTTTATAATTTTTTGTTATAACAAAAAATGTGAAATCATAACAAAAGACAAATACTCTCAAGTGTTTTTTGTTCTAAAAAGTATAGTGTAGGTTTTTAATATGAAGAGTACTTGTATTGTTTTTTTTTAATATAAAATTATGTTAGTGCCATTTATTAGACGATTAAAATAATTTTTTTTTAGTAATCAATCTCTTTAATATTTTTTTTCAATCTTTTCCATATTCCTGGCCTCTCTTACTTTTGCATACATCTTTTAGTTATCAATTTTTTATACTCTCAATTGGTTTCTTTGTTTTAATGAACTCAAATCTATAAATAAAAAACGAAGAGAGTATAAAAGAAAAAATAAGTATGGAAAGATTACGTTTTTAGAAAGTCAATCAATTACATTTCATTAAGTAGTTTAGTTTATTTATTTTAATCATTGACAAATTCAATTGTATTACTTATCCCACCAGGAAAACTGTAAAAAAAAAAAAAAAAGATATGAAAAGAGGTATTGTCATTAATTAATCATAAAGAAAATTTGAAAAATTAGCATTGGAAAGCATGAAAGTTAGAAATAAATAAAAAAAATAAATAAGTAATAATTGGAAATAAAGTGGGAGGAGGGAATTTTAGAGTTTAGGAGGGAAATTGATTTTTTTTAGTGGCAAGCCTTTTAGTAGTATAGAAAGATGTGGTTGATTATTTGTGTTTGGAATTGAATGATTCCACTATATATATATATATATATGTATATATATATGTATATATATATGTATATATGTATATATATATGTATATGTATATATATATGTATATGTATATGTATATGTATATATATATACATATACATATATATATACATATACATATATATATACATATATACATATATATATACATATATATATATATATACATATACATATACATATATATATATATATATATATAGTAGCTTTCTATGCACGCTTTGCGTGCGATGATATTTTAAATACATTTATTAATCTGTCTAAACAAAATAAAATATAATAAAGTTTATTTGTTTGAAAAATTGAAAAATCTATCAAATTCACACCCATTCATATAATCATAAACAAACTTTTTTCCTATCATTTGGTCATCCCACGACAATGAACATAAGAAAATGCTTAATTTATTTTGTCATATTCTATTAGCTATCAAATTTTTACGATAATCAAAATGTAAATTTTTTATTTGATGAAATATATCAATATGGATGCCTATTTATAGAGAATTTTAAAATATAAATTTTGATATTTTTTTTTATTTTTTTTAATTTTATATTTTGTACTATTTTTATTTAAAAAAATACAAAAAATGTAATAACTTTCCTTAATAATTATAAGTGATAGAAATTGAGATTTTGGAAAGTTTTAAGGGTAATATGGACTTTTCGAGGGGGGGACACCATGGCTCCCCCTTGGCTTATATAATACTAGTCTTGCATGCACGCTTTGCGTGCTATGATTTTTAAATGTATCTATATGCTATATTTTAGTGGCTATCAAATTTCTACAATAATCGAAATGTAAAATTTTATGTGACAAACTTATAGAGAATTCAAAAATATAAATTTGGGTATTTTTAGTTTATTTTTACGAAATTTATGTTTTGTAATATTTTCATTTTAAAATTTTGAAAAATTGAAATAACTTTCCATAATAGTTAGGAGTGATGCTAATTGATTTTTCAAAAATTTTTCAGGGGTAATAAAGACTTTTCCAGGGGGACACCATGGCTCCCCTTGGCTTATATAATAGATATATATATATATATATATTCTTTTAATCAGATGATGAAAGCTACCTACCTAAGCTATGCTATGCTAGGCCCACCATTACATACGTGCATATTCTTCCCTAGTACAGTTTTGTTTAGGTGGATCAATTTAATCCTCTTCACATTAAATTATTAACCATATATACGCTGCTAACTAAGCAAGATTATTTATAGAAAGAACCTTAAAAGTTATCATAGTAATTGTGTCATGGATGGGTTGTGGTCTTGTGGATAGACGTCAAACGGGTGGGGTTGGGTGGTGTCGGTGTGAAATAGTTGTGGGTTTGGGTTTTAACAGGTCGGGTGTCAACATTTAAAGACAGCTACAGTGAAAAAAGGAAAATTGTAAAAAAAAACTATCTTGTTTCGAGCTTTCTAAATATTCCATAAGATATGGAGAACTTTGACTATGAAAGCGTAATGTTGACTATGTAAGCAGGATAGAAGAGCGGAAAGGGAGGGTTGGCTAGGCGGCAGAGGTAAAATCCAACGGATAGACTGAAATGTGAAACCAAATAGGGAGAACCATGGGGCAAAAGAGAAATAAATGGTCATTAATTTCCTCAATCGAGAGACATAGAGGACAAAAGAGGGGGGGATTGGAAGTCTGGAAGACCTCTGGACACAAGATTTTTGCGTACTTGGAGACCGTTATGTAAAAATTGTCAAGAAAAAATTTGGAGCTTGGGGGTTAACATTCAATTTTCAAAGCCAATAAAAGTCTCATTTAGGAGAATAAACTGAGATGTAATGGGCTAACCATGTAGCAAATTTAATAGTAAACTGCCCATCAGAAACTAATCTCCAATAGGGTTCATCTGATCGATAAGAGGGGAAGAGGGAAGGGGAATGCATAATCTTGTATGGAAGTGTTGTTCATATGATTGATCCATGAAAGTATATATGAATAGAACTTATCAAAAAAACTTGACAAATGTGATGAGAAGCCTTGAACTTTATGATTACTACTGTATATAACTTGAACTTACGTTAATGAACAATTCTATAACCTTAGGTGGTATAGATTAAATAGACTAATCATCATAAACCCAACAAAGTTTGAATATTCATTTCATAACATAAAAGTTAATTGGGTGTTGAAATCAGCCGTATTTTATGGGTGGATAATTCCATTAAATGGAACACAGGAACACTACCACCGGAGCTGTGGAAAATTGGAAATAGCTTTTGTTATGTGCTTTTATCTTAAGATTAAGAGTTCGTTAATTAGAATTCTTTTCACAATAAATAAATTCAAATAAAAGTATACATCAGATCAATTAAATATGTTTCATCTTCCACATGGAACTTTCATATATATGGTACAATTATAATAATATCGTATAAAGATGATGACACCAACTGAGAATGGGTGATAAGACACAATATTGGAAGACATTATCAAATGAGTAGGACCGTAGGTTGGACCTCATCAACCCTTTTGGGGTAAAGCATAATCGATAGGGTGGGGCAAGTCCAAATATTGCTAAAAACAGGTGAAATTTGGCTTAAGCATGTAAGCACGGTGCTATTTTTTTTTTTTTTTTGTGACAGCGTAAGCACGGTAATATAAATATTACCAACTAAGCCACGATACATTCCTAATAAGGCAATTCTTAATTATTACCATCCACAATAATAATCTTTCATACAAATTAAAGTAATAATAAAGCTAAAATAGAATTAAAAGATCGTGTATGTGGGAATAGTCCAAAATTCTTAGTCTAGTAATTTAATTGTGTTCCACACATAAATTCTTTTTTCTTAATTTGTGCACACCGCCAATAAGTTTAATAATGCACATAATAAAATAAAATAAAAAGTATAAAAGTTATTAATCATACTATAAAAATTATCTAACAAAAAAATAATGCATAATTAATACTATACAAAATTGTGAAATAAAACTGCACAAGGCCTGAGGCTAGACCTATAAATTTTTAGGTTTATACCATTTTAAAAATAAATAAACATTAATTACACTGATTTACACTTGATTTTTTTTAAAAAATTTCTAAATTTAATTTATACCATTTCAGAAAGTATATTTAATTCTTTGTATAGCCCTAAGGGCTATATATAGTATTAGCCTAAAACAAGTTTCCCCATGTCAATAAACTTAGGGCTTGTTTAATTCGGCTTAAATTCGGTTAAGTTTAGTTCAATTCAGTTCAGCTCGTCAATAAACTTAGGGCATGTTTACTTCAGCTTAAATTCAGTTCAGTTCAGTTTAGTTAAATTCAGTTCAGGTCTCAATTTCCTTCTCTTATAAAATATTATTTTCAAATGTATCCAGTTCAGTTCAGTTGTATTCAGCTGAAGTAAACAGACCCTTAGTTTCTTCGATTTATCTATCCTTAACCAAGAAATATAATAATTAAATAATTATGTAGGCCCCTATAAATTGTGAAAAAATAGGGAAAAAATATTGTAAAAAACGGTGCAAAGGATTTAAAACAATAAAAAAAAAAAAAATGATGCAAAGAATTAGAAAGGATTTAAAATCTCCTTTAGTTTGAAAGTTTACATATAGCATAGGAAGATATGACAAACTCCAATAATTGTATACAAAGCTAATAGCTAGTTTATTGAAGTGAAAATGATAAAATAGCTTAGCCAAGCAAATTAGTTTGTCTTGAAGTTTCCAATTGCTAACAAAAGTTTAAAAAATATACTTGACAAATGATCAAGTAAGTCAAATTTGAGTTATAAAGCTATCT
This sequence comes from Salicornia ramosissima, assembly GCA_951394345.1. Lineage (NCBI taxonomy): Eukaryota > Viridiplantae > Streptophyta > Magnoliopsida > Caryophyllales > Amaranthaceae > Salicornia > Salicornia ramosissima. Next base: position 51,175,153 of record OX596240.1, on the reverse strand, counting down.
GCTGCTAGCTAGCCACTATTGCAAATTAGCTAGAAAAAGATGAATAGCTTGACATTTATGGGGTATTGACAAAATAATTGTTGATCAGAATTAGCTTTTCATTAAAATTGCTACTCTCTTGGATTTTAATTCGTTGTTCCACTTTTCTTTTCGGTATGTTATTAATTAAATATTTCATTTTTTTTTTTTTAGTATAACAAGTTTGATGGCCGGCGTTATTAATTATGTGTTTCATAACTAGTTTGATGCTCCAAAAGAAGAAAATGAGCAAATTAAGTCTAGCCACTTAGGGAAATAAGATGACCATCTAATTAAAGGAGGAAGAGGCAACAAGCATTAGTGTGGATATTCATTGCCATAGAGGTGACTCACTTCTGGAGGCTGAACCAACCGATAGCAAAAAAAGGTTATAAAGTCTCATGATGCCTCCTTGTGGAAGGAGACTGTGAATAATGAAATGGATTCAATAATGAGAAATAATACTTGGATTTTATCGGATTTACCTCTAGTTGCAAACCTCTTGGTTGTAAATGGTTTTTCATTATGAAATGAAGGGTTGATGGAACTATTTAAAACACAATGTCCGGTTAGTGGCCCAAGGTTTTAGGAAAAAGTATGGTATCAAAAACTTTGACACTTATGCTAGGTAACACACAACAAGAAATTCTGGTTCGGCCGACCGCTTTTACCGACCGACTATATTATTGTCGGCAACTACCAACCGTTCCCGACCGTAAACAGTATATTGTGATTTGTTTATAGAAATTTTATAATTTTAAAGTACACAATATTGTGATTTGTTTAAAGCAAAAGAGAGTATTTTTTGGGAACCAAAGGAACCAGTGTGCATATTTTGCACTGCTGGTTTCCCTTTTTTTTTATTTCGTCATCAGCCTTTTTCCGACCGACATGCGGTCGGTATTACTGACCGCCACGGGCACGGTCGGTACCAACTGCATGTCGGTCGGAAAAAGGACCAATTTTTTTGCCTTTTTTTGGGTCGTTAATCGGTCGGTACACAATTTCCGACCGATTACCTATCGATAAAAAAAAATACCGACTAAAATGCCACCGACCGACGTGTACCGACCGGCGGCGGTGTTTGCCGACCGCTAACGGTCGGTACACTTCGGTCGGCCGAACCAGATTTTCTTGTTGTGACAAGAATTGCTACCATTAGACTTTTGATAGTGTTATGCACGATTCAAGGTCTTGAAATTACCAAATGGATGTCAAAAATGCATTCCTTTATGGTGAATTAGAGGAGGAAATGTACATGAATCAGCTAGAGGGCTTCAAAATCAAAGGACAAGAAACATAAGTTTTCAACTTAATTAGATCTTTGTATGGGCTTAAGCAAGCACCTAAGTAATGACATAAAAAATTTGATAATGTTGTTTTGGAAAATGGTTTTAAAATAAATCAATATGATAAATACGTATATAGTAAATTTGATAACGGTAAAAGTTTTATAATTTGCTTATATGTTGACGATATGCTTATTTTTTTAGACTGATTAGGATGAAGTAAATGAAACCAAATCTTTTCACTTAAGTAGCTTCTCAATGAAAGATTTGGGTCAAGTGGATGTTATTCTTGGAACAAGAAGAGTGAGAGATAGAAGTTCTATCTATTTCTTTATCACAATCTCATTATATTGAGAAGGTGGTAAAGAAGTTTAATGGGTCGTTATTATCGAGTCATTTTTCTACTCCGATCCGATGAATTATAATGTTAAATTAGTTCCGAGTAGTGATACTTCGATTTCACAATAGGAGTATGCAAGCTTGGTTGGGAGCTTGATGTATGCAATGACTAACACTCGACCAGATATAACTTTTCCTATTGGAAAGCTAAGCTGATGTTCTAGTAATCCTAGTATTTGAAGAAAACCAGGCCATAAATTATGGTTTGATATATACTGGTTATCCTTTTATTTATTTTAAAAGGATACACCGGTCGGTGCTAGTTGGATTTCCAATAAGGAGAATATTTTATCCACAAATGGATAAGTGTTTCTTCTTGGATGAGGTACCATTTCATGGGTCTCTAAGAAGCAAACATGTATTAGCGATTTTCATGCACATAAATTGAGGCATTTTAATTTGCTTTGAACAATCCGACCTCGGTTTTAATTTGAACGTTAAGGATCAAAATAACCTCAAACACCACCTTTACGTAGCTACTTTAATTTATTCCATCCACTAAAAGAAACTCACACAACGAGGACAACTTATCATGATTAAAGAGGTCAATATGAGTATTGTTTTACTTAATGATGCCTACAAGGGCAATTATTTTTGCACTCATTGATATTAACTATGAAGACAATATGATTATTTTGCCCTCTTAGACTTTTGAAAATTTGTCCTATTTGACAATAAATAAAGTGTTTAAATCAAGGAAAGCAAAATTTATTGCCTTTGTTGATGATCAATGAAGGCAATTTTTTTCTGCCCTTTTGGAATTGAATCAAAGAAGACAAAACATCTAAAATTGGCTTTGAAACCTAATACAATGGGGTTACAAGGGCAACATGAGGGCAATACTAAAATTGTCATTATAACCTAAGAAGACAAATTTTGTATCAAATAGGACAATTTTAATTGTCTTTCTTGAACACATTTTTTGTAGTGATCGAATTTCACCTTTTAGGTGGGTGGTCACCGTTGACCTTATGGGAAGAATGGAAGATATGTTATTCCAACCTTGAATTATATGTTCTTAAAAAATAAAAAGTTGGAATTAATTATGTACGAAGCTTAGACATCCCAAAATTCGAATAATTTTTGTTACAATTATTTATTGTAAATGATGTTAACTTAAAATGCATACCAATATCATATGTCGATCGATATCATCATTAATGATTATTTTCATTTAATAGTTAGTTTCACTTTTCTTTATCTTATCAAGTACCTAGTAGAAGATCATTAGCTTTTATCATAATAAATTAATTCTTGATCTCCTCTTATAATTTTATAAGTTTACAACAGCTGCCTTGTTGACCAAGATGCTATGCGCTTCAATACTTGCATTGGGCAGTTCTACAGTACATGAATGTGTGAACAGCTGGAGGCCAAATTTAGCCAAGAAGTGCTTTTAATTCAGGCATTCAGCCAAATATGATGTTTGACTTTGGCGTTAATTAATAGACTCCGCTACAGTAATTACTAATTAGGTATGTAAATGTGGTCAGAAACGTGTTTGACCGACGACGATTGCCGAATCTGTTTTTGACCGAATTTTTAGTGATCGGATACCGACTGCCACCGAAGTCGAATTAGTATTTTCAGTTCAGTTAACTTCAGTTTTTGTTGTTATTGTTTTCAAAAACTTTTAGTTTTGTATTTTCAGTTTTTGAAAACAATTCCTCTGTTTTTGTATTGTTATTGTTAACAAAAACTTCAATTTGGATACCGACTGCCACCGAATTCCTTAGAAATACGTCCACAGAATTTCTTGCACACTTCATAGTAAATGCAATTTTATGTGAAAAACTAATTCCTTGGAAATATATATACTATCTGCATGTCACATTTCACTTGGGACCAATGTGCGTGAAAAAAATGAAACTAACTTCACTTTTCTTTTTTTTTTTCTTTTTTTTTTGGGGGGGGGGGGGGAACAAAACTTCTGGATTAAGGATGGAAACCGCTCAAAACTTTGGATTAATTTTCACGATTTTTTTTCCGCATCGTTTGAAATTTAATTTCAAAAATTAATATCTATAGGCATACATGACAAAAATTGTAAAACTATATACTTGAAACGTAAACATTGAGACAGATCAAATAATATCTAATATGATTGTTTTTTCCTCCATATATAATAATAATATTAAAGTGTTTATATGTGAACAATGTGCAAAGTCAAAATATAACAAGTATAACGAGATAGATGAAGTATAAATTTAACCTTAAATTATCATTAATATATATGAAAAAACATATCAAATTTTGTTAGATTCGTCATAACATATATATATTCTATAATCTTCATTTTTTATAACTTTTCTCAATCCAAAATAAAATATATTATTAATGGTCAATTTTTTTTTAAGAACCCTTGAAAAATGTAACTAGTAAAATGAAACGTAATCATTATTATGTAAACACATGGTGGACTAGTACGACTTCAATTCAAGTTTCTTCCAAGAGGAAAAGAAAAATGACTTAAGCCAAATTGTATGTACCACATTATTATTGGGCATGTATTAGAATACATATATATATATTCAATTCGAGTAGAAGTTGGAAGGATTGGAGGGATGTTTCCATAAATCATGGACCTATATATATGATGTATATTTTATGTGTAGTGTGTAAAGATTGTCAACAAATGATGAAACTATTGGCAAAGTGAAAAAAATAAAAATAATTGGGATAGGGATATACAATATATAATTAGTCGTAAATATAGAATTTCAATACTAAATAGTTAATTTGTTGATAAGATTAATAGTACGTAGTGGTAATTACCAGGTCACAAATGTGGTAAATTAGAAGAAATTAAATAAACAATCATCAAAAGCAATGCAACATGTAATAAAGTGATTCAGTCCTCAAATAATAAGGTGTTTGCGCAAATTTGATTATGATAAGTGAGTTTTTGCTCGCTTAAATGGCATTTTATTACATTGTATATAATCCTTTGCATGCCCATGTTATTAATTGTTTTTTTTTTTTTTTTTTTTTTTTTTTTTTTTTTTTTTGAGGGATTGCCCAATTGTTGACGAGCATTAAGGGTAAAGAAAGGAGAAGAAGCTCAAGCCTAGCTAGGTTGTACGATCCATGCACACAATTATGCAAATGATCGATGATCATGGTACTAAATCTAATAGGTTCTTGATTTTTGGATAATCCAGGAACAAATGCTATCCAGGACTCTAGCTATATGGATCTGCCCTTGATCATCAGCCTAGGGCCCTAGAGTAACCATGAGTAACTAGGATGGATGCATTCTCATCTTCACCTTCTTAAACTTGAACTAAAATTAAATTTGATTAAATTGTATTTTAATAGAGTAAGTAAAGTTGATTGGATTTGGTTGCAACTATTAGACCTCATCATGTCATGAACTTTAATGAACCTAGTACCTAGCTTGTATGGACATATTAAACCTAATTTATTTTAAAGGCGAAAACAATTCGTTCTTAATTATCTTGCCATACTTTTTTTCGTTTGTGCAACATATCCACCAAGTTAATATCACGCACATATTTATATTATCCTCCTCCAAAAAACAAAACACAAAAAGAAAAAGTAAAAAAGAAAAGTCAATTTTAGCTTCACAATTTATTGGAAAATTCTTTATGTATGTTACCCTAAGTAAACAATAATATAGAGTCATATTAGTGAGAATAAAAATTTGAGTGACTACCTTACAAAAATTTTAAAATTGACAATCACCATATACATATTTTTCAATAATTTTTAACGAACTGCTAGCCAAATTGGCAAACAAGACTAGCTAGTTGTTTACAACAACAATAAAAGTCGTATCCTATATAGATCGAGTTGGATGCATGAAGCATTGAATATATCATGTGAACCGTCCACTAAAGTTGCCTTTCTCCACACTATCTAACTAATTAATGTTAAATTGTACATTCTCGTCCTTTTAATAACCTAAAACATTTCTTCACCTTTATTTCTATTTTTTTATTTTATTTAGGCTATAGTTTAGATCTCTTAGCTCGTGGTTTCAGTTTAAAATTTCATAGCGTCAAAATGTCATAATAAACAATATCAGTTATTCCTTAATTCTATACCTTAAATGCTAGTTCCTACATTATCTAGCTAGCTATATGTGTCAGCTTAAATGAATAAACCCTCCATTATATTGTTCAAAATCATCATTTCACAATTCAACTAGACAACCCTAAGCTGATAAGAATAAGATCACGTGATGGCAAGTCCCTACATTATTGCATCCAACATATATACAAGCTAGCTAGTTTAAAACATATATAGCCGTTTTAATTTTAATACTATACAATAAAAAAAAGCGTGTGAGCTCCTATATTATATGATTATATCAACTACTACTTGTACGTTACTTATTCGCAACAGGAATTTTTTTATATTATAAATAATTTTAAAATTTTGATTTGTAGGAAGAATGGTAATAGTTTCCTGATGGTATTGGCATGAACTTTATTAATTTGAAGACAACGTATAAAAGAACAACTAGATATATGCTATCAACATACAATACAACAACCCACAATCATGGATATGGGATGGGGCATTCATTTTTAACCAAAGAAGCCATACTCAAACACATGCTCTGGTGCGTCACTCATAATATATATCATGCATTTTTTTTTAATTTTTTTTTTATAGGTTGAGTGAGCCATACTTCAAACTCAAAAATTGAATTTCTTGACATTGGGAGGGAAAACACCCATCATACTTTTTATGAATCTCATGATATAAATTTTTAATATATTTTTTATGTAATGGTAAAAATTTAGGAATGCATGCCAAAATCATGCTTAAATCGGTATAATAAATGCTTAAATATTGCTATTTTCCTTTTATTATTTCGAGTTTTTCGTAACTTATTTTATGCAAGTATCTTGCTGACGATCACACCCTGAGTGTTAGATAACGATTAAGGCTATGTTCTCTTCATCTGATCTTATTTTAAACTTTTCTAATCCAGTATGATCTGATCTGATCGATGTAAAATTCTAAATAAAATTTGACCTCATATATATACAATAATTTATAAGGAAAAAAATTTCAAATGAGGTGTCAATATATCCATATTAATGAGTAGTTTTCAATTGTATAATCTTCTTTATTTATTTTAGTATGAAGTTAATTAAAGTTATTTAATAATAAATAAAAAACAAATAAAATCTGGTCTGTTTTTTTTTACCTAATATGATATAATTTGGTTTTTTGATCCATTTTTTGATATAATATATATTTATTCCTGATCCGAACTGAAGTGATTTTAATTTCATTAAGCAAAAGAGTACTTGAATAAGTCAAGGAAAACATAGCATAAATATAATTCCTAAAACTGAAAACTACAACAATGCATTTGTGGGAAATAATATTTCCTTTTAATAACCATAAGAACTACGAAGTAATTTAATAAGTATCTGGGGTGGCTTATTAGCTTTTGCAATCAAGCCAGAATACATTAAGAGTAGGTGAGATTCAAATTCCAACATTAAGATGATGGTTACACACATCACATACCCTAAAAATTTAAGGCTCAATTCTCATCAATAATCATCTTGTTTACCAACCCTATAGACAATATTAATATGATATTTGTAATTTTGTATAAAATAAGTCACAAATTAAAACCCGACAATCACCATTTAGGGAGGGGGGGGGGGGGGGAGTGAAGAGTGGGTGAGTGATGGTAGTGAAATAGGGAAATAGGTGCATGTGACATAAAATGAATGAAAGGGAAGAAGACCAACATGGAATTCAGCGTCCCATTCAAACTTGGAATCATGCCATGCCCGCCCAATCTCCAATGCATCATCCCGTATTCCCGTTATTGTTATTCTTATTGTTATCTTATTTATCCTCTCTCTCTCTCTCTCTCTCATTACTCATTACTCATTACTCTCTACTCTTCACGATATTAGTATGATAATTAGCTCCAATGAATTTACTGTGAATTACAACCCACCTTTCACAAATATACACATAACATAATAATATATATAAATAAATAAATAAATAATCCCTCTTCTTGTCAGTAACTTAAAATTCCCTCTTATTTTTATACTACTGTATGAGAAAAAAAAAAAAATACTATTATGAAATCCATATAAAACCAAACAAAAACTACCCCCCCCCCATCCATTTCAATTCACTCTGTATTATTTTTCATCATTCATCTTCTTTCTCTCTGTCTTATACCCATATTCCCAAACCGTCTCACATCGTAAAAATCACCTGTAATGTAAGCTTTCCTTTCAATACTCCCTCTCTCTCTCTGTATTCTTCTTTTTCTTTTTCTTTTTTTTTTTTTAAGATCTATCAACTACGAATACTCTCTGCTTCTTTTTTACTATGTCATCATGTATTATCATATATACAAAAATTTTACGGAGTATATCCCTTTAATTTTCTTGCATCCATTGGCATAAACCCCACTTTTGCTATTATCGATGAACACAACACTACATATGAATAATTACTTCTTCCCCTTTCAAGGATCAATAAATTGATCATCAATCCCCCCCCCCCCCCTCCCAACACATACCCACATCTTCAAACTTCTCTCTCTCTTTCTTCTTTTTGTTTGATTTTGATTCAAGTGTTTAATTTTTTTATCAGTCCTTTTGTATTTAGTTGATGATTTTGTTCTGTATTGTCCTTTTGTTTTTCGGAATTTTGTTCCCTTGAATTAAACAGCGTTCGATTGATTGTGTAAAGTAACAACGGAGGAGTTTGGTGGAATTTAATATATACTTACTTGTATATACATCAACCATTAATAAAAATAAAAAAAAAAAGTTGTAATCGAGCATGCAAGTATCTATTTCCTTTCAAAGATGACGACCCCAACATTGCAGAAGAAGCTGCAAACTATTGATGATGCTTCTAAACCTAAAGAACGCCGTATTGTTACTTGGACTCAAGAGGTATTCATTTTTTCTTTTAATTTAATAATATTCAATAGTTGATTAATTTATGTTTTTTAATCGATTTAATGGTGATAGATTAGTTAATAAAAAAAAAAAAAATTATTGGATTGGATTTGCAGGAGGATGACATACTAAGGGAGCAAATAAGCCTTCATGGAACTGAAAAGTAGGGCTTCTTCTTCTTCTTATTATTATCTTCTGCTGAGTGTTTCATATTGGATTTAATTGGTTTGTTGGAATTTAATAATTTACCGTGGTTGTTTGTTGGCAGTTGGACGATTATTGCATCCAAATTTAAGGATAAAACGACGAGGCAGTGCAGAAGAAGGTTAGTAACAAAAGCAGATGATATATTAATGATTTTTTTTTCCAAGTTCAAAAAGTTAGTTGTTGGTCCAACAACCTGTTTTTACTGTTAGGTATATCATCTGCAATGAATATACTTTGATATGCTGTTTGTGATTTTTACTGAAAAATAAGAACTTCTCTTGATTTTGGTGGCAGATGGTACACATATCTGAATTCTGATTTCAAAAAAGGGGGTTGGTCACCGGAAGAAGATATGTTGTTATGTGAGGTAATCAATCAGTTTTGTATCTGAATTAATCTGATATGAAATGAAATGAATTGAGTTAATTTAAAATAAACTTATCAGGAACGGAACTGAAATTTAAAGAACTAAGTCAAAAAGAACAGAGCCTAATGTTTGGTATCGTGAACTTAAACAGGAATTCTGCTGCTTAAGATCACGTTTTTTTGATGTGATTTGATATTACTAGTCTTGATCAAAAGCTTAGTGGTCCTTAGAAGTTTTCTGATTAATCAAAATGAGTTAGATTGAGGTTGTAACAATAACAGTAATTTATGTTTGTGTAGGCCCAAAAGATATTTGGTAATAGATGGACTGAAATAGCCAAGGTTGTCTCTGGGAGGTAATTTCATGTTGATGTCATTCATCAATCAATTAGTAAATTTGGGTGTAAATTTTCTTATTAATTATGATATATGAATTGGTGTTTATTTTGTCTCTGCGAATTGGATGCACAGAACTGATAATGCTGTGAAAAATCGATTTTCTACGTTGTGCAAGAAGAAAGCGAAACGTGAAGCTTTGGCTAAGGAGAATAGCAATGCATATATCAATGTGAACAACAAAAGGATGTTGATTGATAGCAATGGGTTTCATTCACAAACTATGGGAGATATTGCATCACCACTTAAAAAGTTTAGGTACATTATAATTGGCTATTTGAATTAGTTTCTTCTAAGAGCATGTTTTGTGTTATTATTTTTTTGGTGTTTGAATTGAAATCAAATAACAGTTTCCGTTACATATTGTTTGATATGAAATGCTGGTTAATGCATTCCATTTTCTAAGGGTAACCATTACCATCATTTTGTTACCCTCCTCAACCTTGTGGGGACAAAATCTTTTACCTTTTAACGTGTTTCCTTTTCTTTATTACACCAAACAACGAATGATGGGGTCATTTAATATTCCCCTTTCTTATTTATTTCCATTCCATTTACATTCCTAAATTTATACTAAACATCCCTAAATGTCTTACCAATCATTGATACTAACTATAGCTGTTGATAGGAGGGAACATATTCCAAATTCCACCGGAAATTTCAACTCTGGAAGCATGTTGCTCAAGAACTGTGGGTTAGCAAGGCAGCACCCAAGACCGCCATTTGCAGTATTGGCTCAAAATGTCCGCAATGCTGATAATTCATTAGATTCCACTACTAAGGACGGTTTGATCAACGGTAATGAAGCTGACAGCTGAATTTGGAGAACCATTAGTCAAATTTTTGCTGTTTTACTTTTGAATCTGTGGATATTAATCTTGACTTTGATGGCGAGGCAGTCCTTTTCTTGTACTGTTGCTTTATGAATATACATGTATGTATCTTTGAATGAGCAAAACTAGTCAACTGAAGATTTAACTACAGGTGACAAGAAACTGGAAGGAACATTTCTCAGAAAGGATGATCCCAAGGTTGCTGCTTTGATGCAACAAGCAGAATTACTCAGCTCTCTTGCAGTAAAAGTTAACATGGATAAGACAGAGCAAAGTCTTGAGAATGCTTGGAAAGTGAGAGCTCTTCCTTCCTCAAAAACACTCTCAGCTTATCTTTGTTTGATAATCTGATGACATTGACATATAGAACCTTTATTGAATGTAGGTACTTCAAAATTTCTTTGGTACAAGCAAAGAGAATGAGGAGCTTAGATACAAACTAGGAGATGCTGATATGAATCTTGATGATCTCAAAGATTTAATTGAGAGTTTAAGAAATAGCAGTGAAGGAATTCAACTATCTCAAAGGTAACAAATTCATAATTTTAGGAGAACTAATTATGCGTTACCTTAGACTCCTTATTTCATCTCAACTACCTATGTTGCATCTTGAACACTATACATGGATTAATAGATAATTTACACTTGACATCTCAAATTGGACCAAAAATATTGAAAGTTTTCATGACATAGCCGATTTTGAGACTTGACCAAATTACGCAGGTACCCGATTTGAGTAACATACTTAAATAGATTATACTATGTAGCTTATAAGCAATTTCTGATGAATGTGATGATATTGTGAGTTTTGCAGGCAGCCTGATGTGTACGAATCACCGAGCAGCTCTGAGTACAGTACAGGATCAACTAACCTGTCCACTTGTGATCAAGGAGAAAACTCCCAGCCTGAGATATCCACAATGCATGAGGAAATCAGAGCAGTGTCACAGTCAGCGCTGATGGCAGATAATGCTGGTGTTGACATACCAGAAAACAAGCTCCTCTCCTGTGCAACTGATCAAGGTGAATAAGTGATGTCTTTCAGAGAAATCAATTGGTCAACAATATGTTCTTGTGCTGATTCTTAATTTAGGGTGATGGGACCATGGGAGTTGTTTTTTCTGATATTTATTCTGCTTATCTTGTTGAAACTGGACTTTATTTGGCTTGTTGACTGCAGATTTTAGCTCCCCAATTCAAGTAACGCCACTATTCCGATCTCTAGCATCTACAATACCGAGCCCTCAGTTTTCAGAAAGTGTAAGCTATCACTTCTTTTTCCCTTTCCAAATACATGTATATTCAAGTCAGATTTTATTTTTTGGGTGATATTTTGCCACTGAAACAAAGTTTCCACGGTGAATATAAGGGCTTTCAAAAGCCTGTGCACATACATGGTACAAGTCTCTGATGGTTGATCCCACATTAACCAATTTGAGCTGCCGAACAAATTATAAGGAATTTCTTGTTGTCGAAATTGGAAGTCCGGACAGCTTAATGTTTCATTATTGTTTTTTCTAGTGGATGTGTGTGAATAAATGGCATGCTAGGATCCTGTATGATAATGGGGCATGCATATCAATCATTTAATTTTGTGTTCTTCAGATGCGAAGTTTAATTCAAAGATAAACACGATTACTCTGTCAATAGATTACTCTTGCAATAAACACTGATTTTGCTTAGCAGTCATTAAGAAAATCCCATCTACTTCCTCCACATATGCCAAGATAGTGAATGCGTGATGGACAGTGTTAAAATTTCCATATCCTAACATCTGCCTTGTGTTCAGTTTGGAGGAAAACATTTGAATGGAAAGGAAAGTTTTTTTAAATGGAAATTAACATTCAAACTTCATTTTATTCTGTTCTTATCCACAAAAAATAGAAGAGAAAGGAAGAAGGGAGATGGAGAAGAGGGGATGTTGGTGAAGAGAAAGTAAGAAAGGTAAAGGAGTAAAGGACGAGGGGGAAGGCATAACCCTCTTTCTTTGAAATGAAAATGAAGAAATTATATTACTCCCTTACAAATAAAAAATATGATGTCCATGAGTGCAGCCTTATCTCCTAAATAGACTACAGTTCTGTCATTTAGGATGGGTATCCCAAGACTTGGGTCAAAGGAACAAGGCCCAGTTCAGTTGAAGATTAAGAGGACTGGGGATTCATCTGTAGTAATAAAGTTAATGACAGAGCCTGAGCAGACTTATTAACTGTTTTTTCCCGGAAGGAGACGGGGGGAAACTTATTCTATGCCTATGCAGTTGCCAGTCAATAATACCTACTGAGTCTTGGCCACATGTAGACTTCTTATGTTATGTCTAGGGCCATCATAATACCAGCTATGGAAGACGACTTCTGAAATCTGAATTACATTAATAACATTTAAAGTCTTTTCTTGCAATCTAATCACATCAATCCCTGTTAATTTTGATTTCAAAGTTGGTAGTTTTTTTTATGAGTTCACATGTCTTCATACTGCCACTTTCAAAAGATGAATGCAATAGTGATGTGAATGCTACATTGGATTTGTGGGCATATAAGGATTAAATAAGAAATGTGGTTATCAGAAAGAAGATAGGATTAACAACTATGGAGGATAAAACGAGGGAAAACCGGCGAAGGTGGTTTGTTCATTTGAGAAGGAGACTTGAGAAGTGGCAAACAGGTGGGAAGGTGAGAGGTAGAAAAAGACCGAAGCAAATCTGTAAGAGGGTGTTTGCTGGGTATATGAGGCTTTTGGGGCTTAGGGAGGAGTTGACGTTAGATAGGAAAACTTATAGGGAGACCAATTCAAAGCAAATTTGTTGTTGTTTTTGAGGGAGAAAATCTGGAGAGAGGAGCCAACCCCAAATTATTTTGGGACTAAGGCTTTGTTGTTGTTGTCACATGTCTTCATACTCTTCAGCATTTCGGTGGTGGTAGCATATGCTCTGAAAACACAAAAATATTATGCAGTAATGTATGGGAGAGATGCATCAATATGTTATAAAATAGAGGGCATCAAATAGAAAGGAAAAAGAAGAGACATAGGGATTGAAGAACCAGAAAATAGGCACCCTGGTAATCCTTTCATAGTCAATAATAAACATCGATGCAAGTTGCAGATATGGTTTTTTCCAAGTCAATTAATCCTTAACAGTGAAATTTGAAGTTTGATATTTTAAAACTTGCTCTATTGCCCGGTGAATAAGTTGGACTGCAAGATTAACTTGGAAAATCACTAGTGAGATTACTAATTAAAAAGAAACTAAATTAAGACGCTGTAACCTGCTTTTGTTAGATAGGTTCTGCTCCTTATTCAGGTGCATTGTTAGCTAGTTTTATGCTTTATAATGGTCTAACTCCTAAAAACAGGGCCCCTTGTTGACACTTAATTTAGGGTGCGTTCTCCTCAACTTATTCTGACCTGACCTGACCTGATGTGTCATCTCATTTGCTTATTATATACTCCATATATAAGTCATGTTTTGTGGTCAATCCGGAAAAGGCAATTAGATTTTCTTCCTTACAGTATTGTGCAGGTTTCGTAATACTGACCCTTTTTAACCCCTTGATTCTAGCTAAGCTCTATCAATATGCCCAAAACCTTTATAAAAGTTTCATTATAATAAATGAAGGAAAATTACTTCCAATTTCCCAAAATTTAGTGGTTTTACAAAAAATGATACGAACTTGGCAAACTAATCAAATTGACACAAACTCTGCAGCCTAAAACCAAAAATGACATAATGTGTGCAAAAGTGGCATAAAATGACACCAGTTTCTTTGTATTTTTTTTAGAGTGCTATTAAATAAAGTTGTATATATATGTCACTGCTGTAATAAAATTGCCAAATTAGTGTCAATTTCATAAATTCGGGTCATTTCAAGTAAATATCATGGATTTATAGTTATCAATTGTTATTGATAAAACATTGATTGACCCTCTTTAATCCATGCATATTGCAGGAAAGGCACTTTCTACTGAAAACACTTGGAATTGAGTCTCCTACTCATAATACAATCATCAACCCTTTACAACCACCACCATGCAGAAAGGCACTTCTGCAAGGTCTTTGAACAACTTCTTTACCTGATCCATTTTACAGATAACAACAGCCATCCATAATACTGTTGCAGCTATAATATCTGAAGATTTTTTTTCTATTTTTTACCAATCTTTTGCGGGTTTTCCAGCATTGCAGCCACATAGGCCCAAATTTTTTTCGAGAGGCTTTTTAAGATCTGCACTTTCAAGATCCACCACACCCCCAGAATGCCTCACAAATAAATGCGGCATTCTTTCTCCATCAGATCAACTATATGCACGGTCTGCATCTCCTTCAATCTTTTGTTTACTGTTTTTTTTTGTTCACCTTCAGGGTGCCTAAAGCTTTACCCTGGGTGTGAAATCATTTGTCTATGATATGATTGTGTGTCATTCTTTCGTTTTTATGAGGCTTCGAATTAAGGGTAATTCGATCGATCCTCCAGCCAGTTTGTTTGGCATTAATTAGTGTTTTTGTACAGTAACTTTCAACATATAACCTTAGTGTATAATCCATTTATACTTGGGAATCTCATCGATCCCAAATAGATATAAGTAAACAGAAGAAGAGTTATGAAGGATCTACCAATGGAATGGTAATCCTCTTTTTCGTTGTCATTTCTTTTTTCTTTTTTCTATCTTGGTTTGCAGATAGTATAGAATAAGCTTTATTTCAAGGCTTTCAATTTTCATCAATGGATGTAATGTAAACTCAAGATGATTTGAGTTTTCATAAGGAAAAAAAAAAAAAGGAATCTGATTTGTGTGCAGAAATGGATTTCTGGTCAATCCCTTCTACTTCATTATTGCTTTTCTACTGCTATCTAACAGGGGTTAATTGGTTTTTCTTTCCTTATAAAAAAAAAAAAAAAAAAAAAAAAAAAACTAACATACTAGAATGACAATCAACCATGGAAATGAATGCAAACTTCTTTAAGGTCATGGAAATGAAAGACTCACTTCAAATGTCAAGTTCATTCATTGAGTTGTAACAGAGAGGAAGTTAAGATACTTACAGTTATAGGTAAGACCAACGTATAATTTGGTGCAATGAAAGCTGTTCTTCTTACTCCTTTGCACATTTGCTTGAAGCTTGAAAATTCAGCGGGGGAAAGAAAAGAAGACGGAGAAGTGTTAAATTAAGTGAGGAAGATTAAAGTTTTTAGATGGTGGAAGACAGAAGTGATCATAACTAATCCAAAAGGGCTTTAACGGGTGTAGTAATTTTTTTTAAAAAATTGGAGGGAACACTATATAAATTAAAGTGTACTCCTTGGATGGCCACTTTTAGCCATTCAGGAAGGACTCAAATTCTCTGTCTCACATTTTATGTTCCATTTGTGTTCCACTTATATTGATTGGTTTAAAAAACTAATGTGACCTATCTTTTAAATTTTAAAAATTTTAAAAATTGTGTTTTGAACTAATCAAAATTAGTGGACACAAAATGTGGGACGGAGGGTTTTTTTTTCCTCCACGAGTCCATCATATGTTTTGCGGAACTCAACTGCAGTATTTGAAATTTGTAGGGCCTGGAGCGAAAATTAAAATTCTAAATAGTGGAAACACATTCCATTGATGAAATCTTTACAAATAATTTTATTAAAACCTCAATTTGTATTGGCATTGTAAGGGAAAATGATTGATTAAAGCAGGAAAAAATTGGTATGTGCGATTGTGGCTTTATAAAGAATAATAAATAAGAAAAAATTTATGACGTTAGATAAAATATAGAAAATATTCACAACGGGATCATGTTTGGAATTCAACTTCCTTATCTTGCTATAGAAAATATCAACTGATCGACCAAAATATCCACTTCACTTCTTACAAAATCACTTACTTTAAGAAAAATTCTCTCCTACTATATACCATTCAACATTCTCCTAACATTACTTTAAGAAAAATTCTCTAGGGATCCACACTAGCCCTTTTATTTATTACAATTAAATCGATACGGAGGGAGTAATTGATTGTGATTCGTGAAAAGTCATATTATTCTTCATATCCTTTTACAATTTTATTAATAAAATTTAAAATTCACTCGCTATTTCTCATATAAAGACCGATATTTTAAGGGTAAACATTTAAGCTTGGATTTTTTTTATATATATATTTCTTGAAGCGAATTCTTGGTATGTACTCTGCATTAGATCCACATCATTTTTTTTCCAGGTAAAACCCGTATTATTCTGAATATTATACTTGCTTCATTCCTCAATGATTTTTACATTTACTATATTTGAAAAAAAAAAAACAAGAATAATGTATCATAATAAATACGGGACCAAAAGACAAAAATAGATTGGGGAGAAAATATATGAAAGGGGGAAACAATAATAAAGGAAAGTGGGAAGACCACTTTATTTTAAAAAAAATAATAGTAAAATCCTGCCTCAAAATGGAATGATACACAATGTACAAATCTTTTCTATTTGGAAAATTTGTTCAATTTAAATCTTTAAGAAACCGATGGAGTTTATATATTTTTCATTAGTGCAATTAATTAATATATCAAAATTTTTTTATTAAAATTTGTTAATAAAATAATGATCTCAAAATTATAGTGTGGAAAATACTAACAATATAATGTTGAATTTTGGGTAGAAAACGTTTAATAGAATTGTATCGTGTCACTTTGAATTTTGCTTCTATAATCTATATCTATCTATAATCTATATCTATAACTATTAAAAAGACACAATCATGTTAGTGTTCATATGAACAGTAACTCACATGCTGAAATTCCACGTTGCTTATCTTCTTGTTCGTGTAAGCCACGCCCCCCCCCCTACTTCACGTTCGTGTATACCTCCTCCTCCCTCCTCCCTCCCCCCTCCACTTCACTTTGAAAAGTTACCTCTTCCTTCTCCTGTTGAATTGCTTCACCTTTCTTCTATGGCGGTTCTCGGCTGGGCTTACCCTCCCTCTTCGAAAATAACTCTAGCTTCTTTGACCAAAGATCGCGTCTCACTTACATTCGTCCATCTTCACCATCTTCTCCCATCTTGTTCAGATTCTCCACCATCACTGTCGGAATCACCATCGCCCTCCATCTGGATCTCTCCGAACACATAGTGGAGGTAGGTTTTCAAATTTCATGGTTTTAATGTTTGAATTTCTAATTTTCGAATTGGGGTTTTTTATTTGGTTATTTTAGAATTAATGTTCGAATGATTTCCTGCTATAATTGATGATTTTCCTTTCTTTTCTTCTTTTTTTTAGACACCAAAGGTAATTCAATGATGGATGTGATCTATTTTAGAATTAATGTTCGAATGATTTCCTGCTATAATTGATTATTTTCCTTTCTTTTCTTCTTTTTTTTAGACACCAAAGGTAATTCAATTATGGATTTGATCTATGTTTTGTTTGCATTTGTGCTTGGTATTATAAAGTTCATGTTGGTGATGTGTCTGGTGTTGATGTAAACCCTCCAAGGCGTGGAAATTGCACTTTCCTTCTAATCGAATTCGCCCCTTAGATCACCGGGTTACCACGAACGATTAGTGAGATACAATGGAGAAAAGAACCCTACACTCTATGTGATCTCAAGAGTATAGATACAAAAGGACTTGTGTTTGTTTGTGTTTAAACACACTTAGTAAAATTAGCTAGACATTACTAAGTGCTAACAAGTTGTAGTGAGTATAAGAATTTCTGAATTTCTTGTTAGATCTCTCAACAATGAACTAAGCAAGCCTATTTATAGGCTTAAAGGGCAAGAGTAATCAGCTCCAAAAGCTGAACAAACACACCAATAAAGCTCCATAAACTCAGAATTGATGGTGATTAATAGAGAGCTATTAACACCTTTGAAGATGCCATTCACAAGGCCATCTTTCAAACTTCTGAGTTTAATCCTCTTTAACACATGCTTATATCAGTAATGAAGGCTTTAACACATGCTTAATACGTATAAGCATCCTAGGCAAAAGTATACGAAAAGTTGCAAAACTGTTCGACTTTTTCCAGAAGCAAGTCGCGACCCAGGTTCGCGAGTCGTGACCCAGGCTCGCGAGTCGCGAGTCTTCTCTGACTCGTCGCTCGTGACTTGCTCCTTTCTAGAACCTTTTCACGAGTCACGATGGGTCTTCGCGAGTCGCGATATACCCGTTGGACTCGTAGTTCCTATTTGCCTAACTTCTCTTTCCTTAGTTCAAATAACCGAGCCCATTTAGTCATAAATGTTCCAACAATCCTCCTCCCATTTATGAACTAAATGTTGACAAGCTCAAAACACAACTTGCAATGGAAAACACAAACTACATGAACATGCATAGAAATATCGAAACGATTGAATTTCTACTTAGTATATACATTTTACAATAATCCCATTCGTGATAATAGACTAAGCTTTGAATTACACAAATACTACGAATCATTGAAAATGTAATACACATGAACACTAACAAATATCCTTTAACCCCCTACACCTATGTCGCCATGGTGTACGTATCTATTCATAAGCGTTTCAAGTTTAAGCCTAAAACTTGATGAAACGGCCAAACTTCTAACTCATATAGGTAGATCTTTACGCACATGCTCCTGCAATTGTGCCAATCTCAAAAATCTATTAAGAATTTTAAAAATTCAACCTCCTTTTATCATTGCAGTATTTTTAGCACTTACCTCGGGATGAAAACAAATTTAAGTGCTCACAAACTCAAATGAAAATCTGTCCTCATTGAATTTGAGATCCAACGTTGTATTGGACGTCAAATTGAGTTTCATTTCATTGAGATTGTATCATAGGCTTTAACCATCCCTTCAGAATTTTATACAACCTTAACTTGATAACACTTTGGCCAAAGATTTTTTCCAAGTTAAATTATAATGTACAAAATTCTTAAACACGACTTTAATTATATTTATAAAATCACACCCATAAAAATCGTCGCACATGAGTCGTGAATTAACATTATAAATATAATCCTACATTGTTTACCATTACAATGTAACATATCACAAACTAGTGATATAAACCATGGAATTAATCTTAACAAAAATTATTACCATCATTCCACCATCTATTTAATTACAAGATAATATGTCACATATCCTTTTATATATATAAAAATATATAAAATACCATGCAAGTTTAACTCATTGGATTCCAAAGAATTAAAAACACCATTCATAATGAAATACTATCATTATGAACAAACCCTCCATCATAAAGACATAATATCTTTATGAAGAATAAACCTCCTCCATAAAAATATACCATCTCTATGTATATGAAGAATAAAACCCCCTCCATAAAGAAATCATCTTTATAGAAATAATAATTCTTTAATCCATTAAACATTTTGCATAAAACATTCTCTTATATGCCAAGGAATCAAAGAGTCTTGTGATGACATCAATCTATTAAATAGCATGATAAGTAAATAAACTTCAAACACTTTATACTAATACTAAGCATAAAATTAATAACCATGGAAAATAAATATTCCATCCATTTTATACCAATAATAAGTATAATATTAATAATCATGGAAAATAAGCATTCCATCATAAATCAATCCAAGTATAAGATTTCCTCCTCCATATATACAAATTTTGACACATTATTATATGTCTACAAATTTGATATATATACACTTATACTAATGATTTATCGATCATGACTTCATTGTAAAAAAAAAATGAAAATCATATTTCACTTTGTATTATATACAAACATAATTTCTTATTATTAAGAAAATTATACATGACGACAAACCCGTCATAATCAATACTCAAATATAACCATATGCAAAATTCCATCCACACAATATTAGTGTAAAAACATGCATATAAATCCGAGTATAATAACAAATGCATAACATAATCTAATTATACCTTAGAGTATAACTTAAATATCATATTAAGTAACCATTTATGAATTCTATCATAAAATACATACGCATTCAACCTCATCACCTTTACATGGTAATAGAATGAGATAACCCCCACAATTAAATAAAATAAATAAATAAAATTACATTATGAACCATAAATACATTAATTGATAAAATTAAAAATAAAGAAATAAATACATAATTGCAAACATATTCCAAAAGTGATACTTAAAAAATAAAGAATATCAATTTATCTTATTCAACATGATTTTCAAGAATACTAAATTCCTTCCCCCCATTAAATAATGGAAATCATGTAAGATAAATTCCATGTAGCAATTACCACATACCTTGGAATTAAAATCATACCAAGTATTCAACAACTTATCAAATGAAATTTTATACTCATTGAATTTAAGATCTAACGTTGTATTAAACGTCAAATTGAGTTTTATTTCATTTACGTTGTCCATTAGGTTAAAACCCATCATTTTTATTCATTTTTATGCTATTTCAACTCAATAATATTTAAATAATTATTTATCCGAGTTAAAATATATTGCATAAACCCTTGCGACCGCATGTTATATAAAATCATATACATAAAAATTATCGCACATACATGTATATGACTCCATTATATACATGATTACCAATTGATATAGATTTGAAGTAAAACACAATAAGTGATAAAACATGGATTTATGTCCAAAACACTTCATATACCAATCTACATTACATTCACTATTTAATGTCAATACAATATTAATACTTAAAAAATAATATGCAACTTTATTATGGATATGAGAATTACCTCCTCAAAAATAAAATAAAATATCTTTAATGAAAAGTCATTTTATTATGCAATTTTTCCTCCATAATAAACTAACATAATATTATATATCAAGTATACCCGTCTAATAAATAGTGCAAGTCAAAGATAAAAAAAAAATTATCTTCCATTATACTTATATCAAGTATAAAACAATATTTAATTAAATAAAATTATTTTATAAATTAAGTATAAGAATTTTCCTCTCATATATACACAAATTTTTAATATTATTACCAAATTTGACAATATGAGCACTTATACTATTAATTTATAAAGCCGGTTCAAGATAATAAACTATATCTTCCATTATACAAATATTATGTATAATACAATATTTTCCGAAAAAAGAAAATATTTCATAAATCAATGTCAAGTATAAGATTTTAAAAAACATATGTACTAATTTTCATGTACTCATATGTTACAAAAATTAGAAATATAAACACTTATACTTTTGATTTATCATGAGAACAAAACTCAATGTAACATTGTAAGAATAAATATCACAATAACCATACTATTTTTTTGAAGATAAGTACACATAATCACACATTGATTATTGTCATCAACTACATGAAGTATTCCCATGACCAAAGTTAACAAATGCACAACTCTATTAAACCATAGAATTCCATCAATCATTAAATTGATCATCATATATTAAAAAAAATCTGATACACCATTCTCCTTTAAACCAAGGAGAACAAAATAAATATTATCTTTATCATGCATTTTACCATTAACCATTAACAAGGAAATAATCTTTATTCCTCCATGAAGTATTATTACTCCACATAAAACCTCTAATGACCATACTTATTATAAAAAGTATACTAGTAAGCATTAGAAGATTAATAAACATTGTATTAAATATACAACCACATGCATTTGTCTATTGACTCCTCATAATGAATTATAACATACAAAATTAACCAACACCCAATTTTCATGAATAACGAAAATTGTCCATCCATTAACATTATTACCATGCTAATTTACATGATTATATTAATCATCTTTTTTTTTTGGCATACTTTCACCATCAATAAAACTTTATCATATTCTTCATTAATTTCCAAAGAATAATAATTCCTCCTACATGATATCATGAAAGACAAAGTCCACAATAATTTCAAAATAATCCCAAATTGGTTCCATGTATAAGAATTTTGAAAGACCATATATACAAAGTTTGACAAACAAGTAAATATTGTCATCAAAATTTGTTACATATATGCACTTATACAACCAAATTGAACTTAAACAATATAATCTTTATATATGAATAAATCATCATAAAAATACTATCTTGTTTAACATACCCCCTTTAACAAAAGTGGATATATACCAATTATATGACATTGAAATTATTAAAAATATTGATATTAAATTTTGTACATGCATGGACAAAGGAATTTAATCCACCAAATAATATAATAACCATTATTCCACCATGAAAGTTAACAATATTTGCACTTAGCAATATACTTTCACAAATTCCATGCAAATTATAAATCCATTATGAAAAACAACAAAACAATATGCATCATTCAACATGAATTTTAAAACTTAATAAATAACAAGTAAAAATTCAAAGCAAATAACAAGAAAATTCTTACTTAGAAATTTCTTCATTCATGAAATACCTTTGAACAATTAGCTTTCTACTTCAAGTCATCACAATATTGATCATTCCTTGCAACACCACTTGCAACCGAACATCTCCATCTTGTAAACTTCAAAGTGAACCTTCTTTTCCAACGCAAAATCTTAGAGGGTAGACATCTTTTTGAAAATTCGATTAGAAGCTTGTTGTTGATGTGTCTGGTGTTGATGTAAACCCTCCAAGGCGTGGAAATTGCACTTTCCTTCTAATCGAATTCGCCCCTTAGATCACCGGGTTACCACGAACGATTAGTGAGATACAATGGAGAAAAGAACCCTACACTCTATGTGATCTCAAGAGTATAGATACAAAAGGACTTGTGTTTGTTTGTGTTTAAACACACTTAGTAAAATTAGCTAGACATTACTAAGTGCTAACAAGTTGTAGTGAGTATAAGAATTTCTGAATTTCTTGTTAGATCTCTCAACAATGAACTAAGCAAGCCTATTTATAGGCTTAAAGGGCAAGAGTAATCAGCTCCAAAAGCTGAACAAACACACCAATAAAGCTCCATAAACTCAGAATTGATGGTGATTAATAGAGAGCTATTAACACCTTTGAAGATGCCATTCACAAGGCCATCTTTCAAACTTCTGAGTTTAATCCTCTTTAACATATGCTTATATCAGTAATGAAGGCTTTAACACATGCTTAATACGTATAAGCATCCTAGGCAAAAGTATACGAAAAGTTGCAAAACTGTTCGACTTTTTCCAGAAGCAAGTCGCGAGTCGCGACCTAGGCTCGCGAGTCGTGAGTCTTCTCTGACTCGTCGCTCGTGACTTGCTCCTTTCCAGAACCTTTTCACGAGTCGCGACGGGTCTTCGCGAGTCGCAATATACCCGTTGGACTCGTAGTTCCTATTTGCCAACTTCTCTTTCCTTAGTTCAAATAACCGAGCCCATTTAGTCATAAATGTTCCAACAGTTCATTCATTGTTTATAATTGTTTGATCCTGCTTTATTCGTTTGGAGATTTTTACTTTTTCACCATTTCGAATTCGATTCTACCAGCACCTCCTTGGCTGCTGCTTCACCTTCGTCTTCCCTCGGGTTAATGTTTTACACTGTATTTATATGATGCAATCTGGATTAGGGTTAGGGATTGGGATTTTAAGCTGATTTTTATTTTAGGGTTTCAAATTTGTTTAATTTGATTGTTGTATTGGGGTTTTTTTTGGGGGTTTGGGTGTAATAGGTAGATTGCATATTTGATATGATCGTTTAAATCGGGTTTTGATCTTTCTCTTTCATTTTCATTACATCTTGCTCATTTTTTACCATAAATTTCAATTTTTTTCTTCTCAATTAATCCGATTCTGATTCTCATAAGCATTTAATCCAAAGTTTTTCTTTTTTTTAGATTACGATTCTCCTTAGATATTTTTTTTCTGATTTGATTTCTTTCTTAAATTGTGCTTTCTTTGTTTATTTGTGTTTTAGAATTGCTCAAATCTTGTTTTTATATGAACTAATGATTTTACTTTGACATATGGCAATATACAATTGTGAATGTGTAGTTTTTCTTATAGTACTTTTTTTTCCAGCCATCTAAGAGGCATGTATATGCACAAACTGGAGATAATGTCTTCAAACTTATGTCTTATGGAAAGAGAGCTATGTTATGTGCACCTTTTAAAGATAAACTTGATTTATCTGGATCGTTGTTTAGTTTTTAATTACCCAGGCTATAATTCTTATTTTCTTTAAGGCAAGTGCTTATAGTTGATGCTCTCTTACATTTGTTAGTGAAGCTAACTCAAATATGATATTTATGCATGAAAGTAAAAGGACTAAACTTGAATGATTTAGAAAGGAAAAACATTTAGGTTTTCTAAAACTGATGAAGTGGTTTTTAAATAATCAGGTTATTCAGGTAGTTCTTTGTTGTATGTGCAACTTTTAAAATGAATTTTGATGAATTTTGCTCATGTTAATTTCTAATTAGTCATGCTGTCTTATTTTATGCAGAGTAGAAATTTTCCACTTTTATTGGCATGAGTTTGTTGCCTTTCTTGATAGTATTGGGAGTGTAGTAAGGCATTTTTCCTTAATATTTGTAATTGACTAAATGTCATATTTTATTTCCGTCTACCTGTTATGAAGCTTGGCAAAGAAGGAGACACTTCTGATCGGATGTTATATGGATGGAGAACTACCGGAATAGAGATGAAGAATTGAATGATTTGGATTCTATAGATTTGAAACATTAATATGTAATCTCGAGGTTTGCTTTTACCTTCTAAATTTTAGCCGAGTTGGACGAAGCTTCTATATGCATATATGTGTTTTTTAATGAGAGAATTTTTTTTTGTTTTGAATTATTCCCTTTTTGCCTTTTGTACTCGAAGTGTAAAAATTTGTTATTAATTAAATTGAAGAGATTAACAAATGAAAGATTGAGGAAATAAATTGAATTAGCTATTCATATCTGATTGACCTTGTGGAAGTGAAGTAATATGAATGTTTGGTTAGTTTTAAAATCTTTTTTCTATGAGATTAATGAAAAACTGTGTTTATTTTCCCATTTACATTTTTTTTGTTTGATGTTGTATATTTTTTTTATCATTCCCCGTTCAATAAAATTTGATGTTGATGTCTTTAAATTACATATTGAGCTCTTTAAATACAATACCTTGTTTCTGTTGAGCTAATAATTTTAATAACTTTGGTTGTTTTTACATCAATTGTTCATGCTAAAGTATTTTTGTTTTTATCCATGATTTTTATAGAGGGTGGGTAAGTATTGCAGTTAAAGCAGTAGCAGATTGCAAAGAGCATAAAAAAAAGGTACCAAAATATACTTATTCAAGTAAGATTAGGGTTTCACATATCCTAGAATTTACATATTTTATTTTTTTTGCGAGTTAGGATTTTTGTTCCCTCTGTTATTTTTTTGTAATGATGGATGACGATTTGGGAGTTGTTTTATTTTCTTAATTCATTTGTAAAAAATTAAGGGTGTGTTTGGTTATCAAAGGGGAAAGAGAATCACTTTAAGAATGGAATGGGGGGAATGGAAAGCAAAAGTGTTAGATTTAAAATGTTGTTTGTTAAAAAAAAATACACCTCCACCACCCCAAACCCACCTCCACCACCCAAGTTCAAAAACAACCCCCACTTCCTCCACCCCCAGCGAAACCACCCCCCCTCCCCCACCCCTTGCCGGCGCCACCCCCTCCTCCACCATGGCAGCCTCCTCCCCTCCCCCATCCCTCAAAACCCTAACCCTAACCCTAACCACCCAAATACCCAAATTAAAAAAACAACTCCCAACCACCTCCACCACCTCTACCACCTCCAGCACCACCCCCAGCCGAACCGCCTCCCCCCGCCGCCCCTTCGCCACCCCCTCCCCACCACCCTACAGCCCCCAACCACCCCCCACGAACCAAAAACCCCCAAATTCGAAAACCCGAATTTGGGGGTTTTTGGTTCGTGGGGGGTGGTTGGGGGCTGTAGGGTGGTGGGGAGGGGGTGGCGAAGGGGCGGCGGGGGGAGGCGGTTCGGCTGGGGGTGGTGCTGGAGGTGGTGGAGGTGGTTGGGAGTTGTTTTAGGGATTTGGGTGGTTAGGGTTAGTAGGGTGGGGCTGAGTGGTTGGGTTCGTGGGTGTGGGTGTGGGTGGGGGTGGGGCTGGGGTGGCAGTGGGTGTGGGTGTGGGTGGGGGTGGGGGTGGTGGTGGGTGAGTGGGCGTGGGTGTGGGTGTGGGTGTGGGTGGGGGTGGGGTGGTTGGGTGGTGGTTAGGTGAAGGGTGGGGAAAGGGAATGCAAAAGATAGGGGGGAGGAGGGTTTAGAAAAGTGTTAGATTGGGGGAATGGGTAAGGGAATGGGAATGGTAAAAGTGGTCTAACAAACACAATCAAAGGGAATGGGGGCAGTTGATTCCCATTCCCTTTGATTATTACCCCCAACCAAACACACCCTAAGT
This sequence comes from Salicornia ramosissima, assembly GCA_951394345.1. Taxonomy (NCBI): domain Eukaryota; kingdom Viridiplantae; phylum Streptophyta; class Magnoliopsida; order Caryophyllales; family Amaranthaceae; genus Salicornia; species Salicornia ramosissima. The sequence continues at coordinate 51,148,422 of OX596240.1, read as the reverse complement.
ACTTTCTTACTCTTGTTCATTTGCATTAATGGGTCTATATAGAGCTTCATCATTTTGGTTTCCATTAATGCAGTAAAACAGGACTTGGTGAGCAGTGAGCTAATAATAATTTTGGGTTTGTTCGAGTTATTAGTTTCTTGATGTATAAATTGAAATTCTGGGTTTTGTTCGAGTTATTAATTTCTTGATGTATAAATTTGGTTTTAGTGGTCTTCTATCCTAATCAGTTTCTCAGTCACTCATTTTTCATTGTGAAAATTTTGATCATTCTGATCTTCGTGGTTAAATTTTTCAATTTCAGAGAATATATATACGTATGTCTTGATGTTCATTGAGGGCCTGACAATGCCTCTTGAATGCTGTGATTTTTATTTACTTGCAAGTCTTATTAAAACTGCACTTTGTTTGCAATAATATAAATTGCACTTTGCTAAGAGAATTCCCCCTTTTCCAAAACTATGAATGGATCATCTGTCCTTACTTCCCCTGTTATATTGTTTACAAAACTATTAAAATCAGCATTTTATATACAAGCAATATAATGAAAAGTGTTAACAATTTGATTCATTTATATAAGAGTAGCTACATTCTCTTTTTTTACAGCTTTGCTCAACCTAATTTGTGATAATTATGAAGAGTAAAGCAATAATTAGTGAGGTAATGAAAATACCATAGTATTGGCTACTGCCTTGGGAGAAAATAGAGGATTGAGTTGTGTTTTTCTCTCTTGATTTTATTATTTTGCAGCTACTACATATATATATACAAAGTCATACAAATCCCTAGAATGATTTGGTGTCACTAAGCACATACAAATTGACAAGTGTCCTATAGTACTACTCCCACTCACAGCAGCAATGCAGCAAGGTGCACAACCATAGTACAACCAGTACAGATGACACAGCAATACAAACAAAATAAGGATAAAACAGAATAAAAAGAAATACAATTCTTTTAGCACTAATACACCATTCCTCCTGCTACACTCCCCCTCAAGTTGGAAGGGAATGATAATGGACTCCCAACTTGCTGAGTATGTGTTGATGCTGGGTTGTTGTGAGAGTCTTTGTGAATATGTCAGCCAATTGGTCCTTGGATGGAACATAGGTGGGTTGAATGCTTCCATCACTGACCTTGTCCCTAATATAGTGACAATCAATTTCAACATGTTTCATTTTCTCATGATGTGTGGGATTGGCTGCAATGGATAATGCAGCCTTGTTGTCACATTTGAGAACCACTGGACTTAGGTGCTGAACCCCGAGTTCCTTTAGCAATTGAGTCAACCATGTTATTTCACAAGTAGCTAGAGCCATAGCCCTGTACTCTGCCTCGGCTGTACTTCGAGCCACCACCTGTTGTTTTTTGTCTTTCCAAGACACTGGAGAGGAACCAAGCAAGACACAATACCCAGTAGTAGACTTCCTTGTTGAAGGACATCCAGCCAGTCCGAGTCACAATAAGCTGTCAATACAGCAGCTGAGTCTGATGCCAAAAGAATACCTTGACCAGGGTTAGTCAAAAGGTATCTCAATACCCTCTTTTCAACTTATACTTTCTGGAACCACTGGTTAGAGCAAACCTCCTTTCCAGGTGCTCCCATATCTCCTTGGCATTAGTCATAAACGTCACTGACTCCTTTATGCTTGGTGCCATGGAGGCTGTCAGACAAGCAATGATCATGTGGTTGCAAGTATCCCACTGATCTTGTTTCTCAGCATCATCAGCATCTCTCTTCACCAACCCAGTCACAAACCCAAGCTTGCGTTTTGATGCCAGCACAATCTCCATGTCCCTCTTCCAGGATCTGTAGTTAGTAGGGATGTAAGATTTCAAGAAAATGTGTTTCCTTGCAATCAAGAGAGAACTCAGGCACCTTATTATCACCCTGTGCCTGAAGTGATGAAAGATGGTATCTTTGCTGATCATGAGTATGGTGAGATTGATGAAAATGATGATAGAGAACCAGAACCTGCAAGGGATGAACAACCTGAGGTGTTGGCAGAACAGGATACCATAAATGAGAATGATGTTGCAGAACAGGTTGTAGATGTTGATCCTGTAACCCCTAGAAGATCCACAAGAGAGATCAGACCACCAGGATGGTTAAATGAGTATGTCCATGGTGTAAAAAACAGAAGAACAGAAGATGTTGATGCAGTGTCAAACCTAGTGACAACCAAGTCAATGCCTGAGTTCAGTGGATTCATGGCTGCTCATCTAAACACTGAAGACCCTGTGTTCTTCCATGAAGCTATTAAATATGGAAAATGGATAAAAGCCATGAATGAGGAGTTGGATTCTTTGGAGCAAAACAACACCTGGGAATTAACCACCCTACCTAAGGGTAAAAAACCCATAGGCTGTAAGTGGATATATAAGACAAAATTCAGACCAGATGGGACTGTTGACAGGCATAAATCAAGAATTGTCATCTTGGGTTGTAGGCAGAAGCATGGAATTGATTACCAAGAGACATTTGCACCTGTTGCAAAGTTAACTACAGTTAGATCACTGCTAGCTATGGCTGCAAAGGAAGATTGGATAGTCAACCAAATGGATGTCAAAAATGTGTTTCTTCATGGGGATTTGTGTGAAGAAGTGTACATGAAGCTCCCACAAGGTTATCTTGGAAAGGGGCATAGAATGACAGTAGGACAGGGGGAGTATCTACAGTCCAACCATGATAATAATATGGTGTGCAAACTGAATAAGTCCTTATATGGACTTAAACAGGCACCACGAAACTGGTTTTCTAAGCTTTCTAGTGCCTTGCTTCAAGATGGATTCATACAATCCAAAACAGACCACACCTTGTTTACTAAAAGAAATACAATTCTTTTAGCACTAATACACCATTCCAACTGCTACAAATTACTTTTAGTTTATGTGGATGATTTGGAGGTGTTTTTTTTTTCTTTTTATATTAACCTTAACCTAGGGTCTTTGGATTTACCCCCTTTCTAAGATTTCAAAGATTTGCTTTCTTTATGTGATTGTAGTTTTATGTGATAGGGTTATTTTTTCAGCCTTCTGATTCTCTTGAGAATTTTCAATCCAACGTTTTTCTTTTTTAAAATTATGATTCTCATTAGTTTTTTTAGTCTGAATTCCTGGTTTATTTGTTTATTTATCTTTCAAATTACGATTGTTGTAATTCTGATCTTTCTTCTGCTTGCAGCCTTGCTCCTCGCAGGTCACTTCTTCTGCCATGGACAAGATGGCGTAGGCCCATTGTTCAATCTAAGCCCCGCGATCAGTCCAGAAACTGTATATTCTCCGTTCTTTTTTTTTTCACAATTTGTAGTAATTGAATACCTGGGGATTTTAGAGTTTTTCGTTCCCGTAAGAGAGAAAGGCTCCTGAGTTTTCAGTTCCCATAAGAGAGAAAGTCTCTCTTAGCTCAGCAAATAAGGTATGTTCATCTTTACGGTGAATAACTTAAAACATAGATGATATGGAGATAGCAGCATGATTGTATAGTTCAATATACATGATTTATTTATTAGTCAATACTTTTGTTATCAGACCATATGCTTGGTCATTCAATAAGAGTTTTTTTTTTTTCTTTTCATTTATTTTTTCCATATCTTGTATTGATTTGAGTTGTGATAGCTTTTGTGTTATTTAATTAGCTGAAAACAAGGAAATGTTTAGACAACATGTAAAAAAATTAAATAAGGCTAAATGTTACTGGAGGAAAGGGCAGTAAAGAGAAGGCAAAAAAAATAAAAATACAAAAAGGGTGAACTAAATTGCTCATATTCATAGGGGAACCGGAAAGGGTAAATGCTACTAGAAAGCATTATCTTTTTAAATTCATTCTTTCTAATTTTTCTATAATGTTTTATTTTGTTTTGAGGTTCAGATTATGAATGTTTTTACTTTTTTCTACTTACTTTTCCCTTTCTTTGGAATTTACATATGTGGTAGTGGCGATGAGAGGTGATTGATCCTTCTATAAAATGTTTCATTTTTCTTCTTTTTTCTATGTTTGTATCTAGGCCTTTATTCCTTTGTAGTTTCTCTCCTGCATCTACTCTCAATTCTCATTGAAATGCGGTTAGCTTTCTGTATTTTTGCGAAATGGTCCATTCATCTATCTACTCTCAATTAAGGATTCAACGTTTATTACATTCACATTTTAGTTACTCTGATCTTCTAGGGAGCATGCTTCAAATCTATTTTCCTTTGTTGATGGGGTATAGAAGAATACGTAAATAAAACTGGATTTTTCTGAATTTCTGTTAAGGAGGCTCTTTGTTTTTAAAAGATAATGTGGCTCCAAATTAGTTTAGTTTCTTCTCTTTAGATTTCCTTTAATTTTTTTTTTTTAAAAAAAATGTTTTTGGGTAAGTATTAGGGGTCTCTTCTTTTATTTTATATTATTTTATTTTTCCATTTGAAATGCGTAATTTTGGAGCTGATATGACAGGTTTAAGGTTGATAAGAAAAGCCAATTTAGAAGAAAGGCTGGAAGAGAGGCTGAATCCATTTGCTTTGAGTGTTATCCATCAAGTTCCAGCTGTAAACTGTAGTTATTTTAGATCCAAGAGCGTGATTAGGAAGCTCTCAAGTTACTAAGTGTGTGATGAATGATAACTCCAGCCACTTCTATTTTTGTACATAATAACTCAATTGTATATATATTATGATATACACCGTAGTTCGTAAGTTTTTTTTTATCCTATTTATGAATCCCTAAACTTTAAAAAGGAGAAAATCTAATGTTCATAACGAGCAATAGTGATCTAATAGTTGTGCTTACTTACACTTAATGGTGCTCCGATTCATTTTTTTTTTATAACCTCAATGGGCTTGAATTTGTTTGGTTCATTATATTTGGTTGAATAATATTGATTTATTATGTTTGGTTGAATATTAAGAGGTTGTGATGAATCAAATTCTGCATTCTATAATTTTCATGATGTTGGAATGTAGCTTAGTAGTGAATTGGGTATAATTGTATATGATAGTTGAGACAAATTTGCAATATGTATTTTTAAGATTTTGTGTTGGTGGTGAAGTGCTGATTTTTGATATAGTTGTATATACTGTTTTTGTTTATAGTTTCATACCAAGTGTAACACCATATAAAATATGTGATATCTTGAAACACACATCATTTTATTAAAAATTTAACAAAATGGCATGCACAAAATTTAACAACTTCACGATTCAAAGTACCGTTGATTGAAAAATATTGGACACGGCGCGCAACGCACGCCGTGAACAACTAGTTAGTATAAAACTAGCTTTATTTATGGCTCTTTTTGATGAACGAGCTGGTTATAAAAAAAAATTATGATAAAATATAATATATAGCTGTAGAATCTTATTGAATTTAATAAGTTATAAAAATTAATATGATCAATACTTATTATGGACGAAGGAGAGTTTATAAAAGGTGAAATTAATAACATACAAAGTAGAAAGGAATCCTTTCTCCTAATAATGCTCCCAAATTTTGCAATTTCCATTATGCGGCTCTTTTTTTCTCAATTCCCAGATTACCATCCACGTCGTCAAAATTATTTTTTTTCCAGATTTTTTAGAAAACCGCTACTACCAGTAGCGATTTTGGGTAAAAAAATGCCACTGTGAGTAGCGGTTTTATTACCTTAACAGTTAAGTGTGAGAATTTACGCTTTTTTATTTTTGGTGCAAAACCGCTACTGGTCCTTTAACTATGCCTGAACAGAACAAATTGTAAGTGGTAATATGATAACCTAAAACCGCCACAGGGAGTGGCGGTTTTCCTGTTAAAAAAATAAAAAAAATTAAAAGATGACGTGGACGGTAATCTGAGAATTGATAAAATTGTAACCGTAAAATGAGAATTGCAAATTTTAGGAGCATTATTAGGGGAAAGGATTCACCAGAAAGTGGTTACACATACAAAGAAGTTATATTGAATAATGATCAAATTTGTGAGGAGAAAAACTGTAACAATGCATGTATATCGAAGTGGTGAAAGATATATTATAAAGTTAAATTTTATTTTAGTTTATTAAAATGAACTTTGGACTCACTAGTCAAACTTGTGCTTAGCTATATTGAATTATTGACAAATATGCATGACGATTGGTATATTAACCTGTGCTTAATTATGGTCTCTGTAAATTAGAGCTCACATCACATATGATATATTAATTAATATATTAGGATTTAGGGCTTAGGTAGGTGACAAAAACAAGATTGAATTTAAATATAATTGAATTATTGATCTTAGACTTTTTCTTGTGTTTTGATGTTATGGATGGAGTAGGTATTACGGTCGATAAATGAGTGATTGAATATGATCATCTATACCTATTTATATCCTTAGTTTTTGTGGATTGAATCTAGCAGTGATATTCTAGTATTCTCTATCAATCTTAGCACGTCCATGACATTAATTAATAAGCTAAGGACTATATGATTGAATAATAAACTTTAATCATTGCTTACGTAATATTTTGAGGAGCATGGTTTCTATTTCTTTTCGAGAACAAATTATCTTATTGGGGGAGAAATTTTCAAAATTAACCACGGATTATTATTTTTTCTTGGGCGCTTTTATACATAATAATGATGTCGTTTTATTATTATTAACCAGTTTTTTGGCCCATTCAGAAATAGAAAATTGTCTTATTGGGGGACAAAATTTCAAAATTAACCACAAATTATTATTATTATTTTTCGTGGGCGCTTGTATAATAATGATGTCGTTCTATTATTATTATTATTAATTAGCTTTTCGACAAATGAGTTGGGTATAATTTGGTGTTAAGCACCCAACGTCCCATGATCAAGGTCATGGAATCGATACTTACCCCTAGCAACTGGTGTTTTCCTTACCTAATAAAAAAACTAGTTTTTTGGTCTGGTCGATAAAAGAGTTTATATTATGATTGAATAGTTCGAGAAAGATATACCAAACAGTTCTAAATTGTTATATTTTAAAAAATATATTTGTCATTGCGTGACATATTATAAAATCAACCCTGTTATCCCACACAAATGGATTTTATAATCTTACACAAATAAAGCGTTGCAACATTATTAAAAGGTGCAACTTGCTGTACTAAAAACGCATTATAAATGTTAACATTGTTATCTTTACTTCCTCCGTTCAAAAAAAAAAAACCGCAACAGTCAAATTTTCGCACTATTCACGTTGTATACTTTGACCAAGTTTTGAGCTTTACACATAAAAAAAAATTCAAGTGGGATCTTGTTAGATTCATCTCGTTAAATACTATGGCTCTGTTCTTTAGGACTGATCTGGTCTGATCTGATCTGATTTGATTATATTTATATTTATATTTATATTTATATTTATATTTATATTTATATTTATATTTATATTTATATTTATATTTATATTTATATTTATATTTATATTTATATTTATATTTATATTTATATTTATATTTATATTTATATTTATATTTATAATTTTAATTTTAATTTTAATTTTAATTTTAATTTTATTTCTATTTCTATTTCTATTTTATTTTTATTTTTATTTTTATTTTTATTTATTAGGGACAAAAATTTAATGAGCCCAAAGACTCAAGCTCATTTCATTTCACCTCTTCATTATTTTACTTTTCATTCTTTTCAAACCCTTCATTCAATCTGAGGCCAAAGCCGTCACCGAAAAAGTCGACCGAATAATCACCGCCGGAAAAGTCATTCCGAAAACCGTCGTCGGACAAGTCGTCCCGAAAACCGTCGCTGAAAAACGGGGCCTGAAAATCGTCGCCGGAAAAGTCGGCCAAATAATCACCGCCGAAAAAAGTCAGTCCGAAAACAATAGTCAGAAAAGTCGTCCTGAAAATCGTCGCCGAAAAACTCGTCTTGAAAATCGTCGCCGGAAAAGTCGGTCAAATAATCACCACCGGAAAAGTTGACCGAATAATCACCGCCGGAAAAGTCATTCCGAAAACCGTCGTCGGACAAGTCGTCCCGAAAACCGTCCCGAAAACCGCGGCCTGAAAATCGTCGCCGGAAAAGTCGGCCAAATAATCACCGCCGGAAAAAGTCAGTCCGAAAACCGTCGTCGGAAAAGTCGTCCTGAAAATCGTCGCCGAAAAACTCGGCTTAAAAATCATCGCCGGAAAAGTCGGTCGAATAATCACCGCCGGAAAAGTCGACCGAATAATCATCGCCGGAAAAGTCATTCCGAAAACCGTCGTCGGAAAAGTCGTCCCGAAAATCTTCGCCGGAAAAGTCGGCCGAATAATCAACGCTGAAAAAGTCTGTCCGAAAACCGTCGTCGGTAAATGTCGAGTGGAAAAACAATGCTCGAAATAATCGAGTAATAATGTCTGAACTGATCTGATCTGATTACTGTAGCTTTTAAGTTCAAAAGAACATGACCTATATTAATATCAACTTTTTATATTTTTTAATTATTCATAATTATAAATATTAATTGTGAAAATTTCGTCTCGGCATGTGTGAAATATTGACTGTTGCGTTTTTTTTTTTTGAAACGGGGTAAGTATATTTTATTTTCCAAAAATTGTGACGACTGGATAAAAAAATTAATGACGACTGAATTAAGTCAAAAGAAAACTTTGAGGAGAAGAGAATGAGGAGCATTTGCTGGGTGATTTCCAGGCACCCTCTAAAGACCTTCATTTTTTTAAATTGTCCTTTTCTTTACTTTCTCAATTATTTTTCACCAGAAATTGGTTAGAGTGATACTACATATAAATCATTTGTTAATTGTATTGAGTAGTATGGAGTAAAACCCTTTCTCGTTTCCTCTTTTCATTATCTTTCACTTTCTCCTTCCTAGGAAACCTGTCAAATTCCCATGTGAGAATTTAGTTAGAGTCTTAGAGAGAGAAAGTATACCCCCTTGGCTTTCACTATTTTTATTTAAGCATCTTTACCCAAATTCCTTTCATACTTCAATTGGGTAATAACTATAATTTTGTTGCTTATGTTTTAGTTAGTTGAATTATTAGTTCCTTGTTATCCATAATTGTAGCTTGCTTCTCTGTGATCTTGGTTTGATTAGATTCTTTTTTTCACCCCTCCTGCTGTTGCTGTTGTATAAATGGGCAATTGCTGGGGTTCTTCTGCACAAGTCGACGCTTTCAACTCTAATCTTACTTCAGGTTTGGCTTCCTTTTATGCTTTTTCTTTTTTTTTTTTAGCATTTCTATTTTTGGGGGTTTTGTTTAAAGATCCAATCTTTGATACCATTTTTGGTAATTTTGTTTGTTACTTTAATTATTGACCATTATCTTTTATTGATTTTGCATGTTTTTCCCTTTATTATTAAAGATCTGGAAATTGCATCTTATTAACTTAGTTTTAGGGTTAGAGTTGAAGAAGAAAAAAAAAAATCAATCTTTTTGTGCCTGAAAATCTGAAATCCTCCTAAAAAATTATAATCTTTCTCTCTATAGTTCCCCCCTTCATTAAAAGAATAAAAGTGTTCAACTTTTAGTGAATTATGGATGACATCAAAGAAGGCGGTGATTGTTTTGGGACTCGTTGACTATTTGTTCTACTTGTACCCTTGAAATATTATGCACCTAATTAATTAGTTGTTTGAAGCTTTTGAGCGTTGATTTAATCTCCCATAAAAGTTGATAAAGATTAACAGCGATGATAAAGAAAATATGTGGTACTGTACTATAGTTTCTCAAAGCTAGTAGTATTATGGGTGTTAATGAGTTGATTATTGATTAATTAGCACTTAACATATTAAATTAAACTAACATAACATAACCAAAAGTAACTTGTGTTAGCAACTTAGCATATGAGCAACCAAATTGCAACTTATGCAACCTGGGTACCCAAATTGCAACTTATGCCAAAGTTTAGTACCCTCTATTAAGCTTAACTCCATATTTACATGTAAACCTGTTCAACGGGCTGGACTGGGTGGGCCTAATTCAGATTTATTTTGGGCCAGGCTGGCCAAAAAAAAACGGGTTAGGCAGGGTTGGGTCAGGCCCAAGGCAAATTTATTTCGGGCCGATAATAATTTCTACAAAAACAAAAAAAAAAGAAACTGCTGAAGATTAGCAAATTGTGGAAAATGTGAAATTTTTCTTGAATCTTTACAGTCTTATTCAATTTGCCTTGGGCCCGGCCTACACAGCCCATTGAACACCCCTACTTACATGAGTATTTTATTGCTGATGGGATAAAGTCAAGTTCATTAACACTCTTTAATTTAAATTTATTGTTATTTCTATTAATTCATTTTCTTGGACTGGATGTAGCATTAATGCTTGTAGAATGAAGTGTTGGGATTAAGGTTGCGTAAGTTTGGGAACGGGACACTGTAACACAGAAATGAGGAAATTGGGAAATGTTAATCTCCAAACTGAGGAACTGTATGCTAACTTTGGGAATTAATATGCAAGTAAAACATTGAGAAATCACGTGCTGTTGTAGGAGGAAAAGTGTGAGAAAGGAAATTGCAAATTATATCTTTTTTTTGGGAGAGATTTATGCATTGTTTGGATAGGAATTGGTGAGAAAGGAAAGGAAATAGAAGGAAGGAGAACAAACCTCCTTATTTAGGAAATAGTTTGGGGGAAGGAAGGGGAGGGATCTATTTTCCTCCCTTCTTTAATAGCCATTATCCCTCCATTGTTGAAGAGATTTGGACGGAAAATGGAGCGCACCTTCCTGCTCCCTTTCTCCTTTAACCTTCCATTGCCTCTCCTCTAGATATTACCATCCAAACATAATGTTAGTAATTCCTAACATCGTGTAGGATTTTTTTTACACATTTTTCCCCACAGTTTGATGATCTAAAGGTAAATGTAGGGTGTGTAGTTTCTAGATAGATGTTTACTTGCATTTTGAGGACTTCTAAAGATAAAAATTTAGGGGTTGTTTGGTATCCTTGAAAATTAGCATAGGAAACGGAATCACAAAACAATACTGTTACCATTTTTTGTTACGGGTTGTAGGAAACAGATAAAAATTTACAAGGGAAACAAATACCCTTGTTACCCTCCTATATCTAGAGGAAACAATCAACGTTTTTGAATGATTGTAAGGGTAATGGTATATATTAGCCTTTTTCCCCCCTTATTTGTTTCCAATCCAATACCTCTACTAATCTCATACCAAACAACCCCTTTGTGAGTTTCAAAATTTTCCATGTATGCTAGAAAATCTATGATAATATGACCTTGCTGTCTACTCAACCCTCGTAATTTTTGGCTGCATAAATGTCATCCTTTAGCTAGAATTGCCTACAACTGATTACAAAGAGTATGTTAGCCGTGTTTCACTGTTTTGTTACTTAAGCTCTCACTCTATTTAGTTTATGTAATCTATTATTGAAATACTTTGTCAGTTTGGTTCATGGTTGCCTAATTGACACTTGAGACTACAGTTTTCAGGGGCTCGATCTCTGTAGAGATGCAAAATTTAGCCTTATTCTTTTGGACTTGATTTCTGAAATTTCAGCTCAACTCAGGATAAATCTAGGATTTAGCTTAAGTTAGTTCATATTAATTCAGTCCAAAAGAATAGTGTCGTGCATCGTATATAGACCTTAAGGAAGGATGTTATGTTTTTTCTTGTATTGGTCTTTAGTTCCATGCATGACTGCATTTGTACATTAATTGCAAGGTAGTTTGTAAGAAATTTTCTTGTACTCCAGGAACAGTTGTCACATTGGCTTATCCTATGATAATCAAGTATTCAGCTACCACAGAAATGGTTGTCAGAGGAATTCCAATCATAGTCTGTTGCTATTTTAGGAAAAAATGAAACTGCTTGGCTATCTCAAAGTATCATACTTTATCAACAACTATTAGTTTGAGGATTAAAGAATCTTATTTTGCTAGTATGCATCAAATGTGATAGATTTCTATGTGCTTTTTTGCTTCTATTTCTCCCTTCTCTCTCTCTCTATATGTTTTTTTCTTCTTTTCTCTTGATGTTAGTATTTCACTGCATTAGGCACAGGTGCCTCAAAAGTTGACACTGGTGGAAAGATAGGCAGCTCATCAAACTTGTCTAGTCCAAGTGTCTCGGTACCAAATGTCAAAAGAAGCAATAATCAAAGTCTTCCTACTCCAAGATCGGAAGATGAAATACTGTCTTCTCCTCATTTGAATCCCTTCTCCTTCAATGACCTTAAGACTGCAACTAAAAGTTTCCGTCCTGACAACCTCATAGGAGAAGGTGGTTTTGGGTATGTTTACAAGGGGTGGATTGATGAGCATACTCTTTGTCCTTCAAGACCGGGATCTGGAATGGTTGTTGCTGTCAAGAAGCTTAAACCTGAAGGTTTCCAGGGCCACAAAGAGTGGTTGGTATGTTTCTCCTCTTTTACTTCTCATTTGGAGTTTGGATGTTTTTGCATGTTTACTTACTTACAAGCTGTTTTGATGCAGGCAGAAGTAAATTATCTCAGCCTTCTACATCATCCTAATCTGGTGAAACTTATTGGATATTGTCTTGAAGGTGAAAACCGGCTTTTGGTGTATGAGTTTTTGCCCAAAGGAAGCCTAGAGAATCATTTGTTTAGACGTAAGTGCCTTTTTGCTGCTGATAGTTTTTCTTTCTAGTCTAGATACATTTACAACAAATTTTTTGGCATGTTAGCATTAGATTTATGATATTGTTTTGAATAAGTGTATCGCTTTAAAATTTGTGACAGAGAGTCTTGGGGAATTTCCATGGCATGCAGGATCAACTTTGTACATCATTTTATCTTTACTCTTTTATTAATTTTCTGTTCTGCATCTTTTGAAGCACTGTTTTCAGGTCCCCATCTTTAGGCTGCCCTTGTAATTTATCTGCATAGCATTTCTTCATGTTGCTGTGATGTTCGTCGGTTCGTCCTCTGGACATCAGCTCTATTCTTCAGAATATGTTGTTAAGGCCCTGTTCTTAATGTCAGACAAATCCAGTTCAGTTTAGTTCCTTGCTCAGTATAGGATTTAGTTATGTTTAGATTAATTCAGTTCAAAAGAACATTACCCTTACAACACGTGGTCTGGGGAACCATCTAGGGGGACTTATGTGTTTTTTCACCATCAAATCACTACCGTTGAACCCTACACGCCCATTTATCTGCCACCCGAAAGAACGGGTATTATGTGCATTTTCTGCCCATCAAACGGTCACTATTGCTTATATTCTCTTGCGTAGGGTCATTTTATGACCCAATAGACCCCCATATAATTTTCGGCCACTATTATTACGGGACCTCGGAACCCTAAAAAAGCATGAATTATTGCCTTCAGTTCTGACCATTCGGGATGCCGTTTCGGGCCCCATCACTGTTTTCCCCGAAATTAAAACACGTGGTCCGAGGTACCATCTGGAGGTTTTATGTATGTTTTCATCTTCAAATCACCACCGTTGCACCCTGCATGCCTGTTGTTTTTGCCACCCGAAGGAACGGATCTTACGTGCATTTTCAGCCCATCAAACGGTCACAGTTGCTCCTATCCACTTGCGTAGGGTCGTTTTATGACCCAACAAATCCCATATGATTTACGGCCACTTTCATTCCAGAACCCCGAAACCTTCAAAAAGCATTAATAATAGCCTTCAGTTCTGGCCGTTCGTTGTGCTGCACCAGATGCCGTCACTGTTTTCCCCGAAATTCGAACACGTGATACGGAGTACCATCTAGAGTACCTATGTGTTTCTTCACCATCAAATCACCACCGTTGCATACTTGCATTCAACACGCTCGTTTTTCCACCACCCGAACGAACGGGTCTTATGTGCATTTTTGGCCCATCAAATAGTCACAGTTGCTCCTATCCACTTGTGTAAGATCGTTTTATGACCCAATAAACCTCCCATATGATTTTCGGCCACTTCCATTTCGGGACCTCGGAACTCTTAAAACGTGAATTATAGCCTTCAATTTTGGCCATTTGGGATGTCGTTCCGGGCCCCGTCACCGTTTTCCCTGAATTTCAAACACGTGGTTCAGCATACCATATGGGGATTTTATGTTTGTTTTCACCTTCAATTCATCACCGTTGCACCTTACTCGCCCGTTTTTCCGCCACCAAAGGAACGAATCTTATGTGCATTTTCGACCCATCAAACGGTCACGATTGCTCCTATCCACTTGCGTAGGGTTGTTTTATGACCCAACAAACACCCCATATGATTTTCGGCCACTTTCATTCCGGGACCCTGGAACATTGAAAAAGCGTGAATTATAGCCTTCAGTTCTGGACGTTCGGATGCTGCTCCGGAACTCGTCACCGTTTTCCATGAAATTTAAACACATGGTCTGGAGTACCATCTGGGAGACTTATGTGTTTTTTCAACATGAAATCACTACCGTTGCAACCTACACAGTCCGTTTTTCCATCATCCGATGGAACGGGTCTTATGTGCATTTTGTCCCATCAAACGGTCACCGTTGCTCTTATCCACTTGCGTAGGGTCGTTTCATGACCCAACAAACCCCCATATGATTTTCGGCCACTTTCACTCCGGAACCCTCAAAATTCTGGCCGTTCAGGATGCCGCTACGGGACCTTTCACCGTTTTTCCCGAAATTCGAACACGTGGTCTAGGGTACCATCTGGGGGACCTATTGGTTTTCTCACCTCCAAATCACCACTGTTGCAGCCTACACACCTGTTTTTCCGCCATTAGAAGGAACATGTCTTATGTGCATTTCCGACCCATCAAACAAACATGGTTGCTCCTATCCATTTCTGTAGCGTTGTTTTATGACTGAACAAACCCCCATATGATTTTCCGCCTCTTTCATTCTGGGATCCAGAAACTAGAGCTGTAAATGGGTCGACCTGGGTTGGGTTTGGGTTGACCCATTAATATAAACGGGTTGAAATCCCCAACCCAAACCCAATCCATTTAGTTAAACGGGTTAAGATTCTCAACCCAACCCAATCTTATAAATAAATGGGTTGACCCAATAACCCGTTTAATAATATTATAACTTTTTCATTAGCATCAAATAAAGTTATACTACTATATGCCTATATATACTATTATATGAACCATAACAACCTACAATAACCATATATATTACAAGTCATATTGTTCATAATTTACACATAATAATGCGGTAGTAATTAATAACTAACAACCTTTTGATTTCTAATTTTCATGATAAAAACATTAGATTTTAAGACATTACAACCACCTGTATAACTCGTAAAGAATCTATAACATAATAAAAAATAAATAAAAATATGAAAGTGATATGTTAGATTAGTACGTCAATTCAACTTGAAACTAATTTTATTACAAAGTATAATCTTAATGGGGTTAATCGGGTTGAGAATTTCAACCCGACCCAACCCATTTGGCTAAACGGGTTGGGTTAACCCATTTGGCTAAACGGGTTGAAAACCTCAACCCAACCCATTATTATTGCGTTGGGTTCAGGTTGGGTTATTAGGTTGGGTCAGATTTTGCCAGCTCTACCCGAAACCCTAAAAAAGAGTGATTAATAGCCTTCAGTTCTGGCGGTTCAGGATGCCGCTCCGGATCCCGACACCGTTTTCCCCGAATTTCGAACACGTGGTCTGGGGTACCTTCTGGGGGTTTTATGTCTGTTTTCATCTACAAATCACCACCGTTGCACACTACACGCCCATTTTTGCACCACCTAAATGAACGGGTCTTATGTGCATTTTCGGCCCATCAAACGATCACGGTTGCTCCCATCAAACGAACCCCCATATTATTTTCGGCCACTTTCATTTCGGTACCTTAGAGACCAGAATCCTAAAACAGCGTGAACAATAGCCTTCAGTTATGGCTGTTCGGGATGCTGCTCCGGGCCTGTCATCGTTTTCCTCGAAATTCAAACGCGTGGTCTGGGGTACCATCTGGGGGACTTATGTGTTTTTGAACCATCAAATTAACACCGTTGCACCATACACACCCGTTAATCCCCCACTTGGCGATTGGGTTTTTTGTGCATTTTCGACCCATCAAACGGTCACGGTTGCTCCTATCCACTTGTGTAGGGTAGTTTGATGACCCGTCAAACCTCTCATATGATTTTCGACCACTTTCATTGCGGGACCCCGAAATTCTCCAAAAGCGTGAGTTATAGCCTTCAGTTCTGATCATGTGGGATGCTGCTCCGGACCTCGTCATCGTTATCCTCAAAATTCGAACACGTGGTCCGAGGTACCATCTGTGGGACTTGTGTGTTTTTTCACCATCAAATCGCCACCTGTTTTTCTGCCACTTGAACGGATGTGTCTTATGTGCATTTTCGGCCATCAATCAGTCATAGTTTTATGATCCAACAAACCTCCCATATGATTTTCAGCCACTTTCATTTCGGGACTCCGGAACCCTAAAAAAGCGTGAGTAAATAGCCTTAAGTTTTGACAGCTCGGGATGCCGTTCCGAGCCTAGTCATTGTTTTCCCTGAAATTCAAACACGTGGTTCGGGGTACCATCTGGGAGTTATTCTGTCTGTTTTCAACTTCAAATCACCATCTTTGCACCTTTCACGCCAGTCTTTCTTCCACCCGTTGGAACGGGTTTTATGTGCATTTTCAACCCATCAAATGGTCACGGTTTATCCTATTCACTTGCGTAGGGTCTTTTTATGACCCAACAAAACCCCAATATGATTTCGGCCACTTTCATTCCGGGACCTTGGAATCCTCAAAAAGTGTGAATAATGCCTTTAGCTCTGGCCATTCGGGATGCCGTTTCGGGCCCCGTCACCGTTTTCCCCGAAATTCAAACACATGGTCCGGAATACCATCGGGAGTTTTATGTCTATTTTCAACTTTAATTCACAACCGTTGCACCCTAAACACCTGTTTTTCCGCAACCCGAAGGAACATGTCTTATGTGCATTTTCGACTCATCAAACGGTCATGGTTGCTCCTATCCACTTGTGTAGGGTCGTTTTATGACCCAACAAACCCTCCATATGATTTTCACCAACTTTCATTCCGGGGCCCCGGAACCCTAAAAAAGCGGGCCGTTTGGGACCCCATCACCGTTTTCACCGAAATTCGAACACGTGGTTCGGGGTACCATCTTGGGGACGTATGTGTTTTTTTTATCATCAAATCACTACCTTTGAACCCTACACGCCAATTTTTCCGCCGCCCAAATGAACGAGTCTTATGTGCATTTTCGGCCCATCAACCGGTCATGATGGCTCCTATCCGCTTGTGGAGGGTCGTTTTATGATCCAATAACCCCCACATGATTTTCGGCCACTTTCATTCCAAGACCCCAAAACGCTCATAAAGCGTGAATTATTGACTTCAGTTCAGGTCATTCAGGGATGCCGCTCCGGGCCCTGTCACCGTTTTCCCCGAAATTCGAACACGTGGTCCGGGGTATCTATTTTCAGAATATGTTGTTAAGGCCCTATTCTTAATGTCAGACAAATTCAGTTCAGTTTAGTTCCTTGCTCAGTATAGGATATAGTTATGTTCACATTAATTCAGTCCAAAATAACATTACCCTTACGGCCTGTTTGATACCTGGTTATAAATGACGGTAATGTGAATAAATTATGTAAATTTGGTAAAATAAAATTAATATTCATTCCCATGGTTATGCTAGCTTGCCTCAAATTTATCTAATTTTCCTCACAAATTTTTATTCCCATCCAATACCACCATTTCTAATAGTTATGGATGATAATGAAAAACATGGAGAAAATTTAAACATGGGAATGAGAATATGTTTCCATGGAGATTGTAATGTTTTTTCCCTAGCTAAATTATGCTTTACATTCATTCCCCTCACCACAATTTAATACCAATAACCAATCGAGCCCTTAGAGTTGCTGTTTATATCGAAGTCTTGTTAACCTGACAGAAAATTAAATTTTTGCAGGGGGGCCTCAGCCAGTCTCCTGGGCGACAAGAGTTAAAGTTGCAATAGGTGCTGCAAAAGGGCTCGCTTTTCTCCATGATGCTGAATCACAAGTCATATATCGTGATTTCAAGGCATCAAATATCTTGCTAGATGCGGTATGTCCAGATTCAATGTATATTTAACACTTTGTATTGTATTTCATCTAATTTGCTGAGCAGTTTATTGATGTACTTCTTATACTTTCAGGAGTTTAACGCAAAACTATCAGATTTTGGTTTGGCTAAGGCTGGGCCCACAGGAGATCGTACTCACGTGTCAACGCAAGTCGTGGGCACTCAGGGTTATGCAGCACCAGAGTATGTAGCTACAGGTGCGGCGATTGCCTAAATTATAAGATTGAGGATGTGAATTTCAATTGTTAGTAAAGTTTCTACCCCCCAAAACAAAACACACACACTCTTAAAATTGCTTGGTTTAATTTTGTTTTCTATCTCACTAATCATTTGACTCTAAGAATTTGTAGCTCACTCATTCATTGAAATAAGAATTTGTAGCTCACTCATCCATTGAAATTTAGAAAAAAAAAGGGGGGTTTATATGTGTATATTCCAATGAAAGGAGTATAGTGCAAACAGGAATGATGGTTTTTAACAAATTTACCTCCTTTTTGTTCCCCTTTATCTATTTCCTGGAATAAGAAATTAAATTCTTGTATTTTATGTAATTGTTGCACAACTTATTTAATAAATGATATGTGTTGTTTGACCAGGGCGCCTTTCAGCAAAGAGCGATGTGTACAGTTATGGGGTTGTCTTACTTGAATTATTAACCGGACGACGTGCACTTGACAAATCTAGAGTTGGGGTGGAGCAGAGTCTGGTGGACTGGGCAAAGCCATATTTAGGGGACCGGAGAAAATTATTCCGGATAATGGATACCAAATTGGAAGGGCAATATCCACAAAAGGCGGCATTCACAGTTGCTACATTTGCTTTACAATGTCTCAATCCCGAACCAAGATCAAGGCCTAAAATGTCCGAGGTCTTAGAGGAACTCGAGAAGCTGCAAGACCTAAAACACGGGAACAAAGCTTACAAAACTGGTTTGAGCCCCATGAGGTCTCCTATGAGAAACCATCATTCTCCCATGAATTTCACCCCGTCGTCGGCTTCCCCATTGCCTTCTCACAAACAATCCCCTCACGCTCGTTGATTATGGAGTTTTGATATTCTACCTTCAATGTTTGTTGATGTTTCTTCACCTTAACTATATCGGATCGGACCGATCCTTAATTGTATCAATTCATGTATATACTGGTAGCAAAGCACATTTATGTAGAAGACTGCCTTTAGGAAATGTTTTACTGGCACCTGCCCTTTTTCTCTGAAATTGATTTAGAGAGAAGTAAAGTTTTGTTTTTTTTTTTTTTTATATTAATTTATAAATATTTTTGGGGAGGGTTGTCAGGTCTGTTGTTTGTATCTATGAAATATATACAAGTATTTAGGAACTTCAAATGTTTCTAGAATACTTTTGTTGTATTATTATTATTTCATTTGAAAATCAATTAGGATGTTGGTTTTCCATTACAATTCCAAAATGTATGACTGATGATGTTGATTTAGGAAAAAGCTAGTAATGCTCAATGGTTAATCCACTATGTTCTGCACTTCTGCTCTATGATAGTATGTTAGGTACCAATGATATTTTATTGAGGTAGTCATATTCGCATTGAATTCTGTCTGTACAATACTGACATTTTTAGGGTATTTGATACTTGACTCTATTTTAACATTTTTTGATATGATTTTCTATATATTTACTCAAAATTTTCATATTTTCATATTGCAAGAATTTTCTTATCTTATTTTGATAATTGAATAAAGTACCAAATGATATTGTAAATTTAATTAAAAATTCTTAATTTTTAAAGTATTTAATAATATGTATTTCTCGTACCTGTGTGTCATATTTTTCAAGTCAATGTATGCCGTATCCGTGTATATATCCGTATCATGCAAATTAGACGGTATGTTCAACCTTCTACAATAGAACATGGTGGATTATTATCCATTAAGCATTACTAGCCAGCTTTCAGTTTCTCTTAACCATTACTCCTTATTTCATAAAGTTTGTATGACAAGATTGTTGTACATTTTCAGAGCTGTTTTTGATAATAAGCTAGACAATACTCATGCGGACTTCATGTACAATATAAAAAAAAAATTCTTATATTTTAACCTGGCCTATGTCTTAATATTTTTAACAAACATTCTCTTTTACTTACCTTATATGTTAAAATAATAATTATTATTACCTAAAAACTGAAACTATATGCGGATAATGATGTCCACAAACTGTTGTAGGTTTATCATTCTTCTTCATCATTTGTTCAAAAGTACAAATTACTCCATACTTGTGAACTTTTGTTGCACCAAACATTCCTGCACTATGTTTGTTGGCTCTTTTTTTAATAGAAAGTAAGATGCAAAAATCATGCAATGCCATGATATTGCTCAATTCTACAATATTCAACTGCGCCCTCATGATCATTAATGTGAATATTTTTGAATGAAAAAGAGAGGATGTATAGAATATTAATCAGATGAACCTGGGAGTTCCCCCAAACGCTTCAGTAGGATTTTTTTTTTTGTAAGAATTTCCTAATGAAGTGTTCGGAGGAACTCCGAGGAACACTGATTATTATAAATTGGGAATGCAATATAATGTATGCGGTCTTGCTACTATTTATAGCATAGCATAGCATCTGTTGTTTTATTAAAAGTTTATTAAATGTATGTATTTCTCCTGGTTTGCCCCCATTGCATGCATGTAATAATGTAGAACCTAGACATGTTCTTGGGCTAGGTTAGGCAAACTCATGTATTTCATGAATCATGATCGATAGTAATGTGTACAATACATGCATCTTTAGTAGTATTCGGTGGTCATTATATATATATGCCATCGCCATTCCCTTTTATTTCCTTGATTGTGTTTTATGGTTAAAGATTTTTCTTTCATTTTTCAATTTTCTTTAATTTTCTAAACAAAAAATAACATATATACGATCATATTGTTCTTTTTTTAAGAACAATATACCCCCCCTTCTATTTGTTGTCCTTGTTTGAAATCTAACAACAATTTAACCCAAAGGAAAAAAAAAATAACAATCATGTGAAATTTTATTTGATTCGTGTTCATGAATATAAAAAAAAAAATACTATTTTTTACTAATATATAATAACAAACATTAACTATTATAGGTATGTATTGATTGTATATGTTTATCAAAATATGAGCAAAAAAACAAACGGACCGAATATTAATAATCTTGTCATTTTAGATAGGCTGGACTCCTAATAATGAAGCTTTTGCCTTTTATTACACATGCTTCAATGTTTGTATCTCACATTCCTAATTACCTATATCAATATATATATATATATATATATATATATATATATTTTGATTTAATCTCACCTTCATCTATCGATTGATTGAAACAATGGGATTGGCGTGGGGAAGAAAATTTGTAAAACATTATATACATATAATAATTCACTTATAAGAGGATCGAACCATAATGCACTTGCTGGCACTGAAGGACACTTTTCAATTGAGAGATTGCAATTCGATTCTACCATCGATTTCCGTATGGACAATGCTAGCTAGCTAGATATTTTTTTTTATGGGAGTCTTGGGCTAGAGTCCAGTATACCTTATTGAATCAAAAAATCACTTTAATAAATAATTAATTTGCTATATTAGTTAAATATGACCAATTCGGTTATCTTTACATTCAAACTCGAAAATATAATCCTCAAATAGCTAAGTTTTTGTCTTGTTCTTTGTTACTTTAAAATTCAGTGTTGCTTTGTAGAGAATTTGACTATACTTATACGTACTTCTATTAAATTTAAAATGGTTTATGTGGGAATAGCATAATAATTAACATAATAATATTATTAATTAACATGTACATTTTCATAATTGACATGTGTTAAATGATCATCTCAACAAAAATTTTAAGCTAATGGACATTAAAGCCAAAGAATGGATATTATTTTATACTCTATGGTATCATGCCCCTTCACACAAGATTCGGTTGGGCTTGAATTTTGGATGCAGCATAGGTCTCCCATAGCCAACATTAATTATTCCACTTTGAAAAGATGGTTGGATGAGATTCTTTGAACCCGTGACCTTTTTGGCGCTAATGCAAAGTCAAAGACTATATCAACCAAAAGGTTAAGTTGATATGGTTGAAGCCTGTTTTGAAATATTCATGCATAAATATGCTTGAACTTGTGAACATATGAAGATGGAACAAGACAAAATGGGAACAAGGGACAAAAGAAAGTCGCAACTCGCGACTTAGGGTCCCCCCGTGACTGGTCCAACTCTGGGTCGCATCCAGTATAATGGTTTTCTTTTGTCCTGCTTCGCTGTTTTTTATGATTCGCTCTTTGCTTTGCCCACTGGATTCCTTTGACGTCGGGGGCTATTATGAAGCTTCTAAATGACATTAAAACATCCTAATTAATTATTTTTATTGTTAATGGGGGGTTTATTCTATATGGAATATTTTATTTTGAGTGTTGCACAATAATTAAACCATGTTTCATGCAGAATTTTATTGTGCTTTAATGTTCATGAATGCGCTAATTGAAATGGTTGATTGTCTTCAGGTTTAATTTGATGGTTATAAATATGCCAAATTGTTCACTTGTTGAGAGTTTGAAGGATCATAATAGTGAATTGTCTTCTCATTATTGTATCTCATTAGCCGTTGTTTCGTGCTAACCCGATGATCCTAGTGGGCCCGAAATTAAACTAATAGGAAAACATGTATAGTTTTCATTCCTTGGAGTGTTTATCCATTCCCACTTACACTAAAAAAATTGGCCCATTAACAACGATAAAAATTCAAGACGAACCTAAATTCTATCGCAAAAGTATATGCTACATGACAACTTTGGTCATGTCATTAAAATTACCTAATATCTAACCCAAACTCTAATAAAATTGACTCATTTAATTATGACGGGATCGCAACGGAAAAACCATCTATGACCCCCCATTTCTATGATGAAGTCACATTTTTAAGATGAGAAAAATCATCTACGACCCCCTATTTATATGACGGGGTTACATATTCATAACGGGAACTCCCGTCGCAAATAATCTCTTTCCTAGTAGTATTACTTATTTCCCAACAACCTGTTATTTTATATCACGTCCCCTCACACGTAAGCCCGTTCAACTTGAAATGCAGATGCAACATAGGTCTCGCCCACTTTGAAATTAGGAATGTCCGAGTAACCTTCTTGTTACACTAACGTTGATACCATCTCAAAGGAGCATTTTAACAAAAGTCTTAATCGGAAGGTGAAAGTCCAAGAATACCCAAAAAAAAAAAAAAAACCATGTACGATATACAAGTAGTGATGCAATGCTACTCAATGAGTCAATGGGATGAACCTGGCCATAACCATGGGCTATGTTATGTTACGGTTTAGCGGCATGCATGCAATGCAATCAAGAACCGAATCAAAATCTATTTCTACCTTTTTTCTGATCTGATATCCTTCATTTGTCTTTAGCCTTTGTGTTGTGTAATTTTGTGAAAATTCTAGTGTGATCTTATGACTATACACTACCGTAATAGATGGTTAGGAACTTAGAATTGTTTGATATTTGATTTATTTTTAATTTCTAAATTTAATTAAAAATCGTTTGAAAATATTTTAATTAGAATTCTTATTTCAGGAAAATAAATTTGGTTTTAGGAAAAAGCAGAAAATATTTTTTTCTAAAATAAGAAATCAAATTGAAGTATTTTTAAATAGATTTTTAATATAATTAGATTTGGAAATTTAAAATAAATCAAAAATCAAACAATCCTAAATATATATTATGGTAGTCGATAGTCATAAGACCACAACAGAACTTCTATTTGACTATGTTTATGTCTCCATGCATATATTCAATTTAATTTGCACATTGGATTAGAGGTTCGTGTGAACACATTTATCATTCAAAATATCTCGAAAATTTGCTTGGCTTTTTATTATTCCGTGTTTTCATGATGTACAATTTATACGTATACTCTCCTTTTTTAATGAGGATACTAGCTAGTCCAAGACCAAGGCCTGTCCTTAATTCTTCTCAATTTAAGAAAAAATGTTTTTGGAAAAGTTACTACTTGTAATTAAGTTCCACATTAATTATTACAACCTCAGCCAAATTCAAAATTTTCATGTTTTGGTTGATGTTAATATTTTTCTGAGAATGCACGGTTACTATTTT
Organism: Salicornia ramosissima; assembly: GCA_951394345.1. Taxonomy (NCBI): domain Eukaryota; kingdom Viridiplantae; phylum Streptophyta; class Magnoliopsida; order Caryophyllales; family Amaranthaceae; genus Salicornia; species Salicornia ramosissima. The sequence continues at coordinate 51,124,317 of OX596240.1, read as the reverse complement.
TTTAATGAAGAAAATTAATCCATTAGTACAGAAATTAAACGTCCTTTAATTAAAACAAGATATGCAATATGTTTGGAATAGTGATTTAAATTGATGATTTAGGGTTAAACACATATAAAAATTTAGTGAACAAAACCTTCGAGTACGATACGCTTTTCTTAAACAAGATTATTTTGACCCTCAACAATGGAGCTGAGCACGGGTTTCTCGAAATTGTTTTAGAGATACAACGAAGACTTAAGCAACAATTTGTGAATGCTCCTTCAAGAATCTCAAAACCCTATATGGCTTAGAGAGAATGATGAGAGAAAACTTGTGGGTGAATGAGAATATGAGAGTGTAACTTCTCTTTTCTTTGCACTTCTATATAATAATAACTTCAGTCAGAAGCATTATTAAAGCATAACCGTCAAGTGCAGCGTTAACCATATAATAGTATGTTCAATGCACTAAGAGACGTGACACAAGCTCAGGTTCCCGCCACCAACTTCAGGACTCAGCTCGCCCGAGCCCGTCAAAATACAATCAAATGACCTCATTTTCACCTGAAAATTTTAGGGATGGTTTAATACCACCCCAAACCCCGCCACCAACTTCAGGACTCAGCTCGCCCGAGCCAGCCTGATCCCGCCCGACCCAAGCCCGTCAAAATACACCCAAATGATCTGACCTCGTTTAATTTTTCCCTAAAATTTTTAGGGATGGTTTCATACCACCCTCGGACCCCACAGCCAATTTCGGGACTATATGGGGCTTTTATGTCTGTTTTCACCTTCAAATCACCACCATTGCACCCTACACGCCCGTTTTTCCACCACCCGAAAGAACGGGTCCTATGTGCATTTTCGGCTTATCAAATGGTCACGGTTGCTCCTATCCACTTGCGTATGGTCGTTTCATGACCTAACAAACCTCCTATATGATTTTCGGCCACTTTCATTTCGGGACCCCGGAACCCTAAAAAAGCGTGAATAATAGCCTTCAGTTCTGGCCGTTCGGGATGCCGTTCTGGGCCCCGTCACCGTTTTCCCCGAAATTTGAGCACATGGTCCGGGGTACCATATATGGGAGTTTTATGTATGTTTTCACCTTCAAATCACCACCATTGCACCCTACACGACCGTTTTTTTCACCACCCGAACAAATGTGTCTTATGTGCATTTTCGGCCAATCAAATGGTCACGGTTGCACCTATCCACTTGCGTAGGGTACTTTTATGACCCAACAAACCCCCCATATGATTTTAAGCCACTTTCATTCCGGGACCTCGGAACCCTCAAAAGCGTGAATTATAGCCTTCAGTTATGGCCGTTCGGGATGCTGCTTCGGGCCCCGTCTTCGTTTTCCCTGAAATTCGAACACGTGGTCTGGGGTATCATCTGGGGGACTTATGTGTTTTTTCAAAATCAAATCACCACCGTTTCACCCTGCACACCCGTTTTTCCGCCACCCGATCGAACGAACGTATTTTATATGCATTTTCGGCCCATCAAACGGTCATGGATGCTCCTATCCACTTTTGTAGGGTCGTTTTATGTCCCAAAAAATCTCCTATATGATTTTCAGCCACTTTCATTACGGGACCCCGGAATCCTAAAAAAGCGTGAATAATAGCCTTCAGTTCTGGCCGTTCGGGATGTCGTTCCGGGGCTCGTCACCGTTTTCCCAGATATTTGAACACGTGGCCCGGGGGTACCATCTGGAGGACTTATGTGTTTTTTCACATGGTCCGGGTACTATATATGGGAGTTTTATGTCTGTTTTCACTTTCAAATCACCACTATTGCACCCAAAACGCCCGTTTTTTCGCCACCCGAACAAATATGTCTTATGTGCATTTTCGGCCAATCAAACGGTCACGGTTGCACCTATCGACTTGTGTAGGGTCCTTTTATGACCCAACAAAACCCCCTATATGATTTTAGGCCACTTTCATTCCGGGACCTTGGAACCCTCAAAAAGCGTGAATTATAGCCTTCAGTTATGGGTGTTCGGGATGCTGCTTGGGGCCCCGTCACCGTTTTCCCCAAAATTCAAACACGTGGTCTGGGGTACCATCTGGGGGACTTATGTGTTTTTCAAAATCAAATCACCACCGTTTCACCCTGCACACCCGTTTTTCCGCCACCCGATCAAACGAACGTGTTTTATATGCATTTTCGGCCCATCAAACGATCACGAATGCTCCTATCCACTTTCGTAGGGTCGTTTTATGACCCAACAAACCTCCTATATGATTTTTGGCCACTTTCATTACGGGACCCTGGAACCCTAAAAAAGCGTGAATAATAGCCTTCAATTCTCGCCATTCGGGATGCCATTCCGGGGCCTGTCACCGTTTTCCCAGAAATTTCAACACGTGGTCCGGGGGTACCATATGGGGCTTTTATGTCTGTTTTCACCTTCAAATCAACACCGTTGCGCCCTATACACACGTTTTTCCGCCACCCGAACAAACGTTTCTTGTGTTCATTTTCGGCCTATCAAACAATCATATTTACGCCCTACCAAACCGACCCGAAGAGGAAAACTGATTTTTCCTTGCAATTTTTTTTTTCCATAGATTATAACTGCCATTACAACTGTGCTATAATTTAGCTACTGATAGAAAGCGGATTTGGAGTTTACAAGAGTGACCCATTGCCAGTGTGTAGAATTTGAAGAAAATAATTTAATACATACATCGTGGATGTTATGGGTCTTAGTAAGGTACTTGAATTGCAGATGGACCTAAGATGACTTTTTTCCCCGCTACATAGGGTGCAAGATGACACTGCATGGCTCAAAGCTCTATATGGAGTGGCATTCATTAGAAAAATTGCGTGTAAACGACAACGTACTAAAATGTAGTACGTGCAAGATGTCTAAGGAAATAAAAATTAAGGTTATGATAAAATGATAAATGTTTATGGGCATTTCGATGTTTGGAAACGTAAATGTAATACTAAAATAATTCGAGAAGTTTATGGGAACGGAAGAGTGTTTCAAAAAGACATACAATATACATAAAAAAAAATTTAAGAAAATCCTCCATAAAAAAAATGACACATACATTATTATTTACAATGTTTGGAAGCGTAAATAATGTAATGTGAAAATAATTTGAGAAGTTCATGGGATCATAAGAGGGTTTCAAAACAGCTATTAGGGGCAGTGGCATGTGATCATGTCGATCAATTAAAAAAACACATGCAATCTAAATAAAAAAATTTGTGAGAAAATCCTTCATAAATGAAAAAACGACACATTACATACAATGTAATTATTGAAAGCAGTATGTGACCTATTATTTTAGACTTAATTATTTTTAAAATTTAAGTTCAGTTTAGTTCACTTCAAAGAAATTTAGTTTAATTTAGGTCCCATTGAGTCTAGGATTTAGTTTTAGCTAAGTTCATTATTTCACATAAATTTAGTTCAGTTCGGATTAATTGAATCCAAAAAACATATTTAAGTGTCATGAATACTTTACTGCGAGAGATTGAGTGAATAGCTAGTGAAATTAGGGCAAATAATGGACATCGTATTCCCTGACTAACTAGGGAAAATGCAAGGAAAAGGAGATTACATTATTTGTGGAGCAAATCAAAGTTATGAAAGTGACAAAATTAAAGCTAGAGGAGTACACAAAGGTAAGATCAAAAGAAATGTGCGTGGCATGCATGCGAGCCATATATATATATTACCCGTGAACCCCTTTGTTCCCAATTACTGGAAATAATATTTCACTTTTCCATCCCAAACTAACCTAGCCTATTATGCTGGCTAGGTTCATATTTTGTTTTGGCAAAAAATATCATTTCAACAAAAAAATTGCACCATTGCATAAAAAAAAAAAAGGGAAAACAGAAAAGTAACATGAAGAAGCCAGTAAAAAAAATTACTATAAATTTGGTGCAAAGAAGATGTATATATTGATGCATCTAAATTTAGAACAAAAGCAATACATTATATACATGGTGATCATCATCTATATCCATCAATTGTTTCCTAGAGTTCCCTACAAACACTTCTACAGGGTGATAGATAGAGCTTTAAGTAGACGTCTTCCCCCCCTAATTGAAGTGTTTGGGGGAACTCCTGGATTCATTTGATTGAACCTATATATATATACTGATAAATTAATTATTTTATTATGTTGTGGTTATAATTATTAGTGAGTAAAAATTTCTGCGAAGGTATTTTTTGTGGTTGCTTTTGTTTTTTTACCCTTAATTATTGGAAGCATGCATAAACAATGTATAGTATGATTATTAGTTTATTACATACATAGACATATCATATATGTTCATAATAATAATTTTTCATTTATGAAGGATGACCTCTTGCTTCAGTGGTATGTAGAGCAAGGGGTCTACAAAGTATGGCCTTGGAGTCTCGAAGGTTATAGTATGCTTAATTAATTGCAAGATTGAAATAATAATCAATTCATAGTATTTTAAACTCAATTCTCAAAAAAAAAAAAAAAAAAAAAAAAAAACTCAATATGTTCTACAAAGTAGTTATATTATTTTGTGTTTTATGCGGTCTTTAATACATACAACTTTATTTATTAATATTTTTAACTTCATATAGTAAAAAAAATTAAAAATATATATTAGTACAAAAATATAAATTGCTACAAAACTATCAATAGCTCGATTCATAATTTTTTTTATGAATTATAAAATACTCTAAAAGCTGAGTTATATAATTTTGACCATGTAAATAGTATAGTGCGGAGTAATATGTAAATTCTTTGTGGAACATATCGAAGGGGTATGTTTGAAAATAATTTCCATCCATATCATCAAAATTAGTATGTGCTAATTAGATTTATTCATATCAAGATTCAATCCGTACAACTCAATAACTAGTTACACCCCTACGATTTATAAAGAGAATTAAATCTTCTTTTTTTTTAAAATTCACTAATTGCATGTATGTTATATTATTACATCAAAGCTAGAGTAGAGCATATATAACTAATTAGGGGTTGTGAGAAGATTGCTCCAATATATATATATGTACTGTGGTAGAAAATAAGTGCCAAGTGCAAAAAAAGCATGTAATAAGTAATTAACACCTGACTATTTTCAACTAATTAACTAGTATAGCATTGTTTAGATCTCCATAATTCACTCTTAATAATAATTAATAACCCTCAGCTCCGAAATTTACTCTTAAGCCCCAAATTAAACATCCACTAATAAATTAAGTGTAATTAATCATTACTACTCTTGTTACCATAAATCATATCTTTATGCATCCAACGAAAAAGAAAGAAAAAGAAAAGGAAGATAGATCGACATACATGGAAAAGGCATTGTTTAAACCAGCATTTTGGGCAGTAGTCATGGCATTGTTGTTGTTAGTATGTTCACCCCTCTTAGTTTATGCATCCAACGAACAGGCTATTATGCACCTTTAATTAATTCTTTATTGTTAACTCATATTATATATGACTGATATGATGGATCAATATCATAATATATAGTCATAGATGTTAGCTTAGATAATATATTTAGCCTGTTTAATTGCTTTGATTTGTATGTACTGTGGTGGTTTGTATATGTATATTAATATGTATTGAATTCATAATATATGGGAAAAAAAAAAAAAAAAAGATTGAAGAATATGGTGATTAGAGGTTCTCTATACAGCTTTAAATTTTTTAAGGTCATTATTAGTTATTCTTGTGTTGCATGAATTGATCTTGAGAATAACAAATATGTGCTCCTTCAGTTCCAGTTTGTTCTTTACATTGTAAGTTTTGCGTGTGAATTAATTATAAGGAAAATTAACAAGTATGTAGATAAATTATTATTCGAATTGAGAATTATTGGAATTAATCGAGAATGTGATTTAATAATGAAATTGAAGAAAAAGATAAGAATTACAATTGGTAAAATGATTGGTTGTTGAGAATAAAGTACAAAAAGATTGGAAACAAGAAACATAAAGAATAAAGTGGAACAGAAGTAGTAACACATTAGCTTTGGTTTGATAACAAATTTGATCACACCGACGACTATGTTGGCTCCAAACAACTTCCATATGCAAATAATAGGCCATCCCTTTTCTGGCCTGGGATTGATAACTGAGCTTAGGTCGAAGGAGAATCTAATTACATACAAGCTCGATGGGGTTCCAATGTTAGTTCTATTATAAAACCAATTAGTAATATAAGGAGTAGCCCACTAAACTTATATATTAGTAGTCATTACTCTAATATTCAATGTGCGGGACACATTGCACATGCATGTAGGATATACTGGCTCTCAACAATTTTTAATTGTCATTAATTAATAAGGGAGATAACATTGACATCTCCCTTGAAACATATCTAATTTTAATTTATTCAACATTATTTTCATTACATACTCATAAACTAACTAACATCCTGTTATCCTAATTTAATTTTCCTGCTGTCTATGTGCCTACACACATGAATTGTGTTCAAATAACTACGTTACGTGTTTATATGTGAGTAATAAAATAAATTAATAAATAAAATGATGAGTTGATGACCAATGGAAATGGCCTTGGGATCCTTTTACTATGCGTTCTTCTCACACTATAACAAGATAAGTGTGACTATTAGCAAATTCAACAAGCATGCATGTTCAATTCACACCAAAAACAACCTTTGAAATGCTTAATTATTTTGGAATTTGGCACTCTTCATTTCACACCAAACACACATCAAGGAGGATAGGGCCGGTATGTGATCAATCACTTGACGTAAATGAAAATTATTTCTTCTGACATAAATATTTTATTTGTTCACAAAATAGAATATTTATGTTATACATTTTGAACATTCATGTTATACTTTTAAAACACTTATTTTTATAAAATTAAGTGGTCCAAAATTTCAAATACATATAAAATAAATATGGATTATTATTCTAATGCACTTGGCCTGGATGCATGCACAATTCACAGATTATCTTATAAACGAACAGGCAGACATCTAAGAACTTGGAAAATCTAAGTTTACATAGTACATTCCCACAATCAACCAAATACATCTTACTCGATCTCACCAATATAAATTGTAAATCTCCTAGCTAGCCAACAATTTCAAGGTGCAATCAAAGAAAACATATATATAAAAAAATATATATAGTATAGACAAAAATGGAGAAGCATTATCTATTTAAGCTAAGTGTAACGGTGGTACTATTGGTTATAATTCTAGTGTCAACATACAAGGAGGCACTATCAGAAGATGTAGAAGTTGTGAAAGTGGATTATTTGCAAAAGGTGCATTGTAATTCAGCGTATGACTGCAGGCTTACAGAGTGTCGTGCACCTGTATGTGATCATGGTTACTGCACTTGCCCTACCAAACTAACCCGGCCGCTTCAATTCAATTCCTACTAATTAAGATTAATTAATAATTAGCTACCCATTAATTGAATTCGTGTGATAATTAATATCCTAAACATATATTGTACGTACAATACGTTATTTCCATTGTATATATAGACTACATCAAATATATTTAAGTATTACACAAATTAAATGATATGTTGTCAACTATCAAACAAACTAAATGATATGCATGTTGTCAACTTAGATCATATTTGAGACCTAGGTTACTCCTGGCCCGTGTGTTGCACAGTTTAAATAATATTTTTTTTGTAATTTTTCAAAAGGTTAGTTTATCATAATTTTATGTATAAAAAATATGAAACTCTAAACTTATTAATTTTAAGGAAAGATTCTGTCAATATTGAAACTTGTGCAAAGATAAAGTGACACATGTATGTACATGATGATTTAAGCAACACATTATTTTAGTATATAGTATAGATATCGATCACTCCCCTCACATAAAAGACCCTTAAGGCATGAAATGAAGATGCAACATAGACCACTTCATACCAACGCGAACTACTAATTCCACTTGATATGGAGAGGGCGAAGAGATTTAATTTGAATCCATGACCTTTGCGTTACGTACGTCATTGGCTCTGATGCCGTACGTGTTAAAGAACTATCTCAATCAAAAGTTTAAGCTGATCGTTAAGGCTCAGTAATATGTTATAGTGATATATTATATACTTTATCATACAACATATATATATATATATAAGTAATTTATGAAATTCAACTAACCATCGTTTAAGTTTATTTAGTTGAAGCTTAAAAATTAGTTTTATATTGTATGAGAACACAATAACATAAAAGGAATTACCCATGCATTTGCAACATTAACAGTTATGAGCACGACACATAAAGCTTATCTTGATCAAAGAATGAAAACAAAATTATATAAGACGAATCAATGGTTATCAGATAAGGACTTAGGAGTAGGGATGTCAAAACGGGTTAACGGTACAGGTTAGGGTTGACCCAAACGGGTTTAGTTCAATTTCAGTTCAGGTTAAATCAGGTTATTAGCCCAACGGTTCAGTTCAATTCAGTTCAGGTCATTTCGGTAACAGGTCATAACAGGTTGTCTTTTTCTCGGTGACAATTCAGTTCAGGTTTAGGTCATTAACGGTCAGGCTAGTATCAGTTCAGTCCAAAACGGTTCAGGTTAATAAAGTTCAACGATAAGAAACGGTATGTTTCAGGTTGGAATCAGTTTACATCGGGTTATTTTGGAGCGTCCATTACGATAAAAAATGATCATAAAACACAAAAAGTTTCTTAATATGTTAATTGTGATATGAAGCTACTTTCAAGTTGAATAAGATTTCAGTTCAGTTCAGTTCAGTTCAGGTCAAATAATGTAACGAGTTTATTTCAGTTCAGTCCAGTTCAGTCCAATTTAATGAATCTTCGGGTTTGGGACATGTTATCCTCAGTTCAGGTTACTTTCAGTTCAAGTTCAGTTCAGTTCAGGTCATTAATTCACGAGTCAATAACAGTTCAGGTCACTTTAGTTCAGGTCAATTTCAGATTATGGGTTACTTTCAGTTCTGTTTATTTCAGTTCAGGTCACGGTCAATTCAGTTAATCCAACGGGTTCCAACCCAAACTGACATCTCTACTCAAGAGTGCAACAAAATTAAAGGAAGCTTTCAGCCTTACACTCTACAGTGATGAGTACACTCTACACGTAATCCATCCATAAACCCTTTGTGGCACATTTTTCACTAGTTTGTAATTGTACTGACCACCACAAGCCAAAATGAATAATAATTGTCGTAGGACAAATATAAAAGCACAAGCAACTTCATCGTTTTGTTTCGACAAAACAAAATCATTACCCGTACTGGCTCTGTTTACCTACAATAATTCTATTTTCGAAGTCAAAAGTTATAATTTTAATAATTTTATAAAGAAAATTTTGTTAAGACTAAGTCAACTTTAATTTTGTTTGACATTCTCAAAGAAAGTAAGCCTTTTGATAAGTCAACTTATTAGGCTTCTATCCATATCTGATCTACTCGACCAAATTAGATTTTTTATTACTATTTATCGGCTTACTAAGTTATTAACACTTTTAATTAAATAAATAAAAAGAATCAAAGTTAGGTCTTGAAGATCATGCAAAAAAATAGAAAGTAAAAAGCTGTGAGATAGAGGGAGTACATAAACAATACAACTACATATATATTGAATAGTCAATTATTTATAAAGAGCTAAACCTAGAGGCGGGCAAGGGGCAAGACGTCATGAGGGCCAAATGGGCACAATTCGATTTGGGCCTAGTCTAGTACGAGCCTACTTGTGGCAAAATACGACAAGGTAGACATGTTCATGGGCCATGAGCCATGCATGGACAATATTTTCAAAACTTAGCACGAGTCCGCTGACATCTGCCAGCAGGTGACACACTCATTATGAGTACAAAAACAAAATATAAAAAATTATAACTAAGACACGAGACACATAAATAATCAGTCCATTATGAACCATGGGATAGGTTGGACATGAGTTCACTTTTTTAAAACATGGCCTGCTCTAGGATGGCCGCCAAGACACCAGGGACGCGGGCTATCTCGACATTTAGCTAAAGCCTAAGTTATCAGGCAAGAGCCAAAATTAAAGGTTTAGGCCAAAAAGTTTGAAAATGCTTTTCAACTGCATAAACACGTACATTATGACCTCTCGGATAAGTTGATTCCTATACTTGACGTTCCTCTCATAATCACAAAACTTGTGACTTCCAATTCCATACTACTCGTAATAAGCTAAGGAATTAATTAAATTAATGCGAGTATTTTAATTGATGAGACCCGACCGCCCTGATTTTCCGTTTACAACCTAATTAGTTGCACTTGAACCGTGGACGGGGACAAAAATAAATACGAGTATAAGGACTACAAACATTAAATTTAAAATTTAGATGATGACATTAATAAAAGTAGCGGTATCGTCTCCGATACATACGGGAACAAGACGAACAGGTATGTGGACGGCGATCAAATGAATTAAGTTCATATATACATGTTCTACATATATATTACGTTTAAGACAAGTCAAAACATTATAAATACAGTGCGATATTCGTTGAGGAAACCCCTATGCAATAAAGTTGTTGATCTGAGTAGTGTAATGTTATTTGTTATGCTTGAACTAATGAACTGTGTATATAAATATAGTTGAAACATTACATACATATATACTCCTCTATACAATATACAAATAAAAAGAAAAAAAGATATAGGTACAAAATTCAGAAAGTAAACATGGGAAAGAATGTTAAGTCAGTAATGCGGGTGCTCTTTCTAATTGCAATTTGTATTGGTAGACAACCATCCATCACAAGACTCGATCTTTTACATTCTTGTACTCCCTCCGTCCTTTATAGAATGCCCCAAGTTGATTTTTGTTACTGTTTATTTTATAGCTCTGACTTTCTTTTTTAATGTGTACTTTTTTAATATGTAATTTTTTACTAATTAAACGTATACAAAGATATATATTTTTTTCATTTAAAAATGTGTCTCAACTCGGAGAGAGAAAAAGTAAAAAATGGGCGGGGCAATCTTTAGCGGACGGAGGTAGTAATAATTAATAATGAGTCCCTTTAACTTAGCATTTCTAACAGCAAGCATGCATGTTTTATGTTTTATGTTAATAAAAAATTAAAGCAGGTATAATGAAGACAACAGAGGCACAAAAATGTTCGAGCACATATGACTGCAGAGTATCAGGGTGTCCCTGCATTTATGGAGAGTGTAGATGCTTATCATCTGCAAAATTACCACCAAAGATATACAAGTATAATTCATGGGTGCAACCTAAGCCTCATCAAGAAAATTATCAACCCATTCACACTGCTAATCAGTCTTAATCTACCCGCATCATGTCATCATGCATACATCAATTTAACATTATATATTGTAACATCATCATGTATGTATGTATAGCCCTATACTATGAAGAGCACATCAACACTCCTCTTCCAACTACATACTTCCGTACGTATGAGGAGATAGTATATATTAGTATACTAGCAATATAATAAAAATGTACGTGTAAAATAAAGTCATAAATATATATATATATATATATATATATATATATTAACTTGCTCAATATGTTGTTTATTCTATAGTGTGCCCTCTTAATAATTCACCTTAAAAAAATAATTTAGATCAGATCAGGCCAGGTGTAATAAGCTTCATTGGTTCGATCTCGTTGTGTATGTCTTCATATAGTGCCAACAACAAACCAAACCGCATTAAATGATGTCAGTAAAAACATATTGGAAAAAGGTCATTGATTAATGATTAATGTTCGAGGGGAAGTAGAGACTAATTAAGAAATATATAAATGTTAGATCAGAAGCCTATATATCTACCATAATGAACCATTCTCCATGCATGTATATGTCCAAGCATTATAAACCACTGGCTAGCAACTAGTACATTATTAATTCATCATACATGATAAACTTCTTTTTTTTTTTTGAAAGATAAGTGGGCATAAAACGAAAAGAAAGTTAACCCCTAGGAGCTACATAGTCAAAAGCATAAAAAAAAAAAAAAAAAACCTAGCCAGGATCAATTCTCACATCCGAGAGTCTTGATTGATCCCTAATAACCGCATTAAGTTCCTGATCATAGTTATACAATGCATGGTAAACTTTAATCATACATAATTATTCATCATGCTTTTTGAGATTCTTGGGGTCCTCAATGAAAATGTCACAAAATTATACAAAGAGACGCATCAGAGTCGTATGATGGCACCCTTAGTCCCTTCACTTATGACAAAATGATAGAAAGAAAAATAAATCCCGGCCCTAGATTAGTATATCCAAGCTAATATAAGTCTCCAAAAACAAATAAAAACAAAGACTATAAACCACACTTTTCAGGGTCCTCCAGCCCTAGGAAAGACATTTTCCTGAAACATAAAGGTGAGTTCATTAGATGGTGGGAAAATCCTAGGACAGATTACAGACGAATCAAAATCATATGATTAAATGAATGGCCCAAGACACTGCACAAGGTAAATCTCGAAGGAAAAAAATCCTTTGTTTTAGTATTCAAAACAGAATTAAAAAATTTATGTAATGTCGTTGCTACCCTTAACCCCGTTATTAAAAAGAAAAAACCAAAAGAATCCATGCAACATAACAAATATGTCAAGAAACATTGAGGGTGTATCATTGGGTGACAGGAACTCACAAAACGAATTCCAGACGCTTAGCTGTCGCATGATTGAGTCGGATACTCCGATGACCTAAAACACACTACATGACCTAAACATCAAAAATCGTTTTTGCATTTCATCTCATTAAATTGGCAATACGGAGGAAAAGAAAGACATTGCAAGCTCAATGAGATGAACAACGCAAGAATCGAACATCGGACCTCAAGGATTAAAAAATGAGTAAACGTCACCGAAAGAAGACAAACAAGGCAAGAACCGAAGCACACAGCAGCAAACTCCAAGGCGCATTTGGCGGTCGTTTTGTAGACTAACAGTAGAATGCCCACTTACGACGGACACTTGGATTCTAGCTAGCTAGCAAACTTAATTAAAATCGTGTTAATTACATACCTTAGCTTAATTATCTTGCCTTTCATATATACCAATATATCACCTAAGTTTCTTTCTATAGTAATTTCCAATGTTCCTTATGGTTGATGAAATTCATGCCATTAACTTATTTTATACAGATGAAATAATTAATTAATGTATATATCTTTATTCAAATCGTATAATTTAAGATAAAGATGCTCCTGTTGCACAGTTTACGTCAACCATGTGATAGATTCGTTGGCTAAGTACCGTATCAAAAAGGTGACTCCATTTTAAGACTACTTATTTTATACATGATTTATTTTGTATGTATTGTATCATATTCACATATTGTATAATATATATGAGCGACTGAGCGAGCACACAGGCCTTGCTGTCAAAGGCTTCTAAAGTTTTGACTTATTATTAATCAATTTCTGTACGGAATATATATATATATATATATATATATATATATATATATATATATATATATATATATATCTTTATACTTGTATACATTATCACAAAGAGTAGCTAGTACAACTTTTAGTTTAGTTTTAGGGTCGATGAGATCTTAACCTAGTGATTAAGGTTTCAGAATTTCAGGCACGAGATCTTGCGTTTGATTCTCACCGTACGCATTTATGAGGTTTCCTTATTATCCCCCTTATAAATGCGTGTATTGGTTAAAATTGAACCGGATAACCTATAATAGAGTCCGGTTCAAAACCTAGTATCTCACACATTATCATACCAAAAAAAAAGTAAAACTTTTAGTTAGGATACTAATTAAGTAACATGACTCTTTCTCTCATTTTAGAAAATATGAATTTTTATTTATCCACTTGAAGTTTAGCTAGTGCTAGTGGTTATTACTAACTGCAATATAATTTTTTTTTCTTTTGAGTGAACTCATTGCATTCTTTATAAGTTAGTTCCATGATACATTTGTATAGAAAAAAGTTAGTGGATAACTTCAAATGATATTTTTCATGCATGACAATGGAGTTAGTTGTGGTTCATTTGTATAGAAAGAAGTTAGTGGATACCATGCAATGTTAGTACTCTTCTTAAACAAGTCAGCATTCACACATCAATATAGTTTTTTTTTTCCACAGCTCTTTCTCACCAGAATATCGAGCTGATATTGTTCTTTTATTAATTACTACTAGAAAAAAATTAAGAATATTGATGTAATAAAATTATTGAGAGATGTCCATGCACAAAATTTAATAGTACGAGTGGAGTAATGTAATGGAGTTCACAAAAAAATTCATCATCTATCAAGGTATTATGAAGTTAATGAATGTACAAACACAAATTTGTGTTTTGAATCTAGGTGTTTTCATTCATATTTTTAACTCATCATATTAACATTATCCATACATACATCAACCATTCATTAAAAATAATTTTATATTTTATATCTTATATGTAGATTCGTAAATTGTCTATTACTCTATGTTAAGATTTCATCTTTGATGAAACATGTGTTAATTATAAACAGTACATGTCACGCCAGCTAAAATGAATTTGAATTTTGTTGTTACATAATCCTTGTGTTTAAAAAAATTGGTTGTGCGACGACTTGTGAGCAAATTTTGATGTGCGAAGAGGATCAAGCTACGCTCCAGCGCAATAGCGTTAAAGCGCACCTTGCAGCCAATTGACAAATTGCGTGTTCGATTATCAACAACCCCTTTCCCCAATAAATAAATTACATAATTTAATAATAATACTCCTAGATTTGAAACCTATCACCATTTTACCTTTTATTATCCAAACAAGAAAAAAAAATTAAAAAAAGTTTTAAAACAAGAGAAGATTCCAAATAAATATCTTTAAATGGCATTTTATGTAGTCCTTTACATGAAAAGAGAATCTTAAACCACAACTAAAAAAGTACGAATAATAAAGACCAATATGCTTTGGTTCTACATTTAATTTGTGCTGCTCATTTATTTATCATATCTAAGAGGTAAGACGAAATTAAAGTATGAGCTCCACAACATTTATAACATTTTATTTTATTTATCTATCGACTAGGGCTTTCAGCAACAAGCCAATAACATCTCTGTCAGAAGATAGGGTGATGCCTCTTGGCACTTGATACATTAAGCAAGCTTAGCTAGCTTTTTGGAGAAATCTCTTTGTCTTTTCAAAGAAAAATGTTACTGAATATTATACGTAACCAAATAGAGCTATCAGTCTTAGCCTAGAGGTTAATTCTTGTCAACTTGAAGTTTGAGATTTTGAGTTCGAACTTCACCGCACGCATGCATCTGCGAGAATTTCATATCTTCACCATTCTGATGTTTGTGTAGGCCAAATTAGACGTGGTGATCTATGGTAATCCAGTTCAAGGCATAACAGCCCACATTATCAAATAAATAAAAAATTACGTAACCAAATAACTATAAATAATAATTACGAATTTACGACTAATTAGAGATGATGTACGGATAGATGTGTACTTAACAGGCATATATAACAACTTAAATGTCAGTAAAAAAAAGACAAGAAAAAAAGAATGATCCTGCTGGCTGGCTCCTCGTGATATTATTGGATTAGTTTTTATTATCTATCCTAAAATGATGAATTTGTAGTGCATGCAATGGCGAAATCGCACGCAGATCCATATAATTACGTACTTTTTATTTGAAATTGACCCTCTTTTTATAATTATTTGCTACATACCATAAAATGATACTGTTCATTTCATAACTTTTGATTGTTCTTAGTTTTATGTATATTTAAAAAAATTACAATAATAATGGGTTTAGTTTGATTCATCTCAACATGTACTTTTTAGATATATAATTTTTTATATATTTTTTATTATAGATAAATACATTTTAATTTAAAGTTTTAAATCGAGGGATGTAGAAGATAGTATGTAGCAATTTAAAAAAAAGAAGATGAAGGGGGTAATATTATTACTTTTGGCTAATTTTCTAACCCCTGGGCCACGAGTCGACTACCAAATAAGTTGTAAGGACTATATTTAACATTTTCGTTACAATAATTAGTGTAAGTGATCCGTTAATAAAAGAGAAACAGCAGCCTACCACCGACACAACACCATTTCCCAAATTCACTGTCAACACATACATTACTTTCAATAAGAAATTAATGAAATTCTTTTGTACGTACGTACTACCTACTTTCCTATCATTTGAGTTATGTCTTAATCGCAAATTCTCAATTACGGGGTAATCAATTATCATCAATTCATCATCTACATTATTATCGCTTCATTATCAGAATAAGACTATACATACACTAAGTATACATGGTCCCCATATACAACAAATAGATGTGTTTTTTTATTGGTCCTCAAAAATAGCCTCTTAATTTTTCTCATTTTTCTATTATTATTATTTTTTCTCAAATTTTATTGACTTGTACATATGTGTATATAATGACTACATACAATATAACTCTTGTAACTCCCTTAACTGTGTATACAACGATTTTTCATACATGTTCGCCTTTTTTCTTGTACTCTATAATAAATGCAAAATCATTGTTTAGAGTTATATATAAATGCTCTTACATATACAATTAGGAAAATGCCTATGAGATTTTTAGTCATGAGCAATAAACTAATTATGTACATAGTAAAGGTAGGTCAAAATAGATATAGTCCAAATATAAATGAAGGCTTTCCAACCCTTCATATATATGTGTTAAATTGTTAATCAATCGTTCCCCAAAATATTGTTGTGGGATAAAGTATATAACATAATCTAATGATGCTGGTAATACATGAGATGTCAATAACAATAGTTTTTATATGAAATCATTAATTGATAGAATACATATGTAGCATACTTTTAAGCTTCAACCATCAGCTAAATAACACCATTAGCATGGCTCATTAGATAACTTTTCTATAGAATAATATTTGGTTTAGGAGTAGGTTTAGACCTTAACATTTCCACATATATGTAATATTCTCTTCAAGAAGCTGGTGCAATGAAGAAGATTTGCAGTTCGGGAATGTTAATTAGTAGACATCAATCTCCTAGCTTTCATGAGGCATGCATTTATTGTTGAGTCTTTTTAATATATATATATATATATATATATCGGCCTGTAAAGAAGCTTACCTTGTTTATTGACTGGTAATGTGTTATAATCTTATAAAATTAATAACCTCGAATAACTAATTGGTCCTTGCAATGAGGAAGGAGATAAGGAAGAAATTCCTCAAGCAATGAGTTGGTAAAATTTATCCCTCGCTAGTCGCTACTCATGTGAGAAATGTATTAGTTAGGTTACCAGTTTACCACCAACCTACTGCTACCATATCTTCATTGTTGATATTCAATTAAAGAGATTTTGTTTTTTGGACTCTAAAAATTTGCCCTTCTTACTTTTGAGAAGATACATACTTGTTAGTTGGGGAAGAGCTACAAAAGGCCTTGTTTGGTGATTAGAGTTTAGAATTTAGAGTTTGTGGTTAGATGATTACTTTTTGTTTAGAGGTTTTGACTGCTGATTTAAATAGTTGATTGTTTAAAGGTGTTTGGTAACACACAGCTGATTGCTAGTTTTGTTGTGTAAAATGACATTTATTGACATTTAAAAATAACTTGTTAGGTTTTAATAGGTTTAAATATGTGGACAAATTAGTCAATTAATATTTCTCTCTCCAAAACTCGGAAGAAAAAGCTGTATAACCCAGCTTTTTCTAAAGAGAGTTTTGATCAGAGTTTTTGGTACAAAACTCTATTTTAAACTTTATTTTACCAAACACCCAAATTAAAGTTCTGTTTGGTCAAAACTCTAAACTCTCTCCAAAACTCTAAACTCTCGTCCAAACTCTCTGAACCAAACAAGTCCAAAGTGTGGAGTACCAGAAAATTGTGTTGAGTAGATGATATACATTTTTTTCAAAAAGATATATAATTAATGCTATATGCAATTTTATGACAACGCGCTATACTCATCAACTCATGCATCTTTCATTGTCCTTCATGATTGTCTTTATACCATTAATCTTTCCACTTTTAGTATTTTATTTTTATACAAGGGTTGTATATATATTAATTTTCTATACGAAATTACGAAAGGAATTTTTTTGTTGTTATTTACTAATTGAAAACAATATTGCAATAGATGTCTTAATCAATAATTTCCAATAATAACCTGTCATTCATTATTATTATTGTTCATTTACTACCTACTTATATGATAAGCTACATGTGGTCATGTGCCCATGTTAATAGCCTACAAAATTAATTTATTTTTGGTGGCAGCAAACAATAAACAAAAATGGTTAGGTTTTAAAAAAAATGGTGAAAATTTTGCAAAATCTTATTTTCCTTCCTAGTATATACTATATGGAATACTTCGTATTTGTAAATAGAGAAAGTATTGGGTCAAGCCGTTTGACCCATTGTTACTTTCATACGGGTTGAACCCTATAAATTTCCTTTTTCGTTTTTTCCTTTGTGAAATTGCATTATTTTGTTTTAGATGTACGTTTTTCATTTTTTAGTCAATTTTTGATATTTTTCACTTGAATTTGATTTTTCAATTGGACTCGTCTGACCATTTGTGTTGTGTCAGACTTCTTTGACACAATACATTCTTTTCAATCAATAGCTTAATTAGTACAAGCAATAATTAATAAATTGTTTAATTTCTGAGACCAAATGTAATAAAAAGAACTTTATATATACAATATGTTGAACACTCAATCAATTACCATTATTCCAAGCAAAATGTGAGATGACTAATTTCAGGTGATTTTCATAATAATCATCTTTTTTTTAATGAAAAAAACTCGTGACATGATTAAATTAACGAAAGGTCAATTTTTTTTTTCCATTTGGGAAGGTCAATTCAACAAGATACACCATAATCCAATACTTCGCAATTAATTTACTTAATTAGCTTCTAAAATTCTCAAGTCAACACACTGAATCATTGAACGTTAACATTAACGTTAAAATAATGATGAATACAATGTAGTGATGTACTAACCCCTCAGTTATATTTTACTTTCATGAAAACTGCATGATCATGGTCATCATGATCATATCACATGGTTCCAGATGCCCTCCACCTCTGCTGAGATCTACCAAGAGTAATTTTAGTCAAACCCTTTAAGATGTAGCAAAGCAATATACCTTAAACCAAGATTTGACTTGACTTGGGCGTTGACTATAGCATCAACGGTAATGAACATTAGTAATCATATTATTACAGTACTCTTTGTAGCAGAGGATCACAAGGGACAAGGGGTAATGAATCCAGAACAGTGATGGGATAAGGTACCCAATAACATATTTTAACAAGGGTGGAATAGCTAATCATCATTGGCTCGGCCCGCAAATTTTGCGGGCTTTGGCGCACTAAAAAGTGTGTTTTAGTTCAAAAGTCCAACTCATCCCAAAATCCCGCAAATGGACCGCCAAACTCGTCTAAAAGATTCGGAGTTTGGGCACACTTGATTAGTTAAGGCCCATCCCAGCCCAGCCCGAACATTTGGTAGCCTATAGGGTGGATCTAGGCCTAAGCCTGCCCAGGCCATGGTCCATACCAGGCCAAGAAATGTGAAATGACATGTCAAATTGAACTGAATACAATTATTTCTATTGGTATACATATGGTGCCTTCGAATTTGTAAAAATATGAAATGACAATATTATCCTTAAAAGTTTCAGAATTAAAAATAAGTTATTAGGCATGTAATCCCACATTCTGTTCTGGATTAGTATGTATGTACTTCCTCGAGGATCACATCTACTACTGCTCCACAGCTTCTTTAGTGCATTGACAGATTGGCAAAATAATAACCCACCTTAATACTATATTCTACTGTTTGTTTTTTTCTTAAAGTATTCTTCTCAGTTTTCATTTAAGTAGAGTACAACTTCTATAATAGAGTACTTACTCTGTTTTTCACTCTGTATTGAAATTTGAGCTCTTTCTTTAATTTTCCACCAAATTTTAATTTGCATTTACTTATTTCATGCTTATATTTTTCTAGGGTAAAACCAAACCACCTTGGTGAGGTAGTTTTCATAATAAATGTACATGTGTGTACATCACCTATATTTTGTTGGTTCATTTACTACTTCTATCTATCATTAAAATTTGCCCATTTATGACAATGTTTTGATCAAAGTTTTCTCAGGGATTTAATACTACTCTTGAAGGTGACATTTTTCCTTCTTTTCTCCATTTTCATTTGCATTCTCCCTACTTCTATGGAGATTTGAGGTTTGCTTTGTGATTTCTGGAAAAAAAGAAAAAAGAAACCCCCCCACCCCCCCCCCCCCCCCCAAAAAAAAAAAATGAAGAAGTTGAATTTCTGGGTTTGTTTTAGTTTGTGTATTGGAGCATTAATTCTGTTTGAAAGCATTCAAAGAACAGAAGCACAAGTTACATCAGCAGAAGCAAGAATTCTGTTTCAACTTCAAAAGTATCTTGAAAACCCAGATGCTCTACAATCATGGAAACAATGGACAGATTTCTGTTATCTTCCACCTTCATCTTCTGTGACAGTTATATGCTCAAATGGGCATATAACTGAATTAACTGTCATTGGTAACAAAACATCTCCTTCTCACTCTTCAAATCCTCTAACATCAGAAGGCAAGTTTACTGTTTCTCAACAAACTCTGTCTCAAAATTTCTCCCTTGACTCACTTTTCACTGTTCTTACCAAACTCTCAAATTTGAAAAAGCTTTCCCTTGTTTCATTGGGTATTTGGGGAACTTTACCCCCAAAAATCAACAGATTCAACTCCCTAGAAGTTCTGAATATGAGCTCAAATTTCATTTATGGTAAAATCCCATCACAAATATCCTCTTTAGAGAAGCTAGAAAGTCTTATTTTGGCAGATAACTTGATCAGTGGAAGTACACCAGATTTAAGTACCTTAAAAGCTCTTCAAGAAGTAGACTTGAGCAACAACCAAATAGGCCCAAGTTTCCCTTCATTAGGAAGCAATATAGTAAGTCTTATATTAAGAAACAACACTTTAAGGTCTAAAATTCCATCCCAAATAAACAAGCTTAATAAACTCCAAAAATTTGATGCATCTTCAAACAACTTAGTTGGTCCAATCCCACCTCCCATTCTATCTCTTCCTGCAATTTGGTACCTTAATTTAGCAGAAAACCAGCTCACAGGGGAGCTTCCTGAGACCACAACCTGTGGAAAAACATTGAAATTCGTCGACATTTCGCGAAACTTGTTAGTTGGGAAGCTTCCTAAGTGCATTGATTCTAAATCTAGGAAAGTTTTGAGTGTATGGAACTGTCTTTCAGGGACTAAGTTTCAACATCAACCAAGTTTTTGCCAAAGACAAGCCTTGGCTGTGATTCCACCTCATAAGAAAACTGGTGCAAAACAAGAGCAGATTGTTTCTGATTCTGGGATTAAATTTGGGATGATTTTTGGTATCATTGGAGGTACTCTTTTGCTTGCTGGTACTGTTGTTTCTTTACTCTGGTTGATTTGCAAAAGAAAATCAAGAGATGCTGAATTTTTAAACAAGCCTGGTAAATCTCCTGCTGGGAAGCTCTCTAATCGCCCTTCTCCCATTGTTGATCCAAGTAAGGCCACTCTATCTCTTTCATAATTTTATACCTCATATGTTATGAATTTTTGTCAGAAATTACCTAAAAATGTTGAATTTTGAAGGGGGGGAAAAAAAACCAATAATCTATTAAGAAAAAGAAAAAAAACTACATAATATCAAGATTCCATTTTGGTAGCACTATATATTAAGAAAAACAAGTTTATCAGGTAGGTTTCGACAAAATTTCCTATATATTATGATATCTTATGTTTGAAATTAACCTAAAAATATTGATTTTTGACAGAGTATGGGCCAAAGTCTTTGAGGGTGCCAATCCATGGGCTTCCATCTTACCAAACATTTACCTTACAAGAACTAGAAGATGCAACAAACAAATTTGACCCATTAAATTTGGTTGCAGAAGGGTTTCAGGGACAGGTATATATATACTCACTTCACTCATTACAATCATGTTTTTGCTTCAGAAACAAGGGAAATAGAATGATGATTTACACATTTAGTTAATTGTTTATGTGTTAACAGGTTTACAGAGGTTTACTTGAAAGTGGATCAGCAATCTTGATCAGATGTATGACAATGAAAGAGAAGCATTCATCAAAGACAATGAATCAGCATATGGAAGTGATATCACAGTTAAGGCATCAAAATTTAGTGTGTGTTCTAGGCCACTCTCTTGTTACTCATAAAGATCGTCATCAGGGTTGCACCATCTATGTTGTGTTCGAGCATGTAACTAATGGTTCTTTGAGAGAACATTTAACAGGTACTCTTTGGTTTTTATGCATCCACTTCTTTACCCCCCCCAAAAAAAAAAAAAAATTACATTAGGAAAGTACTTTGTGAGCTTTAATTACCTGGTATGTTTAAGCAAAAATCAGATGGCGTTTTGGTGCAATTTTGAGTAAAAACAGGGTATATATTTCGAGGGATTCCAGGTTTCTCATATTTGTATTTCATGGCATTTTAACATAA
The DNA here is from genome assembly GCA_951394345.1 of Salicornia ramosissima. Taxonomy (NCBI): domain Eukaryota; kingdom Viridiplantae; phylum Streptophyta; class Magnoliopsida; order Caryophyllales; family Amaranthaceae; genus Salicornia; species Salicornia ramosissima. Next base: position 51,101,860 of record OX596240.1, on the reverse strand, counting down.
TAATTATGAGTAAAAATAGAGGTTGAGATTTCGGCCACCAAGCAAATAGGATTATTTTGGGAATGTATTTTCAGCAAAATCACAAAAACACAGCTATTTTGAAAATAGGTTTTCAACAAAAAATTACAAAAATATCGTTTGATGTATGTTTCAATGTGAGAAACTGGGAATAATATCCGGGATTTTCTCAGGAAATTGTAATTAAAAAACGAGTAAAAATTAATGTTGGGCAGATTGGAGAAGAAAAGAGAGGCTTAAGTGGCCGCAGAGAATGACAATCTCAATGGGAATTGCAAGAGGAGTTCACTTCTTGCATACAGGAATTGTACCAGGAGTATTTGGGAATCAGTTGAGTATTGAGAATATCTTGTTGGATGAAAGCCTCACTCCAAAAGTCAGCAACTACAAAATTCCCTTGCCTTTCAAGGTAAAATTATCAATACTTTTTTACTTTATGCCAAGTGTTATGCTGCTCGAACTCTTCATTTGATAACGAATGATATTCATGTCAGATTCGTGACACTCAGCATGCATAGGCACACTTCGTTACGGACCAAGGTCCTATCAATTTTCATTTTTAAACAAAAAATGTTGGGTTCTGACACTTGAATACAATATGTATCTAACACAAACAACCCAAGTCCTGGTAATGTGAGCTAAAAATTGGACTCGTTCGGTATTAGTGTACTACTCTAATTTCCAGGGGACTCTAATTTTGATCATTCAATATTGCTCTAATTTTCAGGTTTTGAAAGTCATATTCTATATGAAATATCGTCTTTCTAAAAGTTTTTTCAATTTTCTTTTTGATACATGTCAAAAAGTTTTGCCCCTGAGACTTTGATCCCACATGTATCATACTTTTTATATTCCTCCTAAAAAAATTATTCTCCCTCTTCTATGTGACGTATTCTTTTTAATTGCAATGATTTGATTTTTTTACTCTACTATGTCCAATCGTTGCAATAAAAAAAAAAAATATATATATATATATAGGTAGTGATAAATTTTCCCTCAATTAAAAAAAAAAATCTTTTTTCAAATTTTAGTCATTTACACCCACCTTAAAATTCTCCCAAATTCCAACCAGAAAAAACTTAAAAAAAGGGAGAGAGTACAAAACATAAAGCAATCAAAACTTAGCTAAAACCATGGCAAACGTTATAACTTGCAAAACTGAAAACAAAAAAGGATAACGAAAATGCCCGAAATAAAGTAGGTAGGCTCAATTTACCAACATTAATAGATAAAAAAAATGGCTAAGTGGGGTTATGATTAATGGAATATGCAGATAGAGACACCAAATGGTCGAAGCAGCACAAAGACAGGAAACCCAGATAAGGATGACATATACAAAATGGGAATGATCCTGCTGGAGTTACTAACAGGTAGACAGATCACATCAGAAAGCCAAGTACATGAACTCAAGCAACAGGTAACTTCATTTCACTTCAATCCAAACCCCACCACCTTGTTAGATGCTCTTCTTTTTTAGGCAAAAAAAAGTCTAAATCAGTGATAACCCACTTTTTTAAATACATTCATATTCATATTCATGTACAGTAGTTGGTTGGTTGTTAATGGGGTAAGTATCAAATTGATTGCAGCTGGAAAGGAGCTTAGCAGAATCAGCATCAGCAATTCAGCATGCGGTAGACTTGTCAATGAGGGGTACTTACGCGTATCAGTCGATCAAAACTGCTGTTGAGCTCACCATCAACTGTCTCAATAATGAACCTACCAAACGACCTCCGATGGAGGATGTTGTATGGCATTTGCAGTACTCGATACAGGCGCAACAAACTTGGACTAGCAGTGGAAATCTTGCCCTCAACAGTGGAAATCTGGGGTTGCTCAAGTGATTAAAAAAAATCCTGTTTCTAAAGTATATAGTATATGATATGATGCCCCTGTAATATAGCTTCTTCCCTCCCCTTTGCTCCATAACCCCCATCCCCCCAAAAAAACAACCTTAATACCCATATACTTGTTGTTACTCCTAATAAAGCAAGGCAAAAAAAAAAAAGATTCCATTGTGAGAAAACTCGAAAATACAGCATTGCAATTACATACATATGAGCAAATTACTTTACGTTGTCTCCGCTAAATGGAGTTGAAGCTGCTGGGCTTTGTTACAAGATTTTCCAGAAATTTTGAACAAGAGTTTATATTTGAATAAGAAGTTTCAGTGTTAGCAAATGCTTCCACACCAATATACTTGCTCCGTCTCAAAATAGTTGTACATTTGAGCACAAGAATGTAAGACTTTTTGGTCAAAATGTAACAACTATTTTGAAACGGAGGAAGTGATAGATATGTCTCAAATATTTGTACATTTGAGCACAAAAACGTAAGATTTTTTTGGTCAAAATGTAACAACTATTTTGAAACGGAGAAAGTGATAGGGCATTCAACAATATTTGGAAATTTGGGTACATTATTGGTTTCAGAAATGCCCCTCATAAATCATAATGTAAAGATATTCTAGACTTGGGCAATTAATACCAAAAAATACAGTATGAGGTTTTGGGAAAAGATAGAATACTGGAAATACAACACTGGTAAATTGTTTATTAAAATAAATAAATGCAGTTGGTATTAGGCCTCAAGACGAGCCCTATTGCAAGACTCAATTTAGTCGACACGCATCTAAAAGGAGAAGATAAGAAATCCTTTGATTGTCGTCTTAAAGCCTTCAGGGTCTAGAAACTGTCCACAATGATTACAAATATAGTTAACAGTATCTTTAACAAATAGTACCTGAATTTGGATAAGATCTCACACCTAAGGATACCATGACTGTTTTATTCAACTTGTTTTAATTATTTTCTGAAAAGATTAAAAAAAATAAAAAATAAAAAAAGAAAAAAAAGCGCGCACACACACAAGACCAAATACGTCAAAACCAATGCAAGACTTTTTTGTAGTTCTAGATAAAGAGTAAAGCTGATGACCATTTTGTGGTAAAAACCAAAATACTCAAACAGGCAAACAGCCATTTGTATATAACAGGATCCTGCTCAAAAAAGCTTGAACTCCAGGTGCATATAAACTTTTAGGACCCAACATATGTGGTTCTCAGATACAAAATACAAAACAGTACTTAAAATCAAGATTAAAGCCAGAAAAAAAGGAGCAGTCAAATGCAGTCTAAAGCATAACTTACATAACTTGCAATGTTGAGTTTAACAGACACTGACACATGGACCGAGCATCCCTCTCTCTCTGAACAAGCCAGTAAATCGGATATTATAAGATATTCAGATATTTGCACAACAAATTGTTTTGTTTTTATCTATTTCCCTATTCCCACCTTTTTTTACCCTTGTAGTCTCCTGATGCAACTTATTTCAGACGGGACACCGGATTTCTTCACAGATTGTATATTCCAGACGAAGGATTAGTCAGCGGTCCAACTCTGCTCGACAATCTCACGCACTCTCCTATTATATTCACGCTTGTTCTCGCTGAACATCCGTGCAGCTTCTGAATTTGCAGGAGAATTTGGGTTTGGGTCACATAGCAGAGACTGTATGTACAAAATACAATACAACTATGAGAGGAAGGCATGGAACCCATAATGCTAAGGTAGCATCAATATAGCTAGACAAGCAAAATTAAAAAATAAAACATTAGAACCACACTCTGGTGCCACAGTAGAAAGAAACCATCAACAAAGACGCAAATGGTAGAAAATTCCCTCCAAAAGCAAGTATAATTCCTCAGTTTTTAATAATAATACATAGTAATTGTAATAATAAAACATAAAATTGCAATATTAAAATAGAGCATGGTAATATTAAGATATGAGAGTTTGGAAAACTGAATATGCATCAGTAAAAAAAAAAAAAAAAAAAGATGCAGAATTCAATTTTAATAGTGATATGAGTGGATTAAGTGGTACATGATGGATGGTTACTTTATGAAACTGTACAAGGGAGGATTACCCAATATGGTATTTTGCAATTAAAAATACGAAAAGTTTCATTTAAAAAAATAAAAATAAAGGAACGAAGCACGTCTATATCTATGTTAGATGAGTGGACATGAAACTAAATTAGGAACTTGCTATATCCTCAAAATTCTGCTTATTAAAAGCTTTTTCCTAAAAAGCATAAGCTACTTGAGATTAAGTGTCTGTATACTTCAACTTAAGTTGAATTGAACTAAACTGAATACAGCTGAACTGAATTGAATTTAAGCAAAAGTAAACAGGCCCTAAGTGACAAACTTCAAGTTACCCAATACGCATCTTGGTCTTCTTGGAACCAAACTCCCCTTTAATGCTAGCTTAAAGGAGTAAAAATGTGATTTTTCCTCAACGCAAATCCAGAGAGCTTGTTAATTTAGCAACAATTTTTACATTTAGTACATCCTTTTTCTGAGAAAAAGGTTCCTGAAGCTTTAAGGCAACTCGGAGAAAAAAATGATGCCACTATTGCAAAAAAAATGATGCCAATATAATTGCAAAGTTTGCAATTTGGGCACTACTCATAATCATTTATATAACTTGCTTTTTTGGGGGTTACGGGGTCCTGGAATGAAGGTGGCCGAAAATCATGGGAGGGGGGTTTGTTGGGTCATAAAACGACCCTACGCAAGTGAAAAGGAGCAACCGAGACCGTTTTATGGGCCAAAAACGCACATAAGACCTGTTCGTTCGGGTGGCGGAAAAACGAGCGTGTAGGGTGCAACGGTGGTGATTTGAAGGTGAAAAAAGAGATAAGTCCCCAGATGGTATCCCGGACCACGTGGTCCAATTTTGGAGAAAACGGTAATGGGACCCAGAACAGCATGCCAAATGGTCAGCACTGAAGGCTATAATTCACGCTTTTTGAGAGTTCTGGTGTCTCGGTATGAAGGTGGCCGAAAATCAAATGGGGGGTTTGTTGGGTCATAAAACGACCCTACACAAGTGGAAAGGAACAACCGAGACCGTTTAATGGGCCAAAATGTACATAAGACCCGTTCGTTCGGGTGGGGAAAATTGGCAATGTAGGGTGCAACGGAGGTGATTTGAAGAATTGAAGGTGAAAAAAGACGCAAGTCCCCCATATGGTACCTCGGACCATGTGTTCGAATTTGGAAGAAAACGGCAACGGGGCTCGGAACAGCATCCCAGCATCCTAGCATCCCGAACGGCCAACACTAAAGGCTATACAATTCACGCTTTTTTAGGGTTCCAAGGTCCCGAATGAAGGTGGCCGAAAATCATAGGGGGGGTTTGTTGAATCATAAAACGACCCTACATAAGTGGAAATGAGCAAACGAGACCGTTTGATGGGCCGAAAATGCACATAAGACCCTTTGATTCTGGTGGCGGAAATACGAGCGTGTAGGGTACAACGGTAGTGATTTGAAGGTGAAAAAAGACGCAAGTCCCCCATATGGTACCCCGGACAACTTGTTCGAATTTCGGAAAAATGGTAATGGGGCCCGAAAAGGCATCCTGAACGGCCAGCACTAAAGTCTATAATTCACGCTTTTTAGGGTTCCGGCGTTCTGGAATGAAGGTGGCCAAAAACCATATATGGTGGTTTCTCGGTCATAAAACGACCCTACGCAAGTGGAAAGAAGCAACCAAGATCGAGCCGAAAATGCACATAAGACTCGTTCGTTCGAGTGGCGGAAAAATGGGCGTGTATGGTGCAACGGTGGTGATTTGAAGGTTAAAAAAGAAATAAGTCCCACAGATGTTACCTCGGACCACGTGTTTGAATTTCAGGGAAAACGGTAACGGAGCCCTGAACAACCTCCCGAACGGCCAACACTTAAGGCTATAATTCAAGCTTTTTGAGGGTTTCGGGGTCCCGAAATGAAGGTAGCCGAAAATCATAGGGGGTTTGTTGGGTCATAAAACGACCCTACGCAAGTGGAAAGGAGCAAACGAGACCATTTGATGGGCCGAAAATGCACATAAGACTCGTTCGTTCGGGTTGCGGAAAAACGGGCATGTAGGGTGCAGCGGTGGGTGATTTGAAGGTGAAAAAAGACGTAAGTCCCCCATATGGTGCCCAGGACCACGTTTTCGAATTTCAGGTAAAACGCTCAATTTGTACTTTATTGTAATCTAATTTTTATAATTTTTCATAAAACGTAACTTAAGATATTAAGAATATAAATCGTGCATTAGAAAGCTTGAAAAATGAAAATATTTTCATTTATATGGAGTGGTTGGAGGAAGTATTAATTAAAAGGTCCCTAATAATTTTAGTAATGATATAAGTAAAGCTAAGGTAGTCTCAATTTGAAAAACTTCCAATCATTCTTCAATTTATAATTTAAACCTAAGCTATTTTCTTTAAGGCACAAAGGCGCACATTACCAAAGATGTTTTAAGGCGCTCCTAGGCGTGCTTGCCTAACCCCAATCTCCCTATTAATTTTTAACCCCCATTTTTCAACTCTTCAAATCACTGCCCCACTTCTCTTGAAGCACAATCTCTTTGCCCACCCATCTTTGTAATTCTTAAAAAACATAAATGAAAGTTTTTTCATAAAACTCAAGAAGTATCATGTTTCCTTCATAATAGCTGATATTCTTCAACACCAATTGAGTCAAAATGGAAGGTGAACAATTTCCTAATTTCAAGAAACATGCAATGGACAGCATAAGCATTCTACTCAAAGTGAATGAAACAAAACTCTTAGGTGGATCATGAGGATTTTTTTTTTTTGAAAGGAGGTGGACCACGAGCATTACTTAAATCAGACTAATTACACTGTCAGAAGACAAGAACGTACTAATTACAAACATACAACCAATATACTAAATTTAAATCACGAGAAACACCTCAAGACTAACTCATTACCTGTATTGAGGTCAAGATAGCAGCAACGTCATAGATAGGGCTCCATTGATTTTGTAGGATATCAAGACATATGCTTCCATCTGCATAAACTGATGAAAAGCCACCCAAGAAAAATAAAAGCACAGAATGCATGGTTAGAACAGGAAACTGGAGTTTTTATTAGCTTACATGTATCCACAGTTGCACACAGCCAGTTACAAATAGTAAGCAGTCAAAAGCCGCTAAAGAACTAAGTCACGAATAATTATACTCCTCTTGGACCTAAGTCACCTAACTATCAACTTCCATAGTATGACCAGATTACAAAAAGAAAGTTCAGAGAAAAACATTAGGAAAGCTCTCTAATATGATGAAAAACATAAACAGAATACCACAAACACACAAAGGTTTTTCGAAAGTTGACGCGACACCCAACAAGCTAAAATTAAATTTTAAGCATCTTCCTTGCATTCTCCTTGGATAAACACAAGCAACATTGTTTATCACAAGTAAGAAATTAGAAATGAATTTTTCTATCATCAGTTGTTTTATTCACTATCATGTATCATCTGAAAACAGGCATTACTAAAAGAAAGTTAATAGAAGCATATTGAAGCAAACTATAAAGGTTTTTAACAATTCAAAGTAATACAAGGCTCAAAACCCTGCACCTTTTGGCATTGGCAGAGCTACACTTAGTTCTAAAGGATCACGTGACATAGATCACCATATTGTTCAATAAAAAAGAAGGTTTTTCTACACGGTACCCTTGAACTATTTACTTTTCTACGTTTTACCCTCCCATTATGAAATTTCACATTATTTTCCTTAGGTTTTATTTGTACCAACATGGTAACCCTTAGATTTATTAGAGCTCACATGGTACCCTTAAAAACCACCAACAACATAGATACCATGTGGTTACTAATTAACCCTTGAGGGTATTATGTGGGATGTAATTAAACTTGAGGAATACCGTGTCGAATTTTACATTTAGAGGGGTACAACATGGAAGAGTGAATATCTTAGGGGTATCGTGTAGAAAAACCCCCAAAAATTGTCCAAACAAATGGATTCACTTAATAGAGTTATATACATGTATTAAGTATTATTATTGATTAAATAATTGGTAATGAAATAATGAATTTCAGGATGAAAAGAAAGAATACTCCAAATAAGATGCAAAAGATTGCAATTTTCTTTAATAAAGTGTCACAAAATAAGCCTCTCACTCGATCAAATGAACACAACAACACTACACATCAAACTAGCGTACAAATTCTTCTCTATCTTGCAACCCCCCTCCTACTTCTCCTCCACATTTTGCTATTTCCCTTCTTAATTCTCCTCCAAATTCCCTTCTAATTCTGTACATACTTCTCCCAATGCTTTGGTATTATAGATGGATGATATTATAAATAAATAGATATTATAGATAAAGTTGTTTTTCAATGTTAAGAAGGATGATGTTATAGATAGATATCAAAACATGAAAACCCGTCGTGAACAATTAGTAACAATTTTATACTAATATTTGTTTGCAGCATTTTATTTGTAGCCTTGCAGTACTTTCGGCTTTTAAAATGAATTTTTTAAGTACTATTTGGTTGTAGTATAGATTTTTGTGTCGTATTTGGTTGTAATATGATTTAATCAATTATGAACTAGACTCGGAATAATTTGCTTTCACCGGTGATCAATAAATCATGGTGGCTCACCATCTTGGAAATTATGGATCCGCCATTGCCTTTTGGAATCATATCATTCAAAACATAATTTCATGATACTATGCCTCTAGGAAGCACGGGGATGGCATTTTGGGTGTTGTATCGGTAGCGAGGACGGGTTGGGGACGGGGACGGTGCGAGGACGACCTAAAAACGTACCGAGGACGGTTGGTCTGATCTGGGGACGGCAAGGGTGAGTCGGGAACGGCCGGGTTTGGTGTTGGGGACGGCAAATGGAAGAAGTAGCCATCCCCCAAACTTAGTTTAAAAAAGCGCGCCTAGGCGAGAGGCGAGGCGTTGGGAAAAACGCTTTTGATGACCTAGGCGACGCGAATACAAAAAGCGACGCTTTTTTCGCCTGTGGCGCCGAGGCGCTAGCTTTACCAAAAGTGTTGAAAAGAAATGTTTATGTTTAACTTTAGCTTTAGCTTTTAGGTTAAAAAAAAAAAAAAAAAGCTTTTTTATGACAGTTGTTTGCTTTTCCAATGGTTCATTTTGAACCTTTACACTTCTGCTGCACCACATTAAATTAAAAAGAAGAGAGAGAAATCATCACTTCATCTTCATCACTCAAGTCGCAACTTCTGCTGCCACTCTCCTCACCACCGGCCTCTCTCCTCAGTCCACCACGTCGTCAGCCTTCAGGTATGTACTTTGTTCTTTTTCTTCTTCTTTCTTCTGCTAGGGTTTTTTTTCTTCAACTTTATTTTTGTATTTTTTAAAACTTGCTTAATTTTTTTTCTAAGACATAATTTGTTTTTAAATGATGTATTTGTGACTTTTTTTATGAATTTATTTTATATATATATATATTTTTTCCTGCCGCCCCCGTTTTTAGAATTTTTTATTTTACCGTTTTCCGTCACTGTCCCCGTACCCATTTTTGACCCCGAATCCGACTATGTGCAACTTAACTATGCCTCCATAATCCATACCTAAAAATTCCATGGTATTAATCCTTCTATTGATTTAGACTTTACCATTTAAAGTTGAAAACATGATATTAAGTTTTTTTCTTACAATAAATTCAACACTATTTTGCCCAAGTAGCTAAATTCAATTTTAGACCTATCGACTATAGAGTCAATGAACTAATAGCAGTGTAGCATACAAATGTCTTTAATGCAATTAGGCTTAGGCTGCAAAATGGCTTGATTAGAAAAAGTAAAATTAAGGCAACACACTAAGCTGTGGATCAAACTGCAAAATGAAGAACATTTCTCTACAAGAAAACAACAATAGCAGATTTAGCAACTTACTGTTTGGATGGAACATCCGAGAGACAAAGCGCACTGTCGGAGGCTTGTTAGGATAATCCTCGGTAAACTGAAGAGTCAATTTAAACGTGCCTGACAGCTCAAAATAAATTTCAAAGAATAAGTCAGGAGTTTAATATGCTATTGTGCCGGGGAATATATATATATATAAGGCAGAATAGTAACAGAAAATGTTGGTGAAACTCAAACAAAAGCTAGGTTAAACAGTTAACACCACTTCAATCATGAAATGGGTGTTCATAGACACTAGACACACAGGATCCCCTTTTCTCAATGGAACACAAACTGTGCTAGTATAGGAAAATATTATTAATTAAGAGCCACCAACAATATGAGAACACCAACAAAAAACCACAACAAAGCTACCATAGCTAATTAAAAAAAGAAAGAAAAGAATGGTCATCTTGAGAAGATTATTTTCTAAAATTATACAAGTTTCATAACATTGGTGCGCATCCAGCTTTGCTACATAGGTCGGAACATTGGGTTTTAAGGAAGACAATATTAACACGATGAATGTGGTGGAGATCCATAAACTATGGTAATATTAATCATAAACACAAGCATTACAGGAATACCAACAAAAACCATAGCAAAGCTATCATAGTCAATACAAAGAACAGGAACAAAGGTTATGTTTAGAAGATCTGCTTCAAATGAGTTTCATACATTAATGTGCACCCAACTTTGCTATATGGGTCAGAGTATTAGGTTTTAGGAAAGATCATATTAAGAAAATGAATGTGGTGGATATTCACAGAGCAAGGGCTTATAGTAGTTGTATGATAATATGGAAATAGTTAAAAAAAAATGCAAAGAAAAGATCCACAATAAGGTTAAATCAACAATTTTCGAGAATAACATAAAGAGGAACCAATTATTGTGGATTGTGCATATCCAATTCCAGCATGCCCAGGATGGAGAATGAAGGTATAGAAAGTCCATAATTATGATAACAAAACAATGGCCTGTGCTGAAAGGGTAAAGGAAGACGATAAAACAATTGGGCGTTTCAAAATCACATTCCATTGGATTGGATTGATAGTATAGAGAGGGTTTCTTTCAGGATACTCATTAGGATGACGTCTTATCTTGTGTAGCCAAAACCATCCCTTTGGCATTATTGCTCTTAAACAGTTTGTGCAATTATTGAGAAGTGAGAAAAAAAAAACCTTTCACATAACAAATAAACTAGCATACAGTCACGAACAACAAACCCAGTACAAAAGATTTATTCACAGTGCAAAGTTTAGGAAAATGCCAAGAAGCACGCAAAGAATCGCAGCCAAATTATGACATAAATAATCCATAAGAAGATAGGTAGCTTCAAAGTTTCTGATTACCTCCATCCCATGGGGTATCATCAGGACTGCATTCAAACAAAAAAAAGAAAAGAAAATTAGTTAGACCAATATGTGTGTCCCTTATCTTACACATTAGAGAATTAAATTAAACCTGATAAGTGGCAACAAGAATCAACGATGTTCTACTTACCCAAATATAACAGCGTTCCAAAGCATAATGTTATTGTCTTGAGGAGCACCACTAATCCCAGCTGGCGGGTCTTGCTGCAAACGCTTGAAATCCCGCATCAACCTCTTTCTTGCCGGAGTCGACATCCTCACCCCGCCTAAGTCATAAACAACGTGAACGAACTTTTAGCACAACGTAAACAAAAATGACTCAAAATGATTAAAGAGACATTTGAGACTTAACTAGGACTATTTCCTCCGGAACTCCAAGAGCTTTACATATTATCTACTATAATGACTTTTCCAATGGAAAATCACAGTCCTGAACCCAAAATTTGATTTATTTTTCCAATAAAATTTTGCACACTTCAACAGCCAATCACTTTGTCACGCACACTTTAAAATAGCTATTGAAATGAGAAATTACAATCAAGAAACGGAAAAGATATTAGCACTCCATAAATTGATATTGGCACTCCATATTGAGTAAGGGTGCGTTCTCTTCTAACTTATTTGACCTGACCTAACTAAACATATTAAACCTGACCTAATTATAACTTGTTAAACCTGGCCTGACTTGTTCAAACTTGATAAATTCTGAAACCTGATAAAAAAAGTTGAAGAGAACGCACCCTACATATTGAACATTGTGTTCTTATAAGGGGTAGTTCCAATATCAATTTTGGAGTGTCAATATCATCAAGAAACAAGAGAAAACTTCAACATGAGCTGAAAATAAGTAAATAAACAGATTGCTTCTACGTCTCCAAATCATAAAAATAAATATGCAATACCCAGACCCTAAAACAGAAACCTTGGCAACTCAATTGGGCAAAACACAACAAGCCTCAATTTCCATTCATATATTTACTTGGCATAAAGAAAAACAGGCTAAATATCGAATCTACAACAGGCTTGCTCGTATTATTATTCAAACATAAATGAAATTAGATTAGGGTTGAACAAAATAATAACAAAAAACCCAATCAAAACCAAGACAAAGGGGAAAAAAAGTAAAAAATGTAAGTAAGTTGGATACAAATTATGATAATACAGACAGGCCCGTCCCTGACCCAGGGCAAGAGGGGCGGCGGCCCTGGGCCCAGGAAGAAAACCTCCATTTTCGTAGAATCTAATATAACCTTACAAGTAATTATAACCAAAACTCTACAGCAAATTATCAACAAAATTCGATTGGAAATTCTCCTTTCGCTTAAATAAATACCCAGTATGATATAATGATTATAATCAATAACCACACTAGAAGAACCCAACCCCATTGTATAATCGATTTTCCATGATTCTACAGGGAAAAAACATTAAAAAAAAAAATATATATATATATATATATATATGTTACCTCAGAAGCTCGGCTTTGATGGAGGAAATACACCACAGATACCACGCCCAACTCAATCACAGTTCGACAAGGAGGTGAGAGAAACACATGTTTTAGAGAGATGAATCAATTGTTTAGGGTTCAATTAAAAGAGAAAATTTGGGCAAAAGCGCCCAAAATATTTTGTACTGTACTCTTTTTTTTTTTTTTTTTTTTTTTTTTTTTTTTTTTTTTTTTTTTTTTTATTTACTAATTTGGTCCCTCTTTGACAACTCACCGGTCATCTCATTCTTTTTAGAATATTCTCTCATTTCAAATTACTTGTTACATTCTGAAAAATGGTATTGTTTATTTGCAAATTTTGACCGTTTATACTTTTATGTACATAAAGAAAAATATAGTCATGATGGATTTAATTTGATTCGTCTCAATATGTAATTTACAAATATATAACTTTTTATTATGCGTGGTTTAAGATATTTTAATTTAAAATTGTGTATTGGGAGATGTGAAAAAAATATATAGCAAGTAATTTGGGACAGATAGAGTATATAGATTGGCATACACAATTTATTAACATGAAAAAAAAAATTGATTAAATTTTATAACTAACGACCCAAATATAAATAATGTTAATTAGTATTGAATTTCATTAACGATACAAAATTAAAATCAATATCATTTTATTATAATCAATCATAGACACTATTTATGATAGAATTATAAATTAATAGTAGCAAATTATATAAATAAATGTTTCTCCTCATTCTAAAGCACATCCTAAAAATTATGTATGCACGCATTATATGCACCATATGTTAATGGGAGGTATTGTGTCATTTTAGAAAAGTCTGCAAAGCGTGTTGGACTGATGTAATCCCAGTACAAGGTATGAGACTTGAATCTCTCACTGATTTTATGGGAGATTAATGTGGGATTTATATGGATCTATGGGTTCTCCTCCTTTTGAGCTAAATTTTGGGGTGGCTCTCTTATGGATTCATATCAAATTATATAACGAAGATGAAGGGAACCAGGACTAATCACTCTAAAGGATTATTGATTAACCGTGATTATTTGAATAAGATGAAAGGAGTCACTAATTGTAGACTAACTTATGATAAAAATAAGTGAAAGTATTATGTGAGATAGTCCAGCCACAACATTTGGTCGGATCTTCGTTCGAATGTAGTTCTTAGCCGTGAAAATCACAAACTTACCACCCCAATCAACACCAAGCACGACGCAAACCACCCAGCCACACTTTATGGCAAAATTTCTGATCAAAATTAATGCAACAATACAATAATTGATCGAATCACTTAATTTGATTTGTTAATCACTTATGAAATTAATATTTAGAACAAAAATATAAAAAAAAAGATCAAATTAATAATGGAATAATAAGGAAGAAAATGATGAGAGTATTGAACGGGGAACTATTGTTGTTTTCTAACACATTGAAAGGAGAAGAAGAAAAAGTTTAGATGTAGAAGATGATTATGAAGATGAATGAAGTATTAGGTCTTTGTTTATTTCAGGTCAAACTTGGTCATTCTTCAAGTCAACATTTGTTTGTTCCATGTGTTATAATTACGTTTTCAGGAGTTATAACTGTAATAACCCGAAATTTAGGGCCAGAAAATTTCGCGGTTATTAATCCTATTTATTTAATTCTAAGTCCAAAAGGCCCATTACATTTGGACTGTTTTATTTTAATCTGTTCTCCTTTTTCTCAAATTGGGCCAAATGACCCAATTTTCCTCTCTCTTTGAAGCTTGGCCGGCCCTCCCTCTAGCATGGCCAACATTTTATTTCTTTTAAGTTATTTGGTTAATTAGATAATCATATTATTTAATTAATTAAATTAATTTAATTTATTGTTTTTAAATTTCAAAAACCTAATCTACTTAAATAACTAGGTCTCCCTAATTAAGCTCAACTCTCCCCTATTTTCTCCTCTCTCTCACGGCCCCCTCTAGTTTTTAGGGTTTTGTTTTGATCCCTCTTTTTCTATAAATAAGGCTTATGTCTTACATTTTGTTCCTAAAGTGTGAATTATTTTTCCTGGAATAAGCGTATCGAGGTAACTTTGCAATTCTGTTTAATTTTGGGTAGATAATCACATAGTTAATTAGGATTGATCATGAAAATGTAGGATTTATGTTTTTATTTTATTTAGTCGAAAATGTCGAACCATGATGAATTATTTGTGAAGTTTGTTTTGATTAGTTTGATGTATTATTCTTGAATTTCTATGTTAATCTTGAATGTTTCATTAATTAATTGCATAGATTAAATTTTATTTAATTATGTATTGTTTCGAATAAGGCATGAATTGTTGTTAAATATTTTGTTCTTGTTGATCATAAAGTGTCGAGTAGCCTTAGGTAATTGTAATGATTTTTGAGATGTTTTCTTTTTAATTTAAAAGCATGATCATGACTAATTTTATTAGTATAATCTAATTCTTGAATTAAAATTTAATCTTGTTTTTATTCTAAAATTGTCGAGTAACACAAAGATTAGAGTAGGATTAAAAATATAATTCTTATGATCAATCTTGATAATTTAGTATTTAAGCATGATTTATTTATTAATTATTAAGTTTATTGATTAATTAGTGATAATTATATTTAATTGATTAAAAGTATAATTTTTGGTAATTTTGACATGAAAATGTCGGGTAGAAGGGAGTAATAAAAATAGGATTTTTACCTTGTTTTTAGGTAATTGTTGTTATTTCAATTAATTATTTAATTGATTTATTTAATATTTGATGATTGTATTTAAAGTATAAATTTTGGTATTATATTTATATGACTGTCGAGTGACCCTTAGATTAGTTTGATAATTTTTAGTTTAATTTAGACCTATAACAATATTGGGATAATTATTAGGAGGTTATAATAATAAGATATAACATTAGGAATAAGTTATAATATGAAAGGTTAGTATCATACGATTGAAGGACTTAGCTATTAGTATTAATATTATTAAGGTTGTTTTATTAATATTAATATTACTAAAGGATACATTAGGGATGAGTTATTATTATAAGAATTGAGGATATAAAATATTAAAAGGGAAAGAAAGGAAACAGAGTAAAAGGAATACGAATTGTTTCGATCTCTGGCTAGGAAAGACTTGGTATTTAAGGTGGCCAATATACGTGTCGCACCTCTCTTTCCTGGGACTTCGAACATTTCATTTCCGATTACGGCCACCTAGTATTTCCCGATTTAAGAAAGATATAAGATTTGAAGTATAAGATAAGATAAGGACGCCCACCTGATGATACACGAGTCGTCAGACTGGGTTAAGTCGATGCCACTGCCCTATGGGATGGATACACGAGTTCACCCGGGCAGTTCTGGGTCTTAGGATATGTAGTCGTCTAAGTAGTAGTACACGAGCTGCTATTTGGGAGTTATGGCCATAGCTTAGGCTTAGTGGTGCACACGGGATCCACTACGGGTTGAATACACGAGTTCACCCCGGCATGTTCTAGGAAAGTTGTGGTGCACAGGGATCCACAGCGAGCTATAGTGACCGGTCCGTTAAGAAGTAAAAATGATATGATATGATATGAAATGATAAGATATGATATGATTATGGAATGGATAATAATATGAAGTATATTATGTTAATCGAGGAATAAGATGTATGATAGCACAAGTTAAGTAATATTTGTATTATGTCGGTATAAGTCTTCCGCTGTGTATGTATGTAGTACGTATTTGTATTCGTATGTTACGTATTTGTATCTGTATTGTATACGTATTTTGTATGTATTCCTAACCGTATTTTTGCAGGTATTATTATACGTATGGTATACATACCTTTATACGTATTTTGTACGTATTTCTAATCGTATTTCTGCAGGTATTTTTATACATATTTTATACGTATATGTATACGTATTTTTGTACGTATTTTTATACGTATCTCGTATAATTTTTGTATACAATGTACTATGTTTTATGTGTGTTTTTTTCATGTGAAATTCTATGATATTATGTGTTTAGCGGTCCCTCAATTAAGCGGGACAGCCTAGTTACTCGCCACTGACGGTGGACCCCCCCCTCAGTTTCAGGTGACGATGCAGCAGCTTAGAACGGGCTTCCGTTGGTTGGGCTTAAGCGTGGCAGAGTTTAGTTTTTACCTTAGTTACTAGGGTGTTTTAAGACAATATTACTTTATTTTATTTATGATCCCAGCCTGTTGGGAAGACAATATTTTTCAGTTTATGTAATACTTTAGGTATTTTTTTCTTTTAATGACTTTTGGGATTAATTTCAGACTTTTAAGTTAATAAAAGATGTTTCTATTCTAAATATATAATTAATGTTTAATTTAATGCTTAATTAATGATCCGCAAGTCGTTTTCCTTCGTCAAACGGCAGCTTAAAAAGTCGGGTCGTTACAATAACTATGCTCCAGGTCACTCTTCTATGTTTGTTCCAAGTCAATCTTGGCCATTCTTCAGGTCAAGCTTTGCTTGTTTATGGTCTTATAACTATGTTTTCAGGTGTTATAACTATGTTCCAAGTCAATCTTATATGTTTGTTCCAGGTCAATCATGACCATTTTTCAGGTCAAGCTTTGTTTGTTCCGGTGTTATAACTATGTTTTTAGGTGTTATAAGTATGTTTTAGGTCAATTTTCTATGTTTGTTCCAGGTCAATATTAGTTATTCTTTAGGTCAAGCTTTGTTTATTCAAGGTATTATAACCATGTTTATATATATATTTTCAATGCCTTCAGTTAAGATTTGTTATATTAATCTTTTCCTTTTTTAGTTGCATTGTCTGTTTTTCAGGTGTTCTAAACTGTGTTTCAGGTCTAATTAAGTTTATGAATTTTAAGTCGATCTTAATTTTTTAAGTTTAGGGTTTCAAAGTAGTTTTTTTCCTGGTTAATCTTTAGGTGATTTTTCACGTCAATTTTTCAGGTGAAATCCCTAAACCTAACAAATACAGGAGGAGAGAGAAATGGGTGGGTGAATGTGAGGATGAAGATGAGTGCGTGATAAAAAAAAACTGTTAGGGTTTATGTTAAGATAGGCAGGATAGATCAATAAATGGGTAGGATAGTTGTTGGATTTGAATGGGTTTTTTTTTGAAGGGATTTGAATGGGTAATTGAAAATTTTGTGGGAGTAATTAATTTAATAATAAATTTGGTTAGGTGATGAATTTCATTAATGAGTTGTTAAATGTTATTAAGTAATTGCAAAGTTGTAAATTCAAATAACTTTATTTTACCAAAAAGGTGAAGTTTGTGAATTATTGAATCATTTATAAAAAACTGTTGAGATCTTTATGTTACGGATGGAGTAATTAAGGTCTTTATTATATGAGTTAAGGGGGAACTATGACGTCTCCCTGGAAATGTCTATGTTACCCCTTAAAATTTTCAAAAAAAATAAGTAATATCACTCCTAATAATTAAGGAAAGATATTCTATTTTTTAACTTTTTAAAATGAAAATATTACAAAATATGTAATTCATAAAAGTAAATAATAACACCAAAATTCATATTTTTAAAAATACACATATTGATATATTTTGTCACATAAAAATTTTACTTCTAATTGTCGTAGAGATTTGATATCTAATAGAATATACTCACTAAATATACGTTTTCTTTTATTCATTGTTGTGAAATGATTGGATGAAAAAAGAAAAATTTGTTTATGATTATGTGAACGAGTTTGAATTTAACAAATATTTTAATTTTTCAAACAAACATCATTTATTTTTTTAAAAGATACATTTAAAATATTATCGCATTCAAAACATGCATATAAGACTAGTATTATTTAAGACAACAACTTAGAAACAGATTAGACCAATGGTGGCCCAAGAAGCTAAAAATACACCAAAGCTATGTTTTAGGTTCTTTTTTTTTCACCCAAAATTTGTGTTCCGGTTTCTTAAGACAAAAAATGATGGCCCAAGAAGCTTGTGCAAAAATCAGTTGGCGCCAATGCGCCATTAACTTGAAGCCGTGCAACCGAAACATTAGAGCACTGTAGTTTATCACTAACAATCAGTTTACATGGATGAAAGCTCTGAATCTGTAGCTGATGAGTCATAATATAGCAAAGCTAGTTACAAATGGTTATTACAAACAAGCTTTGGTTTTGTATTCCCAACTTCGATCTTCTGCTTCACCTATCAACCATTTGCCCTTCCCATGTCTTCTCAAAGCTTGTGCTAAGCTCAACTTTCCTCTTCAAAGCCAAATCCTTCATACCCATATCATTAAAACTGGGTTCCAGTTTGACACATACGTTGTAACAGCTCTTACCCATGTGTATACTAGGTTTCGATATGTGAAACATGCCCTCCAAGTGTTCGATGAAATGCCTAAACGAAATGAGGCCTCTGTTAATGCTATGATTTCTGGGTTTTCTCAAAATGGGTGTTTTGGAGAAGCTCTTGCTGTTTTCAAAGAGGTTGGATTGAAGAAGTGTAGGCCTAATTCAGTTACGATTGCTAGTGTGTTGTCGGCGTGTGATGCTGTTGAAGTTGGCAGTCAAGTTCATTGCTGGGCAGTCAAGATTGGTGTTGAAAGAGATGTTTTTGTTGCGACTGGGGCTGTGACAATGTATATGACATGTTCTGATGTAGTATCTGCCACTAAGGCCTTTGGAATGATGAAGTACAAGAATGTAGTGAGCTATAATGCGGTTTTATCTGGATTAGTTCAAAATGGTATTTATCGCAGTGTTTTGAAGGGATTTAAGGGTATGCTCGAGTCTTCTGGTGAAATTCCTAATTCAATCACATTGATTGCAGTTTTAAGTGCTTGTTCCAATATGACTAATCTTCAATTCGGAAGACAAGTTCATGGGGTTGCTGTTAAAGTTGGATTACAGTTTGAAATCATGGTAGGGACTGCACTTGTGGATATGTATTCTAAATGTGGATCACTTTCAGGTTATTATGTATTCACAGAAATGAAGGGTAACAGGAATCTGATTACATGGAATTCTGTCATTGCTGGAGTATTCTTGACTGGTGATTGTGATACTCCTCTTCAACTCTTCACTGAACTGAAGTCTGAAGGATTTGTACCGGATTCTGTAACTTGGAATACAATGATCAGTGGGTTTTCAAAACAAGGAAAACAAGAGAAAGCATTTCAGTTCTTCACGAAGATGCTATCAGAAGGAATTTCTCCAAGTTTAAATGCTCTTACTAGTGTTTTGGATGCTTGTTCTGTGACTGCATCTTTACATTCGGGAAAGCAGGTTCATGCACATGCCATTAAAGCTGATATCAATGATGATGAGTTCTTCATTACTGCCCTCATTGATATGTACATGAAATGCGGGCAATCTTCATGGGCACGCAGGATCTTTGACCGCTTCAAATTCAAACCACACGATCCAGCAATTTGGAATGCAATGATTTCAGGGTATGGAAGAAACAGTGATGAAGATTCTGCATTTGAAATCTTTGATCTGATGCAGAAAGAGAATGTCAAGCCTAATAGTAGCACTTTTGCTAATTTGCTTACTGTCTGTAGTCATACTGGTCAAGTTGACAAAGGATTACAGATACTTGAGTTGATGAGTGCAGAGTATGGACTGTCACCATCTCCAGAGCATTTCGCGTGTATTATTGACCTATTGGGTAGATCAGGATACCTTGAGAAAGCTCAAGAATTGATGCAGGAAACTGCAGATACTTCTAGTTCTGTGTTTTCTTCATTGCTTGGTGCTGCTGGGCACCATTTGGATCCCAAGCTTGGCGAAAACATGGCAAAGAAACTTTCCGAGTTGGAACCTGGAAACCCTGTTACATTCGTGGTTTTATCCAATATATATGCAGCAATGGGGAAGTGGTATGATGCTGAGAGAATCAGGAATATGATCGATGTTAATAGACTTGAGAAACATCCTGGCATTAGTGTGCCGGTGAATTGAAAAGAAAAACTACTGGAAGAAGAATGAAAAACAGATTTGTTCGTTGAATACTGCCTGAGAATATCCAACACCGAGCAGAGCAGCTAGGGACGACAAATGCAGAAAAATATGCACAAGCTGGGAAATGAGCATAAGCTTAAAGTTGCATTCAAACTTTGCGGAGGTTTTTCTGCAGAAGTTCTTTGCAATTACACAAGTTGTTCAACAATTGAAGGGAGTTTTGCTGGGCAATCGTACCCAGTTCCATTTCATTGCAAGTTTATTGTTCTTACAGAGAATTGAGGCGATTAAGGTGCTACCTCTGTTATCAATTTATCATCCTTGCTTTCAAAGTGTTGCGTTCTACTAATAAGGCGCCAAGCACTGTTTGTCTGGTGTATATTCTAGATATAACTGATGGATGTAACTTGCAGAGGGGTCAAATGAAGTTAGAGTAAATAGGTATGTTAATTTTCTCCTTATATACGAACTCAACATTTAGTTCTGTAGCTGGTGATTTATTGATTGAATGGAAATTACTCAGTTTTTGGCCTTTTTTTTCCCCTGCTACATTGGAACTGCAGATCAATAACTGAGCATAAATTATGTGCAACCAGTGTCATTTGCACTCTTTATTTTACCTCACGTATGAAACTTTGGCACTTTATTTTGGGCCAAAATCATAAAATATCACAAAATGGCCGAGTTAGTCACTTGAACACATATCCATGTCAGACATGGTAACCCGAGTCCAAGTAACAGTGTGAAACGAAAATATGAAATTTTTTACTTTCCCTGATCTTATTATAGAGTTGTGAATGCCAGTTGGATGTGATACTCATACTCCTAACCATTGGGCATGGCTTAGTTTTGAAACGATAAATTGATTCTCAACTTAAAAATCAAGGAACAACTGCAACTCAAATTTCTTCATTCATGTCAAAAAAACAAGAACTTAGTTTCATCTCAAAAGCATACATTTCACTGGTTAAGCAAATCTATTGCAGAGCCACCTAAGTAGTCATCTAAGTAGTTTGGAGGTTCATAGATGAAGCAAGAAATAACATCTCTGAGTGTAATAACACCAATAACTTCATCTTCCTCAGCTACCACATAGATCCTGTGAACTTCCTTGGAAGCCAAGCTGTGTACAACATCACCTAGAGTGGCGTTGGACTTGCACGTTATTGCTGGACTAACCCTTCCTACCTCTTGAACCATTGAAGCTACTGTCTTGATGAAGTCGTCAACGGTGAGATGCCTGTAAGGACAATAGCTGATGATTGATAAAAAGAAAAAAAATAATAAGATTCTATAATTTTTGATGATGAGCTTAGGAAATAAGATGCAGGGACATGACTGAAATCCCAAATAAAACTAAACAAATACCTAAAGTTGGAGAAAAGGTTGGGCTTGAGTAACAAGTATCTGATATCCCTCATGCTCAGATTACCAACAATCTTCTTTTTCTGTCCCTCCACAACTGGAAGACCACCAATTTGGTTATCCTTCATCCGCTTAAATGCCTCCAAAATCAGCTCATTACTATCAATACTTACAACCTGCCAACAGAAATCTCTCCTTAATGTCATTTTCGTTTAAAATTGTTTTCCATTAAAACAATTGGAGCCTTGATGAGAGGCAGAAGAAAACCTGATCTGGAGACATAAAAGGAAGGCCCAGGTCAGTAATGAGATGTGCAGCAATGCAGTCAAACCAATCACGTCCACGACATCCCTCAAGGCCTCTCACAACAGCAGATTGAGTGATGAAATTCTTCATAAAAGCATTTCCTGGTTCTATTACTGGTACATTTCTCATCCTATACTTGGATAGGAGCAATAACAGTGTCAACATATTGCTTTCTGTTGAAACTGGTAGGAAAGGCGTGGATCGGAATGATTTGATTATTTCCTTGACCTGCAACAATGTAAGAATAACACACAACTTGATATAACACAGAAGATACAAGTATATATAATATGCCAACAATATTTACCAAATATAAACATTATGTGTTTATGTGGGTGCCCAGTACTTTGAAGAACATGTGACAGTTCATTGTGAGCATATCAATACATTTGGTAAATTCGTCTTCTAATATCTATCCGTCTATATTTTCAAACTGAAGGAGTGCTTTGATTTCGTCATCTCAACTGTATAAGCTTTAAAAATTTCATGCAGGAACATGCTAGATTGTAATTTGGATGGGTTACACTTACTCTAATATATGGATAGAATGAGCTTAGTTGTTCATTTTGTTCCTATTAAAGAACACACATAATACAGTATTTTTTTTATACTTTGCAGTATGCAACAAGTTTGATTGAGTTCAAATAAAGGCTAATAAGGCCCTATTCTTTTGGACTTGAGCACTTGATTCTAGACGTGTAGGGCACTAGGGCATCTTCTGTAAGTCTAGGATTTTGTTTAATACATCTTAGTTCAGATTAATTTAGTCCAAAAGAATGAGCCTAAGTTTAGATACTTCCTCTGTCCCTTTTTAAATGCTACATAAAGAAATTGAGTGATTTTTAAGTTTGTAGTTAGTATAGGTGGGCCATAATATCAAAAGTAGTAAGTGTGAATTTATAGGTGGGCCATAATATCAAAAGTAGTAAAAGTAGAATCAATCTTATGTTAAGGGTATAAGTGTAATTTTATAGGTGAGCTATAATATCAAAAGTAGTAAAAAGTAGTATTGGAGCATTTATTTTGGGATAAACAAAAAAAGGAAAATGGAGCATTTATTTTGGGACGGAGGGAGTAGTTTCAAACAGGTCTAAGATATACGGTCAAAGAGTTTTCAAGGTGAAAAATCTTAGAGGGTGTTTGGTATGATAATCATAAATGAAATCGAAATGATATTGTTAAAAAGGGAGAAAAGGTAACAATAGATGTTACCTTTATTAGTTGTTTGGTTTAAAGGTGGAATGGAAATAATTAAGAGAAAGAAAAGTGGATTTGTTTCTACAAGTTTCACAAGTGAAACAAATTGGGGATTATGTTACCCCTTGGAAAAGGCAAGTGTTGCTTATGAACTTCATCAAACAAGTGGAAACATGGAAACTTTGGTTGAATCTGTTTCCAACTCCTAAAATTTTTATACCAAACACCCCCTTATTCTAATAACATAGAGCTTAAGAGTAGAGTGTAGACCTCAAGTTAGAATAAACATACTTTTGTAGACTTGAAGGGCTCTTCTTGTAGAATCACTTTGTAAAAGTCATCACCCAACTCACTTGCAGCAGTAGGTGCATCCTTTCCCATCCCTTTCTCTGCTGCAAATCCCCCAGCCGCTGCAGCCCCAATAGCTGCAATAGTTAAGCCAGCAACTGCGGCTGGGCCAGTGGCTCCAAGCGCCACAGCTCCTAGGGACCCCAGCGCACCCGCCCCTAATCCAGCAGCTGTAGCCGAGCTGGCAGATAAAGCAATAGCAGCCAGCTCAGCACCTTCAAGGACCCACAATATGATGGAGGAATAGTCAATAATCCCAAGATACCTATCCCTCCAATCGCTGCTCTCAGCTTTCTCAGGGTCCGTTACAGGAGCAGAGAGAATGTTGCATTCTGAAAGAACCTTCACAGCATCTGAAATTGTTGTTTCTGCTGAAATTTCTATCACTGTCAACATTGTAATATAGCTAAATGTCAGCATAAAATAATTTATATCACCGGCTCGTTTGATAGCCGGTTTTAAATGGTGGTAATTGGAATGAATTTATAACTAAATTTGGAAAGAAAATCAAAATTCATTCCCATGTTGATTCCCATGTTGGTGCTAGTTTAACTTTAATTTATCTAATTTTCTTCACAAATATCCATTCTCATCTAATACCACCCTCCCCATCCCCATGTTAATGGATATTAATGGAAAATAAGAAGAGATTTCAAGTTTGGGAATGAAAAAATATGTATTCCACGGAGATTATAAAGTTTTTCCTTAACAAATTACACCTAAAATTCATTTCCATTGTCACAATTTATTACTAGAAACCAAACGGGCTGTAAATATTTGCTACATATTCTTTGGATATCCCAAAAGTTTGCTAAAGTAAATGGAATTTTGCTAAATGGAATTTTGCTACATTTCCTTTTAAAGTAAAAAGTAATGCACATATTCTCCCTACTTTTTTTACTATCACCCCCACATACTACCTACATATCCTTTACAACTTTTAAAACGAATAATTAAAGGACAGAGGTAGTATAATATAAGCTGTAAAAATAATAATTTGGGTTTTTAAAAGAAGCACCTTTACCACCAGGAACTTGAGGAAAGGATGAAACAGGAATTTTAGCAAATGCAGCAGTCAAGGTATCTTGTAATGAAAGGGGTAGTTTTTTCCTGTTCTGAATTGTCTCAAAATAAGCATCACAACCAACTGTTGTTGCCGTTTCCATGGTTTTCTCCTCTGTTTTTTCCATGCCTAAAACAATAACAATAACAAGAAAAATGCATGTTTTCAAACACAACTGAAATTTACAGGTGCTCCCTTGTTCAAAACATACATGGCAGTTGTGTTTTCAATGTTTGAACTACGATAACAATCTTAGGGTATATATTTATACAGTTATTTTTATTTTGTTTTTTTTTTAAATCACAAGCAGGAGAAAAATCATGTCATAAATCAAATACAAAAAGAGACAAATATTGTATCTAACTTGCCTGGGAGATTGATATTTACCTGTTTGTCAAATGAAATCCAGAAAGATTTAGAAAGGAGATGATAGAATTTAAGATTGAAAGAAGAAATATTATGAGATTAATGATTGAGAATGGTTTTCTTTTTGTGACTTCCAAAATTAGCAGTTTGTTGTTAAGGTTAACGGCAACGCCCACAGAACGAAAGTGCACGTTATTTTACCACGTTCCACGTATTACCCTATGTGTACGTTTCTGTGTTGGACACGTGTAATAGTAGATTTCCTGGATTAGCCCATATTTAGGGCCCAACTTCGCAGCCCATCTTAAGCTGGTCTTATAATTTATGAAAGCAGCCCATCAGCCCATTAGCCCATGCCACATATTAATTTATCTCTTTCGGTTTGTAAAAAAATTGTTTTTTTTTTTGGGATTTTCTACATGGTACCATTGTGAAATTGGTTTTTCCACATGGTACCATTACTAACCTTTTCATTCTACATGGTACCACTATAAAACCAATTTGTATATTAGTGTAGCATTGTTGTTAGTGAGCTGTTAGTATTTTAATTATGGGATTACATTTGCATTAAAAAAGGATTAAATAAATAAAACAGGATTAAAAAAAAAAAAACCTTTTTCCTTCGTTCAAAAAAAAAGTTGGCCCTAACACTCCTTTCCTTCTGTTCTTGTGGATTGTTTCTCTGCCTATCTCTTAATTACCCTTGCTCTAACAACGACAGTCGACAGATATATCTTTAAACTTCGATTTTTTAAGAGTTCAATTTTTTCGAACATGTATGATTAGGGTTTAATTATGAATTGTATGCTTAGAGTTTGATTGTAAATTTTTTCAAACCTATATGATTAGGGTTCGAATTATAAGAGTTTAATTGTGATCCCCGCTATAAATTCAATCTGTATGCAAATTTATGCTGCGAATTCCAATTTACAGTTTATGATTTCAACTTGTATGCGAATGTGAGTTTAATTGGAATTATGCCATTTTTAGTTTTCAAATTTGAGAAAAAAAGTCACCATAGCTGCTATTTTTAATCAGTTTATGGCATGTATATAATAGTGTGTGTGTACGGTTGAATTTCATGTGTGCAGCTATTGTTTTTGCCAATAATTTACAGAATCCCATAAATAAACAAAAATAAAATAAAAATCATGACTGCTGAAACTCCACTGCAGCAGACCATTTATAAAATCATGGTATTGAGTCATAGATAATACAGTAGGGAAGTTAGAACTCCAAATCCTCAATCACAATTAAAAAAAAGTCATGGAATACATCACAGAATTTTGTACAGAGTTTTCTTTTTCCCATTTTCATTATCTTTGAAGCTCAAATTTGCAAAAAAAAAAAATATGTAACTGGAGTTTTGGACTGGGTTTCATATTTGCATAATGTATATCTGCAAATGGTGATTACCTTGAAATCATCTTCATCTTGTCTAGTTCCTTAAAAACTGGTGATTCATTCCTCTCTTTTTGAATTGATAATTAATTGATAATTGTCCAGTTTCTGTTTTTTTTTAATTCATAATTAAAATACTAACAACTCACTAAAAGCAATGCTACACTAATATACAAATTGGCTTTATAGTGGTACAATGTAGAATGAAAAGATTAGTAATGTTACCATGTGGAAAAGCCAATTTCACAATGGTACCATGTAGAAAATTACTATATTTTATTTACTACGTACATAATATATTCGAATTTTTTCCTCCAATTAAAATGGGTACCTTTTTTTTAAATAAATTGCTTATTAGCAAAAAAATGAAAACCCTATTAGCATTAATTGTTTAAAGTAAATGAAGTATAATATAGGAAAATTTGTCAGAAAAGACCTTTTAAAACATTCATTTTGTAAGAAAAGACCTTATAAAAAAATTGTTGTGAATAGGGACCTAAAACAAAAAAAAGTTGCAAAGAGGGACCTTACTTCTATTTTCCGACGTTGATTGTGAATCTCCGACGTTGACTCACTATTTCCCTCCAATTTTGCACGAATCCTTTCGCATTTAAGGGGGAAAGAGATGAGGAAACCCAAATTCAGAATAACCGAATTTTAGATGCGATAAGGAAGTGTTAATGTAGAGTTTATGTAGATGCATTTAGGAGGGAAAATGGAAGGGGAGTGGAGGAAAAATGAATTTATACTGAAAAGAAAATGAAAGGTTAAATAGAGAAGAAAGAATTTGTCGAAAATTGGAGGGAAATAACGAGTCAACGCCGGAAATTCACAGTCAACGTTAAAAAATAGAGGTAAGGTCCCTCTTTGCAACTTTTTTTTTGTTTTAGGTCCCTGTTCACAACAAATTTTTTATAAGGTATTTTCTTACAAAAAGAATGTTTTAAAAGGTCTTTTTTGACAAATTTTCCTATAATATATGATATAATCAAGTTGTAGATACATGTATTTTTTCAATTTTAATAATTATTAATAAACTATATTATAGGGCCATGATTATTAGTTTTTAGCTCAACCTTAAAATGGCAGGACCAACCTTGTATCTTTTTGTGGGTATGAGAAATCAACTTTAAGTCACACATCAATCTATCTACTTACTATCTATCTACTTACTATCTATCTACTAAAACGATGACCATAGGAAAAATCCTCACATTATTCACTCTTAAGAAATAAAGCTCTCACATTCACTCTCATCAAATAGACCGAGCTCTCACATTCCTTCAATATTTATTGTTAATACTGTTCAAATTTGTTACTCCCTCCGATTTTTAATGTTGTATGCAATTGTGCATTTACTATTGTTTGGAGAAATTTAGGAATAAAGTATTACAATGGGTCGGTGGGGGTATTGGAAAGTGGGTAAAGTAGTGAAAAATAAGGGGAAATGGGGAAGTGAGGGAAAGTGGAGTTAAATAGCAAGAATAGATGGGAGAAAGTGTACCCCTAAATAGAATAATGTAAAAAATTCGACCAAATGAGAAAATTGCACATAACATAAAAAATGATTAAGTCTAATGATATTTTAAAGTCTTCCTTTCATTATTTTTTAATTTTTATACATTGTATTACAATTTTTTTTTAAATATACCAATTAGAATTGTATATTATATTCTTCTCGAAGTTTTCATAAAATAAGTTTGTTCATTAAACAATTCAAAAGGCTAGTTATTTTTTTAATTTTTTTGGTAATGTATGACGTAACCACATTGAGCTACAAACTACTAGCCTTGTGTGCACGCTTTGCGTGCGATGATATTTTTAATGTATCTTCAAAAGTCGAAGGTTTTTTTCGAGAAATTAAATTTTTTATTTTAAATTCACACTCATTCACATAATCGTAAACAAACATTCCCCTTTCATACAGTCATTCCACAACAATGAACAAAATTGGTTATCAAATTTCTATAATAATAAAAAGGTAAAATTTGTATGTAACAAACTATATTAAAATGGGTGTCTATTTATAGAGAATTCAAAAATATGAATTTTGATTATTTTATTTTATTTTTCCGAATTGTATATTTTGTAATATTTTAATTTAAAAAAATTCAAAAATTGTAATAACTTTCCTTAATAAATAAGAGTGATGTTATTTGATTTTTAATAAATTTTTAAGGGGCATTTTGGACTTTTCGAGGGGGGACACCATGGCTCCCCCTTGGCTTATATAATAGAGATTAGTCCAAATTAATTCATATCATTTTTAATGTAAGACCATATAATAAATCTAAAATTAAATTAGCGGATTGCGGACGCTAATTAGATTAGCGTCCGCCAACGGACGTTAAAACATTGTCGGAAATTTTTTTAGTCGTTAAATACTTAATTAACGTCCGTTTGGCAGACGTTAAAAATTTAACGTCCGCTTGAACAGACACCAAATAACATCAGTGTTGTGGTAGACGTTAATTAGCGTCCGCCGCTTAAGGCGGACGTTAAATATGAGAAAACGGACGTTAATTAAATTTCATGAATTTAAAAAAAAAAAAAACCAGCTTTTACGCTGGTTTCAATTTGTGCATTAATTTGCATTTTTTTTTGTATGTATACTTGGAGATTTTTTTGTGTGGATTCTTCTAGATAAATTGCAATTATAAAATACAAATCAAACATCATATTATTTTTATAAACACAATTAAAACAACAATCAAATACAACATTAAAGCCACAAACTTCAATTTTATTAATCTAACTAAATCAAATACACTTAAACCTCAAAAAAATATGATAAACCTAAAATAAAATACACCTTAAAAAGATACAACCAACCACTAATAAATGTGAAAGAAAAAAAAGCAAAAGATTTATGGAAAGAAAAAATAGATTTCCATTCTTGAGCTAATCTTCAAAAACTCAACCTGCAACCAATAATAATAATAAATAATAAATGAGATTCATTAATATATTTCCAAACCCAAACCAACCCAAAAAAACTAGATCAAATGAACCTATCTTTTACCCCCAATAATTAAGACCAAAAGAACATATCTTATACCTCCAAAAAAAAATCAGGAAAAAATGATAGATGAATAGAATTTCTCGAAAATCAAACAACATTAAAAAAACAGAAAGTAAAAAAAGTAGAAACTGCAACAAAAAAGAAAATAAACGAAAATCAAAAGATAAAAATATGGAATATTATGAACAGAAAAAAAAAACCAAAAACTTGAGTGAGATTTTCAAAAATCAGAAAAGGGGAAGAAAAAAAATTAGTTTTTGAGATCTAATTAAACTTTGAAGCAAAACAAAAAAAAATATTGAAATATAACCCAAAATTTTTTAGATCTAAAACTTTTAAGCAAAATAAAAATTGGGAAACAAACCCATAAACCAAAAAAATGAAAAAACAACCCAAATATTTTGAACAAAGCCTATTTTGCTTAAATTACTAGGGTGTTTGTTCAAACAAATTGCAAGCAAAATATTCAATAATTTCGAACAAATGAACCTAAAAAGTGCGCACAAAATTCAAGCAAAATAATTAAGTCACAAAGCTTACCTTCAATGGATGAGAACGACGAACAACAAACGAAGGTGGTAGATCGAATTTTGGGGTCTTTTTTTAAGAGATTTTGAAAAAATCTACCCAAATTTCGAATAAAATTTCAAAAAAAAAAATTTGAATTTTGAGGAAATGATAGAGATGAAAGAAAATTTGAAGGTGTGTTTGAAGAGATAATTCAAGAGAGGTGGGAGAATAAGTTGAAGAGAAATGAGTTGAGGAGAGAGAATGGGGAGGAGGGAAAAAGAAAAAAGTTGTAATATGAGGAAATGAAGAGAGGCGTAGGGTTCATTAGGTTAAGAAAAGGTCAGAATTTTAACGTCCGCCTAGGACGGACGTTAACTATTAAAAGGCGGACGTTAAATTTGACGACCGAAATTTCAAAATCCCATGTTTTTAACGCCTGCCTCAGACGGACGCTACTTTTTAAAAAACGAACGCTAAGTTGAATTTTAAATTATAAACTTTGTCATCCCTAAAGCGTCCATTGTAGTGGACGTTAATAAAATAGGCGGACGTTAAAATTTATTTAACGTCGGTTTTCTTGGCGGACGTTAAATAGCGGACGACAGAAACAAGGAATGTTGCAGTGGTAATTTATGAATATTTGGACGCCCTAATTACCACTGCATTGACTAAAATGGCTATTTTAGGACCAAATTATTAAATAAGTTCGATCTATCATACTAAACCACAACCACAACAGTAACAAACATGCATGATGCATTTATAAGTCAATCAATTAGGTCAAGTCTTCTTACTTAGGATATGTTTATTCCAAGCAATAATCGTTAATTAATATCACATAGTTATAATAAAGTCATCATTCTATTGAATTGGTAGTTTTAAAAAATAGCAAATTACTCATCAATCAATACATTTACTGCCAAATCAATATCTTGTGATAGATAATGGGAGAATTTTTAATTGAAATTGTCAAGAAATTCATGATGAGCCGATACCCATGAAAATGCTAATTCTTATCCCTAGTAACACTCTTCCTTTGTTTTTTATATAATGGCAAATATTTGACATTTTTTCTCTCTACTTTATGTCAAATCGTTGTTATTAATATGTTACGGACGGAGTATATGTACTTTTCGATACTATTCATTGTCGTTTGGAAGTGAGACGTTGAAATGGGATGCTAATTATATTTTTGTAGAAAATTGTATAGTTAGAAATGGACATATACATGCATATATTTCTATGAGCATTGTCATTATAATTCCTACTATATATATTTCTATGAGCATCATATTGTCATTATACATTCCTTACACAAAATTTCCGATAAATTAATTTTAACTAATATTATTCAACACGAACAATAATCAAATGGTCCATTATAGGCATACAAAACAATGTCGTTTTATCATAGATTTTGAAGTCAGTTGCGATACATATACGCTAATTAAACCAAAATTTATTGACCACACCATCTACATCGATCTACTAATTATTGTTGATCACTTAGGTCTTAATTCTTGTTAATCTTGTTTATATTCCACCACTGTCCTATTCAAGGTGTCTTAAGATCTGAATAGGTATGTAGTTTTTAGATGTATGATATTTTGGATGAAACCGGCTAAAATAAATAGAGGACCACATACAAGCCATAAAAGCATGAAAAATAAATACCCTTCTAGAAATATCTACATTTATATGGTTTCTTTACCCTTACTGCCCGTTTGGTAGCCGGTTATAGATCATGGTAATGGGAATGAATTTATAACTAAATTTGGAGGGAAATCAAAATCCATTCCCATGGTGGTGCTATCTTAGCTCCAATTTATCTATTTTTCTTCACAAATATCCATTCCCATCAAATAACACCCTCCCCAATGGTAATGGATGAGAATCAAAAATGAAAAGAAAATTGAAGCTTGGGAATGAAAATTTGTTTTCCATGGAGATTATAAGGTACCTCCTTAACAAAATTACACTATAAATTCATTACCATTACCACAATTTATTACCAACAACAAAACAGGCCATTAATATTTACGATTGGTAACTTTGAAAAATCAAAAACTTATTTCTTGAAGGGTATTTTTTGTGATTGATAATTAAAATGCAATAAATGAGTATTTTTTGTGAGAGATAAAATGATCATTTGTTGCATTTAAAACGAAACATAGGAAGTATATGGGACACACAATGGATATAAAGTAATCCCCAATTCAAAAATAATTGCATGCTTTCTGTTTTTATAATGAAGGAACAATTAATATAAATGTTTAGAGGTTGGCTAACTTTGGGTTCGTTTAATTTGGTTGGATAATATAAAACGTTTGTTGATTGCAACGATTTGACGAAAGATGTGAGCAACGACTTGACATAATGTATATACAAAAAATATCTAACCGTTGCATTTAAAAGGAAACAGAAGGGGTAATTATGATGACAATGGTTGATAAGAATAACTAACCTATTTTCACTCTGCTTACAATTAAGTACAAGGAAAAGATTCGATCATAACGTACCTTCTCCGTCCGAGCCATTTCTGCCTAAGCCAGGAGCCAACTTTAGCTTGTTGAGATTTACAATAAAACTCAAATAATTAGAAAGGACTTGATTATTTGGAAGACAGAGTATTGAAGAGATTTTAGTCTGACAAACAGGCCTGGGCCACGCCCGCCGAGGGGGAGTGTTAGTCTAGGCCACTTTACAAGACAAAGGAGGTTCCATCTCAAAACCATATATGTATGGTATTGAGGAACTTAGCCATATAAAGTGAAGACTATCAACTTTATTATTTTTCCAATGTGAGATTTATTTCCAAACACTCTCCCTTAATTTTCAAACTCTTTTTTTACAGTCACATGCATGTAGGCTTTTGCATAGGCTCAACATAGACTTTAATTTTGAGCTTTTAAAAGATTTGATTGGTATAAAATACTACTTTGTATTTAAAAGCAAGCACCTTAAAACCAAAAAGTTCAAATAATAAGGAGCTCTCTTCAAAAAGCTTTTAGCTTTTTTTGTTATTTCATATTATATTACACGTACTGAAACATCTAACAAATATTATTTACCAAACACTTTTACATAAATAACTAATAATACAATCAGCTAACTATGAAAAACTAATAGCTAACTGCCAAACAAATAATGTCTTCAATTGAGACATCCACTAGATCAAGCATAGCACAAATCAAGTATATATAATTGTTCGTTCATAGGTTGTAGTATTATGTACGTACAAATTTGACAGAACATATAACATATTCTTAGGCCTCAACTATTAGCTTAAGCTTTTGGTTAAGGCCCAAGAATATGTCATATACTCTATCAAAATTAAATGTTTTCCAGGACAAAAACAAAATCCTCGAAGAATAAAAGAAAGAAAGAATCAAATGCCAAAATGCACGCAAAGCATACATATAAAACCATCAACTAACATTATCATCCCTTGCATCCGCGGCTACAGAAGCATTGTTCTTAGACGTCGAAAGCGACAATGGAGTAGGAAACAATGCCAAGCTTCGACCACTTCCTTCTTCTGATTGATCATTACTCCCATTGTTGTTGTGGTTGTTATTATTATTATTATTAGCTTTATTTCCAACATATGAAGAAATTGCTGCTGCCAAAACTGATTGAAAATTAGGGTTTGATGCAATTGCCTTAGTAGCCACGGCAGCTATTGTCTCATTCAATGATTGTTGTTGTTGATGGTGAGGAGAATTATTATTATTGTTTAGATTATGGTCTTTATTATTATTGTTAGGGTTTTGGTAAATACTATTAGTATTAGTACTAGTATTATTATTATTATTATTCCTAACAAAATTATTATTTTGATGATGATTATTGTATGGTAACAAATAACCATTAGCCCAAGAAGTAGTATTAGTTGTAGGCAAGGAAGGAGTAGTAGAGAAATCAAGAGAAGGTAGTGATGAAGAAGCCGGCGACGAAGAAAAGTTAAGGAAGCTAGAGTTTCTTGAAGAAGAACAAGAGTAGGAAGATGATGAGGACAACCAATCAAAGGAAGTGAATCCTGAATTTGGTAAGGTAAGGTCTAGGGTTACTGTAGGGTGTGAATTGTGAGATGAAGCTGAGATTAAGGAAGGATTATTGTTGAAAGTGTTCATTAGGTTTGATGATATATTATTATTGTTGTTATGGAGTCCAAGAGATGAAGTGGTTAGGCCAATAGGCCTTGTAAGGGTTGGGGTTTGGGAGGTTAGGGAGTTGGACTTTATCATTGCGGCCGCAGCTGAGGTGGCTGACGCCATGGCGGTTGCCGATAGTGGGAGTGGGTGGTTGTGGTTGCCTTCATAGGTTGTGATTAAGATGGACATGTCATGTGGACATCTTTGTACCTACCAAAATCAAGCAAGATTCAATATTTATATGTTAGTTTATTTAATTATATTATAAGCGAAGCTAGCTATGATAGAATATATAACATATTTCTGGGCCTCGGCTATCAGCTTAAGCTTTTGGTTAAGATGATCCTTTAACATGCTCTCTGATAGAGTATATAATATATTCCTGGGCCTCAACTAAAAGCTTAAGCAGATAGTATATTAATAAACAATATTATTTTGTTTTGATTATTCTTGCCATAATAATATAGTCAAAGTTAATTATAAGTTGAGCATCTCCCTAAACAATCTTATAATTTAAGAAGATTCCAAAAAGCTTTTCTAAATGTTATCAAATAATGTTAAAAGCAAAATTACAACAAAAGAGGATAAAAGGGAAGTTACAAAAAAAAAAAAACTTTATTATAGTGTAATTTATTTGAAAACTCATTCAATTTTACTTTTCAATGAGCTTGATTGAATTCAAGGACTGGATGTACCATAACTTATAATATTATCATGGAGTGAATTTAAAAACTCATTATATTAAGACCCCCAACCAAGCAATCAACTAATTAAGTTGCTGAAGAAGTAAAATATTACCATACTTTAATTAATACTTGGTCTAATATAATGGTCTCTCAATCAAGTTATTTATTAGTTTGATTATTTAACAACAAAGAGTTCTCACTTACTAACCCTCAAATTAATGATTTTTTATCTAGGTCAAAGACCTCATTGGCGGCAGAGAAAGTGGATCATGGTTTTCGAATTTCACGTCAATACTTGAACAAGACAAACGTTGCTGATATTGAAGAAAATTAAGCTTTTATTTATGCATAATTAATATTTTTTTTTATTATAATAAAATATGCGCTCGTTAGGGCTGCATACAAAATTCAATAGATCAGATTATCCAAAATTGAATAAAATTATAAACTTATGAAAAAAATACACGTAATTAATTTAGTGTAATAAATGAATAATTATTGAGTTTTTTTTTATATTTAATTTTAGCTCCTTATATACTGCCTGACCCTAACATAATCGGATAAAGATTTAAAATTCAGTACAAAAACTATGTAGTTAATTACCTGTTTTCTGACTGGGCAAGTCGGGGAAACCGTGCAACGATAGTATGCTCGAGGACATGGATTTCCTTTGGCAATTTTCTGCCCATACTTTCTCCAATGGCATCCATCATGAATCTACATAATACATCAATTATATATGAAACTTAGCTTAGGTTGTTATAAACTGAACACTATCATTACGTTATTATAGTTCAATTATCATATGGTCAAACTTGAATTTCATAAACTCCACGCCTAACATAAAAATCTCAACAATTATTTTTTCAAGCATTTTGATGAAGTGATTTTAGGGTGTAAATAAAGAAATTTATAAAAATAGTTTTATTACAGGAAATAATGTAATTATAAGTTACTAATATCAAAATTATTATTTTGATTAATTTGATGGTTGACAGCCTTAAATCGCTGGGTTAAAATGCATGCAAAAACAATTGTTAAATTTTTTATGTTAATCAGGGAGCATGTAATATAATTCAATAAAACAACCATTCATATATGATAATAAACTTAATCAATTATGAATTTAAGATAATAATCATACAATATGTATATATATACTAACCGTGGGTGAGTCACATCTTGATCGAATGCAAACCCTAGTCTTCTTCACTTGTGGTTGGTGTAAGCTCTCTTGATCGTCACCTTCCTTTGAGCTTATTACGTTATTTTCCCCCTTTTCCTTATTAACATCTCCATTATTAGACGTCCATGTCTCATTGTTTTCCTTCAATTGTTCTTTTTTCGCGCTCACCAAGCTCGAATTATTATTCATGATTGAACCAATAACAGTAGTGCTACTAGCTGGATTTTGCTGAATCTTCTTACAATAATCATCTAAACCTAAGTCTAATTCCCCTTCAATTTTTCTTCTTTTATTCAAAGAATTATCATCACTTAATTGTTTTTTACTATTATTATTATTGTTTTTAGTAGAACTCCAACTACCTAGAGTTAGGGAAACCAATTCAGCCTCCTCATTATGGTTTCCATCATTGTCTTCTTCGTTGTGATTAGATGATGATGAATTAGTTGTTTCTGTCGACTGTTTTGACCCAGCCGTCATGGTTGAAATTTGCTTCTCTAGGGACTGGTATTCTTGCATGATTTTCGCTAATACTTTCTTTAACCTTTGATTTTCTTCTTTTACTTCTCCCATCTTTTCTTTCGCCGATTTTAGAAGCTCCTCCTGCATAATAATCAATAATATAAGGCCGGTCAGAAAATTACATCTAGTAAAAAAAAAAAATTAAAAAAGTCATCAATAAATTTAATCATCTGCTTACATGGATTGAACATAAAAATTAAACATGTCAGTAATTAAATTTAATTCTACTTTGTAAAGGAGGGGTGGAGGAGAATCAAACCAGTGACCTTTGTGTCACATTGGCTATTAGCTCTGATACCATTTCAAACAACCATCTCAACAACCAAAAGCTTAAGCTGATAGTTGAAGCTAAATCCAAGACTATGTTATATGCTCTATCAAAAAAAAAAAAAAAAAAAAAAACTTACTTGACTGTTGTAGCAGATTGAAGAACCACTTAGCTGCTCGGCCTCCATTTTTTATTGCTTAATCTTAAAGTAGTGTAGCAGTAATGATCTTAGATAACTAACTGCAATTCAGAAATGGGAGTTAGGAGAGCTACTACCTAATAATGTATAAATATATGTATATATATATATATATATATATGTATAGAAATAAAAGAGAAGAATTAATGAAAGTTAAAATCCAGATAGAACATAATTAAATAGTAATTCAACCTTGTGTCGACTACCCTAATTTGAAGGAATTTAATAAGGATTAATTAGAGTATAGTATGTATGTAGTTCTCAACAAATGAATATATCATATATGGTAGATGATATATACATACCTAAGCTAGCTAGCAGCTGGCACATGTGGACTACATACAGATAAATATATATTCTATTCAATTCAAAGGAGGGAGGCTAGATCGTGGAAAAAGAGTGCTTAATTAGTTAACCAAAGAGCTGATCTGATGAGATATTATTTAATTTAATTTGTTTATTTTTAAATAATTAATTAGCAGCAATTAGGTCTTTAATTAACATTTAATGAAACAAGAGGAAATAGATTAGAACATGGTTATTTTATATATATAGTACGTACTAATCAATTACATACGATCGAGTAAAATATAGCTGGCCGCAAAGGGAATCCATGACCTTATTATGTTGACTTTGTGGGGGCCTCCTATACATACAGAAGATTCATGTCTCATTTTAATAATAATAATAATATATATATATATATATATATATATATATATATATATATATATATATATATATATATATATAATAAGGTCAGAAACTATTATATATGTTATGTAATAATTTAAAGTATGAAAGGATTATTAATTAGAAACAGTGGGATATTTTGACAGACCTACTCAATAATCGAGGAAATTAATTACTACTATAATTTTGAAAATTATTTAATGCTAGCTAATATCAAATATGTACGAGTATATTATATATAATATAAATATTTTTTTTTTAGGATAATGCATGGGATACTAGACCTTGGAACCGGGTCCTACTAGGCTATGACTTGATCCTCATACGAGTATATTATATGTTAGTTGTTGTTATAGTTTTGTAGACTTGTACGTACGTATAGTACCTAGTATTTAAAAAACAAAAATTAGTTTCTGAACTGGTTGCGTATGGTGAATTAGCAAATCCTATGTATGAAGCTTAGAGGAAAGGGAGAGGTAATAATATATTATTTAATAAAAAATAAAATAAAAACTTAGATCAGTACATTAACTAATAACCCTATTTTAAGTTGCAAATTAAAATACATACTCTGTATTAATTTAACTTGCTTTGTCATTAATTATTCAATCATGCATGGATCATATGAAAATTAAAGCCTCCATCTATTGAAAAAAAGCATCGATAATTTTGAAAAATGAAGTGTTGCATAAAGCAGACTGACTAGCAAATCAAGCATGGAAGAAGCTAAATGTAGGAGTATATTTTTCTGAAGTTAAAACTCCTATTCATTCATTGTGTAATATACCATTACGGCCCATTTGGTAGCCGGTTATAAATCATGGTAATGGGAATGAATTTATAACTAAATTTGGGAGGAAAATCCAAATCCATTCCCATGCATGGTGGTGCTACCTTAGCTCCAATTTTTCTAATTTTCTTTACAAATCTCTATTCCCATCAAATACCACCCTTCCCAATGGTAATGGATGGGAATGAAAAATGAGAAAAAAAATTGAAGCTTGGGAATGAAAATTTGTTTTCCATGGAGATTATAAGATTACTTCTTAACAAAATTACACTATAAATTCATTACCATTACCACAATTTATTACTAACAACCAAACAGGCCGTTAGGACCTTCAAATATATATGGATTAGAGCAACTAACATGAGTGCTTGATTCTATTTACGACAGAATTCTCGTCGTGAAAATGTGACCCCGTCATAGAATAGGGGAGTCGTAAATGATTTTTTTCGTCGCAAAA
The DNA here is from genome assembly GCA_951394345.1 of Salicornia ramosissima. Lineage (NCBI taxonomy): Eukaryota > Viridiplantae > Streptophyta > Magnoliopsida > Caryophyllales > Amaranthaceae > Salicornia > Salicornia ramosissima. The sequence continues at coordinate 51,062,783 of OX596240.1, read as the reverse complement.
ATGTGACTCCGTTGTAGAAAATGGAGGCACGTTAGATGTAAATGATTTTTCTCATTGCAACCTCTTCATAAATGAAAAAATAACATCGATTCACGCATGATTTTAGCCATAGTTCTAAATAATTAACTATTTAGAAGATACGTTAAATTTTTTAAGGCTGTGTATTTTTTCGAAAAGGGTTAATATATCTCTTACAATAATGAAAAACTATTTTCACTTCAAAATGAAGGGACAACTATTTTCCTTCATTTTTCTTATCTTACCTCTTTACTTTTCCTTTTATTTTTCGCTATTTTCTTACATGATAGTAAACGATGAAAACTTATATGTTAGGCATATGTTTCCTTACCTTACCTCGTTACAAAAAATGTAATGCAGGTTAAGGTGCGTTGTTTGTATATATGAATAACTTGTAAGTTTGTCATTTTCTCTGTTGATAATAATCTGATGTATGGCAGCTCCTATGCGCATAACATACAACACTATTACGTCATGCTACAGTACTATACACCAAGCCCAGAAAAAAAAAATCAAAGAAAAAATAAAGAAATTCTCCTTACTCCCTCCATAAAATAATACTAGTAATAATTGGTTTCGACTAATACGAACAATTTAAGGGTGTAAACGAAGGAATTAGTCAAAATGGTTTTAATACAAACAAAAATGTGATTATAAGTTGCTAATATTAAAATTATTTTGACTAATATTCTAAGCAAATAATCAGTTAAATCGTCAAAAGCAAATAATAATTAATTTTTTTTGAGAAAAAAAAAAAAAAAACAAACGCCAAACCTCTTACCTTATTCTTCTAGGCCGTTGTTATACGTTGGTGCCTTAATTGGAAAATAATAATCGACCAGCTTCAATATATTGTATTGTAGACCTAATATTCAATTTCCATATGTATATATAGAACCAAATGTACGGACTATTATCCTTCAAAAGGTCAAATAATTATCTTAGAAAGAGTATTTATAATTTATAATACTTTAAAAGGGAGTTTTCATGCATTTATTTTTGACTTTTTATAATGAACCAATTAAATGAAATTACTTGCGGTTTAATTTGTTAGACTTATCTTTTTTTTCTTGCTATTTAAAATTAAGAAATGTCAACCATCTAGCATATTTCACTCTCGCAAGCAATAAGCTAGGAGTACAAATGTATAATATTGACCAATTATCAAACAAAAAATTATATATTAAGTATGAATAAACAAATAAATAAATAATATTGTTGAAAATTATCGATGCTTGCGTTTAGTGTAATACTCTCTCTGTAATATATTAGCTGCAACGATTGACATTTTTTTCTCTACTTTATGTCAAATAGTTGTACTTAATATGTTACAAAGGTAGTTTTTTTTTATAAAGATATATATAAAACTATATAAAAATGTTACATATTTATTTCTTAAATAATTTTTTTTTGTTAGTATATAAAATAGATTAAATTGCAACAACATGATTGATCAAGTATATTAGGTTTTATAAGGAAAATAAAAAAACCTTTCTCTCTCCCCCCTAGCCTCTTTTCTAGCCACAAAGGGCTACCATCATCATCTTTTTTATGATGGTAAGCCCCAATTTAAATCTTCTTTTAATTTCTTTTTTGTCATTAATAATGGACATTCTCTCTTTATAACAGTTTTTTACCCGACCATAATGTTTGGGTTCTAGCTTTGTCTTTTTAATGGGAACAATTTTTTGAAGTTCAAGTTTCTTATCTTCCTTTATGTTGGATTAGATTTTAGAACAATTAATTTGTTGATGGGGGCTTCTGCGGTATCGAATCAAATCTCAAATCTACAAGTACAATCAATTGAGTTAATTAAGTTGTATCCAATTCAAAAAACTATAACAGATTGCAAGACTCCCATGTGGCCATGTAGAAGGCTGCAAAGGACACTCTTCAATGTCAGATCTCATTGTCGATCGTAGTTTTGTCGAACTAGAATTTTATTTGATTCAATAATTTACATTGTATTTGTTGGTTTCAATCTATTTTGTAGATGTCATATGACTCTTTTATCAAAAAAAAAAAAAATTGCAAAAGGCCAGGCCAGGCCAGGTAATAATATAATGGAGATCGATATAATAAATATATATACTATACATTTTAATAATAGAAGCAAAATTAATTTCAACGTCAACCTTAGGTTATGGTTTTCATTTCATTTAGAAGAAGAGATGGAAGAAACAGTAGGCGCCCTTTATGCATGCACAACTCACACCTTTGGACTTCTCCATCCAATGATATATAATTTTTATATGAAAAAGTCAAACAAAGTTTCTTTATTTTGCCATCAAAAAATTTTCTTGTACGGAGTATTCTTTAATTTTATCAATTATACGAGTGTTTAAATATTTTTGTAGGAAACAAACAAATTGAACAACCGCTAAGATACATGGTCAAATTAAAGTTTCATCCTTTCTTTTTAATCTTCATTGATCTATGTTTGACTTTTTTGAAGACCTTGTAGGTCCAATTAGCTTTCCAATAAGGTAATGCCACCTACTTTCTATTTTTATAATATTGTTGCTGACATGGCAACAAGGCCATTTCTAATTTTCTAGGGGTGTGCAAAGAGTCCTACCGCACAGGGCTCTGACATAAAAAGGACCCAAAATTTTAGTTTTTTAATATTTTCTAAAAAAATGGCTGTTCCTTTCTCATTTTCTTTAGTTTATTAAAAAAAACTACATTTTAGAATATTTATTATTAAAACTGTATATTACTATCTAAAAACAAAAGAAAACAAAAACATGATGACTCTTAGACTTGACTATCTTTGAATGCAGATTAACTTGAATATGGGATGGGGATATGGCCAATCTTTAGTCGTCCTTCCTTTTTTGACAACTTACTCAATGCATGTTTTTTTAGGGGTGAATTGTAACTTTTTTTTTTATTGAAATTAACTAAAATAATTGGGTTATGGTTTTGTATTGATGCAGGATCATGATCCTGCCCAAAAAAATATTTACTAAGTTGAGATTTCGATATATATATATATATATATATATAAGAGATTAATTTTGGTTCACTTTTTAAGAAGGAAATGTACACAATTACAAACTGTCAACACCTTATCTAATTAAGGGGCTTAAACAATAGTGGGAGGAGAAAACCCCAACAACCGTTGGAGGTAAGGATCAAACTCGGGGCATCACGTACTCCTGATGAGGTAACGTGCTCTTACCACTGAGCTACAATATATCATTTCTCGTTCACTTTTGATGTAGCTTAGGATATAACCAGTAACTTAATGAGTCCCATCATTCTGATCTGGACCATACAAGACCTTAGCTTGAAGGCTATGACTTGGAAATTTCAATATCTACTAACGAGCCCCTATTCGCCTAGAGAGCCGGCCAGGTGTTATATACATCATGAACAAATTATTAATGATTATTTAAAACTATTTGTTGTTGCACTTAGTTTTACGAATGAATTTATGTTCTACAATAAACTTGTAAAATAAATTAAGGACGGACAACTAACATGGTTGGATTGATCGAAGAGAGCATTTTCTTCACATTTAAAAAAAAGTTTTAGTTCAAATAAATTAATAAGATCGGGTCTAATTAGGTCAAGTTCAACAAGGTTTAATCAGGTCCAATCAGGTGTGATAAGGTTCATTCAATTGTTTCCAAGAATCATGAATAATAAATCAGATCCAATAAATTTTAATCAGATTTAATAAGTTCGAAAAAGTTTAGATAAGTTCAGTTGAAATAAATTATAAATTCAAGTCTAATTATATAAGTTGAAGAAAAATGCAGCCTAGCAATGTTAATTACCCTTGTGGCTCATTGATTTCAACTTGATTATGAAAGTACATACGTAAACTAATTAATAAATACTAGCTAGACATGTTATATAGATATATATATTGTTAACGGGGGAAGGTTTTAGTCTCAATAATACCTCACATATGCTTTAATACAAATTAATATCAATCATGTTTATTCAATAACTTAAATAGGACGATCATCTTATCTTATATCATCTAATAAGGAACAACCTAAACAAGTTGGCAAGCCATAAAAAACGGGTAGATTAGATGTATTTCGGCGATGACCCAGTGGGAGAATAGAAAATTTCCCCTCCTAATTAACTAACTAATTTAATTTTACTAGTTCGCGCCGTATTCCAACATTACTTGGTAATGGCACATCTGTTAATGGTAATTGTGATGGAAATTGATATGATATTTTGGATTTAAAAGAAGTTACACATAATATCCCTTATAATTGTTCATTCAAAGGGCAATAAGGATATATGGAAGAGGCCAATGAAGCCAATAATGATAAAAGAAAAAACTGATGGAAGTGAAAATATTCATCGTAACTGTATACATCAAAAGCAACCATTCAAAGTGAAAATATGTTGTATAAATTGACAAACAAATTTCTTGAAAAAGAAAAGATACAACAAATCTTAATTGACAACGTATCGTTTCAATTCACCAATCTCATAAAAGAGCTCCTGCAATGATTTATACATTGGGAAAAATAAAAAGGTCGCAACTAATGTCTCCCATCCAACAAACTCTTGATACAAAGAACAAAATTACATGATCAAAGTTACTATAATTATTAAATTATTTCCTACCGAACAAAGTGGGGAACTCCAAGTTGTTATCCATACGAACCACCATATCAACTAAAATCATCATCAAAGAGCACTTGCATATTCATGTGAAATACCCGATAGATACAACACAATTATTTGTTTACATTGTCAAGCTATGTTACTCAAACTCAGGTACTCATGTCCAACATGGGAATGTGTCATGCTATTTTGATCCAACAATGCAGTGTTCAATGCATGGCTGAATATTGAGCATGGCCGAGTGTTCAATGCTATTCGAAATAAAATGAAGAGTCGAAAATTAAGCCTTAATATTTTAGGCTAAATGAATCTAAACCTAAGTGGATTGTACTAAATTTAGTTGAAAAATAAATGAAATTGCATTGAACTAAAATTTAAATTAGTCCAAAAGAACAAAGCCTAAAAACACATATATTGATTGAATATGAGGAGCATTTAAAAGAGCCATGCCATATGCTAGGACAATCTATTACCACTTCCCTATAATCGAAATAGAGGAACCTTTTTCAAACAAAAAAATCCATATTTCAGCATCAAAATTATACTGTGGTAATCCTTTTGAAAACTCAAATGCCTACTCAATGAACTTTATAGAATCAAACAATCATGGAGTTGAATTATATTCTTTGCTTCACAAATTAATACCAAAGTCGTTATTGTAAAAATGAACTTTAAAGAATCAAACACTCATGAAATTGAATATATATTCTTTGCTTGTCGCTATTTGCTTAGCGAGTTGTTGTACTTTGGTATAATATACCAGTAATATGGTCAAATGTTAATGTGTAATTAGATATTGTTTAGACATATGATGAATTTCATCACCTATTGTTGAAAAAATAAAAATCAAAATCTTGCAAAAGCTATCTATAGTGTGAGAATCAAATCATGACTTCCCCATTTTTAAAAGATACTATTACTATTTAAGGACATTTTAACTAAATAAAACATGGATGAGTGATGTGTTGGAAAATTTGATGTTTGCTGTAAATCTTATAATATTGGTGAAGTTTCAAGTACATAATTTGATTATTTATAAAAGTAAATCAAAGTAAGGTACGGTTGTCTTGATCTATTTTTTCTATCTTAGATTTGCAGAACAACATACGAATAAGAGTTGAATTTAACATACATAATTTCTTACATCATGCAACCCAAAAAACTCACACTGGAAATACGACAATATTGTGAAAGTTGGACAGCTCTAGCTAAACATGTGCCCCTACCAAACAACATTGGACAAACCTATAAGTCTTATGCCAACACTAAAAAAAAAATCCCAAATTCATACTATTTTGAGCAATCAAAATAGTGATACCAAGCCATATAGTATTATTTTATAGTTACAATAATAATCATTTACAAGATACAACCTTCAAATGCAAGTTTCTATACAACCATTAAATGCTAATACAATTACAGTTGTAGTGAGCAATACAGCTCACGCATTATCAGCTCTTGCCCTATGCTGGTCCATAGTTCAAAGCCATTCATACATAATCATATTCCTCTTCAGTCACATAAGTCCGTCTCTTTTCGCTCCAAATCTTTTATCAAGCACATTCGAAGAAGCTAGCTTTCTTTCTACTATCCAACATCTAAAAATAAAAAATTAAGCCACTTAATTAGAATTTCTGGAATCAAAATCAAAGTATGATAATAACCATTTAAGAATCAGGACACACCATTAATGGAAAATAAAATTCAAACGAGCATAAGTAAATTTATCAATCAAGGGTCAGCAAAAAAAATTAATTGTAAGTATATGATACCAAAAGCATTAATTCTGAAAATCAACCCATTTCTACAATAACGCAATGTATGAGAACATGCAATCAATAACAAAAACAATTCAAATTCCTCATCTAAACTGTTGGTGAATTCGAGTGAAGGACATATGGTTAGATGGAAATAGAGGGTTACTGCACAAGCAGATACAACATATTGAAGGAAAAATTATTAGCAAAAATACCACATTAAATGAAATATTATCTGAAATGATTAAGATATATTAACCAAATACAATGATTTTTTTAACCTCCCACTCAATGAACTTTTGCTTGACAAGAAAAAGAGAAATAATAAAAGTCTAAAACGACCAAGATGAATGGAAAATGTTTAAAAAAATCTTTAATCTAATGTAACATTTCATAATTCATGACAAAATGAATGTAAGGTCTGAAATAGATCGATGAGTAGAGTCCTTGATTAAGACATAACTCCCTGACCTGAGTATTCCAAGTGAAATGATTTGTTCTTAAAAAATAACAGCATACATGAATTGTAAATATATAAGAACCAGCAAAAGAGAAAGAGCTGGTATATCGACGACATAGAAAATAAAGAATTGCTTTCCTATTTTTTTTTTTTTTTGTTGAGGGAGCTTTCCTATTATTAGAGAACAAAAAAATTAAAATTATGTTGGAGTAGCACTCACAAGTCACAACCATTCATAAAAACAAAGCAACATACCAACCGAATGTAGCCTGGTTAGATAAATAAACCAAATCCTTAGATTAAAGTATCTTCTCATACCCAAAATAATTGTCAATATTATATGTTGCATTAGTTGGTATTAAGACATCAAGGAGTTGAATTGGAAAGTTGAAGAGCAAACAGACGAAAAAACTATTTGAGGACTTTAAAACAAATTAAAGTTACTATGGTGTATGGCAAATGAGGTTTCAAAGTAAAGATAGAAATGAAATTGGCATTTCTCTAAGTTATTTTAAGAAAGAGAAGATAAACCTTGAAGAACTGAATATATCCTTTCTAAATACTAAATTTAGTTAGAGCATTTGACATAGGTGTAGCTTAGATATTCAAGTTTTGCAAAGAAGCTTGCAAATTGATACAATTTGAACAGAAAAAGGTCTAATCTCAAATAAAGAAAAAACATGAAATCATGTCTCATGTTGGCATGTCTCAGATAAGTACCACCCTCCACATTTTCACTAATCTATTGCACAAAATTTAACAGATTAAAGCAAAACAATTTAAAGGAGATACTACAACTTTCGAATACAACCCGAAAAAACTTGTATCAGTAGTTTGAGGTTAGTGAGAAATTGAATAAAACCCACAAACGATGGCAAGCAGAACCCAATGGATGAGAAATGACATTGGAAGGAGAATTTCAAGAAATTACCTCTAACAAGAGGCCTTTTAAAAAAACATTTTGTATGTTAAGACTTATTGTTCATTAGACAACAAACATCTAATGTTGCAGGTAGATGTTTTGATGAGTTAAGGAAGTCTTAGTGTACTGTACTGATGTGGAAGGATTTTTTTTAAAACAATTCTACTAAATTTCTGAATTCCCACGGCCAATATTCCCTTGAATACCCAAAAATATCACCCACAAATCTAAAAACAGCCCCGGAAAAATCCTATATGAATCGAATCATACATTGCCTGCAAACTAAAATTCCAAAACACACATTCTTAAAAAGAGTAAAAGCCAGTCACATTTTCCTCTGTTTGGGGGTGGAGGAAAGTAGATTAGGAATTATACCTCATCAAATGGAAGAGAGACAGACTGATGCTTCAATTGTTCTTGCCCCCAGTGAGAAGCATACGATAAAGCTATTAGAGAACTAATATTAGTGCAATTCTTTATAAATTAATCACATAATTCTATGATATTTTCAATGGATATTTTGGTGAAAAAACCTTATCAACCAAGATATTTCAATAAAATCTCTCTTGACTTTTTTCCCCTTCAAACAACCTCAAAAAAAAACCCTGAAAACACATAAATCAATCTTCAATTCTTTCATTTGGTAGTCGCACAAACAGAGAAAAATAAAAGAAATCAATATTAGAACAAAAAAGAGACGGAAAAAATTGAGTTTAGATGACGGTAGATAATAACCACTTTGATTGCTTCATTCAGGAGGAAAAACCACCACGATTGAAGATGAGACCTGGACAAAAGAACGAAAAATTCTCTAAGGAGACTGAATCATTGAAAGATGATAAACCCGAAACAATGATGAAAAGGGAAAAATTGATTTTTCGATTTTTTCCACTGTTAATCTAGAAAAAATACCATGATTGAAAGAGGACAAGACAATAGAACAAAAAAATCTCTAAAGAGACTGAATCAATGAAAGATTATAAAACCAATAAAATGATGGAAAGGGAAAACAATGTATATATATACAATATATTTCGATTTTTTCACTATGCATCTAGTCTTATTTAAGGGAAAATGAAAAAAAAATCTTGAGTTGAATATGAATTAAAGCATGATATTGCATTTCACTTTGATAGAAGCAAAGAAGTGAAGTACCAAAAAAAAAAAAAAAGCTAATTGATTTCAAGAAAAGCAAATCCAGATAAACCCGATCTAACTGATGTTTTGAAAAAACTCTTACCCCGTCATAATTGATTTTACCATCACCATTGTTGTACAGTTGTACTCCGCATTTCAAAAAAATGGGATTATATTAGGGTTTATGGAATTTTAAGCTAACCACGCACAAAAAAAATGTAACTGAATCAAATCCAAAACAATCAAACAAACCAAAAAACCCCTAAAAATCAAAGAAAAAACAATTTAGAACAACCAAAAAAAAATTGAGACCTCAATAAAACATCTCAAACTCAACTTTAATTTTCCTATATTTAAAAAAAACCAAAAAAATCGAACAAACCCTAAAAATAAATATAAAAAAAAAAAACAACTATATAACTTTCACAACAAAACCCCCAAAACAAAATCAAATGGGAAAAGCTTGAAACTCTAAAATAAAAATCAGATTCAAAACTCTAACTCAAACCCTAAAAAAAGTGCATTTGCCCCCTAGACTTCCATTTACAGGGGTTCAATCGCAGAAGATGTGACAAAAGTGGAAACAAAATCGAAACCCTAACTTCATAGAATTGAAGAAGATACATTTTTTTTCGAAAACAATAAGAGGCAGTGTGAAAATGGAAAAAATGGAAATAAAATCAGAACCATAGATCATGGAGATAGAAAAAATACCTCAGCATGAAGCTGCTTCAATGGTGCCCTTGGATCTCAGATTCGAAGCTAGAAGTAAGAGAGGCAACAGAGAGCATTGACAGCGAGCTGATGATGATGGTCAGAGATTGAAGATGATGAAGCAGAGAGAGAAGACCCCACGATGTTGAGCCGATGATGACGGTGATAGTGAAGCAGACGGAGATGAGAGGGTGAGGAGAAGGAAGAGAAATTGTAGGGTTCTTTTTTTTTGCTTGAGATTGATAAGGAAACGAAGTACGTAGTTGAAAAGGGAGGGGGCTGACGTGGATCACTCTGGATCCGTGGATTGAAGTAGAGCAACCTAGGCCATTGGATCGTCACTGTTCATTGATGAACAATAACGTTATCTCGTGCTTTTTAATATGTATGGATATGGAGATAAATTTCCTTGCAATTACCTCCTCCGCTTCATATTAATTGCAACAGTTTGATAAAAAAGCTCTCACATATTTGGTTAAAGTGTTGCAATTATTATGGAGCGGAGAAAGTATAATTATTCCTATATACTAGCTACCAGTGATTGAGGATCGAGCTACATCACACTTAACAACTGACAGATTGCGAGTTTAATTCAATTCTCACCAGGGGCGGACCCAGGATTTTTGGTGAGGTGTAGCACAGTTGACTTAGAAAAATTGAAGTGTGAAAATTTTATGTAGAAAAATAGACAATTTGCTATTAAATAAATTATTCACCATAATATATTTTGTATTATGATGATACTCTCGTATAGATAGTCTAGTCTAGTTTTTTTTTTTTAAAGGAAAGGTATACAGTTTTAAGTTAGGTTGCCTTTATTCCTCTCGAAGAAACAACCCGATATCGATTTGTCGGCATTTAAGAAAAAAGAAAACTTGGCATCCATATAAGAATCTATATCAACGTGCATAGGGGCCCAGTGCCCGAGATACGCTATATAATATGCGGACTGATTGGCTTCATGGTAGACATGAGTAGAGGCATAATCGCGGAAGTCACGGAGGATACTCCGAATGTCGTCCATCAAAAGCTGAATTTTCCAAGGGCAGAGATTCTGGTCTAGTTATATTACTTATATTATATACTAAGAGAAGTATAAAAAAGTATCTTAGATTTTAGGGAAAGTGGTTCAAATATTTTATATTTTTCAAATCCGTTTCCAATATATAAATAATAAAATATAAAATTACAAAGGTTAAATAATTTTAGTCAAGATTCTTCACATTACCAAAATAAAAATATAAAATTGGTAATGAGTATAAAATTAGAGAGGAAAAAAAGTTACTAATAAAATGTGGAGTCAAAGTTATTAAGTATATGAATGGGGGTAAAGGTAAATTCATTGAAGAAGAAATTTATTGAAGAAAGAGAACAGTATGAAAAGTCACTAAAGACATGCATAGGCCCGTTGAAATTTTCATCAAATTAAAACCATGTAAAAAAGTTGACTGTATCAATACTCGACCCTGCAATCCCCTGTGATTTGGCAGCTAAGGTTTGTGCGGAATCTCCACTGATCCAAAAATAACTTTGTGCTGTCTTTCTTGGGTATAATTATTTTATATTAAGTTCTAGGTGTCGCACGTGCTACAGGAGGTTATTGCTTGGGTCCGCCCCTGATTCTCACCAGCACAAATTCCTCAATAAATATAAGAGCAATGTCAACTCGATCGGTAATTTTGAGAGTAGTGTGCGTTGGGGGCCTAATAACCTTACCCGGAAAAAGAAAGAAAAAAATATATATATATATATATATAAATATATATAGGTTTGGGTTCCGGTGAGAAATTTCTTATGGTGAGAAATGTGAGAAGAGATAAATACATCAACTACAACCTAGAGGTATATTAATTAACAACTATAGGTACATTCAAAATATACTATAAATACATTGAGTAAAAATACGTTGATTTTATGCCATAGATACATTGACTCCAAACAATAGAAAGAGTAAGGAGGGAAAATCAACTTTAATCTTAGCCATTTATTTGTTGATCAAAGGGATATGGTTGCTTCTCACCCTTCTCACCAAAACTACATTTATAGGATCGTGTGAGAAAGGGAGATCTAAGGGTTGATGTTTGATCTTTATTTTTATATGGTATGTTCTAAGTTTTATATGACATGTTCTAAATTTTATATGACTAATTGATTATATGAGAGGATAACGGTTTAACAAATTCCAAATTTTAGTTGTTTTTTTATAAAACATAAATTTAAGTTTTTTTTTGATAAAAAAATAAATTTTAGTTTTTTGATAAAAAAAAAATAAATTTTAATTTTTTTTGGATAAAAAAATAATTTTTTTTATTTATCCCCTAACAAATAGGGTTAGTTACGTAAGTTTTTTTAGTTAAAAAAAAATCCATTAAATCCTAACCATTAGATCTTACTGAATCGACGCTCTAGATATATTCTCATATAAACAACCTTTCTCACCTAAAGAGGCTTTCTCACATGATCCTGACCCTATAGAAGTAGGTTCATGTGAGAAATGTAATTTTGGTGAGAAGCAATCACAACCCTTTGATCACCAAATGAAGGGCTAAGATTAAATTTGATTTTCCCTCCTTACTCCTTTGATAGTTTGGAGTCAATGTATATATGGTATAAAGTCAATGTATATATACATACAAATATATAAAAGTCAAATTAGGACAGTGTATGTATATGTATGTTACAACTTAGAAGAAGAAGTAAGATACATTTGGGAGAAAAAAACAAATGCATAGTTGATAATATAATAGGAATTGCTGAAATCGGACTTTTGAAAGCAAGGTTGTTGTTGTGTACATCTCATGTGCTTTAGATCGATGCTTCATTGACCTTTAGAATTATTAATTAGGACTCGCATCAAGACGTAAATGTGGTAATTAACCCTTATGGCCTTGTGTAAAAAGTTAAAACTGATTCAGAAATGTGTGTATATATATAACATACGAGTATATATATTATTAATTGTCACTAAATATTACTGTACGAGCTAAATAAATAAAGTTACCATAGATTATGAAAAGGTACCTCTTAATAAAACAAAATAGTGACTTTATTAAGGGTGACTTTTTACATATTCTTTTACACACTATAGATAGATGTAGTACGGAGTATATAAGAATATGTGAAACTGAAAACACATTTAATTAGTTAATTAGTTTATTGCACTGAAAACACATGTTGGTAACAGTGAAACTAGAGATTTGATAGGGGGCCGGGAGGGTATACAACTTTGAAAGTTTGTTCTACCATTAGTATCATGGATGTGTAGAATTGAGGTAGACAATAATGGGGTTGACGAAAAATAATTAATAATTTTCTGGAGGTTTATGAGAGGGGCCGGCTTTGGTATCATGTATGTTAAACTGTAATCAACTTTCTTTGCCTAGGATTTTGCATTAGTTAAATATTTTGGAAGAATAAAAAGAAAATAATTTCTAGGAAATGAAAATTTGTAACAATCTCTACATACATCAAATAATACATGAAAAAATATTTTAGTATGGTGTAACAACTAACCTACATCAAACATGTAACAACCTACCTCAAGAATACAAAAAAAATAAGAAAATTGTAACAACTAACCAAATATATATATATATACTTTGGTGTTTTACTTACTTATCAATGATTTCTTATACACAAATTCGTCATGTAGTATCAAATTATGAAAGAATGAACCATTTCGAAGTGAAAAATAATTATACCTGTGAAATAGTGAATAGCAATAAAAAGATAGCAGAGATGACCTGGTAGCATTTCCATATCATATAAAGTATTAATTATTAAATATACACATAATTTACCTAATAAATACTTACAACATTATATTCATTGATGTGAATGTCTTTCAATTCAATCTTCAATAGATAAATACTTGATGTTATATGCTACTCTATCAAAAATATAGTCAATATGTAACCCTAGGCGTAGCAAATTTAATTTGTACACATGATTAATTAGCCTACAAATCACTCCATAAATCCAACCAAAAGCTTTTTCAAATCATTGCATCAAAGTCAACGACTTTCCTTTGAAGACCATTATATTAGAAACTTTTATTCTACTGATTGAAGTCCACTGTTTCATCAAATAATAACTTTTGTCTATACATCTCTCCAACCTCTTGATCTATCCCATTAAAACAACTTCGCACCAACTTAACATGTTCCCTACTAGTTTAATTTACTCATATTTAAACTTTTTCATATATAATCATACATAATGATATATATATAATTTAACAATTTTAAATTTAATTTATTATTACACCATCAACCTAGCTAGCATTGCCATTTTCGAACGATAAATAATAAAAGGGAGAAATTTATCTTGTACATGATATGATATATACTCCTGTTCTCTAAGTTTGCTATATTTCTATTTTGGAAATCAAAGTTTAGAAAATTTTACTGCAAATTTTTAGTAATACACAATAAAATTATAATCATACAATATTTTGTTTTAAACATACTATACACTATCAAAATATCAATTTCAAATAATATATTATTAATTTCATGACAATATTGTTATGGTTCGTTTGATACTCGGTTATAAATGAAGGTAATGATCTGAGAATGAAATGTGTATAATGTTGCAAGGAAAATCTATATATATATATATTCTCATATATCATCATTTTCAAATAATATCTACTTATTACCTAATTTTCTTCATAAATCTCCATTCATTCTCACCCAATATCATCATCTTTTGATGGAAATGGTAATTAATCAATGTATTTTCCCTTACTAAATTATGCTACGTATATGTACTTAATAAATTTAGCAATCTTAGTGGGTCGTGATGGATGGATTGGAGTAATTTGTTAGTAAAGATTAACAAGCACAAACACAAAATTGAAAAGGTTTCCCTTACTAAATTATTCTACGTATCTTGTAGAATTTTTTAATACAAAAGTGATTTAGGTTGTAGAGAATAGGATTAGTATATAGTACTACTAATAGAGAAACAAAAAAGTCCAAAACTAAGTCCAAAATAGAAAACTCTAACCCTACATAACAGATACCATAAAAATAGATCGAGAATAAGAATTCTCAAATCATGAAACGAGAATAGGTGGGAGAAAAAAATCCATAAATCAAAAGTGCCAAGTGTTATTATTAGGTAAAGTAGATTTGTAATCAATTTGATATGTGAAGTATTAAAAGATATCCTCCAAAAGAGAATAAATCAAAATGCCCACCCAAAATGTAAAATCTAAATAAAGTCGTGATGATGGCAAAAATAAGTTATTTATCAACCTCCCATATAAGAGTTTAATTACTCTATCATCAAAGTTAATAAATTAAATTAACATAACAATGGCATCATCATTAGGGAAGCAAGTCTTAAAATTAATCAAATTCGTTTTTATATTAACCCCACTTGATTATAATTCAATTGATAAGCCTTGGTCAAGGTAGCTGTAGATGATCAATTTGATTAATCCATGTATTTGGAGGCTAGTATATATAACTCAGCATTAATATATATATATATATATTGCTGATTACATATTACAGGCGTGCTTTAATTTGCTTAAGGTAATGTTATATGTCTATTCTCTTTGGTATAGCTCTTGTCATCAAGGGGATCGAGTAAACGATATGATGTTAATTGATCACTGAAATAATTATATTTTTTCTTGGATACAATATAATACCTTAGCTTATAACCTAATGGTGACAAAATCGTATACATCTAGATTTGAAAGTAAATATATTATTGTAATTAGGAAAATTTGACACAAAGATAAGATTAGAACCTTAACTATATAAAGATGGTACTACCAGTCTACCAGCATGACGTGTTTGTATTGTACAGTGCTCCAATTTTGAAAAGTCGGCCAAAGCATTGGCCCAATCCACGTGCCTTTGTGCAACTCCTGCCTAGGCTAAATTTTAAAAAATTTAATGTGTTTTATGGTGCCTATAGTGTTGCAATGGGTCATATCGTGTAGTGTTTTGAAATTATAAAGCATGTGTGGGTCGCACTCACAGCTTGACAGGAACAATAGTACACCATGTTGTGCCCGTGTTTATTTTGTGTTGTCCGTGCCATATTGCCATGCTTTTGTCCAGGCCGTCCTAATGCCATCTTTAAATTTAAATTTGAAAAGAAAATATTATTTTAAGTAAAACTCTGACTTCTTGCTATAATTGAGTTTACTTGAAAAAACAAATTAAAGACTCTTCTCCTCTTCAAATCAATATGTAAATCAGTTTGTGCTTAGTTATTTGATGTTAATGTTTGGATTTTTTTTAATTGCAAGTATATTTATTTACGTAATCTAAGACATTGATCTTCATTATTTGCAAAAATAAGCTAATTAAGATTGTTTGTGCCTCATCTTAAAGTTAAAGATCAAACAAGGCGAGAAGGAAATAGTTACCAATTCAATAAATATATAGAGATCGGACAAGTTTCATTGGTGTCAATGAAGAATAGTTTAAGAATATACTATATAAAATTGTTTTTAATTTTTTGCTAAACATAATTAAAGTTATAAATGGTCAAAGAAGTATATTAACACACGTGTAAAGTTAAAATAGAAACAATAACAGAAAAGGTAGGAACATAGCATACCTAGCAACGCATGTTCTGTGTGGCCGGACACAAAATTTATTAGAGAGCCTTAACAGTAACCTACTATTGTGTCTAATTCACTGTACTAATAAAATCAATTAGTCTTTAAATAAAGTCTTATTTTTCCATTTAAGTTGCTTTCTTTTGGTTATTCAGATCATTGTCTAATGTTGTAACTAACTCGTAGATGAGAATTTGTACACACCTAAAGGTCTAAAAAGCAATTCAAGTAATTACACAAGTGTTATTGATTATTTTGGATCTTGGGTATCACTCAAAACTCGAACCAATTTTGATCAAAGTTGGCCTTCGCACTTGATGTATATTTTTTTTAAAAAAAAATTGAAAAATTACGGCTTCGAAAATTACAGAAGTAAAACAAATTAAATAAACTAGGCTTAGGCATATATGAAAGCCAGTAGCTACAAATCTGTTACATTCTCACCCATCAAATTAACCATAATACAATAATTGTTCAAACTCCTCCACAAAACTTCCTACTTTAGGTCAAGGAATCTGATCACAAAAAGAATGCCATTAAACGAAACTGGGCTAATAGAGGCCAATACCGTAAATATCAAAACCGCTCTAACTACATGAAGTGTGTTTTAATTCAAGTTAACAAGTCCCTTGTTAACATACGACCGATTTTATCTACTCCATTCATAATCCACTGATGATGATCTTGTGTTTGGACCGTTGGCACGGTTACTTTCATCTGGTTTTATGGAATCGGCAAATACATGCCAACCTATAAGGTATGGCAAGATAAACTGTACATTCAAAAACATTCAGATTAACAAAACAGCTAGAAGCTTAACCGGTGATTTTAACACGCATTCAAAAGGGAGCAAAGCATCTGAAAATCAAAATATGCTGAATTGAGAGATATAATCTTACATTAAATGCTGAGACGAGAACTGCAAACTCCGCTTTAGAGACAGGTATATAGACACTCTCGTCCAAGTTCAGAAGCTTGTTTTGAACACCTGAATGACGTCACAGCAAAATTAGGGAAGACAATACAAACCAATTTCTACACTAGAATTATTATTTTTACTTTACTATATATAATCAAGGTGAGAACTAGCAACTATACCCCAAAATAATGACATGTTTACGTATTAATGCCATAATAGAAAGAGAGACATCATGGGAAAGCAAAACATGCAAACCGTCTTGTGTTCTTGTATGCCAGAGTGCATAAGAAAGCAACAAGACGATTTCGGCTCTTTTGGGATACAAGTTTTAGGATTTGGGCTCAACTTGAGTTTGAATAAAAAGTACATTCTGCTAATTCCTTCGATAATAATAATAAGAGCTTATCTGCATGTATAAGGAGAAGGTGATTGCTACCCTGGAATTGATGACAGACCCAAATGATACTTCAACTAACATGGACCTATATTTAAACAACACCCAGAATCCTACAAATCTTATAAAAAGTACCAAAAAGGAACAGAAGATCCGAATATTGATTTTTTTTTTCTAACCATACTATATATATAGACCATTTATGGATTTACCAAAGGCTAGTATGTGGTGCAAACATAGATAAATATTATGTAGTTAGGTTCACTGAGCCGGTATAACACATTTAGCGGTATAGGCTTGAAAGATCAAAAGACAATGAAAAAAAAAAACACATGAAATGGTTCGCACAGTGGAATAGTACATGAGAAGAACTGTGTCAGAAAGCCAAATCACCCTAATATATAGTTCAAACCTATTTCAGATTTTCAGTCCATCCCAGAAGATTCATCATTCATGTCTTTTAACCAAAGAGATTGAAGAAGTAGGGTGAAAGAGCACAGAGATAAAGAGGGCCAAACGAAGCACAGAGTATACATTTATTACAGAGGGTTCAGGAGAAGGAGATTACTCAGATTGAAAAAGTATCCAGAGCCGTCTGGAAGCGGCTCTACTTTCAATACCTTCCTTACTTTGCCTTCATCACTGCATTAAAGGAAAATGAAAAAAACTATTAAAGCGTCCTGCATTAATCATGAACATGACCAGCAGAATAGGAAATTGCACATCTATATTGGTGGCAACTGGCAGGCTGCCACTTTGCTGAAAAGGATGGTGTGCTAACATAATAACTTGTCAACACCACCTTGTAACCAAACAAACAAACAAAAAATACAAATAAAGGAGAAACCAGAATCATTATCCAGGTGAGTTGGGAGCAGGAAGCAGCTGACACAATTACACAAAGTATTTTTACAGATTTCTAAAGAGAGTCGAAAATCAAAAAATGTGAACCACATCACATGGTATCGAAACTTGAAAGTTTCAGGCAATTCTGATTCCAGTACACAAGCTTCGTCCACAATTATCCAACTTACAGGCAATACCTAACAATTATCCAACTTACAGGCAATACCTAACAATTATCCAACTTAACGGCAAGACCTAACAATTATCCAACTTCATGGTTTTCTCCACTGACAAATTTTCAAGAGTCTTCACCTTTGTTCTTTGACGATGACAAATTTGAACCCATTGCAAGAGAAGACTGAAAATTCATACTCATACAAATACCCAAATGGTGCACCCAAATTTAACCCACTGGAAGACATAAAACCTTCACCCATCTGTTTGAATATAGAAAATGCAAGCAGAATTTTATTAAATTTCATAACTCCTTCACCAAAAAAGTACTTTATGTATCAAAACAACCTAGCAGTTCCAGAAGCTTTAGTTTGTTCATGGCTGGTCTTCACACAATATATGCTGGATCCCAGTATCTCACCACCAACAAATGGAGTTGGAACAGCCAGCATATTCAGCCATTGCCAGCAACTTAAACAAAGTAATGTTCAACCAAAAAACATCTACTTTACCTTTAGACCTCAATAATTGTTCTCACGTCAATCTTTTGTGCAAGCTTTGACATACAATAAAAAACAATACCAAAGACATACTCCCAAAAGCTAGGTTTGGCTGCACTGACCAAATGTCTATTGCCATATGCCCTTACATCCCCTTCCATCTAGTGGCATTGGCTCCTAAAACTCGTTTTCTTCTAGTCACTAAAGGCAAGTTCCTCCATAGTCCATAAGCAAAATCATTATTGATTGGGATTTGGGAAAACAAACCTCTTCATTGTGCTCATCTGCTAAGCATTTCTAAAGCTCCACCAAATCTACAATATTCTACCTTCCCTTTAAACAGCACCATAGGAGCAACAGACATTATTCTCTATTTACATGGTATCCCTCACAAAAATACCCCCTCCAGTTTACACAGCTCAGCTAGGATTTTCTAAAGACGATCCCTTAGACAAGTATCAATCAAATGAGGATTATAAACTATTCAAAACTTAAGTTGTTCTTTACTGCAAAGATGCATAGATATGCTAATCAGTTTTGTACTCTGACATGTCAATGCAGCAAAACCCCTTAGATTGCAGTATGATATAGCATATGTATCATATGAGATAGATAAGCAGATGCCAGCACTTCAATTCTTCTCATCAGACAAACGTGACTAAGCCGTTAAGCACACATGCAAGTTTAGTAAAATTCAAATACATGGTTTTTCATGAAAAATAAGAATCAAATTCTGTAAAAATGATGTACCTTTTTCCTTTGTTTGGATCGTGAAAAAATTCACAGGAATCCTTTGAACCAAGGCTCACTAGACTTCCGATTTCAGACACTGAAAGGGAAAACACCTGCAAGGGCAGTAAGCTTCAGTATGTTATAAACATGAAAGTTTGTCAAGCACACATGTTAAGTATATCACAAACTGCCAATGAGATATCATGTGCTTCTAAATTGACTCTTTGCACCTCAGAGGCTCAGACATCATGTCATTAGATAGTAACTATCTACTGTCACTAAAAAAGAATCTCTGCCTCTCCAAGCTAAAGCTGAGCATGGATTTTTACTTAAATAAGTGATACTTGGCCTTCCTTAACCATCTTTATTATATCATTCCCAGTCTTTCTTTCTTTTTTTTTTTTTTTTGCCTTTCAGAGAAGCTATACAGAGCACCTATATTACTTGGTCTGAAGCAATTGAATAAGCTATACGAAAAAATAAAGTTCGATAGAACAGGCTAGTATTACATACTACATAGTTCCCTAAAGTCCCTGCGAATTGCAAACCGAAAAAAGCAAATTATGGTTGGTTTGGGCTATCTTGGCCCATTTTGGGTGAACCGCGAATTATAGAAGCAAACTATGTGTGCATGTAATACTGGAACTGGCATTTGCAGGCATTCTCTTACATTACATAAGGACATGCACTCAAACAAATAGAAGCCACTAAATTATCTAATATGATCCCCCTTGCACACGACAGTTCACAAATTATTCTTCATTGACCATAATTGATATGATCCCCTTGCACACAATGGTTCACAAATTATTCTTCAATCTTCATAGACCATAATTGATATGAACTCCTAGAAACTGATTATTAGACATGAATCTTCACAAAATCATCATCCTAGAATACTACATGTATCATCTCACCTGCTTTCTACTCCAATCATACTGACGAACACCAGCTGCAGGAGCAAATTGAAGCAATATGTAACCATCCCTTGAAAGTTTAAATGCACCTGACTGTAAATAAAACACTTGAGTTTAACACCAATATTCTATAAGGAAACAAAATGAACAAACAGTACAACAACGAGAACAATTAAAGTTCATGGCGTAGCATACATCCAATGGCAAAAACTCAGGAGCCTTCGGCTCTACGGTAAGAGCAGCTTTCCCCTTATATATGGAATGACCCACAAAAACCCTAGGTGGAACACCTACACCTACAATTCGAAAACAAAACCACAATAATCAATATTAGAAGCCAATATATCATGTGTTCAATTACCAAAAAATTACATTTCCAAAACACCATTAGCATAACACAACAATAATCATGACTAACTGAAAGGGTAAAAAAAATCATAAATTTGAAAGATTCAACAAGTGAAGAGTAGCAATACCCAATTCAGATAACAAGTAAACCATACAATTTGCAATCAACTTTTCCACTTGAAAGTTGAAACTACTAACATGCTATTATATAACACTCAACAGATAAGAAAACAAGGAGAAAAACACTCAACAGTTGCAGAAAAAAAAAATTCAATTGGCAACAAGTTAGAATGGTGCTTGGAAATTCTCACATGGAATAATCCCTGATTCTAATGAAAACATACACTGCTCAAATTCCAACCAGTATTGCTTAAAGAAACTACTTAAAATTCAATTAAATTAGCAAAGAATTACCTGGAGGAGGAGGAGGATTAGGGGAGTAAGAGGAAGAGAACTTAGGAGGAGACTGCTCAAAGTATTCTGAAGACTGGCGACATTTTACAGAAAGCAAAAGCTTTAATGAGGAAGTACGAGAAACCAAGTTATTGGTTAGCTTAAATTGGGTA
The DNA here is from genome assembly GCA_951394345.1 of Salicornia ramosissima. Classification (NCBI taxonomy): domain Eukaryota; kingdom Viridiplantae; phylum Streptophyta; class Magnoliopsida; order Caryophyllales; family Amaranthaceae; genus Salicornia; species Salicornia ramosissima. Next base: position 51,041,194 of record OX596240.1, on the reverse strand, counting down.
GCAATGGAATTAAGCGAGGAGATAGAGGGGTAAGGTAAAGACGATGGTCCATGGTTATGGAGTTGAGTTTTGATTGAGAAATGGGAAGAAGAAGATAGGAGTTGCTGCACCATTTTTCTTTTTCTTTTTTTAATTGGGGTTTCCCTCCTTTCTGTGTGTTTCTGTCTCTTGCAGTCTCTCTTTGTTGAAATTTAAATCATGCATCAATACATCTGCACGCCCCGTGTCTGAAACTCTAAATGGGTTCAACAATTGAACCCATGAAACCAAATGGCTCATCCAACTGAAGCCATCAAGGACCATGGTTCACTCACATTTGTTCACCAATGTAAGGGCAAAAAAAGGTTAACTAGTCAATCCTATGAAACTCAAATGGGCAAATTAAATTCCAAATGAGCAAATCATATTGCCAACAATTATGCTAGGGTAGGGTTGTTCTTACCAAATAAATGAAATTCCAAATGGGTTAAACACTTAACTAGTCAATCACATGAAATTCAAATGGGCAAATGGATCATCCAATTGAAGCCTTGAAGGGTCGTGGTTCACAAAAGTTAAACATTTAAATTTGCTTCTACAACGGTCTCTCAAAAAATGACCGTAATACCATATTAAATCATGACCCTCCAAATTATTTTATTTTACCTTTTTTTTTAAAACCATTTTTCTAATTATTAGATTATCCAAAATTCCATAATTAATTTTAAAATTCATTTTATAATATTTTCCATTAATTAAATTTTTAAAAAAATATTTAAAATTTTTATGATAAATTCCAAAATTAATTACTATTTTCAGGAAAATTAAAAATAAGGAAAATTTGTCAGAAAAGACCTTATAAAACATTCTATTTGTAAGAAAAGACCTTATAAAAAATTTGTTGTGAATAGGGACCTAAAACAAAAAAAAAAGTTGCAAGGAGGGACCTTACCTCTATTTTCCGACGTTGACTGTGAATTTCCGGCGTTGACTCACTATTTCCCTCTAATTTTTGACGAATCCTTTCTTCTCTATTTAACATTTCCTTTTCTTTTCACTATAAATTCATTTTTCCTCCACTCCCCCTCCATTTTCCGTCCTAAATTCATCTATATAAACACTTCTGTCTAACATCTAAAATTCTCTCCTTCTGAATTTGGGTTTCCTCATCTCTTACCCCCTTAAATACGAAAGGATTCGTGCAAAAAAGGAGGGAAATAGTGAGTCAACGCCGGAAATTCACAATCAACATCAGAAAATAGAGGTAAGGTCCCTCTTTGCAACTTTTTTTTTGTTTTAGGTCCCTGCTCACAACAAATTTTTTATAAGGTCTTTTCTCACAAAATAAATGTTTTAAAAAGTCTTTTCTGACAAAATTTCCTAAAAATAAAGAATATTGATCCAGAATCAATTACGTTAAATATTTGCTAAATTCTGGAAAAGTAAAATCAATCTTCATCCAAGAACAATTATTAAATTCTGGAAAGAAAAAAAAATCGATCTTGGATGAAGATCGATTTTTACTTTTCCAATATTAAGCAAATATTTAACTTAATTAATTCTAAATCAATCTTCTTTATTTTTAGTTTTCCAAAAATTAATAATTGAATTTGGAATTTATCAAAAAAAAATTTAATTTTTTTTAAATTTTAATTAATGGGAAAAAATAGAAAATGAATTATGGAATTTTGGAAAATCTAATAATTAGAATTATAGGTAAAAAAAAACGTAAAATAAATGATTTTGGAGGGCTAGAATTTTTCCATAAAGGCGGTCATTTTAAAGAATGACCGCTATAGAAAAATTGGTTTTTTTGCCAAAAAAAAAAAGTTGAACGCCTTTTGGATTGCTATGGACAAAGGAGGAAAAATAAAGAAATTAATAATTAAAAAGACGCCGTTGCCGGGGATCGAACCCGGGTCACCCGCGTGACAGGCGGGAATACTTACCACTATACTACAACGACCTTGTTGTTTACAAGAAGGTAGCATTTACTGTTTTTATTTATTTTAAATCAGTAGATAATGAGCGAAAACAGGCGGATCAATTCAGAGAACGGGGTTTTGAGCCCGACATGAATCGAACACGCAACCTTCTGATCTGGAGTCAGACGCGCTACCATTGCGCCACTGATCCCTTTTGTTAGTTTATTGCTGTGAATTTATTATTTAAACTTAGATTTGTATTAACATGAAATTTCCAAATAGGTAAGTTTCATAATACTATTCATTATAGAATTAAATTATTTAACTATTTCTGTAAAATATGCAAATAAAATCATAAGATATAATCGGAAATAAGTAATAAAGTCGGTGAACTAAACAGTCTTAGTAACGTAGATGCTATGCCGTCCATCCAAACCCGATTCATCCCCGTATTAGGGACGATTTGGATTCTTCATGTTATAATTGGCCGTACCAATTAACATTATTTTTTAGATTTGGCAATATCAGTCCCCGTATTCGTTTCCGACCCGTTCCCGACTCAGTGCAACCTAACGTAGATGCAAGGTAAAATTTACATATATTTATACAATATATAATATTCCTCATATTACATTCGGGTAGGACAAGATAAATACGAAGTACTACAATTTTCCAAAGACATGAGTAGTCTCTATAAAGAGGAAAACAAAACCCAATTGATTTGAGAAAAAAAAATGCAGTGAAACTCGACCTTCAAATTGTAGATTGATAACCAGAGAGTCACAGACACAGTCAGTGTCACACTGCCTTCTGCTCTCTTTCAGCACAAGTCCTTAGGTTGTCGCCAATTACACCACAAATCCTACAATGATGAGGCCTTCTAGCTCTTTGGCTAACTGCAGCATTCAAATCTGGTTCATCAGTAGAATACCGAGAACAGGTCCTCATATTGTGCCCTGTTTTTCCACAAACACTGCACCGATGAGGGTTCTTTCGAACACTTCTCTCAGCATCCTCGAGAGAGCTTTTTCTTTGGGGAGTAGCATTCTGTGACTGTACTTCGGCTTTCAGAGAACAAGTCCTGCGATTATGCCCAGCTTTTCCACAAACTCCGCAATGGTATTCCCTTTCAGTATTCAAATTCAGCTCTTTATTAGACTGCTGAGGACAAGTTATCTTATTGTGTCCACTTTTTCCACATACACTGCAATGATGATGGTGCTTTGAGACGTACCCACTTGAATCTTTGAGAGAGCCTCCATTTTCAGTCACAACATTTTGCGACTGACTCTCGGTTTTGAGAGCACAAGTCCTACGGTTATGGCCAACATTGCCACAAGCGCTGCAATGGTATTCCCTTAGGATTCTCTTTTTCGGCTTACTTACTCTTGGCTTTTGACAAGTTCTTCTATTATGTCCCTTCTCCCCACACAAGCCACATTTGAATCTTCTATCAGTGCTCTCTCCACGTTCAGGGCAGTAATAACTCCTGTGCCCTTCTTGTCCACAGTTTTTGCAGAAGAATCTAATCCCTGCATGTTACAATTTACCAAAGGATGTCATCAACTTTGGGTGTTTAGGAAGCTAATAACGCATGATGTACCCAAAATTTCGATGCTGATCAGCTTGGTGAAAAACTCATAGGTTATAGACATGATTGTTTCAATGTACTACAGTGAAGGGTGTGATCATTTTTGAGTCTTTGACCCCTTTTTAACAGTCTTGGGACAATTCATGAAGTACCCAAAATTTCAATGTATATCAACTAGGTGAAAACCTCATAGCTAAAGGACGTGATTGTTTCAGTGGTAGACTGGTAGTATGACAGGTAAGGTCAGTTCAGGATTATGAGTCCTATTGTGTTTGGTTTTAAATAAACCATTTTTTATCAATTGTGCTTGATTTTCTACAGAAATCAGCTTTCAATTTTTAATTCTCCTTCGCTTGATTTCATATCAGAGTATTTAGAAAGAAATGGAGGAATATGAAGGAGAGGGGATGAGGAGGAGGAGAAAAGCTAAGGGAGAAAACAATCTACATGTCTAAAACCAAAAAAATTTACTCCCACTCCATAACAAACTAACAAATATGGAACCCATTTTCCTTTTAATCAAACAGCCTACATGACACGTTGAGTTAGGGGCGTTCAATTGAATTTTGGTTAATGCAAACAATTACCACTAGTGTTCTCGGACCAAATAACCATACAACAGTTATTGTTCTGATCCACTGAAATACAAATTTGCTATAAGCCTATAATCAAACCAACCTTTCATAGAAATGCTTCTCTTCTGGCGATTTTCAGGATCACTAAAGAACTTTTTCAGGGTTTCAGAAGTCTGTTTCCTTGAAGCATCTGTCCCTTTAGTTTTCTGCAAGTGAACAGAAAATGCATCTATAAACATACATTGTACTGCATGATATACATTATATATGTAAGGCATTTGGATAAGATAAATCCCAAAAAAAAAAAAAAATGCCCCACACCAGTTATAGTTTATTGCAATCAAATATACATTATATATGTATAATATAGAGCTATGTTTCATAAACATGTTTTTACATGATGTATATAGTTGAAGATTAAAGGGAACAACCATACACTTCAACATAGCAAAAGAATTTGGATAGAGTAATATACTTGTATGTATCATAGTAGACTTTTTCAAAAAGTATGACTGTGTAACAAAAAAAATTACCGTTTTAACATCCGAGTTGTGAGCCAGAAGTAACTAGGCATAGATGTTTCGAGAATAATACAGACCTTGTTTGCCAAAAAGTCGTAAATTATGAGAATAAATATTAGTAACACTCGGGAATTTTTCACGCGCATGCCCATGAAGATGCATGATTGCGTATACACTAAGCACAATACTATAGGGATTAAAGAAATCAAGGGAGAAACATGATAATATATAAATTACATATCCATTAAAACATTATTATATCTTCAATTTTGTGAACCTTTCTTTCAAATGAGACAGTACACATGTATGATGTTTCATTGTCTCCAGTGGCGGACCCAGGATTTCGAAATTGGGGGGACGGAATGTAAATTTTCAAGTATTCGGATAATAATAAGGCACTTGAATACAAAAACATTTATTAAAGCACATAAAATTTTCAATACTTAAATTTTACATTCTAAAATCCAAATAATTGAAATTCTTAAATCCACATGATATTTTTAAAATAGGAAAGGTTGATTTTTTTTATACTCCCACCTTTTGATAGCCTGCCCAAAATATTATATTCTATTGTATTATTTTTTTTTTCCAACATACTCCTACATATGCATAAAAATGATAAAATAGGTCATTTTACTTGCAACACCATGATCAGATAAAACATGTGTTTTCCTCATAAACCATATCTAATTAGTTCAACTATAAGGCTATATGATAGGTTTTGGGTCTGGTGTTAAAATTCACCTAATACACAACCTAAATTCTATTAAAACTGACTTATTTACAATGGGAAAAATTATTTACGACCCCCTTCTACTACATTATTTACGATCCCCCTTTTACTACAACGAGGTCACATTTTCATGACGGGAATTCCCTTCGTAAATAACATATTTTCTAGCAGTGTAATCAATCAAGAAAAGTAAACTATTCAAGTTAAATACATTACAAAAAGGAGAAAATTGTACAAAAAAAAAAATTAAAAAAGCAGCAATTGCTAATTACTGTACAGTACCCATGGGTTAGGACTAAAAGAAGCAATTGCTAATTGCTAGACAATACCCATGGGCCAGGACTACTGGACTAGATGATGGCATGCGTTTAAATTTAAAAAGGGAAAAAGGAATTGAATGAGGTTACTAGGATTCGTACACGGATTCCAGGCGAAATTAGTACCCAATTCTACCGCTAGGCTGCTTATTCTCGCTTGTTTTCATTTACACGCAAATACTATTTATCCCAATTTTGTTTATATTCGGTTTATAATTGTAAAAAGTGGGGGGACAGTGGTCCCCCCTTGTTCCAACGTGGGTCCGCCACTAATTGTCTCATTTACACGTTTTCATAGCCAGTTTTTTGTATGATTCTAGTTACTAAGTATGTAATATCAACATGAAAGAAATTTTAACACTTGTATAAATAGAAACCTTAATTGCAGCTACTCTTTGTGCATGAAGAGCAGGATCACGATGGATTATCTTCATCCTTTTGCTGAACAGTCCTGTTTTTGCATTCAGAGTCTGCAGTCATTCAACTAAAAGTACAAGATTATAACGAAAAATATTAAATCAAACTCTACAAGCATTTAGCCTTCCCCCAAGTCAGCTCAAACTAAAAATAAATTAGAAATAAGGATGATGACACTTTCAAAATAGACAGCAATAACACATTAACATGTAACTAACTTTTAAGGAGCGACTGATTTTCATCCCAACTTCTGGAGGAGTTGATCGATAGACTCGTTTTGATTTCTTCCTAGCATCTAGCCTTAACTCCATATTATCAACTTCATCATCTTCTTTGACTTTGAGCGGAGAACTGAAAATTGTATGAACAGTGGCATTGAGAAGCATAGTTGAGCATCTCAATCACAAGATTGCAACATACAAACAAAGGAAATGTACTATAGAAGCAATTATAAATAAGAATGGCTGTAATCAAAATGAAAATCTTGAAGAACATATAAAAGCAAAGTTGAAAGTTACATGGAACGTGCTTTTTCCCAAGGGATTTCATCAATCAACTCTTCCCAGATGACACATTCTCCTGAGCATTGTTGGCAAGTCATTATTCCCTGCAGTATAGTGAGCAGCAACTAAACAATGAAGATATATTTCTTTTGATAATTTGGTGTACTTTGTATAATGAAGCAAGCATTAGATAAAGGATAATCTATGAAACATACTTTACTAACACCATAACTACCATAAAGGCTTAAGCAAATTACACACGTAAAGTGAAAATAGCATGTGTACCTTCCCACTGCAAAGTGAACAATCTTGTCTAGACCGCTCTATTCCACACTCTGTACATGGAGTATATCCCCTTCCCCGACAACTTGGACAGGGAAGTTCTTTAATATACTGTCCATTGGGCCCAAACCATGACCTAGGTTCGAGCACATCAGATTTCACATCCCTGAAACCAATTAAAGACACTCTGTCACACAATATCATTTCAAAACTTAAAGATGGTAGATTAGTAGTGGCGTCAGAGGAGATTTTTACCATGCTGAGCCACTAACAAGTGGCAACCAATAATACTAGGAGATTAGGACAATACTTGTTAATTGCTAATTGCGGCAAGCCTCAATTAAGAAGCATAATTTAAATCATCTTTAACATGTAGCGTTTGGAAATGGATTATTGGTAAGCATTAAAGCTCAGCAGTTCAACATAGCACTATAGCAGATTTTGCACTAATCTTTATCAATTGCATTGAAGAACAATTACACATGTGAAGGCAATGTTGGTTCAATATCCTTCATTTGTTACTTATAATCCTTTGCAGATTATTTCGTACTCCCTCTGCTTCAATAAGTTGGTTACTATGCACTTGTTAAACATTAATATCTTAAACTATACTTTCAGATGAATCCAACCATATCACACATGAATATGTATTTTTTATATATAATAAAGATATTTTACTTTTAAAATTCTCTCACCTTGTATACAATACTCCAAACATAACTAACTTAATGAAACAGAGGGAGTAGATGATAATAAATGGTGGTAATAGTCATAATGAATCTATATGCATGCTTGAATGGAAACCATCATAAATCTACAAATTAAAGATACCGTCAACCCATAATATACTTAACAATGTTATATTCTAATGAGTCGCCTCACTAACTTCCCTATAAACGTTATTACAACTAAGCAATTTTGGCATTGTTATTTTTTAAGTTTTAACAATAGAAAATGGAAACATCATCAACCCAATTTTTTTTCTCAAGAATTTTTTGATTGAATGCAAATTTGTAACGACATTTCTCAATTCTCAACAATCAACCTGAAGTAATACAAATACAATGCACAAACATTCCAAAATCAATATACAGAAAAAGAAAAAGGAATGAAAGTAACCTTGGTGGCATATCCACATAGAGACCAAAAAGCTCCTCTGAAGAATTGTACCCTAGCTGCAAAATTTGAAACACAGAAAGCAAATTAAACCCTGAAATTCAAAAATTGTGGCAAAAAATTAATAGAAAAAATGAACAAAAAGATGAAAGGTGGGGTGCCTGATTCTGGTTTGGAGTTGATGAAGGAGACTCATCTTTGGAGAACGAACTGCTAATGTGACAAAAATGAGTAGTAATAATTTTAAGCTTGTTTGAGTTTGAGGGATGATGATGATAAAGAAGCTTGGTGTCATGCTTCCATGGAGGTACAAGAATTACTTGCAGGCTTGAGCAGACTGACAACATCGTTCATCTCAGAGAATGGAACAAAAATCTAGTCATGTTAAGAGATTGAATTCATCGAAATTTTCTCCTCACTTGAGAGGGTAACGAGTGGATAGCAAAGTAACACATTTTTCTCCTCACAAAAATCCTCGCCGTTTAATTTTGGTAATGAATTATGGTAATTGTAATAAATTTAAAATGCAATTTTATTAATCTTATAGTCTTTATGGAAAACATATTTTCTTTTCCAAACTTAAATTTTCTTATTATTATTTTTTTTAGGATAATGTGTGGGATATTAGGCCTTTGAACCAGCCCTACTGCAGGTCACCCGGTCCAATTTTAGCCAACGCACACATTTGTAAGGGGGATAATGTTGGTGTGCTTCAAAGATGTGTTTGTTTCTTAGGGTGCGTTCTCTTCAACTTATTAGACCTGAACTTATCTGAACTTATCAGACCTGATTTAACTTATTAGACCTTATTTAACTTATTAGACCTTATTGGAACTTATTAGACCTTATTGGAACTAATTAGGCCTTATTGGACCTTATTAGGCCTTATTGGACCTTATTAGACCTTATTGGAACTTATTAGACCTTATTGGAACTTATTAGACCTTATTGTAACTTATTAGGCCTTATTAAGCCTTATTGGAACTTATTCGGCCTTATTAGACCTTATTAGAACTTATTAGACCTTATTGTAACTTATTAGGCCTTATTGGACCTTATTAGACCTTATTGGAACTTATTAGGCCTTATTAGACCTTATTGGAACTTATTAGACCTTATTGGAACTTATTAAACCTGATTGAAACTTATTGGAACGTATTTTATATGATTGAATAAAATAAATTAATTATAATAATAATAATAATAATGATAATATTCTATACATTTGAACCTATGTTTTTTTTATTGTTGAATTAGGTTCAATAAGATAATAATAATTAGTATATCTTTTTTCAAACTCATTATTAATTAATATTATCAATTCCAATAACAATTTATCTACATATTTAATTTTTCTTAATTCACTTGTAGTAAAATTAACAAACTAGAACGGATTGAATAATAATAATATGGAGGATGGGTAAAGTTTAATTTGGAACAAAATTAAATAAAACCCAAAATAAAAAATAAATTTTATTTTATAATATAAAAAAATAGTTTAATTCAATCTAACTCTGATTGGTTTCTCTAAAAAAAATTATAAAACAAGAATGATAAAATAAAATTGGTTTATGTTGTGTAAGAGTGCTTTAAGTTAATTATTAATTTAATTAATTTTATTTGCTCAATAATTAAAAACAATAATCTAGACCTGATTTGAACTTATTAGACCTGATTGGAACTTATTAGAACTTATTAGACCTGATTGGAACTTATTAAACCTTATTGGAACTTATTAAACCTTATTGGAACTTATTAGACCTTATTGGAACTTATTGCAACTTATTAGACCTTATTGGAACTTATTAGAACTTATTGGACCTTATTGCAACTTATTAGACCTTATTGAACTTATTAGACCTGATATAACTTATTGGAACTTATCTGAACTTATTAAACCTGAAACTTATTTTTTTAAGGTGAAGAGAACGCACCCTTAGTTATTAAAACATTGTATTGAGTAGATTTTTAATTAGTAAAAATTAGGTACCATTAATTAGAAGTCAGTATTTTTTTCTATTTAATGTATCTTTTGTAAGTTGATTTCAGAATGGAAAATATTAAGTATGATGTTTGAGTTTTAGACCCCGTGCCTAGAATTCTGAAGCCCTAACCATTGGGCTATGACTTCATTCTCTATTATTTTTTATTCTATTACTATTCATTATCATGGAAAAGGCTGGTACGGTATTATATGAGAATGAATATTTGTGAAAAAATAGATAATTTGGTGTTAAACTAACACCACCATGAGAATGAATGTTGATTTCCCTTTCAATTCAATTCTCATTACCATCATTTATGACCGAATACTAAACGGACCATTAAGGGATTGTTCATTTTCAAGACAAGGGGACAAACCACAACGGCGAGCACGACACAAATTGCGAGTTATTTGGGCTTGATTCAGTTAATACTCGGTTAAATCTTGATTCAAGTAAGTTCGACTCGAATTCGCAGTTGACTAAGGTTTGTAACGAGTCTAGTCGTGCAACACATTATTTGACTTGAAAAACTCGTGAGAAGTTCAATATATTAAATTTCATATAATATCACACTAACATGACTTAATTATTAAGTGTATGTTCTCTTCAACTTATTTGTACTCATCTGAAGTGATTTAAACTTACCGGAGCTTATTGATACTTACTTATTTATACTTAATACTTACATGTATTTATTGATAGTTATTGGTCTTTGTTTCGGCCCGCACACAAGAGCAAGCCATTAACTAAAAAAGGTTATTATTGATAATTTCCTATAGCTGAGAAAAGTTAGCAGTTTGGCACGACTCGTTAACCTGTCATGAAATCGACCCATTAATGGAATTGAATACTCCCTCCGTCCCAAAAAAACTACTCCATAAGGGTTTGGGTGAGATTTTTTTTGGGACCCACTTTTTGTGAAAAATAAGGGTAAAAGTGTAAAGTTGTAGGTAAAAATAGATAAGAAATAGTGGGTATTAAGTGTTAAGTAAGGTATAAATGTAAAATTGTAGGTGGGTCACTTGCCAAAAAAAGAAATTGAGCATTTATTTTATGACGGATGAAAAAGGAAAGTGGAACATTTATTTTGGGACGGAGAAAGTAGAATATTTTGACCAAAGTACGAGTTAGAGTTGAAGGGCTCAACTAGTTTCAATAACCAGATTGACATGACACAAGATGATTATATGCAATTGAGAATTTAATATATAGAAACTGATAACTTGGTTTAGTATATGTTTTTCCTCCTTATTTTGTATGGTTTTATTGTGCTAACCGTGCTCTTAGGAGCCGTTTTGCCGCTAATAAGTCGGTTTGGAGTGTTTTGTGTCTTTTCCATGTTTTTGACAGGTTTTTTATAGAAGATGCTCTAAATGGGACAAAAACCATCAAAGTACACCAATCTAGGCAAGGAGAAGCACTAGGATCTCACGGTGAGTGTTGGAGAGGTTCTGGTGGCAATTAGTGAAGAATTGGCTTGAAATTGTTCGATTCGGTTCGAATGATTTTGACCACCTCTCACTATTTTGGACATAACTCGAGCTATGAGTATCGGATTCAATCGATTCTAGTGGCATTGGAAACTAGATTCAAAGAGCTTTCCAACGGTAGGTCATAAGCTCAATTCCGACTTGAAACGAAGGAGTTATGGGCGTTCAAAGTCAGGGCATCAGACCAGACCCCAGCATGTACCCCGGTACCGGGGTTTGTGCAACCCTTACTGGGGTTCATGCACCCCGACCGGGGTACATGTACCCCTTACCGGGGTGGTTGCTGCCCCTTATTCTCTCCTTTGCTTTGAAGCCAGAGTTCCCCCAGCATCGGCCCCGGACCGGGGTCTCTGCACAGCTTTTCACTCGACATTTTCCAAAAATAGCGAACCTGATTCCAGCGGCAACCCCGGTACCGGGGTGCATGTACCCCGTACCGGGGCCGGTGTTCGAGGCTCCGTTTAAGCCCAGTTTGCCTATAAATACCTATTAGAATCCCTTGTAACTCCTTATGCTTTCTTTAGGGTCTTTTCCTGTTTTCTAGGGTTTAAAAATTAAAACTTTCTTTTGTACGCACAATTTAATTTTTGATTCAATTAATCAAGTATTCAATTCAAGATCTTCCTTCCTTTAATTCTGGTATTGTTTTTCTCTCTTTATTTTATTTATGCTTTTGATCATGATAATGTTTATTGCTTTGATTCTTTTAAATATGTGTGAGTAGTTATTTAGATCTAGGGTTTGGGAAACTTATGTTTGATTGATTTAAATTAGTTGAATCTTTTGTTCTTTAATTCATGACTAGTTTTAACTTCCTAAAATATGTTTTGAACATATAAATTTGAGTAATAATCTAGTCGGTAGCCGAAAGGTGAAAACTTCATTAAGACTTAAGATTTTAGGCAGATTTATTTAATAAATTGTGAGAGCCTGTTATGTAAATCTGTAGATCTAATAAATTGCGAAAGCATGTTAGATCTTGGTTAGAATTTGTTAATGAATTATTGAACATTGGAATTCAATTAGTTTATGATTTCATTCATGAAACCCTAAACCCTAGAATTTCCTTCATTCAGTTTAATCTTATAAAAATTCAATCTTTATTTTCTCTTCTTTAGTTATTAGTTTTTTTTTTTTAGGATAATTCAATCACAAAGGCTCTTTATATAATTCATACTTTTTAGTAATAAAAGAATTAATTTGCTTCTCTGTGGATTTCGACCCTACTTATCACTGCTACATTAGTATTGATATATAGGTTATTTTTTACGGGTTGCGACGCCCTGTCAGAAACTCACACAATCGTTAACCTGTTGCAAAATTGACATATTATTAATGGGTTTGGATAGAGGAGGTTACCCATTAAAATAAGCGGGTTGATATAACACAACCTATCTATTTAACAAGGCGAGTTAAATTAAGATTGATAGAATTCAACCCGTTTATTTTCATAAAACTTGTAATCATTTAGAATGCAATTAGGATCCGTTTGCTAGGGTACAAAACGTTTTCATTGTTTTGTTGAACTAAAAATTATAATCATTAAGGTTTTCTGTTGTTTTGTTGCATGTAAAATAATTTTTTATTTTAAGCATTTTTCATTGTTTGGTTGAACTGAAAATTAATAACTTCAATTATGTTTGAAAATTTTCTTCTTCCAATTGTAATGTAAAATATTTTTCTTCAAATTTGGAGGCAAAATATTTTAAATAAGGCAGAAAATAGTTTTCCAAACCAAATTTTACATTTTAATACTTTACTCCAAACCAATCTATATAAAATGAGAAAATAATTTTAAGAGAAAATATTATTCACCCTACCAAATTGAAACTTTTTTTTTCCAAGGAAAAAACCATTTTTTTTACAAGTGCAAGGAAAAAGAATAGCTCATCCTTAATTACAGAAGCTTTAGCCCTTTGAAGCGGCCTATTATTAGCTCTTAATTTAGGTTTTACAAATATCTTTATATAAGGTGAAAACTTACCAGTTATTTGTATTTTGCAGGGAAACTTTGCATGCTCATTCTAGACTCTAATGAGGGATATAAACCAACTCATTGACTATTGATTCATCCACATCTAGGGACGTATACCACGAGGCGAATCGGACAACAAATTACCTCGCTTCTTTATGTCATTGGTCATTGGATTTCATCTCATCAAGACGTTGATCCTTATATAGATGCAAAAACTGCTTATTTTGTAACTCTAGATAGATTAAGGTTTAGTCTTATGAGAAGACAATTCTAAATCTGGTGTAATTTTCTATTAAAAAAATGTGCAAGTAAAAAATTTTCTTTGCCGAGAGAAAAGGTCAAAAATCTAACAAGATTGTTTTTTTTGGGCAACAAACAAATCAGAGCTAATCAACTTTAGCCCGACCCGCTAGTCCGGCACAATCCACCTGAAAACTGGTGCACTTAAAACACTTGTTTTTAGTTTAAAAGCCCAGCCCAAAAGACTAACAAATGACCTACCAAACCCGCCTAAAAAACCAAACTTTGAACATACTTACCTAGTTAAGACCGACCCGGCCCGAACATTTGATCACCTCCAAAACAAAGATTGTGTAAACCACTAAACAGGAGAAATACACGAGTACAAGCAGAAAAACGACGTTCACCGTCTTCCAAACTGCAAATAGATTAAGCTCCCCTCTTCTTCCTTCTTTCTCTATCTCTCTTTTCTCCATCGTCGGCTTAGGGTTTCCGACGATCTGAAATCCAATTTATTACAATGGCGATGCAAACTGGAATTGGATTATCTAGACTCGTTTTCTTAGTTGGAGCTGGTGCACTTTTTGTCTCAATTTTCATCTCCATAGTTCTCTTCAACCATCTTTGTTTTTTTATTTTGATCTTTTTCTTTTTTTCTTTTCTAGGTTATACTGGCACTATTCTTGTTAAAAACGGAAAATTGTCTGACATTATTGGCGAGCTTCAGGTAATTACTAGTTTTTTTTTCCAAGTTTTTTTTTTGGGGATTCGATTTGATCAGTTTTGTGTCACTAGTTGCTGATATATTTTTTTTCTTTTTAAATTTTGGTTTGATAAAGGCCTTGGTGAAAGGTCTGGAAAATTCAGACGACACTGCCAATGCTGATTCCGACCCTATGGCTGTACAGGTTACTTTATTCAACTATTCTGATTTTATTGCAGTACATGTTCTAGATAGTTTTTGCAATTTTGCACCTCTTTTTTTTGCTATTATTTAGTAACTGATTGGTTTTAGATTGATGCCGAGAACAGAGGTTTAATTTTGCTTTACGTTGTGTTGAGATGATTTAGATGAAGAAGGTTGCACTATGCATTGGGTTTGAAATTCAGCTCAAAGGTTGACTATGAATTGCGCCTTAATCGAGCCATAAATTGCTAACTTTTCCTGGATTGGACCTTTGTATGTTTTTTTTTACAGGAAAAAAAATGTTTACTCCCTTTGTCCCTAGATTGCAACATTGGTATTTTAATTTTTTTTAAAGAGCTGTTTTGAGTGAAAGAGGTATTGTGGATATCATATCACTTAAATCAATCTTTTAGGGACACCAACATAAGGATATTTTTAGTTTTTTACATTTTTTAAGAATTAAGATACCAAGGGATTATTTAGTTAGTAATTTTTTTATGTGATATTTTTAGCTGACTGGTGTCATAGTTTGTGGTGTGGTACTTGGATAGTTATATAGGAATTTATTAGATATTAGATGGCCTTGGCCTCTTGGTTGATTGTGATTCAAATGCACCTAGTTGGCACATTTGGGTTTGTAAACTAGAGGCCTCAATATCATCATGTGCACTTGAAATGTCCTTAGAAATTTATGAATTTTGGTTATCTAGTTCTTTTGTGTGGAGACTAGGAGATGAAGAGCTTTGATATAGAAGTGTGCGATAGAAATGAGTAAGATTATTTGAAAATTCGATAAATCCAACCTATATTCAATTCCTTTCTTTTTGTATTATCCAATGTGAAGTTTGAGTTTGAATCAATATTTGTTTTTCATGTTTTGGATATTCGGTACGTGAAAAAATATCCGAAATAATAGGATTCATTCACAATATTATTGTGTTATAAAATATTAATCTTAACATATAGAATTGCTTTAAGACATGTCCACATCATGCAATAGCCCATTAGTGACTTATTTTACCAAAGATTGTGTATGTGTTTATTTGTATACTATTTACATATATAAATATATACTTCCTTCGTTTTTAATTAGAGGCAACATTTTTAAAATTAGGAGAGAGGTATAGAGAAAGAAATAAGGTGACAATAAAAATAAAAATTTGTATATATTGGATGCAGGGTATATTTCATTCAAAAAATTTGTAATTCGTGTATTATTAGTTTTGGATATGGATTCCAATGTGGATAGCATATATGAGATTTTGAATTTTGGTATTTTAATACCTATTAAGCCCTATGAAATGAAATGAGAGAGAAACTTTTGAAAGATTAACCTTCATTAGAAAGGACATTCCATAGACTTGTGTTCCAGTGGATTAATGTAGGCATTAGTTTGTGAGATTTCATCATTATTTGATAGACACATTAGTTTCATTATTATGGTACTGTGATGAAAATGGAGAGGGGATGTTTAACCTTAAATCTTACAACTTGTTATGGCATCATTATAAAGTGAATCTCACTTGTTCTAAGCTAATATTTCACAATTTACTTAATCACGTCTTACAGAAGTCTAAAATAGAAACTTGAGTTGAGAAGGTACAAGAGTGATTTTAAAATGCATGTTAATGATGCATTGATATATAGTTTGAGAAGTCCTGCGTGAGTTTGAGAGCTAAATAGCTAAATTTGGTTGATTTTGTAGATATCCTAACAAGATTGTGAAGCGTAAAAAAATATTAAATGCTGGTGGAAGACCAATGTGACATATGGAGGTTTTGGGTATTGATCCATATAGGGAAGCTAAAACAAGCAATTTCTACTCAAAATTTCATGAAACTCGTATGGCTATGATAACCCCCAAATAAGAACACCAAAACCAACATAAGTTCACAAGCAGCTGCTGAGGTCCAGGCCACTAATGAGGCTGATCAGGTTTCTAAGGTAGCTGGTTAGAAGGGGTCTTTCTACTAAACTAGACACTAAAACCTACCGGATAGGCTCTTGGACTTGGAGCTATGAGGATGTGAACTTGAAAATTAAATCACTAAGGTTTAATCATCAAGGTCTAAGCATAATCTAATCGAAACGCCATGTAAAAAACTAGAAAATGACACACCAATCACCAAGGTTGATAAGGTTTGAATCCACAAAGGAAAGCAAGCTCACAAAGGACTCCGAAGAGAGTTAAACTTAGATTTTTCATTTTCAAAAAAGATGATAACAAAGAGGCAAATGAAGCTTATTTATAGAGCTAATCTCACCCTAATAGGACTATTAATCTAGACCAAATATCTTAGAATAATCAAGGGCTAAAATTAGAAAGACACTAAACAAAACAAGAGAGAAAAAGAAAATAAAACAAAGCTCAAAATCACTCACTGACAGCCTGTGCACGGTCGTGCAGTACAACCGTGCACAGTTGTGCATGCCCAAAATAGCCTACTGGACTCCTTTTGTACGGTCGTGCAGGTTTGGTCTGCACGGTCGTGCGGCCTTGTTCTGTACGGTCGTGCACTTCACAGCGTGACCATTTTGCTTTGCACGGTCGTGCTCTGATCTTGCACGGTCATACAACCTTCTTCAAGCCCTTTGAACTAAGTCACTAATGGGCTATTGCATCCCATTAGTGACTTAGTTCCTAATTTGAACTGACTTCTGGAGATTTCCATGCTATTATGCTACACACTGGCGAAATTTGAACTAAACTTCTGGAGATTTCCAGAACCACGCACGAGAAAGAAGAAAGCACAAGAGCAGTTGAAGTGATATGCGAGTGACTAAAATAAGAAAAACTAATTAGGGGCCGTTTGGTTATCAAAGGGGAAAGAGAATCACTCTAGGAATGGGAGCGAGGGAGAATGAAAAGTAAAAGTGTTAGATTTAGTTAGTTGTTTGTTTAAAAAGGAATGAGTTTTCCTCCACCACATCACCACTATACCACACCACCACCACCATACCACACCACCACCCCAATCCAAACGGGGTCCACCACCACCGAAACCACCCCCTCAAACAACCTTGCCCCCCTTCGCACAAGCCCCATGTTCGAAAACAGCTCCCCAGGTTTTCGTAGGGTGGGTGGGTGGGTGGGATGGTGGTTGGGTGGGACGAGGGTGGGTGGCTGGGGCGGTGGTTGGGTGGGAGGTGGGGAAAGGGAATGGTGAAGATAGGGAGGTGGGTTTGGGAAAGTGTTAGAATAGGGGAATGGGGAGGGGGGAATGGTAATGACAATAGCAGTCTAACAAACATAGTCAAAGGGAATGGGCCAGTTGATTGCCATTCCCTTTGATTAATGCCCCCAACCAAACACACCCTTAAATATTGAACAATAACAGTAATGATCATATGTGATTAATAACTCTAAGGGATTGAATACAAAGATAGTTTAGCAACTTGAGGTTGCAAATCTACAATTAGTGACTTTAGGTCACAACTCTCAAAATGCCCAAATTCTACCAACAATTTCTCATGATACTCTTCTCCTCCCTTCCTAATATATATAGACATATAGTACTGCTCTCTTATGCTATTTTGTCCACATTCAAGTGCAAAAATCACCTGAAGCACTAATAAACCAAAATACCATTAATAAGGACAATTGTTAAGGTAAATAAAAACAAAATAAACATAATTAAATTATGAAACTAATAAAAATTCTGATATTAATTTTTTTTAATTACTTGGTTCATTGCAGAGTAATAGGAGACCTAGGTAAAGTCATAGCACAAAAGAAACAAGACCCTCATCCATATGAAGTAAATAGTAGTTAATTGTTATAGCGGGTGAAGAGTTTTTGTGTAGGAAATGAACTTGGAGGTACAAATTATTTGCCTACCTCTTTTCCTCCCAATGACCCCTTCCTAGCTAGCAACTTCCCAATTCTCAGGAAGTTAAGCCTAGGGTAGTTGAAGCTCAATGTAAGTTAGATAACCAAACTATGTATCTTTTTATACTTTGATGGAATTTTTAGTTTCAATGATTGCTGACGATGAAACAAACAAACCCTGAGAACAACTTTTTGTTATGCCTTTTTCAATATCATTATGTTTCAAATGGTCAATTATGGTAAAAAAGCTCACATAGCCATATACAGTTACGTTGGTTGGCGCAAGAGGTTCGGCAATTAGCTTCATCAAGACAAATCACAGTGGTTAATGGCGGTGGATCTAGTGGAACTGGTATGTCATTTTGAACAACATTACTACATTTTCCTCCTTTTTCATCCCTGATCTCATTGAATTTAATTATGTACGCCGCTAGATTTGCAATTTTTAAATCCCTTGATTTTTAGCAGATATTTCATCTCTTATTCTTCCTGCTGCAACATTGGGTGCTTTGGGCTATGGATATATGTGGTGGAAGGTAAATCGTACTTAATCATTTTTTCTGCTGTCAATTTATTCTTGTTTTTGTTTATCTTGTCAAGAGAGAAATGATTGATGACTAATTTTCACTGCCTGATATCTCAGGGGTTATCTTTATCTGATCTTATGTATGTTACTAAACGCAATATGGCAACAGCAGTTGCAAATTTGACAACAAATTTGGACAATATCAAAGACAGGCTTGCTGTAAGTGGCAAAATATTCCTATGCTTTGTGCACATAGATAAGATGGTTGCTGATGCTTTTTTTGTGGTCCATTGTCTTTGTCTACCCTTGTTTTGTCTGCGTGCCATGTAATTTTTTTCTGTGTGCCATGTAACTATCCTTTTCTGTTATGCTTGACGCTCTTTGTTTTATGCACTGTGTTTGTGTTAACGGGTCTGCTGTATTTCTCATTTCTTTTCAATTTTTTTCCCTGCAGAAAGTGAAGCTGCACTTGACTCAAAGGATTCAGAATCTCGATGGGAAAATTGATGACCAAAGGGAGATGTCAAAATTAATTATGAATGAGGTGAAAATGAAATACTCACTCCACTCTACTTATCCGTGTTGTAGTTTGCACATCATTTTATCTCATTGCTTGAATGAGGTGAAAATGCATGCTTTCTCAGTTCTGGAGTGTTAGTTTACTTGTCAAGTCGTCAACAAGTCGATTTTCATATGTTCTTCCTTAATATGAAGTATGTCCTTTCAACAACAGTTGCTTTTTTTTTTTTGGAACTCGTTGGTGAGATACAGCCTACATCCGTTTTATTAGCAAAATAGTGACACTACCATTGTTACAACTTACAAATCTGGGGTTAATTTGTGTTGGTACTGTCATCCCTTTGCACAGTTGCACACCCTTCCATGGTTAATGAAATTTTCTGCTGTCAGTAACGGCTGAGAATCATTGTTATTCATTTATGAATTTGCACAGTTGCATACCTTGATGTGATCATCTCCTATTTGGGACTATTGGTTTCACGGGTTTCTACATCAGTTTTGGCTTTACAGCATTGGTTATATTTATGTTATGTGATTTTTTGATATATCATTGCTAAATATATGTCATCATACTAACCTTTAATGCCTGTTTATCAGGTTCATGATACTCGTGGCGATATAGACAAAGTTACCAGCGAGTTATACATCTTGAGGGACACAGTTTTCAGTTTGGTGAGCTTCAAGCTATTCTATGTCCTGATTTTGCAACCTTACTGTCTATTGCATAGAGTTGAAATTTTTTATCACGACCGAGAATCTGTCACCAAGTCAAAAGGGCCCTGAATGCTCCTGTTATTTCATACTTCTATGATTTTTAATTTTTTTTTTTTGTGGTCTCAAGCAGTCAAGCACATTGAACCATTGACTTTTTTTTTTTTTTGAGAAATTGAACCATTAACTGTAGCATATTCAATCAGGGAAAGATATAAAAAATCAAAATTTCTATGTCTTATTGTGCAAAGAAGGATCGCTGTAATTTTGTTGATGTAATAAATTAATATTTTCGACATTTCCAATTTTGACTTGGAAAGCAACACAAAAGCAAGTGTAGCCCTGTCCTACTAATTCTAGTGTGACCATTGTTCAAGATACTTTTATTGGCAGTGTAATATTTGGAGTACATAATGTGATCATCTCTATATCAACCTGAAAGTAGGACGTATTTTTAAGAGATTAACTTAATTGGATAAAATCAAGCCATTCCATATCATTAGAGCTTGAGTTTCCACAAGTAGTAGGCAAAAAGGCCCTTGATAACGAGGATGTTGAGTGTAACATTACAGGAATGTATAAGAAATTAAGAATGTTTGCTCTAATTTGTAGTTTGGTTTTTCTCTCTCTGTGTTTTGCTTTTTTTTTTTTCTTCTTTGAATAGATATAGTCATATTTCAACCTATGACATCCATCTCAACTAGATTTTGACTGTTATATGTTTCGGCTACAATACATATGAAACACATTCACTGTCAACATACGTACACCAAACTAAAGAAGAATCTGGACAGTCCTCTAGTAGTACTAAACATTCTTGTTTTGAAAAATTGAAATCCTTTCGCAGTGATTTATTTAAGCTTGTTAGGTTTTTTTTTCCATCTTATAAGTTGAGGCTTTTCTTTTTTGTTATTTTGGAAATTTCTGTTTTTCCAAATCTGCTTCTTCTTTTTTATCTTTAGCTTTTTCAACTAGACTACTTGCATAATTTTTTTTATTTTGTCATCTTGTGGCAGGAGGACAAGATGTGTTCATTTGAAGATAAACAGGTACATTTGTTTTAAATTGATGAAGAATATTTTTATGAAACTGCTCAATTTCAAAAGAGAACAGCCTTTTCATACCTCATGGCTAAAATCTCTGATCAGTGAATTATATAATTGACTCAAACATTTGTAATAAACTGCCATAGTGTATGGGACTATGGGTTGATATAATATTGATGGGTATAAGCTGAAATAACATATCCTACAAAAGATTTTCAAGCATTCTAGTGGCTTGATCACTCCTAAGAACTAATAAAAATCACTCAATTCATATATTCAGCATGCTCTCTCTAGCTACCTTATTTATAGAGAAATTCCCTTAACTATCTCCCGTCTCACTAGAATCTTCTCCAAGTTTCTAATAACTTATATATTCCCTAAACACCTCTCCCTATAAATGAGTTCATTACAATATAAACAATTTCTGCTGTAGCTTCTGATCTATATAGCACATCTGCATTAGCTGGATGACTATTAGAAAAAAATGTGATTCTGTACAAGGACATCTCTATATTCCCTACATATTTTGTTTCATGTTTTCATCTGTTCTAAAACTAACTTTTGTGGTTTCACAGAACGTCACACTTCTGGGTGTGAATTACTTGTGCGATTTTGTTAATGGGAAGACTGCAAAGGTTCCCGAGCTTTCTCAACAAGTGCAGGTATGATTGGTAGGTTTATTTAGCTTCTGGTGTACATTTTGCAAGAGTTGTACATCTTATATTCTGCCACTTGATACTTCGATGTCAGAGGTGTACTTGCCTGCTATGTTAGTCTCTTCTGTTATATTTGTGGCTGGCTATAAGCCCCAGAACTAGATCTAATGTCAGCATCCTGTAGCTATCTTTTGTTTAGTTTGCTTGTGAGTTGTGACACAAAAGAAATAGCGAATTGCAGAATTGAGTAGGATGTGTTTTAATGAGCTGTAGTTTTGAATCAGTTTTTTTTTTAATGGCTTGTTTTACTCCTATGTGAGAAACTCGGAGCTATTTGAAGAAAAGTTTGTGTGAGGTTGGTTGATCACTCTAACTTGAAGAATTAATATTCTTGATTCATGGAGAAATCTCCTTAATACAGTAAAAGTTACTTCAGTTGTGTTTCATACAAACACCCTATGAGATTATCTCATATAAGAATTGGCAAAGTTGGAATGGTTATTGATATGCTGCTTCATTGACTTCTCTCAGGAACTCAAAGCTGGAAAATCTCGGCCTCAGCTCCTATCCTCCGATGCTCTTGGACTTCAGGTTTTTATCTACCTTCTAAAGACCTTGATGAGGATGATTCTTACACTGTATTTATCATGTCACAAGCTTCTCATTTGCATAGTAGCTTGGAAGCCATTTCCAGGCTACATATAATGTTGACGTGGATAGAATTATTGTTCACTATTGAAATTTGCCTCCCTTGAAGAAATTGTATATTTCGTGCATTATAAAAGTTGGATTTTCCATGATACATTTCTACATTTGTTGTGTAAAGAATTATTCATAGATACTCAATGAAGGGTATATTTGACATGTATGTCTGTCAACTTCATCATCTCAGGGCCTCAAAGAGATCGCCGAAGGAACAGCAAAGGAGATCAGGTTAATCAAAGATGTCGATGACCAGCCAACAAGAAACTTGATGAGGTTTGAACATTTTACTTGAATTGCCCTGTGATTTCTTTTGGTATTATTTATGCTTTTGCGTAACATTTTACAAGTTACAACACAATAGAGGTGGTTTTATGGGCCACAAATTTGGGCATCAATACATCTTTTATTGTTTTATCCATATCCACTGGTGCTACAACATAAGAAATTAGGTTTTAAAAACCCAATAGAATCCATTTCTTGTTTGAAAATTAGCTTGAAAAAATTTACTTCGTTCCGTGCCTTTATAAGGGAAGTAAATTCCCTTGGGCCTTGGGAGAAATAATCATCAGAAAATTTCCTGTTTATTTTCTTGAACCACCCACCACCCCCTCCTCTCGTCCTTTGATCTAACAATGCACAATGTTAGCATATTGGTTGTTGAAAAATGTGCAGATATGTTGACTGTTGAATCATATTATTTTATTGTAACTACTATATAAGGTGGTGAATACTCTTCAATGTTATATGCAGGTCTACTTCAGTCAAGTCTTCAAAGATCTAAAAAGATGGTTTGATGTGAGAGAAGCAAAGCTATATTTGGTGAATAAACTTCATAAGCCGTATATATATATATATGTGAGCAGGAAAACTGCAGGATTTTTTTTTTCCTTGTTGAACCTTTTAATTACCTTTTAATTATCTATCCAGAATTGTCTCTAAACTTCATTACATCGCTTCATGTATATTCAAAGGTTTGATGTACATCTTGAGCATCAAGATCAAGATCTAAGGGTGCATTTTTGTTTACTCGAGTTTGCTACATTCCCTAATGTTATCATGTTTTCCCACTGTTCCTTTGGACTTAATTTTTGAAATTTGAGTTTAAACAAATTCAGTTCAGCTTCTACTAGAGTTTAGGATTTAGTTTAATTCAATTCAGTTGAGTTCGGTTCAAAAGAACATGGCCTTAGTGTTCATGTTACGTATACGACATTTCTAATTTATCGCTGTTAACACCATAAATCAAAAAATAATATATGCATAATGAATTTGTTACCATATATTCATACAAGGAACTTACAGATATTCAACATTTATTTAGAGATGGTTTGTAGAATTTAGACGGGTGTTTGTTGAAATTTCAATTTTCCTGATTTGTTGGATTCCCCATTCTCTCATCAATGGTGATTGAGATTAATGGCAGATGAAAAAAGGAAACAATTTGTTTTGTTCTACTTGTAACTATGGTACATTAAAATCAGCAAGCTACTCGTCGTTTACATCTTAATGTTCCTGCATATTTGGTTGCTCGTCCGGCAAATCTTCCGGGCATCGGAGAGATCAATTTATCATGGAACCCGTCCACCTGAAGAGGCGCCGGTGACTGTTGGAAGGTGGCACCATTTATTAGCATATCTCCTTTTGAAATCCATGTCCCGCTATCCCATGTCGATTTAGGAATTTGCCTGTGTGTAACCTTTCCTCCAAAATAAACAATAATTAGCTTAAAATATCATAAAATGCATAGAATAAAGTATATTGGTAATATAGTGTACATACCTCTTTAGCTCTTGGGTTAGGAGGGGCGATGAATCGGTTTCCCTCGCTGACAATAGTTGGGTTATTGCCACCACCAATGGCGTACATGAGCCAGTGAGTGTAGTCGTTGTTGACGATATGGAAGAATCCCCATCTGCACCTCGGCATCCTCTGCACCAGCCCTTTCCCAAAGTGCGTGTATACTATTGTTACTTGCATGTGTCGGTCTTCATAGTGTTTGTCCGATGCACCAAACAAAAACACCTTGTCGTGCTCAGTCATATGGCAGTTGGAGATGGTGACCGCGGTTGAGCCTTTGACGATGTCAATGAGGCCATCGGCGCATTTGGAGAAGGAACAATGATCGATCCAAATATGATGAGATCCAAAGATAGAGATGGCATCTCCATCACTACGAGTCCTTAAACCAAAATGGTCCACAGAATCTCTGATTAATCCTCCAGCGCCAGGGACTATATTCCTAAACTTTATTCCATGAATGATGACATTCTCCACAAATTGGACTGTAATTCCAGCCCCACCTTGAATAACCACAAGCTTACCCCGCCCATCAATAGTCTTATTGCTAGTCATTATAAGCTCTTGGTTTAGCCTAATGATCATAGGCTTACCAAATACAATCCATAATGGTTGTGTTTGGATCACCGCATGGCGCAAGGTTCCGGGTTTAGGGTTCACCATGTCATTATCCGACGGGTCGGTCACCAAATACTTGCGCCCGGCCTTGCCCCCGGTCGTCCCTTTTCCAAACCCCATGGCGCACCTGGCTAACCTGCGCCTCTTTTTCTCCCAATTAGATTGGCATCTCCAACAAGCATCAATTGGATTGGTGAACATGCAACCTTTTCTGTATCTCTTTGCCAAAATTCTCCTTGTTTCGTTTGTTTCTGCATGATCTTCTAGCCACCTGCTTTGTAACCTACACATGCCAATAGAGGTTGGTGCAATTAGTGAAGGGGCTTGATTTGTAACTTTCAGGTCACCAATTCGACTCTTACTTACTGTAAGTGCTTGAGAATTAAGGGATCTTTTTACCTTACCTTATATTTTAAATAACTAGGGATAAAAGTGGTTCGAATAATTTGCCAGGCCAGTAGGGGCTGACTCAAGCCCTAAAAAATACACACAATGCCACATACATACACACACACATGTATGGTTGGATTTCGATGAAATGGGTAGTTGTTGTGAGAAGGTGAGAATAATCAATACAATGACTACCAACTACAGGTATATTATTACTTGCAAACTATAAATACATTGAGTATAGATATATTCATTTTAGATTATAACCTATGCAAACTTTAAAAGATCAAAGAGGAATCTATCGAATTAATCTTGACCCTTCTTTTGTTTATTCAATGTTCGTTGTTTTTCTCATCATTCTCACCAAAACTGTTATTATCACCTGAGTCTAATAATTTTGTAAGTGTGTGTATATATTTGTATACATATACATGCACGTATACCACATCATATTCAAACAATATTTAACTCATTGTTAACATTATTACTTCATAAGATTTTTGCTAGACCACATTTTTCATGCACGAGATTGAGTTTAGAAATGTAGTGATCCTAAGAAAAGGTTTTAATTTTCTTGGAGGGGATGTGGTATGATGATGAATATGTGACTAAGTGTAACTCTTTGATTAATTTTGTTATTAAATCTAAAATAAAACTAATAATTTCATAATTCGATCTTAGCTTTGATAATAACATAGACATTAATGGAAATGAGTGGATGGTAGAAAGAAAAGACAAAGCAAGGTAACATAGAAGTCAACATAAAAAATTAAGCTTTTTTAAAAAGAAAAATAAAATCAACCAAAAAGGTCGATTCTATTAATCAATAAATTGAAAATCTATTTACTTCAAATTCGTTTACCATATGCTTTATTACGCATTTATGGTTCTATATATGAGGTAGCATAGAATTAAAGTCATGGTAAAAGATGGAGAAAGAAGCTAGGTTAGCAAATATGCCATTATATTTTCAAATTTTATTAGTTACTTAATTAGGGCATTTTTTTTGTTAGATATACGAGTTTTTTTATATCAGAACTTTTTTCGATAATTTAAAGTCAAGAGGAGTAGCAAAGTATTGCCCGGAATACAAGTTGGGGTTCAGGCATTATTATTATCAGCCTCATTCCTCTATATTTGTATCTCAAAAAGAGCGGGTTTTTTTTCTTCTAATAATAATAAAAAATTGTATTAAAAGAAATGAAACTCACAATCGAGCTTGAAGGTTAAGGTGGTTTGTGACTTGAAAAGGATGAGGATGGTAAGCTTCCCTAGTTTTGTTTCTAGCTTCTTCTTCACGCAATTTCCAATACATCTCAGAATTTAAAGTGATATTATTTTGTGCAGAAGCCAAAACCCATAATGACCAAGAATATAATAGGAGAAACTTGACTTGTTTCCCCTCCATTTTTCTTTTGAATTGGGGTTAATTTACCCAACAAAAAATGATGTTATTATATGATTAAAAAATGTAATGATGAATTCAATTGTAAAAGAATTAGGAGAATAAACTTGCATTTTACATTAAACTCATCATTTAAGTAGTTGCAAGCCCTCTCTCATTCCTTTAAATTAGAAGAAATTTTGGAGGATGACAGCTTTACATAACCCTTTTTATGTTTTAACAGCTTGTATATGGTTGTAATAACTAAGGGTGTAAAATATTTACAGCTTTTTTTTTAAAGGAGGCATCTAATTAAAGAACATACATTAGTTATTTAAAGTCCTTATTTGCATAATGAAATTCTTTTACATTGGAGTACTTATTATGGAACCATACCTAGTTGTTAAAAATATTGCAAAGTTCCAAAAAAAAAAAAAAAAAAAAAAAACCTCTGAATGTTGATTCGTTTCAGACATTTAGGGGTAGATCCTAGGCAAAGTTCAAAAATAACTAGGCTCTTTTCATTTTTATTTTATGTAATTTATTTTTATTAATCAACAACATGTATAGAAACATGCATGTCATTGTCATATAAATTTAAACAATTAATGTTAAAATAATAATTTTTGGAATTGATAATTTTAAAAATATAACTTAACTTGTACTTTTTTGAAACAAAAACTATAATAAATTAATAAAAAAAATTCAAATTACAATCGCAATGAGTCTGGTATTAGTCATGGGGCTCCATGTCACCGATAGAAAGCTTTTTCGACTCGTAAACACCAAATAAACCTTTGTCGTAGTATGAATGAGAGTTATCAAACACGGTGAAAGTAAATCACACTATTCGGCATAGAGAACCGAATAAGCTAAGTCAGAGGGGTGTCACATAATGACAGAGAAAATTGCATGGAAACTACGGGAATAAAACTAAAATTAAACTATGAAAACGGTCTAGGGCAATAGGATTCACCACTCATACAACAATGGACGCGTGAATCTAGTAAAAGTTCAATCCTTAGAGTCCGATCTTAGCAAATGAAAGGGCTAGTAAATTTGCACTTAAAGCTCATAGGAGCTTATTAAATGCACTAGCACTTAATTCACTAAACACCATAAAAGCAATGACTAATAAAGGAATGGAAAATAGTAAACAACTATTATCCGATGCTTACGTGAGAGTGAGTGACCATAGGGAGAATAAAACTAGGAAAATAAGAAATAAACAAAATATAAGGAACACCTCTATACACCCTCGTCGCCTTGGTTTCTAGAAGAGAAACATGAGAGTCAAGACAATCGATGGTGTCCTTGAATGGAGGTGGTATGAGCATGGAAGGAAGGGGAGTGAGATGTGATGGAACAAGGTCAAGTCCTTCCAAAAGGTGGTACCAAAAATTTTACTTATGATGGATGAAAATATTGAAATTGATAGATTGAAACAAAATAGAATCATACTTAATTCCTATCCCGTTAGTCTGCAAATCATCTTCCTTTAGCATATAATCTAGTGGAATCAATGCAAAATGGTTTAAACTCTACTGTTAGTTAAAAATCAATATTAATTCGATACCTTTGCATCATGCTAATGGAAATGAAATAAAGAGTCGGAGTAACACAACAAAATAGATGTGTATAATGCATAAAAAGCATGCAGAAAAGGAAAGAATGAATGAACCAGCCATGTAGAATCGAGTAAAAAATTAAAATTCAATTATATCTTGTCTATAATAAAAATGAACCATAATAAAATAACCTTGAACATAATAAATAACCATTAATCACTGATCTTAGGAAAGGTAACCTTACACCTGTTCTTTGTTTTTTCTTAAATTGAAGAATGTATATACAGACATTATACAAGTCACAAATTAGTCAATTTCATGGAGAAGATAACATTATCATGTTCTTCTTTTGCCAGAAAATTGTATGAATAGGCTAACTACACAGCAGAGCAAATTTCTGCAAATAATAGACCCATGCCTTTTGGGTTTTTCCTGTACAAACATAAATCCCTGTCTATTTGTGAAGCATACTTGATGAATTATAGAATATGCTTCACCAACTCAATTCAAGAAAATCGAGCGAGTACTCACAATGCTTCCCAGACCTTGTACTCTTTTCCCTCCGCAGCCACAGACCATTGATGGGGCCCACTTGGTGGCTCATAATGCCCAGGTCCGATCTTCATGGCCACTTTATCATCAACAATTGCTGCATATACATCCCTCTCTGCTTTCGTTATCTTAACCTGCAAAAAATCCAATTATGGTTTTTAGGCTTGGTTCTTTCGGATTGAATTGATTTGAGCTGAACTAAATTAAGCTAATTAATCCTAGACTCATCAGGAGCTGAGTTGAACTAAATTGAACTGAATGTGTCTGGAATTAAACCTAAAAGAACCTGGCCTTAGTCATTTAACATGGGCAAAACTTTTACACAAATATATGCGACAATGAGACAGTCTGTTTATTGCAACTGATCTCCAATCCTAAATTCCTAGAGAAGCTAGTTAATATGGTACTCCCTGCATTCCATCATCATATGCAATTCGAGATTATGCAAAGATATTAATTGTGGCAACTTTAATAATATTTAAAATGGAAATAAGATAAACGTTAACAATTACGAGAGGCCATGTTTTCACATTTTAGAAGTTCAAGTTTATAAAGGAAAGCATTTCTCAAATATCATTTGGGTGCCTTGAGTAATCTCAGTAACATGATAACTAGATGAAAGTTTACTTTTTATGACTTCCATAAACTATTCAATGACTCGGAAACATGTAAAAGATACTTACTTTGCTCCTGCAATTGATCTTTTTTCTATTTCTGACAGACAAGAGTCCAGAAATTTCATGCCTGTAGTTTGAAAAAATGTGGTCATAGAAAACTGCTGGTGTCCCAGGGTGAGTCAGGATGTAAGCATAACCTTGCATTTCCTTTCCACCGGGAAATCTCCAATGGCCCTTCACAGAAGTATACACATAAAGGTAGTGAGAATTGCGAACAAATATAAATTATAAATACAGTATAAGAAATGATCCCTTAAATTGAGATGAACTCATGCTTGGCTACAAGCAAAACAACTTTTACCAAATTGGTAAAACCCATTTCCTATTCAAACAGACCCCCGTGGCCCCACCATCCAAGATTACATGGGAACAAGGCTTTGCCAAACCTGAGAAGTCATAGAAACAATGAAATCTAAACACCTTTAATGAGTGCAGTTGTATTGTAAACTTTTCTCAAAATTCAATAACTAGGTTTTGTAAGGTTTCTATATGATAAACTAGTTGTATGTCATAGCATGATGGCCTGGCCCCACCAGCCAAGATTGCATGGGAACAGAAATTCAGAACTAGTTTCTATATAATCAGCTGAAATTCCTAGCGTTCAAATTGTGGAATCAGCAAGGGAATTACTATCCATCCACAATTACTTGACATTGCCCATTCATTAAGGTGAGTTTCTGACTTTGACCTTTTTGGTAAACAAACCCTAATCTCTCTAACACGTCTACCAGTACCACCACCAACCAAATCATAACATAACAGTGAGTCTGATCATGGGAGGGGTTCGACTTTAACACCTTATCATGGAAAAAAGGTTACAAAATTTAAAATGTCTATTTTTGACAACAACAAAAAAAAAAGAAAAGAAAAGCTCGGTCATGGTGGTTGTGGTAGACATTGGTAGAGGGTAGGTGGTGGTGATGGTGGAAGGTGGTGATAAGAATGATAATGTTGTGTTGTGGTGAGGAGGGAGAGAGGGAATAAAAGGATAGTAGTTGAAAATATAAAATATGGGTGTGGCAATTAAATCGGGCTATAAATAGCAATTGACATTGGTAATCTTATAGAATATTAGACTCAGATAAAGTGTCTACTCGGATCTCGGTGTCCAAGTGTCCGACTCAGCTAATTTGAGAAAAAGTTACAAGTCTTTAGTTCAAATGAAGTATCCATATATCTTATCATGTTCGGCATGACATGAGTATACACGTGTTTTAAGGTAAATAAAGATGTTGAAGTAACATAAGAATCTAGAAAATCCTTTTGCTTGCCTCGAGCCTCAACCAAGCTGGTGAGAGGCACAAGGGTTAATGGTGAATCTATGCATATCTTCTTCTTCTTCTTGCGTTGCACCTTAATCCCAAAGCGATGGCATGGGGACTTCCTAAGAGGTCACCCATCCTAGTACTATTCTCAGCCAACCACGGGGTCGGTGGGGTCGGCGGCATGGCAACACAAGGACTTCCCAGGAGGTCACCCATCCTA
The DNA here is from genome assembly GCA_951394345.1 of Salicornia ramosissima. Lineage (NCBI taxonomy): Eukaryota > Viridiplantae > Streptophyta > Magnoliopsida > Caryophyllales > Amaranthaceae > Salicornia > Salicornia ramosissima. The sequence goes on along the minus strand of OX596240.1, from coordinate 51,010,175 downwards.
GTACTATTCTTGTCGAACAATGCGCCTGGATGTGACATATTTTTATGCTGGCTGTCACAGGCCTACCACAACCTTCATCCTTTATCCGGGCTTAGGACCGGTAGCAGGAAACCCACTGGCAGAGTTGAATCTATGCATATCCACAAAGAAAATTGGAATAGACATAAATGCATAAAGGATGATAGGGATTACAGTATGATAGGAAACATAGAGTTGTTCATAAATCAAGAATTGACCACAAAATCAGATATCATGGTATTCATGGAACAAAGAGAGTCTAGAAAATTTCATTCTGGTCTTAAGTGTTTACCATGCAGAGAAATTTACTATTCCAAGTGACAAATACATACTAATGTCATGATATGACAAATAAGGGGAAAGAATTATGCACCTGTGTAGATCCAGTATCATGATTTTCAATAAATGTAACAGCACGCGAAGGCCACCAGCCAACAACCCCAGGCGGGTTTCCCTTCGGATCTGATAGTCGCCAATATTCACATCTCTCGAGAACCTGGGGCCAAGGAAATCACTTTATAAGTACAATTTCCTTAAAATCAGTAGTAGAAATAAGATGATTACAATATACTTGAAGCCAACTACAGATAATAAAGCTACACAAGATATTCAAGGTGGCTACGCATTATTGACATAATCAAGTTGGCAGTTGGAATGAGGCATGTTACTTCATTTCCCTTTCTGAGGGTTCCAGGAAGTACGTAAGAATCATTATCATACAACTATATCAAAGGATGACAGTGCTTCCACTATGTTAACGGTGTAAAATGTAAATAACTCAAGAAAGTATAATTGCTTCACTTGAATTTGCTTCTAACTGGCCAGTGTTGCGTGGCATCGAGCCAAAATAGAAGGAAAAAACATTTATTGAAGGTCCATCGTCCCATCCTAAAGTTTAAAACAAAATTGGTTATAGTCTTAACTAACTATTCTGAACACAAGCCAAGGAAAAACTCAGAACTATGCCCCTCGCTTATATTTACGTGATACAGTAGTGAGAAACTGAGAATGGGTGAAGTTAACGCTAATTGCTGAGCGTAATATAGATTTATCTCATAATGTAAAAATTTCAGAGAAACATTCATCTGTGATTTGTATATACGATTGCTTGCCAAGTAGTTGGACCAAAATGAAAACTGTGTGGCATAAAATGCAAATCAGAGACCAAATTATTCTATCCGAAGCTCAGCAAGCATAGCAATCCACATTTTTGTAGTGTTAGGACTTGGGAATAACGATCATTAACAGAAAAATAGAATAGCAAACAGCTACTAATTTAGCAGGAATCCAAATGCAGTCATTTCGCTCTTCAAGGTTTGAAATCAAATCAAGATCATGAAATGAATAGGCATAGATACATACAGAATGAAGAATCCCTTTTGTCGTGACATCAAATGCACCCGCTGTTCCACCAGCAGCATTGATCCAGTCTACAATTCTCTGTCTATGAGCATCTTGATTGTAATCCATTTCTCCATATGTATAACTAAGTGAATCCCAGTACTCCCCAACAGCAAAGTAGGGTTCAGTAGCCTTGATGTAATCTTTGACATAACCACCCCAAAATCCACGCACAAAATCAAGCCTCCAGCCATCATAGCCGATATCTTTCCTGCATATAATGTTACCAGAAAATAACGATATTTTCATGACACAAGAACACAATATATTGAAAATATTCTAATAGAAACAGTACTCAGTCTTCAAGGTTCGCAGCTTAATCTCAGAAACCCATACAAAGAGCAGTTTCATAGATCAAAATCAACAAAACCAAACAAACTAACCTCAGCCAGTACAACCATTCTTTAAGATCCTTTCTTACGAAGTCTTGCGAATGATCAATATTTGGTGCAGCATGGAAGTTATCTCCACTACTCTTATTGCCCCTACCCTGGATAACTCAGCAAATATCTTAGTCCTATAGAAATATTTCAGAGCTCAAGTCATCAGAAAATAAGGTATGTGAGAGTAAAGGAGAGAACTCCCATTACCCATTTTGGTTAAAATTAAAGTTTGTAGATTTTTTAAACAAACTAAAAAAGGAGTCCATTTTTTTTACAATGGAATAAGAGACTTGTAAGATCCAGACTTCCATTAACATTTTACTGCGGGACGCATCTACTATCCTTTACTATACAGGTTTCAAACTTCAAAGAGTACAAAAACATAAACAAAGTGCATATAATTTTCAAGAAAAAAAGGACAACACTACTCAAGTATTTTAAACAGACACACCAAAGCCTAAAATTTCAGCGGTAAAAAACTAACAATAGCCTCCTTTTACTCTACCATTTCTTAGAAGGAGAATAGTAATCTTGAAGAAAACTGATCCATAGTAGTTTAGGACGTCTAACACCGACCTGCCATTATTCAAGACAATTATCACATGTCACTTTGACAAATATAACAATAATTAAAGCCTTAATCCCAATGGATAGTGTCCATTGCATGAATTGTTCATATATCTTATGCGTCATCCACAAAAATTATTTTCCTCCACTGTAACCAAAGTAACATCTATATAAATGTAAAGCCCAACCACATTACATATAATTTCATCAATGAATTTACCATTAAAAGAAGTTAGCTAGAAGGTTTTGTGGTTCAACTAACTGACAATAACGGGAAAGACAGATCTAGAGGAATTACAACGGCCTGGCTTGGAAGTGCAGTCAGGCTCATATTAATATCAATGCCCCATTACATAAACCTTTTGAAACTCTCGGTGCTCATCTTGCAACTAGATAAGTGTTTTTATTTTCTTGCCAAGTATACAAGATAAACTTGAGGGATTACATTACATTGAAATCCATTAGTTTGTATACAACTTCTTGCTAATTCCAAATGTGATTGCTAACTCATTCAATCCGAACATGGATATGGCTTAACATCAATCGTGCAATAAGGTAAAATGCTCTACAATGTCATTGTCATCACACTTCCAAAAACCCAAATCCATGAGACAAAGACAAGATATCAAAATGCAAGAAATATATTTCAAAAGACTATACTGCACTTGTCTAAAACCAAAAAAATGTATTTACCTGGAAATGAGGGTCATCAGCAACTACAGCACGATCATCCCAATTCAGACGGCCTCCAAATATATTCCAAACACCGTTTTGGTTCTTGGAATGTGCACAACGATGATTTAAAACAACATCTCCAAGAACTTTAATACCAACTTTATGAAATGTCTGGATAACAGTCTTTAGCTCGTCAATTGTACCATATCTAGTTCCCAAAGGGATGACAGATAGAGAAAAGGGAAATGATGGTCATGAACTAGTCTAAATACAAATTGAAAATCCAGTTTGATAGCTAAAAGCCAATTGCTAGCTGATAACATGCCTTTTTTTATGGAACTACAGATTTCACCTTCCCTGGAAACTAACTGCACATTTTCTAATATAGCAAAACAATCCTGCTAGCAAACTATAAGGCATTTCTGGACTTTAATGACAAGGCAGAAATACTTGTAGGCAATACGGCTCACCTTGAGTTTAAGTTGTAAAGATCTTTTGGCATGTAACCTTCAGGAGATACAGATTCAGTAGGCGGTGGCAACCAAATTACAGTAAAACCAAGTGATGATAGATCAGAAGCTTTTTCGAGGAGCTCCATATACCATCTTCCAGATTTATGGGACTCCCAGTTGAATCCTTGACATAAAACTTCAAATCCTGATCCAGTCCCAGAACCAGTTTTATCTGGAAGTTTGGGTTCTTCACTTTCAGAAATAGCTTCCTCGGGAACGGCTGTGGTAGAGCTTCTGAAGACACTATAGGCTTCAGCAGCCAAATTCTCGATCTCTTGGAGAATAGTTTCCTGTGCTTCTTTACTTTTTGTTTTCCATTTCGTATCAGAAGAGATGTCAGTAACCAAACTCCGTATCTCTTTGATTATTCCATCCGTAAAAGTAGTTTCCAGAACTCCTTGATTGTCTTTTGTTTGGTCTTCATCCCCTGTGACAGAATTGGGCGAAGACTCTAAAGAAACCTTCTTTTCTGTTTCTGCAGATGAAATATCCTCACTTTGAGTTCCATCAAGAGGTATGTAAAAATCATTTCCCTTATTGTTCAACCATGTATTATCATTTAACTTCAGGACAAAGGAAAAACCAGTGATGTCATTATCTATAGTAAACAATCCCTTAGCTCCAACCCCATCAACGTTTGTCTGCAGAAGACAAATATGAAGGTGGTGATTACATAATCCATTAAAGAAGAAAATACACCATTCACAATGAGTCTCCCAAAAAAAAAACATTGCAGACAAATATATATTAATAATTAATAATGAATTATAAGTAAACTCAACACAAATAGTGATGAAATTTAAAAAATATATATAATTGTCCAAAAAAAATGATCATTCCTGATAGCAGAGATTAATTCAATAATACCACTGGTAACAAAGTTTCAAGTATTTGTCCATCTAGCAGCGCTGTGATTGCAGAATAACAGCAATACCTAGCTTGCCTTAAAGTGGACATGCTGATTAAGATAACATGGGATAATGGATATAGAAAATTATGTGATTGGTAGCCATTTGTCCATGTAACTGATGGAGCCCTCTAGTTCAATGTATCTCACTCCAAAGAAAGATATCTGAGAATTTCCACCGAGTTATGAACCCAAGGGCTAATCACAAGTGTGTATATGTACAGGCCTTAATGATATTTGATAACAAAATTATGTGCCTCTTTTGTACTCAAGTTTCATACCTGCAATCTTGTACGCAATGCCTTGCTCTTAAATACTTCAGTATTTGGTGGATGAGGAGCTGCTGGTACTTCCCAGTTATCATTATTGTCTCTGCATACCCCCCAGTGAATTACAATATCCCCGGGCAAATCAGTTTCTACAGACACAAGATTCTTATCTGTTTGAGGGCATTTTTTCACAGACACAGAAAGTGAATTGTAAAGAGGAATTTCTTTCACTATAGACTGCTCCTCATAAAACTCTTCAAGAGAGCCTTTCGAAAAAGTGTATACAGAAGGCACTTCACCATTGCCTTCACATTCAAGTTTTAGTCCTTCGCCTTTAAGGAGAATGTCAGGCAATTGTCCGAAAGTTCCTACATGAGACAAGATCCCATAAAATTGCTATTAGTTAATATGAGCCCTTTCCCATAGTACATCTATTTGTTCTGCATAAAAGGGAATAAGTCTGTTCTCAAGGTTTTAACTAACATGAAATTTCTATCAATAAAATCAAAAAGTTCAGGCGAAAAAACTTAAAGCCAAGATGATTACACCAGACAAGCACATCCAACTGACTAACAATTACATTTCTAACAGATAAATATTTTATGATAACAGATATTATTACATGATTTCCAACAGAAATCATTACATGAACAATGAAAAGTAAGAGAATCCAACAATCTGATTTTCAAGCATTGGGACTTTCCAAGCCCTTTTAGAAGTAGCTCAATCTATTATGGCAGTTGAATGTTCAGCGTTGTTAGACATTTTACAAAAAATATATATATATATAAAAAAAAATCAACTTTCATTTATTTATCAAATATAGTCATAAATACAAAGTATAATATTGGAAGGAATCAAATGCAAAAAAGGGCATGTTATGAAAATTGAATTAGATGGTTTAACACACTAAAAACTATCTTAGATTATCAGCATACTATGTCCTAAACCAAGAGACAACAATGTGAGCCACTGTAGAAAGCAGACCTAACTAACATAACATAACAATTATTTAACAATCATAAGCTAAGTGCAAAGGAACAAGTTGCAACATGATGAGAGAAAAACCAAATAATGCAATTCTGAAAGGTAATAAACTGCTCTCGCTTATCCATACGCTGCAGAAGGGATAACAAGAGGCTGTTAAAAAGTGATATAAAAAACCTCAGTGAAAAGAATTGCATCGTGATATAATCCACCTGGCCATGAGCTAAAGCCCTTTTTCTTTCCAATAATATTGTCACCGTCATGAAGACAATCAACAAGAGGCACAACGAAATTCCTCCCTTTATGCTGATACCATGATCCAGTTTCTTCATCCTATTTGAATTGCACGACGAAGGCACAATCAACAAACACAATATATCGGTATAATACACAAGCTTTCAGTTCGAAGAATAACCTTTAACACAAAGTTAATTGCCGCGATTTTATGATTACAGTTGAAACTGATGCTCACTTCATGAACACTGTCTTTGTCGTCAGAAGAAGATGGTTGTCTCATTGGCGTCTCTATAGCATAGTCCTGAATTATACATACTTTCAAATAAAACATCATCCACATACCATTATACCAATACTAGCTGCAAGACAAGAGTTTTGATTTTTGAAACTAAAAGCGTGTATACCTTTATAGCAACAGAACCTGGAGGCCTCATTTCATTTGGAGGTTGATCCCACTCACTAAACATCCAACAAGAAGAAAAAAAAATTTACGACAGAATAAATCAATCTACACAAAAATTTAACTTATGACAACTGCAGCACTGCTTACTCAAGCAAAAGAGGGAAATGGTTGTGGACTATATGAATTATTATTATAAGAAATAAGTTAATTAACACAGTAACCTTAGTTGCTTAAGTTAGTTTGTTAGCACTGTAGTTAAGGTTACTACATATATAAATAAGGCTCTAAACAGTAGTATTCACTACTTAATACAGCCTCTTGATTTCCTTATACATTTGATTTCTCTATCTAGTTTTACATGGTATTAGAGCCAATTCGAAGTTGGAATCAGGTCGAATTTTGTTTTCTTTTGTGTTTTTTCAAAGAATCAATCTTAACTATTCCCTCTATCCGGAACCATTTGACACATTGTTGAGCCATTTCTATCTTCTTCCCACAATATAACAAAGTAATGACATAGGGAAAAAACAATCAAAAACTTGCATTGAAAAAAGTCTACATATATCCTAAGAACTATAATAGTAAATGTGACTATTAGACTATGTTCTTTTGTACTGAATTAATCTGAAATGAACTGAATTTGTTTAAACTGAAGTTAATCTAAATCCTAGACTCAGCAAGAGTTGAGCTAAAATGAATTTGTCTGAACTAAAATGAAATTTCAAAAATTAAGTCCAAAAGAACAAGGGCTTACTTTACTTCCAGAAAGAGCAATGTCTCATCTTATCACAAAGTATGGCTCCATAAATCAGAAGGTCTGAAAAAGTGTTTAAGCTTTAAATAAAATACTCCATAGGTTAGGTTGTAGCTCCTCAAGAAAACCAAATTAGATGATTATGAATATATAACCAAAACTAAACTAGGAATACAAAATCTTTTGTCAGACCGTCTGATGGAGTGATGGTATGAACTATGAGGTAACTTTTAGCTTAAAAATTGTAACTTTTAGTATGAATATTTAACTTTTTGTATAATCTGTTAAGCTTTGTGAAAAAAATTATGGTTCCGTGTTAAAAAGTTATAGTTTTTGGATAAAATGTTACTATGCCAAACCATCTGACAAGAGACTCGCTAAACTAGGAAAGTGTATGCACTCCAAACTTCAAACATACACAATATATCATAGTACAGTGCAATAATGGGAATTAGCCATAAAGGGTAGAAATCAAACCTTCCAACATCACCCACATAATGCACACCCCAGTGCAGAATCCATTTCCCAGGAAGGTTGCACCCAACTGTCAACTGCCAATCATCTCCATCTTTCCCTTGATCCAGTTTAATATATATTCTGCCCTCCACCTATAAGGTTTCATATCAATTACTAAACAAAAACTTTTATTGATGCGAAAATTAATTATACTAAAAATAGTACAACTATTATCATTTATATTAACGATCTTGCTAAGGGATGCCCCATGGCGTTGGTTAATAAACAAATATTTTTACTAAAAATCAAACGTTGTCAATCGGTGTAATAAATGTGCTTTCTTTCCCTCAATATTTCTACTCTTAGTCTTCTTAAGGTGAATCTTAGTTTTTTTTTTTCCTTGTAATAAAACTAATTCAACACAGTACAAAATTCCAATAAATTAAAAAATTCATCCAGCCCATTCCAAAGAAAAGTATAAAGGCATTGACTTTTTTCATTGAGCAACAAGAAACTACTTATTGCTTAGTGTTTTTTTTATATATAGATGCTAACACTTTTTTCAAAGAGTGATTTAACGGCATAAACAAACAAATTGATCACAAAATTTTAAGACATGTCATATATAATCTTACATATATGCTTGCACTAAAATTTCATCGAAAGATTTAGTCATTTACCCTGTAGTATCAGTGTATCTCTCTTGATAGGCGTAAAAAAAATATAAACCAAGTATATATTAAAAAAAAAAAAAAAAAGCATATGATGAGGGAATCAAAAATCAAACCTTTTGAATCCTTTGCAAATCAAATGTTTCACTGTAAACAACATCAGTAGATTGTGAAGAAGTAAGAGGAAGAGTAGTAGTTGCAGAACAAGCAGTAACAGAAAGAGGTTTCGGACTTTTATAGATGGAAAAACTCCGATCAAATTTGAGTGGCTTTGAAGTAAAATTCAATGAAATGGGTGGGTTTTTTCGAGATTTAATTGGATGAATTTTGGGACAAGATTGTCTCAGAGATTGGTGAAGGAGTGGTTCTAGAGCTAGTGTAGACATTATTCTGCAACCTCCAAAAGATCAGGAGATTTTTTTGCAGAGATAGAGAGAGAGAGATTGAGTTGGTTAGTAGTTGGTTTTTGGTTCTGTTAATCTTTGCTTATTCTGTACTTTTCCATGGCTTTCCTGTGATCTGTTTTCATGGGAACCATTTTCAATCAAGTTCTGCTTTTTAATCCATATTTTCTCTTCCTTGGAACTCTATAATTTCAGATTTTACACTCTGGCTTTCTTTCTAGTGGTGGACAATCAACATCACGGATTTTTTTTTTTACATGCATATAATAAATTAATAAGTTAATATTCTCCCGGTTTTTTTTTCCGCTTTTTTATCGCAATATTCGTTGCATAAATATGTGATATGGACTTGTAAAAAAATTGAAATAGGATAATTAATATTTGTAATGATATGGATTTAGAGAAAGAGAGTGTTAAAAAAGAATAATTATTAGGTCCTAGCAAAAGTAAAGTTAAGAAAATTACCCTGCCTCAAAAAAAAAAAAACTATCCATGGTAATTTTTTATTAAATATAGTAAAAAAATATTTGTTGCAAGTATTGTGTTACAGTCTAAAATGATAAAAATTACGAGGATTGTGATATGGATGTAGGAGTTGTTACATTTGATATTGTTCATTTGGGATGATTACTCTACAGTTACAAACAACGTCGAAATCAAAGCCTTTAATTCACTGTTTTTGGGGCTTCCCAACCCATTATGAGGTCTCGGAACAAAATTGTCTGAAACTCTTCTGGGGTTTCCATGGGTCATCCTACACGCCCGCATAAGTTTTCAGCATCAACGGATGACTTTTTGGGTTAAAAGTCGCAAAAAAAAAAAAAACACAATTCGACATTGTTCTGAATTTTTTCGGTAGGTCGCTTATAAAGGCTCCAAACTCCATATTTTGGAGTCAAATTCCTCTGGGAACCTCATTAAGACATCCCTGACATGTGGTAGAGAAATTGAGACAAATTTTGGCAGCTTCCAATACGTTCAACAAAAATGCCGAAATTAAAGTCTATAATTCATCGTTTGTTGGGACTTCCCAACCCATTTTGGGGCCCCAAAAAGGACAACACCAATCTGGGGGTTTCCGAGGTTCATGCTACACAAGCACACAAATTTTGGGTCACACCGGGGGACATTTGAGGTCTAAATTCACAAAAGATAAGCGATTTTGTTTCGATGTTCCAAAGTGGGCTCAGAAGCCCAAAAACGCTTAATTATAGGCTTTGATTTCAGCATTTTAGGTGACCGAATCGGATGGCCACCAAATTTGTCTCAATTTCTTCATCAAATGTTGGGACTGTCCTAAGGGGGTTCCACCGGAATTTGGCCCTAAATACGGATCACGTAGCCCTTACAAGTGACTTACTACAAAAACGACAAATAATGTCGATTCACGTTTTTTATTTCTTTTGGAATTTTGACTCTCAAACATATGTCGGTCTATCCAAAAACAATATTGGGCTCGTTGCATGACCCAATAGAATCCCATAAAAAGTTTCGACCATTTTTGTTTCGGGGGCCTGGAGACTGGAGTGGGCCCGTAAGTCCAAATTTGGTGAATTATAGACTTTGATTTCGACATTTTGGCAGACCGGATCGGAAGCCCCCAAATTTTTTCTTATTGATCAACCAAATGTCAGCGGTGCCTGAAGGGGTTCCCACAGAGATTTGGCCAAAAGTACATAGTGCGAAGCCTTTAAAAGCGACTTACTAAAAAAATGCCTAATAATGGTGAATTGTGAATATTTTAGGAATTTTGACCAGCAATCGTTCGTCTATGTGGCCGAAAACTTCTATGGGGGGGGGCTGCATGACCCAAGGAAACCCCCCTGAAAAGTTTTAGGCATTTTTTGTTCTAATGCCCTAAAGTGGGTCCGGTAGCCAAAAAACGGTTAATTATACAAGCTTTGATTTCGGCATTATGGGTAACCGAATTGGACGACCCCATTTTTTCCCAATTTCTCTACCAAATGTCAAGGATATCCTATGGGGCTTTCCACAGGGATATGGCCCAAAATACGGAGTGCAGAGCCTTTACAAGCGACTTACCACTAAAACGCCAAATAATGCTGAATCGCATATTTTTTTTGGGAATTTTAGCTCTTAAAAGTTCGTTGGTGTTGCCGAAAACCTTAGAAGGCACACTATACGACCCAAGGAAACCCAAAAAAAAATTCGGCCATTTTGTTCAGGCTCCCAATGCAGATTCGACACCCCAAAAACGGTGAATTATTAGAAGTATTTTTCGAGCAATTTTTTTTTCAACCCTTGAAATGTCCAAAAAATACGTATGTAAACTATCTCAGCTCACGATGATCATTACAAGGTTTGTATAATTTTCATCCTTCTATCTTTGTAGTCGTCAAGCACAACAAGAGGATCTTAGCTTGCTTTCAGCCGCTGCATTATAGCGTCACTTCTTCACTCTTCTAAAGATTTTTCAAACAAATGTGTCATGTATGGCTGCGAGCGTTCTAGCACCATATCTTAACATTCACAAGTCGCTACTCGTAATATCCGTTTCCTTAACCCCACTCATAATCTAAGGAACTTCCCTAAACATTTCAAAAGTTTTCATGCTCATAGGTCATGGCTCAAAACACCCCCAAATTACAACATTTTCCTAGGTGGACGGTATGGTGGGAAATAAGTTCAAAATCACTTGAACACTAAATTATTTTTATTTATAACATTATATGGGATAGTCATTCAGAAAGCTTGTACATAAAAAATTAAAAACTAGTAGCTTGTCCACAAAAAAAATAAAAATAAATGGAGCATTAGCTCCAAACTTACCTTAAATCTGTGGTCCAATTCTCAAATTAACTATCAATTTAATATTTTGTCCTAAAAGAATGTATTACCTCCATAATAAAATTAATAACAACAATTTATTTTGCACGCAATTTAAGGTAATGATTTAAGGGTATAGATAAACAAATTAATCAAAATGGTTTTAATACAAGTAAAATTGAGATCATAAATTACATATCTTAAAGTTATTTTTGATTAATTTATTTATTTGCATCCTTAAATTATTTGTTTAATAGTGTACAAAATAAATTGTTGTCATTAATACATTAAGAAACTAGTAGAAATATAATGGGGACTGGGGGGTAGTTGTAATGCCCCAGATTTTGGGCTATTTTCTTGATTATCTTGTTTGTAATTATTTTGATTCTGTGCATGGTCTAAATTTATTTGGACTATTTTTATTGTTTGAATGTGACTATTTTATGATTTATTATTTCTTTTATTTTAATTTAATTAATTAGAATTTTATTTTATTTTATTTTAATTAATTAGATTTTCTAATTAATTAATTTAGTTTTGGGCCAAGTGCGAATTTAATCATGATTAGTCATGAATTAGTGCAAATGGCCCAAGTGATCATTTTGGCCCATTTCCTTAGCCCATGGCCGGCCCCTTGTGATTATATGGCTTGTTTTGTCACTTGCTTCATGTTCACACCTTAACTAATTTCTATAAATAGAAGTGTTAGTAAGGCTTAAACATTCATTTGTCCATTTAATCTCTTTTGCCACAATCAAAAGCCAAACTCTCTCCATTGCCCATCAATTCCCACGCCATTTTGGCTTGTTCACCCTAACCTTTTGTTTCTCATTATTTCAAACCCAAACTTAAAAATTCAACATCCATTGATCTTTAAGTGACTATAAACACAAGTAACCTTCATTGCTATTTTTCAAGACTTCGTAGTTGGTTCGGGTTTTGGGTTTTTTTCGTGGGGAATCGAAGGGTGGGTTTTTTTCAAGACTTCGTGGCTGGCCGTGCGTTGGAAGCCGTGATGGGTGGCCGTGTTATGGAGGTACACGGTGTTCGTGCGTGGTGCCTCGTTGGAGCCGTGCTGCTGCGTGATTGATAGAGCCGTGTGGTTCTGTTTTGGGCAGCGAGTTTTTGTACGTTTTTGTGTTAATCTTCAATAAGGTAACATACTATCCTATCCTAGTTTGTATACTTTGATTCATAGGGTAGATTAGATGACTAAGTTAGGCCAAAAGTGGATGTTTATGACCCTATGTCCATGCGTGAATATGGGCTGATTTGGGTGGTTGTTTTGTGATGTTCATGCCTTGTTTCTTTGTATTTTATGAATGATTATGATAGTTATGTGTTTGTGTAAGTTCATGTTCAAGTTCCATGTAGTTTTGATGCATATAAGATTGATGTGTTGATGTTAAACTTTGTTGATGACTTGCGTAATTTTGAGGGTGATGTTGATGATGGGTTCTTTATGAATCTTGATGAGTTCTTTATGAATCTTGATGAGTTCTTTATGATTCTTGATGAGTTCTTTATGAGTTCTTTGAGTCCTTGGTTGAATCTTGAAATCTTGAAGTTAGTCATATGGTCTTTAAAGTGTAAAGTTTAAAGTGTAAAGTTTATTGATGTCTTTTGAGGTTCTTTTTTTTAAAGATAAGTAAAGTTTTGTAAAAGTTTTCTAAAGAAAGTTTTAAGAAGTTAAAAGAGGTTCAAAGGAAGTTAAAGAAAGGTTTAAAGAAATATTAAAGATTGATCAAAGAAGTAGTATTGATTATGGTTAGACTTAAGAAAAGGCGAAAGAAGCGATCTTGAGAATAACAATGATGGTTTACATATTAGTCTTAAGTAAAGGCGTAAGATGCAACTTAAGATTGACTAAGAATGTAAATAACGTAAGATTAGCTTGAATTTGCTATTAGACGCCTAACCTTAGAGTAAGATTCTAAGGCTTGGGCTAAGACGTTGCCCCTATCCTGACCGCGATTGTAACGACCCGACTTTTTAAGCTGTCGTTTGACGAAGGAAAACGACTTGCGGATCATTACTTAAGCATTAAATTAAACATTAATTATATATTTAAAAATAGAAACATCTTTTATTATCTTAAAAGTCTGAAAATAATCCCAAAAGTCATTAAAGGTAAAAATACCTAAAGTATTACATAAACTGAAAATATTGTCTTCCCAACATACTGGGATCATATATAAAATAAAGTAATGTTGTCTTAAATCACTCTAGTAAAAACTAAGGTAAAACTAAACTCTGCCACGCTTAAGCCCAACCATCGGAAGCCCGTTCTAAGCTGCTGCATCGTCACCTGAAACTGAGGGGGGGTCCACCGTCAGTGGCGAGTAACTAGGCTGTCCCGCTTAATTGAGGGACCGTTAAACACATAATATTATAGAATTATACATGAAAATCGCACATAAACTTATTACATCTTATACGAAAATTCATACGGAGTACGTATAAAAATACGTACAAAAATACATATACAAATACGTATAAAATACGTATAAGAATACCTGCAGAAATACGGTTAGAATTACGTACAAAAATACGTATAGGGTACGTATAATAATACCTGCAAAAAATACGGTTAGATATACGTACACAATACGTACACAATACAAAATACATACGAACCACATTATACTTTCATACATACCAAACTCATACAGCGGAAGACTTATACCAAACATATACACTACTTATCTTATACTATCATACATCTTATCCTTCAATTATCGTAATATACTTCATATTATCGTCAATTCCATATTCATATCATTCATCTTAACTTATATTCATATCATATCATTTCATATCATTATTACTTCTTAACGGACCGGTCACTATAGCTCGTTGTGGATCCCGTGTGCACCACAACTTTCCTAGAACATGCCGGGGTGAACTCGTGTATTCAACCCGTAGTGGATCCCGTGTGCACCACTAAGCCTAAGCTATGGCCATAACTCCTAAATAGCAGCTCGTGTACTACTACTTAGACGACTACATATTTTAAGACCCAGAACTGCCCGGGTGAACTCGTGTATTCATCCCATGGGGCAGTGGCATCGACTTAATCCGATCTGATGACTCGTGTATCATAAAAAAGGGCGTCCTATCTTATTAACCCGATTGATGAACTTTGCGTCATCGCAGGGGCGACCTTAACTTATTATCTTTCTTATAACTAGAAGTACTAGGTGACCGTAATCGGGAATAAATGTTCGAAGTCCCAGGAAAGAGAGGTGCGGCACGTATATTGGCCACCTTAAATACCAAGTCTTTCCTAGCCAGAGTTCGAAACAAATAATTACCCTTTTACTCTGTTTCCTTTCCTTCCCTCATAATACATTATTATCTTTAATTCCTTATTGTAACTTATTCCTATTGACTTCCTTAATAATAATAATAATAAATATAACTAATTGACCAAAATAACTAATTCCTTTAATCGTATTATTATTACCCTTTCATATTATAACTTATTCCTAATGATAAATATTAATAATAATTATAATTCCTTTAATATATAATAATCATGATAAAATAATGACAATTCCTAAAATTATGCTAATATTATTATAAGTCAAAATAATTAACCTAAAAATTAGTCAATAATAACCATTTGTTCGACATTTTAGGGGTAGTTGATGATTAAGTAAATTCATTAATATAATAATTAACCAAGTCAATTATATTAACAATAATTCGAATAATTAATAATTATCACAAAAAATTGCATAAAACATGATAAAAATTCTACCTTTCATATTTTATACCACTCGAAAATCATGAACAATAATACCAAAAATTACGTCTTTAATTAATTAAATTCAATAACCAATAAATCATAGCGAACTTTATAATAAACATTAAAATTATCCTTAAAACACCATATTTTACACAATCTGATTTTAAAGTATTAAATTAAGAACCACCATTAAAAGGTCTCGAATAATCTGGAAATTTTGATGGGATCTAGATGTAGGTTCATAGTTCAACGTGCATAAATTTCGTCCAAAAATAACATCTTTTACTATTTTTAAGGAATTTTATAACTAACAAATCAGATTAGGCTGAATTCAGTTTCAGATTTTTCTGCCATATCAAACGAACTTTAAAAATTACGAAAATTTAACACAATCTGTAAAACATTATTACTGACTTCCACCTAAAATTTCGTAGCCATCCGAATTGATTAAGTATCTTAATAAATTCGTAAACCAAATCTGGACAGTTTTACCGGTTTGAAAGATTAAATTATTTCAAGCAAGAAAAAGGACGAATTTTGCCACGAAATAAATCATGATTCATAATCAAACAGTAAAGAAACTGCCACGAAAAATTCATCAAGAAATAACAAGATTTGATTAATAAATAAATTCATACAAGTAATTATTCAACAATTAAAGATTTCAAGAAACTACATAAAATAATCAAGAAAATTTCATAATAATTCATAAAGATTACATATTATCATCAAGAAAAATTACATAATATCCTATCATATGATTCGAAATTTTCTAGGTGATCATGACACTAATTCCTAACAATTTTCATGTTTTAATCCTAATTTACTATGTGTAAAACTTGTACCAAAATTAAACAAGATAGCGTAGTTACCTCGATACGCTAAAATTCCAAGGAAAAATCACTAAATTAGTGATTGAAATGCACGACCCTTTTTGGAGGAAGGAGAGAAAGTTTATATTTTTTTAGGGTTTATGAGTATTTTTGCAATTAGGAACCAAATGAATGATATAAGCCTTATTTATAGAAAAAGAAAAAAAAAACAACAAACCCTAAACTTGGTTCAAGGGTGCCGTGAGGGAAGAGCCAAAATAGGAGGAGAGTTGAGAAAAATTAGGTAGTCATCAAGCTACTTTGAATTAGTTTAGAAAAATATGTAATTTAAATAATTTAATTTAATTAACTAAATTAATTAAACTAAACATGTACTTGGCCCAAAACAAAAAGGAGAATAACATATGCCCAAAATGGTAAGGGGGTCGGCCATGCTTAAAAGAGAAAGGGAAAATTGGGTCTTTGGCCCAATTTGAGAAAAAGGAGATCAGATTAAAATAAAACAGTCCAAATACAATGGGCCCTTTGGACTTTGAATTAAATAAATTAAACTAATAACCGCGAAATTTTCTGGCCCTAAATTTCGGGGTATTACAGCGATATTGGGATAGTGTGTACTTGCTATGTTGTCTGTTTGATATGAATTTCCCGTAAGATGGGTTTCATGGGGTTGGGAGTAAGATTCCCAATCCTGGCATAGTAGGAAAGTTCGTTCGCGTAAGAAGCGTCCGTACGAGCGTAGTCCGGTCTAATATGTAAATGATAGCGCCAAAGATTAAGTAAAGATAAGTCTAAAGTTGAGTATTGGGAGTTAGTCGAGTTTTGGATATTATTGTTGATTGTTGTTATTATTATGGTTATTGTTGGTATGATATGTTGTTTTGCATGATCGTATGTTGGATGCCTGATTTGGTGGTTTGATGTATTCTATGATCATGTGTATCCACGTTAGGGTGGGACAGTTATGTTACTCGCCACTGACAGTGGATTGTTGTTAATTTTTCAGGTAACTCTGATGATGACGGTGTTGCTTAGCTTTGGGTTGGGCGAGTGCCGATGTTTTTTTCGTTTGTTTAGATTGTATTTCGTTTCTAGTTTTGGACTTAGTAATTATAGTTCATATATTCTAACTCTAATCGTATTTAGAGTTACTTATTAGTATGGATTACCTTTTGGGTTTAGTATTGTACAAACTTGTGGGTATTGTACGTTTTTGGGTTATAGTAATAATAATCTCGAGGATTTGTTTTAATTTTTAGTAAGTTTGTTTGTTAGATCGACAATTCGACTCGTCGGTTTCTTCCACGCCGGTTTAAGCGAGTCGGGTCGTCACAGTAGTAATAGACTAATAGAAGTATAGAACTTTGGCAATAGGTAATGGATGGACCCAGGATCACACAAGTTTATGTGGTCCCTCCAATATTCACAAAAAAATTATCAAATATTTATAACAAAAGTACCAAATGTTCACAACAAAATTACCAAATATTCACAACAAAATTACTAAATATTCACAACAAAATTATCAAATGTTCACAACAGAATTATCAAATGTTCATCAACATCATATTATCAAATGTTCACAACAAAACTATCAAATGTTCACAATAAAATTATCAAATATTCATCAACATCAAACTATCAAATGTTCATAACAAAATTATCAAATGTTCATCAATATCAAACTATCAAATGTTCATAACAAAATTATCACTTGTTGATCAACATCAAACTATCAAACATTCACAAAAAAAATCAAATGTTCATCAGCATTAAACTATCAAATGTTCACAACAAAACTATCAAAAATATTCACAACAAAACTATCAAATATTCACAACAAAAGTATCAAATGTTCACAACAAAAGTATCAATTGTTCACAACAAAGGTATCAAATGTTCACAACAAAAGTATCAAATGTTCAAAACAAAAGTATCAAATGTTCACAACGTCAATTAGACTGGAACCATGCAATAATTTGCGGAACTTTGGACATTAGGGTTGTCCAAATTGAGTTGAGTAAATTGGTAATATTTGGGGTTAATAATAATTCAACATTACCGATCTCCAGTTCTCCACAACACGCCACATCGGGAGATAGCACGGGGTCGTAATATTCTTTGATTTGATACTCTCAATTGTATTGTTGTTCCACACCCTCTATTCATTCATTACACACAACCCAACCCAACCCAACCCACCTCCTTCATCGAAACCCTCTTTCTCTCTCTTCTTTGTTTCTCTCTCTACACTTTCGGACGAAGAAGATGGTGAAGGGTCCTGGACTTTACTCTGACATCGGGAAAAAAGCCAGAGGTTTTGATTCCCTTTTCTTTTCAATACCCCACCCCCCCTATTTTCCATTGACATGCATCAATACTCTTTTCTTTTTACGATGAATAGGGTTAATTTTGTTTGATTTTATGTTTTTTTTTTATGCAGATCTTCTATACAAGGATTATCAGAGTGACCACAAGTTCACCCTTACCACCTACACCGCTACTGGAGTTGTATGTCTCCCTTTTTTTGTCATTTCTGCTATTTTATTTTGTTCGTTTAACTGTTGCTTCTGTTTATTCAGCTTTATTGTTGTAATTATTGTAATATTATATTGAATTGGATGGTTGATGCGTATTTAGGGTTTGGTCGGTTGGTGATTATGGGTTCTAAAATCTGTATGATTAGCCGAATGGATGGAATTTGCTGTTAAAATTCGCAAAACTATTAGTTGGGGAAATTATTTGCTGGGATTTGTTTAGCATAATACTTGTATTAGTTATTTCTGATATTTTGGGTGTTAGTTTTCGTTGACTTTGGTATGGATTTTGTGTACTGTTGTGGAGTTCAGCTTTGCCGTCTCTTCTTTTTTAGGATTTTGATTTTATCTCTTCCTCATTTAATTATTATATTACTTTTGATTATTAATAAGGATTATACATTGGAATAGGGAACCAACAGCTCCTCTTCTATAATTTCATTCGCCGGCATTGTCATTTCAGATTAAACTATGAGTGCCTTTTGTATTCCACTAGTTTTACGAAAAAAATCGCTCAATTTAAGTAGGAATAATATCTAATCATGGATTTTCAGGGGTGTGAGTTGGGACAGAAAAGAACAAGTTAAACTGTATATTTCAATCATAGTGATTGCTGAATTATATCCTATGTTGTAATGAATAAGTTGACCAAACATGGGTGATGGTATATTTTCTTAAGATTAGTGCCTGGTGACTTGTTTTCTTGCAGGCTATCACTGCTGCTGGGACCAAGAAGGGGGAGTTGCTTTTGGCTGATGTGAGCACTAAGTTGACAAACAAGAATATTACCACAGATGTGAAAGTTGATACTAACTCCAATGTGAGTGGTATATGCTTACTTATACTATTAGTTATTTCCAACTGATTATAGGCTTATTCGTTGTATTACAAATAACTGAGTATAATTTGGTGAGCGATAGCATGACTTTCTGTCCAAGAAAATGGGTCTGACCTTCCAACTTCTTTGTTGTTTCTGTCTTTTTTTGCCTAGCTTTTCACCACAATTACGGTTGATGAACCTGCTCCTGGCTTGAAGGCTATTTTCAGTTTCCGTGTTCCTGATCAAAGATCTGGCAAGGTAACATTGAGTATTTGTTCAGCATGTTTCATACCTACAAGAAGAATGATCATGGATCATAACTTTTTTTGGTTAGATACGTTGTATATTTATTTTGGAGGTTTTTGAATTATGCTAACAGGTTGAACTTCAATACTTGCATGAGTATGCTGGCATCAGCACAAGCCTTGGGTTGACAGCAAACCCCATTGTTAACTTCTCTGGTGTTATTGGAAACAGCAACCTTGCTTTAGGGACTGACCTATCATTTGACACTGCTTCTGGAAATTTCACCAAGTGCAATGCTGGGCTGAACTTTACCAATTCTGATCTTATTGCATCTGTGAATGTGTAAGTAGCTAATTGATATGCTATGCATCAAATTATTGCTTTGCTACAGCGATTTGCAAGTTTATCCTCTAATCTATGTTTAGCAAAAAATTTTCTTTTTTAACCTTCATATAGATTTAATTTTGGATTTGTGGTGATCATCATTTTTAGACAGAGTACAAGAGGGATAGGATATATGAATTTTTTTCCTATACCTGGGCACCATGTTCCTGCTCTTTAAAATAGAACATTTTTGTTATGCATTTAGAACGTTCTTGTTTTACCTTTATAACACTTATTTTATAAAATTAAGTGATCTCAATATAAAGCTTAAACGTTCTAAATATTCAATATTAGTGTTCTAAATGCATAATATGGATGTCCGGTTTTAAATGTAGGTGTATGGTAAGTCATTATGCACCCGGGTGCATTTTTTACAGATTATAGGAGATACAAGTGTTGATCTTAAAAATTATTTGACTCTGTTTACCAAAACTTGATCAATCCTTGTTTAATTTTTAACTGAGTAATCTTATACGTAGTATAATAGTTGGATATTTTATGAGCATTAGGCTGACTTTTGGCCTTTTCAGGAATGACAAAGCTGACACCTTGAATGCTTCATACTATCACATTGTGAGCCCATTGACCAGCACAGCTGTTGGTGCAGAGCTGAGCCACAGCTTCTCAAATAATGAGAATACACTCACCATTGGAACTCAACATGCATTGGACCCGCTGACTTCGGTCAAAGCCCGTGTTAACAATTATGGGAAAGCAAGTGCCCTCATTCAGCATGAATGGCGCCCAAAATCCCTCGTCACAATTTCTGGAGAGGTGGACACAAGTGCCATTGAAAAGAGTGCTAAACTTGGATTGGCTTTGGCTTTGAAGCCTTGAATGTATCCCTTTGAGGTGATGGTTTCGGTTTGGTGAAGATTTCTTTAAGAGGGGAAATAAGTAGGCAAAGACTTTTAGAAACTTTTTTGTTTTGGAATGCATTCATGGGTTTGTCGACTTGCTTCGTTTTGGTGGTAACTTGTAAAAAATAATTCTAGCTGGTGGCGAACCAGTTACCTTTTGTTTTCCAGTTCTCGGTCTATGAATTCTTTGATCTCTCGATTTGTTGATGAGATGGTTCTATGAGCAATAGGTTCACTTGACTAGTGTTGGCTTGTTGCATTTTTCGATGGAAGTTGCTCTACTGTCTGGTTTCTTTCATCACATTCTCTCACTTAGGTGTCTCAGGTGGTGTTTATATTAATCTTCAATCTTCCTTTAATGTGATCATATACGAGATTGCTGTATTGTATGATGAATGACAAAAATTTCTTCTCTATGTATGGGAGTATAGGATGATGAAATATTTTTCTCCCCACTGCATTAGATGAATGGATGACGCAAAGTTGGCCAATTAGTTAGCCCATAGCGAATGAGTTCAGATATCATTTAATTCATTCATTTGTGGTATACTAGCTCTTAATGAACATTGCGTTGAGGCTATATAAATTGGCCTATTTTGGTAATGTATAAAACTAATGTTGCATATGAAATAGATTGAGATGTGACATTGGACTTTTTACATTTATCTAGACACAATTTTGTTGTATAATTATAGAAGTATATATTTTTGGAAAATGTATGCTGTGATGAATCAAATAAGATCTTGTGTAATAGTGCCCAATGTGTAATAGTGTACAATGATGAAATCGTACTCTATCACATACAGGGAATGAAAATGTGTAAATCATACTCTTCACACACCAGGAATGAAAATACGTTTTGACAAGAATCTCCACTTAAAAATGGAGTGGCCTATAGGTATCCACTCTATTTTGTATATCCCTGTGATATAAGGGTCAAACTTTTGTACTCGTCTCAAAATAGATACTTTATTTTCCTTTTTTGGTTGTCAAATGCTTCATTTCTACTTTTCAATTTTTGATATTATGACTCACCTATAAAATTACAGTTATATCCTTAACATAATATTAATTAATTCTACTTTTACTACTTTTGATATTATGGCCCACCTATAAATTCACACATACTACTTTTGATATTATGGCCCATCTATACCAATTACAACTTTAAAAATAACTCAATTTCTCTGTGTAACATTTAAAAAGGGACAGCAGGAGTACTTGTATTCTCTTTCACCCACATGTATGCTAGCCAATGGAAAAAAAAATCTCCAATTAAACGCCAAAGAAACTATAAACCCATTACAAAATGCCTTTAGCATTTTCCCTAGCCATTTCCAGTACACTTTCTTGGTATACCTTATACATCACCCTCGCATTTTCTTTAATCGTTTTCTTTACTTGTGGCAGTTATAAATCAAAATTTGGTCAAGAACAAGAACTAGCTTAGAATAAAATATTAGCTATACTCAAGAGTATAGCAAATAAAATTAATTGAAATCAACTGCTTTCTGACAATCTGCAACAACATTATTCTTTGACACCCATCACAATTCACTTGTGTAACATGTAAATATGTAAATAACTAGGACATAGGAACTAGGAAGATATCCTATAAGATTTGCAAAACACCACTAGAGAACTTTAAGCAATAACAAAACAAACCACCCTTAAATGCACCAAGCAATATCTACACATTATATACTTCTGTTCAGCACAACCACATTGTAGGGCACACTCACATACGCAGCGAATTAGCGCTCCATTGTTTGTGCTTGGAGGAGGCCGTCTCTAATTTGATTTCCAATGTCCCTAACAGCACCTGGACCATGAGGGATGAAGACAGAGGAAGCCTTTGAGGATGCACCAATCTCTTTCATAGTGTCAAAGTACTGGGTTATCAAAATCATATCCATGACATCCTTGGCAGATGTGCCCGGCACATTTTCAGAGAATTGGAGGACACTGTCTCTCAGTCCATCGACAATAGCTTGACGCTGACGAGCTATACCCATCCCTCCAAGGTACTTGGATTCTGCCTCTCCTTCAGCTTTCTTTATTTGCAGTATCTTTTCTGCTTCAGCCTTTTCATTTGCCGCCACTCTCATTCTAGCAGCTAATAACAATAGGAAGCCACAAATCAGATGCTTTCATATTTTCAATTGATAAATAAGATCTTATTTTGCAATGACATAGTTAGGGCGTAAATATACAAGCAAAATTTTTAGTCATGAGAGGTATTAGAAACAGCACGCTACAAAAGCTAATCATAAACATACTCAGTGGCAGTGTGGGCACTAACATGATATTATGCTTCATAAATGGAAATAAAATGATGGATACAGATCAAAGCAGCTAAAAGTACAAAGATTTTAGGCTAATTCAAAGTGGTGGTGGCAAACCAGATGGAAATGAATTTCCATGTTTCTTAGTTTTAACTGTCCAAAAAATGCATGTATTTGTCTTATATACAGAAGAGAAAAAACTAGAGATATCACAGAACGGATGAACTTAAGCATGGAGGTTATACAAAGCAAGTATATTACCTGCATTGATCTCATTCATTGCTCGCTTGACATTCACATCAGGTTCAATGTCCACAATGAGAGTTTGAACTATCTCATACCCATAAGCTGACATGGCCTGGATTAACACAGGACGCATATAAAACATTTAGTAAATCTGTAAAGTGTTTTACTCTCATAAGCAGCCTAAATATAACAAGTCTACCTTCTCGAGCTCTTGTTCAACAGATTTTGCAATATCATTCTTCTGTTCAAATACAGAATCAAGCTCCAACTTAGGCACACTAGCACGAATAACTGTGATGATGAAAGATACCAATTAGCATCCGGTAGAGTGATACAAAGGTAACATACAGCCAGGCACAAATGCACAATAGTAGCAGATCACCTATCTTATATTGCAATAGCAAATTAACGCGTTTATGTTGTTAATTGTAGCCTATATTAATCAATAAGAGGAGCACTCTAGTATGTTTTCAGCCAACAAAGCATAGTCTAAATCCCTTTAGTAAAAGTTTTACTCATACCGTCAAAGACATAAGCTTGGATCTGTTCCCTAGTGTTACTGAGCTTATAGAAAGCATCTGTTGCATTGTCTGACACTGCTCGGTATTGCACAGATGCAACAACTGTGACAAACACATTATCCTGAGGAAGACAAAGAGCAGAGGATTAAGTAGATAACAATATGAAAGCACAAGATCTAGGAGTGAGTTGCTAAAATTTGCATGAGGAAAAAATAGAGCAAAATGTACATTACACACATAAATGAATAGATAAGTTCAACATCTGATGACAAATATCAAGACATAGAAACCATTTGTCTAGAAAAGTTAGTTTTTAGACTTTTTACTATGTGTGCAAAACCAACAGGTTCTATGTTTTCTCATAGAAAAAGTCGTAATCAAATGAGTTCTCTTCATAATTAGATGTCAAAATATCAAAACAAAAAAATCAAGGTAAAAAATATGCCTGGAAAAGTCAACCAAACCTCTCCCCCACAGGCCACAGCCCATGGATCCATGCATAAAAGCACACAGCAAATTTTCAAAGGATATAAATCCATTAAATACTCGATGAAATGTGTTATACAGTTATACTTCCAAGGATAGATAATTATAAAACTTTTAATTACAAAATAGACATCAAGTTGGCAAATTGCTAATCTTAATTCAGATATTATCAAAATAGAGTGAGTTGCTGATAATGCTGCTAAATATATTTGATACTAACCTTAGTTTTGGTTTCACAGCGAACATCAAGTTGCTGCACACGCAAGGTGAGATAACCAGCTACCTGGCTCCCAAGACACCATGGAACACAGTGACAACCAGGATTGAGCACATCATTGAACTTTCCAAATCTTTCACTAATAGCCACAGTTGACTGTCCCACTTGAACACATCCCAAAGCTTGTCCCATGATTCTAGTTCTGTGCAAAAACATATAAGCATCAAGATTTATTTGAGTCCTCCACAAGGCTCAAAAGAAGATAGGAAAAGAAAAGGCAGCTTTTAAATGCAAATAAAAGCACAAACTCCTAATGTTTATCACATCCACCACAATATATCTAGAACAAGAAAAGCATTAAATTAATACTTGCAGGCTATCATATTTCCCAGGAGCCTAAAAGAATCATTAAGTGCAACGTCTGAAGGGTTTTGCAGCTTACCCATTTACATTCAAAAGTTACTACTTCCATTGACATAAAGTTATTTTGATCTCCTAAATGGGACAATAAGCTATCCCTTGTTTCAATGTTAATAAATGATCAGCTATATCTAGAATCTACATACAGTCTGTGCAAATAATTGGGGATAGAAAACTAAAGAAATCCTCACAAGTTCTAATTTTTATCACTTCATTATTAGCACTAGACAAAACAGATGGCTGCTCCATAATAAGATGTGCAAATGGACTGACATGAGCAAGGGTTAATTGAATTTTTAAATTGGCACAATTGGTTAACCCATCTTAAGCCTACTTACCAAACAACCCACTAGACATAAAATGCATGCTATGCTAGTCTATGTCAGGAACTCAGGATCAAGCCTGTATATTATAGCCTCTATCAGTCTATCCCATCTCTATACCATTTGGAAACCATCCAAAGTCCAAACAATTATCCATGACAAAATCAGCTACATACCTTTGGATAGAACTGTTGAACATGGAGTTGATTTAGTAGAAATTATGATTTGGTTCAGAAAAAAAGAATAAGAGAATCAGAATGGAGAGATTAAAGAAAAGATATTCCTAAATCTTAATCCGCAACTGAGATAAATCTAATCCGATCACATACCAATATCAACAAAGCAAGGCTGATGAAGCCACAATTGGACAAGTGAAATTCTTACCTCTTATCTCAATGACTCAAGACTTTTAGGCTGATAGAAAACTTAGATAGATATATACTTTCACGATTCTGCACAACGAACCAACACAATAGAAAACTCAGATAGATATATACTTTCACACTTCCGCACAAAGAAACCAGCACACAAACAGCAATGCACAATACCTATAAACTCACCACCCTATATAAGTATATGATAGTTATTTTGGTAAATGGTACTCCGCAATCAATGATGCCAGCTTTTTCAAAGACTCTAAGAAAGCAACCACATAGTAAGAGAATTAAGGTTAGGACTCTTATTTTAAGATATTTTATTGAGAACATTCAAACACCATACTAGTAAAAAAAAAAAAAAATCAAATTCAGATAATATTAGTCAAATGGGATGATAATCACCCCAAATAATAATAAATAGATAAATTTTTTGAGCAAAGTCCTGTTGACTTTTGGACAACAATTTAAGCAATTCCAGCTCAAAGGTAACATGAGCACGTATTCCAGCCACAATAATTATTTCCATAGTAGTTGAATTAGCCAAAACATGAATGATCCTGACTATTGAGCACTTACAAATCGGTACAGAATTGGAATTTCCCAAAATGAGTCACCTTTCACTTATGATTAAGGCTATGTTTCGAAATTATATGAACTCAGAAAGTTTCAATTCAACGAAATTTGGGTGACCAATAAAATTCTAAATAAAATCACAAACTCAGTCATTAGGAAAACCTAAATTACAGTAAAATCCCAGCAAAGATTCAAGAAATAAAAAAAATAAAAAAAGGCAATAAAACAGAACACGAACGAAATAAGAGAAAGCAATGAAATAGAGATGATTGAGTACCTTCAAGATGGAATCCGAGAGAGAAACCTACGAAAAACGAAAAAAGTGGAAATCGCAATGAGAACTTTAAAGGGAAAAACAAACAGAGTACACCAAAAGGAGAAAGAAATTGTAAGAGAGAAAAAGGATAATAACCCCACTTGTACTTGTCTACTTCTGAGCTGTTTTTAGTTGGACAAACTGGGCAACTGAAAAAAGGCTTTGTTGTGGGCTGAGATTTTAGTCACTAATCATCGTATTCCGTATAGTAGGGATTATTTATTATTTAAGACAAAGTATCACATTACTTAATCATTCCAAAAAGTGGGAAAATGCTTGGTGATCCTCAAGGATTGCTACATTCAACCAAAAAGGTGGCTATTAACACGGAATTATCTGAGTTTGTACATTATGCATTCAGGTGTACATACGGTAGTAGGGTTGTAATTGTACATGCAATTGGATTTATATCTTGTTCATTTAATATGTAATTATGTTGAGGAAATTATTTTAAATTGCTTTTTTTTTTATATTTAACATATTTGTAAATAAAACAAGATGTAGGATATAAATTCTAAAAAAATTCAATGTTCTTTTTTTATTTTAATACATTTGACAAAGATTTGAATGAGACAAACTCATGTTTTTGACCCATTTGAGATGCTCAGAGGCATTTTTGTTCCCGGGTCTCGGGAATCCAAAAAAATGGTTTATAGCCTTTTTAGTTTCGGCTCCCGGGAGCTTATTCCACAAGACGATTTTTTTTTCAACTCTGACTGATATCATGGGTTATGGGTAGGTTCGTGAGGCTCCTAGTATTTTTCGGTCTCCTGGTCATGTAGTGTTTTTGGGCAATCTTGCTCTTCATGCAACTTTGATCCATCCAAAGCTTTTTTGGGGCTTCCATGTAATAATTTGACGCATTTAGAGTATTCTCGAACATTCTCAGTCTCGGGTCCAAGGAAGCCCGAAAATTGTAGATAATAGCCATTGGCTTCAGCTCCCAGGTGTCTGTTCTAACAACCCTTTTTTCGCCTCAAATCTATATCATGCGTTATGTGAAGCTTCGAGAGGGTCCTCATATTTTTTTTCAGGCATACAAACCAACTGTTATGCCCTCTAAGAGGACTTTTCGGTATGTAAGTCGTGCGATATTTAGGGCCACCCAGCTCCTTCATGCGATTTAGATGCATTCAAAATCCTTCGTGAGGATTCCCCGTCATAATTTGACCAATCCGGAATGCTCTAAAACATTTTCATTTTCAGACCCGATAACCACAAAAAAGGTGTGGATAATAGCCTTTTATTTCGTCTCCCGGGGACCTGTTCCGGCAGCAAGATTTTTTTCACCTCATATCTTTATCATGGGTTATCGGTACCTTTGAGAGGCCCAACCTACAAAATCTGGACACTCAAATCAACCGTTTTGCACTCCAGGGTGACTTTTCGGTCTTCGAGTTGTGTAGTGTTTTAGGCCACCTACCTCCATCATGCAACTCCGATGCTTTCGGGATCTTTCATGCGGCTCTAAATCATAATTTTATCCATCCAGGGTGTGCTCGAACATTTTTGTTCTAGGGATGCCTAAAAAGAGTAGATAATAACCTTTGCTTAGGAACCAGATAGTTTGTTACAGGAACCAAAATTTTTGTGCCTCGTATATTTGTCATGGTTTAAGGTAGCTCTAGGAGGCTCCTTGTATTTTTTTGGGCAATCAAACTAACTAATGCTCCCTTTAAGGGTAATTTTTAGTCTATGTGGAATGCGATATATGTGGGTCACTCGACTCCTTCATTCAACTGAGATGTTTTTAGAGTCCTTCATATGGGGCCTTTTGTCATATATTGACCTATCGAGGGTGTTCGAGAACATTTTCTATCCCATCCTCAGGATCCCAAAGAGGACAAAAATAAAATAAAATAATATAGCCTTTTATTTTGGCTCCCGGGAGTCCGTTCCGGAGGTCGGTATCTGAGAAGCTCTACATATTTTTTCAGGCGCTCAAACAAATGCTATTCCCTCTAGGTGGACCTTTATTCTGGGTTGTGTGGTATTTTGGGCCACCCGACTCATTTTTTCAACTCCAATGCGTCCAAACTCCTTCACGACACATTCTTGTCACAATTTAACCCATTTAGAGCGTTTTAAAATATATTGTTGTCAGTCTCTTAGCAGGGCTCGATACTCAATATTATGGGTCAAATCTCTGTGGAAAACCCCTTGTAATCCCTCATAATGGCTCATATTTTAAGGTAATTATAAGTACAATTCATAAATATTTAAAGCATATTAATGAGTACTTTATTGAAATGAAATTATTCATATTTTAATATATTGGTTATTTTACAAAATATATGTTAGCTATTAAATTTTTATTGTGAAAATAATATATATTTTTAAACGTAACATTACATAATGATATAAATTATCAGTTCCTCATTATTAAAATTAACTATATAATTTTAAATAAGTTATAGGCGTTAATAGGGCTACAGTTAAGTTAAAAAAAAAAACCGCCTAACAACGAGTATAAATACCCTAATTGCGCCAAAATATACCAAAACACTGTGTTCACTCTCCTCCTTCTCTGCACTGTGTTCACTGTTCACGCAAGTTCAAAGAAGAAAAAAAAAACTTCGTCCTTCTTCACCACCAGCATCGCAGCAGTAGTACCACCCGCGTCCCGCTGCGGTCGCGCCTCCGCGGCACCGGCCTCCCTCCGGCGTTCTTGCTGCTGCACCTCTTTGGGTGACTCTCTCTTTCTCCTCCTTCTTTAATTCTCTTTAAACTCTGTTTAACCTTTTCCCTCTGCCCAGTCGCGTCTCCGACCAGCGGACACCACAGCCGCGCATTGCCGCCGGTTCCGGCACGCCACTGAAGTCCCCATGTGGTGGGTCCTTGTCCTCCTCTTGCTATTAATTCCTGTTTGGTAATTTATAACATAATGATTAATATTATTGTTATTATGTAATTATAGGCTAAATTATTGTTTTCTTTATAAATACAAAAATTCAGAATCTATAAATATATGTAAATTGATTATTTTGTTAAAAAAATGGTTTTTAGGAGTTTTATTGATTACTTATCATTAGGGCTGATATTATAGTTAATTGTGACTAATTTTAGGATGAAAAATATGATTATATATGACTAATGATGGTTTAAGGGGTTAATTAAAGGGATTATTACTAAATTATATCTTGAATTCATTTTGGGGGTTAAGAAATATAATTTATATATCAAATTAACTATTTTTTAAATTTATTATTATATACTTATATTCTAGATTTATTAAATATATTATAAAGTTTATTTTTTATGTCTTAAAGTGAGTACTTGGGATATATTGTTATAAGGTAATAGTATAACATATAATGAACTAAATTTTGGCCATTAAAATTAATGGGTACTAGTTTGGGGTTAGAATTAAGTTGTACGTTGCTCTAAGTTGTGATGGAAATCAATATCAATTGGTTTCCTTATTTGGTTATAGTAGACAATTCCTCCTTTGGTGACTTCTAATTAAAATGGCCTCACATTCTGTTTACAGAAGGTACATACATGTCTATAAACACCCTTTAGTAATATCATGCTTAGCCTAAAGTTATTTGGTAGCAAGACTAGCAACAATTGATTGAAATACTTGGTTCATAAGCATGATTGGTTGATTTTTGGTAGGCTTGTATACTTTGTTTGCAAGCATGTTTGGTTACCACTGAATATACCTAGTTGGTGGCATTAAATAAGTTTATTGGGAGTGATCAATAATATTATTCTCACTCTTGCATGTCTTTAATTGTGATAGAGTTGTCAGAGATTAAATTGGTTGGTTAGATTGATATTATTCAACTCCTTTTATTATATTGGTTGGTTAGGTTGATATTATTCAACTCCTTTTATTATATTGGTTGGTTAGGTTGATATTATCCAACCCTTTTATTATATTGGTGGGATTGGTCAACCCTTATGTCTTATTGGTTGGTTCGGTTGGTCACTTGGTCCAGTTCAACCCATGGATTAATGTTGGAAACACTTAAATTAAGTGTCAACTTATGTGAATGTGTTATCACTTTGTCCTAAATATTAAAATTTGGCTATAGTTGTGGTCGATTTGATTGTTTGTTGTTCGAGATTTATAAATTAAGATATTAATCACGTAAAGTGAAAGATGGATTAGCGATAAAACTCTAGATGAGTGCACGTCTAGAGTATTGATTACTTGGTTCGGGTTGGGGAGTAGGTTCCCTTTTCTAGAGTCGTCTGATCGATGTACTCTTCAAAAGCTATAATTCACCGTTTTTAGCATTCGGGCCTATTCCGGAGCCCCCAAAAATAAGTGGTAAAAACTTTTCTAGTAGTTTCTTTAGGTTGTGGAACACGACACTTAGGTTTTCGGCCACACTGACGGTCGTTTTAGAGTCAAAATTCCTTAAAAATACGCGATTCGTAATTATTCAACGTTTTCATGGTCAATCTCTTTTAAAAGCTCTGCATTTCATAATTTCGGCCAAATTCCTATGGTAACCCACTTAGGATGCCCCTTAAATGTGGTTGATAAGTTTGAGTTTTTTTTTTGGTATTCCCGTCTAGTGACCTAAAACACCAAATTAAAAGGCTATAATTCACCCTTTTTTGATTGGCTTTCGGTTCTATTCCGGGGCCCGAAACATAAATGGTCTAAACTTTTCTTGGGGTTTCTTGGGGCTTTGCAATGTGCCCATAATTTCGCATTTTCGTGGTTAGTCGCTTATAAGGGCTCTACACTTCATATTTTGGGCCAAATCCCTATGGGAACCCCCTTAGGACACCCCTCAAAAGTGGGTGATTAATTGGGAATATTTTAGCAGTATTTCAATCCGGTCACCCAAAATGTCGAATTTAAAAGCTATTATTCACCGTTTTTGGGCTTCCAGCTTATTCCGGGGCCTGCAAAATAAATGTTTAAAACTTTTCTAGAAGTTTCTTTAGGTCGTGGAACTCACCCACAAAGGTTTTCGGCCACACCAGCGGTCGTTTTAGAGTCAAAATTCATGAAAAAAACGCGATTCGTTATTTTTCAACGTTTTTGTCATAAGCTTTTTATAAGGCTCTACACTCTTTATTTTAGGCCGAATACATGTGGGAACCCCCTTAGGAGTTAGGACACCCCTAACAAATGGTTGATCAATTGGGAAGGTTTTGGTGGTATTCCAATTCGATCACCCAAAATGCAGAATTCGAAGGCTATATTTCACCATTTTTGGGCTTCCAGGCCTATTCCGGGCCATCTGAACATAAATGGTTGAAACCTTTTTGGGGGTTTCTTTGGGCCGTGGAACGCGCCCACTAAGGTTTTCGGCCACACCGTAGGTCGTTGTAGAGTCAAAATTCCTAAAAATACGAGATTCGTTATTATTCGGCGTTTTCGTGGTCAGTCGCTTATAAGGACTATGTACTCCATATTTTAGGTCAAATCCCCGTGGGAGCCTGCTTAGGACACCCCTTACATGTGGTTGATCAATTGGGAAAATATTGGTGGTATTTCGATTTGGAAACCCAAAATGCCGAAATCAAAACCTATAAGACAATGATATGGGGAGAAAAATTTTGATCGCCGGAATGGGCTATTTTTGGCAAAACCTAAGAGTTTGTAATCTTTGTTGCTATTCCCATGAGTAATTTTTTTTCTTCTAATAAATATCCTATTCCCATGAGTAATTTTTTTTTTCTCAAGAACTCTAATAGTCTAATCTAGAAACCTAAGAGTTTGTAATCTTTGTTGCTGTTTGTGTACATAAGTGACACTTCCTAACTCTCCTTGTATAGAGTTTTAGGAGACCTAACTCCTATTGTACATTCTAGCATCCAACAAAATCTAGAATACGAGTAGTAATAGAAAGTTCAATACTATCATAGTCCAAGTACAATGATCAAGGAAATAAATACTACAATCCTAAACTAGCTAGAATATGGAAACAGTCGTATCAAACAAGCAATTCCACCAAGATAGCAAGCTTGCTCAATCCATTTGCTCACTAGCTTCTGAAACTTCATGCTTCTTCACCTACAATTTGTCACCATGACTCGTAGCCTAAACCCATTGCGTGTCTCGGGCCTAGTTTGCGTTTAACTTTTGGGATTATGGTTCCTAACAGTTAGTCTTGTGACTTATGCTATGTTTGGAACTTTGGATATCAATTATGAAGGGAAAGAGAAGGAAGGGAAGAAGAGAGAAAGAGAAGGGAAGGAATGGGAGAGAGGAAGCGTGTCTTATTTTCCTTCTAAATCTTTTCAATATTGGATAGATTTGGTTCACTTGTACGGGAACACAAAAGGATCCTCCCAATTTTCTTCCCTTCCCCTCCTTTCATGTGTTATCCAATTAAGGGTAGATAGTTACTTCACTGTCCCTCCCCTTCTTTTCCTTCCAAATCTTTTTTATCTAAAAATAGTGTTAGTTTTAGTTGTAATATTATTCTTTGCAAGAACATTTTAACTTGTGCTTCATGTAGAATTATGAAATGTGAGGGCATAAATGCAGGCAATTTTTTCCTCCAGTTTGGGAGAGAAAAACTCCATGAATATATATTTTTCTCCCTGTGCTTTGCTAACAGTCAAAATTTTACAATGTGAGGATGCATTTGCTCTTAACTCCGATAAAATTTGTTTACTTGACCCCGATAAAATTCAGCAAATGCATCTTAAACCCTACTAGATAACTTTATCGGATCCACAGCTGTATTGTTAGAAAATGATGAAAATTCGTTTTGCCAGATTTCGTTGTATATCTTGGAGATGTGATCACAGCCAATAATATACCAATAGAAAATGCAAGCCTGTACTGGGATCAAGCTACCTCACCCACAAGAGATAGGGGTATGCCTTGGGCTGGTGTGTTTGGTAATCATGATGACGCTCAATTCGAGTGGCCTTTGGAATGGTTTTCGAAAAAGGGGATCCCCCTGCTGCACTGCTCATCGTCTAATTCATCATTCATCGGTACATATGAGGAGTTTTTTCTCTTGAGGGTAGGACAAGGAACTTTCACTTAAACTGAGGATCTTATAATATCTCTCTGTATGCTGTAGCCCTTTATGTGGAATAAGCAAGGATTTGATCTACAAAGTATTTTTTTCCACTCATTCAAATATACAGTCCTGTTCTTGTAATATCCAACAGAACATTTATATAGCAGGCCTTTTGATTGTATGGTTTAAAAAAAAATTTCATTTGAAAGATCCTTGGGATTTTTGCTTGTCCAAATGTTGTTTAGGTTTTCAACTCCCTAAGAGTTATAAATTATGTTATTTATATCAGGAGATGAAAATTGCAGCTTCATTGGCACCACGAGATTGGAGTTGATGAAATATCAGATAGAAAATGATGAAGTTTCATTTTCTCAACACGGACCCAAGAATCTTTGGCCAAGTGTATCAAACTACGCTCTACAAATCTCATCATCAGAGAACCCAGAATTGCCAATTGCATTTATTTATTTTCTGGATTCAGGAGGAGGTACCTATCCAGAAGTTATTTCAAGTGCACAAGCAGAGTGGCTCAAAAACATATCTGAAGATATTAATCCTGATTGTAGGTACTAAAAAATAAGAAGCTGAAGTTAATTGTTTCGTAGGTTTCAGAAACTAAATTGATGTAGCATTAAGAATGCAATATTAGGTTTTTCATTCTATCTGATTCGCATCGACTTACATGCTTCCCAAGTTCCTAAGATGAGGAAGATGGGTTATTCTTCGTAGTCCGTAAGTCGTATGGATTGAATGAAAAAGGTGTTAATGAGAACACCGAATTATTATAGGGTTCTTTTCTTGTATCTGTTCCAATGATTTGTGCTTCTTGTTTGTTATGAAGTATGGTCAATCTCTACTTTTCAGAACAAAGTTTAACAGAAAAGGCCTTTCAGGCTTTCAATCATTGCAGGGAAAGCTAAGGCTGTATAAATTTGTTCTTTTTTAAACTAATGAATAAAAGAAGCTTTTTTTTTGTGTTTTTTTGCAGGATTCCAGAAATTTTCTTTTAACATATACCTAGTAAAGCATATCGGAAGGTTGCTCCATGGTTGTTTTTTATTCCTCAGCCTTGTGTGGGATCAATAAATAAAGAACACGTCTCTGCTCAAGAAGCCGAAGAGGTGATCATGAAAGTATTGAAAGACCGACCGTCAGTCCAGGTAATCTCATATTAATGTGGCTAATGTTTTTTACATTACCTGATGTATGGAAGTAATGCATTAAGTTGGATAGTTGCTTTGCCCTTGTATGGCGAGCAGTGCATTTTACTTACTCCTTGTATGGCGAGCAGTGCATTTTACTTACTAATGCTTCATTCAGGAAGTTTAGATCTGCAAGTTGGCTTTCTCTAATCCTTTCTCCCATAGAAAGAATAACCAATCATATGAATTCTCCAGGAATGGTTCAGGATCATTCAACAAGATGAGACAATGGATTTATTTTCTTTTAGCAAGTTTCCCATCTCACCATCAAACTATCCCTCCCTAAAAACTTGTAACTTTTTAGCATAAAACTATAACTTGGGCCAAATTCATGTGGGAACCCCTTTAGAACACTCCTTACATGCATTTGATCAATTGGGAAAATTTTGTGCTATTCCGATTCGGTCACCCAAAATGTCGAATTCAAAGGCTAATTCACTGTTTTTGTGCTTCCGAACCTGCTCTAGAGCACCAGAAAAAAAATGGTCGAAACTTATCTGGGAATTTCCTTCGGTCGTGCAATGCACCTACTAAGGTTTTGTTTTTGTGCTTCTGAACCTGCTCCGGAGCACTAGAAAAAAAAATGGTCGAACTTATCTGGGAATTTCCTTAGGTCGTGCAACACACCTACTAAGGTTTTCGGCCACACTGGTTGACGTTTTTTAGAGTCAAAATTCCTAAAAAATAGGCAATTCGTTATTATTCATCGTTTTCGTCGTCAGTCGCTCATAAGGGCTCTGCAATCTATATTTTTGGCCAAATTCCTATGGAACACCCTTAGGACACCCTTTAAACCTTGGATCTATGTAGCATGGGTACTTCATTTGGGTAGTCGTCCCCGAACTCGATTCGTCCCCGTATAAGGGACGATTTTGATTCTTCATGCTATATTGGCCGTACCCATTAACATTTTTTTAGATTTGCCGTTTACGGTCCCCATATCCGTATTCGTTTCCGTACCCGTTCCTAACTCAGTGCAGCCTAGCCGTGAATTATAGCCTTCATTTCTGGCCGTTCGGGTTGCCTTTCCAGGCCCCATCATCGTTTTCCCCGAAATTTGAACACATGCTCTAGGGTATAAGGGGGTTTATGTTTGTTTTCACCTTCAAATCACCACCGTTGCACCTTACACGCCCGTTTTTCCGCGACCCGATCGAACGGGTCTTAGGTGCATTTTCGGTCCATCAAACGACCTCGGTTGCTCATTCCCACTTGCGTGCGTAGGGTCTTTTTATGACACAACAAAGCCCCCATATGATTTTCGGTCACTTTCATTCCGGGATTCCGGAACATTCAAAAACTGTGAATACCTTCAGTTCTGGCCGTTCGGGAAGCTTTTCGAGCCCCGTCACCATTTTTCCCAAAATTCAAACACGCGTTCTAGGGTACCATCAAGGAGTTATACGTCTGTTTTCACCTTCAAATCACCAGCGTTGCACTTTACACGTCTGTTTTTCTGCCACTTGAACAAACGGGGCTTAGGTGCATATTCGGCCCATCAAACAACCTCGGTTGCTCCTTTCCAGTTGCGTAGGGTCGTTTTATGATCCAACAAATCCACCACATGATTTTCGGCCACTTTCATTCCCGGACTCCGGAACCCTAAAAAAGCGTGAATTATAGCCTTCAGTTTTGGCCGTTTTTGATGCCTTTCCGAGCCCCGCCATTGTTTTACCCAAAATTCGAACACTTGGTCTGGGGTACCATCTGGGGGTTATATGACTGTTATCACCTTCAAATCACCACCGTTGCATCTTACACGCCCGTTTTTCCGTCACCCGATCGAACGGATCTTAGGTGCAATTTCGGCCCATGAAACAGCCTCGGTTGCTCCTTTACACTTGCGAAGGGTGGTTTTATGACAAAACAAAGCCCCCATATGATTTTCGGCTACTTTCATTCCGGGACCCTAGAACCCTAAAAAACCGTGAATTATAACTTTCAGTTATGGCTGTTCGGGATGCCTTTTTGAGCCCCGTCAACGTTTCTGAAAATTCAAACACGTGGTCCGCGGTACCATCAAGGGGTTATCTTTCTGTTTTCACCTTCAAATCAGCAGCGTTGCACCCTACACGTCGGTTTTTCTGCCACCCGAACAAACGGGTCTTATGAGCATTTTCGGCCCATCAAACAGCTTCGGTTGCTCCTTTGCACTTACGTAGGGTCCTTTTATGACCCAACAAACCTCCCATATGTTTTTCGGCAACTTTCATTCCGGGAACGCGGAACCCTAAAAAACCTTGAATTATAGCTTTCAGTTCTGGCTGTTCGGGGTGCCCTTTCGAGCCCCGTCACCGTTTTCCCAAAAATTTGAACACATGGTCTGGGGTACCATCTAGGGGTTATATGCCTGTTTTTACCTTCAAATCGCCACCGTTGCACTCAACACGCCCGTTTTTCCGCCACTCAAACGAACGAGTCTTAGGTGCATTTTCGGCCTATCAAACGGCCTCGGTTGTTCCTTTCCACTTGCGTAGGGTCGTTTTATGACAACAAAGCCCCCTTATTGTTTTCGACAACTTCCATTCCATGACCTCAGAACCTAGAAAACCATGAATTATAACCTTGATTTCTGACCGTTTGGGATGCCGTTCCGAGCCCCATCACCGTTTTCCCCATATTTCAAACACGTTGTCAGCGGTACCATCACGGGGTTATGTCTGTTTTCACCTTCAAATCTCCAGCGTTGCACCCTACAGGCCTACACGTCCGTTTATCTGCCACCCGAACAGACATGTCTTATGAGCATTTTCGGTCCATCAAACGGCCTCGGTTGCTCCTTTCCACTTACGTAGCCTCGTTTGATGACCCCACAAACCTCCCATATGCTTTTCGACAACTTTCATTTCGGGACCCCTTAACCTAAGAAAACCGTGAATTATAGCCTTAGTTTCTGGCCGTAAGGTTTTCCTTTCCGAGCCCCGTCACTGTTTTCCCCAAAATTAGAACACGTGATCTGTGGTACCATGACTACCATCTAGTGGTTATATGTGTATTTTCACCTTCAAATCACCACCGTTGCATGTTACACGCCCTTTTTTCCGCCACTCGAACGAACGGGTCTTCAGTGCATTTTCGACCTATCAAACGACATCGGTTGCTCCGTTCCACTTGTGTAGTGTCCTTTTATGACCTAACAAAACCACCATATGATTTTCGACCATTTTCATTCCGGGAATCCGGATTCCTCAAAAAGCGTGAATTATAGCCTTCAGTTTTGGCCGTTTGGAATGCCTTTCTGAGCCACGTCACCGTTTTCCACAAAATTCAAACACGTGGTCCATGGTACCATCTGGGGTTATATATCTGTTATTACCTTAAAATCACCACCGTTGCACCTTACACGCCCGTTTTTCCGCCACCCGATCGAACGGATCCTAGATGCATTTTCGGCCCATCAAACAGCCCCGATTGCTCCTTTCCACATGCATAGGGTCGTTTTATGACACAACAAAGCCCCCATTTGATTTTCGGCCACTTTCATTCCGGGACCTCAGAACTCTCAAAAATCGTGAATTATAACCTTCAACTATGGCCGTTCGAGATGCCTTTCGGAGCCCGTCACCGTTATTCCCAAAATTCGAACACGTGGTCTGTGGTAGGGTACCCGGGTTCTCGGGTAGTGAATTAGGTGGCCCAAGGCCCGACCCGACCCGGATAACTCAGGTGGTACCCGACTAATTTTAATTGCATCAAATTACTAAATTAAACAAACTAAACTAAAAAAACTAAACACGTCGGGTTGTGTGCGGGTCAACGGGTTGTGTCAACGGGCCGGGTTTTTTTTGAGCACCCCTAGTCCGTGGTACCATCTAGGGGTTATATGTCTGTTTTCACCTTCAAATCACCACCGTTGCAGCAGACACGCCCGTTTTTCCGCCACCTAAACAAACGGATCTTATGTGCATTTTCGGTCTATCAAACAGCCTCGGTTGCTCCTTTCCACTAACGTAGGGTCGTTTTATGACCCAACGAACCTCCCATATGTTTTTCGGCTCCTTTCATTCCGGGACCCCGGAACCCTAAAAAACCGTGAATTATTGCCTTCAGTTCTGGCTGTCCAGGATGCTTTTCCGAGCCTCGTCACCGTTTTTTTCCAAAATTCGAAGACGTGGTTCGTGGTACCATCTGGGGGTTATATGTATGTTTTTTCACTTTCAAATCACCACCGTTGCATGTTACACGACTGTTTTTCTGCCACCCGAACGAATAGATTTTCGAAGCATTTTTGGCCCATCAAACGGCCTCTGTTGCTCCTTTCTACTGCCGTAAGGTCGTTTTATGACACAACAAAGCCACCATATAATTTTCGGCCACATTCATTCCGGGACCTTCAAATCTCCAGCATGCAACCTACACGTTTGTTTATCCGCCACCTGAACAAACGGGTCTTATGTGCATTTTCGGCCATCAAAAGGCATCGGTTGCTCTTTTCTACTTACGCAGCGTCGTTTTATGACCCAACAAACCTCCCATATGCTTTTCGGCTACTTTCATTTTGGGACCCTATAGCCTTCAGTTTTGGCCGTTCGGGATGCCTTTCCGAGCTCCGTCACCTTTTTCCAAAAAATTAAATCATGTTATCTGTGGTACTATGTGGGAGTTATATACCTGTTTTCACCTTCAAATCACCAATGTTGCATGCTACACGCCCTTTTTCCGCCACTCGAACGAATGGGTCTTAGGTGCATTTTCGGCCCATCAAACGACATCGGTTACTCCTTTCCACTTACGTAGCGTTGTTTGATGACCCAACAAATCTCCCATATGCTTTTCGGCTACTTTCATTTCGGGAACCCTTAACCCGAAAAAACCCGTGAATTATAGCCTTAGATTCTGGCCATTCGGTTTGCCTTTCCGAGCCCCGTCACTGTTTTCCCCAAAATTCGAACACGTGATCCGTGGTACCATCTAGGGGTTGTATGTCTGTTTTCACCTTCAAATCACCACCGTTGCATGCTACACGTCCTTTTTTTGCCACTTGAACGAACGGGTCTTAGGTGCATTTTCGGCCCATCAAACGGCATCGGTTGCTCCGTTCCACTTGTGTAGTGTCATTTTATGACCCAACAAAACCACCATATGATTTTCGGCCATTTTCATTCCGGGACCCCGGAATCCTCAAAAAGCGTGAATTATATCCTTCAGTCATGGCCGTTCGAGATGCCTTTCGGAGCCCCGTCACCGTTTTCCTCAAAATTCGAACACGTGGTCCGTGGTACCATCTAGGGGTTATATGTCTGTTTTCACCTTAAAATCACCACCGTTGCACCCTACACGCCCGTTTTTCCGCCACCTGAACAAACGAGTCGTATGTGCATTTCCAGTCTATCAAACAACCTCTGCTGCTCCTTTCCACTTACGTAGGGTCGTTTTATGACCCAACAAACCTCCCATATGTTTTTCAGCTACTTTCATTCCGAGACCCCTGAACCCTAAAAAACCGTGAATTATAGCCTTCAGTTCTGGCCGTGCAAGCTGCCTTTTAGAGCCCCGTCACTGTTTTTTCCAAAATTTGAAGACGTGGTTCGTGGTACTATCTGGGGGTTATATGTATGCTTTTTCACTTTCAAATCACCATCGTTGCATGTTACATGCCCGTTTTTCTGCCACCCGAACGAATGGGTCTTTGGAGCATTTTCGGCCCATCAAACGTCCTTTGTTACTCCTTTCTACGGGCTTAAGGTCGTTTTATGACTCAACATGGCCACCATATGATTTTTGGCCTCTTTTATTTCGGGACTCCGGAACCCTCAAAAAGCGTGAATTATAGCTTTCAGGGGGTTTTATGTCTGTCTTCACCTTCAAATCACCAGTGTTTCACCCACACGTCCTTTTTTCCGCCACCCGAACAAACGGGTCATATTTGCATTTTTGGTCCATCAAACAGCCTCGGTTGCTCCTTTCCACTTGCGTAGGGTCGTTTTATGACCCAACAAAGGCACCATATGATTTTCGGCCACATTCATTCCCTGACTCAGGAAATCTCAAAAAGCGTGAATTATAGCCTTCTGCTCCAGCCGTTTGGGTTGCCTTTCAGAGCCCTGTCACTGTTTTACTCAAAATTCGAACATGTGGTCCGGGGTTCCATCTGGGGGTTGTATGTCTGTTATCACCTTTGAATCACCATCGCTGCACCTTACAAGCCCGTTTTTCCGCCACCCGATCGAACGAATCTTAGGTTCATTTTCGGTCCATCAAACGGCCTCGGTTGCTTCTTTCCACTTGCGTAGGGTCGTTTTATGACAACAAAGCCCCCATATGATTTTCGACAACTTTCATTCCGGGACCCTAGAACCTCAAAAACCGTGAATTATTACCCTCATTTATGGCTGTTTGGGATGCCTTTCCGAGCCCTGCTACCGTTTTCCCCATAATTCAAACACATGGTCCAGGGTACCATCAGGGGGGTTATATGTCTCTTTTCACCTTCAAATCACCAGCGGTGCACTCTACACGTCCATTTTTCTGCCACCCGAACTAACGGGTCTTAAGTGCATTTTCGGCATTTCAAACGGCCTCGATTGCTCCTTTCCATTTACGTAGGGCCGTTTTATCACCTAACAAACCTCCCATATCTTTTTCGGCTACTTTCATTCCTGGACCCTGAAACCCTAAAAAACCTTGAATTATAGCCTTCAGTTTTGGCCGTTCGAGATATCTTTCCGAGCCCTGTCACCGTTTTCCCCATAATTCAAACACGTGGTCCGAGGTACCATCTAGGGGTTATATGTCTGTTTTCACCTTCAAATTACCACCGTTACACCCTACACGCTCGTTTTTCCGCCACCCAAATGAACGGGCCTTAGGTGTATTTTCGGCCCATCAAACGTCCGCAGTTGATTCTTTCCACTTGCGTAGGGTCGTTTTATGACACAACAAAGCTACCATATGATTTTCGGCTACTTTCATTCCGGAACTTTTAAAAAGCGTGAATTATAGCATTCAGTTCTAGTCGTTTGGAATGCCTTTCTGAGCCCCGTCACCGTTTTACTCAAAATTCGAACATGTGGTCTGGGTATGATATTGGGGTTATATGTCTCTTATCACCTTCAAATCACCTCTGTTCCTTACACGTCCGTTTTTCCGCCACCCGATCGAACGAATCTTAGGTGCATTTTTGGCCCATCAAACGGCCTAGGTTGCTCCTTTCCACTTGCGTAGGGTCGTGTTATGACAACAAAGCCCTCATGATTTTCGGCCACTTTCATTCCGGGACCCCAGAACACTCAAAAACCGTGATTTATAACCTTCAATTTGGCCGTTCGGGATGCCGTTCCGAGCCACGTCACCGTTATCCCCATAAGGCCCTGTTCTATAGGACTGAGAAAACATGAACTTAAATTAAATTAAAAAAAATTAAATTAAATTAAACTAAATTAAATTATATTTTTATATTTTTATTTTTATTTTTGTTTTTTTATTTTTATTTTTATTTATTTTTTAATTTTTTTTTAAAATTTTTTGATTCTTTTTTTTATTTTATTTATATTTCAAAGTAAACCCTAAAACCTTCATTTTCACCGCCGGAAAATCGTCGTAAAAAAATTCGGCCGAATAATCACCGCCGGAAAAGTAACTCCGAAAATTCTCGCCGGAAAAGTCATCCCGAAAATCGTCGCTGAAAAACTTGCCCTGAAAATCGTCGCCGGAAAAGTTGGCCGAATAATCACCGTCGGAAAATCAGTCCGAAAATCGTCGTCGGAAAAGTCGTTCCGAAAAATCGTCACCGTTTTCCGCAAAATTCAAACACGTGGTTCAGGGTACCATCATGGGGTTATATGTCTGTTTTGACCTTAAAATCCTACACATCTGTTTTGAACAAACAGGTTTTATGTGCGTTTTCGGCCCATGAAACACCCTTGGTTGCTCCTTTCCGTTTACGTAGGGTCGTTTTATGACCAAACAAACCTCCCATATGTTTTTCGGCAACTTTTATTCCGGAAACCTAAAAAACCATGATAGATTTCATTTCTGTCTGTTCGAGATGGCTTTCGAGCCCCGTCACCGTTTCCCCAAAATTTGAACACGTGGTTCGAGGTACCATCTAGGGGTTATATGTCTGTTTTCACCTTCAAATCACCACCGTTGCACCCTACACGCTCGTTTTTTCGCCACCCAAGCGAATGGGTCTTAGGTGTATTTTGGGCCCATCAAACGGCCTCGGTTGCTTCTTTCCACTTGCGTAGGGTCGTTTTATAACGCAACAAAGCCACCATATGATTTTCGGTCACTTTTATTACAGGACTCTAGAACCCTCAAAAAGCGTGAATATTATATAACCTTCAGTTCTAGTCGTTTGGGATGCCTTTCCGAGCCCCGTTACCGTTTTACTCAAAATTCGAACATGTGGTCTGTGTATGATATGGGGGTTATACGTCTCTTATCACCTTCAAATCACTACTGTTCCTTACACGCCCGTTTTTTCGCCACCCGATCGAACGAATCTTAGGTACATTTTTGGCCCATCAAACGGCCTAGGTTGCTCCTTTCCACTTGCGTAGGGTCGTTTTATGACAACAAAGCCCATATGATTTTCGGCCACTTTCATTCCGGGACCCAGAACACTCAAAAACCGTGATTTATAACCTTCAATTTTGGTCGTTCGGGATGCCTTTTCGAGCCCCGTCACCGTTATCCCCATAATTCAAACACGTGGTTTGGGGTACCATCATGGGGGTTATATGCCTGTTTTCACCTTCAAATCACTAGTGTTACACCCTACACATCCATTTATCTGCCACCCGAAAAACGGGTCTTATTTGCATTTTCGGCCATCAAACGGCCTGTGTTTCTCCTTTCCACTTACGTAGGGTGTTTTCATGACCCAACATACCTCCCATATGCTTTTCGGCTACTTTCATTCCGGGACCCCGGAACCCTAAAAACCGTGAATTATAGCCTTCAGTTCTAGCCATTAGGGATGCCTTTTCGAGCCCTGTGACTGTTTTCCCCAAAATTCGAACACATGGTCCGGGGTACCATCTAGGGGTTATACGTTTGTTTTCACCTTCAAATCACCACCGTTGCACCCTACACGTCCGTTCCCCCCCCCCAAACGAACGGTTCTTAGGTGCATATACGGCCCATCAAACAGTCTCGGTTGCTCACTTCCACTTGCGTAGGGTCGTTTTATGACCGAACAAAGCCACCATATGATTTTCAGCTACTTTTATTCCGGGTCCCCCAAACCCTAAAAAACGTGAATTAACCTTAAGTTCTAGCCGTTTGGGATGCCTTTCCGAGCCCCGTCACTGTTTTCCCCAAAATTCAAACACGTGCTTCG
Source organism: Salicornia ramosissima (assembly GCA_951394345.1). Lineage (NCBI taxonomy): Eukaryota > Viridiplantae > Streptophyta > Magnoliopsida > Caryophyllales > Amaranthaceae > Salicornia > Salicornia ramosissima. The sequence continues at coordinate 50,966,114 of OX596240.1, read as the reverse complement.
GGGTACCATTTAGGGCTTATATGTCTGTTTTCAACTTGAAATCCCCACCGTTGCACCTTACACGTCCGTTTTTTGCCACCCAAACGAACTGTTCTTAGGTGCATTTTCGGCCCATCAAACGGCCTCGGTTGCTACTTTCCAAATGGGTGGGGTCGTTTTATGACCCAATAAAGCCACCAAATGATTTATAGCCACTTTCATTCCGGGACTCCGTAACCATCAAAAAGCGTTAACTATAGCCCTCTCTTTTGGCCGTTTCTGATGCCTTTCCCAGCCCCGTCACCATTTTACCAAAAATTTGAACACGTGGTCAGGGTTACCATCTGGGGGTTAGATTACTGTTATCACCTTCAAATCACCAATGTTGCACCTTACACGCCCGTTTTTCCGCCACCCGATCGAACAGATCTTAGGTTCATTTTTGGACCATCAAACGTCCTCGGTTGCTCGTTTCTATTTGCGTAGGGTCTTTTTATGAGACAACAAAGCCCCCGTATGATTTTTGGCCACTTTCATACTTAGACCCTAGAATCCTAAAAAATCGTGAATTATAGCCTTTAATTATGACCGTTCGGGATGTTTTTCCGAGCCCCGCCACTCTTTTCCCCAAAATTCAGACACGTGCTTCGGGGTACCATCTAGGGGTTATATGTCTGTTTTCAACTTGAAATCACCACCGTTGCACCTTACACGTCCTTTTTTCCCCACCCAAACGAACGGTTCTTAGGTGCATTTTCGGTCCATCAAACGGCCTCGGTTGCTACTTTTCAAATGGGTGGGGTCGTTTTATGACCCAACAAAGCCACCAAATGATTTTCGGCCACTTTCATTGCGGGACTCCGTAACCATCAAAAAGCGTTAATTATAGCCCTCACTTTTGGCCGTTTCTGATGCCTTTCCCAGCCCCGTCACCGTTTTACCAAAAATTTGAACAAGTGGTCAGGGTTACCATCTGGGGGTTAGATGACTATTATCACCTTCAAATCACCAACGTTGCACCTTACACACCCGTTTTTTCGTCACCCGATCGAACAGATCTTAGGTTCATTTTTGGCCAATCAAACGTCCTCGATTCCTCATTTCTATTTGCATAGGGTCTTTTTATAAGACAACAAAGCCCCAATATGATTTTCGGCCACTTTCATTCCGGGACTCCGGAACCCTCAAAAAGCGTGAATTATAGCCTTTAGTTTTGGCCGTTTCTGATGCCTTTCCTAGCCCCGTCACCGTTTTATCCAATATTCGAACACGTGGTCCGAGTTACCATCTAGGGGTTATATGACTGTTATCACCTTTAAATGACCAACATTGCACCTTACACGCTTTTTTTCCACCACCCGATCGAACGGATCTTAGGTGCATTTTTGGCCCATCCAACGGCCTCGGTTGCTCCTTTCCATTTACGCAGGGTCGTTTTATGACACAACAAAGCCCCTATATGATTTTCGGCCACTTTCATTCCGGCACCCAGAACCCTTAAAAAACTGTGAATTATAACGTTCAGTTCTTGTCGTTCGGGATGCCTTTTCGAACTCCATCACCATTTTCCACAAAATTCAAACACGTGGTCCGGGGTACCATCATGGGGTTATATGTCTGTTATGACCTTCAAATCGTACACATCTGTTTTGAACAAACGGGTTTTATGTGCATTTTCGGCCCATGAAACAACCTCAGTTGCTCCTTTCCGCTTACTTAGGGGCGTTTTCTGACCCAACAAACCTCCTATATGTTTTTCGGTAATTTTTATTCCGGAACCCTAAAAAACCGTGAATTATAGCTTTCATTTCTGTCCGTTCGAGATGGCTTTTCGAGCCCCATCACCGTTTTCCCCAAAATTTGAACACGTGGTTCGGGGTAACATTTAGGGGTTATATGTCTATCACCACCGTTGCACCCTACATGCTCGTTTTTCTGCCACCCAAGCGAATGGGTCTTAGGTGTATTTTGGGCTCATCAAACGGCCTCGGTTGTTTCTTTCCACTTGCGTATGGTCGTTTTATGACGCAACAAAGCCACCATATGATTTTCGGTCACTTTCATTACAGGACTCCGGAACCCTCAAAAAGCGTATGGTTGTTTCTAGTCGTTTGGGATGCCTTTCCGAGCCCCGTCACCATTTTACTAAAAATTCGAACATGTGGTCTGGGTTTGATATCGGGGTTATATGTCTCTTATCACCTTCAAATCACCACTGTTCCTTACACGCTCGTTTTTCCGCCACCCGATGTAACGAATCTTAGGTGCATTTTTGGCCCATCAAACGGCCTAGGTTGCTCCTTTCCACTTGCGTAGGGTCGTGTTATGACAACAAAGCCCCCATATGATTTTCGTCCACTTTCATTCCGGGACCCCAAAACACTCAAAAACCGTGATTTATAACCTTCAGTTTTGGTCGTTCGGGATGCCTTTCTGAGTTCCGTCACCGTTATCCCCATAATTCAAACACGTGGTTCGGGGTACCATTAGGGATGTTATATGTCTGTTTGCACCTTCAAATCACCAGTGTTACACCCCACACCTCCGTTTATCCGCCACTCGAAAAACGGGTCTTATTTGCATTTTCGGGCATCAAACGGCCTCGGTTGCTCCTTTCCACTTACGTAGGGTCTTTTCATGACCCAACATACCTCCCATATGTTTTTCGGCTACTTTCATTCCGGGACCCCGGAACCCTAAAAACCGTGAATTATAGGCTTCGGTTCTGGCCATTAGGGATGCCTTTCTGAGCCCTGTGACTGTTTTCCCTAAAATTCGAACACGTGGTCCGGGGTACCATCTAGGGGTTATACGTTTGTTTTCACCTTCAAATCACCACCGTTGCAGCCTACACGTCCGTTTTTCCGCCCCCAAACGAACGGTTTTTAGGTGCATTTTCGGCCCATCAAACAGCCTCGGTTGCTCACTTCCGCTTGTGTAGGGTCGTTTTATGACCCAACAAAGCCACCATATGATTGTCGGCTACTTTTATTCCGGGACCCCGGAACCCTAAAAAACCCTGAATTATAACCTTCCGCCCTAGCCGTTTGGGATGCGTTTCCGAGCCCTGTCAAGTTTTACTCAAAATTCGAACACGTAGTCCGGAGTACCATCTGGGCGTTATATGTATGTTATCACCTTTAAATCACTACCGTTGCATCTTACACGCCCGTTTGTCTGCCACCCTATCGAACGAATCTTTAGTGCATTTTCGGTCCATCAAACGGCCTTGGTTGCTCATTTCCATTTGCGTAGGGCCGTTTTATGGCAACAAAGCCCCCATATGATTTTCGTCACTTCCATTCCGGGACCCCAGAACCCTAAAAAACCGTGAATTATAACCTTTAGTTCTGGCTGTTTGGGGTGCTTTTCCGAGCTCCGTCACCGTTTTCCCCAAAATTAAAACATGTTGTCTGGGGTACCATTAGGGGGTTATATGTCTGTTTTCACCTTCAAATCACCAGTGTTGCACCTTACGCGTCTGTTTTCTGCCACCCGAACAAACGGGTCTTATTTGCATTTTCGGCCCATGAAACGGCCCTAGTTTCTCGTTTCCACTTACGTAGGTCGTTTTATGACCCAACAAACCTCCCATATGTTTTTCGGCTACTCTCATTCCGGGACTCTAGAAGTCTAATTATAGCCTTCAATTCTGGCCGTTCGGATGTCTTTTCGAGCCCCGTCACTGCTTTCCCCAAAATTCAAACACGTGCTTCGGGGTACCATCTAGGGGTTATATGTCTGTTTTCAAATTGAAATCACCACCGTTGCACCTTACACGTTCGTTTTTCCGCCAACAAAACGAATGGTTCTTTGGTGCATTTTCGGCCCATCAAACGGCCTCGGTTGCTACTTTCCAAATGGGTGGGGTAGTTTTATGACCCAACAAAACCACCAAATGATTTTCGACCACTTTCATTCCGGGACTCCATAACCATCAAAAAGCGTTAATTATAGCCCTCACTTTTGGCCGTTTCTGATGCCTTTCCCAGCCTCGTCACCGTTTTACCAAAAATTTGAACACGTGGTTAGGGTTAGCATCTGGGGGTTAGACAACAAAGCCCCATATGATTTTCGGCCACTTTCATTCCGGGACCCCGGAATCCTAAAAAACCGTGAATTATAACCTTTAGTTCTGCCCGTTCTGGATGCCTTTTCGATCCCCGTCACCGTTTTCCCCAAAATTCAAACACGTGGTTTGGGGTACCATCAGGGGGTTATATGTCTGTTTTAACCTTTAAATCACCAGCGTTGCACCCTACACGCCTGATTTTCCGCCACCCGAAGGAACAAGTATTATTTGCATTTTCGGCCTATCAAACGGCCTTGGTTGCTCCTTTCCACTTGCGTAGGGTCGTTTTATGACCCAAAAAAGCCCCATATGATTTTCGGCCACTTTCATTCCGGGACTCCGGAATCCTCAAAAAGCGTGAATTATAGCCTTCAGTTTTGGCCGTTTCTGATGCCTTTCCCTGCCCCGTCATAGTTTTACCCAATATTCGAACACGTGGTCCGGGTTACCATCTAGGGGTTATATGACCGTTATCACCTTTAAATGACCAACATTGCACCTTACACGCCTTTTTTTCCACCACCCAATCGAACGGATCTTAGATCCATTTTTTGCCCATCAAACGGCCTCGGTTGCTCCTTTCCATTTGCTTAGGGTCGTTTTATGACACAACAAAGCCCCTATATGATTTTCGGCCACTTTCATTCTGGGACCCTGAGCCCTTAAAAACTGTGAATTATAACGTTCAGTTCTGATCGTTCGGGATGCCTTTCCGAACCCGACACCGTTTTCCACAAAATTCAAACACGTGGTCCGCGGTACCGTCATGGGGTTATAGCTCTGTTTTGACCTTCAAATCGTACACATCTGTTTTGAACAAATGGGTCTTATATGCGTTTTCAGCCCATGAAACAGCCTCGGTTGCTCCTTTCCACTTACGTAGGGTCATTTAATAACCCAACAAACCTCCCATATGTTTTTCAGCTACTTTCATTCCGGGACCTCGGAACTCTAAAAAACCGTGAATTATAGCCTTCAGTTTTTGCCGTTCTGGATGTCTTTCCGATCCCCGTCACCTTTTTCCCCAAAATTCAAACACGTGGTCTGGGGTACCATCAGGGGGTTATATGTCTGTTTTAACCTTCAAATCACCAGCGTTGCACCCTACACGCCTAATTTTCCGCCACCCGAAGGAACATGTATTATGTGCATTTTCGGCCTATCAAACGGCCTCGGTTGCTCTTTTCCACTTGCGTAGGGTCGTTTTATGACCCAACAAACCCACCATATGATTTTCGGCCGCTTTAATTCCGAGACTCCGGAACCCTCAAAAGCCGTGAATTATATAGCCTCTAGTTTTGGCTGTTTCTGATGCCTTTCTCGGCCCCGTCACCGTTTTACTCAAAATTCGAACATGTGGTCCGGGTTACCATCTGGGTGTTATATGAAAGTTATCACCTTCAGTTCTAGCCGTTTGGGATGGCTTTCCGAGCCCCGTCACCGTTTTACTCAAAATTCGAACACATAGCCTTTTGTTGTTTGTATTTTAGGTATGTCAATTGATTAGTTGATTTTAAATTGGTCAGAAAATTTTGAACTAGTAAAAAGATGGGATTAATTGCTTATAAGAAGAATGAAGAAGGGCAGTGATTAATTTGATGTTTGAACACAAGCTTGGAATTACTCAGCTTTTAGCTTATTCTTGGACAGCTGTATTCTATCTTTGAATCATGAAAGTCTCCCCTAGAGCTGTGGAACTAACGACTGTACTAGATGGTGAGTGAGAGGTGTTAACTGTTAAAGCTTCACTTGACGAGGGCTGCCCTATCTCACTGTTCACCACCTACATTTTCTTATCAGACAATAAAAGCAATTGAATAATTGATATAGCTCTCTTAGCTTTGACCTTGGCTTTGTTATATTCTCTGGTTACTTTCATGATCATGAAAGTATTGAAAGACCTACCGTCAGTACAGGTAATCTCATGTTAATGTGGCTAATGTTTTTTACATTACCTGATGTATGGAAATAATGCATGGAATTGAATAATTGATTTGCCCTTGTATGGCAAGCAGTGCATTTTACTTGCCAATGCTTCATTCAAGAAGTTTAGATCTGTTTCTCTAATCCTTTCTCCATAGAAAGAGTAACCGATCATATGAATTCTCCAAGAATGTGTCAGGATCATTCAACAAGATGAGACAATGGAGTTGTTTTCTTTTAGCATGTTTCCCGTCTCACCGTCAGATTGTCTATCCCTAAAAAATTACAAGTTTTTAGCATAAAACTATAACTTTTTACATAAAGTTGAACTAGAAATTGTGTATCATTTTCGAATTTTTTTTTAAAAAAATAAAAAATTCCAATGAGATACTCCATTTATGCCTTTTCCCAACATAACATCAAAACATATTCATTTCTAAGTGCAATTAAGGATGTTGTTGAAATGAATGTTAAAAACATGTAATGGTGCATGAATTGTTATGCAACAAATGACAAAATGTATTTGGTCGCAGGCGGTGTTTGTGGGCTATGACCACGGAAATGACTGGTGCTGTCCATATGTCAAAATGTGGCTGTGCTACGCTAGGCACACTGGTTATGGTGGATAAGGATGGAAGACGGCTTTGTACATAGTCTTATTATCTTGAGTTCGCAATCGCAGGCCACTTCTCCTGCCCCTATTTTCTTTTTCTTAGTTCTCGTTTTTGATTATGTTCTTCAGCATCAAGTCCTGCTTTCTTACTAATCTTATTTCTAAAGCCAAAGCTTTCACATCACCAGCTGAAGAAATGTACTAATACATTGATGTGCTGAAACTTGTAATTTATCCATTTCTGTGCATTACATCTGATTCATTGGATTTCTTTTCTGTACATTTAATTTGTATACATACATCACAAACAATCATGTAGATTTCTTTAATTTCTCCAAAAAAAGTTGTTGTAGATTTCTTTAATTTTATTTTGGCAATAAAAGGTTTTATGTATTGTGAATGTGAGTTGCTAAACGTCGCCCGCATATTACTTAAAATCGCCCACAACCAAAAGTAAAAAGACAAATTGCCCTTGATTTAAAATTACACCACAACAACTTAGATTAAATATACAACGACGTCGGACATCACGCCATGACCTCGACCACCGCCACCACCACCACCAAGTAGTGGTGGTTAATTTTTTTTTTAACAAGGGAAGGGGCGTCCAGATCAGACGCCCCAACCATGGTAGGGGCATCTGGACGCCCCAATAATATACAACGACGTCGGACACCACGCCATGACCTCGACCACCACTACCACCACCATGGTGGTGGTGGTTAATTTTTTTTTTTTTAATAAGGGGAGGGGCGTCCAAATTAGACGCCCCGATCATGGTAGGGGCGTCCAAATCAGACGCCCCAACCATGGTCGAGGTCATGGTGTGGTGTCCGACGTCATTGTATATTTAATCTAAGTTGTTGCGGTGTAATTTTAAATCATGGGCAATTTTGTCTTTTTACTTTTTATTGTGGGCGATTTTAAATAATATGCGGGCGACGTTTAACAAGTCCCATTGTGAATAATTTCAACTTTTGATTATTCTAGAATAATTTCAACTTTAACTTTTTGCCAAAAAAATAAAATAAAAAATACTTCGACTTTAAGTGTATCATTTTCAAAATAACTTGAATTGTTATTTTTATTGCCTTCAATGATCTATGTATTGTGAATAACATTGTAGATTGTTGAGAATAGTTGAGATTGTTTTGGAAAGATGACTGAAACTTGTAATTATTGTTTTCGATTTCCCCTAACGAAAAACGTGAAATTTTAAATAAAAAACATAATTAAAATCCGTTTTTTTTTCATCTTTAATAATAAGATTTGAACACAACATGCTTGAATACGAGGTGGGGGTAGACATTAATCTAGATCTTTAATGGAAGAACATAAGATGCCAAGTCAAGTGTATGTCAGGTCAAAATGGATAATTACAAAATGAAATTCAGGATTGGTATTCATATTCTAGCACACACTTCCTCCGTTTTGAAATAAACGCAACAATTTCTATTTTAGGAAGTTTCAAAATAAATGTAACAATTTTAATCATTTCATTTTTATAAGTCTTTTCTTCCTATCTCTCATCATCACATACCTTATTTTCGAAACAGAGGTAGTATAAGAAGTTGAAACACGTAACGTAACCGCAAGAAACAAAAGCATTTAAAATCTCATTCTTATTTTACCAGGTACTACCTTATTAGACTGATTTAAAAAACAAACAAAAAAGATGCAGCAGTTTAGATCACTCTCCATTTCCAACAAGATATCTTCTCCCATCATCAGGTGCCCTGTTTATGCATCATCATCTCTTGTGTCATTCCAATCTCTCTCATTTGCTGTAATTGATTCCCGAAATTCAATTTATTGCAAGATGAATCATCATCATCATCCTAAACGAAGCTTCTCTGTTAAAAATGCTTCCTCGTCAGAATCACATCATGTCTCTGCTGTTTCTACATCTTTTCAGGTATTTCTTCTGCCTTTTTTTTTTTTTTAATCAGTAATCTGTTATTTTTATGCAGTTATTTGATTTTTCCTTTGATTCTACCTAATCTTGATCTTTTTGCTTGTTGATTTTGGGGTTTAATTCTTGACGTCAATAAGTTGAAGATGAGACTGAGTGAATTTATTTTTGGGTTTTTCTAAGCTATGTCCTGAGTTTTACGGCTTTCTAAGTTGTGTCCATGCTTTTTGAAAATTCTAAGTTATGCCCCCAACTTAGGTCTTTTAATTAACATTGTCCACTCCGTTAACTCAACGTTAATAGATCCGTTAAAAGGAGTTGCATTTCGTGGAAAGGTCATTTCCCCTCTAAGGTTTTTAGCTGATTTTTACCTTTTATAATTGATGTATTTCACTAAAATAAATGATGCATTACCTTGTAAATGATGTAATTCCCTAAAATAAAGGGTGATAATCAACTAAAAACCCTAGAATTTCAGAAGGTAAATTACCTTCTCACGAAATGCAACTCTTTTAAACAAATCTATTAACATTGAGATAACAGAGTGGGCACTGTTAATTAAAAAACCTAAGTTGAGGGGCATGACTTAGAAGTTTCAAAAAGCATGGGCACAACTTAGAAAAGCGAAAACCTCAGGGGCATAGCTTAGAAAAACCCTTTATTTTTCATTGCTCCCTCTTTCCCTTTAAAAATGTTCCATGAGGGTTTTGGGTCATTTTTAAGGTTGTACCTTTTTGTTATTATGTATAAAAGGTTGGAAAAATTAACACAAATAATCCAAACTATAGTGGCTCTTCTCAAATTAATCCCAACATTGAATTATTCCAAAATAATTCCAACTATTAGGGGTATGTTCTCAAAATAATCTATAACCGGATACAACCTGCACAATGAGTAAACTTGAACACTTGTCACCTAATGATTGGTTCTTTAAAGAATTTTTTTTAAAAAAAAAAGGCAAAAAAAACCCCTTTTACTCTCTCCTCCAATAGTCCTCCCTCCTCATTTTTGCTCCTCCATCCATCATCATTCAATTTTATAATATCACCATCATCTTCCTCCATCTATCATCATTCATCACATCACCATTATCATTCTCCTCCATCAATCTGTCACATCAACATGGTTCTCCCTCCCCTTTCTTGCAGTCCTGCACGACCTCATTCTCTCCTCCATCCACCCAACTGCCCAAGACAACCACCACCGGCCAGTCCACCAACCCTCTCAACCGCCACTGCTGTTACTACAGGAGATCGAGGGAGTCGCGTTTGTTGTCGTCGTTTGATACATTAGCAATTTATTTATGGATTATGAATTTGATTTGGGTGGTGATTGGATTGGGGAAATTGAGGGTTGAATTGTTGTTTATGAATCTGATTCATTTTTACCGTTGATTGATTTGGGATCTAGTTCTTGGTGACAAGTGAGTTATGTTGTGGTGGCCTGGATAGGTTGGTCACTGGTGGCTCCGCATTTGTCTAGTGATTAGTTTTAATGGATAGAAAGGTCTTCAAGGGTGGTTTTGGATTGGTGGGATGATCCTTGGGTAGTTAAGGAGCCGGGTAATGGTGGTGATATGGGTTGCTTGTGGTGATAAGGATCAAACAGAGAAAATTAAAAATCATTTAACAATTATAATTACATGTAACAGGTACAATAGGTAACTGGTTATCATGGATTGATTTGAGAAGATACCTTAATAGTATGGATTAATTTGAGATAATCAAAAGTATGGATTAATTTGAGAAGACTCCCAATAGTTTGGATTATTTATGTTAAATTTTCCTAAAAGGTTTTATAAATGGATCATATAATCAAGAGTAGTAGTAACTATTCTAGTAACTAAGCATTTATTTTGAGGTTATAAATGTAATTTTATAAGTGGGGTATATAGCCAAAAGTAACAATGAAGAATTTATTTTGGGTCAGACTTAAAAAAAAATGGAGCATTTATTTATGAACAAATGGAGTAATTTTTTTTGCCCAAAATTAGAGCGATGCCCAGTGCATAACACTAGTAGTATCTAGAGGAAGATATGAACGAATAATTGTCATTAAGGTGATGACGAATTCATTTGTTCACATTTTGATAATTTGAATAATGTTCATTAATTTTCGTACTATTGTTCATTGGAATGTACCTTCAAATTATATAGTGGCAACTTTGTACTTTTGCATTCCAAATTCACCGATACGCCCTAATTAATTTTATTTACGAAATAGCCACTGTACAAGCTAGCAAGCTGCATATAAGAGCGTCTACAATGGCAAGCTACAAACTTTATACTTTTGTTTGCCACGTCACTTATTTGAGCTACATCATTTTCAAGCTATAAATATACATAATGGCAAACTATAAACCTTGTAGCTTTGAAATCAATTTTTAAAACTTGAAATTAATTCCATAGTGAAAAAATAAGGTATAATAAAAAAAAAAGTGGAGCCAAAACTTTTTAGTTCAACAAAGCTACTGTATAAGGTTTGTGCAAGCTACAACCCCATTTCCTCCTCAATGATTAAGCTTTTAGCTTGAAATTTTATATATTTGCAAGCTAGTACTTCTAAGCAATCATTGTAGATACTCTAAGCTACATAGTACAAATCAGGTATTTGCCCCAAAATTGTCTTCATCTGGACTTGCCTAGAAGTAGAAGTATGCATGTTTTAGGATTCGTTTCTTTATATAGTTAATTTTGAGGTTGTTTCGTAAGTCTTCTAATTCATGTCACCATGTGCCTGTTTCTAAGTGGGGCTTCACTGTTTCAGCAATTAAGGACCAGCTTTGATATTCAATACTCCCTCTTTTTAGCGTAATATTTGATTTTTCACACTTGGTAAGACACAACTTTGACCAACAATATCTTTAATTGAATAATTGTAAAAATTATAAAACTATATGGCGGCATTTTCCCAATTATATAGGGTTTTTGTTTCCCAACGACGGGTACTGCCAAATCTTTCCACGTTTATAACAACACAAGTATTGACCTTAAAAATTTATGTACCTCCAAAATTTCCCATGATTTTCCAAGCATAGTGTTAGCATAAAAATATGAATATGCTAAAAATAATAAGCTGAATGAACACTTGATCATGTGAGCAGTCATTGTATGGTTTTGGCTGCTAATTTTGATGTTCTTACTGCTTGTGTTTGTATAGGGATCAGAATCATTTTTCAGAAGCATGTTGCAACATATGGAGAGTGTTTATTTGAATAGGAACCCAACTGCGAAACGAATCTTGAATCTTGTTCATTCTACTGGAAATGATAAGATTTGCTATGATCACTTCGCCTTTCGAACTTTTGGGGTATGCACAATATGCCTATTCTTGACAGTACAAAGGTTACCATTTCTTCAATTGAACTAGGTTTATATAAGTATATGAATATCAATTGACCTTACTATATTGCCCAATGCACTTTAAGATGACGACTTTTGACAAAAATAATGTGAAACCAAAATTGGTTTATGGACCTTTATTGCAGGTAAATGGTCATGGCATTGACTCAATGGCTGAGATCTTCCTTGATTTTGGCTACATTCAGAAAGATGAACTGAGATTTCCTGCTAAGAAATTGAAAGCTTATTGGTTCTCTCCTCCTGCTGTTTCTGACGATGAAGGCAGTGGAATCAATGGACCTTTGCCAAGGGTGTTTATTTCTGAGCTTCTTGTAGACCAAATGAGTTCAGAAGCTCAGGTACAACCTCCAACTCTTAGGCTCTTATCGTGTTTTTGGCACAAGAACCCAAGTTCATCTAGTCTGTGTGAGGCATAGGCCCTGGTCTTTTGGACTTAATTCCGGATAAATTCAGCCCAGCTACTGAGGAGTCTAGGATTTTGTTTAATTCAATTTGGTTAAGTTTAGATTAATTCAGTCTAAAAGAACATGTCCTCAGAGCCTTATTTGATGTACAAGCTTGTTTTGGAAACCTATTATTTTGATAAGACACTAAGCTTTAGTCCTCTATCTTTTGGTTCATTTAAACCTTTGCACACAATACATATGGTGGATTTAGGCCCTGTTCTTTAAGACTTAATTTCTGAAATTTCACTTCAGTTCCTATTGAGTCTAGGATTCAGCTTAATTTAGTCCGTTCAAATTAATTCAGTCCAAAATAACATGGTCTTATTATGTTTCCAACATGTGTTTGTTCATGTCAAATTCTAATTAAGAATTTAGAGAATTTGCTTTTTCATTGCTGTATCAATTCAACTGCATGCTGTCATTGCTGCATGAAAGAATCTGTTTTGCTGTAGATGTATGTTCTTTGTTTTTCATTTATACCATTTACTACTCTCAATACATTTCTTGATGATATTTATCCTTCGAGTTTGTCATTTGTTATCACAGGAGATAATAAAAAAGTACACCGGAATGTCGGGAAATGGAAATAAATATGCAGCACTTGCTAGTGCACAAGGGTCACTGACATGGGAGAAACCCTTGCATTCTGAATTTCAACAATTAGCTAGGTAAAGATCTCTCTACTCTCTAACATTGTAAATGTAGAGGTAAAATATCTATACAGGGTGAAGTTATCCTAAAAATGATTAGCGATTCCATGTCCTTAATAAGTGTCCGACATTATAAAATCCTTCCAGAAACTTCATTCATATTGCCTTCAACTATTTTGTGTGTAGCAAATTTGTGATTTACTGTCTCTATGAATTGTGGCTTTGAGATGTGCAGAGAAAGCGAATATGCTGCATGGACACTTGTAAATGGATATGCCTTGAATCATGCTACTATCTCTACTCATCGGCTAAGCTCCCACTTGAGAAATATAAACCGCCTTAATCAGTTCCTTCAGGACAATGGATTCAAGTTGAATTCTGAAGGAGGGACTTTAAAAGGTTAGTTTCTTCTAGATCATTCCTCATTCAACTCAAAACCATGTTCATTAAGCCACAGATAATACTCCATATACTCCATGAAGCTATGTTACGTAGACATGGATAAAGACATAAAGTGTCTACTCGGATCTGGTTGTCCAAGTGTCCAACTCAGCTAATTGAGAAAAAGTTACTAGTTTTTAATTAAAAATGAAGTATCCAAGTATCTTATCGTGTCCGACATGACATGAGTAGACACATTTTTTAAAGGTAAATAAAGGTGTCAAATAATAGTCATGAAGTTTTTTTTTGGGTAAAACAGATAATATCAGTTCTTATTACTTTGTCTTTAATCAGTCCATTCTTTCCAACCTAGTTATTCCCCTAACTGGTGTTATTCCTGAAACAGTTAGTCCTGATGGTTTACTACTGCAAAGTTCAACAGTAGCAGATACAAGGCCTTTCCTATTCTCTGATGGTACTACCGAATCTGTTTCGTGTTCATACATAGAGTTTGCTGAAAGGCTTGTGCTTCCTCAGTACAAAAATTTACCTGATGAAGAGGTATCATATTCCTTCTTGACCTTATCGAGTTTTTCTTCTTAAATAATGAGTTTCAGAGAAACTAAGCTCAAACCAAGATCAATGAACAAGGGTTTACAAAATTCAGATAAGAGTTACTAAAGTTCAATTTCCAGCAAAATTATGTTCGGATAAGAGTCAATAAGTTTGTAAAAGGGCTAATAAAGTAATAAGTTTATTTAAGGACCATTAAGTAGGTCCATTTTTGTTCAACATTATGGTTATTCTTTCCTGCCAAACCGTCCGTCTAACGGGATAACTTTTTACTAAAATATTGTACCTTTTTATCATAATATCATCAAACAAACCATGCATCAAACGGTCTGACAAGAGATTTTGTATTCTTTCAAAAAGATATGAATTGGATTTTTTTTGGTGCGAAAACTTGTAGCAATAACTCAAAGACCGCCAGCCGCCTTTGATTTGATTTGCTTGATTCTTATTGAATTAATAGGTAAAAGAGTTCCATCGACGAGATGGATTCGAGGTTGGTAATGCTGATAAGATATTTGAAAGCACATCCAAGGACCAACTGGCGCAAAAAGTTGCCTAAAAAATATGTTAGTATGTTATAGATCACATTCCTGTAAATATTCCTCTGCTGAGAGGCTGAATTTATATTTCAACTGTTGTAATAAGTTGAACATGCATTTCTTTCCTTCATTGTGGTTATTTTCCTAGAAGAGAAGATAAAGTTTGTAAAGTGTTATTGTCAATTTGAAAAAGAAATTTGAGTTAAATGTAGCGCCATAAAGTGATTGTCTGTTTATATTTTGTTCTCTATCTTAATATTCATTCTTGTACATGGGAAAATTGGCTGATTATTTTGTAATATCAAAAGCACCAGGCCATGTTCTTCCAATTTGAGACTTATTAAAGTGACAGAATTTATATCTTACATCCATACGTATGTACATTTATATTCATATTTTGCTCATTTAATATGCATTTTTGAAAAGATGGAATGTAGAAAACTAAATGAGCTATCTGAAATAATTTCATAAGTAAAAATGTATATTAAAGGAGAAATGAATATTAAATGAACAAAATATAAATTCAAGTGCACATAACTTTACATGCACTTGGATGCATAGTATAGAAGCTATTAAAGTGAACTTTTTTATTTATTTTCTTCCACCCCAAAATAAACTCGAATAATAAATGAGATTTCTTCATCATAAATGAAAATTGTTTGCTGAAATCCTGTAAAGTTTTTCAATTGCTAGTAAAGCGATACGTTTATAACTAAAGAAGATCATTTGATATTCATTTAGTAAAAACGATTCTATAATCATTTTTAAAAAAAAGGATGATTCTATAATCATTTTCGTCAAAAGCATGGTTTATGAAACTTTATTTTTAGATCAATAATAAACCTCTTATTCCAATTGAAAAGCAAGAATTGTTGATGAAATTCTTATTCTAGACTCAATGATGAAATTCTTGTAGAAATTGAAAAGTGGAAATGTCCTTGTAAATTATAGGTTCATCAATGATAGACGTATCATTTTACTCCATGTTAAAAGGAAAGTGTAATATGATTGTCCATAAGTTTGCCAAATTTAATTCAACTTTTGAAAAAGTTAGTGAGAGTTAGGTTGTTATTAAGATGATTGGCATTGCTTTTAATGAAATTTAGTTTATTGATTTGAGTAACCTTTAAAAAGAAAAGGATCACCTAACTTTCTAGGTGAATCATATAATTTGGAAGCCAATGAACTCCGCCATTTCCATGTGCTTGTTTCCTTCAAAATTAAATATTCAAATTTGGGGAAAAAAATATAATTTGCAGAACCCCAAACTATTTATAAAATGCCATGATCTACATTATCATGACAAGTCAACTGATTATCTCAACTCTCAATAAGATCACTCTCCCAACACTTTACTCAATTCGAATTATTTCATTGTCATTCCTTCATGGTTTGAGATAAAAATAATACTTTATTTTACTCGCAACACCCTTTAAACGCATTGTAAGAAAGATATTTATACATGTAAACGAACAGAACAAATTAATCTAGATAATTTCAAGGAAACTATAAGATACTTACGTTAAAATCAAGTCATTTTTTTCGCTTACACTCAAATCTATGCCAAAAGAATATGTTACAAGTAAAATGGATCAGGTGATGTACAATTAATCAAACAATACTAATGTGAATTCTCACTGAACTCCCTATGATATTTCAAAATATCCCGAGGACATCCTCAGATTAGAGTTCATAGGATAAAGAGAAACTGATACTAAGACAAACTTGTAACATATCTCCCACCATAATAGTAATATAGAGAATGATAGGTCCCCTCATTCTAAGTTCTAACCACGAAGTTAAGAGCTCAAGTATGACCACAAACTAATCCCTTGGTTGGGTTGGATCAACGTATTTAACTAAACGGGTTATTAGGTGCATATTTCCCAATTATACTACGAGTAATTATTTAGCCAGAGTTTGTACCCAATATTTTCCTATTCAGCAAAAGTTTATTCTAACACATTCATCTTCTACAAAAGAGAAATCTGACAACAATTATCAAACACTATGATATAAGATACATTTACCAGGCAACATTAATCTAGAAAAACCTAATTACATCAGCATAGAAACAAACCAACAAATTTGAAACCAAACAGAAGCAATCACAGCAAGCTGGTCTTAAGCCAAAGATCAGTCAACGACCTGATCACAAGGTTGACCTAATTCATTCCTTCATGTTCACTGTTTCTACACCAAGTCAAATCTATACAGCAAATTCAGGACTCTTTAAAGAAAGATGAAAAAAGCATAGCAAAAAACGAGACAAATCGGTGAAACTTCATTTTCTTTAGATGAAACATTATGAGGTTTGACATGAAATTTCCAGACTACAAAGCTTCACTGCTTAACTCCTTTACAGAGAGCCCTGACTGATTGCATAATTCTTACATTGTCTTCTGTTGCCTCTGTCTTTTTCTCTTCTGTTTTTTTTCCTCCCTGTTCTTTTTTCAAATTATGATCAAGGACCTAATGGCCTTGATAACAAACAAGATCATTTGCTTAAATTAGCTGATACTGGCATGAAAAAAGATCAAAAGATGGGGCAGAAAAGATTGATAAAACTGCTGATAGAACAAGAATTAGACTGACCACATAGCTAAGACTTCCCACTTGGTTTAGGTGAGGGATGATGTTGATGATGATGATATGGCGAAGCATGTGTACCATGTGGTATGGAGAGGCTCCTTAAGCCTTGTTGCACGTTCCTTTGGTGGGGACCAACGGGCTGACCATTACGAGCACTTGGGCTGGCCCTAACACGATCGGCTTGCATAGTTTGGAAATAATAGGACGAACTAGCCATGTCTTTCAGGTTTGGTAAAGGCTTCAGAGCTTCTACAACTTCACTCATTAAAGGGCGGGCCTTTGGGTCCCGGCTAAGGCAATGAGCAGCCAATTGCACGGCCTTCTGAGCGCCTTTAATTGAGAAGTGACCTTCAAGCCTAGGGTCTATCAGACGATAAAATCTTCTTCGGTCTCCAAGATGTGGCCTTGCCCATTCAACGAGGTTATGTTCTCCATTTGGTCGGTTTTTGTCCATAGATCTCCTACCTGTAATCATTTCCAGCAAAACTACTCCAAAGCTGTAAACATCACTTCTAGAAGTCAGATGGCCTGAAACAGAAACATTAAATTTGGATTACAACAAAGCTAAACCTGCTCAACCTGACATCCAATGCCGCCAACTAGTTTTCATATGTATATATACTAAATTACTAGTTTAATAGCAGGTTTCATATTAGGTAATTAACAGCGATATTAAGGATTTATTCCACTGGTTGTCAAATTAAAGACACATATGCAGCATTTATTTTGAAAACTAAGATATCTTAGAAGATAAAACAAAGGGTTGTTTTTAGCTAAAAGCAGACTCCGGAAGTTCCTACTTGGGCAAAAGATGTGTCATCTTTAAATTAGGAGAATTCATAATCCAAGAGAACTGCAATGAACTGACTGGCATAGCTGACAAAAAAATTTAACAGATAATGTGGAGATCAAGAACAAAAGGAAATGATGATTATGTATTGATTAACTCGAAAATTACATAAACAACAATTACTTATCAAGCTTTCGAGAGGCTTTATTCTCTCCCAAACATTTGACAATTGACACTATTCAACATATTCTTCCCTCTCCCTAATGATCTCTATTATAGAAAACTATAGTCTGATAAACTCAGCTAAAAAGTGAACCCCTCACCCCCCCCCTCTTCCTCCCAACTCCAATAACAAAAAGTTATGACCAGCAAAACCACATTGCTGTACCAATGGCAGGATATTAATAGAGATCACAATAATCTCTGAGAAGAAAAACTTAAGCTCAAACCGGGCATAAGTTTCTCGAAATTTAGAGACCAAACATTTGACAATATTACAAATTCTTCCCACTCCCCCTAATGAGCTCTATTTATAGAAAATTAATCTCTAACAAACTCAACAAATTCTTCTTTAGGCTGGTCGAACCAACTTAGTATGCAATGCCTAAAGTGTCCATCCCCCTAATATTAGTTCTTAGCATTAACCAAAAGTTAACGACCAGCAAAACGACATCGTTGTACCAATAGCAGGATATTAATAGAGATCACAATAATCTCTGAGAAGAAAAACTTAAGCTCAAACCGGGCATAAGTTTCTCGAAATTTAGAGACCAACCATTTGACAATATTACAAATTCTTCCCACTCCCTAATGAGCTCTATTTATGGAAAATTAATCTCTAACAACTCAACAGATTCTTCTTTAAGCTGGTCGAACCAACTTATTATGCAATGCCTAAAGTGTCCATCCCCCTAATATTAGTTCTTAGCATTAACCAAAAGTTAACGACCAGCAAATCGACATCGTTGTACCAATGGCAGGATATTCATAGACATCAAAAAATCTCTGAGAAGAACAACTTAAGCTCAAAACCTGGCTTAAGGTTCTCAATATCTCAATACCAAACATTTGACAATATTAAACATATTCTTCCGTCTCCCGAATCAACTCTATTAATAGAAACTTATTTTTTAAAAAACCTCAAAGGGTGTTTGGTATAGAAATTTGTGTAGGAAATGGAAACAAATAAATGTTTCCATTTTTTATAGTTTGGTAGTAACAAATACGTTTATGGTTACCCGTGTCAAACTAGTGTAAACAAAACATGCTTCCTTCCTCCAACAAAAACTCCTCAAATTGTTTCCAACCCATTAGGATACCAAACATATAATAAAGGAAATGTATATATCCCCTTTCCCCTTATTTAAAAAACCCTTTCCATTCCATTTACGGTTTTTATAACAAACACCCTCTCAATAGATTCGTCTTTAAGATTCTAGAAGCAACTTATTATGCAATGCCTAAAGTGTCCCTACCCCTAATGTTAGTTCTTAGCATTAACCAAAAGTTAAAGACCAGCAAAACCACATCTCTCCAATGGCAGGGTATTAATAGACGTCAGAATAATCTCTGAGAAGAAAAACATAAGCTCAAACCTGGCTTAAGATTCTCAAAATCTCAAGACCCTTATCACAAATAATACTACTAGTGTAATTCATATAATTCCAAATACTGAATGTCTACTACCATATGTGTCATCCAAAGGTAGTAGAGACTTCCTTATTTTGAAGGAGAGGAAAAGAGAAAAGGATTCACAGAGATGCAATCTATTATGAACAAGTGTGACTGTTAAATACACAAGCAGCGAATATCAAATCAGCAAAATGCCACAAGAAAAGGCTTTTAGAGCAAGAAAGTAGTCCCTAGTGTTATACGGAGTAAGACTAACCTGTCATTACATACTCAGGAGCAGCATAACCATATGTTCCCATCACTCGCGTAGATACATGAGTTTTACCTTCCTCAGGACCATCTTTGGCAAGTCCAAAATCTGACAGCTTTGCATTGTATTCCTGATGAAGCATATTATTAGAGGAATACAATCTTGGACACAGTAAATAATAATACTGCAAAACTGCTTTATTTTTAACATACCGCATCTAGTAATATATTTGAGGTCTTAAAATCACGATATATCACAGGCTTTTCAGCTTCTTCATGAAGAAAGGCAAGACCCTTGGCAGCACCAAAAGCAATTTTCATCCTGATGGGCCATGGGAGAGGTAAAGATCCTACAAAATCAACACCAAGTCCACAAAAAGATTGAGAAAGATCGCATGTATAAGAACTAGTTACTATGAAAAGAGGCATTACGTAATCTGCAGAACAGGTAACAAAAAAAATATGGCAATTCCGTAAACAAGTGGAGAACGACAAAGCAACAGCCCACTGGCAAAAGAGAGGTAAAAATAAGCCTAATGTCATTTACCTAAAGTTATTAAAAAAATATTCAGAATGGACTTAGAATTAACTGCAAAAAAAAAAAAAAAAAAAACCATAGGGCAAGGTTCTTATCTGCTTAAATTTTGGACCTCTTTCAAGATGAGCCAATACTTCACATTATATATAATATATATGTGTAGTTGAAATTGGCAGGTTATGCAGGAGGAAAACATAGAATTAATGATGCCTACTTTATATTTCCGTTTGTTAACATGAATAAAATGTTTTGAGAAGTGAGTAATTGGGCTAAAAAAATATTCAATGAAAAGAGAGAAAAAAAAAAAGACACTTAGGCACACAATTTATACAATAGCATGCATTATGGCTTAGTCAGGATGCTTGCCATTGTGTGGCAAAGGAAGTAACTGAAAGAAGAACATTTTCAAAAGGACAACAAAATATTAAAATTATGCAATTTAACATTGATTGGACCCAATGGTGCAAACTGTAAGCGCCAGAGAGATAACCTTCAACAAAAAATGTCTAAATATGAATATCAATATCAATATATTAATGAAACTAGCCCGTGTTACTAGGGCTCTTCATTTAACCTTATGTATCCATGTTGGGTCCTCGACATTGGCAAGAGTAAGACATTTCGACACTTGATTTTGGGCCTAAATCATAAAATTTTCATTAAAATGCCAAGTTAGACATTGGATATATGAAACTAGCTTGTGCTACTAGGCTCTGCATTTAACCTCATGTACCCATGTTGGGTCCTCAACACTGGCAAGAGTACGCCATTTCCACACTTGATTTTGGGCCAAAATCATAAAATTTTCATTAAAATTCCGAGTTGGAAACGGGACACATTCAAATCTGACATGGGTACCCAAGTCCAAGTAACATAGGAACTGGCTTCTAATTTCACGCGTCTCAAATTGTCATTTGTCCACTCAATCAACGGCCAATCTCAGCATTAACACAATGCATCAAAGTTAAAATTGTCTTATGCCCACCAATACCTTTGGAAATACATGGTCTAACCACCTTTGAAAACAACTTTAAAAGTGTAGTTGATTTAATAATGGTTTGTGAAATCGAAAGGCACGTTGACTTCAATAATGATGCTTGCATCTCAATTTGGAAGCATGTAAAGATAATTGAAAGAAATAGTGGCTTATGCTTAGTCGTTTTTGGATTTGTGCACAACATTCTAAGGAAACATACCTTGGAGAAAACTCCACAAACATTCGACATATGTTGTTGAGTACTTCCATTGAAGATAAAATGAGGAAGAATCCACTAAAATGATTTGGTAATGATGACTGCATCTCAATTTGAAAGTGCGTAAAGATAATCGAAAGTAATAGTGGCTTATGCTTAGTCAATTTTGGTTTTGTGCAATTATGCATTCTAGGGAAACATAACTTGGAGAAAACTCCACAAACATTCTATATATGCTTTTGAGTTTACTTCCATTGAAGAATAAAGATAAGATTAGGGAGAATGCACTAAGATGATTTGGTCATGTAAGAACAAACAAAGTAATGCTCTAATAAGAGGCTTGAAAAGAAGCAAGCGAAGAGAAAGTAAGTGTCAAAGGAAGACCAAAATAACCTTTGGATGAAAATGGTTGAATGTGACATGAGGTTATTGGAACTCCATTGAAGATTAGATGAGGAGATATCCGCTAAAATGATTTGGTAATGATGATTGCACCTCAATTTGGAAGCGTGTAAAGATAAATGAAAGAAATAGTGGCTTATGCTTAATCGTTTGTGGCTTTGTGCACATGCATTCTAGAGAAAAATAACTTGGAGATAAGATGAGGGATAATCCACTAAAATGATTTGGTAATAATGGTTGCATTACCAAGTCATGTGCCGGTCATTTGATGACTTTTATTATATTTGAAAGTGTGTAAATATAATCGAAAGAAATAGTGGCTTATTCTTAGTCGTTTGTGGCTTTGTGCACATACGCATTCTAGGGAAACATATCTTGGAGAAAACTCCACAAACATTCTATATATGCTTTTGAGTTTGCTTTCATTTTAGAATGAAAATAAGATGAGGGAGAGAATCCACTAAGATGTTTGATTCATGTAAAACAGGAAAAGTAATGCTCTAATAATAGGCTTGAAAAGTGGCGAGAAACGGGTTAAAAGAAGACCAATACAATCTTTGGATGATAATGGTTGAAAGTGATAAAAATTGTTGAAAGTGATAGGAGGTTATTGGAACTCCAAGAATATTTAGCGGTTAACAAGAAGAATGGAGGGAGAAGATATACATTGATGATTTTTGTGATTTCCGATATTAATTCAAGTCTAGTCGACCCCAAAATCTTTAGGGATTAAGGTGGTTGTTATTGTTGTTGCTATAAACGTTAGAAACGAGTTTCATTCACAACTAAATCCAAGAGTTTTAACAGCTTGCGTAAAAAAATGTCATATCTAGGCACATTGTTGGACGAGAATAGTACTAGGATGGGTGACCTCCTGGGAAGTCCTTGTGTTCCCATGCCACCGACCCCATCGACTCCGTGGTTGGCCGAGAATAGTACTAGGATGGGCGACCTCTTAGGAAATCCTCGTGCCATCACTTTAGGATTAAGGTGCAGCGGAAAAAGAAGAAGAAGGCATCCTATACCCTAGTGACATAGAATTACGAAGAATTCCATATAAAGGCAATATTTTGTGAGATCATCACAATGGATGAGATTCAAATTTGAAACTACGATAAATGGTTGGAGTTTTGGCAATGGCAATGGCAGACAACAATTGGATATTAAGAAGTTGGAATTGCTCGTTAAAATGACTAATCAGTAGTCAATGCTTTCATGCGGCAGCTTGAGGAGTTATGACCTAAAACAGTTCATTGTAGAAAACTACATATATCTACAATCAAGCAAGATACTGGTGTATCAGACCATAAACCTCATTATCCTAAATAAATTCTCCAAACAAAAGTAACAAATAGCATTTCCCTGTGTAGGAAAGAAACATTTTACCAACCAGAGATTGGCGAATTCGCCAATATATGATATTCTACACGAATTCATTCCAAAAGCTATAGCTTTCTTTCTTATTCTAGATGTCTCATGAACTTGTTACCAATTATAGACGGATTCCACAATATCCTCTAGCCTTCCTTAAAGGCCCCCTATGATTTCATCGGACACGCACAATATAAAATTCTGACATTTCCAGTGATATCAAAGGATTCACTATTCCCGTTTTCTACTATGATAGGATTAAATCTAAATGACTCACTATCCCATTTTTCCATTGTGAAGTAGCCAACAACCTTTGAATTTCACATAAGTGTTTACTAGGATTCAAGGGTTATCATGGTAAGGCTGCATGGATGATCTACCTAATGACAATCTAATCTCAAATAGCTTTTCTGTTGTCCAGCATTAACTAGTACGAGACTAAAGAGTGGAAAAATGTCAAGAAAAAAATCATACTTTGTACTCCATTGCTGGTTCAAATTGAGCAAAAAATATTTCCATATGGGCATATGGCAAAGGAAGTATGCTTGCGAGCTACGTCATAGTTACACTTCAATGGGCAACTTCAACTACAGGGCACTCAGATTTGACAAAGGCTTCCTTCAACCAGTCATGACCAAGGAAGATTGCATTTTTATTTCTTCACCCCAGCTAGTTATAGTACCCTAAAAACTGGGAAATTTTGTCCAAAACTACCTAGGTTACACACGTTTTTGAGAGAAACTACCTAGTAAACTCTGTGACAAAACTAGCTAACTTAGTATAAACCTTGTTCACCACAACCTAAATCAACAATCCAGCGTTGACTCCAATTTTCTGGCAATTAAAAGGCACGTACCGGTCACGTGATGACTTTTTTTTTTTGCAAATTTTCTCTTTCCCTCCATTGACCCCATTTCCTCTTAGAATTTATGAAGAATATCAAGTAGGATTTTGATTTAGATGTAGAATTAAGTTAGGTTAATTGTGGTAAATGGAAGGAAAAGATTAAAATAAAAGAGGACATTTGCAAAAATAAAATAAGTCATCAAATGATTGGCACATGACTTTTAATTGCCGGAAATTTGGAGTCAACGCTGGAATTTTGAGTTAGGAAGTGGTTAACAAGGTTTATCCTAAGTTAGGTAGTTTCGTCAAAGAGTTTCTAAACTAGGTAGTTTCTCGCAAAAATGTCTATAACCTAGGTAGTTTTGGACAAAAATTTCCATAAAATAACTATTACAATAAATAGCAATAGGCTAATAGACCTAACAAGACTCTTTGACAATAGAAATTCATGAACCCCATGGCTAAAACATATGCCACAAGGCAAACATAGTTTCAAAAGGCGGAAGGCGCACCAAGGCACAAAGGAGAATGTGCGAGCCATTTGTGGGCAAGACATTTTTTCCAAATTTTCTTTCTTTGGTTGCATATAATATTAATTAAAATATATCTAATAATTTTAGTATGATACAAGTAAAGCCAAAAGTAAGTCTCAACTTGAAGACTTTAAGATCATTCTTTCATTTTTTCTAACTCAAAATAAGTTATTTTCCTTGAAACGCAAACACGTGCCTCACTAAGGGCACTCTGAGACGCAAGAGGTGTGCGTCTCTCGTAGGAGGCTATGCCTATCCTGCTTAAAGCCCAATTCGCATTGCCTTAATCTAACGCAAATAAATCATCATCAAAACTTTGATACATAATTCCAAGATTCCCAGAAGCTTGCTGAAACATATACATACAAACAGAAGCCTGAACAAAAGAATTTGTAGGATAATGAATGCCTTCTATGCATCTCAAAATCATTTTTGAATTACCAGCCAATTAATGTATCTCAATATTACTTCACCAATCCTATGCATATTCTAATTTCAGGCAAATGAAAGCCTTTTTATATGTCATTCCAAAATAATGCACAGACATTCTATACTCAAGGATAATTTAAAATAGTTACATACTCCTAAAAAGATGATTCTCCAAGCTTCCTCGGGGCATAAATTCATAAACTAGAAGCCTTTGATCATCCTCAATACAGTAGCCAATAAGTTTGACCAAATTTTGATGAATAAGATCACCTAAATAATTCACCTCAGCCTGCCACACATAACAGCATATGCAATTATAAGGGAGAATACAGCAGAAACTTATATAAGAATACAAGTCGATAAGGCATAAGAAAGTAGCTGTAAATAAATGAAAATGTCAACAAAACAAACCAGCCACTCCTTGTGACCCTGAAGTCCATCATGGTTGAGTGTTTTGACTGCGACAGTAAGACCTGTACCAGGCTTCACCGGAGCAGTACCATTTTCTTCAATCCATCCCTTAAACACACACCCAAAACCACCTTCACCAAGTAGACTCTCGGGTCTAAAGTTTCTAGTTGCTAGTTTCAAGTCATTAAATGCAAATTTACGAAGCCGAGAGGAAACTTTGAGTTCTTCTTCTAGCTTTGATGTTGATGTACTGCTTTCAGCATTACTTGTTGTTGTCGATGAGACAACTGCAGTGACTGGTTGATCTCTGCTTGCATCGTTTGTTGATTTGCTTTCAGCTGACACAATCAATAAAATTTCTTAGTTTCCTTAATGACGGGGAAAATATGAATCAATCAGAAATTAGATAATTTAAAAAAAAAAAAGGCCCAATTTTTTAAAAAAGCCCTTAACTTGGCTAAAATTAAAAACTAGATATCTAACAGTTAACAACTAATAATGTGAGGAAGATGAAGTCTCCTTGTAAAAATATGTAATTAAACTAAAAACATAGCAGGCACACAGAACAGGAGCACCAATCTAGATTCACCACTGTTCTGACACGTCTCATAAATAAATAGAGGCTGATTTCCAATTAGATTCTGATTTCTTAATTTAATGCATATGAAACTAACACTCCAGTATATCTCAATCAAATTTAGGAAAAAAAGTACAAAACAAGCATCATTTTGACAGATGCCTTTTCTTTTACTTACACCCTATCATTATCAACATTTGTAGCATTTATTTCAATTTCCATATGATTGAAATAAATGGATGAAAATAAAAGGAAATAAATTATGGAAGGTCATAAACCACTAGACACTTGGTGACAAAACTACATATCCAAACTCACTTCAAAGCAAAAGGAAGGGCAAAGAAAGATTAGCCAAGCACAAAAAAAAGTTGCTAAACATGTTTTGAGGCATAGGTTTGCTAATGGATCGCTGCATTATCGCAAATATAACTTACTCATATAAAAAGGGAAAACTTATGGACAAGATAAGGATGCTTCAGCAATGATCAAAAGTTCTAACCCAAACTTATAAGATGTACAACCTCAAGAAAAGAAACCCACCAAGGAATTAGCACCATATAAAACCAGAGGCATATAATGTCCAACAACTCAACGACATAACTTGAATGCAGACCAACACTCAAAATTCAACCTTTGAGGATCTCAACCAAAATTTCGTTATTAGTTGATTCACAAATGCAATTAAAACATGATGTGCATAACCACACCACAATTTTCCCATTTCAATGTTAGAGGGCAAAAAATGAATAAGCCAGAAAACAGTAGAAGAAATCATATTAGACTATTAGAGGGCATTAACTGAAAATAAAATTCTTTGAATTCCTACACTCCAACAAAAAATAACCCCGTAAAAGACACTGACATAATCAGCCTACTTGATATCCACTAAACCAGGGTTCTAACCCTGCAAGCAGCCTCTTTATAAAAAGAAATGTAAGGTTGTGTATGACCTTACCCAGAGGCCCAACCCCAAAGGTCAAATCTATAAACAAGATACAATATTCTATAAACAAAACTTAGCATGACAGCTTCAGACAAAGACCTTCTATGATAAAGTCATTTCCACAAGTTGATTGCATCCAAAAACCAAAAACAATGAAACATTTAACCCCATGGCATTCAACTATGCACTAACTCCCCACACATCAGCCTTCCAAACTCTGAGGAAATAAGACAGCTTTTTAAAGCTCTCCCAAGTAAGCTTTCAACCCAAGTTCCATCTACATCACGCTAGCACATTTGCCTGATAAAAAGATCAAATGACAGTTTCTTTCGGGAAATCTCCTTACATATCTTATTATTTATGCTAATTTCAAAATTGGGCAAAGCATTACAGTTTTCCCCTCGCCAACTGAAAATAAACGGCAGAGCTTACCACCACCAAAACCACAACCGGGTCATCACAAACATGAACTGCCTAGAAACATGATAAACCAAGCTACAGAGATAAAGAAGTGAAACTAGGAAAACAAAATAGTGAAAAATATAAAAATAACAAATAAACATGCAAAGAAATAGTGAACAACCTAGAAACGTGATAAAGCAAGCTACAGAGAGAAAAGGAGAAATAACAAGTTGAATTACAGATGCCAAAAAGGGCACAAGCAGATAGCGTAGAAATCATCAAAGAGAAACGAATTTTGTAAAAATGGGAAGTTACCATAGTTAGCACTTGTTCCACTGACAGAAGTATCAACTTTGGATCTTGAAGAAATGCAACTACCTATAAATCGCAGCTTAATCCAACATCCAGTGTCCTCAGTAGAATCATCTTCATCTTTCTTCTTTTTCCCCCCTTTTGATTTTTCAACATCCCAAGACTCCACTTTAGCTACATCACTACCAATTCCCATGTCACCCTAATTTTACAAAATCATCAAAATCCCAAAACTTGTACCTCGAACCCCTCTTTCACCCACCAACAAAAGACACGAACTTTAGCAAACACAACAATTCAAACCCCTAAAAAATTCATACCCTTTAAATTATTAACTCAAAAAAAAACCTAAAATCGACTGAAAAAAGAAACAAGGAACCCAGATGAAAATTTCTCACCAAAACAAAGAACAAAAAAGGGATTGAAGAGCTTAAAAGGAGTAAAAATGACCTAGATCACAAATTAAAACCCTGAAGCAAAAGCTTCAAAAATTTTGTTGGATTTTCAAACATGAGAGACTAAAGAGCTACTGTTTTTTCTCACTTGAAAGGACACCCAAAAATGGCTGTACACAAATCTCGGAAACCCGAGTTCATGTAAAGAAGCAGACTGTTTCAAACCCAGAAAATCAAAAACAAATTAAAAACCCAAAAAGAATGAAAAACATACTCTGAATTATCAGTTCTTCTCTCTCTCTCTCTCTCTCTCCCCCCAATCTCCCTTCTTTCTTTCCTTCTTTTTCTTCTCTCTAACTGTTTCTCTCTCTCTATCTATCTATACTTTTCTCTCACTTCTTTATTTTAATGGTATCGAAGACTACAAAAGCGAAATCAAGTTGCCCGGAGAATACGGGCAGGTGGAGCTAGGCTGCCCAAATTGCCCGTTAGACATCTAACCGTACTATGTTCACAACAATCACATTGAGGGAACGAGGGTCATGCTATTGCTTGCCCTTTGTCTTTCTTGGTGAAATAAAACGAGTAGGCTGTTGGAGCAGTTTTCCTTTCTTCCCTTTTTTACTCTCAAAATACTAAAATTCATGTTTTCCTCTCTTTCAAAAAACAAAATTCATTTTTCCAATTTATAATTTGGTTCTTCCGTTCCGCCTTTTTAGTTGTTACATTTTTATTGATGGCCTAGTTGTTACATTTATTATAGCATAAGTTTGTAGGAGAAATATGTGAAATGGTAAGAACTATTAAAAAGTACAGTAGTGTATTTATTGACAAGATGACAAAATTAAGGGTAAAATATGTAGAATGAAATGGGAAAATGACAAAATGTGATAGAATAAATGTGAGTCACACATGCCAAAATAGAAAATATGGCAAATAAATTGAGACGTTCAAATAAGGAAAATGTAGCAGGTAAAAAAACGGAGGTAGTATATTTGCTGAAGAATAAACCTTCCAAATTCACCACATACAAGTGTCCCACATTGAAAGATTAAAGAGATAATGACTAATATATAAGGTTTGATGCTTACTCCTTATATCCTAAGACACAAAAAACGTTGCAATATTTTATGTTGGATTATGAGTTAACATGATACTATTTAATTTTAAACATCATATATCCTTAACTAGTTTGTATTAAAAGTAGTAAATTTAAGATTTTAAAAAATCACAACAAGTTTAAACGTTGCAATATTTTATGTTGGAGTATGAGTTAACATGATACTATTTAATTTTAAACATCATATATCCTTAACTAGTTTGTATTAAAAGTAGTAAATTTAAGATTTTAAAAAATCACCACAAGTTTAAACATAACATGGATGCATGTTACCGTGATTACTGAGGATGGGGTTTAACTAGTGGTTAAGGCTTCAGAATTATATGCACGAGATATTGGTTTTCGGTTTTAACTGTGCATTTGTGAGGATTCCTTATTTTTTCCCTTACAGATGCATGTTTTGGCTAAATTAGGTCGGGTGATCTGCAGGTGGGCCTGGTTCAAGACATATTATCTCACACATTATATATCATCCTAAAAAAATTAATATATAAAGAGTAGCCTATCCATCAAGATTATATATTAGTAACCATCCCTCAGATTTTTCAATGTGGGAGCACATATGGGATATATTCTCAACACTCCCCCTTAAATATGAGTTACCTTTAAACTTGCAATATGAATAGGTCACACAAACTTTCGTGTTGGGCCTTCTTTGGACTTCCAACATGCATGAGAATATCAAACCCCTACTTGGTGCGGCAACTCTAAAAGATTACGTTTGCTCCAAACAAATCTTTAAATACCTTTCATACACACACAATGGGTCATTCCTTTATGGGATTGATAACTGGTATTGCACACAATATTACACAAGGAATAATTTATAAATTCTTTGTACATGCAAATAGTACTTGGAACTCTGAAAAAGCAAAGAAAAAACTAATGATACTTCCTTATCTTTTGTGTTGTGATGCTACGTCCTAAACTTGCAATGTTCAAACAACAAAGACATGATTCAATTTCAATTTCAGTTTTATTGTTGATACATTAAAGTGGCAATTCAAAATATTCAGGATTACACCTTACAAGAGATAAGTATTTATAAATGCTAGGCGATAGCATAATTGATGTCTTGCTTATAATTTTTTACAACTTTTGATTATTTGGAATTAACTTAAGTTTGAGGGTGCCTTTAACAATATTCGCTTTATTCTATGTTTTAAAAAAAAATTAGTACTCTCTGTGTTCCTTTTTTTTTTTTTTTGCAACATTGTGACATTTGCTAATGTTCACTGAACATTTTTTACTCTTTTTTAATTTTATATACATATAAAATATAGTCATTTAGAGTCGAATCTCTTATGTATCTAAAGATATATTCATTTAAATTTGTGTTTTGGGAGATGTAATTAAAAAAGTAAGGTTGTGTTCGATCTCTTCGTCTTATTTTTCCTGATCTGATTTGATTTGATATGATATATATTGAAAAGAATACACCCTAAATGTTGCAAAATAATTACAAAGGGAGTAGATTATAATAGAGGATGGCCCACCAAGATGGATCTACTACAACTCTTAATTATTTTAACCAGCTTCTAGATTGCATCGCTTTGCGCTATTCAGTATTCAATGTTGAATCTTTTTGTAATTAATACATAAAAAAATTGTATAATTAATAATGTGAGATCTTATTTGATTATCTAAATGCATATTAGAAAACAAAATATTTTAGCAACTTTAGACTAGTTAATGAGTTCTTTTTTATTATTCTCCTTACTTGATGAGTGTTTTGCAAATGATTTTTAAAAAAATTGTGTTATTGACACATTTTACATTAATATTGAACATTTTTTTTATATATTATATTTTGTTTCCTTATTAGGATTAGGATTTAAATTCTCTTTACAAAACACTTCCTGACGTGCCATTCTATCTATTTCCATTCTTTTTATAACTCAATAACAAATTTTATAATCTCATTTGTGGGAACATGGAAATGAATTTGACAATAGAAAAATGGAGAATATGTAAAAGAAAGAAAAAAGGCGGGGAAGTTGGTCCACGAGAAGTGGGAAAATGTTGGTAACAATTACAAATGGGTGATGTGTCAAGCTTCGGTAGGCATTACGCTAGTTGGGCGTCATATACTCCTTACCGCCGCGGTTGTGCTTTTTTTTTAAAAAAAAAAATTTTTTTTAATTATTTTTAATAATTAGTGTTTAGTAGAAATCACTAGATAAAACCCGAGCAAATGCTCGGTTTATATAACTGAATTAAGTATTTAGATCTAAATTAATTTTTTCTATGCAAAAATTGGTAAAACGTTATTCTAGATGGAAAATTTATCAAAATACATTATTTTAGTTATATTAGAAAATAGAGAATATGTTATACCCGAAATATATATAATTTTTAAATTAACTTATGCAATACATTAAAGTTAGTTCACTAACTATAATTTTTTCGATAGTCATTTCGAATTTGGATAGATATCAATTTCATTACTTTTAGTTATAAATTTTAGGAAAATTTGTCTAAAACACCCTGAAAGTTCTAGCGTTTTGTGAAAAACACCCTGAAACTTTTTTTATTAAATTTAACAACACAAAGTTGTAGAAAACCTTTGGTAGAATAACTTTTGGACGAAAATTTTGAAATATAACATAATTATTCTAAAGATTTAGCCTTAGGAACAATTCAAGAGAAAAAAAATTGGAAAGAAGAACACAATTGGAAACTCTAATTAACCAAATCCTCAATTTGAAGTTCACTTACCCCCATATTTCATAGTTTTCATCCAAAAGTTGTATAACTAAAGGTTCTTCTACAACTTTGTGTTAATTTTTTTTTTAAAAAGTTTCAGGTTCTTTTTCACAAAATGCTAGAACTTTAAGGGTTTTTTAGACAAATTTTCCTAAATTTTATATCTTCTAACGTTGACAATACAATTTTCTACATTTCTTTTATCAAGCTTTGTAGTTATTTCTTGAATATAAAATCGTACTATTGTAGAAAAAAAAGTAAAATTACCGAAAATCAAAACACTTATTTGAAACGTATATACAAAAATATAAACATATTTAATATAATGGTTCATTATTTTGGAAGATTTTTTAAAAAAAATTGATAAAAGGGCAAAAACCAAGTTGAAAAAAATCGAGTTTAGGCAAAGAATATCAAATAGTTTACGAATTAAGGCTGACAAAAAATACTCTAAAAATTTAAAAATGAACACTAATAAGATTTTTTTTAAGATGGATGGGTAGTATAGTTTTTATTGTAAAGTAAGTACAGATAATTATAATTGTATTAGGAAAAAAATGAAATAAATACATCTTTGAAAAATGTGAAGCATTTAATATTATGGTAATGGGAGGGAAAAATAAAAGTTTAGGAGGAAATTTGTTTTTTAGTGGCATGTCTTTTAGTATATAGTATAGATAGATAGATAGATAGATAGATGCTCAATATATCTAACTTAAGATATGGAGTATTTATTTATGTTACGTACTTATGTTATCTATCTATAACTAATACTAAAACAACCATCACCTTCACAAAATTTACCTCCCAACTCGATTGTACCAATTACTACATAAAAATTATAAAAATAATTTAATAAATGTTACAAAGTAATAAACATGTTCTATCACAAAGTTTAGACATTTACCAATTTGTACTCAACCATAAAAAAAAATTGGTACTCTTATAGATAACTATATAAGAAAACATATCATAAATAAAATCTAATTTTATTTTTTTTAAAATATAATTACAATTTTAAAAAATCAAAATTTGATTTAATTAAGAGTATTTGATGCATATTTTATTCAAAGATCGAGCATCTGCTCGGAGATTATCTAATACTTTGTATATACTAAATCAATAACCAATACCCAAAGTTTCCCTCATAAATTTACACTTTATTTCCCATGTTCCTCTCAGGCTCTCACCTTCCACCCCCTCCCCGTGCTGACTGGACCCACCCATGTACTTTTTAGTATAAAAAAATCATTATTGTGCACGTATTTTGTGCCTGATAGTGCTCACAACTTCAACTTACAAGTTACAAGCCTAGTAGAGGAATTTTCTACTGAGCATCTTCGGACCAGCATCAGCCATCAGGTTAAAAAGCTGGGTGAGGTCCCAACAAATTAGAAGGGGTAAAGACTAAAGAATATAAAGAAGTCCTGTACTTCAATATTCTCTAACTTGGGACCCCTGACCCCTCAAATCTCTTTCCCTGACCCCCACTAACCTTTACCCGTAAAAGTAAACAAATAGCCATATAAAATAGCAGCAAAATCTGAAATCGTCTAGCTCAGGTAATACACATGCTGCTGATATAACAGTGCCTCATAAATCAACTTTTGAGACACAAATTTCTCTTTAATTCTGAGGTACATGTATGAAGCACCTCAAACCCATGAACTACATCTTTAACCAAAAATAAGATATCCATGTCCTAGCAATTGAAATAAAAAGCTGGTGATGTACATCTGGAGGGAAACACCCCTCTTCCGCAGCTTTGAGTGTCTTCATCAAGGAGAACATACAAACACAAAAAATGTGAATTTAAGACAAATTCTATTATCTTAAATGATTCCGGCAGCAATGCTAGAAGTCGCATTGATCTTCAATGCATGCTCAGGGACATAATTTAAACCTGTTGCAAAGTGCAAATTTGAATGAAATTTAGTACTGTCACCTTGATACAAATCAGAATCAATAAGAGGTCCAGAATCTTACTTAACCTTCAAAACCATCACCAGAAAGTCCTAAATGACTGTACTGATATTCTATGCTCACAACTCATGTAACACACACTGATGTGATATAAAGCACAGAAACAGGATGCACTGATCTGGGTTGCCAAGTTCCAGCATACCAGAAAAAAAATTGGAAGAGGACTACGTATGAAAACACTAGTGTGACGTAAAGCAAGGCAGCATGATATATTGATGCTTGAAGTGAGGGTATTGCCAACCTAACTTATTGAAAAAGAAATTTTCCTTTGTCTTTTTAATCAGCTAGAAAAAGGTTTGTTTTTAGTGGTTTGGGGAGGGGAACTATCATTGAGTAAAAGTTTCCAAACTAATTGCATTGTTCTCATGGGCAGAAAATTACACAGAATAAAATGCGGAGGGAGAATTACACCAGGACAGTTTCTGCACGTCCATATCAATAAGCCTTTTCCAAGTAAAAGTTCCGCTTCCATTTCTTTATTGATTTAACAGTTCTGCACTTGCCTCTCTTTTCCATGGTAAGACCATATTCTAATGTATCAATTCCTGCGTTCTTTCAATCTGACAAGTTTTGATGTACTGAATGTCTGAATCAATTGTTGCAAAAGAAGGAAGGTGATCCAAAAGATATAATTGGTGTTTTTCCCCGTTATTTTAGAAGGATTGATAGGTAACATAGGTTCATGTGTGTTTTAGTTCTGAATTAATTCTGGAGCAAGTTCTTGTACTTTTTTTTTTTGAAAGGAAGTTCTTGTACTGAATTGATACATTTGTTTTTCGAAAGCAAAAACCTTGACGGATTAGATATCCGATATGAAAATCTGGGAAACTAAATATCAGGATTTTTTTGGATTGGATTCGGAGAAATTTTTTGCTGATCCAGAATTTTCAGATCTCCGAAATGATAAGCCCTATATCTACATTAGTTAGTGTTGTTGGGCTATTTTTTATAGATCTGTGACAGCCTTGTCATCAGCTAGACATGAATCAAATATATGTAAAACGAAAGTCATTCAGAGATCCTCGTCCTCTTCATTCAATCTTCCCCATCTCCCGCTAAATTTTCATGAACAACCTAATGTCATTCTTAACCATCCACCCTTCTTCATGTTTGCTTTGATCTTCCTCTACTCCTTACCTTATCTCCTATTTGGCACTCTTCAAGCCTCCTTGCCGGTGCATTAGACTCTCCTAGATTTATATAACCAAACCATCTTAGTCGATTCTCCCTAGTTTTGTCCACTATGGAAGTAACCCCTAACTTTTTCCTAATAGCTTCCGTCCTTATCCTATCCTTTCTTCTATGCCCACACATCCATCGTAGTTTATGCATTTCTGCCTCATTCATCTTATGAAGATGACAATATTTCAATACCATAAAGCAATGCCGGCCTAACAGTTGTCTGTAAAATTTTCCCTTCAGTCCATGTGGCATACCACGATCGCATGGAAACCCAGAAGCTCCCTTCCACTTCACCCAACCCGATTCAATCCTATGGGCAACATCTCTATCCACTTTTTTCAGAAAATAGATCCTAGATATCGGAAAAATACAAACCCTGAATATTTCTCCCATCCAAAGCAATCACACTTATCACATCTTCTCTTGTCCCGCTAAATTAGCACTCCAAATACTCGGGGTTTTACTCCTGCTAATTTAAAAAAACCTGTTTTGTCGCCATAATTCTAACTAATTTTCCATTCCTATCTCATCAATCAGCACAATATCATTCCTATCTCATCACTCAGCACAATATCATCTTGATGTACGCTGATTGTAATGTGTTGAGGAAAAAAAACACAAAGCACATGCTATGAAGAAATTTCAAACGAGCCAAAAGTAAGAGATTTTCCAGCATCAAGGAATGACAGCAGATTCAGGCGTTACATAGTGGGCCTATATGACTTCCAAGTATAGAGGTGGATTCATCTTATTTATACCAATATAGAGATTACCTTTTTCCTTAACATGAATCTGCAAAGTATCAAGTGTAATTATGCCATCAGTCAAGGGAAGCAGCTCAAGCTTGATCTTGGCAGTTGATTGCGCAGGGACACATCTGATAACATCACAATAAACCAAAGTCAAAATCAAAGTACTGTGCCACAAGTTAAAAAGGTAATTGATAGAACATAAAAGGCAGTGGTGAGTACCCTAATGGAATCCTGCTATGCAACCACAAATGTGTACAGTTCGAAGCAGTTGTTGGAATAACGTCAGCAACTGGAAAAGCCTGCTGATCAGACGAAAGAGACTGGGCAACGCTTTCTGTTTGCTTCTCAGTAACTTTGCTTAATGTTTGGGCCGTACCAAATCCTCTAAATGGGCTCGCTGGTGAGGATGGAGTGGAATTTAGGGAAAGCACTGAAGGAGGAGATGCAAATGAGGCTGGAGCAAGTATTGTCAAGTTAAGATCTTCAGACGTAAGGTTTGATGCCTGAAGAGTTAATACCTAAAAAAAAGAAACCAAAAACCATTAGACCATTCAATTTTAGAGAATATCACTTTTTATAGGCGGTATTGGCAACACACCTGAACTGGAAGCTGAGATACTTTCCCGGTACAATCAAGAGTTTGTTTTGACATTTCAGATGCAACTGATATCATGAAGTCCCTTGAGATACGAGGCTGCCAATCAGTGGGCTTCTTAAAAAACAGTCTTGATTCTACAGAAGATATATGAGTTACTACATAACTAACAACAGTAAACAATAAAAAATGACTGGTTCATGAGTGACAAGGATTACCAGAATAGTTGCAGCGACATGATACCAGTATGGCATACTTAGGAGAAGTAGATACAGTATTTGTATCTTCAGCAGCAACTGAAGACAGCTGTGTGCTTGTTGCTTTGCTTCCAGATTTTGAATGCACCTTAGTGATTCTATCATCAGGTGTCTTTGACTTCTTCAAAAAGGAAATAGCTGGCTTGAGAATAAAAGAATGCTCTTCACCTCTCCTGCAATGAGACCGGGTTCACAACAATTAAATAGCTAATAAACGCAATTGGCAATTGGCGTAGCCATATAGGACTTCAAGTCTTCAACTTAGTTATTTTCA
The DNA here is from genome assembly GCA_951394345.1 of Salicornia ramosissima. Lineage (NCBI taxonomy): Eukaryota > Viridiplantae > Streptophyta > Magnoliopsida > Caryophyllales > Amaranthaceae > Salicornia > Salicornia ramosissima. Next base: position 50,929,180 of record OX596240.1, on the reverse strand, counting down.
TGAAGATAAAATAGAAAATTCTGACTATTGGTTGAAGTAGCCAAACATAAGTTAGTTTTCACCAAGCCAAGATTTAACGCAAACCTAACTTAATTTCAAAGCTAGTAAGCTACAGTGAAACTTTACTAGCCACACTATTTGGAAAGAAGCTGCTCAAAGTAATAATCATACAATGATTGAATTTTTGCACATCTGTACAAACACAAAATTATCATAATGTTTATGTATTTTAGACTTATGGAGTTATGGACCTAAGGACATTATGGTATGGTTAATGTACCAAACATTGTTTTATTTTTGTATGTGTATGGTCATTTGGATAGAAATAGTTCATATTCTATTAATATATTTAGGAAATTATCTTTTTTAAAATATATTATCTTAAAAAAAATGGTGTACCCGTATCCTATCACTTTTTTTTGCCGTATCCCGAACTCGTCCACATACCCATATCTGTCCCCATTTTAGTGCATCCTTGGTTATAGGTATACTCTTGGAATAAAATTTGCAATTAGTACAAATGATGATGGACCAAATTACTCAGTGCATCATCAATTATGAGATGGAAAATTTACAGGAGTTCTATACTATCACTCTTCACGTTTAAGGGGGCTCATTCGAAAAGTCTTACCTTTAGCAAGGAGAATAATTTTTCAAGGAAGTAAAGCATGCGTAATCAACATTTCCACCTAACATAAGAAGACTAGCCATACATGTGTTCTTCACAGCATGGCATTAGCACTTTAGATGCTCTGATATCACATTTCCCAGAGAAAAATGAACAAAAATAACAAATGAAATGTACAAGTGAATCTATTTACTAAAACAGCCAAAAAATATTTTTTAAAAAATAAAGGGATTAGGACAACCTTAGGGCCAAATTCGGCAGACTATAATCGGTTCCAGCTTCAGTACATGCAATCGGAACAGACAAAGGTGGACCTGCCTTTGACGCCTCTTCCAAGATAATGGTTATAGCATCGATGTATACAACAACATCTGAAATATGAGTGGGACAAACATTCTGCAGAAAACAAAAGGTAAAGATTTTAAAACATAGTAGAATTTAAAATCAGATCCACAATTACATTATAGCCCCGAGAAAACCCATTAGATCAAATTTAAATAATTTAAAGACAAATCATAAACTCATGAGTCATGACTGCTAAAATTGACTTCATACCTTTATCTGAACACATAGAAGGTCATCTGTATTGCAGTTTGCAGTAAATGAATGGATTTCAACAGGTTGAATTATTTCAAGCTGCTTCCTCCACCTTCTTCCAGGTATATAAATCCCCTCCAATCCACAACAAACAGAGAATCTTTCCGCCTCCAACGGAATTCCACGAAAAGACAGCAAACCCTGGTTTCCACTTCTTGGACTTTTCAGGGACTTCTGTGACGCAAAACGATCCCAATCATCTAAATCTGCATTAGACTTCGAAGGAGTGGTGGAAACAGATGGTGATGAAGCAGATGGACTGTTTTGTGGTAGTGATGACATAGAGTAACTTCTAAAGTGATTAAAAGAAAAAAGCTGTGAACCGCTTGAAGCAGAAAAGCTTGTTTTATGGGAAGTATTGAGTAAAGATGGAGACACAGGTCGATTTACAGTAAGATGAGAGTTATCTAGAGGAAGCAACCATTTTAACAATTCCCCGCAAGGACTATGCTCTTCGTTGACTGGCACATCACTTTCTAAAACCATAGTTCTATCATGATGTTTCTCAAATTGAAGAATCTCTAGTATAGGATCTTTGAAAGAATCAACACCAACATTCACTTGTAAAAGAACCTGCATCCTTCCAAACAAGAATGGGAATAAGAGAAAATAAGTGAGATAAGAATAGGAAAAAACCAAGTAGATATTAATCAAATGAAGAAAGCAGCACTCTTTTGGAAGCTCAAATTCTAAATAAACGTAGGAGCATAAGTGACACAAAAGGGTACTCATATCAAGACAATAAACTATTTTGGAATAAAAAAATGCTTTCTTAGTTATTCACTTTACAAAACAATTTTTTAAAGCACAATTTGATTAAAGTCACTAGAACTTTGTCCTTTGATACAACCCCTTTAAGGCCCTGTTCTTTTGGACTTAATTCTAGACAAATTTACTTCATTATGTTCTATTTACTTTAGCTCTTGTTGAGCCAGTTCAGATTAATCTAGTCCAAAAGAACATATCTTAAATGATCTTACCACCTTCCCTTATCAAAGCATCAAAGTGTCACCTCTTAATGTACTTGAAGCCTACTCTCCCACTTCTTTACTTCAATAAGAGTAACAATAAGTCAATAACACCAAAATTACCTCTTACCAATACCTCAAGAACTATGGTCTCCTTCATTCACGTAAAGAACTATGGGTATTATCTCATTGCTTTACACTTGGTATGCAGTCCTTCATTATAACTACGTGGTGTCAACACGATGAAATAGATCTTCATCAAGTATTTCATAAGATTGACCAAAAATACCAACAACTATACTTCTTTTCCATAAGATAAGCTTCCATCTTAATTTCCAAACTTGTAATCTAAGAATTCCATCTTAGTTCTCTTGAAGCCCTTAAATACCACAATGTATACACATGTTTTTCCATACATATACTACCTCCGTTTTTTTAAGTTTACTCAGTTTGACTTTGTCACTATTCACAAAGTATACTTTGACTATCGTTTGTGATTTATACATAAGATAAAACATAATCATTGTGGGTCTCGTTGGATTCGTTTCAACCATTGAAACACGAAACGCGGACGTAGGGTCGAACTCCGATCTAGGCCGTCCGTTTCGAATCGCGAAACGAACGCGACCTAGATCGCTATGGTACGTGACCCAATTCGGTGGATGTACCGCCTCCTTTTCGTTCTTCTGTTTTCCATTAAACCTTCGATCTATACATTCCTCCGATTTTATAGAGCCCAAAATCTTAGGGTTTTTACTTATTTGTCTGCTACGTATGCATTGGTAAGTTTCAATTTTATTTTTGACATGTTTTTGCTATGTATTGGATTTAGCGTTTCAATGATTAACATGCTTACAATATATTATTATCAATATTATGCTTTAGCTTTACAGTTTACAACTTTTAATTCCTTTATTTATTTATATATTAAAATACAATTCTAATAAGGCTCATCGTACCTGAATCACCTAAGGGTACACTAATCGTACCCGATTCACCTAAGGGTAGCGTACCGTGTATCCGTTTTCGTACTGCGTTTCGAATTGACCCCCGTCCCTTGTAACAATGGTTTCAACATGTAGTTTTTTAATATCTAATTTTTATAATTTTTACTAACACACAATTAAAGATGTTAATCTTCAAAGTTTTGCCTCGGCAAGTGTGAAAATTGAATTGAGTAAATTAAAAAAACGGAGGGTATATATTTTTCATCAAAGCCATTAAAAGATCCTACATCCATGCTTTTCCATAGATATAAATCATAAAAGGTGGTAAAAACAAGAAGCATGTGAATTTTGTCAAGAAACAAGTGTATAGATCAAAATTATAAATGCAAAATTTGCTGGAACAACAACTCAAACTGTGTGCTTGGGAGCACAACCTTTAGGTGGTGCATTCCACAGCAAAAATTATAGGGGTTGGGTGCTGAGTAACATGTATGATTTCTGTCACTAACGATTCTGTTAAAATAAAGGAATATTCCTAAAGGTTGCGCTTAGTGATAGAATATATTCCGCTATTTTAACGGAATCTTCAGTGACAGAAATCATATGACCCACAGGCCACAACAACCAACCCCTATAATTCGTGTTGTGGAACACAACACCTAAAGATTGTGTTGCTCAATGCACTGCCGAGTAGTTGGTCCGGATCTAGCAACTACCTAGTCTACCTAGAAATTATCAGTAGGTAACAGTTCACAATAGTCTACCTAGAATATAAGAATGGTATATTATAAAATATATATTCTAATTAAAATTAAAGGTCAAGGATTGAGGGATGCAAATTGCCAAACACTATAGGAAAATAATCAGATCAATTGAGGCATGAAGGCAAAAGATTGCCCATTTTTTAAACAGAAATAATAATTAGAAACAAATACTATATTCAATCATAGAACTTCATACTTTGTAGCTTGACTACGGCACAACAACACCCTAAGATAGTCAAGCAACTACCAACAACATAATAATATACTTAAATTTTAACAAGAGGATAAAAAATTGCTTTACCAGATTCACCAAGCATAAGTTAAGAAGAACATAAAGAAAATATCTGAAATATAATGAGATCATGAAGATTGCCCACGTATCACAAGTTTGCCCACTTTCTCATCACCTCATTCCAACCACGGACACCAGTTTCCTATAGCTGTCATTGCTCCTCCTTCCTCCGCAAACCCCTTAGCACCACACAAAATACTCCATACCTAATCAATAGCTCCTGTAGAGCTTTGTTGATTCATCTTCATTCTTCACATTTTTTTTCTCATGTATGATGAAAAATACCACTGAAAACAAACACAACATAATCCAACTCCAAATCCATTTCTACTGCTACGTGATCTCTGAATTTACCCTTCGTTTCCTCTATATTAGGTTGGTTTTCTTAGTTACTGATTCATCTAAGAAGAATGTTGCTAGTTTGGTGACAAAGAAGAGACAAAAGCACATGGAAGAAGTCAAGAGGAAGACAAAATTGCTTCTTCTATTGTAGTGTCATGGAATTCTTCTAATGGTTGTTTGTAAAGGAAACCCAATCAAAAGGAGGCGGGTCCTAACTTTATTATTAAGTAAATGTTTTATCTTTTTATTTCGTTTTTTTTTTTTTTGCCATTGAGTTAACAATTTTGCTCATTAATACATGCTTGGCAAAAATACTTAACACACCCAAAAAAAAAAAAACCTTTAGCATAGGTTGGTTAGGGGGAAAAAACCACCTTGTGAATTTTGCAAAACATAGGGTATCAAATAGAATTTCTCCAAAATGTTTCGAACACGTTATAAGGATGACCCCATCACCCTCTGCCACAAGGAAAAGTCCATTCCAACCGCCTCCTGGGCGGCGCAGAGTTTACTTAGAGCAACTAGACACCTTAAAAATGGGTTGAAACTTCAATTGGGGAAGGGGAATCAAATCAGAAACCAATAAAATATCTGGATAGGGGGACAAAAGAAATGCGATTAAGCCTCAGCGAGCAAATGACCCGGATGTCCCACGGAAAGTCGAGGATTTAATTTCAACACGAAAGGAATGGCAGGGGTCAAAAATCTGGAAGTTCTTTAACAGAAATGATGCTATTTCCATCCTCTCTACCTATATTCCGAAGGAAAATCAGGAGTATATTGGGTATGGTCACCCACATGGCAAATACTCAGTTAAATCGGGTTATCACCTTCTCAACTCAAGTCCAACTCTGAATCTAGTTCAAAATTTCTGGAAGCATCTATGGAAGAGTAATCTACTCCCAAAATGGAAACGTTCTGCTGGAAAATCATACAAAGAGCACTACCAACTCAATCAAACCTCAAGAAGAGGAGTTTATTACCTAACAGTGTATGTAATTTTTGCAGGAATCATGAGGAGGATGCTTCACATCTCTTGAGAGATTGCGAAATAAGTCAGAGAATTTGGGCGGCGGGAAGCCTTGGTTTACGAGTGGAGAATAGCCACAACATTCCTATCAAATAATGGATCCCGGATCTTTTAATATATCTCAATCAGAAGGACGGCGACCCGGAAAATCAAATCGCGGAATTTGTTTCAACAATGTGGGCGATATAGATACACAGGAATGAAATCACTTTCAACAGATCAAATCTCAATCCAGAGCGTATCTTTCAAATACAACGAGAAGAATCGGCAAGATGGGCAGGGTGCCACAAAAGACACTACCACCTCCGATGACACAAGACAACACGTCCAGCCAACACATGATTTGGGATAATGAAGACATTTAGGAAGAGGATGTGCTATTATTAATGTTGATGGAGGCTGGAAGAAACACAAAGGCAGGGAGCAGATTAAAGCAGCAGTTGGGTGGGATATGGTTTGTAATGGAGAGCATACTCAGGGAGGAGACAAAGTTATGGCAAAGACATCCCTGCTGGCCGAAGCAATGGCTTTGATGAGGGGAGTATGAGAAGGTGCCAAAGTATCAACGGAGATAATCCTCCAAACAGATTGCAAGTAGCTAGTAGAAGCACTTCAGAATAGAAGAGATACACCCCAAGCTATTAAACCTATTATTAATGATTTTTTACTCTTTGTTGATTCGCTTTTCAATGTAAGAAGGTAGCTAGAGCTTGCTTAACCAGGCTCACAAAATAGCAAACTTCTACAGAACAATGTAACCCCCGTGCTATACACTAGCTAATTATAATAATAATGGCATTTTTGTTATTTTGTTGTATTTTAGTAATAAGGGTAGTTTAGTCTTTTAATAATTGTTTGTTAGTAGTTTTTTAGTTTTAGAGTTGTCATTAGTCTATAAATAAGGGATTAGTGTGTGTGATATTTCATATCTTGGAATTAATAAGAGTTGAGTAACTTTTAGGAGTGAATTTGTCCACTCGAAAGACAGATTAGGAGAGAACTTGGCCTCTCGAAAGCCAAGAACACCAGCCATGTGGTGGTCCGGAGCTAGTGTGCAGCAAACTTGGTATCAGAGCAGGCCATTCTGGGCGACAAAATGAGCGGCTCAACTCAGTCACAACGGTTGGACGCAGTAGAATTTGAGATTGCCACCTTGAAGACGACTTTGGCCGACCAATCCGCGAAGGTGCAGACTTCTCTGCAACAACTCAAGGAGAGGATCTTGAAGCACCAAGAAGAAAAGAAAGATTTAGGGTTGAAATTTCTGCCCAAATTGCACACATTAGCCCCCAAAACAAGGGGTGAAGTCTTGGCCACCATTCGACAGTTCGAAGGTGGGCTTGCCAAGCAAATTGAAACCCTAAAAAATGGCCAAAACGAATTTAGGCCAGAAATTAGGGCTACGGTAGAGAGATTTCAAGTGAGGGAGTATGAACCTTGGTCGGCCATGGGGGTTTCTGTCCAAGCCCTGGGCGTCGACCGCGGCACAGAGAGGGGTGGCGCACCCAGTAGGGAAAGGCGTTTGGAGCAATTCGAAACCCTAAAAGGTGCTCAAGAAGAAATTAGGTCAGAAATTAGGGTTTCAAGAGAAAGATCTCAAGGGGAGGAGAAGGGATCTCAGTTCGACCTAGGGATGCGAGGTCGGGACTTCGACGACGGCGGCGGCGAGGGGTGTGTAGGAAGAGATGCGAAGGCGAAGGTGGTGCTACTTCAAGAAAGTTCGCAGCGTGCGGTGGAGGGGCGACCTCTGGGGGATGTTTGGGCCACCGGTGATGGGGGGCGAGGCGGAAGGGACGACGAGCCAAGAAAGACCGACGGAGGTAGTCGTGGTGGTGGACCTGGTGGTGGCAGTTCGGTCGAGCCTTGGAGGGGAGGAGCTGGCTTTGCCATCTTGGAGGAGAAGACTTCTCTAGAAGGAGATACATACATGAATAACCTAATTAATTTAGGTAGGGTGAAGCAAGAAAATGGGCCTTCAAGTCTTAAGCCCATTCTAATGAAGGGAGACAATTTTGGGCACCAATTATTTCAAGACCCCTTTGCTTGTCATCCTTTACTCAACCCAACAAGTCCCATTCTAAGCCCATCCATCAATCCAAAATTTCCAACCCAAATTTAACAAACATCACTAGCCCACTAAAATTACAACCCAACATTTCTACCCCTCATTCAAACCCAAGTCTGACTTCAATATCATAGCACCCAAGACTCCAACTGGATTTTGACAACTCATGCGTCATGTGTATCGGTCTCTCACCGGCCATTTTTCTTTCTTCCCACCTTGGGGACAAGGTGGAAGTTTGGGAGGGTGGTATTGCTATACACTAGCTAATTATAATAATAATGGCATTTTTGTTATTTTGTTGTATTTTAGTAATAAGGGTAGTTTAGTCTTTTAATAATTGTTTGTTAGTATTTTTTAGTTTTAGAGTTGTCATTAGTCTATAAATAAGGGATTAGTGTGTGTAATATTTCATATCTTGGAATTAATAAGAGTTGAGTAACTTTTAGGAGTGAATTTGTCCACTCGAAAGACATATTAGGAGAGAACTTGGCCTCTCGAAAGCCAAGAACACCAGCCACGTTGTGGTCCGGAGCTAGTGTGCAGCACCCCGTTCTGTTTTACACCATTGCCAAAAAAAATAATAGAATTTCTCGTTAAAATGAACGTCCACACACTCCTTACACCATAGTTCACAACAACTATTAGATGCAAGTACATAGATGAAATGCAGAAGCATCTTCTCATTTATATGTATATATGCTTGTTGACATTAGCAAGCATAATGATATGAAGGTGCTATAAGATTTTTTGAAACATACCACTATGTCACCATTGGCAAGAGAACAACAAGAAACAGAATTTCTCGCCACACCACCAGAAGCCTGGGCATCAAACCTTCCACTATCAATTACAGCACTTAATGAGGTTCTTGATCCTGTAGACTTATTGTTCTCCGTACAATCACTGTCATCTACCATTTCAGATGCTTCTGCTGATCTTCTGTCTGCCCATAGCTGCTCTCCAGACTCACATATTCGCACAAAAAAATGGGAGTCCTTAAATCTCTGCAGCAATGTTTGCGTTTGTTTTCTATAATGCTCCATTCTAAGATAAGACTCACTTTGAGATACATCTACTCCCTGCTTTTTTACACTCTTTGCATCTAAATTATCATCAAGTTCATTTCGCTGAGTTACAGAAAGTGGATCTTGATCAGAAATAATTCCATTTTGGACCTTGACACCCTTTCCTAAGCCATTTTTATTCATGGCAGCAGCAACTTTAAATGGTGTTATGATTTCAGTGTCTTGCTTGGATGCAGATAGGCATGCTATGATATGAACCTGTTCCCCTGCTCAGGCATAGGAACATACTCAGCTTACAGTATGCACAAGCAATATAAAGGTATTTTATAAATTGAAGAAAACAAGGCATAAAGAAGATTGTACCAGGAAAAACAAAAGAACGGTCTAAAGAATGGAGCCAATTTATATCTGAAGCACTACTCCAATCATCAGGAATTTTCTCTGCATATGCATATCAGCTGTTAAAACGAATGTAATCAAGAATAGTATATGTTCTACTTCTATTCTAAATCCACGCAGGCAAAATTTCTGCACAGAACAGTGAACATTAAACCATCCTATCACATTTTACCCTCTATTATACGAATACATTTTGCCACAGAACTTCAAAAAAAAATTAATCAAAATTGCCTTTAAAAGACAATTTTTAGCTTTCTACAAGATAGTAGTCCATAGTTTTTTTTTTTTTTTTTTGAAGAAATTAGCAGGGATTTCCATACCCTTCTGGCACAAATAGTACTCTGCAGTCAGCACAGTAAGAATTTTGATTTCTAAACTGCATAACCATCAACATTATCCCAATGCCTTTCAAAAACGAAGGGGCTGTTTCCAATTGGGTTTTGATGCACTACCGTACCTCATATCAGTAGCCCCAAAAACAGGGAATAAAAGGCAAATGCTAATTGCTAATTACTCCGTATTTTTTTTTACCAGATCATAAAAACAGAGACATCAAAATAATTGCTAGCAATATATTAACACGGTAATATTTTATAACATGCATATTTGAAAATAGTGTACTTTTACTACCTGAAGACAAACAGACAAAAGGCAAAGGTAATCGTATTCGCGGGAGTACAGAGGTCCATGGTGAGGAAGAGCAAATTGATAAAGGTTACTTATTTAATCCAAGGTGCACATATCACATAAAATCCTCCGCATAATGTCAATCACAATTATCAACATTACTCAAATCTAAGATCTTTTGCATCATACAAGTTTAATTATAATCAGCAATTCAAACTGAAATAAAGTAGGAGAAAGATGAAACATACTGGAAGGAATGGTGATCCAGCCTTCATCTTCCATAACATCGATGTGTTTGTCAACGGGAGGAGCGAAATCCTTACTGGTTGCAGAACTTAAATCAACATTTTCAGCAGTAAATGACTCACGAACACTTCCACTTGAGAGATTTGTTAGATGCGCAGACTTATCTTCAGCAATTAATCCTTCTAATGTGGTCACACCTTGCGAAGGAGTTTTCTTCAACCATGGCGAAACAGGTGGAAGTTGATTGGCGGTTGTTGGTGGTGTTGGTTGCGGTGGTGCTGCTGCGGCACTAGGACTTTGCCGCAGCAGAAAATTCATCGCTACACTATCACTCTAGACTTCCGAAAATCCAATCAACCTAAATCATGAAATCGAATATCAATATCAAAATCAAATCAAATCAAATCAAATGTTCGCGGAGTTTGAAGAAGAAGCTACATAAGGAAAAAGAAAAGGATCAAATTCAAGATGCAACATTACCTAGATCGATCTTTGAAGATATATGGTGATTGTAGAGATTCAATTGTGTAAAAGAGATTAGAATTGGGGCAAGGTAGAAGAAGGTTTTCTGGTAGTAATTGTTGAGGTTGATGACTTGATTCAGTTGTAGAAATGAGAAAGGGGGAGGTTAAGGTCAAAGTAATCGATCCCTGCACCGTTGGATTGGACTACAACGCTAACGATGGTCATGTACTCATGTAATTTAATTAAGTTAACACTATGCATTTTATGTACTTCGTTTTGAAAAAAACGCAATAATTGGGTGGCACGGACTTCTAGGTAATTTTTTGTTGTGAGAGTAAAGAGATAGAGAGAGAAAGTGGGGTAAGTGATGATGTGAGAGATAGAAAGAAAAAATTTACAAAAATAGAAGATTAAAATTGTTGCATTTATTTTGAAACATCCAAATATAAAAATTGTTGCATTTTTTTCGAAACGGAGGAAGTATAAAATAAGAATAATGAAAACATTTGCAAATTTTATTTTACGGCCCGTTTGGTAATCGGTTATAAATGATAGTAATAGGAATGAATTTAAAACTAAATTTGGAAAGAAAATCAAAATCTATTCCCATGGTGGTGCTAGTTTAGCTCCAATTTATTTAATTTTCTTCATAAATATTCATTCTCATCAAATACCACTCTCCCCAATGGTAATGGATGAGAATAAAAAATGAGAAGAAAATTAAATCTTGGGAATGAAAATTTGTTTTCCATGAGGATTATAAGGATCCTTCTGAAGAAAATTGAATCTTGGGAATGAAAATTTGTTTTCTATGGGGATTATAAGGATCCTTCTGAAGAAAATTGCAGTATAAATTCATTACTATTACCATTAATATCAAAACATTATTTCTATTAGAATGAACAATTCATTGTTAATTTAAAAAATCAAATCCAATCCAATTTTTAGTTCAATTTCAAAATTTGGACTATGTTAATTGCGATCATTATAGGGTAATGTTTATTCAAATTGACTTATGTTTATTTTGTTGAAAATCACATTTTAGAGCAAAAGGGTCAACTTCCGAATTTCAAGGTCAAATTCAAAATTTTAACGATGTTCATTGCTTGTTGTGGTAGCGTACATTTAATTGTACGAGTGATATATGTTTATTCACATTGACATAAATACATAATGTTCAATGTGTTTGAAAATCATTTTTAGAGAAAAAATGACGGTTTTTGCATTTTAGTTCAAATTTTGAAATATTAATGATATTCATTGCTATCAATCTATCATGGTGGTGTACATTAAGTGTATGAAATATATTTACTATGATTGAAATAATGTTTATGGAAATGAAAATCACGTTTTATTAGGAAAATGACGTTTTTTTAAAAAAAAAATTAGTTCAAATTTCGAAGTTTTAATGATGCTCATTGCATTTATAGTGTAATATATATGCCTATAAATGCAATTAGAAGTATGTGTAATGGTGCTCGAGAATACCTTGTATTTGTAGGCATTAAATGAATCTGAAAGTGTATCAAATTGTCTCTTTAATCTGAAAGTGAATTTGTAACTGGTTAGATTGAAGAAAAAAAAATTATAAAAAAACACCATGAAATTTTTTTTTATAAAAAAATTAACAACACAAAGTTGTAGAAAACCTTTGGTAGCACAACTTTTGGATTGAACTTTGAAATATAACACAATTATTTTATTATTCCAAAGATTAGCCTTTTAGGAACAATTTGAATGGAAAAAAAAAATTGAAAAAAGAACACAATTGGAAAATTTAATTAACCAAATCCTCATTTTGAAGTTCATTTACTCCCATATTTCACGGTTTTCATAGTTAATTGAAGACCACCAAAGAAGTTTCATGCGTACATGGTTGCCTTGGTTGGATTGGAAGACCACCAAAGAATTTTCATATGTGGTACGTAATTTAAAAACATAAAAGTAAAGAAGCAATTATTCATAGATAAAAGATATTCAGATCACAACATAACATATCAGAAAAAATAAATTCAGATTAGATCAAATAAGCAAATTTCAAGTGAATCAAACAAATTAAAGTCTTTTAGATAAGACAAATTCTTATATGTGGCTGGCCACACCATTAATTGTTGGTGTGGCTGGCCATACTACTAATTAATGGTATGACCATTTTTGTTTTCTCTTTAGAATAAACCTGCACAATATATGCTTCTCTTATTTCATGAATGTCTTTCTCCTCCCATCCAAGGCCAATGGGGAAGCAGAGCAACAGTATAAGGCACGAGAGTACATCGAAGAAAGTGACGATACACAATACCTAAAATAAGACTAAATCGAAAGAAGATAACAAAGTCATTGGGATTTGATTCTTCAGCTACAAAAGAAGAGGAAGAAGTAGAATTATTAGTGATAGGAGAAGTAACATCTTCCGCTAAAATAAACGAAAAAGATACCTCAATTCGAGATGCTGCCATGGCTGACCTGACTGTAACAATGGCGGAAAAGAATATTTGAGCAGAGAGAAAGGGGGGGGGGGGGAAGACGAATTTGCAAAATTAGAGAAGAGTCAATAAGAGTTTGGTAATAACATAGATGCTTATCATCATCAATGTATCATCATTAGTTGTTTGTTTGTGCTTGTTTTCAAGGGACTAGAGAGCCACATGAAAGGTGTACAACTCTTAATAAAAGTACTCAAGAGCCACACCACCATTTAGTGCTTTTAATTACTCCCTCCGTCCCTTAAAGATTGCTCCATATTGACTTTTGCTACTGTTCATTTGTAACTTTGACTCTCTATAATTTTATACATGTATGGAAAAATATAGTTAAATGGGATCTCGTTTGATTCGGCTCAATATGTACTTTTTTAAAATGTAATGCTTATAATTTTTTATTATACGTATCTCAAGATATTTGCATTTAAAGATGTGTCTCGGAAAATGAGAAAAAATAAATGGGACAATCTTTTAGGGACAGAGGGAGTATTTTTTTAATGATAATATGTGGGAGTTAAAACTTGGGTTATTAAGTGTGAGTTAGTGGCGTTACCAAGTCTAAGATAGTGGAGCTACTAAGCCTGAGTTAGTGGGGACCATGGAGTTACTAAGTGTGAGTGGGGCTACTAATATGGTATAGAGGGGTCACTAGTATGGCATAGAGGGGTTACTAACTGACTATCTCCGAATGAGTGGGGTTCCTAAGAGTGAGTCAATGGGGTTACTAAGGCTGAGACAATAGGGTTACTAATTGTGATTGGTGGAGTTACTAATTGTCAGTAAGTGTTGTTACTAAGTGTAAGTCAATGGGGTTACTAGTATGGTATAGAGGGGTACTAACTCTGAGTGAGTGGAGGTTACTAAAAGTGAGCCAGCAGGGTTACTAAGTTTAAATCAATGGGATTAAATATTATGCTTTAGTGGGGTTACTAACTCTGGTCAGTAGGATTACTAATTCTGAGTCAGTAGGGTTACTAATTCTGATTCAGTAGGGTTACTAAGTTTGAATTACTAAGTGTGAGTCAATGGAGTTACTAAGTGTTGGTGAGTGTTGTTACTAAACATGTGTCAGTGGGGTTACTAAGTTGAGTTAGTGGGGTTACTAAGTGTGAGTGTTGTTACTAAAGTCGGGTTGTAACGACCCGTAATTTAGCAGCGTTGTTTTCGGAGAAAACAACAATCACAGATCATTATCTTCTAAAACTTCAAAGTTAGGTTCATAAACTACAGCGGAAGCTCTAAAACTTAATCATATTATTCATTAAAAACTGTTAGATAATCCCAAAATAAATATCAAACCAATATCCTTTACTATTAAAAAAAAATAAAGAATAGACTACTAAATCAAATAAACATAATCTAAACTAGTCATCGGGTCACTTCTAAGCTGGATAGCTCACAATCCCAGCCCATACGTAGCCTAAACTCAATCACCACCTGTACCTGAAATAGAATGGGGGGGTCCACAGTCAGTGGTGAGTAATTAGATTGTTCTACTTAATCAGTAGAACACAATTAGAAACATAATAATCAGAACAGATCATCTGAACTGTCGAACAAGTCATCATGCAAAGAAGTCAACAAGCAATCACATCAAGTACGCAGCGGAAAACAATCATACAAGTCATCCTTAACAAGACCTTCAGCTCAGCTCAACCAATTCTAGACTTCTAATCCTCATCAACGACTCTTCTTTTCTGTTCTTTCCCAATCAGGTGCTAATCCGTGACCAGTCATATGCTCGTAAGAGGTCAACCACGAAGATCTACTCCCCCCAACTTTCCTTGCTCATGCCGGGTCAACCACAAGGATCTACTCCCCAAGCACTGGGATCAAGAACTGTCCCCAATCCGAAGATAGGACAGTGGCTTCGACTATACCTATGTTCATGGCACATGAGCCACTAGATAGGTGGTCACTTCATAGTTAATCATCTTTTCAATTCAATTCAATTCTGTTCTGTTCTATTCCAATCCTCAATTCAATTCCTTATCGTCATAGCTTAACTTCTAATCCAATCTTGTTCATCTTAACTTGACTCAAACTCCAAACTAAACTTATACCACTCGAAAATGACCAACATCATGCGGAAAAATAATGCGGAAATACTTGGAAATACGTACAAAAATACATACGGAATGCGTCCGAAAATACGTACAAAATACATACTGAATACGTACAAAAATACGTACAAAAATACATACGGAATACGTACAAAAATACGTAGAAAATACATACGGAATATGTACAAAAAAATACGTATGGAATACGTACAAAGTACGTATAACAATACGTATACAATACCTGCAAAATACGGTTAGAAATACATACAATATACGTATACCATACAGTCACAGATACACGAAATTCATACTCTACACATATACAAAGGAAACCTTCCCCTGAAATACTTATCTTGTCATATTTTACCCATAACCCTTCCTTTATTCATATTATTACTTTCCTTCATATTGCGACTTATCCCTATTAATTCCTTTTAATGGTAATAATTATGTTGTTACTTTCCTTCGTATTGCAACTTATCCCTATTAATTCCTTTAATTATAATAATTATAATGCTTCCTAAAATTACCTTTTAAGAATATTGTAAGTCAAAAGTTAAACTAAAATTGATCAAATAAAATATGAGACCACACAACATTTTAATCTAAAAAAATAATAATTAAATAAATTCATCCATATAAACATTTCAGTAAATCATATAAAATGACAATTAGCTACATAAGTTACCTAAAACATGATAAAAAATCCTATTTTCCATATTTCACATCACTCGACATTTTGGAGAAATAATACCAAAATTAGCACTTTAAATTAATTAAATACCTTTATCAATAATTAAATAAATTAACCTAATAAATAAATAAATTATGCAACAACATCAAGACATCAAGATTAATCAAGAACAAGATCAAAAGTTAATCCTTTAACTGTATAACATCACACGGAAATTATAGGGCCAAGATATATCAAGAACATTTCAAGAATTAATAATAACATGTTTTAATAATTCAATCACACTATTTTACACAATCTGATTTAAAGAATTAAATTAAGATCGACCGTCTAAAGGTATCAAATAATCTGGAAATTTTGATGGGAGTTAAACATGGGTTCAAGGTTTAACTTGCATAAATTTCGTCCAAAAATAACGTCATTTACTATTTTTAAGGGATTTTATAACTAACAAAATCAGATTAGGCTGTAATCAGTTTCAGATTTTTCTTCCATAGCAAACGAACTTTAAAAATTACGAAAATTTAACAAAAGCTGTAAAACACTATTACTGACTTCCACCTAAAATTTCGTAGCCATCCGAAGTGATTAAGTATCTTAATAAATTCGTAAATTAAATCTGGACAGTTTTATCGGTTTGAAAGATTAAATTATTTCAAGCAAGAAAAGGACGAATTTTGCCACGAAATAAATCATGATTCATAATGAAACAGTAAAGAAACTCCCTAAAATTATTCTAAGTGATCGACAATTTAAAACAACAAGAACAAAAATATTCTTTTTAATTTAAGACTTTAATTAATAATTTAAATAATCAAGATTCATCAAATTTACATAAAGAAATCAAGAAAATAACATCATAATATTCATTATATCATTCGAAAAATTTCAATCCTAAACATGATACTAATTCTAAGCAATCCTACATTGTTCTAAACAATTCCAAACCATATTCTAAAAACTATGAAACTAATCTATCCTAAAGATTAAGTAAAAGCAATCCAATTACCTTTGAAGGAGAGATATGATTCGAAAATATCAAGGTCACACGATTTCTTTAAGCTTTTGTTGCAATCTTTGAGTTCTTGAAATCAATAGAAAATGTTTAGGAGTTTTTAGGGAATTTTTGTGATCGATTCTTAGAAGGCAAAATAATTAAAACAATTTTTGAACCCCCAAAAATGAAGGTTGGCCATGTGACATGGGAGGTAATAAGGTTTAGGGTTCCTAAAGTTTAGTAGTGAAAATAGGACAACAAAGGTGGGTTTTGGAATGGGTCAAAAGTAGTTATAATAATTAATAAAATTAGTTAACAAATTAAATAAATCAATTAGGAGAAAAATATATGGGCTCGGGTTTAGTAAGACAGAATAAATAGATTTAGGTCATGATCTAAAATAACTGGACTGCTACAAATAAAGTTAATAATTAATTAAATAATAATCAACTAAATAGCCCATTAATTATATATTTAATTAATTATAAAAAAAATTAAAAATATCCCGAATTTTCGGGGCATTACACGGGTCGTTACACAGTGGGGTTACTGATATATATGGTATAGAGGGGTTGCCAAATCTGAGTGAGTGGGGTTACTAAGAGTGAGTTAGCGGGGTTAATAAGTGTAAATTAGTTGGGTTACTAAGTATAAATAAGAGGGGTTACTATTATGGTTTAGAGGGGTTATGTACTAATTGTAAGTCAGTGGGGTTACTAAGTGTAAATTAGTGGGTTGATAATCTAGTTTAGAGGGGTTTATTAGCTCTAAGTTTGTGGGATTATTAAGTTTGAGTTAGTGGGGTTACTAAGGTTGAGAGAATGAGATTACTAAGTGTGAGTCAGTGGTGTTACTAATTTTGAGTCAGTGGGGTTACTAAGTGTGAGTCAGTGGGGTTACTAACTTTGAGTCAGTGGGGTTACTAAGTGTGAATCAGTGGGGTTACTAATTTTGAGTCAGTGGGGTTACTAAGTGTGAGTTAGTGAGGTTACTCATATGGTATAGAGGGGTTACTAACTCTGAGTCAGTGGTGTTACTTGACCTAAGTCAGTGGGGTTATTTACCATGGGTTACCAATTAATTTTATAGTGTTATTATTTATCATATGCGGTTACTAAATAAATTATTTGTGGTTATGAAATATTTATATTGGGTTGATTTAATTAGTTGATTTGACTAGCTGTTTGTGATAGCTGATTTGATTAACTGATTATGTTAGTTGTTTGTGTGAAAATGTTTGGTAAATAGCGGTTAATTGTTACTCTGTTAGACATTTCAAAGTAAAAAGAACTAAAAAGCTATAAGCTCTTCCAAAAAGCTCCTCATATGAGCTTTTTGAAAAAGAGTTTTTTTTTTCACAACTCGATTCCAAAATATCACTACAAAATAGCCAAAAATAATTTTTTGAGTTGGTCAAGCCTCTCTTTCCTCTCAAACCTCTCTTTTTCTCTCAAACCTCTAACTCCAAAACACTCTCTAAGTCTATTTATAAGTGTAATCCCCCGTATTTTTATACCCTGGTATAAGAGTTAATTATACATAAATATGCGATTTTACACCCATAATGGATATTTTCGGAATTAGAGTTAATAAAATAAATTAAATATTTTATTTTATGGGAATATTAATGATTTATATGTTTGAAATCATTTTATGAAAATTTGTGGGTCATATTTAACATAACTCAAAAGGTTTTAATTGTCGGTTGGGAATCGTTCAAACATATAAATAAATAAATAAAAAGAACGAAATAGTAAAAATTCAGTGTTTGAAAATGATAAGGGCTTAAAAGGGTTTGTCACAGGCCCAACCTATTGAAAAATCCTAAACAACCGTAACATTATAAATACCCAGGGTAAACCAAATTAGGTCAAAAAGCAAAAAGGGAAAAAAAAAACAACACACTTTCTCTCCCTCTCTCACCATGACCCAAGAAAAGGAAAAAAAAATTTCAAATCTCAAAAACCCAAAACCTCCATACCCATCTTCAACCTCACACCCTCAATCCTCCATAACCACTAAAGCACCACCGTCGTTCAGTTGCCGATCCCTGCAGCAACCTCCACCCTCTCCGGTTGCTACTCTAGATTTTTGAAAAAAAAAAGAAAAAAAAAACAGAAACACAACACCCCTCACGCAGAATCGCCAGTCACTGCACCACCACTCACCGCTGCGTTGACCGGAGCGCCGACTGCGAGCCGCCGTTCGTGGTGCCCGTAGGTAGCACCGTGCTTTGCTGACTTGCTATTAAGTATATACATATGTATATGCATATATGTACTCTGTATATGCGTGTATGTATATGTGTATATATATATATATGTACACGTATATGTACATAATTAAAAAAAAAAATTAAATTATTTATTTTTATTTATTTTCTTTTAAAATCTTGGATTAAAGAATGTATTTATACAATTGATTAAGTAGTTAATGGAAAGTATTAGGATATGTTAGAGCTGCTGGATATTTTAGGACTCAAGTTAATACTATTGTCTTTTATATTATAGGCGAAGAATATTACTTAGGCGAGTTCTGAAAGGAAAAGGTGGAGTACCACCAAGTTTATTCAAGGTACGCGTGATTGATAAGTTTTCAGACGTAGTATCATGTTAGGACTTTGCGTATTTCTATCATAATTGTCAAGATATGTGAATTTGTGGAACATGACTGTTTGTGGTGAATTTAATTGTTTGTATAACCTGTGTTTGCAAACCAATCAAGAAAAGAATAGGAAGGATTATTTCATGTTCCGATTATAAAAGAGAATATTTCATGAATAGGTTCTTTGAATATTTCATGCTTCATTAGTAGCAATTTATTTTACATATGGACAGATTTTCCCTTTCAAGTTTATTAGTAATGCATGAATAGATTCTCCGAATATTTCATGCCCTTTTAGTAGCTTTGGGATACCACTTAAGGCATAAGTTCTTAATGGGAATCTCGCTAAATAGACAAGAGGTCAGTGTGTTTTATCTGAACAACAAATTAAAACAAGTGTTATGTGAATTGTATGTGTGTGCTTGTTATGTGTAACAACTCTCAAGACACTAATCACTTAAAGTGAAAGATTCGGGTAAGCATTAAAACTCTCGACAAGTGCACGTCGTGCGTATTGGCATAGATGTGGGTTGGGGTCACGGCAGGACTCGTAACTTTAAGGGAACCGTAGGATCCACGTGTTCCATTAGCGGATTGAGCTCATTCCTTTATTTGTGACGTGTGTAGCTCCCATTGTCACATTCTAGACATAGACAACTCGCCTGGTGCTTACACTGGCTTCGGCTCTAGAGGGCCACTTAATAATAAATGTGTTTAACAAGGAATAATAACTAATTACTCACCTTAGCATTTAAGTTTGACGTGATTTTTATATGCAATAGATCTGTATGCTTATTTAATTGACGTACTCAGCTTTGCTGACGCCGTACAAATTTAGTCTTGTTAATATCTTGACCCTGTGATGACCCAATTATTGGTGAGCAGTCGTCTAGGGTCAAGGTAAGTTTGTACATGAATTCAGGGACGCTTATGGGCTTGAGTGACGAGTGGTATTTCTGAAACATTTATTTACTTTATGAAATATTTTCCAAATTCGATTTAACGTTTTAGCTTGGGAGATTTTAGACATTTTCCTTTATTAAGTTGGATTTATTTCGTTTAAATTGATTCAATAAATTTCAGGGCCTTAATGGTTCCAAGTTGTAATAAGATTTAGTTTTATTTTAAATTTAGTACTATTTTATTTCCGCTGCAAAATTCTGAGTAAGCCGATACGTTTCCACACGTGGCGATAACACTTTAATAATTCTCAATATTCCTTGAAAATAGCATTTATAACTTGATGAGAATTATTGGGGTGTTACAATAAGGGATTACCAAATATTTATATTAGGTTACTAATTATTCTATGCGTTACTAAATGTTTAAAAAGGCTTAAATTTTAACGCTATAAAACCATATCAATATTGGTTTCTATTTGTAGAGAATTAAAAAATATAAATTTTGGTATTTTTATTTTATTTTTTGGAGTTATAATTTTTGTGATATATGCATTTGAAAAAAAATGATAAAAAAAATTCTATGTTTCTCTCTCCTAATTTAATTGGGTGAAATAGGTAGAGAAGCAACACATTTGCTTATAACTGTGAATAAACGCGCTTTTGATTTTTTTTTAGACTAAGTGACAAGCTGACGGCCACACAGAAAAAACAGTGTGGCCAGTTGTATTAAAGACCACCTGTTTAGATAATGATACAATATTAATCTACATTATTAAACGACAGAAATTCTCTAGTTATCCAAACCCAATCACTCTTAGCTGTTACACTACAATTCAACTTACAACTAACAACTAACAAATCTATTTGCCAAATAAAACTAACAAATCTACAAACCATGCATTATGGATATGTTTTATGAGTTCAATTAGGTTAGGATGATGGATGCTTGAGTTGAAGCCACACTCCATGACTAGGAACCCCAGCATGAACTACAAACATCAAGTAAAACCCTGGTGGCGCCACATTCACATTCTCAGTCACCTTCGCCGTCACTTTATACGCAACCTCCGACAATTTCTCCACCTTCTCCTCCCCTAAAATCACCAGCCTCTGATTCATCCCAAACGAATGCGTCGTAAACGGCGGCCTCAACATCGTCACTTTTACCCCTCCTCCGTCTTCCTCCTCTTTCTTGTACATGTCCACCACATACGTCACCCCCACCACCTGACCGTACGTCACCACCTTACTCTCTGTTTCCACGGCCAATATCGACGGCCTTATTCCCGCGTATTGTGGGTCCATGTACGGCGGCGAGTACTCTTCTAAGCTTAGCTCGGTCGGGTACTTGGCTTCCTTGCTGAAGTTGTAGTTCGGGTGCGGGTTTGAGCCGCCCACTATCACACGCCCGTCCGCCACCAACACCGCGGATGAGTGGTACATCCGCGGAATCGTTGTCGGGTTCAGCACCACAAATCTCCGGGCCGGGTCGGGCTCATACGTCCGGTACAAAACCGGATTCAGAACCGGATTCTCCGCGTTCTCCCACCCGGCCGTACCATTCCCGGCCCCATTCACAATCAAAACGTCGCCGTTTGGGAGCATGACCATATCCGGCATGACACGTGGCATAGGCATGTCCTCCATGATCCAGTGCGGGTTAGCCTCGGTGATCACCATGCGCCCGCACGTACGCGATGCCGCCACGTACGCACTCCCCTGATCAGCTAAATCAAACGACTCAGGAAAAGCCCCGCCGCAAATCAAGATTTCAAGATCAGATTTCTCATCGGCGGCGATGGGGAGGAGAACGGAGGAGCCGGTGGAGGGGTAATTTCGTCTTTCTGTAAAGGGTAGTACCGGAAACTTTCTCACGACTTTTCCGGCGAGGTAGTCAAACTCGATTGACCGGTTGTTGGCGAAGATGAAGACGTTACCGTTAGGCAAGAGGTGCAAGAAAGGGTAGAGGTTGTTCTCTTTGTTACGACCGTCCCACGTGTCAACCAAAAATTGGAGGTGGTACCTGGTACCCGAACCCGACCCAAGACCCGAACTCGGCTTCGGGTAAAACTCGTAGTTGTGGGACCCGCGTCCTCCGACAATGATGACATGTCCGTCTGGGAGTAATAAATTCGAGGCGTACCACCGCCGGGAGGAGAGTGTAAAAGGGAGCTCCTCCCAGTCGCACGTGTCAACGTCACGTGAGGATGATAAACAGGGAGTCAAAGTGCGAATGGTACGCTCGCCGCGGGAGTATCCGCCGGTTTGGATGAGTTTGCCGGTGGGGTCCACGGCGCCGGAAGAGCACCACGTGTCAGTGACGACAGTCAAAGGACGGAAAGTGTTGGAATTGACGTCGTAGATTAAAGAATGGGCGGTGCAGTCAAAAGCGACGCATTTTCCTTCGGGTAGAGAGAGGTTAGAGGGGCCGAAGTCGGTACGATCGAACATGACGATGTGATCGTCATTGAGAAGTTGCATGTGCATTGCGGAAATTCCGACGCTTTTCTGGAGTAATTCCCACTTTCCAAGAGGAATTCCGACGCCGGAGTTTGAATCTTCGTGGGAAAAGTATACTGCCGGAAGCGTCGGAATGATTGAGGAAGATGGGAGTAGTGTGAAAATTGAAAAGAAGAGGGAGATGAACAAGAAGAAAGAACAGTAGTTCTTGAATAGGAATAATAATGCCATTTGTTTGTTTATTTTGTTTAATTTGGAGGTAGCTAGGGAAAAAGAAAAGAAAAGATTTCCTCTGTTATTGTATGTTATTGATTGATGAATCTTTGAGACAGAGTACAGAGTATTGTTAGAATGGGGTTTTGTAGGGAAGGATAAAGGGTTTAAGGAAATTGATATAGTTCTAAAAAAACAAAGAGTTATTATTATATTCTTTTATTTATTCATCACTCATTTCTTTCACCCTTTTTTGGATACAAAGATTTTTAGCAAGTATGGTTGTATAATTACAATAATTCCACCCAAATTGTTAATACTTTTTTAACAGCGATATTTCAAATATTTATTATTTAAAAAAATCACAAAGCAGCTACGTCATTTCAAATCTTAAAAAACCTAATAATAAAAAGTTGGAACTTGAATTGTAACATTTTAATTTTAGAATTTAAATTTTTTATCAATTTGAAATTAATGAATTCTACATATTCAAACGATACCTTAAATTAAACTAGCCTTTTGTGAAGTTTGTGTTAAGATTAATTCTAGAAAAAGGGATTACTATCTTACTAGGCTGTAAAAAAGAGGGGTATAAATGGTATAATAATAATAATAATAATACTTCCTCTGTTTTTGAATTCTTGCAACAAATGAATTTTTTATCTCTCACAAATAATACCCATTTGTTGCAAGAATTCAAAAACAGAGGAAATAATAATATATATACTAGGGAGAAAATTTTCAAAATTTTCAGAGTATGTAATAATGAAGAAGAATAAGAATTGGACAAATGCAAGATGATAATATGAGGGGGGGTTGATAATGCATTGGTAATAAAAATGCAGGTGGGTAAGAAGCTAATAAGTGAGGTTTGAGCTGAGGAAGGGAAAGAACAGTAGGACCGACAGTACAGTTTAATGGGATTGGTTTGTGCAGAAAATAGAGGCAGCAGGGGACTCAGACTCAATATTTATAAATGGAGATGCATCGTAAAATCACACATTAGTGATTGACTCGGACCACCTACTATTGACTTGCTATTGAAAATTATCATGGACGGTTTTAAAAAACGCTCACATTTCTGTTGTTTCGACTTCTTATAAAGTCTACGGTGAAATTTGATCTAAAAAAGGTTATGGTATTGTGCTAAAAAATATCCAATCAAACCGGGCCATAGCGCAAGACTCTTATCATAGTCACGAGATTACTAGCTATTACTGCCCATAAGAGTAGGACCGTAGGAGTGCAGACGTGCAGTGAGAATCAAACTTGCATTCTTTCTGTTGTAATAAGCACGGTAACGGTAATACCGTTGCACTAGAGCTCGATACTCTATATATTACCGATACTTATATTATTACTGTATTATTTTATTAGTGTATGTATGCACAACTTGCACTGACATAACTACATAAGTGTGCAGTGTAGGTTGAGTGGCTTCATATATCAAGCATTCATTATATTGCATGCGGAAACTACTACATAGTGTGCTTGTGCTTATAACTATTATTGATCACCGTTGTTTACCTAATTAAGTGTATGCACATAGGCATAACTGCATAAGGATTAAGGAGCTTTTTATTGATCTAATTTGGATGTATTGATGTTATATTTAGTTGACCATAACTTTATAATGTAAGTTTTTCTAAATCTGATTTAGAGTTTTGGACGGATCGGATAGCTTGATTTGATTAACTTTGACCATACTAATTTTTGAGAATAGAAAGAAAGAAAATCAGGTAACTAAGGTATTGAAATTAACCTTTCAAATATGTGATTTTCATAAACTTTATCATTACGGAATTAAAATTATTGAACGATAAAAAATACAAATAAAAAACCAATCTAATGTAAAACAAGTAACTAAGGTATTGAAATAAAGTAAACATAACATAGAATTATTCACATTGATACATTGGTAATTTCAGAGCATGTTTCACCTTTTCTAAGGCAGACAGTCAACTTTTACAATTACAAAAGATCATACACATGTTCTTGATCAAAATCAAATGTTATATACTATATACATCTCACCTAAGATTCCTTCTATACACCACAATTGCCAACAAAGAACATAAGAAACAAGCCAAAATCGATAATGCTCGCTTGGTCGCCCCTATTGCCCAGAAGAGCCAGGACGCATAGTTGCACTCCTTAAAGCAACTTTAACTGCAGCGATAGTACCAAGCTGCCTGAATTCCGGGTTTAACATTTGTCGATCTTGGTTTACACAGTCTTCTTCCATATGAACCTCCACAAAATAAGCTACCTGCGAAACCATGCCTCAAAGTTGAATCAATCATTTTTGGGTTCCTTCTAACTAACAAAATGGTTACATAAAGTTCATAATCTTTGCAAAAACAAAAAATTAACAAGTTCATAATTTTTCTTTGCATACAAATGTGGAGTATTGAGGCTAGGTATGACTGTATGAGCTTAATGATACATATCAACATTGAATGAGCAACCGTGACTGCTCATGCAATAAAACCTCATCGAGGGGATTGGGGATAGGTTTTAGATAGGGCTAGGCAACACTGGCCCTACCCAATAACACGACCCGAACCTAACCTTTAGGGTTGAGGTTTTTAACCCATTTAATTAAATGGTTCACAATTTGACACAAATAATCGTTTAATTTAATGAGTTAGGTTAAGGTTGAAAATTCTAACCCAAAAATAACCTGCTTTGACCAAATTAATACATTAATAAATAAAGTTTTCTATTTAGAAAATTTAAAATTGGAATAACATTATATATTCTAGAAGTTTACCATCATTAATGTAATAAACAGCATTTTAAAGATAACTATATCTTTTATAACATAAGCATACTTAAAATTCTAAATTCAATCAATATTATTTACAATTGGTCAAACAGGTTAGATGGGCAATGTGTTTAATGGTTTAGGGTTGATGTTTTTGACCTGTCTAATAAACGGTCATGTTTGGGTTGACAGTTCTTCAATGTCTGGTATTTCTTGAAAAAGTGATTTGATTGATGGGTCCGTTTATCTCCTATCGAATCTGAACTCAACTTGTTAACCAACCCTAGTTTTACAACCCATTTGGTAATCGGTTAAAAATGACGGTCTTGTGAATAAATTTATACTTCGTATGTACATTTGGAAGGAAAAACAATATCCATTAAAATCGTGCTACTAGCTTACCTCTAATTCATCTAATTTTCTTCACAAATATCTATTCCTATCCATAACTTGTGATGGGTGGTAGTAAAAAATTTTAAAAATAAAATAAAATTCAAACTTCTAAAAGAGGATATGTTTCTATAGGGATTATAAGGTTTCTTCCCTAACTACATTATACCTAAAATTTATCTCCAACAGCCATACAAGCCGTTAAGGTAGGAAGCATCAAGACCCTATGAGATGGCATCCATGCAACCTTTTTTTTAAAAAAAAAAAAAACCATAATTTTCAACAATTTAACTATTTAGGGTCATTTATTGCACATAATGAGGCTCATGACATTTTCAATGCCCAAGAAGAAATAGAGGTGAATATGGGCAGACTACATATGCCATCCACCTTAGGTCTCTTAAGGTCTTCAGGTTACACAAGTATATAAAAAAAGTTGGGGACAAAGTTCAAACTACCATCAAGCTAAACAAAAATAAGATAGTCGGGTGACAGTGTTAGGAATTGACATTCTAACAAGAATTCTAAGTCACAAAATTGAGCCTAGCCTGTTTTTTTGGACTTAGTTTCTGAAATTTCAGTTCAGGTCCTCATGAGTCTAGGATTTAGTTCAGTAGTTCAATACAGAGAATTCTCAGTTCAATTCAGTCCAAAAGAACAGGGCTTAAATGCTAATTAATGGAAGATGATGGTGATGATTATGATTTAATTAGATGAAGTAAACAGTAAGATAGCTATCGATTCTCTCCCAATACAAGCTTTCAAGAGGCTTGAATCTCTCCCAAGAAGAACAATAAACACATAAAATTATTCAACATGACCTTCTTTCTCCCTAATAGCCTCTATATACAAAGAGAATTATTTTCTAAGACACCATCTAGATTCTTCCTTAAGCTACTAGTACAAGTTATTATGCATTGCCTAAAATGCTCCTCTCCAACAGACAACCTTCCGTAAAACTGAAGAACATGTCAATTATGATACATGCATTGGTATGACAGGGTTCTTGAAACCAAAGGGGATGGCAAGATTGACCCACATGTCAAGGGCTAAAAGTGAAAATTCAAAATTGGTCCATAATATCGTACACTGCAAGCACTTGAATACTTGAGCAAACCATGAAAGAACATAAATTGCTAGGCTAACAGGAAAAAAAAAAAAAAAACCTAACCCAGCAACAAGGCAATACTAACTTGCCATCATGAAATAGCATGGTAGCAAAGTAGCTAAAAGGTCCCCTACAATTAGCTCCATAACTGAAATTGAAGAGGAATTGTGGTTATCTTTCCCACACATAGGATGGGAAAGTTCCATTCGTCGAAAAGCAATTCAACTTGCAGTAAAACAGCAACTTTTTCATCCCATAGTATAGAACCAAGATAAGAGAAAGATAAGATCAACTTTAAGTTTTAAGTATTACCTTTCCGGAAGCATTTCGTAAGGGTGATATATGAAGCAGATTCCAGAATGAAGTCATGTCTTTTCTGAAAAATCAATCAGCCAACCGGCAATAAGATACTTAATTTACATCTCAGAAATTGTGGGAATATTGCACTATATTAACTAATGTACTAACCTATAATCTAGGATTCGTACTTTGCAGGATTTACCATTTTGAATAGACTCGTTTATCTGCACCAAAAATAAAAAGCAGGTTAATAACAAAGTTTCTTATCAAATTCCAAATTAAGAGGAAAAGGAATGGGTAGTTCTTTACAGGCTGGAAAGAAGAAAGAAATGATACTAGGATACATCAAATTAAAGTCACAAAAAACTTATCAGTAAGAAAAACTGGAATTAAGAGGAAATACCTGCAATAAGGTGGATGAATCTGTACCAGAGCCACTTAAAAACCTATGCTTGCACCCCAAAACTTCATGTCTGTCATAACCTACAGAGTGAACAATCAGATTATTTTCTTTCTGATCTAGCATAACAATTAAAACTCAAAGTATTCAATGGCTTGATTTAGGAAAGAAAGGGGATCCTTTGATTAGGAAAAAATGCTCTGCTTTTATTTGACCTTGTAATTGCATAGATATGACGAGAAATCCTGCTATAGACTGAAGTGATACGAACAGAAAGTCTAGAAATTTCCACAACCAAGCATGAAGAAGAAAGCACAGTAGCAGTAACAGTGAAATGTGAGTAATAATAAGAAGGATAATTGATTAATATCGGATAATAAACTCAAAAGATTGAACACAAAAGATAATTAGCAACTTGAGGTTGCAATTCTCCAAAGAGTGACTTTAGGTCACAAATCTCTCAAGCCAAAGCCTTTTCAATATTTTTGTGAATAATTCTAACTCCTCACTCCCTACCTATATATATTGCTACTACCTTAATTGATTTTGTCTCATTCTAGTACCTACAATCAACAAAAGCTGACAAAATCACCAAAAAGCTAACAAGACAAAATACAAGTAAAAAGGACAAGAGTAAAAGTGAATAAAACAAAAATAAAAATAATAAAATCCTAAAAACTACTTCGTAATTTAATCACTTGGTTCATTGCAAATCCAAAATGAACAACTACATAAAATTGTTGCTTCAACAACTAGTTTCCATTCCCTAATCCCTAATCCTTTTCATAATGCAGATAACAAATTTTCCCTTCACCAACAAAAGAGAAGCAGAAATTGCAGATAATCCTAGAATTCGCAATCTGCTATTCAACTGCAAACCAGAGTAGGACAAGGCAATGCTATAGATTCTTATGCATTTATTATTGGACAGACTTGGATAGATATATGTACATACACGTGTGTGTGTGTGTGTGTATACATATATCAAAAGAATAATTAAATAACTTGATGATAATAGAAAACCACAACCCACCAGTTAGTTTCAAGAATGCTTCACTTGCATAAACAATAGGCATGGTAGGCAAGTATGGATTAATTCTGAAAGGCATTCAAAAACCAGAAATCATCAGCCTATTCAAAAGATTGAGTCACAGACTCACAGGTAGAGGTAACCAAAATACATTCATGACTCACAGTACAAAGCTTTGTTTGATTCTACCAAGAGATGTCAATAAGGCAGAGTTAGGAAGGTTCTGTCCTTCTGCATAACACCTCCTCTCAGAAACAGATCTTCCCCGTAATGTACTGTACCGAGATAGCACAGACAAAATATTGTTAATAAAAGTAATAGCCTTTCGCTTTTCAAGTTCACTTGCTTCACACGATTGCTCAGCTTCTACTCCTGTCAAACATCATATATCACCTTAGAAGCCATACATGAAGAGCCACATAGGAGTATTTCAATGTAGACTAGAAAAAGAAATACTTCTATGGAGTAATCAAAATGGTATTCAGACCGACCAAAATGAACACCACAAAGAAATTAAAAACAATGCTCAGCTTAGTATGTGAATAACTTTCCAGTTCAGGTGGTAGTGGTACAGGATCAATCTCAAACAGTATGGCAAACATTGTGGTTGCCAACAAAATCGTAGCTATCAAAGGAAGCAGAAATGCAGAATAATGAAAAAAAAAAAAAAAATCAAATGAAGAATATAGGTGTGTTCTCTTCGACTTATAAAACCTGATTTTATATAATCTGACCTGAATTGTTCAAAATGATAAGCCCGGAAAAGTTAAAATAAGAACTTAGCCCCGACCTGACATGCTTAACCCATATCACTAATAAAATAAGTCGAGGAGAACACACCCGACAATAGTTCATCGAAGGATTTGAAAACAAGCATTGATTCTTCATTTTTCAGCCCAATCCATAACATTAGAATGCATTAAAACATTGACAATAGTTGATAAACTTGATATTCATTGACTCATTGAGTTGAAAGTTGAAACCATCCTACTGAATACTGATGAATAAATTCAAATGTAAAAACTCATCTGAAATTCTGAACCATAATCAAGATCAATATTAATTACTTCAATGTAGACAAACAAAATAACCTCACTAAATTAACCTTTAGTTCATTTACTCTTACCTCTATCCGAGTCAAAAACTGAATCGAATGCTGTTTCATGACTCAACTCAACCAAAGCATCTGTACACACCTCTCTCCTACAAGATCCGAGGAAAAAATCACGCGACCTAACCCCATCCTGACATGAGCAAAATTGATTTCTTCCATGCTTACGCCTCGAATGCAATGGCACCCTCACAATTGGAACTTGAACAGCAACA
Organism: Salicornia ramosissima; assembly: GCA_951394345.1. NCBI lineage: Eukaryota > Viridiplantae > Streptophyta > Magnoliopsida > Caryophyllales > Amaranthaceae > Salicornia > Salicornia ramosissima. The sequence continues at coordinate 50,899,051 of OX596240.1, read as the reverse complement.
AAATTAATTGCTCTACCATGCTCCTCACTGAAAACAGGACTCATATGAAACAAAATCCAAAAGGGTGTCCCATCTTTATGATAATTCAACAAACTAACTTGAATAGCTCTTTCAGCTCGAATCGCCTCCCGAATTTCCAAAACAGTCCTCCTACAAGTCCCTTGACCTTGGAACATCTTCCCATTTCTCCCAACCACCTCTTCTTTTGAATATCCAAACATTTCCAAGCAACCCCGACTTGCAAACACAATAGGGTGGCCGCTCATACAAGGATCAGTTATAGTGAAATTTCCAGGCAATTCATCTAATGCTTCATAAACCCAATTCGAGTAACGGGCTTTAACAGATTGTTCAATTACTCCCAATGGTGATTCCATAATAATTTCCCTTCTTTTCTTACAGTGAACAAGTAACCCAATCCCATCAGGCAACTTCAGCAATCAATACCAGATTACCAGCAAATTCCGTTGAATACCAGCTCAATCAATTTAAACTAACCAACATAAACAAATATATAGTCATAACAAGATAATCAAAGTATTATTTAGCTATAAAATCACCAAAAAAAATCAAAAGTATGAAAATCTGAAACATGGGTATTAAAAATTTCTATGATTAAAATTAAATAAATACAGAGCAGGAAAGGATTTACCTTTATGATTGATATAATTTATATTAAAACTCAGTAAGAAGCTAAGTTTGATTATGGTGTGAAGCATATGGAGGAAATAGAAAAATATCTAATGAAACTTGTGGATTGGAACAAGCAAGAAGGAAAGACAAAAACCCATCAATTAAATGATACTGGGTCATGAATAGGAAAGGCAAGAAAGAAACTTTAGTAATGATTGAGAGGTAGGGTACCAGAACTAGTGAAGAACAAAAGTGATAGGAAAAGATGATAGTTATCGAAAGAGGGGAAAAATAAAACCCTTCAAAAATTCTGGTTTGAAAACGAATTGAAAATGAAAATTGTTAAGAAATATATTGGACGAGAAGGAGAATAGAGGATTTTGTATACTGCAAATGAATTGTATTTCAGTGTATACTTCAATACTGAGAGTACCTCAGTATTTATAGAGGAAGACAATCTTTCATTTCCTCCGTAAAACAATGGCATTCACAACTTTTGCCATACTTTACTATTGCATGAATAGTAAAACTATTCATGAACAATAGTTACTTATAATAATGTATCATAACACTCCCCCTTGAATGCCACTCTTTATGTAAATACATGCTAGTTAGGAACTTCGTCAGGAAAAACCCAATGGGATAAAAAACCTTAAAAAAAATATATATATATATATATTGTATACATTCTCCCCCTAAATCTAACATAGGTCACGAAGATGTCGCATTCCAATTTTGTACACCAATTCTTCGAATTTCTTGGATGGAAGTGCTTTAGTAAACAGATCAGCGAGATTGTCACATGATCTGATTTGTTGGATGTTAATCTTTCCTTCCTTCTGAAGATCGTGTGTGTGAAACAGTTTTGGTGTCAAATGCTTGGTTCTGTCTCCCTTGATATAGCCTGTGCTTACTTGAGTAATGCAAGTTGTATTGTCTTCATAGATTATTGTTGGATTTTCTTTAATAGCTTTCATCCCACACGTTTCTTGAATATGACTGATTAATGACCTGAGCCATACACATTCTCGTCCTGCCTCATATAAAGCAATCAACTCTGCATGATTTGATGATGTTGCGGTCAAAGTTTGTTTTGTTGATTTCCATGATATTGCAGTTTCTCCATAGGTGAAAACATATCCATTTTGTGATTTCGCCTTTTGAGGATCTGACATATAACCAGCGTCTGCATATCCTACGAGGGTGGCACCTTCTTTTGACTGATAATATAGACCAAGATCTTTAGTTCCTCGAAGGTATCGGAGTAAGTGTTTGATTCCATTCCAGTGTCTTATTGTTGGTGCGTTGCTGTACCTGGCTAATAAATTTACTGCAAAAGCGATGTCTGGTCTTGTATTGTTTGCTAGGTACATTAAGGCACCAATTGCACTTAAGTAAGGTACTTCTGGACCAAGAACCTTTTCATTTTCTTCTTGTTGTCGAAATGGGTCATCTTTAATATTTAAAGATCGAACTATCATGGGGCAGTTTGTTGGGTGTGCTTTGTCCATATAAAACCGTTTAAGAACTTTCTCAGTGTAATTTGATTGGTGGATAAAAATTCCTCTCTTTAGGTGTTCGATTTGTAAACCAAGACAAAATTTGGTTTTCCCAAGATCTTTCATCTCAAATTCCTTCATTAAGTGTTTTGCAGTTATTTCGAGTTCCTTGGGAGTTCCGATAATATTTAAATCATCAACATAAACTGCTATGATAGCGAATCCTGATTGAGATTTCTTGATGAATACGCAAGGGCTAATTTGATTATTTTTGAATCCTTCTTTCAGGAGGTATTCACTAAGGCGATTATACCACATCCTCCCTGATTGTTTTAGCCCGTAAAGAGATTTTTTCAATTTTACAGAAAACATTTCCCTAGGTTTGTTACTTTCTGGTAACTTGAGCCCTTCGGGAATTTTCATATAAATATCAGTATCAAGTGCCCCATATAGATATGCAGTTACAACATCCATTAGGCGCATTTGTAATTTTTCAGACACAACCAAACTTACCAGAAATCTTAATGTAGTTGCATCAACTACCGGAGAATATGTTTCATCATAATCGATCCCTGGTATTTGAGAAAAACCTTGTGCCACAAGTCTTGCCTTGTATCTTACTATCTCATTTTTCTCATTTCGTTTTCTTATAAACACCCATTTATATCCAACTGGTTTTATATCTTGTGGTGTTTGAACAATTTGTCCAAAAACTTCGCGTTTTTCAAGCGAATTTAATTCTGTTTGGATTGCCTCTTTCCATTTTGGCCAATCATCTCTGTGACGACACTCATTCAATGTCTTTGGCTCACTATCATTTTCATCATATGTTATCTCAACCGCTACGGAGTAAGTAAAGATCTCAACTATGACAACATTTTTTCTATTCCATTGTTTCTTTGTAACAATATAATTTATTGACATTTCATTGTTGTCAACATCATTATCTTTGTTGTCATTTTCATTCTTAATTTCCTGGTTATCGATTGAGATGATAGTATTGATTGCATTTACCATTTCTTCTTGTTTTATCAATTTTCTTGATTTAGAATCCTTTGAACCAGGTGGCCTTCCACGTTTTCTACGCGCAATAGACTCTTTATCATCAGTCTTATTACCAACAGGAATTTCAATACTTGCAGGGGCATTTTCTGCCGGGATATGCGATTTTGTTACTTTCTTAGCATCTACAAATGCATCAGGCAATTGGCTTGCAATACCCTGTAAATGGACAAGTTTCATAACTTCTTGTTCACAAGCATTTGTCCTTGAGTCTAAGTATTGTAATTGTGTTGATTTCCATGTAATTTCTATTTCCCTTTTATGTGGGTCCATCTCTCCCCCTAAGGCTGGGAACATCATTTCGTTGAAATGACAATCAACAAATCTTGCTGTAAACATATCACCAGTTATTGGTTCAAGATATCTAATGATGGAAGGGGATTCATATCCCACATAAATTCCCAGTCTTCTTTGTGGACCCATTTTTGTCCGTTGAGGTGGGGCAATAGGGACATATACAGCACAACCAAATATTTTTAAATGTGATACATTTGGTTCTCGTCCAGAGATCAACTGGAGTGGTGAAAACTGATGATAAGCCGTTGGCCTTAATCTTATTAATGTTGCCGCATGAAGTATTGCATGGCCCCAGGCAGAGGAAGGCAATTTTGACCTCATCAATAGCGGTCTTGCAATTAGTTGCAATCTCTTAATTAGTGATTCTGTGAGACCATTCTGTGTATGAACATGAGCAACAAGGTGCTCCACCTCTATCCCAATGGACATACAATATTCGTTAAATGTTTGGGATGTAAATTCCCCAGCATTATCAAGTCTTATTTTCTTGATTGCGTGATCAGGAAAATGAGTTCTTAGCCGGATAATTTGGGCAAGTAATTTAGCAAATGCAATATTTCTACTTGATAAAAGGCTCACATGTGACCATCGTGTTGAACCATCAATCAACACCATAAAGTATTTGAATGGTCCACTGGTAGGATGAATAGGTCCACATATATCTCCTTGAATCCTATGTAAAAATGATGGAGATTCAGTGGCTATTTTGCTCAATGATGGCCTCGTTATTAATTTGCCAAGTGAGCATGATGTGCATGATAACTCATCAAACTTCGGAATCCTAACATCATTGATTGAATGTCCATTTGAATTTTTAATAATTCTATGCATCATTCCAGTGCCAGGATGACCTAATCGGTCATGCCATAAATTAAGCAATTTATGGTCATCTAACCTTTTGTTAGATATCATGTTTATTTCGATTGGACGTATATGGATAAGATATAGCCCTGATGAATATGCTGGAAATTTCTCATGCATATATTTCTTACCACATCTTTCTGCCGTGAGGCATAGATATTCTTTTCCATTTGCCATTTTGACGTACATCTTTGAAACTTATGAGGTTTCTTCGAGATTTACTCGAGTATAATGCGTCATGAATTATTAATTTTGTTCCTTTAGGGAGTATCATGCAAGCCTTCCCAGAACCTTCTATTAATTTTTCTGATCCAGAGATCGTGTTTACATTTGCTTGAATCATCTTCAGTTCAGAAAAATATTCTATATTTTTCAAGATAGTGTGCGTTGTCCCACTGTCCAAAAGACATTGATTTTGAGGTCCATGCATATCCATAGTTGTTTGTTGCTAGAAAATTGGGAGCAAACTCGTGCTGATAACGTGTTAAGAAATATATTGGACGAGAAGGAGAATAGAGGATTTTGTATACTGCAAAGGAATTGTATTTCAGTGTATACTTCAATACTGAGAGTACCTCAGTATTTATAGAGGAAGACAATCTTTCATTTCCTCCGTAAAACAATGGCATTCACAACTTTTGCCATACTTTACTATTGCATGAATAGTAAAACTATTCATGAACAATAGTTACTTATAATAATGTATCATAACAAAAATGAAATTGTTGGCCAAACTATTCATGGAATCACACTTCACAAGTTATGCGATTCACCTGTGTAGGGCTGGCAGAGATTGAACCATTGAAGCAAGTCTGATTAGGAGAGTTGATTCGTTCGGTACTAACAGAGTTTCTCCTCTGTGTGGATTAGACTGATTCGGATCTCATCTGGCTAACCTCTTTCTATTTCTATGTTCCTAAATTTCTAATATGAATGTATAATCTCTTACAATTAGGGATAATTTGTTTTGAAGGATGAGGATTAGAGGGATTAACGAATGAGATAAGGATTAGAGTATTAAAAATGGGATAAGGATATCCATCCTTTGTTTGATATTTGATGGGATTATGTAAGGGAGTAAGTAAATTAATTCCTCCTCCTAATATCTGCCCCAATTAAGGGGGTTTTAATTCCCATCTCATTCCTTATAAATAATTCCAAAGAGGATAAATAATCCTTATATAAGCGGTGAGGTTTGATCTCTTACCACTTGGGGGTGAGAGATAGATAGCTTACCACCAAACTATTACATACTGCTAAAACTACCTACCTTACACAATTTTTTACTAGTACTACAAAGTTTAGAAAGTTTGTGACAAAAACGTTAGGAAAAAAGGTTGTTAACTATTACCAAGTGAAAGGAAATACCAAATTTGCAATAAAAAACCTCATTTACTGTATCACGTAACCGGCACGTGATTTTAAATGGCCTGAAATTATAAAAATAAGGGTTAACATCGGAATTTGAATTAAGGTAGTGGTCAATAACTTTTTTTTTCCTAACTAAGGATAGTTTTGTCATTTCAAGCAAAAACTTGTGTAAAATAAGTAGTTTTGGACAAAATTTCTATATAAACCTATGTTTGTTTTCAACCCTTTTCCTCAACTTTTAAGGGAAGTAGATAAGCTACTTTTTCTCCATATTTCTTTACTTTTCTCCTCCAATTCTTAATTTCTCTTTCTCTCTCTTTTTTTTTTCCTAAGGAAACAAATAAAGAAAATTAAATGCTCATTATATTTTTCTTTGGAATTTTTTTACTTGGAAAATCATTTTCCCTTAAAATTGATTCCCATTATGGCTCCGTTTGACATTTGTTTTGATGCAAAACAATTTTTATGAAAAATATTTTTCAATAAAAAAAATATAATTGTGAAACACATCTTCCTTTGTTTATTTGACCACGGAAAAATATAGGAAAATTGATTGAAGTACAAGAGTGGAATAATGTGAGTATAGAACAAAAGAAAGGTAATTAATGAATAAAGTGGAAAATACGGCATACCTCATTAAAAGAAAAAAATGGTTTTCCGTTAAAAAAAAAATCACCCTTAATTGAGAAAATAATTGTCCTGCCCTTAGCAAAAAAAACAAAGAAAAATCTAAAGAGGATGGAAAATCATTTTCCACAAAAGATATTTTCGTTCAAAAATAAATGAAGCCTAGAACAAATGGAGCCTTTAATATTAGTCTTGCAAATCTTATTAAAAAAATTATCGGTACAAATTTTGTTAGCAGGTAACAATTAGTTTTGGAATAAAATTTACTTATACAGAGTATGAGTTTAACTAACAAGCTTAAGAAAATCAAATATTTTACATTGGGGGAAGGAATTCGTTATTGTTTTCGAGTCAAACCTTAGCACATCAAGGATTTGAGGATAACTTTATTGTCACTACACTAGAGGTTGTAAATATTGAGGATAACTTTTAATTTTTTTTTGGCAAGAGGAGGGTAACTTTATATTCATTATATATATACTAAAATAGTGTACAACTAACTTGTATAAGAATTTGTGTTGTTACACCGAATAGTACTACAATAGTGTACGCCCAACTTATATAAGAATTTATGTTGTTACACCAAATAGTATACTAAAATAGTTTACAACCAACTTGTATAAGAATTTGTGTTGTTACACTGAATGATACATGATGTTGGTATGCATTCCTAAAACTATTACACCATTTCAATATCATGATCTCAAAAAAACAAAAGTATAATAATGTATGTACAATCTAAGTGAACTTGATTACAATAAGCTAAGGACTTTGCTTCCTTTATATGTCAAACTCTTTCTGATTAGCTACAGGACTAGAAACCATAGATTATTGAACAATTCATTCTCTTTAATTATAAAAGGAAGTGAATTAGTTCATTAGCTACTTGACAGTAGAACCAGTAGAATTATACTTGTACCTATTTGCCCAAAACAGAAAACTGAAGAAATTCAAACCACCCAAAACACACAACAACCAGTAGAATCTATCAAGGTGATACTGGTTCAAATTGTTACCAGATAACCAAGCACCCTTGTTAGCATTAGCAGTAGCAGCATTAACAACGGCTACAATCACCGAGCTAAGGTAGTACCCAATGGCTAAAGACGCCCAAGACAGCGATGTAGCAAGCGACCTCATTGTGGTTGGAGCTTCTGTGAAGTAAAACTCCAACATCCCTGCTAAACAGAACAAGTCTGCTGATCCTAGCAACGCGTACTGAATTGCTATCCAAAGAAATGTTGCTGGCAATGATGAGTTGTTGTCAACCATGTTGTGTGTTTCTGCAACGCGTTTCCTTTTGAGTTCGACTAGGGCAGCCACCGCCATGGCTGCAATCGACATAACTAGGCCCGTCCCAATCCTCTGTAGATGGGAAACGCCGGTTTCTCTGTTGCTGATTTTTCTAGCAAATGGGGTGATTAGGTGGTCATATAAGGGTGCTAGTATCATTATTATTAGAATTGGGAAAACCGGGAGCGAGGCTGGTGGGACCTTTAAGGATCCTAGGTTAGTGTTCATCGATGCGGCTTGTTCCACTGAGAAGGTTGAGAGTTGAGCTAGACAACAGTTTAGGATTATTGTGCTTGTGAAAATTGGCAACATTTTTAGGACTGTTTTAACTTCTTCTACTTCTTTTATGCTGCAATTTAGTGTTGCTGAGATTGGGTTTGGGTTTATTGCATTGTTTAGGCACTTGTAGCCTTCTGTTAGTACTTCTTCCTTGTGATTGTGAATGTGATCCTTTCTTGGTTTGTCTTCTTGTTGGTTTGTTAGTTCAAGTGGTGGTGCTGGTGGGCTTATAGTTATAGCCATGTTTGCTACTGCATTGCTAGTGTTGCTTTGGTTCATGCAACTGTTGACTATGCCAGCTACTATGACCTGCATCATTTAAAGGAATAGCATAATATTGGTCACAATAGAATTGACAATATATACTACAAGCAAGGGTATGTAAAAGTCAAACGGAGTAAATTAAAATATTCACCCAGTAGCATGAACTTTAATGGTAGATGCGAAGAGGGATATACATGAAGTATAAGTTTGGAGATTCTCTGTGAAGTTTATGATGAGAATTTAGGGTGCGTTCTCTTCAACGTATTCGACCTGACCTGACCTGACCTAATTAAACCTATTAAAGACTGAAAGGTGACTTGATTATAACTTATTAAACTTGACATGACCTGACCTAAATAAACCTGATAAGTTTTGAGAGGTGATAAAAAAAAGTTGAAGAGAACACACTTTTAATTGTCGGAGCCTTCATTACAAACATACAAACGACAAGCCCTTAAATTCATCCCAAAATTAAATTCAAGCATAAGGAAATTTCAAAATCACATATTTATTTGTCACTCTTTGTACCCAACATCAAATAAAGTTATGCTGCTAGGTGCACCCGCTAAATAAGTTTGTGCTACTTGGTACACCCAAGCCAGAGTTGGTGCTGTTGAGACCCATTTTTCCGCACAAAAAAAAATACCCATTTTTCTGAAACATCCGGAAGTAAAGTGTAATAAGTTTTCGAATACAAAGGGAGTAATAATACCTTTGATATGGTAGTGAGAGGAGATCCGGAAGGGATCTTGTTCCGGTAAAAGGGGGAGCCACAAAGGAAGACAGGAACAGATAACAATAGAGTCATGGTGGAGATGAGGAAGCCCCATTTCCAACCCTTGTTGTCCTCGACCCACACCACGAACGTGGTTGCAATGAGACCACCAGCCGATAGACTGAACACAAAGTAATTGAAGAAGGTAGATCTTTGTATCCTCCCTTGTTGGGTGCTCTCATCAAATTGTTCCGCGCCATGAGTTGGTAATGACCCTTTTATCCCTCCAACACCGGCTGCTACTAGGTATAGGCCTATGTACAACATTGCTGCTTCGGAAGTATCAAGCCCCCTGCACACTCCTCCTGTTGTGGCGTCCCTTGGGTCGCATTTTGGTGGTTGTAGGGACGGTTTGTATGCTTGAATCGTCAACAATACTAGTCCCTGCTCTCAAAAGAGTCATAATCATAACATTGTATACAAATTCGACTACTTCTTTAAAATGTCATAGATTTATGGTTAAAAATATTTACTATTTTCTTGTTAAATTGTTGTTAAAAAATCTGTCAAACAGTCTTACACAAGATTTTGTATATTTTTATGTGGTTTTCATTCTTGTGATCAAGCGTGGTTTTGGACCAATTCTATACACCAAATGAAAATTGCATGCGGCCTTTCGTATTAAGCACAAACAAATGAAATTAAAACTATAGGAAACCAGTAGATTACCAAAATAATGGCCACATGAAAACATGTAGATTTCCAAATTAGTGGGCCATATTTTTTTGGAGAAAAAAAATTAGTGGGCCATTTATTTTTTTTGAGAAAAAATTAGTGGGCCATATAAAACCAGTACATTACCCAACTTGTGGATCATATGATCCAGTGTAAATGTAGACATCAATAACTTGCTTTCCTTTCATTGTTATTAAAGCTTTGATTAGTTTATATTAAAGCTTTCAAATAACTTTTTTATTTCTTCCCACAAGTTAGGGCTTGTTTACTTCAGATTATATTCAGTTCAATTAATCTCTATTCAGTTCAGTTCATCTCTATTTAGTTCAATTAATACACTTCTATTCAGTTCAGTTCAGTTCATCTCTATTCATCTAATGTAAATGAGCCCTTAGTTTAGCTAAGTTCCATAACTAACCTAAGATAAATTATGTAAGGAGAACACATTTTATTATCTTAACGGATTGCTTCTTCATTCTAATTTTTTTTTTATTAATTACGTTTTAACTTTTTCCTCTCACAAAAATATTCCAAACGTAAATAATAAAAATGAATGGAAGGAAGTACTCGTAGTAAACATGTAATAACAACTTTATTGAACATCCTACAATAGGAAGGTGAAAGCTCAAAAACCAAGATAATACAGAATCGTCATTTAGAACATTAAGTGATAGCCCACGTCATGAATTTCTTATCACAGTGGCTCTAATACTATAACAAAGGAGATATTCAACAAAAATGTTAAACGAATAGTTGAAATCAATGCTGGCAGATCGATTAGATGGTTTAAGTGAGATCCTTAAAATTTACCTATTAAATTAAAAATTTATCAAAAAATTTCCTTAAAATTTGTTCATTTGACTCGAATAAAATTTATAAAATTCATTTTAACCCTACTACACATATTACATCTGGATCCGTCACTAGTTGAAATTTGGGAATAATATTAATACTCCATCAAGAAGGTGTAGTAGTTAAAAAGTTGGTTTGGTTTGATTTATAATATTAGTCTAAACATACAAAAGATGATTGTAAGAAGCATTTAATGCACATTCATGCACCATATCTCCAAAATTGGGGCTTTTGGAGGTGGAAATCAACAAAAAAAAGTGAAATACTAAAATTAATATGAACTAACGAAGACGCAAAGTCGCAAATGTATAAAGTAGTGTAGGTTCAGTGCACATTTTGTTGGTCAATTACTCCATTTGGTGGGTCACTCCATTTTTACAAACAAATCCACAACAAAGAAGAATTTGTTGCTAAATCAACAAATACCATATATGCGTGAGCTTTTTATTTTTTTTTAATTTATAACCTAGGTAAAAGACAAAAATAAATTGTCTTATTTGTTTGTGTTTTTTTTATAAAAAAAATGTTGAACTTTGTCCATATTTTATCCAAAGTGTATAAACATTGTATACAACAATGCTTTAAGTTCAATATTTTATACAAATACGTGTACATAAATATTATATCCAAATACGATTGGTATAAACACCATAAATAAAATGAAAAAGATTTAAGATAATAAGAAAGAGAAAGGGCAATGATAAAATATATTTCATATCCTAATGTATGGTAAACAATTTAAGGAGTTTAATTTGTTATTGAGGAAGGAAACATATTTTGTTTCAAGTGGCTTTACAAGAGTAACAATAGAGGTGATCAAAAGCTTGAGTCGGGTCTAGTCTTAATTAAATAAGTGTGTCCAAAGCCCTGATTTTTTAGACGGACTTGGCGGGCCATTTGCAGGTTTTTTGGATTGGTCTAGGCTTTTGAACCAAATGTCTATTTTAAGTGCACTAAAGCCCGTAATTTTTTTGAGTTGATCAGACTGGGTTAGCGGACCGGGACCAATGATGATCAACTGTAGGTTTTTGTTACCCTTTAAAAAGGGTAGTTGTTACTTATAGCTCATACCGAACAACCAAAAATGATTTCGTTTCCTACGCCACAAATCTATATACCAAATTCCTATACGGGTAAATGGGTAATACGGCAGTATTCCCCCATTTTAATTTACTTCTTCTTTAAGTATTTCCAATCCATTAACGGAATAACTACTTTTATTAATATGGAGCTTTCCTATAAAAGAGATCCTGTCATAATTCACTACTATTAGTCAACTAGCTTCATGTGACGTGCGCGTGGGACATCCCCAATTCCCTGGAAATAGTGTTAGTATAATTTGAGATTTTAATCAAGGTTTTAATCAAAATTTGAAAACCAAGCTTAGGTTGGTTAGGTTTTTCTTCATTATTATTATTAGATTTATATATATATATATATATATACTAGGAATTCAACCATTTTTCCTAGGTTATTATGAACAATAATTCAACCATAATAAAACCTAGGAATTCAACCATAATTAACAATAGGTCCACAATTTTTTTATGCTCGGGCAAAAAACTAGTAATAATATACTTATACTATATATACTAAAGCAGGCAATGTTGATATGAATTGTCACATGTATGTCAAACTCTCATAAAAAATTTCCCTGCAAAATTAATTATGATGTCAACAATTTTTTGTTAATTAATCCTTTCACGTTTGAAAAACCAAATAATAATTGATAAATGTTTTCATAGGACTTCAAAAAAAAAAAAATATAACTACACCATTTTTTCCCAAAAAAAAAACTTCGAAAAATCTCATTAAAAGGTAAATTGCAGCAATTAATTTTTCGTTTTTTCCAATTTGCATTCATTTGAAACTTTACCTTAATAAAATTGCAAACATATGATTGCTTTTAAACAACACTAATTTGAAAATTGATTACTCTATTTGGTTTTATATTGCACTGTTTCCTTAAAATAACTATACATAAAATGCAAAATATATAAATGGTGCAACACATACATGTGGCTGATTCTATTTGTTTATTATATGGATCGAGTAGTAATATTGCAAGTCCGCAATAATAGAAAATAAGGTATAGAAAATTAAATTAGAACACAACTCTTGACCTCTTGGAGGTATATGATGATTCACATAATACCAACTCAGTTCGACGCTTCCCAATATTTTAGTTATTATTGTCTTAACATTGATAGAATAAAAAAAATCTAACAAAAAAAATAATAAAAATAAATTCCCTCTTAGGGCGTATACAATTTTAATTTTCATATTTTTTATTCTAATAAAAAATTCATTAAATAAAGAAATAGAATAATGAAAAATTAATAATAAATCACGATATACATATAAACATTAATAAAATATTACCAATATAAATTAAATATATTAATTAATTTGTTAAAACCGTGCATCACACAGATACAAACCTAGTTAGGAAATAAAATAATGGATTCAACCGTATCTGCCTCCCACTTGTAATAAGTAATACACCTAATATTGTAAGGCTGTTCTCAACCTTAGCTTGAATGGATCCAAATTATTATTACTTGTGATTAAATTATGGTTTAGTGGACATTTTTCTTCTAATAAATGATTACAAAGTTCCATTATAAGATTAAGATCCTATCACTTATCAAGTGCTCAAATAGCTGTTTTACAAATTCCTAGTTTGGGAATCATGTACAGTAACTTTGTAGCCATATTAGATGCATAAACTAAGGTTTTTTTTTAGGTAAATAAACCTTAGTTACCTTGTAATAGTATTGAGCCTATCTATATGTCTAAAGGACAAATAACAAAGACAAAGACGAGAAAAAAAAAAAAAAAAAAAAACAGAGAAATATATTTTAAAAAAAGAAAGTTAACCACATGAAAAAGTTTTAATCAATATCACTCCAATTGAAAAGACAAATAATTGCATATGAAAACTCCATTCGATTAAAAGATATTTTGATGAGTGGAATTATATATTATTGCGCTTGATTCATCTGAATTTTTTTGATCTGATTTAAAATTTTCTGATATGGTCTGATCTAATCTGAACTTTTCTAATCTGATCTGAATTTTTCTGATTATAGTTATTATTATTATTATTATTATTATTATAGTTATAATTTTCTGATATGGTCTGAACTTTAATTTTCTGATCTGAACTGAATTTTTCTTATCTTATTTGAATTTTTTGAAAATAACCACAGAGGTGCTTATAATATTAAAGTTGAATCAAAAGCACCCAAAGAATCAATGGAGGCAAATTTAATTTAAAATAGGATGTGCAATGTAGGACAATATTTTTGACCCATCCTTTTTCATTTTGTTAGTTGCATTTGAAATTTGACGCGCTTAATTATTAATTTAAAATGGTAAATTGGAAAGTTCTATTTCAATAATGCAATTTTTTTTTTTTAATTTAGTGTAGCCAATCACATCAAGATTGAATTAACCACATTGCAATAAAATAAAATAATTTATACAATAGAAAGATTCAAAATATATAGGATTTTTTGCTTTGAATAATACAACCTTTCAACGATTTGCAAAGAATAATACAACCTATCGTTTTTTCGTGAATAATACAACCTTGTCCTCAATTTTGCAACCAATGATACAGATGACCTTTAACCTGCTATTCAGGTTAAAACTATTAATTTTTATTTTTTTTATTTTTTTAAGTCAAAAAATTTTAAAAAATTAAAATCAAAATCAAAATTTTATTAAAAAAAAAATTTTAAAATAATTTACCCCCAGCTATCAAAATCAAATTTTTTTTATAAAAAAAATCAAAATCTTTTTTAAGTCAAAAAAAATTTTTTAAAAAAAAAATATTTTTTTTTAATTTTCTGATATTTTTAATTATTTTTTTATTTGTTTGATTTTATTTTGCAATTTTTCTTTTTAAAAAAAAAATACAAGGACCAATCATATTGTGACACGTGTCCCTTTAACCTGTTTTATAAGTCAAAAACCGGTTTTGTATCATTCGTTGCAAAAATGAAGCCAAGGTTGTATTATTCAAGAATAAACAGAAGGTTGTATTATTCTTTGCAAATGGTTGAAAGGTTGTATTATTCAAAGTAAAAAATCCAAATATATATAACCAACAAAAAGAAACACTCGAAACGGAATTCATAATCGACATAGTGAGATAGAGGGAGTAGTAGTGTTGAACTGTTGATGTGAGACCATGTATATTACTTCGTATTTGGTAAATATATATATAGTGCAACTGATTATAAAATGGATTGGAATGAATGGAATATATTGGATTGGATTGAAATTGTAAACCTGTGAAGTGAACATTGTCTTAATTATAAATTTATAAGGAGTATGAAAAAAGACTTTAATTATAAATTTATAATTACTTTGCAAAAACAACTATGTTTAATTGATATATAAACCATTTGGGAATGTCCATCAATTTGGTTTCATTCGAAAATTAATTAATTAGTTTATGTTGGATTAAAATGTACGCAATGATACGAAAATATACGAAGTATTTAAAGTTTAAACTATTAAAGAAATGAACAAGTAGAAGGGGGTCATCAAATTATTTAATTCATAGTGCATGAAACACTCCTTTAATTTGATATTTAATTAGCACATTGCTTTAATCAAGTTGCAAAAGTTTGAAAAAGAAAAAAAAGGGGGAAAAAAAAGGGATTGCTAAGAAAGAAAGAAGAAGAAGAAAAGAAGGAAAGGAAAAGTCCATGTTAATATGTTATCAAGTTGCAAAAGGCAAAAGCAAAAAAAAAACAATGAAGGAAACATCTTTTATACTCCACAAAACATCACAATAATATACAAGTATAATAATAATAATAATAATATTAATGTTTCTTAGCTTGGTCTGCCTGAAGTTTAAGCTAGCTGTTATTAATATGGAGTATAATGCTACTTGTAAGTTGTAATACTAAATAATGAGATTCTTATAAGAGAGATATGTTTGGGAACTCAAAACCTAGGTAGCACGAAATCGAATACTGGTACTAGTACGTATACAAGTTAAAATAAGTACGGTAACATGTTGTCACTAAAAAAAATGAGGATACAGATACACGAGAGAAAACATAACAACAATAAGAGAATATATAAATTTCTACATAATTTTAATAGAATACTACTTTGGTAAATATCAAATTTTTTGTGATAAATTAATTAAACAATTAAAGTAATAAAAATTATAAAGTCATTCACTATATAAACTAAAACCTAATTAAAAGGCATAAATAATTAAAGCAATAATAATAACTCAAAAGTTACACTGAGTTTACTGCGCGTCCGGATACATAGAGGTAGGTGCATCCAAAAGTGTTTTATTGCTTATTTAACATAATTATGCTCATTTTAAATTATAAAATCAACAAAAAAATATATATAATGAGCAAAAATTACCCTTGGGTTTACCTTTACATCCAAATGTATACATAAATTTCTACAAAAGTTGTGGGTACTTAAGTAAGCTTAATAAATTGTTTCAATGTGGGTACATGCATCTAGCATGTATTAGTGTCATTCCGGTGTTGGACACATGATACGGCATGTTCGGGGTGTATTTTTTTTCTAATCTGATATAAATTTATTGATTGATTTAATTGGACTAAATGTTGACCGCGTATATATACTAATCCATAAGGAAAAAATAAATCAATTAAGATCTTATTTTATTTGTATTAATGAGTATTTTTTAATATGTGATTTTAATAATATTTTTTTACGGAATTAAAGATATTTAAAGTTTAAAAATCAAATCAAATTATCTGAACTGATTAGGAATTTTTTCTATTATAATCTATTCTGACCTAAAATTAGTAATAAGGTGTTGAAATAAGTTGAATCAAACAGGATCTTAGTGTTGTGCATAATTCTGGATTTGTATTTCTGGTCTCAAAATTTAGACCCGATATTTTTTTTTGAATTTCATAACCCAGTTTTTTCAAATTTAAATTTTTGGATTGGATCTCCAGCTTTTAAAAATGGATACCGAGTTGGATACAAATTGAAATTAATGAAAAAACAATACATATATTCATCTTTTTACCCTTTATTAGCTAACATTACCCAACTAATTCATTAATTTTTTTGTCATATTTTACTATAGCTACGAAGTACTACCTCCACATAGCTAGTTAGTAGGCTGAGGTCTCGTTTGTTAACGTAATTAACCAGACAAATTGTTCTAATATCATTTGTAACACCCCTAATCTTTGTGTGTTCAGGAGCTCACTACTCCACTAATAGATAGATATTGTGACGATAGTGATAAATCTAAAATAGGGGTGAAATAAGGTGCCCAATAACATATTTTGACATCATTTAAATAGACACGGACATTATTGATATATTAAATGAGAAATTCCCACTGATAAGATAAAACTTGTCGATCATTAACTAATTGCCACAGTACATGTGAATCGAACATGATTTAAATTTACTACAATGATAAACCTACCTTTATTAATACGTGAAATGATAAAATTATCCTAAAAAGTTTCAAAATTACAAAAGAAAAAAAAAGTCCATATTATCCCACACCTTGTTCACTTCAACTTATCTTCTCTTATCGTTCACTATACCTACATAACAATTAACTTCAACTTATTAATGTTTATTAGCAACTATTTGACGTTATTTGGATTTATTTCACATTAAAATTTAAATTAATGTTTCAATCTTATTTGTGTATGTTTTAAAGTGTATCCTCTTCTCCTTATTTGGAGTTATCAGTTTATCACTTTAGGATTGATCATGTTTATTATTGTGTTCAATTTAGATGAAAGAATGCACACTCTTAATCAAATAAACCTTAAAAATTCCTATTTTATTTATCTTAATTAATTTATTACCTTAGGTTGGTTTATACTTGGTTTGATATGATTTGAAATAAACTTTTCTGATGTGATATGTTCTTTTTTTTATTTTTTTTTAAAACAATAATTTATACCGAAACAATTTATCAAATAAGGTATCATCATATTCGTATCGATGAATAATACTTTTCAATTAGGATTTTTTGTGTTTACCACCTTGTTTTATCAGTTTTGTATTATACCACATTTTTACCACCTTTTGTTTTTAAATTAGAGATCTAATTTGATTTATTCTGATCTACTTTATTTTCAATAAATGAATAATTACTTGAATAATATAAGATGAAGTAAACATACTAACCTAGCCTTATTGGACCTTATTAACTAGAAAGTATTTTTAACTAGGGTGTGAGAGATAATCTTATTACACCTTTTTTTTAGGCCTTGTTTGTTTTACCTTATTTCAACACCTTATCAGACTAGACCATACCAAACCAGATAAAATAATAATTATATTTGATTTTTTAAACTTTAAATATCTTTAATTCCGTTAAAAAAATACTAAAATTACACATTAAAAAACTACTCATCAATACAAATAAAATAAGATCTCAATTAATATATATTTTTTCCTTTATGGATTAACATATATACACAATCAAAATTTAGTCAAATCAGGCAATAAGTTCAAATCATATCAGATAAAAAAAAAAATTCAAATCGTATTATATCAGCAAATATCAAGTGAATCAAACATAGCCTTACTAAACATTATATTATAGACTTACTGCACATTATTACACCTTATTTAAATTAAACTTTTTTTTTCTTATGTAAACAAATATAATGCCAAATGTACATAATTTATCCAATTAATCCAAAATATAGAGACCTTCACCATTATAAGATAAAGGAAATATATAGTAAAAGTAGTTGACTAATTATATGTCTTTAATATAAAAGAGATATTATTCACAAAACCAACTTAAAAATTTGTGGACCAAATAGTACCCCAAAATTATGGTCTCCCTATTATAGTTTAGCAACAAAAGGTACTCACTCTCGTATGCATTTACATTTTGTTTCAAGTCAAAGTTGGCTTCATCACTTTCTTTTATGGTGAGCGTTATATAGGCCCTATTCTTTTGGATTTAATTCCTGAAATATTAATCCAGTTCAGTTTAGATCCTGAATAGTTAAAAATTTAATTTAATCCAGTTTAATTTTATTCAATTCAATTAAATTTAAATTAATTTAATCCAAAAAAATAAGGTTATTATGAAGACTCATAAGTCATAACCCAAATGGTTGTGGCAATAAGAAAATCATTATTACTACCAAAAATTTAGGTTGTGTTTGTGATAGGAATCACCGCCACTAGAAGACAATATAGATGAAGCAAAATGACATAGCCAAATAGGTCACAAATTTATTGTTAGTTGATTACCACATTTTTTTTTATATAATTATATTATTATTATTATTATTATATATTTATATTGTGTGATTTCCTTTTACGATTATTTTATTAGTAAAATTTACTAGCAAAATAGATGATGTGGTCCTAACATAAATATTTAATTGACTCCTCATCCAAAAGATTCTTCCACAATTTTTTTTCATGTGCTAATAATATATGTAAACTCTATTCCACAAAATATTTGGCATAAAACTTTGCTTGTTGCTCTTTATATACAATTTTGACTAATTATTACATAGGACCGTACGAGTATATGGTAAATATTTTAAATAAAACATAAAAATATACACTGATATGAGTGAAAATTGGGGAGTGATTTTGGCACTCTCCAATTTGATTTTGACACTCTTCAATATTACTATTTATGTGAGCGGGGAAGAAGTGTCAAAATCAAATTGGGGAGTGCCAAAATCATTTTCCGTGAAAATTAAATGATAATATTTTGCATGTGTTTAGATTACCAAACACCACAAAAGTTGGTTATTAAAATTTGAATCACATGGTGGAAGTCAATAATTAAGTCTAGCTATATGAAACGAAAGAAATTGTTAACATAAAAAGATCATTTTGATCGTTTAATAAAGAAATCCTTTTAGCTAGGTATCCTCCAAGTGAATCGCTAATATTTATATCTATTTTAAGAAGTGTGTCTTCCTTAACCTTTAGGTGAGGACAACTTAATAATAGGAAGTCGATAAAAACATATATCAAATTTATAACCGTTGTAATAATTAATGCTGCATTATTCAATTATTTACTCCATCTGTTTCTTTTTGTTAGTTCCAATTTTTTTTTTCAGAGAAATTAATTTAATGCGTAACTAATAAAAACAAACGGCAAAGTAATAAAATTGTGAACATATTTGTTAAAGGATCATCTCAACCAAAAGCTTAAATTGTTAGTTGAAGCCCATGAATATGTTATATAATCTAGGCCATTACTCCCCCTCATATGCAAGGGCCTTTGGGTTAGAAATGTGGACACAGCACAGACTCCATCATACTTGGCGCGAACCTGTGACCACTACATCACGTTGGCTCTAGTTAAAGGACCATTTTTACCAAAAACTTAAGCTGATAGTTGAGAACTAGAAATATGTTATATAATCCATTAATATTTGACAAGCGTAGCTGTATAACAACTTAGCCCACAATTAAAGATTCTAATTCTAATAGTCAAAGTTAATTACGTCGTGAAAAGAAATGCAGCAAGTAATTTGAGAGCGAAACGAGAGAGAATAAGAATATATAAAAAAAAAATGAAAAAGAAAAACATACCAAAAATTCAAGGGCAGCACTAGTAAGGTAGACTTGAAAGGTGGTGAAAAAGGCATCAGAGAGGAAACCACCGAGCAAAGCAAGGAGAAAAGCAGTGCCCATGAAATTGGTAACGGTGTTTGATGATTTTGACGGTGTAAAATGCATGTCTTTTGATACATACATCACCAAATTGCTTGCATTTGCTAAAAACGCCATGTTTTCCATCACTTCCACCGCTGTTTTTTTTTTTTTTTAAAAAAAATTTAACGTTCATTTATTTTTTTTATTTTACCAACAAAAAAAAAAAATATATTAGTTCAACTTTTATTTATTTATTTATTTCAAACAAGATTTACTCTTTCTCCATGACACAAAACATGCAATTCAACAAGTGTTATGTTAAGCATTATTAATGTATAAAATTTCATATAATGGAATTAATTAAAAACTATACGATAAAAGTATTTGACAAGACGAATATCTTTCTTCTCTTTTTTATGAGTAGATTACAATTTATTTATCAAAGTGAAAAATGTGAATACTGGCGGCAAGTTTTTTGGTTAGGGAAAAAAAAGTAATTCGTCAAGAATGAGGTGTATACACGTGGAGCATTGATCCGATCCATCTCTACCTCTGATCGTAAAGGTAAAGAATCAGATGTTTGAATTCTCATACTAGCTAGTCCATATAGTCAGTGACGGTGAATTTCTTACAAGATGAATTATAAATAATAATAATAATAATAATAATAATAATAATAATATATTAAAAAAAAGAAGAAGAAGAAAGAAAATGTACCAAGAACAAAATAAGCAGCAAGAAAGCCACCGTGGCGGTGGCGGAGAGCAGGGCGGCCTTTCCAATCGACGTAGCCTTCCCATTTCTCACTTTGATTTTCTACTTCCTGCAACAATTTTAATTAATTACCAAGATCTATCATTTTTACATTTTATATTATATATATATATATATATATATATATATATATTGATACAAATTAAATTAAAGTTAAACTTTAACAAGAACAAGAAGGGACTAATTTAAACTAACCATAATAATATGTGTTAATTTTTATTAAAAATGAAGGTAGTAAGAACTAAGAAGATGAAGATGATTGGTAGAGAAGAATTGAAGAAGAAAGTGGGAGATTAGTAATGGATTTTATAAGAGAAGTTTGTTTGTTTGTTTGTTTGAGTAAAAAAACACGTTAATTTGGGGGGAATACGATGGCTGATGAGACACTATTATTATATTTAAAAGGACTCTAAAAATGCTTATGTAGGATTTAGGAATCATTGTATCTTTCGATAACAACACACACATATATATATATAGTTGGACTAATTTGTTTCTATTTTTTATTATTTTTTTTAAATGGGTAATATAATGTTGGTTGCTTGTTTGGTGCTAGTTAGGGCTTGAGTTAGATAGTTGGATCTTACCGCATGTTACTTTGACTTTTTTTTTAAGGGTATTGCTATATGTTGTCCTAAGTAGTTTATACAAGCATTAAATATATTTCTTAATATGAAAAGGATTTGGCAATTTATGATAAAATTACACACATCTTGATGTAATTAATGCATAGTTTTTCTATAAATTTTCTATTTTAAGTGTCTTATATGCAGTCCTTAGGTTTGTTGCATATGCATTTTCTTTTTCTTTTTTTTTAATCCAGTGAATACATCTCAAAGAGGGATAAGAAACCTAACCTCTCAGATGTGTGCAGTGAAATTTGACCCCGTCGTCTCATTCTTGATATTCAAATAACATATGTCATTACGACACAAGTCACAACATCGCAGAATATACTCACATGTCTAATTAGAACGTAAATTGAGTTCATGTAACTTTATGTGTACACTCTTATAAACAGTGAACGTACAATATCATACATACACAGAACATTCATCTATATACACATAATATATTTTGCTTTAAAACAATACGCACTCTTTTAGAAACACTAAATTCAATTCTTGCATTCTATATGCAAATTGAATATATAGGTTTATCATTACTATTTTGTATTTATGTTTGAACATTTCTTAAAAAGATTGATTAGTTTTTACTAATAGATATATATGAGTCCTTAATGATATCCAGCTATTGAAAATTGAATATTCAAATTTTACTAATAAACTTTCAGATTTAAAAAATGAATACGGTAAACAAATGTGATAAGAAATTAAATTGAAATGCACATTAAGAGTTATAAAAAAACAATGACTTTAAAAAAATGCATATGAATATTAAACAAAGATGAAACTATATATTTAGATTTAGTGAGTTTCAACCATTTAAGTGTTCACTTTTAAACATTATATAGTAATAGTAGATGATAGAAAATGATTTAGTAAGTTATGACCTGACCTGATTAAAACTTATTATTAAACCTGATGTTGACTTGGTACGGAGAACCACGGTTTGATCCCCCGCAAGCACGTTGGGAGGAGTTTAAAACCTTAACCCCGAGACACGCTCTGAATCCGGATTAGCCCAAAAGGGTGAACCGGGTGGATACACCAAAAAAAAAAAATATTAGACCTAACCTGTCATGACCTGATTGGAACTTATTGGATCTGATCTGACCTGATTGGAACTTATTAAACCTAACCTGATTATAACTTATTGGACCTGATCTGACCCGATTAGAACTTATTAAATCTGATTGACCCTGATTAAACTAGTATTTATTTGCACGAAATGCTTCCGATGATTTAAATATTCGTTAACAATAGTATATTGCACCCTACATAATTTTATACGTCTGCATGATTTAGGAATTCCAATCAATCAAGTTGTTGAGCCCATGGAAGCAAGTGTTAATTTACATTTGACCGACCAATAACACAAAAAAAAGATGGCAGTTGTTCGTGCAAAAATTATTGATGAAATATGGTCAGATCGATGTTTGTCAAGGAAACTTGTTCTTTGAAGATGATGATATATATACAAGAAGAACATGAGTAACGTAACCTTGACATAAAATAGTTTCATGCTAATTGTGTTTTCATAATATGTAGAATATCATGTATTAACTTTTGAACATTAGGACTTGACATAAACTCGTTTTATGCTACTTCTACAACATCATGAATTATTTTTTGTATAATAACAGTGGTGGAACTTATTAGACCTGACGGACCTAATTATTATTTAATTTATTAGACCGGACCTGATTTTAACTTATTAGGCCTAATTTAACTTGATTATAATTTATCAAACCTGACATGACCGGATAACTTGATAAATTCTAAAACTTGATAGAGAAAGTTGACGATAACACCACCTGTAGAATTAAAATTAAAAAAAAGAGGTTATTGGGCATGTTATCCTACCCCGGCCCATCATGTTCTGGATTAGGACTTGCTCCATCAAAGAGTGGGAAGAAAGAAACATATATGGACTATCTCATTCACATCTATAGCTATGCATGGTCCATTCTCTTTAACTTAGAACTTTTTATTTTAAAGGGTGCTTTTTAGAACTTATTTGTTAGAGATTTAAAACTTAATGTGCTAACGTCTGCTGGTGAATATTTAATACATATGATCTAATTTTTGACACGACAGACTTACATAATATCGGCATGTCCAAATAAGGGTGACTTTTTTTAAAAAAAAATTAAAAAAAATTAAAAAAATTGAAGTGTGTATGACTGTATGCATGTACGTATGTAGGGTGTAGCTTCCTCTAAGTAGGCATCATGTGTCAAGAATGAAAATAATCATAGAAACACTTGGCAAAACAGTTCAAACACAACACTGTCATAATATTAAGTTTATAGGATACATAATTGAAGACATTTATTTTGAAGTCAACGAAATAACCATATATGTATAAACAAAAGTGCTAGGTGCATTTAAAATTTTAAATGGTTCTGTTTTATCCACCAGATTACAATCCCAACTCAATTTATTGTTATCCAATTCAATTTATTCGAACCTATTATTTAGGTTGCACTAAAATGAATATTGATAGGGATACGGACATAAAAAGGTACGGAGAAACGTCACTGAAAAAATTCAGGATACGGGTACGTGAAAGAAGACAATAAGAGAATCCATAAATTTCAACATACTTTCAACAGAACATTGAGGTAAATGTCAAATTTGGTGTTCATAATATGGTTAATAATTATATCAATTAGTTCAATGTGGGTACGTATGTCCAACGTGTGTCAGTGTCGGACACGGGGTACGGCAGGTTGGAGCTGTGTCCGTGCTTTGTAGCCTATTATCATCCATTCCATTCAATTCAATCCAATTCATTCTAATCTCATTCATCCATTCTAATTCAATATGGAGTACATTATAAGTAGAGGTGACATTTGGGTCGTTCGGGTCGGGTATGCGTACATGAGTTGATTTTGGTTTTGAGTCGGGTTAAGACCGGGTTAGATTCGGATTTTTGCCAAATAAATTTATCGAACATAATAATTAGTGGTGAGCAAAACCGAGTACCCAGTCTTTTTCTATGGAATCGGACCCGGAACCGCGGGGTCCAAAATATCTGGAACCAGAACCGCTGCAACTGGGTAATATGTTTTTGGAACCGGAACCACTGGGTACCGGTTCCAATACCGGGTACCCGATTTTCTTTAATGGGTGTGTATTTTGTTCAATTTCTTAAATTTAAATAACAAATCGGCTTAATGTCCAATAACTACTCTACTACATATTTAATTAATTTAACACTAAACATCAACAAATAAAGCTTCATTAAACATAAGTTTACAAATTAAAATAAAACATACAAGTTTACTTAAATTCATAAACAGGAGTTCACACACATTCCATACAAGTTAACATAAAGTCATAAACATACAAATTTTGAATGAAAAAAAAATATTAGGCTTATTATATTTTGGTTTAGTCAGTAGTCAGTTCAATACTTCACTATTTACCATTGGATAAAATTATAAAACATAATTCAACCGTGTTAGGTATTGGGTACCCATTGGAAACGGGTCCGGTAACGGATACCTGGAATTGAACCGTTACAACCGGGTACCCACTGGGTGCCCAATCCAAAATTCTTGGAACC
Organism: Salicornia ramosissima; assembly: GCA_951394345.1. Classification (NCBI taxonomy): domain Eukaryota; kingdom Viridiplantae; phylum Streptophyta; class Magnoliopsida; order Caryophyllales; family Amaranthaceae; genus Salicornia; species Salicornia ramosissima. Next base: position 50,873,954 of record OX596240.1, on the reverse strand, counting down.
AGAACCGGAACCAGTTGTGACCGGATAGTAACTTTTGAATTCGGAACCGGAACCAGTTGAACCGCTTCTGGGTAATTACCCGCCGGTTCCTAACCGGGTCCGGTTCCATGGGTGTGTACCCGAAACCGTTGCTCGGCCCTAATAATAATAATCAGTATTGCACACTTTAGTGGTCGGATAATTCGGTCGGGTTAATTATGGGTCGGTTCATGTTCAGATCAATAATATCAGTGAATTCTGGTATATTTCGGTTTGAATAATCAGGTATGGGTCACAATTTTCACCACTAATAATTAAAATCACCCCAAGAGAATACTACAAAGTATTGTGTTGAATTTTTATGCTTCAATGATCAGTTGAAATTTCAATATCATAATGACACGACTATAATATTATAGTTTTATGTCAAACTATTTTTTTACCTGTGCAAGTCACCGGTGACATTCTTAGTTTATAATTTAAAATTATTGAATAAAATGACATGGAAAAAGAGAACAATTAAACATGGGAAACACTACTATAAAGAAAAAACAAACATTCGACGAAAATTGTCATATGCCTTTTAACTAAGGATGAAAATAGGAGATGATCAATTTTTTTTAAAATGGATAGAAAATCTCATTTAAATGGATGAAAAGCGGGTGTGTTGGTTGAAAAAATTTTCATCCATCACTTGTTTAACTTGTAATTCGTCACCCATTTATAAAATTGTACATCTAACTTTAATTTTTTTTTTTTTGTGATAATTTTTTTTTAATGTATCATAAATTACAATTAAAAACACTAAAGGTTCTCACCCATTTAGCACCAGATCGAACCACCCGTTGGATAGTGGATGCGGACGGAGCAGGTAGATGCGGATGCTAGTGATGCTTCACCCTTCCCGAATCTAATTCATTTTCATCTCCTTTTATCATGAATGATAGAGTTTTCCTATGTGTCATATCTTAGGATATTTTAAGAGGTGAATAATTTTTTTTAATTTTATTTTATTTCGGTCTTCCTTTCAAAATATTATGTATAGATATAAATATCAACATAGATATAGACTTGGTTGACTTTATTATTGTAGACATTAAAATGATGTAAATGATGAAAGGAAGATCAAAGGGAAAACTTAAAGATAATAATAAGGACCATGATAATATCTAGAGTATGAGTTAGAGATTTGAAGAGATTAAGCAAGGGAACAAAATAAAAGTTAGGAGGAATAATCTAAGACGATGTGTCAATGAAAGAAAGTGAGTGATATGTTAATATGAGGATGATCGAGGAAGTGATTAATTATCTGTGACGGGAGTGATTATAAGAGGCTATGTATCAATTTTGTGTTTGGTAGAGAATTTTGGTATAAACTGGGAATAGATGTGGACTGAGCTTCACTACATTGGTATTAGTTTACTTCGCAAATGAGATGTTGCGAGTTCGATTATTATTATTATTATTATTATTATTGTACCACTCCCCCCCCTCTTCTCGAGCAATAGCATCATGTTATTCATGTGACAAAAGTTGTGTATAGAGCCGCAAATTACCTTATCTTGTAATAAAATTAATTATATCTATCATATCTCAATATTACAACAATGTAAAATTCCATTTGTTTCACAAAAATCTTATGACTATACGTTTTAGGCCGTTTCATAAGTTATGAGTTTTATTGTTTTAATATATTCTACCTTTGAAAATCTTTTTTAAATTTTATAGTAGTGGTGGGTGACCCGCCATGTCTCCACTTATTTTGTTTCTAATTGATTACAACATTCTTTATCCTCATTTAATTAAAGTACAAGCCATCACTTGCATTTGTGTATATTATTCATATTTTAGCCATAGATGGCATCCAATATTTGAAATCATTTTCAAAGCTTATCGTCAACAGTCAACACTTTTTTGCCGTTTTTAGAGCAATTTCTTGATAATATCCGCAAATGTTTGAAGAGGTTCAATTCTTGTCTTGATAACAAAAGGGACAATAAGCCAGGGTGAATCTTCGATCCATTTGGTAATCAGTTATAAATGACGGTAATAAAAATGGATTTGTATGTAAATTTGGTAGGAAAATCAATGTCCATTTTCATGGTTGTGGTAGTTTGTAGTTGCATCTAATTTATCTAATTTTGTACATAAATATACATTCCATATAATGTCACTCTTTCCGATGATAATGGAAAAATGCGAAGAAAATTTATTTAAACTTGAGAATAAGAATATGTTTTCATGGAGATTGTAATCTTGTTTTCCTTGCTAAATTATGTTTTAAGTTTATCCCCATTACCACGATGTATTAATAATAACAATAACCAAACAGACTATTAGGGTAAAAGAATAAAAGATGTCTAAAAGTTAACAACATTAATATATATAGGCTTGAAGAATCCAGTCATCCTTAGATCACTTGATGGCCATATGCACAAGAATGTTTGTATGAACTTATGTAGCCCATACACCGGGCCCAACCCTTCATATCTAAATGTTATACTTCAGCTTCTAGTGAAGCCCAATACCCAGCCACTTGCAAGTCCTACCTCTCTTCGTACATTCTCGATTTAAAAAACTAAAGCTTTGTATCGAGACGATTCTAAACGTTACCAACTCAAGATTTTTCCTATATATAATAGAGATTTTTCACGTAAAAATTTCTCTCCTTATACCCAAGCTTCCAATGTAACCAACTCACATGAACAGAGAAAGCGAGTATTAATTTCTACATTTTAAATTACTGTTATCATTTAAAGCAAAAAATAGGTTGAATGATTGTAAAATAGTGATAAAAATAATAGAAATTAACATGTTAAATAATCATTTGACCTATTTTTGGCTTAAATGATAACAAGGTTAGCTTATTTCTGGATTTTCAAAAGGTTGACTTATTTGTGGAAGATCGCCCAAAGGTTGACTTATTTTTAGCAATTTTTCCTAAAATAAAAGATCCTTTAAAGTGATACGTATGCAAATCAAAACATATTTGGTACCTAGCTTTAAAGAAATGGTTCATATTTATTACCTTTCCAAAAATAAAAATCTATTTTTGAAAGTATATCAATGGATAACTTTATTTAAGCTTTCGAGATTTATATTATGAAAAAAAAATCTAAATACCATAAGGTATGAAAATAGTAACTTAAATCAAGTTTTAATTACAACGCACAATACGTAATTCCGACATTTATCATAAATTATTATTATTATTATTATTATTATTATATATGTTAATGGGGCGTTTGGTATAAATAATAAAGGAGTTTGTGATTGATGAGGAAAAAAATATATTTGGTGTCCACTAGTTTAACGAGGGAACAATTGAGGGGATTTTGTTACCCTTTGAAAACGGTATTTATTATGTTTATAACTCATCCCATTCTACTACATGTTTGGTAATTAGATGTTAGAGCTGACTTTAAAGATTGTGGTTAGAATATTAATTACTTTTTGGTCAGATGATATGATGTGATTGCTGATTTAAATAGTTGGTTGTGTAAAAATGTTTGGTAACACATAGTTGATTGTTTAGAGTTTGGTTATATAAAATAAAATTTATGGACATTTGAAAATAATTTGTTAGGTTTAACTTTGTGGATAAATCAGTCAATAAATTTTTCTCTCATCAAAGCTCTCTGCTCCCAACCACCAAATTTGTTTCCGTTTCCTACACCACAAAGATATATACCAAATGTACTTTGCATCATTACCCTCATAATATATACTTGTAATAGAAAAGAAATAATATATATATATATATAGGGTCAGGATCATGTGAGAAAGCCTCATTAGGTGAGAAAGGTTGTTTATGTGAGAATATATCTAGAGCGTCGATTCAGTGAGATCTAATGGTTAGGATTTAATGGACTGATTTTTTTTTTTAATTAAAAATACTTATGTAACTAACCCCTATTTGTTAGGGGATAAATAAAACAAATTATTTTTTTATCCAAAAAAAACTTAAATTTATGTTTTATCAAAAAAACAACTAAAATTTGGAATTTGTTAAACCGTTATCCTCCCATATAGACAATTAGTCATATAAAATTTAGAACATGTTATATAAAATTTAGAACATATCATATAAAATTTAGAATATGGTTAATAAAATTTAGAACATTAAAAAAGTTATTTTGTTTTTTTTTTTTTAATTTTTTACGGGTTCCATAGATCAACCTCAATACAAAATATTAAGAATATTTTGAAATAATATTCAATTATTCAGGTATATAAAAGGTCAATAATTGTATTATAATTGCATCATTTTATTTATTTTTAAAAAAATAAGTTTATTCAATTTCAAACTTATTGTATACAATTTTGAAAATATCTTATAAAATTTAGAACATAATGTATACAATTTTTAATATTTCATCTACTTAAAATAAAACAAACAATAAACTACTTTAAAATATGGCTTTTTAATATTTTAAGCACACATACACATTAGAATATATATGATGACTTTGTAACATGGTTTTTTAAATTTAGAACATGGTGTATAAAAGTTAGAACAAAGCTTATAAAATTATGAACATGGCGTAAAATTTTTAGAACATGACTCATAAAATTTTGAACATATTAAGATGTACTACCGAACAAAAAAAATGAAGTAGAATTTTAGATTAAAAAAGCTAGACTTTATATATAAAGAATAGATTTTTTAAAAAAAAAAATAATAAATCAAGAAAAAAACTTAACAATTTTTTTTTAAAAAAAAAACAGATTTTTTTAAATTTTTTTTTTTTTTTTATAAAAAAGTAGGTTTTTTTTTTTATAAAAAAAATAAATATATGATTTTTTAAAAAAGCGTAAGAAATTTTTTTAACAAAAAATAATAAATATGTAAATCATATTAAATTACCAATTTGCCCTTACTAAAAAAACTAAAGATCAAACATCAACCCTTAGATCTAAAATTGTCAACGGTGCATATGTTTTCTCACATAAACCTTTCTCACCTAAAGCACCATTTTTCACACGATCCTCTTCCTATATATATATATATATATAGGAATAGGATCAACTAAAAACGTTTTTAACCTAAAAACCCCCTATATTAGACACTTAAAGGGGTACACGTGTGATTACTAATGGCAATCTTTATAAATATTAGTAACTTTCGCTAAAAACCATCTGTACCCCTTTAAACATCTAATGTACCCCTGGCCCCTGCGACTGCTAATGTACCCCTTTAAACCATTTTCTGTCTGGTTTTCAACCATCTTTTGGTTTTTAGTCAATCCTTCCTCTATATATATATATATATATCTTTGAATAGTGTCTATTATTATAGTTTTAATATATGAGAACTGTGAATTTTGAGAGAATGTGTTTCTTTAGTATTTCATTTCGTTTTTAATTAGTATTCCTTCTGTTCAAAATTAAGTGTTTCATTCTGACCAAAAAACTTTCACAATTTTGATCAAAATGAAGCACTTATTTTTTAACAGGTGGAGTAATATGCAACACACCAATCCCTAGGGGATCCCCTGCTACTTATATACTCCTTCCGTCCCAATTTACTTGCTATAATTTCCTTAAATGGATGTCCCAAATTACTTGCTACATTTTTATTTAAAGCATGTGGGCCCTACTTATATTTTACATATTTACCCTCACTTTTGTCCTCTTGTAGTTAAATAATTACAATTAAATTATTTATTACTCTTTAACTACCCCATCCACCCTCATTTAATCTCTTCCACTTCTTTTAAACGCTTATACCCTCAGAAGTTTCATTTCCTCTTCAACATTTATTTTCTCTTTCCTCTCTTTTCTTTCTTTTTCTCATCTCAAATCATAGATCTTGCTCCTAATATTCGAAATTTCACAACAAAAATACGAAATTAATTATCTTTATTCTTTGGTGGTTAATTTGGTATCCATTTTGGATACATTTTTTTTAATAATAAAACGGTGTTCCTTCCATGGATCCGAACAAGATTTCTTATTTTGTTGAAGATTCATGTGATGATTTTCCAGATTATTCCCCGTATGTTGAAACTCCATTGCCCGAGAGTGAGATTCAAGATCTTTATGAAAGAGTTCGTAGGTATAATGACCCCTCTACATCAATGAAGCGAGAAAAAGAAAAACCCACAACAGAAGACTCTTCGTCTAGTGAAGCACTTGCACCAGATACTCCAAAAGATGAGGTGGGAAATGTTGGTAACGTCGATGAAGATCTGGTGGTGTTGGATACCCCAGATCGTCCTAGGTACGTTTCTCCTGTTCTTTCCCCTTCCAAGAGCTCAAGAAGGAAACAATTTATAAGTGTATATATGACTTTGTATAGTGGTGTATGGAAATGTTAGAGTAAAATTTAAAATTTTACTTTTCCATTAAATTTTTTGGAGGGAATTTTGGAGCCAAAATGAAAATGGTGAAATTTGTGTTGGTGGAGACCCAAAAAAACAACCGGGTAAAATCAGCACTAACAACATAATTTGCCAACAATGTTAATAATATTGCAGTGGTGCTACCACCTCCAAACAACCTGCATTAAACTTTGTGCCAAAAGTGTTTGTAGCAAGAAAAACGGGACAGAGGGAGTAGTTGGTACTGATTTTGCTATATTCAATGCCAAAATTAGACGACGTTATTCTTATGCAGAAGGTTTTACAGCAAAACAAAATCATGAGTAACAAATAATGTCTGATTATTGCATGCAATAATGCACACATTTTGTAATTTATTATAAACATAAGAATCAGATGTTATTCGTTGTAATTAATGTTGATTATAATTTATTATTTCCACTTTTAACTTTCTTATGTTATGTCCCGAAAACTCTCGTTAGCTTATATCAAAAGTAGAGATATCATTAAATAGAAAGGGAAACTAAAATAGAAAAAGATAATAACAATAATAATAAAGGCTAAAGAGTCTTTAGTGTGCATAATCTTTTGACTTGGCCCAATGAGAAGCTGCCACGTTTCACATGACTGCATGAGTATGATATAGCTTGTGGATTACACCAAAAGAAGGCGCACTTGCAACTTTGCAAGTAGTGCGTTTTGGTTTCTTCTTTGACTAGCATGCATGTATAGGCCTATAATTGGGTTTATTGTCCTTTGCCAAAAAAAAAAAAAAAAAATTGGGTTTATTGATACACTAGTCTTTTGACACGGATTAGTAATTATACAAAATACTACTATTATAGGTCGACATCAAAATACTACTTTCTAGAAGAACAACAAACATTCAAAGTGCTGTTCTATTCAAAAAATTCAAAACAAGTGTTTGTTGACTTACCAAATCAGACAACAAACCAATCAAAATCAAGCGGAGATCGACATTCTTATGTTAGAGGGTTTCCTGATCAATTAGTGATGATAAGTAATCTAAATTTTTCATTAAATCCCTAACTGAAAGTGAACAACTTGTAAAATCATGGAGGACTTTCTAAAAACAAATTATCAAAATTCATTTGTGTCAAACGATCTCATTGGTTCAAATTATTAATATTATCTAATTTCTAGAAAGAAAAAAATATTAATAATGTCGATCAATAAAAACATTTAACACAAATTGTGGCTGAAGTTAATGACAAAAAAAAAAAATAGGGTTTTCATATTCACATTCAAATATTCAATGATCCAAAAGTTTAACTTTTCAGTTTGGTCAATGGGGTTAGTTTTATATGCATGAAAGTCTTTCAAAAAAAAGCAAGAAAGTTACGAGTAAGACTTCACATATCTCATTTACTTTGAAGTTCAAACAATAAGTGATCTTGGTTTAATTTTTTTTAATAACTTAGCGAAATTGGTCCTTGTTGTAAATTCTGAGTACACCATATGGGTGTATTCTCTTCAACTTATATCAGATCAGATTTTATAATATAAGTTCAAATTCTCATACATTTTCAGATTTAATCAAATTAAATCATATCAGAAAAAAAAAATTAAAAGAAGAGAACAAATCTTAATCTTAAAATATATACAAGTAAAAAAGCTTTTGTTGCACATAATGAAACGAAGGTTATGCATTGCACAACGTACAAAATTAAACAAAGGGCACGACAGAAAGTGTATATAGAGAGAGAGTAGAAAAAAGGAAGTGATATTGGATAAAGAAATTCCATTTTATATTACTACTGTATTTCTCTCAAGTGAGTAATTGTCATATTTTATTATGCTTTGACTTAAGATGTAAGTTTAATATATATGTGTATATATATATATATATATATATATATCATCGTTTTTTAAATAATCACTTTTGTAAATCACGATATATATAGTTATTAAGTTATATACCCACGTAGATCGACCAACTAAGGATCAAGGCAATAAGCAACTCTTTTTATATAGTTTTTCATCCACTTGTTAAAAATTTAATATTTTCTCCTACACTGTACTTAAAAAAAAAAAAAATTATAAAAAATTAATGTTTAAAATTAATCTTCGACGTCTAAATTAATTGAATCTAACAAGATCAGATACATGGGTACATCTGTATATATATAATAAAGATTTCAAATGTAATCAATATTAGAAGGCGGATAAAGTATATATTTCTATACAGAACCAAAATTAATAGCGTGAAAGTTATACATAATCACCTTACTCATGAACATAAATCTATAATAAATATTATTAAAAGGCGCTGCTCGCGCCGTATTGTGCCCAATCATTATGCTCTGTCATCTTATTGTGCCATGTAAGATGCCCACGTAGCTTTCTATAAAGTATATTTGTCACCTAAGCATAGCCACATCATTTTAACAAAATAAATAAGTTATGCTTAGAATAGGATTTAAACATATTACTTTTAGGATTCAAGATCATGTACTTACCGTCTCAACCAACTCTTATTAATGTTTTAAATTTACACATAACATTCTATATTCCTCGATCTCCTTTACTAACTAAATCAGATGTTGGATTTTTTTTTTAATTAAATTTCACAAGGGTAAGACATAATCACATAAAATTAGCTAAAAAAGTAACAGAGTGGACAACGCCGGACCGATAAACTACTTATAAATGAAAACCAAGGTCATCAATGATTACGTATGTTTATGTGTCTTGCAAGGAAGCTTAATAGCGTAAAACAACATGATAAGATTATTTACGTAGTGGCACGTAATCAATTAATCAAAACTATGGGCTCAGTTTGTCCAAACACTGGCCGTTCCCATTTATTTATTTATTAAGCCGTCCTTAATTTTATATATATATATATATATATATAAGAATAGGATCGTGTGAGAAATGGTGCTTTAAGTGAGAAAGGTTTTTATGTGAGAAAACATCTGCATCATTCACAATTTAGATCTAAGGGTTGATGTTTGATCTTTACTTTTTTAGTAAGGGCAAATTGGTAATTTAATTAGATTTATAAATTTCTAATTTTTTGATTAAAAAATCTGTTTTTTTTTTTTTTTTAAAAATGTTACGTTTTTTTCTATAAAAAAATCATATATTTATATATTTTTTTTAAAAATATATTCTTTTTAATAAATTTTTTTTTTTATAAAAAAAATCTGTTTTTTTTTTTAAAAAAAAAATTTGTTAAGTTTTTTTCTTGATTTTTTATTTTTTTTAATCTAAAATTCTACTTCATTTTTTTTGTTCGGAAGTACATCTTAATATGCTCCAAATTTTATGAGTCGTGTTCTAAAATTTTTATGACATGTTCATAATTTTATAAGCTTTGTTCTAATTTTTATACACAATGTTCTAAATTTAAAAAACCATGCTACAAAGTCATCATATTCTAATGTGTATATGTGCTTAAAATATTAAAAAGCCATATTTTATAGTAGTTTATTGTTTGTTTTATTTTAAGTAAATAAAATATTAAAAAATTTATACATCATGTTCTAAATTTTATAAGATATTTTCAAAACTGTATACAATAAGTTTGAAATTGAATAAACTTATTTTTTAAAAAATAAATAAAATGATACAATTATAATAAAATTATTGACCTTTTATAACAAAAAATATAATAAAATATATACCTGAACAATTGAATATTATTTCAAAATATTCTTAATATTTTGTATTGAGGTTGATCTATGAAACTCGAAAAATATTAAATAAAATAAAATAACTTATTTAATGTTCTAAATTTTTTTAACCATATTCTTAATTTTACATGGTATGTTCTAAATTTTATATGACATGTTCTAAATTTTATATGACTAATTGACTATATGAGAGGATAACGGTTTAACAAATTCCAAATTTTAGTTGTTTTTTTGATAACACATAAATTTAAGTTTTTTTTTTTTGATAAAAATAAATTTTAGTTTTTTTGATAAAAAATAAATTTTAGTTTTTTTGATAAAAAAAAAAATTAGTTTTTTTTGATAAAAAAAAAAATTAGTTTTTTTTGATAAAAAAAATAAATTTTAATTTTTTTTGGATAAAAAAATATTTTTTTTTGGATAAATTTTTTTTTTTTTTTTATTTATCCCCTAACAAATAGGGGTTAGTTACATAAATTTTTTTTGGTAAAAAAAAAAATCCATTAAATTCTAACCATTAGATCTCACTGAATCGACGCTCTAGATATATATATATATATATATATATATATATATATTTATATATAGGAATATGATCGTGTGAGAAATGGTGCTTTAGCTGAGAAAGGTTTTTATGTGAGAAAACATATGCACCGTTGACAATTTTAGATCTAAGGGTAAATTTTTTTAAAAACTCTGTTTTTTTTTTTAAAAAAAAAAATTTGTTAAGTTTTTTTCTTGATTTATTATTATTTTTTTAAAAAATCTATTTTTTATATATAAAGTCTAGTTTTTTTAATCTAAAATTCTACTTCATTTTTTTTGTTCGGTAGTACATCTTAATATGTTCAAAATTTTATGAGTCATGTTCTAAAAATTTTACGCCATGTTCATAATTTTATAAGCTTTGTTCTAACTTTTATACACCATGTTCTAAATTTAAAAAACCATGTTACAAAGTCGTCATATATATTCTAATGTGTACGTGTGCTTAAAATATTAAAAATATTAAAAAGCCATATTTTAAAGTAGTTTATTGTTTGTTTTATTTTAAGTAGATGAAATATTAAAAAATTTATAAATCATGTTCTAAATTTTATAAGATATTTTCAAAATTGTATACAATAAGTTTGAAATTGAATAAATTTATTTTTTTAAAAAAAATAAAATGATGCAATTATAATACAATTATTGACCTTTTATATACCTGAACAATTGAATATTATTTCAAAATATTCTTAATATTTTGTATTGAGGTTGATCTATGGAACTCGTAAAAAAAAAAAAAGCAAAATAACTTATTTAATGTTCTAAATTTTATTAACCATATTCTAAATTTTATATGATATGTTCTAAATTTTATATGACAAATTGTCTATATGAGAGGATAACGGTTTAACAAATTCCAAATTTTAGTTGTTTTTTTGATAAAACATAAATTTAAGTTTTTTTTGATAAAAAATAAATTTTAATTTTTTTTGGATAAAAAAATAATTTATTTTATTTATCCCCTAACAAATAGGGGTTAGTTACATAAGTTTTTTTAATTAAAAAAAAATCTGTCCATTAAATCCTAACTATTAGATCTCACTGAATCGACGCTCTAGATAGATTCTCACATAAACAACCTTTCTCACCTAAAGAGGTTTTTCTCACATGATCCTGACCCTATATATATAAAGGTTGTTTATGTGAGAATCTATCTAGAGCATCGATTCAGTGAAATCTAATGGTTAGGATTTAATGGATTTTTTTTAACTAAAAAAACTTACGTAACTAACCCCTATTTGTTAGGGGATAAATAAGAAAAATTATTTTTTTATCCAAAAAAAAATTAAAATTTATTTTTTTTATCACAAAAACAAAAAATTATTTTTTATCAAAAAAAAAAAACTTAAATTTATGTTTTATCAAAAAAACAACTAAAATTTGGAATTTGTTAAACCTTTTATCCTATCATATAGTCAATTAGTCATATAAAATTTAGAACATGTCATATAAAATTTAGAACATGGTTAATAAAATTTAGAACATTAAATAAGTTATTTTATTTTATTTTTTTATTTTTTACGAGTTCCATAGATCAACCACAATACAAAATATTAAGAATATTTTGAAATAATATTCAATTTTTCAGGTATATATTTTATTATAATAATTTTAATTTATTTTAATTGTATCATTTTATTTATTTAAAAAAAAACATAAGTTTATTCAATTTCAAACTTATTGTATACAGTTTTGAAAGTATCTTATAAAATTTAGAACATGATGTATAAATTTTTTAATATTTCATCTACTTAAAATAAAACAAACAACAAACTACTTTAAAATATGGATTTTAAATATTTTTAATATTTTAAGCACATATACACATTAGAATATATATGATGACTTTGTAACATGGTTTTTTCAAATTTAGAACATGGTATATAAAATTTGAACAAAGCTTATAAAATTATGAACATGTCCTACAAATTTTAGAACACGACTCATAAAATTTGAAGCATATTAAGATGTACTTCCGAACAAAAAAAATGAAGTAGAATTTTAGATTAAAAAAAATAGATTTTATATATATAAAATAGATTTTTATTTTAAAAATAAAAAATCAGGAAAAAAACTTAACAATTTTTTTTTAAAAAAAAAAAACAGATTTTTTTTATAAAAAAAATTATTAAAAAGAATATTTAAATATATATATATGATTTTTTTTTATAAAAAAAACATAACATTTTTTTTTAAAAAAAAAAACAGTTTTTTTTAATCAAAAAATTAGAAATTTATAAATCAAATTAAATTACCAATTTGCCCTTATTAAAAAAATAAAGATCAAACATCAACCCTTAGATCTAAAATTGTCAACGGAGCAGATGTTTTCTCACATAAAAATCTTTCTCACCTAAAGCACCCTTTCTCACACGATCCTATTCCTATGACCTAGAGGTACATTGACCACCAAGTTATATATATATATATATATATATATATATATATATATATATAGGGTTAGGTTCCGGTGACAAATTTTTTATCGTGAGAAATGTGAGAAGAGATAAATACATCAACTATGACCTAGAGGTACATTGACCACCAAGTATAGGTACATTCACCGTACGCTATAAATACATTAAGTAAAAATACAATTATTTTATACCATAGATACATTGACTCTAAACTATAGAAAGAGTAAAGAGGAAAAATCAATTTTAATCTTAGCCATTCATTTGTTGATCAAAAGGTTGTGATTGTTTCTCACCCTTCTCACCAAAACTACATTTCTCACGTGAGTCTACTTTTATATATATATATATATATACACGCGCGCGCGGGGGGGATGGAAGAAGATTTAAGTTTACAAGTTCTAACTCTATAAGAGCCAATAAATTTAATGGATTTAGATAATGATGGAAGTAGAGAAATAAATCGAGAAACAAGTGAAAGACTATAACATGCATGGAATAAAGGGAAAGAAATGTCAAGTTCAATCTTTTGAGCTATTTTTTAATGTCGATGTTTGACCCCTAATTTACAACTATTACAAGCTAATCAAAGTCAACAAGTCTCAAATTTACATTGCAATTTTATGATTGAAATTATAGCATTATCCATTTTAAAAGCTCTCCTATCTGAAATAATCAATAATAATTCTAAATTAAAAAGAATATTATTGGAAATTCATGGTATACCAAGACTTAACTAGTAACATATTCTTGTTTAATAAGTTTCAATAAGTACGTACAATAATAAGAGTGGCCACTTATTATATGTTCCAAAAGCAATGGAAATTAAAGATAACAATCTTAATTATAAATTGCACATTAACGAATGTGGCACAAATGATAATACCACCTTCTAAGCTAACTTGTATATATCTTTCTCGCTTGTTAAACAATTAAAAGCCATTAAAATGTTTCTTGCTTAAAATTTTTATTTCCTTACAATATATAAAAATAAAAATAAAAAGCCCAAAGTATGTGTCACATGCATGGATGCATGCAGGTAATATTGATTTGTGAAAATATAGGCCAATTCAATATAATTTATAAGGATAAGGTGTATTTATTTTATTGACATACGGTACGATTTGAATTACGATGGAAACTAGTTGGTCTCATATGAGTGCAACCTAGACCTATTTATAAAATTCATTAAAATCATATACAAGTATAATTTTATTTTCATCTGAGGCATGCTATCTCACTTGAAAATTTTGTCACCAATTGTAATTAATATACTAATTGATGATTTTCAATTTCTAAGCTATAGCTAATTGGTAATACAACAAAAATATGATGAAGATCGGCCATTTCAATAATGTCGCCCCCCTTTCCTAAGTGTGCAATGTCAATTCGATAATTCTGTGGAACAATCAGTGTGGTGGGGTGCAATTGAACTTACCTTGAAAAAAAATAAAAAATACATCAATATTATAGAAAGGCAACAAAATTAGAAGAGGGTGAGAAAAGATGAGTCACTATTAAACCTAAAATCCTAAAAATGACTTGCATGACCTTTCTTAAGCTAGTATTCATGCTTGAGTACATAAATAGGGTGAACTTGACCCAGTATACTAACTCCTATCACAGATTTAAGGAGCTGACAGCCGTTTGTTGGGATGATCCTTGGAAGCCCATTGTGGGGCCTCCATGGACACCGCGGGGTTGGGTGGGTGGGTTGGGTTGGTAATTATAAGAATAACTGAACTCGATCGGATCTCCTTGGTTCATGTCCCCAACTCTTACCGCTGATCCAGGGGATTCTTCTTTCAAATCTGAGGCTAATACATGTGTACAAGTGGTACAACCCACATTTTTCTCTTTTTTTTTTTTTTTTTTTTTTTGCTCGTTGTCACGTATTAGTGTATTACTATACCATGAAAATTGTTCACAAACTTGCAATATTTTTTCCATACTTTTACATTACCATCATTTAACAATTAAAAGGCGTACGAATAGATGGGAATGAAAACTTCAAAGAAAAATTATAAGCAGAAAATTAGATAATTGAGATGTAAACTACATACTAACAACATTGTGAAAATAGATATTTAATTTCTTTCAAATTTACATATGATTTCATTTTTATTACTCTAATTAATGACGGATTATTATACAGGTGGAATAAATATAAAGAATTATTAAGACGGATAATAATGAAGTAAACTTCAGTGTTTCTTGGTGTTTGGTACGAGTCAATAATAAAATTGCGATAAGTGACAATACACATTATATATAATAGATACATTATATATATAAACTAGACCTAGAACAATCGAGATCTAAAATCAAAAGCTATAGCCCATGATTTTTTTGGGTTTTTTTTGGAGTCGTAGCTAGATTTAAAAACATTCCTCAAAGAATAGTGTGAACATGTTTGTTGGTGGTGAGGATCCCATAGAAGGATATCCGTTGGTGGTGAGGATCCCATATATAGAAGGATATCGGACTTTGCAAAGTGATACAATGCACCCGGAAGGCCCGTAAACACCCCAAACGGCCAAACCTCAATAAATCGAAAAACGATTTTAGAGGACACAACACTCCTTTATAGAAGCTAAAAGATGACACCTCCTACGAATCCAAATATAGTCCATACTTTTGTAGTTTTCAGATCCCTAGGTACTAAAATATCTCGGACATACACACACATATATACTAAAACAATTTCTCCAGTTTTGCGAGGAAAGAAAACTTATTTTAATCTTTCCTTTCAATGCCATCATATTTTTTCTATTCACTTAAAGTTCTAATTTAATGTTAAACTAAATACCACAAACGCAAATGTTTCCTTTCACTTCATTTCTTTTAATTTCCTTTCAAATCCTATCTACGATTTGTATATCTAACTTATGGGACACAAAAGATAATAAAAATAAAGAGCATTCGATATATGATCCATTGTGGGAAATCACATCAAACATTACACCTTAAAGAACTTGAATAGTATTTGCTTGCTCATCAACTCTCCTTTTACATTTAAATAACGTACAGTACTTTTATTAAAAGCATCACATTGAAACATTTACCATTCTGTACTAACATATTTACTCTCATATACATGAACTATATATATATGACCACATAAACATAAAAAATACTACTTGAGTAATATCGTATTTAAATTTGAATGTATGTATCGCAGTGAGGTGTATGATCTAGTATGAATGTACGATAAGATCTCAAAAATGTGCTCAATATCCAAATGACATAATCCATAGAATATGATTAGATTATTTGAACTTAGGCCCTGTTCTTTAGGACTGATCTGATTTGATCTGATCTGAACTGATTTGATTAGGTGGGGTATTATTTTATGAGAGTATAAAATTAAAACAAAGCTGAACTGATCTGAAAAATCTGATCTAATCTGATCTGATCTGATTAATATAGCTTTTAAGTCCAAAAGAACACGGCCTTATACAAGGAAATATATCACCAACAAAATTTCCATATTTACACAATTTTCACTTTTATTACTGTACTTCCTTTTTTTTCAGAATTTAATACTCCGTACTTCATTCGTTCCAAATTAAATGCAACATATACTTTTTGCACGCATTTTAAGAATGATATCTAAGGATATGAACGAGCAAAGTAATCCAAGTAATTATAATACAACCAAGAATAAAATTATACATATGAATACTTGTTTTACAATTATTTTGATTAATTTATTTGTTTACGCTCTTAAATTTGTTTTTTAAAATGTATGCAAAATAATTTGTTGCATTTAAATTGATACGGAGAAAATATGAATCTGTAGCATTTAATTTAAAACGGAATCTTATATTTCTTTTTTTTTTTACAAAAATATCTATTCACAAGGCTAAAATAGTAAAATAGAGGCTGGTCCTATTCACCCAAAAGAAGAGAAGCAACCCTAGCTCTCCCCACCATAATATAAATAGCCCCTCCAAAAATATAAAAACAATACAAATAGCTCTTCTTTCAAGAGAACAATCAACCTTCTCTCCAATCAATCTATTAAATTAAATAAATAATTTTTTTTTTTTAAAAAAAAAGCTCAAAATCCAAGACACCATGTTTTCTCTCTCTTAGAATCTTAATCCCTTTTTTCTTTCCTTTCATCATCCATTCACTATTTTTGTACTCCAATTTCCATTTCACTTCCTCTGTTTTTTCTTATCCCCTGTTTTTGTTTGGGTTCAATGATGGTTGAGAGCACCCAAACTTTCCACATTACTGAAATCCTGGAAACTAGCTTCTTTCGACACAAATTCTAGATCAAATTCACCCCTTTTTTGAAATCTCTGTTTTTTTTTGTTTTTTTCGTTTTTTTTTGAAATTTCCAGAATTCAGTATTTTTTTATTTTTTTTTGGAAAAAAAAAAGAAGAAAAATCACTGAAAAGCATGGAAGGGGGCAGTGTTTTTGGTGGTTGTCATGATATGATATCTTTGTTTGAGAACACAAATAATCCTATCTGGGCTTCTTCTTCTTCTTCTTCTTCTTCCTTTCATGGTATTCTTTCTTTCTTTCTCTAATTTCTCTGTTTTGTTTGAATTTCTTTCTGCTCTGTTTCGGAGTCTTTGTTTGACTTGGGATTGAAGTTTATTTTTTGCTGATTGTTTTATTGTGTAACCATCTAAGATAGCTTACACTCATGTTCTAATTATATGGATTAACAA
Organism: Salicornia ramosissima; assembly: GCA_951394345.1. Lineage (NCBI taxonomy): Eukaryota > Viridiplantae > Streptophyta > Magnoliopsida > Caryophyllales > Amaranthaceae > Salicornia > Salicornia ramosissima. The sequence goes on along the minus strand of OX596240.1, from coordinate 50,856,343 downwards.
TTTAAATCTTCATTTTCTTTTCATGGTGTTCTTTCTTTGTTGCTGAAAAACTGTTTTTATACACGGAATACTACTTCTTTATCGCAATAATCGGTGCAATATAATTAATTGGATCACAACAGAAATAAAGTTTAAAAAGCTACACATGCCTAATTTTTATACTCCCTCCGTAACATAAAATTTTCAACAATTAATTGTTTACGTATTTTGAGGAAACGATTTAAGGGTGTGAACGAAGGAATTAATAAAAATAAAAATTAATATTAGCCCACATTCTTGCTTGTATTAAAACCATTTTGGCTAATTACTTTCGTTTATACCCTTAAATCGCTTCCTCAAAATACGTGCAAAACCAATTGTTGAAAGTTTTATGTTATGGAGGGAGTACTAAATTTAGTAACAAAATATTTATTACAATTATTATATTGCATTACAATTTAAAATGACAAAAATTGTGAGTATTGCAAATTTGCGCATTGCGATACAAAGTTAGTAATTGGAAAAAAAAAACTGAACCTTTTTTCTATGTGTGATTTTATCAACAACATAACTTTTATAATTAAGCTCGTAGTCTAGTACTCCCTCCATCCATATTTTTTGCCACATTCTGGGTTTTGCTATTATTTATCGGTAATTTTTACTCTCTCTAATTTTATACATATAAGAAAAAATATGGTCAAATGGGATCTCGTTTGATTCAGCTCGATGTATACTTTTTTAATATGCAATTTTTATAATTTTTTACTATATATATCTAAAGATATTTTTATTTAAAATTGTTTGTTACAAATAAAAGAAAATACTAGTATAAGGGCTTGTTTACTTCAGATTATATTCAGTTCAGTCAATCTCGTTCAGTTCAGTTCAGTTCATCTCTATTTAGTTCAATTAATACACTTCTATTAAGTTCAGTTCAGTTCATCTCTATTTAGCTAATGTAAACGAGCCCTAAAGCTTGTAACTTTGTTAGAAGTAAAAAAAATAGTGGGTGACACACATAACTTTTCATTTAAAAAAAAAAAAAAAACTACAGTCCATAGACTATAGGCAAGAACAGCCTTTTATTGATAGACCTTTTACAATTAACACCCCCTTTTAAGAAAAATCATTTTATGACCAAGGTCCCCTCATGTGAAGCATGATTGATTGGATTCGGTCTAAAAAGACCAATTTCCTACTTTAAGCTCAATCAAATTATGTATTCACGACCCGTTTGGTAGCCGGTTATAAATTATGGTAATGAGAATGAATTTATAACTAAATTTGGAAGGGAAATCAAAATCCATACCCATGGTGGTGCTACCTTAGCTCCAATTTATCTAATTTTCTTCACAAATATCCATTCCCATCAAATACCACCTTCCTCAATGGTAATGGATGGGAATGAAAAATGAGAAGAAAATTGAAGCATAGGAATGCAAATTTGTTTTCTATGGAGATTATAAGGTTCAATCTTAACAAAATTACACTATAAATTCATTACCTTTACCACAATTTATTAACAACAACCAAACGGGCCGTAAGGGTTTGTCTACTTCAATTTAAATTCATTTCAACTCTTAATTTTTTTTTCTTATAAAATATTACTTTCAGTTGTATTCAATTCAGTTCAGTTGAAGTAAACAAGCCCTAAGTCACTAACAATTTTGAAATATGTGTGAGTGTAGTATTATTTATTGTAGGCTTAAGATTGTGGATGTTAACTAATTTAGTTGGTAAATTATTCGAAAAGTAATGAATTATTTAATGATACTCGTTACATTTTATTTTCAGAGACCATGATGAACTTTAATCAAGATCCACAACAAGCGGGGAGAGCAATTTCAAAAAGGATTCGTAGTGATGGTCCGTTTGCTCGAATGAGCGATGGGGAGGATACTGGTGAGGAAGAATTCGATATTAATCTTTGTCACCAATCGGAGAAAAAAAGACGATTGTCAGTAGAACAAGTTAAATTCTTAGAGAAGAGTTTTGAGGTGGAAAACAAATTGGAACCAGAAAGAAAAGTGGAATTAGCCAAACAACTAGGGTTGCAACCAAGACAAGTTGCTATTTGGTTCCAAAATAGACGTGCTCGCTATAAAACTAAACAGATTGAAAAGGAGTATGATTCTTTGAAAAACAACTATGACCGCCTCAAACTTGATTTTGACACTCTTATCAAAGAAAAGGAGAATTTGCAACATGAGGTACTCTTTTTTTTTTCCCTTTTAACATACCCCCTCAATAACATATTAATTGCAATAATTTGACATTTTTTTTCTCTACTTTATGTTAAATCGTTGCAGTTATTTTGTTACGGAGGGAATATATATATATATATTGTAGCATGGTCGTATGTCATTTTCATATGCTTACTACATTTATAGTGTGTGGACCAAATAATAATATTATACACCTAACAACCTAACTTTGATTTTTTGGGGGGACATGTTACTTGTTTTAAAATATATTATACTCTTGTGAATTGAAGTTTTATTATCGATAGATCTTGAGCTAGTACATTGTATTACTCGGACGAATTTAGAGTTTGTTTGGTTGATATTCATTAGTATGTGAATTAGAATTTTATAGGAAGTGAGGACTGAGGAGACATTGTAGTGTTTTGTTGACACGAAATTCTATTTATCTACAAAATAAGGGAGTTAACTTACCAAGATTTTCATGAAAGATTTTAATTTCCATGATCAACCAAACAGGCAAATAAAATATATATATATATATAGGGTTGGGTTCCGGTGAGAAATTTCTTATGGTGAGAAATGTGAGAAGAGATAAATACATCAACTATGACCTAGAGGTACGTTGAGCACCAACTATAGGTACATTCACCATACACTATAAATACATTGAGTAAAAATACATTGACTTTATACCATATATACATTGACTCCAAACTATCAAAGGAGTAAGGAGGAAAAATCAAATTTAATCTTAGCCCTTCATTTGGTGATCAAAGGGTTGTGATTGTTTCTCACCCTTCTCACCAAAACTATATTTCTCACATGAGCCTACTTCTATATATATATATATATTCCTATAAATTTTACAAGGAAGTATACTTCATGTGAATCATGTGAAATAAGAATTCATATTAAAAGTTATTTCCCATATGAACTAAACGAGCTCTTATATTGTGTTAGACACCAATCACCATTAGTTGATTAAAAACAATAATATTTCCTCCGTTCCAAAAAAAACGCAACAAACATATTTGCACGCATTTTAAGGAAGAGATTTAAAGGTCTAAACTATCAAATTAATATATGTAATTTTAAGACAAGTAACCTATAATATCATTCTTACTTGTGTTAAAATAATTTTGATTAATTTGCTCATTTACGCCCTTACATTACTTCCTTAAAACGCGTGCAAAATGGTTTGTTGCGTTTTTTTTGAAACGGAGGAAGTAATAAATCATGATATGGTCCAGTTACAGTTTTGATATGTTTGATTGTATTGAGCTCGCTTTCCATAGGAAATTTTTTTGGTATAGTATATTAGTATGACATAAATAAACTCACAAGAAAAATCATCATGACTTTGATTTACAAGCATTATTTATTTATTTGATGTCCTTTTTTTTTGTGTGACAAACAATAGGTAGAGGTATTAACAAAAAAATTGACGGAAAAAGAGGGGAAAGAAATCAATTCAAACCTAGATACCATTCAACATTTCGATGAACGAACCCTAATAATGGGAACTCATGGAAAGTTGGATGAGGATGGTTCGAGAAGCGTTGTCATACCGAACATGAAGCAAGCAGAAGACGCGAGCTCAACGAAGAGTGATGTGTTTGATTCCGAGAGCCCACCTTGCACGGATTTAAACCAAAATTCCGCGTTACTAGTAGAAGATTCTTCTACCCCAGTGCGCGATTTTGAACAAAAATCGGATTTTTCACAAGATGAAGAAGAGCATTTGATGATGAACAACAACCTATTGTTGCCCCAAACACCACCAACATTCAACAATTTTCTCAAGGTTGCGGAGGATGTCAACAACTATGACTCTAATGCTCCTTGTAACTTTTCACTAGTTGATCAACCTTTTTGGTCTTGGCTATACTAGTTACTCGATCTCCTCTCGTTTTAAAGTACGTATGTATGTACTCTACATTTTATGTACGACAATCATTTTCGTACTACGAAGCCACCACGTTTGTATCTAGCTTAGACTTTTAAATCAACGAGAAGTGATATTCAAGACTTCTTGTAAATCTTTTCTATATCTGTGCCCTTGTTGATTAATAACAGTTTAATGTTACACAATCTTTTTATTTCACATTACTTTTTACTATTTCAGTAACAAGTTACATGCAACACATAGAGAATATTTCATATCTCACAAATAATCCTATCTTATTGAGTGCATCTAATTTGTTACATTGGTAATTGTTGCAAAGATTGGTCTTGCACCAATAGTATGTCAAAAATAATTTGCTTATAAATATGATAAAATAAATCAAACGAGACCAATTGAATAGAACATAACATAATGTAAATCATCATCACAATAGATTAGGCAAATGCATATGCGTGGAAAACGTTATTGGTGGCTTAGGAATACTATTATATGTTTGCCTAATTGAGCAGGATATTTTGGCCAATAAGATGGTAAATTTTGGTTAACCTGCAATGAAAATGACATCCCTCACTGAAGTTTGTTCAAATAAAGAGATTTTTTAAAAGTTTACAAGCCAATAAAATTTAGGATAAAAGGATTGTTGAAGAAAATTTAAGAGGGATTTTTTAAAAAAAAATCCATATATAGATCGAAAACAACTCACTTTCTGTATGTCAGAGAAATACATAAATTTAGTGTACATGTGTAGTTTTACTCTATATTTTTTATATTACTTATGTATAGTAGATAGTGAGTAGCAACATACTAATTTCTCTTAGTTTTTCTTCTCTTTTTACCATCTTCTAGTTTCATTATCTTCACTTTTTAGATGTGGATATATATGAACTTATTTGAATTGGGTTTATCTAAATTTATAGAGTATAAAACCAATTTATAGGCTCCAATAATCAACTTAAGCTTTTGGATAGATGTGGTATCAGAGCCAGCATGCATGACAAGATTGTCACATTTTCAAATCTCATTGAACAATCCTTTCAAAGTGGATCTGCGGATCCGGGGCAGATCCAAGATCCACTGCCATATCTACTTATGAGGCAGTGAAAATTGTACCATTTTCTACATATTTATATGTTGAGTCTGAAATGAATTAATTGTTTCATTAATTAAGCTTGTAGCAATTTTTGGGATTTATAAATTTATTTTAAACACACTATATTTTCAGTAAAATTCCATTTACAGTTTTCCATGCAAGAATTTCAAAGAAAATTACTTACTTTTTTATTTATGTTGTGGACGTTATTAGAGTTTGAATCGAACCCTGTTGCTGATCATCTGGTCCAATTTGACCGACAACACATCCAAGAGGAAAAGATAAAAAAAAATTCAAATAAACATGTGTGTTGACTGTTGATGAAGTTCGAACCCAAAACCTCAGTTCTTAGATTTGACAATCGCAAGACTTGACAAGTATACTCAAAACTAAAGGAAAATTACTTGCGTGAAGAAGGTTTAAGTGGGAAACTAACTATTGAAAATGAAGTATAAATGCTTTCAAAAGTCAAAGTTTTGAATTGGATTGCTCTTCATTTCACCATCACGGTCTACTTGTAAGACTTTCGGGGCTTCCCTCATGACTTTAGCTTACACCGACGGTTTTTCTCTATTTTAAATGCTTATATAAAAGTATAAAAACCGACACCCTCTCACGAAAATTATCTACGTAACCTAGCTTAGTTGAATACAAGACTCCGCAACCATTTTTTTTTTTGAAAGAAAATAAACCGATGTTATTGGTCCCCGTGTAGGCGTGTATGGCTCGTCTCAAAAGAATAGCGAGATGACAAGGTTTACATTTATTGATAGAGGGGGCTGATGTCTAATGAAAATCAAACTCGTAAATCGTAATCACTCGATTACAAGGTTTACTTTCACCTCATTGCGTTGGAGGTCGATTCTCATATACTTAGTCTTTTGGCACGACAAGCTACTAAAAAAATAAATTTAAATTTAATACTTCATCTGCTCTGGGTTACTTGCAATATAAATTATTTCAATTGATAAGCTCGTTCACATTCTCAAATATCTTCTTTAAATTAAATGTGTGTCAAAGCAGTATGTTGTGATTAATATAGAGTGAATGAAGTATTAAGTACTCCACAAAATGTGTCAATGTATTATACAAATAAAAATTTGTACCATTTTAAGGACCATATTAAATACTTATATGCACTTCTAGGAATTTTATATACTACCTCCGTTTCTTATTATTTGCAACGATGTGACATAAAGTAAAAAGGAAAAATGTTAAATCGTTGCAAATAATAAAAAACGGAGGTATTATTATTATTATTATTATTCATATTTTTATTAATCTCTTTTATATACGGAGATGAAGTATTATGTTTATGAGCGCAATTTTATTAGCTTCAGCGTTACGAGTTGACATACACGACATCTACTTCAAATTTGACCTTCCCTTTTTCTTTTTTTTTTCTTTTTTTTTTTTTAACATAGTAAGATAATTTGGGTATCAATTTGTAACTCAATTTACAAAAATATCGTGCTCAAATTATCCAAAGTAAAAAAAGGCGAATTTGATGAGCTCGAATCTCACCAAATTCCCCTCCTTGTTGGATTGTGTATCTTTTTTCTTCTTGCCTTGCGTACAAATCCAAAGGTCAAGACTCAAGAGACAGGGTCAACAGCAAACAATACTAAATAGTAAAGGACAATAGTTTTTTTTTTTTTTTTTCAATTTCCAAAGAAAAAAGAGAAAGAAAACAACACTTCGAATTGCAATTGCCCTTTCTCAACTTGTCATGGAAATTAAAGGATAGCCCTTGAGAAGCGACGATACAAAAGTTTGTTGCCCAAAAAATATAAAGTAATTTTGTTTGACGTAAACTTATCAATATCTAGCTGTAAATAAAGCTAAATTCAGGAATTTTAATCTATATTTTCAGTCTTTTAGAAGTTGAATTTTACATAATTTTGTTATAATAGTCCCAAAAAACTATTACTATCAATAAAGCTTAATTCAAGAATTTTAATTAATCTATAATTGGCCTGTTTGACAATTTGTTATTGGCTTTTGGTTGGTTTAATTAGTTTGTTTGATTGACTGAAAGTATTGGCTGTATGCATTGACTTTTTTAGTTGGTTGTTTAAGTCAGCTGTTTGGAAAATTGTTTGGTAAAACTAATTGTGGATGTTGGCTATTTATTAGAGAGTTTGTGGGCCAACAAACCAAATGCCAACCAAAAAACTACTCCATACAGCTTTTTCGTTTTGGCTTAAAAGCCAGCTTTTTAGCCAATCAATTAAAAAGGCGATAACCAAACATATTTTTTTTTGTTTCACCATATTAAAAAGCCAAAAGCTAGCAAAAATTATTTCCCAAACACCCTCAATATCCTTTCATTGCACAGACCGTGTACAGAGTAATCATGAACCATTTCATCATAGATATTACTCATTTCGTTTCAATTTATTAGTTACGCATACCGTTTTGGTTTTTCCTTTTTGTTGGGTACATTTTTTGAATATTTTCATTTATATACAACAATCCTATAGATCCCAAAATGATAGTAATAGTGAATTGTGCACCTGGTTGCACATTGAATGTCACACACTTACATTTAATACAGAATATCTACATTAAATATTTAGAACATAACATTTAATTTACGGAGTACATAGAACGTTTATATCGAACATTCATTATTTTTATTTAGAAAGTTTAATTTTATAAAATAATTGTTCTAAAGGTAAAACATAAATGTTCTAAATGCATAACATAAATGTTCTACCTAAATAACATATTTCCTCTGTTTCAAAATAAATGCAACAGTTTCCATTTCAGGATGTTTCAAAATAAATGCAACAATTTTAATCTTTCCATTTTTGTAAATCTTTTCTTTCTATCTCTCACATCCACTTTCTCTCTCTATCCCTTTTACTCTCACAACAAAAAATTGTCTAGGAGTCCGTACCTCTTAAATTGTTGCATTTTTTTTTTTGAAACGGAGGAAGTATATCTTTTTTTAAAAGCAGGTGCATGGTGTAATATTTAGCTTGACTTTTTCTTATATTTAGTATGAGACTATAGATCCACTCCAAAAAGAAAAAGGTATGAGACTATAGATTTTAAGTTGGTTGTTAGAGTAGACTCTCGTTTATGTATCAATGTATGTTTTTGCATTTTAAATGATATGGATTTAGGTATGTTCAATATGATTATGGAATAGATCAATTGTAATTCTAAATTTTTTTGATTAGCCAAACAAATGAGTATGAAAATGAATTGTCCCTTACCAAACAAACCATTAATAAAATGAAAATAATTAAAGCATAAAATGAATTATAGCCTTAATATGAACAAATTAGCAAAAGTTGCTCCCTCCAGCAATATGAACAAATTAGCAAAAGTAGCTTACATAATATGAGTTAAAAAATAAAAAAAAATTAAGATAGGCATTATAGAAATTGGAGGTGACAATCGGTAATTTGGGTCGGGTCAATTTAGGTTCAATAGTTTTTAGCTTCAATTCTGGTTGGATTCGGATTTTTGCCAAATGGATTTAAAATACATAAATAATCAAGATTTCACGATACGTTAATGGTCGAATAATTCAGGTAGGGTCAAATTCAGATTAATAAGACTCCGTAACGCATTTACATTCGGATATATTTCGAGTTGGATCGCTTTTGCCTCGTCCCCTTACCATGTTTTTTATATTTTTAATAAAAATTAAGTGAAAGTATTGAGTCAGACTGTCTGATACAATGGTTATTGTCAGACGAGTTGAGCCCAATACTTCGTCTTCATGTTCTCTTAAACAATAACAATGACGCCATAGAAGAAATCACGAGGCATAATCCTTTCGTGGTTGTTCAAGAAAAGACAGAAAAACGATAACAACTCACTGATATAAACACAATCAAAAGAGGTCTCCCAAGCTCTTAAAGATTTAGGGAATGTTTCGGTTGAAGCTCTAAAAAAACAAATGATTCAAGCGAACTAGAAGAAAGAAACAACTATAGCGGAAGTTTCAGAGAAGAAACCTTCATTTGAGGAGTTGAGAAAGAAGTTTGAGAGTTTGGAGTACTTACTCCCACAAGTTAAAGAAGCCTCTGAGACAAACTGTTCGAAGTAAAAAAGCCTTTCAAAGAGGAGAATGACTGATTGGATGACAGAGATTGTTTGATGCCAATTGCCAAATAAGTCTTACTTTCCATGACAACAAGTATAATGGGGGAAGAAGATATCCATGGCAGCCTATAATAGAGAAGAAGAAAATGCGTTTTTTTGTCCAGGTTTAATTAGAGTTTATATTATTGTCCAGGTTAGTTCTTATTTGTCCAAATTTATTTTTATTTTGTTCAAGTTTAACATTATGTGTCCAAGTTTAATAATATGTGTCCAAGTTTAATAATATGTGTCCAGGTTCAACAATATGTGTTCACGTTCAACAAATATGCGTCCATGTTTAATAATATATGTCCAGGTTTAACAATATGTGTCCAGGTTTATTAAATCCTCATCAAGTTTACAAATATTTGTCTAGGTTTATAAATATGTGTCAAAGTTTAACAAATGTGTGTTCAGATTTAACAACATGTGTCTAGATTAAACACATATTTGTCCAAATTCAACAATATATGTCCAGATTCAGTTGAACTCGTCTGAGAGTAACCTTACTGTCAGACTTGTCTGACACTAATTAAAACACGTAGCGTGTAACTCCAAATCTCCGACACCAGGATACGGGACGCACGTGGGTATGGGCCCTTAAGACACTTCTTTACTCGTGTGATAATAATATAAAGTCAGTCTTTTTTTTTATTTTTAATTGAAATTAAATTAAATTTAATGGGATTTGTTTTTTTTTTTTTTGGTGTATCCACCCGGTTCACCTTTTTGGGCTAATCCGGATTCGGAGCGCGTCCCGGAGTTAAGGTTTTAAACTCCTCCCAACGTGCTTGCGGGGGATCGAGCCGTGGTTCTCCCTACCAAGTCTAGTCGTGGTTCACCATTTAATGGGATTTGTTTGTTTGTATAGTATAGTACTTATCCGCAGTCTCCTGGTCGAGCATGACTGACGATGACAATTCAACCGGGGCCCGCTACCCCTATCAGACACCAGTAGATTCATGCCACGTAGCAATATCTGGGTCCCACGAAGTTCCGTGCTGATGGGCATAGCTTTAGATTGCGTGGTTTTTTTTGAGAGACAATGTTACTTTCCCAGGTACGTGGACGGTCCGATTAGTGGTTTCTAAAAATACGCCACGTGGTTGGTTGTGATCTGCTTAGGTCCCATCTAAGGGCCCTAAAACGACTGCAAATAAAGTCGTCGTGTTTGTTAGTAAATGGTGATTTGTCAGCTGAAACATGAAATGTTTTTTTCCGGAATAAAGAAAGAATTTTTATTGGATTCCAAATCCAAACCCCAAAGGTACTTTACTTTGCTCAACCCCTACATTTCTCAATAATAAAGTACTCACTCCGTTGTTATATTCTTTTATTTTTGCAATAATTTGACTTTTATTACTGTTTATCGGATAATTTGGACTTTCTTGAATTTTATATACTACCTTCGTTTCTTATTATTTGCAATCATTTGACATTTCTCCTCTCTACTTTATGTCATATTGTTGTAAATAATAAGAAACGGATTTATATAAGAAATTTTTTAGTCAAATAATAAAAAATTGTCATGCATTGACCCAACTTTACTTCTAATTGATTATGGACTTATGGTGATATGCTACTTGTGTGTTTATGAATTCACAATAAAATCCATCTTAATTCTGAAATTGCTTAGACTTCAATGGTGATGAATACTCATGAATATGGCTATTTAACTCCATGGTTGATCTTTTCCCAAAAAAACAAAAAAACTCCATGGTTGATGAATATAAACCACAATACATTCTCTTAGAAATTTGATTGAGGTTTCATCAGAAAACATAACACAAAGTCTTTTTGTTAATTTATGTTGATCTACTTTGAAGATCATAAAAGTGCATTGTTATCTTCATTGTATATCATTAGTTATTTCGTATTAATCTTATGATACTAGAAAGACAAAATTAAACTAATAGAAAAACGTAATTTTTATGCCTTGGAGTGAAATATATTGTTCCCTCTATCATATGCATCTAACATATATGGAAAACGATCATAGATTCTAATATTGTTATGAAAAATTTGCACGTTAAGGCTCCGCTAATAGGGTATAAAACATTTTCACTGAAATCCCCCTCCCCATTTTACATCTTTAAATTTGGACCAAAAAGTTAAAAGTAAAATTTGGAATGAAACTTATTTTATATCCTAGTAATCACCCGAAATTGGGTGGAAAACATTTCCATTCGCATGTAAACAATGAAAAATGTTTGAAATTGAAAAGTACTTTTCTTTATAGCTAAACATTTTCCTCCAAAATACTTGAAATAGAAAATCAATTTTTCTTTCCACTAAACACTGAAAAAACTGTTTGAAAATGAGTTTTACATAGAAAATAATTTTAAATTAAAAATATTTTACACCCTAATAGACGAAACATATATAAACGTCGTTTTTATCCTGTATTTATAAAGTAATAACATTATAGCATACTAACCTCACATTTCTTCCATATTTTTTTAATAATTAAAATGTTATTTAGAGATACAATTTTGCATGAATGAGATAAGCAAAAGTGAACAGCTAGCCCTCAAGTCATGTTAATCTAATTGGTTTGAAAGAAAACTATTGATTAGGAAATTCAAGATGTGTGATAGTTGTCCAATTGAACTTATAAGCAAGGATGATCACACAAAAAAACTCTCACTAGTCAAAGTTCGTCTCCCCTATATCACCTTTTTTGAAAATGCCACTGTGAAAGAATCTACAAGCAGTGCAAGAGGGACATTCCCCAATTCATGTATTGTATTGGTTCTTTAAAATTATCCTACATTTTATGAATGTTTCAAAATTTTCAATATTTAGGAAGGAAGAAAAAAAATCATCTTCCATAAGGAGCAATTTTCTACTTGAAGTTCAACGACACTAATGGTCTGTTTGGTTTTTGGTAAGGAAGAACCTTATAATCTATATGGAAAAAACATATTTTCATTTTCAAGCTTGAATTTTCTTGTTATTTTCTATTAACATCATTTATCATTGGAGAGGGTGATATTAGATGGGAACCGATATTTATGAAGAAAATTAGTTAAATTGGAGTTAAACTAGCACCACCATAAGAATGAATTTTGATTTCCCTTCCAAATTTAGTTATAAATGCAGTCCAATTACCATCATTTATGACCGGCTACCAAACATGTCGTAATAAATTATGGTAATAAGTATAGTTAAGTAATTCACCTTTTAGTTCACTTCGTTCAAATTGGGCCAAAAATAGCTCCAAACTAATCATAGTTTGCTTTTATTGAATTGCCATTCCACTTTAGGGAACTAATCTCTCTATATCCATATTTAAGTGCTTCATTTGCTTTTTAGGTGATCTTTTATGGTTCCAATTTTTATCTTTTAGTACACATGCACGTATAATGGTAGAAATGTAAAAGTGTGGATCATACTATTAAAAACAAAATGGAGCAAACTAATGTGGTCAGATAAAAAAAATGGAGCAATTATTTATGGATGGAGTATATAAAATTAGTAATAGATAATTTTTTGGGTTAGTGTTACATTATTATTTATTAGCCTCAACCCCCAATCTTTTGGCGTGCTACCCTTGCCTCTGATATATGAGATAGAAAGCAAGAGATAAAGAATGAACAAAAACATTAATGTTAGTTGGCTTGTGGATCATGAGAATTGAGGGAGGAGCATAAGGAGGTTTTTGTCCTTCATGGATCATGTTTACTTTTCATATGATGCGGATTTAAATGATAAAAACACTCAGACTAAGGCATTGTTTAATTCAGATTAAATTCAGTTCAGTCAAGTTCATCTCTATTAAGTTCAGTTCAGTTCAATTCAGTTCAGCTAATGTAAACGAGCCCTAAATGGTGAAGAATTATCACCTTTAGTTCCTTCAAGGAAACTTACCAAGAGAGTTCACTAGGGATCAAATCACCATTCCACTTCCCTACATTTGAAGTGATGGCTATCTTATCAAATTAAAAAAAATGTTTTAAATTTTTTTGAGCTTACCTAATTATTTATCCCCTAAAACAAATTTCCCTTGAAAATGGTATGGTCTATGACTCTATGTCGAGAAATTATTACTGAATATTTAAGATGTATTTATATCAACTACATGATAAACTTTTTTTTTTTTTGTCTTTTTTAAAAAAAATGATAAATTGTATTTGTCCTATAACTGATATACATATATAATTATATATCAGATATGCACCAATAATATCTTATCCAGGCCATGTCCATGTAAAAAAGTATATTCACTCTGTTATCTATACAAGTATAAGTTGTCATGACCGAATTAATACGCCAATTATGTACATTGGTATTAGATCATGAAAACAATCAAATCTATATGACCTCATGAACCAATTGGCTTGTTTGAGCTACTTTTGTTGTACAAAGGGCATTGTGTAATGGCATATACTGGTAAAAGTGTAAAACTACACATGCGCTAACAGTCAGTTTAGTAACTGGGCTTAAAAGACGGTAATGGAAATGCATTTATATATAAATTTGATAGGAAGATCGATCAATATTCATTTCCATGGAGATAGTGGTACTAATTTTCCTCCAAATTGTCTAATTTTTCTTCTCAAATATCCATTCTTATCCAATATATGCTTCAAATTCATTCCAACCCTATTGCCTTGTATATGTAGAGACTAGTAGGTCACAAGTGAGACCAGATATTGTTAAGAAAGTTTAAAAAAAAAAAATCTGTAAAAGTATATAAAAAGTTATAAGTAGTTTTATACATATATAGCTATTTATATGTTTTTCTTTAACTTTTGCACATTTTTCCTTAACCTATTGAGATTTTGTGTTACGGTGAGACCGTCCTTTAAAAAAAAAAAAGTAAAGGTGTTAATAAGAATGAATTTAACACAAAAGTCCTATGCCATTACTACCAAAAAGCTAATTCAAAGCATGGTGTGGTTTTGGACTACTAATGGGCTGGGAGATACACTGGCCATAAGGCCCAGCCCAGGCTAGGCCCGCTCTACTACGAGAAAAAAAAAATGTTGCATGTTGGATATGAGTCAACTCTAACAGACTGGGCAGCAATTAAAATTCAAAACCTCACAATATAATTATATAAGTTTGTCAATGAAAATTTTGGTTTTGTGTCTTTGATTCGTGAGTTCGGAGGTTTAATCTTGTTTCATAGATTAATCAATGAAGGGATATATGAAGTACAGTATATAACAACAAACATTGCCTTCAACAATCAAACTTATGGTATATTCTCATCTTTTTTTTGGAAGCGTGGTGCATTCTCTTACAAAAAGTTCATCAATTAAAAAGGCGTTAAGTTCAATAAGTTTTAAACAAGTCTAAGAGTACGTTTGGTAACACCAATCTAGTTGTAGAAGTAACTGTCAGATGTAGAGGTATTTGTTAGCTGGTGGAGTAGATGTAGTTGTTGATTAGTAGCTGTGTTGGAGTTAATTGTTAAAGTAGCGATGTAATATTGAAGTCTGGTTAAAAGAAAAACATAGTTGAAATAGTAGATAAATTGCAAAAACAACATTTTAAAGAAGAAATTAGTAGGTTTGGCAAAAGCTACCCTAGAAGCAAATATTATTAGCTTTTACAAACTCTACCTTAAAAGCTAAAGGGGGTGTTTGGTGGAGAGAGTTTTAAAGAGAGTTTAGAGTTTTAACTAGTAAAAACTCTACTTAGGGTGTTTGGTGAGAGAGAGGATTAAAGAGGGTTTTGTACCAAAAACTCTTATCAAAACTCTCTTTTGAAAAAGCTAGGTAGATGAGTTTTTTCAAGAGAGTTTTGGAGAGAGAAAAAATAAATGACTATTTTGTACATATTATTAAAACTTAAATTCGTTTTGGAAAAAAAAAATGTCTATAAATGTAATTTTACATGCTCTAAAAGTACAAAACTCTAAACAATCAGCTAAATATTACCAAACACCTTTACACAACAATTATTTAAATCAGCAGTCAAATCCTCTGACACAAAAAGTAATCATCTAACCACAAACTCTAAACTCTAACCTCTAAATTCAAATCACCAAACAGGGCCAAAAGCTACCACCCACCACTAATTTGCCAAGCACTAGTATAGTAGTATATGGGTATGGACGTATGGTAGTGGTTGAATTTAATTTGGTCAAAACTTTAAACGATACATTCAAATACACCCTAAACCGTCCAATCGTTTCTCCAAGTCAGCACTTTTAGGTTAGTTTAGGTCCAATACTTTCTTAGAATCAAACCTATTAGGTTCAATCAACTCAACAAGGTTCAATCAAATCTAATCAGGCCATATGAATTCTGATAATTCTATTCAAATAAGTTTTAATCTAATAAATTAAAGAAAACGCAACCATAAAGCTTTGAAAACCATTTCAGACAACAGAAACATCAATTGATCCTTAAAAAAATCCTAATAAAAAACTCAACTAAGTTGAAAGCACACAAATTCACCATACAGATTTTTTTAAAATCAGAAACTAAATGCACTTGATTCCTCAAAAGGCCATTATTCTTTCCATATGAATCAAGAGAACAAGCAAGGATACCAAAAAACACCCCCGTGATATCCAATGGTGCATATCGAAATCACAGACCTGTCAAAGCTCCATCTAGGACACCGGTCCAATCGAGTCAAAGAAAAAGTTCATATTAACATAAGAAAATAGCTAAATTATTAGTTCATCTGAAGAATTTTCGCTCAAATTTCATAAGAAAAAGTTCATATCGAAATTTTATTAGTTCATATCATCATAAGAAAATAGCAAGACTTGTAAATTAAGATGATTCAAGAACTAAAGTTATAGTGAAGTCTTGTTTAAGACTCTCATTGCCTATATTCAGACATGGGTATACATTCAAGGTCGACTGGCAGATGATACCCTAATAATAGAAAAGCCGATATTGAATTTTCAAACCATTGATTTGTCCTAAGATTGGACACATTTTTACAATTCAAGATGCAGTATATTATTGTAGATACATTTTTGATTGACCTATTTGACAGTTCTGGTTAAAATAATTCTGACAGTGAGCTGATTTTCAAGGCCATGACGGTTTCTTTGTTTTACCTTCATCAATGGTTCTACTGTGTGGTTTCGGGGTGAAAACTGAAGTCTTCGTTTCATGCAAGGATTTCATATCTTTGTCCCAAATCTAACACGGGGGTATCTAAGGTAAAAAGAAGAGTTACAAGTGAATACACAATCAACCAGTATCAATAATATCATGCAAAATAGAATTAGTACCCAAAAGTTGCATGGTCTATGTGTATTAGATTTTGTCAACACCTTGAATGCATATATACCTCTACGTGCATACGGATGTGTAGCAGACCTATTGTTTCTGATGCAGGCCACAAAAGCTCGAGGCTAACTTGTTTCTCATCATTTCAATATTTCAAGAAATATTCACAAGGTAACAAGGAACAGAAAAGAGAATTGATCTACTACTATCCATTTGAGAGGAAGGAGAGATGAGTAAAGTTTTCAAACAAGAGAAAATGAATGAAATGCAGTTATTGCTGTAAGTTGAGAGACTTTTTAAGACTCCGAAGCACACTCCACATAAATGTCGAAACAAAAAAGAGGAGAACAGCAGTTAAAATAGCATACTTGAGCCCGAGATTTACTAGCAAATTGACAAGAAGTCCAGCTCCCACCACGCCAAAGAAATTTGCTGATACGGCAGACCAAAAGGGTATGTCCAGAACTGAAGCGATGATGGCACCGCTCCATGCTCCGGTCCCTGGGAAAGGCACTGCTACAAACAACATCAAACCTAGCCATTGGAACTCTTCGATGGGACCAGCCTTCTCTTTGGCTCGCTCAAATAGCATCTCCAGAAATCTTGATGCTGTAGCGTTCTTCCCAGCAAGAAAAGTCGCAACCTTCTTCAGGTAGAGTAAAATGAATGGAACTGGAACCATGTTCCTACAATGACATAACTATATTAGATGTTGTGAATCGCCATAATTGGACAGATATAAGTGATAAAATGTGAATTATGAGAAGAGGATGGTGATTATGTATTTCTCCCTCAATCCTTATTTACCTGCTACATTCCATTTCACACAAAATCCAAGGAATGTAGCCTGTGGGAGTGGGGACAACATGTTGAGGGCAATACTAATTTGTGTTTTGGGGAATAATATGGGTTCATAAAATGCGATATGGGATAAAGTAAGGGTAGAATTGTAAATGCGATGTGAGTCCCTCATACAAAAATAGAATTGTAGCAAAAGACAACCAAATAAGATAAATATAGCATGTAAAAAAATATGGAGGGAGTAATAGCTAATATTTACGGAAAATAATAAGATAAATCCACTTTCAAGAGGCGGATGCTTTCCCAAATATGGGCTTTCTAGTGGCTTGTTCACTCCAAGAACTAAGAGAACACTTGCAATTTTTGCCATAACTTCTCTTCCTAATCTTCCCTATTTATAGAAAACTATCAACTCACGAAACTTACTAGATTCTTCCACAAGTAACTAATTACAACTTATTTTAGCATCCCTAAGTACCCGCCCAACTTAGCTAGTTCATAACATTAGAACACCATTCTACCAGCAAACCAGTTCTTAGTTTCTTCAACACTTTACAGGACTCAGGAGTCAGGATACTTTCATGAACCACATTGGTGGTTTGGACATGTCATGTTTCTTTCAATCGAGAAAACATGCAAACTTTCAAGTCAAAAATAGTGAGACACAGAAGATATACGTTTCCATTTCACGAATAAAGAGCTAAACCTAACATGCTTAACGTCAACATCTCTCTGAAGAATTAACATGTTATCTACAGGCCTACAGCTATAAAGTTCCATTTAAGCGGCCTCTTTCCATGCTCAAAACAATAACCAATTCTGCATCATTGTCGTCTCAAAAAAGGTTCAATTTCTTCATATTCATTAGTTATCTCTCTTTCTAGAACCATTAGCTAATTGAGGCATTAATCTAATTGACAAAGGGCAATGAGCCAATGACATAAACAGAATTCAATCCCAGGTCTAGGAATACAACTCCTCAAAACACTGCTAAACTTAGTAGACTCCAACACATCACCAATTAGTTGACAACAAGTAGTGTCTTTCATACCACTTCAAAACCTTCACCAAATCATTCTCGTTACTACAATTTATTACCATTGGCCGAACAGCGAAAAGCACATTAATTTTAGCATAGCAGAAGCATAAACGCAGAAATTGCAGGTAAAAGTTTGGATCAACTTGACACTATAACTCAGCAATTGCATTGAAAAATCAGAATGCAACACTTAATATAACACTTACTACACTAATAACAGTAAATTACTAAGCAAAATGATAGTAATTACTAATTAACAAGCAATGATGACAATAAAACTCAGAGATCGCAATGAGAATTAATCAATTAACCCATAATTGCATAACTCCAAAATATTAGAAATTAAAAAATTTAAGAAAACAATCAAACCATTAATCAAAAACGGAAATTACCAATTATGCACAATTACACAACACTCACCCAAGAATTGATAAAACAGTGAGGAGAATGGGCTTGAGCTGCATCCAATAACCAACAGGAATTGCACCACGAAGCTCAATGACAGGAAGAGTAGCAAGAGCAAATACAATAGCTTCATCAGACCACCCAGAACCTCGCAAGAAACTAGCAACTTTAAGCCCAAAGCTCGAAGCTTTAATGGAGGTATCACCACTAATAACAACAGTAGCAGAATCTTTAGCATCTTTAGAGAAAGCGAAGACAGCAACAGAAACAGACGTCCAAAACAACACCCACAAAACTGTTTTCAAGGGTTTTTCCCCAAAAATTGTGACTTCCAATTCATTGTTTAGAGAGTCTGAATTCCCACCATTTGAAGATGCCCTTGTTGGAGTTGAAGGAGATGAGCGAAAAAGAGGGTAATTGTTGAAATGTGAGGTTAACTTTTGAAGGGTTATTGGGGATTTTGTGTTATTGGAGCTGATAAGCTTGTAGTGGGTAATGGAGGGAGTTAAAAGATGAGTTCTTCTATGGAGGAAAGAGAAGGGGAGTGAATTGCTAGCTGGGATACAGGACACCATAGCTGAGCTTAGTGAGAGGGATGACTCCAATTTTCAAGGTTTTTTCATGGTTTCGCACTTTCGCCAGATATAATCGAGAATTCGAGATCAAAGTAATATTTGGTTCCATATCGGCATTTCCATAATTTTGTAATGAAAAAATTGTGAGCAAGTACGTGATTAGACAAAATTTTAAGGGAAATTGACTCCAAGTTATCTATTCATTGTTAAAAGTGACATTGATAAGAGTGTTTTATCACATTTTAATGTTGGAATCCTATTTTATCAACTTTTACGTAACAAAAAAATTAGGAAAAACTGCATTTTATGGGAAATTGATTGCGTGTGAGAAATAAAGAAAACCAAAACAATGATTTAATTCAACGGAAAAAGATATTGTGTTTTAGGGTCACTAAAAATTTATTACCCTTAACTCAAACACTCGACCACTTTAGTGAACGACGGAAAAGGTGGTGACGAATGATGATGGCCCGACAACAATGACGGTCATGTTCGCTACCACTAATTTTTTATGCCAAAGAATAAGTGGAGTGCATAAAAAATCCACTTGTTTGCATGCGCCCCCGTTGGTTTTTTTTTCCATAAAAAATAGCAGTGGCTCTGATAGAGTATATAACATATTCCTGGGCCCTAACCATTAGCTTAAACTTTTAGTTGAGATGGTTTTTTAAAGGTCACGGGTTCGAATTTCTCCTCTCTCTTCCTTGTAATGCATATGAAATATTTTAAAAATCTCAATTTGAAATATTCTAACATTTCCCACTTTATTCTAACAAGACCATTAGGCATTCACCAAACTTGTTTAATTCACTAACCAAAGTGAAGTTTTGTTTTGTTTTTTAACGTTCTTAACCTCAGAAAGACAGAAAAAAAGTAAGCACCAATCAATTGACACAGAGTGACTCACAATGAACAGAAAGAGGGAAAAACCCTACAACTCCCGGCATATCCCATACTCCTACCCAAAACGACGGCGCCCTCCACCAACGGTGGTGGAACCACCAAAGGAAAAACCAGCACCACCTCCTGCAGTGGTTGTTATTGGGCTTCCAGAAGGCTGCTCTGTGTTGGACCTCAAGTCCAGGTTCGAAATCTATGGACCCATTTCTCGGATCCGGATTGACCCACAAGGTGTGGGCTTTGTCACTTTTAGGTCCATATCTGCTGCTGAATCTGCTCTTTCCTCCTCCATCTCTCTTCACTCTCACCCTGTATGTCTACTCCTCTCTCTCTCTCTCTCTCTCTCTCTCTCTCTTACTCTATTTCTTGTTTTTCTGCTGTTTATTATTGACTGCAAGATTCAAATTTTACCCTAATTAGGTTTATTTTTCCTTCCTTATTGGCTTAATCAAATGGTTCCATTCATCTGATTTTTCCAATTTTTCTGGGGTTTTAGTTTCTAATTTTGTCATCTGATTTCTGGAAGTATTTTGGGGGTTTGTGGCTTTCCATTGAAATCTAGTAATCCTTTTTAATGATTCAAGAAATGAAGTTGTATAAAAAGTTTAAATTCTGTGATTTTGAGTTTGGGATTTCGGTTTCTCACAGTGTGATACAAAATTGATTGTGGCATTTTAACCTAATTTTGAGCAAAATTAGGGCCTGTTAGAACTTATTTTCAGTTCAATTCACTTCTTCGGTTCTCAATTTCCTTTTTCTCATAAATAATTATATTCAGCTCAATTCAATTCAGTTCAGCCTAAGTCAACTCAGTAAATGTAAACAGGCCCTTAGGGGGTGGAAATTCTGGCCACCTAACAAATAGGGATGTTCTGTATATATTTTTAACAAAATCAAAAAAAAAATGCGACCGTGAAATACACTTTAATATGAGGAACTTGGAATTTCCCCTAACTGACACCTCCAATTAGAATTGCAGCTTTCAGTGAGCTGATGATAAAGGGTCCGTTTGGTATGATTTAGACTAAAATATTAAAATGTAAAACTTGGGTATTGAAAACATTTTCTCCCAAATTGGAAGGAAAGCATTTTACGGGGTACATTACTATTGGAGATAGAATGTACTACAAGAGGAATATGGAATTTTCAGTATGGAATGAAAGTTGACATTGTTGATGTATTGTTGACAGGTTCAAGTGATGTGGGCAAGTGAAATGAATGGAGAAGCAGGAGTTGAGGAGGAAAGAGAAAGAAAGACTTTGAATTCGAATTCTTCGAAGCTGTTAAAGGGGGAGGCACCTCTGAGTCGACATGGGAGGGCAAATAGGTTGAGTTCAGCCATTGTCAACCCAAATAGTACCAGTATCAGTAGCAGTAGTAGTAATGGTACTGCATTGAGGGTAGAACCCTCCTTTAAAGATAGAGAAATCATTGCTTATGATGATATTTTCTAAGTGTTTATGTATATATGTTTTTGTTTTTGTTTTGTGTTGTATGAGTTGCTAGCTTTGATTGGTATGTTTAGTTTGTCTTCATTTTACTGTAAGATTAGGAGAGTGTTTGTAGGTATTATCAGTTGCTATTTTAACTTGTCTACTAATGAAATGAGGTGAATTTCTTTTGATCTTTAGGGTTTCTTGGAGGTTTTGATGTAATTTGATTCATGTTTAATGTAAAATTTCAATAAGTAATCTGAAGCTTTACATGCATCTGGTTGTGTAGTATGGGTGCTCATATTGTAAATGGTAAGCTCTATTGTTAAAGTTTGATTGATCATTAGTTGCTCACTAAAGAAAGAAGAATTATGTAGTATGTTTGGGATTATCTCCTATAAATTTGATAAATGTGTTTGTGCAATTTGCTTGGTAAAATATAAAATATGCATAGACTATCAATAATGATTTTATTTTGATAAATATATAGTGCTACTAATTTTCATCACTTTGATTTTGATAAACAATTACATGATTTCCATACTTCACACCTAGTTCTTGTTTTCATATGGTTTCATTCAAAAAATATTACATCCTCCGTTTTTTAGTACTTGTAGTTGCAACAAATGGATAATTTTTTCTGTGAAATATAAAAACTTTATTTGTTGCAATAATTTGAAAATAGAGGATGTATATGATTTATATCAAACTATAAAGTCATTTGAAAGGTAAATAAAAGATTACTTCTAGAAGGTTGAAGTTGATTAAAGGGGAATATGGTAGTTGCCACACTAAAAACTTTTTATGCTTGCTAATTACATGCTAGTATGCTACTATTTCTATATCTATCTTTTTAGTTTTACCCGGAGGGATATTCAAGTTGAATCTGGTTAAATTTGTCTTGGTAATTAAAATTAAAATATTAGATTTCTACAATTGTATACCTAGAGATGCTAACTCTGTAATTGTAATATTTGTAAAGGTAGTAAACTTGTAAGTTGCAAAGAAGAAGTTTTGTAGTCTTTATTTTAAAACTTCATTGAGTAATTCATTTGTGATTTAGGGCTCGTTTACATTAGATGAATAGAGATGAACTGAACTGAACTGAATAGAAGTGTATTGAACTGAACTGAACTGAATAGAGATTAACTGAACTGAATTGAATATAATCTGAAGTTTAATGCCCTTAGTGCCAAAAAGGGAAATTCGTAGTTTATTAGGTTGAGATACTATCAAATGGCAAATGTGGAATATTGTTGAAAAATATAAACCCTAATTTTACTCAAAGAAGATTTTTCTCTTAAAAACAAAAAAAAAAACAAAAAAAAAACTATACTCATATTGTCAATTTGTCATATGGGGCTAAAACATAAACTAAGGGAGGAACTACTATCAGAGGCTTAGAGCAACCAATTTTCGACCCGATGCAAAATAACTAAAAAAATCCGATTCATAAATAGTAGGTTTTGACAAAAAAGTCTGATCTTGTTTTAAACCAATTAAATATAAATCATTCTTAACCCGACCCGATATACTTTCAACCTGACACGACTCGTAAATTATTCGTAATTTATTTAAACTTATGATATTATGGGAAATTTTAGCCAAAAACACTCCCTAACATTAAAACTTTAAATTGAATATTATTTTTTTTTGGACCACAACATCAATTATTTGCCATAAATTGGCTATTAATGAAGATTTTTTATAATTTGTACTTTTTAAAACGTTTAAAGTGCATTTAGTACGTATATTGCATGAAAACATGAAAAATCAAAGGACGCTATAAACTTTTTAGAAAATTTTGCCACTAACCACGTAATAAGTGGGAAAAGTTGTCAACAACTATCACAATTTTTTTTTATTGAATTTAACTACCAATTAAGTGCATAAGGATTGTAAACCACCACTTATTTCTAACGCCGTTAACTTTAATTATAATTAAACCATAATTAAACTTTAATTAAGGGTGCGTTCTCTTCACCTTACAAAAATAAGTTTCAGGTTTAATAAGTTCAGATAAGTTCCAATAAGTTATATCAGGTCTAATAAGTTCAATAATGTCTAATAAGTTCTAATAAGTTCCAATAAGGTCCAATAAGTTGCAATAAGGTCCAATAAGTTCCAATAAGGTCTAATAAGTTCAAATCAGGTCTAGATTATTATTTTTAATTATTGATCAAATAAAATTAATAATTAACTTAAAGCACTCTTACACAACATAAACCAATTTTATTTTATCATTCTTGTTTTATAATTTTTTAGAGAAACCAATCAGAGTTAGATTGAATTAAACTATTTTTTTATATTATAAAATCAAACTTATTTTTTTATTTTGGGTTTGATTTAATTTTGGTCCAAATTAAACTTTACCTATCCTCCATATTATTATTACTAATTTTGGTCCAAATTAAACTTTACCCATCCTCCATATTATTATTATTCAATTCGTTCTAGTTTGTTAATTTTACTACAAGTGAATTAAGAAAAATTAAATATGTAGATAAGTTGTTATTGGAATTGATAATATTAATTAATAATGGGTTTGAAAAAAGATATACTAATTATTATTACCTTCTTGAACCTAATTCAACAATAAAAAAAAAAAAAAACATAGGTTCAAATGTATAGAATATCATCATCATAATCATCATTATTATTATTATAATTAATTTATTTTATTCAATCGTATAAAATACGTTCCAATAAGTTTCAATCAGGTTTAATAAGTTCCAATAAGGTCTAATAAGTTCTACTAACGTCTAATAAGTTCTAATAAGGCCTAATAAGTTCCAATAAGGTCCAATAAGGCCTAATAAGTTCCAATAAGGTCCAATAAGGCCTAATAAGTTCCAATAAGGTCCAATAAGGCCTAATAAGGTCCAATAAGGTCCAATAAGGCCTAATAAGTTCCAATAAGGTCCAATAAGGCCTAATAAGTTCCAATAAGGTCCAATAAGGCCTAATAAGGTCCAATAAGGCCTAATAAGGTCCAATAAGGCCTAATAAGTTCCAATAAGGTCTAATAAGTTCCAATAAGGTCTAATAAGTTAAATAAGGTCTAATAAGTTAAATCAGGTCTGATAAGTTCAGATAAGTTCAGTTCAAATTAGTTCATGTCTAATAAGTTGAAGAGAACGCACCCTAAATCATTAACCCTTAATTTAATACTAATTAACCTTAATTAACCCTTTTTTTAAAAAAATAAAGAAAAATATTTTAAAAAATAAAAAAATCTGGAAAAAAAAAACCACCCCCTCCCCCTCCACCACCTACTACCGCCGCCCCTCTTCCCCTCCCCCACCAACCCCAGCCACCCCCACTCCCTCCCCCACCAGAACCGTCATCCCCCTCCCTCACCCCCGACTCCACCCACACCCGACACCCTCCTCCCCGAGCACCCTCAACCACCGCCATCCCCACACCGACAACCCCACCCTCTAAACCCACCTCCCCGGTCATCCCCCACCGTCGAAACCCCCTTCCCCTTAACCCCTAACCGCCAAAACCCCCTCCCCTTAACCACCCACCCCGAAACCCCCCTCTCTTGAAACCCTAACCACCATGGAACCACCACCCAAATCAACCCCCCACGCACCCCTCCACCCCCACCCCTGCCTCGTCGAACACCCCCACCCCCGTCGAACCCCCCAGCCCCGATGGCCCTTCCCCACCCCAGCCACCGCCACCCTAGCCACCCCCACCACCAATCTTTTTTTCCTAATTTTTTTTCTGATTTTTTTCTTATTTTTTTTTTTAAATTTTCCAAATTTTGTGATTTTTCATTTAAATTTTTTATAAAAAAAAATCAAGAGCCAATCATATCGCGAGACGTGTCACAAACTAACGGTAAACTAATGGCGTTTGAATATTCCGTTAAATAGGTGGTGGTTTACAACTTTGTAGCACTTAATTGGTATTTAAATTCAATAAAAAAATTGGGTAGTTGTTGACAAATGATAACTTTTCCTACTTATTAGGTGATTATTGGCAAAATTTTCAATTTTTTAACCCACTAAAACAACCCAAACAGACGATTTTGGATTATAAAAAAGGGTATTACTAAATACCGCCCGTATTTACTGTATACTGCCCATATTTTAACACAAACTTACAATACTACCCTTACCCTTCCTACCATTTAACCAATCCAACCCCCTCACTTCTCCCTCCCCTCACGCACCAGACTTCAACCATCCAAAAAAAAAAAAACTTCTCTCTCATGTAACCTTCACTCTCCCCAAAATTCAAGAGAGCACCACCACCACCAAGACTCCAGCACCACCACCCTCACGCATCAGACTCCAGCACCACCATCAAGACTCCCGCACCACCGCTCGCCTTCTCACCGCAACACCACCACCGACCCCAGCAGCAGGGCAACACGCACGGCCACCACTGTAGGGCGACGCACGACCAGCACCACCCAAATGCCTCCCCGTAAACGTCCAGGGAAGGAGATCGTTACCGGAAATGAGCCTCAAGAGAAGGTAATTTAGATGTAATTCGAATTTTGAATTTTATTTTCTAATTTTGTAATGTTGATGATTATGAATTTTCTGTTTTTTTTGGTGGAATTTTATGAACTTGTGTTTATTTTTGGGGAATATTGTTAAAGATACTTGTGTTTAATTTGATGAACATTTGGTGGAGATGTATGATTGTTTAAATTTTGTCATGAACTTGAATTCTCTTGTGTTTTTGTGATTTTTTTTCCATTTTATTTCGAATTTTTCAATTTTTTTTTTCCATTTTCTTATTTTTCTTCCATTTTCTGATTTTTTGATGTTTTCATTTTATTTATTTTTTTCTGATTTTCCTTTTTTTTTATTTTTTTATTTCTTCATTATTTTTTGTTTTTCTGTTTTGTTTGTGGAATTTTTTTTTTTTTGATTTTCTGGTTTTTTTTATTTTTAAATATTCAGATTTTTTGAATTTTTTTTCTGATTGAGTGTTTTTTTGATTTTTCGATTTTTTGAATTTTTTTAAATATTTTGTTTTTTTCATTTTTTTCTGATTTTTTTTTTTTCTATTTTTTCATTAATTTTCGTTTTTTGGTTTATTTTTTCGATTTTTTTTTTTTGTGATTTTCAGATTTTTTTTTTGTATTTTTAAATTTTCAGATTTTTTGATTTTTTTTTTGTGATTTTGTGATTTTTTTTATTTTTAAATTTTTTGTTTGTTAAAATGTAACATATTTTTATGTTTTTTTTTTCAATTTTGTTTTGTTTTTCGTTGAAATTGTTTGGGAGGGGTGGGAGGGGTGGGAGAGATGAATTTGAATGAACAAACCGTGGTTGTTGTTGGACTTGTCTTGAGGTTGAGTAATTTTGGAAGTAAAAAATGTTACATTTTGATTTTTTATATATTTTAGATGTTTTTATGATTTAGTGTTAAATTTAGGGGAATTTTTTCAATTTTGTTGTGTTTAATCTGATGAACATTTGATGTATACACCGAATGGAGATGAAAAATCTCAAATTTAAATGTTTGAATGTTTAGGAATTAATTATTGTTAATTGGTAATTAATTGGAATTGTAAACTATAAATTAGCGTACTAATTTTTAATTAGAAATTATAAACAACATTATTCTAATTTATTTTTTTTATAAAAAACTGGTGTAATTACTTATAATTAAAAATTATTAGTAATTATAACAAATTGGTGTAATTCTTGTTAATTAGAAAATATTGAGCTTTATGATAATTATTCTTAATTAGTTGAACTGATTTTTCAATTACACTTAGCGTGCTGAGGACGACTCTTCCCCACAGCACCCTAACACACGACGCATCCTGGCCTCTGCTAGGAGGAGGGCGGGCAACGCGTCTTCATGTCAGGTCCATAATGCGTCTACTCGGGAAGGACGTTCAACTGATAGGGCCGGGGGTTCGAATGTGGACGAGTCTGAGTTAGAGGCGTATGAGCTTGAGGCAATGTTACAATCAGGGCCAGATGACTTTGACGATGAGTTTATTCCCGATGATCATTCGTCTCCCGAGGAGGAGGGTGACGGGGATGAGGAGGTACACCGGGTCCGTAATGTCCGCAAGGGCAAGGGCGG
Organism: Salicornia ramosissima; assembly: GCA_951394345.1. Lineage (NCBI taxonomy): Eukaryota > Viridiplantae > Streptophyta > Magnoliopsida > Caryophyllales > Amaranthaceae > Salicornia > Salicornia ramosissima. Next base: position 50,828,642 of record OX596240.1, on the reverse strand, counting down.
GCGATTTGTTCGGTCTAAGGGGTCGTCTTCTTCTACTCGCGGACAACCGAAGAGGAAGACAGACGATTCTTGGGTGGTTAAGGAGGCTATGCCTGGGGGTCCGATAGATGGTTCCGTCATCCCGAGCTACGCGGCTCACATTGCCCGACATATATGGGATGGTGACGATAGGGGCGTGTTGAACGTTCGCACTCGACATCAGGCATGTTCGAGGTTGATTGAGTGGGCGGATGAGTTTCGTGAGCAGGTGGATCCAACCAGACAACAAGTGGATCGAACCAGAGAGTAGGTGGATGTTGGTCGAATTGTATCTGCTAGTGGGTTCCTTGACTTGCCCAGGCTATGTTACACACATATCGACGGTCCGCTAGTGTCGGCATTCGTCGAGAGGTGGCAGTCGGACTCGAACAGCTTCCACATGCCGTGGGGGGAGATGTCTATCTTTCTCCATGATGTCGAGTTTATTATGGGCCTGCCTGCTGAGGGTCGACTTGTCGATGGTGTGAGCATGCGATTTCATAGTATCGGCCAGGGCTATGCACCTATACATGCCGTGGCCGAGATCCTCGGCGTGCTACAAGAAGGCATGAAAAGGGACGGGCAGTTCAAGAATGGAGGTGTCTATACGGAGTGCATCTTCAACCTGTGTCGAGCTGCAGAGGGACGGGTTGCTTCGACACGAGCCATAGGGTGGATGTTGCTCACTCTTGGATCCACGCTCTTTATGGATAAGAATGGTAGCCGGCTCAGTCCCAACCTTATCACAGAGCTTATGGATGAGGATTCTGTTGGGAGGTACTCTTGGGGATCAGCGACATTAGCGTATCTGTATCGCCAGCTTGGCCAAGGCAGTCGACGGCGATGCAAGCAGTTGGCCGGGTGTCTAACGTTGTTACAGGCATGGATTTATGAGTACTTCCCAGCTTTTAGGCCTAATCGAGGACGTCTCCCTCGTTGTATTGGGGATCCTAGTTGTTCTCAGTGGGATGTTCGTTTGGAGCCGAAAAACCCCGCCCGCCTTGTCGCCATTCGTAACAGGATCGACAACATGACTGCTGACCAGGTAATATTTTAATTAATGTTTCTTTACTTTTTCCTAATTGCCTCGTTGTTATTAAACTGAATGTTTTTTGCATTCAACAGGTGTGTTGGTTACCGTTCGGGGATGACATCAGTACCCGTAGTCCTCGGACTTTGTTCACTGGGTTCATCCAACACCAGTCCATCATTGATCCCTATATGCCATACAGATGTCTTTGGCAGCTCGGCTTCATGCAGGGTATACCCCATCGCATCCCTACACCTATCTCGGCGTATCGGCCGGAGGATGCGAGACACTACTATGTTCAGTGGCCGCCTACATCGGTTAAGGATACTTGGGACACTTTCCCCATTGCTAACACTCTTCATCCCTGTGCCTTAGACTATTCAGAGTTCACAAACGCGACGCAAGACGGGTATGACACGTGGTTCGAGACGTATTCACACCCCTACATCGTGAACGACAGCGATCTGATCCCGAACACGGGACCGGACATGACTGTACCTGAGCATGTAAGTTATTTGACACACCATATTTACTTTTTGTCTTAATTTGTTACAATTTATACGTAAGCTAACAATTTCTTTTTTTTCCTTTTTACAGTGGATGTCCTCCATGTTAGAAAATTCGGAAGTGCTGTGGGATCCTTTCATTGATGAGCTGCCAGAACGCATGGATAGACTGAGGTTGGGTCTCATTAGTCTGAGAAAAGACTTTGATGACTACGAGACACGTGTTGGCATCCGACGACGTGCACCGAGACAGCGTCCACCAAGTTGGGGCGATCATCGCCAGTAGTTTTCATTTTTTATTATTTATTTATTAATGTTCATTTGTAATATTTTTTTTGTAATTTTTTTTTTGGTGTTGATCTTTTTGGTATTTGTATGTAAACAAAAATTTTTAATTTACGTCCTACGCTCCATATTTTGTATTTGTATTTAAACACATTACCCATTTTCGTCATATTCTGATTAGATCAAGAATTTTTCTTTTAATGAGTTTTATCCAAGGTAATAGCATTAAATATATTCATATAATAAACTAACTAAAGTTACAACATTAAACACATGCACAAATTGAACTAATTACAAATTGTCAATGCAAATTTTCAGCAACACTCATCCAGTGTGCTACTCTCCTGGTGTATAATGCATCCCATCCTTCGACGGTTTGTGTATGCACAAAGTTCCAATAGTTTGCAACGGGCGGAATCGGGGAATCATGACTGACATGTAATCGTATGTAGTGCGCATAATTTTGCATGTAGGCAATATGAAGTTCACTCGTAGGAGCCGTGATGAGTTGCGGGACTCTCGTCGGCAATACTGTACAACATTGTCCAATCGATCGGTCATTCCCATACGAGTACAACATGATGGCGCAATGATATAGATTTGCAATCGGAAATAAGTCGAAAACGACTTCCATCCAATGGTTAGCATCGCATCTGCCACCTTCCCAAGAGATACGTGTCACGGCTTCAATGACGTGCTGCTGCCCTCCATAAATAGCTGCGTAATCAGCAATGTTTGCCCCAAGTTCATTTGCGATGATTCTTCTAGCCATAAGATAGTTGTCCTGTCCACCGTGAAAAGCATCAGCCACACAACGAAACCCACAGTTTCCGTCTGCTCTTACATCAGTCCAACCCTCCATAAACGGCAATATCAAATGGGGAACGCTGTCATAGTAAGGAAATCGTTCCCTTGTTATGTTATCGCTACCACCTACAATAATAAAACATATTTAGCAAATAATTGCATCTACTACTTAATAACTAAATTCAAATAAAATATGATCATTACCTTCGGCATGGGATCCTGAGTTTTCTCCCATAGAAGAGCCCGTGTTTCTCGAACGACGCCCATGGCTTGTCGAAGCATGCTCAAAGAAACTCCGATCTCGTCGAGTAGACGAGCTCTGCAAAAACACATATTACGTACGACTTAATTAGTATTTTTCAATTACACCCATTTAATTATTATAGCAATTATTATTAATTAGTTGAACTAATTTTTCAATTACACCCATTTAACAATATAGTTAACAAAATCAACTCTAATTAAATTGACCTACTTCCAGCAAAAAAGAAAAGAAAAGAAAATCACCTGGTACGGAGGCCTGCCCCTAACATTGGTGTTGGTCTCTGGCTCTTCCAGCAAGTCTGTATCTTGGAAGATATTTTCATGCATAACTCGGGTTGCACGCCTCACATAGTCAGAACCTCTCCGTCTAACTTCTTCGAACAATGAAGACAGGTGGTCGGCTTCTTCCTCGTCGTCATTGGCAAACTCCGGGATGTCATTGCCTTGACCAATAGTTAGTGTTTTCCAAAAGTCGTGGATCTCTCTCAAATGTATACTAGTGCGTTGTTGTACTAACTGTAACGACCCGACTTTTTAGCTTGTCGATTTACGAAGGGAAGTCGACATTCGGATCATTACTTAATCATATTAACAATATATCAAATGAAATAAATGGAAGAATTGACTTTTATTAAAATAACTCCTAGAAACCATAATAAATCTAATATTCATTATTACATCATAAGTTTGGAAATACTGTCCCAACATGCTGGGATCGTAGAATAAACTAAGTAAATGTTTAAGTAGTTCTGGATAAACTAGAAAACTTAGAATAAATGCTAGAACACTCAAGCCCATCCGGCGAAGCCCGCTCTAATCTGCTGCAACATCACCTGAAACTGAGGGGGGGGGGTCCACCGTCAGTGGCGAGTAACTAGGCTGTCCCATTTAATCGAGGGACCACCAAACACATAATATCATAGAAAATACCATAAAAACTGTAAAAGATTTAATACATGCTTTACACAAAGATACACAAATTCCATATAAACGTACGTATAATAATACGTATAAAGGTACGTATAAAATACGTATACAGATACGTATAAAATACGTATAAATACCCCTGCAGAAATACAGTTAGAATACGTATAATTACGTATAAAAATACGTACATTCAACCCTGCAAATACGGTTAGAATACATACCAAATACATTCCACATCCGTATAATTATACATACACGTACATGCTCATAAATACCGAAATACACAGCGGAAGACTTACAATATGCTAAACTTATACTTTATACTATACATCTTAAATTATCCCAATCATTAACTTATACTTAACCCTTCTTAAATTATATCATTAACAAATCTTAATCATAATCACATTCCCTTCATCATAAATCTTATCTTAATCATATCATATCATGTCTTTCTTATCATATTAGATCATAATCTATCTTATCATCAATTCTTAGAAATCATCTTATCTTCATCTTATGATTTCATCTCATCAAATCGTATGATCCTAATATAATATCTTTGTTGGACCGGTCACTAATAACTCGTTATGGATCTCGTGTTTCACCATAACCCCCTAGAACATGCCGGGAGGAGCTCGTGTACCCAATCCCATAGCGGATCCCGTGTTTCACCGCTAAGTCTAAGCTATGGCCATAACTTCCTGGTAGCGACTCGCAGATACGGTTACCAGACGACTACATGTTCTAAGGTCAAACTACTCGGGGGAACTCATGTGTTCGTCCCATTGAGTAGTGGTTCTGACTTAACCCACTAATGACTCGTGTATCATACAGGTGGGTGTCCATATTGTATCTTATATCTTCAATTAATTTAATCATATCATATATTAGGATAATACTAGGTGACCGTAATAGGAAATGAAATGTTCGGAGTCCCAGGAAAGAGAGGTGCGGCACGTATATTGGCCACCTTAAATACCAAGTCTTTCCTAGCCAGAGACCGAGACATAACATGTATAGCTATTACTCTGTTTCCTTTCTTATCCCTAGTAGTATCTTATGCAACTTTAAATCTTATAATATACTATCATATACTTATAATCCTATCCTTTCGGATACTAACCTTAATATCATATACTAACTTGTAGATATTATTATTAATAATTGTAATAGCCGAATACTAATAGTAATAATAATAGTCATATTATCTATCCCTTTACTTTACAACTTATCCCTGATAATTATTTTGTCCGTAACTTTTATTATTAATTATTCCCTGAATTAACAATAATCAAATTTAATCAAAAATTGACTAATTCATCAATTCTACACGGCATTATTAAAAAAAATATAACAATAATTAACTATTTTCTAGAATTAATTTAATTAATCAATATAATTACAAAAATTACCAAAATAAGATAAAAATCATATTTTTCAACAACATTCATCAAGATTAACATAAAAATAATATTTTTAACCCTTCTTTTAATTTCTATACACTCGACAATTAGAAGATAATAACAAGATTTAATTTTTAATTCAAGATTAATAAATATAATTCAATACTATCAAGATTCATCATAAAAATCATATTTTTAGTTCCCTTTTTAATACTTAGGTCACTCGAAAATTCAATAATTAGTAATAGCATATTTTAATAATTCAATTGCCCTAATTTATACAATCTGATTTTTAAAGAATTAAATTAAAAACGACCATCTAAAGATCTCTAAAAATCTGGAAATTTTTATGGGAGCTAAATATGGGTTCAAGGATTAACGTGCATAAATTTCGTCTAAAAATAACATCTTTTACTATTTTTAAGTGATTTTATAACTAACCAGTCAGATTAGGCTGAATTCGGTTTCAGAATTTTATGCCATATCAAACGATATTTAAAAATTACGAAAATTTAACACAAGCTGTAAAACATTATCACTGACTTCCATATAAAATTTCGTAGCATTCCGAATTGATTAAGTACACTAATAAATTCGTAAACCTATTCTGGACAGTTTTACCGGTTTGAAAGATTAAATTTTTATAAATAATAAACGGACGAATTTTGCCACGAAATAAATCATGGTTAATAATCAAACAGTAAACAAGATACCATGAAAAATTCATCAAGAAATAACAAGATTTGATTGGTAAATAAATTCATACAAGATCATACATAAAATCATGAAAATACATAAAAATCAATCAAGAAATTCATGCTTCATGCTCGACATATCCAAGTAAAACAATATTAAATTTCCTACAATTTTCATGATATGATTCCTAATTAACTATGTGTTTTTCTACCCATAGATTAAAGAGGAGAGCATAGTTACCTGGATTCGCTATTAAAATTCCAAGGGAAAATGATGGCTCACTGTTTTTGAGAAGAGGAAGAAGGGGAAGAGAGAAAATGTATTTTAGGGTTTAGGAACAATTGCAAAAATAGGACTAACTAAATGATAATGGTCCTATTTATAGAAGAGAGGAAGGAAAAGAAATTAAAAAAAAACAAACCCTAATGCTACTAATGAAGCTGCCGTGAAGAAGGAGAAAGAATAGGGAGGTGGAGTGGACTTAGTTAGGTATGACTAGGCTAGGTTGAATTAGTTTAGGGCTTTAAAAACTAATTTAATTAAATCAAAAAAATTAATTAACCAATTTAAATAAATAAAAACAATACTTGGCCCAAATAAAAAGAGGGGAGCCGGCCAAGTAGAAAAAGAAAGAAAAATTGGGTCTTTGGCCCAATTTGGAAATAAGAATAGGAAATACAAATTAAACAGTCCAAAATATAATGGGCCTTTTTGGACTAGAATTAAATAAATATAATTAATAACCGCGAAATTTTCTGGCCCAAAATTCCGGGTCGTTACACTAACGCTGCAATCTCACATGCACACAGGATCCCACAGGTGGATCGCAACACACAACCACAATGATCATGGACCTCGTCGGCTAACTCCCTCATCCGAGTATGCTCTTTAAGCAGTAGATCCATGCAATGGGAGCTAACACAACTGACAAGCATGCTGAACAACAACTTATTCCTAAACCTGGCGCCCTGTCTGTTCATTGATGTTTCCAGATGATACTTAATTTTATCATGCTGCTGCTCAACCATTGCATTTGCTCGCGTAAACAGATTTTCAATTGAGTTGGTAGAGGTGCCAAGCCAACCTTTCAGCACTGAATGGGCACTCTCCACTCGACAAGTTGTCTTGTTACCCAAATGAAAGACGTTGTTAGCTCAAGCAGCGACAAATTTCTCTTTATACGAAAGCCAAGTGTTTTCTACATATTCAATGAGTCCTCTAAATCTTGCCCAACCATCTTTCATCCGATCCAGCTGTGCATCATGTTCTGCCTCTGTTGACGCGTACATCACCCGAGCCCAAGCACCATGCCTAAACCGGTCTCCCAAGCTTTTGTCGCCTGTTATCTTCCCAACTCTCGCCTCCACATCCCTGTTGATGTGCCACGTGCACAACAAATGATGGGTGCCAGGAAATATTTCCTGAATTGGGCGTAACAATCCCATCTCTCGGTCTGTGAAAATTACAGCCGGACGCGCACGTAGCCCAATAATGTCATTGAGAATTTGCAACACCCATCGATAACTCCTCATCGTCTCATCCCTCATCAAAGCCATCCCAATCAAAAAGTTATGATTGGTCGGCGTCATCCCAATCATCTCGAATAACGGCATTGCATACCTGTTCGTCTTATATGTGGAGTCCATTCCTATCACCCATGGATAAGTGCGCAATAAGGTGATCGACATCGGATGAGCCATAAACACATGAGTGCATTGATTTCTCTCTTGATTAGTGTGAATGTGGTAGTTCAACCCTTCCTTAAGATGGATAAATTGTTCCATAACATTCCGCCCATCTGCATCATCCATCTTTTGCTTGCTGATTTCGTTATACACATGCCTGATTGTAGGTTTTTCATCAGGAAACTTTTGTGTCAAAGATAATTTAATCTTCGACGGCTTGCACTGAGATTCCCTAAGCTCACGCACATGTTGCTTTGCTGCAGGGTTCAACCCACTGACCTGACGGTGTCTCTCCGGGTACTCAATGAAGCGATGGTTATGTGTGCCGGATACACCCGGTTGGGGCTCAATATACCACAATCCGGTTTGAGGATTGCCAATCACTTTGATATGGAACGGGCATCCACAAGCTTTTGTGGACGTTTTTTTCCTTTGGGCATTTTTCATATTTCTGTTTTCCCCTCGGTACCGCTCTCCCTTGTTACAGCGTAGGTAGGTTACCATGCGAGACACCGAGGTATAATTGATTTTGGAAATGACAATTTCAAAACCAATCCCATGAGCTATCGGTTTCGCCCAATCATGTGCCTCGTGATGACTGGAAAACGTCTGATCCGTGGCAAAACTTTGACTATAGTCCACGCCATCTCCGTCGTTATTGTCCTAAATAATTTCATTAAATACGTTAATTAGTATTTTTAAAAGCAAAAAACCATGCAAACGAACGTGCCCTTATCGCGTTGCCCACATGACAACAACAAACCCTAAATACGTTACTACCATTGGTGGTAACGTGTCCAGAACACGTTACTACCAATGGGGTAACGTGTCCAGAACACGTTACTACCAATGGGGTAACGTGTTCAGAACACGTTACTGCCAATGGAGTAACGTGTCCAAAACACGTTACTACCAATGGAGGAACGTGTCCATAACACGTTACTGCTAATGGAGTAACGTGTCCAGAACACGTTTTTGCCAATGGAGTAACGTGTCCATAACACGTTACTGCCAATGGTAGTAACGTGTTCTGGACACGTTACCCTATTGGTAGTAACGTGTTCTGGACACGTTACCCTATTGGTAGTAACGTGTTCTGGACACGTTACCCTATTGGTAGTAACGTGTTCTGGTCACGTTTCAAAACACGTTACTTCTATTTTGCAACAACGATATATTTTGTTTTTTCTTACATGAACAAAAATTTAACTTAATACGTGAATCAATTCTTTAAAAAAAATTTAACTTAATGCATTGAATAATTCAAGCAAATATGGAAATTTTGTTTATGTAAGAAAAAATTCCTAAAGAATAATTCAAAGTAATTAAACATGGGCAAAAAATGATTAACATAAAAATTTATAAATATAATTATTTACTAAGCTAAAAAAACATAATTAACAAGTAAAAAAAATTAACATTAATAAATTTACCTCTCCGGCATTCACGTAATCATTGTTGTCATCCGACATTTTGGTTCTAAATAAAAATTATAAATTAAACATAATAAATCTTATATATTTTTAGGTGAACTTCTTTGTAATTTTTTTTTATGCAAGAGGTGAAATAATGAAGGTTGAAGTAGTTTTTTTTATAATGAATGGTGTTACTATGAGTGAGGTTTTTTTTTTTTTTTTTTTTTTTTTTTAAGAAAATAAAAAAAACCAACCACACCATTTTGACAAGTGGAAGAAGGGGGAGAAGTGGTCCACCATACATGTGAAACATGAGGCATGCTATTTTTTTTTTTTTTATAAATTATAAATAGGATATTTAAAAGGTAAGATTTTTTAAAAATTAAAGGGAAAATAAATTAAAGGGATAGGTTTAGCAGTAGGTGAGGGTGAAGGGAGGGGATGAGAGTTAGTTTGGGTAATATAAATATAAGTAAGGATATTTTAAAAAGTTAAGGTTAAAATACGAGCGGTATTAAGTAAATTCGGACGATATTTAGCAAATGAGATTAAAAAAACTAATATTAAACTGAACCTACAATCGAGCCGCAAATATTTTACACTGATTCGACCGGACCCGTTATTAGGAATAAAATTAATTCCAAAACCAGTATCGTGAAAGCAACTATGGAGGAAGAAGAAAGAATGGTCAAAGTAGATACAGAAAACGAAGAAGAAGAAGAATTGAAACAACAAGAGTTATGGAGTTGGGGTGCAGGAACAGATGGACAGCTTGGAACCGGTAATTTGGAAGATGAACACACTCCTCAACTCCTCATTAACTTGTCCAATTCCATCTCTTCTTTTGGCCAAATTTCTCTCCTTTCTTGCGGCGGTGCTCATGTTCTTGCCCTCACTTCTGGTAAATTAACAAAAAAAAACCAATCGTTTTTTAATTTCTTTTGTCAAATTCGTAGGGTTTTTTTTTTTTTTTCTTCAATTTCTGGGTAGAATTTGTTTTAGATTTTCTTATAATCTTGTTCGTAGGTGGGAAAGTTCTTAGTTGGGGAAGAGGAGCTTCTGGGCAATTAGGGCATGGTGAAGTTGTGCCTAATTGTTTGTATCCTAAGCTTGTGGATTCATTGACAAACTTCAATATTTCCCATGTTTCTGCTGGTTGGAATCATTCTGGGTTTGTTTCAGGTTTTAATTTGCTACTTTTCTTCTTCAAATTTCATAACTTTTCGCCTATTCGATTCAATTTGAGTTTGTTTATGATCAAGAAATCCTTGAGCTCATAGAATTGACTTAATTATTGTATGAGAATTTTTTAGCTTGTTGCAATCTAAATTCATGTTACTTGATTGAGCTGATCAGAGATGCTTGCACTAGTTGTTGATTTGAAGATTTTGTTTCCATTTTTCGTTATATATGGAATTCATCATGATATCTTGGAGCTCGTTTAAATTTTTTAATCATCGTTTGTCGTGTAACTTGCAATTGCAATGGAAAATTTCTTGGTTGAGCAAACCAGGTAGAGATGTCAACGAGCCGAGCCGAGTAGTAACTTGTTCGAGCTAGGCTTGATTAATATTTATCGAGCTCGAGCCGAGATCGAGCATAACCGAGCTTTTAAAAATATTGTTCGAGCTTGGCTCGTTTAATTTTTTCATGTTCGAGCTCGGCTCGAGCCTGCTCGTTTACGTATTCGAGCTCGAGCTCGAGCTAAGATAACTCATTAATAAACGAGGTTTGTATATGTTTAAACGAGCTTTGTACATATTGTTATATTAATTTCTAATTTTAACCTTTTCCCAAGCATAAGTAATACAAGAAATAAAAATTACAGCCCAAAATTTAATTTGGTTAAGACTTAAGAAAATGAAAGTAAAAGTAGGTTAATGGACTAATAGTTAATTATGGATATTGGATAGCATAATTTCACAAGAGATAAACTATAGTCCAAAATTTAGCTCATATAAAAATGGAAAAACATATATATCTGAAATATAAATGATGCATACTATAAATAAATATATTTTAAAATTTGAATTATATAAACGAGTTTTTAACGAGCTTTTAACGAGTATTAAACGATTACGAACGAGCTTTTAACGAACTTGAACGAGCTGTTCACGAGCCTTAACGAGCCGAGTACTACCTTGTTCGAGTAAAGCTCGTTTATTAATCGAGCTTGAAAATTTTGCTTGGGCTCGTTTATTTATATTCGAACGAGCTTTGACCGAGCTTGTTCACGAGCTGTTCACGAGTGTATCGGCTTGTTGACGTCCCTAAAACCAGGGTTGGTTGTGCTATCAGTTAATTTGTCAATAAACGTAGCTGTTATCAATAAATTACTACTCCATCCGTATCACTTTGTTTGTTTGTTACGCTTTGACTATTTTTCTCTCGCAAAAAAATTTATATGTAACAAACAAAGTGAGATGGAGGGAGCAGTTGTTTGTACACTACTTATTATACTAACATGTGCCTCGCATACAAAAGGCTAGCTCACCTTCGCCTTGCGCCTAGGCTCTAGAGACCATTTGCGCCTTGGTGCGCATTGCCCCTTTTTATTGATTGAGCAATTGAATGGGGTAATTAAGGTAAAATGAACAATAGTTTCAATTTAAAAAATGCAAGATTGTAATTTCCCATCTCTTTGAAGGAGTATCAGGGTTCAATTTTGGCACTCTGATATGTCAAATGGAATTTTTATAAGTTTTGTTGTTTTCTATCCCTGTTATACATGTTGTTGCACTTGCTTTCTAGTTTAAAATGGGTATGGAACTTTCCCGACTCATATGAATTTGAAATGGAATGCTTTAGAGATAGCCTTGATGTGCAGTCAGGTGGAACTTTTTGCCCTTTTCATACCAAATGTATGAGTTTTTGTGAGGTGATAAATGCCGGATTTCAACTCAATTGTACTGTGTTGTGTTGTTCTTTTGGCACCAAAAACTAACTTCTTCAGATTCTGGATGCCTCTTCACTTGTGGGGATGGCTCTTTTGGTCAGTTGGGCCATGGCGATTATCAGTCCCACAGCTCTCCAATGGAAGTTCCATTTTTCAACACTAAACATGTCGAGCAGGTAGCTTGTGGCATGCGACATACCTTGGTACTATTAAAAGGTAACATTGAAATGTCTCAGACATTGATCTCGTTCAGTTCAAAATTGTAATAAACATTCAAACAATTCTCCAATACTTCCCACTTGGCAGTTAGTCAGTTACCAGTTAGCAGCTTTCCTTTAGGTGTGTAATTTTATCTATCTGATGTAGGCAAATTGGGAAACAAGGTATATGGATTTGGATCTGGAAAGCGTGGCCAGTTGGGTGTTTCCGAAGATAAAATAAAATCATTGAGTCTTCCCGAGGCTTGTTCTGGGATTGAAGGTGCCGAGGTGGTCTCCATTTATGCGAATGGAGATCAAAGTGCTGCATTGTCAGGTGATTTTTTTTTTTAATTAATTATATGTGGACTGCTGGACTGTATGTTATGGTTGTTTCTCTATATATGTTATGAAAAGATTGTACAACATTTTGATGACTAAAACACCTCATATGCTCTGTTTCAATCATAAGCTGACGGCCGTCTTTACACTTGGGGAAGGGGTTTTAGAAGCAATTCAAATGTTATCCCACAGCCGGTGCCGTCAACTTTGTACTTCAAGCAAGCTGCTCTTGGTTGGAATCATGCCTTGATATTAACAAGTAAAACATGAAACACGAATTTTTACTTAATCTAATACTTGCCTTTTGCATGGTTAGAAATTAAACAAACAAGCATGACTTCTAACTGGTTATTTTAATTATCAGGGGAAGAGGAAGTATTCATGCTTGGAGGCAGTAACCACGGAGTGCTCAGTGAGCCTCAAAAGATGAATCCGCTTTATAATCTATCTGGTAATATAATTGAATATAGTCTCCGTTTAGTACTATGGCATAAAACATTTTCCAGTAAAACTATTTCTCTTTTTCAATTTTAGTCATGTAGTGTAAAATCATTTTTCCTAGGAATAAAAGATGAAAAGCCATTTTTCCCTTCAAAATGAAGGGAAAACTATTTTCCTTCCTTTTCCTTACCCTTGCCTCTTTATTTTCTCTTTAATTCTTCTTGTTTTCCATCAATTTTCTTTTCTTATATGGTAGTAAACAATGAAAACTTGTTTTGCAATTGTGTTTTCCATTGTAAATTGTTTTTTTGTGAAAATCATTTTACATTAAAATGTTTTACACCCAAGTAAACGAAGCCATAAACTAAAATTTCAATCATCTTTCAAATTCAATTGTATTAAGCTATTCACCAACGACCTCATATAATCATATGCATCGTTTTGATTTTTTACTACCTATCTAATGTGGTTTGGACTGTTTAAGTTTTAGGTTTTGCATTAGTTTTCAGCATCCTTTTTTTTTTAATCTTTGTCCCATTTTAGCCATGTGTTATAAACTGTTATTAAAATTTCAATATTTCTCTCAGGTAAACCTAATTTCTCAAAAGTAATTGGCCTTGATGGGAAGAAGGTTGTGCAAATTGCAGCTGGAGCTGAGCACTCTGCATTAGTAACAGGTAGTGGATTTTCTTGTCTTTAAAGCTAACACAATTTATATACTACCTCTTTTTTTTTTTTTTTTTTTTTAAATGCAACGATAAAACATTTTTCTCTTTACTTTATATCAAATCCTTGGATAAAAAAAAGAAAACGGAGGTAGTACAATTAACCTAAATTGAGACTGTATTTTGTGTTGCTACCACAGAAAATGGACAAATATGGATGTGGGGTTGGGGTGAACATGGTCAGCTAGGTTTGGGGAGTACTAGTGATCACATTGCCCCCCAGTTGGTTCTGCCTCAAGATAATATTAGTGTGATCTCAAAGGTCTACTGTGGAAGTGGGTTCACTTTCGCCCTAAAAACGATGTTGAAGAAGTAAAAACGTCTAAACGATTGATGAACGTCAAGCACTTTACGAGTGCCCCGTAGCTTTTTTTTTTTTTATAGACGATATGCGTGCACGACATTTTGAGCTTCTGCTACTCGATAGTAAAATAAACCAAAAATATCTAAGTTTTCATCCATTTTGCGATTAAAAAAAATTGATGTACTTACAAATACTAACTAGATTAAGTCTTTTTATAGTCATTAGATTATAGAGATCTTCTTAATTTGCTAATTTTCTTGAACTTTTCTGTAATATAGCATTCAGACTGCTTGACCTGATCATTGCTACTCTTGTATTGTGTGGAGTTGTGGATCATTTGTTATAGTTGTGCTGTTCACATTAAAAAAAAAAGATATTAGTTCTAGTAAGTTTAATAAGATTTGATAAAGCCTAATAAAATGTGATAAAGTTCAATTGTTTCTTAAAATTAAAACTAATTAAGTCCAATAAGTTTAATAAGACCCCTTCTTTTTACTAAATTAATTTAAATTAAATTAATCTAAATTCTAAAGTCAACAAGAAATGAGTTGAAGAGTAGAAATGAATTGAATTTATCTGAACTGAATTGAAATTTTAAAAATTAAGACTAAAATAATAAAGCCTAAGTTTTAACAAGTTCAATTAAGAAAAAATTCAGCTCTAATTAAAAAGAAGAGAAAGCGCCCTAAGAGAACATTTTGAATAATAATAATCAGAAAATAATGGCAGATGCATCAGCCCATCTGACATGGGGTAAAGCAGGAAATTTTAAAAACATGGATTAAAAGAAAAATGGGGATAGGGCAGACAGAATAATACAGAAAAATTGTAGTATATATACACGCCCTTGATTTTTTTATTTTATTTTATTTTATTTTTTAAAATAAGTTAACCTTTATCAATATTCTCAAATTAAGTTGATTAACTCACACTGACTCAATCTAATATCCATATCCGCTCAAATAAGGTTTTTATTTTTTTTTATGTTAACCGGTGGACTAAGTTAACACTTATAATGTAAAATGAAAGTTGTGTACTAATATGTCGTTGTTTACATGGTTGTTCATTGAAAATGTTAATTTGATCAACCAGTAAACAATGAAAAAACTTAATTTGAGTAGATATGAATATCAGGTTGACTTATTTTTAGTTAATCAAAATGTTGACTTGATTTGAGAACACCGGATAAAAGTTCACTTATTTGTAACAAGTTTTCCTTAAAAAAACCCCTATTTCCTATAGGAAGGCAGCACTTGGTCTTGTTAGTATTTGCATCAGCTCTAGATAAATGAGCATCCAAATTGGAACTGCCTTAAAGACACTATTTTACTACAACCTCCTTTTTTATGCTGTTTTTTTATCAAAGAAATCCTAGTTCTTCAGAATCCAATCCATCTTCAACTTCAAGTGATAGTAAGAAGATTATTCTTGAACCCATTGTTGTTCACCATGGGACGCAGGGGATCAACCATCCAAATGCCATCAACAATAAACTTAATCTGTGTGATGTACAGAAGATAGAGAAGGAGAGTAAATCAATTATGCTATAATTGTGGTTCTTTTGTTTGGGGGAGATGGGGAGGAGCCAGAAGCATACGAAAATGTTACCAACCTCATACTTGCCGGGATACAGCTTCAAAGTCAAAGAAAAAACGCCAGTACTTGACTGTGTCATCTTCCTCTGATACAAATTACAACATAAAATCATTCATAATAGAAGAGCATGCAATTTAGGTTACATAAAGCTAACAAGCACCACAGTGCTGCTACTTCAGGTTTATCATTCCCTAAAGTGGCAGAGATTCTTTATGAAGCAAATGGGTGACTATGATACAATCCAAATTCAGAAGCAATTTTTTCATAAAATTCATAATGATTAACCAAGACTATATGTCTAGATTATAAACTAGGAATATTACTTCATGTCTTTGATTACCCAAGAATAATTGTCTTCTCAGTTTCCAGTACCAATAAGTCAGTCACAATATACTGAAGAACCACTAATTAATACTAAGCACAGTTGATTTAACGCCGTCAATTGTACATTCATGATGTTTTAAAGACAAATAGGATCTCGTAAGACGGTTGTTGGAATAAATAGCACCATTTTCTTCAAGAGAGGCACAGCTCAAAAGAAATCATTTTTTAGGATTGACTACCCAATAAAGAGTACATAGATGATAGATATAAAGGCCAAACCTGAGTAGCCCATCCATCAAAGGAGCCTGCCAGCAGCACCTCTGATCCATTATTAGGCCAAACTATGCAAGCAGTACGAAGGAGTTGGAGAGCTCTACGAGCATCATTGATCCTTTTTTGCTTCTCATCCAATATATTCTGAGCATCTCTGCAGTTCCACATATTATAGCAATATTAGATTTGATTATTAACTATGTAACACCACTACAATTTACCACCATCATTGTACCCAATTTGTCGCAGTATCAAGGAAGACACCATTGTCACCTAATTTTCAGATTTTCTGTTTTCAGTCTCGGTCCCCAAATTGTATTCAACCCTGTCGCTAACTCGGTGCATCCTAGATTATTAAGTTTGTAAGACAAAAGGGGGTAAGAAAAAAGGCCGCAGACACCTTGATGAAGTTGATTTAGACAGTCATTATAACAATAATAAGACGGTGACTCATAATAGCTAAATGAATCAAATATTAAAGGGCATGATCACATCTTATTTCTCGCTGGCAGCGTAGCACTTTGCTATGAATCAACATTTTTTTAACGGGTTCCTTATCCGGTTTCCGAAATTCATTTTGGATCCGACTAATCCAAATGCGAGCCGGGACAGGCCCCAATTGGGGAAAGCTCTCCCAACACACACTGCTGCGTTCCTAGTGCTCGAACTTGAGACCTCTGGTTAAGCTAGAACAACTCCCTTAACAAACTCGAGAGATAGTGAGATACTAGGGAAAATAAGAGCTGAAGAAAATGATGATTATGGGCTAATTAAATAAAAATTACAGAAATATTTACAAGATAATTTCACTTTCGAAAGGTAGATGCTCCCCCTATCAAGCTTTCAAGAGCCTTTATTCTCTTCCAAAGAAAAAACTAAACTCTCATCAACCTGACCCCTTGCAATGAACCAAGTAATTAAACTAGTTTTTAGGATTTTAATTATTTTCAGAATTTTATTACTTTTGTTTACTTTTGTTTTGTCCTTTAACTAGTGGTTGATCTTATTTCAGCCTTTTTGATCTTGTAATTGAATAGGGACAAATAGCAATTAAGAGGGAAGTAGTATAAGTAGTAGGAAGGGAAGGAGAGTAGAATTATCAGAAAATTATTTTGCAAGGAAAGCTTGGGCTTTTTGAGAGATTTGTGACCTAAAGTCACTCTATTGGAGACTTGCAACCTCAAGTTGCTAACCTATCTTTGTATTCAATCTCTGATTTTCCAGTTTAACCCTCCTTTATCATCCAAATATCAACATCTGCTACTGCAATTAATCTCTATTTAGCTGCTGTTTTCCAGATTATTTAGTCAGTAAAGTTCAGTGCTTTACACCCCTTTCATCTCCGTAATGAGCTTTATTTATAGAACATTCTCTTCTAACAACTCACTAGCTTCTTCCCCAAGCTACTACTAACAAACTTTATTATGCATAACGAATATTAGTTCCTAGCACACTTAAGAAAGATGTTTTCTTAATCATCAATTTGAGCTAACACTACTTCTATCTGACTGAGGAGGTCTACAGAAACAAGGTAGTTCCTACAGAGTAAATCTTATGACCATGGTATCCATACTCACACAGATCTGCACCAGCCACCTCAAAAGGGCAAAGGGTAAAAAACAGATGGAAGACAAAGCTCACATGATTGCTAGTGACATTTTCCCTTTTAGTACTGCCAGCTTTGCTCGTAGTGTCCTCAACTTGTCCTGGGCGTTCATCATTTCATTTTCCTGGAATTCTGAAACATCAGAAAGTTGCCTCAAGTCTTCCGATAGGTGCTCCTTTTCCTGCCATTAATTTTAATAGGGCAATTTGATAAGTAAACTTACAATGTTTCTCAACAAGCCTTAATAGTGTTGCTCCAAATTTAAATATGCAAATTTTGGCACCTTGTATAAAGAATTAAGGTTCTTGACAGTCTAAAGATAGCACTTGTTCCAACATAAACATTCATCATCGACAAAAAAGACAAGAAATAGTGTAGCTGAAATTTGATTGGACAAAATTATAATTTCTTGAACTTCTGAAAGTAAGTTAGCTAACTGACCAATACATGTCAGGTCGGAAACTTGGCAAATGAGAAAAAATTGGACATCTTTCATTCTTGGCAGTCAACAATCAATATAGCCCCATCGTCCATACTCCATACTCATCTCCCCCTAATGGTGTACAGATTACCTTAGCTAAAATTAGAACAGGTTTGAATTGTACTTTGTTTGTACTGTTTGACATTGAAGATTATTGGTTTACATTTGACAATAAGAAAAATTAACAGGTCAAAAAAGGAGGTGTTGAACAAGGGAATAAAACCTAGTTTTAAAAATGTACTCCGTAATTCTAAGTTCTGCCTTAAAGTACATTGCAAATGAAGATTCCATCTTTGGAAAGTAATTCTAAAATCTTTAGATTGAAACTTGGGAGATGGGGGGGTCATCCTATTATCTGAACTTGGATTATTAGCTCAATTCCATCACAAAGCTCTACCTAACTAAAGTTATGATTATAATCAAGAACTTGCCAAATGTAGCAATCTTTTCCTAATTGCCCTTTTAGTCTCATAAAGCTGGCAAAGGCTAATACTTGCCTGCCTTTTTCGTTTTTTTTCCTTCCTGTAATGATTTCCACCGGACCAATACAAAGATAAACATCAACATGGATCCAGCTAGATGTTGTTTCAGGACTGTGCACATGTGGGCAGTGGGCAGTCTTAACCCTAAACTCTAATAATTGTAACTCAACGCTACCAAAGAGGTTTTGTAGAAAAAGTACACCAGGTAAATATACACAATCTACCTGATTATCACTAATATAAACCCCGCAAACTAATAAATTAAGATTACCTAGACTTAACATAGATAAGGGACATATATCTAATTAATGCTCACAATCTTCTGTTGAAGATTTTTCTTGAAGAGCCAAACAACCAAAGCCCCTGCATGTGTGCTTTATCTTAAACTTTCCATATATGCAATTCTCAACACTTTCACGGAACATGTAAAACAAAGTTAAAGTGATTAGTTTCTTTACCTTTCCAGATAAGCCACTGCTGTCTGACCTTACTGAGAGAAGTGCTGATGTAAGTTCCACTTCAAGATGGTGAAGACGAGTTTTTAGGTTGCCTTGAGAAATTTCACTATAATAAGTATTTAAATCTTTTGCATTGTCATCAGGTTCCCTAACTTCAGTAGTAACTGCAACTATTTTACCCCTTGATTTATCCACTGTCCCTTGGTTGATGTTTTCGGCAAAATCAATTTCACCAGCTGAACTTAATTTGAAAGAAGATGATTTTTGAGAACTAAGAGATCAAATAACACAATTCTAATAGCTTCCCTGCTAGGCAAAGGATCACAGTACCTTCAAATTCTGCGTCTGAAAAGCCAGCCCTCTGATTACTCCAAGTTCTCCAAGCGTCCGGCTTCACGGAACTACTAAATCCATTAGAATATAATTTGTTCAACCCACTACCACTGATCAGAGGTTTATCATGGTTCAATGACGATGTCTCACTTCTCCGAAGATGGCAACTGTCTTTTACAATGTAAGAACTACATGTCACAGAGCAGAATAACATCTTTCTAAAGCCGACAAGATGTAATTTTGCAATACAATCATTCAAATTTCTCCCAAACAAAATCTAACAGGATAATTGGACCTCAAGATAGACAATCACTAAATCCTGCAAAGGAGAAAATTGTACTCCACCTCCACCCGATGAAAAACCAGTTTACCCCTCCTAATGTAAATTGAACGGGTATATCTAAATAGAATACTGAATTCAAAAGAAACATAAATTCCTTGGATCAGGAAATGAAGAAATCAAAAGCAAGACACAAAGGCAGGGATGCTATATACATGATAGTACAATATTACGAAAAAAAATTGAGATTAGAAACAAATTCAACCTACCCACATCCTTATTGATTCCATTGTTTTGATTATTGCCACTAAATTCTCCATTGATGTAATCCTTAGTAGTTCTCCCCATCTTGAAACTAAAATTCAGGTTTCTCTGCCTCTCCAAACGATGCAATATTCCCTCAATACCACCCTTATCTTCTGGAGCTGATTCTCTGCATAAAAAGTTATACATTAGCTCTTTTTAAAAGCTTCATTTGGCTGATGTCTTCACATATAAAAAGGAGTGAAGAATGAACCCTCTAGCAGGGATTTTGACAGTTAACACACATCCTAAGAACTAAATTCCCAAAGAACAACTCATTATCACCAAAAACAAAGCTTCAATTGTAAATTGTAAAGTTATTAGAACAATAAAAATAAAATATAAAAGACTGAAAAAGAAAAGAGCTTAAAAAGTGTAAAGCAGGAAGAAAGTCCCCTCACAGTGATCGTCCAGAAGATGAAGCGTCCAGTGAAGAATTACCCAAAAAGGAAGTACCTTCAAAATGCCTTTCTTCATTATGGTCTGACCCACTTGTTACCTCACCTGCAAAACCATTTTGACCCTTCTTTTCACAACAAAAATCCAAATCATTATTTAACCCAGCTTCATCAACATCTCTTTCATCCTCATCTCCCCATCCTGCAATCATCCACCCACCTCTCATCATGATTGCCTCAAGCAAATCAAACCTTCCAGCATCAATCAGCTCATTCTTGCTAGGAAACCTTTTTGGGTTCTTGGATTTTTTCATGAACCCTAATAATTCAAGCTCCAGAGCTGGGTCACTTTCTCCTTCCCAATTCTTGCACTTCCTCACAAACCTACAAAAGTCAGAAATTTTAACCAAAAACTGATTCTGCTTCTTCTGCTTCAGTTGTTTCCGCTTTGAGCGCAAAGGGTGCTCCAAATTTGGCGGGTTTATGACAGAAACAACAGGGAAACAGACGGGTGAGTTCATAAACGATATTGGTTGACAAGAAACCAAGAAATTGGCAGAAGGAACTGCAATGAATGAGACCATCGTTCAGGCATTTCGTCGAACACCTGACGTGCAATATGCTTATCCAAACATGATAGATATAAACCCAGACAATAATCAACAAGAATAGCACCACCAAAAAAAAAAATCAAGAAAAACAATAACCAAAGTTTTGCGGCCAAAAAACAACGATTGGAATTGGCTGAATTATGTTTCTCTATGTGTACAATTTGTATAGATATGATTGTCAGAGAAAAGACTATTTACATTCAGTTGTGTGCTTGAATTCTTATTTGTCAGAAATTTGAAGTATCAGAAGAAATGTTAACCAGTACTAGTTGAGAATTTGAGATTCTTCAGAAAGTGGTGGTTAACTGGTTATACAGCTTGTTTTCCTTGAATTTACCAGATATAGAATAATCTTTGCACAAAAAAATATTTCCTATACAAATTATTTGCAAACAGTTTCTATTTTATAAACTTTAAAATTATTTGCATCAGTTTTAATTTTTTATGTTTCTTTTTATCTCTCACATCATCATATATCACACATTCTCACACTCCAAATTGTTGCAAAGAATTTGGATAGGAGAAAAAAAAATTACTCTATTTTCTTGTATAAAAAAAAAACTGAGTAAAACTTTGTTTGGTTCTTATAGAAAGTAAATTGCAAAAACTCTTCCATGTTTTGTTAGAATTTTACATCGTTTTCACATTTCTCTCCAACCAAACACAACTTTAATGTTGAAGTATTTCCTAGCAATTTGCATTTTCCAATGAAATATCATTCAATCAAACAATGTCTTTTTTATAATAAAAATCAGATAATAAATAATTGAAAAAATTGGCCTTATTAGCACAACTTATGGATTAAGTGCACAAAACAACACCTCTTAAAGCGAATGCGCAGAACGTAACATCAGAGCAGTACATTATCCAACCTTAAACCATTCGAGCATAATAGCATCACTCATTAATTTAAATTTCTTTAGCCATAAATCTGGATTTATTTGATAGAAATTCCACAAAGCCATATTTCCACAATTTTAGATGGGTAACCAATCTAAATACATACTCTAATAAATTAAAGAAGATTATACATTTTTCTTCTTGGAATATAACTAGTAATTTTCGTATACAATGTAAGGTCAGGGCGGATCCAATATTTTCATTCCAAGGGAATAGAAATTAAACCTCTAACAATTCGACAAAACTAAAAGAAAACTCGAATACGTATCGTTTTATAGTTAAAGTATTACAATCCTTGCAAATTAATTACTAGTCACACAATCCCTAAAATATGAAAAAAAATACATAGAATTAAAATTACAATGACATCATTGATATCATTCTAGCTGAGTCTTCACATTTCGAAAATGATCAATAATATTTTCAGTGATCATTAACTTGTAAGAACACGTTTTTCCCAATGAAAGTGACCAACATAATACTCATTAACTCATATAAGTTGTATAGTTCATCCCATTTTGTAAGTTACATGTTACATGTTACATGTTACATGTTACAGATAGTATAGCGGAAAACACACATTTGATATCTAAAATCTCAAATTAGAACTTAATAATTTTTTTACATAGATATTTCAGCAAGATGTTGAGAGTAGGACCACCACTTATCTCCAAAAAAATTTCCTTTCTTTCCTATATTCCCTTTCTACACCTAGAATACATTTGGTTCATCTTATTTAATGACTTTAAAACTTATTTCAGATAAGATCATAACAAATAGGTGCAGATCAAAACAGATAAGAACAATCAGTTTGAACAAGGTCTTATTATTTATTTATTAACTTTTTTTATCGTGAAATATCAATTAATAATTATGTAATAAAAAAATTATGAAAATTGCATATTAGATTAACAAATTAATGCCAATGAAAAAAGGGTCTCATTTCATATATTGTTTTTTTTATGAATTAATGTACGATCTCTAATTAATAAGGTCAATGTTTAATTAAATCAAACAATAAGTTCAAAAAAAAAAAGGAAAAAATATTTAAGTTCTAATCAAATTAGTAACACTGGAAAAAATTCGTCCATTAATGACACGTGCACATTAATCACGAGCCTAAATCATGTCGTAAATGTAGATGTTTTATGATAGTTTTTGGGTCCGTCGCTAAAATTCACTTAATATCAAATCCAAACTCTGATAAAATTGACTCATTTACGACATGATCGCAACGGGAAAAAATAATTTATGACCCCTTTTTTATGACGGGGTCACATTTTCACTACAAGAATTCCCGTTGTAAATAACATCTTTTCTAGTACTGCAAAAATAAGTTCATTTCACCAAAAATCCCTCCCTTAAAGAAAACATAGCTTAATTAGGTTTGTAGTCAAACTTCAGTCTAGCCATAGTTTTACGATCTCCCCTTATTCTACGTTGGCTCTGCCAGTGTGAATGAAATCTTTGTGATCATAATTTAATTTTGTAGCTAGCTGAATAGAGATGAATTGAACTGAACTTAATTTAATCTGAAGTAAACAAGCCCTTAATTAATTACGTAGTATAAGGGTTTAGCGCGGTTTTCAAAACCAAAAACAAAAAATATTGCAATCAAACCAAAAACATCTATAAATATGTTAAGTGTCTTTTAGCCTTTTAAACTAGTGTCTTTGATTGTCATTTATTTCACCAACGTTTAGTACGAAATTTAAGTATTCAAGATGGTAAAATACCAATCTTTATTGTATAAGACTAATATTAATGGCTTGGCATGTTCTCTTGGACTTTATTTTTGAAGTTTCAGTTCAGTTCAGTTCAGCTCATCAGTAGGTGAGTCTAGAATTTAGTTTAATTCATTTCAATTTAGTTCAACGCAGTTCATTTCTGTAGAACAAGGCCTAAGACATCACTTTTGACTATGCAGAATTAGGTATCATCAGTCAAAGATTTCCTTACAAAGAAACAAAGTACTAAAGTTACGTGTTTTATAGTTTTGTACGAGCAATAATTTTTCTCTGTATTGATAGATACATTGAAAACGAGGGGATGAGAATCGATTCCTGGTTGAGATCAAGCAGGAAAGATGTGTACAGTTCCATTTTACTACACGCATCTCCTCTAATTTTTGTGGATTGAAAGTGCGTCAAAGTTAAAAGATAAGTCATGAAAGTGTGTGCACTACAAAATAACATCTCAATCAAGTTACTTATACAGCTATATATACTTGTGCATGTAGCATGTGGTCCTATATATATATATATATATATAGAAAGAGAAGGTGGCAAATCATGTTTTCATCCGGTATTACATTATTTCCTAAAGTGTTCACGAATCGTAATCCGAAAAAAGCGAGCTATGATTGGTTTTGGGCTATTTTTGTCTCATTTTAGATGAACAACAAATTATAAAAGCAAACTAAAAGACGAACTATGTAACACTATTTTCATCGTCCAATGGTTGTGGAATTGCAGTAGTCAAAATTGACCGCCACAATGGAGTAGTAGTGGTACATATATACTAAGATTTATAGAATTATTGGCACAACTGCACTAGACCATTCTATGCATGCGTATTTGTGTCGTATATTCAATAGTCACGACAAAGGCCACACAATGTCTTGTTTGTTGTCAAGATTCAGAAATCAGAATAATCTTATCCTTAGTCTCTCAATTCAATTAAGTGTGTTCGTTGGCTATATTAAGTCGGTAACTTGGAATAAACCTTAATGAGCACAACTCAAGATGTAATAGCATCAATATTACCGATAAAACAAAATTAGAAAAATACACGAACACCATGAGTAATACTATTTCAATTTGTCCAGAGTCAGGGATAGAAACGAGTCAATTTCAAATTGGGTGATGTCGCCAGTGGTGACCTCAAAATTTTTATAATAATGGGTCACCATTACCTGTAACAAATTAATAAATACGAATTCTGAAAATTCGGCTTAAATTGATTTGTTTTATGCTACAAAAAAGGGAAAATATATAATATCACAAATATTCATGGAACCTGTATTTGTTTGTCGTTATTTAATTTTTGAAGAGAATTAGAGGATTTGGGGTAAAAGTAACATCATCATAGGAATGAATTTTGATTTTCCTTTCAAATTTATCCATAAAATTATTTCTATTACCTTCGTTTATGATCGGATACCAAATCCGCTGTGAGGAGGGCCATGATATTAGACTAGTTCATTGTGAAGTTGTATAACACAAGCAATTACTCTATCAAAGCATAGAATTTATGAGGAATCAACATCAGTTAGGTTGGAAATAATTGTATGTCCCCCGGAAAAAAACTCATACTCAATCATCCATTTCTAAGCCACTCTTGAATAATTATGGAGGCTTCTATTCGTGTTATGGTGAATAAATTGGCCGGTTATTTTATTTGCGTGTTTTCAGAATTTCAGTATGTTACTAATTAATCTTAATTTGCCGGCCATATTAAAAGCAATATTAAAAAATATTATCATGAATGAAAAGTAGGAAAATGATTTTATTTGGCGATCATTCAATTGATTTGAGCACCTTAAACTGTGAATAAAATATAAAAAATTAGACTCTGACAATAGGAGTGCCAAAATCGTTTCCGTAAGAGTACCCGTTTGATAAACTTCATTGGCCTAGTTTATATTCTAGCTAGGAGCAATGTTCTAAATTTTATACAATATGTTCTAGATTTTATATGATATATGTTCTAAATTTTATATGATTAATCACAATGATAAGCCTAGGCTGAAGTAGAGTCGGACCATACACAAGCTTAGTGGGATTTTATTATAAAACCAATTAAATTAGTTATATAAGAAGTAGCCTACCAAGCTTATAATAAATTTCAATAGGCCTAGTCACGTGCTTAGACCGGAGAAAGCCACATTTTTAAACAACAAGCCCCTACTTGGGGCGATAACTCTGTTCATTTGCTCTAACACCATGATAAACTTCCTTGGCCTAGTCGCGAGCTTAGGTCGAAGAAGAGTCTGGCCATACACAAGCCTGGTGGGCTCTATTATTATAAAATCAATTGGTAATAATATAAGCATATATATTAGTTATCATCTCTTTAATTTTTCAATAAAGGACACATGTGAGCTTTGTACCCCTGTAAAGACCACATGTGAATATTAAAAGAGTTTGGAATTAAGGAGAGTGTTGTGGTGATAAAATCCCACATTGAAGAAATAATAAAGTTGTCTCTATTTTATAAGGCTAAGGGGCTATCTACTCCCCTCATTGTCATATGATTTTGAGGTGGAACCTCATAGGTCTTGTAAAATGGACTTGCATTCCCTCGTAACGGGCATGGCCCAAGCCCGTTTGGCATGGTGTCAGAGCCTACGCTGGGTTTGGATTGATCTGGGCAAGATTATGTACAATCCACATGTGAAAGAGAGCGTGGGCCCCTGAAAAGCCCACATCGACCACATATGAGTGTAAAAAAGAGTTATGTACACTTCACATGTGAGGGGGAGTGTTGAGCCCCTCTAAAGTCTATATATGAGTGTGAAAAAAGTTTGGAATTAAGGTAGTGGGTAGGTGGAGGTTAGGGTTTGGTTTAGGATGGTGGAGGTTAGGGATAAAGTATTAGGAAAAGGGAATGGAAAAGACAGGGGAGGAGGGTTTGGAGGTAGAGGACTTTGAATAAACAGGGAGGGGAAATGAAAGAAAAAATGCCTAACAAACAACATCTATGGGTGGTTGATTTTCTTTCCCTTTGATGAAAATTCCCAACCAAACGACCCCTTAATGTGTTTCCATTTCTATTTCTAAAAACAACCCTTTAGGGTGCGTTCTCTTCAACTTATTAGACCTGAACTTATCAGATCTGATTGGAGCTTATTGGAACTTATTAAACCTGATTGAAACTTAATGGAACATATTAAATATGATTGAATAATAAATTAATAATAATTATAATAATAGTAGTAATGATGATGATGATAATAATAATAATAATAATTCAATTTAACTCTGATTGATTTCTCTAAAAAAATTATAAAACAAGAATGATAGAATAAAATTGTTTTATGTCGTGTAAGAGTGATTTAAGGTAATTATTAATTTAATTAATTTTATTTAATCAATAATTTTAAAAAAAAAACTAAACATAATTGGAACTTAGTATACCTGATTGGAACCTATTAGAACATATTGAAACTTATTATACTTTATTATTGGAACTTATTAGACTTGATATAACTTATCTGAACTTATTAAACTTAAAACTTTTTTTTGGGCATAAAGAGCAAAAGCATTAAATTAAACGAGTATTAAGGTTAGAATTACAGACCAGGGAAGAGTAAATTAAGTCAGGGAACAAACCCTCCAAATAAGTACTAATATAACTAGGATTAGAAAGTTCAATTAAGCTAGAACATTGTTCAAATGATAAGATTAAAGGGATGTTTCTGATCAAGGAGGACTTCTTTGTTCCTTATTTTTTTTTAAACTTATTTTTTTAAGGTGAAGAGAATGCACCATAGTTTGAATTCTCTATTTGCTACATAATTTTTGTTTTTTCTTCTTGATATATAGGCCAATCATCCGCACACCAAAAACAAAATCACAATAAACATAATCGTCGTAAAAGGTTTATTTTAATCTAAAGATTTTGGTGCAAACGTCTACTTTTAAAACATGTACTTAAACATGTTTCATTCACTACAATACAAATTGTTATCATGTTTTGTTAGGAAAGCACCAAGCTTAGCTCATTTCAATGCCAATAATATCGACTTTTTTTGGGTGCTTTTACATAGTTCTTTACTTCTTTGTGATTCTTTTAGTTTGTGGATGTCAAAAAAGAATTATCACCTAAAAACATATTCACCTTTTTATTTTTATTTTTATGATGAGAACTATATGGTGCTCCCTTGATAACCAATGGGTATTAATTACCTATCATGAAAATTAATTATAGGTATATATGCTTTGATATGTTATGTTATCATAATCTCAATTTTCAAACATCAAAGACTTTAATAGCGTGTTTAAATAAGGAGACATCGAGAGACAACGGAGTATTCTTTATCCTTCCTTGTTTATATATGATATAGAGGGAAAGAATCGAAGGGGAAAGAATCGAAAGAATTCAATTTCATTACCTCTTGCGCAAATTAAATATTTTTCGTTGATGTAGTAAAATTTTATAAGGAAAATCTTACACATCGTCATTTTTTCTTTTTCTTTCTCCCCCTCCTTTCCCCCCTTTTCTTTTTCTGGCGCAAAAGAAGGCATGGCATGCACGTACTTCTCCTTTTCCTTCACTTCTCTTTTCTTTTTCATATACTTTCCGTTTTTTGATACAATACTTACTTTTATAATTTGCGTAGACACTTTTTTCATCCAATTAAAATTTTAATTATGCAATTGTAAAAATTATAAAAATTCAATAGTAGTAAACTACACATTAATACGAATCAAATGAGATTCAACATATTTGTATCATCATTATAAGTGGATGACAAAAATATGATAAGTGAATAGTGCCAAATTAAGTCAAATGAATAGGTGGAGATGATATTTACTGCGTCAAAAATAATTAATGTTAATTACTAAAAAAACATGCATTACCAAGTTTCATACTCTGATCTCTTCTTGTCAATTTATTTGTCCCATTTGATCAAATACACTATATATATTCATATGGTGTTTTTGACTCTCAATAGTTACATATGCATATAAGAAAAAAAATGGCTATATAAAATTTCGTTTGATCCGTCTTAGTGGACACATATAATGCAATGTTTGTACTAATTTACCACGAACGCCTGCTTAAAGCCTACCAATTAATAGTCCTCTTTCATAAACTCTAGTTCAATTCTTACTCGTCATGTGTAAAAATTACATAGACTTCCACTTTATCCCAATTTTTAAGCCCGGTAGAATTCATAAAAAAAACCTGCTTAAAACAGACTTGAAAAACCAAAAATTTAACCTATGTTTTAAAAAAAAAGTAACCCTCGTAAACTTGTAAAAAAAAGTTTCCCTCTAGTAGGGCCAACCACACCATAAACAAGGGTGTGACCAGCCACACAATATTAATTTGTTTTAATAAGGTAAAGAAATCCGCCACCTCATTAGTAATAAAGTACGTAACGATCTTAAGTGTGTATAAAGTATTGCTTCATATCTCTTACGTCAAATACTTTTTAAGTTGAGAACAACGTCAATAAAGTTTTACTTAACATAAAAGAACTTGGAAGCAAGAATCATTTCATCCCTATTCCTTATTTGGAATTTTGCTTATCAATGAAATGCAAAGACAAAGACCCTGCACCCTTAATTAATGAAAAATGGCCATATATCAAATATGGGGTTCATTCAATTACTAGTATTTATTTCTGTCTTCACTCATTTAAATTTTTTATTTGATTTGGTGCAATCCTTTATTATTCCTTGGTGGCTTTTTAATTAAAAAAAAAAGCAAAAAAAGGAGGTCCAAAATTTAATCATCTATGACAAAATATATTAAATAATTGTTGAATATAAATAATACTTCCTCCGTTCCAAAAAAAAAAAAGGCAACAGACAAATTTTTGCACTATTCACGTTGTATACTTTGACCAAGTTTTGAGCTTTACACATAATAAAAAAACATAGTCAAGTGGGATATTGTTAGATTCGTCTCGTTAAATACTATATTAATATCAATTTTTTATTTTTTTTAATTATTCATAATTATAGATATTAATGATCAAAGTTTCGTCTCGACATATATGAAATGTTGACTGTTGCGTTTTTTTTTTTGGAATGGAGGGAGTAATAGAAATGTCTTTTTCATAAGTACGTTGACGTGCCCACGCATTCTTTCACGGAAAAAGCAACGATAGTAGAACTCTTTACTTAATTGGTTTCCTTTTGATTTAGCGAAACCATTAACACCCGTATCTCAACCTGTTTTACATTTTTTGGAGCTTTGGCCTTTTAAACATCACACTACTCACTACGTATTCTTTTTTTTTTTTTTTTTTTTTTTTAGGGAAAGATAAAATTTTATTAATTAAAAGTCATACGGCATCTACAATAAACACTATAAAGAAGTAAAATACAATCTAAATCAATCAAGTAAAAATCTTCTTTAAAGTAACTATGGTGATGATAAACTAGATCTGACGATGCAGTGCAGTCCCCGATTGTTCGCTGAATTATGTAGCTTTCTATGAGGGAGCCTATCTTCGTGACATAGTTTTGGGAAGAAAATTCATTACCCGACCATATAGATCGCATCCTCGATTCCAATGCCAATTGCAAAATTGTACGCTTGACAACATATGAATCTAATATTTCAACTAAAACACTAAAAATAAATTTCAATCTTCCATAAGGGAAGAGGAGAAAGAACAACACCATACTCCCACAAAAGGAGAGAAGAAACCCAAAAATTGGAAAGAAAACTCTCATAAAGAGAGAGGAAGAAGCATTATTAATGACTAAAACACAAAAAACAAAGAAAATATGGAAAAAATTGGGGCTTACCATCATCAAAGAGGGGATGATGGTAGCCTCTTGTGGCTTCCAAAGATTTTAGGGTTTTATTAGTTGTTAGATGATGAATATAACTTTACTCACTAGGTACTTACTGACATCTAAAACCTTTAGTCGCAAGTCGCAACAATATCAATTTTTTTAGTGATAATGTGAGGGATAATGAACCTTGAAATTGAACTCTTTATTGTAGGTCACCCGATTCAATTTTAGCCAACACACACATTTGTAAGGAGAATAATAAGGAATCCTTGCAAATGCGCGCGTTGAGAATCGAACCCAGACCTCGTGCCTAGAATTCTAAAGCCTTAATCACTAGGTTAAGAACTTATCCTTTGTACTTCATCCATTTTTTTTTATTATGTGCAACAAATGCACTTTAACACGCATAGAGGCAAATTTTTGAACCTAAATATCTATATATCTATATAATTATATACACATAAAAGTTATCAAACATACATATTACAAAATTAAGTCATGAGACTTATCTAATGAGACCTCACTTGCATGAACAACAAAATGACACAATGAGTGTACAAGAGCTCGGTCCCCTTACAAATTCAAAGAGGTTCCTTTCTAAAACCAATTGACAATGAAAGGACTAACTCTTACACTTATAATTTAGATTATTATCTCCTCTTTCCTAACATGGGACATTTACGTACATATGCTTAATAATAGGGATTTAACACTCATCCTTTGCAAAAAAAAAAAAAAACCACCCCTTCCATTGTGAGCGTCCATACAATTTAGAGCTAACCGGAAAAATAATAAAAAATAATCCTCCTAGAAGTCGAGGAGTTGGACATCATATTGAGGCAAATCATTTTGGGCTAGTTGCTTAATAAGAAAAGAGCCACAATTAGTTAAAAAGAAAGAGAGAAGAGAGAATATATATATAGTACAAAGACAAGTTAACAACACAACTAACTCTAGCTGTACAAGACTATGACGAATACTGTATAATTTAATAAAGTACGCTTAATGTTTCTCATGTTTCACGAGTAAAACTTCTTGAAATGTAGGCTAAAAAAAACACTTCTTGAAATGCCAGCAAAAGATATGGGTTCGAATCCCACTGCGCTTATTTTGTGAGGAATTTCTAATCTTCCCCTCACAAGGTATATAACATATATTATGGCAAATTAAGTAAAGGATAGCAAGACATTAGAGAACTGATTAGGGAAAAATGTATGCATATATATATAGATTGATAATATATGAGATTCGGGTAGTAGAACAGTGGTTCTAGTGCCAACCTCTCGTCCTCACATCCATAGGGCAACGCTAGCGCAGCTATGGATTCCTGTGATAGGAGTATCACATTGGAGCCTGATTTACCTTATCATATATGTTTGTAAAAAACATAAACTAATAAAATATATACCTTGGTAAATATATATAATGAGAGTGACAAGAAATTTATGGAAATTAAAGGAGGGGTTTTACACGAATCCAACAAAATATCAAATCTACCTGGCAATTGTGTCAAAAATAAATCCAACCCAATATCGAACTGAAAATTGAATCGGGAAAATCTAGTCATGAACAAAAAAAAAAGAACCTGAAACCCTTTTCGCTGGACCAAACCCGAAAACCTGTTTTTAAGTAGTGACTGACCATTATTTACCTGACCAAACGATTTTCTAAGTATATCCTTATACACATGCAAATAATATTAAGCCATGATCTCACTTGAACATGTTTCTCATTATTTAAAAAACAAAAATAATAGTCAAAAGCTTTAAATGCAATTAATTAGTGCATAAGTCTACTTTTTGCAATTAAAAAGAAACGAAGGAAGTATTTCGATGAAAAATTCCTAGTAAGTTAAGTTACTTACCTACATTCTGCATTTCTCAACTCCTAATTAAAACCCAAATAGTTGGCAAGTTACTAAAAACTTTGAATAATAAACAAAGAAATTCGAACCATTATTGAAGAATGATCGACTTGGGAACAATTGAAATTTGGTATTGATCGAACAATATCGACCTGATCGACTAACTGATTTCTCAGGTATAATATCAAATGATGACCATATATTTTCATAAACATAATTGAGAGAATGTGAGATTTTTTTTTTAAAGGAAAGATGTATATTGGAAAATCAAGATTTCTTACTCTCGAAAAAACATCTTGATTATCAGAAGATAGAAAAAATGAAAATATAGCATCCAGTCTAGCTAGGAATGGATCGATATTATTAATGTGTAGGGGTCCAATGCCCGAGCAGCGCAACAACATATATAATCTACATGCAATACAATGCGGTTTGCTTCTCGAAAAATGTGAGCCGAAGAGATTAATGAGTTGAAATCATGAAGGATAGTACGAATGTCGTCCATATGTAGTTGAATATTCCATGGACAACGTACGGAATTTACCATGTAGAAAATTAATGACCGTTAGATTATCTTCTTCGATAAATATAGAAGAATAATAATGGTGGCGAGCAAGAAGGAGATCACTATGGAGGGGTCTATTTTCTGCAAATAAAGGGGATGTGTTACCAAAAAAAAGAAAACAGTAACAACAATATAATCTCCATGATGATCAAGTAGCACAACACCGGCTAAAGTAAATGCATTACGAAAAGATCTATCAAAATTAAGTTTAAGTGTACCGAGTAGAAAGATATATAATATAAAGTGGATCTCTCAAATTTCAACCTGACCCGAAAACCCAATAAATCTGGCCTGTAAATAGCGGGTTTTGACAAAAAAAATAACGACCAACCCATTAAATACAACCTGC
The DNA here is from genome assembly GCA_951394345.1 of Salicornia ramosissima. Classification (NCBI taxonomy): domain Eukaryota; kingdom Viridiplantae; phylum Streptophyta; class Magnoliopsida; order Caryophyllales; family Amaranthaceae; genus Salicornia; species Salicornia ramosissima. The sequence continues at coordinate 50,795,395 of OX596240.1, read as the reverse complement.
TCTTAACCCGAAATGCTTTCAACCCAACCCGACCCGAAAATCATTAATAATGTATTAAACTTATTATATTATAGGAAATTATAGGCAAAAACTAACAATTCTGACCATTAAAACTTTGAATTTAAGATTATTTATATTGGATCACAACATCAATTATTTTCCATGAATTGTCTATTAATGAAGATATTTCTTTTAATTTGTAATTTTTAGAACGTTTAAGGTACGTTTTAGTAAATATAATGCATTAAATAAATATGAAAAATTAAAGGCCGTTACAAAACTCCTCAACCCACTGGGTCAACCCAAACACGAAAAATTTGGGTTATAAAAAAGCTAATACCAACCGAACCCGCAATTATTCTACACCAATCCAACCTGACCCTACATATTTTACAGGTCTATATAAAGTCCAAACATAATGATTGACAATTTGACATACATTAAATTGAAGGAAAATACACATTTAAATTAAATTTTTTTCCTTATGTAGAGCATCGACTGACATCGCATACCTCAATGTACTTAAGTTGGTTGTCCACATACAGTCGCCTATGTCCTTGTTATGTATGTCTATATATACATAATGTTGTTTGGTTTTAGAGAGAGATGTAACAATAATGGAGAGAGAAACTAATAACAAAGAGAAAATACATTCTTCTTCTTCTTCTTCTTCTTTATGGTTATCATGGGGTAGTTGCTTACCTTCAAAAAAGGATTCTTCAAATAATGTTAGCATTGTGAGCTCTAACCACAACAAGCCTGGTGGATGGAAGTCTATGCCTTTTATTCTAGGTTTTTTTTCTCTCTCTCACTCACTCTATTCCTTTTATATATTGATATATTTTGCTATCTTATGTAGTCAAATTATTAATTAAATTCTCATTTTGTTATTTTACTGATTATTTGATAGAACTAAAGCTTCTATGGAAGAACTAACAATAATACAACCAATTAAACAACTACTCCCTCTGTCCCTAAAAGATTGCTCCATTTACTTTTTCTCATCTCCCGAGACACATCTTTAAATGAAAATATCTTGGGATACGTATAATAAAAAATTATAACCATTACATATTAAAAAAGTACACATTGAGCCGAATCAAACGAGATCTCATTTGACTATATTTTTCCTTACATGTATAAAATTATAGAGAGTCAAAGTTACCGAATGAACAGTAGCAAAAGTCAATATGGGGCAATCTTTAAGGGACGGAGGGAGTAGCTAGTAGTCACTAGAAGAACCACCAATAGCTTTAATGCCTAAACATTTGCCTAAGAAAGTATATTGGATGATTCTACTGTGGTTTTATGACTAACGACTATCATAACGGACTGCTAGGATTATTTGATTATTTATTTATTTTTAATTCTTAAATCTAATTAAAAACCTTTTTCTAAATAATTTAATTATATTTCTTATTACAACAAAATATTTTCTGCTTTTTCCTAAAACCAGTTTTTATTTTTCAAAAATAAAATTAAAGTATTTTTAAATTTTTTTTTAATTAGATTTAAAAATTAAAAATAAATTAAAAAATCAAACAATATTAGTCATCCATTACGGTAGTCTACAGTCATAAGACCATACTAGAATTTTCAATTTTTCATCTATAATTTACTCCTAGGTATTGAACGATTGGAAATATTTGATGAATAATCAATTCAATCATATCGTTACCCGGATTATTGGTTATATAAAAAATGGATCTCCAACTTAATTGGATGAAAATCAGGCGACGGGTGTTGGATGAATATGAACGATTTATATCTCAATTTATCACCTAATTTAAAAAGACGTAGTAGATATTTATGCATATATTATTTATTAATATTAACTTTTACTAATGAATGATTTAATATATTTATATTTTGATTAAATGAAAAAAATTCAGCAATTGCTCGGGCATTAACTAGTTTCATATATATCTTCCCTTGTTATTATAAGTTTACAACACAACACTAAAAATATCAAACAGGGCTAATTTAATTGAGCTCTCCTTAAAATTAATGATTGGAGCATCTTTCAATATAGTATATCTATAGCTATTACTAATAACAAAAGCGTTGTTAATTTCCAAAAAAAAAAAAGACGCTCACCAGGATCAATTTTTACACGTGTCCAATCATTTTCTCCTATTTTTTCATTTCTCCTTAATTACAAATTTTCCAAGTTTGTCAAAATTTCATTTCAAGCTATCATCTCCGTAAATAGAATTCAAATTATTTCGATCCACATTTGGATGATTTCCGTTTCACAGTTAGTTTTATCTTTGAATACTTCACAAGTATGCCTATCTTATTAACACTCGATTTTCGATCTTTTATTGGTCGAAACTAACTTTAAAACGACTAGGAAAAATTAGTTTTAATGATTTTTTTATAAAAAAAGAATACTATTGTAGTAGACTAGTAGGTAATTATTGTAAGATTAGAATTAGCCCTTTCGCCCCTTTGTGCATAAACTTAATTTAATTTTAGCTAAATATTTTATGAGTTGGGTCCAATATAATAAGATAAAGTAACAAGGTGGTATTATTCGCAAATTACTTAAAAGATGAAACTATTAAATACAGACCATCCACCCGAAGGTGAGATTGTTAAAATCCATTACAATTAAAAAAAAAGTGGATTATTATGTTACTATCAACCAGTTAAAACAAATGGCATGCTCATAAGTTAAAGTATATGAACAATGGGGCAAAAATATTTATGCCTAATTTTTTTTTTTAATTTAATTTATTTTGTCGCATTTTAACCTATCACTCTATCACTTTTAATTTATTTTGTTGCCTTTTGCCAAAGGATGAGTTATCTCAATCCATGCAACATCCCACTTCATTCCCACTATCTTTGTGCATACTTCACTGCTAAAATCACAACTATATATGACATGCTTTTCTTAGTGTACTAACAAAAAATAAAAGGTAGATGGATCAACCTCAACCGCATGTCTACAATCAAAAATCCAAATTGTACATTACAGACTTATCTTCCATTATTGCCAAAAAATTGACTTGTTTTTTTGGAGGATCAAGCTCCGTTTGCTATGGTGTAAAACGTTTTCAGATGAGAATAATTTTTCGTGGAAAACCTTTTCCGTAGTATATTGGAAAATTTATTTTCACAAATGTTTTCCATTGTTTGGTTAAATGTAAAATGAGTTTTCATTTTAAGATATTTTTGTTGTTTGGTTGAACTGAAAATCAATTGCTTCATTTGTGACAGAAAATGTTTTCCTTCCACTTGTGATGTATGTAAAATGTTTTTCCTTTTAATTTGAGGAAAAAATGTTTCCAATAAGATGAAAAATGATTTTATACCCCAAATTATACATTTTAATATTTTACTCAAAACCAAACAATGTAAAATAAAAAAACAATTTTCCAAAAAAAAAAAAGGTTTTATATCATCCCAAACGGACTCTTAATATCTCTTGTTTTGTGAGAATAAGCTAGTGAAAATACAAAATACTACGTGTTCCTGTTCTGGAACTTCTGATGAAGAGTCAATGCTCTCTGATGTGTTGATGTTGACTCCGGGTGCTCCTCGGTAGGGTTGAGCCCTGCAAAACAGTCAAAGGTTGCTAACCTGGGGGGTGGAACTCAGGAACGCCCCTCCGATGCTTAAGCATATATCGGGAGTAAGGAGTCAGTGTGTTTTGAGTTTTGTGAATTATGAATTTCGTGTTTAATATTGCGTACCTGAAAAGTGATTTGACTGATCCTTATATAGGCATAGATTACTCGGTTAGGGTTTTGCTGAGTCAACTGTGTTGACGTGTGGGCCTGGCCCATGACATGTGGCGTCATATTATTCGTCCTAGAATATGTGATGTATCCATAACCCTGGCGGAACTGGGCCTAAGGTTCGGGTCCGCTTATCTTGGGCCGACCACCTTGGTGGCCCGGAACACTACGAGTAGTAGACAAGTGGGACACCTGTTACAACCATTATTCACTCACTTCGATCAATTCGCAAAAAGGACAAATAAGCTGCAAAAAAATAAAAAATTCAAACGTGGTTCTTGCATGTAGAAATCAATTGCCATTTATAATTAAGTAATCTAATAAAAGTAATCTAATAATTGTAAGTGTCAATATAATAAGAATATTACTAAAATACTAACGAGCATCCCTGATACGTTGGATAAACATTATTTATAATTTTTTTATAAATATGTTAATAATTTGGCTGGTGATTTCCGCATTCTAAAAATTGATTACCGCACTCCACCTTATATAGTATTAACCCGGATTAATACTATAAAGGTGTCCGGGGTGCGGAAATCAGTTCCATTTTAAAATGCATGTTAAAATCATGTATTTATCGATGTAGTTACTTTTTGCTTTAATTAATTATTTCCACGGTCATGAGCCGTTGCCATATAATAAATCTAAGGTAATAAGTAGGGGTAACATGCATGTTGACTACTTAGGATAAAATGTAGGTCAAGGAAGAAGGAGATTTTTTTTAATAAAGCATTTAAGAAGTTGAATTATTGTAGGCCAAAATTGCTCTAATTTTCAACGATCGTCTCTACCCTTAACCAGCTTCTTAATTCATTAATCATTACATACTTAAACCTATTGTTTGCTCATAATTTCCATGTCAAACAAGTCACCTGACGACCCACAAATCTTAACTATCATTTGTCTACCTATTGGGTAACTTCACCTAGCTAGCTAGCTAATTGAAAATCGGCTATTAATGTTCAAATATTCTTCACCAACCCTATATTTTAGCTTATAATATAAGTACATCAAAATATTTAAAGGTACAATATCAATTCATCTAGAGAAATTTCTTTAACAATTATCAACATGAGTTTGAAATTTGTGTTTCCTGCACAATTCGCTAACTTGTAAAATGGAAAGACTTGTTTGAATGATTAATTACATTGTCATCGATCTTGTTCGCCTTGTGTTTTGAAAAATTTGTCCTTAGGCCTTCAGACTTGGTCGGTTGCAAAAGAAATTCACGTCGACTTCCAAACATCTATCGACGTTTCTCACTTTATCAAATTTTCTAGGATTATAATAACAGAAATTAAATAGTTTGATTATTGATTCAAATTCTAAGCACACACCTATTGTATAAAAAATGATTTTGGCTTCCCCTCCCCTTCAAACTCCTTAAGTTCGATCTCTAATGGAGGTAGTTATGTACAATTTTTAGAGCTGTAAATAAGCATTGAATATAAATTGTAATTGGGTAATAATTTAAAAATGTATGTCAAAATTACACATCACTTTTTTTTTAAGGGAAAAATAAAATTTCATTAATTGATCCGAAAGCCATACAACATCTCTGCAATAAGCATTATAGAAAAGTAAAATACAATCTAAAGTAATCAAGTAAAAATCGTCTGAATAGTAACTATATATGGTGATGAGAAACTAGATCTAACTGTGAAGTGCAGTTCCCTATGATTTTCTGAATTATATGCAACATTCTACGAGGAAGTTTATCTTTTTGACATAGTATAGAGAAGCAAATTTACTATTCGAGCATGTAAATCACATCCTCAATTCGAACGCCAATCGTATAATAAATAAATGGTGGTGCAGGGAATGAGACATTTGAGAGGCTAGCAACATTTGGGGTAATAGCCAACTTCATGGTGTATTTAAGAAGGGAGTATCATATGGACCAGGTGGCTGCCGTTAACGTCATCAACATTTTTTCCGGGGTCTCTAATTTTGGTCCTTTGCTTGGTGCTTTTATTTCTGACGCTTATATTGGTCGCTTTTGGGCTATCGCTATTGGTTCTTTGGCTTCTTTTTTGGTAAGTTGACTCATTCATTGTATGTATACTCTATAATAAACTTCATTTGTACATACATTAATTTCTTCTAGCTTTGATACCTTATATTATTTTCTACTTTTATGCACTCATCCATGTGAAATTTCTTTAAACTAGCTAATAGCATTAACTTGAATGAGCTTAGGTAAGCCTAAGATTGATTGGACTACATTTATTAACCTTAATAATTTCTTGTCGGAATTTTTGTTTCTTTAGTATACAAAATTAAAGTAAGAGATCGAGAGATCATGTGCAAAAAATAAGATTAGCAAAAGTTGTGAACAAAAGTAATGATATATAGTGAAAAATACTCCATTCGTAACATAAACATTTCAACATTTATTTTTTTCCCCCACATATTTTGAGAAAGCGATTTAAGGCCGTAAACAAAGAAGAAATTAATCAAAATGGTTATAATACAAGGAAAAATGTGATTATAAGTTACTAATATCAAAATTATTTTGCTTAATTTGGTCTTTTACACTTTCAAATCACTTTCTCAAAATGCGTGAAAAAAATAATTGTTAAAATCTTTATGTTACGGATGGAGTACTTGAAATATTAATATAATTAATTTAGTCCAGACCTAACACTAAAGTTAGTGCAGAAAAGAAAAGTGGGAGTTGTGCAAAAAGCAAGAGAGTACATAAATTATTAGGAAAAAAAAAAGAGAGTCGTGCATTACTAAAGTTACTCAAAAGTAAAAGAGGGAATATGAAAAAATAGACTTATGAATCATAAATTAATAAAGGTAGAAGAATAAAATTTTATTATATTTAATAAATGTAGGAATTGTACTGATCAAATTAAAAAAAATTAACTTAAAAAATGGCAAATTAAAAAAAAAAAAAAAGGGGGAGCGAGTAATATGGATTACAAATCTAATCAATATTGCAAATTGTCACTACCAATCACCAATGAGAAGAGTGTTTTGAAAATAATTTTTAAAATACATATATAATATAAGTATGTATTTTAATCATCTTGCAACGTTTGCATGTTACGTTGTACTTCAAAATATGTAATTTATGATAATATATTATAAGCAACCAACTAGACTACATGTAGAGTTGTAAACATAAGTATAAGTAGAGCTGGGCATGGGTCAGGCCAACACGCGGGCCAACTCGGCACGACACGATTTGGGCCCGCACGGCACGACTAATGGGCTGGGCTATCTATGAACAACATTTTAAAAGTTTGGCAAGAGAACCCGGCACGAACTCGACTGGCCGTCCCGCACGTTGGCGAACTCATTTTGGTTAAAAATCCATAATATATAAAAAAAGCTGTAAGGCACGATGGCACGGCACGACACGTGGGCCGGGCCGTGCCTGGGCCTTATATTTTATAACTTGGCACGAGCCTGGCATGACACCAACTTTTCTTGGCCCGTTATAGGCACGACACATTGTGGTACGAGGTAAGCGGGCTTGGCACGTGGGCTGTTCCGGCACGGACCGTGCCCACCTTTAGTATCAAGTTTCAGCACAGTAATGTCAAAGTGTAGTGAAGTAGATAATATCAGCTCGATATTTCTGTTAGAGGAGTCGTGCGCTGAATCTAATAACCTTAGTATTAAAAAAAAAATAAAGTTGTAAACATAATCAATTAATTAATCAAACGAGAGAATTAAGAACATCAAAATTGATTAGGAAAGTATGTAATAGAAGGTTCTTTTTTTCCACGTGCTAATTAGTCAAAAAAGTTATTGAAAGGCTAAACCCTTTAGCTAGTCAACATCATCTTAATTTGATGACATCAATTATCTTCTAGACGAGCTTTGGACTTTGATAGTGAAAATTTGTTTTGTAATTAACCCACCTTGTTGATTATAATAAGTTTTCTGCTAGGTGAATCATTAAAAATATCCTCATTTTTTTTTTGGAAATTCGAAGTGGTATATCCGAATTTTTTCGAAATCTCACTGGTATACTCGAGTTTATTTTAATCCCAGTGGTATACCTAAAATTATGTCTAATTTCCATCTGTTACATTTAGAAGGTATATTCCGTTAAATGTATTGGAATATACCTATTTTAAGGTTAGATTTAACTTTGGTTAACAATTTTTTTAATTTTCTTTAAAAAAAATAATATTTAAAACTACTAATGTATTAAATTAATGAGTTTTTGTAAAAAATGATCCGATTGCCCCCAATTTGCGTTTCTGATTTGCATCGATTTGTGCACATTGATCTACGTAAAAAAATAGTCCGCTCATGGTTTTACGGGTCATTTTTATCCTTACGGGATCTGATTTGAGGTCGGATTTTGCAAAAAATTATTTGAATGCCCCCACTTTGCGTTCCCAATTCGTCTCGTTTTGTGCGCATTGATCTATGTGAAAAAATAGTTCGCTGAAGTTTTTACGGGTCATTTTTACCCTTATGTGGTTCGATTCGAGGTTGGATTTTGCAAAAAATGATCCGGTTGTCCCCTAATTTGCGTTCCCGATTCGCCTCGTTTTGCGCGCATTGTTTTATGTGAAAAAAAATAGTCCGCTCTAGGTTTTACGGGTCATATTTATCCTTAAGGGTTCCGATTTGAGGTCGGATTTTAGAAAAAATGATCCGATTGCCCCCAATTTGTGGTTGTTTTTCCTTTATTTTATTTTTTTGTTTTTTTTTCAATTTATTAACCATGGTTAGTGTTTTAACAATTTTTAAACAAAAAGGTTACTTTTGGGAATTATGTTTAAAATTAGGTACACCTCTGGGATTAAAAAAAACTCGGGTATACCAGTGGGATTTCCAAAAAGTTCGGGTATACCACTAGGAATCTACCTTTTTTTTAATTATTTAATTGGTTGTATAAAATGAACAAAGCGCAATGGTGCAAATTAAATATGATTAAATTGTGCATGAATCTTTATTAGGTAAGACTTTACTAACTAAAATAGCTACTATATATATTAGTTGGGTAGCAATATCACATGCAATGATATATATATTTACTAATTACAAATGAATTGAAGTATTAGGTAAGATCGTAAGAATTTTATCTATTAATCAATCTACACACTTTTATAATACTTTTTGCATGCGTTTGTCTGCATAAAAATTTTAAAACTAATATATCTAATTATGTATTTGTAAAATATTTTTAAAAACAAATTAGATGAGCTTTTCTACACCATAAACCTATGTTTTCTCAAATTCTATATTATACCCAAGAGTCCAAGACTTAATAATTTCTACATGGTATGCCTTGAGCTTTATAAAATTGTCAAAATGACATCCTTATTATCAATCAATCGCTAATTTATTTCACCAATTTGGTTAATTATTTTTTTAAATAAAGTAGATTTTATAATACCCAACAAATTGTATTAGCTTAAATCGCCCAAAATTCAGTCAAATTAACAAAATCATTTGACGCTAGTTTAGTAAAGAGGGGTATTATGCATATAGACATTTTTGTGAGTTTAAGGCCGGGGACAATGTAGAATCTCTCAAACTCATAGGTACACCTATAATTTTGAAAAACACAAGGATAAAATATATGTAGAAAAATATAAAATTAAAGAAAAACTACTCCTTTTGCCTTTTTTTTTTACTTGTAATATTTTTTTCACATTTCACAATGCATAACTTTATACAAAAATATATGTAACTACGTATAATAAAAAATTATAAAAATTATATATTTAAAAAGTAAATGTTGAGACGAACTAAACTAGATCCATCGATCATGACTATATTATGCTTTATGTACATAAAACTAGAAACAGTCAAAGTTTACAAATGAACGATTACAATTGAAGGAATGTAGCAAGTAAATGTAGACAAAGGGAATACATGTTTAGACCAATGTAACAAGTCTTCACATTGACTATTTTTTTGTCCATAGGTATAAATCACAATTATTATATTCCATTCATTTGTGTAGTTATCTAAGCTCAAAGATAACAAAAAAAATTATTTATTACAAAAAAATAAATAAATATTGACATGTAGTATGATATAATTAAAATGGACAGGGAATGTTGGCACTAACATTAACAGCTTCAATCCCAAGCCTAACACCACCTTGGTGTCCATACAATGACCAAAAGAGCCAAACAATAGGTCCACAACAGATGGGCTCATGCACAAAGCCCAATGGGTCACAAATGGGCTTCTTAATACTAAGCCTTGGGCTTCTAAGCATAGGGACAGCAGGAATAAGGCCATGTAGCATACCATTTGGGATGGACCAATTTGATCACACCACAGAAGAAGGAAGAAGAGGAATAAACAGTTATTACAATTGGTATTACACAACATTTACAATTGTTGTAATGATAACATTAACAGTTGTGGTTTATATACAAGACTCAATAAGTTGGGTTTGGGGTTTTGGGATCCCAACAAGTCTTATGTTGTGCTCAATTTTCCTCTTCTTCTTTGGAATGAAGTTGTTTGTGTACATCAAGCCTCAAGGAAGCATCTTTTCTAGCATTTTTCGAGTGTTTGTTGCTGCGTATAGGAAACGTTGTCTTGCCCTTCCTGATCATCATGGTGGCGTTGATAAAGGTGTTTTCTATGATCCTCCTCTTTCTGGAGTTCTTCAATCAGTGCTCCCTCTTACCAATCAATATAGGTATGTATCTACTTATATATCTATCTGAATTTATTTGAACTAATTAACATGTCTGAATTCAATCAGTTCTCAATTATTCATTGCAGTGGTTTAAACAAAGGAGCTATAATACAAGAAGGACAGCTGAGGTCAGATGGCAGAGCAACAGCAGGAAGCAAATGGAGGTTATGCAGCATCCAAGAAGTAGAACAAGTAAAATGTGTGCTAAAAGTGCTTCCAATTTGGGCGTCTGGTATAATCTGTTTCACATCAACGGCTCAGCAATCAACCTTCGCAGTGTCCCAAGCCATGATCATGAACCGAAACATAGGCCCGAAATTTCAAATCCCACCAGGGTCAATAACCATCATATCTATGCTAACCATAGGAGTGTGGGTCCCAATCTACGACCGGTTGGTGGTCCCTGCCCTTAGGAAGATCACTAAACACGAGGACGGCCTCTCCCTCCTCCAAAGGATGGGGATCGGCCTCGTATTCTCGACACTTTCGATGGTGGTGGCCGGCTTAGCGGAGCACAATAGAAGGGCTAATGCTAACTTGCACCACAACAGAGTATCAGTGATGTGGTTAGCCCCTCAACTAGTAATGCTAGGGCTTGCTGAAGGGTTCAATTTTATAGGTCAAATTGAGTTTTATAATAAGCAATTTCCTGAGAATATGAGAAGTATGGCTACTTCTATGTTCTTTTGTACAATTGCTGGGGCTAGCTACTTGAGTTCTGCTGTGGTTACTTTGGTTCATAAGTTTACTGGTACCCCTGATTGGTTAACCAATGATCTTAACCAGGGTAAGGTGGACTATTTTTACTACTTGCTTTCTGTTATGGGGCTCTTGAATTTTATTTACTTTTTTATTGTTGCTAGGAATTACAAATATAAAGGCATTAATTATGATACTAATCATCATGATATAGAACTTGATCCAGTTATTAAGCATTAATAACTAATTAATTAATTAATTAAAAAGGAGGGATATTTGCTAGAGGGAGGGACAGTTATTTAATTCTCTAGTTTAAGGTATATATAATAATATATAGTTTTATATATGTAATGTAATAAGCAAAGGCTGTATTAGAGTCTAATTAGTAATTAATGTTCGGCAATATATATATATGGAGCTGGTTTTAGTACATAGTCTATACTCTATAGTTCTGTACTTGATCATTTCCCTCTTTCACTCTTTAGAATATAATTTAGATCATGTATTCATCTATATATGTATAATGTTATAATGATGATTAGAGGCATGCATTATAACTACTACTACTACTACAAAAAAAAAAAAAAAAAAAAAAAAGAAAAAAAAAAAGAGTTTTTGCAATTCCTCAACCGTTGCTAAAGGCCAAAAAACCCGTTGCATTCTCTGGCGTTGCTAAAGGTTTTTAGCAACGGATTTTTGGCCTTTTGCAATGGCCATGCATAGCATGCCTGTTGCCAAAAGTTGACATTTTACAATGGGCAGCTGAGTTCAATTCCATGCTCGCTGTATAATATTATAATAATGATAAAAGGCCTGCATTATAGAGGCTTGATAAATCACTTGTAGCAAGTGCATTAAAATGATTTACTTGCAGGCCCAAATGTAGATAAGACAAATGGTAAATGTAATTAAGTGTCCCTACTGTGCCATCATGTGATTAATACTTACCAACATCTGCATGTGGACTATTTGATCCTCATGTTGCTTGTGGTTTACCAAGGCTCTGCATTATAATAATTAGAACTGAAGTTGGTCAGTGGCGGATGGAGGCTATTGTAACACTTGGGCTAAAAAAATTAATAGTACATGTTTTCGGATGGTGCATTCGAAAACGGACGAGGACCCTCCCATATTTTTCAGCATCTCATGGGCCGGTACCGAAAATGTCCAATTAAGGATACCGATTCAGGGTCATTGGGTAACAAGGAGACCCAATTCAAGACGGAACATGGATGCATCGAAGTTTGATAAAGATGAATGATCCGAAGCACAATTTGATAGGATCCGAACGCCGAAAAGTCTTTCTTGTTGTTTCAATACTTCGTTTAAGCACACGAAAACAGATGGGGACCCTCCCAATTCTACCCTTCCCTCATCATAAAGAGACAGGACGAAAAAAAATGCCCCAAGTAACAACCTCCTGGTAGCAAAGAAAAGGCTATAATAATCCACACTTTTCAGCGTTTTTGAAGCCCGACAACGAAAATGATTCAGGATACCAAGTCAGGGTCAATTGGTGATGGAGAGCCCCTAGGAAAGATTATGGATGCTCAGATTCATACAATGAGCCAGATGGCCTAAACCACTTCAAAACCTGATTCTTCGTTTTAGCGTCTAAAAAAATTCTTGATGCTACTCTTAACCCATGATAAAAAAAAGACAATACATATTAAAACATGTCCTCAAAATGGCCTCATAAAAGCCAAATTCAAAGGCTATAATCTACGTTTTTTCGAGGCCATGGAACTAAAATGCCTCGGAACACCAAGGGAGAGTCAAAGGGAGCCCCCCATGATGGATGCTAGTTGCATCAGAGCAGTATGATGGAGCAAGATGATCTAGAACTCCGCACATCTCGAATAACGAAAAATCCCTCTAGATGCACAATATTTTGTTTTATCGTCCTAATATATATGAATGTCCCAATCCTGCTATTAATTAATGATAAAATAAGGGACGAAAAGTTACTGCCACCCAAAATCACTTACCGTGCAAGATCTTTGTATGAAATAGATAGTTAAATAAATTAACTGTAAGATGTATTATTATGTTACAAATTGAAGATGAAATAGATTGGAATTTGGAAGCAAGGAGATATGTTGGAATAATTCCTCCGTCTTAACATAATGGGATAATCTTTATTTTAGACAATAGGTCTTAAATTAACAAATTTGTTGCAATTTAAAAAGATTTTCAAGGAATATTAAAGTTCAATATGCATCAATTAACTTGTTGCAAATTTGTATAGATAACAAATCAAAATTGAAGCATCTATGACCTAATTATTCGGTTTAAGCCATGAAACCTCGAGTAAAAGGCATGAAAATTGAAAAGTAGGATCTATCATGAGTTCATGACAATAGGCATAAAGGCATGTAACGAGGCTTCCTACTCAATCATTATACAAAATCTTGGCTAAGTCATGCAATTGTACTTTACGCACAACGTCATTTGAAAGCTGAAAGATTAAAGCTTGTTGTCAACCACTATAAAATACGATTATATTAGCCATTTGGAACACTGATAAGTGATAACCAATAATAATCTCTGACTTTTAGATTATAATAGTTATTTTTTAAAATATACGTGGCCAATTTAATTTATTAACAAGTTTTTACATGTAACTATCTTCGTAATAACTAATGGTTGCAAGTAGAGATGTGTTATTTTTCGACCCGACCTGAAAAATTCGACCCGTAAATAATTTATAAGATTATTAAGATTTTTGATCCGTTTAAACCTGTCTTTTTAAACCTGTTAATTTTCAACTCAATCCAATTCACCCGGTGGGTTTAACACTTTTTAGTATTTTTACGATTTGTTGATAATTTATAACATTAGACTATTAAACCTTTACTATCAAATTTCTAAATTGTCATTTTGATCGTTTATTTGTAAAAAAAAGGATTTTAAAAGATCCTATTTATTGATTCTTGTTATTTGAGATACAAATTTAGACATTTTTTTATACATGAGATTATAAATACTAGACTTAGAACACAAAATAACACTGCGGTTATAAATCTCTTAACCCATTGGGTCAACCCGAACCCGGAGGCCAGATCTAGGTCACGAATGAGATATCTAAAACTCAAACCCGATAACAACATGCTTTGAGTAACCCGAAACTGGTATCAAGTTAGCGTAACCTGACCCGACCTGTTTGACACGTCTAGTTGCAAGATAGACATTGTTAAAATTTTTGTTTCCCTAGCTAATAGCCTAATACGGAGTACAAAGTCAATACTTTAGTATGTGTGTGTATTTAGGCCGGTGTAGTTAACATATAAAATTCAAATGTATGTTAATTAGTTAGAATAATTCATAAGGAGTAGCCCACTGAACTCATATAATTCCTCTGTTTTTTAATAGTTGCAACAAATGAAAATATTTGTAAGAGATAAAAGGATAAAAAATTCATTTGTTGCAACTATTCGAAAATGGAGGAAATATTAGTCATCATCATCCCAATATTTCAAAGTGGGACACATATAGGATATATTTTATCTCATCATTCTCCCTCACATGTGAGTCACCTATATAAACTTACAATGTAAGCCACCATTAAACTTACAATATGAATATGTCATAGTGTCACACTTACTCATTCGGCCTTCTTTGGACTTCCAACACAAGCAAGGACACCAAGTCTCTACTTGGGGCGACAACTTTTTCTGGTTACTTGTTCCAAATAGATCTTCAAACACCTTCCTAATGCACACAATGGACCATCCCTTTCTAAGACTGATATATAATTGGGTCAACAAGATCTTCCGCTCTGATACTATTGTTAAATAGTGTAAACTCTTTTAATTGGAGGATGCCATTATTGAACATGTATATATCTTAGATCCTAACTTTTGGGGATAGTTGAAACAAACAAACATATGGAGATATTCTAGATCCTATGGAAATAAACAAATATCTTATTTACATAATTATATCACAGAGAATATTTGAATATTCTCTCTATAAACTAATTAACAATGATAATGTCATAGTTCAATTAGTCAGAGATAAGCAGTTAAAAAAAAAAAATACAAGTAATGTTAGGAAATTATTTAGTTTTTGTGCAGATTGTTTATTGATTAAGTGTTTAATTTTATTATTGATTGCTTGAAATATTTTTTTATTATATTTTTATTTTTCTAACAAGTAGTACATAGTGGTACATGACCGTATGCAAAAATTTAATATTGTTATTATTTTACCAACCGAGCCCTATATATACAACACATAAACACATAAATATTTGTTGGATCTCAAACAACCAAAGCTACATTTGATTGAGAAATAGTGATTAAATACTCCATTATTATATTCTAAAGTCTTTTATATTAAAAGGCTAATTAGAAGAAATTAAATGGCATCATTTGAAGAAAGTCGAGCCGCCCAAAGAGCTGATGGCCCAGCCACTATCCTAGCCATTGGTACGGCGAACCCACCCAACGAAATGAGCCAAGCTGATTTTCCTGATTTCTATTTCCGGGCAACTAAGGCTCAGCATATGACTGATCTCAAGGACAAATTCAATCATATGTGTATGTTTTTTTTAATCTTTTCTTTTATATTGGATGCCTATATATATATAATATTTTCATCAAGTGGTAACTTTTTTTTTTGACAACCAAGTGGTAACTATTACAACACGTTTAGTTGCTGGTAATAAAATATGTTAATAATAAAAAGGAACTTAAGTTATAATTTAGCAAGGGAAGAGATCGAGGTAACTATTAGCATATTAGAAACATATTAGCATTCTCAAATTTGATTTTTTTTTTTAATGTTTTATATTCTCATTCATTAATACCAGAAATGATGGAGTTGGATGAGAATAGATATCTATAAAGAAAATTAGATAAAGAGAAAATTTGGCACTAGGCCACTCTATGAGATGAATACTGGTTTTCCTATCAAATTTAAACATATCAATTCATTCTTATTACCGTCATTTATAATCGATTTTCAAACGGATCATTAGTGTTTTTAAAGTAACTTTAAGAGCATGTTTTTGTTATTATTATTTTTTAAAATGTTAGAAATGGATCAAACAATAAATTTCATTACCTATTATTGTTTGATATGAGATAATGATAACACATCTTTGTTCTTTCCTAATTAATGGTAATTCATTACCACAATTTTGTTAACCTAGCTTCTAAACCTTATGGAAACCAAATCATTTTCTACTGATTTATATCCATTCTATTTCTTTAATTTAATCACTCAAAAGAACAAATAATGATGTCATCAATCTAATATTATCCTTTCCCTTTTTAATTAGTTTCTATTTCTAAATTTTTACCAAGCACCCCTTTTAGTATGTTGTACACTAATATAGTGATAGCGTATATAACATATTCTTGGGCCTCCACCATCAGCTTAAGCTTTTGGTTGAGTTGGTTCATTAACATGGTATCAAGAGCCAACGTGACGCAAAGGTCACGGGTTTTAATCTCTTCTCCCCCTCCCTTCCGTGCTGATTAAAACTGTATGTTATGATTGCACTTTTGTATGTACAGGCGAGAAATCAACAATAAGGAAGCGTTACATGTACATAACAGAAGAATTATTAAAACAAAACCCAAAAATGTGTGATTACAATGCATCTTCCTTAGACAATCGCCAAGACATACTATCAACCGAGGTCCCTAAACTTGGTAAAGAAGCAGCCATTAAAGCCATCAAAGAGTGGGCCCAACCACGTTCCATGATCACCCACCTCATCTTCTGCACCGTCTCCGGTGTTTCAATGCCCGGAGCCGACTACCACCTCGCCAACCTCCTCGGCCTCCCGCCTTCCGTAAGGCGCTTTATGATGTACCAACAAGGTTGTTACGGCGGTGGCACCGTCCTTCGCCTCGCTAAGGACCTCGCCGAAAACAACCGTGGTGCACGTGTCTTGGTGGTTTGCTCCGAAATGACCGTTGTCGGGTTTCGGGGCCCCACCGAGACACACTTAGCTTCCATGGTTGGGCAAGCCTTGTTTACTGATGGGGCTGCTGCTCTTATTGTTGGGTCTGACCCGAATGAGTCTATTAATGAACGGCCCATTTTCGAGCTTTTTCGGGCCTCCCAGACCTTCTTACCCGACTCTGAACGGGCCATTGCTGGGCAGCTTAGACAAGTAGGGTTGACTATCCATTTATCTAAGGATGTGCCCAAGTTGATTGCTGGGAATTTAGAAAAGGCGTTGACTGAGGCTTTTAAGCCCATTGGGGTGAGTGACTGGAACTCTATCTTTTGGGCCGCTCACCCCGGTGGGCCTGCAATTTTGGATGAGGTCGAGGTCCAACTGGGCCTCGACAAGGATAAACTAAGTGCCACTCGGCATGTACTTAGTGAGTTTGGAAACATGTCGAGTGCGACCGTGTTGTTTATATTGGATGAGACTAGGAAAAGATCTTTTAATGAAGGTAAGGCTACCACTGGTGATGGGTTCGATTGGGGCGTCTTATTCGGGTTTGGACCCGGTATTACCATCGAAACGGTTGTTCTTCGTAGCCTCCCTATCTATTAAAGGGATGGATTAGCATTTGAATTAATGTCAATAATTAAATAATCTATCACTTGCTCATTTTATGTATTGGAGTGTTGTTGTCAAATTAAAATTAGGGTTTGGTTGCTTTGATACTTGGAACACACAAAATGAGTGTGTTGTATCGATGATCGTCACTTGTGGTGACATTATTATTATCGTTAATAATAATATGATATATGTATATAGTGGACAATATCATTAATAATCTAATATACATGTATGTATTGTACACAATTTCCATTGGATGTAAAGTTATAAAATTAAGTTGTAAAGAGAAATTTACAAATTTTGACATTGAAAACAATTTTCATTGGATAATACCAAGAGATTTTCAAGTTATATATGAATTGTAACAAATAGAATATGTCTTCTCACTCATGAAATAATTTGCTATTAATAATGATATTTAGCCTTGATTAGAGTACTAACATTAATATGTTGTTTAGATAGAAGAAATTAGAGAGAAATGGAAAAAATGAAAACAATCCTCCTTGTTTGAAAAATATGTTATAAAGGAAATAGGAAAGAAAATGAGTGATAAATTTTCTTTCCTTCTTTGATAACCAATATCCCTACAATTTTTTTAATTTAATAGTAATTAAATCCCTACAAAATTAGACATATTTAAAGAAAAAGCAAAAAGAAACTCCACCTCTCCTTCCCCTCCCCCATCTGTTTTAATTTCTTCCTCCCTTTCATTTAAATTTTCCTCTATATTGTTTTCTAGGCATAGCGTAAAAAATGAACGGATAAAGAATTTTCAGTTCCACACACGTGTCGTGTAGCCAATAAAAATTAAAATATGATTTTGAAGTTACAAGCTGGATTTGCAATAAACTGCACAAAGCTTAATGTCTTGGTAATCATATTAGTTATATAATCATTTTAATGAAGGTTAGTCATACATTAATACATCAAGTAAGGAAATTAAAATTATATAATCATATATAGTCGTATGCAAGTATGCAACCACGAATGAATGAATTATTTTGTGAATTACTAAATACTCCAAAAAATCAGGGCTATGGCAATGATACGAAGGCTATATATGTACAACTAGTAATGAATTGGACACTTAATACATTGTTTAAAATCTAAATCGCATAATAATTATTTTAAAAACTATTTGTATGCATTCTATTTTAATTTGGTTAACTATAATTACTCAAAAGTAATATCATTTTTAGTTGAGGAATAAAACTAATAAGTATAAACATAAGGTACAAAGACATGAAAGCATTTGCAATGAGAGTATGAGAATTCAGATTGAGTATATTAATTTTTAGTTGTTCATGTAAATTAGTTGCTTTTAATTAGTTTCTCATTTCTACTAGTTGTAAATTTTCATTCAGATCAGGCTGAAGAAGATTATAACAAGTCAAATATTTGGGAGTTGGGACTAAACATTGTTCTTTACATTTGTTAGAAAAACAAGGCAATTGCAAACCACCATACAAATAACCTCAAAATCAAGCATAATAGAACTGAAAACACTAGTTGTACACACAAATACACTAATAGTTCAAAGCTTTTACCACTTACTAATTAAAAAAAAACTTTTGTGGAACTAGGTCGGAGGAGAGCCTAACCATACACAAGTCTGGTGGAGTTATATTTTATATAAAATCAAATAGTAATATAAGGAGTAGCCCACCAAGCTTATATATTAGTCATCATCATCTCTGATCTTTAATTTTTCAATGTGGGACACATGTTGTGAGATATACTCTCAACATTCCCTCTCGCATGTGAGCCACCTTTAAACTTGCAATATGAATAGGTCATATACTGATAGAGTATGTAACATATTCCTGAGCCCTAACCATTAGCTTAAGCGGCGATAACTCTCTTGCGCGAACTAGCTCCAAAAAGATCTTTAAATATCTTCCAAGTGTCATTCCTTTCTGGGACTGATAACTGGGCTGAGATATTCTGCTCTGAGACCATGACAATGAGGGGTGTAATACCTTAGCCATATGGTTACTCCCCGTGGCGGATAAACCCAGATCCATTTATCATTAATCCATTATTTTTTTCTTGTATTTATTATGAAATGATTTAAATTATGAGGCTTTAATTTGTTGGGGGCACTGTAATGTGGAGCACTTAGCACACCCCAAGATCCGACTTTGGTACAAGTTACGAAACCTAAGCATCTAATTACGTTGACTTTGTCAATATAATGGTGGGAAAAGGCATGAAAATTGTCTGGTGCACAAAAGTTGGCGATAATTAAATTAAGAAAAATTTGTCACTAACTATCTAAGTACTAAAAGTTGTGAACAACTACCATATTTTTTTATATTAAATTTAACTACCAATTAAGTGCCAAAAAGTTGCAAACCACCACCCATTTTTAACACCGTTAACTTAAATCACAATTAAACCTTAATTAAACCACTTAAGTCTTAATTAAACCTTAATTAATCTTAATTAACACTTTTTATTAAAAAAATAGAAAAAGAAAAAGAAAATCTGGAAAATCTAGGGGAGGGGGAGGGGTGGTTGAGGGTTTTTTTTTCTAATTTTCCTGATTTGTTTTCTTTTCTTTTTTTTAAATAAAAAGTGTTAATTAAGATTAATTAAGGTTTAATTAAGACTTAAGTGTTTAATTAAGGTTTAATTGTGATTTAAGTTAACGGTGTTAAAAATGGGTGGTGGTTTGCAACTTTTTGGCACTTAATTGGTAGTTAAATTTAATAAAAAAAATTATGGTAGTTGTTCACAACTTTTGGTACTTATTAGGTGGTTAGTGGCATAATTTTCTTAAATTAATTACGAAATCTTTCCCAAGCCATGCAACTAATGAGATCATACCCTTAACAATATTTTTCTTTCAAAACAAAAAAAAAAACTTAATAATATTTTAAGACTGTCCAAAAAAGAATATTTGGTTTTTCAAAAAAAAAAAAGAAGTATATTTGGACTTATATAAGTCAATTTGGCCTTTTAATTAATCTACACTATGGGTCCGTTTACTTGGGTGTAAAACGTTTTCAATGTAAAATGATTTTCCATGAAAAACATTTTACCTTGGAAAACTCATTTTCATAGAAATTTTCCAATGTTTACTTACACGGAAAATACATTTTACTCCCAAATTTGAGGAAAAATGTTTCTACTATAGTGTAAAATGAGTTTTCACTCCAAATTTTACATTTTATTTTTTCACCCCAAGTAAAAGATGTAAAATGAAAAAACTATTTTCAAGAAAAACATTTTACGCTCTAGTAAACGGAGCCTATATATAAAGACAAACCAAGGCTTTTGGGTTAGAGTGATATTTCATATTGTAATATATTTTGAAAAACACCTATAAACTTATGAAAGTCACAACTTGGTATTGTGATATTATGGCATTATATATTTATTTTATTATGCTATTATATAATGATTATCAACTTGATTGAAACAATGAAATAATATATATGCTACTATAAACATATATATTTGAATAAAATTAAAGGCATTAATTAAAGCATTTATGCATTGCATAGGTTAGAACAACTAAAACATGAAGGCTATCTTGAAAAATGAAAATATATATAGATTTAGAAAAGTTCAAATTGTTGGGAAAATAAGTGCATCCCAAGTCCCACATCGAAAGAATAGCAAGAAGAGGAGTTGTTTATATGGTGGTGCTCAACATATACTAGTACAAGGCCTTTTGGGAAGGAGCCCAAAAATAAAGCCGTGCGGGTTAAAATCCAAAGCGGACAATATTGTACTAGCATGTGTATGAGTTTGGTTCGACGGCCCAAGAAGTGGTATCAGAGCCAGACAATTTGGTCCGAGGCAGGTGGTTGTCGTGTTGGTGTGTGGGGTGACGGTACTAAAAGGGGCGAGTAGTAGATCGAGTTTGGTTTGAGGGAAGGCCATGGTATGTGGTCTTTGGTCTGAGGGAAGGTTTGTTGGGAAAATAAGTGCATCCCAAGTCCCACATCGAAAAAATAGCAAGAAGAGGAGTTGTTTATATGGTGGTGCTCAATATATACTGGTACAAGGCCTTTTGGGAAGGAGCCCAAAAACAAAGCCGTGCAGGTTAAAGCCTAAAGCGGACAATATTGCATTAGCATGTCTATGAGTTTGGTTCGGCGGCCCATGACAAATTAAATAAGTTATATAAAATTCATACTAGTTCAAATAAGTTTAGATTGGTAAAAACAAGTAGAATGGCTAGTTCAAAAATGAAGGCTATTTTGTTTTTGCTTATACAAGAAAATATAAAAGTATATAAGTTCAGATAATAACCAATAAAAATTAGTAAATTCAGCTGATTTTAACTCTCACAGATACAACCAAATTTTAAGTTCATGTAAGTTTTTTTCCCCTTAAACAACAATGGACTCAAGCTTAGATATAAGATATAAGCAATGATAAATGTAATATTGCACACACAAATATAATTTATTTACAGTAATATAATACAATACTCTCTCCGTATCTAAAAAATAACATTTTGAATGTTTTTAAAAGAAAAACTCGTGTGTTGGTCAGGTCGTTGTCTCGGGCGTTACTTTTTTTTCACTAAAAAAAAAATCTAACCTCTTATTTACATAATAATTGAAAGTTATATATAATATTAAATGAACATTTAAAATTCTAATAAAATTGGTTGAAATGATAAGTGCATGACTTTTATTTGTAAATAAAAGGTAATAGGTTCGAATTTTTCTTTTTACATAATTTTTTTTCCAAATAATTTGGCATGCTTACATGTTACATATACCTTTTAGGGTGTCACATATACATGTTTACGTAGCACATTACGGTGTCAATAACACCTTTTAATATTATATATATATATATATATATATATATATATATAAATGGTCAAGCAGAGAACAATAAAAAGATACAAAGGGTTTATTACCACTACATCTTGTCTTATTAATACATGGATGTAATTTTATTAATATAATTAACAATTCACAAGTGTTTTTTGGAAGAAATTATAGACACCAAATTGGGATAACTCCTTGAATATTAATACTAATTTATCAGAAAGTAAGAAAATTTAGCATCTATATATAAAAGACACATGGGTCGTGCAATAACCCAAAAATACAATTTAATCTATGTTACGAATCTTACAATTATCTTTACAAAAACATTAGCGGAAAAAAAGGAGACAAAATCTTGTAAGATAGAAACATATATTATCTATGATTAGTTGAATATAAATTAAACGATTCTTGACAAACATATATAAGTCCTGGTGCATTGATACACATCACCCTTCACGATGCTTGACAAACCCATACACGGCCACAGGGAAAGGGTGTTCTGTTCAATACCCCAATATTATTTTGTCATTAAGAAATCTGTTTTTTAATAAGTTAGATTCGTCATATTTTTCTTAAAATAAGTTAACATTTTAATTAGCTATGAATACGAACCTTGTATTTAATTTATTTATGAAAAATGAATGAGTTAAATTACAGCGCCGTCCTATTAAAATATAATAACACGTGTGATGATTTCAACATCATTAACTCGTTTAAAGCAGAAACAGATACAAGGTAAGGTTAACTTATTCTTTGATAAGCGAAATATTGACTTATTTTGAGAATACCATTCAAATCATGACTTAGGGCTTGTTTACTTCAGATTATATTCAGTTCAGTTTAGTTCATCTCTATTTAGTTCAATTAATACACTTCTATTCAGTTCAGTTCATTTCAGTTCATCTCTATTCAGCTAATGTAATCGAGCCCTTATTAAAAAACATTTGAGAAGGTATTGTGTCAGACCAGTCCGACATAAGCTTACTGTCAGACCAGTCCAACTGGACCTGGACACATGTTATTGAACCTGGACAAGTTTTGTTGAACCTGGACACATGTTGTTAAACCTGGACAAGTATTGTTAGCCCTGGACACATATTTGTAAACCTGAACACAAATTTGTAAACCTGAAAATATATTTGTAAACCTGGACACATGTTGTTGAACCTGGACACATAGTATTGAATCTGGACACATATTGTTGAACCTGGACATAAATTTGTAAACCTGGTGAAACTTATTGAACTTGGAAACATATTGTTTACCCTGGATACATGGACCTGGATACATATTGTAAAATCTGGATATATATTGTTGAATCTGGACACATATTATTGAACCTGGACACGTATTGTTGAGCCTGGACATAAATTTGTAAACCTGAAGAAACTTATTGAACCTGGAAACATATTGTTTACCTTGGACACATGGACCTGGACACATATTGTTAAATTTGGACATATATTGTTGAATCTGAACACATATTATTGAACCTGGGCACGTTTTGTTGAACCTGGACATAAATTTGTGAACCTGATGAAACTTATTGAACTTGAAAACATATTGTTTACCCTGACACATGGACCTGGACACATATTGTTATATCTGGACATATATTGTTAAACCTGGACATATATTATTGAACCTGGACACGTTTTGTTGAGTCTGGACATAAAAAAAATACAAGTGTTGGACGGTCCGACGGTCGGACCATCCGACACAATACTTTCACAAAACATTTTTGCCTTTGGCATACGGTTACAGTCTAAATTTCAGTACGAAGCACCTTTACAAAGAGAACTACTGCATAGGGCCTTAGAATGCATGGGTACCTAAAATCATATCAGCAAATTCCATCAACTTCCTTAATTATTCTTTTTATCTTGAACATATATGGCTTAAATCAGGGGATATATATATATATATATATTGTCATATTGATATGGGCACACCCTTTGTACAGAGCACAATTTTTTGTGTTTCTCTTACAAAAGGGGTATACCCATACCCATATCAATATTGTGTGTACCTTTATCATTTACCATTAACATTAATTTCTTTGGTTTTTTTTTTTTATATAATTTAATGTCCATCCCTTTCATGCATATAAGTATCATCAATAAGGGCTCAATTTTTTTTAAGAATTAAACAGCCCCAGATTTGTATGGCAAAATCGTAATCAAATATGGTCTATATATTAAGGACTTGTTTACTTCAGATTATATTCAGTTCAGTTCAGTTCATCTCTATTTAGTTCAATTAATACACTTCTATTCAGTTCAGTTCAGTTCACCTCTATTCATCTAATATAAACGAGCCCTAATTATCCATGTAGCTGTCTAATATACCCTCTAAACATGACTATATATATTATATAATTGTAAAACCAAGATACCACTAGATCGATGTAGTACTTACCGACGAACTAGTAGTCATGCAGTCATTTGCTTGAATACGTATGAGCTTCATGCCTTTATATGTTATATTCCATGATAGGATGGATTAACATTTAACACTCTCCAACAATTCAAAACCTTAGCTTGCTTCTTCTGCAGTTGTGATTCATATCAAGGTATGTACTCATTCTCTATCTCATTCATAAAAGAAAAGAAATACATATAGTAGGTAGTCTTTGGTCAGACCGTCTCATCACAATGGTTAGACCAGACCTTCTTAAGAAAAGTTATGTAAAAATCTGTAAAAGTTATTGAAAATATATATATATAAAAAATTTATCAAGTTATTTTATACATATATATGTTGATAGAGTATATAACACATATATGGGTCTCAACTATCCGCTTAACTGCTTAAGCTTTTGGTTGTGATGGTCCATTAATATGGTATCAGAGCCAATGTCACGAGTTCAAATCTCTCCTCTCCTATCCCTTCTAAATGGAATTAATTAATTTGCGACATGTATAGTGGAGTCTGTGCTGCGCCCACATTTTAACCCAAAATGGTCTTTCATGTAAGGGGGAAAGATAGAGTATATATATATATATATATAGCATCTTCTTGTTGGGCCTCAACTATCAGTTTAAGTTTTTTTTGATTGAGATGGTCCACCATTAACATATGTAACTATTTATATGTTTTCGTTAACTGTAATTAAATTGACATATTAACATATGTAATTAATTAAATTGACAAGGAACGAAGAAGATGGAAAGTGGGATGATGACATCGGGTGAAAGAAGCGAAGAAGGGTTGAGATGGAATAAGAGATTGGGGAAAGAGTTGAAGAAGGTGAGTTTGTTGGCGGCACCGATGATAACGGTGTCAATACTGCAATACATGGTGCAAGTTGTGGCCTTGATTATGGTTGGTCGTCTTGGGGAACTTCCTTTGGCTAGTGCTGCTATTTCCATTTCTGTTACCAACGTTACCGGCTTTAGTCTTCTTGTAAGTTCTTTCTTTGCATTGTTCTTTCTTATGGCTCGTTTACATTAGCTGGATAGAGATGAACTGAATTAATTGAACTAAACTGAACTGAACTGAACCGAGCTTAATAGAGATGAACTGAACTGAACCGAGCTTAATAGAGATGAACTGAACTGAATTTAATCTGAAGTAAAACAAGCCTTTAATACTATCTTTTTCATTCCAATTATAAAAAAAGAAAACACTAACATGTAATTTCTTTGAGGTACAGAGGGATTAATACGTAGTGATCATATATTTTATAAATGTGTGACCCTTTTAAAAAAAATGTTGATTTAATGAGATTCATGTAACTTAAGAGTTAAAATCTGTTACGCTGTCCCATAAATTGTGTAACATACACTTATGTGTTATTCCCGAGTGGTGATTTCCACGCCTCGCTCTTTTCTTGATATACCGTATACGCACCCCATTCATAAGAGAGTATCAACTTAATCTCATGGAAGAGAGGGGTGTCGATATTAAATGTGGGAATGCTGAAATCATCGGCCGTTATTCGCTCCCATTAATTAAAATTAATGTCATGATAACTATATTTTAATTTAAAATCAAATTAATTTTAACGAATGGAGGGAGCAAGCTGCACACAAAAATTAATGGTACAAACTTCATTTGTTCTTCCTAATTATTGTGTGGTGTTGAACCCCATATAGTGCACTAGTGAGTGTTCCGCATCGGAAGATGAGGAGAGACTAAACTAACTTATAAGTCTAGGAGTTACTCCTCCTATCACCAATTGGTTTTAGGTTGGAACTTTCTATGACTTGTAAGTAGTCTAACTCTCCTCACCCATATTGGGCTGCCCAGGCCCGTTTCTAATATTCAATCAAATTTAACATGTGGTTCTAGTGGAATTATCTTTTGTCCAATTCAATTCAATTCAATTCAAACCAGTCCTATATATTCTTTCAATTAATAAATGCAGTTTCAGTTCAATCTAGTTCAATTCACTTCAGTTCAATTTAATTGTCAGTAACATATTATTAATTGTTACGATTTGACATGAAGTAGAGATAGAGAAAAAATATCAAACCGTTTAATTTTATGTGAATTTTGTGGCCTAATAAGTAATAATAATGTTAATAAGAACATATATATTATGCAAATGGCCTGGTTGGCAGATTGGACTATGTGGTGGGTTGGAAACACTATGTGGACAAGCATATGGAGCAAAGCAATACAAAAAAGTAGGAACCTACATTTACAGTGGAATAATATCACTACAAATGATATGTATCCCCATCATCCTAGTATGGATTTTCATGGACAAAATACTAATCTTAATAGGTCAAGATCCTCGAATCTCGATCGAAGCTCGAAAATTTGCAGTTTGGTTAATCCCAGGACTCATAGCTTCAGCCATATACAATCCAATGGTTAGATTTTTGCAATGTCAAAGTCTAGTTTTGCCATTACTAATAAACTTTGCAACAGTACTTGGGTTAACAAGTTTATCATGTTGGGTTTCGGTATATAAGTTGAAGTTTGGGATACAAGCAGTTGCATTCTCACTTAGTCTTTGTCGTTGGCTTAATGTTGTGTTTTTGGGACTTTACATCAACTTTTCTTCTGCTTGTGACAAAACTCGTGCACCTTTCTCTAAACAAGCTTTCTACAATATCTGGCCTTTTCTTCGGTTTGGGTTCCCTGCTGCTTTGATGGTTTGGTATGTAATATCTTATTTTATTTCCTCTTTTTTTTTTTTTTTTTTAATGATATCATAATGTTCCTTGATTGTTAATTATTTTATGTTATGTATGTTATTTGTCGTCCTAAAATTACTCTGGCGTCAGCCTAAAATTTTAGGGTAAAATGACGACAACCCCAACTACCCCAACAATGACTTCAGAACCTAGACTCCCTGAACATGACCACCAGTACGTCCACCACCAGCATGACCATCAACAAACCCAATCATCACCATGTATAGTTTTTATGGTGGAGTTTCTGAATTAGATGCCACGCAGTCCAGGTTTTTTTTTTATCCAAACGCCCAAAACATCGTATGCGTTAAATTTTTTTTAGGAATATCGCAGTGGCAGATCCACCTTGTAACAAGTGGGGTCCATTGACCCCACTTGAACCTAAATGTGTAAATTTTTGTCTTGTAAAATTTAGAAAATTTTCAAATTTTCCCTATAATTTGGAATTATTGACCCAATTAAATTTATCAAATGCATTTTGACTCCACTAAACATTTTTTCTAGATCCGCCACTGGAATATCGTGGTCTTTATTTGTCTTTCGTTGTATGTGGTGGTGGTTGTCGTGTTCAGGCGGCGTGAATTCTGTGATTGTTGTATGGGTAGTTACGTAATTGTTGTTGTTATAACAGATGCGCAATGTAAAGCAAACAATAGACAAGAACAACACACGGAATTTACGTGGTTCGCCGACAGTTTGTTGACTACGTCCACAGGCAGAGGAGAGAGATAGTATTATTGATTTTGAGGAATTTCAGATTACAGATTACAAAGTGTCAACTAGGTTAAGAAAAAGAAGGAGTATATATATGACTCCTAAAACAGAAACTGAGAAGCCCGAAAAATAGGCCCAAAACAGAGTTATACGAAGTGGGAGTACGGCATACAACAGATTCAAGGCACCAATCTAACAGTTGTGATACAATACCATAGTTATTAACCACCGTAACCTCCATCTTTATATTATTGGTGCTAAGCTAGTTGTTATATTTGGACAGCGTGGTCTCTATTGTTGCTGGTTAGGTGGTCAGAATTATTTCGTTAATGATTTTTTTTTTTTTTAAGTTTAGAAAATAGGACGATATCATTATTACATTTAAAACTTGGATGAGGTTTAGTAAAATCAGGACAACATTAAGCATGCCCAAAAAATTATTGACCATGCTTAGTTGAGCATCTTGCCAAGAATGAGAAAAGTTGACTTGCATGCATTGGAATCCAACCAACTAGCTAGGAACTACTTCCATAGCTAATCTTTGACCGTTGTTCAATAGTGCGTTCCTTATTGTTTGCCCCATATTGACTTTTGGCACTGTTTATCTGATAACTTTGACCTTCTATAATTTTATACATATAAGGAAAAATATTGTCAAATGAGATCTCGTTTGATTCAGCCCAATGTGTACTTTTTTAATATGCAATTTATATAATTTTTTATTACATATATTTAAAGATATTTTCGTTTAAAGTTGTGTCTCGAGATATAAGAAAAGGTGAATGAGGCAAACAAAAAGGGACGGAGGGAGTATGTGATAGCTACTACTCCCTCCATAACATATTAATGGCAACGATTTGGCATAAAGTAGAGAGAAAAAATGTCAAATCATTGTCATTAATATGTTACGGAAGGAGTACTAATTTTGCTAAACATACCTTTAATATATCATTTTGCTATAGTATATTATTCATTCTAAGTTCTAACAATGTGTATCATATGGCATGCATGGTTTACAGCCTAAAATGGTGGGCTTTTGAAGTTGTGACATTGCTTTCAGGCCGTTTACCCAATCCACAACTTGAGACATCTGTTCTTTCCATTTGGTACGTACTTTATATATATATATATGCTTTAATATATGCGTAAGTGTTTGAGAATGAAGTTATAGTCCAATGGTTAGGGCTTCAGAATTCCAAGCATGAAGTGGGTCCGACTCTAAGACCTAGTATTCCACATATTAAAAAAAATTAGTATATACTTGTATACCATTTCAAATTATCACTATATTATTGTTATTATTATTATGAGTGACTAGTTGACTACTAATTAAATTAATTTGTGTGGGATGCATGCAGCTTGAACTTATCGACATTGCTGTTTACTGTACCAGTTGGACTAGGTGTTTCAGTATGGTACATTTTTTCTTCAGTCCCCTTTTACTAAGCTAGCGAGTATGGAAAATTTGTCAAAAACTAATTTTTGTCAAAAACATTCTTTTAAATAATTTTTTGGCATGGCAAAGTCAAATCTTAAACTGATATAGTATATAACATATTTCTGGCCTCAACTATCAGCTTAAGTTTTTGGTTGAGATGATCATTTAACATGATATCAGAACCAACGTGATGCAGAAGTCATATGTTCGAATCTCTCCTCTCTCTCTCTCCCTTCTAAGAGGAATAATTAATTAGACCAGCTTAAGTTTTTGGTTGAGATGATCATTTAACATGGCATCAGAACCAACGTGACGCAGAAGTCATATGTTCGAATCTCTCCTCTCTCTCTCTCCCTTTTAAGAGGAATAATTAATTAGCGCCGAGTATATATAAAGGGGCATCATGTGCCGCATGAACCGTGTCCAAATTTTAAGCCCAAAAGGTCTTTCATGTGAGGGGAATGATAGAGTATATAACATATTCATGAGCGGTAAGGTAACTATCAGTTTTGGTTGAGATGATCCTTTAACTTAAACAAATAAAAATTTGTCACTTATTACAACCTTTGTCCACTTTCCGACGTTGAGTAACATGATTCTGGCATTAACCGTTAACGTAACGTTCTCGCGTACAAAACTACTCTTAAAATATCATATATTCTTCACCTTTTAAAGACGTTTAAGGTGTCACTTTATTTGCCAACAAAAAAATAAATAAATAAATTTTAAAGGTTGTTTTTAACACAAAAAAGCTGTTTATAAAAACTCATTTCTTACAAAAATTTTATTATTATTATTTTTTTTTTGTGTGTGAAAACATACAATTAAAATTATGTAATAATAGCTTATACTAAAATTATGTACTGTGCAGCATAAGGGTGGGAAATGAGCTAGGTGCAGGAAATGCAAAGACAGCAAAAATGTCGGCGTGGGTGGTAATATGTGGAGTGGTAATCGAGACTTGTGTTGGGAGTGTGATTCTGTTTATTTGTCGTAATTTTGTGGGATATGCTTACTCTCATACCAAACAAGTTGTTTCTTATGTTGCCACTTTGATTCCTTTCCTTTGCCTTTCCATTATCACTGATGGTCTTCAGATGGTGCTTTCTGGTTAGTTTTTTTCTCTTCTCCTCTACTTTACCCTTTTTTTTATTATTATCATTTTAGTTATATATATATATATATATATATATATATATATAGTTTTCCCCCTTTCTCCACCCCGATACCTGTTAAGTACTCCCTCAATATCATGATAATGATCATGACTAGACTGCTGGTTACTTAATTTGGTAGCAGTTAGATCAAGTTAATTGTGTATTTATTAGATAGGGCCGTCGTACTAGGTTGCATTGAGTCATGAACAGTATCGAAAACTATACATATATAGGGACTGAAAACTACAAAATAATAATGTTACTCGTAATAGGTACGACCAATTATAACATAAAGAATCCGAATCGTCCCCAACACGGGGACGAATCAGGTTCGAGGACGGCTGCTCATCATATGAACTACTCATGTGTGCTACACAGCCAACACAGGGGCTCGATCATATTAGACAGGACAGGGTTAATTAATAAAGGGAGCACCTATATATAATATAAATTTTATAATATGGACGAGGTTATAAAATAATAGTCCAACGACAATTTAGCTAAAAAAGAAAGTATTATTGACGTACAAATTAAATATATTTTTATAGGATAATGTGTGGAATATATACTAAGCATTGGAACCGGGCCCTACCCGGCCCAATTTTAGCCAACACACGCATCTGTAAGGGGATAATAAGGAATCATCGCAAATGCGTGCGGTGGGAATCGAACCCAGAACCTCGTGCCTGGAATTCTGAAGCCCTAAACACTGGACTATGACTTCATCCTCACAAATTAAATATAAATTACATGTAGTATAATATATTTGTGTATAATGCAGGAATTGCAAAGGGGAGTGGATGGCAGCGAATCGGAGCATATGTGAACGTAGGAGCATTTTACCTTGTAGGAATCCCCGTAGCCATAGTGCTGGCCTTTGTTCGCCATATGAACGCCAAAGGTCTATGGATAGGAATACTAATAGGTTCAGTCTTGCAATCCATCTCTCTTATCATTGTGGCTGCTCTTACCAATTGGGAAAAACAGGTCTACCTTACATTATTTATTTAACCTTATTTTATTTTTAAAGTTTTCGGTATATATGTAATATATATTGTGCAATACTACGTACCTACGTACTAATGTATAGGACGTTACAGGCAACGAAGGCCAGGGCAAGGACAGTTGTAGGTTGTGGTGAACAAAGTGCTATTGATACACAGTGAGATTTTTTTAAATTACGGCACGCAATATACACGACTGGGTCCCTATACTAGTATAGTCCTATCATAAGATGCTAGCACAAGGGGAAGGAAAAATACCCCCAACATTTCTACTAGTATAGGAGTGAGATTCGATCTTTCGCCCATGCTGGGCAAGTTGGGAAAAATCCCCACTGAGTACGTAATACTCAAATCCTCATACGCAGTGAGATATAGACGTACATACACCATATGTATTATTCTTGTAATTACTAATATCTTCAAAAACCCAAAGGAAGATATTTTTGTTATGATTGAGTTTATAATGAAAAGGTACAATAACTTTTTGTTATTATAGATTTATTACCAAAATTAAAAAATTACTGGAAATCCTTCATGGGACACGTAAAATCGTCCAAACTAATATATATTAACCCCAATATAATCCTTATCTTTTCCTCTTTTATTTATTCTTAGCTTGAATTGTTCTGAGAATAAGGTATTAAACTAATAATGAATGTATGTATCAAATGTCGACCCTCAAAGTTAGGAACATAATACTTTCACATTAGGCAAACGACTAAACTATAATGCACAGAATGAAAAAAAAAAAGTACGTACGTACACATGATATATACTTAATCGTAATTTTTTTTGGTGCGAATGAGCCACAAAGGACGGAGATGATAATCAATCCCAGAATCGCCTGTAATCAAAAGGGAAACTCTAACCACCTGAACTATCCTTCACTCTCACATAATCGTAATTTTAGTAGGCAAAAATACTAAAATGCTGTGTGCAATGTAGTTTTCACTTGTCATTGCAAAATGGTAGGTTTAAGCTCCAAATATTACACATAATTTCGTTGTCATTGCCATGCCTTCTTGATAAACTATGTAACAAAAAAGAGCCACGTTAATTTGTTTGGTGTTTTTAAGTGGCTGTAAATTAACCACTTAGCTAAAGAACAAGCACACAACAGAAAGGACAATAGGTATTAGGAATACGTGTCTCCAATTCTCCATGATAATGGCGGTCCCAAGATTTTTATAATAGTGGATCACTATCAGCTTTTTAAAGCTGTCGTCTATCGGCATTTCCCTAACGTGTTTTGCTACAACGCTAAACTTGAAACCCTTTTCATTGGGCTAAAAATTCCTAATGCTTTAAGAGGGTAGTGAGGCTTTTTTTCGATTTTTAAATTTTGTTTATCAGTTTAATTGTTTCTGTTAATTGTTTAATTGTCGGTCATTGTTTGTTTAATTATTTCAGATGTTGATTTATTTATTATTTTATTTTAGTTATTTCTAATTTTGTTTTTTTTGTTTAATTGATTCTGAAGTTCTAATTTTTGTCATTTCAATTTATTTAGTTTGATTGTGATTTTTATTTTATAACTTCTCTTTGAGTCTTATTTTGATTATTGTGTTTTGTTTCCAGTTTTTTGAGTTTGTAACTTCTGGTTGGGTCTGTTTTTTTAGTCTGATATTTGTTTTTTTAGCTTGATTTTTCAGTATTTGTATCAATTTCTGATTAATTTGGAATTTTTTCTAATTTGAATGGGTGGATTAGCTTGATTGTTTTAGTGTGATAGATATAATATATATTCTATTTTTTGTTTGATATGTGAATTTTTTGTTTGAATTTATCCTATTGTCCGACTTAAGTACTCATACCCCCATTTTTCAACTTCTGGGTCCACCGCTGCCCCTTGATGTCCAAGTCTAGGAGTACCACTACTCCTTGATGATTGGTGCAAGCCTTGCAAGGATGAATATGACATATAATATGATAAGTGATTCATTGAACGTTGCCCCTATTTTACTAAATATAATCCCAATTTTGAATAATAAAATGACATTGTCGATCCCTAGCTTAAAACAACCTTAACAACGCTAAAACAACTCCGATTATTTAGACAACGACATCAGACACCAAGCCACCGACCCTTGACAATGACAGCCACTAGCACAAATACCACCACCATGTGGTGGTTGGGGAAAATTAAAGGGGGCATCCAGGTTAGACACCCAAATCATATTTGGGGCAATTGACCTCCTATACATCCGAATGTACATAGCTTTATGTACATCCAAGGTGTTTTATTGCTTATTTTAAATAATTTTAATTAAAATTTTAAAACGAGTAAAAAAAAAATTAAGGGTTATTCCTATTCGTATTCCTGAAAATTTAACAAATCCCACTAGTATAACTAAGTTTTTTAAATTACCAAAAATAAACCTGATTTTTTGGCAATTCCCAAACGCGATATTTATTAACCAAAACCGTTAATTACTAGCCTCTTGATTTATGTACAATAGGTTTGTGTGACGAATAAATTACTCAATCAAAGATTTTGGGGTCGTTTTAACCCTTAATGGATCAAATTTAAGGTCAAAATTTGCAAAAAAAAATTGACAATATTTATCTTAAAATGCATGCTAAAAAATTAAAATCAATAGTAATTTAACGAAATATTATGTTTTTAAACGGAATATTCCTTCTAAATGTCACATTTGACAACTGTAAAAAACTTAGGTCTATTTTTGAAAATTTAAAAAATTTAAATATACCAGTGGAATTTGCTAAATTTTCAGATGTACCAGTGAAAATAACCCAAAAATAAACTATAAAATGAGCAAAATTACCCTTAAACATATTATACATTCAAACGTATATAAGAATCTATATGGAGATGAATCTGGTTTTCCATTGACGTGGATCATTTAAATGGATGCTATTATTCCTACAAATAATCCCATATTCTTCTTTTATTATTCTCTCATGTCACATTCCATTTTTGGGCAGTGTTACCATTTCTTTCCTATCCAAATTCTGCAAATGTATAAATATCTTCCAGCCGATGACGTGGACTTAGTACCGTGGCTGGTAATCTTGTAGATATTTTCTCTTCAAAATATCTTTTTGACACGTGGTTGTGCTCCTTCAACAGCGTGGACTCCTTTCTACCAACTTTGCCCTTGTTCTTGCTTTTAAACTACAACAAGTACTTTAATTTCTTTTTCAAGTAAATTTTAGATTAGATAGGATAGTTCTCATTAGTTTATTGGCTTGCTAATTATAATGACTCGATTTTTTAATTTTAAAAGTTAAAAGAAATTAGGAGTTAATCATAATTCGTGGAACGCAAATGAGACACAGATTATGAAACAAATGAATTTCTCCCTTATTTGCGCATTTAAGATTTCAAACCCCAACTAAAATGATTAAAGGTGGAGGTGAAACTACAACTTTATATACTTCATAAACTCATAATCAAATTACTCTTTGATTAATCTTATGTGTTTTTCGGGAAATTTGCACATATTTTTCTTTCTAAATAGAGTCAAAAGTAAAAGTCATATCAACTTCTTGAAAACATGGAGTATTTGTGTATTAGAATTTATATATAAAAAAATCTAGGTTTTAATGATTATGTTTTTATATGATAAAGTAAATTGTGATATATCGTAAGTCTGATCTCATATCATAGGAATACTCATCTAACCTTTTTTGTAAGGGAAAGAGGCGGCGAGAATCGAACTCACAACCTCTCGGTTACAATTTGCATTCTAACGTTATTGTGTTAGGACACTATAATCATCTATCCCTCTCCGTTTAACATTCTCTCGGTTGCAATTTGCACTCTAACGTCATTGCTCTAGGACTCGATTTCACTATTTCAGATTAAATCATATCAGGAATAAAAGTTTAGTTCAAGCTTATTGATTTTATTTGAGTTTTTCCAATTTTAAATATCTTTAATTCCGCAATAAAAAATATTACTCCATAATAATTACTTATTTTAAAAGCAATTAGTGATAAAAAATAAAATAAATTCTCATTTGATTTGTTTTTTCCTCACAAATTAACGTGTATATATAGTCAAATTAGATTAGCCAAAAAAATAATGAAAGAGGCATTTTCGTAAATACGAAGGCAAAGAAGGGCATTTCCTTAGGCGCTAATGTCAACATATATATGAGCAAAGATACACCAAAAAAATCCGATAAATATCCCAGAAAGACCAAAAGATAGTGAGAGATGATGCAAAAGCTTAAAGAGGATGATATTATGGCTTTGGTAGAATATGATGATCAAGGGTCACCAATAAATCGTTCTGGTAAAAGACCCAAATTCACCCAGAAACACCTTGAAGATGAAGAAGAAAAAGATGAAGATGATGATGATGATGATGAAAACATGTTGTACAATAGTTACTATTACTTCCCACCACCATCACCTACACCATCAATAGTTGTGTGTGATGCACTTGAATTTGAGTTTCCCATCATTTATGTCAATACCACTTTTGAGATCTCCACTGGTTATCGCGCTAATGAAGTTCTTGGTCGCAACTGGTTAGTTTTCGTTTCAAATTTTTTTTCCCCGATTTTATTAACTTATATTTTGAATCATTTATGTTTTGATTTCACTGTAAATTTTATTTTGCTTAATTTCTGAGATTCTTCTGCGTTTAATATACAATGCTATAGTTAGTAGTAATAGTTGATTGCTTGATTTAATGATTGTTTGTTTGTTTTAGTTGTTGATTGCAATGTTGTCTGTGAAGTATTGTATTCTCTAATTTTTTTTTTGGGTTTTAATATTGTTTAGATTTCAACATTTGTGTTAATTTTTGTTAAAGGTGTAAAATACAGAGGAAGGTATTGATGATAATAGTGATTGCATGATCTAATGATTGTTTGTTTAAGTTGTGGATTGCAATGTGTGGTGTGAAGTTTAGTATTCTATAATTTTTTGATTTTTCTTTCTCTTTGAAATTTTGTTTAAAATTCAACTTTTGTTAATGATGGGGAATACAGAGGAAGATATTCCTGAGCTATTTTTTTCTTCTTTTCATGAGCTTTGTTACATTTGTATGGATGTTTTCTTCTCCTTTTTAGTTTTCATCATTGTTTCTTTGGTTGGAGAAGTAACACTTACCATTTTCTAAGGGCAACATTTTCCTTCCAAATTGTTGCACTCTACCATATTGTTTGAATAAGGATCCTCTCCATTTCTTAAAGGAAATGGAGAGTCCATTTCCTCTAATCTAATGGTGGAATAATCTATCTTAAATATAAATATCTCAAAATCCCCCTATTTTTCCCCTTCATCCATTCCCAACCAATGGAGGATCCGCATGTAGGGAATAGAAAGGAAAGGGAGGTAAACAAAGCTTTTTGGTCCGTTTGGTAGAGCGTAAAATAATTTCCCTAAAAACTATTTTTCTCATTTTACACTGTTTGGTTGGACTGAAAATTAAAATGGAAAAGTTAGAGTGTAAAATGGTTTTACACCATAGTTGAAAACGTTTTCCTCCCAAACGGACCCTAATTAGTGTAAAAGGGAGGTGGAAAAAGCTTTTTGGGTCCGTTTGGTAGAGTGTAAAACTGTTTTCCATTGACTTTTCTCTATTCTGATAACTCATTTTCCATTCAACCAAACAACGAAAAACTCTTTTGAAAATGAGTTTTGTGTTGTAAAATGATTTTCATGAAAAACCATTTTACATTTAAAAAAGTTTTATGCCCTACCAAACAGACCCTTTGTGTGGGAAATTGGTTGGTGGAAGGAAGGGGAAGGGTATGGAGGGATCCATTGACTCAAGTATCTATGTCCAACATAGATACGTGTCTAGATTAGTAATTTTGTGACTTTTTTTTCTTCATAATTTTAGCGTAAAATTAAATATGTAATTGTCTAGGAGGTGAAATGAGGAGTCCGAGTGATAAAGGAATCATTTTGCTTCGTTCTTTAATAACCATTATCCTTCCAAAACATGTGAGGTTTGGAGCGAAAATGAAGCTCCACCTTCCCTTCTCTTTCTTCCCCCTCCCCTTCCTCATTCTTCTCTCCCCGTCCTTTCCTCTTCATTTTGCTATCCAAATATAGTGTAAAAGCTTAGGAAATAAAGAGGTCTCCTTTCTCAAATATAAAACCTACTGCTAGCTATGACAGAGAAGATGAAAGTGAGAGGAATGAAATATGGAGAAGTGGTTTCACCCATTATCATATACTACCTTCGTCCCTTAAAGTTTGCTACATATGGTTTTTTCACTTTATTAGGAGTTGTATTGAATAATTAAGTAACAGGTGGGATAGGAGGAAAAAAAGTAGAGAGGAGTGTTGGGACCACATAGCTTAAAAAGTAATTGTAGCAATCTTTAAGGGACAATTTAATAGAATATGTATTAATCTTTTAGGGACGGATGAAGTATTTGAATCCTCACACAAACCGATGAGTTGTTAGACTTTCTTGCCAATTTTTATTATTAAAAAAAAAACATAACAAGATTAAGGGAAAGACGATGTTTCCATTCCATCAGGAAAGCTAACAACTAACAATGATGATAGTTATCATTGTCCTTTCTCCTTCTTAACCAAATCTTTTCCACTCTATTTATGCTCATCATAACCAACTACTGCTAAATTGAATATACACTTCGTGATTCATCTCACAGGACTAGTATTGGAGAACTAGAGAAGTCTTTCCATATATATGTTTTCAGTTTTTAGTGCATTATACACTCTAGTGCACTACAAAATTATGCCATGCTGCCAAGAGATACTCCTGAATTCCTACTTGGGTGTTGGGCAGGAGTTATCTCCTTTGTATTTCAGCAATTTAATTTCGAATCTGCATGTTTACTGGTAGCTAAGCCCAACGTTTAAAAAAGCGCGCCTTAGGCACCTAGATGCTGAGGCGCAAGGCACGGGGAGTGGGGGGGAGCACTTAATTATCTCTAGGCGAGGCGATTTCAATTAGGCGCACTTGAGGCCAGGGGCGGAACCAGGAATCAAAATCTAACGGGGCCAAGAATATTTAAAAGCTAATATTTTTAATGAGACATTGTCATATTATAAATATAATTATCCTTTT
The DNA here is from genome assembly GCA_951394345.1 of Salicornia ramosissima. NCBI lineage: Eukaryota > Viridiplantae > Streptophyta > Magnoliopsida > Caryophyllales > Amaranthaceae > Salicornia > Salicornia ramosissima. The sequence continues at coordinate 50,756,498 of OX596240.1, read as the reverse complement.
GGGCATGCTTTTGATACCAATCCAAAAATTAAAAACTCCTTAACACACACACAAATCTTTTTCCACAACTCTATTTTTTTTCCTTTCATTTGATATACAAGGAAAAAAAACTAGTTACTTGAATAAGTCTGAAAAATTAATGACTGATGTATGTAATACATAAATATATCAAGAATAGGTCTAAAAAACGAATAATTTAAACAAACAAATGAACAAATTAAGTAAACAATAATGTAAAAAGTAAAGGGAATTAGTTGATTAGGGGCCAATTCTAAAGAAACAAACAATGAAGTCAATGAACACATTACACTGGTGTACCAAAGCAAATTACAAATTGCAAATTCAGCCAATTTTATTAAGGGAACAATTCAATGTAATTCTATGAATTAAATCAAACTAATCCAGAATCCACTTGGACCACTTTTGACATGATTTTTATTAATAAAAACCAAAAGATTAGTGAAAGATTAATAAAAATTAATATTCACTATTTCATTGTGTATATACTATGAATTTAATACAATATGAATAAAATCAAGAAAAAAGATTAAAGAATACCTAACATGAATATAAAGCGTTGAGGAATTGGGGAACTGAATTATGGAGGTCGAAGATGATTTTTTGGAGAAGATAAAAAGAATTATGGAGTTGATTAATAGGGTATAAAATAGTTTTTTGGGGGAAATATGAAGAAAGGCCTAAAGTTAAAGAGAAACAAACAATTGTGATTTGTGAATTTTCCTTAATAAGAATTGGAAAAAGAGTTTTAAAAAATATTATTAAAATAAAACGGAAAAAAATGAACACAACAAAGCAGATAGGGATTCGATCCCGCGACCTTTAGCTCAATAGCATCCCTCCTTCATGCCCTTACCACTGATCCAAGGAGAGTTTACAAGTATTCACTTGACTTTATTAATATATATACTAAAAACGTACAGGGGCCTAATTAAAAAAATAAAGATAGTGGGATTGGGCCGCAGGGGCCGAGCCCCTACCAGCCCCCCCTGTGGGTCCGCCCCTGCTTGAGGCACATGAAGTGCTTGAAGCACAATCAAGTGTGCCTCACGCTTTTTTGCACTTGATTGAAATGTCAGTTTATATTATCTATGCATGTTCTTATTGTTTTACCTCTCTTTACAATGGGTTACACGGTTACACCATACAGTAACATCATAAAATGGGCCACGAGCCATATAGTAAGATTTGTTGATTTATAAGATAGTATTCAAAATACAGAATAACAATACTTGATATATTAGGTGCTTTCTTCAAACAACTGAATACAAAACTTAAATAGACCAAATAAACAAAAACTATTCCCTAAACTGAAACCACACATATTCCCACTAACAAATTAAACTTGCCCACTAACTAATTTGACTTGGTAAGAGTCTAAGTAACAAACCCACCACTTTAGCTAACATAACTCACGTAATGAGTTTGAATCATACACTAACAAGAATATTAACAAAGGAATGAAGAAAATAAGATCTTTTGTATTATAAAAGATAGTATCTTTGTTGCATAGGATGAAGAAAAGTGATATTTATATGACATACATGCTTTGTTTGTACATTATGAATATCAAATGATGATATTTAGATCTTTTGTTGACTTGTATGTGTTTTGATGATTTGTGTTAATGAGTTATGTATGCATGAGTGAAAGAAAATTTAATAACTAAAAAGTGCGCCTCGCGCTTGTGTTTTGCGCTTAGGCTGTAAGACCCGTATCGCCTTAGTGCCCCTTTTGCTTTTTTTTAAACACTGGCTAAGTCAAGTAGAAACCATAAAATTTACAGGACAATCTGTAATGTAGACTTGTTGCAGCATCGTTCATAGGAATGAATCAGCTAAGCTATGTAAAAAGCAGTTTGTTGTGCACCTGGTTAATAAAGTTGGATACTAGGATGTCTTGTTGCTTTGTTGATTCGTCGTGATTCATATCCTTGCAAGTTACATGTGTTCTTTATCTGCCTCTCTTTTTGCTCCTCTATCTATTAAACTTTGTCCACAGCTTGATGTATGCATGTTCTTACAATTACTCTATATTTATCTGTATAATATAAGTGTCATGCTTGATGTTTACTATAGCTTAATTCGCCTTTTATTCCCAGTCGATTCTTACAATTCAGAGACCCTCATGCTCAAAGAAGGCACCCTCTAGTGGACCCTGTTGTTGTTTCTGAGATGAGAAGATGTCTTGAAGACGGTGTAGAGTTTCAAGGGGAGCTTCTCAATTTCAGAAAGGATGGTACTCCCTTGGTTAACAGGCTAAGGCTTCAACCAATATATGCTGATGATGGAGCTGTCACACATGTCATAGGCATTCAACTTTTCACAGAAGCAAAAATAAACCTTAATCATGTATCTTACCCAGTTTTCAAACAGACATATGACCAGCGATTCAAGTGTACGGATGAGCACTCCACAAAGGGAGTAGAATTGTGTGGTATTCTCCAACTTTCTGATGAGGTCCTTGCTTATAACATATTATCACGGTTGACCACCAGAGACGTAGCATCAATTGGGTCTGTGTGTAGAAGGATATATCAGTTAACTAAGAATGAGCATGTGAGGAAAATGGTTTGCCAAAATTTATGGGGCAGAGAAGTGACTTGTAATTTGGAGCTAATGACCAAAAACTTGGGGTGGGTACGACTGGCGAGGGAGCTCACCACTCTTGAAGCCGTTTCTTGGAGGAAGTTTACTGTAGGGGGATCGGTTGAGCCTTCACGCTGTAATTTCAGCGCGTGTACAGCAGGAAACCGCCTTGTTCTGTTTGGTGGGGAGGGTGCTGGAATGCAGCCTATGGATGATACTTTTGTACTCAACCTTGACTCTGAGCATCCTGAGTGGCGGCGTGTGAGTGTCAAAGCTTCACCACCTGGACGGTGGGGCCACACACTCTCATGTCTCAATGGGTCTTGGCTTGTTGTGTTTGGTGGGTGTGGGAGGCAAGGGTTGCTCAATGATGTCTTTGTTCTTGACCTAGATGCCAAGCAACCGACTTGGACTGAAATCTCTGGTGGGACCCCCCCAGTGCGCCGGTCTTGGCATAGCTCGTGCACTGTGGACGGGTCCAAGTTGGTCGTGTCAGGGGGGTGCACGGATTCTGGGGTGCTCTTGAGTGACACGTACTTGCTCGACCTTACGACAGACAGACCAGTCTGGACCGAGATACCAACTCCGTGGGCCCCACCTTCAAGGCTCGGGCACTCACTCTCAGTGTATGGGAGGAAAAATATACTCATGTTTGGGGGACTGGTGAAAAACGGGCAGTTGAGGCTGCGATCAGGTGAGGCCTATACCATTGACATAGGGAGCGAAGAGCCTGAATGGAGGCAATTAGATTGTGGTATGGGGAGTCAAGGTGGGGTAGTTCCTCCTCCAAGACTTGATCATGTGGCTGTGAGCATGCCATGTGGCAGGATCATTATATTCGGGGGCTCGAGTGCTGGTCTACATTCTCCTTCTCAACTTTTTCTGTTGGATCCTTCAGAGGAGAAACCGTCATGGAGGACTCTGAATGTGCCCGGCCAGCCACCTAAGTTCGCATGGGGCCATAGCACCTGCGTCGTTGGTGGGACCCGAGTCTTGGTGTTGGGTGGACACACAGGTGAGGAATGGATACTGAATGAGTTGCATGAGCTGTGTTTGGCAAGCAAGCATGACTCAGATCTCTGAACTTTTTGATTGATACTTTCATGTTAATTAAGGTATTCATCCCACTCTTATGGCTCTCTTAACTTTAAAATTGTGTCTGTAAAATCTGTATACTATGTGATTCTTAATATTGCTCAACTTGCAATTGTTGTATCAATTAGTGCACCAAAATTTTGTTTGATCAATGTAAATTAATGTACAATAGTAGTAGTATTGAGCTTGGTGAGTCCTTGTGTTGGACCTCTTCGGTATTTGGCGCGGCTTAATACAGATTAAGAAGCTGGGATATGATGCTTCTTGGTACAGGTATAGTAATCTTAATTATGCACATAGGAGATACAGATGATTTGCTCTTTTTCTGCAGTGGCTGAGTAGCTTTGATATAAGCTAGCCACCTTAGTGCAATTTGTATTTTCTTTTATAAAAGTTATTATTATTGTGTTTGCATTTTGTTCTTTTTGCCATATACTACCTCCCTTTGTAGTAAGAAAGTCACTTCCTCTTTGTTGTCATGATAATTTGAATCTCTGATCTTTAAGATGAGAAGCGCTGGCAAAGTCATTATTCCGTACTTGACTTTTCATGTTGCCAACCCTCTTTGATTATTATTATTATTATTATTATTATTATTATTATTTTTTTTTGTTATATTTTTATAATTCATAGAAGCTACACTAGTGTGCATATAAATAAATGTACTCCAAAAAAATTAAACCCACAATGGATAATTTTAATTAAGTTGATGACGAATGTTCATTTGGTCTAATTTTAAAATTTGAATAATATTAATTAATTCTTATATTAATGTTCATTAGAGTTAAATTAATGTACATTGCGTGAGTATGTACCATTTGTATACTTCTAAATTTGTACCGCATATTTTTTCTTACACGTTTCCAACGCTTTGTTAAGACTAACGTTACTATTAAGTCTATTAGCAAATTAGGCCATTTCCATTTAAATGCCATATTCATTTACAGAGTTTTTTTTTTTAGTGTTGTTACGTGTCTCACAGTGTGATATGTAGGAATCTATCACACTCCCACAAAACGATTTTTTTTGAAGTGATTACTCATATTCAAGTTATCATATCTTAGCAAAGTGTTATCATATCCTTACTAAATTTTATCATATCTTAGATTGCGAATGAGAAATGAGAGTTTAGGGTTTAACGTGAATTTTTTTATTTTTTTTTATAAAAAAATTGTCGTTTTGTGGAGTTGATAGATTCCCAAATATCACATTGTGATAATTTTATAATTTCTCTTTTTTTTTTGGTATATTTTACAGAGTAATTTATGTGGGCGTATAACAGAACGTTAATTACTTCTTGTAGGCATTATGCGTTTTTTGCATATATGATGTCTTTGGTAAGGTCTCATGAATGTATAAAGTGGTGCACGATTCACAACCATAACAAAAAGTTATGAAAACCTACTAAGCCTAATTAATGAACTAACTCAACGTAAAAAAAAAAAAAATGAAATAACTCAACAACATATTAGCCCTATGCCTAAAAAAAGCCCTAACTATCTTTGATCAATTCAAGGCCCAAAACACCTTGTTATAAAGTAAAGTTAAATAGGAGGATTCTTTTTCGGGATAATATAAGTGGTATAGTACTAGTATTAGGCCTTGAACTATGCTCTGCTACAAGTCACACACTCACACAGCCAAGAAATCTTCACAAATGCCCGTGAAGTTTGAAGCCAATATTTTATGAGGACAATGATATGTATGAGAAAATGCTAATATGACGTCTCCGCTTAACGCTGCATTAAAGTAATTTACCTATTTGTTTTACGCTAAATAAATATTTTAATCCAAATTATTTTAGCATTAAATGAAAAGTTACATTTTAATAAAGAATTATTACAAATGCGTGCGGTGAGAATCGAACCCAGACCTCATGCCTGGAATTCTGACGCCTTAACCACTGGGTTATGACTTGATCCTGTGGATTTTGAACCATAATATCAACTTCTTATATAACCCAATAGAAAAAGGTAGAAAGTGGGTGGTACACAAAAGGCCCACTAGAAAATATATGGACAGATGGAACTTATTTGTGCTGCCAAAAATGACGACATGACCTACATCAAATGGTTTCGAAACTTGTCACTTCAACACTTGCAGTTTGCTACTACAATCACAATTTCAGCCTTTTCTTGTCTTCATTAACGCATCATAGATTACAGTTTCCTCCTTGTTATCAACCCTCAATCTTCTATCGAGGGTTACTTTTTTTACCTGAAACATGCCCTGAATTTCTTCCGCCCAGAAAATTTGTTTTAACAATCTGGGCATAACCCATTTAAATTCAACTAACCAGAATCAAAACCCATTAATTTAAATCAAAGTTAATTATGGAACCGTCACCCTCTATGCTTCATTTAGCAATGGCTGCTTTCTTTGGGGCTTCATTAATGGCAATCTCTGCTTTGTTTGTTCACAAACGTAGTGTTGACCAAATCCTTGAACGTTTAATCGAAGTACGCCGTAAAAAGGTGGTTTCTCGAGGTTATCGATTGATGGATGGTGAAGTCGAAGAAGAAATTGGAGAAGAAGATTATGGTAGAGATGACAATGGAGGGTTTAATTTGCAGGACGATGAAGAAGATGACTCTAATGTGAATATGATTCCTAGTTATGGGATTTCTTCTTCAGTGCCTAATTTTGGAGGGTTTTCTAATGATTGGCTTGAAGATGATTCTAATACTCCCGACTTACCTTCTTCTCTTGATAAATCCCACTTGCCTCTGCTTCAGAGATATCTCAGAAATGGTAATGCTTTCTATGTATTTACTTGTTTAATTATTTGATAATTGCTTTTTGATAAAATTTAATGAAAGTATGAAGCAGAAACCTAGATATTAATAGCTTTTGAGGCTTGATTGTGTTAAATTGAGTTTGATTTTAAAGTTGGTTACATGAAAAAACTAATCAAGTTAATGGGAGTTATGGAAATTTGATTTTAAAGTTTGAGTTATGGAAAATTTGAACTTTTTTTTTCCAATTCTGTATCTCTTGATGTTATGGAAAATTTGAACTTTCAACTGATTGTTGTTATTGTATCTGCAGTGGATGGTTCTTCATCCAAGACCTCTGCCCCCAACACTAGGATTAGTTCTCAAAATACCAATAAAAGTCCTGTGGAAAATACTGTAACTTTTAGTGAGCAAGCCAAAGAGATTAACAATGGAGGTGCAATTCCTTCCCAAGAGAAGAATGACGGTGCTGCTGATTCTGTAAGTGTTTGTGTGTATGCTAATTCAAGCTTCTGTCTTGATTTATTGATTCTTTAGAAGCTGTTTCATTCAAATGGTTGTCATAATTTTGAACTTGAGCCGGTTGATGGCTTTTAGTTAGCTGCTAGGCAAACTGTGTTTGGTTGTTTGTTAGAGCAGCATCAAACTTGAGCGCTAGTTAGGCCCTGTTCTTTTGGACTTATTTCAGTTCATTTCAGTCCAGTTTAGTTTTACTCAGTCCAAAAGAACTGGGCCTTAGAACAACTTTGCATTCATAATTCATTATATGTTACCTTTCAATTCGCTTTCTAAACTCTCAATAATTTAGTTGATATATTCCATATTGTTTGAAATTTATCTTAAATTGGTTATCTGGCCTTGTTCTTTTGGATTTATTTTTAGTTCAGTTTTACTCCGTCCAAAAGAACGGGGCCTTAGTTAGCTACTAGCCTACTAGATCAATTGAGGTTGATTGTTTTTTTTTTGAATCTAAGGCCGTATTCTTTAGGACTCGACTGGTCTGGACTGGTTAGGTGGGGTATTATTTTGTGAGAGTATAATATTAAAACAAAGCTGATTTGATCTGAACTGATCTAATCTGATCTGATCTGATTGTTGTAGCTTTTAAGTCCAAAAGAACAGGGCCTAAGGGTTTGTTTGGTATGAGATTAGTAACGTTAATGGGTTGGAAACAAATAAGGAGGGAAAGGATAATACATAGTGTTACTCTTACTAGTTGTTTGGTATCACTAAGAAAACGTATATGGTTACAAGTTTACAACTATTCAGAATTGTTAATTGTTTCCTCAAGATTTAGGAAGGTAACAAGGTAAGGGGATTTGTTTCCCTTATAAATTTGTTTCTGTTCCCACAACCAATAACAAACAAATGGTAACGGTATTGTTTTGTGATTACGTTTTCTATGCTAATTTTTGGGGATACCAAACAACCCCTAAGTGTTAGATAGCTTAGCACTGCACCTAATATTATTTTTTAACAGAGTACTGTTTGCTTTAGTGTCTTCTATTTGGCTCATGTTATACATGTAGAGAGAGATGTTTTTGTTATATTTTGCAAATTTTCGCTTTTGACATTAGCTGTTGATGGAGCTGCAGGGTGGCCAAATTACTGTTGAAAAGTCACCTGCTTTATCAGTTGGAGATGAAAGCCAAAAAGATATACAAAATCAGAAATCCAGGGTTACTGGTTGTGGCCGAACAGCTATTTCACATTTGCCTGCTAATGTAGAGATAGACATGCCTTTTACTGGTGGCGGGGGCAACGATTCTACTTCTGAAACTGTACTACCACTGAGAGCTGCAATATCCGGTGAGCTGATCTCCTCAAACTTGGTTACTAACTTCTTTGTATTAATGTATACTTTTATGATTTGATTATAGAACAATAATACTACCTCTAGTTCTACACTTTTGTGAGAGATATTCAAGTGTTGCGCATAATAAGAACTGGAGGTAGTGTGTTTCTTGATAACAAGTGGGGGGGGGGGGGGAGAGGGGGTCTGCATACCTCTTTCCAAGAATATTCAATTGATGGTCATAATTTCAATTTAACTAGAAGCATATTTAGTTCCGTGTGGCAGATAAAATAGAAAACAAGGATAGTTGACGGAAAAAGGACGAGGAAATTGTTGGTTTCCCAAGGATTACATTAAATTTCTTTTTGTCTCCTTCTTCTTCCCTAGTTTTTATGAAGAGTGTTACTGTCTTTATGACCATTTTGTCTTAATTTGTTTTTACTTGAAAACTTTTGTGAAATAATTTCAAATTCTCCTTATCTCTCCCTCCACCCCCCCCCCCCCCTTCTTTTTCCCCCCTTTGAAGCTAACTTGAGATATAATTTTATCTGAAATATGGATAGTGCCATTAAATGTGGAAGAGGTGGAAGTCCAACGGATGCTTCACGAATGTTTAGAACTCCGGGAGGCATATCTTTACAAGGAGGAAGTTGCACCATGGAACAAACCAGTAGATGCTACTGCATCTGGAAAGATTGATAATCCTTTTCATTTTTCACCGGTGGAGAAGACTGCTGTGAGTTTTTTTAATTTCCTAGTGAAGGAATTGCATGTATTTTTAAGGATATACAGCCTATATATTATTAGAAGTTTAACACTATAGTCTATTTGTGTTACTTTAAGCTTGACCTATTTTGAAATAGCGATATAAGGATGATCCATATATCTGAAGCTGTGCTGACTTCCTCCTGTTTGAAGCAGCATGACTTCAGGATGGAAGATGGTGTTGTACATGTTTATGCAAGTAAAGATGGTGAGTGTCCTAATTCCTAACTCTATTTCGGAGTATCTCTGTCTTTATAGCAGTTGCATTGTTGTTACTTTAAATGGCCTGCATATATTTCAGCCACTGAAGAGCTTTTCCCTGTTCCAAGTGCAACACAATTCTTCACTGACATGCACCAAATTTTAAAGGTCGTTTCAAGTGGAAATGTTAATTCAGCATGCTACCATCGATTGCGATTTCTTGAAGAGGTAATTTATCAAGTAATTTTTTTTATAACATATGCTTCAGATTTTGCCGCCCCTTAAGTTTCCATGACTTGTGATAACATGCATCTGAAATCCTAATCCCATGCAGAAATTTCGTCTTTATCTGTTAGTAAATGCAGACAGGGAATTTTTGGCTCAGAAGAGTGCACCTCATCGTGATTTTTACAATGTTAGAAAGGTCGATACGCATATCCACCATTCTGCTTGCATGAATCAGAAACATCTTCTTCGCTTTATAAAATCCAAGTTGAGAAAGGAACCTGACGAGGTAGGGGAATTTTCGCTCTCTATATTAATTCTTGTTGCCTTGATAAAACTTATCATCACTGTGGATATCTCTCTGTAAACTGTTTTGGAGCTTTTTCTAATGGGTTAAAATGTAAGCTCTTAGGACTTTAAATTCAACAAGGTTGTTCACTCTTTCTTTGTTTTCTGTATTGAAGGTGGTCATATTTCGGGACGGAAAGTACCTCACTTTAAAAGAAGTTTTTGAGAGCTTGGACTTGACAGGGTAAGTTAGGCCTGTCGCATAAATTCTAAACTGCTTCTTTCTTATGGTTCTGTCCAATATCATAAGTTCATAACATTCACCCTTTCTACTTATTTCTCCCTTACTTTTTCAGGTACGATTTGAATGTTGATTTGTTGGATGTGCATGCCGACAAGACCACATTTCATCGATTTGATAAGTTCAATCTCAAGTACAATCCTTGTGGACAAAGTAGACTCAGGGAAATCTTCTTAAAGCAGGACAATCTCATCCAAGGTTTATGCATGATCCAATCAGCTCTTTGTTAGCTTGGCTAGATTTATAACAGACTTCATATTATCATAAGCTTTGATTAGGATTGAATTTCAGTGCTATATATTGATTGGCTAGATGCACCATACTGCAGGACGTTTTCTGGGTGAAGTAACAAAAGAAGTATTAATTGATCTTGAAGCCAGCAAATATCAGGTCTGCAAATTGTCTTTTTTTTTTGTAAGAAGACTGGAGTGAGTAGATTTTATGTGGTGATAGAGCAAATATGCTTAGCCATGTGGAAAGTGCACTGCAACTTTCCACAATTGACCGCTAACCATGCCATTGCCAAAATTAACCTAAGATGATGAGATATTCGTTAAAATAATTTACTTCTCAAAAACAGGTTTAATCTATGATGAATTGATGAAAATAGACTACTGAATTCATATTCCATTCCAAGTATCTTTTGTACAAGTTCATTTATGTGTATGTAATGTTATGGCGTTTTATTTGTTTTTTTTGTTACCATTTTTTTCTTCAGTAATGTAATAATATTTAATTGCATGCCGACCTATTTGGTGGTAGTAGCTTCATGATGAAAAATGATGAAAGAAAGTACTTAACAATGGAGATTCAAAACATTGTATAATTGTAAAGCGATATCCTATGCAAGAGTTGTTCATGAACTCATAACTATTCTGTCTATTCATGACTTTATATCAAGTAGGTTGTTTCATGTTTCATGTTTCATGTTTGATAAGTGCTTGTTATTTTCTAGCTTTAGCGGAGAAATCATTTACACTTTATGAGTTTATTCTCAGATGGCAGAGTATAGGATATCTGTGTATGGGAGGAAGCAAAGTGAATGGGACCAACTAGCAAGTTGGTTTATCAACAATGAGATCTACAGTGAAAATGCTGTTTGGCTGATCCAGGTATAGTCATTGTGATGCAGCTTTTTCTCTCAAGAATGCATAGCTGGCAAGTAGTTCACTAGGTACTAATAACGTGCTACCAATAACTAAAAAAATTCTTAAAATCTACCAATGTTTGAAATTGAAGCATAATCCTTGGCATAAATTTAATTTCAACAAATGGAAAAATTAGCTAATTCATACGTTATTTTAATTTAACATATATGAATATGCTGAACTACTTTTGGCAGATACCCTTTTTTGAGTGGATATGACTGTTCCTGTATGGTATATTCCATATGAAGAGCATTCCATTTTTCTTTGGGAGAGGTGTGGTTTGTACACGTGTTTGTGTTACACCCTTGTTGTGAGGTGCTTTTGCAATTATGTAACCTTATTGAAATTCCATTGCCTGTGCAAACTTTTACCAGCAGTGAAATTCCTATTCTGAATCCCATATTGTCAATGTAGGAATGACAGCACATTTGTAATATGAAGATAGGCATCAAAACCATAAACAAAGCCAAATATGTGCTCTGAAATGTGATTGTTCGTGCATGTTGTTGGCATGTGCTGCTCCTGAGTTTAAATGTTTAGCTTTGTTCATAGCTAATGTATCATTGTAATGATCCAGGTGAAATATTAGAAGCTTTAGTCACTGTTTAGCTTGCTGCTTGCTTAAATATCACCAGTTACCTGACCAAGAATCTTTCTAATTACTGCCCTAATTCATTTATCTAGCTGCCGAGGTTGTACAATGTGTACAAGGGCATGGGAATCGTTACCTCATTTCAGAACATCATTGATAATGTATTTATCCCACTCTTTGAGGTCACAGTTGATCCAAATTCTCATCCTCAGCTACACGTGTTCTTGAAGCAGGTTAGTTCATTCACTTGTAGCATTTAATTATTTTTCTGGTGAAAAGATAATCATTATGTGTTTTTCATTGTTTTAATTTTCAAAAGATATGCTTGCCTCAAGTTGGTGGTCAATACTCAAGATTTGCTGGCTCCTTTTAGCTTGTCTTATTGTATCTGTTAGTTTTGACAGTGAATCATCTACTTGAAATACAAAGTCTTACATCAGTTTTAGAAGATTACATACATTTTAATTTTTTTAATGTTTGTTATAATTAGATTATCATAATTTTCATGTTAATCCTTCAAATTAGCTGTAGAAAATGGTCCATTATATGTAGCAATTCCTTACAGCTTTATATTTATGCTGGCTCTTTATCTTCCTATTATCTCATAATAATGTTAATATTAGGGGCAATATAGTAGACTAGAACTCTAGAAGTTCAGGGGAAATTTGCCTATGTTTGTGATTTATATATAGCTAATTTTAAGAGTATTGTTGACAACTATTCTTGATTGTTATTTAATCAATATTCAACTACTTGAGTGCTTGCCATCTTGCTTAATTGAGTTCCATGGTAGCTGCTTAATCATGGCAGTTTCAATGGCTAGAATTACAAAGAAAACAGCGGATGTTTGGGAGAGAAAAATAATAATTTGAATTCTGCTTCTTTTTTCAATCTATGCAGGTTGTTGGGTTTGATCTTGTGGATGATGAAAGTAAACCAGAGAGGCGACCAACCAAACATATGCCTACACCAACTGAATGGACCAATGAATTTAATCCTGCATTCTCATATTACACATATTACTGCTATGCAAACTTGTATACCCTTAATAAGGTTTGCTCTCTCAGCACTTGTACTGGGCTTGCACTTTTAGGCTGAGTTTTTAGTATGTCACGCTGCTCAAAATTACTCCCTCTGGTCAATATTTTTTTTCCACTTTTTAGTTTTCCTTCTTTTTATGGGAAAAAAAATGGTCCGTTGGACTAGCTCTTTCTATTCCTTGTTTAGCTATCCCTTGAAATTGCTAATGGAATATAATATCCTTTTGATAAAATAAAAGGTATTACTACTAATTTGGATGAAAAGGCCAATAAATAAAATGCTCCAAATATGTGTCTAATCAATCGTAAAAGACATACTTTTGAATGAAGGGAGTTGTCCAACTTTATTAGCTATTATTAAATTTTTGGATATATGAATATATCATATGAAATCTTGTTTACTTTGAATACTTAGTTTTTTGTATGAACAAGTGTCTATTCTCATTAAGCACCTAGATTAGATTTTTATGAGAATTCTTAACTTTTTTGCTCAATCTTCATTCCCAGCTTCGTGAATCAAAAGGATATCGGACAATCAAACTTCGGCCGCATTGTGGAGAGGTTGTCTTCTACAAACACATTACTGTTTGCATATTTCTATACATAACATCCTTGTATTGATATTTCAAGTTAAATATGCTTTAAAACCCGTCTTTTTACAGGCTGGTGATGTTGACCATTTGGCTGCTGGATTCCTTTTGTGCCATAACATATCACACGGTATCAATTTGCGGAAATCCCCAGTATTGCAGTATCTGTATTATCTTGCTCAGGTTTGAATTTTATGTTCACTTAATTTCCAGCCTTTATATCTTCCTACACATGAGTAATTTGAATCACCACTACTTTTTGGTTTGCAGATTGGACTGGCTATGTCTCCACTGAGCAATAACTCCCTTTTCCTTGACTATCATCGCAACCCATTTCCAATGTTTTTCCAGAGAGGTCTAAATGTTTCTCTCTCTTCCGATGATCCTTTACAAATACATTTGACAAAGGAAGCACTTGTTGAAGAATACAGTGTTGCTGCTCAGGTGTGAATCTGATCTGGCATGCTTTTCCTGCTTTCACCTTAAGTCTTATCTATTGTCTATTCTCTATTGATTTTCTCCTGTCCAGGTATGGAAGCTCAGTGCTTGTGACTTGTGTGAAGTAGCTAGGAATTCTGTCTATCAGTCTGGATTTTCGCATGCAGCAAAGGTGAGAAATGCACTTTTTTCCCTTAAGAATCAGATATGAATATGGAGCTGCTGCCCCATACCTCATTTTTGTTGGAAAAATGGAAACTAATAATCCCACCATTTACCGGTATTAACTAACAATCCCAGCTTTCACAAAATAAGGAATAAGAATAACCCAACTTTTGCACCCCGTATTCTTTTATTGGGTCTTTTAATGATTGCTTCCTAATTTCATCGGTTGTAAAGGAATAATTAGGCTAATTTCACTGGTTGTGTGTGGATTAATTAGGAGGGAAAAAATGTCACCTTTAACTTTTCAAGTAAGCAGTAAAAATACCCAATAAAAGAATACGGGGTGCACAGGTTTGGATTTTTCCTTATTTTGTTCAACGTGAGACTGTTAGTTGAGTACCGGTGAAAGGTGGGATTGTTAGTTTTCAGTTTTCCCTTTTCTTTTACAAAGTATAATTGGTCTAAAATTTCAACAACTGCTACTAAAAATCTTCTATTGAAAGAAAAATTCTACTTATGATTAATGAAATCCATCTACAAAAATTATTGCTGATAATTCTAAGATTCTCTGCTTATAGCCCTATAATTGTTTCTTTCTTTGATAGTTTGATTTAATATTCTTTCTTTGTAAATCTTTGTGCACGATTACCCGGAATAATCACTTTGGTTCATGTAGCCAACCCTACTTATGAGAATAAGGCTTCGATTGATTGATTAATATAAAGCTCTGAATTTGCCACAATACCATATTTCTTTTTTTAGAACTCTTTTCTTTGTACTTTGCTGAATTTCATGGTGCTAAACTGGTTTCCATATGCCTTTATTTTATTTTATGCTATTATAAACTTATTTATTCGGGGTACTGTAACAGCAACATTGGCTTGGAGGCAAGTATTTCTTGAGAGGTCCGGAAGGAAACGACATTCACCAAACAAATGTCCCGAAACTGCGGATAGCATTCAGACATGAAGTAAGTGTTTATTCGGCATTTTGAAAGGGAAAAAAATGTATCTGTTATTTTTTTATGTTATGAGCTTAGCTGATATACCTTTTTAAAAAATGGCCTTTCTGCAGACATGGAAGGAGGAAATGCAGTATGTCTACTCTGGAAAAGCAAGGATTCCCCAAGATATAGATATCTTTTAATAAGGGGATTACCAATTGATGATTGGAATTTTCATAGTAAACCTAGGCAAACCATATTGGTTTACTATTTAACTAAATTAGATGTCCAAAATTTTGCCTTTTCTTTTTCATTCTGTAATGGAATCATAATTAAGAACTCAGCATTTGTGGCTGTTATTTCTGACATGCTTCACCCTTCGGACTCCTGGTTATATTCAACCGAGCAAGCTTCCTGTTTGTTGTAGTTGACTATGAGTTGATGCCTGTGGTGTTTTGCATTCTTGCCATGTTTAATTCTTTCCCAACATTACTTAACCGCTTTCGGTTCGCCTAAGAAAGATTTGTGTGATATGTATTGTGTTTGTTCAAGCAATAGGAGAAAGAATTTTGTATTTGGGTTAGCCTTAGATGGATGAGTAAAGTCTGAAGAAAAAGATAATTATGGAGAAAGAATGGTAGGAATTGAAAAGCTAATTTTTGCAACATTGCCTTGCTTTAAATTTTGTAAGAAACTGTCTTTATTTAAAGTTGATCTATACCATATTTTTGGGGATGATTTCTGCACTCTCTAAAACCAACTCCCCCCTTTTCTTCGCTTTCACATAAATAGTGGTGTAGGCACTAGCACTATTTATGTGGGAGAGAGAGGAGTGCGAAAATTAGTTTTCCATATATTTTTATAACACTTCCATGTGTCTCCCTCCAATCCTCCATTGTCTAACATATCATGAAGTTGTACTAACTACTCAGTAGTATTTTGGTCTGAGTAATGTCCTGATTTGCTAACGAAAAATCTATATATATAATATTCTTTGTTACATAATATTTTGTAAAATATTTCTCTAATATATTTTTCTTTAATTATAAAAATTCATAAGAATAATTCTAACTATTCTTCTTGCTAAAAAAAATAAATACTTCCTCTGTCCCAAATTACTTGCTACATTCTCTTTTTCACATCTCCAATATACAACTTTAAATTAAATTATAAAAATTATATAAATTATATGTTTAAAAAGTACACAGTGGGACGAATCAAATTAGATCTAGCATGACTATATTTTTCTTTATGTACACAAAACTATAAACAGTCAAAGTTTAAAATAAATAGTGTCCATTTTCAGAATGTAGCAACTAATATGGGACGGAGGGAGTAACATTTACGTCTTTATTACTGAATTGTAAATCACATGTGGAGTTTGACAGTTTTTATTTTATTTTATTGCTTAAAAGTAGTTGAAGACTTTTTAATTACCAATTATCATCAAAGCTAGTTTTTTTTTAACCAAAATGTTGACATATATGATATGTTCACTTTTTTTTTTTACCCATATGGCTAATGGGCCACCAAATAATACACAGCTCATATCCATATTAAACAATACCTAAGAATAAAATTGTTAATTGATTAAAGGTTAAATAAGGACTTTTTTCATATACATAAGGCCATTTTTTAAAGCTGTACTTATTCCGTATCGATTTATCTCCAACAATTGAGAATATTTGTAAAGGGTAAAGGGGGTGTTTGGGAGTTAGCGGTTTGAGGCAAAAAGAGAGGTTTGAGAGGAAACAGAGGTTTGACCAACTCAAAAAGCTATTTTTGGGTGTTTGGTAGTCAGAGGTTTGGAAGAGAGTTTTGGGGTGAAAAAACTCTTTTTCAAAAAGCTCATATGAGGAGCTTTTTAGAAGAGCTTATAGCTTTTTAGTTCTTTTTACTCTTAAACATCTAACAACTATCCACTATTTACCAAACACTTTTATAGAAACAGCTAATGTAATCAGTTAGTCAAACCAGCTATCACAATCAGCTAGTCAAAGCAGCTAACTCAATCAGCTAACCTCTAACAGCTATCAGCTAACTCCCAAACAGGGCCAAAATAATTATTGTTTTAGATAAATCGATACAGATGGAGTATATTTAATTTATTTATTTTAAATTAGGGTTTAGATGGTTAGGGTATTTCACTATTTTGCCAAATAAAGAAAGTTTAGGGTATAAAAGTCTTTTTATAAAAATATGATAGCCCCCCGTAAACCTATATATTAAACCTTAACCTTAACCTTAATGCCAAACCCCACATAAAATCTCACTAGCGATAGACAAAATCCAATTTTCAGTTTTCCCATCGCCATTGTTACGAACCCTAAAACATTATCACTCATCCATTGTTATCCTCCTTCAATGGCGGCTACATCAACTTCCTCCGAACCTGCTGCAGCAAACGTCGATGGACCAGTCCTGAACGTTATCAGCAAGCGTGTTCGTGCTCTTCGCAAGAAGTACAATCGCATCCTTCAAATGGAAGAATCTCTTGCTCAAGGCAAAACCCTAAACAATGAACAGCAAGAGGTTCTTCGATCTAAACCTGCTGTTATCGCCTTAATCGATGAGCTCGAGAAGCTTCGATCACCCCTTTCCTCTGCTCTTGATGAAGAAATCTCTCTCGCCATCTCCTCGTCGTCCAAACAGAGTTCGTCTTTCGAACACGAAAACGAACACCAGTCTTCATCGCAGGAGAAGGTTGAGAAGGAGGAAAACGTGGATAGTCACGATCATGATTCCGGTATAGGGGGCAATGGTGCTGTGAAGGATCTGTTGTATTTGATGTATTTTGGGAGTTTGTTTGATGTCAAACCACAGAGTGACTTTACTTCTTTGATGTTGACTCGTACTCACGAGCGAGGTTGCTGCTTGACCTATGATTATGTTACTGATGATGCTACTGATCTTCTTGCTGAGCGTGATTTGGACTTGATTTCCGCGTTGCAAGGGTTGATGATTTCCAGGCCTGTTAACTCTCCGGTTTCTCATCAGGATGCTTTGGAGATGTGTATTCAACATGCCACATTTTGGCTAGAGAATTCTGAGCAGCCTATTGATCCTCAATCAAATGTCACCTGTAAGTGTTGTGGTGCTTGTGAAAATTTCTGTTATTTTTTTTGTCAATTATTTGATTTGATTGTTTTAAGAATTAAATGTTTGATTTTTTTCGGTTCAGATGCTGGGTTGAGGGAAAAATTGAATAAGATTATGGCGTCGGATTACTTTACTGCCACTCCGCAGATGAAGGGGCCTGGGGAAGTGGCCGCTGCTGCTGCTGTAGGAAATTTTGGCTCTTACCAGGTCCCAATGCACGACAGTGCAGTGCCAATTGAAGGATCCGTTAAGCAGTACCCAGATACGGTAATTTACTGAAACAAAAGTTGAACAAAGATGATTCATGATTTTTTTTAATGTTATGTGAATGGCTGGATGAGCAACTGTTGAATTGGGAAAGTTAATGCAGTAAATAGGCGTTACGGAAAAATTATACTGAATTAGAGTTGTCTGAAGTAGATTGGAAATCTTTGTGTTTAATTTTTGGGCTATATCTCATTTTAGAAAAGCGTGCCTCCTCCCCCAAGGCCTTGGGAGGTGCGCTTTATCTAGGCGAGGCTCAGCGACAAAAGCGCATGCCTTGCGCGCCCAGAGCGCCTTTGGTTAGGCAAGCCTCTGTGCCTTAAGGAAAATAACTTGGATATAAGTTATAAAAAAATTGAATAATGATTGAATTTTTTTCAAAGTGAGACTGCGTTAGCTTTACATACTCCCCCTTTCCTTTTTTTACTTGCTACATGAATCTGCCCCTTTGAAAAATGGAGATTTTGGAAGTTACTATTGGGCATACAAATTGAAAATTTAACACCAACCCTTCTCTTTACCCCTACATTTCCCTTAAGTAATGGTCCCAAATTGTTTGCATCATTTGACTCATTTCTGATTTTAGCATGTGAGATCCATTTTTTTTTTACTTATTTACCTTGTTGCCCTTATCTTATTGACCAATTACCCTATAAAATCATTTTTTTTTAATGTCTCCCCTCTTATTCATGAGTAGCCAACTGCACCTCTCCTAAAACCGGGTGCATATGGCTATATAGTAAATCTTTTGATCTAGGAGTAAAATGTTGTTCATTTGACTTAAAGTTTTAACTACAACTATAATAGGTGGCATTAACCAAAACTTTAATGTTCCACGTTCATTCTTTTTAATTAGTTTTGTTCCCTAGTGTTTGATCTTTGCTACTTGATAGATCCTAGCTGTTGCTCTATCTTTAAAAAGTTTAAATATGATTTGATGCATCTGGTGCCATGCTTCATTAATTAGTTGTACCATCTGAAATGCGTAGTTGATTCATGAATTGTTAATATTTGTAATGTATTGAGGGAAAATTTTAGACTTAGTTTTTTGGGATTGGGTACGTGCATAACATGTAGAGGAAACAACAGCTGGGTTTTGTTACATGATGTGTGACCCTATTGTATTGAGAGCCCTACTGTAAAATATAGATGAAAGACATAAAATATCACTAGTATATGTGTCTCATTTCCTTAAATTATTCTGACTCTTTTCAATTACATGTAAACTTGGACAAAATAATAGTCTTTTTTCCTTTCTATTTATTGTGTTTTGCTATGTTATTAGGTTTTTAGGTGTATGTATGAAAGATAAAATAGAAAAGGAAATATTGATAATAATGATTCCAACTATGGTTAGTCTTATATATAAGCAATCCAAACTTATGATTATCTCATATTGGACCCATTTATATGGAGATCTTCCGAAAAATAGTTTGGGAAACGTGACTTTCAGTGTTTTGTATTGGACCCATTTACTGCCTTCATTTTGTTTGTAATGTTTTGACTTTAGCACTATTTATTCATCATACTTTAACTATTTTTTGTGGTTTATATAGGAGGACAATAGTCATGATCGATCTCATCTGATTCGTTTAAATGTGTAGTTTGTTAACATCTAATTTTTTAAAAACTTAGCTAGTATTAAACAAATACAAAATATTAGATGTTCTATCTTCACCCCCTCAGCCTTTTTTGCCGTTATTGATTAATACCCTCATTATTTATGTGTTTAATAAATCAAATGTTATATAAGATTTTTTTTTAAAGACACGATTCCCGAAAGTTGAGATAATTACAAGTTAATCAACAATTGAGAAGGCTGCCATAGTGGGGATCATCGGTATCTATTTTTCTATTAAATTATTATGACAAATAAGGTTTATAGGCTTATTGATCTTCCTTTTGAAAATTGAAGTTGTCGTCTGTTAGTTGATAAATAATTATTGTTACTTATAATTTTAATGTTTTGCAGTTTAGTGAAATATTGCTATCATACTCTTGTTTGTAGGATGCATTTACTAAACTTTCTTTTCAACCCCACAATCTAACGAGTAACCCCTAATCTAATCAAACCCTCAATTCAATCCAAAAAGGTGGGATAACCAATCTAATTAGGAATAACCTTAAGCCTATTCCAAGTTTTCATTCTGGGAGCAAAAACCAAATTTAGACATTAACCAGAAATTGGGAAGTTGAGTATTATAAATTGGGTTAGAATTCTTTGTTTTTTTTACAGCAATTGGGTTAGAATTCTGAACAATGGGTGTAGAAAATTTGGCCTATAATGTATATCCTTTTGTTCTTTATAATTTTATATCTTTGTGATATAACTCCACTTTCAGATAGAGCAACTTGGGTTTTGAATTTGCCTTTTCTTTTTATAGTCATGTTTGTGGACATGCGACATGTTTCTACCCATCTCTAGATTTACTGTCAATAATGTAGTGAACCTATCTGACATGTGACCTGCAAATAGAGGTATTGCCGTATTGGTGGCAAATTGGCAATAGGGTTTCTAAGAGCTATGAACTCAAGATTCTGTTCCATTGCTTTTTTTAGAATGATAGAGGGCATATCATAATCAAGTTTTTGAAAAACCAGTTTGTTTCTAGTTTTCCATCATTGGTAGCATAGAAAGGAGAATAGGGTTTGCCAAGGCACTACCTTATAGGAAGAGTTAGAATGAAGTTTTTTATGAAGCCAAGTCAATGAGAACTTGAAGCAAAAGTTAAGGTAGGACAACTTGTTAAAAGAGGGTTAGGGATAAACGGAGAAGAAATGATCTGCTTGAGGGAAAGGAGAAGGGGATAGGTAACAACATCCCAATTCCAGACATGCAAAAAGACTTGATTAACTTGGAGCTCAAAATCATTAGGATGGAAAGGTAAAAAAAAAAATCACACGGTTTACCTAGCCCTGTTCAATTATGACACTAAAAGGAGACATCTTCTCCATTCCCAAGACCCCAAGAGCTATTATAAGAGAAAAAGGGCCAAACCTTCCCAATGCTCTTCCAAACATTTGAACCTTTGGAAAAAGAAAGAACATAACTGGATTTGATGTACTTAGCAAAGATAACCTTTTGAGCCAGATTGGAGGGACCCTGATTCATTCTCCAAGTTTGGAGATGCAAGCAAGGTTTAAGATATGTAGGTCTTTAATCCCGAGGCCCCCCTCATGTTTGTGTCTATGAGAGATTTCTTTGCTTACAAGATGGAGTTTTGGTTTCCCTTCAGAATTAAAGCTGCAGAGAATTGAATATAATCTTCTGGAGATCAGAAATAAAAGCCTTAGGGAACAAAGAATTTTGCATATAATAAAGGGGGGTGGCTGATAGAGTATAATTAACTAAACAAAGTATAAGGAACAAAGAATGTTGCATATAATAAAGGGGGATGGCTGATAGAGTATAATTAACTAAACAAAGTTTCCCTGCCCTGTTTTGAAAGGAGGGATTTCAATTTGCCAGCCTAGCCCTTAGTTTATCAAGAATGGAGAGGTCTCTTCTGGAGGATCCAGATAAAGGAAATCCCAGGTAAGAACCCAAATGAGAAGACATATTGACCCTAGTTATGGATTGATACATTTCCTTCCCTTGATCAAGAGTGTTAGGAGAAAAATAAATGGTCATCTGCAAAGAGTAAGTGAGAAAGTGGGAACTTATTATTTCCATTCTGAACGAAGAAATGTTTCCATTCATGAGAGAAGTAAAGGATTCCAAACAAATATTAAAGAGGTAGGGGACATAGTATCTCCTTGTCTTAGTCCTCTAGAATGAGTAAATAAATCTCCTTAACTTCCATTTACAAGGATAGAAGAGGAGGCACCTGAAACACAACTAAGGATTAAAGCAATGGAATTATCATCTAAATTAAAGGATTTTAGACAATTTCTAAGAAAACACCATTCCATTCTATCATAAGTCTTCTCAAGATCTATTTTGAGAGCAAACCATCCAA
The DNA here is from genome assembly GCA_951394345.1 of Salicornia ramosissima. Lineage (NCBI taxonomy): Eukaryota > Viridiplantae > Streptophyta > Magnoliopsida > Caryophyllales > Amaranthaceae > Salicornia > Salicornia ramosissima. The sequence goes on along the minus strand of OX596240.1, from coordinate 50,734,249 downwards.
ATTTATCCTTTTTCTTGTTCATTTTTGTTTGCCATATATTTAGTCCTTTCTTCACGCCCATTCATTTGGTTACTATTATAGGTCTTCTTAGTTGGTTGGGGAATAATGTGTTTCTTGTGAATGTTCTTGCATGGTATGGCGTTAGCCAGGTTTTACGTTTGGGTATCATGTCTTTTAGTGGACTACAATGTTGAAAATTACATTTTTATGATGGAGCTTCCCATATTTTTGCTTCGTTTTTTAATTATATTTTAATCCCTTGATTTAATATTAATTGATGTTATTTTTGTGGTTTGGGAAACATCGTTGATGTGCTAGCAAATGTGACCTATAGTTTTAGATGAGACTTTCCCTGCTTAATTCATTCACCTGGTAATCTGACATTATAAATTAACTATGGACTATATGTTAATTTTATAGCTATAGGTAGGATTTAAACACGCAGCTTGTTGTGAGAGGACTGTGCATCTATTACAGTAGGTTCAAATTTCAAATACTTTGAATATGCAAAATATTTAGGATTAGTTTTTGTAACCCTTTCTATTGAAAAATTTCAGGAGGATAATGCAGCTAATTATGAAGAATATGAAACAGAGGAATATCACAAAGGCAATGTAGATGAGTTTCAGAAGGTAAGGAGCTGGTTAAGCAAACTTATGTGTTTAATTATACTGTGAGGATTATAATAGTTTTGGTGCATTTGTTTCTCAGGATTATGTAGAGGTAGAGAATCCTGCTGAAGTGGTTTCAGCCCACAGGGCCCACACAGAGCAAGAGCAAGCACAGGCTGAAGAAGAGCATGGCTACAGGAATGCAGACTTCAAAGAGCAGCAATACATTCCGAGAAGAGGCCAGAGAGGCGGTCGTGGTGGTGGTGGTGGTGGCCGTAGGGGAGGTTATACTAATGGTCGAGGAGGCAGGGGTAGTGGAAGGGGAGGTGGGCCCTACCAAAATGGCCGTAGTCAGTTCTATGATAATTACTATCCCAGAAACAACTACTATAATAAAAGAGGTGGGAGAGGCGGTGGTAATGGTGGGAACCCGAACTACAATTATTCATCAGCCGATCAAGGAAACCATGCCCAACAAAACATGGGGGTCGCATCATAACGCAACCAACACGGTGTGTGGTTTGGTACTTTTGTTATTGGCTCATTGTCGATGGGTTCTGGTGATGTTTTTGCTGTTCATAGGGCATGGTTGCATTTGTTAGCTATTCTATTTATAGATCACCGATTTGGATATCTCCTTTTGGTGCTTTCCCCCCTTTGTATTTCAGTGAATTGATGGTTTTTACTAATACTTCTAATATAACATGATCTGCAGAGCTCCTCTTCTTTTGTCCAGCAAATTATCTTTACTTTATTGTTTGTATATATGTCTGCAATCTGCCTGCATATAATTCTATCTTTTATGCATTTTGTTAAATAATTTGATCATGCTTAAGCCAAGTTTACACGCATAAACAACAAAAGATTAAAGACTATAGTATGTGTGCTGCTCTTTTACAGACTGAAGGTCATATCAGCGCCATTGCACTGGCAGTGCTACATAGTTTGAAGTGTATCCATGCCTATTCTTTTTCATGCTTCCTGGTTAATTCCCAAAATTGGTGTTTATTTTTGCGCCTATTTAGGGTTTGTGACTCTTGTCTATTAGTTGAAAAAACTCTCCAGTAAGCACAATTTGATGTGATTGTACAATCCTAAATTCCTAATAAATACAACTGTGTAACCAAATGAGCACCTTATACTGTGATTAACATTTGACTATTTGAGAATGCTTAATACACATGATTTGTGCTGAGTAGCTATTTAGCTTTAAAGGGGAATCAAAGGTAACATTCTACTAGTGGGTTGGCCTTCCAAAGTTATTCTATGAAGATGCCTCAACCGAGTTCTTCTAGAACAAGCACTTGCTCAGTTGCTTGTCACAAAAGTTTAAAGTATATGAATTTTTGGTTATTAATCATAAATTCTCACTTAATTAGGCGATGTTCTTTTGGATTGAATTAATCTGAACTGAATGACTTAAACTAAATCTTATACTCAATAGGAATTCAACTTGTTTGAATTGAAGCGAACTGAAATTTCAAGAATTAAGTCTAAAAGAACATGGCATTAATTCTTCTTTGTCATTTCTATGGGCTATCATCAGCCCATGAAACCAGTAAATTTTTTGTCCAGAATAACTCAATTCATCTTGACTGAAAGTTATATTCCTTCCACTGGTTTTACTCTCACATAGAAGTATATATACTCAGCCAAATTCTCACCTGACTTCACATTATAAAGTATAAACAACTTAATTGTCATCCTCAAAGATGGAAGCATCTGATACCTGTCTGGAAATAAGAATCACCTGCATTCTTAAGCATTTTAACCTATATATAAGGTTCCTCTATCAATTTGACACTTGAGCAAGAATCTCAATTCCAACAAGCTTACCTTTCAACTGCTTCTTGAAATGGGTAATCGTTTCTCTCATGTTAAACCACCTTCAGTAACCACTATCCATTCAACAGATCAATGGCGCTCACATTTTGAGTCCTCTATGAAATCGTTTAAACTCGTAAGTTATGCTTCTTTTCTATTCTTTTGATTTCTATCAGGAGCTTTATCATCTATACAATTCAATTCATGTTTTGAGCAAAAATCTTGTTTTATTTTCTGAACAAGCAGATGGTAATAGACTTCTCAGCTTCATGGTGTGGGCCGTGTCAATACATGGAGCCAATTTTCCAAGATTTCTCAAAAAAATATGGTGGTGTCGACTTTGTCAAAATCGATGTAGATGGGCTTCCGGTATGTATAGCAAGTCTGTTGTCAAACCATCTAACGATCTGATAGAATAACTTTTCTGTTGAAAATTGTAACTTTTGAACCAAAAAACATTAATTTCTATATAAAGCTTAACTAATTTATGCAAAAAGTAAAAGATTTATGGCAGAAAGTTACAGTTTTTTAGTTAAAATGTTACTCATCCCATAGTCTCTAAAGAGAAATGGTATACAATAACTAGCCTTAAACTGTGCAATTGAAAATTAATCAGTTACATATACTTTCTGTTTTGTTGCAGGAATTGGCAAGTGAATTTGGGGTTGATGCCATGCCAACTTTTGTACTTATTAAAAAGGGAAAAGAAATTGACAGGCTTGTTGGTGCTAATAAGGGTGAACTGAAGCAGAAGATCATTAATCACAGAGTTTAAACAATAGTACTTCTTTCATCTTTAAACATTATCCTTTAATCAACTGAGGAACTGATCACGCTATATATGTAATACTATCCTGTTATCTCTTTAAAATCCTCCCATTTTTATAAAGGAATAGAAAAATAAATGTTAATTGAACTACAAAATCTTCTGATGTTGATGTATGAATGGAAAAGGCATAATCTTGAATTCTTCATTAAGGATGAATTTGCTATCATGTAATGGATGACATATTTCGTAAATAATACTCTCAAAGTCCGGAATCAAGCTATTAAAGTCACGTATACTATTATAGAATATTTCAAGAAAAATTGCAACCTTAAATGATTTACATAAAGTCACGTACTAGTCAAAGAAAAATTTGCAACCTTAAATGATTTACATAAAGTCACATACTAGTCACGTATACTATTACAGACATGTACTAGCTTATGATTGGATACAATTTTGCTTTTGCTGATTTACATAAAGTTGTGCAAATTTTTTTTTAACACTATACTTGGTGGCGGGCCTACATTTGAACAAGGGGACCATTACTTTCCCAAAAAAAAAAAGATTTGCTTAATTAATTGATCCTTCTACAGTTATAAGTAATTGATTATTGTTTATTAGTTTTGTTTGGCAAATAGAGTTTAGCTACAGGGTTTAGAGTTAGAAACATTGATCCCTTTATGAAAGTTAAACGTTTTAGCATTAGATAAATCAGTTTATCTTTTCGATCAGAGAAAGAACTCCTAATTTTCCTATGAGCTTTCCTCCTAAAAAAAGTGATGCATTGATGTGTGTTTTTATTGAAACATTTCTGTTATCATATTAAGAAAAAACAATGGAGATGCGGGGGATCGAACCCCGTGCCTCTCGCATGCAAAGCGAGCGCTCTACCATTTGAGCTACATCCCCATTTGTGTAAATTATCTACTATGAAATTATTTTAACGTTTTAAAGTAAATGCATACTAGCTTGTATTAGAAGCTCTGTCTTGGCTTGTTGTTTCAACAGCTTATATCTTGTACTCTGCAGAAATTCCCATCTTGAAAACACATCCGGCGGGGTTGGGATCCTATAGAGTTTTAATATATAAAACTCTACAGGGTAGCGTTTAATCTCAACCATTTATTTTTGTAATTAAGACTCCTTGATGGTATGGGGAAAATAAGAGGATGAGATTGTAAATTGTAATGAAGAAGTTCCAACTACTACCTTGGTTGTTGCCAGTGGGGATCCCCAAAATGTAGGAAAATGAACTAAATCTGTCTTATAGATTTTTTTGTTAACTCTAGAGGATCCAAACACCATCCAGTGCAACAAACTTTGTGCTTTTGTGGTTGATCAACGAAATAAATTCCCACATAAAATTTCATTTGTTGGAAATTCAGTTCCTTTGTAAATTTCGAAGTGAATTTCCTAAAAACTATCTTAAATTGTTTGGTTGACATAAAAAAAATTACATTGCACATCCTATAGGCCAGAATTTCAACTAATTACTAAGGGGGATTGTGTAAGTTGTTTCCTACATTTTATAAGAACTTTTACAAATAATATCGAGAGATATATTTTTTTTGATGGCATGTTTGTGATTTACTTAACTCTATTTTACAGGTGTTATTAAAAATTTATATTTAATGTAAATATTTTAGCTTTGATGGTGGTACAGAATTGGTTATTCTACGACACATAATTGGTTGTGTTTGAGGTGTCGGACACTCCCACACATGTCGTATATGGAACCTGTCACCCAGATAAAGCGCTTATGAAATATAGCGTTCAATTATTTTTGTAATAGGATAAAAAGATAGAATTAAAAAAAAGTCTTTAAAATATGCTTTCGTTGAGAGTCAAATTCAAGATTTATAACAAATATACTACCTATGTATCGTAATACTCGCAACTTTTGCCATTTTAGGTTGTAACAAAATACTTACAAATATATTTTTACTATGTTTAGTGAAAAAATTACCCATGTGAAGCTTTTTTTAACTATACTTTTGTTGTGGACCCACTTAATTATTTATTTTTCACTCTATCTCTCTCTGTAAATTCATTTTTTGCCTAAAAATCTATATCACATACTTGTATAACGAGTATTGTAATACGGAGGTATACATAATCAGTTGACTATTTGAACAAAGAAAAAATATTCAGCTAATAAATTCATCAAACTAAAAGCCCAAGGGTAGCGAAGTGGGCCGAAGATGAAGAGCCAAACCTGCATAAACGATGGAACAAGGTTTAGGCTTAAGCCTTCCAAGTTGCAAACCTAATATCCAATCCTCAATCTCACATTCTCACTACAGTAAGTCAATGACTACTGACATAACATTACATTATGTGCTTGTTTGGTTCGACATAGGAAACATTATTTTCAAGAAATTAGTTTTTTATATGAAATTGCATTTTCTAGGAAATGATTAATTTTGTTTGGTTGAACATGGGAAATTAAAATTCCCATGGGAATTTCCATTCACCTAGGGGGACCTAGGTAAGTAAATTCCTACACTTTGTAGGAAATAGAACTTCCTAGGAAGTGCAAATTCCTACAATGTTTGTCAACCAAACAAAATACCTTATTTCACTTCCTAGAAAATTGTATTTCCCATGTTTTTTTGGTGAACCAAACAAGCACTACATATTAACAAAATATGCAAGATGTCCCACCGTAACGGATGGTGATTTAGGCACACTTTATTTTTATTTACACACTTTGAGCAAAGAAAAAATCAAGTTCAAAAAAAGAAATGTAAGGTTGTTGGTTGCGTATAACAAAAAAAAGTGCATAAATCATTCCTTCACAATAACCCATTGGGTTTCATTGGGTCTTAGTTACACGCCTGGGCACATCGAATGACGTTTGAAGCTCAAAATTCTCATAAAATAAGCGATTCAACATTATTTGGTGTTTTTTATGTTATTTGCTTATAAGGGTTACACACTTCATATTTTGGGTCGAAATTCCTCTAGGGACCGCCTTATGACACCCCTTGTAACACCCCAGATTTTGGGCTATTTTCGTGTTTACTTTCTTGTAATTAGTTTGTTCCGGTGCATGGACTAAAATTTATTTAGGCTATTTTAATTGCGTATGTGTAACCATTTTATTTAATGGTTTGATATTTCTTAATTTTATTTTATTTTAATTAATTAAAATTTTATTATTTAATTTTCTAATTAATTAATTAGTTTTTGGCCAAGTGCAAAATTGATCATGATTAGTCATGAATTATTGCAAATGGCCCAATTGAACTTGGAAGCCCATTCTTCTTAACCATAACCGGCCCCTATGATTAAGTGGCCTAATTGTGCCACTTGCCTTGCATTCACACCTTAACTAACTTCTATAAATAGAAGTATTAGTAAGGCATGATGATCCTTTTTGCCAATTGCTCATCTCTTGCCATCTCTTTTAAAAGGCAAACACTCCCTCCAATTACCCTTGTCTCACGCCATTTTGGGATTGATGAACACCAAAATTGTTCATCATCTTTTCTAAACCCATACTTAAAGATCCTTCATCCATTGATCTTTAAGTATTAAAACATAATTTAAACCCCAACAATTTCATTCAAGATCACTAGTTCGGGGTGGTTTTGGGTTCGTGTTCGTGCTTCAAGTGGAGGTGCTCGTGGCTGTTGGTGTGGCCGTGCAAGAGGCTGCTGGGCAGCCGTGTGTGTGCTGTTGTGGGAGGCCGTATGGGTGCTGCTGTGGGGCGTGCAGTGGTGGCTGATTGTGGTGGACGTGGTGCAGACACGGGCAGCGTGGTGGTTGGCTCGTGGTGGCATCTTGGTTGCCGTGTTCGTGTGCAAATGAAACCGTGTTGCTTGGCCATGTGTGTGTCGTTCCGGGCAGCAAGTTCTTGGTACGTTTTGGGGTTAATCGTGATTAAGGTAACATACTTTCTCAACCTTTTTGGTATACTATGTTTATAGTATAGATTAAATGCATGTTTGGGTTGTTTAATGATGAATATCCATGATTTTATGTGTGGTTTATATTCTGAATTTTTATGTGTTTATGTGATGTTTTAATAAAGGTTTTCATGATTTCATGATTGATTATGTGTTGTTATATGATCATGATTATTGTGTTAAAGTTTAATGAATTTTGGATAAGTTTGATGGTAATTTTCGAATGATTTGAGGATGATGATATGCGTGTGGTGTGTGGTTGGATGATTTCTTGGTCGAGTTCTTGAATCTTGATTGAGTTCTTGATTTAAGATCTTGATTCTTGAATGAGTTCTGAATGAGTTCTTTATGAATTCTTTGAGTTCTTTATGAATTCTTGATGAGTCTTTATGAGTTCTTGGTCGAATCTTGGAAGTTAAAGAAAGTGGTTTAAAAGATAAAGAAAGTTAAAGTTTGTGTCTAATATGATTAAAGAATGGTTGATAAATAATGGGTTAAGGTTGGTTAGGCTCAAGATCAAGGCGCAAAGGCAATCTTGAGTATAACTTCGGTATTTTAACTAGTTATTTTCAAGAATTAAGGCATTGAGGCAATTCTTGAATATAATTTAGTTAGGTTGAGTTAATAAAATGATTAAATGATTAATTAATAAAGTTAGCTTGATTTCATTTCTAGACGCCCTAAACTTAGAGTAAGATTCTTTGTTTTTGGGTTAAGACGTTGCCCCTATTCCATCCGCGGTATTGGGATAGTTGGAGTCATACTATGTGATCCTTTGAATTTCCAGTAAGATTGGTTTCACGGGACATGGATTTCCAGTAAGATTGGTTTCATGGGGTTTGGGAGTAAGATTCTCAAATCCGAGCATAGTAGAAAGTTCGATCGCGTAAGATGCGTTCGTACGAGCACAGTCCGGTCTAGTATGTGAATGATTGCGCCAAAGATAGTTGGTTAGGATGTTTTGAGTCGAGTTCACGTTTTGGGTTGTTCTCGTACTTTGATTATTGATGTTGATTATTTGGTTTATACTATGTTCATGTGTATTCCCATTAGGGTGAGTTAGTTATGTTACTCGCCACTGATGGTGGACTGTTGTATGTTTTTCTTTCAGGTATTTCTGATGACGATACTCTTGCTTAGCTTTGGGTTAGGCGAGCGACGTTTACTATTTCTGTTATTTGATGTATTTTCTATTTCTGTTGTTTATAGATAGTATTGGCGTAGTGTATAGACTTTATACGTTGTTTTAGACTCTGACGTGTGATCGGAGTTTCTCATATTTTTAGTATTCCTAATTTTGACTTTTGGACTAGTATGTACAAACTTGTGGGTATTTGTACGTTTTGGATTGATTAATAATATTTTCGAGGAATTAGTTTAATTTCTTAAGTATTTGAGTTGTAGTTTAACTAATCGACTCGTCGGTTTCTTCCGCGCCGATTTAAGCGAGTCGGGCCGTTACACCCCTGACATGTGATAGAGAAGTTGGGACAAATTTAGGGGATTTCGATCCAGTCATCAAAAATGCCGAAATTGAAACATATAATTCACCATTTTTTATTTCTCAGTGCGTTTCGGGTCCCTGTAAGAAAAAAAGGCCGAAAATCTTCAAGGGGTTTTTGTGGTTCATGCTATGTTTTAACAATAAGCTAGCTATAAGACCTCCGCACTCCGTAGTTTAAGCTAAAATCACTCTATGGTCCTCCTTAGGATACTCATGTCATTTGGTAGAGAAATTGAAACACATTTGGGGGGATTCCAATATGGTCATAAAAAATGCCGAAATCAAAGCATATAATTCACCCTTTTTGGGCTTCACAGCCCATTATGGAGTCCTGTAACAAAAAGGGCTGAAACTCTACTAGGGTTTCTTTGGGTTGTCCGACGCACCTAAAAAAGTTTTCATCCACATCAGATGACGTTTGTGGGTCAAAATTTTCAAAATAATACGATGGTGACTTGGAGTTTTCCACCAGTAAAAAAATTATCCATTTAAATTAATATTATTCCTTATTTTCAAATTAATATTATATTTTTTTAATTATGTCGTTTGATGGGCTGAAAATGCACATAAAACTTGTTTGTTCAAGTGGCTGAAAAACGGGCGTGTAGGTTGCAAAGGTGGTGATTTGAAGGTGAAAACGAACATAAAATCCGTAATGAAGGTGGCAGAAAATCATATAGGGAGTTTGTTGGGTCATTAACAGGGACACTGGAACCTTGAAAAAGCGTGAATTTTAGCCTTTACTGCTGGCCGAAAATACACTGGATACCATCTGGGGAACTTATATCCTTTTTCACCTTCAAATCACCACCGTTGAACACTACACGCCCGTTTTTCAGCCACCCAAAAGAACGGGTCTTATGTGCATTTTCGGCCCATCAAACAATCTCGGTTGCTCCTTTCAACTTGAGTAGGGTCGTTTTATGACCCAACAAAGCCCCCATATGATTTTCGGCCACCTTGATTCCAGGTGCCCGGAAGCCTTAAAAAGCGTAAATTATAGCCTTCACTGTTGGCTGTTCGGTATGCTGTTCCGGGCCTCGTTACTGTTTTCCTTGAAATTCGAACACATGGTCCGGGGTACTATCTGGGGGACTCTTGTCTTTTTTCACCTTCAATTCACCACTGTTGCACTCTACACGCCCGTTTTTCCGCCACCCGAATGAAAGAGTCTTATGTGCATTTTAGGCCCATCAAACGGCCTCGGTTGCACCTTTCCACTTGCGTAGGGTTGTTATATAACCCAAAAAAGCCCCGTATAATTTTCAGCCACCTTCATTACGGGACCCCAGAACCCTAAAAAAGCGTGAATTATAGTCTTAAGTGCTGGCCGTTATGGACGACGTTGCATTCTACACATCCATTTTTCCGCCACCCGAACGAACGATTTTTATGTGCGTTTCGGCCCATCAAACTGTCTCGATTGCTCCTTTCCACTTGCATAGGCTAATGAAGATGGCTGAAAATTATATGAGGGATTTTTTGGGTTATAAAACAACCCTACGCAAGTGGAAAGGTGCAACAGAGACTGATTGATGGGCCGAAAATGCAGATAAGACTCTTTCGTTCGGGTGGCGTTAAAACGGGTGTGTAGAGTGCAACGATGGTAATTTGAAGGTGAAAAAAGACAAGACTCCCCCAGATGGTACCCCGGACCATGTGTTCGAATTTTGGGGAAAACGGTAACAGGTTCTGGAACAGCATCCCGAACAGCCAGCAATGAAGGCTATAATTCACGCTTTTTTAGGTTTCCGGGCACCTGGAATCAAGGTTGCCGAAAATCATATGGGGGCTTTGTTGGGTAATAAAAGGACCCTACTCAAGTGGAAAGGAGCTACCGAGATCGTTTGATGGGCCGATAATGCACATAAGACCCGTTCCTTTCGGGTGGATAAAAACGGGCGTGTAGGGTACAACGGTGGTGATTTGAAGGTGAAAAAAGACATAAGTCCCCCATATTGTACCCCAGACCATGTGGTCAAATTTTGGGGAAAACGATAACGGTGTCCGGAACAGCATCCCGAACAGCCAGCAGTGAAGGCAGCAATAATTCACACTTTTTTAGGTTTCCGGGCAGCTGGAATCAAGGTGGCCGGAAATCATATAGGGGCTTTTTTGGGTCATAAAATGAACCTAATCAAGTGGAAAGGAGCAACCGAGATCGTTTGATGGGCCGAAAATGCACATAAGACCCGTTCTTTCGAGTAGCTGAAAAACGGGCTTATAGGGTACAACGGTGGTGATTTGATGGTGAAAAAAGACATAAGTCCCCTAGATGGTATCCGGTGTATTTTCGGCCACCAATAAAGGCTATAATTCACGCTTTTTCAGGGTTCCAGTGTCCCAGGATGAAGGTGGCCGAAAATATTCACATGTAACGTCATCCAGATCGGCCAGCACTTAAGGCTATAATTCACGCTTTTTGAGGGTTTCGGGGTCTCACATTGAAGGTGGTTGAAAAATTATATGGGGGATTTTTTGGGTTATAAAACAAACCTACGCAAGCGGAAAGGTGCAACCAAGACCATTTGATCGGCCTAAAATGCACATAAGATTCATTTGTTCGAGAGGCGGAAAAACGGGTGTGTAGAATGCAACGGTGGTGATTTGAAGGTGAAAAAATACAAGAGTCCCCCAGATGATACCCCGGACCATGTGTTCGAATTTTGGGGAAAACGGTAATGGGGTCCGGAACAGCATCCCGAACAGCCAGCAATGAAGGCTATAATTCATGCTTTTTTAGGCTTCCGGGCACCTGGAATCAAGGTAGTCGAAAATCATATGGGGGCTTTGTTGGGTCATAAAACGACCCTACTCAAGTGGAAAGGAGAAAATGAGATCGTTTGATGGGCCGAAAATGCACATAAGACACGTATTTCGGGTGGCTGAAAAACGGGCGTGTAGGGTACAACGGTGGTGATTTGAAGGTGAAAAAAAGACATAATTCCCCCATATGGTATCCGGTTTATTTTCGGCCAGTAGTAAAGGCTAAAATTCACGCTTTTTCAGGGTTCCTATGTGCAGGGATAAAGGTGGCCGAAAATCATATGGAACGTCATCCAGAACGACCAACACTTAAGGCTATAATTCACGCTTTTTGAGGGTTCCAGGGTCCCGTAATGAAGGTGGCTGAAAATTATATGGGGGCTTTTTTGGGTTATAAAACAACCCTACGCAAGTGGAAAGGTGCAACCGAGACCGTTTGATGGGCCTAAAATGCACATAAGACTCTTTCGTTCAAGTGGCGGAAACACGGGCGTGTAGAGTGCAACGGTAGTGATTTGAAGGTGAAAAATGACAAGAGTCCCCCAGATGATACCCCGGACCATGCGTTCGAATTTCGGTGAAAACGGTAACGGGGTCCGGAATAGCATCCCGAACAGCCAGCAAGGAAGGCTATAATTCACGTTTTTTTAGGCTTCCGAGCACCTGGAATCAAGGTGGCCGAAAATCATATGGGGGCTTTGTTGGGTCATAAAACGACCCAACTCAAGTGGAAAGGAGCAACCGAGATCGTTTGATGGCCCTAAAATGCACATAAGACACGTTCTTTCGGGTGGCTGAAAAACGGGCGTGTAGGGTACAACGGTGGTGATTTGAATGTGAAAAAAAGACATAAGTCCCCCATATGGTATCCGGTGTATTTTCGGTCAGCAGTAAAGGCTATAATTCACGCTTTTTCAGGGTTCCGGTGTCCCGGGATGAAGGTGGCCAAAAATCATATGGAACGTCATCCAGAACGACCAACACTTAAGGCTATAATTCACGCTTTTGTAGGGTTTCGGGGTCCCGTAATGAAGGTGGCTGAAAATTATATGGGGGATTTTTTGGGTTATAAAACAACCCTGCGCAAGTGGAAATGTGCAACCGGTACCGTTTGATGGGCCTAAAATGCACATAAGACTCTTTCGTTCGGGTGGCGGAAAAACGGGCTTGTAGAATGCAACGGTGGTGATTTGAAGGTGAAAAAAGACAAGAGTCCCCCAGATGGTACCCCGGACCATGTGTTCGAATTTCGGGGAAAACGGTAACGGGGTCCGGAACAACATCCCGAACAGCCAGCAGTGAAGGGCTGAAGGCTATAATTCACATTTTTTAGGCTTCCGGATACCTGGAATATAGGTGGCCGAAAATCATATGGGGCCTTTTTTGGGTCATAAAATGACCTTACTCAAGTGGAAAGGAGCAACCGAGATCGTTTGATGGCCCGAAAATGCACATAAGACCCGTTCTTTCGTAGTGGCTGAAAAACGGGCGTGTAGGGTACACCGGTGGTGATTTGATGGTGAAAAAAGACATAAGTCCCCCACATGGTAACCGATGTATTTTCGACAAGCAGTAAAGTCTATAATTCACGTTTTTTCAGGGTTCCGGTGTCCCGGGATGAAGGTGGCCGGAAATCATATGGGATGTTAGTTGGGTCATAAAACGACCCTGCGCAAGTAGAAAGGAGCAACTGACACCGTTTGATGGGTCGAAAATGCATATAAGACCTGTTCGTTCGAGTGGCTGAAAAATGGGCGTGTAGGGTGCAACGGTGGTGATTTGAAGGTGAAAAAAAAATATGTAATGACAATACTTTAATTAAGATTTTTCATAGGAACTAGAAAACAACAATTTAAGGCTATAAAAGGAATCAAATTAAACAATGGGATGAGACAAACTTAATAAAGATCGAAAAAATGACCTAAAGATGGGTTAGAGTGGTTGAGGTGGCAATTGTTAAAATTTGGCTTGAAATTAAAGTAGAAAGATAACAAACGTAGCTAGTGGCACACCTTATGTACAAAAAAGTATATACTTATGTACTTATAAAAAGAAAACAATAATAGGCTTAAATTAAGTAATTAAACCGAAAGTATTTATACATAAAAGATAGCAAACCCACAAATTAAAGCAGGTAATACTAATAGTAAGAACTAACAATACAGTAGCTAGCTTACTTATTATTATTATTATTACTATTATTATTATTATTATGCATGTAGACTCTTGCAAATTATTTGCTAGACCCGGGTATTAGGGTATATGAGCGTAGCGGAAACGTAAATGAATCGAGAAATTAAACGGAAATAAAACGTGCAAGATAAGTAGTAAAAAGAGACACAATATTTAACGTGGGAAAAACCCTCTTAATAATAGAGGTAAAAAAGCCACGGACGACGAGCACCAAAAATTCCACCATATGAAAAATGAGAGCACAAGAACCCTAATATTTTAGGGTAGTATAATATTACAATATTTAACTCTCACAAACTCACAAAAGGAGTATTAGATAATAGTGGAATAAAATACAAAAGAATTTCAAGGTGAATTAGACTAATGTAGGAAGGGTGTTTGGTGTTGTATGGCTTTGTGGGTAATTGTGTATTACTTGTAGTGGATGGATAATGAGCATGCCTAGTACCCTATTTATAGGTGTAGTTAGGTGGTGAAGGAAGGAGCTAGAAAGCTTAGCCCAATATAAATGCTAGGACTCTAGAATATTCATGTCATAATTTTAGAGTAATATTCTAGAATAGTCATGATCAAGAGATCTTACATATTCCATGGTTAATGCTAGAGTTTTCTAGACTTTAGCAAATGTAGTTTGGGCCTTGAGAAGAATTTGGGCCACCTCTAACAATCTCCACCTTGGACCAAAGTTCATGGTAACTCGTCGTCGAGGCCCGAAAGAGCCTAGTAAGAATGAACTCCCACTAAGTCCAGGCAATGATCGAACTTAGTGGTAGGTAGTGGCTTGGTGAGCATATCTGCAAGATTTTCTGAAGTGTGAACCTTTTTCACCGTGATTTCTCCTTTAGCAATTGTATCTCTGACATAGTGATATTTGACTGAGATGTGCTTGGTCTTGGAATGATAAGCATCATTTTTAGTGAGAAAGATAGCGCTTTGGCTATTAGAGAATACCACAGTGACTCCTTGTGGTATACCAAGGTCCATGACAAGACCACGAAACCATGTAGCCTCCTTTATACCTTCAGTTACTGCAACATACTCTGCTTCGGTAGTGGAAAGAGCAGCAATCGGTTGCAATTGAGCCTTCCAACTTATTGCTCCCGAACATAGAGTGAAGATATAACCGGAGAGAGACCTTCGACGGTCGAGATCACCACCATAGTCAGAGTCAACAAACCCAACAACATCAGTATATTCTGTCGAGTTTTTGTCAAACACCAACCCCAGATCTGTAGTACCTTTTAGGTAACGAAATATCCATTTAACAGCATCCCAATGCTCCTTTCCAGGGTTGTGCATATACCTGCTTACCAAGCTCACTGCATATGCTAAGTCTGGTCTAGTACAGACCATGGCATACATGAGGCTTCCGACTGCACTAGCATATGGAGTGCTAGACATTTTCTCTTTGTCTTCCTCTGTTTGAGGACAAAATGCAGATGATAGCTTGAAATGAGCAGCAAGAGGTGTAGAAACGGACTTACAGTTACTCATGCCGAATTTATCAAGAATTTTCTCAATATATTTCTTCTGAGTTAGAAATAATTTCCCAGCTTGTCGATCTCTGTGAATCTCCATGCCAAGAATTTTTCTTGCTGCTCCCAGATCCTTCATCTCGAACTCCTTGTTAAGTTGAGACTTTAGTTTATTGATCAATGACTTGTCACGAGATGCTATGAGCATATCATCTACATAAAGCAGGAGATAGATATAGACTCCACCATATTGTCGGAAGTAGACACAGTGATCATATTGACTGCGTATGTAGCCTTGTTTACTCATGAATGAGTCAAAGCGCTTGTACCACTGTCGCGGAGCTTGCTTGAGACCGTACAAGGATTTCTTCAAGCGACAAACAAGTTTTTCCTTTCCAGGAACAACAAATCCCTCGGGTTGCTTCATGTAAATTTCTTCTTCAAGATCTCCATGTAGAAAAGCAGTTTTGACATCGAGTTGTTCTAGCTCCATGTCAAACATAGCAACTATTGCAAGAAGGACTCGAATAGAGGAATGACGAACAACAGGAGAAAAAATCTCATTAAAGTCAATACCTTCTCTTTGATTGTATCCTTTGACTACGAGACGAGCCTTCCATCTTGCAGGTTCAACACCAGGGATTCCTTCCTTCTGCTTGTAAATCCATTTGCACATGAGCGGCTTTCGACCATGAGGAGGCTCAACTAGATCCCAAGTCTCATTCTTATGGAGACTTTCAATCTCCACATTCATCGCCACAAGCCATTTTGTGGAATCAGGGCAAGTGATGGCCTCTGAATAGGATGATGGCTCAACTCCGATTGGAGTTTCTTCTGCAACTGATAGTGCATAAGCCAGAACATATTCATCTTCACTATATTTTGAAGATTTTATGATTGGCCTTTTTGAACGATCCCTTGTGAGATTGTAATCAACTTGTTGTTGAGGGCTTTGTGGCTGGCTTGAAACAATAGAAGTTGAAGTTCCATCGTCATGATGTGCATCATTGCTAGACTGTGGGCTTGAGGAAGATTCAAGATCTATGCTTGAAGATTGGCTGCTAGTATCCCACTCCACCTTTTTACCAACACCATTCTGATCTGCGTTGGGAGAAACAACAACATCTGAACCAGAGGACTTTATCATAGCATTTTCGTTAAAGGTAACATCTCGACTAAGAATGATTTTCTTAGATTCGAGACACCACAATTTGTAACCTTTAGATTCAGAAGAATAGCCAACGAAAATGCATTTTACAGCTCTAGGAGCTAATTTTCCGTCATTAACATGAGCATAAGCGGTACAACCAAAAACTTTAAGAGGAGAATATTTAATTGTTGTACCTGACCACACTTCCTCTGGTATTTTGAAGTCAATCGAAGAGTGCGGGGAGCGGTTGACAACATATGCAGCTGTGGAGAGAGCTTCTGTCCATAAATCACGGCGATGCCACAGTCTAGCATTAGAGATCATGCAGCGAGCTCTCTCAAGAAGAGTTCTATTCATCCGTTCTGCAAAACCGTTCTGTTGAGGCTTGTAAGGTAATGTTTTATGCCTTCCAATACCTGCTTGAGAGCAGAACTCTTCAAATTCCTTTTCGCAGAACTCCAAACTTCGATCTGTCCTGAGGTTCTTAACTTTCTTCCCAGTCTGGTTCTCAACTAGAGATTTCCACCTTTTGAAAGTGGGAAAAGCCTCATTTTTTTGCTTTAAGAAATAAGTCCAGACCTTGCGGGAGAAGTCATCGATGATGGTCATCATGTAGCGTTTGTCATTGTAAGAGTTAACTCTTGATGGTCCCCATAGATCAGAGTGAACATAATCAAGAATACCCTTTGTCCTGTGAGTAGCTGTAGAGAAGCTTACTTTCTTCTGCTTCCCATAGACACAATGTTCACAAAATGGTAATTTTCCTGTGCCGGGAGTGCCAAGGAGACCACGTTTGCTCAGGATTTCCATTCCTTTCCCACTCATGTGGCCAAGGCGCATATGCCACAATTGAGTGTGATCGGAATCAGAAATTGAAGATGAGACAGCGACTTCACCTGTCATTGTATGTCCTTCTAGGACATAAAGGCTGCCACGTTTGTTGGCTTTCATGACAGCCAGGGCACCTTTAGAGACCTTCAAAACTCCACCTTGAGCTGAGAATTTGTACCCAAGAGAATCCAGGGTACCCAAAGAAATCAGATTGCGTTTTAAGTCAGGAACATGACGAACCTTTGTTAAGGTCCTGACAACGCCATCATGAGACTTGATTTTGATTGATCCAATACCAACAGCCTTGCAGGAAATATCATTTCCTAACAAGATAGTACCACAATCGACAGATTCATATGTGGTAAACCAGTCCCTATGAGGACAAACATGATAGGTACAACCAGAATCAAGAATCCATTCATTGAAACTCCTCTTTTCGGAGATTGCAAGTAACACTAAGTCACTTTCGGAATCAGTGTCAATAACTCTAGCTTCGACAGAATTTTGAGGTAGCTTTGATTTCTCTTCTTTCTCCTTTTTATTCTTTAACTTGTAGCAATCTGAGACTTCATGTCCTATTTTCTTGCAATAACGACAGGTGACATTCTGTTTTCGTCCCCTCGATTTAGATCAAAAATTTTTCTTATGTGTATTTTTCTTTTCACGGGATCTCCCTCTTACATTTAATCCCTCGGCTTTGTCTTCTGAATGAACTTCAAGGTCAAATTTTTCTTTTGAGAGTAAATTTGATTTTACATCTTCAAAAGAAAGTGAATCATTGGAGCCATATAGCATGATCTCCTTGAAGTGCTTGTAAGAGGGAGGTAAGGAGACGATTAATAAGACTGCCTTATCTTCTTCCTCGATCTTGACATCCAAGTTTTCAAGATCAATAAGAATAGAATTAAATTCATTGAGATGGGTTTGGAGAGAAGTACCTTCAGCCATACGAATTGTGTAGAGTCGTTCCTTCAAGCGAAGCTTGTTTGCTAGGCTTTTGGTCATGTAAAGAGACTCGAGCTTTGTCCATAAAGCAGCAGTAGTCTTCTCATGTATGACCTCGTGTAACACCTCCTTTGTTAAACACAGTTGGATTGCCGACATGGCTTTTTCGTCCAACTCATACCATTGCTCGTCGGACATGGTTGAAGGCTTCCTATCGAGAGCCCTTTTTAATCCGTTCTGAACAAGAACGGCTTGCATCTGGATCTTCCAAATACTAAAGCTTATCTTGCCATCAAATTTCTCGATGTCGAATTTTGTAACAGTCGACATTGTCAACCTGGCTCGGATACCACTTGTTAGGGTATATGAGCGTAGCGGAAACGTAAATGAATCGAGAAATTAAACGGAAATAAAACGTGCAAGATAAGTAGTAAAAAGAGACACAATATTTAACGTGGGAAAAACCCTCTTAATAATAGAGGTAAAAAACCCACGGACGACGAGCACCAAAAATTCCACTATATGAAAAATGAGAGTACAAGAACCCTAATATTTTAGGGTAGTATAATATTACAATATTTAACTCTCACAAACTCACAAAAGGAGTATTAGATAATAGTGGAATAAAATACAAAAGAATTTCAAGGTGAATTAGACTAATGTAGGAAGGGTGTTTGGTGTTGTATGGCTTTGTGGGTAATTGTGTATTACTTGTAGTGGATGGATAATGAGCATGCCTAGTACCCTATTTATAGGTGTAGTTAGGTGGTGAAGGAAGGAGCTAGAAAGCTTAGCCCAATATAAATGCTAGGACTCTAGAATATTCATGTCATAATTCTAGAGTAATATTCTAGAATAGTCATGATCAAGAGATCTTACATATTCCATGGTTAATGCTAGAGTTTTCTAGACTTTAGCAAATGTAGTTTGGGCCTTGAGAAGAATTTGGGCCACCTCTAACACCGGGATTATGTAGTTGGATGGTCCTGGTCTAAACGATGTTGTGAACATTTAAAAATTTTGTTGTGAACATTTGGTAATTTTTTGTGAACATTTTATAGTTTTGTTGTGAACATTTGATAGTTTTGTTGTGAATATTTGATAGTTTAATACTGGTGAACATTTGATAATTTTATTGTGAACATTTGATAGTGTGATGTTGATGAACATTTGATAATTCTGTTGTGAACATTTGATAATTTTGTTGTAAACATTTGATAATTTTGTTGTGAACATTTAGAGAGACCACAGAAAGTTGTGTCCATCCATTACCTATAGGTATCCTCTCGAGTCTCGATTATCTCTTCTACTTAGAGTAGTATAAATATATGACCATACTTTAGGTGTAGTCCGTAGAATATTACATAACTTTCCTTCCTTCCTTCATTATTGTTTCCTTGATTTCTTCCTTAATTACTTACATATTATAAATAAATTAAAGAATCAAATCAAAACAAATTAAATTATGAGCATCCCAGCACAAAGATTAAACGTCAAAGTAGTTATGACTATGATGATGATGATGATGATGATGATTATGTTGGTGCCTATTGTTTCCTTTGGGTTGAGCATGACAAACTCGATGATGGGGAACATAATTAATCAGGCTACGCAAGTGGAAATGAGCAATCGAGACCGTTTGATGGGCCGAAAATCAGCCTCCGCAACAACGACCCCTAATATGGAACCATGTGCTAGCGGTGACCTTTTGGGCAAATTTTTGCCAGATAAGAAGATGTCAAGTAGCCAAGAATCAAGAGTGGTTTACCATTCACGGGCGTTATTGTGCTCCTGGGACATTCAATCCTGCCAATGTAGTGGGCTATTGAACCTCAGCTCACTAGCTCAGGCACCCTGATCGAGCTGCAGTACTTCCTCTACAAAACTGGTGCCCGGTTTCACAATTGCACCATATATTACACGGATAAATATCTCACCAATTGCTATAATAACAAGCAATTTAAAAATTTAAGAGCTTAAATTATCCCCATGCAATCCAATCTAGGGGTAGGGGCCGAAGGAGTGGTGAGTGAGGTCAGGTTTAATAAGTTATAATCAAGTCAGATTTAATAAGTTATAATCAGGTCAGGTCAATGCGCGGGCGAGGGAGTGGAGACTGATGAGTGAGCATTATTCTCTGATGTAAAAAAAGTGGTGGACAACATTCTTGCTACACCCATGGTTCTTGATCACTATTGTATTAATTTATGTAGGAAGTGCAGGATATCAATGATCACGCACTCAGGATGTTCTGCACTTTTTAGTAAGGATGATAAAATTTAAATGAAAAAAAAATAAAATATATATATATATATATATTGTATTAATACAAACTAAGCGAGAAAAATTGCTACACCCATGGTATTATTCCTACTGTTACTTTAGATTTAAATCAAACTGAATGTGATACTATTATTAACTATTCTGGCATTAGTAATGCCACTACGTTGCTAGAGGGATTATTAATCCCAAACCCTAACTTAACCGGCTTGTAAACTCTTTATTTAGTTAATTGCAATAATAATAATAAAAAAAAAGAATAACTTAAATGAGCAAAATTATAATGGATAATGTGCAGTGAACATAAAAAGTACCTTTGATGTAGAATTATTTAAAATGAGTAATAAAACATCTTTAAATACACATACACGTACATCCGTAGGGTCATCGATAGCATGTGGGGTGACATATAAATGTAAAGAGGGACGTTGGAAACTACATGATTTAATAAAAAGGAAATGAAGAGAAAAAAAAAAAAAAATATATATATATATATATATATATATTGAGCGTTAATCTTGCTTAGTTTGTTGTTTGTATATTGTATACTCAGTTCGAGCATAATACACTTGTATTTCATTCAACTGATTTAAACGTGAGCAAGAAATTTAAGCCTGTGATAGTTTAAATAAGATGGCGACAAAGTATTAAAGATGCTGCACATGACGATAGCTGCAAGTTTTGGAATGTCATAGAGATTCAAACACACAATAATAGATACTTCACTATGACAGATTGATAGTATTAATTAGCTGAATATTACAACAAATATAGAAATATAACAATATAATTACTTATAACAAGAGTTAAGAAAGATTACAGATGGGCTTCCACTAATCAACCAACCCACCTTTCATTCCAGTATTCCACAACTCTTATAGCTTATTTGGTAGCCGGTTATAAATCATGGTAATGGGAATGAATTTATAACTAAATTTGAAAGGAAAATCAAAATTCATTCCCATGGTGGTTCCTACCTTAGCTCCAATTTATCTAATTTTCTTCACAAATATCTATTCTCATCAAATATCATCCTCCCCAATGGTAATGGACGGGAATAAAAAACGAAAAGAAAATTGAAGCTTGGGAATGAAGATTTGTTTTCCATGGAGATTAAGGTTCATCCTTAACAAAATTACACTATAAATTCATTACTGTTCCAGTTCTGGAACTTCTAATAAAAAGTCAAATGCTCTCCGTTATGTTGATGTTGACTCCGTGTGCTCCTTGCTAAGGCTAAGACTTGCAAAACAGTTAAAGGTTGTTAACCTGGGGGTGGAACCCAGGAATGCCCCTCCAATGCTTAAGTCAGATATCGAGAGTAAGGAATCAGTGTATTGTGAGTTTGTGAATTATGAATTGCGTATCTGAAAGAATGATTGGACTGATCCTTATATAAGCGTAGGTTACCCGGTTAGGGTTTTACTGAGTCAGCTGGGCTGACGTGTGGGCCTGGCCCATAACACGTGGCGTCATATTATTCGTTGTGGAATATCTAATGTGTCCCTAGCCCTATCAGAATTGGGCCTAGGATTTGGGACCATCCATATCGGGTTGACCACCTGGATGGGCCCGAAACAATTACCATTAATACAATTTATTACCATCAACAACCAAACGGTCCTAGTTAGTAGTTAACACAAAAATCACCAATAAGGAAATAACCATCACATTATTATTTATTATCCTCCATATATAACAAACCTGTAATATTTATAGCAGCATTTCAAAATGTATCAAGAAAAAAACACAATGCAATAGTGTATATATGTATATAATATTACAATTGTAAGATAATGATGGATAACATACACCTTAAAATGTGCACGGGTTGGAGATCAATGGTTGCTTGACTTCGAGGAGACAATACGGGAGCCTGCATAACTGTTAGGAATTGATTTCCCTTAATCGTATTACTGTCAATCAAAGAGTATATATACAATCCTAAAGTGAGAAATATCAGGCCTTAAACATTGGCCCATTAGCTAAATACCCTAATTACAATATTTTGGGGTTAACACCCCCCCTCAAGTTGGAGCATGCAAGTCACAAATGCCCAACTTGGCAAGTAAATATAAAAATTGTCTCTGACCTAACGCTTTCGTAAATATAACTGCAAGTTGCTCATCTGTCTTAACATGAGAAGTACGAATAATTCCCTCTTGAATGGCATCACGAACATAATGACAATCGACTTCAATATGTTTAGTGCGCTCATGAAAAACCGGATTTTGGGCAATATGTAATGCCGACTGACTGTCACAAAAGAGATTCATCGCCCGAGGATGCGCCACACCCGAACTAGTTAACAAAGCCTTTAGCCACTTCATTTCTGCCGTGATCGCCGCCATAGAACGGTATTCCGCCTCCGCGGAAGATAGAGAAACTGTATGTTGTTTCTTGGTTTTCCAAGAGATCGGAGAACAACCAAGAAGCACTAACCAACCTGTCAAAGATCGTCTCGTCAGAGGACAACTCGCCCAGTCCGAATCACACCAGCCGTTCAATTGCAGATCACAATCCGCACTCAGTAAGATACCTTGACCCGAACACCCTTTCAAATATCTCACACAACGAAGAGCTGCGTCCCAATGTTGTTGCCTAGGATATTGCATGAATTGGGCCAAAATATGTACAGTGTATGCCAAATCAGGTCTAGTAAAAGATAAGTAAATCAGCCTACCCACAAGTCTACGATATATCTCCGGATCCTCCAACAACTCGCCGTTAGAAGTGGCTAAGTTGTGATTCTGCTCAACCGGAAAACCTGTCGGACGAGATCCTAATAATCCAGTTTCTGCAATAATGTCAAGAGTATATTTCCGCTGACACAAAAAAAATCCCTTCGTTGCTCCGAGCAACCTCAATACCCAAAAAATACTTCAACAAGCCTAAATCTTTCATATGAAAGCACTCACTCAAATATTTCTTAAAAGCGGAAATAGCCAAAGAATCATTTCCAGAAATAATCAAGTCATCCACATACACCAAAATACTAAGTTGTGTACTACCACTAGTCAATGTAAAGAGTGAGTAGTCCGAATACGACTGGGAAAAACCATACCTCTTAAGAGCAGTAGCAAGCTTAGCAAACCAACATCTTGGAGCTTGACGTAAGCCGTACAATGATTTTTGTAGACGACAAACAAGCCCCGGCCTTGAACCATGAAAACCCAGAGGAGGACTCATGTATACCTCTTCATCAAGATCACCATGTAGAAATGCATTGTGAACATCCATCTGATGAAGTTCCCAACTTTTCGTAGCAGCAACAGCTAGAAATGCACGAACGGTAACCATCTTAGCCACATGAGCGAATGTCTCATTGTAATCAATACCCTCCACCTGATGATTACCAAATATAACAAGACGAGCTTTTAATCGTTCCACAGTACCATCAGAATTGTGCTTAATTTTATAGACCCATTTACACCCAAGTGCTTTCTTACCTGGAGGTAATTCTTCCATTACCCAAGTTTTATTGTCTTCCAAAGCAGATATTTCTTTTCGCATTGCCTCTTTCCACCCTTCATGTCTCATAGCTTCTTTAAAATTACGAGGCTAAACCCCCGCATCTATAGCTGCAATAAATACACGATGGCGCATAGAAAAATTATCAAAATTCACGAAATGTGCTAAAGGATAAGGAGTACCTGAGGAGCTTGACAAAGACGGTGAACTCTGAGATGGACTAGATAAAGAAATATTATGTGCGACATAATCACGGTGCCACCCCGGAGGGCGACGAACACGAGGAACATTGTCAATAGTGTTGGCAGCGCGTGGGGCAGCAGCTTTACAATCAGTTGCAGAATCATCATCAGCAACCTGGGCAGCAGCGTTAGCAGTGGTTTCTGGCCTGGCAGCTACTGTTGTCGCTGTTTCTGGTTTGGCAGCAGCCTCGTGTGGCCTGGCAGAGGTTGTGCGTGCTGACTGTGGGCTGGCAGCAGCATCCGCGGGTTGGCTGCAGGCAGGGGCATTGGCCGCAGGTGGGTTGCACGGTTGACTGATCGAAATAGTCTCGTAGTGTGTAGCATGGGCATCATCCGTCACCTCCAAAACCCTCTCAAAATCATCCAAAAATTCACCATAAATCCCCACATTGTTGTAACTATCCTCTCTTGCATTTTCTTCGGAATTTTCTGATTTTTGTTGTGCAAATGGAAACTCATTCTCATGAAATTGCACATCACGCAACACAAAAATACTACCGGTCTCAAGATCATATAACTTCCACCCCTTTTTGCTATGAGGATAACCAATAAATACACACTTCCTACTTCTAGGAGCAAACTTATCTAGTCTCGATTTCTGATCATGAGCAAAACAAAGAGAACCAAAAACCTTTAATTAATCAAAACTCGGTTCTTTACCAAATAATACCTCATAAGGAGTTTTGTTTTGAAGCAAGCGAGATGGTGTACGGTTAATTATATACACCGCCCCTAGAACACATTCACCCCAAAAACTAATAGGCAAGTTCCCTTGAAACCTCAAAGCACGAGCCACATTTAAGATATGTTGATGTTTTCGTTCAACCCATCCATTTTTTTGAGGTGTCCCAACACACGATGATTGAAATAAAATACCATGTTCATTAAAATAGGGAAGCATGCATTTAAATTCTGTACCATTGTCACTTCGGACACATTTTACGATCTCACCAAATTGAGTCTTAATCATAGCAAAAAAAGAGCAAAAAGAAGAATAAACTTCAGTTTTGTCATTCAATTGATAAACCCAAACTCCACGTGAGTAATCATCAACAATAGTCAGAAAGTAATGAGCACCGCAAGTAGAGGGAGTTTTATACGACCCCCACAAATCACAATGTATCATCTCAAAAATTCGACTAGCACGACTATCACTCTCAGGAAAGCTATCGCGGGTTTGTTTAGCTAGAGGACATATATCACAAGCTTTAGGCAAACATTTATTGCTAGAAGTACCTCGAATGGCAGGAAGTAATTTAACAATTCTCTCGGACAGATGTCCCATACGACGATGCCACAACTCAAATGTAGAAATTTTCGGACCCGTGATCGCACATACTTTTGGGATACATCGGAAATAATATAGTCCTTCAATTCGTTCACCGCCACCAATCAAACTCCCCGAATGTCGATCCTGTATAGCACATAAAGAATTAGTGAATCGTACAAAACAATTAGAATCATCAATCAACTTTGACACCGATATTAAATTGCAATTTAATTTCGGAACAAATAAAACGAGTTCAAGAATAATCTCATCCGCCAAGAACACACGACCCGCTTTTGTAGCCATCGCTTTAGCACCATCGGGAAGACCAACCGGAAAAGGGGTAATTAATTGAACATTTATGAGAGAAGACTCATCACCGGTAACATGATGGGAAGCACCCGTGTCAATAATCCATGACAAAGAAATATAATCACCAATAGAATGATGAGTAGAATTAATAAATACTCCACCCAAAATAGGAGAAGAATCGGTAGAATTAGGAACAAGACAATTGGAAATAACAGCAGCAGGGAGCAGCGGCACTGCCGGGGTGGTCGTCGGCGCTGCAGTGGTGACCGGCGGCGCTGCAGTAGTGGTGGGCGGCAAATCCACAGTAGCAGGAGAAGAAATAGTGGTCGTCGGTGCTGCACTTTGTGTTCCATATTTTTCAATCCACCATTTGGGTAATCCATGAACTAAAAAACAATTAGCATAATCATGACCCACGGTGACAATGAGTACATTGTAATTCCGACTTATCACGTCGCTTAGATAGAAAATAATCAGATGAGAAATTATCTTGTGAATCATAATAAATGGAGGAAGAAGCAGTATTGGTGTTGTTCACCATTATCAATCAAGTAGAAAAAAAAGAAAAAAAAAATTAAAATTAGGGTTTAGAATTTTAGAGGCTCCGATACCATGTTAGGAATTGATTTCCCTTAATCGTATTACTATCAATCAAAGAGTATATATATAATCCTAAAGTGAGAAATATCAGGCCTTAAACATTGGCCCATTAGCTAAATACCCTAATTACAATATTTTGGGCTTAACAGGAGCCCCATATGCTACACTAGTGAATGTCCCACATCGGAAGATGAGGAGAGACTGAACTAGCTTATAAGTCTAGGAGTTACTCCTCCTATTACCAATTGGTTTTAGGATGGAACCTCATATGGCTTGTAAGTAACATAAACAAATTACTGCTTATATTAAAGTTTTCGGCGTCGATCAAGCATTGAGCGGGTTCTGTTGATCTTCATGCATTAAAGTTTCATCCCCATGGATAACTAAATTTTCAATCTTTAGATTTTGTTTTGCAATTTAGATTGTTTCTTCAATTTAATGGAACTCAACTCACTGTCAAAACTGGATGAAAACTAGCGCATGTTTAGTATGGGCGGACCTAAAAACTAAGAAGTGATAAACGCTACCCCTCCCCTCCCCCCCCCCCCCACAAACAACAATTTAAAAAATGATGTTTTAAAGATAGACGCCAATCGGGTCAGGTCGAGGTCACGTTTTCTTCAAGTTTTTTATCAGGTCTCAAAATTTATCAGGTTTGATTGTTTGAATAAGTCTGATCAGGTTTAATAAGTTATAATCAAGTCATGTTTAATAGGTATAACCTTATAACTAAGTCAGGTTAAACAAGTTGAAGAAATCGCACCCCGTGTCGAGTCGGGTCTTTGGGAATGCAATGTGCGGGCGTGGAAGTGGTGAGTGAGCATTATTTAAACACACAAAAAAATAATTTTCTTCAGATTTGGTTTTTTCGGGCAAGTATTCTAAGTTCTAGACGAGTTTTATGCGTGCACACAAACTCTGGCGCCATGCTAATCCCGGAGGGCGACCACTTCTTTTCGATAGCACCGAGGTATCGTGGAATCGTTTTCTAGGACAATGGACTAGAAGAAACAAATGGATTCATAACAAATCAGAAACAAATGGATTCTTAACAAATCAAGTACCCTAAGGATATACTGTCTGCTCAGTAACCAAACAAGTCATCATTGAATTTCATTACTTCCAACCCTCACACTCAAACCAAGCCACCCCTCCCCAGGAAATTCTAGACAACCACCGAACAAATCACTCAACCTTTATGCTCCTTGTTGATGCCTCTCATAACCCTTCCACCATGCAAGCAGGTATTGTTAGGTTGCTCTTTGTATAAATGTTGAACTGCAGGTAATTCAGGAATAGCCCTCATGAATTCAGGTTTTGACAACCATTAGTTGGAGTGTGAAGTTATTTTGACAACACTCAAATGGATCAAGGCAAAGGGATTGCAAAATGTTACAATATTATCTGATGCAAAAAAAGTGGTGGACAACATTCTTGCTACACCCATGGTTGTTGACTATTGTATTAATTTATATAGGGAGTGCAGAACAATAATCACCCAGGATGTTCTGCACTCTTTAATAACGATGATAAAATTTTAATAATAAATGAAAAAAAATTACGATAAATTAATAATGACTATTGTATTAATACAAACTAAGCAAGAAAATTGTTACACTCATGGTTGCTGACTATTATATTATTTTATAGACGGCTATTATTCCTACTATTAATTTAGATTTAAATCAAACTGAATGTAATACTATTATTAACTATTCTAGCATTTATTTTTTTTGATGGCCAACTATTCTAGCATTAGTAATGCCACTAGGTGGCTAGAGGGATCTTTTCCTAGTCTATGTATTCATACCTTCCAAACCCCTAACTTAATCGGCTTGTAAACTCTTTATTTAAGTTCATTACATTAATAATAATAATAATAATAATAATAATAATAACAACTTAAAATGAGCAAAATTATAATGGATAATGTGCTGTGAAAATGGAAAGCACCTTTAGTGTAGAATTATTTGAAATGAGTAATAAAACGCCCTTAAATGCACATACCTCGACGTGCACCCGTATGGTCATTGGTGTTAAAGATGTTGCACATGATAGCTGCAAGTTTCGAATGTTCATACAAGGTTTAATAGAGATTCAAAGACACAATAATAGATCCTCCACTACGATAGATTGATGGTATTAATTAGCTAAATATTATCAAACAATCGGTACAATTTACCAACCATTAGCAAATAGAAATACAACAATATAATTATAACAAGTGTTAAAGAAAGATTACAGATGAGCTTCCACTAATCAACCAACCCACCTATCAACAATTCTCAGTAGTTAACACAAAAATAACCAATAACCATCACATTATATATTATTCTTCATATATAACAGACCTGTAATATTTCTAGCAGCATTTCAAAATGTATCAAGAAAAAAATACAATGCAATAGTATATATATATATGTGTGTATGTATATTACAACTGTAAGATAAACATGGATAACATAAACCTTAAAATGTGCATGGGTTGGAGACCAATGGTTGGTTGACTTCGCGGAGACAATAAGGGAGCCTGCGTAACCTTTCACACTCTTTATTTCTATACGGATAAAATAGCCGATCTGCCTCATAATTAATATAAACATCATCATAATCATTAATAAAACCTCCTCTAGGCATCAAGAAAGCACTGTCAGTGGACGAATCAGAGTCATTGTCTTGCATTTCAACTGAAAAACGTTCCATTAGTGATTGTAATTCTGCTTGATCAAGTTCAACCAACGAATTATCCTCCTGCTGAGGCCCAATCTCAGCTTCAACTTCAACTGATGAATGATCTTTAATTTATTTACACATTTGCCATTACTCAAATTTTTAAACAAATATTACAACCTAATGAAACAAAATTAAAACATACTAATACAATCCTAATTTAATGATTCCCACCAATTTTATATCAACCAAATTAAATTTTCCACTCTTTCAACTACCCATCCCTATCAAAACCCATCCCAATTAGAATCTTCCAACTCTTCAAATTCATCAGTCATCAACTACCCACTCAATTAAAACCCTATTCTCATCCTCACATTCATTAGTCATCAACCTCATCTCCTCATCTAAACCCTGGTTCATCTACACCCACCCTCATTCTCCCTCTCCTCCATCGTCGTTCTTAGCAAACCCTAATTCCTTTGTTCTCTCTCCTCCTTCGTCCCTGTCTTTCTCTTCCTTAACCTACTCTTCTTCAATTGTTTCAATAATCATGGTCAATCTAACACCTCTAAAGATTGCTTATGAACGAGAGGAAGATCCCACTAAAAGGGCTCTTCTGAAACTGTTTTTCGATCTCATGGAGTCTGGAAACTTCGAGCATCCTGAACGCATTTATAGAGGGTAAGTACCACGAATTTCTGCGATTTTCGGGTTTACAATGTTTTGAAATGGTTATGGAGGATTTGAAGAAGGAAAGGGGAAAGGGAGGCGGATGAGAAAATGTCTCAGTGGTGTTTGGTCTGTGCTTTACCAGTTGCGTCGAAGGAGGAGGGTGGATCTAAAACTTCGAAACCAAAAAGGGTTGCTGACAAAAAGGGGAAGGAAAAGGGAAGGTTGTGCATTCACCTCTCCCTAATGTTAAACGAGCTAGGGCTCAAGATATAAGGAGGATGAAGGGAGTGGGGGTGAAGATCTCTGAACCTGGTGAGGATGCAATGGATGAGGATGTCCCCCGCACTGGCACTGTTAGAGAGGAACCCATGGATGAGGATCCACTGGACCTGATACAGAACCTTTGGGTTCAATTTGCAAATGAGGTTCTTTTTTAGCAACTGAAGCAAATTCCATCTGAAGAGTTTGAGCGTATTTCCAATATGGAAAGAAGCCCAGATACGTATGTTTTATTTAATTATGCCTTTTGCTGCTATAATTTGAAACTGGTTTTTATTTTGCTATTTTGTTGTTGCATGTTTATAAGAATAAAGCTTTTTTTTATTATGATGCTTGTTTATGTTGTTATTGAATGTCTATTAACATTGGTCCCTCTGTTTCATTTGTGGCTGTGGATGGCTTGCTGGTGTGGCCTTGCTGTGGTATCCTGGTTTGGCCTTTGACTGTTTGGATCTTGTTTTTTTTTGTTGATATGCATTCCATATTGCTATACATTTGAAGTTTAATGTGTATAAATATGTTGCTGTTGCTCTGTATTTATGAGTCTTTTTTTTTAAAATAAGTCCCTTATATTGGGGGGTGGAAGCCTACATTGATGAATGATGAAAAAAAAAATTAAACTGCTTTTGTTTAGCATGCCCAATGACAATATGGAGGGCTAAGGCAGCATATTTGTGCATGTGTGGCTGTGTTTATTGCTTCATAATAAGTGGGTATTGGTTTTACCTTGAGTCCCTCCTATGTTTTTGTTTGTCCTGCCACCCAAATGATGAAGGGACTCAATACCAATGAACACCATTCCTGTTATATGTTGCTCTAGTTATATAAACTATTGAAAAGCTATATAGTGATGGTTATGTGTGTGATGCATGTGTCCTGATGGTGTGTGCAGTGTATAAGGGTGCTACATATAAGTTAAATCATCACAAAATTCATTCATTAACAAAAGTTGCTACAATAGAAGCCATTACATTACAAGACTGCCTTAGGTACCAAAAAAAATAAATGTACTCTTCAACTAACCAGATTATAACATATTAATTCACTAAAACTTTTGTTGTTCCTTTCCTCTAGTTAATTAAGACAATCCTTAGCAACTGTTCTAAATATTGTCCCTAATCTTTACATATTTGTAGATTTGTAATTAATTGGAGAAGTCCCAAAAAAATAATCTCTTTCTTCAATGTCCTAATATTTACTGGAGTAGTCCCAAAAAGTTGTGCCCTCCTACATTCACTTAATTAGTCCCAAAAAGTAGTCCTCCCCAAATTTCACCCTTTACCCATCCATTTCATCATCTGATTGGTCACCTTCACTTTCCACCAAGTAAAGGGATTCAAGATAAGCACTCCATTGTTCCTCTTCTTCCATGTATTGATTTATGAATTCAGGTGTGTACCCATTGTTGTCATCTTCCTGTTTTGTGTTACCTTCCTGTACTTGTGTATTACCAACCTCATTCAAATAAGCCACTGCTTCATCAATTACTTGCTGCTCAACCTCAAGCACATCTAGCAGTTGACCTAGTCTTTCTAGCCTTCTCTTGCCTATGTGAGGTAGCTTGTAGTTGTTGGAACCTTTGACCTTAAGTGCTTCCACCATAATCAGTTGTAGGCTTATCCAGGCATACCTTATCAACCTTGGTTCAAAATCTTCATAAGCCTTTAGGACTTTCTCAATGAGGTCTTCCACATCCTTTGGAAATGACTTTGACCTTAAGTGCTTCCACCATAATCAGTTGTAGGCTTATCCAGACATACCTTATCAACCTTGGTTCAAAATCTTCATAAGCCTTTTGGACTTTCTCAATGAGGTCTTCCACATCCTTTAGAAATGACTGGTACTGTAAACTTTGTAGATCCCTAAACAGTCCCAAGTCTAGGACATTGAAATCAGGAGATTGAGCTGGTTGGTTAATGATGTGCATGTTGAATCCATCTGGTGTGGTCTTGCATTGTCTTGTTGAATTAATATGTCCTTGGTCATAGTTGCTGGCCATTTCTCCTTTATTGCTGGTATGACATTGTTGATCATCATGTCTCTTGTTACCTGTTGATTCACTTTAGTTACTGCTTTAGTCTCCATAGTTCAAGCAGGTATATTTTTGCTTTTCTTCTTTGCCCTTTCCTTGAACACAAATGGGAATATCCCAAACATTCCATCATGCACTACCTCACCCTCTTCATTGTAGATTGGCTTAGATGTAACACCCATGAACATCACTTTGATGCTGTAATTCTTTGACTTGGATGTTTTATATGGGTCTATTTCTTTGGGTAGCAAGTAAAATCTTCTTGTGGTTGGGTTTAGGTAGAGCCATTTCTCATCAATATGTATTATGTGTTTCATGTCAACAAATTTTGCCTTGCTGTTTGTTGTGGCTGGTTCAATGTGTGACAGACCCACTTCATCCTGTCAATCTTATTTTTATCACTCACATTTGGATGGTTTGGACTTGTATGTGCCCTTAGCTATCCTTTTTTAAAAAGCTTAAACACATGCATATGTGAGCAACCTAATACACCTGCATTACTCTATAAGACTGTCTTAAATGAAAGGGTGCTGACTGAAGCCACTCCTCATTATTGTCATAAAATGGTTTTCTTCCTACATGACCCTTTTTTTTAACTGACATCAATGGCTTCCCCCCCCCCCACCTCCCCCAATTAATTTGTTGTTGATATCTTTTCAAAAGTCTACCTATAATTGTTTTATGGCACCCTATTTCCCTTGCTAATTTTGCTTGTGTGCCATGAAGCAACCTACCCCCCTGCATTAATACTGTGCAATGATAAATGATTTTTGTCTTCTCTGCCTCTGTTATAACTTTTGGTTCAGGTCTAATTAAATTCCTTTGCCATGTTTCAGTAGTGGGAATTGTTGATGCAATGAGACCCTCCTCCATTAACAGTTGGTCAATAAAAAAAAAAATCATCACCATATTCCTCATCCATTTTGTACAGTAGGATGAGAATGTTAATGAGGACTGTAATCTTAATTTAAACTGTATTTTTTGTAAAGTTTACCCTAACCTAATTATGCTGTGTGTGCTGTGCAAGGAACCAAAATTTAAATTTTTTGGAAAAACTACCTTGGAAGGTGCACTAATTGAAGTCTTCGGCAGGAAATCCCATGGGGGTGGGGGGGGGGGGACTAAGAACATTAAATGGGTTTGGTGGGGTGTATTTATAGCATGTTATGAGACTGACCTGTATTTTCAGTTGCAACACTTAAGAGAGTTGGATACTAACTTGATGCGTGGTAATTATATGTTTATTGTCATATACCCTGGCCTTTACAAATTACAACTATATGTTTACATTATTGTTTATATGTTTAATTGCATCTCCCATTTTATTACATTGTAGGAGACAGCGATGAACTTTGACAGTAGATTTGTCAATGTAAAAATGTGGGCGGTACGAAATTTTCCAATAGATGTGATCATGTGAAGCTGTCTTTGTTTTCCAATAGTATGTTGGAGGAATTATATGAGATGTGGGCTCACAAAATAGGGCGGGATGTCAATGGGTTCTATTTAGCGTGCCATGATTTTGAACTTCCTATAGGTCCACGCTTGCTTTGTGAATCCGGGATTCAAAATGAGGATATTGTCTACACGATTCTGAGGCACTGATCATGATTCTGAGGCACTGAAGGCCTTTATCCAACAACACTATTATCTGGGAGTTTATTTTGGTAATAATGCATGGAAGTTTGCTTTGGATTATCATGATAATTGTTTTTTGTCATTTTGTAACATTGATAGTTGACCCTTGTCATTTTGTTTAACAAACAAGGGTCACAAATCAATGTTATTAGTGAACTACCTAGAACTTTATATAACTCTATATCATGCATGTTTCTTTATGTAACATTGATAGTTGAACCTAGTCATTTTGTTTAACAAGAGTCACAAATCAATGTTATTAGTTAATTACCTAGAACTTTATATAACTGTATATTATGTAAACATGCATGTTTCTTTTAATTAGATATGTGATTATTGCTTATATATGTAAAACCTAAATATATCATGCATGTTTCTTTTAATTAGATATGTGATTATTGCTCATGCTAAACCTAAAGATATCTAAATTTGTGAAACCTAAATAAGTTAAGAGTTCTAAAATAAGTTAAGTTCGATTGAGTTCAAATGTACTAAAACATGTGACTTATATACGGAGTATTAATCTGTTAAATTCGAAAGAAAAAGAAATCAAGCAAAAACCTAAAATAACCTGGGGAAATGCCCAATTTCTCAAAAAATCACTGACATTTTTGTAATTTTTTTGAAAATATATTACTTAAACACCACTATTTGGTTGGTGCTTGGATCTCTGCCTAAAGTTTATCAAAATTACCTCAAATTGCCACTTTTAGATAAAATTTTGTATTTAAACTTGGGGAACCTGATACTCCTCCCCCTAAAAATAGTACAGTAAATGAAAATAAAAACATAAAAAGCAGTAAAATTCGAAAGAAAAAGAAATCAAGCAAAAACCTAAAAATAACCCCGGGGGGATAAAGCAGAAATTGAAAACCTAAAAAAATCGGGAAAAAAAAAATCAAGCATAACATGAAAACCTACAAAATTCGAAAACTAAAATCATACAATGATATATGAAAAAATCCAGAACAAAACCCAGGAAGAACAAAAAAATCGAGCATGATAGATATAATGATGCATCAAATAATGAATGCTTGAAAGTAAATTAAACTTAAAAAATGAAATATGATCAAAGAGATTGGGAGGATTTACCTTGAGTTGTCTGTATTGTTCTGATGAAAGAGAAATCCTAGATAGATGATGGTGACTGCTGAGAAAGTGGGCAGAGAAAAGAGAAATGGTTTTTTTTTTTTTTTGGAAAGAAATAAATGTTTTGTTTTAGTTGATGGTGTCTTTGTAAATGGTTTAATGCGGTAATGGCACAAATGGGCTGTGACTCTGAGTCAGTTGGGCCTAAAACTTGAATATAATACACAATGGCCCAAATATTTTAAAACTAAACTAGGCCTTATATGTTAAACGGGTTATTGGGTCACTCGGGCTGAAATTCTCAAACCCTATGGTGTAATCCACAAAATCCATTGTGTTTGGCAACTGGTTGTTGATTTTTGGTTGATTTAATTGACTCATTTGACTGGCTTGAAGTATTAATTGTGGGAGTTGGCTGTTTATTAAAGAGTTGTGGGCCAATAAGCCAACCAAAAGCTGCTTGACCACAAGCTACAAGTCAACTAAAAAGCTAAAAACCAAATATATTATTTGGCTGTATAACCATATTGAAAAACCAAAAGCCAACAAAAAAATCCTTCCCAAACACCCCTTATGGATCGTTAATCACCGATGAAAATGACGGCGAAGGTCCTGGTAGTTAGTTGTACGAGGTTTGATTGAGTAAAAGTCGATTAGTAAATGCATTTGGAAGAGTTTGTGGTTTGATGTTCTTGTTTTTTATGTTCTATGAAAATGAGTTTTCGATGTAAAATGATTTCCTTAATAGAAGTTTTTCAATGTTTACTTGCACGGAAAATACGTTTTACTCCCAAATTTGGGGGAAAATGTTTCCACTATGGTGTAAAATGAGTTTTCACTCCAAATTTAACATTTTAATTTTTTAACCAAAAGTAAACTATGTAAAATGGGAAAATTATTTTCAAGGAAAACATTTTACGCTCTAGTAAACGGCCGGAGCCTAAATTGAAAAGTCATTTTCCATTCAACCAAACAACAAAAGAACTCTTTTGAAGGTGAGTTTTTAGTTGTAAAATGATTTTCATTGAAAATCTATCATTTTACATTGAAAATGCTTTACGGCCACCAAGCGTACTATTAATGTAAACTTTATTGGATTTGCATGTTTGGTTTCATGTTTTGGTGAATCTGGATAATGTTGTTATTATGTAATAGTTGCAAGTTGGATGTTTGTGTTAAAACGAAGGATTTCGGAACTTTGGAAGCTTGCCGGACCTCAAAGGGCTGGTGGTTTGCATGCGCAGAGCGGGTCATGCTGCTACATCTTGTCGAGCAACGGCATTCTTTTGTAAGGAGATTTGAACATGGATCTTTTGTATGAAAAGGTTAGATAGTTACCAACTCAACTCTATTTATATGTTGATATAAATATGCTTCTTTATAACTATATTGTTTAGGAAAAATAAAGAGAGACAAAAAATATTATTTAAAATAAAAATGGAAGAAGTTAGCACACAAGAGCTTTGCTCTAACACAATGGTTTTTGACTAATTGAATTGCAATTCTTCCACAAAATCTATCTACAATCTAAAATATATAATTTCCAATTTATTTTGTTCATCATGATACCAAGATTTGTTATTTGTGTTTTCTCATACAATTAACGTTTGATCTGCAATGCTAATTTAGAGTGATTTTGCCAACTCGAGTTTGTTTCGGTTGTTCTTGGTGTTTCAACAAATGACAGTTATCATCCGTGCCAAAAGGTCTGTTAATTATAGCGCCTTTATCAATGCACTATAAAAACAAACTGTTGGACCCGGGGCAACGCCTGGGCAAAAAAACTAGTTAAGTTTATAAAAGTAGAAAGTTTTTGTTAACTAATTGTTATAATAGGTGTATTTCAATTACACATGGAAATTAAAGAAATGATAAAAAGTAATTTCTTTTCTATTTCTTAATTAAGAGGGAAATATAACATACTTGTAAGAGAGCATATTTTGGATTGTTTTTTTAAGGGCTTGTTTACTTCAGATTATATTCAGTTCAGTTCATCTCTATTTAGTTCAATTAATACACTTTTATTCAGTTCAGTTCATCTCTATTAAGCTAATGTAAACGAGCTCTAACCCTTCATTTTCTCTAGTTTAGCTATTCATCATTACCTCCTAATACACTTCCTAGCTAAACCACTTGGTAGTACACCCATTCTTAGATTAAGACGGTGCACATAAATCTTGTTATAATGCATAGCATGCACATCAAAATTATGTGTATTGTTGAGAAGTAGATTTTATCTTTGATTTTACATAATTGAAGACTAATTAAGGTAAACTTATATTCCTTCCCATTCGAAATCTATACAATCTATTAAAAGTCATTCATTGCACCGTATTGCGCCAAGTACGATTGTCCACGTGTACTATTAACACCATGTAGGAAAATCGTATTTTTCAATTAAAATTTAAACATTGCCTTAGATAGGAATCAAGCATACAACCTTTTATAATGAAAATCGTTTTAATGGTCATTGTAACTGGCCTGGGGCATTGTCCGGGCCGATATACTAGTTCTTTAATTAAAAGAGAGATTCTCATCAATAAGAAATTCATCTTGATAACGTACTTAATATTTTCCCACATATATATTCGCCATTCCAATTTCTTATTTTGTATACAATTAATGGTCATTAAGATCTTAATAATGGAACACACAATCTTTGACTTACTAGATTTTTCAAGCTTTTTGGGGTATTGTATTCGTAAACATTACAACTCTCTTGATTTTTTAAAGACAATCGGTCTAGATTATGGATGTAAGAACCCTTTTTGGTGAGCAATAAACTTGTTTTGTTCCCCTCAAAAAAAAATTGTTTTGTTAATGTCAAAGACCCCTAATTACCATGACACTAATAACGAATATGACCAATAAATTAAAATTGTTTTGTCAACTGTTGCACATTTTCTACTTTTCATCGCATGATTTTAACAACTGTCCTCACCTTCTTTTACTTTTCATCCTTAAAAGGTCATTTTTGAAAAAAAATAAAAGATTTTTTTTATATCTTATTCCTTAAAATTCACCCTGGTTCTAAATATATCAAACAAATTAAACATCAAAAGGGGGGTATAGAAGTAAAAATTATGAAAATGATGTACTTATTTCAAAATATCCTTTTTTTACCCTTATTTTAGACAAAATCATTATTAGTTAAGAGTATTAAACTAAAATCTAGGATACATATATATATATATATATATATATATATATATATATATACTTGAAGGATAGAATACATACTACCTCCATTTCGAAAAAAACGCAACAAATTTGATGGCACGGACTCCTAGTCCATTTTTTGTTGTGAGAGTAAAAGGGATAGAGAGAGAAAGTAGGGTATGGGATGATGAGAGAGATAGGAAGAAAAAACTTACAAAAATAGAATGACTAAAATTGTTGCATTTATTTTGAAACTTTCTAAAATAAAAATTGTTGCGTTTATTTCGAAACGGATGGAGTATTTATTAAAACTCCACCCCGCCGTTCATTTTGTGGAATGTCAGTGCTTTATTCTATTATTAAATTAATAAAAGTTAAAGTTTATAAATTATAAATTTTACTAGTTTAGGATAGACTATTATTTGGAGACTAAGAGAATAATAATTAACAAGTTCTCGTGTGTCGTGTGTGGCCAATTTAGTCCGCTTGACCATTGTAGGAAGAGTGAGGTACGAAACTAACCTTGGTTCTCCTCCGCCTCTTATTCTAAAGAGGCTTAATTTCTCATATTACCTAAAAAAGCTGAGCTCAGACGCTATACTACGCATTCAGGTGCATGTATGTAGGCTTAATTTGAGCTCAAATAAGTATTAAGGTCTTGAAATAATAAAGTGAATCAAACATAGCCTAAGGAGGCCAGGTAAGGTAAGGGGAATGAATGAAAATAGTTTTCCCCTGCTTTATTTCGAAGGGAAAGGGTTTCATATCATTGCTTGAGATATTTTGCTCCTATGGGAAATAATTTTATACTATGTTGTAAAGTAACGTAAACAATGCAAAATTAAAAATAGAGAATAGTTTTATTGGAAAATGTTTTACGCCCTAGTAAAAAGATCAGTAGATCTATCACGAATCCGACCTTTTTGCTCTTTGCTCAAACAATAATGTTCGTTAATGGGGGAATCAAAGGTGTCCTTTCCCCACATGATAGTACTTTTGGCACTCTCAAATTCATTTCCGCACTTCACTTTTTTTCAATATTTTAGTTGATAACATGTTCATAAAGTGGAGTGCGGGAATGAATTTTGAAGTGACAAAATCACTATTATCTTTCCTTGTGGTGTACAATTTAAGAATATTATCATTGATTAATAGTTTAATACTCCCTTCATTATTCTTTACGTTTACTTTTTGCACAATTTTCAATGCATGCACATATTTAAACGTTAATATCTTATACTAGACTTTATTAAAAAAAAACCATAAAAAATACATATTAAAAAACTACACATTTAGACAAAGCAAACAAAATCCCAAAATAAATATATTATTCTTATGTATGATGAAGCTTAATTTTATTTTATTTTTTTTAATTTTATCTCTTCTTGCTATCTAAAAGACTAAAACGTAAACGTAACGAAAAAAACTGGATGAAAAAGGGTATGATTTAACGTTAATCATAAGATTGGTATGTATTTGCATGGGAGGTCGTCTCATCAGTCATCACCGCTTTCGAAAGCCAAATAGGTGCGGAGCGAGAATGTATGGCAAATCGGGGTCACAATTGTGATAATAATCTTTACTACTCACTCTGTCTCTTATTGTTTGCCCCATATTGACTTTTGGCACTGTTCATTTGGTAACTTTGACTCTCTATAATTTTATACATGTAAGGAAGAATATAGTTAAATGGGATCTCGTTTGTTTCTTATTGGTAATCCTAATTATTCTCTTATTCTCAAATATGACCTTATAAAGGAAAAAAATAACTACTTTGGTTAACCATTCTTAAAATTAATGTTTCATTTTATGTGCCCATACCAAAATTTAGCTCGATTATTAGTTTGTCAAGAAAAATCACTAGGTTAAAGATTTGGTTGTCGAACCCGTAATAACCTCAAGAATCAAGGGTAGGCTCTACCATGCCCTAACCGACAATAATTTGACAATTAGTGGAGCAATACATTAGAGAATCGTATATGTATGGATCGGAATATAGTAAAGGTATATATATATATTAAAGTAAAAAAATAAAATTAAAAAAAAAAAAAAAAACAGATGTTTTCAAACTACACCGCAGCTATAAATATAACCCCCAACATAAAACCATATCTATATATCATTTTTATTTTGTGTATTTGATCATCAATCATCAAAAGAGTTTGAAAAAAGGAAAAAAAAAAATGGGAGCAAGATTATCTACAATTCCAGAGAATAGAGGACCTTTAGTTAATCCTACACACAAAAAAACTTCTAGTAATAATCACAAGTTTAAAAACTATAAGCCAGAGAATAGGGCACCTTTATGTGCTCCATATGTCCCGGGTACGTACTACCC
Source organism: Salicornia ramosissima (assembly GCA_951394345.1). Lineage (NCBI taxonomy): Eukaryota > Viridiplantae > Streptophyta > Magnoliopsida > Caryophyllales > Amaranthaceae > Salicornia > Salicornia ramosissima. The sequence continues at coordinate 50,694,218 of OX596240.1, read as the reverse complement.
GGCCACCAATAATGGGGTGGTGCCAAATCCACCATATGGTGGCGGCTTTGGTGGTGGTGGTGGTGGTTTTCCCCTTGAAGCCGCCAATACCAAGGAGGTTATTGCCTTCCATTCCTCTAACAAATGGAAGGAATATTTTGAAGCCTCTAAGCAGTCTAACAAATTGGTATGTGGTGTTCACGTTCATGTTATTGCTGCCTTTCTTTTTTACTTACTAAAAGTGGAATATGAGAATCAAAATAGTATATAAATTTGCAAAAAAAAAATTTAAAAAAAAAAATAGCATATAAAAGTATAAAAAAAATATATGCCTATTGGCTAGTAGTACATCTCCAAAAACAATAATTTTGTGTACGTAAGTCACGTATCCAAATATCACATTGGTTACAATCTTAAGTACTTAAAACCGCTCCATATAAATTATGGTAATTGATCGAACCTGTCATATCTTTCTTATTTTTGTTTATTTAGATTTACTATGTCGGAAGTGAATTTATCTAATTTTATATATATATATATATAAGCAAAACAATAAAATAAAAAAGATGAAAAGAAAATTCATTAGGTGTTGCATGTAAAAAAAAAATTAACAAATGAATTCGAAGATAAAATCAATCAAGCCCTAATATTGTGTTTTAGATTTTTGGAGTGAATTGCTCTGAATACTATGTCAAGAATATATTGAAATTTCATTAGTTTGTATTACTATATTTACAAGGTTTTATATACAACCTAAAAGAAGATATAGGTCTTATAAATTGGCCGATTAGCTAAACACGATATTAAGGCTTAACAAAATCGGGTTTTTTTTAAAAAAATCTTATTTCAGTAAATATATAGAAATTAGAAACTAATAAATAAATTAATAAAATATGAATTGACAAACATGATACTATATATATATATACTCCATATTTATTAAATTACGTGGATACTGATTTATGTAATTTGGGGAGTTAATTTGTTTTAGGTTGTGATATATTTCACGGCTACATGGTGTGGACCATGTCGGTACATGGAGCCAACCATCAAAGAAGTGGCTGCTAAATACACTAATGTTGATGTGGTGAAGCTTGATGTGGATGAATTATTTGTAAGATCCCTCTTCTCAAACCAAAAAACTCTTTGCAATTCTGGATTTTTAATTTTTCTATTTTAGTTTTGATTTTTGATTTATGTATTTTACAAGATTACTATATAATTAGTCCCTTCTTTTTCGATCTTGTTCCAAAATATGCTAACATATTAAAAACATGGATGGGTGGAAAACAGAATGTATCGCGCGAGTATGGAATACAAGCAATGCCAACGTTTCTGCTCATGAAGAATGGAAAAGAGATCGATAAGGTTGTTGGAGCAAAAAAGGAAGATCTTCAACGGAAAGTTGAGAAGCACAAGAATTAAATAATACTGATAATATGTTAATCATGCATTTTAATTAGAATAGTACGTACATAAACAGATAAGACGGTTTCTCTTTATCTCTCTCTTAGTGATAATATATATATATATATATATATATATATATATATATATATATATATATATATATATACGGTTTGGATTGAAATTCAGTTCTTCTGTCCAACTACATGTGTATTGTACTATTTGTGTGTCACTCATTCTTATTACTTGCTTTTATAATAAGGGTACACTAGTTATCAATTATTTAAAAAAAAAAAACTATATATGCTCAATCAACCAATGAGAATGATAGACATACAATTGGTATACACAGTTAAAAGTGAGATGGGAGGTTTGCACCCTTTGGATTGCCAATAGCTAGAGTATAAAGTCACATATTTTGTGTCGCTAAATAAAAAAATATTTTTATTGGTGGAAACTAGATTCATCAATAAGGATGGTTAGATCACTTTTACTAGAGTGTGTATGTATACTATGTACCTAACATAGTTCAATGTGTTATATGGTGTGTATATTGTAAATTTGTAATAGCTCAATATATAATACCTAATGCTTATTGTTTTTTTTTCTATTTCTTAGCTTGTAGTTAATTTCTTATAGTTTTCCTTGCTTATTGAAATCCTATTCAAGTATAAGCAATCCTCATTTGAGCGGGTGCATTATTGTTTCACATCACGGTATAAGAAAATATTAAATAAGTTTAGAAGTTACTACTCCTAAAACTAAATCGTTTTAGGATTGAACTCTCTTAAAGCTTCTAAAACTCTACTTCTCAAATACATTTTAATTTGAGATTATGATAGATAGATAGATAGATAGATAGATAGATAGATACAATTAAAAATCATATAAAATTTTAAACATTAAACAAGTAAAGCTAAATTTTAAATGATGCAATTTAATGGAAAATAATGGAGGTGTAAGGATGATATTTGGATTTGAGCATGTTGCATCTATTCCTAAAGTGCACCCGTACACAAGTACAAAATACAACTATATAACAGTTTTCGTCATGTTTGTTTCCATTAATATATAATAATGATAATAATAATAATATATAAGCTAAGACAGTATGTATGAGATCACGCAACATCATACTACTAACTACTTTATATAATTTTTTTGTAAAAACACACTACTAATTAAATGTACGTGTATCTGTTAAATTTAATAGAATCATGACAAATGAGTCTGAGTAACACACGCAATATGGAAGAAGAGAGCAAGTTTAGTCCACATACAATCAATTGCGTCTAAAGAGGAATTCAATTAACCATTCCAAAACCAATTGAAAAATAAGATTGAGGAGTTAATTCTAAATTTATAAATTGATTTATTCTCTTATTTTTTTCAGGTGCGAATGTGTTCAATATATATGTATTACGAGGATAGGTTAGTTCTTTTTTATTTTTTTCCTTTTTTTACAAGCAAAAGGTATACAGTTCTCACACACAAGACTCATATCTCGGAAAATACCTTGACCTCAAGGATCACGGGGATGTACTTTACCACTTGAGCTACTATCTCTTAGACAAGAGGATAGGATGTTCATGCATGCTAGTACAGTAGTACAGACTTCAGATGCTCCACTAATTAAGCTATATGTTGTCTCTCAAAATATATAATTGATAGTAATTGAAGGTGCATATCGTATATATGACATTTGAAATAGGATATTAGTACATTACTTTTATCAGAATTCGCTGGTCACAAATTAAAGCTTTAATTTATTCTATTTAGGCTACTCTTTAACGTGCATTGTCATTCCACTTTAGCAATGTGTTATGTTCAGGATCTTATAATCTTCTTCCAAAAAAAAAAAAAAAGGATCTTATAATCTTATTGTATGCCCTAATTTGAAAGTGCACCCGTTGATAGATGAACGTGCATTGTTAATTTGTTATTCACTCATTCCACATAAAATTTTAATTATTCTGAAAATTAATGTGCCCTAATTTGAAAGTAAAAGAAATTATGTTCAGGATCTTATTGTATGGATCAGACGTGGTTACAACGACACCTACAATGTCACACACAAGACAATCAACCAAAAACTCTAGATCTAACCAATCAACCCAAACAATTCACTAATATCAATCAACCAACAATTCAATTTAATTATCCCAATGCAAATACTATCACTACCAGTCTACCATAATACCAAGAAAACCCACCAACGATACAGCAGCAAATCATCACCAATATATAAATAATAAAATTCAAAATATTCATAAACATACGAATTGCACATAGCAAAACCCTTTTGAATGTGAAGAGTAAAAACAATGGGACAATTTGAGGGACCCACTAACAAGGCCGTCGTCTTGGCTTTCTTGATCAAAGAGAAATTTCTATTTCTCTCTAAAACGACACATTAATTTAATGTAGCAGGAAAGCAAGATTCATATCCACAGATATTCCAGGTTACCATGATTATTTTTTCAGCTAAATATTATATTTAATAAAATAATAAAAGCAGTAAATTAAACAATTAGATAGGGGAGTTGGAGTTTGGTATAGCTGATTAGGCTACGGTGAATCCTAATTTAATCTAAATTAATTCTAAACTAATTACTAATTAATCTAAATATATACTATTAACTAAAGAAAATCTAATGGTTAGTCTTAAAAATAAGAAAAACTAAGATAATGGATTTGTATTTTTTTTTTGTAAAGTAAGGGCTTGTTTACTTTAGATTATATTCAGTTCAGTTCAGTTCAGTTAATCTCTATTCAGTTCAGTTCAGTTCAGTTCATCTCTATTTAGTTCAATTAATACACTTCTATTCAATTCAGTTGAGTGCAGTTCAGTTCAATTCAGTTCAGTTTAGTTCATCTCTATTCAGCTAATGTAAACGAGCCCTAAGGATATAAATCTTGGTCCAGGTTAATATGTACCTTTACTAGTTATCGATCCTCAAAAATCTTCTTTTTATTATCTTAGAAACCTACTATGAAAGAAAACATACCCCTCGTTCGAATATATTGGAACCAACTAATCTCCTCATGGCCTCACGAACGTGACCTTGTTCGAAATGGACGATTTTTATGAAATAAAGTGGATTATTGTTCGCATTACCTTCTAAGGATGGCTTGGATAGATGAACATTTGTAAACCAATGAGTTTAGGAGGCTTGGAATTAGAAGGTTAAAGGAGTGGAACCTTTGCTTTATGGCTAAACTAGAATGGAAAATTTTGAAAATCCGAAAAAAATTATGGGATAAAATCTTGAAATCAAGATATTTTAAAAATCCTGATTTTCTTACTAGTTATAATTTCTCGCCTTCTCCCCATTATTCACCGCTATATGGAAAGATATAATTTAAGGGTAGAGACCTCATTAAAAAAGGCTTAATTTTTAGAATTGGTAATGGGGAATATATACACTCTTATTTGGTATCACTGGTGGGTATGGGACAAACCATTGTACCTTTACTTTCATAATTAATGATCGATGTTTCCAATTTTTGTGCTCGTTGGTTTGTTTCTAGAATCATAGTTAGGTTAACGGTAAGTGGGAATGTGGGATCTTAATTCCTCCTCACATTACTCAACTAATCCTAGAAACCCCATCTCCCTACGTACTATTGTTAACACCAATGATACCTTAATTTAGAACTATTCTAATAACAAAAATTTCACTATTAAGTGGGCTTACAACCTTGCTTGTGCTTTTGAGGAAGGCAACAATCCAATTCCTTTTTCATGGAAAAAATTATTATGGAAAACTAAAGGCCTTTCAAACAAAATATATGGGGTGTGATCTTTAGAGATATTTATTGCTCCCCTTCAATTATATGAATTTTTATGGTTAATTTAGAATGGTTACAAAGGACTAATTTCAATCTTAATTAGTCAACATGAAGATTGGATTCATATTTTCTTTACCACTATTTGGCACATTTGATTTAATAGAAACAAACTTGTTTTCTAGGATGCTAAGGGCTTGTTTACTTCAGATTATATTCAGTTCAGTTCAGTTAATCTCTATTCGGATCGGTTCGGTTCAGTTCAGTTCAATTCATCTCTATTTAGTTCAATTAATACACTTTTATTCAGTTCAGTTCAGTTCAGCTCTATTCAGCTAATGTAAACGAGCCCTAACTCTTAATTAAGAAGGCTTATGATACGAATCTCGTTGGATGTTCGGATTTTTTTAATGTGTAATTGTATGCTTTCAACCTTGTAAGTTAGATATTTTTATATTATTTTTATGGCTTTGCGGTTTTTATGTTATTTTTATATTTTGGCCTTATGGGTCTGTTTTCAACCTTGTAAGTTAGATATTTTGTGGGGATTAAGCATGTTTGTAATGGGATTACGCAGGTTTAGAACGGGGTGGGTATTTGACAGGTAGTGGGGCGGGGAACATGGATATTAGGCGATGGAGAGGGATGGTTCCATTACTTCCATATATCCCGTCGGGGTGGGAATGGCAATAGAAACTATGCCCGCCGTGGAGATAGGGATGAAGACTTTATAAGTAGACGAGAACGGGGATAGAAATTACAATATCCGTCTCGCCACGCTACGATTGCATCCCTAGACAAGATGTTATGGGCCTTATATCTTGATCATGTTCTTGCAGTCAAGGTCTCTAAAGATAAATTTCACTTAGCTTTTGCCTTTATAATATTAATAAGTATGTCCTATAAATATGGTTAGTATAAAGGACAAAATTGTATCAGAATAATCAGATTCAAAATATGATAAAATTGAAATGATAAAATATTGTATAAAATCAGATTAAGCTCAGGTTATATATATATATATATATATATATATATATTTTTTTTTTTTTTTTTTTTTTTTTTGATCCAAGATCAGGTTATATTAGTATTATGTTATATCTATAAAATTATTAAGGACAACGACATTGCATATGACGATAGAAAGTACAGAGCTTAGATTTGGTAAAAAATATTTCCACTAGTGCTGTTTTTAGGATTTTGTTTAATTCAGTTTAATTCAGATAAATTCATTTCAATTCGGGCTAAATTAAAATAATAGGTCATTACTTCACTCCACTCGCAACATACCCCTTTGATATATATTTTATAAAAGAAATTTAAGTATGTAAACGAGCATATTAATCAAAATAATTTAAACACAAGCAGGAATAAAACTATAAGTTAACGGTTTTAAATTATGACATTTTTTATTCATCATATTTTGATCGTTTACTCTACCATATTTTTCCATGGCACTTTTTTTAAATCCATTTATAACTTTAAATATACATTTATAAAAACTATAAAAATTAGATATTAAAAAAATTATACATCAAAACAAATCAAATGAATGTATGAGACCAACATGACTTTATTTTATCCTCGCTTATAGATCATAAGGAGCGATCAAAATATGACTAATAAACAATGTCAATATCAAACGATTGCATTTAGAAATATGGTTTATTGGTTTCAAAAACAAACAAAAAAATATGGTTTATTAAAATTTAAGAAAAAAAAAAAGATTCAGATTGGATTACATTATACGGAGTACTTTTTATTTTAAAAAAAAAATTATTAGATTCAAAATATACCAGATTTATAAAATATGGAGTAAATGAAAACAAGTGAAGTGACAAAACTGCCCTGATAGAGAAAATGATACCTATTATGGGCCAGAACTTCCTCCTTCCCTGGTTACCACCCATAACACAGCCCATAGTGATTTGGACTCTAATAGAAATATCTCAAACTGATAAAAGAGAATATAACAAGGCATATTGGATAGAGCTAGCAAAATCTGACATAACCCAATCCGAACCCAACTTAATAATAACGGGTTAGGTTGAGTTTTTTAATCCATTTAGTTAAATGGGTTGACCCAATCCAACCCGTATAGTTTAATGGGGTAGGCTGGGATGAAATTCTCAATCTGATTTCAACCCGCTTAACGTAACCCATTAATAAAATACGTTGAAATTAAATTAGGTTCAAGTTGAATTGAAGTACTAATCTAATATATCACATTCATATTTTTACTTTCTTATTACGTTATAGATTCTTTACTCTGTTTTTGTCACATCAATGGATACAACAAAGGTAGCCATGCCCATAAATTAGAATAATTATACCTTGGTGACTTTGCAAGGAATCAATACTAATGTTCTATCATGTTGTTTGCCCAAAAATAAAAATAAAATAAAAAATGAAAAAATCAATCATGTTAAATAAAGGTTGGGAGGCGTATTGTATATTTGTATTGTTAAGTGCAAATGTGCAATAGAAGCCAAGTCCTATGATAAAAAAAGTGAGTATTAAATTAAGGAATTGTGACATGACTACAGAACATCTTTATGAAATCTTAGTCTTAATGTGAGATATGGACAAATATCTTACTTAGCCTCTTCTTACAACCATTCAAAATTCTTCCTTTGCTTTGTAATCTTCTCCTTTCTATCACAATTTATGTGATTTATAATGAAGACACACTGCCCAACTTGTTGCTACTTGCTACCTCTATCCCCAAAATTAATGTCTTTGTTGGTTCCACCATTTTTAATATATATATATATATATATACTATTACATTTTCAGTTTTTCACAGCATAATTGAATGTTTGGATCATGTTTTTTTTAACACGTATCAATATGTCTGTCATATATTTTAACGAAGATATTTAAGCATGTAAATTAGCAAATTAATTAAAATAATTTATTGCTTGTTTACATACTCAAATATCTTCCTAAAACTGCGTTCTAAAGGAGTTTGTTGCAAATAATGGAGAGCCAAGAACGTAGAATTGTATTGTTTGGTTGGCAATGAATTACATTGAGAAATGAAAATTTCTAAGAATTATAAAGTTGACAAGTTGCTTGGTTAACAACAAACATAAGAATTTCCACTTTATACGAAGTTGCAATTCCTACAAAACAAGGAAAATCAATTACCAATGCCATCCCCTCTCCCCAAGCAAATAGAATTTCTCATAAAATTATTATTTTCAGCAATGAACCAAGCAATATTAATTTTTGCTAAAAAATAAAATTCAAAATATAATTTCCAAACACTGATTGATTATAAGGGCATGTTTGCTTCAGCTTAGATTCAGTTCAATTCAGCTCTCAATTTCTTTTTCTTATAAAATATTACTTTCAGCTGTATTCAGTTCAGTTGTATTCAGCTAAAGTAAACAAGCCCAAAGTGGACGATATTAAGCTTTGAACCGAGACAGAAATCATCACAAATGAACCTTAGATCTGACATTTGCAAGACTTAACCAATATAGGAATACTATGTAGTATTACTTGAACCGAACACAAGATAGGCATATCATGATACAACTTTTGTACAGTTATTGAATTAAGTTATTCAAGAGAGAATAAAAAAAAAACAATAAAACTAAACACAGATGGAGTACAATTGTGATATTATATGATTCCCAATGAGACAGGAGGGAAAATGCAACCCAATCTTTAGTAAGCATTACATTTTAGCACTGCCCAAGCCAAAAACAAAAACACCAAAAAAAAAAAAAAAAAAAAAACCCAGAAAAAAAAAGAAAGAAAAGAAAAAGACTAGTGTTTACTGGATATACAAACTTGGCCATAAAAGAAGTGATGAAGCTGAAACTTGCTTCTTTACTTCATCTGATCTCACTACTACACTAACCTCTTTGCAAAATACTCGTTGCTATTCCACATTCTCAACCTCTGTAAACCTGCAAACTGCCTAGTATGCACATTTATATAAAAATTCCCCGGAAAAAAAAAAAAAAAAAACAGAAACTCCCCAAAAATAAAAGTTTCCAACAAAAACACAGGACTTATATACATTTTTCTGTCTGTGTTAAATCAATAATATACTAGTGCAGAAAATCATATACTACCTCCATTTCTTTTCAAATGCAACGATTAGACATTTTTCTTTTATACTTTATGTCAAATCGTTGTATTTAGAAAGAAACAGAGGTAGTGTCGTTTTTTTTTTTTAAGGTTTGGTTTGGTTTTGGTAACTATGAACGGAGGAGGAAGAGGATGATGATGATCAGCTTGCGCTTAAAACCCTCCTTAGATCTGATTTCTGATCCAATGAAAGCTTAGAAGGGAACTTAACATCAAACTTGATTCTCAAGTTTCCTCTCTTTTTAGGTTCCTTTGAGATGGGCATTCCTTCGCCGGGGACCACCACTTCGTGGCCGGGTTTCACTATGTCCGAGACTTCGATGTTGAGGTTTCTACCGTCCAATGTGCTCACGCTCAGGGTCTTCCCCGTTAGAGCCTCCAGGAGCGACACTTTCTGGCTCAGGATTAGGTCGTTGCCGTCTCTTTTGAACGTCGCGTGAGGCTTCTCGTCGATTACGAAGATGAGATCGCCCGGCATGAGGCCCGCTTCTTGGTTGCCTTTCTCCGGGAAAGTGATTTTCGTCCCCTTCTTCCACCCGGGCCTGATATCGATTGCCAGTACCTCTTCCACAGTCGTCGGGTTGCTGCAAAATTGGTTCATTCATCATTCAGTTTCATGTTTGCAATAACTAGCTACATAACTAATTTTAACCAAAAAAAATAAGGTGAACAGAACACACTCCCACCGTTTCGAATTTTTTTTTTTTTTCACTTTGTTAAACAGAAGGAGTTTAGTGTCAATTCATAACAGCTGAATATGCCTACAAATCTTGAAGACATAAAGGACCAAGACATGACATAGCCACTAACTCATTTGTTGGAAAGATATAGAACCTATGGCAAATAATGCCAAATTATGAGAAATTGAAAAGGATGTCTCACTCATAAATGGTTGCCTATGCAAAACCACACAAAAAATAAAAAAATCAAAAAAAAAATCAAAATTTCCCTATAAAATGCTAGCAATACAGTCCATTCATATACATTTACAGTAGTTTATAACCATATCTACCTACATTTTGTTACTGTCAATTTTCCTACTTATGTCAGGATTTTTTTTTTACATTTTATTACCCCAATTGTAAAAAATATCCTGTAGCATCAATTTCCTACTAAAACAGATCAGATAAGCCAATATGAGAATTGAAAGAGCAATACTTGTGAACTCTCTACACTTGATTATACACATATTTCACAATCAAGGCTTTAATGTGGCACATCACAACATCTTTTCTAAACTTAATTATACTCTACATATATATCACATCGTTATTCGTTAGACACGATAAAAATACTTTTTCCCTAAAAAATTGTTACGGTACTTAAACTTAAAAACCATGTCTTGTTAAAAGTCTCGTTTGATCACAAGACGGATGTCCCTCAAACCAAACCACACCAAACCTACACTCCTCTCCCTCGCACATGAACATGGATAGTGGTGTGGCCGTGTGGGACCGTGGGCACTGTTCATGTGACAGGAAAGGGAGTGCGGAAATTAGTACGCAAATAGTGGGTAGTTAACTGTTGTATATATACAGTTGCATCTAATATACTCCATTCGTCACGCATTATTGGCAACAATTGAATAGTTTTTACCTCTTAAAATAATATCAAATGTTGTCAATAATAGGTGAAAGATGGAGTAACTAACTTAATACAGGCAGTTGACCAACTACAAGATACTAGTAAACCACTTTTGATCTACCAAGTACAGCAAAATCGTCAATAATATGACCATTCAACAGAAATACTCTCTAACCAATAAACGTGATGTTCACTCTTGAAAATAAGCTATAGTCATCTAGACAAGAAGACTGTTACTCCACATTATTTCTGCTTTCCTCCTCCCTTTGGAGTTTTTAGTTTTTTACTATTCAATTCTTCATTGTTTTTTTTTTGACCAAAAACTTTTGGATGTGGAATTTTTCTTTCAATTTTGTGATGGATTATTCACCAAACTATTTCCAAACCTTTTCATTTCACATAAATCTCACTATGCACCATATCAAGTGCACTAATTACAAAGGAGTTAGGTCTCGTTTACATTAGCTGAATGAAGATGAACTGAACTGAACTTAATTTAATCTGGAGTAAACAAGCCCTTAGTCGGAGTATATTTTTATACTTTCATATACTACTTCTGTTTGATATTATTTGTATCGATTAGACATCTTTACTCTTTATTTTATGTAACATCTTTATTTGAACATCTTTATACTTTCATAAAGTTTTGAACATCTTTATTTTATGTAACATTGAATTTTATATATTACTATTGTAACTATTTGGCATGAAATAGAGAAAATTTGACAAACTGTTGTAAAATTTGTTACGGAAGCAGTATATAACGATCATTTGAGTATTGTTCAATAACTTTCCCCTCCAAAATTATTATCAACTCTTATTTGCCCAACTATACCGTAAGGATCTATACCCTTTAAATAAATTAATAATATGTCCCTTTTATTTCAAAATTTGTAATTTAGTTTTTTTTTAAGCTTAGAGAAAAAACAAAGGACTATGATTTATTCTACAACAATAATTTTGCATGATTTTTATTGTGACTAAATGATAATTGAGGGACCGACAGATCTATTACAGGGCCACCTCTAAATTTAATACTCCCTCTTTTTCTTTTTCTTTTTTAAGTTTGATTTGAATTTAAGTTTATTACTCCGTATATTTGCCAACCGTATAATTTATAAATATTAATTTCTACCTCTATATTTTCCAAGCATAAATTCGAGAACTTTCCTAACTTCTAATTAATTAGAGTAACTATTAGCATGAGGCTTTTGTATATATATATATATATATATAATGTCAAAAGTGAAAATATTAGCCTAAATATTATTAACTTTATTCTATGTAATAAAGCATTCAAACAAATCAAGCAACTACTAAATGAGGCAATGCCAATACGAGTAAAATTCTAACAAAATTTTGTAATTTTATATAAGTTGTTCATCATTTCCTTTTAAAATGACTTTTACAATCACTCCATTTCTACAAGTTTTTATCATTAAGAACTTTTTTAATATTTAAAAATAGTACTAAATTATAAAATACATGTAAAAGGCAAAACATGAACTTATCTAATCAAACAACTCACAACAAAATTTGGTAAGAAAGTCACCAACTCATTATAATAATTCGAACCACTACCCACAAAATTTATAGGTAAAAAAGGACATATTATACTGCAAACGGGTCAAGTTTAATCCACTTCTCATTTTAGTACTTCTTTCGTAATAAAACAACTGCAATGATTTGATATTTTTTCTTTCTATTTTATGTCAAATCGTAACAATTAATATGTTATGAAGGGCATACATTTTATCTAATTTCACTTTCTTTATCTAATTTCTTGAATTAAAATAGTTATGTTAGAAGGTATCTAAATTTGCTTTTACGAAGGGAGTACTTTATGTCAAAACCTAGCAAATAAAATTCCACTTTTTATCCAATTTCTTGAATTTAAATTCACAAACAATAACATGTGAATATGTGATCCTCTGTCGTCATGTATGTACCCGTACTTAAGGATATGAATATGAGTTTGAGCCTGCCCAATTCACATGGCCTCTTGTCCTAATTCTGACTCAATTTTAATTTATCCCCAGTCCCCACCACCTAACTATTTTTTTTTTTACACTTTAAAATATTTCACAAATTTTATTTATTTTGCTCAAGTAGAAAATTCATCACTCATTCACTCAACAAACCAACACTTTCTACCCCATAACCCAATTTAAAAACTCTCTCCGTAACATAAAACTTTCTGATATTTGATTTTGCACGCATTTTAAGGAAACGATTTAATGGTGTAAACAAATAAATTAGTCAAAACTAAAACTAATATTAGGAACTTATAATCACATTATTGCTTTTATTAAACCATTTTGGCTAATTCCTTCGTTTACACAATTAAATCGTTTCCTCAAAATGCGTGAAAAACTAACTTTTTACTTATACTACATAAGTACATATACCTTCCTTCCTTCTGTTTTTTTTTTTTCTTTTTGCAATTTTGACTTTTTACTGTTATTTTATATTTTATTTTTAATTAGTTGATAAAATGGGTGGTACTAGACTTTGAGTCGGACTCTATTACAGTTTTCGGCCCAATCTAACCAACACACGCACCCAGAACATGCCTGTAACCTCCACCTCATGTTCAATGTTTGCAAGACGGAATCACTAGACTAATTCTGAACTTTTACTGATACCCATCATTATCTGAATTTACAGTACAATTTTACAATAGGTGTAATAACTGTAAAGGGGATATAATATGTTGCAATCATACAGAGCAAGTAGCAAATATATTTTCTATTTTTAAAGTAATTATATCAATATCATGGTAAAATTGGAAACAGTAAGCAATCGAATCAAAAGTCAGAAACCAAACCCAATCGAAAAAACAATTTTACCAAATAAAGACGATCATATCAAAAATTGAGCATCCCCCAATTTCCAACAATTCAAAATTAAATTAAACCAAGGAAAAACAAAATGAAAAAACATACCCAGAAAGATCGGAAACAATTCTGGAAATCTTCATCTTGCGTTTAGAACCTTTATACAAATCCTCCAAACTACAAACCAACTTATTCTCAACCGAAGCAGCTTTCTTATCAGTAGAAGCAGCCCTTGAATACTTTCTGAAATTCTCATTCTCCTTCTTCGTACTTTGTTTCTTAAAATTACGAGTATGATCATTACCATCAGTGCCACCACCTCCGCCGCCGACGCCTCCGTCGCCTCCCATATCACGGAAAAAGTCATCAAACATGTCATCTTTAAAGGAGGAAGCCTTAGAGGAGCCACGTGGCGGGTGAGTAGCAGCAGAAGGAGAAGAAACGTTGTAACGAAGACCATCTTCGCCGTAAAGATCATAGATCTGACGCTTCTGAGCGTCGCTAAGAACATCATAAGCTTCACAGATCTGCTTGAATTTAGCCTCGGCCAATGATTTAGCGCCATTTGGGTGTTTGTCAGGGTGCCACCTCATCGCTAGTTTTTTGTAGGCTCTTCTTAGTTCTTCTTCGTTTGCTGTTGATGATACTTTCAGTACGCCATAGTAATCCACCCCCATTTTTTCTTCCTTTTTTTTTCTTTCTTTTTTTTTTTTTTTTTTTTTGTTCTTTCTTTTTTGTTGTTGTTTTTTTGTTATTGGAAAAAAAATGGGAGAAAGGGGGGATATGTTTAAGTAATGTTGTGGGAAGGGATGAGATGTGGGGGTTAATTACTTGTTTTTTTAAATGATAAAATAAAAAATAATAATGGAGGTGGGGTTTTCGAGGGAGACGGGGAGGTTATTTTGGAGAGTGTGAAGGATGGATATGATTGGTTGGTGTGCCCCACGTGGTGAGTGTTGATTGGTGGAGGTAGAACGCTGTGAGATTTTTAAAAAGCGGTAGTTACGCTACTTCTCCTTTTTTAATCAACAAGTTGCAATCGTTTTGCTTTGCAATATAATCCATCATAATTCATACATTCATACATACAAGGCAAAAGTTAATTAGAATTGCGGGGCATTTGTTTTATGGAAATAATAATGAGTTAGGGTTTGTTTCATTCATATGAAATTTTCTGATCTGGTCTGATCTAATCTGAACTGAAATTTTTTTATCTGATCTGATCTTATATGAAGTTTTTTGATATGATCTGATCTGAATTTTAATGATTATAGTTATTATTGTAGTTATAATTTTTCTGATATGATTTGAATTTTTTGAAAAAAAAAAAATTATTACTTATTTAAGTTGAATCAAATACACCCTTGATCTCGGAATATGGGATTATTTATTGGAAATGGGATGAAAATTTGTTGCTTACATAATCTCATCAAATACCAAACAATATGATGATGATTATAGTAGTGAAATCACACTAACCAATTCTCTACCCTCATCTCATCATTTAATCCTTCTAATCCTTATCCTTCAAAACAAACGACCCGCTTATGCTAGCCTTTTCCAAAATTTCTCTCTCATATCCTTAATTTTTCTTCTCATTTTTCATTGACTTTATTTCTTACTTTATTTAATTCATTTACTACTTCTCACAGTTCTAGGCTTGTCCAATTAATTTCATCTCATACTTTTTTATATAAGCTACCTATACACATGTCAAGCCATCGTTTGCCTAAAAAATTAGGAGGTGCCCAAAAATAGGTGCTTCCCTAATATTTGGAATCAAATAGCTTGCTTAAACAAAGAAAGAAAAAAAAAATTGAAATTGGGCAACTTAGTTATCCATGGATGCAGATGCTCTAAATTAAGTTACTATTGAGTAAAAAGTGCATACACTCACATTGTAGATGTGCAAGGTTCAATTTTCGAGTCAATCTTCACCCTTAATTGAGAATTTCTCATTTTATCTGTGTTAATTTATTATATGGGTTAGTTTTCCTTTATCAGTCATTGAGTTGTTACGTGAGGATTTCCCCTTTTATTTTGGTTAATGTATTATATGAGTTAGTAATTCATTATCAATCAATGAACTGATTGATCGACACGTGGTTTTGATATGCATTATTACTTTAAATTATTATTACTTTCGAAGAGGGATAAATGCTTATCTAGCACCTAGGATACTCGTTAGCATTATCCTACTTTAAATAGTATGTATTTTTATGATTTATATATACAAGGTAAAAAAAAAAATATTTAATATCAGTATATCATTGAATTTGTCTCAATATATATTACTTTTAATTTATTTCTATAAATGTATTATTTGATGGAATCAAATTTTCTATAAGGAGTACTCCCTCTGTATTGGTTTATCTGCAACATTTCTAAATAAATTTGTAACAATTCATATCTTTATAAAATTGGTAATGTTTTAGATCTAAAATGGCAAAAATACATCTAACTTAAAAACTTAAACAAACATTATATCTTCCTAAATCTTACATATTCTTTAAGTCATTTTTTTCTTCTTATTCTTATCCTATCCTTCAAAATTTTTCTAACTTTCATTTAATAAAAAATGGGAATTATGCTAACCCATTTAATTTGTTGTAATTAAAACGATAGAAACTATGCTTTAATTGCTTTATGATACAAAATTCTTACACCTCTTTGGCAAAGCAAAGAGTTATTCGCCAAACACTTTGATATGAGACTTACAATATAAAGAAATTGATCAAGTCAAAGTTTTACATCTAAAAAAATGAGGGAATACATTGTAACAGAGAGTGAATATATTAGATAAAAACTGTAATAACCCGAAATTTGGGGCCAGAAAATTTCGCGGTTATTAATGTTATTTATTAATTCTAAGTCCAAATAGGCCATTTGATTTGGACTGTTTATATTTTTAGTCCAATCCTTTTCTTCAAATTGGGCCAAAGACCCAATTTTCCCTTTTCTTTTTCTCCTTGGCCGGCCCCCCTATTGTAATTGGGCCATTATTAATTCTTTTTGGTTTAATTAGTTAATTAATAATTATATTAAATGCATAGAAATTCACCCATTAGGGTTTTGTTTTGTTTTTCTTTAAATAGGACCTATTCTTTTTATTTGGGTTCCTATTTTGCTAATTATACAATTAAACTCTAAAAAAATTATTTCTTCCTTTCTCTATTCAAAAAAGTCGAACTACATAGAAATTCACCAAAGGTGAATTATTTTCGTGCCTTGGAATAATTTAGCGATTCCAGGTAACTTCGCTATCTCCTTTAATCTATGGGTAGAAAAACACATAGTTAATTAGGATGTATCATGAAAATTGTAGGGAATTTGTTCTTGTTTCATTTCGAAAAAGTCGAGTATGTATGATATGATTTCTTGAATTGTTTCATGTATTTTCTTGAATTTGTATGATGATCTTGTATGTTTAATTGATTAAAATTGTCTAAATTAATTCTTATTAGTCATATGTTATTCGAAAATTTATATGAAATGTTAATTTTTGTTCTTGAGCATGTCGAGTGGCACAATAGTTTACAAGATGATTTTTGTGTTTATTTTCTTGAATTAAAAACATGTTCATGATTTAATTTGATTAGTATAATTTAAATCTTGGAAGAAAAATTAATCTTGTTCATGCCTAAGTATGTCGAGTGGTTCAAAATCAAAAGGAAAATTAAAGATTTAATTTTTTATCAATCATCATGTTGAATCTTGATTAAGAACATGAAATCTTGAATGTAAATCTTTAATCTTTATCATGTTAATTTAAATTCTTGGATGAAATCTTGTTATTGTTTTGACTATAAAAAGCCGTGAGTTTTTGCATGAGAAGGTATGATTTTTTTGATCTTGTTTTGATTTAATCTTGATGATTGTATGATAAAAATATGATTTTTAGTATTATTGTTTAATGTAATTAATTAATTTTGATGAATATGATTATTTAGATTAATTGATAAAAATTGGTATTTTTGAGGCAAAATTGTCGAGTGGAAGAAAACAAGGAAAAATAGAATTTTTATCATGTTTGATAATTTTTAGTGATTAATTGATTAATTAGAATAATATAAGAATTTAATTAATTATTGTTATTAATTGAAAATGTCGGGTGCCTTAAGAGTTTCGGTCCATTTTAGCTTAATTTTGACGTAAACTATTTTAGGAATAATTAATTATAAAAGTTACAATTAAAGGGATTATCAGGGATAAGTTGTAATATGGGGTAGATAATAATATTGTTATTATTATTAATTATTACACGAGTAATATTATTAATATTATTAATATATATACGGTTGATATCAGTATTATTATTAATATTAGGTATCCGTAGGGATAAGTTATAAAAGATACGATAAGATATTAATAGGGGAAGAAAGGAAACAGAGTAATAGGAATATGAATTGCTTCGATTTCTGGCTAGGAAAGACTTGGTATTTAAGGTGGCCAATATACGTGCCGCACCCCTCTTTCCTGGGACTTCGAACATTTCATTTCCAATTACGGTCACCTAGTATTTCCCGATATAAGATAAGATATGATATTGAAAGATATAAGATATGATAAGGACGCCCACCTGATGACCCGAGTAGTCAGACTAGGTTAAGTCGAGGCCACTGCTCAATGGGACGAACACACGAGTTCCCCCGAGTAGTTCTGGGTCTTAGGATATGTAGTCGTCTAGTAGTAGTACACGAGCTGCTATTAGGGGTTATGGCCATAGCTTAGGCTTAGTGGTGCACACAAGATCCACTACGGGTTGAGTACACGAGCTCACCCGGCATGTTCTAGGAAAGTTGTGGTGCACACGGGATCCACAACGAGTTATAGTGACCGGTCCAATGAAAGATGAAATGAATGATATGATAAGAAAGAATTGAATGATATGATATGCTACGAAGGATATGAAAGATGATTACGATATGAACGTTATGATTTGATAAGATATATTATAAGTTAATGAAAGCATAGGATATGATATAATATAAGATATGATATGAACTAAGGTTTGGAATGATTAAGCTATAAGAATGTAATGATATAAGTACAAGTATAGAATTTGGTATAAGTCTTCCGCTGTGTATTTCTGTATTTGGACAAGTATGTATGTATGTGATGTGCGTGTATGTAAACGTGTATGTATGTACGTATGTCGTGTGTATTTGTACGTATTTCTGACCGTATTTTGCAGGTATGATTACACGTATGGCATACGTACATTATACGTAGATTCTACGTATTTCTAACCGTATTTCTGCAGGTATTTGTATACGTATTTTGTACGTATTCGTATACGCATTTTTGTACGTATTCTTATACGTACCCTTGCATTGAATTATGTATAGCATGTAACAGATTCTTGTATGGTTTTTACGCTATTTTCTATGATATTATGTGTTTAGCGGTCCCTCGATTAAATGGGACAGCCTAGTTACTCGCCACTGACGGTGGACCCCCCCCAGTTTCAGGTGAAGATGCAGCCGACTAAATCGGGCCTCCGCTGGATGGGCTTTTGAGAGACTGAAAGCCTTAGTACCCTATAGATTATTTAGCTGTTTCTTAATGTTTTAAGACTATTTACTTAGTTTATTTATGATCCCAGCATGTTGGGACAGTTTTAGGATAACTTATGTAATAATGAATATTGGGAACTATCAGTTATTTTGGATGATTAGTTTATTTATCTAATAAAGATATTCCTTTTAATTGATTAAATCTAGTTTATAGTTTAAATTATTTTGGTAATGATCCGTTTTTCGATTTCCCTTCGTCAATCGACACGTCTAAAAAGTCGGGTCGTTACAAAAACACTTTTTTTGTTTAGGTGGTTAATGTATAATCTTGGCATGTATTTCAAGAATTATACCAGTTTGAGAAACTTATTAAAGAAAAGATCTTATGTACTAATAAAGAAATTAAGACCACTGTTCTATAAGGCCATTAGATGGCAAATTGGAAATGGTGAAACAATTAATTTCTGGAAAGATAATTGGTTAACTATGACCCCACTTAGTAACTATTCTCTCAATCATATTTCAAATATCAATGCAAAAGTAAAAGAGTTTTTCACCCCTTCCAAGAAATGGGATTTAGCCAAAGTAAGTATCCACTTACCCCAATGGATCATAGACTTAATAATGCAAATCCCTATTCCCGACCATAATGTGGATGATAAGTTCTTTTGGGGCCCGTCCTCAGATGGCAACTTTTCGACTAAATCGGCCTCCCTCTAACTACAAGGTCACAATGAAAGTAATTCAAATACAGTCTCCTATAATTGGATCTGGAAACTTGATGCTCCACCTAAAATTAAATACTTCATGTGGAAAATTTGCACTGATGCTCTGCCAACTAAAGATAGACTAAACAGATCAAAAGTGGCAGTTCCTCTGTACTGTCCATTCTGTAACCATTCATTTAGAAGATTCTATTCATCTTTTATTCACATGTCCGAAGACTATCGACATTTTTAAAACTTTAAAAAACAGTGGTAATTGGCCATTCCCTTATTTTGATTCAAATATGAATATCACCCAAAATCTTAACTATAATAAAGAAAATCTCAATAGTACTAATATCTCTAAATTATGCATAACCTGGTGGTTTATTTGGTATACCAGAAATTCTCTAATTTTTAACAATGAAACTTGGAACTTAAACAAGATAAGCATGATGATTAGAAATTTCCTAAAAAATTGGAGAAAAACTATTGATCCGGAATTTCAAACTATCCAACCTCCCTTAGCTAAATCCCAAACGTCAAATACCTCTTTTGTAAACAATAATCGTTAAAAAAATTGCATTTTTTGGAATCCCCCCAACCTAACCAATTCAAACTTAATTTCGACGGATCTAAGATTGATTCAAATTCAACTGCAATGAGATATATTCTCCGCAACAACGACGGAGAAATGCTCCTTGCAGGAGCTCAGCAAATTCATAAAGACTTCTCTATCTTAATGGCAGAATGCTTAGCGTTAAAACATGGAATAAGAGAAGCCATTTCCTTAAATATTAAAAATTTAGTCATTGAAGGAGACAATTTAACTGTTATTAATGCTACTAAAGATATTTGGAAAATTCCTTGGGAAATCAAAAATTTGATTTCTGACATACAATTAGACCTAAAACACTTTAGTCAAATCCAAATCTACCACTGCTATAGAAAATCAAATCAGGCCGTTGATTACATTGCTCATGAAGGACATAGTAATCCAACTATAAAAAGATGGCATCATCCTTTTTCCTCTTCCCTTTCCTTAATCCTAAGGAAAGATGCCTTAGGTTGGCTCTACTCTAGAGACTAACCGGAATTCTTTTCCTCATAAAAAAAAAAGAATAAAAATAGTAACTTTATTAGAGATTTGGAGTATTTTTATAACCGTTATACATTAATTAAATTAATATCTACAAACTCTAACGTGAGATTGAATGTTAAATGGTCGAACATAACTTTTAACTAAGAATATAATTTATGGCAAAGATAACAATCATCTCGAATCCCTAAATAAGGTAACTAAAATAAATGAAAGATGCTTAAAATGGAAACAAAATTTTAAATCAAACATTTATAACATTGATTATTGTGTTGCTTTGCAATAATTTTTTCCAAATTGTTTCTATTTATATTGTTGTATTATTAAATTACTAGAGTGAACCGATTTATGTAATAGAAATTTTAGAAAAAACATGCACTTTGATAATTTTTGTTTAATCATCAATTTATTTTCATTTGTCCAAAACAAATAGTAAGATTTGGTTATTGTGGGTGGTTACGGGCTTGTTTACTTCAGATTATATTCAGTTCAGTTTAGTTAATCTCTATTCAGTTCAGTTCAGTTCATCTCTATTCAGCTAATGTAAACGAGCTCTACGACTTATAATTAGACATGGCAATTGAAGCGTGCGGATCAAATTAGATCGGACCATTTCGAATTCGTGTGTACTTAGAATTATTGTATAATTCAGATTGGATGAGATTTCTAATTGGGACCCTTTCGATCCCAATTGCTCTGGATTAAACTGTTTTGGATAGTGATGATTTTTTTTATTACAGTTTCGGATCAAATGGGTTAGGATTTCGGATGATATTTTGAATTTTTCATTTCGGACCGAAATTGGTTTCGCGTATTTCGGGTCGGGTTTCGGATGCTAGATAAATTTTGCCATGTATAGTTATAGCTTATAATAGGTGTGTTTGGTTTTGGGGATTAATTCTGAATACATTACCAAATCATTAATTATTTTTTGTATTTTAGTAGATTTTGTTGGTTATGTTAGTTACTCCTTTTTGAATTGAAAAAATAAGGGATTTTGGAGTGATTGCATGAGAAGCCTCCATTGGGGGTTTGGAGGCCTCTCATACGTACAAATTGGTTTTTAAATTATCCATGGCGCATAGGTTGTGTTTAAAATTTATCAAAATGGAAATATAAAATTAAAATGAATATAAACTACACTATATTTCTAGCACGCATTACAAAACACATGCATTAGCAAACATACTAAGGGTGCGTTCTCTTCACCTTAAAAAAATAAGTTTCAGGTTTAATTAGTTCAGATAAGTTCCAATAAGTTATATCAGGTCTAATAAGTTCAATAAGGTCTAATAAGTTGCAATAAGGTCCAATAAGTTCTAATTAATAAGTTCAAATAAGGTCTAATAAGTTGCAATAAGGTCCAATAAGTTCCAATAAGGTTTAATAAGGTCCAATCAGGTTTAATAAGTTCTAATAAGTTCCAATCAGGTCTAATAAGTTCAAATTAGGTCTAGATTATTATTTTTAATTATTGATCAAATAAAATTAATTAAATTAATAATTAACTTAAATCACTCTTATACAACATAAACCAATTTTATTTTATTATTCTTGTTTTATAATTTTTTTAGAGAAACCAATCAGAGTTAGATTGAATTAAACTATCTTTTTTTATATTATAAAATAAAAACTTTTGTTTTTATTTTGGGTTTGATTTATTCGTCTAAATTAAACTTTACCCATCCTCCATATTATTATTACTAATTTTGGTCCAAATTAAACTTTACCCATCCTCCATATTATTATTATTCAATCTGTTCTAGTTTGTTAATTTTACTACAAGTGAAGAAAAAATAAATATGTAGATAAGTTGTTATTGGAATTGATAATATTAATTAATAATGGGTTTGAAAAAAGATATACTAATTATTATTACCTTCTTGAACGTAATTCAACAATAAAAAAAAATAGGTTCAAATGTATAGAATATTATCATCATCATCATTATTATTATTATTAATTTATTTTATTCAATCATATAAAATACGTTCCAATAAGTTCCAATAAAGTCTAATAAGTTCCAATAAGGTCTAATAAGGTCCAATAAGGTCTAATAAGTTAAATAAGGTCTAATAAGGTAAATCAGGTCTGATAAGTTCAGATAAGTTCAGGTCTAATAAGTTGAAGAAAACGCACCCTAAATGTCCACTTATATTACCACAATACCCTTACCATCCTTCATAATTGTTAATCAAGTGTGGATAATTTTGTCATTTGTGTACTACTCTCATGGGAACATCAAATCATCCAACGTCCTCCTCACGAAAAACTGCAAGCCCCGGATTTCCAACTTCGGCCAAGTATTTAATTACATAATGATATGATTTTTGAAATCATTAATAGAATTATTTAAAACAAGTAATCGTAATTTAAAAAATTACAAGTGTAATTAATTGTAAATTGTATCATTAAACTTCTTATAACATTCAAAATTTATTTATAAATAATAAATCTTTTAAAGAAACCATTGATCAGAAAAAGTCACTGAAAAAAGTTAACCGGAAAACCATTGGTTGGAAAGTTGTCAAAAAACGTTCACCGAAAAGTCGGTTGGAAATAGTTGATCGGAAAGTCGTCAGAAAAGGTTGATCGGGAAAAGTTTGTCGGAAAAGTCGGTCAAAAAATATTTGATCAGAAAAATGTCGAAATAAGTTCACCGAAAAAGGTCGGCTTGCTAAAGAAAGTTGTTCGGAAAGTCGGGCCGAATAATAATAATTTACTTTATCTGTGGGATCGAAGACATGATGTTTGTGTTGACTTAAGAGGGTCCTCACCTTTGACACAATCTAGGTTATCTGAATTTGTTCTTGATCGTGTGTTGACTGAAGCAGCTCGACATAAGCGTGCAAAGTATGCAGCTAGTTGCAATGCAATTGAGTATGGGTTTTGTCAATTTGTTCTCCACATTGAGAAATTGGAGGCTGGTGTTGTTTCACTATTAAAGATGGTTCAGAAATTTTCTACTATTCAGAATATCGGGTCGCGCTTAGCTACATATATTTTCACTATAATTGTGATAGCTAAGGGTGTAAGGGTAGATTGTATCTCGACTCCCATTAACAAATAATAATAATAATTCTTAGAATAATTAAACTTAATTTAAATAAATTGGGAAACTGAAAAGAAGCCCAAAAATATATTAAAGGCTCGGTTACATTAGATGAATTGAACTGAACTGAACTTAATAGAGATGAACTAAACTGAATAGAAGTGTATTAATTGAACTAAATAGAGATAAACTGAACTGAACTGAATAGAGATTAACTGAACTAAACTAGGCTGAACTTCTGAAGTAAACAAGCCCTAAATAAACAAAGAAAAGCAAAGAGAAGCGGTAAAAGGGAAATGATTTTCGCAATCGAGGGAGGGATAGGAGTGTAAGAGTAGAGAGTAATGGTGGAAGGAAATGAGGGAGAACGTGCAAGGGAGTAATGAGTGGAGAGAGAATCTAGAAAGAGAAATAACAGAATACAAATTGCGCGTATTCTAACGGAATCCCCTATGGCGTCGCGGGTCAGCAAAAATAATGCTGTTTTACAAGGTGTTTTCTAACTGTTTTTCTTTACCGTTTATTTATCCCCTTTTTTATATTATAGGTAACGACGTCGTTGTACTGTTTAGTCGGCAACTTGTATGTGTGTGTGTGTTTTTTTTTTTTTTTTTTTTATTAAAAAAACTCCCTAAATTCAATTTGAATTTCTTTTTAGTTTGAATTGAACGATTGGTTTTTGTGTGTGTGAAATGTATTGAATAAGGTTTTTTTGTTGCTTTCTATTTGAATTCTAACTCTTTCGGATTTATTTGCATTTTGGATTTTATTTACTTGTAGACCAACAAAGTTTGTGAGTTTTGTCTTGTTTTGCTTTTCCATGTGCAGCCATGCAACTACTAAGGCCCGTTCTTTATGACTTCTATTGACTTAATTTAATTTAATTTAAGTTCAGTTAATTTAATTTAATTTAAGTTCATTTTATTATTATTATTTTAGTTTCCGGCATCGTTTTTCCGCTCGACATTTTCCGATGACGGTTTTCGGACTGATTTTTCCGGCGTTGATTATTCAACCGACTTTTCCGGCGACGATTTTTTGGGACAAGTTTTTCGGCGACGGTTTTCGGGACGACTTTTCCGACGACGGTTTTCGGACTGACTTTTCCGGCGGTGATTATTCGGCCGAGTTTTTCGGCGACGCTTTTCGGGACGACTTTTCCGACGATAGTTTTTGGACTGATTTTTCGGCGGTAATTATTCGGCTGACGTTTCCGGCGACGATTTTAAATCCGCGTTTTTCGGCGACGATTTTTTGGGACGAATTTTCCGACGACGGTTTTCGGGTTGATTTTCCGGCGGTGATTATTCGACCGACTTTTCCGGTGACGATTTTGAGGCCGAGTTTTTCGACGACGATTTTCGGGCTGACTTTTCCGACGACAGTTTTTGGACTGATTTTCCGGCTTTGATTATTCGGCCGACTTTTCCGACATCGATTTTCAGGCCGAGTTTTTTGGGACGATTTTCCCGACGACGGTTTTCGGACTGATTTTCCGACGGTGATTATTCGGCCGACTTTTCCGGCGACGATTTTCAGGCCGAGTTTTTCGGCGGTGATTATTCGGTCTACTTTTCCGGCAACGATTTTCAGGCCGAGTTTTTCAGCGACGATTTTCGGGACGACTTTTCCGGCGACGGTTTTCGGAGTGACTTTTCCGGTGGTGATTATTCGGCTGAGTTTTTCGACGACGATTTTCCGGCGGTGAAAATGAAGATTTTAGGGTTTACTTTGAAATATAAATATAAATAAAATATAAAATATAAAAAAATAAAAAAAATAAAAAAAAATAAAAAAAAAATAAAAATAAAAACAAAAATAAAAATAAAAACAAAAATAAAAATAAAAATAAAAACAAAAATAAAAATAAAAACAAAAATAAAAATAAAAATAAAAATAAAAATAAAAATAAAAATAAAAATAAAAATAAAAATAAAAATAAAAACAAAAATAAAAATAAAAACAAAAATAAAAATAAAAATAAAAATAAAAATAAAAATAAAAATAAAAATAAAAATAAAAATAAAATATAATTTAATTTAATTTCAGTTAATTTAATTTAAATTCAGTTAATTTAATTTAAGTTAAGTTAATTTAATTTAAGTTCATGTTTTCTCAATCCTATAGAACAGGGCCCAAGTCTCCAAGTGAGTTTTGAGAAAACCATCAAAATAGATGTGCATGAATTATAAATAAATTTTCATGATGTATTTTTTTAATGATGTATTGGTTTAAATCCTAATACTTAGAACGACTATCTTAAAATCTGAAACAATCATTCAAATTTGATCAGCGTTTTGCATATCGGATCCGAAAATTCATTTTAGATTGGATATCAAATACCGATTTGCATATAGATTTAAAATTATCAGATAATAGAAATGTCGGATTGCTACTGCTTAATGAAATTTCAGATGTCTCACTAATCTAAGTATCCTAAATACATTGTAATGCAAATTAATTAGCTTCGAATTTGGGAACGTACTTAAGAATTCAACATTGAATCTTTGGAAGCCAACATTTTCTCCCCCACCAACATTTCTATATTTTAACAAGCAATTCTTCTCTATCAAACGTCTATCTCTCACCCTGACCTTTAACCATTTTTACGATAACTTTTAAATATTCTAGTATACTTTTTTTAAGGATGATTTTTGTATGTATCATTTGGAGAATTCCTACTCTTTATCTTTCCGTTTTTGGTACTTTTTCCATAACTATAAAATGATCTAACAATCAAATCGTCGCATAGCATATTACTTGGCTTAACGTGTAATGTAAAAACACACGTATTGATCAATTATTAGTATTCTTCACATCTTTACGACCCACCATATATCAATGCCACCTTATAAAATAATAATAATAATAATAATAATAATAATAATAATAATAATAATAATAATAATAATGACAATATGTATGAGACATAATTTAGAAAGATAAGACTATGATGAATATGAGGAGGTAAATGAACCATAATTCAAAAAAAAGATCAACGTCCCTAACAAACATAATAAATCTCTTGATGTTGATATAATATATGCTAAAATGGCAAAAAAAAAAGGCAGTCGTATCATAAAAATAAAAACTTAACCAAAACCCAATAATTACAAGCCAAATGTAAGACTAATAGAAAGGTAGCTTAATTTGTTACTTAACAAGTTGACTTTACGCTTATGACTAAAACTAGTAAAGAGCAGCTTAACCACTTTGATAATAATTAATCAACAAATATTTCTTAATCAATTCAATTTGTGTACGTTAGTTAATTATCACATAATTCGGTTACCCGACATGATTTAGAAAAAAGGAATGGTGGGCGAAGATGGAGGAATACGACAAATATATTAATAGACAAATATATAAATAAACTATTTTTTCCAACTTTGCATTTTTGTACTACGTACCGACGTACGTAACTACGTACTAATTTATAATCAATTTTTTTTTCAATTTGATAATATGGAAAGGGGAATATAAGGATTCCTTAGCTTGCAAATATGTGTGCGCTGAGGTTCGAAACTATCATATGTCATTCAATCCAATTTAAGCGACACACGAATTTGAAATGAAAAAATAAGGATTCCTTGCAAATATGTGGGCGGTGAGATTCGAAACTTTGAACATGAAACTTAACCATTAGGCTAATAACATTCATATTCGGCCGCCTCAATTTACAATCAAATAGAATACATAATTTAGGCTTTTTATGTTTGTTAATATACTTCTTGTATGTGTGCGCCTATAAAAAATCATGGGATACGATGTTTGAAGTTAATATAATTTTTAACAATTTTCATAAAGTTTTAAGGCTGTATATATTATTATTTTATTTTGTTAAAATTATGCGTTGAATACTGTAAAAGAAATTATACAGAATGTGACAAGTAAAAGGAAATGAATGAAATAAGAAAATATAAATAGATAGATTTGTGTGTTGGTAACAAATAACAGTAATAACTATTAAATATTGATAAAATGCGTATTAAGATGACTTAAAAGATTGTTTAAAAGTGCAAGGATTTTAAATATGAAGAATAAAAGCATGGAGAGAGTACAGCCTAATTTTTATTATGCTAATAATTCTTATTCATTTTTAAAAATAATTTTATTAATATCTAGACGTAAGAAGAAGGCAATAGAACGGGGTGTATTACAATATACTCCCTTCGTTCTATATTATTCTTCAATATTTCCGTTTTTGTTAATTAGGGCTCGTTTACATTAGCTGAATAGAGATGAACTGAACTGAACTGAATAGAAGTTATTAATTAATTGAACTAAATAGAGATGAACTGAACTGAACTGAATAGAAGTTATTAATTGAACTAAATAGAGATGAACTGAACTGAACTGAATAGAGATTAACTGAACTGAACTAAACTGAACTGAATATAATCTGAACTAAACAAGCCCTTAGTCTCATTAAATTATTTAATAATTCACTATATTCAAATTTAATAAACTTCTAACAATTTTCTATTTAACACTACAATGATGAGTCTACCACTAATAAATAAAAACCTCTTTATAATTCCTTATATAACGAACTCACCATTTGAGCCTACTTTACATATCTTATTGTTTTTTTTTCTTGTTTTGTGTATCTAGATTAGAATAACTAGAGCATACAATCTTAGGTCGTGAAATTGTGTATTCGTGTCAATCCGCATACATAAATGGGTTATACCCCACCCTGACCTAAACTTGATTCGTTTAATAAGTTTATTATGTCGTGTATGTCAAATCATTTACTTAAATTTGTCAAGGTACTTAACCAAACCCTTTAATTTTGTGTCTCGTTAGGATCATGTTAGTGATTGATGTCAATTTCTACGTAAATTATAAAGTTAATAGTCAAGTGTAAACATGTCGTTTATGTCCACCCACATACATAAACGGGTAACCCCGTGATCTAAACTTAACCAATTTAATAAGTGTGTCTTATTATGTCAATCTATTTACTTAAACGAGTCAAAGTCCTTGACTTTAACCTTTTAAGTTCGTGTAATGTTAGGTTTTACCGATTTTATGAATAACATATAAAAATAATTTGGAAGATAGTATAATATTCATGATCATCAATTAAGTAGTAGAGTATAGTATAATATAATTTAAAGAGGATCAAATTGAAGGGTGAGATTTGAATTGAAGGTATCATGGATGAAGATTAAAGTAAGGATATTCATTCATGATCATGAATTAAGTAGTGAAAAGCTAAAGGTTACAGCCTAGCTTAAGAAGGAAAAGGAGGTACTTTTTAATTTTGATGTTTGATGTTATTTATTTATTTTAGGATCTCATCTTATCTTTGCTTTGCTGTTGATGCTGTACCATCTTTGACTAATAAACATATATGTGTACGAAGCTTCTTCCTACTTAATTCCTTTGGCTTTGCTTACATTACTAATCTTTAATTCCCTCCTTTCCTTTCCATATGGGTGTGTTTTTTCAATTTATTTTTCTTGATTTGAAGCAATCTTATTTATTTATTACACCTTTTTTTGTGAGTGGAATAAAGCAAAAATAAAAGTAAACAAATCTGAACAAAATTTGAATTGATATACCTTTTCATATGGATCTTTCGATCTATTTTAGTTTTGAATCTGAACAAAATTTGAATTGATTGATTGTAGAAGTGGAATCGACATTTGTTACCCGATACAAATCTTCAATAACAATTTAAATTTTACACTAAAAAATAAAAACCCTAATTCTAAACTCCCACAATGAGAGTGGTAAAGTTTAAAATGTGGGTAGATATAACTCAATATTGTTAGAAAAACAAGGGTGAAACACAAGAATGAACTTGAAAATGTAAAACCTTCAAGGCACAAAGAATGCTTTCCTAAAGACAATTTCTAACCCTTATCATTAGAGTAAGGGATGCTCAGACTTGCCTTCGAGATACGATGAAGAATTCTGAAAACAACAAGGTTCTTGCTCAAAGAAACAATGTCACAATGTATGTTGAGTTTTGAGAGAAAAGATGATGAAGTATGTAAGTTGCTTAAGGATATGAGAAGTTAATCCTTTTTTCTCTAATATTAACTCTTATAATATCATTGAAGTGATATATCCGTTCAGGCATAACCGTCCAACATTATCCCAAACATAACGTTTGAAACAACACGAAAAACAACTGCCAGAGACAGAAGCAACTCGCGAGTCACGAGCTTGGGTCGCGAGTCACGACCCCTTTTCGCGAGTCGCGATCTGGATTCGCTAGTCGCGATTTGCTTCGGTCTCGTTTTCCAACTTTTGTCCTTTTTTCGCGAGTAGTGTCTAATAGTCACGAGTCACGATTTCTTACTGTTTTATGCCTTATATGGAAACATTATACGCACGTTCATTTCACCATTCACTAACAAACGCAACGTATAATCCTTATGCTCTAAATAAATTTCCAACAAATATATGGTTAGTAAAACTTTTTACAAAGGAGAGAATGAAAAAAGGACAAAAAGGGGCTTACTATTAACCTTTAGATTATTGAAAAAATATTACTCCCTAGTGTGTTTTTAAAGAATAGAGAGAAGGAAAATGAGAGATGAGATATTGAATCTACCACATTTTGAATAATTTACGTGCAAAATGCTTTCTTGCATATATTTTAAAACAAAGATTGTAATACAATGAAGATATAATTATAGAAAAGTCAAATAAACTAGGCTTTAACTAAACTAAAAGTTTAAAAGATACAGATAATTATAGTTTTCCGTAAAAACAAACAAAGATAGAGATAAATTATATAACCAAAGTACATTGTATAGAGCAACGTAATGAAAATTGAAAAGGGAAGTCGTCAAATTGCAAAAGGGCCTTAGCATGAATTGAGGCGTCATACACAAAAACAAGATAAGATAGATGTATGGAACAAAACATCACAAGGGTGGATAAACGTTATTGGCAAACCACTCATAATTCCATCACACCAGCCGTAAGTAAAGTTGAAAATAATCTCTAAAAAAAATAATACCCCTATCCCTTTTCGTTTATAATATTTACTTTTTCAAAGCTTCCAACTCACAACTTTAAATAAAAATATCTTTAAATATATAATAAAAAATTATAAAAATAATTATATATTAAAAAAGAACACACCGAACCGAATCAAACGAGATCCCATTTGACTATATTTTTTTCTTATATGTATAAAATTAAAGTGAGTCAAAATTACTTAGCAAACAGTAATAATTGTCAAATTATTGAAAAAAGAAAGAGAACGGATAGTGTTGAAAATGAAAGCCCAATCAAATCAGCTCGATCACCTGAGTCACCTCCATCTTATTTTACGAAACATTGACTTCACTATTATGACCAACAAACTCCCCTCAAATCTGGATTTCTGCATAACTTAGCTTGTATAAAGTCATCTAATTTAACCCACATTTTAAGGGGCCAAACACAATACGTGATTCTCTATTTATGATGTCATTGTGTTTTTGGTCTTATCCCCACACCCATGATTTCCAATTTTTTTTATTGGATAAAAAATTATTCTACTCTAGAGATACGACTAGTTGTATATGAGATTATGAGGTAAAAGTGCACATCACTAATCATCTCCTTTTGACCTTGCACTTTGCGTTACAAAATTAACTAGTGAGTATTCAAATATACACCACTCGAACCAAAAGCTAATACGGAATATATTATTACGTTGATTCACTTTTTATTGTAAACTAATTTTGACGATCTTTATCGTACAATCGGTTGTACTTTGAAAAGTAAAATCAAAAGCATTTTTTCTCCTATTTACAAGTAAGTTTATTCTTTCAGTACTCTCACATGTGACCACGACTATTGTCACAAAATGGAGCAGTCACGACTCATGAGCATTCTTTTTGGCCCCTTTTTTCAGGATCATTAATTAACTCTATTGAGTCTTTTGCTTTAAAAAATCCTTCAAATACCTTTCATCTTACCTCTTTATGTGTTGAGATTGATAAAATAGGCTTGAATTATTGGCTTCATCAGTACCACATTAGACCTTGTCAAAAGCTTAAACAATAAGAGAGTCTAACTGCATGCAAGCCTGGTGGAACCCATCTTATAAGCAATTGATGTCGACTGCAATTGCTCAGTAATCTCTTCGATAATTCGATACACACGTACGTAGATTCACCCCTTCAACAATATTATTTTTATGATTAAATTTTAATTTTAATTTACTCCCTCTGTAACATATTAATGATAACAATTCTTTTTGCACGCATTTTAAGAAATCAATTTAAGGGTGTAAATGAACAAATTAATCAAAAATAACTTTAAGATTAGTAAATTATGATCTCACTCTTACTTGTTTTAAAACCATTTTGATTAATTTGTTCATTTACACCCTTAATTCATTATCTTAAAGTGCATTACCCCGTTGTTGTGGGTGAATATTAAGATTGCAAGTCTTGTAGTTAACCTTTGCTTGAGATGAAAGGGAGTTGAAAATATAATGGTAAGTACTAGGTACACTTTGGTTGCGGGGAAAGGAGGAAATCAAAAGCAATCTTAATGATGAAAAGACCCACTCTATTACATATTATTGGTCACTTTCCTATGATCGATTTGAAGATGTGTACGTAATGATTTCCCAACTTCTAAAGCATGCATGAGTTAGGTTTTATTTGAGATTAATCATCATGTATGTGTTAATATTTTAAGCACCCTTTTTTAAGGGTTAATTAATTAAATAATTATCATGCTCACTTATGTTGCATTGTTTCTTTTTCGTTTATTAAAGTGATA
This sequence comes from Salicornia ramosissima, assembly GCA_951394345.1. Classification (NCBI taxonomy): domain Eukaryota; kingdom Viridiplantae; phylum Streptophyta; class Magnoliopsida; order Caryophyllales; family Amaranthaceae; genus Salicornia; species Salicornia ramosissima. The sequence goes on along the minus strand of OX596240.1, from coordinate 50,661,402 downwards.
GAGCACTTGTAACTTTGTCGGCCGAAATGACAATAACCTAGAATTTATAACTTTATCCACATAATTGGTAGCTTACTTATACCCCTATTAGACATAGAACTAATAATAATTAGAAAAATTTATTCAATTAAGTAATGTTGATTAATTTAATTTCTCTTATTTTTAGTGGAGTACTTATCTGTTTAATCAGGGGTTGATGAAGCAGTGCAAAGAGATTGACTAACAGTACAAGACTTCAAAATTTATTATTGGGGCCCCAAGATAATACTACGGTATTATTCTAATAGTTTTATTTTATATTAAAGTAAATTACTCTAATTTTTTTATCTTTAATTAAAAAAACGATGACCTGTATTTAAAATACCAATGCAGTACTAATTTTGTTAAGTACCAAATGAAAGAGAGGTATAACTCTTGAGGCTTCACCCAACAAACAAGACTACTTGTCAGCGTCGAATATGAGATCATGGGTTCGAACTTCATCTTACACGTACATAAAAGTTATAGAGCGGTACTTTGTGCTATCTCCCAAAGACTTTGTTTGTGTTCAAACCCTCGGAGCAACCTGGGGGTGGGGCAAAGGTCTTTTGGCCTTGATTGGGCTAGCTTAGGGTGTGTTGTTTGAAATTTGAATGTTCGTCAATAGGTCTCCAGCCTAAGCCCGTTTCATTACAAACACAACACACATATATGCAACCTCTATTTCATATTATTTGCATTTTGAAACAAAATTATTCAAACAATAGAGGTGCATATAATGAGCAGAAAGATAGAGAGAGAAATGACAACTTAAAAAAACAATTTTTGCATTTAATAGGAAGCTTTTTATTAGTATATATATATAAAGTAATAAAGCAACTCATTATCTAGCTAATCTGGGATACCAATACCAAAATATGACTTCTGGTTTGATTCTGGCGATTACAATTTTCCGCTTATCATCCGATTGGATGATGTGGTTTGCCCTATAGAAGGGACTAATTTGCTTCTATTTCCTTTAACAAAAAACTTTGGCAAATGTTCCAAATAATATGAATGGGGTAATATAAAAGTACAAAGTATTATACTCCCTCCGTAACATATTAATGACAACGATTTAACATTTTTCCTTTCTACTTTATGTCAAATCGTTGTCATTAATATGTTACGGAGGGAGTACATCCTTTAAAAAAAAAAAAAAAAGAAACACATCATACTTCGTACAAAAGGGGGTCACATCACATGGAAAAAAGTTTAGTGAAGATATTATGTCAAGTGAAAGAAAAGGTTTTGTTACAAAGGTAAAAAGGCTAGAATCAGATTAGTGGTAACATGGGCCATCCTTTATTTTTCCATGATGAGGTGGGCTTTTATACATCTAGTCTTGATGGGGAATCCACATACTTGAAGTAAAAAAAAAATTAAAAATGTATATACTTCCTACAAAGGTAAAATTGGGCCGGCCTTTATTTTTATATGATGAGTTGGGCTTTCATACATCTAGTCTTGATGGGAAATCTACATACTTGAAGTATACCATTTATACACAAGATTTTAGTAGAGAAGTGAGACCAAAATAGTGAATTATGTGATAACAGATAAGGGGAGATTGATAGAAAGAATAATAAAATTCAGTAATATTTCAATTAAATTTTTTTGTCAAAAAAATAAAAATAAAAAAAAAATTAAACTTTCAAATAAAAGAAATGATGTTATAATAAAAGAAGAAATGAAGAAATTTTTTTCCAGTAATAACAGATAGTATTTTTTAAAATCAATTTACACAAATGTAATTGCACATTTAATTTTCGTACCCGTATCTTTAATTTTAAAAGTGACATATTCCGTACCAGTTTTATTTTCGAACCCTGTATTCATAAAAACTAGCTAAAACCTACTATAAGCATGATTTTTATCTCAAACTCTGAATCCTTATATTGAATTTGGACTTCCTCATTACTCATTACTCATTACTCATTACTCATTACCAAGAGTGCACCATGAAACTCATGTAAAGCTCACAAGCTGTATCCCCAATTAAGCCCAACACATGAAAAATGCTCATAGCCTCCTCAATCAGCCCATTTCCCCAAGCTCATCCTCTCTCCGCCGCAACTTCCACCGCCAACAACCACTCTCACCTTCTTCATCTCCTCAACCACTGCTCCTCCATGAAAGAGCTCAAGCAAATCCACGCTCAAACTCTACGCACTATCCCACACCACCACTCCAGAAACCTCCTCTTTCTTTACAGCAGACTCCTCCATTTCACTTCTTCCACTGACATTCACTATTCTCTCACTCTTTTCTCTCAGATTCAAAACCCCAATTCCTTCATTTGGAATACCCTAATCAGAGCTTGTGCCAGCACCCATTCCTACAAAGAACTTGCTTTTCAGCTTTACTGTGATATGTTGAGTGAAGGAACTGTTAACCCTGATAATCACACTTACCCTTTTGTTCTTAAAGCTTGTGCTTATTTGTTTGATGAATTTGCAGGTAAACAAGCTCATGCCCATGTTTTGAAGCTCGGGTTTGCTTCTGATGTTTATGTCAACAACAGTCTTATCCATTTTTATGCTTCTTGCGGACACTTAGACTGTGCACATAAGTTGTTCGATGGAATGCCTGAAAGAAGTGTTGTGTCATGGAATGCAATCATTGATGGGTTGGTTCAATCTGGAGAATTTGACATGGCTTTGATGTTGTTCAGAGAGATGCAGGGTTCATTTGAGGCAGATGGGTATACAATACAGAGCATCATATCTGCTTGTGCTGGTTTAGGAGCTTTATCTTTAGGGCTTTGGGTTCATGCTTATGTTTTGAGGTGTTGTGATACTAAGCTAGGCAACAATGTTTTGCTAAACAACTCATTGATTGAAATGTACTGTAAATGTGGGATGTTGGACTTGGCTATGCAGGTCTTTGATGGGATGAATAACCGCGATGTAAATTCATGGAATTCCATGATTCTTGGACTTGCTATGCATGGAGACTCTACAATGGCACTTGATTATTTCGATGAAATGACCGAGGTTGAGAGACTTGCACCGAATTCAATAACATTTGTGGGCATTCTGAGTGCATGTAATCATGGTGGCATGATCGAACTAGGTCAAAAATATTTTGATAGAATGGTGAAAGACTACTCCATTGAACCTCGAATAGAGCACTATGGATGCTTGATAGATCTTCTTGCTCGAGCTGGATTAATCGAAGAAGCTTTAGAGCTTGTATCAAACATGCCCATGAAACCTGATGCTGTAATATACAGAAGTCTCCTTGATGCTTGTTGCAAGAAAAATGCAGATATAGAACTGAGTGAACAAGTTGCTGAGAAAATTCTAGAATCAGAGGAAGAAGATACTTCTTCCTGCAGTGGTGTTTATGTGCTCTTGTCTCGAGTTTATGCATCAGCTGAGAAATGGAATGAAGTTGGTCTTGTAAGAAAGATGATGACTGATAAAGGTATAAAGAAAGAACCAGGATGTAGTTCCCTGGAAATCAATGGCATCACCCATGAATTTTTTGCAGGTGATACTTCACACCCTCAAACTAAGGACATATACAAAATTCTGGGTGTGATAAACAGGAGACTTCACTCAGCAGGATATAGGCCTGATATTTCACAGGCACCCTTAGTGGATGAAGAATATGATGATGATCAGAAGAAGAAAGATGCTCTTAAGTTGCACAGTGAAAGACTAGCAATTGCTTTCGGGCTCTTGAATCAGAAACCCGGTGTTCCCATTCGGGTGTTCAAGAACCTTCGTGTCTGCGACGACTGCCACCAAGTCACCAAACTGATATCGAAAATGTTCGATGTTGAGATTGTGGTCAGAGATCGAGCTCGATTCCATCATTTCAAAGATGGAGCTTGTTCCTGTGATGATTACTGGTAAATTTCGGTCTATTTGATTGTAGTTTGTATATACACTACTGAGTACATGCTGTATGTTATGGTCAATACATACTTTTGACCGTTAATATCTTAAATTAAATACTAGTAAAAGTAATGAAAATTTGGTATTCATTGAGACGAATCAAACAAGATTGCATATTACTATGTTCTTTCTAATGGGGTGAGAATAATTCAGAAGATTCTCTTAATTTTAAAATGTTAAACAAGAATGGAAAAAAATGGAGAATTACATAATATAAAGGAAGAGAACAACAGCTTTTGGTCTGATTTGTTCATATAATGATTTATATATTTACAGAATTACAAGCAGTAACACAAACTTGAATGCAGGTAGAAGTAGAATCATCTCTTGCAACTACAGCATTTACTTTCTGATTCAATATAACTAACAAGGCAAAACCCTACACAAAATTTGTTTCTCTACTAAAAATGAACTTCATTGATACTGTACAATACTTGCTTCGTTTTCTTTTTCTTTTCACCCTCTATGAAAAATGCTAACAATCAACTCAAATAAGAGCAGCTCTGTTATGAGATCCTCACTTTTGCAAATTCTTCTGCTACTGGAGTATCAACACATGAAACAAAACAAAATCATAAAATTAGTCTCAGCCAAAATGTAAAAGTTGCTTGACTACTTTATGCAAGAAAAAACCGTGTTCTTTTGGATTTATTTTTGAAATTTCAGTAAAGTTATGTCTAGAATTTAGCTTAGTTCAATTCAGCTTAATTCAGTTCAAAAAAACAGTGCCAAAGATTATTCGGGAAAACATACTTGTGGAAGAAGAAGGAACCACAACGATGCGCATGGTTGCATTGTTGGGAGGAAGCTGCAGGCGAAGAGGATACAACTTGCCGTTAAGAGGGCTTCGAGTGCAGACAATAATGTCCTCAAGGCCGGTTTCTTGCTCGAGTTTTTGAGTTAACTCCACAACACTATGGCCTTTGAAAGTGAACAAATTTCCCTCCTCACCATCATCAACACCACCATAATCATCAGCAACATGGTAATAGATGAGCCTACCATCATGCTTTGGTGGAGAATATGTCCCTGATTCATTTGACTGTATAACATCCAAATATAACATTCAGCATTCAACCAAATAAAAAAAACAAAAAGAATAAAGTTATACTAGGACCATATATCCACTCATCAATCAATTACCATGATAACATATAACACCCCTTTTAGGCCCTTTTCAACAAAGAAAGGCTCCAATATTGCAATTGAGTAGTACGAATAAAGGGAGCATTCTTTAGAATATTCAGTTTTCCATGAAATACATACTACTCCACTATCCTACTTCAAAGATCCCTTTTTTTTTCAAATTTTGACCAAAAAAGTCCCAAGTGACCCGGCGCAAAAAAAAAAAAAAAAAAAAACCTCTTTAAATGGTGAACTTATTAAAGTCAAAATTTGTAAACAACAATCAGATTCATCTTGATTTAGGTGCATTAGTTTGCGTGTCAAAAATTTTCTAAATAACTAGGTTAAAATGAGAGTTAATATAAGATATTAACTTCTAAACTAACAACAATGTCATAGTTTAGACTTTCAAACTTTTATTTGGGCACCAAGAGCTTGTTTATTTCAGCTGAGTATAGCTGAATTGAACTTAATTATTCTAAACTGAACTGAATAGTGAATACAACTTAAAATAATATTTTATATGAGAAGGGAATTGAAAGTTGAGCTGACCTAAACTAAACTGAATTTAAGTGAAGTAAACATGCCCAAATGGAGTGTGGTACCATTTTGAATTTCCCAAAAAAAACAAAAATCACCTAAGCCACAAAATTCATGCAATCATGCATCATTGCATTGCATGATAATATTAAATTATTAACCTAAAAACTTGTTGTTTTACTTAAGACATTAGAGAAAAAAAGAGAAGGGTAGTTTGTTGGTTTACCTCTTGCCTCTTAAACTTGTCAGGCGACCCATTAGAAACAGAACTCATATCCGACCCAAAAGAATCCAAATGATCCATTTTATCCACCCCATGACCCGGAACTGAAACTGGAACCGAAACCGGTTTTTTCAAATCCTCCACCTTCTTGTAATCATCTTTAAGTTGATTATGATCCTGAATTTCAAGAATATCAACATCCCAAACCACCCAATCCTTAGTAGAAGTCCTATGAGGAATATCATGAGTAACAGAGTTCCTCCAAGGTGGCAACCCACCATTGGCTCTGAGATAATTCCCATACCTAGTCATCAATCGAACCTGGGACCCATCCCTAATGGGCTCCCACTCGGTTGACGAATCGGGTCTATTGGTTTTGGATTGAACCACCTTACGACCCGTCATCCCAAGCAAAAACGGTAGGTTTGATGCTGTCAAGTACTTCCCATAGCAGCTTTTAAGTCGGATTGTATGGTCCGAACCCGGTACTGACTCCACAGCCCATCTCGAGTTTCGGGCTGACCCGTTTCTATCTTGCGAAACGCCTTCTTCGTCTTCCTCGGCTACCAAGTACTTGTCATGGTGGCCTCTTAATCTCACTGTTTTTGCGTTGTAGAATAAATCCATTCCTGTCTTCTGCAAATTTTAATCAATCAATTTCAATTGAATTTTTATAAAGGAAAATTAATAGTAACCCAGATGAATAAACTAGATTCTGAGAAATGGGTTGATAATTGAATCTGAAAATGAAATTGGGTGAATTTATAAAGCACACAGAAAGCGTGGAGGCGGTGGTTGAATGAGACTAGAAATTAAGGTGGCTGAATTTTGACTTAAAAGCGTGAAAAATCAAAAGAAAACAGATAAGTCACAGGGTGGTATTACTCGTTTTCAATATGTCAATTTATTGTCATTATCTAATCATACAACTAACACCATTATTACTAATACCTTTTTTACATGGGATATGATCTTTTTGGTACAAAAGGTTCAATACAATTTTATTTTTTCCTTTTTGAAATATTTAGTCAAATTTCTGATTAGGATGCATAAATGCATTGTTGTATGTAATTTTCTATTTTGGGTAATATTGGAATTTTCATTTATTTATGCTAATGTCTAAGGTAAATTTTATGGTGAATAATTAATTTCTGATTAGGGCATGTTTATTTCAACTGAATACAGATGAATTGAACTGAACTGAACTGAATACATCTGAAAATAATATTTTATAAGTGAAAAAAATTGAGAGATGAAGTGAACTGAATTTAAGCTAAAGAAAACGGGCCCTATTCTTTTTAGACCGAATTAATCTGAACTAAAATAATTTGCACTGAATTTGTATAAACTGAAATGAATTGATTTAAATTAAATTATAAATTAAGTGCAAAATAATAAGGCCCTAATAAGTACTAGTAGTGGTTTCTATGATCTATCACTTTTTTTTTTGGCAAAGTGATCTATCACTTGTTTTAGGCAGTTCGTAAATACCTTTATAACCGGTATTTTTTTTTACAGTCAACTTATAACCGATATTTTATAATTAGACTATTTTCTTAATTTGAATTTGTGACCTAGCAAATATCAAGTTGGAATTTCTATTTAGGCATGCCCTCATATGAATTTAAGAGTACATTATTGCATTTTTTAAGTTCATGAATGTTAATTTATGTTTCTCAAGCAACATGAAAAACTTGCTTAACCCAAGAAATGATTCTGATTGCATTGTTTGCATGCAATATTAGGCATAATATAGGCAATAGATCGACAATCGAAAACCTTGCACATTCACTTAATAAACGTTTATTTGATGGTATTGAAAATGAATTTCTACGTAAATATATGAGGAAAATCAACATATTTCCATGATTATGCTAGCTAGTTTTCTTTATTATTTTATTCTCGGCCAATATCAGTCTCTTACTGTCTTAATTGTTAGTTTGTTACGATGTTAATGGGAGGAAATAAAAAAAATATAAAGATAACGAATTAAGCTTGTTAATGTTGTTAACTACCCTTAAAATTGGTTATTTTTATCACCACCATTATTTATTAGTGACCTCCAAATGAGTTGTAAATATACTAAATATGTATATATTATCTTTTATTCATGCTTAATACCCTCTCCGTTTCAGTTTATTTGCTACTTATTTCTATTACGCACTCATAGCATAGAAAAAGTGGTAACTTGTACTGTACACTAACAAGATCAACAGACAACAGTGTTGATTCACTGAAATTGTTTTTTTTTTTTTTTTTTGAAGAAGACTCATTGAAATTGTTGAACAACCTCGCTCCTAATTATAAAATTGCTAAAATTTGAAGACCAATAATTCACTCGTGCAAGAAGAGACGATTGACTTTTAAATTAGAGATTTCAATTGAAAAATGAATAAAATTTGCTAGTTCATAGTTGGACTCTTTCATTCAACGTCAAATTAAATTAAATCAAACCCTACGCCCCCCAATGTAAATCTTCCTTTTATATAAAATTTGGGAAAAAAGGGATCATCTTCTTTAATTTGTTATAATAAAGAATAGAACTAAAAATAGTGGAGTATTTGTTAGTGATGCGGCTTCTGTTTGGATCCAATTTCTTAAAACTAAGTTTTCAAATAGCCTACTTTGAGTCAAATAGTGCACATCTCATGTATCAATTTTATAATTGCCACTTTTCTTTAATTAATTTTGGGGTGACTAATTATTTAAATTAGTAATAATTGTGTTTGGATAATTTTATAATCGATCGTCATTTGGTTTGGTTAGTTTTATTAGTCACTATTTTCTCATATACAGTCATCTGTTCCATAAAGTTCTATCCATTTATGTCTACCAATACGCTCTTTTCGATCATTTTAATATCTTTAATTATATATTAGTAAAAATTTGATATTCTTATAGTTATCATTGACAAGAATCAAAAGATACCCTGCATTATTTTATTGGCAATTTCGCATATATTTAACAGATTCTCTATTATTACAAATAGATGAATAATGTCAAGATTTCAAATGAGTAGAGCTTTATGGAACGGAGAGATTAGCATTTACTAGTCATAGAATTTAGTAGCATATCATTAACACAGAGTTACTCTAGTTGCTACATTTGAACAAAAAATGTGAGTATTTTTTGTCAAATATACTAGCTAAACCATGTCTGTACAAAACCAATTTCCTTGACCCTTATGACTAGTTTGATTATTAGTAATAAATCCTTATAATAGAAATGAACTTATAGCATAATTTTAGCAAGGAAAACAAAATTTTAATCTCCAATTCTCCATAAAAAAATATTCTCATTCCCATGCAACTTTCTTCACATTTTTCATTACTATCTATATTACTAATGGGAAGATCCGAAGATCAGTGGTATTAGATTGAAATGAATATTTGTGAACAAAATCAGGTAAATTGGAGGTAGGGTATGTAGTAGCACCGTACCATGAGCATGTTAATTTTTCTTCCAAATTTACATATAAATTCATCTTCACTACTATCATTTATGACTGGTTACCAAACTGATTCGTTGCTACTCTTACTTGTTAATGCGTTTTTAATTTAATCACCATGAGAGTACAAATTCAGTTCAGCAAGGAAGGCGGGGCATCGCATCATACCACATAATCACATGCTTTGCTAATCATGATTACGTATTTTACTTCATGTTTTGACGTTCTTTTTAAATCTTTTAATACTATTAGCGCGCATTATTAGTATTAGCAACTACGATACCAACCACTAGTGTGATCAATTTGGAGTCTTAATGCTTTTCTATACATTTTTCTCAGTTTCTCTTAGTTAATCATATAATCTCTATTATATAAGCTAAGGGGGAAGCAATGGTGTCCCCCCTCGAAATGTCCAATGTACCACTCAAAATTTTCTATAATCTTAATTTGTATCATTCCCTATTTATTAAGGAAAGTTATTACAGTTTTTAAACGTTTTTAAATGAAAATAGTACAAAATATAAAATTCGAAAAAATAAAATAAAAATTTCAAAATTAATATTTTTAAATTCTCTATAAATAGACATCCATATTGATATATTTAATAAATAAAAAATTACATTTTGATTATCGTAGAAATTTGGTAGCCACTAGAATATCGTAAATAAAACTTTTCTTTCGTTCATTGTTGTGGGATGACCGAATGAAAGGAAAAATATATTTTTTTAATAAATAAAGTTTATTTAGACAGATTAATAGATATATTTAACATAATATCGCACGCAAAGCATGCATAGAAGGCTAGTTATATTATAATTAAAGGCACTAGTTTTCTATAAAGCATCCTATATTAACAATCTTTTCTTTATTTTTTTTTTTATTACGAGTATTAATTTAAGAAGACAGTAGTTGAGGGGTTTGAATATATTAAAAGATCATTATCCAAAAATTATTGAAAATTACAAATTTTTTATTTATTTGTTTAGTACATACTTTAATTGAGAGTAATTGAAAATATATAATCATGCTAATGTTTAATCAAGATAAGTATATGTATCAACTATCAATTATATCCATATATATATATAGCTAATCCAGCCAGCTAATACAATTAGTTATATTTGTGTTAGCTATCGACTAACATGTACAAGTAATACAATTATACAAAAGCTAACAATTAACTCCTAGCTAACAATTATGCATAGTCCCTGGTAAATTACAAAGTATAAACATAACCTTAACTAATTTAATTTGAATTATAATAGTATAAGCACGGGTATTATTTAGATTTAATATTTTACTATTTAAAAACAAACCATAAAAATGATTTAACGTTTGGTTTATATATAATTTTGTTAAAGGACCATCTTAACCTAAAGCTTAAGCTGATAGTTGAGGCCCAGAAATATGTTATATACTCTATCAAATTTGAATAACTGAACCAAACTATAAACCATTATAGAAATCATAAATCAAACCCAAACCGTCATAGTTTGATTTATGATCCTAAACAAACTCTTTACATCCCTCCTAAAAATTAATATTATATTAAGAAGGATATCCTTGGTAAACATATATACATTCTAGACTGCGCTGGGTCGGAAACGGGTTCAAAAATGAATATGGATAGGGGGACGGAAAACAACAAATCTAAAAAAATAATGTTAATGGGTACAACCAATTACAACATGAAGAATCAGAATCGTCTCCAACATTGAGACGAATCAGGTTTGGGGACGGCTACCCATATGAAGTATCCATGCTACATAGAAACACATTACATGCAAATTGGTATAAAACTACTCCGTATTAAGGAAGCAAATTGGCCACGTCACTGATCACCATGCATTGAAAAGTCAGCAATTAACAAGAAATACGATAAAATCCAAGTCATTTCTTTTTCGTGATGGTTTTTCTAATCTCGCAACAATGACAATATATAAACAAGATCAACACATGCATGACGCAAACATGAACCAATCAAGCCCCAATAGGCATTGTTTTCTATACCAAATTGGCAATTAATTTCTTTTTCATGCTTTCATTTCAATTTATTGATTTAATTAATTAGTCGGTATTTTCATTTTATAGATTGACTAACATTTTGATCGAATTCATCAAATTGAACACCACTTTGTATTAACCTAACCTAATTAGAGTTGAGAAATATATAAAGTAAATATCGTCACCACAATTTAATGCTATATGCTATATAAAAGTTAGTTAATTAAAGTGAAAACAAATTTAAAAAAGAATATTAATTATACGAATCGATGCATGATCTTGACATACATTCCAAAAATTGTACAATTATGAAACGAAACATATTTAATGTTTTGTCAAGTGATATGGGGCTTTAAGGCTTTAATAATTAGCAAGATACTTACATTCAAAAATTAAAAGGTCGGTGTACATCTAATGAAACTTTGTAATATAATTAATTAGTAACTGTTTTAACATTATTACACTCTAATTGTTCCATTAAATGACACAAATTTTTTTTATTACGTTTTGAATATGTTTATGAAATAAAAATAAAAAATCAATTCATCAAAACGGCAAAAATTATCAATTATATAGGAAAAACATACCTTTCTGCTCAAGTGACTAACCAAAAGTGGCGACGCCATGGACCTTGCTGACATGGGGGATGATGGGTCCGACCCATCAACCTCATCCGAATAAACCGAATTGAAACTCGAAAGCGGCGATATCGCGTCTTTGAATGACCCGAGATCCGGAAGTGAAACGGGTTCAACATCCCAATAAATCCAGTCATGGGTTCCCCTAGTAAGAGGACTATCACAAGTAACAGAATTCCTCCAAGGTGGGGTCCCACCATTAGCTCGCAAGTAATTACCTTCCTGGGTCCGAAACTTGATTTGAAACCCATCACAAATAGGCTCCCACTCTACTCGGTTCGGGTCAAATATAGATAGTTGCACAACCCGTTTACCAGTCATACCCAAAAGAAACGGGGTATCGGACGCGGTCAAGTACAAACCCGAACTCAGATTTTTGAGACGAATAGCATCCTGGTTAATAGGGCATGGTTCGACGATCCAAATAGCTCGTTTGGATGACCCGTTTCGGGATTGGCGAACCGTTTCGTTATGCTCATCTCCAACTAGAAACTTTTCTAGGTGACTCACGAGTTTTACTGCTCCAGTCTTAATAAGGAGGTCCATAATTTCATGAATTGAAAAAAATTTAAAGTTTGTTGATGAAATAATAGTGAGTTTATTTTTTTTTTAAAAAAAGATTGAATAAAAGGGAAGTTTGTGGGAGTTATATACGTGGGTTATATACGACGATAGATGATTGATGGAAAAAGCTTGATTTTGGTGGGTAATGTTTTAACCAGTTTGTTATGAAGGGATTTTGTTATTTGTTAATAAAATTATAACAAAGTGGATGAATATTTATTTTTTTATATTAGAGAGTAATAATAAAATTACAATATGAGGAATAGTAGTATAATAGAATAGAATAGATCAAATTGGAAGACTTGTGCCCAGGCCAGCCATTGGAGGGTTGACTTGACTTGAAACTTCCAGGTTGGTCTGTAGTAATTTCCTAGATGATTATTCTATCATATATCCGTCCAATGTTTCCAGATGGCGCATACATCTTTTTGGAATGCAATGTAAATGGGCAACCCCAGGGCCGTGCCGTGGAAATTCGGGGTCATGTTCAAATATTTAAAAATGGGCCCCAAAACAATATCACATAACAAATGTTTATTTAAAAAGTTAGTGTCATAGTATAAATTACTTTGAAATTAAATTAAAAAAATAAAAATTAAATTAAAATAGAATTAACAACTTTAATTCAGAAAATGAAACAAGAAAATAGTTAAATAAATGTTGTTAGAACTTTTTTTTTTATAGATCTATTAGAATTATTTTGGTACTTAAAGATCAAAATTGAGGTTGAAATTGATAAAAATGGCTCATTTTTACACGCTTCAAAACTCTCCTTTTAATAATGTGAGACACTTCAAATTTTGAATGCAAAAAATGGAAAAAGAAAAGAAAACAAAAATGCAATGAATAATCATACCTCCTTAGGATTCGAACCACTCACCTTACACAAAGTACTTAAAAGACAAAACCACTATTCTACAACAACTTTAGTGTAAGAATTATACATCAAAAATATATACTATATGTGTTCAAAGCAAATTTTGAGGCCCCAAATGAATCTTGGGCCCTGTGCTGTTGAGCTTGATGGACATGCTCATGAACGGCCCTAGGCAACCCTAGCTAGCATTGTACTCTTATCCCGTGCGATGCATGATTTTGAGTAGGGGTGAAGGGTGATAATGAGACTGACGTATACACGAACAGCTCTAGCTCGGCTCAGTCAAGTTTCAGCTCGTTCTTCGAGCTAAAACTTGTGAACATGCTCGATTAACTTTTTATACCAGATGCATGATGCCATTTTATGATGACAACTAAAAATAAGTTTTATGAATGAAGTTATTTTAATATTTTTAAATAAGATTAAGCATTGGAATGGTGGTATAAGAGAGAATTAGTAAGAGTATGATTTGATTACAACTAATTAAAATATTTTGATGTTCATTAGTTATAAATGGGAATCTTAAAACCTTATTTAAGAAAATACATGCATGATGAATTCCTCAAATAAAATAGGGGTACCACATGAATTTTGTAAAAGCTTGAGAGTGTTCCATGAAAAAAACCTTATCCTTTTTAGTAGAAAAATAATTAGGAAAAATTCATACCATTAGTCCTAACTATATGTTGACATTCTTACAAAAATATTCACATTTATTATTTATTTTAATATGAGACAAAATATACACTCAACCTTACAAAAATAGACCCAATGACCTTTTAACTTGTAATAGTAGTATGGACTATTTGGTTGGGTGTATAGTTTGTTCCATTTTGAAATAAATAATAGTTGAAATTGTTTTTGTAAGACCGCCAATAGTTGAGACTTGCGCCTGCTAGTGGAAAATTTCCCAAATAATTACTTGTTATTTTAGAAAATAGGTTTATGTTTTGACCAGAGAGGAGAGGCATGCCTTGATTGCTTGCTTTACTTCACATATATTATTGCATGTTGTTATTCACACTTTCATAATCTATTTCATTCTCATCTCCTTGACCTTATACTTTAAAACTTGTCACATTTTACTTTTGTTAGGTTCCAAACTTTTTGGTTGATAACAAAATAACTGCAACGATTTTGACATAAAATAGAGAAAAAAATGTCAAATTCGCAGTTAATATGTTACAGAGGGATTATATTATAAGAACGGTGATATAGTTTTATTTAGAGGCAAATCAAAATAAAAAATAAGACAATTATATATATAAGATAAAAAAAATACTCCGTAGCATATATGACTATATGAGGTTGTAGTTGGCAAGCAAAATAGAATTGTTACTCATGATCCTCATCACTAATAATTTAATTTTGACCATGAGCAAATTATGCTTCAATGTGGACTGCTTAGGTGATGGAACTACAACAATATCTTTCATACTGGCAGTTGTGGTTGTGATAAATTGGTATGTTTTAAGGGTTATTATTGCATAAAACAATTGATGTAAGTTTTTTTTTATTTTTTTTATACTACTATATAATTGAATTGTTTTGCAAACAATTAATATAATATTGGGAATTTTTCAATTTCCTTCATTGATAAACACATAAGATATTTTTTCTCATGCAAAACTTGAAATTTTAATTTGATGAAAATAAATTCTCAAATATCCTCTTATATATGTACGTGTTAAATAGCACAATACTCCTCTTTTTCTTTTTTTCTTTTTTAATAATACATGAAATTGACATGTGATGACAAACATAAAATAATGTTGTTTTATTGAGAGAACTTGGGAATCCACTTGTACTATTAGGATTGAATTTGGATTACAAGTTTACAACATTTAATGATCTAAATTAATAGATAAAGATTATGAAAATTACATTAGAATTCTTTATCTTTCATCTAAAAATAGATCGACATTCCATTTCTTAACGAAAATAGTGAGAATGTAGTTCGATTGTATTGGGTTAACAATGATAGGATATATAACATATTCTCGGGCCTCAAATATTAGCTTAAGATTTTGGTTGACATGAACTTCTAACATGGTATCAGAGCCAACGTTACATGGAAGTCACAAGTGGAACAACTACTATAAAACATACTATTTACGACATAAATTCTTGTCGTAAAAATGTGATCCCGTCGCAGAAAAGGGATGTCGCAAATGCTTTTTTCGTTGCAAAAGTGTGACCCCATCGCAAAAGGGGGGGTTGCAAACGATTTTTTCCGTCGCAATCCCGGCGTAAATGATAATTTATAATAGAGTTTGGGTTAGCTATTAGGCAAATGTTAGCGACGGACTCAAAAACCGTCACAAAAGATAAACATTTGCGACGGAATTTAGGCCCGTCATTAATCTGTATACGTCATTAATGGACCAATTTTTTATAGTGTAAGTTAACATTTCAAGCCCAAAAGGTTTTTTTATGTGAGGAGAGTGATAAAATATATAACACATTACTGTACCTCAATTATTAGCTTAAGCTTTTGATTAAAATGAACTTATACTAGACAACAAAAAATAATACTCCGTTATGGGGAAATGATAAAGGCACACCTAAATTGATATGAGCACAACCCATTGTGAGAGAACATTATTCTATGCTCCTCTCATAAAAGTTGTGCCTATATAAATTTTAGTTGTGCCAATATTAATTCTCTCCGTTATGGTGTAATGGACATGATTAACCCAATTCCTCAAAAATTCCAATGTCCTCAAATGTAAAAAAAAAAACTCAAAATATTTTTCTTCCCTTTTTGACAAACATAACATCTCCATGTGTGAGTTCGTGTAACAACCTCGCTTGAGCAATCGTCGGAAAATCAACTACTTCATCCATTCCCAAAAAAATGCAACAATCAACATTTCACGCATGTCGAGACACTACTTTGACCCTTAATAACTGTAATTATGAATATTTAAAAATTATAAAAAGTTGATATTAAGATAGTGTTTTACAAGACGAATCTAACAAGATCCCACTTAACTATATTTTTTATTACAAGACAAATCTAATAAGTATATGATGTAAATAGTGCAAAATGTTGATTGTTGCGTTTTTTTTGGAACAGAGTAAGTATTACTATTCGTCTATTCTTATTCATTCTAACATCATTGTTACGATCAACTATTACTATTCTTATTCATTGTAAAATCATTGTTATTATATATGAAATTTTGAGTATAAGAGGTGAAAATTTTTAATAATTATTTTTTTAATTATGCATAAAAAAAACTTATTATGTACATACGGGATCCTGTTAAATTTATCTAAATATATGGTTTTTTAAATATCAACTTTTATAATTTTTTTATAAAATATAAAGAAATGTATAAACGTGTAAATAAGTAAATGAAATTAGCTGTTTGGGAGTTAGCTAATAAAGAAAGGTATAAAATATCCTGTTTGGGAGTTAGTTGTTAGCTATTAGGGGTTAGCAGATTGAATTAGTTGTTTTGACTAACTGTTTGTAATAGATGATTTGACTAACTGATTTATATTAGCTGTTTGTGTAAAAGTGTTTGGTAAATAGCGGTTAGCTGTTAGATGTTTCAGAGTAAAAAACACTAAAAAGTTACAATCTCTTCAATTCCAAAAAGCTCCTCATATGAGCTTTTTGAAAAAGAGTTTTTTCACCCCAAAACTCTCTTCAAAACCTCTAACTACCAAACACCCAAAAATAGTTTTTTTGAGTTAGTCAAATCTCTCTCCCTTCTCAAACCTCTTTTTTCCTCTCAAATCTCTAACTCCCAAACAGCCCCCTATAGAACAAGGGTTTAGGGTATTCGTTATATTTAAAAGGGAATGGAGATGATATAATTTTAAACAGTATATATGAAGACCAATAACAAAAAAATAACAATTTTCATATGTAAAATTAAAAGGATTGAAATTAGCACAACTTTACTTTATTCGGTATACAACTATACATATTGTCTCTATATTCCATATTCCCATTTGTATGAGACCGTTATTTATTTATTCTCATGATATCTCTTTCCTCTCATTAATAGTTGGTCTATTATTTTCTTGGGAAGTTTTTAGTTTTTCACACTTAAATGTAATTAAAGTTCTACACAATTGTATTTTTGTTAATTATTTTGTTTGACAATATATCTCAAAACGCCTTCTATTTAGTTATTCACCCTCCCCTTAGTCAATGAAAATTTACATGAATTGGAAATTTCTATATACCAACCAAACAACCTTGAACAAATCCTAGGAATTTCACCAAGGGAAGTAATTTCCCATGAAATAAAAATTTCCATAGCAACCAAATATACACTAATTGTGAGGAACTTGAAACTGCTTTATTTTTATTTCAAAGTTAGAACATTTCTTTTGTCTCAAATTATTTTCTATACCCTCCTTAAAAGATAAATTAAAAAAATTACTTTTTACATTTGATAAAAAAAATAAACTACTCCCTCTGTCCCAATTTACTTGCCCCAAGTTGACTTTGGGCACTGTTCACATGTGAACTTTGAATTTATTTAATTTAATATACGTAAGAAAAAATATAGTCATGATAGATCTAATTTAATTCGTCTTAACGTGTACTTTTTAAATATAAAATTTTTATAATTTTTTTATTATATATAATTAAAGATGTTTTTATTTAAAGTTGTATTTCGGGATATAAAAAAGAGAATGTAACAAGTAAATTGAGACGGAGAGAATAAATTGAAATAAACTAGCCCTAAAAACCATGGACATAAGGCCATCTCCTACAATGACCAAGTTTTTTTGGTCATCTTCCCCTTTTCCTCCTTCTCTCTCCTCCACCTCACATGACCCACCAATTTTATTTTTTCCTTCTTAACAATAATCCATTCATCACACTCTCTCTCCTACTTTAACTTACCCCACCCCATCTTTTTCTCTCTCCTTATCATATTTTCAATTATAAAAATGTATTTTTTATAAAATGTAATTAACAATAAATAAATATGATTAACTTATTCAATATAACTAAATTAATTTTTTTATAAAATTAATATTTTTTATAAAATCAATTTTTTTATAAAATTAATATTTTTTATAAAATCAATTTTTTTATAAAATTAATATTTTTTATAAAATTAATATTTTTATAAAATTAATATTTTTTCATAAAATTAATTTTTTCATAAAATTAATTTTTTTTGTTACTTTTAAGAAAATGTAATTACCAATAAATCCACAATCATTAACTTATTCAATGTAAATGTTATTTACTTTAATCAGAACCTATATGAAACAAAGATATAAATCACTTTATTTAAACCCATCAAAACCCATGTAAATGCATTACAATTCAGTTTAATTCAAACACATATGAATTTATTTAATCAACATAAATAAATTAGTTCCGTAGAATTAATTTTGGTTTTGCCCAAATTTAACCCAAATATGCTCGGTCAAATCACGTTTTAATGATAAATGAGCCTGTTGTTCTTCTACACTTGCTCTTTTTTGCAAGTAAATGTTGATATCCACAATTCGATCTTTGTGGTATTGAAAAGTGTCATTTTCTACACTTCCATTGCTCTGACTGGGATGGTGTGAAGTACTATCATTGAAATCACATGGATCAGTGTGATTTAGATACGTATGCCGTTCATCTTCAACTATCATGTTATGCATAATAATGCATGCAGACATAATATTATGGAGTGCGTTCACATCCCAAGCAAGCGACAGTTTTTTTATAATAGCAAACCTTGCCTGTAACACTCCGAATGCTCGTTCCACATCCTTTCTAGCCGCCTCTTGATGATGTGCAAAGAGCCTATCTTTTGGAGATTGTGGACTCGTTATGGACTTGACAAAAGTAGCCCATTTAGGATAAATTCCATCAGTAAGGTAATAACCCAAATTATATTGATGGCCGTTTACCTCAAAATTCACAGGAGGCGCTCGGCCTTCTAGAACGTCTTCAAAGACAGGAGATCGATGAAGCACATTAATATCGTTGAGACTCCCTGGCATTCCGAAAAAAGAATGCCAAATCCACAAGTCCCGATCTGCTACGGCTTCAAGCACTAGCGTGGCAACCCCTTCTTTGCCCTGGTATTGACCTCTCCATCCCACTGGACAATTCTTCCACTCCCAGTGCATGCAGTCGATGCTGCCAATCATGCCTGGAAAACCACGTTCTTCCCCAATTTGAAGTAACCTATTCAAGTCGTCCTCATTTGGACGTCTTAAATACTCCTCACCGAACACACGAACAACCGAGTGAACAAACCTATACATTGCTTCGGTTGCAGTAGTTTCACTAATGCGTAAGTACTCATCGGTGGCATCAGCAGCACACCCATAAGCTAACATTCGAATTGCTGCGGTGCATTTCTGAAGTGGTGATATGCCTAGACGTCCCGAGGCATTCGGCCTCTTATGGAACCAGTAGTCATTTTCCACAACTCCATTCATAATACGTTCAAAAACGTGTTTTTGCATACGAAACCTCCTTCGAAACAATGAACCAGAGTAAACTGCATTTTCTGCAAAGTAGTCATTAAATAACCTTAACTCACCAACTTCTCTTTCTCTATCACCACGAGGGCCATTCCTCCGACCTGGCCTGCGCTTCGGAATGGTTTCTTCCAACAACACCGGTATGCACGTTCTGCCAACATGTGCAATCATGGCATCCAAATCTCCGTCTTCTTGTTGTCTCGTAGCTCGTCTCCCTTCATATGAATCATCACTAGAAGAAGATGAACTTGGAAAAGTGTACTGTGATTTACCTCGTGAGGAGTTCATTATATGGTAATTTAGTTTTTAAAATGATGTAAGTTTGTAAGTGTGTTTACACGAAAAGAATTGTAAAGTCGGAAATGTTATTTGTAGTTTGATATAGTTCAGAAATGTATAACTATATTTATAGGCATAGAGGACACCAATGCAAGAGAGCATGCAGTAATTCTGAAGTGTGTTCCTTTGACACTGACTACATAACTTTGTTATAATGCATGCAATACATTTATCTTTGACAGTGACTACACACCTTTTTAATAAATGCATGCAACCTATTTATCTTTGACACTGACAACACAACTTTGTATTAAAGTGTAAATGAGTGAAGGAAAATCAACCAGGGAAAATTGTTGGATAAGTGGTTCAAAAGTATTTGAAATCACTTGGTCGAAATATTTTTTATATTATCATTGTTATTGTTATAATTATGGATAAAACATAGCAATTTATTTTCACTTGAAATTTCATATGCAACCACTACAAAACATAACTACATAAAAAAATACAAACTTCACCATGAAAAATACATTTAACTTCATATTAATTAAAATACAAACTACAATTCATAATTATAAAAGTACATAAAAAATAAATAATTAAAACTTGGAATAATTGAAATACAAAATACAATTCATAATTATAACTACATAAAAAAATAATAATTAAAACTGAAATTTTTCAACAAATTCCCTAGCTTCATCCAGACGAGTTTGCTCCCATGGTGTGAGAATTTCTTTCATGGACAGAAATTGCACCATATCCCATTTGACCTTGAAAAGATCCATTTCCATCTGTCTATTTGCCAATTCCAACTGCTGCTTCTTCCTAGCTTCCTTTTCCATCATAAGCTGAAGTCTTTTGTCCTCCATGTCACAGTTCTTTGCTCGCACGTCATTCAACAGATCGAGTCTGTCCTTAAACGAACCAACCATTTCGTAAGCATCCTGCGCTTTTACCTTTCCTTTTAGCCTTGACTTGGCCTTCTTCACACCCTCCGGACGTGGCATGTTTCCATCACCCACATCCCCGCTTGTTGGGGTGTTTGGTGTTGAGCCATCACCCTCCTCCCTTGTTCTCTTGCCACTACTGCCACTGTCAGTTGAGTCAACCATTTTAGTTGTCTTCAAATGACGGCCCTTTTGTGCCACCGAACTTGGATTGCTTACCATTGAAGCAAATTTAGGCCACTTTCGCAACAATATCCATTCATCAAAGTAGTGGAATTTACCTCCTTTGCTCTCAAATATGCTATGGGCTTCTTTGACGACATAATCATCACTTTGGCCGCTTCTCTTCCTCTTTTTCGCTTTCGCGTAGCACCCACACCACTTCTGGACGGCTTCATTAATTCTGGTCCACTGGCTTTTCATACTATCATGACTTCGGGGTGCAATATCTTTGGGGTTAGACTCCCTTGCTTGATCATACATTTCATGGACTCTTGCCCAGAAAGCACCTTTCTTTTGCTGTGTTCCAACAACGTTGTCACATCTCGTGTTCATGTAGGCAGATATCAGTGCTTCTTTTTCAGCCTTTGACCATATTCTCTTTTCCACAGCCTTCACACCTTCTTGGCTTTGGGGGTGGGAAACAGGATTGTCTTCTGATAATTGTTGAGTACATGGAACGAACTCTTCCGCATAACCCTCGCCATTGTTGATGCCAACATCGTTATCATCACGGTCAGATTCACTATCATCATACTGGGAGCACGTTTGCTGGAGTTGGAAATCTGACGTTTGAGTTCCATCATTTGGAGCCCATGGAGAAAAATGTGAGGAATTTCCAAAAATTTGAGGGTTTTGGTGGTAATTTTGTTGAACAAAATTTGGATTTGTATGGTAAAATGGTGGATTTTGCTGAAATATTGGTGGATGTTGTTGATAATTTGGTGGGTAATTTTGTGGAAAATTTGATGGAAAGTTTTGGGGAGAATTTGAAAAATTTGAGCTACTTTGTTGCATTTTGTGCTTATTTTTTCGATTCAAATTAGTAGATGCATTGCGCACGTAATTAGGATTATTTTGATCCATAATTACCGAAAAAATATATTCAGAAAAAATAGAAATGAATAGTGTAGAAATGAAATTTTCTAATTTTTTTAAGTACCAAAATAACAAAACAAGAAGGCTGAATTTTTTTTGTGATGAAAATATAGCAAAATGGGTGTCTATTTATAGAGAATGAAAAATTATGAATTTTGGTATTTTTTTTTTTTTTTTGAAAATTATGAGATATAGCCGTTGCAAAAATAGCAACGGCTATATTTAATCAACGAATCAGGAGGCGACAAATGGCGCGTTCTGCGCGCGCCAGCTGACGCGTGTCAGCGCCTTTTTTTTTCTTTGGCTGATAAGTAAAACGACGTCGTTTTACATTATTTTCCAGCTTTTTTTTTTTTTTTCCCCTTTTCCTCTCTCTTTCACGTGCTCTCTCCTCCACTTTTGCCCACTTGACCCAGGTCGATTTTTCGACCCAATCCCCTCTTGGTCATGCATGACCCATAATTTGGTCATTGTTAGTAGGCCCATGACCCATTTTTTTCATGCATGACCCAAATCTTGGTCATTGTTAGTGATGGCCTAAGGAGAAAAAAATTAAAAAAAAAAAAAAGCAAAAGCAAAAGAGCATAGTTTTTTCTTTGTTGGTTTGTGGTCTCCCGCCTCCCCTCTCATTTTTCTTCCCTTTTTAACTTTTAATTAATCTCTTTGTCATCACTCTCATCTTCACGTGACCATCCCCTTCTTTCTCTCTCTGATCTACAACAAGTGAATCTGCTCTGTTCATTGCAGTTTTTTTCTCTGCAACTTTACAACAAGATCTGATCTCCTTCATTTATGACTTCATGTCTTTCTATTTCACCACTGCCTTCATCTTCTTCTTCCTAACTTATTCATTTTCTTCATCTTCATCTCCTGTGTTTTCTGCAACCCCACCTTGCTCACTCAGATCTGCAACTAACAACAACAACAACAACAAACCATGTTTCCCTTTCAATTCATCAATACCTCCATTCCCATTCTCAACTTCCCCAGGTTGTGGTCACCCTTCCTTTCAGCTCCATTGCTCTTCCTCTTTCTCTCTCCTCCATATCAACAACCTCTCTTTCTCTCTCCTCCATTTCGACCCTCATTTCTCTTCCCTCACTCTCTCTCCTCTTTCTCCTTCTTCCTCATCCAACTCTTCTTGCTCTGCTTTCCCTTCAATCCCTTCTCACTCCATTAATTTCTCTAACACCCCTTTTAAAATCTCTGATTCTTCCTGTTCCCGTCTCTCTCTCCTCAAACCTTGCTCCTCTCTCTCTCTTCCCAACTGCACTCTCTGTTCCTGGCATTGCTCGCTTGTCAAAACCCCTCTTCGTGTCCTCCATGACTGCGGGTCTAGGCCTGGGCCCGTTTCTGAACAAGGATGTCAGAATGATGTTCTGGGTTACTTGGATAAGACCCTCAAAGTGGGGATTGAAGTTGAGTTTCAAAGAGAGACTGATGATTTCTTCTTAAGATGTGAAGATTGTCGCAGTAATAAAAATGGGGTTTGCGGGTTCAATTCATCCGACCCGAATAAGCCGTTTTTGTGCTTCCATCAAGGTGTTGTTACTCCTTCTCTTTGGATTCGACACAGGAAGCATTTTGCTGAGTTTACTACTGCTTTTATTGTCCTCTGTTTACTCTGTTTTTCTGGGGTTTCTTTCTTTCTTTTTCGAAACTGGAGAATCACTGCTGATAATGTCAACCCAGAAGATCCGATGACCCTTTATCTTCACAAACATCGATCCGCTTTGCTATTACCGCCCGTTTTCACCTACGAGGAGCTTGAATCTTCAACGAATCGGTTCGACCCGGATAGGAAAATCGGGGATGGAGGATTCGGGTCGGTTTTTCTGGGGAAGCTTTACGACGGTCGAACTGTGGCTGTGAAGTTCTTGCATAGACATGGTGGTAAAGCCGTCTCGACAAAATCCTTTTGTAATGAGATATTTATTTTATCGTCAATTGATCATCCGAATCTGGTTAAACTTCATGGGTATTGCAGTGACCCGCGAGGGTTGTTATTGGTATATGATTATATCCCAAATGGGACTTTAGCGGATCATATTCACGGACCGAACAGAGTAATTTCGGGTTCTTTGGGCGGGCCGACACGGGTTGATATTGCATTGCAAATCGCAATCGCTATTGAGTACCTACATTTTACGGTACAGCCGCCGGTGGTTCACCGGGATATTACAACGTCGAATATATTCGTGGATCAAAATATGCGTGTTTGGGTCGGGGATTTTGGGTTATCTAGGTTACTGGTATGCCCCGAAAAGAACTTATCCGAGGAGTTAACGGACTCGTCTTCGGGCTGCGTGTGGACCGGGCCACAAGGTACTCCGGGTTACCTTGACCCGGATTATCACAAGTCGTTTAGGTTGACGGAGAAAAGTGACGTGTATAGTTTTGGGGTGGTTCTTTTGGAGCTGATAACCGGGTTAAAGGCGGTTGATCAAAGGAGGGAAAAAAGGGAAGTGGGTTTGGTGGATATGGTAGTGGCTAGGATCCAATTAGGGTTGTTGGACCAAGTAGTGGACCCCACATTGGCAGCCGAAGGGGCCGCAGTAGGCAAGAGTATAGCGGCGGTTGCTGAGCTGGCATTCCGGTGTGTGGCGGCTGAAAAGGACGACCGGCCCGATTCAAGGGAGGTCGTGGCAGAGTTGAGGCGGATATGGAGCTGTGTCCGCGGCCTTAGAGGGTCCAATGCTAATGTGGTGGTGGTTCCTGCAGCTGCAGCTGAGGAGTGAAAGAGTTAGGGTTTGCTTAGAGGGTCCATTTTTGCCTATAAAAGATGTATTCATGGACCTTCATGGTTATCCTGTTTGAAGGGTTTTGTGATTAAATCTTGTAATGATAGGCAAATGGATGGGGTTAACTTTAATTAGGTTGGATAATATTTGATGCCTCTCTGTAATATACTCCATTGCTTCATAATTATCACCCATTTAAGTGTATGGTCGTATGGATATTATAAAGCAAAATGTATCAAATTTTCCCACTGTTTTTTTTTTTTTTTTACTTATCTCTTTCTTCACTCTTTAATGAATTAGTGATGATACTTGACCTAAAGCACATCATGAAGCAATGAAGCATATCATAGCCATCTTTTTCCCCACTTGTTTGACTATTTACAACGGGAATTCCCGTGGTAAAAATGTGACCTGTCGCAGAAAAGGGGTGTTGCAAATGTTTTTTCCGTCGCAAAAAAGGGGGATCACAAATGATTTTTTCCGTCGCAATTCCGTCGTAAATGATAATTTATAATAGAGTTTGGGTTAGCTATTAGGCAATTCCGTCGTAAATGATAATTTTTTTTTTTTTTTATATGAGGAGAGTGATAAAATATATAACACATTACTGGAACTCAATTCTATTGATTGAAATGGTCTTATAATAGACAACAAAAAATAATACTCCCTTATGGTGTAATGGACATGTGAACCCAATTCCTCAAAAATTCCAACGTCCTCAAATGTCAAAAAAAAAAAATCAAAAAATTTGGTGTACTTGATTACAACACTATTAAAGTCTTTAACTAATTTTTCTTCTTCCCTTTTTGACAAACATAACATCTCCAATTCTCCATGTGTGAGTTTGTGTAACAACCCCACTTGCTTGAGCGATCGTCAAAAAGTATTACTATTCTTATTCATTCTAAAATCATCGTTACAATCAACTATTACTATTCTTATTCATTGTAAAATCATTGTTATATGTGAAATTTTGAGTATAAGAAGTAAATTTTTTTAATAATGATATATATTTTTTTATTATGCATAAAAAAAAACTTATTATGTACATACGGATCCTGTTAAATTTATCTAAATATATGATTTTTTAAATATCAAATTTTATAATTTTTTATAAAATATAAAAAGAAGATATAAACGTGTAAATAAGTAAATTGAAAATTATGCGAAAAATAAACGAAAACAATCATTTAGAGCAGAGGTGTACAATTTATGTTATCTTTATTAAGATAATTAAATTTTTGAACCTTTTTATCTAGTCTTAAAGAATTGTGTTTTAGAAATTCAAATAAGTAACTACTCCGTAATTCGATAGTTTTTTTTTTTTTTTTAAGCAAGAAAGGTATAAAGGATTTGGGTGTATGAAGCGCCGGAACTAATGTTGTGATTGTTGCAAAAAAAAAAGGGACAGATGGAATAGTTTACATGAAATATGATTTGATATCGAGAAAATGATCTGAACTCTTAGAAATACACAATCAAATGTAGAGAACTTCAGCTCAACAATAGGATCTACTATTTAATTAGTTATTTATCTCAATGTATTTGATCATTAATTGTCCATGCTTTTCAGATTTTTGAGGCTAGGAAAGAACATATATACTGAAACAATGTGAGAATCCTTGGTGACATATGATGCACTGTGAGGAGCTTTCAAAATCGGAGTCATGATACACTAAGAAATCTCAGAACATTGCAAACCCGAAAATCGAAAAATGTAGCTTCTGGATTAATCAATTCTCCACTGTACAAGCCTAAATCTGACAAGGTGTTATGGTCCCATTGCAAGGTGTTATTGTCCTATATCACAAGGACCCTCAGCTCCATGTATATCTCCCTGGGTGCATGGCAAACAAATGGAAAAAAATGAAACCAGGCTTAGAAAGGCCACCTAATAGTAGAAGTCAAAGACTGTAATCCACGCTTTTTAAGGTTTTTGGAGCTCAGAGAATTAAAAAAAAAATCAAGAAATTAAAAAAAAAAATCAAGAAATAATACAAGTGGGTCTTGGATATGAAGAAACCCCAGGATAGACGTCGTCGGTCCCTTTAATTTGGAGTCATGTAATGAACCCGGAAGGCCAAAAACGCATCAAACCCTAACATTACTCTGTTAAAAAAACCTGAAAATTGAAAAAGACCCTCCCTATAACCCAGGGTGCGGGCACGAATGAAAATAATGAAAATCAAACTCGAATTAAAGATCCTTATACCATCCAATCAGCTAATACTATCCTTACTTTAGCAAGAAAAAAAACCAAATAAAATGAAAGGAAGTAAAAGAACTCCTCTGGGACTTCTTGGATTGTGAAGATCATTGGTGCAACAAAACAATGTATACACCTTATTTGATTCCTGCAATAACTTTACTCACTAATTCACATCTTTGTATCACTAGTCACTTCTAATACATTCTATTATGGGACTGCATCCCCTAATTTACCCCAAATACATGTATAGAAATCTACACAAACAATAGTCAATGTATACTGTATAGGCAGAATAGTCTAGCTATAGCAAGAAAATCATACATCTATTGAAAATAAACACTCTCCAGATGATTCGCCTTATCAGCTGCTCTTACAGCTTCTTCCCTGCCCATCATGGAGTAAGCTTTCTCCTGAAATACAATTGATCACACAAACCACTCTCAAATCGGGATTCAATTTCCGTAGAATTACTTGGTACGTACGGGAAATGAAATATAAAGATGTACATACCAATAGACGCCATAAAAAGGGGACTCCATCTCTCATCTCAAGTCGTTTTTCTAGGACCTCTATCACTATAACATCATCAGATAAATTTAGGAGGCAATCAGCAGATAATCCATTTAGCAAAATAGTCAAATGCATTTGGCACTAAAGTTGTACCTTTTGCAGCTTTCCCGTTATTCAGTAACAAGCTATACCAAACTTCGTTGAACACATCGAGTTGCTCATCTGATGCTCCTATTACCTAGGAGACGTAACACATTATTTCAGGAATTTATTGTTTATTTTAGATCAAATCAGATTAGAAAAAATAATTTCACATCAGCAAATATCCATCGAACCAAACATAGCCTTAGTCATAAGATATAACGCCAAATACGGGAAAGTGAAGAATGTTGAGAACTTCGGAATACCTTATAATCACAAGCATCAAAGTTTGAACCCATCAGCTGTAGGGCATGCCCGTCGTTACCCCTACCATACTCGAATAAGGCTTCAGCAAGCTGAGAAATAAAGTGAGAGGGGAAAATAATCTTTTAAAAACTAGTTTCTAAGCATCATATCAAATAATCTTGTAAATTTTAATACAAGTGTAAAACATGGACCACTGAACTAGGAGTGAACATACTTGGAGTCCCCGTTGCATCGGCTTCTGTTCCTTTTCTTTCATATTTGACACTCTACAAGAATTACAATGTAATCAAATCAATTTACAATCTTGGTGTCGTAATCAATAAGAAAAAGAGTTAATTAGATTTTCACTGGTTTGAGTTAATGCACGAAGAGAAGGAAGGGCTTCGATTGTTCTTACTTGCATTTCAAGCCTTCAAGTAATTCTTTCGCCGCAGGAAGCTTGTCAGTACTCGATAATGCCCACAGTATAAACACATCAAGCTGCCATTCCATGTACCAAAGTCCCTAAACACAGCCACATAACTTAAAAGATTAATTACTGCGGTTTCATTATATTTCTGTTTACACCACAACTACGCTCCTTTTTCTTTTTTCTTTTTGAAAGGTATTACTAATTTGTTATGGCCTTAGACTTGAAATTTTTGAAATTTTAGGCAATTTCAGAGCAAATTATGTGATAAAGCTGACATTCTTTTTCGTATGAACTGAATATTAAGCCAAAGAAACCAAATAAGAAAGAGGAGTCTCAAGGGATAACAGTTAAGGAGCAAACATTTGAGGTCTTTTTTTTTTCATCTTAGTTTTTGTTTAATTATAGTGATATTATGTAACATTATCTGAATTTATTAAACCTTATTTTGTGAGAGGATCACACCTTATCTAAGCTTACCTGAACTTATTTTTTTTTCTTACTAAAGTAAATCATAGTCACAGTGGCATATATAATACCTGTGCCATTCACAAAGCAGAAACTATTGGCAACTACCTCTTCAAAGTTGTTGCTAATATTATAAGAATTGATCTAATTTGACCCTTAATTGATCACGAAAGGACTCCAGTTTGATCATTGAGCGTATGAACAATCACGTTTAGAGTCTTGATTGACAAGATGCAGATATATTGAAGATAGAATAAAGCAGTTTACACGTTTTACCAACCAGAAAAAGAACCTTATTCGTAATATTTTTCAAGATTTGATATGTTCTCTATGTGTGTATAATGTGAGGGGCTCCGGGACAAGTTTTACATACAAAAATATTGGTTCGAAGTAGAAATAACATAAACGCAATACATGTGCTTATACGAATAGAGGTCTGACAGCTCAAAGATATTCCATTCAGCTTTAAGGCTACGTTTACTAGAGCGGAAAATGTTTTCCTTGAAAATATTTTTCCCATTTTCCATCGTTTACTTTGGGTGAAAAAATAAAATGTAAAATTTGGAGTGAAAAATCATTTTACACCATAGTGGAAACATTTTCCCCCAAATTTGGGAGTAAAACGTATTTTTAGTGCAAGTAAACATTTTACACCCAAGTAAACGGACCCTAAGTGCTCGTTTACTTTAGCTGAATATAGCTGAACTGAATTGAGCTGAACTGAATACAATTGAATGTAATTTTTAAAAGAGAAGGAAATTGAGAGCTGAGCTGAACTGAATTGAATTTAAGCTGAAGTAAACAAGCCCTAAGTGAATATGACACTGAGAAAATACACTATAGAAATATGAAAATTAATGTACCTACTTTATCAGTCAAAAGTTCAGCCAAGTATTTCAAACGATCCTCAAAGAGATTTATTTCACCTCGTATATACAATCTCAACAGCAACCCCAGTGCATTTAAGCATATCTGAAACAAATTAACAGATATGAAAAAAAAAACTTGGTAAGTAGTGTATCATGTAACTGAAGGGAAGACGAGTGAACCTCTGGGCGTGAAGCATCAGGTTTGTATAGTTCCTTCGCGATACAACGGTCGTACACTTGCAGGACTTTTGCAATTGGAGAATGACCTTCCAAATAACAAAGAGCAACATGCCACCAATTGTGTGTGTACCTAAGGACCAATGACAGTCTTTAGAACCAAACTATGATAATAAAAAAAAAACTGATGTGAAAATGTAACATTAACAAGATACACACATGAATGAACAACAAGAACTCCATGAAGGCGAGCATTCCTCCATGAACTGTACAGCCTCAGTAAAACGACATTCATATTGAAGAACATGGCACAGCTGCAATAAAAAAATGTGTTAATTAATGGTCCAATGATACATACACCAAATAGAAAGCTACCCAAAAAAAATATTCATTGGCATAGATACAAAGCAAGATGTCCTCATCAGCTATAGCTTACTTTTTATAAGCACCACTACTCCCTCCGTCAGTCCGTCCCATATTCTTTTCCCTATTGGAAGTTTGCACACAAACCAATGAAAGAATATAGAGAGAAAATTGCAATGGAATCGATGCGGGCCCCACGACATATGTTAAAAAGGTAGAGAGGAAAAACTTGCTTAATGGGGCAAAGATTTTGAGATAACCAAAAATGGAAAATGGTGCAAAGATTATGGGACGGAGGGAGTAATAAATAGGGTTAGGAAAGATATACAATTACACAAACTTTGTGTATGGTCCCTACATACACAAACCAAGAAAGGGATTGGAAGAGGATTGTGTGTGTGTGTGTGTTTGGGGGGGGGGGGGGGCACACAACTAACCAATAGGAAAAGTATGTATACACAAAGTGTATGTGTAGTTTTATCCTAGGATTAGCGCTATAGTGTTTTGATATCGTACTAAGGGTCCGTTTACTTGTGTGTAAAAAGTTTTCGATGTAAAATGATTTTCCATGAAAAACATTTTACGATGGAAAACTCATTTTCATAGAAATTTTCCAATGTTTACTTCCAAATTCGGGGGGAAATGTTTTCAATAAGGTGTAAAATGAGTTTTCAGCTTTCGTTTTACATTTTAATTTTCCACCCAAAGTAAACGATGTAAAATGGGGAAAAGTATTTTCAGGGAAAACATTTTTCACTCTAGTAAACAGAGCCTAAAAGATTAATAGAAGAGGGTGCTAAAAGGTTTGACTCACACAATGTTGTGCCCAAACATCTTTCTTGTTGATCTCAAGTGCCTTTCTTGAAGCACTTTCAGCATCCTTCATGCGGCCAAGCTCCAATAGAGGAAAGGAAAGCATGCCATAAATGTAAGCTTCTCTTTCATTCTCGGGTAATACCTAAGTAAATAAATAGCATCACATCATTAGAAAATTTCTAAAGTGTAATAGGAGCATATATACAAGTAGAGAAATCCTGTATTCTGTTCCTCAAGAACGATAGAACACTATATTATTGATTAACCGGTGAAGAACCTGTTTCACGAGATCAAGGGACGGACTTGGCTGTCCCATGTAGAAACAAAGTACTTGAGCCCTCTTCAAGGAAGCTAGGTCCCTCGGAAAATCTCTGAGTAACTGACAACAAAAATACATAAGAAAAATTCAGTGTCACCTAATAATGTGACTCTGACATAAATATGAAACTCAAGAAAAAGAAAACTCTGTCAAATAGTACAACACTAGCAACCAAAAAAAAAAACATAATCCAGTGGAAAATGAACAAGTACAAAGAAATTGTCCCAATGAGTTGCTCAATTGAATCTTGCTCCTATACTATACTATTCAATACAATATGATCTTGGATACTCAATTGCTTTAGCAATAAGGTCCTTTTTCACCCCTTCCATGCTATTCAAATTTGGTTTCCTTTGACTTGTTTCACTATTTTCCACTTTCATCATTTAAACCCTCCATTATACAAACCAAGGCCTCCTCATGTTGGAGTTGGACAAATCAAAACATTGTAATGGGTTCTTCATCTTATCCTCAATCATTGCTAAACTGAATATTTGATCCTAATGTGGATCCATTCATTGCAAATTCTACACTTTCTAGTGCTTCCACATATCCATATTATTACAGACATTTCTATCAAACTCCAACTCTCAAATATAATCTAACTTGAATTATGAATTTCTCATACTATTGCTCGATGAAAATAATGAAAAAGTTATATCATAAATCTCAAATTAACAAATATGCTCACATGGGGTAGCGATTATAAACATACGGGATGCACTTTGTTATACATAAGTGAATACATCTCAATCCTAAAAAAAATACCCATTTCTATAAAATTACCTTGGATACTTCAAAATTGAACCAAAGGAGATTAAATTCCTATAAAAGCTACTCCAAAGACATGGACAGTTGCTTGTATTCAATATCTACTCTGAATTCAAAGCAATACATTTTGTTTCACAAGGAAGAAGCCAAAAACTATTAGTTACACATATCAATTAATGATGCTGAAATCCTAATTTTAACATTAGCCCTTTCTAAAAATTCCTTCTGAGTTATTTCATGCTTAAACTAATAAATCATTGTATCTTTAATGTGTTAAAATTAGTTGCATGATAACATGGAAAGCCTTATCCTTACAGACATAACCAAATACAGAACATGGGAAAAATTGTTAACAAAACAACTCATTGATATAGTAGTAACAATCTTGTTAATGAGCAACCTGGGACACTGCCAAAAAAAGTCAATTATTATGTATTACTCCCTCTGTTTCAAAATTTTAGTTACGTTCACTTTTTGCACAATTAAACATCGATATTTTTCATTACGCTTTATAATTTTTTTTAACAATACACATCGAGATGAATTTCACAAGATCTCATATGAATATGTCTTCTTCTAATATATCATAAAGATTCTTCATATCCAATATACCAATATACCTATAATTTTTTTTTATAAAGTTAGATATTTTAAAAACTATGCATCTGGATAAATGTAACAAGATTCATATAGATATGTTTTTTTTCTATGTATATAATAAAGATTTTTCACATTTAAAATTTCTCACCCCCAGAAGGAGGGAATTTTAGAATAGAGGCCAAAATCATGAGTTGAAATTAGTGTTTAGTATTTCCACACCAATTGGTGCAAATGATTTCCACACATCCCAAATCATTTCCTCACTCCTTCTGTCACATGAACCGTGTTTGCATGCACTATTCATGTGGCAGGGAGGGAAGTGCCGAAATCAGTTCCCCAATCAACTCGAGGCGCTTTTCCTTGTAATAACATATACTATTTCTAGACAATTGGTGCATAAAAACGGAACCTTAATATGCAATTGGAGAGCATCATCACCATCCTTATCCTCAGACATCAAACAAGAAAGAGCATCAAACACAGCTTTCTCATATTCTGTTGCTTCATCCTGCACCATAAGACCCAATCACCCAACATCATAAATTAAGTAGAACAATCTCAAAATTAATTAGATGATAATTACAAGGGTTTAGTTAGAGAAAATAGGGTTTTTTTTTTTTTAATTTTCTTACATAGTGAGACTTAGCAGATTGAAGAAGCGAAAGAGCTTTAGAAGGCTGATTAGCAGAGGCAAAATTAGCAGCCAAAATATTGCCTAAAACACAACTTCCATCATGAATTGGAGCCTCCAATATGATTGACATCTTTCCCCCATAACTTAACACCTTCAATCAATTACCCAAAAAAAACATAATAATTAATCAATTAACATATAAGGGATTACTTCAAGGTTCGGCAAAAGATAAAGAGAGAGAGAGAGGAGGTAAAAAAAAACCTGGTCATAGTAGTCATTAATGGCAGAAATGCATTGATCAGAGAAGGTGTTAACTTGATAACCCCATTTGTTAAATTTCACCCCTTCTTCCCCCATTCCCCCCCACTTTAAAATTTGATTGTGGGTAATTGATGACGAGAGTAACAACACTTGCACCGAATACAGAATACTGACAGAAGACGAACACTATTTTAAAGTTCTATTGGACCAATACATATAGTGAAGTCCTCGAGAAACCTATCGATTTTGGACTCCCTAATTTAATTTTGATATTTCACCATCTCTGATAAGAATAGTAATATTGAGGAATGTCAAATTTAAATTAAGAATAGTAACTTTGACTCAGGAAAAATATAGTCGAATTTTATCTCGTTTGATTCAGCTCAATGTGTATTTTATTAAGAGTTTTTTGTCCAAAACTACCTTACCTAAACCACTTTTTGCAAAAAAACTACCTTATTTACAAAAGTTTGTCCAAAACTACCTTTATTAGCCAATTTCTTGTTGACCACTACCTTGTTCGTTGTTATAGCGTTGACTTTGCTTTATTCTCGAAAATAATTAGCCCAATCAATGTTTTAGGGTCATTTTTGCTCTAAAAGGGTTAAATATGAGGTCGGAATCTACAAAAAATGGTCGCATAAGCTTCTATTTGAATTACAAAATTTGTCTCGATATGCGTTCATTGGTTTGCGTGCCACAAAAAATATCCCTATCAAGGTTTTGGTGAGTCATTTTTCGCCCTAAAGGGTCAAATTTGAGGTCGGAATTTGCAAAAAACGACCAGATTGGCTAACAAAGGCAAAGTCAATGCCGAAATAGTGAATAAGGTAGTGGTCAACCAGAAATTTGCTAAGTAAGGTAGTTTTGGACAAATTTTTGTAAGTAAGGTAGTTTTTTGCAAAAAGTGGTGTAAGTACGATAGTTTTGGACAAAAAACTCTTTTATTAATATGCAACTTATATTTTCTTTTTACTTCCTTCGTTCAAAAAAAATGCAACAGTCAACATTTTACGCATGCCGAGACACTACTTTGACCCTTAATAACTGTAATTATGAATATTTAAAAATTAAAAAAAAGTTGATATTAAGATAGTGTTTTACAAGACGAATCTAACAAGATCCCACTTGACTATATTTTTTATTATGTATAAAGCTCAAAACTTGGTCAAAGTATATAATGTGAATAGTGCAAAATGTTGACTGTTGTGTTTTTTTTGGAACGGAGGAAGTATTACATATATCTAAAGATATTTTCGTTTAAAGTTGTGTCTCGAGAGATGAGAAAAAGTGAATGGGGCAAAAAAAAAGCGACAGAGGGAGTATCAAGGATATGTTTAATTCATGTATTTGCTTATCTGATCTGATTTTTTTTTACTCATTTGAGTAAACTTTGACCGTATATATATTAATTTGTAATTAATTTGGACAAAAATATTAATTGATACTCCGTATCTTATTTGTTTGTATCAAATGAATTATTGTTTAAATTTTTACAAAAGGCAAATGCTGAGTGTTAGTGAAGCAATTTTTAAATATAATTTTCCTTTTTTAAAATTCTAATAAATAATGAGTTTCTTATTGCTCCTTAAAAATAGCATTGAAAAAGACCAAGCAATATAAATATATATTACTTATCTAACACCCGGGCACCCGGGATCGTTTACAAAATTATAGGAATTAAAAATATTTAAAGTGTAAAAACATCAAATTAAATTATTTGATCTGAACTTATTTTTCTAATATGATCTCATCTGAATTAAGTAATAAGGTGCTGAAAAAAATGCAAATCAAACAAGGCCTAAATTACTACGGAGTACATAAATAAAGTATAATAGAGGATTAAATAAAACTTTTGAAAATTTTAGTAAAACTTCATTATTGTATGTATTTAATTTGGTACAAGTAAAGCTGACAAATATCGTCAAAATTAGGTAATTTAAGTCATAATGGAAATTTTTTGATGATATTAAATGCAATTAAAATTTTAAAATAGAGAGATTAAGAAACAAATTGAATGTTTAAAACATAGAAAGTACTTTTAAAGTATGATATTATTGGGCAATATTTGCTTTTGTAATAAGAACCTTGTTTTTTTTAGTGAAGTCCTTTTTATTGAATTTAACTAATCTGGATCAAACTGAATTAAACTAAATGCTAAATTCAACAGAAGTGAAATTAAATCGAATCGAATTTGTCTAAATTAATTCTAAAAGAAGAGGACCTTGTACTTGATCAACATATATCACACTACCCCCGTTACATATTATTTGTAACAATTTGATATAAAGTAGAGAGGAGTAATCGTTGTAAATAATATGCAACAGATGCGGTACTTTATTTGAAAGATGATTGATTTATTTCCTTTTTTCTGAATTAGGATTGATTTATTTCTGTTTCTAGTTATTTCTACAGAGCTATTGTTTATTTTCCATTTTTGTTAGCATATGAAACTCTAACTTATCCTTCTATTAGTATTCTAGTACTCCCTCCGTACTATAAAACTTTCAACAATTGGTTTTGCACGCATTTTGAGAAAACGATTTAAGAGTATAAATGAAGGAATTAGCCAAAATGGTTTTAATACAAGCAAGAATGTGATTATAAGTTCCTAATATTAAAATTATATTGACTAATTCTTTCGTTTACACCCTTAAACCACTTCCTCAAAATGCGTGCAAAATCAATTGTTGAAAGTTTTATGTTACGGAGAGAGTACTAAATTTTGTCAGATTTGACTTTTCACAATTTTACGACCCATTTGTTTGTTGGTAATAAACTGTATGTAGTAATAGTAATAGATTTAAAGTGTAATTTTGTTAAGTATGAACCTTAATTAAAATCTCAATCAAAAACATATTCTCATTCCCAATTAAGCTTGAATTTTCTTCTTATTTTTTATTATCATCAATTACCATGGGGGAATGTAGTGTTAGATAGAGAATGAATATTTGTGAAGAAAAATAAATGCATGTATAAATGTATAATCATGAAAACACATATTTTAATTTGCTTATATATAATCATATAAATTATATAAATTATTACGATAAAGTATAAATGTATAATGATGAAAACACATACACAACATTTTAAATTGGATAGGTGGAGTAAACTTAAACTTTTATTATTACTATAAGGTAAAAACTTCGAACTCAAAAACATATTAAGTACATCACATACACTTATGTTAATCATACATCACAGGTCAGGTCAAATCTCATCAACCTCAACCCCCACCCGTACGTAGTATTTCCTAAGGTAGGAGCTTTAGATGGGGCCCGTATATGTAATTTTCCATCTAAAAAAACAAAAACCAACATAAAAATATGTACTATTTTAAAAGTGCATGGAATTAACTTTTTTCAACAGCAGCAGCAGCTGCTGCTTCAGCTTCAGCTTCAAACTTAGCCTTCATGACTTTAGCAAACTCAAGGAGGTTTTCAGTGGTAGGCATGTAATCTTTGACAGAATCATGAGCACAAAACCTCTCAGCCCATGCAAGGAGGTTCGGCGTAGTGTCGGGGTTGAGTAGCTGGTGGTCGTTCATCTTTCCGACGGCACGCAACCACCCTATAAAGCACCCAAAGACAATGTCAAGGTACCCTAGTTTGTCACCACTGAAAAACTCCTTTCCTTTGCTGCATTTTATCAAGGCTTCCTCAAATAATATCAACCCTTCTTTCACTTTTTCTAGTGCTTCTTTTCTTTTTTCCTCATTTGCTGCGTCCAGTACTTCATGAAAGGCTGGGAACCACTGCATGCATTAAAATTAGTTTACATCAAATTCCCTTATTATTATCCAATTCAATAGAAAGCTAAGTGTACGATATAATTAATTAGTTCATTGATGATGATGACATGGCCTGGGATTAATTAAAGATTCTGTCACAATTTATTTGCCCCAGTTTGACTTTGGGCACTGTTCACATGTGAACTTTAACCTTATTTAATTTAACATACGTAAGAAAAAATATAGTCATGATGGATCTAGTTTAATTCGTCTCAACATGTACTTTTTAAATATATATTTTTTATAATTTTTTATTATATATAGTTTAAGATATTTTTATTTAAAGTTGTGTCTTGGAAGATGTGAAAAAAAGAATGTAGCAAGTAAATTGGGACGAAGGAAGTATGTTTGAGTGTTTGTTTGATTGATTGATTATTTTTTAGCCAATTTAAACTGCAATTCAAAAGTGAAAAGGTATGTGGGCCGAGAAAATTTTCGGGTTACCCGACCCGTAAATAGCGGTTTTTAACATGTTTAAATCCGTCTTTTAAAACCCGCTAAAAACTGACCCAGATCAACCCGACCCAATTCTATCCGATGATTAAATACTTTTCAGTATTTTTATGATTTGTTGATAATTTCTATACATTTAAGCTATTAAACCTTTAATTTACTATCAAATTTCTAAATGGTCATTTTGATTGTTTATTTGTTGAAAATGATTCTAAAATACGCTATTTATTAATTCTTGTTATTTGTGATACAAATTTAGATTTTTTTTATATTTATAAATGAGGTTATAAATATTAGATTTAGAACACAAGACAACATTGCGGTTATATATAAATCTCTAAACAAGCACGTTGGGTCAACCCGAATTCAGAGGATCTAGGTCATGAATAAGAATAAAGATATCTAAAACACGAACCCGATAACAACCCGTTTTGAGTAACCCGAAACTAGTATCAAGTTAGCATAACTTGGCCCGACCTGACCTGTTTCACACGTCTAAAATTAGAGATTTTTGCCCTAAAAAATAAAGAGTTGATGGAATTACCTTATCATCAATGTAAGCAGCCCACAACCGTTGGATGGCGCGATCATGAGGGTCAGATGGGAGAATGGACGGACCAGATGAGAAGTATTCATCAATATATTCAACAATGATAAGGGACTCACAAACTGGCTTATCATGATGAAGAAGCACAGGGATCTTTTTATGAATAGGGTTTGATTTAAGAAGAAGCTCACTTTTTGGTTGAGTGGTTTCTTCAATAAATTCATAATCCACTGATTTAAGGTGCAGTGCTATTTGTGGCCTCATCACATATGGACTTGGCCAATACCCCAATACTTTCACATCTTTCCCCATTTAAAAAAAAATACAAAAAAGTAAGTAAGATCCTCTGCCTAGATCAAAGGAGCTTTTTTCTTTAGTGATTTTAGAGGATTGTGACTTTTGTGAGGTTTTTAGTTAACTTATGGCTGCATATATAGTCATATTGAGCTGAATTAGAAGAAAATTTAGTCTCTATATTCCTCTAAGTATCTATCAGTGTATCATATTTGACTTTTGCGGTAAAATCAAGTGTTACAAATTTGACTCTTGAAAAACATATATACTCCCTTCGTAACATGTTAATGATAACGATTTGACATATAGTAGAGAGGAAAAATATCAAATCGTTGCCATTAATATGTTACGGAAGGAGTACTAGTCTTGACTCTTGGGATATGAGTATAGAGTATTTTAAAACGGCAATAATGTTTTTTTCGTAACACTTTGTTGAAGGTTTTGAATCAATATGAAATTTAAGTTCTTTTATAAGGTGTAATTTCTTTTTTTATTAGTTGATTTTGACAATATAGCACACAATGATACATAAAATAGCGGGATAGAGGATTTAATTTCAATCGATTTGTATAGAAAGTTACTAATTAATTAAACTA
Source organism: Salicornia ramosissima (assembly GCA_951394345.1). Lineage (NCBI taxonomy): Eukaryota > Viridiplantae > Streptophyta > Magnoliopsida > Caryophyllales > Amaranthaceae > Salicornia > Salicornia ramosissima. Next base: position 50,622,027 of record OX596240.1, on the reverse strand, counting down.
GTTGACAACTACAATGACATACCCACATTGTTAGCTAAGAATGTGTGACTTACCAAAGGTATAAACTCTATAATAAGATAAAGTATGAAAAAAAATCTTGTTTACATTAGGTATACAATATTAATAGTTACCCCTTTGGTGAAATGAGTAGCTTTATTAAGGGGTAACCGCTAACATATTGGAGTAACTTTTAATTTTTTGTACACTAATTAATGTACAAAATTAATTTAAGAATTTGTGACAAGTACTGGAAAAAAAAAGTTTGTCTTTGTTATTGAGTGCATGATTTTTTTTCCTGGGATAAAATAAAGGAAAAGAAGATTAGGTTCTTCTAACATAACATAATTATAAAGATTGTTGTGGCTGCTACCATGTATCAAGTTTGGAAAGCTAGGAATATGCAATTGTGGAAGGGTGAAGAAACTCAGCTAGAGACTATTCTACTTTGGTGTGAAGCAAGTTGATTAATCTGGCAAAAATGAACAGTATTGATAAAGATTTGATGTATGGACATTGCTACACCTACCCGGTGGGTATTCTATCCATTACTAGTAGGGATATTAAAATATTATTAAACTTATGAGTTTGATTCCACTACTAACATTAACCACAACACTTTATTAATGGTGGGTAGTCAACCCGATGGATATACTAAGTTTTTTCCTTGATGTATGACCTTAATATGTAATGTTGATGTCTAGGCCTTCTTTGGCTTGTTAGGGACCCCTAGGGCCTTGAGGAGCCTTCCTAGAAGGGTTCTCTAGCCTAGGTGGTTGCAATAATACGAAGTGCAGTCCTTATATGCGAGCGACTACAAAAACGACGAATACTAACAAATCGCGTATTTTCTTGGAATTTTAGCTTTAAAACGTCCCCCGGTGTATTCAAAAACCTTGATGCGCACGTTGTACGAACTAAGGAAACCCGTAGAACATGTTCGTACATTTTTGTTTTAGGGCCCCGGAGTAGGCCCAAAAGCCCAAAAACTATGAATTATAGCCCTTGAATTCAGAATTTTTTTGACCGGATCGGAATACCACTAAATTTTTCCCAATTGATCAACCATATGTCAGGGTTCCCTAAGGGGGTTCCCACATAGATTTGCCCCAAAATACGGAGTGCAGAGTCCTTATATGCGACCGACTACGAAAACATCGAATACTAACAAATTGCGTATTTATTAGGAATTTTAGCTCTAAAACGTTCGCCCGGTGTGTCCGAAAACCTTAGTGGGAACGTTTTACGACCTAAGGAAACTTGTAGAAAATTTTCGTACATTTTTGTTCTGGGGCCATGGAGCAGTCCTGAAAGTCCAAAAACGATGAATTATAGCCTTTGAATTCGGAATTTTTTTGACCAAATTGGAATACCACTAAATTTTTCCCAATTGATCAACCATATGTTCCCTAAGGGGTTCCCACACAAATTTGGCCCAAAATACGAAGTGCAGAGTCCTTATATGCAAGCGACTACGAAAACGCCGAACTCTAACAAATCGCGTATTTTCTAGGAATTTTAGCTCTACAACGTCCGCTGGTGTGTCCGAAAACCTTAGTGGGCACGTTGTACGGCCTAACGAAAACCATTGAAGATTTTATTCCAATTTTGTTCCGGGGCCCCGGAGCAGGCTCGAAAGCCCAAAAACAATGAATTATAGCGACTGCCCACGAAAATACCGAATAATTACGAATTGCGTATTTTTAAGGAATTTTTGCTCTAAAACGTACGCTGGTGTGGCCGAAAAATTTAGTGGGCACGTTGCACTCCCCAAAGAAACCCCCTAAAAAATTTCAACCAATTTTGTTCTCGAGCCCCTGAACAGGCCCGAAACCCAAAAAACTGTGAATTATAGCTTTTGAATTCGGTAGTTTGGGTGATTGGATCGGAATACCACCAAATTATTTCCAATTGATCAACCACGTGTCTAGGGTATCCTAAGGAGGTTCTCATAGAAATTTTGCCCAAAATATGGAGTGCATAGCCCTTTTAAGTGATTGACCACGAAAATGCTGAACAATAACCAATCTCGTATTTTTTAGGAATTTGACTCTAAAACGTCTGTCGGTGTGCCGGAAACCTTAGTAGGCGTGTTGCACGACCCAAGGAAACCCCGAGAAAATGTTCTACCAATTTTGTTCCGAGGCCCAGGACTGGTATGGAAACCCAAAAATGGTGAATGACATGAAAAACAAAAAAAAAAAAAAACGAAAAAATAAATCGTTATAACATAAATAGCTAGTTTTAGTTTTTAGGATAACCAGGATACGTTACCCGGTCCAAAAATAATAATTTTCAACAATGGGGCATGCAGGTATATGGGTCGGGTTTTTTTGGATCAATTTTGTTTGTTTACACTTGTACTTATAAGTAGCATTTAATTAGGTTGTGTAAATACTTTCTCAGTCAGTAGAAAATACAATAAAATAATACGAAATTTAAAAAAGGATTTAACATGGTCTCAGAGCTAATTTAGAGTCGGCCTTAACAATGAACTTAGACTAACCTTGATTTTTGGATAGAACATGCAAGGAAAGAATAGACTATAGGGAATGAAGATTAAAGAATACACCATACATGAGAAATAGAAGGACATTAACTAGCATTATATATAAAATTCAAATACAAAACTACAAAAGATCTTCGATGAGATGCACAATATTCATTATTAATAAAGATCAGATCAAGAAAACAACTGAAATACAGTTGAACATTAGTTTTCAATTAATTTCATGATAACTTTAAATAAAAATCTAAAGCTTTGTTTCTATTAGGAAGCAGCTGCTTGGTACTTAGCCATAAGCATCTTGGCAAACCCCATAAGCTTCTCAGTATCAGGCATATAATCCTTGACAGCATCATCAGCACAGAACCTCTGGGACCAAGCATGGAGGTTAGGCGTCTTCCCCTCGCTAATCAACTCCACGTTGTTCATCTTCTCAGAGACACGCACCCACCCCAAGAAGCTCCCCAAGGCAATGTCAAGAAATCCGATCTTGTCGCCATTAAAGAAGGGCTTCCCTTTGCTGCATTTGTCAAAGGCATCCTCCAGCAGTAACAATCCTTCTTTCACTGGCTCCAGCCCCGCGGCTCTTGCTTCCTCGGTTGGTGCCCTGGCTACAGCTTGAAATGCTGGGAACCACTGCATTTTTATCATAACAATTTACATTAACATTGATATTGATATGGGGAAATCCAGTTTCCCAAACACTTAGACAAATGGGGAAAGGATAAAGGCACAACTAAAATTGATATTGACACAACCTATTGTGAGAGCACTCTTCTTATGTTTCTCTCACAAAAGTTGTGCCTTTATCTAATTTAATTGTGTCAATATCAATTGCTAACAGTTCTCACAAAATTGCAAACACAAGCACTCTAATAAACGCTTGAAACGAAATTAACTTAACCATTCTAGTTTATGTCTTACAGCCTTACAGGTACTTCTTATGGATAGCCGTCTTTGCCCCCGATTCATCCCCGACTTAAAGACGATTCTAATTTTTCAAGTTATAATTGGTTGTACTATTAACAATTATTTTTAAATTTGTCATTTTTATATTCATTTCCAACCTAGATTTTTCATATGGCTACTTCATATGGTAGCTATCCTTGCCCCAATTTGTCGCCAATAGACTGATAGAGGACAATTCTGATTTTTTGAATTATAATTGGTCGTACTCGTTAACAATAATTTTAAAATTTACTATTTTCAGTCCCATATTAGTATTCGTTTCCAACCTCATCCCCGGCTCCGTTTACTATAGTGAAAAATATTTTTCCATTTTACATCGTTTACTTTAATTGAAAAAATAAAATGTAAAATTTGGAATGAAAATTCATTTTACACCATAGTGGAAACATTTTCTCCCAAATTTGGGAGTAAAACGTATTTCCTGTGCGAGTAGACAATAAAAAATTTATATGAAAATAAATTTTTAATAAAATAAAAAATCATTTTACATGGAAAATGTTTTCCATCCAAGTAAACCGACCATGTACAACCTAAATTTTGGTTCATTTGGCACGATCCGTCCAAAATAGATGCATTGGTACCACCACGTGACAAACAAACAAACATGTATCGATCAATTTAAAATTATAAAAAAAACAAAAAACAAACAAACGAATCAAAAAATAATCTCCCAAAAATGTTCATCAACAAAATCAGCAGTGAAGTAAAAAAGCATGACAGAGATTCAATTAAATACAAACCTTGTCATCAAGGTAAGCAGCCCAGAAGCGTTGAATGGCGCGATCGTAAGGATCAGAAGGGAGAATAGAGGGGAGCCCAGATGAAGAAAAAGCTTCATCAATGTACTGAACAATGATGAGAGATTCACAAACAGGCTTATCATTGTGAAGAAGAACAGGGATTTTTTTATGAACAGGGTTTGATTTCAACAGAAGCTCGCTTTTAGGTTGCATTGTTTCTTCAATGAATTCATAATCTACTGATTTCATGTGAAGTGCGATTCTTGGCCTCATCACAAACGGGCTTGGCCATGCTCCTAGAACTTTCACCTCTTTCCCCATTTTTTCTCTCTCGTTTTCTAATTTCTGGGTTTGGATTTTTCAGATTCAAAAGAGGATTTTATTTTATGTATGATCTTAGGGTTTATATTTATTAGATGGTCTCTTTTCTTCTTCTTTATTTAAAGGGGGGGGGGGGTAGTTGAAATGTGTGGTCAGAACTCAGAACTCAGAAGTTTATATAATTATATATACACGAGTTTAATGGTGTATGATTATTATTAACATATGGTACAGTACAGCTTTAAGGCTTTTAATGAAATTAATGGCGTTACTGACGTGTTCACACTTGGATTTAAAAATAAAATAAAATAAAATAGGGAGTCTACTCTGTTTCTATCAATTATGATAGATTGATTGTCACGGTAACATGGTCAAATTGTAACATGCATTGATGCGTTCACATTGGATCTGTCAAATGCGGGCCGGGTTGATCCATTCACACTCCAATGCGGCAATGCCTTGTTTGATACTTTGGTTCAACTTATTTTTTGGGTCAGTTTACTTTAGCTGAATATCTTCACTGAGCTGAAATGAACTGAGCTGAAATGAACTGAATACAGCTAAAAGTAATATTTTATAAGAGAAGGAAATTGAGAGTTGAACTGAACTGAATTTAAGCTGAAGTAAATAAGCCCTTACTTTGGTTAAGATCAGATCAGATAATTTAATTTGATGCTTTAAATATCTTTGTAACAAAAAATACTATTAAAATTACATATTAAAAAACTATTAATTATCGACACCCATTGCACGCCCGTCAAAGTAATTTCTTGAGATAAGAGCCAAAGTAATTTCTTGAGAAAATTCTCTTAAAAATAAATTCAGACATGAAATCAATGAAAAATAACATTTTTGCTCATTGATATCGACATTTGACATTATGAACGGAAATAAGGTGAGAACATAATAAGTTTTTACTAGTGATCTATGTAAAAATTTGAAAATAAGTTATAATAAATGATGAGATAATTGTTACAAAAATTATTTTATAGAGACTTTTATAAGCAAAATACAAAGTAGAACATATGTTTGTTTGTTGTTAGTGACTCAGGATTTTGCTTGCTCAATATGCTAGTTATTAAATTTTAAAATTGGTGGCAATTTTCCTTGACATCAGCACATGCATAATTGGTAGCAAACTAGCAAAAAAAGTAACAACTCATTCCACATATCTTTGAAAAAACACACACACAACAATTCATTCCTGATTAAAAAAAAAAAAGCAGCAATTCATTGTTAATTTTTTAAAAAATTAACAGCTTTTGTGAAGTGAATTATAATTTATAAGTGACTATTTGAACCAACAAAGGAACACTACATCATAAAAACAAATCCAAAAAACATAAAAGCAATAAAAAATGAAATGGAAAACCCAAAATACGTGCACCAGCCGGGAATCGAACCCGGGTCTGTACCGTGGCAGGGTACTATTCTACCACTAGACCACTGGTGCTGATTGTTATTCTGATACTCTGAATATTTAAGCATTAATGTAGCACTTTGTCACATTACATAACTTTACATAGAGACTGTTGAACATAGCAAATCATAAATGTACATCGTATATGTTTCTATTTATTATTATTATTGGTTGTGAAATGTGAAGTAAACTAGGGTAGGAGGGTTGCTTACGATGATAGTCGAGTTTGAGTATTGGATTTCTTGACTCGTTAATAATTCAAGTTGAGCTCGAATCATTCTGAGTTCAGACGAGTCGAGTGTTGACTGAGCTTTGAGTGATTTGGTATTTTGAAGGTTTTTTTAGTGATTTTATCGATTTTGGATAAAATGCAAGAATCGATGATTTTTGCAAAGGATCATGATCAAATTTTGATTTTTCGGATGTTTGGCTGTTTTGAACAATTTTATGTGTGTTATTGGCTTAATTTTTATGAACTTTGATGAATTTTAGATTCGATTTTGGATTTTTTTTTCATGTGAATTTTGTATTGATATGAATTTTACTTGTTTTTGAGCTAAAAATCAATTTTGATTCAAATTAGTGTGTTTTTGAACAGTTTTTTTACCCCCAAAATTCCTTCCTACCCAATTTTCTCTCTACTTAAAATGAATCAAACCGAGGCCATTGGAAAATTTGTGAACCTGGGGTCTCATTCAGCCAATGTGCTATTAAAGAAGAGTTCTTTGAGAAATGTCACCCTTGGTGAAGGGTTCTTTTATTGGTTATGCTTTGGGAGAAGAATTCTTTGCCTTGGTGAATACTTCTCTTCAAGGTCGGGGGCTAGGATGTTTAGCGTCATATACAATTCATAATAAGAGGCCCTTAAATTTATATTTATTTTTTAAACATATTTTTATTCACTCAATAAACTTCGTATATATAGAAAAGTGTGACTGGAAATATAAATCAAAGGCATATAGGAATTAATGAGTAGCGACTATTAAATGGGAATTGGAAAATTGATGAGAGAACAACAATAAATGACCCATTGCATAACAAAACATTAATGTGATGACTGCAACAAGATTCGGCCTCAGGATTTCTTAGTTTAAAGCCCAAAACTTTACCACTAATCTATATATTTTTTTTTAAGAACATATTGTTTCCATTGTTTTATTGGGTAAAAAAATACAAAATAGATTTATAAATAAAAGTCTCAAATTAAACCGAAAACAAATCACTAGTTGAAATTTAAAAGGAATTTTTTTATGGTAAAATGGACCTTTGATGGAAATATAAAAGATGACATTGATAAAAATCTGCAAGGTAGAGTTTTTTTTAACAACATTAGAGGATCTACACACTGTTTTATTATTGTAATAATAATAATAGTATATTCTTATAAGGCCCCTTATTTTCTTATTATACTTTTAGGGCTCGTTTACTTTAGCTGAATAAAGCTGAACTGAATTGAACTTAACTGAACTAAAATGAATACAGCTAAAAGTAATATTTTATAAGAGAAGAAAATTGAGAGCCGAACTGAACTAAACTGAACTTAATAGAGCTGAATTGAACTGAACTAAATTTAAGCTGAAGTAAACAAGCCCTTATTATCATAATAAGAACTCAATTCATTAATTTCCAATCCAAACCGACCTAAACCGACATGATATGTTAACCAGACCTACTGTAATGCAATGTGACTGTTATGGGCCTTATGGCCTTGTGGGCATCAGGGTCGGGTTGTGGAGGGATTGGGCTAAACTAGTAAAGTAACATGTTCTTGTGAATTTTCATTGTCCTTGGGCTGGCAAGCCTTGTCAGTTTTGCAAGCCTAGGGAATGAGCCATATCTTATATCTAGCCAATTTTATCAGGATCGTCAATAAATAACCAAGTCCAAACATAACTTTCAATCAAGAATGTTCATGAGGAACAATAGCTATTCATGCACTGGAGTTTTGTAGTCAGTTCTAAACTCATATTATGAATTATTTAGCTAGTTTGTTTGACCACTTTTTATACTACATCCGTTTCTTTTTATATATATCAGATTGTTGCATTTAAAAAAAAAAAGGATGTAGTAATATAATGTGGACATTAGAGTATGTTTAGCTCCAAGTCAACACTTGGGGTGATATGCTTTTTTTGAGTCTTAAGATTTGAGTTTAAATTTTATTCTAGTTTTTTCTTATAAAATGTTAACCAAGTCTCAAGCTTAAGATTGTTGCATTTAAAAATTCCATGGTAAGCCCCAAATCTTCATCTTAGTTTTTTTTTTTTTTTTTTTTAAATTTTTTTTTGGAAAAATTCATATGAATAATCCTAACTATTGGAGGTCTTCCAATATTAATCTTAACTATTAGTTATTACAGTATAATCCAAACTTTGGGAGTTATTTTATGATATTAGTCCATTGACTTAGTTAACTTATTGTAATTGGTCACCAATTCAAAAATTAATCGTTATCTTCCCTCTTCCCCCTGTTTATTGTACTTGACTTCCTCCCCTTCTACGAAGGAAATCGGAGCTGGTCAAAAGTTAGTATGGACTAATGTCATAAAACTACCCTTATAGTTTTTATAGTGTAATAACCTATAGTTGGGATTAATATTGGAAGACCTCCAATAGTTGGGATTATTCATATAAATTTTTTCAATTTTTTTTAGTAGATTTTAGTTGTTTTTTGGTCAATAAGTGAGTATCTCTTTATGAGAGTGTTATGCCTTCTTTTTTGGGGTTTTATGTATTTTGCTTTTATGGCAGTTTTATAGTATTATTTTCATTTACAGGTTTGAAGTTGTTGGGAAGATGAAGACAGTGCAAGATGGTACAATATATTGTACAATATCTCTGTTCAAGACAACTATAGCACCGATTTTGAAGTTCTCTGCCCGTAAAGATGCACAGACATCGAAATTAACGAGGTGTTTCATCATTGAATCCATTCGGCAACTAAAAATGAGGACACCCCATAAGATTTGGGGGTTAATGGCAGGCCCTTGTCGTATGCGCCAAAACCAAATATAATTCTCTTACTTTCTAATACAAATAAATGTAGCAGGGAAGTAAGGTTCGTATCCACAGGGAACTAGGATTACTTAAATGTACTTGAATTAAACTAAAATGAAATAAAGTAAAATGGTAAAAAGAGGGGGTTTATAAATTTGTTAAGCTAATGATTAAACTAATTCAAAAACTCAATAAAAAAAATGGAATTGATTTAGAATAAATACGTTCAACAATCGGTTAATTAGAAATCAAAGAAGGAGGTCTTGGATCCGATTAATATCCACTTCGACTAGAGTATCGATCATCGGAAACAACTCAAAATCTATAATCTTGATTACCTAATGTGAAGAATAAATCTTCTAATCTCCTTATGATTAGCTAAGTAGTAAAATTTCCAATACTACAAAACCCTTATTCAAAGACAACCTAGAAGATCGGCTTCTAAGTTCAATCCGAGAATAGCATTAAGAGAAGAGAACATTAAGATCGTTTATGTTAAAAAAGCTTTTAACATATAACAACACACTTGAATTCTTAAGGAGAAATAAGGATGTAGCACATCCAAACCAAACCCTAACTTGCTACTAATTGACAAGGGATTTCCTTAGCAAGGCAAATAAAAAATCTAGCAATAATTCATCAACACAACAATACTAGTAGTACTCCTAGCAAGCTATGCAACAAACCAACATATTCAAACATGAAAAACAAGTGATAATCAAATATAAATAAAGAGTAGAATTCTCACAATACAATAGAGGAAGCTTCAATAAATCTTCACCAAGATAAAGTTTAAGCTACAAGCTTCATGGAAAACAAAATACACAAAGCTTTGAAGCTTATTCAAAGAGTAAAAATGGTGAGAAGCTAAGTAGAGAGGAAGGAGTTGTGTCAAAATCTAAGTGTGAAAATAGGATATGTTTCACCCTTCTTAACCTCTCTCCTAACTTATTACTGCCCTGCCTACATGCCTCAACATTCAACCAATCAAAACAAAAGAAAACAAGCCAACTTGCAAGAGAAGAAAACAAAACAACAGCCACCGCACAGGGGTCGCGACTCGCGACCAAAACTCGCGACTCGCGAGAAGCTACTGACCCAAATCTGCTCTGTCTTGCCCTGCTCTGCTCTGCTCTGCTCTGGTGAGGCACCCCAAAGCTGGGTCGCGACTCGCGAGAAATATTCGCGACTCGCGAGGAGGGCCTGACAGCTCAGACTAAAACAATCATATCTCCCTCGTTTCTCATCCAAATTGAGCTTATGACCAGTCGTTGGAAAGCTCTTGAAGAAAGCTATCACCTCCAACTTGAATCATACAAAAACAATGCATATACTGAAAGTTATGAACATTTGAAGTTAGTCGTAAACATTCTCAATGTCTCTTTGACCGTCATTATACACCATGGCTTTTGCGAAGCTCTTCTTCTTCAATTCTTCACCAAAAACTCGTTAAAATCTTCTACCACTTCAAGGGCAATGAACCAAAGCCTAACAAAAATAAAAGAGCAACATAGAAAAAAAAAACAAACTAATTCCTAAAAAGCAATAAAAATCGTAAAATGCACTACAACTTTACATTTCAAGTAAAACTTTCGTTTAAACTTGAAAGTAACAAAATGTGCAAATTTACACTAAACTAATTACATAAATAAACTATAATGGAGCTAAATAACTTGTACAAACTCGACACATCAGTTAAACATGCTTATTCACATTCTTGAGTTTGACTATAAGTTTTGCACCCTTTAAGCATTCAATATGGATCTTTATCTTTAGCAGGGTATGTCGAGGTTATTCTAGCTGCATTATTGATAGATCGAATGACATACCATTACAGTCTGTTTGGTTATTGGTAGTGAACAGTTATAATGAAAATGAGAATGGATTTTCAATTGAATTTAGTAAGAAATCCATAAGCCAATAGCTATGAGAATTTGAATTTATTAAGAGTGCTTTGTTTATAGGGGAAAAGAGAGATTGGGTTGGAATTTTCTTCCAAAACTTAAAAAACCAAGTGGAAGGTTGACTCCACACCGCAATATAGGTAGGGCAATGGGTCAAATAATGGCACACAAATCTAAAGTAACATGACAAAAAACTAATTAATTAATGATTAAATGTAGGTATGAAGTATAGGCATTAAAGAACAACTACCCCAATTGGGTGTACCACACTGCACCCTACCATTTTTAAACCATCAACTTGTTTTTCTCATCAAATCTTTCTTTTGCACTTTCATTTTTGTGCAAACAATGCCTTTTTTTTTTTTTTCTTTACTACTTAGACCATTCTTTGTTTTACCTAACCTAGCCCCCCTTAGGCCCTTACTCACATTCAAGCTCCTCTACTTTGCTGTTGGCTTTCCAAAATTAAATTACTAATTAATTAAATGTGCATTGAAAATTTAATTTCCAAAGTCAACTTATGTGGTGGTTGCCAATTTTGACTTTGGAGTGTCTTCACTCATTTAATCTAATTACCTTTTTTTTTTAAACTCAAGTATGGAGTGTAATAATTGACATTGGTAACAAATTTGTAATTGTAATCCTCCTTTAGTTAATTTAACAAGTTAGCAACATTCATTAAAGAAAAGTGGGAATAGAAGGTAAACTTGCATCTTAATTTATTTTTTTTTAAAAAAAAAACTAAAAATATAAAGAGTATGAAAATAATGGGGCAAGCAATTGCTTAAAGAAGCGCAGATTTTTTTATAAAAAAAAATATTTGTTATTAATGCTAGAAAATTGATTATTCAAAAAATCATGTGAAAGTAATAGAGTTTGGATCCGGGAGTTTTATAACAACTCTACCAATTAGAGTTCAATCCTAGTACTCTGTAATATATTTTAAAATTAATGGTTCAAGATTTATGGGAATTTTTGGAGAAAAGCTAAAGGAATTTTTGATAAAAAAAAAATATATAAGCCATTGATTTCTTAATCAATGGTTAGGATTGATTGAACTCTACTTGGTAGAGTTTTTATAAACTCTACCAAATCCAAACTCGAAATACTATTTAACAAAAAATTACGTTTGCTTTTTGCATAGTTTTCAACGCACATGTTTAACCAAATATCTTCCACTACGCTTTATAATAAATTATTTTTAGTAAACTTTAAAAAAATTATACATCAAGGCTAATCTAACAAGATTGTATATGAATATGTTTCTCCTATATAATAAATATTTTTCATAGTCAAAGTTTTCCAAAGCTTTATAATCATTAATCAACATTCCAAAAGTAATCAATATTAAGAAAAGGAGTGAGGGTTAATTTATGATTTAATGCTGAATGCAAGTATGCAACGTAATCATAAGAAGGATATATGGAACTATGGAAGCACCGAAGCAGACATGAGTGCCAAATTACGACAAAAATATAGGCTGACCCAATTGACTTTAATGGTCCAAACTACAGCACTTAAAATATTATCCAAACATACATTCTAGAAAATAATAATAATTCATCCGTTTCTTTTTAAATGCAACAAATAAGAAATTTGGGGTAAAACGTAAAATGTTTTCCTTGAAAATAATTTTCGCATTTTACATCGTTTACTTTGGGTGAAAAAATAAAATGTAAAATTTGGAGTGAAAACTCATTTTACACCATAGTGGAAACATTTTTCTCCAAATTTGGAAGTAAAACATATTTTCCGTGCAAGTAAACATTGGAAAATTTCTATGAAAATGAGTTTTCCAATGTAAAATGTTTTTCATAAAAAATCATTTTACATCGAAAATGTTTTACATCAAAGTAAACGGACCCTTAATATTGTAAATGAACAAATTAATCGATATAAAATTTTAAAACAGGTAACCTATAATTTCAAACTTGCTTGTATTAGAATTAATTCGATTAATTTACACCCTTAAATCTATTCCTAAAAATATGTACAAAATGATTTGTTACATTTAAAAAGAAAAGGAGGGAGTAACAATAATATATTAATATGAGGTTAATTTGAATGTGCCAGATTGTCCTGCATCTCAAGTCTGCATGATAATTGAGTGAGGATCATTTTCTGAGATCTTTTTTGGTTGGTAGTGCTCCTTTACACCATTCATGTATGGTTTGAATCTAGGGAATTCATTAATATATTAAAAAAAAAATAAAGTATTTAAAATTAGTTCCGGCGTAAAAAGTAAAGGGATGGTGGATGGATGAAGGTAGTGGTGGTTGGGACCTAGGGAAAATGAGAATAGAAGGGATAACCTATTAGGGTTTGATTACTAAGGTCCAGTTTTTTTGAACTAAATTAATATGAATCGAACTTAATTGATCCTAATTAAAATTAACTTAACTTCATTGAATCTTTAAAAATAAAGGAAATTTAATTTAATTTTCAATATTATACGACTACCTCATTAAAGTATTTAATCACATAGATTTTTCATTTTTCTTACTTTTAATCACACAGTAACAAATTACCTCACTAAAATCGGAGGTAATATTATTATTTTTAAATGACAATGTATACAAGGGCCCCATGATTGAACCCAAGTCACTCCTGTTCTATCTCAAGAAGTAAGAATTGAGGGGAGCAATCGAACCCAAGTCACTCCTGGGGAAGATAGAAGGACAAATCATCATGATCCTCACGAACTGTCAAACTCAAGTTATACAAGTACTAGAGGTTGATAATTAATAACTTGATATCATTTAACTGTTGGAGTTTATATATTAAACTATTATATCTGCTTCAAAAGAAGTTGAGAAATTAACTATTATTTTGGATCAAGGATTCATTATTTCTTTTGACTAATTCCTTCCATTTCTTCCTTTTTTTATGCATTTACCCCACTTATTCAGTAATGGGTATGGAAATCAGGAGGTTAGGTGTCCTATAAAAACAGTTTCTTGATTCCAATAAAAAAATACACAAAAACAGTCTTTTTATCTCCTCTCTGCTTCTCTGATAATTCTCCCTATCTATTCCTACAAACATAAACACTTCATTTATCTTTTTCTGGGTAATATTTAAGACGTTTTCAACCTATTTTCCTGTCGACACTGGTGAAATAGTGATCGTGTACCCCTGGAGGTTGGTGGTCTTGAGTCCGTGTGTCGCAGCGGGACAATTTCAGCTTTATTTCCAGATAAGCTATTTCTCTATTTTACCAGTTTTTATTCTAACATCTACTACAGCTCAAATGGTCTAAATTGTCTTTATTTAACACGGAGTAATAGTCTAATATCACATAAATGCAAAGACTAGTACTACGTATAAGATAATACTGTAGTCGCAATGAGGAAGGAAAAGATTCGAATACAGACAACTAATATTTCAGCGACATAGACCATCAAAAAAGCAGATTAGTCAATAAATATATGTATTTATGACTTTACCCCTAACCCCAAATGGGCCCATCCTCCCATCCCATTACCCACAACGCCACAACATGAAAAAGTTGTCAAATGAGAAACGATAAAATGTCAAAACTTAGAGATCAGATACCTGTGAATGAAGCCCTTTATAACTGAAACTTTTCCTGGCAGTTGAGTAATTCATCTCATCTCATCTTCCAGAGATTGGATAGGTAGCTTTCAAAACTCACAAGTCTCCTATCACAACAAAACCATGGCTGGTTTTGCTGCACTTTTGTTCCTTTTTCATTGGTTGCTTCTCTCTCACCTCTCTTATTCACTTCCATTGTGTACTGACTTCAGTAAGTCTTTTTCTTCTTCTTTTCTTCTCCTGTATCAGTTTAAGTAATGCATTTCTGATGTAAAATCTGTGTTTTTTTTTCATGTTGAAACAGAGGCACCCACAAAACCAAAGACCCCTTTGGAATTCTGTCCTTATAATGGAACTACATGCTGTGATTCCACCAGGGACCTTCAATTGAAGAAACAATTTCAAGCTATGAACATTTCTGATTCTTCATGTGGTTCCCTTCTCAAATCAGTTCTCTGCGCAGTAAGCTCTCATCAATCATCATCCTCATGCCAGTGGATGCCTAGTCATGCACAGTACTATGTTTAAAAACATAGCACAATGGCATACTTGTAAATATAAAGAATAGAGCATGTCAAAATCACAAATGGTTGTGTGCCATATGCCAATCAACTTTTTGGTTTATTTACGATTATGGCACTGTGCTATGTTTAAAAACCATAGCACAATGGCATACCTGTAAATATTAAGAATGGAGCGTGCCAAAATCACGAAAGGTTGTGTGCCATATGCCAAGCAATTTTTGGTTTATTTACGATTATACCACTATGTTATGTTTAAAAACATAGGCGACACTAGGAAATAGCCCCTGAAAACCCTGCTATTGTTATTATTATTTATTTTGTTTATACTAAACAAATTTGAAGGGATTCTGTAACATCAAGAATTTAGCAATTTGGAATGAACTTTTTTATGATATATACTTACATGTTATTTGCAGGCGTGCGATCCCTTCGCATCAGAGCTTTTCAAGGTGAAAACAGTGGATGAGAAGCAACAACAACGACCAGTTCCAGGTCTTTGCAACTCAACTGATTCAGGAAGCTCACATTCATCAAAACAATCAACAAGCAGCTTCTGTTCAACTGTATGGGACACTTGCAAAGACGTGTCCATCTCGAATTCGCCCTTTGCACCTTCATTACAGGGTGGAGCTAAAGGATCAGCACCAACTACTTCCAACATGTCTACATTAGCTGATGTTTGGCAGTCAGAAAACACATTTTGTAATGTTTTTGGCAGTTCTTCAGACAATACTTCTGTATGCTTTGCTGGTGAGCCCGTCAAACTAACCAATACCAGTTCAAAAACTGATGATCCTCCAAAAGGACTCTGTTTAGAGAAGTTAGGCAGTGGTAGTTATATCAGCATGGCTCCACACCCGGATGGGTCTAACCGGGCCTTCTTCTCTAATTTGCCCGGAAAAATCTGGATGGCTACAATCCCTGAGCAAGACTCTGGAGAAAAACTGGACTTGGATGAATCAGATCCATTTGCAGACTTAACTGATGAAGTCCTCTTTGATACAATATTTGGAATGTTGGGAATTGCATTCCACCCAGATTTTGCTCGTAACGGGCGTTTTTTCGCTTCTTACAACTGCGACCGGTTAAAGTCGCCTGCATGCGCAGGAAGGTGTGCGTGTAACTCTGACGTTGATTGTGATCCATCGAAATTTAACAATTCGGGTAGCTCTGCGCCTTGTCAATATCAAAGTGTTGTTGCAGAGTTCACAGCAAACGGATCATCATCGGTAATCATCTTTAATCATCCCTTCACATTCTAAAAAACAAAAAAGATAATTCTTGGTTAGTTGCTGTTATGATGTCATGAACATTAGTTACTGATTGAGTTTTTATGAAATTGCCTTTCTCAGATGGAAAGTGGCCAACCAACAGAAGTAAGAAGGATCTTCACAATGGGATTGCCATATACAAACAATCATGGAGGACAGATTCTGTTTGGACCAAATGATGGGTATATGTATCTGATGATGGGAGATGGTGGAGGAAGAGATGATCCCTATCATTTTTCCCAAAACAAAAAATCCATATTGGGCAAGATAATGAGAATTGATGTAGATACTATTCCAAGTAAGAATCTTTACTTCATGCATACAAGGGTCAATTAAGTTGTGTAACAATGAGAAAATTTATATGTAATCTTCTTTTGTTTAACATCACATTAAAATATGCAGGTGAAAAAGAAATCAATGACCTGGGTGTATGGGGTAATTACTCCATACCTCGAGACAACCCGTACTCAGAAGACAAGGATTTAGCACCAGAAATCTGGGCGATGGGTTTCAGAAATCCATGGCGCTGTAGTTTCGACGCAGAAAGGCCTTCCTACTTTGTCTGTGGAGATGTCGGCGAGGTTCGAATTACAGAATGAAAAACTTTACTGGATTTGTGATATATACATGTATATAAGCACTTCACTTGCATAACACTAAACCCCTATAAAATTGCAGGATAAATATGAAGAGGTTGATGTGGTCACCAAAGGGGGAAACTACGGCTGGGGTACATATGAAGGCCCGATTTTCTTGGGTTCTGGAAATGATACAAACAATGCTTCAGCAACAGAAAATCTGATCTTCCCAGTATCAGGTTACACTCATTCAGAAATCAATAAGAAAACCGGATCAGCAGCAATATCTGGCGGGTTTTTCTATCGCTCTGAGACAGATCCATGCATGTCTGGCAGGTGAGTAAAACACAAACTAACAGCTATCATCAATCAAGGAACAAATAGAACTTTGCTGTAATTTCCATGCATAACAAGTTCATGATTTTATGATATTTTAGATACCTGTATGGCGATCTATATGCAAGCAACATATGGGCAGCTCTCGAGAATCCTGAAAATAGTGGAAATTTTAGCACAAAAGCATTGCCATTCAGCTGTGGTAAAGACTCACCTCTTGAGTGTGGTGCTGTACCAGGAACTAAAATGCCAGCTCTGGGTTACATATATTCATTTGCACAGGATAACAGGAAAGATATCCTCATTCTAGCCAGCACTGGGGTTTACAGAGTTGTTCGTCCAAGCCGCTGCAGCTATGCTTGCTCAAAGGAGGTTGCGAAGCCAGCCACTGGATCAAGTCCAAGTCCCTCTCCCCCTTCAAGTGGAGCTCAACCCATTGCACCTCTTAAAGGATGGCTCTTCTTCCTCCTTGCTTTCCTTATTCTACAGTGCTTGAATAACTAATGCTAGTTATGTAGAATTTGTTATTGTAGGCAGAGTTTCTTTCAGTTTCAACTAGGCACAGATACAGTTATTTTCATGAATTTTCTTTGTAACTTGAACGGATTGTAACAAAATAAAATTTTGGTATGTCAACAAAATATTCAAATCAAACCAGAGACAAACAAAATCTAGCAGCTGAATGCAAAGTTACAAAGAGTCTGGGCATTTGCACCATCCAACTGCAGAACTATTATGGGATTAGTGATGATTCTGGACAGTGTACAATGCCAGATATCCTGCTGTTAAATGAAATCATAAACTACACTAACGTAAATTAAGTATATAAATCTACATTAAAGATTAAATTTGAATCAAATTACTTCTAGACCAAAACCGAAAGAGAGTATAATAATTAATTATCAACAAAAGAGGTCGCAGAAGAGTGATTTTTCCTGCATTAAGTTTCCAAATTGCTCAAAAGAGATGATTGTTTAAAGATCAGATTTCCATATGCAGATATAAAATATGGATAAACCTCAAATTCTATCAAACATTCCAGAAAAGTCATTTTGGTAATACTCTTTGCTTTAAATATCTGACAATTTCTTTATCTCCCTATGAGACCTTATACAAAGTTAGTAATAGATACCAGCTTAAATCTATTTTCTAAGCTCTAAATGATTCCCAAATGAAATTAATAGCTCATTAACTCATCATAGACATTGCCAAAAAATCCAAGGTAAGTAAGTATTGTGGGCGTATCATAACCAAGCTCAATGTGAAAAAATTCTAAATCCCAAAATTGGTGATAATACAGTATACCTTTGCCACCCCTTTGCATGTACTCAGATCAAGCATCTTCAGGAGCTAGAGGGCAGATATAGGCATCAATAATGGCTATGAATCTTCATCAACTCCTCAAACAAGTGCGTTAATTGCTAGATGAAGACTGTAGCCATAAAAGTCCCTTTTTCCCAAACTTTGGCAGGGCGGCCTCTCTGCTTCATTGTCATAGTCTCATACTCCACTTTGGCAGCTCACCAATCCAACTGCCACTAACTTCCATGCATAATATTTTGTAAAAAAAATTTCATTTACATGAATTGCACAGAATCCACAGATGCTGAGCTTCAATTCGGCATGATGCAGATAACCACACAGGTGGACGATCTATAACTGTGGATGAGTGAGTGCAGCTTGCATTTTCTCAGTACTAGCAATAACAACATTTCTGCTGCACCACATCACTAACAATGCCAAATTCTATTGAACTTTGTCTTCTAATCCATAAGGTCAGCGGTAACATGGTCTGAACCTGGAGAATGTGATCACAAGTCTCTTATAAGTCGATGGAAATCTAATTGATCATCATGATTTGTTGTCTTTATTAAACTCATCAAGAAATCTCTCTACCACTTCATCACAAAGCTCAAGAGCAGTTCCAACATTCCCATCGTCATAGTTTTTATCCAGAAAAAAGTCCAGTAATTCTTGACTCACAATAAATCCTTTGCTTTTCATCTCATCAAAGAGTTCCTTTGCTTCCCTATACTTTTTCTTTTTCAGAAACCCTTTGATTAAAGCATTATAGGAGCTGCCAGTGAGACCAAAGCCTTCTGCGACCATTTCTTTGCGCAAATACCATGCTTCTTTCATATTCCTTGCTTTACTATGCCCCGTGATTAATATATTATACGTGTTGCTGTCTGGAATCACATTTAGAGCACACATTTCCCTGTAAATTTCAGTTGAGGCACGCATGTTGCTCCTAATGCAATAGTACTTCATAAGAGAATTATAGGTTGTGGCATTTGGCATAATGCCCTTCTCAACCATCCATTTTAGCAGTCTCTCACCATCCTCCAACATGCCTGACGTGCAGAACCCATTCATCAACACATTAAATGTAACAACAGTGGGCTGCAGCCCCCTATGTAGCATTGTCCTCAGAAGCTCATGTGCCTTGGAGATTTCTCCTGATTTACAGTAAGCATCCATCAAAGTAGTATAAGTAATGGCATCAGGATGCAATCCTGCCACCTCCATGTCCTCCATTAGTTTTATTGCTTGATTTATATTCCCTGCTTTACAGAGACCGTTAATGAGTACATTATATGTGTGCAGATTAAGTTCTAGACCCTTAGCAGACATTTCGTGCAGAAGCTCATTTGCTGTATCGACCTCTCCTTGTTTACAAAGGCCATCAGCGAGGGCAGTATAAGTGACAACATTAGGAGCCATCCCCTTCTCTACCATCTCATTATGCCAAAAAAAGGCTTCTCTCAGCTTACCTGCCTTGCAATAGCCATCTATAAGTGTTGTATAAGTAATTTCATCAGGTGCTAATCCTCTTTCAAGCATTTCATGGAAAAGCTTTTCTGCTTCCATCATGTTTCCACTTTGACAAAGCCCACATATGATAGCAGAATATGTGATAAAATCAGGAAAGACTTTAGCTCTTTGCATTTCCTCAAAGAGCTTGACAGCATAAATAATATTACCAGACTTGCAAAAACCGTCAATAATCGTTGTGTAGACTACATTATCTGGTGCTATTCTGAGGCCTATCATTTCCCTCAGAACCCTTTCCGCATCAGCCGCTTTACCAGATCTACACATAAGAAGAATAATGCTGTTAAATGTAAAAGCATTTGGCTTCAATCCCTTCATTCTCATTTCTTTGACCAGCTTTAGCACTCTTTCTAGTTCACCATTTTGACAATATCCATTAATAACAATACTATAACTCACAACATCAGGCAGACAGCCTCTTAACTCCATTTGCAAAAGCAAATGATGAGCTTCTCTTATTTTTCCTAACTGAGAAAATGTGTGTAAGATTATGTTATATGAACCAGTATCCCAACAAACCCCTGCTACAAGGAACTCCTGGAAAACCTTGAAGGTGTCCCTTTTCTTTTCTGACTGGCTGGAAAGACTCGAAAGAAGTAAGTTGCAAGAGTCAACTGACATCACCAAACCATAACTCAACATTTTTTCAAAAAAAATCTTTGCCTCCATAAGAAAACCAACTTGAACAAGGACCTCAAAGAATAGATCAAATACGCAAGGATCAGAACCCCAATCCTTGTAAGTGTAGATCAACCTTTCAACAAAACAAGAAAAAGAATGAGTAACATCTAGATTTGGTTTAGCCCAAAAATCATATAAAAGACTACGAGCCATCTTCAAATCTTTTGAAGCAACGGCAATATGAATGATGATACTTCGAATTTCCAATGAAGTTTCTCTATGAAGACACGCCCATTCATAGAAGTCACATACCAGCTCATAATCATTCTTGATGTTCATCAAAACCCAAATGAGGTGGTCAGGCCTGAATCTTGACTCGAAAGGCCTGAGAACATGCCTTAATGTTTCAAAGCGTCGTTGCTTTATGGTTCTGGAAATACTCTGCACAATTTCAGAGTCCCTGACAGTTGGTTTTTTGGGTGAGTAATCCGGAAAAGGTCTTGAATCAGTTGAGTAAGAACATAACTTTCCCCCCAAAATTTTATCCTTGGAGAAGATATCGATATGCAGAAAACAATGTAAGATAATACTCCGAGGTTTGAATGTATAACATCCATTGGATAAAGAGATCACGGCACTTTTCATCTCTTTGCAGGAAACCCATCAAAGTTGATTCTGAGAAGCTCTGGTTAGCAAAGCAATGACTCCAGTCCATATAGATTCCTCAAGTCGAGAAGGCATCAACATGAATTCATTTCCTGCAGATCATAAGCAACATTATATCCATAGGCACATACATTCATACATACCTCGTGTGAACATAATACCCAAGAATGCCAAGATTATTTTCAGCCAATTTCATACTGATAATCACAGAAATTAGAAAATTTCCCTTAATTTTTTTTTTTATATATATATATAGGGTTGGGTTCCAGTGAGAAATTTCTTATCGTGAGAAATGTGAGAAGAGATAAATACATCAACTATAACCTAGAGGTACATTGATTAACATCTATAGGTACATTCAAAATATACTATAAATACATTAAGTAAAAATACATTGAATTTATACCCTAGATACATTGACTCCACAATTGAAGGAGTAAGGAGGGAAAATCAATTTTAATCATAGCCATTCATTTGTTGATCTAAGGGTTGTGGTTGCTTCTCACCCTTCTCACCAAAACTACATTTCTCACATGAGCCTACTTCTATATATATATATATATATATATATATATATATATATATATATATATATATATATATAAACAAGCACGATTTGATCATAAGAAGCAGAGCATTAAAAAAAGAAAGAAAGAAGAAACCCCCTTTAGTTCATTGAAACTACAATAGGTTCAAATACAACAATTCATTGGGGCATTTCATCAAACAACTGGAGATCAATAACAGCCCAATAACTGATAACCCAAACTAAGACCATAAAACATACAGCGCAGCAATTCAAATCAACGCGACATGGAAAAGGAGTGAAAAAACATAGTTTGCAGAAACAAATTGATGGTCTCAATGAGCACTATGCTTATAATTACCTATGCAAACAATTGAATAAGTCTACTTATATCGATAATACTAGAACGCTGTGAAGGCATGAATAAAAGTTTATAAGAGAGGAGAAAGAGAGTATTTTACCTAGCAGTGAAGAACAATGAAGAATACCAGTGATGAAAGTTGAACAGTAAGGTGAGAAACTGAGAAGTAACGATGATGATTGTGCTTGAAAAATCAAGAAAGGCGGGTAGAAGAAAGTGCAGAGGATGTTGCCTGTTGGGCTATTGTATTCGTTATTAGCCCAATAAACATGGGAGCCCTTAAATTTTTTATTTTATTATTTTTTTTTTTTTTTGAGAAGAGAGACCCTTAAATACCTAAACCCCAAAGCTCGACCAAATATATTTAGACCTGATTGAACTTATTAGATCTAATCTGAACTTATTATATTTGAAACTTTTTTTTTTTAAAGTGAAGAGAACGCTACCTAAATTAGCCTACAACAGATTAAAAATTGCCCTACAAATCATAAGAGTTTCCTTAAAAATCACAAAAATATCTCTTTGATAAAATTACCCCTATTGTGTGATTTTATAGATGGGTAACCCTTATGAATTTTAGGATAATTTTTAGTCCGTTGTACACTAATTTAGTGTAGACCTGATATGTACAAAAGGTTTTCTTTGTTTGTTTTGATAAGTGGAATAAAAGTGTGTTCCATTCAACTTATTAGACCTAAATTTATTAAACATGAAACTTATTTTTTTTAAGGTAAAGAGAACACACCCTAAAATGATTTTCTCATTAGTGAGAAATTGCTATTTTAAAAAGGAACACAATTTTTGTTCTATAACCAATGTATGATAGAGTTTCCAGCTTACTCGTTACTTTTTTTTTTGTTCTCTACTCTCATCCTTCCACTTTTTTTCTTCTATTTTCTTTTTAGCTTTTTCTACACAGTACCCCTGTGTTTCTTCAAAATTATAGTATGTACCCATTGTTTTGAAAATTTCTATATTGTACCCTTTTTTTTATGGGATTGTACCCTTAAATTCACAAAACTTTCTACACAATACTCTGTTTGTTAAACTACCCTTAAATATTTACGTTAGTTTGGTTGAATTTTGGGTCATTTAAATTAATATGATTTATTGGTTATGATAAAATATACTTTAAATAACAAAATAATTAATCAAATTGGTGGAATAAACTTACGATTAATTAATATTAAGGATACCATACAAACAATTTAGAAAGGTTAGAAGCACCATGTAGAAATTCTCAAACTGTGAGTACACTTTAGAATTTGAAAAAACACAAGGGTATTATGTAGAATAACGTTTTCTATGCTTTCCTATATTTTGTTCTCTACACCCACCATTCCACTCTTTTTTGCTTCGTTTTTCTTTTTTCTCCTTATAATTACCTATGGTCTAACAAACAAAGAAAAATTTGTTTAACAATCATGCTTTTCATTGGAATTTTTTTTTTCATGAAAATTGTTTACCTCAAAATAAATGGATCCTAAATTACTCTACAACCCATATACACAACATTTATTTCTTAATTTAGATATCCAAATAAAAATCTTTCTAGCAAAAAAAAAAAAAAAAAAACAGAAGTCAGATTCTTGTTCATCCAAACATTTTTCTGTTTTCCTTCGTTAATTGTATAGGAAAGCCCAACACCTTAATGAGATATTATTCCATAAACAGCCCAAAAGTTGTGTTGATTTTTCTGATCAGCCAAACATATTGGTCTCAAATAATCAAAGACACCACTCAATTATTTATTAGAAAATAATAATTGGTATTTACAAAAATTATTTTAATCAAAATGCTAAGAAACACTGAGAGTGACAGATCCAAGAAACACTCTTCTGATATCACATGCTATGCTATGCTATGCAAATACTAATACAAACTAATAATGATATAATGTCAATCCTTGTCAGTCTTCACTTCACCAATGTTAAAGATCTAAATTGGAGTATGTAGATGCTTCTATTTGCAAAATTCTCTATTAATTTAAGTACATAAAATAATTTAGATCATCATCCTATTAAGCATTACCTGGTGAACAAATCTTAACAATGTTTTTACATCATAAATTGCATCTTTATTATTAGTGGACATGTGCAAAGTGGCCAATGTATAGGACCTCAGGGTTCTTTTTTTACAGCCTCTATCGTCAGTTTAAATCATATTTATAAAATAAATATTCTAAATACATATGCAGGTTCAATCTAAATTATAGTTTATCTTAATTACCACTCACCAGAAACCTAGATACAACAAGAAATTTTCAAAAAATTTGCTACTCTATTATATACTCTGATTTTCATCTACTTCATACATTTATAATTATATGCAATACTTTTGAAACTGCGAACTGTTAAATATTTTTTAGAGAGGAAAGAGAGATATAAAGAAAATTAGAGGACTTATGTAATGAGTCCGGGAGAGAAAGAGATGATTTATTGTTCAAAAAGAAAGTACTATATCTAATTTGAAATTTATTTTTTTGAAGAAATTTGAAACTTACCAAAATTTAAAAAAATAAATAAATAAAATTGCATCTAGTAAAAAACAGAGTAAGCATTATATTTCCGACATGTTTAAGTAATTGATTTTTGGAATTGCAATGGTGGGAAAAAGGTATTGCTTGAATTTTACCACAATATAACAGGGCAACTGGCACAGAAGAACTTTCTAAAATCTTCTGTCATGTGCACAAAGTGTTAGTCACAGCCGCAAAGCATATTTATGGTCTTAACTTCATATTTCCACTGCTTTGGTATTTTGATGCTCCTGTAAATAAATTTTATGTCAAAATTATTTACTCATACAATCTGAAAGGTTTGTTCCGTTGATCTGTTCAACTTATTTTTACTTATTTTCGGAAAAAAAATAAGTTCTGTTAAGTTAAGATGATTAAAAACAAGTTGAAAAGAACAAACTTATTACGGAGTATTTTTTTCCTCTCACAAAACAAGCTTTTAAGCTAAAATAAAGTCAGATAAGTAAAAGTGAGGTGAATAGAACAGACCTATAATCTACATATAGTTGGACTATGATGAGTTGATGACTTCTGACACACTATAAGAATAATAAACTCTCCAATCTAAAATGATCCATCTATAGTTGGCTGAGGCTGATAATGAAGTAGAAAAGGACAGAAAGTATGGAAGCTGAGAGAAAATTGGCATAATTGGCATCTACCCCATAAATCAATCAAGGGTGAATAAATTCTCCATTAGAATAAAGTCACATTATATTGGTTCTTTCCTTACTTCACTTGCCTCACTCTTTTCCATACAAAACTACTTGCAACCCATCAAAAACCATCTACACACACTTCAAAGTTCAAACCTCACTTCCATTCACTCTGTTTTTTTTTATCAAACCTTCACATAACCATGACCCAAATCCACCTTCCTCTATCGCTCGTCGTCCTTGTTCTCGTCCTCCTTCCCCGGTCTGCGGTCGCCCAAGTATGCCAGCGCTTTTGTGGTGACGTCCCGCTCCGGTATCCCTTCGGGGGCGGTCCAGGGTGCGGTGATCCTCGGTTCACCAAACACGTCACGTGCGACCAAAGACAACTTACCTTCATCACCCGCTCCGGCTCATACCCTGTCACTAACATCGACTATGACAACGAGGTGCTTTATGTGTCTGATCCGACCATGTCCTCCTGTTTCTGTACTCAACCTAGCAAAGGGTTTAGCCTCGACTGGGATGCTCCGTTCTCTTTCGATGACAGCAGTATCTTCGCTCTTCTCGACTGCTCTCTCGATTCATCACCTATATATAAAGGTGCAATCAATGGAAACACGAGTAATGTTCCCCAGTGCGATAATGCAGGTATGACACCACTCATATTTTTTACTAAAATGTAACTAAAGATAACAGCCAGTAGCATTGCCCTTACATTATTTGAGGGGGGGGGGGTGAGGATCGAACCCAGGGCATCCGTCCCGGGGATCATCCTCAAATGTAACTAAAGGTATAAAAAGTCAAAGTATTATATGGAAAACTAAAAAGTCAAAGTGTTGCACCTTGTCTCGAATTTCTGTATTAGATTTTCTTTTGGATCCAATACTGTGTGTGTGTGTATATATAGGTACAGCACTCTGCAGCTCATTGTACTCTTGCCAGCCTATTAGCCAGCTGAATGTCCCGATCTCCACGTGCTGCGTGTACGCACCCGTGGATCTCGGGCCTGCCTACCAGATGGACCTGCAAAAGGTACAGTGCAAGGCGTATACTGCGATTTACAGCTTTAACGATCAGGAACCAAATCCCGAAGCATGGAAATACGGAGTGGCATTGAAGTACAAGTTTAATGTGAAGAATGATTATCCAGTTTATTGTAGCAACTGTGAGAAGAGTAATGGAGCTTGTGCTTACACTGGGACTTACAACACTTTTGTGTGCAACTGTCCAAGTGGAGTTAATACTAGTACAGATTGTTACTTTCAGAATTCTTGGAATTCTGACCTAAAGCTTGCTCCTTGGATCAATGGTAAGCCTTTTTTTTTCCTAAAAAGATTTCTCTTGCTGCAAGTAAAGCACAAGTTTGTTTTTTTATCTTCTTTTTATTTAGTTTATACTTGTATACTTGTACTACCTCCGTTTCTTATCAACGATTTGACACTTTTCCTCTCTACTTTATGTCACATCGTTATAAATAATAAGAAACGGAGGTAGTATATATTTATTTATGTATGAACTTTGACTAATTGTAATGCCTTTTTGACATGTACAGGAAGCTTGTTCCTCTATTCTATTGCACTACTGCTGTTATGGATCCCACTTTAAGAGCATGAGATCACAGCTATATTTCAGATTTCAAGAAGAAAAGCCAAATACCAGATCAGACACTGGAGTTCTTCTAACCTTCTTTTTGTACTTCTAAGTTTTAGATTTTTCATTTTTGCATTGCAAAATCCTTTTTATTTTTTTGGAGGTTTGTTTTAAGAAATCAAGATGTAATTGTAATTATGACAGTGCAAATAAATATAGCAGTTTACTCTAACTTGTATGATAATGTGATATACCCATCTAGGGCATCACCGGCTGAATTCTTTTTATTACTGTTATAGTATTATTAATTCATTTGTAACTTGTAAGTGAACTCTTTATTTAAATGGTGTTAACTGTTAAGCCCCTATTCTTTTGGACTCATTTTCGGCTCAGTCCAACTTAGTTCATTCTAGTCCAACCTATTCAGATTCTAAAAAAAAAAAGTTCATTTCAGATTAATCCAGTCTAGAAAAATAGGGCATATTCTTCACTCTCTAATAAGATTTTGAGCTGTTATAACAAATGCGAGAAATATAATAAAGATTAACAAGAACAAACACATAATTTACATTATTGACCAACAATGTGTCGACTACATCCACAAGCAGAGAGTAGAAGTTTTATAGTAGTCTAGATGTCATGAGTTATTCAAAGGGGGCACAAAACATATTCAAGGAACAAACTAACATAAGCCCTTGACGTTTCATTTTGGAATCAAATTACAAGTCATTCTTAAGTAAGGCAGGTCATTCTACAACAAAACTTGGGCCTTCTTTCAATATATTTTTTGAGCTGATGAGATGATTCCTTGAACCACTACTAACTAGCAAGGGCTACGATGACTGCGACAAGCACACGAAAAAGGGGGGCAAAGAGACAAGAAACCAAAATTTGAACATGCACAAGCATGTGGAAGTTACTAACTGATTTTTCACAAGGAAAAAAAAAATTGACCCATTCCAAAGATCTGATAAGAGCCTACATGAGAATGTGTGCGTAAGCAGAACGCTGCAAAAATCAAAATACTTGACTAGGAAATAGCATAAAACCAAACGCGAATCCAAAATTACTAAATAAACATATTTAACAAGAATAAACAGACTGCCAAAAATGCCAGCACAAGCATAAGACAGAGAGGACATGAATAAATAATAAAGCTCAGAAAAGAGAGGATCAGAGGACTGATAGGGGAAGGACAAAAGGGTAATTATCTCAATAATCAGCTCAAACTACATACAAGGTGAAAAAAATACAAAATCTCCTGTCAGACGGTCTGACAAAACTTATAGCTCAAAATTTGTAACTTTTTAGTATAAATCTATAATTTTTTTCATATTTTGTTAAGCTTTGTATAAAAAGTTATGGTCATATGTTAACAAGTAAAAGTTTTTCGGCAAAAAGTTACTCCGTCAGACCGTTTGACATGAGACTTGCTAAAAAAAACAATTGGAAAGTACAAGGTTGGAGGCATAGTGGTTTTCTAAAGCATATATCATATGGAATATGATTCCTGCTTTAAAGCCAACATTAGAAAGAATCACTTTTGTCACAAAGGCATCTTTGCTTTTACCCTCTACTTCAAGGAAAGCTGAACCTACTAGACAGTGATAAAAGAAGTCTTTCTTAAACTAATGATTCAATAGCATTACAATGATTACTAATCATTGTAATGTTATTGATTAGCAATAGAGATCAACTTGAAGACTATAAAAAAACATTAGAAGTCTTTAATTAGAAGTTTATTGAGGGTGTAGGACGTAGCTAACCCATAAAAATGCAGAATTTAAGGAGAAAATTAGTCTTTTATATCATCTAATGGACTGAATTTTATACCACTGCAGTTTGCAAAATCAAATATTGCTGTTAAACTTCTAATTAAACAAACATGAACTTCCTGGTTCAAAAAAGAATAGATTGGAGAATTACTCGTACCTCGAGCTAAATTGCTTAAAATTTCTGCTTCAGTCTTTGATCAGCACTGTCAAATATGCGAAATGTGGAGGCCTCTTCACCTATATCATACACAAATTTTAGAAGGCAAAACTGAGTTAGTACACCTCCTTGTAGTAGAAAGATGCATTTGCCAGTTTACATGAAAAATAATTTGGCATAAATCAAAATTTATCTAAATTAAATAAGATTCATCTATATGAAGTTCAAAGAAAAGAAAATTCTTGTGTACATGTTGGGCACTTGCCAATTTTTTTCCCTAGTTTACACTTTACAGCTATCGAACTCACAAAAAAAACAAAAAAAAAAAAAAAAACACATCGAGGGAAGGCCACGTCTATCGACACGTTGACTAGACAAGTATAAGCTATCTACAGGTAATAAACACTTTTCCTACTTCCTAGTTTCTAAATCCACTGATCCATCAGATTATCAAACTATTATGGTACAAATGCTATAGGTTACAACAAACGGCTTTCCCTTCACTTTGCAGTCTTTCCCACAAACAAATCAATTGTTTAGGGGATTGATAATGTGCGGTATAATATTCATCAATGCACCCGGACTGATGAAAGTGCGAATTGTGCAGATATTCCACAGGTGCCGAGCTGTTGAACTGCTCAACCCACATCCCCATGCTCACATCTTCCATCTTGAACAACTGCAGCACGCAAAATTTCTGATTTCATTCAACAAAATAAATAAATAAAATTGGCTAAAGAGCCGGAAAAGTTGTTTATTTGCATACTCTCAATCTGTTCTTCTGAAACTGTGTCACAATAAAACGGGCAATGTCTGAAGAAATGATATAACCAGGTCCGTCAGCATATGGAGGATATATTTCGCCAGGCCATTCCTGAACCATTACAGAACAAATATAGTAGTGGAAAAAAAGTGCAAATAACAAAGTTTTCCTAATACAAAAGTATCAACATTAAGCCAGATTAGTGAATACAAATTCATTGGTGAGACGATCTCACCATAAAACCAATTCTCACTAAAAAGTTGAAGAAAAATTTACAAAAGTTAAAGAAAACATATAAATAGTTATGTTTATAAAACTACTTGATAACTATTTATATATTTTCAATAACTTTTGCAGATTTTTTTCATAACTTTTTTGGCAAGACCTGTATGACCATTATGAGACGGTCTTACTAGAGACCTGCTAATTGGTAAATAGGTATTGATATGGGCATGCAACAAACATTACACAGCCATCATGCAGACACAACAAACCGTCAGGTTGAAAATGATGACCATTGATTACTTTTATATCATACCTCATACGATACTGCCCATTTCCCGTTGCGCAAGGGCTTGTGATAGTAATTCAATTTTCCAGCATAAAGACCCTTTTCACTACTAACTTTTTGTGCCTCCTTGATCACAGCATCTATTCTTACAAAGGTATCATCATCACATTTCATAATATATTTGGTCAACAACATATTTATCTGCAATGAAACAGAGAAATGAAATGGTCATATTTCATACATTTGTCACAGCCTTCACTCTAATTATTGACAAGAGGCATCCTTGTACCCACCCCATATTCACAAATTGCTAGAGTCTTCAAAACAACAAGATCATAGTTGTCCAGGTACGGAACAATGATAACATCTCCGAAATACTTGGCTTCTTTCCTCAGCTCCACATTGATCGATTCTCTTTCATGCTGTCAGCAGTTTTGAGGTTAAAGACTTCAATCTCTCCACAACAATAGAGATCAATTATAATGGAAGGCTGATGACATTGCTTCTTACCAGTGCCACGAAGAAGCGGGCTACGGCAATTGAAGATTTAATCAAGTAATGTTGCATCCAAGATTTGCGAACTGCCATACGTTCAGCAAAATGATCTCCAGCTGATACTACACCAATAAATAGATCAACAGCATCAACAGGAAGTGGTCGAGCTTTCCACTCAGATGACATCTCAAGATGCCTCTCAGGGGCAAAACTAGGATGTGATGTGGGCAATGAAGCAGCGAATACAGAATGTACATCTACATCCCCATACACGTGTAATATCATTGCATCATCTAAGTCAAATCCCTACAGGTGCCAGTGAAATTTAGATTAAGTTACATTGTATACTCATGCAAAAGGAAATGTGAAAATGCAAATATTAACATGTGGTAATGGGAATAGATTTAATCCATGATGTAGTAAAGGAATAAACCTTCTAATCGCCACTAAGTACATATTCTCATTCCCAAGTTTGAATTTTCTTCATGTT
Organism: Salicornia ramosissima; assembly: GCA_951394345.1. Lineage (NCBI taxonomy): Eukaryota > Viridiplantae > Streptophyta > Magnoliopsida > Caryophyllales > Amaranthaceae > Salicornia > Salicornia ramosissima. Next base: position 50,590,946 of record OX596240.1, on the reverse strand, counting down.
TTCTCTAAGCATTCATTACCATTGAAAAGGGTGGTCTTGGATAAGAAGGGGTATTTGCAATGAAAATTAGATAAAATGGAGGTCAGCTAGCACCACCATTGAAATGGATATTGATTTTCTTTCCATATTCACATATAAATTCATTTCCGTAAGGGCTGTTGAAGAATTGAAAATGGAGATGTCTGAAGAGCATATATAAATATGAAAATTTACTCTGGAAAATTTTCAAAAGTTAAAACTATTTGTTTAATAAAAAGGTCATATAAAATTTAGCATGGGAAGCAATTTCAACATAATACTTACATTACGATAAGCAAATGAAGTGATATGCCGTCCATTGACACTAATATGATAACCTTCCAAGCCAGTAGTGATGGTAAGAACAAAGAGTTTTTCTTCTGCAAAAGGATACGGCCAATCAAATTCGACTTTTTTCCTCTGCCCCATCAACCTACCCAACCACAAACTAGTCCTTGATTCATCGAAAAGGTTAGGATCATCGCGAATCCATTTCTCACATTTAACCTGGTCATCGACTACAGAAGGAATACAGTAACTAGTTGAGTGAACAAAAACACACAAAATTCATGGAAACAAAAACTCTCTACTAACAGATACATATAGTGGACTAAACTCATAATTGAGGAGCAGTCAATTGCCACTTAAACTCCAATGTGAATGAGCTATGTTAGCTCTAATGATATACCCTTTTTTCATGCACCTAAAAAGACCATTTTCCCTCCTAGGGAAAATGATCAAATTATGCAGTCATGCAAAACACAATACTCAGCTTCTGTTCAGGTTCGGCCCTGTTTTTTTTACTTAATTTTTAAAATTTCAGTTCAGTTCAGATAAATTCAGTTCACAAACATTCAAGTAATGGCATGTACTTGTCCAGGCATTCAGCTAAGGGGGGAAAAACTAGAATTTCCAGCATAATCCTGTTGCTTTGCCTAATTTTGAGAAGTGCAAAATTTCTTAGCAGATAGTGGGTTCATCATAATAGTCATCTAAAAATAAGCTAATGGCCTTTTGCCACTCGAAATTACTGGTTACCACTCTCTCTTTTTACGCAGTAATATTGTTTTCCACAAGTTATTGTTACACTTTCTCATTCATTTCCTCCTCCATTTCTCTCTCCACCACAACCAACACCTTCAAGCATTTATGTCATTTTGAGTGAAAAGACTAGCCGCCTGACCATGCTTGAGTGTCCATGGTCATCATCTTGCATTCCATCTATCAGAGCCACCGTATTCAGTGGTGGTAGAAGTTAGAGAGATAAGAATTTGTTTAATAGAAAGGGAAAAGTTGGAAGTTCAACTCAATAAAAGGGTGGTATCAGACTGTCAACTAATTCCAGGCGATATATATTAATCCCTAATAAGAGGAAAAAATAAGCTTGCTACAGAACTGTCAAACTCAATTATCTAATCCACTTCCCTTAATCTAAGAGGAAAATGAGCATGAGTCCCACAAACCCAATGCATTGAGTTATTTTTCATGTGACAGAGTGTCGGGAAGCATGGGCATATGGGATGAATTACATGAATCTTGCTTGAGCATCTCGCTCATCCAGAGTTGAAGTTATATCAATGAAAATAAAACAAACAGGATAACTCAATGGTCTTAAACCTTGCAAAAGGAAGAGACTCACAAAGAATAAGCTTAGTCAAGTCCTCATTTTTCTGAAAAGCTATTCTGATACTTCCAAACAAATAGTTAAAATTAGGCTTATCCCTAGGCTCATGATTTGCTCAAGATATAGTAGAAGAGAAGTGAAAGGACGTGTTTTTGAGTTTAGAAGGAAATTTTTAAAACCAAAACTGTAATCCAATAGAAAATTAAGGTAGCAAATCTGATTAATGGCGTTAAGACATAGCCAAAAAAGACAAGCACACCACACCGCATATGTGCCATGAACACAAACAGGCCGAATGAGCATAGACCTTGGCACCATACCTAAAGTGATAGCACTTAAAATACCATATTTAAACCCATACATATAGAACAAGTAAAGCTACGTTGTTCTTCCAATGTGGGAAGAGAAAGCCTTAATTTCCACAAACAAGAAGTACTTTTAGCTCCCAACCTTTGTATTAATACCAATGGGCTAATGCTTTCGTTGTGTCCATTCCTTTTAGTTGTTATACTTTTGTTCCATTCTATTTTTGGCAAATTCTTCTTCTTACGCTTTTCTACTCCACATATAATATTCTCTCCTACCTTTTCTTATAAAAATTTCAAATATGATACTTTATCTCTATGTTACTTAGACATGGATAAAGTGTCTACTCAGATATGGGTGTCCAAGTATATGACTTGGCTAATTTAAGAAAAGTTATAAGTTTTTAGTTAAAAAATGAAGTATTCAAGTATCTTATCGTGTCCGACACGACACGAGTAGAGCTTTTTAAGGTATATCAAGGTGTCGAAGTAACACAGCTTTATCTACTACGTTTTCTTGCACAAAAAGCACAAATATGTTCAATCCTATGTATAGCTATATTAATTATATCCAATGAAAAAGAATGAAGCCTAGAGTTTAAAATACATGCAATAAATAGAATGTGTACGACATGTGAAAGAACAAATTGGGCATTGGTGGTGTTTGAGAGAATGAATGATGCATATGCTGAAATTACATATACATGTACTTCCTAATCATTCCCACCTCAAAAGTACAGAGTACAATGAATGTTTTAGTACTCCAACAATAACAAAGGACAAAAAGACCTTGCGAATGACTTAGACCGTAGACCTTATGAACTTCTGTCAAAGCTTCACATATATCAGTTATCCCCTAGTTTTAACAATTTGGAAACATTGATGCTCTAAGACTTTAAATGAGGCCATTTTAATTCATCTTTGAAAAGAATTATACACTTTTTTTTAGATGGGTTTAACTATTATCATCTATAATTCTATATATACTCATACCTTGAAAGTTGAAGTATTCATTTTAAACCTTCCAAAGTATATCAAATAAAAATTCCCTTCTCCCAAAAAAATAAAACAAAAAAAAATGTAAAAAGTTGTTTAAAAATTATTATCTCTGGACCAATTTAATTGTCTCTTTCACTTTTTGAGATTGAACATCAGTATGAGCTTTTTGTATACTCCGTATTAAATTTGAATTCTTTTACTTCATATTTTTTAGTTACAACAAATTGGCTTGCCCAAACTCCTAGACGATTATATATATGAAAGTGAAAAAAGATAGAGAGGGAAAGAAAACATGTGATGAGGAGAGAGATAGAAACGAAAGCCGAAAGGTATCCTAATAAGGTAAAGAGACAATTGTTGCAACTACAAAAATACGGAATATTCTCCATATATGAGTTAGAAGGCATTATTATAATATTAAATTTTCATTGATACTATCTCTATTTAATATCCACATGAAAAACGTTAATAAATACTTAACCTATTTTTCAATCAATACAAAACATTATTATTTATTATGTGAGATCTTGAAAAATTATTTGCAATGGTGCAAGGTATAATAAAAAAAAAATGAGTAGAATAGCAGATTTATAGGTTTTAGTTCACTTTTAAGGACACATAATCTTCAATTTATGAGACCTTAACTAATCTAAATTTATTGAATATAATTAGACTTGATTGGAACGGGTTGGTTAGGCCTGATTTTTTTTATTAAATATGGTAAGAAATCCACCAGCTTAATGGCTAATACTGGGTGTCTAAATTACAAAACATGAACAAAACTGATCAACCATTGCACTTGAGTGGGAGGGTAGGGGAGGGGGATTTCGGCCTCAAACAAAGCGTTGTGAGGAATCGAACCCATGTCCTGATTATGACTTACTTGCCCCTAATTTTATTTTTTTAAAGTGAAGAGAATGGCATGTGGTGGACTTATGCATTAGTAATATACAACATCTTTTCCTAAATTTTGACACTATACACTCATCAATCCCAACCACTTAGATTTGTCTTACTATTACAGTATTACTTCCTCCTCACTCTTCATACTACTCCTCACTTAGGTTAACAAATCATGTTACTTGTGTTCGTGTTTTATCCCGTGTTGTCGGCAACAATGTATGAACAACAAATGCAATGCAATAATACTACTGATTTTTGTTGTTTTTTTAATTAACAGTCACTACTCACTACTAATCTATTTCAATACTACCACTGTTTCTTTTTTTTTATGTAATATTTTAATATTGTGTCCTTAAATATTTGCAAACATATTGTTCCCAAATTCCTATCCAATACAACTAAAAAATATTACCAAATACAGCAAATATTAATGTACTAAGTGCTAACAATGTAGGCTCCGTTTAGTAGGGTATTAAGCGTATATTACACATTTTTCTAATTTTTCACCTTATTGAAAACATTTTCCACCCACATAAGAAGGAAAACATTTTCCATCCTAAAACATTTTACATCACAATTGAATGAAAACATTTTCCCACACAATTGAAGCAATTGATTTTCAGTTCAACCAAACAGTAAAAAAAATTGCTTGAGAAGGAAAATCATTTTACATGCAACCAAACAATGGAAGAAACGTGAAAATAAATTTCAGCTAAAAACGTTTTACATTCTACTAAACAGACTCGTAGTGTAAAATATATCTCTATCATTGCAAATAAATTCAATTCAAATCAAATTAGATGCAACAATTTCTACCTCCATATCATAATGCTTGCAATTTCTACCTCCATATTATTTGTGGTATTAAAATATTAAAGTTATTAGTAAATTGAAACACATGTAAGCATATTATTATTATTATTATTATATACCAGTTTCATGGGAAGGTGGGGAACGCCACCCCTCGCAGCGCACGGCCGTGCCCCACTGACCACGATAACAGTGATTCATCTCAATTACAGGCTTCTCACTCCAATCCCCTTTTATTCTTGGATTAAAATGCAACAATCTATCACCTTCTCCTTCTTCTTCCCCTCTTAGTCTTAGAGCCGCCACGCGTCTCTCTCCTCTCAACTCCACCATAAATTGGGCCACCATCACATCCTTCCCCAACGATATTCTGGGCTCTTTTTCTTTGTGGGCCTTCCTAGGCTGGCCCACCACCGTCACATGCGACCCAAGTGTAAGCCCACAAGGCAGCCTCACAATCCCCGCCGACTCTGCTCCTGTTACCGACACTTTTTCCGGGCACGGGCGGCTCAACTCCGCAGCCGCCTTGGGCTTGGGCACCACGGCCGTGTCTGAGCCCTGGTGGGCCCACAATTCAGACCCCACTTTCCAAGCTTGCATGGCCGCCGTGTAAATTGAGCTGTTGTCGGTGGTTCTGATTCGCAAAACCATTGTAGAAAGGATTTCGGGCGTTTTTTTAAGGGATGGCGTTTCGGTAATGAAGCCGAAACGGTTCGGATTGGGAAATTGCTGGTGGTTTTCTAAGAAACGGAATAAAACTGGGAATTGAGTAGTCATAAGAAAAAAATAAACAAAAGCAAGACCCATTAATAGGTGAAGTGACCTGAGTCGACTCACTATTACCAACGATTCAAACTTACTGTTGATTCCCCTCTTCATCTTTCTCTTCTCTTCTCTTTCTTCTCTGAAATTTTCAGGTTTAAACTTCCATTTTTAATTTAATTGAGATGTTTTGTTTCATGCAAAGCGGCAAACACTCTTTTATGCAATATTATGGTAGGGAATTCAATAAGCCAATACATTTGCGAAGAAATTCGGTCAAAACTCCAAGCAAAAATTTTAATATCGATTAATAAATAAGTTTTACTCAAATAAGGTAGTATTCGGCTCGTGAACAGCTTGTTCAATTTCATTAATAAGCTCGTTAGTAATCATTAAATAACCGTTAATAACTCGTTTATATACTTCAAATTTTAAAATATATTTCTTTATAGTGCGTACCATTCAGATACCATACATTGTATTGGTTATAAATTTGGAATAATATCATACTTTGTATTATAATTTTAAATTTTTATATTTTATACTACCTCCGTATCACAATACTCGTAACTTTTACCATTTTAGGCTGTAATACAATACTTGTAAAAAAAAAAAAAATTTACTGTATTTAGTATAAAAGTTACCCATGTATTGTTTTTCTTATTATGTTTTTAACTATACTTTTGTTGTGGGCCTAATTAATCATTCATTTTTCACTCTATCTCTCTCCTTAAATCCGTTTTTTGCCTAGAAGTCCATGTCATCTACTTATGTAGCGAGTATTGCGATACAGATGTATTATTACATATGCTTCGCCAAAATTTAAAACTAAAAATTAATAAAAGTACATATACAAAGCTCATAAAAACATATGCTCGTTTATAACTTAGCTCAAATGCGCAAACAAGCAAGGTCGAGTCGAGCTCGAACATGAAAAAATTAAACGAAACAAGCTCGAACAAGATTTTCGGAAGCTTGATTATGCTCGAGTTCAATTAATATTAGTCAAACCTAGCTCGGACGGGTTACTACTCGGCTCGATTCGGCTCGTTGACACCACTACTCATGGCACTATTCACATGACGATTTTGACTCTCTTTAATTTTATATATGCAAGAAAAAACATAGTTATGTGGGATCTCGTTTAATTTGTCTCAACGTATACTTTCCAAATATATAATTTTTTTGTTATGTATAGCTCAAAATATTAAAAATTTAAAATTGTGTCTCAGGAGATGTGAAAAAATGAATGTAGGCATGGAGCTCTTATTTTGGGACAAAGGGAGCATATGCATTTGCAACAAATTTCTTTGCCATGTATATATACATACATAAGTATGAAAAGATTACTAGCTTATAGGGTCTGTTTACTTCAACTGAATACAACTGAAAGTAATATTTTACTCCGTATAAGAGAAGGAAATTAAGAGCTGAATTGAATTGAACTGAACTAAATTGAATTTAAGCTGAAATATACACACCCTTAGGATTACTCAATTAGTTCCATGAATATGTTTTAAATAGAGCTGATCAAAAGTGACCCGATCCGCGGTTTTACGGGCTTTGGTCATGAAATTTAGGCATGAACTTGGGCCCGGCCCGATCCTTTTTTAAAAAAAAATTCTCGCGGGCCTTGGACAATTAAAAGTAGGCTTTTGGTTACTTTTTAGGCCCGACACGAAAAAGACCGAAAAGTACGCTAAGCCCGTACTAAATTTTCGGGTTTTGGCTCAGAAATTTGGGCACAAACCAAGCCCGACCCGAACACAGTCCGCTTTATGGGTTTTTTTTTTTGCATCGGTCCGGCTCGAACACAGCCCAGCCCGGCCCATGACCACCTCTAGTTTTAAAGAGGATGATGTAACTCACGTAAGAGCATCAATGACCAAATAAAAAAAAGTTTATCACATTTCTCACTCCTCCAACTCATCTTTACAATCAATTTCATTTTCAATTCTTAACGATAACCATTTAAAAAAAGTTTATCGATTTCTCTCTCCTATTTTTTCATATCTCAAATGATGTGCATCCCACGTAATCATATAGGTATTGGGTGACGAAGGCATGCGATACGGTTATGCAACGTGTCAGAATAACCAATGAAACAAAGAAATCATGTGCAAGTGTTGCATGTTACTTCAAGTCTTCAACTAATAAAAACAAGGGGTTGTTTAGTTGTTTGGTTGACATAAAAAAGGAAAATTTAGGCAATGAAAATTCATGGCAATTTTGACTTCCCACAAAATATGAGAATTTTCTTACCCAACCCCCTTGGTAAGTTATAATTTCTATGGGAATTTATTTTCCCCATTACTAACCAAACAAATTTATGAAATTCCCATGAATTTAGTGGTGGAATTAAATTCCTACAAATTGAGAATTTATGGGGATTTTTACTTTCCTAATGAGCCAAACGAAAAGTATTACTCCATAGATGTTAGACTTATTGCAAGATGATCACACTGCGTGAGGCATAGCCTGAAAATGATTTAGGCAGTCACTAAATTGATACTCCCTCAGTCTCATTTTACATGCTACATTTAATTTTAACACAAATTTTGATGCAAATTATTTTTTATGTGGGACATAGTGTTGGTAAAGGTAATTAGAAAAAAAAAATAGGGCTTAAAAAGGGTAAAATTTGCCTTTGTTTAACTTGTCAACGGGAGGCAGCCGGTGGTCGGCTCCGTCAAGTCTGGTGGCTATTGCCGTGCGACACAACTATTTTCGCACCTCTTTCCGACTTTTTTTTTATGGAAAGGAAAAATAAACAGAAAAGTCATGAAATCTTCCTCTCGAAGAAACAACCAGATTCGCTAGAATCTAGAAAAAAAAATAATTTTGACGTCCATAAAAGGCTTGATATCGATATGTGAAGAAATCCCGTGCCTTAAAGACGTGACACAATAACCGAATTTATTGGTTTCACAGAGGATGTTCCGGATTCACCTCTTTCCAACTTATAATCATCTGGTAGCTTGAGGGGTTTTATCAAATACGGCGTATCAATCAATGGAGTAAATGGGTAGTTATTTACTTATTTGATTATTTCTACCTTTTTAACTTTAACCATGTTCAACTTATCAAAACAAAAGACCTACTTACCTGACATCATATAAATTAACCTTAAAACCATCTTTTAGTTTACATTTATAATTTTCGCATAGCTTAAGTTTTATTTGGAGGAATTTTAAACTTTATAGTATACCATTAAAAATTGTCAATTTTCCATGTGTACCAGTAGGAATTTCTCTACTCAGTAATATTTTCTTTATTTTCTCAATTATCAAATCTTCTAAAATTTATACTAAAATCTTTTTATTGATGTAATGATTTTATATTACATACTCTGTATTTTTTTTTTTTTCAATTGACTTATTGTTTAATAAAATTTCACACTTATCAAATATTGTTTGATAAAACCGTAAATAGCACTGCACGGGACTAGTGGAGCAAATAAACGAAGACGAACAAAGAAGGAAAATGTGTACAACTTTAATTGATTTCTAACGCTCCCAAATCCATCTTCAAATAGATTCTAATGATAAATGAACAAAAGTTTGTCCGTTACACAACAACAATCCAGGAAAAAATCACAATTGCTCCAATGTAATTCACCAAATGATACACTTTTCTTAGTCATAGAACCAGAAATTATAGTTCTCTCACTAACAACAAATAGGTGGAAGAATACAAAGGAAAAAAAAAACTCATGGTATTTCATCTTATAAAACAATAGTAAAATTCACAAATCCTGTTATCAATAATGTAATACTTTAATTGAATTTTTGACTGATTTTCTTCTTACGCTTTCAAACATCTATGCATCAACCTGAAAAGAAAAAAAAAATTCCAATCAGTCACAGTAAGAACAAGGCATAAATTCAATTGAATACTAAATTGGCTTTTATCAAAGAAAAACACCAAGCGATTCAGTGCTAGAGTATATAACATATTTCTGGACCTCAACTATTAACTTAAGTTGATGGTTGAGACCAAGAATATGTTATATACTCTATCGCGAAAGACCATTTGGCCTTGAAATGTGAACACAGCACAAGCCTTATCATACCTGTCGCGAATTAATTCCACTTAGATGGGATTGATATTCTTACCTTCTCAAATATAGCTTTAACATCTTCAAATACAGAGTCTATTGGCTTTGCGGCATCAATCTATGCACATATAAGAGAGTCAATATATGAACAAATTGATCCAGAGAAGCAATCAAAGAGAATGAAATCACTTGAACAAATGACATTTAGACAGAAAATTACCCTTCTAACTTTTCCAAGAGCTTCATAGTACTGAATAACAGGGAGACTTGATTCCATGTAAACCTTGAATCGCTTCCTTATCGTTTCAATATTATCATCTTCCCTTCCCTTCATTGCCATTTAAAGGTTAATAAAAACATTTTATAAAAAAAAGATGGAACAACGAGCCAATGAAGAGGGCGTGCTACAATTCTGTCGAACCTGGTTTCTGCCCAGTAGGCGCTTCTCCATCTCCTCCTCTGAACAATCAAAGAAAAGAACGATTTCTGGCGCTATTCCTGTCTGCAGGGGAGGAAGAAAAATACCAATGAAATCAATGAAAGGGTCAACATTCATACTGAAAAGGAATTCCCAATTTCTAACATTGATATTTTTAGCAAAGAAATCAAGTGACGTTTTTGTAATTTTGTTGAAAATCTATTTCCAAAAGACCGCCTTTTTTTTTTATGTGGCCGGACATGTATACCCTGATTTTGACTTATTACAGCAAATGTCATCTTTGCTAAAAAATCATTGTGCGGAATTGGGAATAACAAGACAGAACATGATAGAGAGCTGGTTGAGAGGCTGTACCATGGATTCAAACAATGCGCGATTCTCCTCATTGCGAGGAAAGCCATCAATCAAAAACTTTTCGTTCCCACTTTCCTGAATAGCTTTCTGAAGAAGCTTAATAGTAACCTCAGCTGGCACAATTTTTCCCTCCTTGATCATGTTCTGAATCATAGTTCTAGAAATCAGAGTGATATGTTACTTATGTTGATCACATTCCCAAATCCCAATCATACTTGAAATGCAAATCAGTAATAAAAAAGCAGAGCAAAGATGATTTTTTTTTTTTCAAAAATATACCTAATCGCATTAGAAATGCAAAACAGCATTCTAAAAGCAGATCAAAGATGAGATATTTCGAAATCAGAGTACAAAGTCATTTTCGTTAGAAATGCAAATCAGCATTGCAAAGGCAGATCAAAGATGAGAATTTTCAAAAAAAAACAAGTACTACATACCCATTTTCAGAACCAGATTTAATCTCTGCTCGTAAAAGATCTCCAGCACTTAGATGAGTATATCCAAATTTCTCGACAATGTTTGCGCACTGAGTTCCTTTACCACTTCCAGGGCCACCTGCTCAGGTAATAAGATCAATTCATAAGACCTTCGGAAAATGTTCTTAAGTTTAAATTATACAGCAGCAACACCAATTGCTTCATAACATCAATTACAGAACACAAACAACAACAAGACAAAACTAACACAATAACTAAATGAGTAACATCTGTTTTATACAACAAGATCAGCAACAGCCAACATCAAATTACTCACTATCCACAAAATTCTCAATTCGAATTCAAACTCTCAACATTGTATTTTAATCAACAAATTACCAATCCAAACAATAATTAGATCACTGAGCAAAACATTTATGTAGTGCTAGATCGTTAATGGAAAAGAAATCAATGATTGACGTAGAAACAAAAGAAGTTACCGAGTACAAAAATGACGGTGATCTTCTTCTCTGCGACTTCCTGCATAAATTCAAAAGCACGCCATTGGAAAAACAAAAAGTTAGAAAACGAAGAATTGCTGTGATGAGATGACCTAGTGATGATTGATCTTAATCATAACGTTAAGCAAAAGAGAGATAATCACCACGTTGGCAGTGTCGGTAACAGATCCCATGGTAGTGATCAATCACTGCAACATTAGATCTCAGCTCAGATCCCATGTAAACTCATACAAAAACCTAAAAAACATTGCAACTATCAAATTTTAACTTACAGCGATTTCAATGGAGATAGTATAGATTATCAATTGACAATTTCGGAAGCGTGAGATACCGGCCACCGGATTTGTCGGTGGTGCAGCTTGATCGCCGGTGGGTGGAAGGATTGAGGGAATGAAGAGATGATTTATGGAAGTTGGAGGTTTGGTGATTGGTTTAAATAGTGAGAGGAAGGTATGAGATGCAAAAGGAATGTATGCAAAAATTGAAAATTGGAGAGAAGCAAAAAAGGGAATAAATAGAGTTCTAGCAAGTCGCAATTGGGTTGATTCGAGCCGGGTTAGTGGGTTACTTTTATTCGAGTTAAATTCATGCGTTATGCGTAAATTTAACTCGAATATTTTTTTTAAGGAAAAATTATTAATAATAAGTCAATTTTGGTGGTGTTTTCACAATTGAGTGTACATTTTGAAAATTCAGAATTTAGTTAATTTTGTTATCATTTTTTAAAAAATGGGTTAGCTTAATTCTCGATTTTTAAAAGATACACTTAATTGTGGAAGATCGGCAAAATATAGGCTTACTTTTAGCATTTTTTTTTTCTATATTTCTTTAATTGGGACTTTATATTTGGACTATTTCTAATCCTATGTACCTAAAGATTAAGGTAGTCTTATCAAGGGTGACTTATTTTCAGAAAATTCTGGTCAGATCAGTAAAAATTCAGATTAGATTAGAAAATTTTAGGTCTGATTAGAAAATTTAGATCAGATTAAAAAAATTTAGATCAGATCAGAAAAATTCAGACCAAATCATATCAGATTAGAAAAATTCAGATCAAATCAGAAAAAATTAGATCAAATCAGAAAAATTAGAACTATAAAAATAACTACAATAAAAAAGTTTAGTACAGAAAAATTCAGAGCAGATTAAAAAAAAGTTTAGATCAAATCAAATCAGAAAAGTTTATATCAAATCAGAAAAGTTTGGATCATATCATAAAAATTCAGATGAATTAAACGCACCCACGTATTGGCCATAAGATGAGCAAGATATTAGCTTCTCATTTAGTCCATATCATTTGAATATTCCAATTTGTCATCAAGCAACTCCAAAACATCATTGATAATGACCCCAAGTTCATGATTTGTTGTCACCGTTGGTTTCTTAAGCATCTCTTTAATTAATTGAGCATCGATCAGTTTCCACCATGACATTATGAATATCATGTTTAATTGCTAGGGAGTCTCGGTAGGTAAAAGTCTAAACATAACAAAAAATGTGAAACGTTGAAGGGAGTGTTTTTCTTTTTTTTTTTTTTAATGCTAAGGAATCTATCATGTACTCCCTCTATTCCTTAAATAATGCCTCATTTACTTTTCTTATATTTCGAGACACATATTTAAATGAAAAAATATCTTTTGATACGTACGTTTAATAAAAAATTATAGAAACTATATATTAAAATTACACATTAAGTCGAATCAAACGAGATCTCATCTGACTATATTTTTCTTTATACATATAAAACCATGTATGTTGAGTCAAAGCTAACACATGAACAGTAACAAAAATGACATTTTTAAGAGATGATTAATGGTTCATCGTCTATGTTTTATTTTTTTAAGACATCTAGGGAAGTTAGTTAAGCAAAGTGACAAACCTTAACCAACATTACACGTGGCAATACACAATTACTCAAACAAAAATTTATTCATCATTTTTAGTAATTTTTTTATTCCACAAATAACAAAAGTCTGTTAGTTGTTCCTCTTGCAGGACATCACGGATCCATCACTTTCTCAATCACCTCTTTCTTTCTGCTTTGAAATCTAAATATCATTGTTTTCTTTATCAACAACTAAATAATCCCTTCTCTAGTAATTATTATTAACATAATAAACAAGATATTAAATCTTTGTTTTTATTTCCTTAATGGGTTTAATTTAAATAGATAAATTCAAATAAACCCATTATTGAATCATTTTTTAAAAAAAATTAAAAAGATGGATCATATGGTAATAGGAGCAGCAAGTTTAGGAGACTCAAATGAATTTGAGAAGGAAGCAAATTTGTCTCTTAGCGACCGTCTTAAGGTCTTCAAAACCTCTCAATTTGATCCTGATGCTTTCATCAACTCAAAATGTCGAAATATGGCTGAAAAGGTATTGTTTTTCCATAATTTGATTAATTAGTTTCTAATAATCTCTTTGCAAAATTTATCATTATTGCATTTTTTTAGCTAACAAGAGGTTGATGATTGTTTTAGGGCAATGTTATATAAAGTCGTTATATACAAGCATTTAATATATATATATATATATTTTTAAAAGCGGTAAAATTTTTAGAATGAATGTCACAATCAAAAGACATTAGGTTATTAAGGGTCGCTTTTAGTTAATAGTTCTACTTTTGGCCTCTTGTATATGGTTCTGACTGAGCATTTTAATTATTGTTATCAACAAAAACTTTTCCAAACCCAATGCTTGTATAATTTACTAAGCTATTGCTTGTAATTTTTTTGTTAAATGATGTATGTAGCAATAGCTTAGTAAATGATACATGACAAACTTTTCTATTTTTTAAAAAAAATATTATTTATTGATTTTCTTTTTTATAAATAAATTTTTGTCATGGAAGCTATATATAATTTAAGGTGTTTTCCTCAAAAAAAATAAAAATAAAAATTAAGGTGTTATAGCTAACCATAATACTATAACTTGTAGCTTAAAAGTAAACTTGCTTGAAAATCTAAGATGGATTAGCAATCTACAACCATTTGAAGCTCACCATGGGAAATGGTCAAACTTTTGTAGCTAAACATGTGAGATGCTCAACATAACATTGTTCATTTCTGTTTAAATCTATAGTTAGGTTTATTTTTGTTAGATTATTGTACTAATAGTTGAGTGTATCAATGCTTAATAGAGGCTCACTAGTCCGATCCGTATGTTAGTTGGTAATTTATTGTGGTAATGAGATTGGATTTAAAGTACAATTTGATAAAGGTTTGTTCTTATTATTCCCAAACTTGAATTTTACTCGTAATTTCTATTACCATCCATTATCATTGAGATGAGTTGTACTGGAAGAAAAAACCCGAAGAAAATTAGATAAATTATAGGTAAGCTAGTATCACCTGGGAATAATATTGAATTTGCAGCCAAATTTACCTATAAGGTCGTTCCCATTATCGACATTTTCATTTTATGCAAGCTGTAAAAGTTGAGATGAGAATTCATTGTTTTACTAGGTGAATTCTTTATGTATTACAAATATATAAATTTTAGGAGTGATATATTTTTTCCTTGAAATGATAAAGGCACAACTAAAATTGATATTGGCACAACCCATTGTGAGAGCACTCTTCTTATGTTTCTCTCACAAAAAGTTGTGCCTTTATCAAATTTAGTTGTGCCAATATCAATTTCCACCTTTTCCCCCTTTTGACTTTACAATTACATTATTACATTATTAGTACATCTTCATTTATCTAATTTATTTATCTGTATGTTGCTTCATAGGAATTAAAGCACTTAACAATATATCTTAAGGAAATACAGAAGGCATCAGCTGAGGAGATGCGTAAGAGTGTATATGCTAATTACTCGGCTTTTATACGGTTAGCAAAAGCTGTTTTTCCTAATTAAGTTTCATCTCTATTATTGTAAAATTTCTTGTAACATTTGTTACTATTATTGTATTTTTTACCATAAATAAATCTGTAATTTTATATACAAGTAGTTAAGCTTTATATAAAAAGTTGGGAAAATTTGTTACAAAAGATCTTTTATATATAAACAACATTTTGTCAAAAACAATCCTTTAATTTTATTCTTTTTGTCACTTAAACCTTTGTCCACTTGAACTTGTTAACATTGGTTAAATGGTGTTTTAAGAGTGGTTTAATACTTTAATGTGGTGTTAAAGAGGGAGAATGGTGTTTTAAGGGTGGTTTTGATGATCATTCGCAAGTCGAGTTGATGGTCAACATTAGAAATATGTCAGTAAACGTTGAAAAGTGAACAGACAAAAAATTGTCTAAGGTTTTACTCTGCCCCCCAAAAAGAGTTATTTTTGAGAAAAAAACATGTATAAAAGCAACTTTTTGACAAATTTTTAAAAAATTTATGATATTATGCTGAAAAGTTTTAATTTTTTATTTATTTTTTTCAGACCACGAGCTGTAAAACATAGTTTGAAACGTATACATTCTTAAAATATAGATGAAAAAAAAAGGTTCATAGATCTTGATGTTTACAATATTATGTGCACAAATTGTGCAGGACAGCAAAGGAGATATCATTACTAGAAGGCCAACTGCTATCACTTCGAAACCTGTTATCCGCTCAAGCCGCGGTTGTACATGGCTTAGCGGATGGGGTCCACGTGAACTCTTTGTCCCCAAGCACACAAGGCCCATCAGACGAAGACATGGCTAATAAGAAAAATAGCGAGGTAACTAAGATGGAAGCTTGGTTAAACGAGTTCCTCGAGACACTAGAAGTGCTCCAGGCCGAGAGGAGAGTAGAGGAAGCACTCGCCGCTTTAGATGAAGCAGAGAAAGTGGTTCAAGATGCCAATGATAGAGGATCCTTGAAGCCTACTATGCTGATTTCACTCCAAAATGCCATCACAACTAGCAGATTGAAATTAGCTGATCAGCTTGTGGAAACCGCTAATCAGTCTTCTATTAAAGGTGCTGAAAGAAGAGCTGTTATTTTGGCTCTTAAGAGACTTGGAGATGGTCCAAGAGCTCATTCATTACTTCTTAATGCACATCATCAGAAACTCCAACATGATATGCACCACATGAAGCCTGCTGCAGCAACTTCTAGTGCAAGTGCAGGTAACACCCTGTTCTTTTAGACTTAATTTCTGACAAATTCAGTTTTATTTAATTCAGTTACTACTGAGTCCAAGATTTAATTTAGTTTAGTTCAAATTTATTACATATCTGATCTGTTGGCGAGATCAATTATTATTTAGTTCAGTTTATTACAATCCAGCTTTGGTAAAACACTAAAACTTTTATCACTAACCTCATTGATGCCTTCGCAACTTTTTGTTTTTGATGTTTACTTGTTATTTAAGTTATGTTTGCTAATCTGGACTTATATTTTCTAATGTAAACTTTTTTTTTTATGTACCCTGAACTAATTGCCTAATTTGACTATCTTTTGGTTGTGTATATACATACACTTATCCATAAGAAGAAAAAAAAAATACATCAAAAAAAATCTTATTTTGTTTCTATTAATGAGTATTCTTCATAATTTTTTTCATTACGGAATTAAAGATTTTTAATTTCAACTTTTTTTTTCTTCTAATCTAATCTATATATTTTATTAATCTTGTTTGATATGTAATACGTAATAAGTCCCTGAAATTTGATAAGCTAAATTTAGCCTTATATTAACAGTCCGTTTGGTAGTCGGTCAATCGGTCATAAATGATGGTAATGAGAATGAATTTATAACTAAATTTGGAAGGAAAATCAAAATTCATTCCCACAGTAATGGATGTTAATAGAAAGTAAGAAAAAAAAAATCAAGCTTAGGAATGAAAATATATTTTCCTTGGCGATTGATTATAAGGTTATTCCTTAAGAAAATTGCACTTTAAATCCATTACCATTACCACAATTTATTATTGTATCAAAAACCAAACTGGGTGAGGACTTGGTTAAAAAATGCAGGGGCAGCATATTGTACAAGCCTGTCACAACTAGTATTCTCAACCATAGCTCAAGCTTCAAGTGATTCGCTGGCAGTTTTCGGGGAAGACACGTCGTATACGTCAGAGTTAGTTACATGGGCAGTTAAACAAACTGAGCAGTTTGGTGACTTGGTAAAGAAGCAATCACTAACTCATTCAGCTGCTTCTGGTAACCTTAGAGCAGCTGCAGGTTGTGTTCAGATTTGTTTAGGACATTGCTCTTTACTTGAGTCTAATGGACTTGCTCTTTCTCCTGTTCTTCTTAAACATTTCAAGCCTCTTGTTGATCAAGCACTTTCTGCTAATCTTAAAAGGATTGACACTAATTCTGCTGCTCTTGCTTCTTCTGACAATTGGTTACTTACTCTTAAGCCTGGTGGCACTCTTAAGCTCACTACTAGTGCTCATAGATTTCATTCTATGGTCCAGGTTGGTTTGCCTTTTCATCTTTTTATTCTACTTTGATTAATATAAGGTTTTTTCTCAGTTATACCATGAGGTATTAGGATTTCTCAGCTGTAGCCATGAATTTTGAAAAATTTCTGTTATATTCATGACGTTTTTAAAAATTCTTAACGGTAACCAACAATCATAATAATAACTAACATGGTTAAGTCGTTAACAATAAACTAACATTAATTTTTACCACCACAACTACTAAATCAACCTAACAAAAGTCCACCACGCCCCCACCTTTTTTCGCATAAACGGTGCTAACGTTTGTGACCTATAATTGTTTTTTTTTGCTACAATTAAATTTTTTTTACAAACCTCATGTGTATAACAAAGAATTTTTAATATTCGTGGCTACAGGTGGAAAATCCCAATACCTCGTGAGTATAATTGAGAAAAATCCATTAATATATAGTACTTCCTCTCTGTTTCGAAAAAAAATGCAACAGTTAGCATTTTACGCATGCCGAGACGTTACTTTGAACTCCTTAATAACTATAATTATGAATACTTGAAAATTATAAAAAAGCTGATATATATTAAGATAGTTTTTTACAAGATGAATCTAACAAGATCTCACTTGACTATAATTTTTATAATGTGTAAAGCTTAAAACTTGGTCAAAGTATATAATGTGAATAGTGTAAAATGTTGACTGTTGCGTTTTTTCCGAAACGGAGGAAGTACTTTATTTTACAATTCTACTCCGTCATGATTAAAGATGATGATAAGCGGCTAGGGATGACAACGAGTCGGACTCAGATAAGATTATGCATAATAATCTAATCGGACTCCGACTCCAACAAGCAGTGGGATGTACGATCTGAATCTGAATTCAACCCCAAATCCAATTTCCAAGATCATACCTTCATATTTTATTTTTTTATTTTGTCATTGTTTGGTTTTTTCATGTACTACTAGCTAGCTAGTATGATGTGATTGCTACATACTCTGGTTCAGGATATCTTAGAAGATGTGGAACCCTTAGAGACTCTACAACTAGTGACCCCCTTGCTAGAAGGTTTATTACAGGTGTTCAACTCATACGTGAACACCTTAATAAATGCGTTCCCAGTATCAGTAACCGAGGCTAACCCAGATGGCCTTGGAGTTTCGATTGTAAAGGTGGCCGATACTGAACCCCAACAACTCGCTTTGTTAGCCAATGCACTTCTTCTAGCCGACGATTGTCTCCCTCGTGCTGCTGCTAAGTTGTTGCCTTTTAACAACACTAACAGGAATCAAGAACCTTCTAGAAGAGACTTAGACAGACAATACCGTGTTGCAGAACAAAGAGACTGGAAAAAAAGGCTTCAGAAATCAGTTGATAGGCTAAGAGATAGTTTTTGTAGACAGCGTGCACTTGACCTCATTTTTGGTGATGATGGTGAACTTCGTCTTACTGCACGGTTATATACTAGATTGGATACTTATGCTGAGCAGCCTGAGTGGTTCCCTTCTTCTATCTTTCAGGTTTTTTTTTTTATTGTTCTTATTTCCACATTATATACTCTCTCGATGGGTGCATGTAACAGGTGCCCCTTTCTTAATTAGAATGGGTGCCTAGTTCAAGCGCCCCTGTCTTGATGGGTGCATGTAGACCTGGTTATTGGGTGGGTCAGTATCAGGTCGGTGTAGGTCGGGCCAGGGTCGATTAAATAGGTCAATAGCAGGTCGGGTCAAAGTGGGTCGTGGGTCATTAACCGATCGTTAGTGGTCGGGCCATTAAAATATTAAGTATAAATAAAATTCAAAGTACCCAGTCAAATATATACAAATATATTAATGTAGTTATTTTTGTCAAAACACATTTTTTGGAAAATTTATTTGGCTATATTTCTGGCCCTATATTGGACCTGGTCGATAAGGTCATGTCCAGTAGATACACTATAACCTTGACCCTAACCGCATTTCATTAGACTACTTTGTCCAATAACTAGGTCTAGGTGAATGATTTATCAGACACCTCACCATGGAAAAAAGGCTAATCATCCGGTCATAGTTGCTCCGATGACCGCTCTGACATTTCCCAGTAATGCTAACTGCTCGTTGGTGTTTGTCCGGTATTACTAGAGAGAGATTAGGGAGATAATGTAATTTTAGAATAAGAACAAAAATGTCAAAATGCATGCAGGCTTTAGTAAGTAAAATTTGGGCAATATTTAGCAGTTCACTTTATGTACCATCCATAAAATCAGCTAATCATGTCTACTTCAGCTTATATTGTACTCTAAAATAGCTAAAGATGTGCTTTTGTTTTTTTTGGGGTTGTGTTTTCTAAGGAGCTTCACATGAGGATGAGCCAAATTGCTTCAATGGCATCAGAAATGTTTTTAGGAAGGGAAAGGTTTGCAACTTTACTGCTAATAAGATTGACAGAGACTGTGATTTTGTGGATATCTGATGATCAAACATTCTGGGAAGCGATTGAGCAAGGCCAAAAACCTTTGGGTCCTTTTGGCCTTCAGCAGGTGGGGATATTCACATCATACTCAGTTACTCACATATCATCATATATTAGCTCATTTTATTAAAAAAATTAAAATTATGGATTACATTGTTATTGTTTATCTTTATAGAATTATACAATAAATGGTATCTTGGTAATGACATAGATTAGGCTAATCAAGGTGAGCCGAAACGAGAGCTGAATTGGCATGACATGAGTCAGATCCGACTTAGCCCGAGCCATTAGTGGCATGACACAACATAAGAGACACATTGATGGGATATCATTGTACAATATTTTTAAATTTTGGCAAGGGCACAACATCATGGACGACCCACTTATCGACCAGCAAATTATGAACAAAAATCATACTTTATAATAATATAGGGAATAGATATCAAGCTAAGACATGGCACGAAAATGAATTGGATCGTGCATTGGTCTTATTTTTTTTAATATCTGACACAAATCCAGCACTGCACAACACAATCTTTTCTTGGTTTGCTATTGCATTAGGCACGCGGGCTTAGCAGCTAGCACGTTTGTGGGGTCGTGGGCCATCGCAGCACGGCCTATGCCCCCACTAAGGGTTGCAATGAATTGATTTTCTTATAAATTTTGTAGTTTTACTTGGACATGGAGTTTGTGATGTTGTTTGCATCCCAAGGCCGTTTTTTGTCCCGAAATCTCCAACAAGTAGCAAAGAACATCATAGCCAGAGCAATCGACGCAGTTTCAGCTTCTGGGATTGATCCTTACAAGTATGTATCAGTCCAATACATATATCATAGAAAGATTGAAAGAACTTGTAATTATCATCATCAAACAATGCTCTAAAAATTTGAACTTTTTGATGATTGAACAGTTCATTGCCAGAAGATGAATGGTTTGTGGAAGTAGCTCAAATGGCATTAAAGATGTTAACAGGAAACTCAAACTTTGGAAGTGAGGAGCGTGAAGATGTTAGCCCTACAACATCAGTTTCTGAAAGATCAATATGATCATATCTCATCAGCTCTTTTTTCATGGGATTGGGACTTGGGAGCATCGTGTAGTTTTTTTTTGTCATACTATTGATTTGTATAAATTTTGCATGTACTTCTTTATTATTATTATTATTGGTGAGGAAATTATAGGAGAAGGGATGCCAGTAATAAGGTTTGAATCGCTTATTAATTAGATAAGAGGTCAAAGGTGGGAGCGGACACCCGTTTGCAATCGTCTTATAAATAAATGTTTAATAATGGAGCGTATATGAGACCATTACAATTTCTCCAATTTGTATTTTATTGCAATTTATGTAATTTGGTAGCAACAAGTTTTGTTGTTGGAGCATATTTAGAGTTGTAGCTTGTGAAAGCAACGTAGTTTCACAAATCAACAAGTTGTAACAATGTTCATATGGGCCCAAGATTGATTTTTGTATAAAAAGCAAATCATCTCCAATTGATACTATTGGGAGATGACATGTGAGATCTATAAAAATTACAAATAGTTGTAGTTTTTGATTGGGAAATGTTGTATCTTGAAAATGTTGTTGGTTGAAAATATGATGCAGCACACAAAGCTACAAGTAATTGTAGCTCAGTTGAGTTGCTCTAATTAATCCATTTCCATATTCATTATAACAACTTGATAAGCAATTAAGCATTGCATAAGAGAAAACAGTGTTTATGTTTACTAAAGTCCTTACATTGCATAATATTAGGGATGATAATATCCAGTGATCGAATATCCAATAACTCGCATCACCCAGTTTAAATAAGCAGGTGAAAATTTGATTTAAATGAGCGAAGAATGCTAATGAGACATAAATCAAAACAAATCCTCTGCGTAGAGTGCAGACAATTAAACATAAATCAATTGACAATTTTTGAGTTTAGATCCAATAAAGTTCAAAATAAACACTACCATGTAAAGTTTATGCAATATCAATCATTGATTTAAAAAAAAAAAAAAATCAAACCATCCCCCCCCAAAAAAAAAAAATTCTCGTTAGAATTCAATCCTTAATTTTTTTTCCTACAACCAATGTAAGCCTTTAATTCAAAATTGTGTCTAGTTATTTCTATTGGTTAGTCATGTGTGTCCTAAAACTCTAATTATTTTTCTTTCCTTAATCTCATTTTTCTAAAAATCTACCGTCGTTGTCGCAACATTGAGAAGTTTCACACTTATCAATGCACAACTTTAATATCAATATGGATTTTAATAACGTATTCTTCAAGATAAAGTAACAATATCTTACATGAACATGTTTTTTCTAAACATATACAGAGTAAATCACAAATTGCAATCAAATAAAGGACTGTAATCTATGAATAGTGTAAAAAAAACCTAATGTAATGAGTAAGGCCCTGTTCTTTTGGACTTAAAAGCTACAGTAATCAAATCCGATCAGTTCAGCTTTGTTTTAATTTTATACTCTCACAAAATAATACCCCACCTAATCAGTTCAGATCAGATCAGTTCAGTCCTAAAGAACAGAGCCTAAATGAGATTTAAGGACCACATAGTCATAAAGCTTATGTGTATATCTTTCAGATTTTTCCACTAATCCATAATGTGATCTGAGTATCTGAAGTCTGTCATGTCTGTGCAATTATAGTGTATCATATATTTGTAATTACTTTATTATTGTGCCCACACTCACATAGCATTATAGCAATAATACACTAGCATATGTATATTCTATTATTAATTGTTTCATAAAATTATGCTTAAGCTTTTTTCAAAAATGTGCCAGCTTTTTCAGGCATGATATAATACAGGCCATCAAAAAAAAAGGCATGATATAATACAGAGTATATGCAAAGCATGTTCTTTAAACTAAAGAGATTAATTCCAAAGATCAGACAATTGAAACTACCAGTTAAAAATATATTCTTTGGACTTTATTGAACACTAGAAAAGAGAAAGACAATGACAAAGAAGACCAACAAATGAATTTTTAAAACTTTTATTCGAACTCCCATATCTTCGTGAATGATTTTTTAATTTAAGAAACAAAATAGTTTTTTATTATCAATTTTTATAAAAAAATAAATTATAAAGTATAGCGGAAGATATTGATATCTAAATATGCACAATAAAAACTGCTCATAAAACAAACGTAATAAACATTTTGAAACGAGGGAATAGTACAATTGTAGAGCGACACCTAAAAAAGCTCTAAGCTATGTTTAACTAACCTAGAACAAACACATTTTAGTATTTTGCAGCCCAAAATCACCAATGGATGTATGACATTTGTTTTGAAGTTTTGATTATATTTATTAAAATACCCTCCGCTCTGAGCTATGTTAGCCACTAGCTGAAGTTTTGTACATGTTCCTCATTTTTTTTACAACAAATAATCTTTAAGTTTTGATTGAATTAATATGAAATGACATAAACTAAACTGCATTAAGCTAAATCCCAAATTCATTAGGAGCTGAATTGAAATCAAAAGAATTAATCTGAATTGAAATTTCAAAAATCCAGCCCAAAAGAATAGAACATTCACTTTGTATGTAAGTAAATTTACATAATCCTATTTTAATTACCATTTTGAGTTTTGAAAGCTATGTATAATCCTCTTCTGTTTTTTTTTTTTTTTAATGTCACATGCATTTGATTATGTGAATGAATCTCAAACTGTTATTCATGCACTGTGCATGGACAACAGAGCAAGAAACTTCAGCTCCTTCATGGGAATCATGACTATCATGTAACTAATCTATGCACAAAGACTTGTAAAATATGCAACTTACAAGTTACAATATTACAATTTTTCCTTTTTTTATTTCACATTTAAATTAATCTTACATTTTTTTAGCATAAATCAATTCAATAAGGGGTCTTGACCAATTACTAACTGCTGATAATTCATGTAGTCAAGCCCATTCAATCTTACACAACATAATATTTGCTCAGGCAAATCCTCTGCTTTATTCCCCTGTTTCACAATTCAAATTAGGTTAAATTAGTAAAAGTTGTCAAATATGCCTTCTATATTCTCAAAACAGGACAATATTCTACTCAGTATGATTTTAAAGAAAAGAGAGAAAAAAACTAGCCTGTATGGTGAGTCCAAAGTCCAGTATACACATCTTTAATCTATCCAGGAACGCCTCAAAGCCTTTTCTTGATATATAACTAAATCTATGCATATCTAAATCAATTTCGAAGTAATTTTCACCCTGCATAAAATTAGAAGCAATCGATAAGAAACTTCAAACAACTGACAATAGGGCTTGTTTAATTCAGCTTAAATTCAGTTCAGCTCAGTTCAATTCTATTAAGTTCAGTTCAGCTCTCAATTTTCCTCTTATAAAATATTACTTTCAGCTGTTCGGTTCAGTTCAGTTGCATTCAGCTAAAGTAAACGAGCCCTAAGGCTTGTCAAAGTCCTATGACTTCCTTCTATATCTTCGAATGTATGAAAAGAACTGTTCTTGACTTCATGTGACTTCAATTATGTTTTTCATTCATATAAAAGCATAAATCATGGTCAAGGTACATAACGTGAATAGTGCAAAAATTTGACTATTGCAAATAATGTGTAATGGAGGTAGTATATGATATATAGCTTCAACTTACCGAAAAGAATTCGTGTTGAGGACGAGAAAGGACGGGCTTTTCATTGTAGGCATTGATAAGCTTCTTCTCGGCTGCACTTAACTGAAGATCGTCCACATTGCCAAGACGACCTAAAATTTTCAACCGCTCACGGAAAGGTTGAATGGTATCCATAGGAAAACCTTTAACCTTTTCAACTTCATCGTGCATCAATTTCTGCGTAAGGAAATACATTCAGAACATATACAACAAAACATCTTGAAGAATGGAAGTTGGCATTACTTGGGATGGCTATAGCATCTTACCCTGATGCCTTCTTGAAAATTGGCCGGGATTTCCTTTGAAAAACTTTCATTAATCTTGAAATACATTACTATATTAATTCCTTCGCCATCACCTTCATTTTGAAATAATGCAGCAGGATATAATGGCACCTGCTCACCAGGAATGAAAAGGCTAAGAATAAACGGTGCTAACATATGTCATTAGCAATGACCATTAATGTCAGCAAATTAAGTAAGCGACTAGCATTGAGGCCTAACTACAGGGTACGAAATTAAAGAAAGAAAAAAGAAGAAAAAAAATCAATAGCATAGACTGTTCAAAGATATATATTCAAATCATGGACCTCAAAAATTAAACAATGGGGGGAAAAAAACTACGCGTTTCCTAAGAAATGGTCATTTAGATGAACATGAAGCCTCTAGTCATGCTTCCTTTTGAATTTCAGCAGACAAAACAACCTTAAGAAGGCTACAAATTCGAAGGTACAACCCTGAGTACTGAGTAGCGAGCACCATTCAAATGGTACTTTCGTATAAGAACGGCCCGCAATTTACATTAGGCCAATCTAAATGTACATTATTTTGCATAAAAAGTAGAAAAGTCCATTTTCATACTTAAATCACCTAACAACTAAGACTAACAGTTCCGGGGGTTTTATTCAGTAACAACTACAGTTTACCAAAGTGACAAATCAGTATCAGATAATACTCAATCTAGAAAACGGAATTACATTTGGCTTTTGGTAAAAAGAAGAGTAAGACTACCTGAGCATTTACAATTAGAATGGGTGGGAAACCCACCGATGGCGAATTTACTGTAGGAAGTTCCACAAACCGAGCCACGTGCTCAATTTTTCTTGGGGACAAGAATACATCAACACCAATAGGATAATATGCGGCATGACTCGGAGCAAAATCCTTCTTTTTATCCCTGTCATACAAGAGTACATCTTCAGGGTCATGTAAGCAAAAATCTGAAACTCCTAATCAAGATTCTAAGATTTTTAACAGCTTATGAACTGAAATATGTATTGACATTATACTCCAAGTAACTAACAAGTTTGTAGTATTACCTAAAAAAATTCTGGCCACGAATTCTAAAGGAATTTGGTTCAATATGTGACCAACTATCCATGATTTTCTTTTCTAATGGAGAAAAGGGTACTTGAGACCCTGCCATTGGTCTTTGCAGGAGCGCCTTGGAGGAAACTGAAAAAAAAATATTAGTAATCAGAGATTAGTAAATTTTCATAAAGGTACCTTCAACATTTACCGTAAAGTTTAATACTTCCTTCATAACAAAAAAAAAGCAACAATTTGTACTTTTGGTACGATTCACATTTTTCATTTTGACCGAAACTTGTGATTTTCACATAAGAAATAATATAGTCATATGGGATCTCGTTGGATTTGTTTCAGCATAATTAGATAGTGATTAACGTTTTTTCTTAACATGCGTGAAAAGTTCAATTGTTGCATTGTTTTCCTGCTACAAAGGAAGTAGATACAGAGAAATAGTGCAATAAATACATACATCTTGAATTGGTTGGTCCATCCCTCCATTTGAAAGAAAGTTTTAGGGATGCCTTCTTCCTTGCACTAGGCGGACTAGAGCTGAGTGAACTTCTCTTCTCAATTGAAGGTGCTGTAGTAGTATTGAGGCAGGGCAAACAATGATTAGGAAGGATTCCACAGTTATCAAACATTTTGTCCTCTTTATTGGAGCTTTCATCCATTGAAGAGGATATTTCATCAAGGAATACAGGGTGCTTTGCTTCCATAGAATATCTACCAACATCACTCAAAGAATTCCGCGCAGAGTGTACCTCATGCGAATTTCTACCAACTGAGAAACCATTTTGAGATAAAATATCTGCACCGTAAGCATTATCTCCTACTAAGATGGGTAATGAGAGAACCTCTAGCATTGTGTTTGTTCATATGAATACATCAGAAGGAGAAACATACATACCGTCTGGAATACTCTGGAAATCTTCCTCGCCATCAGACTCAAATATCATCACTGAATCGTACCATGCCTCCTCACCACTTCCTGTTGAGACAACAATGATAACTGCAATCAATGTGGTGAACTTCCATATCCAATAATTTAAAAGATCCTATGCCGATGAATGATAAAGTTCCACATGATTCATATGCAAACTTAAACTATGATACTAGAGCTTTGAGCTTTAATTTGATTGATATGTCATCAATGAACAATGTACCTTGATCACAAGCAAGAAACACGATACAAGAAATAAACACATCCAATATCTTTGAATTGGCCCTGTACTTTTGGAATTAACCCCATACAAATTCAGCACAGTTCAATTCAATTCAGTTCAGATTAATTCAGTCCAAAAAAAAACATCTACTCATTTTGGAAGGATCAATTACCGATTCCCAGTATTATCATTGGATGATCTTGATGATTCTCAGATAAAAGAACAACTATAACTAATGGCTCAACTAGACTCTGAGTTAACTATGGATTATCATTCATAATGCAAAATTAACTCACTTGTTTCTAGGAATTAACAACAGACCCAATCAATACTTCATAAAAGATAAAACAAATTTTCTTATAATCCTTTCTCTATATAAGGATAAAAAAATTCTCTAAATAGTGCTAAAAGTTCTTCCAAACTCATTTGCTTCACCTTATTCCTACCTCCTTACATCTCAATCATTTTTGGTCTCTCTTGGCTTCTTCAAAATACCCCAAATTCACAACTTTCCACTTTTCTAACTACAACATCTTTTATCAATAACACATGGTTTGTACCAGGTGGATTTGCAACTAGCTTATTGGATCAATTTCTTCATCAATCACAAGGTCCAACAAACCAAATAACCTCGAAACCTCGAGTCATTAACTGCATTAAACGCAAAGCTGACACAATCCGAGCGCAAATTACTCTAAGAAGCCCATAATCATCCAACAGCAAATTTCTCAAGCCAAAACTTGCTTGACACTGATTGAGAAGGGGCCTTTTTCATATACTCAGAAGAAATAGCAAGTGATCTGCTTAAATTCCAGCAAAAATTTGCTTCAGTAAACTAATTAATTCTCAGTTTTCTTTAGGAGATCTTAGATCATAATGCCAAATAGTAAAAGCCTAAAAGCAGCTCATAATTATCAATTTTGGTAATATACTAAGTAAATTCAAACAGGAAGTTCCTATCACCAACCCTATTTTGGTATTGTCCGTAATATATTAACAGCACCGATTTGACATTTTTTCTCTATACTAAATAATTGCAATTAATTAATATACTAAGGAGGGAGTACTAGCTTGAAGATAGTAAAAGGCATATAAAAAAATTCAAGTACAGAACAGGATAATAACAGACATTAATTGAAATTATAAAAACAATAATCAGGAAAAAAAAAAAAAAAAAAAAAAAAAAACTCATCTAATCAACCACAAAAAGAAAAAGGTAAGACAGAGAAAACAAAATTTCAGCAAAAAAAGTGAACAAGCACCAGCTGCCACCCAGAACCTCCAGCAAAATCAATGCACATTAACACCCCATCAACAACTTCCAAAAAAATTAAATTAAATTAAAGATTGCAGCTTTTTCTCAATGTCATTAACACTATTAAGCTAAACCATCAAGTTACAGACCAAACAAATCAAATCAAGCTTCAAAAAAATCAAATTAGGCATAAACCCAGAAAAATTAAGTTGGAAAATTTTGCAATTGTTCCAAGAAAAAGAGGCAAAAGCTTCACCTTGGTAGGTGGGATTGGTAAAAGAGCGATCTTGGAAAGAAGCAGAGTTAAGAAGATGGTGATTATTATTATTATTATTATTATTATTATTATTATTATTATTATTATTATTAATAGAATTACTAGTATGATCAAGTTTGATGTTAGCAGCATCAAAAGAGCGATCAGATAAGCGAGAAGAAACGCGTTTCTTAATAGCTTTTCGCTTCTTGCGATTGGCAGTAGCAGTAGAGCTACTATGATGCGTCTTCTTCTTTGACTTCTTTGATTGTTTTCCAACACACTCTTTTGGGGTTGAAACACAACCTCCCATTGTTTCTTTACTTTCTCTCTCTCACTCTCTTCAATGTGATTTGTGGAGGAGAGAGAAAGAAGAAGAAGAAAGAGGGGGGAAATTTTGGGGGAAAATAATGATCTGGGTATGTACGAAATGTAAAAGTTATGCAATGAATTGAATGCAAAACTAAAGAGGGAAATAGGAGAAAAAGAAAGAACACTGAAAAACGTGAATGGGAAGAGAAAAAAGCTTTAAAGAAAAGTGAATGAATGAATATGTGGGTGGGTCTAGGAAGGAAGGAAGATGAGCAATTATGAAAACTTATTAAATAAATCAATAAAAGAGGGAAGGAAGAAACTTGAAAGTTTTGCAACAAAAATTAACTGGGCTTGTTTACTTCAGATTATATTCAGTTCAGTTCAATTCAGTTCATTCAGTTCAATTCAGTTCATCTCTATTTAGTTCAATTAATACACTTCTATTCAGTTCAGTTCAGCTCTATTCAGCTAATGTAAACGAGCCCTTAGGCCCACTCCTTTCGGATTTAGTAAAACAGAACTGAAAATAAATTTAAAAGAATAAGGTCAAATAATACACTCTCTTCGTCTACATTTAATTATTCTAAATTGACTTTGACACTATTTATATTGTTATTTTGACCTTGTTTAATTTGATATAAGTAATGAAAAATTGTACTCATGTGAGATCTCATTTGATTAGTCTTGAACCGTATTCTCCAAATATATAATTTTTAAAAAAACAATTCTTAAGTATAATTAGAGATATTAATATTATACATTAGGATATGTGAAAAAGTAAATGGAGTAATAAAATGTGTGCAGAGAGAATATCAAATAGATTATTAAGAGTTTATAAAACGAAACGGAAGATAACATATGATGAATTAGCGAAATGTTAAATCCACTCTCAATTTTACTCTCATCATATAAGTTACAAGTGTAGATTATTTTTTCTTTTAGTAAAAAGACATAATTTCTATCAATTTCAAATTATACTCTTATTTATGTTGAGAGTGAGTCTAAGGTTTATCCATAAATTATGAATGCAAAGTTGTTCTAAAACTCCGTTCTTTAAAACTGAACTGAAATGACTAAAAATAAATCTAACAAAAATAGGGCCTTAGAACTAGAAAAATCGCTTCTTTTTTTAAAGGAAAAAAACCGCTTCTTTTAGTTGTGTTTTTCTTCTCTACCTCGTGATTCACTGAACTGGTTGATCCAATAATAATAATATCTCATGGTTAAAATTCAAATATTAAATAAATAAAAGATCTTCCTAAGTTGATGTTGATGGTGAATTGGTGATGTTGATAGAAAATTGGAGTAATGAATTTACAAAATGATGGATAAGGGATTTTTATCCAAAGCAAAAAAAATACTTCCTCCGTTTTTGAATTCTTGCAACAAATGAATTTTTTATCTTTTACAAATAATACCCATTTGTTGCAAGAATTCAAAAACGGAGGAAGTAATAAAAATTATCCATCTGTGTTTTTTTTTTTACTTGCTACATTTTTTTATTTTATTTTTGTGATTCTTAATTTACTTGCTACATTTTTTTTTATTTAAATAGGTCGGGTTGACTTAACTTTTATTCTCTTCATCCCTAAATAAATGTCCCACTTTTTTTAAGTTTGTCCCAAAATAAATGTTTCGTGCTCTTTTTGATTATATCACTTATAAATTTACATGTATACACTCAAAGTAAATGTTCTTTTACTACTTTTGATTATATGACTCACTTATATAACCTTTTATACACACTACAGTATAATAAAAAATATAACCTTAAAAATGACCTCAAACCCTTAACGGCTCGTTTGTATTCGGTTATAAATGGAGGTAATGGGAATGAATTTATAACTAAATTTGGAAGGGAAATCAAAATTCATTCCCGTGGTGGTGTTAGCTCTCCAATTTATCAAAATTTCTTCACAAATATTCATTCCCATCTAATACCACCCTTCCACATGGTAATGGAAAATAAGAATAATTTTCAAGTTTGGGAATGACAAATATGTTTTCCATGGAGATTTTGAAGTTTTTCCTTAACAAATTACACTTTAAATCCATTACCATTACCACAATTCATTACCAACAACCAAACGTGCCGTAAGAGGAAGTGCATATTTAATAATCTCTACCACTTCACATGTTTTTCTCGAAAATTTGTACTAGATGAGATGTAACAACTAATTTTAAAAAAGGAGTATTATTGTTGACTCCCTAGTTTTGATGATAACAAACAGAGTTTAAATTTTATACCTTATGGCTTATGCTATGCTATTTACATTAATATTTTTTTTGTGCAAATATGTTTGGTTGTGTTTCATAACATGTTGCAGGTTGCTAGAGTCATTGAGCCACCTAAGACGACTATGACACGTCTCCAAGTTAAAGGGTACAAGCAAGAAAATCTCGAGAGACATTTCATTTTATTTTTTACATTTTTTTGTAAGTGCTGCTACGTTTTAATTTTGTTATACTTACTATTTAGGTCTGAATAAATATTCCAAGGAAACAGTTTCCTAAACTAATTCATGCTAAAGATTTCTTTATTTTGAAATGAGTAATATACGGAAATTATTCTGGTATATTATTCAACAAAAGTTAGTTTTAAAAAGAAGATTTTTATTAAACAAATTAAAAATAATAATCCTATCTTAAAGAAAGTTTTTTATATATATTTCTTTTTTGAAAAGGAGTAATATACGGATTTATTATTCTAGTATGTTATTCAGCAAAATTAGTTTTAAGGAGATTTTTACTGAATAAAATAACAAGTTTTGCTCAAGAAAACATTTTTTGAGAAAATTAAGGATTTGTTTTTCTTCTCTGATTTCTATAAAGAGGGTAACCATCTAAACAGGGGAACCATCCACAAAAGTGAAGAGAAGAAATACGACGAACATAACACTGCACATAAAGCTCATATTTTAAGAAAAATACTTCCTTGGAAAACAGTTTCAGAAATTGTTTCAGACTCATAGTTTGTTTTCCAGTATATTGAGTTATCCTGAGGAAATTCTTGTGTTTCTTTTCTTACTGAGAGTTTGGTAAGATTAGGGTACGGGTGTACTCGGGTTTAACAATTGTTGGAGCAAACAGTTGGGGTTTGAGTCTTGTTCTCTAGAGTTGGGGACAGGTGAGTGGCTTGTAATCTAGATCGACGTAGGTTTCAAGTGCATTAATAGTGAAGAGTTTAAAAATCCTACGAGTGTACACGGGGAGTAGACCTGAGTTTGGGTCAAACCTCGTAAAAAATCCTGGTCTCCTTTACTTTTTTGCATTTTATTTCTTCACTCTTTAAAACCATTCCTTAACTTGTTTCGTAAAGTTAATCAAACAATTCCCTTCGTTCAGTTTCACGTAATTCACTTAAGTTTAATTTGAACCGATCTTTAAGCAATACAAGAAACTCAAAAATTAGGTGGTTATAGTTCAAATTCCACAAATTCATTAGTCACTTAATTCACCCCCCTCTTAAGTGTTCTTAGGTGCATTCACACTTATTATAATCCAAATTGTAATTGTAATTGTAATTGTAATTGTAAGGGCTCGTTTACTCCTTTACTTTAGCTGAATATAACTGAACTGAACTGAACTGAATACAGCTTAAAGTAATATTTTATAAGAGAAAGAGATTGAGAGTTGAACTGAACTGAACTGAACTTAATAGAGTTGAACTTAACTGAACTTAATAGAGTTGAACTGAACTAAATTGAACTCAATTTAGGGTGCGTTCTCTTCATCTTAAAAAAATAAGTTTCAGGTTTAATAAGTTCAGATAAGTTCCAATAAGTTATATCAGGTCTAATAAGTTCAATAATGTCTAATAAGTTGCAATAAGGTCCAATAAGTTTCAATAAGGTCTAATAAGTTGCAATAAGGTCCAATAAGTTCTAATAAGTTCCAATCAGGTCTAATAAGTTCAAATCAGGTCTAGATTATTATTTTAAATTATTGATCAAATAAAATTAATTAAATTAATAATTAACTTAAAACACTCTTACAAAACATAAACCAATTTTATTTTATCATTTTTGTTTTATAATTTTTTTAGAGAAACCAATCAGAATTAGATTGAATTAAACTATTTTTTTATATTATAAAATAAAACTTATTTTTTATTTTGGGTTTGATTTAATTTTGGTCCAAATTAAACTTTACCCATCCTCCATATTATTATTACTAATTTTGATCCAAATTAAACTATACACATCCTCCGTATTATTATTATTCAATCCGTTCTAGTTTGTTAATTTTACTACAAGTGAATTAAGAAAAATTAAATATATAGATAAGTTGTTATTGGAATTGATAATATTAATTATTAATGGGTTTGAAAAAAGATATACTCCGTACTAATTATTATTACCTTCTTGAACGTAATTCAACAATAAAAAAACCATAGGTTCAAATGTATAGAATATCATCATCATCATTATTATTATTAATTTATTTTATTCAATCATATAAAATACGTTCCAATAAGTTTCAATCAGGTTTAATAAGTTCCAATAAGGTCTAATAAGTTCTAATAAGGCCTAATAAGTTCCAATAAGGTCCAATAAGGTCTAATAAGTTCCAATAAGGTCTAATAAGTTCTAATAAGGTCTAATAAATTAAATAAGGTCTAATAAGAGCTCGTTTACATTAGCTGAATAGAGCTGAACTGAACTGAACTGAACTGAATAGAAGTGTATTAATTGAACTAAATAGAGATGAACTGAACTGAAGTGAACTGAACTAAACTGAACTGAAGTGAACTGAACTGAACTGAACTGAACTGAACTGAATATAATCTGAAGTAAACAAGCCCTAAATTAAATCAGGTCTGATAAGTTCAGATAAGTTCAGTTCAGATAAGTTCAGGTCTAATAAGTTAAAAATAACGCACCCTTAAGCTAAACTAAACAAGCCCTAATTGTATTCTAAATTAGTTATAGAGTGTCCTATAAAAAAAAAAAAGTTATAGAGTGTTATAATCCA
Source organism: Salicornia ramosissima (assembly GCA_951394345.1). NCBI lineage: Eukaryota > Viridiplantae > Streptophyta > Magnoliopsida > Caryophyllales > Amaranthaceae > Salicornia > Salicornia ramosissima. The sequence goes on along the minus strand of OX596240.1, from coordinate 50,557,030 downwards.
AATTGTATTTTACATCAATGATATCGTACTTGTTTAAAACATTAATATATGCTCTGTAATAGTAGTTGTTCATCCTATCTAATTCAATTATTATTTCGAAGAATCAAATATAGTTTAGCTTTTTCATACTTTATGGCTTCATATAAAAAGTGTAATTAATGTTTCGTTCTTTCGTACTTATTTTTAGCTTCTTTATATGTTGTGAACAATATCATTTTCCTATTTTTAAAGTGAGATATTTCCTAGAGGTAAATGGCTTTGTGTTTTTTATATCTAAAGTTTGTAAAAATAAGCAAAAAGTGTGACACCGAGTTTTCTATATATGCAACGAAGTTATACAATGACACTAGGTTTTAAATTGGGCTTTATTATGTACAGGACTACAGGTCATCCGGTCGAATACGTCTGACACATGCATTCAAAAGAGGTAAAATAAGGAATTTTCTCAAATGTGTGCGGTGAGGTTCGAACAAACTCGAAACCTCAGACTCGAGATTTGCAAGACTTAAATAACCACTAGACTAAGACTCACACTTCACATAAAACTCATTTATGTAACCAACCATAATATATGTAGAGAAACCAAAAAAAACCTTCTTTCGAAACCCAGGACCTCGTGCCTGGAATTCTGAAGCCCTAACCACTGGACTATGACTTCATCCTCAACATCCTGTCAATATTTAAAGACTTAATAATTCATATGAATGATTCTAAAATATTGAAAAATGATTTTATAAATACGTATTATAAGCTTATTTATAGGAATTTTAAAATGGAAGAAAAATCAATTTAATTTGAGTAACTTAAAAATAAAATGGTGTAGGAAAGAAAGTGGGGAAAGAAAGTGGCATATATATGAACTGTGAGCTTATTTAGAGAAATTTAAAAATTGAAGAAAAAAAAATAATTTAATTTGAGTAATTGGAAAGTTTTATTAAATGTAAATAAATTATTAATTGTAATTGGAAAAAAAAAGTCTTTTTTTACCCCTAAAAAAAAAAGAACAATGAAACACTTTTTTTTAGATGACACATTGCAATTTTTTTTGAGATATAACAACATTTTTCATTTATACTATACATTTAGTTGTGAGTTTTAATAGATTAAGTATAAATATAGATGTAAAAAAGAGATTTTTTTTCCCAAGTATTATATCGAGTACAATCTTTGCAATAGTATTGGTAAACAAGAGTTTATTTAATAATAGTTTCATTTTCTTGACTATCTCTTTCATAATCATTGTTGGACACAATTTCAATAAAATGAGTCAAACTAAAAAAAATCTCAACACAAGTAAAACTATAATAATAATAATAATAATAATAATAATAATCTATAATCTTCTATCTATCTATAACTAATACTAGAACAGAACTTGATGACATCATTTTCTTCCTCATTTGTACACATGTCAAGCTGTGGTTAAAAAATTCCCGCCTAAACTCAAGATGATGTCATATGTCATAGTTTTTACATACTATATAGACATAATATATATTAATATTTAGCTCTACATTTAAGGAAATAAGAATAATACAATAAAGATTTATTACACAAATAATAGCATTGAAACTAATCATCTCTATTATATAAGCTAAGAAGGAGCCATGGTGTCCCCCTCAAAATGTCCATCTTACCCTTCAATACTTTCTAAAATCTCAATTTGTACCACCCATTAATTATCAAGGAAAGTTATTACAATTTTTAAATGAAAATAGTACAATATATAAAATTCAAAAAAATAAAACAAAAATTTCAAAATTAATAGTTTAAAATTCTCTATAAATAGACATCCATATTGATATATTTCACAAATAAAAATTTTACATTATGATTATCGTAGAAATTCGGTAGCCAATAGAATATGGTAAATAAAACTCTTTTTTTATTCATTGTTGTGGGATGACCGAACGAAAGGGAAAAAGTTTTTTTATTATATAAAGTTTGTTTAGACAGATTAATAGAATACTAGTAAATTCATAATGCAAGAGGCCCCTCAAGATCTCTAGAGTATTTTAGTTCCTTATGCTTTAGGGATTAATACCTCTCTTTTTTATTCTGCTTAGTTTTATTAATTTATTGTTTAGTTGTTTTTTCTTTTGTTTTTGGTGTTATGTTTTCTTTTTGTTTAGCTTTTGGTTTGTCTCTTCTAGGCATTATCCCTCTTATGTATAAAAAAAAAAACTCCCTCCGTCCATGCATAATGAATTGTTCTATATATTTTTCTTTTTTGATTGTCTATATTTAATTTCTTCATTTCCAATTTAGTAATATGGCCCACACTTATTTTTACCTTTTTACCCATAATCTACTTAATTACTATTATAACCATATATTTACTCCCTCCGTCCCCCTTTTGTTTGAAACATTTATTTTTTCACACCTCCCAACACACAACTTTAAATGAAAATATCTTTAAATACATATAATAAAAAAGTATAAAAATTATAAATTAAAAAAGTACATATCGAGCCGAATCAAACGAGATCCCATTTGACTATATTTTTTCTTATGTGCATAAAATTAGAGAGAGTCAAAGTTGGTCAATGAACAGTGACAAAATTGTACTTGTTGCAAAAAAAGGGGGACGGAGGGAGTACATTTTTACTCTCCATTCATGGCTTATTTTTTACACTACATGACAATTTTTGAAAACTTCTAAAAAAATGAACCCCAAAAGCAAACTAAATACTCAATTCTGTACAGAATTAAGGAGTATATATTTATTCCACGAATTTACTCAATTTTGATTTTTGACATGTATTTTCACTTTTTTTTTTTATAATCATTGTAGAATGTATTTTAAATAATCATAACTTATAACCATAAGAAGGAGAGTGCATATAGCATAATTTATATATTAAAAAAAAATTAAAAAATCTAAATTTATATACTCCCTCTGTCCCAATTTACTTGTTTCACTTTGACTTTGGGCATTATTCACATGTTAAACTTTGACTTTATTTAATTTAATATACATAAGAAAAAATATAGTCATGATGAATCTAGTTTAATTTGTCTCAACATGTACTTTTCAAATATATAATTTTTTATTATATATAGTTAAAGATATTTTTATTTAAAGTTGTATCTCGTGAGATGTGAAAAAGTGAATGTAGCAAGGAAAATGAGACGAAATAATTATTATTTTTGGTGGAAAATCTGAATGTATTAGTCTAATAAAAAGGTGAAGCGAACCTAAAAGTGTTTACATTATTATTATGTTGAGTGAGTTGTTGAGAAATCCAGTTTTAATAAAGAATTTCAGATTCAGTCAGTCACGGTAGACCAGTAGTTGCTGCCGCGTTAGCTTAGCGTTCCAAACTTCTCCTCTTTTAATTATTGGACTACACTAATCGAGGACACACACACTCAATGTGCCAAACTTACTTTAACATTTTATTTTACTAGTTGTCCACGTGTCCAACATGGATTTTTCCATCGTTATTTATAATCGGGAATTTGTTTGAATTGCAATATGTATATCAATTGACGTTTAATAAATAATAATATGTAGAAGTTATAACTGGTGCTTTTCTTTCGGCTCGCGTGTTGATGAGATATTCTGGTAGCCATGGTGATTTTAAGAAAAATAATTTGGTGTATTAACAATAAGTAATTAAGCAAGTTGGCTTAATTTTGTGTATGCAATATTAAAGAGAAACATCTTATTAGCCATAAAATTTACATTGATATTAAGGTATAATCTTTATAAAAAAAATTAAAGGATAAAAAAAATTATTAACAAAGTAAATAACACAGGCAATAAGGCAATATTAAAATCTATTGAATATCGGAATTAACCCCCATCATTTAAAGGGTCATTACAAAGCAAATCATGAAATAGCTCATCCGCGATGTAGATTAGCCCTAGAGAAATGTCATTCTAGATTTGCTGCCAAAAAACTTGAAGAAAGGTTAGATTCAAGAATTCAATATACAAATTATCAGTTTTTAAAGTGAAAACTTCATAAACTAATTTGATGCTACAAAACAGCTTGTCATATCAAAAGCTATTTGTTTCTTTTGATATTTTGAAATAAGCAACCTCTTATGCTACCCTTGAAGTATATTTATTATGTTGCAAGAAAGAAACCAAGACCGATATCAATTCCTTTACATGAGGTAGAGCAAAACACCAACCTCTTATATAAGAAAAGAATACATGTCAATCACCTTTTGACAGCCCTTCAATCATTCCGTTGTTCCATCAATGAATACTCACTTCTTAATCAATAAAGGACCTAATGTAACGACCCAGAATTTTGGGCCAGAAAATTTCGCGGTTATTAATTATATTTATTTAATTCTAAGTCCAAAAAGGCCCATTTAATTTTGGACTGTTTTACTTTTTAGCCCATTCTTTTTCATCAAATTGGGCCAAGGACCCAATTTGTTCTTTTATCTACCCTTGGCCGGTTTTTAGTCTCCTTTTTGGGCTATTGGGTATTTCTAGTTTAATTGGGTAATTATGCTAATTACCAATTAAGAAGGCTTAAGTATTTTTCAACCAAGCCCATGACTTGGCCCCTATACTTAGTCCACATGGCCAGCCCTCACTTTCCCTTATTTTAGGATTTGCAACACTTCATCTTGTTCTATAAATAGGACTCTTGTCCCTTGTGTTGCCATTATGCATTTAAGCACTTAAAACTCCAAACTCTAAAGATCATTTTTCTCTCCTATTATCCCCTCAAAAAGTCGAACCTTCATTGTTTTTCCTTGGATTAATTAAGCGAATCCAGGTAACTATGCTCTCCTCTTTAATCTATGGGTAGAAAAACACATAGTTAATTAGGAATTGAAGCATGAAAATTGTAGGAAGTTTAATATTGTTTTCATATGAACATGTCGAGCATGAAGCATGAATTTCTTGATTGATTTTTATGTATTTTCTTGATTTTATGTATGATCTTGTATAATTTATTTACCAATCAAATCTTGTTATTTCTTGATGAATTTTTCATGGTATCTGGTTTACTGTTTGATTATTAACCATGATTTATTTCGTGGCAAAATTCATCCGTTTATTATTTATAAAAATTTAATCTTTCAAACCGGTAAAACTGTCCAGAATAGGTTTACGAATTTATTAGTGTACTTAATCAATTCGGAATGCTACGAAATTTTATATGGAAGTCAGTGATAATGTTTTACAGCTTGTGTTAAATTTTCGTAATTTTTAAAGATCGTTGGTATGGCATAAAATTCTGAAACCGAATTCAGCCTAATCTGACTGGTTAGTTATAAAATCACTTAAAAATAGTAAAAGATGTTATTTTTAGACGAAATTTATGCACGTAAATCCTTGAACCCATATTTAGCCCCCATAAAAATTTCCAGATTTTTAGAGATCTTTAGATGGTCGTTGTTAATTTAATTATTTAAAAATCAGATTGTATAAATTAGGGCAATTGAATTATTAAAATGTGCTATTATTCATTCTTGAATTTTCGAGTGACCTAAGTATTAAAAGGGAACTAAAAATATGATTTTTATGATGAATCTTGATAGTATTGAATTATATTGATAAATCTTGAATTAAAAATTAAATCTTGTTATTATCTTCTAATTGTCAAGTGTATAGAAATTAAAAGAAGAGTTAAAAATATTATTTTTTTATGTTAATCTTGATGAATGTTGTCGAAAAATATGATTTTTTTTATGTTTATTAATTAGTTAAATTATTTAATTCTTGATGATTGAATTCATATAAATTAATTGAATAATTTTGGCTATTATTGATATAAAATGTCGAGTGTGGTGAAAGTAGGAAAAATAGGATTTTTATTATATTTTGGTTAGTTTTGAATTATTATTAATTTAGGAAATAATTAATAATAAAAGTTATGGACAAAATAATTATTAGGGATAAGTTGTAAAGTGAAGGGATAAAAAGATATTATTAGTATTATTATTAGGAGGACCGAAAATAATATTAGTAATATTAATATAAATATTTGGATATTGTTACAAATAATATATGATATAATATTAAGGTTAGTATCCGAAAGGATAGGATTATAAGTATATGATATGTGTTAAGGAATAGTATATGTTATAAGAATATGAGAAGTATAAGATATTATTAGGGATAAGAAAGGAAACAGAGTAATAGCTATACATGTTATGTCTCGGTCTCTGGCTAGGAAAGACTTGGTATTTAAGGTGGCCAATACACGTGCCGCACCTCTCTTTCCTGGGACTCCGAACATTTCATTTCCTATTACGGTCACCTAGTATTATCCTAATATATGATATGATTAAATTAATTGAAGATATAAGATACAATATGGACACCCACCTGTATGATACACGAGTCATTAGTGGGTTAAGTCAGAACCACTACTCAATGGGACGAACACATGAGTTCCCCCGAGTAGTTTGACCTTAGAACATGTAGTCGTCTGGTAACCGTATCTGCGAGTCGCTACCAGGAAGTTATGGCCATAGCTTAGACTTAGCGGTGAAACACGGGATCCGCTATGGGATTGAGTACACGAGCTCCTCCCGGCATGTTCTAGGGAGTTATGGTGAAACACGAGATCCATAACGAGTTATTAGTGACCGGTCCAACAAAGATATTATATTACGATCATACGATTTGATAAGATGAAATCATAAGATGAAGTTTAAGATGATTTCTAAGATGTGATGATAAGATATGTTATGATCTAATATGATAAGAAAGACATGATATGATACGATTAAGATAAGATTATGATATGATATGATCAAGATAAGACTATGATATGATATGATTAAGATAAGATTATGATAAGATATGATTAAGATTTATTAATGATATAATTTAAGAAGGGTTAAGTATAAGTTAAGGATTGGGATAATTTAAGATGTATAGTATAAGGTATAAGTTTAGTATGTTAAGTCTTCCGCTGTGTATTTCTGTATTTATGGGTATGTATGTATGCGAGTAAGGATGCATGTATGTATGAATGTTGAGTGTATTTTTGTACGTATTTCTAACCGTATTTGCAGGGTTGATTGTACGTACATTATACGTAGATTATACGTATTTCTAACCGTATTTCTGCAGGTGTGTTTATACGTATTCGCATACGTACTTTTATGCGTATTTTTATACGTACTGTTATACGTATTTTTGTACATTTTTATAAAGACATGTATTAGATTTCTTTACAGTTTTTATGCATATTTCTATGCTATTATGTGTTTGGTGGTCCCTCGATTAAATGGGACAGCCTAGTTACTCGCCACTGACGGTGGACCCCCCCTCAGTTTCAGATGACGATGCAGCAGAGTAGAGCGGGCTCCGCTGGATGGGCTTGAGTAGATTAGTATTTTATTTTGAGTATTTAGTATTCCCAGAACAGTTTGAGACATTAACTTAGTTTATCTTACGATCCCAGCATGTTGGGACAAAATTTCCAGACTTTATATGTATTAGTGACTTTTGGTTTATGGATTTTCAGTAGTTAATTTAATAAAAGATAATTTATTCATTCAATTAAGTTGATTTATTGTTATTTAAGTTAGTAACGGTCCGAATGTCGCTTTCCCTTTGTAAATCGACAAGTCGAAAAGTCGGGTCGTTACACCTAAAAACCATTAAAATAAAGAAATCAGACCTACATTGGTCTTTTAAAATATTAAAGCAAACAACATAGCAGTAAACTAACAAACAAAGGGCCTTATCTAATACAATCACAACAATATCGAACACATTAATTAGTCATAAAATGAGGTCTAGGGCATAAAACCATACATTTGGAAACTAAAACTAAAACTGTCATTAAGATGAACATCAGCACTCCCCTCTAGATCCAGAAAAATGGAAATGCATATACTCCTTCAAATACCCAGAATGATTAACTCGAACTTCTAAAAATAGGTTCCAAGTTTAGCCAGAGTAATTTATAAAGATTTTACCACTTGTTGATCATTCTTATAACTTATAAGATGTGAAACCAACCTAGACATTGATCATGTCCACTTTTATATCAATCCGTTTTGATAGCAAAATAGTGTAAATAAAAATAAACAATGCTAGTTCAACAACAAAAGAGAAACGAAAACTCCCAGTAATTTATCCATCATTGTCATAGTTATACTTCTAAGAAGAGAAAAATGATATTAATACAAAGGAAGACACTCAAAAACAAATAATTAAAAAGGGATATCGCAAAATAACCAACTACTTTGCTGGAGTTGAAGTCTTGCTTAATTTCTTTAGCAATTTTTTTTTATTTTAAAAAAATCCCTTCAAATATCAGCAAATGCGAAATCAAAATTTGTCCCCAAAAGAAAAATGAAACTCATCAGTAAAACTATTTTTAAAAATAAATACTCAAATTCGAGCAATTCCAAATCAAATTTTGTCCCCAAAAGAAAATTGAAACTGATTTCATTCTTTGATAATATTTCAGTTTGCAAGTAATTTAACCTGGAAGAATATCGTCAGCATAAAGGAGTGAATAAAAGTCAATAATCAACATCAACCATTAAACCCAAGGATAAGTGGATAACAACTTGGCCATTTCTCACTAAAACAGTGCTAAAACCATAAACTGCATTTCCCCCCCAAACTAATCAATTTAAAAAACTGCTTAAATTAGCAACTAAGTATAGTTAATTACGTACTACAATTTTATAACTATTTGAGCATGTATCAACTATTAAGCTCAATAAGATGCGTAGTTCAATTCTCTCATAGTCAAATAAATTAGTTACTATTGCTTTAAAAATAATTTGTTGTATACACCATCTAAATCAAAATATCAAATATTCGAGTAGATAACTTGTAAGCCTTAATTTTATCCGAGTTTAGATTAAAAAAAAGGCAGAAGGAAGATTTAAATCAAGTTATATGACTGTATTCAGTATTCCATTAGCCTCGATCTAGTTTACCCTCAAAGAATTTCTGAATCAAGATTACAAATCAGTCCAAAAATTAAATTAAAATAAAAAGTAGGATCCGTCAATAAAGAAATTTTCAAATGGATAGTATCTGAACCTAGTTTTAGAGCATGTACAGAGCGAACATGATCTGAATGAGTTTCCCAGAGGTGCTTTACTACAATTCATGTAGCAATATTAAGAATTTAAGATGGAAAACAACTCAAGATTGACACAATTGTTGGATGATAAATTTGAGCTTGCAGACAGATTTTTTGAAATTGTTGTTTCATTCTAGTCACTTTAACTGATTAGTAGGGTGAACTTGAGAACCATTGATGCATGCTCATGAGCAATGATAAAGACCAAATGGATAGGATAGAGAGGATTGGGCATGATGAACAATACATACCATCATCCCCAGATGTGATGTTCCCAAGAGCACTGGGCATGATGAACCTCATCTTTTGGAGCACCATGCTCTTTTCCAGCAAGGAGGATTATAATGTGGTCATACGAACAAGCTTGTAAGATAAATGACACAGAACATGATGGAAATGTGAAATAGAAGTGCCTACAATATAAATAGACAAATGACAGAACATAATGTAAACAGACAAATGCTAGGTCATCCTCCATTTCAGATTAAAAAAACAACATTTACAAACAACAAAATTCAACAATCCAAAAACCCAATTCAAAATATAAATAGACAAATGAGAGAGAACATAATGTAAACAGACAAATGCTAGATCATCCTCCATTTCAGATTAAAGATACAACATTTACAAACAAAATTCAGCAATCCAAAAACTCATTCAAAATCTACAGGCATCTAATTAACAACTAAAAAAGCAAACCTCAAATGTTTTCACCATCTCAGCAATTGCATATCAAAAAGACAATTGTGCTCAAATTGTATCAGAACTATTATCAAAAAACAAATCAGTCTTCAAAATGGTGCATACTCACCTTCAAAATGCTTCAAACCCAATTAGAAGTGACCACTTTGAATAGCAAAAGGCATCATAGCCTCAACTGTATTTTATTTTTGGGTATGTTGTTTGTAGGGTTAACAAAGGAGGACTGTCTAATTCCTCATTGTTAGATGTTTCTAAACATCTAACAGTGGCATTTTGGTAAATAAGTGGAACTTTTTAATGGCATTATCGTAAATATGATAAACATTTACCAAAGCTATGTAGAAATGGGAAGAATCAAGAGGGAAAATATACAACTAAAAAAACCATGAATTAGATTACAAAAAAATGTCATGGTAAAAGCCTAAAAGGTGATAAGGAAGAGGAATTATAATTGAAGTTTTTATACAATTTTTTTTTTTTTTCTACTTTTTTAGTGTTACACACTAATTATAATCTAAAGTACAATCCATGTTTGCAATTACTCTCAATTTAGCAAGAATTCAAAAAGCATCATTAACCCAATACCTAATATTTCTTCTTCTTTTTAAACTAATTAAATGCATAGGTTGATCTGAATACCTTAATGATTCTAATGAAGAAGGGTATTCTTTGGTCATCCACCCAAACATACAAATGTAAACCTGCAATTGTAATCAACAAAGCATCAAATCATAAAATAGAAACAAAGAAAAGTAAGGTCAAACAAATTATAATATATAATAGAAATCAAATAAATGAAAACATAAAATAGAAATCAAACAAAAAACACAATAAAACATACAATCCTAATCAAGGGGGTTAACATATATAGAAAGAAAAGAAGTAGGTTAATTAATATAGAAATCAAACAAAATGATCTAAAAAATTGCAATTGAAAGAAGTATGTTAATATAGAAAGACAAGAAATTGGTGGTTAGAAAGCATATTCAAACAATAAGAAGCATGGCTGCAGTGAATGCTTACAAATTCGATGGCATGCTACTCCCTTAGGCTGGTATATCATATGGATATTGTTGCCAATCATACTGTGCATCTACTAATGGAGCTTTTTCACAACTGCTATGGCATAATCATACTGTACATCAAGCTACAAAGAAGGAACGAAAAGATAGGTAAGAAGTTATAACTTATCAAACAATTCAGCAATAAATAAGTTTTTAAAATTATGTTTAATAAGTCAGCAATCAAATTCCTTGACATAATTTAAAAAAAAAAAAAATCAAGTCACACAATAAAAAATTTAGCACATACTAATAGAAAAATTTGAGAGCACAGTATGCCTAAACATTAACAAATACCTAGTCTCAATTGGAAATTAATGTGAAAGGGAAGGCTGAAAATTCGAGGGAAAATATACAAGCACACACAAGCAGAATAAAATGGGAAGCGATAAACATGAAAAAAGATATGATACAGAACTATACCAAAAAAAATCTGGATTAAAATTACATACAGATGCAAACACAACTGAACACAAATACAAAAGAAAAAGGCACAAACATGGAAGCCTAGATGAATGAGAATTGTCAAAGCTCAAATAATTAAGAAATAGAATCAGAAGAACAAAGAGAATAAGAAGAAAACCTACCCCCACGAAAAAAAATGAGAATAATAAGTAATAGAGATGAAATTGAACACATAAGAAGAAAAAAAAACAGATTTCGCACAAAAAAACCCAAAAAAATCGAGAAAATCCATAACCCTAAACAATGGAAAAAAAAAAACACACTAAATATTTGAGAAAATTCAAAATAGTAAAATACAAAATGAATCTTTGGTCTTAGTAAAAGTAAAAACAGGGAAAATGAAAGAAAAATAAAAAACAAAACTCAAACCATCTAAATTCGACAGGAATAGAAATAGACACAAATTAAAGCTTCGAAAAGAAGATTAAGAACCTGATGATGATCTAAAGTCCTGCAATATATATATATATATAAAAAAAAACAAAAACCCTAAAATTATCACAAATTTCGCACCAAAAAATCCAAAAAAATCGGCAAAATTCAAAACCCTAAACCCTAAAGCCATCAAACACATAAAAAACCCTAAACCGAAATCAAACCTGACCGCACACGAAAATCGCAAGTACCAACATGAACTCTGTACTGAAAATAACAAAAAAGAAAAAAAAAAAGAAAAGAATAAACACATAGAAAATCATCTTTGAAAAGGAAAAAGACAAAAGAAAAAATGAAATCAAAGCTTACCGCAAGAGAAGATGGGAAGTAGATACAAGACCCCTGCCCTGAAAATGAATCAATCATATAAAAATAACAAGAGCAGGGAGAGTCACTCAAATTAAAACAAAAATAAACAATGGCAAAAAAAAAACCCTAAAATTTCGAGAAAATTGAAAATAGTAAAATCGTACCTCAAAATCCACAGATCTGCAACTTTGTGTTTGCTTCATTGGAGAACTTGAATGCAGATGAGCAAAAAATCCAGTAGAATAAGAGGGAGAGCAGCAACAGGGAGAGGAGAGAGATATCGTAGCAAGCATACCAAGAATGGAGTGAGAGAGGAATGTGAAGAGTACAGCAAAAAAAAAAAACATGATGTTACTGTTCATATGAACAGTAACTTATTCCCACTTTTTAATATGTATAGATATAGATTAAATGCTCCTGCAATACACGGTTAACACAAAAAAAATATATAGTTATTTTGATCATACTAATAATAATTATAAAAAATTTGAAAAAATAAAGCAAAACAATGGTCATAACTATTATGATTTAAATTATATACATAAAAAAGATATTGATAATTTAAGAAATACTTTTGGAACATTAAAAGATGGTAGGAGTATTAGGTCAAAGTCAAATATAACATCATCAATTGCATAAAATGACGCGCATGTGTAATGAATGATGTAAACATAATATAATTACAAATAAATTAGGCTTATAAGGATAATTTTTAAAACAAAACATTAAGGATTATTCCCATTGGTATACCTGAGAATTTGTGTATTCCCAAATAATCCAAGTGGTATACCTAAGTTTTAAAAAATCCCAGTGGTATAACTAAATAAATAATGAAATTCAATAACCACATTTAAAGGCTGTTTCAGGCCATTAAATACCACTAATTCGACCATAAACGTACTTCGTTAACTATAGTTAGTTTTTTTGGGTAACCACCGTTGACTAAATAAAAAGAAAAAACCGATTTTATGGTTGTTAATGTCCTAAAACAACATTATTGAATTCTATTAATTATGTAGGTATACCACTGGGATTTTTTAAAACTCAAGTATACCACTGGGAATATGCGAATTCGCAGGTATACCAATGTGAATAATCCAACCATTAATTATAACATAAATTTGAAAACTGAAAATAATTAAAATAATTTTTGGCAAAAAAAAAATTAAAGAAGGATATAACTAGATGTGATCATGGGTCGGGCCAGGCCGGGTTCGGGTCGGGCTCAATGCGTAAAATAAAGAACAGAGAGCGGGTCGGGTTCGGGCCGGGCCTAGTTCGGGCTCAAACCCCGAAAAATTAGTGCGGGCTTTTCGGACCGGGCCTAAAAAATTAACTAAAAGCCTAATTTTTAATGTCCAAAGCCCACATAAAAAAATTAAGAAATCGGGTCGGGCCCAAATTCAGGTCTAATTTTCATGCCCAAAGGCTTCAAAATGTTGGGTCGGGCCGGGCCGGGCCTGGTTGCTTTTGACCAGCTCTAGAAATAACATATATCAGTTTTATGAGGTGGAGATAATCTCAACATATTTTGTTTTAGTATAGTATATAGAATTCCTCCATATACTATACTATAGGATTATAGATTTTATAAAACAAAGGAAGAAAATGCAGTGAAAAAGTTGCCACGTGTGGAAAAAAAATTCTCAGCCAACGCGTGTGGGTATTTTGTTTTGTTGTTACTCCGTACTTGTCACTTTGTCAGGCGTAGATTGATTGATTTCAAAGATTTTATCCAAATGTTTTGGCAAATTGACGGTAAAAAAAAAAAAAAAGGTAAACCAATGTGATAAATGGGGAAAAAAAAATCTCAAGATGACAAATGGATAAAAAAATCTCAAGACGACAAATGGATAAAAAAAATTTAAGACGATAAAAGAGTTATAAAAAGTTTTTTATCTTTGATGGTTATAAAAAAGTTGCTCCAGTATCAAATTGGCTAGTTTTATATAATTCCCTAATTTTCTATTATTTTCCTTCTTTTTCTCCCCTATTTTTTTTTTTATTTATTTTGTTCTTAAGATTTTTTCAAATACTCCGTATTAATTGGCTAGTTTTATCAAATTTAGTTCAGTTTAATTGGCTAGTTTTATCAAATTAATGGACAAAAAATTTAGTTCAGTTTAGTTCACTTCAACTTAAATTTAGTTCAGTTTAGCTCTCGATTTTCTTCTCTTATAAAATACTCTGCATTACTTTCAAGTATATTCAGCTAAAGTAAGCAAGCCTTTAAACACAACAAATTCACCAAAACTTAGGGTGCATTATCTTCAATTTATCCGACTTGATGTGACATGACTTGATTAAACCTATTAAAGTTGACTTGATTATAACTTATTCAACCTGACCTGATTAAACCTAATAAATTTTGATACATTGTGTGAGTCAATTAGCTTTCGAACCTTAGTTTTTTTTTTTTCCAAGTAAACAACAAAATTTATGGAACACATAGTATGGGGGAATCGTATCGACACAATTAAAATTGATATGGGCACAACTTTTGTTAGAGGAACATAGAAAGATGTGCTCTCATAATGAGTTGTGTCGATATCAATTTTAGTTGTGCCTTTATCATTTCTCATATGGATCCACTTTGTTGGGTTGAAGGGAGGTAAAAGAAATAAATGGGAAAAGGGTGGAGAAAAAGAAATTTACTCCCTCTGTCCCAAATTACTTGCTACATTCTTTTTTTCACATCTCCCAATGCAAAATTTTAAATTAAAATATCTTGAACTACACATAATAAAAAATTATATGTTTGAAAAGTACATAGTGAGACGAATCAAATTAGATCATCATGACTATATTTTTCTTTTTGTACACAAAACTATAAACAATTAAAGTTTACAAATAAATAGTGTCTATTTTCAAAATGTAGCAACTAATATGGGACGGAGGGAGTATGCATTTATGCAACACAGAACAAAACGAAGAGCATGTGCGTCTAATGTCATGAGTCATGAGTCTCATGACCGTTTGTTAGCAATACTCTATTATTTTATACTCCCTCTGTCCCAAATTACTTGATACAATTTCTTTATTTGGATGTCCCAAAATACTTGCTACATTTCTTTTTATAGTCTATGGGCTCCACATATATTTTACATTTTTATCTTCTTTTTTGTCATTTTTATCCTCTTTAAGTCAATCAATTTTTTCCACTTAACTTTACCAATGATGGGTCCATATTAAAATTGGTTTGCATAAAAATTTGTTCCAAAATGCAATGTAGCATGTAAAATGGGACGGAGAGAGTATATCTTCTTGAAGTGGCAACCTTTTTAGTTTCATGTTATGTTATTCAACGTACAGAAAGTGAGTGTGTTTGTTTTAATTCATCATTTTGGTTCTTTTTTTCCGGCTAACATTTCATCACTTTGTTTGTGGTTGTTGTTAGGTTAGCCCATCCATTATTATCCCAATTTTGTCTACCCTAGTTGTCATGCTACGTTCACTGTATTTTAACATTAGTTGTAATGACTACACCTGTATTTTACTGAAAACGAACTGACTTCAAAGATCTAATGTGTTTGATGTTTGTATTAATTAGGCTCTCTTTTTTAGGACTGATCTGAACTGGTCTGATTAGGTGGGGGTATTATTTTGTGAGAGTATAAAATTAAAACAAAGCTGAACTGATCTGATTTGATCTGATCTGAAAAAGTCTGATCTAATCTAATTATTGTAGTTTTAAGTCTTCCAGTATGATGATGATGATTATGTTTGAATTAGGTTTTTCGAGGCGGGAGAAATTAAGGCTGACTAAACTAGAACTTGATAGTGCCAAGAAGGAAGTGAATAAAATCAAAGTAGGATCGACATTGTAAGATCTTCTGCAAATTATTTGCTTAAATTAGCTTAGTTTTTGTAATGCAACTCAAATTAATTTTGAATATATGCTTAAGTTTAGGAGATCTGCCAACTGTTGAGTTTTAGTAGAATATCCTTTATGTTTTTAAGGCTGTTATCCGAACTTATTGCAGTTGTCAACTAAATGACTGCTTTAATATGTTATTGACCAAGGGCTTGTTTAATTTACTTTAGATTAAATTCAATCCAGTTCAGTTCAAATCATCTCTGTTAAGTTCAGTACAGTTCATCTCTATTAAGTTCAGTTCAGTTCAGTTAGTTCATCTCTATTAAGTTCAGTTCAACTAATATAAACAAGCCCTAAGAGTATGATTGAGTGAATAATTACATAAATGAATAAGTGAGTGAATGTATGGATGATTATTGATTATGTTTGTTTTAATGTGATTAGATGAATGATTGCGGGAATGAGTGAAAGAATGATTTAATGGAAAAATAATTGCATGATTGAGTTCATAATTGAATGAATGAAGAATAAATGAATGCATGGATATCTAAATGAATGAATGTTAAGTACTTGTAAATAATGAATGAATTCTTAAAAAAAATGAATGATTGGATTATTGCTTTAAAGTATGAATGAATGAATGATTTTTTGATGGATTAAATGAAGGGATCCCAGTTTCTGGTTCAGCCCTATTCAAAAGAGATTTGACTTTCATTATCCAGAAACTGAGAAATAGGCTTGCTAACTGGAAAAATGATTGCATGATTGAGTAGATAATTGAATGAATGAAGAATAATTGAATGCATGGATATCTAAATGAATGAATGTTAAGTACTTGTGAATAATGAATGAATGGTTTCTTCAAAAAAATTAATGATTGGATTATTGCTTTAAAGTATGAATGAATGAATGGTTTTTTGATGGATTAAGTGAAGGGATCCCAGTTTTTGGTTCAGCCCCATTCAAAAGAGATTTGACTTTCATTCTCCAGAAACTGAGAAATAAGCTTGCTAACTGGAAAACTAGTTATCTCAGTAGAGCTGGAAAGCTTTGCCTAATTAAATCCACCCTTTCTTCTATTCCTATGTACTATATGCAACATTGGATTCTTCCTAAGTATTTTACTAATGACCTCCAGAAGATTATCTTCAATTTCCTTTGGGGATTTAACTTTGAAGGGAATCCAAAATTGCATCTAGTCAGCAAAGAGTCTGCTTGCAAAAGCATTTCAAATGGAGGTCTAGGAATTAGGGAGTTGTTGGGATTAAATCAAGCTTGCATTTCTAAACTTGCCTGGAGACTCTCTAAAGGTCCTTCCTGTAACGACCCGACTCGCTTAAACCGGCGCGGAAGAAACCGACGAGTCGAGTAGTTATAAACTACAACTCGAAACCTAAGAAATTAAAACTAATTCCTCGAAATATTATTAATAAACCATAAACGTACAAATACCCACAAGTTTGTACATACTAATCCCAAAAGTCAAACTAAAAATACTAAAAATACAAGTAAACTCCAACTACATGTCAGAGTTATAAACAACGTAAAAGAGTCCATACAATACTCCAATACTATCTAAAAACAACAGTATTAGTAAATACAACAGACAATGGCAATAACAACGTCGCTCGCCCAACCCAAAGCTAAGCAAGAGTATCATCATCAGAAAAACTTGAAAAATATACAACAGTCCACCATCAGTGGCGAGTAACATAACTGACTCACCCTAATGGGAATACACATGTACATAGTACAAATCAAATAAACAATATCAAATCAATAGTCAAAGTACAAGATCAACGCAAACGTGAACTCGACTCGAATCATCCTAATCAACTATCTTTGGCGCAATCATTCATATTCTAGACCGGACTGTGCTCGTACGGACGTATCTTACGCATCCGAACTTTCTACTATGCTCGGATTTGAGAATCTTACTCCCAAACCCCATGAAACCAATCTTACTGGAAATCTATGTCCCGTGAAACCAATCTTACTGGAAATTCACTAAGATCACATAGTATGACTCCAACTATCCCAATACCGCGGATGGAATAGGGGCAACGTCTTAACCCGAATACAATGAATCTTACTCAAAGTATCAGGCGTCTAAAAATGAAATCAAGCTAATTAATTAATTAAATCTTTTAATCATCTTATTCATATTATTCATTTTATATCCCAACATAACTAAATTAAGTTCAAGAATTGCCTCTAGCCTTGATTCTCGAAATTAA
Organism: Salicornia ramosissima; assembly: GCA_951394345.1. Lineage (NCBI taxonomy): Eukaryota > Viridiplantae > Streptophyta > Magnoliopsida > Caryophyllales > Amaranthaceae > Salicornia > Salicornia ramosissima. The sequence continues at coordinate 50,538,966 of OX596240.1, read as the reverse complement.
CTAGTTAAATCATCGAAGTTATTCTCAAGAACTGCCTCTAGCCTTAATCTTGAGTCTAACCAATCATAAATCATCATTCTATAATCATTCTTTAATCATATTAGACACTTTCTTTATCATTTAAACCTCTTTCTCTAACTTTCAAGATTCAACCAAGAACTCGTGAAGAACTCATAAAGAACTCATAAAGAACTCAAAGAACTCATAAAGAACTCATTCAAGATTCAAGATCTTCAATCAAGAACTCAATCAAGATTCAAGATCTTCAATCAAGAACTCATCCAATCATACATACCATACGCATATCATCATCATCTTTTCGAAATTTACCAACTTTTACTCATCCAAAATTCATCAAACTTTAACATAATATTCATGATCATAAAACAACATATAATCAATCATAATATCATGAAAAATCATCATCAAAACACCATATAAGCACATAAAAATCAGATTTAGAAATCATACATGAAATCATAGATATTCATCAACAATCAACCCAAACATGCATTTAATCTATACTATAAACATAGTATACCAAAAAGGTTGAGAAAGTATGTTACCTTATTGAAGATTACACACTAAAACAACACAAGAATGCAGCCCGGAAAACACGTCAAACACGGCCCCTAGACACGGCACACACACACGAGCACCACGTCTTCAACTCGGCACCACAGCACACACGGCTTCACCACACGGCCTGCTGCACCACCACGAGCACGACACCACCTGCTGCACGGCACCACCACACGGCCCTGCTGCACCACTCGGACACCACCACCACACGAACCCAAATCCAATCCGAACTAGTGATCTTGATTGAAATGAATGTGTTTAGGAATGTGTTTGAATACCTAAAGATCAATGGGGTATGAATCTTTAAGTTTTGGGTTAAGAAAGATGATGAACACTTTGATGGGATCAAAGTGCCCAAAAATGGCGTGGAGTTAGAGCAAATGGGAGGGAGTTTTGGTGATTGAACTTTGATGGCAAAAGCTTATGTTGGCAAAATGAGCAAAGGGCCTTACTAACTCTCCTATTAATAGAGTTAGTCAAGGTGTGAACACAAGGCAAGTGGCAAGCCTTGCCATGCCACTTAAGAAACCGGCCAAGAGAGCAAAATGGGCCTAAAAATGGGCTCTCGTGATTAATTGGGCTAATTTGCAAAAACCGCATGACTAATCATGCAATAATCGATTTGGCCCAAAATATTAGATAATTAATTAGAAAATTAAATAATAAAATTCTAATCAATTAAATAATAGTTAACATAAATAATAAAAACTGAGAAATAATTATTTCAAGTTAAATCGAAATTATTCACATAAAATAAAAATAAATAGTTCAAAATAAATTTGAACTAACACCAAAAATGCACATAAACACACATAATTATCGGCAAAAATACCAATAAAATCTGGGTCATTACAACCTCCCCTCCTTAAAGAAATTTCGTCCCGAAATTTCAAGGTGCAGGAGATCGCTCCCCATCAAACAACTCCGGGTACTTTTGCCGCATAGACGCTTCCGTCTCCCAAGTCGCTTCTTCATGGTGTTGATTCCTCCACAACACCTTGACAAGCGGTACCTGCTTACGCCGCAGGGTCCTCTCTTCCCGATCCAAGACTTGGACGGGTCGCTCCTCATAAGTCAGATTCGGCTCGATCACGACCGGATCCACTGTAATCACATGAGTAGGATCATGTACATATTTCCTTAGCTGGGAAACATGGAATACATCATGAACATTAGCCAAACTAGGTGGTAATGCCAATCGATACGCCACCTCCCCAACTCGTTCAAGTATCTCGTAAGGTCCCACATATTTCGGTCGGAGTTTCCCCTTCTGACCGAAGCCTACCACTCCCTTGAATGGCGAAACCTTAAGCAAGACTTTGTCACCTACTTCGAAAGCCAGCGGTCTACGTCGATTATCGGCGTAGGATTTCTAACGACTCTGAGCGGCCTGCATCTTAGACCAGATGACTCGAACCTTCTCGATAGTATCGCGTACCATCTCAGGTCCTAAAGCCACGGTATCGCTGATATCATTCCAACATATAGGACTCCGACATTTCCTGCCATACAAGGCCTCATACGGAGCCATCTCAATGCTGGAGTGATAGCTGTTGTTATAAGAGAACCCTATCAAGCAAAGCATACGAACCCAAGACTGGTGATACTCCAGAGTACATGCTTGAAGCATATCCTCCAAAGTCTGGATGGTCCTCTCAGTCTGACCATCAGTAGCCGCATGAAAAGCGGTGCTCAACTTCAGCTTCGTCCCAAAGGCTTCCTGAACTGACTTCCAGAAACGAGACAGAAATCTCGGATCCCAAAGGCTTCTAGTCCGGTCTAGAATATGATTGATTGCGCCAAAGATAGTTGATTAGTTTGGTTTGAGTCGAGTTCATGTTTTGGGTTGTTCTCGTACTATGTTTATCGATGTTGTATATTTGGTTTATGCTATGTGCATGTGTATTCCCATTGGGGTGAGTCAGATATGTTACTCGCCACTGATGGTGGACTGTTGTATATTTTTCAGGTATTTCTGATGACGATGCTCTTGCTTAGCTTTGGGTTGGGCGAGCGACGTTGTTATTTCTGTTATCTATTGTACTTTCTATCACTGTTGTTTTTAGATAGTGTTGGAGTATTGTATGGACTCTTTTACGTTGTTTATAACTCTGACAAGTAGTTGGAGTTTACTTGTATGTTTAGTATTCTTAGTTTGACTTTTGGGATTAGTATGTACAAACTTGTGGGTATTTGTACGTTTGTGGTTTATTAATAATATTTTGAGGAATTAGTTTTAATTTCTTAAGTATTTGAGTTGTAGTTTATAACTATTCGACTCGTCGGTTTCTTCCGCGCCGATTTAAGCGAGTCGGGTCGTTACAATTCCTATGTCACTTCTTTTGCCAAAGGCTCCATTGTCTGTAGAAGTATTGGGAAAATCTAGCCTTTTTTCTCCCAAAACAGCATTTGGTGTTTAGGTGATGGCAATGATGTCTCCTTTTGGTGTCATAACTGGACTAGGTTGGGTAAGCTTTGTGATGTTTTCTATGGCCCTTTCTCTTAATTGAACAGGATAAAAATCTTCAAGTTAGTGAGGTCTTCTTCCAGGGCTCTTGGCATTGGGACCTGATTTCTTACTGACTTCCCAGACACTTAAAGGAGCTTATTAAAGCTTCCTTCACTCCTAATAATTCACTTCAAAGTTGTCCTACCTCTACTTTTGCTTCTAATACTTTCTTTTCCATTTCCAAATTTTATCAGTCCTTGCAGGGGAAGCCTGTTAACCAGGGAGACTTATCCTGGATTTGGGGGAGTTTTGCCCCCCAAAAATTAACTTCTTCCTATGGCTTGCCCGGTGGGATAGACTCCCACACAATAACCTTCTTAGCATTAGAAATATTATGGCTTGTGGTACTTGTGTTAGTTGTAACTTTCATATAAAGGATACTTTGCATATTCTGAAAAACTGTCCTAAGGTGGTTAGATTATGGGATTGCTCACCCCCTGAACTTTTTATATCAAGTTCAGTGGGACGATCAAAGCAATGGATTCGTGAAAATATTGCCTCTGACCTCTCTTTTAATTTAGTCCCCTGGCCTACTTTTTTTTGCTTTCCTTTGCTTCCAAGTGTGGAAAACCAGGAACAAAGTTACCATCCAAAGAGTGGACTATGACCAACCTCAGTTCATTATCAAGCAAGCTTTAACCAATGCTCTTGAGTTCTTAGGCCATTCCAGCCTCAACCAAAATAGATCAAGGCCTTTGTGTTCAAATATTTCCCTCAATCTTTCTCCATGTGATCTTTTAATTAATGCTGATGCTTCCTTTGTCAAGTGAGATGTACCTACAGGAATAGGAGGTTTATGCAGAGATGAAAGAGGGGTTTGGAAGACAGGTTTTTTCAAGAAAATTTTTGCAACTAATGTCTTATGTGCAGAGCTCTTAGCGATTCTTCATGGTCTCCGGTTGGCTAATGATTATGCCTATCATAGTATTCTTATTAATTCAGATTCAAAGGAGGCAGTCAACCTAATTAATTCTTCCCTTTGGTATAATACTTTCAGTTTTAATCTGGTTTTTAATTGTAGGGAGTTGTTCCGGCAAAGGCAGCAGCTCAGGTTGGAGCACAAGCCTAGAATTGCTAATGTGGTGGCTGATCGTTTAGCACAAGAGGGTAGATTGGGCATGTATGATTGTAATGATAATGTAATTTTATGTAGTATGCCTAACTATTGTACGGATCTTATCCTCCAAGATTGTAGTACCTTAAACTTTTAATTTTTTGTTCCTTCTTAATAAAAAAATAAAGTGAATGGATGAATGGTTTTTTGATTGATAAAGTATGAATGAATGAATGGTTTTTTTATTGATAAAGTATGAAAGAATGAATGGTTTTTTTATTGATAAAGTATGAATGAATGAATGGTTTTTTGATTATATTATGAATAAATGATTGGTTTTTTGAATGATAATGTAACGACCCTGATTTTCATGATACTTTCTGCCATAATTTATGTGTATTTATGTGGTGTAATGTATAGTTCAAATTTATTTTTGAACTATTTATTTTATTTTATGTGAATAATTTCGATTTAATTCGAATTATTTTATTTGCAGTTATTATTATTTATGTTGATTATTATTTAATTAATTAGAATTTTTATTATTTAATTTTCTAATTAATTATTTAATATTTTGGGCTAAATCGATTTATACATGATTTATCATGTAATTTTTATAAATTAACCCGATTGATCACGAAAGCCCATTTTTGGCCCATTACCTTAGCTTGGCCGGTTGGCCTTATGTTTGATGGCAAATTTTGCCACTTGCTTCATGTTCACACCTTCACTAAACTCTATATATAGAGTAGTTAGTAAGGCTTGATGATCCCTTATGCTCATTTGCCATTTACACTTGTCATCTCTTGTCATCAAATTCAAAACACAAAAACTCCCTCTCTTGCCTTATTTCCACACGCCATTTTTGAGATGAACAAGCCTTCAATTGTTCATCATCAATTCTAACCTTAAACTTAAAGATTCAAAGTCTATTGATCTTTAAGTATCCTAAACACAATCTAAACCCATTTGTTGCAATCAAGATCATTGGTTTGGGTGGTTTTCCGGGTTGGTTCGTGTGTCTTGTTCGTGTGGGTGTTCGTGTGTGAAGCCGTGCAAGTGGTGGTGCTCGTGTTCGTGGGCCGTGTGTGCGTGGTGCAGCAGCCGTGCAGTGGTGCTGTGTGGGTGTGCCCGTGTTCGTGTGGTTGAAGCCAAGCCGTGCTCGTGTGGTGCACTCGTGTTGAGGCCGTGTGTGTGTGTTCGAATTCCGGGCAGCTTCTTGTGTTGTTTTTGTGTGTATATCTTCAATAAGGTAACATACTTTCTCAACTTATTTGGCATACTATGTTTCATAGTATAGATTAGATGACTAGGATTGATTTTAATGAAGTTTGATCATGTTTTTGTGTATGATATCAAATCTGATTTTATGTTGTTTTAAATGATGATTTGATGATGGAATATGGTTATTTTATGATTGAATATGTTGGATTTGTGATCATGATGATTGTGTAAAAGTTTGATTAATTTTGGATAGTAGTAAGTTGGTAATTTCATGGTTTGATGATGATGATATGCGTGTGATGTATGGTGTTTGGATGAGTTCTTGGTTGAAGTTCTTGAATCTTGATTGAGTTCTTGATTGAAGTTCTTAAATCTTGGATGAGTTCTTTATGGTTTCTTGTTGAGTTCTTTAAGTTCTTGTTGAGTTCTTGTTTAGTCTTGATGAGTTCTTGGTTGAGTCTTGGAAGTTAAAGAAAGTGATTAAGATGTTAAAAAAAGTTAAAGATCATGTTAAAGATAGTGAAAGAATGGTTTTAAGAAAGTGGTTAAGTGTTGGTTAGACTCAAGATTAAGGCGTAAAGGCAATTCTTGAGAATAACTTCGTAATTTAACTGATTATTTTCGAGAATCAAGGCGCAAAGGCAATTCTTGAAATTAATTATGTTATGATTAAGTTGATTAAGATTTAAAGATGTAATTAATGATTTAGCTTGATTTCGTAGCTAGACGCCTAAAACTTAGAGTAAGATTCTATGTTTTTGGGTTAAGACGTTGCCCCTATTCCATCCACGGTATTGGGATAGTTGGAGTCTTACTATGTTGTCTTCGGATGTGGATTTCCAGTAAGATTGGTTTCACGGGACTTGGGAGTAAGATTCTCATTTCCTAACATAGTAGAAAGTTCGGATGCGTAAGATGCGTTCGTACGTGCGTAGTCCGGTCTAGTATATGAATGATTGCGCCAAAGATAAGTTTGGATAAGATATTTGAGTCGAGTTTGTTATTGGATGATTTTCGCATGTTTTGATGATTGGTTTGGTTATTTGATTTGTGCTATGTTCATGTGTATTCCCATTAGGGTGAGTCAGTTATGTTACTCGCCACTGATGGTGGACTGTTGTTTATTTTTCAGGTAATTCTGATGATGAGGCTCTTGCTTAGTTTTGGGTTGGGCGAGCGCCGATATTATGCTTTAATTGTATTTTCATTATTCTGTGATTTTAGATAGTATTAGACTATAGTAGTGACTTGTATACATTTGTTTTGAACTCTGACATGTGTTTGGAGTTTCGTATATTAGATTTGATAGTATGACTTTTGGTTTAGTATTGTACAAACTTGTGGGTATTTGCACTTTTGGGTTTCAATAATAATATCTTGAGGTATTTGTTTTAATTTTTAAGTATTTGAGTTGTTAGTTATGACTAATCGACTCGTCGGTTTCTTCCGCGCCGATCTAAGCGAGTTGGGTCGTCACAGATAAAGTATAAAGAATGAATGATGTATTAAGATTTATGATGTCCGGCTCTATACTATTGCTATATGTGCTTACTTGAGGCATGATATTAATAATTGAAGTTTTTATTTTTGTGTATTACTTACTTTATTAAGCATTTAGCTGGTCTTGGAAGTACATGAAACCTATTTAACACCATAGAAGCAAAGTTTAGACGAAATCGATCATCTTTTTCTCTATCACAATGAAATACAATGTCAAGGGTGTTGTTCAATAATAGCCTAGGGGATGCAGGTTGGCGAATATTAACACGATGCAGTACAATTAAGAACCCATAAGTTAGTGGGGATTAAATAGTTTGTTAAATATAATGACCAGATTTATAAATCTTATTATTGTTCTCGTTGTCGTTATATTTAAAGCTATTGTTATTGTTATGTTATTCATATCAATCACTATCATCATCGTTATCATCACTCATCAGTATCATTATCAATTCATTGTTGTTGTTATTGCTAATTGCTATCAATATTGTTATCATCGTTGTTGTTGTCAATTCATTATTACCTTGATCGTTATCATAAGCTCATCATCCATGACATATGTCATATTGGTCATCAACATCTATCATCATCGTTATTGATGTCATTATCATCGTCCATCATATATCAACACCCATCACCATTAATATATATACATCATCACACATGATCATTATTATCACCCATTATCATGTATCGCCATCCATCATCAATGTCATCATCACCATCCACCATATATCAACATGTTATTGTCATTATTGTTATTATATTAATCGTATATATCAATCACCATCATCACCGTTATCATCAGTATTATCTCTCAATTCATTGTTGTTGTTTCTGCTAATTGCTATCATTATTGTTATTATCGTTATTATCGCTAATTCATTATCACTCATCATCATCTTGACCGTCATTTACATTCAATATTAATACTTGATACACGCTTACACATTTACACCTAATATTTGTACAAAGATAAATAACATGAACGTGCACCTTAACTAAATAAACAAATAAATTAAACCATTATAAGACAAAATACTTCAACGGCTTAATCGAATACGATCCGCCCATATTATTTGGGGGAATAACACAAGAAAACTCAGGTAAACCCATTAATACTCGATATCTACCTCGATCAGAACCGTTAAAAATATCCTTATAAAACTTAAAATAACTATAATGTAATTGAATATAATCATTTAAAATTAACTGATAATAACTGAAATCGTATGGATAGAACTGTATTTAACCATAACGTAAACTGAATACAATCATAACTGATGTATCAACCGTTCACAATGAACTAACATCAATTGAAATCGTACGGGTAAAACCGAATACCAATCATAAATAAACTGAATACAATCGGAACCGTTATGTCAATTGTTCGCAATGAACCGACAACAACTGAAATCTTATATATGGGTATAACCATAACTGGACTGGTTTGAACTAAAAATAAAAATAACTGCAATGGTTTGGAACTGAAACAGAAAAGTTAAACTGAAGTGGTTAATTTGAAAAAAAATTAACTGAAGTCAACCAAACCATTTGGGTCCAACCATAACTGAACTGACACCCCGATTGTTTAATGCGTTTTGAACCATACAAAAAAAGCTAAGTGTTCTTCAATGTCTTGTCTCTTCAAATCCCAGATATCATCGTTTTCCCCTAAAACTTGAAGACTCAAATCTGCTGGATAACCTGTTTCCTGGTTAAAAGAAATTTAATTAAGTGTAAGATGTATGAATATCAATGGAGTTAGCTCAATAATCTGCAATAAATAATATGGAATAATATTGATAAAAAACCTAATAAAATCACATGGTTTTTCTCTACAAAAATTAAAAAAATAAGTTAATAACATATTTTTAATCTAAAATCTTAATAGTTATTCTTGCAATCTATTAATGTTTGAATGTACAATTCTCCTATTTAATTGATGATTTTTGCTAGTTTCAAAGTATATATATGCAATTTAAATTAAATTAAATTTTATTTTGTAGTTTTTTTTTAATATAAAAAAAATCTACAAAATATTATGGATAAAAATAATTAAAACATGAGATAATAATGTTCGTCCTTGTCATGACGAATTAATAAATAAATTATATATGTTTTAAATTTTTAAAAAATATATTTGTCCCCTTAATAATGAAATCCTGCCTCCGCCTCTTGTCAACACCCCATGTCACAGGACATTCTTGACATCAAGAACCTTACACTGCAATTTAATATGAAATTATACATTATTAGCAGTTAGTAGGTAATAAAGAACGGGCTGTCTTTTTAAAGACAAAAAATAATAGAAAAGAAATAACATATATCTTCAAAGGAGAGGGAAAAGGTGATGACATTTAAAGTAGAGCACAAAAATCCATTCAAACATGTGCGTGATAAATTCTGCACTCATTGTAATTGAGAAGTAAACGATAAGGAGACTTGTTATCAAATTATCGGCTTTCCTAAATGGTGGGATGGGAAGAGAAAGGGTGGACAATGTTCGGGGCAAGGAGGAGTCGAATTAATAATGCATTTAACTCAGTGGTGCGTGCCAATGTTGTACAAGGTGGAAAACATAATTCCAATAATAATTTCACGATTAATCCTTGTCCATTGCAAGGAACACATACAAAATGACATGCAGGGTTGACTTCGGACCAAGCTCGACAAAAATTGACTTGTTCAAACATACGTCCAAACCACAGTTAGAAGGCAAAACAAATATTAACTGGATATTTGACACATGTGCTTTTAATCATGTGACGAATGATATATCGATATCTACCTCGATCAGAACCGTTAAAGATGTCCTTATAAAACTTAAAATAACCATAATGTAATTGAATATAATTATTTAAAATTAACTGATAATAACTGAAATCGTACGGATAGAACTGTATTTAACCATAACGTAAACTGAATACAATCATAACCGATATATCAACCGTTCACAATGAACTACCATCAATTGAAATCGTACGGGTAAAACCGAATACCAACTGATGGGGTAAAATACACCCACTACTATTGGGCTAGCCCACGGTTATTTAAGCCCAACTAAGTCCTAAACCCAACAAGAGGACCACAACCACAGGAAGGCCCACTCCGGGACCAGGCCCATATGTGAGATAAGCCCAGTACATATAACCTGGCCCCACAGGGTCCACGCTCCAGTATAGACCTGGTCCAGCCCAGCTGACCAGGACCAGCCCAGCTGGCCAAGTCCAGCCCAGCAGACTAGGACCAGCCCAGTGGACCAGGTCTAGCCCAACCAATCAAGGGCACCAAGTCAGTCCAAAGGTATTATAAATACCCATCTCTATGCAACAAGGAAAGGGCGGAGCCCACAAAAGAGTAAAGTAAACACTTCACAAACACTTTCTCTCTCTTACATTCTCTCTCAAATTACTTCTCTTACACTATACTGACTTGAGCGTCGGAGTGGCCTCCCCCGGAACACCTCCGGGGGGTAGCTCACACGTGTTCTTTGTGCAGGAACGGTGCTTGATCGGGTGGAAGCGGAACTTGCTCTCGGCCTATTGTTAGGTGTACCAAAAAATGCCTCAACAATTTGGCGCTAGAAGGAGGGTCGAGGCGCCACTACAGTTTTTCTTCCACCTCAATTACCGTCGATCACGTCACCCCGTGACAACTCCGGTGACCGTCAAAGCAAATATACTAGATGGTCTACCATAGAAGAAGTAGAGACACTCACTCTACTACTAGCAAATTATATACCAAACTGAGTTATTCACCTAGATCTACAAATTGCTTCACAATCAAAAAGTGAGAAGAGCATTTGTGCAGATGCAAGCCAACACATTCAACCATGTCTGTACCATCATCCTCATAGGTGGACAAAATACTATCAATTTTGTCTTGGCTTGCTATAAAAGAGTACATGTGAACCTACTGGAGGTCATTGGAAACCACTTCCTGGAAGTCTCCTTTAAAAAAAAAAAAAGAGTCAAAGAAAGGGGGTGTCATTAACAGTATCAACAACAATGGGGTAGATCAAATAATTGACCTAACTATGATGACAAGCTATTCATCAGCAATGATGATATGGCACTTCAAAATGCTCAAAGAAAGGTGAAGATTGCTCATTATGGTCACTCTACCACCAACAAAGCTCATCCTCAAGTGACTACTTCTTCATCCTCAAAGTGAAGACATAGAGGACATACTCCAAATCAAAAAGATAAGTTCTTTTACTACCTCTTAATTATTTGTACAAGTCCATAATTTCTCATAATTAGTTGAGTATAAAATGGTTTATTTGGTGAATTTTATTATTGATTTACCATTAATTTATACCTCTTATATACAAAAAGCTAGATCCAATGTATAATGGTCATATGATAGCTAAGTATAATGGTAGCACACTAAGTGTTTGATAAAATGCTCAGGTGAATGTGACTCACTCTCACGCTATAAAAAGACTTGCTCAGCTGGTCAAGTCCATCCTTGTCGGCCCGCAATACCTCGGTCGGTCAACACCACCTTGGTCGCCTAACACCACCCTGGTCGGTCAATAGCACCCTAGTCGGTCAAAACCACCTTGATGGTGCAGTACCACCCTGGTCGGTCAAAACCACCCTGGTAGTTCAGTACCACCCTGGTCGGTCAAAAACACCCTGGTCGGTCAAAACCACCCTGGTCGGTCAAAAGCACCCTAGTCGGTCAAAACCACCCTGGTAGTTCAGTACCACCCTGGTCGGTCAAAAGCAACCTGGTCGGTCAATACCACCCTGGTAGTTCAACAACCACCCTGGTCAGTCAACACCAACCTGGTCGTCTGGCACTGCCCTGGTCGGTCAGTATCATCCTGGTCCGTTGGCCACATCCTGGTTAGTTTGCAACACCCTGGTCGGTCCACAGAACAACGGTCGACGAGCACCATCGTTATCAGTCGAGACTACCCTGTCGACGATCAGAGAGCTCCTCAAATAAAGTTGGTTGCTAAAGCACAACGATCATTGCCACATGTTGATGGTGGTAGGATACACGCGCAAATGAAGAGTCAATTAGGCAACCCTTCCTAGAAGGTGGGTCTAGCTTGATACTGATGCGAATTCCCAGAATCATATGGATGCCATCAAGCACCTAGTCTACTTCATAAGCGCATCGTCCAAGCAGCGCACGCCTGGTCATAAGAGACAATTACCACTACATGGCTTGTCAGTTCAACCACACTACCACATCCTCATCATGCTCCATCTCTCTCACATGTCAGGGGGGAAGCTAACACTGAGTCTTCCTACATCCTTACAGTATACGAAAGGTTGGGTGCACCACCATCTTTCCACGACAGGTTGGCTGAACAAACACCTGTCTGTGATAGGCTGGGCCCAGCTGAAGAGAACAGGCCTGGTCAGGTACCACTCCTACTTAGGGTAGCTGGTCTTTCCTCAAGCCACAAGGCAGGAAGACCATCCAAACCAGGGGTCAAGATGCCTACCAGATCGCCTTTTCATTCTTCCATCCTCACTAAAGCTTCTCAAAAGGTGAAGATACCAGGTCACATCAATTATGACAATACCGTGGACCTAAATGATCACATACAACTTTACGAAGGATCACCTCACAACAATTTCCACACTGGCCAGACCTGTACCAGTAGGATTATGGGGCAGGCGTGGTCTTGATTTCTCCAGAGGGGCATCTAAAAGAGTATGCCCTCAAATTAAAAAGTCCTGGTCTGGTGGGGGCAGGTGAAAAAGGCTTGCTCAGCAAGCACACCTGGTCCCATTCCTAGCCCAGTCTATGCACTCATTTGGCCTAAGGTCATACACAGGTGCATGCATCAAAAAGTCCTGGTCTGGTGGGGCAGGTGAAAAAGGCTTGCTCAGCAAGCACACCTGGTTCCATTCCTAGCCCAATCCATGTATTTGTTGGCCTAAGGCCAAGAATGCATGCATCAAAAGTTCTGGTCTGGTGGGGGCAGGTGAAAAAGGCTTGCTCAGCAAGCACACCTGGTCCCATTCCTAGCCCAGTCCATGCACTTCTTTGACTCAAAGTCATACAAAAGTGCATGCATCAAACGATCTGGTTTTGGGTGGACAGGTGCGAAAGGCCAAAGGCACACCTGCCCATATGCCCTGGGCAGTCCATGCACTTATTTGGCCTAAGGTCATACAAAAGTGCATGCATCAAACGATCTGGTTTTGGGTAGACAGGTGCGAAAGGCCAAAGGCACACCTGCCCATATACCCTGACTAGTCCATGCACTTATTTGGCCTAAGGTCATACAAAAGTGTATGCATCAAACGATCTGGTTTTGGGTGGACAGATGCGAAAGGCCAAAGGCACACCTTCCCATATACCCTGGCCAGTCCATGTGCTTCTTTGACCTTTGGTCATACAAAAGCACATGCATCAAAACGACCTGGTTTTGGGTGGACAGGTGCGAAAGGCCAAAGGCACACCTGCCCATATACCCTGACCAATTCATGTGTTTATTTGACCCCTGGTCATATAAAAATGCATGCCTTAAAAAGAAGAAAAATGCCCTGGTCCTGTGCAGGCAAGTGCAAAGAGCTTGCAAAGAAGGCACACTTGCAAAGTAAGTACAAAGAATTTGCAAAGCAAATCAACTTACTCAGTCACCTGTTAGAAAGTCCAGTAACCCATATCTGGTCAGAAGGTAACTTTGTCACCTCCCAACCAGGGGGGGCAGAGAGTATAAACTATATATATAGCACATATAAATATTTGCAAGGGCAAAAATTCATGCAAAAACCACACATTCATAAAAATCAAGTGTTAGCCAAATCTTCAAAAGCAGGATAAAACACATCCACCCCCTGGTGGATGGTAAAAATGAGTGTTAGAGGAATTACAAAGTGAAATATTTGTCAAGGGTCGACGACCATCTGGCTCAGAAATGCCCAAGCAGAGGCCAAAAAACTAATTGTTCTTACAAGTGTTCAAGACAATCTAAAGCAAAGCAAAAATGAGCTGAAAAGACACAAGAGAACATCACCACCACGCTCCAGAATAGGTTAACCAAAAGCATGACCAGATGTGCTAGAACAGGAAGAGGCACTCCCTAGGTTACCAGGTGATCACCAAACTTCCTAGGCAGGGGTGGACCCCTGCTATCCTAGTTCTCAGGAGCACTCTGATCATCCTCCATGGCTGTCCTGGCCTGGTCATCTGCTCCATGGTAGTCCATGTGCTTCTTTGACCCCTAGTCATACACAAGCATATTTACGTCATCAAAGAGGAAGTCCTGGTAGCAATCTAGCAGCAATAGAGGAGGATCCTACAATGTCAGCCCTGTACCTGGGGGGCATCCCCCTACTTATGCTGGCCTTAATGTCTCCACCAGACACCGTGGGCAAGTCAGACGCATGCCTAGAAAGCAACACCCCAGTGTTGGAAGTAATGTGGTAATGAATGAAACTTCAGTCATTCTCCAGAATAGTATACTTCAGCCTTGCTAAAGTTTCAGGGGTACACTTCGAAGGGGCTCACCATCCTTATTAACCCCAGCTTGTCAAAGTCCATCGCCTCTACATCTTCAGCTGTTGAAACAAGCATAAGAAAAAGATAAAGTTGTGGTCCTAATCAGACCACCTCTGGCCAAAACTTGCCAGGGCAAGCCTGGTCTTACCATGACTACATACTCAACCAAGATGGGAAAGCTAAAAGTCACAAAAGAAATACCTCTTCTGCTCAATTGATAAGCAACCAGGCGCCAAAATTCAAAGTCACAAGTGAATTGATTAGACGTGGCCCGGAAATGCTTCATACGTGGCTAGCCCATCACATAAATCCATAAAAACTGCCCACATAATTTATGGACTTGGGGGGCAAATTGATGGGGTAAAATACACCCACTACTATTGGGCTAGCCCACGGTTATTTAAGCCCAACTAAGTCCTAAACCCAACAAGAGGAACACAACCACAGGAAGGCCCACTCCGGGACCAGGCCCATATGTGAGATAAGCCCAGTACATATAACCTGGCCCCACAGGTTCCACGCTCCAGTATAGACCTGGTCCAGCCCAGCTGGCCAAGTCCAGCCCAGCAGACCAGGACCAACCCAGTGGACCAGGTCTAGCCCAACCAATCAGGGGCACCAAGTCAGTCCAAAGGTATTATAAATACCCATCTCTATGCAACAAGGAAAGGGCGGAGCCCACAAAAGAGTAAAGTAAACACTTCACAAACACTTTCTCTCTCTTACATTCTCTCTCAAATTACTTCTCTTACACTATACTGACTTGAGCGTCGGAGTGGCCTCCCCCGAAACACCTTCGGGGGGTAGCTCACACGTGTTCTTTGTGCAGGAACGGTGCTTGATCGGGTGGAAGCGGAACTTGCTCTCGGCCTATTGTTAGGTGTACCAAAAAATGTCTCAACACCAACCATAAATAAACCGAATACAATCGGAACCATTATGTCAATCGTTCACAATGAACCAACAAAAACTGAAATCGTATATATGGATATAACCATAACTGGACTGATTTGAACTAAAAATAAAAATAATTGTAATGGTTTGGAAGTAAAACTGAAAAGTTAACGGGAAGTGGTTAATTTGAAAAAAAAATTAACTGAAGTCAACCAAACCATTTGGGTCCAACCATAACTGAATTGACACCCCTATTGTTTAATGTGTTTTGAGCCATGCCAAAAAAGCTAAGTTTTATTCTATGTCTTGTCTCTTCAAATCCCATATATCATCGTTTTCCCCTAAAATTTGAAGACTCAAATCTGCTGGATAACCTATTTCCTTGTTAAAAGAAATTGTTGACATATTCCTCTTTGTGTTTTGATGATGACATAAACCACAAACTTAAACACTAATAAATGTCTTTTAGATCTTAGAGAATTTTAGGTGTTAAAAGATGAATAAGCTTTGGAGATTCAACCATGAAGATTCAAGCCAACCAAGAAGGAAGATGATGATTCATGAGAAGATTCTAAAGAGTCAATCGAACCATTATCAAGTTCCAACAAAGAAAAGAGAGCAAGTTCCTAAAGGAGAATTCAGCAAGGAACCAGAGAATGACATCAAGGATTCCAACGAATCACTTGTTGATGAGAAGAAGAAGAGTCCAAGAAGATTACAAGTGTAATGTTTAGGATTCATGTAAGTAAGTGAATGCATTCAATCATACTGGAACTGAGTCGTGCCTGTCAGTGGAACTGTGTGTCGAGTTCCTAGAGGAACTCACGGTGGTCTGGTTAGTTATTTTAGTCCACGTTTTTAGGGTAGTTGTAGCATCACTCCAACCACTTTTTAAATCAGTTTTAACTCAGTAAAATATTCAAAAATTAGATGAGTGATGGTCTCCTTAATTTTAGGCACTAGTACAAACTTGTTGAATTTATCTTGGTCAAGTTTGTTAGTTAGTTGAGTCTTTTCTTTTTTATTTATTTAAAATATATTATTTTTATTTATCTAATTTTAGTTTTAGATTTAAATAATTTATTTAAGATTATTTTATTTTTTTTTTAAAAAAAAAAATCGGAAAAAAGAAAAAAAAAACCAAAAAAAAGAAAAAAAAGGAAAAAATTTTTTATTGTCCAAGTTTTTGTTATTAGGTTTATTTAGTCAATGTTAGTAGTATTAGTGTCCTAATTTGTAGGGGTCAATTGTTAGTGGAGTCATGGAGTATCATGTTTATCCAACTAGATTATTTAGAGAAAAAGAGTTAAAAGAAAATGAGAAAAGAAACGTGGGAAGTGCATGTAGTGGAGGAAGTGGAGTTGGTTATTCTAACTTCATCTTCAAGGTAATTCACCTATAAATACATGTAAGTGTCTGACATTTTAAAGACACAACACTTAGAGCATAAAAGAGAAGAAAGTTTTTAGAAAATTATACTAAGTGTGTGTCAAGTTCCATTGCAGTTCCAATTCAGTTTTTGTGTGCATTTGCTTACTAGAGTATTATCTTTGAGTTGTATTTGAGAAAAAGAAAAGAGAAGTGTGTGAGAACATAGAGAGAATAGGAAGAAAGAGACGTGAGAAAGAGAAAAGAAAAAGATAGAGAGAAAGAGAATAGAATCGTAAGCTCCTACAGGAACTCACGAGGTCCAGAGAGAAGTTTAGGTTTGTAATAGTTTACAAGGCCTCTATATAAAAGTGGAGTTTTTCTTCCGTGGGCCAGGAAGTTTTTCTCGTTAAAATTTGTCTCTTTATCTTTATTATTACTTAAAGTTCCTTTCGGTTTTATTTTTGACGAAAATTTGTGCTACAGTTCCACACAGCAATTCACCCCCCTCTTGCAGTGTTCCTACAGGAATAACAGAAATTTAATTAAGTGTAAGATGTATGAATATCAGTGGAGTTAGCTCAATAATGTGCAATAAATAATATGGAATAATGTTGATAAAAAACTAATAAAATCACATGGTTTTTCTCTACAAAAATTAAAAAAATAAGTTAATAACATATTTTTAATCTCAAATCTTAATAGTTATTCTTGCAGTCTATTAATGTTTGAATGTACAATTCTCCAATTTGATTGATGATATTTGCTAGTTTCAAAGTATATATATGCAATTTAAATTAAATTAAATTTTATTTTGTAGTTTTTTTTAATATAAAAAAAATCTACAAAATATTATGGATAAAAATAATTTAAACATGAGATAATAATGTTCGTCCTTGTTATGATGAATTAATAAATAAATGAGAAGGTATTGTGTCAGACCAGCCCGACATAAGATTACTGTCAGTCCAGTTCAACTGGACCTGGACACATATTGTCAAATCTGAACGTTTTGTTGAACCTGGACACATGTTGTTAAACCTAGACAAGTATTGTTAGCCCTGGACACATATTTGTAAATCTGAATAAAAATTTGTAAACCTGAAAATATATTTGTAAACCTGGACACATGTTGTTGAACCTAGACACATAGTATTAAATCTGGACACATAGTATTAAATCTGGACACATAGTACTGAACCTGGACACATATTGTTGAACCTGGACATAAATTTGTAAACTTGGTGAAACTTATTGAACCTGAAAACATATTGTTTACTCTGGACACATAGACCTGGACACATATCATAAAATCTGGACATATATTGTTGAATCTGGACACATGTTGTTAAACCTGGACAAATATTGTTAGCCCTGGACACATAATTGTAAACCTGAACACAAATTTGTAAACCTGAAAATATATTTGTAAACCTCAACACATAGTATTAAATCTGGACACATAGTACTGAACTTGGACACATATTGTTAAACCTGGACATAAAATTGTAAACCTGGTGAAACTTATTGAACCTGGAAAGATATTGTTTACCATGGACACATGGAACTGGACACATATTGTTAAATCTGGACATATATTGTTAAACCTGTACACATATTATTGAATCTGGACACGTTTTGTTGAGTCTGGGCATAAAAAAAATACAAGTGTTGGACGGTCCGACGGTCGGACCATTCGACACAATACTTTAACTAAATAAATTATATATGTTTTAAATTTAAAAAAAAATAAATTTGGCCCCTTAATAATGAAATTCTGCCTCCGCTCCTAGTCAGCACCCCATGTCCCAGGACATTCTTGACATCAAGAACCTTGCACTGTAATTTAATATGAAATTATACATTATTAGCATTTAGTAGGTAATAAAGAACGGGCTGCCTTTTTAAAGACAAAAAATAATAGAAAAGAAAGTAACATATATCTCCAAAGGAGAGGGAGAAGGTGATGACATTTAAAGTAGAGCACAAAAATCGATTCAAAGATGTGCGTGATAAATTCTGCACTCATTGTAATTGAGAAGGAAACGATAAGGAAACTTGTTATCAAATTATCGGCTTTCCTAAATGGTGGGATGAGAAGAGAAAGGGTGGACAATGTTTGGGGCAAGGAGTGGTGGATTGGGTACGTGTGGACGCGTGGTGGACAAGGAGGGGTTGAATTAATAATATCTTTAACTCAATGATGCGTGCCAATGTTGTAAAAGGTTGAAAACATAATTCCAACAATAATTCTACGATTACTCCTTCGAATGCAAGGAACACATACAAAAAGACTTGCAGGGTTGACTTCGGACCAAGCTCGATAAAAAATTGACTTGTTCAAACATACCTCCAAACCACAGTCAGAAGGCAAAACAAGTATTAACTGGATAATTGACAAAGGTGCTTTTAATCATGTGACGAATGATATATCAATCATGAGAAATATCAAAACGATTCACAACTTTCCTGTTGGTTTACCGGATGATCAAGTTGCCAACTCAAATCAATATCAAAACGATTCGACATTTTGGGAAGCCACAAGCCCAGTTTGAAGGCCCATGTATCATAAATTCTAACATGTTTATATAAATGGATTAAATCCCCTTGACCCTAACTCGACCGTTTAATAAACGGGTCATGTCGTGTTGACTCGCTTATTTAAACGGGTCAAACTCCTCAACCCAAACCTGTTAATAACAGGTCGAGATTTCGTGTCGAGTTGGCGATTCGTGTGTGCTTTTTTATATTAAGTTGTCAATTTAAATGTGATCGTGTCTTGTCAACCCATTTACTTAAACGAGTTGAAACCCCCAACCTTTTTGATAAACATGTCATATTGTGTCAATCCGTATACTTAAACAAGTTGATTCTCTTGATCTAGAGCCGTTAATAACATGTCAATTTTATGTCAATTTGACGGATGGTGTCAAAATTTCACACGTCTATCAATGAGTGTATGACTCACACAGTCACACTCACGAGCCGTAGATATGATATGCGTTGGGAGGCAAATAATTCAAAAATCAGATATGATATATGATCATGTAAGCGGGGGCATATTTGGAGGGGAAATGGAGTTCATGAAACTCTCCAAATTCAAACTCCAACTTCGCGCCCTAATTTCCGAGGTCAAAGATCTCCGAGTAAGCCTTCATCTTCCTCTTTGGCTCTTTTCATCTTCGTTTTTTTTGTTTTTGTTTTTGTTTTTGTTTTTGTTTTTGGTATCTGATTTTCTATTTGGCGAATCAGGAAAGAGAACAATCTACTGCAGCACAACTCCAACTTTCAATTCAGGTTTTTCATTCGTTTCACTTTACTCCTTTTCAATTCTTCTTTTGCGTTTGATAATGGTGATTATTTGTTCTCTCTCTGTTATACTGATTCCAGAAGCAGAAGCAATCAGAAGAGCAATTAGGGAAGAAATTGAAGGAATTGGAAACTGAACTAGCTTCTTCAAATGAATCACGGCAGAGATTAGAAAGGAAGGTTTGAATTCTACAATTTTGCGCCTAAGCTGTTTGATGAAATGCCTGTTAGAAATTTGTTTATATTTTTGCTACTGTTGTTGTGGTGGCAGGTGAATTATCTCCAAAATGATAATGCTCTGCTTGAGATCAAGCAAAAGGAGTTGAATGCCACTGTGCAAAGTCTTCTTCAATCTAGAGAGCAGTTTGTAAATGCGTATCAGGTTTGCTTTTGATCAGTGCACATTATTCATAGTGGTTACTCGTAAATGCGCTACTCCATGTAAGGAATATTCAATGCACTAATGAAGACAGTGCCACTTTAAAACCTTGCAGCAACGAGAAATATAATAATATCACTTCTTTTTTCTTAGTAGCAAACTAGCAATGTTTAAAAGCTCCAGTTGTTTTACAGGCTAATGATACCAACTTTTCCTATATTATTCTGTAATACTTTGGGATGTTTGTATCAAGGCATACTCTACTGTATCTCCTAATTGTAGTAACTAATTATTTTAATTCTTTCAATCATGCAATTGTATGACTTCTCCTACAAACATGTTGTATATTGAAGGACAGGGAATAAATATACAACATGTGTGTAGGAGAAGATCATGTGATTGCATGATTGAAAGAATTAGAATAATTAGTTACTACGATTAGGAGATACATTAGATTATGCCTTGATAGTTTGAGCAATTGCTATTTTTTAATTTTTTTTGGTTCCAATTGAAATTATTTCTCCAATGTTCACTAATTTTTGTTCCCCTGCGTGTATAACATGGTATCTTTGAGTTACCTACTACAGATGTTTAGCCTGTGATTTCTATATTAGTCTTGGACAGTTGGTTCATATGGGGTTTAGAATTATGAGTTGGATCAACCTGAACTGTTTTATTTTTCAGGAATCAACGTATGATATGAAACGTTCTATTGAAGCAAGAGACCGGAAACTCAAAATACTTTCCGAGAAGCTGAAGTCTCATTTGTTACTGTTTGATTCTATAGAAAAGGAGGCGTTATCTGTAAAACAAGTTGTTGATAATGTGCAGCATGTTGTTAATGAAAAAGAGGAAGCGGGCATGTAGCTATCTTAATTCTCAAATTTATTTTTCGTTTTTTCTATGCTATTCATAAGTTAGGAAGAGTTTATCTAATTTCCCAGCATTAATTGTCTTGTGAATTTGCTGACTAATTCTTTTTTCTTGTGTTTCCATCGTTTGTAACTTGGTCTGCACATGCAGTTATTGGCTTAAAAAGAAAGTTTGACAGACTTTCTGAGGTCGAGAAGATATTTATTGGTGATTTCCCTTCTCTGGTTTGCAAGTTATTACAGTAGTTATCAATTAATTATAACTGAAAGTGTACAGTACTATTTGTATTGCAGAGAAAATGAGAGAAATGGAAAAAAGGCTTGGAAAATACAGAGATGAGCTCCAGAGAAAAGCGACACACATTTCTGAGCTAGAAGCAAAACTTGACACAGAAAGAATCAATAACAAAAGTCAAACACAAGTGGAACTTATATCCTTCTGAACTTTGTAGCACATTCTATGTAATTTCTTTAGCTCTTTTCTATAATCTATCTCCTTAATGTTAGGCTTTAACAACTTTCACCTTCAGAAAGAGCTATCAAAGAAGGAAGCTGTCATACAGAATCTAATATCAGAAAAGCAGGTACTGTGTTTTATTTGCTGTGGTTCTTTTCATTTTCTTATTCATCAGTTCCATTATTTTATCCTTCACCTTACATTCTCATTTTTTCTTACAAAATTCATATAGTCTCTGGATTCAGAACTAAAAAGTTTGGGAGCTGTCTTGGAGAGGATTCAGCATGCCTTCAGAGTTATGAATGAGGTTTTCAAACAGCTGTCACAATTACGAATGAGCTGTCACAATTATTTTTCTGTTTTTATTGTTTATTTGCTCTTAATATGCATCACCAAGTTGATTTCAGGATTAGTTTTCTAACAGTGGCATGGGTTGCCATTCTTATGAAATGATATTATGTTACTAGAAAATTGAAATAAACTGCGGCAAACCTTGGGAAGAATAGATAATCTCTAGCACTTCTTATGTATGCATAGTTGCATGTCATAGTTAGATTTGATGGCATATTCATGAACGTTGTCACAAAATCCTACAAATAACTATTTTCTGCCATGCATACTTTATTTGATTTTATGGAATGCTGTATTGTTTGCAATTGTAATGTTCTATTCCACATACAGGACAAAGAAGCATTTCTGTCAATAGCTAAGAATGCAGGAAAATGTTGTACACTACCTCGAGAGGAAATGAAAAGGTTGACCACATAACTTTGTAATTGTATCATCTAAGAGGAAAAAACTTCAGGTTGTGTCATAGTTTCAAAATACATCGTTTTAATTAGTATTCAATCAACATACCTTTTTAGACTTTTTAACTGCACCTAGTAGCTAGTATGCTTCCCTGGATTTCATTGCAATTTTTTTATTAACAACTGAAGATTGTTTTACTGTTATTGATACAAACTCTGCTGTTCCTCCAAGTGATTCTTATTGTTCATATTGAGCCGCCAGGATTGCCGATCCTGAGGTTGAAACTAGGAGGGATCCTGAATCTCAGCCTGCTTTGGAAGACTTTGCAGTTTGCACAGGTATCAATTGATAGTTGATATACTGAATTGCTGATGTTAGTCTTTCTCCTGATCCTGTATGTACTCTAATCAATCATGTCTACATAAATGCTTTATACCTGATGTATGTATATTAACTTTTTCTTCTCTCCATTTCAATTCACATTTGGGATCACACATTGGTGACTTATTTAAGTTTTCATTCTTTTGGACTTCAATTGGTGTGAGTAACCTTCATGAAGCAGATCAAAACAAAAATGCTCCTTTTTGAGATGTGATGCTCTGGTGAAATGTTTAAATTATTTGACTTCATGGAAATAGCTTGAATTTTAAGCTCAGTGCCACATGATATTCTACAGTATGGTTTTAGTTTTTTTTCTGATGATGTCATTATTATGAGATACATGTGAAAGTTTAACATGCCAGTGGGCGCACTTTTTGATGATATCAACTTTTACTATTTTGAACCCCCATTTCACTTTTTTGAATGTTTTACAAGAAAAGGGTTGATTGTTCATTCTACTTCTAGATAAATAGTAAAATCTATCCTGATTTACAAAACATGGGCTGATGGGCACTATTCATTTCTAATGAGCAAAAAGATTCACCATTCTTTGGCTTTGGAGTATGATGGACTAAATCCAATGGCTCATAAAGTCACAAAGTGTTTTTATTGTTATCCCCCCACCCCCCCCCCCCCCCTCTCCTTTAATTTGTTAAGTAGCATATGCCTGATACTTTTCAGACGTGAGATTCCAAACATGAAACATGCTTTTGACATAAGTCTAAGGGTGAGTCCAAGCATCATAGCTCTAGCCTCTAGGGTAAAGCTATGATTTATGAAGATCAACAGTTCCCAATCTTTACCTTGAGGCTGAGCCTTTTTTGTGTCATGATTGGCAATCAATACTGTAATAAATGAGAATTTCTTTTAAGTGCAACTGCAAATAGCACATGATACCACACACTATCTGAATTATTGAGACTTCCTTAAGCTAGTTAGTGACTTAGTGGGTCATGGAAAATAGGTTTCTCCCAAAAAATTGTCATTGATGAATACACCATTACTATCTAGAAGTAATTAGTGCACAGATTGATGGCATTTTGTCTCATTTTTCTGGGTACATTTGCACCTGTTTTTGTAGTATTATCACAGCATAATCTGTTTGATACATATTGTAACACAGAGAGGCATGAGACAAAGGAGCAGGAGTTCCATTCTGCAGAGGCAAGTAGATCTCTTGCATACGGGATAAAGATGCATAATATAGTACTCTGTATTTTTCTTCTCTCATATGGTAATATATGTAATAATGTCGTATGCCGTTATAGCCCGCTTGCTCTACAACACAGTCAGTCTGTTCTGGACCTGAATCAACTACTACTGCTCAAACCAAGTTCTGTAACGATGCAAAGGTATAGGAAATTAGCTTCTGCTCATGTCATTGATTCCATGATCCCATCTGCATGATACCTGTTGTTCTCTGTCTCATAATTTGTCTGGATGATCAGGGAACTATCTGGAGACATGTAGGTTGCTTGTTAATTTGTCAGATTTTTTTATTTATTATAGAATTCCTAATTTTTAATTAGTCTCAAATTGTCAATTAATCAATTATACCTAATTTTATAATCTATATGGATTTCTGAATCCTAACCTTTATTTAGTACTGAATTACTGAAACCTAGTGGGTTCTTGATTGAGGCTTGAATTTCTTTCTGAATCTACTCACTGAATCTAATTTTATTGCAAGCATAATTTTTATGCAATCTATATTTTCTGGCCATGTAACCGCTCAATTACAACATACCAGGTGGAATCTGAGTGTTCAACCACTCAAGCAGAAACTTCAGAAAATCCTGGCCTAGTTCCACCCAATATATCATGTAAGTTTTAAATTGCCATCTTGCAAAAGTTCGTGGGAGTTTTCTTTCTATCCAAAAGTTCTTGAATCCTTGGCAGTGTTTCTCATAAAGGGAGGCAACACATTTTTAACTTACATTTGCCTTGGTAGTGCTCTCATTTGCCTCAATGCTAAATCTGAACTACTTTGTGCTTGGTCATGGAGATTTTTTTTTTGGGGGACGAGTCACTTCATGTCTTAGGCCATGTTCTTTTGGACATATTTAGGCTATGTTCAGTTCAACTTATTTAAGCACTTTAGTGCTGATTAAAAAAAATCAGATTAGAAAAATTCAGATCAGATCAGAAAAATTCAAATCAGATAAGAAATATTCACATCAAATCAGAAATATTCCTTTAAAAAAAAATAGATTAGATTAGAAAAGTTCAGACGAATTGACCACAACCTTAATCTGAATGGAACCGAAATGAATTGAATTAAACTAGGTCTTGGGCTCATCTGGATCTGGACTGAACTGAATTTGTTTGGAGTTAAGTCCAAAACTCGGCAGCCTTAATCCCTTGTTTCTACTAGTGTGGATTACTTTATTATCAACACTGCCATTTTGCCAGCAATGTTTTACATTATGCATTATGCAATACTACTCTTCTGCTTGCATCAAGGTTATAGGATTATTCTGAGATATTGGTTAATTAGTGAACACAAAACTGTTAAATATGCAGGATATGGAGTAAATATCAGCAGTAATCAATTTCAGCCACCAAATTCTCATCATATTAATCATCATTGGTGCCTTAATGGCTTTTAGGGATGACATTTGGATATCAGATGGTCAGTATATGCATCTCAGATTGATTGATTATTGTCAATATATGCACCTCAGAGGTTAATCAATTTCATGTCATTGGTGAATACTTTGTTCCAGGTGAAATTTGCATGTCTTTAACACTGACTTATGTGAAATTCTATTATGCAGCAATTTTCTTTAATTTCTATAGCATCTTACTTCAATATGACCATATTCATTTGTATTTATAACCTTTAATGTTAGAAGCTTGATTGCATAGAATGAATCCAAATCCACCTTTCAACTTATTGTGTTTTTTTTACTTGCATGGAGCAAATTCTGGGTAGTATATTCTATTCATTCAACTGTGGGTAACAAGAAACATTGGTAAACTTTAATTTGATGATGATCGAGGAAAAACGTAAGACATTACATCATAAAACCCTCAGTAAGCAGCTATTATTATTGAACACGAGTTTGTAAGTTGTAACATAGAAATTGAAATCAATCTTATTCAATTGATTATTACTGAACTTTTTGAGATTAAGTTAATTAATGATATACCGAACCAACTTGATCTAATTCTTCTTAACCTCTACTGCCTAAATAGACTGTCAACTTCAAGCCTCGTGTTTGTTACACCTTTAAATTTTCTTGGTGAGGCTCACGAGTGAACTTTTAGTGGTTAATGGTTGCCTTGACCAGTTTCTATGAGCTGGAGAACATATCAAGATGAATGAAACATTTATGCCAACTTTTGATTGTTGTTGCCATTCTCCCTAGTTGCCTTTCTCATCAAGGCTTTGCTTTGTAAAATTGTTAAATTTGTAAAAGTGATGTTTTGTTAAATTTTTATACTCGGTTCGTAAGATAAAATTTTATGAGTTTTACTTTTTCATATTTGCCAATGTACTTTTTATATCATTAGTTTCTTTAATACTCTGCATAATGATTAAATATAAATAACATCACTTATGACTATTTTTTCTTATATACGAAGTATTAATTTTTTTTACAAGTACATTATATTCACTTGTGATTAGTGTCAAAAGTGAAAGTTATAAGAATTTTATGGTAGGGAAAAAAAGCTTTGTTTTTCTTTGTTGTAATGTTTAAACACTTTGATAATAAGTGTTTTTCCTTATGCATGGAGGTAAAAATAATTCTCAAAGCTATTTTTGTGAATAATGTAAAAGAGCAAATAGTGCAAAAAAATATTAAAAAAAGAACCGGATCTTACAATATGTAACATAACTCTGATATGTAACATAAAAAAAGAATCGGATCTTAATTATTTAAAAAAGAAAATATTTAATTTAAAAAAGAACCGGATCTTACAATATGTAACATAACTCTGATATTATTTGGGCCAACAATAAAAATTTGTGGTGGATGATAATGTCATAGTGTGCTATCAAAATCAAAATATCATTTAGTGAGAATTGAGGAAGCTAGTAAGCTAGAAGTGTGTCAATAAGCAATATAATGAAATTTCACAAATAAAATTGTATTTTGTATATTTTTAATCATATATACAATTTATATGATTAATGAAAGTTCACAAATAAAAATGAGGAAGCTAATTTTTACTCTAATTTTTAGATATGAACAAGGCCTATTTTTAAATTTTATTTCTTATTACTTATGTATGACTCATTTAACCGCCTCTTTTTTCTCACTATAGTTGCTCCATTGTAAAATTTACTTAAGAGCTACCAACTAAACTAATGGTGCTTATAAAGGAAGTCGAGTTTGAGTATTATATTCATTAAAAGGACTCATTAACACTCGAGTCAAGCTCGCGTTGATAAAAACTCTAGCAAATTGAGTTTTGATCAAGTAACCTAGTTACT
Source organism: Salicornia ramosissima (assembly GCA_951394345.1). Lineage (NCBI taxonomy): Eukaryota > Viridiplantae > Streptophyta > Magnoliopsida > Caryophyllales > Amaranthaceae > Salicornia > Salicornia ramosissima. Next base: position 50,511,770 of record OX596240.1, on the reverse strand, counting down.
AACTTATAAATTGTGTAGTTTTAATATCAATCTCAAGATCTATGTTGTATTGATTTGAAAGAATTTTCATATAGAGATACAATATTTGGTATTATACTTTCGCGCGTTTCACGAATTCTCCGTCAATTCAATGTTAATTTACTCGATTCAACTTGCTAACATATCAATTAAAGCTCACTTGAGTTGGGTATTGGTTGAACGAACATAAATAGCCCGCGAATTGTCCCATCCAATCATCGATTATCCTCTCTACAAACAATTAATCGCAAATTAACACTAGTCATTGAAGGAGTAACAATGCCATTGAAACGGCAGGTGATTTCCGCACCCTAAAAATTGATTTCCGCACTCCACGTTTACAGTATTAACCCGCGTTAATACTGTAAACGTGGAGTGCGGAAATTAATTTTTAGGATGCAGAAACCAGTTTCCCATTGAAACATCTGGTCAAGTTGAAATGATGCGGTCAAAATCAGCTGAGTCATCATCTCAACCCCATCAAAAAAAAAAAAAATACTCCGTAAAATAAATTGAAAGAACAAAGAAACAAAAAAGCAATCAGAACATTTGCTGTCAAAAATAAAAATAAAAAATCAGAACATTTGCGGCAATTGGATTAAGAGAAAAGGGATGATGTTGGAAAGAACACTGAAATGAATAGCCTTAATTCGAGAAAGAAAAGACAAAAATGATAAAATCAACAACGAAATGGGCCCATCAAAGTTGAACCTCTTATGTTATACTACACCCGTGACATTGTGATCTGTAGCACCTCCATAAATAACTACTTGCCTACGTGCCATACTCACACTCCCTTAACCACCGTGCACGGCACTTCAACACCCACCGTGCAATTTACACCTCCACCTCCATCTTCGTTTTCCTATCCTTTCCTTTCCCTTTTTTTTTCCTTTTTCAACCGCCTTAATACCCGCCTTTTTTTTTCTTTTTTTTTTTAATAATAATTTTGTCTTACCTTTTAAATCAACTCACCAAATAAAAATCAGCTATTTGGAGTTCACTACTACAGTACTACTACAGTACTAACACTATATTACTGCATTCTATCTACTTCACCCCTAACTCAGTACTAACACTATATTAAAATGTTGTCAAGATCAAATGGTGTGGCGTCATGGATGGATGACACGGGGGATCCAAACGACGTCGCTTCATGGAGTCGAGCAGTGCCGACATTCGACGGTGGTGATTGGTATTTCACTGGCGGTAACGTTATTCCCCCGCCGCAGCAATTGCATCCGGAAATTGGGGATGACAATTTAGTCCTTCCGTCAACTCTTCAAACGGCGTCGTCTTGCTCTTCTCAACAACCCCAAATTGACCCTTCATCGTCATCATTTCAACAGCAGCAGCAGCTTCCTTTCTTCCCGTTTTCTTCTTTTAATTTTGGTACTGAGCCGGGATTTTATCCTACTGCTCAGGGACCGGATCCGGGTCAATGTTTTGAGTTGCCCGGGTTTGGATACTCTGGTTTAGATGGGTTTGACCCGAACCCGGGATTGTTTAGCAACCGGGTGAAAATGTTGATGCCTCTTGAAGTGGGTCCTGCGATCCGGCCGCCTTCGGTGGAGCCCACTTTGTTTCAAAAACGAGGAATGATGAGGTCCAGCTCAACCGGGTCGGATCAATTGGGTGGTGGGTTATTGTGGGGGAGAGGTAAGAGGAAAAGGGGTAATGATGATAATGTTGAAGATGATGAAGGTGAAGGTAGTTTTGGTGTTTCCATGGTTAATTATGATTCTGATGAACAAATTGAGGAGGGCGGTGGCAATAATGCTACTATCAATAACGATAGTAGTAATGTAAATGATGATTATGATGATGGTAATGGCAAGTTTAGTTTTGATTTTGATGGGAATTTTTCGAATACCACCAATAGTATAGTTACAGGTGGAGGCGGCGGCGGCGGTGGAAAGGAGAAGGGGAAGAGAAAGGGGTTGCCGGCGAAGAATTTGATGGCGGAGCGGCGGAGGAGAAAGAAGCTTAATGACCGCCTTTACATGCTCAGGTCTGTTGTGCCTAAGATTAGTAAGGTGAGTTTAATAAGAGTATAACATAAAAACTTTTGTCTTTTGGGTCTTATACTCTTATCTTACAGTATGTATAATGGAAAATCCATGCTTATTGGGTACTTTTTGCATGAAAGTTGAGTTGAGACTTTCGTCATTTTGTGTTTGATTTCTTGCCTTTTGTTCTGTATGTACGGAAAGTTTACTTTTGCTTTTGTGTGAATTTTTGAAAGGTGATCTCGTGTGTCAACTGAACATGATTACTTTGTTTGTTATGATTGCTTCTCCAAAGTAAATCTGGGGGTAAAGCCTAAAGGAACGATTCATGACATTAATACTCCGTATGATTCAATTCTTTTTAGCTTTTTTGATGACATTACTGTGTTACTTCATTTGTGAATTCAACTAAATTCTAAATTGCTTGCTTACCCAAAACGAACATAAATATTCTCTACCTTTTCCCCCCCTAATAAATCTGAATTATGCTTTTGAAGATCGAATCTTTGTTTGTGCTTATGATGATAGTGTCATCAAATTAAAATATTATGTTCAAAGTTAATGCTGATGGGTTTTCTGTTTAGCTTTACCTGGTATTTCAAACCATTTCAGCCGAAAATTTGTCATAATTTAAAAGGAAGTAAGGATGAAAATCCTTAGTCCGGATGGTGTTGGAAAGCTTTTCTTCCCTGCTAAAGTTTGTCCAAATGTTGAAAGCAGGTTTTAAGAACAATGATTTCTATTCCTAATTTTTTGCATTGTTTTGTTCATTATTGGTGGTAATATACAGTAATATTGTTCAACCTTTACTATTTTATTTATCATGAGTTAGTACTTATGATTAGTTGAGTGAGTCATTTTATTCCTTAACATTTTTTTAACTCTCGTTTTAACTTAGATTTTGGGCATTGCACACAATAGAAAACTACTATATTATTAAAAAGCGGAAGGAAAATGGATCTCTCACCCTTTTTCCCACCAAATGCCTTCATACAAACTCATGGTAACTGTATTTGCTAAATGCTGGTTTCGCCTGCAGATGGACAGAGCTTCTATTCTCGGAGATGCTATTGATTATTTGAAAGAACTTTTAGAAAGGATCAATGAGCTTCACATTGAGTTGGAATCAAATAATCCTAGCTCTTTGATGCCAACAAGTACTCATCCTTCTATTATAACCCCACCCACTATTCCATGCCGTGTGAAGGAGGAGCTTTCCCCAAATTCTTTATCAGCTCCCAAGAATCAGCTTCCTAAGGTAACTTAATGAAGTGACGAGATTTTTTCCCCCTGTTTCTTATGATTTTTAGTTTGCCTTTTCCCCTCCAATTCTGATTTGGCTTGGTAAATTTAATTTGTTTTTTGCACTTGCTTGCCTAGGGTATTTTTTAACACAAACACACATGGGTAAGATTCGGTGTCTGACATGCCTTTTTTTTAAACATGTGTCTGACATGCCTTTGTTTGCCAAACTGACTTTTCTTGCTTGTCTACTACTCTATATTCTCATTATTGGGTGCCAGGGAAAGTGTTTGTAATTGATGCTTCTCTAGAATCCATACGCATTCTTGAATCCTACTAGAAGTCTAGAACCTTTTGTTTTGGTTTGCCATCTTCAAATACACCAAATACAATCTTAAAACTAGATATTTCAACCTGTACAATTTTATGTTGCCTTTCTGCCCTTGCTCTCTTGATGCTCAGTGGTTCTGTACGTTATCAGGCATAGGATCGAATACTTCTTACGGAGTAGGATTTTAGGAAAAAAAAAGTGATACATGACTATTGATAACTTAGGACTAGCTCCTGTGAGACTTGGGCAGTAACATCGATTGATGAACTTAGATGGAAAGTGGAACTCAGAGTCGATGATCCATTATGAATTTTACATCCATTATGAACTTTGAGTCTTAGGAAAGAGCAACCGCAAAGTCTCTCGGTTGGTAGCCCTACGAATGAGCTCCCATAGTCCCATATGAATCTCAGGGTTTTGACTTTTTACTATGTGTAAGACAGTCTAAATAAGTATCTGAAGATTTTTTTTTCTTCAAAATAATGAATAATAATCCACTATCCAGCCATAAGACAAGTGAATTGCAAAACATTGTGTTTTACCTACTATCACGCGCGTGTTTTCGATTTTACCCTTGCATGTATTTTTGATCTTTCATTTCACTCTTTACTCTCTCCCACACCCTGTTGAGGAAGCAGTAGAAGCAAGAGATGTCAGCGGTTGACGAGATGGCAGCGGCAGAACTAACAGTTTTTTTCCCCTATTTATGGAGGGCACCTCTAAAAAAGCAATGTCAATGGTTGTAGCGGCTTGCTTTGGTCACGACTGTGTTTCCAAGTGTCCAACCGTAATTCACTTTTTACTCACATTTGGCGGTGTCTACGTCCGCTCTGACATTTTCTGGCAGCTGTTGGCTGCTCTTTTGTGGTGGTTTAGTTATCAATTAGAGAGAGTGAAATTTTAGAATAAGGGCAAATTCAGAAAAATGCAAGCGATAGTAAGTAAAACGCGGCGGTGTTTAACAATTCCAAAGATAAATTGAAGCCTGCAAAGTAGTCAGACAGCATGCTTGTGTAATTATCTTATCATGAAGGGCATTGAGAAGCTCTTGAATTATGATAGTTCTTTTTTAAGGGGCAATATGCATATGTGTCGCCGGTGGTTGCTTGGAAGAAGAAAAAAAGCTAATGGTGGAAAGGTGACCGGGCCATCTAAAATCTAAATGTGCTGTTCCTTGTTCCTTTGGTGTTCCAATGGTTAGTTAGGTCTCCCATGGGCTGTAGTTCTTGGACAAGTGACAACTAAATAAGTAGTGGAATACAACAACAACAACAACAAAGCCTTAGTCTCAAAATAATTTGGGTTCGGCTAGACACGAACCATTACATAGAATCACAAAAATCGTTTGCCCAATTTTGTCCAAATTTTCTCCCTCCTTGGTACGTGTCGTTTAATGTACAAATTTAAAAACCTATCGTAGACCTTCAAAATTACTAACAAATAGTAAAAGGGTAAGAAAGAGTTGATCCCACAAAGAGATAGTAACCTCCTAATTCAAAGTTGAACTTGAAAAATAAACTAATTACATACTCCGTAATAATTATTATTTACCTTATTCACATTGAATGGGGTTGATATTGAACTAGTAACTAAATTAAGAAAAATTAAACATCTAAACTACTATTTACAAGTGACAAAACAATTAACCAACTCAACTTTTCAAGCCATCCGTTTGCCAATTTTCAAGCCTCCTTACTGGTGCATTATTGGGTCTTTGTTTCACATGACCAAACCACCTTAGTCGGTTTTCACTCACCTTATCCTCCATTGTCGTTATCCCTGTATTCTACGTCATATTGTATACTTCCTTATATACCCACACATCCAAAGTAACACACGCATCTCTATCACATTCATCTTTTGAATGTATCAATATTTCAAAGCCAACACGTTGTGCCATATAGCAATTCTGGTCTTTTAGATATGCGGTGGAATTTGCCCTTAAGTCTTTGTGGCATTTCTCGATCGCAAAGAAAACCTGAAGCTCTTTTCCACTTTAAGCGGAATGGATTTGATCATAGGAGCAACATCCTCATCCAATTCACCATCTTTTTAGATAATAGATCCTAGATACCAGAATGAGTCGGAAACTTGAACATTTTTTCCTATCACACTAAATTTACATTCTAAATACTCCATCTTACTTCTGTTTAACTTAAACCCATGAGGCATGAGATTCCAAAGCCGTTCTCCATAATCCTAAGTTCCCAACTCACTTTCCACTCTTTCTTTTATCTCATCAACTAACACGATATCATCTACACAAACCATACACCATAGTATATTGTCTTGAATTGACCTTGTCAATTCGTCCATAAGACCATAACTATGGCAAAAAGAAAGGGCCAAGTGTGGATCCTTGGTGTACTCCAATTGTGATACGGAAGTCTTTTGTTTGCCAGACACTATTCCTCACACACTGCTAGCACCTACATAAATATCTTTAATTATGTCAATAATCTCAATATATTTCTTCGGGATGTGCTTTTTTGTTAAGGCCCACTGAAGCACTTCCCATGGTTCCTTAACCAAATGCATAATTCTTTGCAGGGACCAATATAGATCCTTTAATTACAAAGAATTAACAATTACAATTGATGATATAAGGTTGATCAGTTTTCCTGTCATGCTGCTTGGTCTTTTAAGCTTGACTAGTGGTTTTGTGCTAACTTAGTCATATTTGAAAGGGTAATTTTTCATGTCATGCTGCCTTATATTGTAATAATCATAAAGATTATATAGTAGTAGCATATAATAATTGCTTCTGCATATAAATCAAGTCATTAACAATCCTCAGACTTGTAATTTTTCCCCAAAGTAGGAATTGTCTATGGTTATATTTTGCTGTTGTTCATTTTATCAAGCTCCTTTGTCTTGTTTCTTAATCAGTAATTAACTCTTTGCGTTTTGCTTTGAATTTTCCCTTCCACTCTGTATAGATTGAAGTTAGTGCGAAAGAAGGAAGGGCGGTTAATATCCACATGTTTTGTGCTCGTAGACCTGGTCTGTTGCTTTCCACTATAAGGTCTTTAGACAACCTTGGGCTGGATATTCAACAAGCTGTTATAAGCTGTTTCAATGGGTTTGCTTTGGATATATTCCGAGCTGAGGTAAGGACTATATTTTGTAACAGTCTAAAGGCAATATTGATTAGATTGTTTGAATTCTGATTGAAGGATTAACTTGTCTTTACTGAGATTCTCCTGTCTAACGCTGATGTAAGTGTGTATATTCATGTACATTTTCATGAAGACTTGTTACTTAGTTGTGCAGTGAGAACTGGCTGTAACTGTATGGAGAATTAGGGGGTAAAATGCTATTAAGTCCCAGAAACTATTGCGTTTTGCACTTTTCTATGCATCAATCACACCCATATCTTTATGTACTGCGCTTGAGTACCTGTATTTCAATGGTTTATAGTATAACAGTCTTCATTGAAGGGTTAGGTACTGTCCAGAAAATGCACAATTTGATAAAAGTTTTACAAATGCTCAAGAATTGAGAAAGTAATTGCTGCATTTAACTCTGCCCTGGTTAAGATGTTAGGCTCAAAAGTCTAAAGCAATATACTTGTACAAAGCATCTAAGGTTTCAAATTGAGCAATGGGGTCAGAAAAATACCAATGGCATGAGAAACGACATATTGGAGAGCTTTGATTATCGAGGGAGGAGGAATGCAAATGAGAATGTCTCTCTTTTTTTTTTTGTTTTTTTGCGGGACAAAGCAAATACTTTAATGCAAGTGAAAGTTGATTTTCATAGACAGGTCAGGCTATGTTCCATTGCAAAAGGTTATGGCTTTTCAACTTCCCGTGGATTGTGAAGTGTATTGAAAGAATTTTTTTTTCTCAATTAGAAAAGTATGTCATCAGTCATCTATAAGTAATTGGTCTTTGAAAAATATTACGACAATTAAGTGTTACTGATACCTATACATAATACATATACTATTCTTAAGGAGAGAATGATTATAGTTATCCCGTAAAGCTGCAGCTGTCTCCTTAAAAAGGTTTTGGTTTTTTAACCAAAGAGTTCAGAAATTTATAGTTCAGCAATTGCTATAGAGAATGAATTCAATCGCTAGAGAAAATTTTGAATATATGCTTATCTGCTACTAGAGGGACATGAATTCACAATTCTTATGTTTGCAACCAGCAATGCAGGGAAGGAAATGAAATCATGCCGGAGCAGATCAAAGCTGTGCTGCTGGATTCAGCTGGTGTTCATGGTGTGATGTAGCCATTGTTCATACTCATCTTGTGTGAAGATTTTCCTTCAAGTGGCTCAATATAAGCAGTATGTCGCTCTTGACTGCCTGTTGTGCTGCTGTATGTTGACCATTACAAAAGTTTCATGTGCTTTCTATCTAAAAAACACCATGTAATTTATCTATCTTGCTTGGGAATGAGTAACATATTCAGTTGAATCCTTATTTTTTTCCTTTCTTTTATATAATATTTTCCCCAATTAGTCCTCCAAATCATTTCTTTTATCTTTCTGCGTTCAGTGTGGCTACTTCTGTTGAAGAACATTGAAATAGAATAATTTGTTGATTTTGTTTAGCAAAGATTGAAATAGAAGCATATCCAAGCACTAAAGGATGTTTCCTCTCTGTATAAAAGATTATGTGAACCTCTTTCTTGTTGTTTAGTCTCCTCAGTTTCAGAAATCTGCAGTCTTGTAGCTATTGCATTTGAAGGAATGCATGAATAAACTTGGAGACCTTCATCATTGGTTTTTTGGTTAATTTGTTGATGGTTATTCCTGTTCGTTTAGTTGTGACTTGAATACTCAATTATTCAGTCTTCCGATGATGTTAAGTACCCGAACTTTAAAGTTGCGAAGTATGGTAAAATCTGCACCCAAACCACCATAAATGTTCGATCTTACACTATATAATATATATGCATTAGATAATTTTTGCTGGTTAGCTCATTCTTTTTTACAGTTTTTTCTTCAACTTTTCCTTTTCTTTTTGAGAAGCTCATTCTTTGATTTTTACCTTATAGGAATGCATTTTCCAAGTATGGTGAAACTTTATTGGATCAAATTCAACCTTTCTGACAATGTCATTGTTAATATGAAAAACTGTTTGTAGTTCTCTCTTAAGAGTATGCAGATCAGAGTCATTGTTAAACTCAAACTGTCAAACATTGCCCCTTGTTCACGGGGATTGATTCAGAAACCTAGTATCCTGTCAGTTGTAGCTTTCCCTTTAACTTTTATAGATTGCATCAGCAGTTTCCCATACTGAGTAATATTAATGGCTTTCTTGCTTCACATACACTCTTTTTCTTGGAGGTCTTGGGTTCGACTTCATGTATGAGCACATTGTTGCTCTTTAAAAGTTAAGAAGGAGGGTTGGGAGGGGAGTTGTAGCCTTGTAGGGTGCAATATATAAAAAGGCTCAAGGCGCACCAAGGCGATTGAAATTCCTAGAGCCTTATGCACGACTCGGTGCGCCTCATTAAAGTGAGGCGCGCCTTAGAAGGCATGGGGAAAATCTAAAGAAAAAAAAAATTGGGAAAAAAGTTAAAGTGTGCCTTAGGGTGCGTCTCACTTGCGCCTAGCCACAAACGTCTCGCCTTGGCCAAGTTAGGCGCCTACCCCCTAGCGCCTCAGGCGCACCTTTTCAAACACTGGTAGGGTCACTAGGGTGTTGTATGGGCTTTTTGCTTTGGGGTGTGTATTTGTCAATAGAACTTCTGATCTAGGCTTGTGTCTTTATCATTAATATACAGAAGCAGTTATGCAAGAACAAATTCTATATGATGTAAGTCTTAGACTAGTGATTTTGAGTTCGAATCTCGCTACACGCATTTGCGATGATTCCTTAGCTTTCCCCTTTTAGATGCGTTTGTCGGTCAAATTGGGCCGTAACAAATTCTATATGTACACCGGCTCGGCGGATTGTATGAAGAAGAGGTGTAGATAAAGCAAGATTTGTGATTTTATTTTTTTTTTGCCTTCTATCTTTTGGGTATTGAACTAGAATCAGATGCTTTGAAGCAACTTAGCTTTGATTATCCGATCTTATACATTTGGAGTTTGATTTGTATACAATTCTTGTTGCTCAAACAACTACCATATTAACACATTTGAAGTACTTTACCTTGCAAGTAGCAATATTCCCTAGGGTTGAATACTTAAAAAACATTTTAATCTATTTTTTTTTTTTAATTTAAAAAAAAATGTAATTTAATCCATCAAACTACAATTTGGATCCGAATCAATTGTCAAATTATAAATTTATAATAATGCATTGCAAAGATGTTTGAGTTTAACCATTGAAAAAGGATTTATTCTCCTTCCAACCATTGAAAAAGGACTACGGAGTACGAAACAAGTATTACAAGCATTAAAGATAGACACTCACCAATTCAACCAATGAATCTTGTTGAGAACAAAGCATTTCGCAATAAACTTTTAAACTTAAACAAATTTTTAAAACACATTTCTTCTCTTCACCTTATATCTGAACTGACTTAAGCTTCAGAGATATCTGGATTATTTGGGTATTCTCCTTCGTGCAGGTCATAGGGACTAGCCATTGACGAAGTGTCATTTGAACGGTGAGCGGTTACATACCATACTATTGACGAAGTGTGCATTGAACAATCAACCTTTAATTGACGAACTGCCATTCAAAAGAAGACTTTTATTAAAATTCCTATTTGATTATGTAGCATCAATTGCTAATTCTCCCTAAACATATAATTACATATTTGTATCCACAACAACTGTATGTGGCCTAAAAAAATTAGGGTGGGGAGTCAAAGATGGCGGTTATAAAAAATTACCTAGTGACTTTATTGGATCCAACTTGAACTGCGCCTCATAAACTAATATTAGGTAGCATTTCGTGTATACTTATTTCAGAATGAGATGACGATCGAAACATGACCATTTGAAGCTTCACTCCCGATAAACCACGCCTCTACCACTGAATCAATGCTTCATCCTCATGCATATATGTGTAAATTATAAGTTTTATGTTAGCTGATTTTTTTAATTTGACAAACATGATGTGCTACTTTATTACTCTCCCTTGGAACATAAGACCATGAAATAAACTCAAAACACTTACCAAATTAATAATCTCTTTTACAAATAAACCTACTGGGGATCTAGGGAACAAGTTCCCTGTTAATTTTAGGATGAAGGGAGTGTAAGAAATCAGATAAAGTACAGTCTAGGTGGTTCAAATAAATTTTAAAAATGTGTATATATATACTATAAGTTTAATTTATATTGGGTTTAGGAAATTCTGATAAAAACAAATAAGTTCATATAATTTAAAATAAGATTCCTGATTGAATTCAAAAGAACAAAAATAAGTTGCATTAAAATTCCGTTTAATTGGGCGTAAAATGTTTTCATTGTAAAATGATTTAACATCAAATAAAATTCCATTGTTTACTACCATATTTTAAGAAAAAGGTAAAATAAGGAAAAGGAAACTAGTTTTCCTCCATTTTGAAGGGAAAATGATTTTCCATTATCATTGTAAGAGAAAATTTACTTGTAAGGTGTGTTTGAAAATAATAACTTATTTTGCACTTATATTTTCAATTGTAAATTATTTTCCATTATATAAGCCCTAAGTAAATCGAGCCTTAGAAAATTTTATTTTCTACAAAACTATTTTACGCCCTAATAAACGAACCCTATATATATTATTAAGTAGGAGTGTAGGACAATAGGGTAGAAAATCGATCAAATCTATACCTAATATAATAAAACACACCCTAAAACATAATTTTAACACATGATATCTCATCTTTAAATTATGTCATGTGTCATCCTAAAAAAATGTTTCATTTTCCTTTTCGTTTTTTTTGAAATAAAAAATTGTCTTTTATTTTCTAATTACAATTAATATTAATAATTTATTTACATTTAATAAAACTTTTCAATTACTTTCAAATTATGAGATTTGCTTTCTTACATCACTTTCTTTTTAAGTTATTCATTTTAAATTTAATTTTATTCCATTTTGAATTCTTCTAAATGTGCTCACACTTCATATTTACAAAATTATTTTCCATTATTTTATAATTATGCAAATGAATATTCTTCAAAATATGTATACGTTTTTTTCCAAGGAAAATATATGTTATAATCTAAAAAATAAAAAAAATTGATATATTTTCATTTTTTTGATGAATTATCATCAAGTCTTGATTAATTAGTTTCAATCTTATAAAATCATTAGAATTACAAAAACTAAAACATACAACTATAAACCTAATACGTATGCACGGGCCAAAAACCTAGTTTGTTTTCATTGCCTCCCATACATGTCTCGTTTGGTGCAAAGGGCCATCTAGGGAGTAGGGGCCATCTAGGCATCTAGACATTAGACATTTGCATTTCCTCAAATACAAGCTAGTGAAAAACAGCTGGTTTTGTCCATCAAAATTATCATCAAAGCTTCAAATTGGAGTTCATCCCATCAGAATTCAGAAGTTTCTTATGATTAAATTAAAATTATTAGGGTCCATTGAAACATTGATGACTTCGATTATCATCAAAATTCTATGGACTTCATGGTCCATATACTATCAATCGTCACAATCAACCTTATTTATGAGGTTGCATTACTTATAAGAATTCGGGACCAAAAGGCTCTTCATTTGAATTCCACATGTTATATGTTGACAATAATTAAGAAACAAAAAATTATACCCTCATCATTTTATGATTTCTTACGTTTAGAATTTATATCCCTATACAATAATTGTACATACTTACACGGTATAACATAATTTTTAACTAAAACAATTACAATTTTTTACTACAAATTTATATATCTTTGCATAATTTTACATAAGAACTGACGATTGAATTGTTCGGATCAAACAATTTCTAGCAAATTTCATTTCGGAACACTTTTGGATTGAATCAAACCATTTTTGGTGCATATTTAATTTGGATCAATGTACTATTCGACCAAATCTAATTTCTAATTGAAGTTTCGAGCCAAAATTGGGCTGGGAGTCTAGGAGAGTGGACGATTTCGAGTTAGGATGTTTCAGACCTCATTCATTTAAATTTAGTATAGTTTTGCTTTTAAATACTTCGTATTTAGGTAAATAATATTTATGTATATTCAATTAATATAATTGTTATTCTTTCAAGTTGTCAATTTAAAGCGAAATGACACTAGACTAGTCGACCCTTTTCTAGAGCCAACCAATTGCATCTTTCTTAAGGATTAAAGAAAATGCAAGAGAAAAGAAAGACATCCAATGTGTAATGGAGTATTTAATTTGACTGCTTATGGCCTTCATAGACTATGAATTCAGCTTCCTAATTTGCTTCTTTATAGCAATGGTGAAATTGAATTCGTTCAAAAAATCTAATTCAATTTCAAAAATTATGTTATCAATTTCCCATGGAATTTTTGAAGTTTTCCTGATTGCATTATTATGAATCGAATATTAAATTGTGATCACCTTTGACTATTATTTTATATTTAATTATATTCAGAGATTTGACATATTAAATTTCCTATCTACGTGCCAAGATTGCTATAAAATTTTGTAATGTTTGTGTCCAAAAGATTAAAGTTGTCGAGCTAGTACATCTTTAGTTTTAGGGCTCGTTTACATTGGCTGAATAGAGATGAACTGAAATGAACTGAACTGAACTTAACTTAATAGAGATGAACTGAACTGTATTAATTGAATTGAATAGAGATGAATTGAACTGAACTGAACTGAATATAATCTGAAGTAAACAAACCCTTAGTGCAATGAAATAGGATGCAGTAAAGTTTTTGGTGTGATGGTTGCAAAGGTGACAATGAATAGGAATCGAAACTAGGCTTCTGTTTAAACTTTTTTTGGTTAGGAGAGCACCCACGCAAATTTTTTATAAAAGAAATATTTAATTTTATTGCAAATATCCAAATTCAAGGTCCACTAAAATATAAAATGAGGCTTTTGTTTGTGTTTTCATTTTTGAAACGTTTGAATTAATTAATTTAGAAAAATTTGCCACTAACCACCTAATAGGTACCAAAAGTTGTGAACAACTACCATAATTTTTTTTTTATTAAATTTAACTACCAATTAAGTGCCAAAAAGTTGCAAACCACCACCCCTTAACTTAAATCACAATTAAACCACTTAAATCTTAATTAAACCTTAATTAATCTTAATTAACACTTTTTATTAAAAAAATAGAAAAATAAAAAGAAAATCTGGAAAACCTGGGGGAGTGGAGAGGTGGTTGAGGTTTTTTTTTTCTAATTTTCCAGATTTGTTTTCTTTCTTTTTTTAAATAAAAAGTGTTAATTAAGATTAATTAAGGTTTAATTAAGATTTAAGTGGTTTAATTAAGGTTTAATTGTGATTAAAGTTAACGGTGTTAAAAATAGGTGGTGGTTTGCAACTTTTTGGCATTTAATTTGTAGTTAAATTTAATAAAAAAAATATGGTAGTTGTTCACAACTTTTGGTACTTATTAGGTGGTTAGTGGCAAAATTTTCATTAATTTATCATAAGATTTCATAATGAATTCCCCATCTGAAGGAAGTCCCCAAAAAAACTGATCTAGCAAATGGGTCATATTTTAGAAATTTTATGTTTCTTCTAAATTATATTGCTAATATATTAAGGGGAAAAAAAATATACTAATTACGTATAATTTGTATGGTTGTATATAAGAAACCAAAAGTAATAATATTAACTAAAAAAAATATATCAGACTATGCGTGCTTATGCATGATGGAACACTAGATAATATGCCTTTAATTTATTTTTATTTATCTCCCTATCACAGAAAATAATCAAGAGCGACATGACAATAAGAGTAGTTTTATTTTTGCAGTTGGTGATTTGTTTTAATTTCTATTTCATCACGTGATATATTCTAGTTTCTTACAACTTTACAAGTTACAATTCCTCAAAAGTCTATTACAGTATTTTCAGGTCCATTTTTTATTGCTGCAATATTAGTACTATTGATGATTTAAATCTAAAATGTTCACTCTCTGCTCTGTTAATAATAGATTTACTTACGTCTGATTACATAATAACATCGTGATTTTTGTTTAAAGTCATAGCTTCTTTCCAACTACAATCAAGTCATGCATAGTGTTAAAGGAGAAGAAGAAATATTGAACTCTTAAATCTTCAATCCAAATAACCAATTAACTAGTTCGAGTATCCACGTAAAAAATAAAAAAAAAATAAAAAAAATACAAACCCACAATAATTGGGTAGAGATAAGCAAGAAAGTATGGAAGAAAACAACCAAAAAGATGGGATAGAAAACTAGGCCAAAACAATTCACAATCAATGAAAGATTATTATACTTATACCAACATTGTCTTGGTCTATTGGTGCCAGGGGCTGGACTTGGTAGGGAGAACCACGGTTTGATCCCCCACAAGCACCTTGGGAGGAGTTTAAAACCTTAGCCCTGGGACGCGCTCCGAATCCGAATTAGCCCAAAAGGGTGAACCGGGTGGATACAACAAAAAAAAAAATATTTGAAAGATTATTATTTAAGAAACACAAGGGAAAAAACAATAATGAACACTAGAAAAACTTCTTCAACTCTACCGGTGATTCCGTTAACTACTCTTGAAAACGTCAAAATAAATTAATTTGGTGTAAATTTATTAGTTTCTAATTGTTTATGTAAAAAAATAATCTACAATTGCATTATAATTCAATTCACCATGTCATTGACATGAACATAAATCTACCAACAAAGATGGAGAGAGAAAATTTAAGCAAGCTATCTGATGATCTGAGCTTTTGATGAGCAAATGACACTTAAATCATCAACAAACTGCCCCAATTCAATCAAATAGGGTTTTGGTGATTTTTCGATTAATTAACACTTCAACATACCTCACCATATTTTTTTCTTTCAAACACAAATCTTTTCAACTCAATTTTTGTTCATCTTGATTTGATTTTATGTGATAGGAATAGTACACCTTAATTTTTGGCTTATTTTCATTTATTACAAAAATTTACAAGTATATAAGATATTTTTTTCCCTTATATGTATAAGAAACAAACCACGCACTGTTATTTTGGTCTTAATTTATAAAATTTCAATTCATTGCAACTACTACTGATCTGAGTCCAAGATTAAGTTTAGTTACAAACAAATATGTCTCCAATTTTACTTGTAAAATCGGTTACCAATGGCACTAACAAGTAAAGACACATTTGAAGAAGATAAATGTAAAAGGTGAGATTATTTTGATATTAATTTAAGGTAAGAATACTTTAAGTTAACCACCAAAAGGTAAAATTATTAGAATCAAATTATTCTTATATAATTGTAAAGTACTCATAAATAAGAATATAATGATACCTCATTTGATACCAAAAACCCGTATAAATGAGTGTATGAACAAGGTTCTTTTTTTTGTCAAAAATACAAATCAGAACATATTATAAAATTTTAGATCAAATAAGACCAAGTAATTACAACTTTATATAAGATTTTTTTAAGAGGTATCTGATATAAATTTTGGAATGGAAATGGAATAGATAAAAATTAGAAAAGGAAAGCGTAATAATAAATGATACAATTATTATTTGTTGTTTGGTGTAATTAAGAAAATGAAATGGAAACAAATTAGATGGGAAAGTATTTTGTTTTCACAAGTAAAGGCTCGTTTGTTTTGATGTAAAATCATTGTCATGAAAAATAATTTTCCTAGGAGAATAATTTTTAATTCAATGGAAAATAATATTGTCAATAATATTTTCTTTTGTTTGTTTGATCATAAGAAATAATATAGGTAAAAAAATTGAAGGGATTAAAATAGAGAACAAAGGAAAAGTAACAAGTAAAGTAGAAATTAAAATGTGGCATACCTTGATTTGAAAAGAAAATTGATTTTCTTTAGTAAAAGAGAAATTTTCCTTAGTATGTAGGAAAATAAGTTTTCTCTCCTTAACAAAACAAACAATAATAATAATAAGAGGGGGAAAATTATTTCCTCCAAAACCAAGGGAGTCTAAAAGCATCAACATTGTCTCCTTTTGAAGTTTTTCCCATTTGATAAAGGGAAAAGGGAAGCTTCCCAACATTGCTTGTAACTTCCCATTTCAGCCTAAATAAAGGGATGTAAAAATGAATAAAGTTAGTGAAAAGTAGGAGGGAGAAAACATGTTGGGGTGAAAAGTATGGGAGCTAAGAGAAGCTAATTAAATAGAGAGGTTAATGACTTTGGATATGGATTAAAGGGAGTTTGGATCCGGTAGAGTTTTATAACAACTCTACCAAGTAAAGCAGCCCTACTCATATATTTTAAAAACAAGGGCTCAAGATTTTTGGGGAAAAGATAAAAGGATTTAAAATTAAGGGCTCAAGTATAAGCAATTGATTTGGTAGAGTTTTTACAGGATCCAAACTCGGATTATGTATTAAATTTAATGGAAAATGATGTGGACTAATCAGATCAGGAGAGAAAAATTGAAGGAAGGTTAATGAATGTTTATCTAAATGGAAGTATGTAAAATAATATTTCTTTTCTCTTTATGAAAGTTTTCTATCAATGTTTGGATTCATTCTCTCCTTTAATGGGAATCAAATCTTTTGTCTCACTTATTGACTAGTTATTGTGTCTTCCACTCATTTGATTGGTTCAAGTGATTAATATATATGACCCACCTTTTAAAATTTAAAAATCATTTTTTTTATCAACCAATCAAAATTAGTGGGACACAATAAGGGCTTGTTTACGTTTACTTAATTGAACTGAATAAAACGGAATTGAGCTGAATATAATTGTTTATGAGAGAAGGAAATTGAGAACTGAATTGAACTGAACTAAACTGAATTGAACTGAACTGAAAATAAGTTGAAGTAAACATGCATTAAGTGGGACGAAAGATTTTTTTCCCCTTTAATTAATGAATTGGATTAGTTTGGAGATGAATATTCTTCTCTTCCTTTATGGGGAATTAGATTGAGAATAATTAATTTGTTGATGGAAGCTTATGCAGTATCGAATCAGATCTCAAATCTACATGTACAATCGATTGAGTTAAATTATATCCAATTCAACTACTACAAGTGTTGTTTACTTCAACTTAAATTCAGTTCATTTTGGTTCAATTCAGTTCAGTTCAACTCTTAATTTCCTTCTCTTATAAAATGTACTTACGGCTGTATTCAGTTCAGTTCAGTAAACGTAAACATGCCCCAAGTCTACAACAGATCGAAAGACCCCATTGTAGAAGACTGCAAAGGACTGTTGTAAAAGATGGGAAAATTCATCAATGTCATATCTTATAAAATTGTCGAGTTAAAATTTAATTTAATTTAATTTGTTTTGTATTTATTAACTTTGATATCCTTTGTAGATATCGTATAATTTTTTTTATCAATAAATTAATCTTATTAAAAAAATATGAAAATAAGGAAGAAAGACAGAGCATACGTCTCCTTCCAAATATTGAACCGTGTCAATATCCAAAACTAGAGTAGACAAAGATCTTAAATCTTAAACAAAAAAAGTTCAATGTGGTAAACATATTTTGTGGCAAGATGTTTTCCTGTACAGCACATGCATCTTTCATATTTATAATGATCTCGTCGTGGGCTCGTGGTTAGAACTGTCAATTTTCGACCCGCCTCGAAAATTCAATAAATTATTAGTAAATAGTAGGTTTTGACATTTTTGACCCGTTTAAATTCGTATTTTTGAACCCGTTAAAATCCTTCAAATTTCAACTAGATCTGATTCAACCAGGCAGGTTAAGTGCTTATCTATTATTATTCTTAACCAAATATTTTTAACCATTACTTTCATATTTATTATTTGATAACGTCTATCTTTACATAATTATATTGATGTTATCTTATGTAAATATAGAAATTAATTTAATTGTTTGTCTTATATTGTATTAAAATTCAATGATTGTAAGTTTTTATTGCATTAAAGACGAATATCCGATAATATAGTTCCAAGGTTTTTTAGTCGTTTATGTGTTGAATATGGTTTGCTTGGGGATTTAAATCCAAGCATTTGCTCGGAGAATGTTTAGTTTTGCTAACAATTTGATTTATTCTGAAAAAAGTCTGAATGACGACCCAATCAAAGATTGAAATTTTACGTTTGAATTAAGGGTCAAACTTTGGCAAAACCCGACTGGCTAGGTTATTGTTTGGAGCTTGGCCCGGCCTGAAATAACCCATCAGAATCAGAATCACAATCTAGAATAATGCAAATCACACAAGAAAATTCCAAATGCATTATTTTTTTAGGTACGGAAAAATTGCCAAGAATAAGCCAACCTTTGGCCGATCTTCCACAATTAAGCCAACCTTTTGAAAATCCAGAAATAAGCCAACCTTGTTATCATTTAAGCCAAAAATAGGTTAAACGATTATTTAATCTATTAGTTATCTGCTGTTTCAAGTTACTGTTATCATTTTAAAGCAAAAAATAGGTTGATTGATTGTAAAATATTGATAAAAAACAATAGAAAATAACATGTTAAATAATCATTTGACTTATTTTTGGCTTAAATGATAACAAGGTTAGCTTATTTCTGGTTTTTCAAAAGGTTGACTTATTTATGGAAGATCGCCCAAAGGTTGGCTTATTCTTGGCAATTTTTCCTTTAGGTACAATCAAAGACACTCTTCAAATTTTTTTTATTTACACACTTGTGTTTCCATCAAAATCAAGAAATTAATTAGGAGTACGAGAAAAAAATAAATGATGTTTAAAAGTTGTATTTCGTATAATAAGTAAGAGGTTGAGAGATTAAGATGGATAGAGAGAGATAGAAACATGTGATAGATAAAGAAATAACAAGATCGAAATGATTACCGGTCAAAGAAACAAATAATTTGTTGCAACTAATGTATACTGTAGTATAAGTTGCAACTAAGTTGAGGCGGACATAGGGTGTGTTTCTCTTCTTGAGATTAGATTGTATTGGACAACTTTAAATAAGGTGAGAATTGGGTCGAGTCGGGTCGGAATCGTGTCAAGTCGTTTAATTAAACGGGTTGAATATCATTAACCCTTAACATGACCCGCTTACTAATAAACAAGTTTTTCATATCGACCAACTTATATAAACAAGTCAAGCTGCTCGACCAAAATCTATTATTAACTGATAGATTTCGTGTTGGGTTGGGCGGTCGTGTAAGTTTTTGTATATTAAGTTGACAATAATTAAAAGTAATCAGTAACGACAGGAAGTGTCTTGTCAACCCATATCAAGTTAGCAGATCGTGTCAACTTTTTCCACCTTTATTAATATTCTGAGGTATGTATAATGTGTTTTTACAATAAAAGAGAGAGAAAGAAAACCTAAAGAAAGTATAAGGAGTTACAAGGGATTCTAACAGGTATTTATAGGCAAAACTGGGCTTAAACGGAGCCCGTAACGCCGGCCCCGGTACGGGGTACATGCACCCCGGTACCGGGGTTGTCGTTGGAGTCAGGTACGTACTTCTGGAAAATGTCGAGTGAAGAGTTGTGCAGAGACCCCGGTCCGGGGTACATGTACCCCGTATCGGGGCCGATGCTAGGGGAACTCTGGCTTCAAAGCAAAGGAGAGAAGCAGGGGCAGCAACCACCCCGGTACCGGGGTACATGTACCCCGGTCGGGGTGCATGAACCCCGGTAAGGGTTGCACAAACCCCGGTACCGGGGTACATGCTGGGGGTCTGGTCTGATGCCCTGACTTCGAATGTCCATAACTCCTTTGTTTCAAGTCGGAATTGAGCTTATGACCTACCGTTGGAAAGCTCTTTGAATCTAGTTTCCAATGCCGCTGGAATCTCTTAAATCCAATATTCATATCTCGAGTTATGTCCAAAAGAGTGAGAGGTGGTCAAAATCATTCGAACCGAATCGAACAATTTCAAGCCAATTCTTCACTAATTGCCACCAGAACCTCTCCAACACTCACCGTGACATCCTAGTGCTTCTCCTTTGCCTAGATTGGTGTACTTTGATGGTTTTTGTCCCATTTAGAGCATCTTCTATCAAAAACCTGTTAAAAACATGGAAAAGACACAAAACACTCCAAACCGACTTATTAGCGGCAAAACGGCTCCTAAGAGCACGGTTAGCACAATAAAACCATACAAAAGAAGGAGGAAAAACACATACTAAACCAAGTTATCAATGTATAACAAAAATTTATGCTAATTATATTCGTAAAGTACACATCAAAACGATCAACAAGATCTCACATACTTTGAAATAGATTGAAATTTAGAATTATAAACCTATCAAGATAAGAATATCAGTCTACTACTCCATCCGTCCCAATTTACTTGCTACATTTTTTTTTTTTACATCTTCCGAGACACAACTATAAATAAAAGTATCTTTAACTATATATATTAAAAAATTATATATTTGAAAAGTACATGTTGAGGCGAATTAAACTAGATCCATCATGACTATGTTTTTTCTTATATTTATTAAATTAAATAAAATTAAAGTTCACATGTAAACAGTGCCTAAAGTCAAAATGAGGCATGTAAATTGAGACAAATAGAGCACCATAAAACTTTTAAACTTGTGCCAAGTGACTTAGTGACATAAGAAACTTATCAAGATAAGAAGTCCAACCTCCTAAATGTTGGGTAAAATATAAAGTTCAGTACCTGTCGTGGGAGTGGGGCCCACTTGACGCCACCACCAACATCTATCGATCATTCACTCTTCTCTCGGTTTCAAATTGCCAAAACTAACCAAAACCATTTGATTCTTCACTTTGATCATGTTTCCAAATTCACTTTCTATTTTTGAGTACTTCTACTACTTTTGGCTAGAGTTGGGAAACGTGTCGTGCCGAGTTCGTGTCGTGTCATTTAATTAAACGGGTTCACACCCCTCAACCCTAACCCGACCCGTTTAATAAACGGATCGTGTCGTATCAACCCGTTTATATTAAACGTGTCGAAATCATTGACCCAAACCCGTTTATTTCGTGTTGAGTTCGGGTCGTGTTGATGGGTCATGTAGTTTTTTCACGCTGAAGTTGAAAATCAAGTAAAATCGTGTCGGGTCGTGTCAACCCGTTTAATTTAAACGGATTGACATCGTCGACTCAAACCCGTTAATAACGGGTCAATTTCGTGTCGAGTTAGCGGCTCGTGTCAAGATTTCTCAGATCTACTTTTGGCTACCCTTTTCTTAATCACGTGCCAGAAATTGAAATACCAAAGCATATGTCAATTTATTGTTTAGACTTATATTTACTTGTATGAAAATTGCCAAAATAATAGTTGGACTTCTACCTGTGTTCTGCTGGCAATCAACAACTTTAAAGAATATAAGGGTAGTTAAGTCATCACAGCACTAGTTAGCAATACGTCCAATTTTCTTCAAATGGAAATTATGATGATAAAGAGAATATACTCTCTGAAACGTATTAATGACAACAATTTGATATAAAGTATTTAGAGAGGAAAAAAATTTAAAATCGTTGCCACTAATATATTACGAAAGAAGTGCATATTAAAGGTGTGTTTCACAGTAACTTTTGATTACAAAGTAGTTTTTAGGTACGTAGCTTATGACAATATCACTTTTGACTTTTGAGTAGCTGCGCTTTTAGGATAATTTTACTAAACTATGGGAGAAAAATGAGTATGGGAGAGATTGTGCACGTACTAAAGTATGGGAGAGATTGTGCACGTACTAAAGTATGAAACAAATTTTGACGATCGTTTGAAGGTCTGGCATAAATTTTTACATTAACTTTTTAAATAATTAGTTCAGCTTTATAACACATTCGTTTTATTTTATTTACAACGATTTGACATAAAATAAAGAGGAAAAAATAACTAATTGTTCAAAATAATTTAAAACGGAGCCGAAAAATTATCTTATCAGTCCGTTGGACGATAAAATTGTTGCTGATAAAACTGTTGTTCAACTTCAATTCTATATAGACTCATCAGCATGTGTCAAGTGTCAACTGCAATAACAAATATAGTCCTATAAGCCTATAATGGAGTTTAGTTGACCAGCTTCAATTCAATGCTTAATGCTTAATCTTAATCCTAATCCTAATCCTAATTAAGTAAAGTCATCACCACATGCAAATTATGCAATTACACTTGAGAAATGACGTTTTATAAAGCCTTATTGTTGATGATAATCTAATCTTATCCATCAAATCAATCATTACATAATCTTTAATTAGCACAAAAATCAAACACTAATCATTACCTCAATCTAAATCTAAAATACTGATAATTAACACAGCCCTAATTAACCTTTCGTCCTTTCCCTAAAATAATACACCCCTAATTAAAACCGAACAAGTCGACATTGCCTAACCAATTTGTGTACCTTTCCAATTGTACTTTCTCTTACCAAAATGGCATAGAAAAAAGCAAAAAAAATCTAGGGTGTACTACTTGGTACCTAACATGAAAAGCAATAATATTCCTCTAGTATGTATCTCTTTAAAAATAATTGTTGTATTTGCTTTTTAATATTTATGGAGACATAATTTTAAATATTAATTTATCTAGTTATATATTTATATATAAGAAAAAAAATTATATATTTTGAAAGTATAATTTGAGACGAATCACGTGAAATTCTACATGACTATATTTTCATTAATTATATCAAATTAAGCAAAGTCAACGTAACAATGTGAATACTACCAAAGTTAAATTGGAGCAATTAGTACTATATATTCATTTTGAAACTTTAATTATATATACTTATATAATGAAAAATATAATTATATGAATTTAGTTTGATTGGTCTCAACATTTACTTTTTAAATATACTCCCTCCGTAACAAATATATACTCCCATTATGTAAAAAACAAAACAAAGAAAAACCCATTATGTAACAAATTAATATATACTCCCCCCTAACAAAATAACTGCATCGATTTGACATAAAATAGAGAGAAAAAATGTCAAATCATTGCAGTTAATATATATGTTACGGAGGGGGTATTAAGTAGGGTCAAGCAACGGTTTCGGTACCTACCCACGGAACCGGACCCGGTTAGGAATCGGCGGGTAATTACCCATACCTCGTTCAACTGGGTCCGGTTCCGGATCCAAAAGTTATTACCCGATCCCAATTGGTTCCGGTTCCGGTTCCAAAAAAAGTGGAACCTACTTCTATCTCTATATGTTTGCCACATTTTCACTTTATTAACAATTTATTTTGTACTTTAACTCTCTTTAATTTTATATGTATAAGGAAAAATACAATAAAATAATATCAAATTTGATTTAGTTTGATGTCTACTTTTTTTAATACCCCTCCGGACCTCCGTAATATATAAATTTTTACTCTTTTTTCACGCATTTTGAGGAAGCGATTTAATGGTGTAATCGACCAAACTAATCAAAATAATTTTGATATCAGTAACTTATAATCACATTTTTGCTTGTATTAACCATTTTAATTAATTTCTTCATTTACGTTCCAATAAGTTTCAATCATGTTTAATAAGTTCCAATAAGGTCTAATAAGTTCCAATAAGGTTTAATAAGTGTCAATAAAGTCTAATAAATTCTAATAAGTTAAATCATGTCTAATAAATTATTAAACCTATTAAATATGATTTGAGTATAAATTTTAAAACCTGACATAATCTGCGCGAACCTAATAAGTTATGAGACTAACCGATAAGTTGAGCACCCAAATTTAAAAGGGACCCGTTTATAGTAACTGTATATAAGGATTTCTATCACTATATCAGTACCAAATTGCCAACGCGTCAGATTTCTACGTGTCTGATCCCCAGATGACCGTCGATCAAGTGAGTCCCACCTTGATAAACTTAACCCAAGATACCAATCCAACGGCTATTATACGACTGTCATGTTTAGTACTCTAGCAGCGAGTCAGATTTATAAGTACGGTACTTTTACATTTACTCTTTTTTTTTTTTAAATTGAATTTATACAGTAACATTTATTTTTATTTTCTCAGAAATGAATCACTCAAAGGTGCTTCTTCTTCTCAGCTCTTAAAACTCGACTCAACTCCCGAGAACACCTCTCAATCTCTTCTCTCTCCTCCATTGAAGTTCCATTGAAGTTAATCAGTCATTCTTCTTCAAGCTACTTCTCCAACTTCCAATATTACAATCGTATCCCTGTATCATATTGTACAAACCATACCGAATTTGTTGTTGATGTAATAATTAATTACACTAGTGTTTTTTATAAAGTGAGATTTCAAATGGTGTTTTGAATTTAAGCAGATTTGCAATTTGCGACGTTTGAGCGAGTATTATGGATCCACAAACGACGCTTATGAATGAGGCGTCCTCGTTTAATCTCTCTGAGATCTGGCCGATTCCGATGAACAGAGGTCGAAACCCGTTTGGGCCGAGTATGACCCGGTTTGTTGACCCTGGCCCGAATCTGGATGTTTCTGGAAATGCTCGTGGTGCTGCCAGGAAGAGGAAAGAGAATGTCGTTGAGGATGATGATGATGCCGTCAAGGGTGTGTGCAATGGCATGGTATTTCAGTGTTCCTTTTTTTTCTTCTTCTGCAGTTCTGCTGCCTTAAAATTCTATTGAGTTGCTTCATTTTGTTTGTCCTGTGTTTCAATAGTTCACTGTTCATAATAGTTTCGTGATTCTTTTGTTTCGTTATATATTGCGTTTAGTTTGAAACTTCGTATCTGCTAATTGCAATGAACTATCACGCTCACTTCAAATTTTCGCCATTCAGCCGTTGTCATTTTCATTACAGAGTTGCTAAATGTAATTAATGAGATAGAATGGTACGGAAATGGACTATGGTCAGAAGAGCAATGAATCCAAAAATAATTGTTGTTGTTTGTATCTTAAGAAATGAAGTGGTATAGTACTTCTAATTGTTACAATGCTAAAATTAAGAAAAGATGATTGTTGGTTTGTTCTACAATGATATATGTTCTGCAAAGATTCTTTTGACGGTGACAACTCTCTCTCCATCATAATATACCTTTTTACCCCATATTCTTTGCCTAGTTATTCTAGTGAACTTAAACATTTTAGGAACAGAAGCAAAAGGTGTTAGACCCTCATTTTTTGGACTTAATTTCTCAAATTTCAGTTCAGTTCCTAATTAGTCTAGTGTTTAGCACTTTAGCTTAATTCAGTTCAGTTGTGATTAATTCAGCCCAACAAAACAAGGCCTTATTGAGATTGTGTGAAAAGTCATTTCGATGACAGAACGTTGGAAACTAGTTGTGTCATCCTAATTAATGAAGCCTATCATTCATGAATTGCTGAGATGATTCCTGTGTTTCACTTTATTGATCTGTATGAAATTTATGATTTGGCAGAGTGATTCCGATGGTAAAAAGCTTAAATCATCAGAATCCGGGGATGAGAATCAGAACCAGAAAACTGGTGATGAAGTGAACTCCAGAAAGGAAACAGAACAGAAGAGTAAGCCTGCATCTGAGCCACCAAAGGATTATATTCACGTACGAGCAAGGAGAGGTCAAGCAACTGATAGCCATAGTCTAGCTGAAAGGGTATGCCTCAAACTGTTTAAACTATTTGTTTTTGCTTATTTGGTCTACCAACATCTTTTTTTTGTTGATTATTATTAGCCTTTTGGCATAGCCAAAATCAGAATTATAGCTTGTTCACCAATCATTTTCTATTTAGCCATTTGTTGTCATGGGTCGTTTGGTTGTTGGTAATACATCATAGTAATGGAAATGAATCAGGAAACCTTATAATCTCCATGGAAACATATTCTCATTTTCAAGCTTGACATTTTTTTTCTTCATAATTTCCAATAACATCCACTACTACTGGGACGGTGGTATTGGATGATAATAAATATTTGTGAAGAGAATTAGATGAATTAGAGGGAAGTTAGTACAACCATGGGATACTGAATATTGATTTTCCTTTCAAATTTATATATAAATTTATTTTCATTACTGTCATTTATCATCGGCTACCAAACAAGCCATCCGATTTGTTGAAATTTTGTACAGTCGATGACTTATAAGATACTTTTGTTGACAGGCTAGAAGAGAAAAGATCAGCGAGAGGATGAGAATTCTGCAAGAACTCGTCCCTGGGTGTAATAAGGTGTGTCTTCTTCTGACATAGTTCTTACAATTATTGATATTGTCTTTTTGTTTATTTGTTATCATTGAAAGGGCAGATGAACTGCCATATTAATTTCTTCTATTGATTGAAATGGATGGGATTTGGACTGTATTCTTGGTCCACTTTCCTCTTACAACGTAGTACGAGTACATGTTAACAAGTTACAGAGTGAATCCTACTAAGATTTTTAGTATTTGCGGGTGGTTTTGTTTCTGGTTTTTCCCTTTATTTGTCAAGAAAATTATTTGAGAGGTTCTTGATCTCCATTCTTAAGCAATCTTCTGGTTTTAGGTCATTGGCAAGGCACTGGTACTTGACGAGATCATAAATTATATCCAATCATTACAGCGTCAAGTTGAGGTAGGGTGCACCTACCGCCTGTATGTTATCTTTGTTTCTATCTACTGAACTTTAAGCTGAACAATAAAATCTTGTTGCAGTTTCTGTCAATGAAACTAGAAGCAGTCAATTCAAGATCGAGCCCTGGTATTGAAGGATTCCCCTCTAAAGATGTAAGTATAAACTAAGCCGATATAAAAATGAGCACTCATTGAGCAGAAAGCTTGTACTTTTAATTCATGGATCCCCCCCACCCCAAACCACACCCAATCCCAAAATGAAGGAATTGCTATTCATTTGGTTTCTTAGTCTTTGCAACCTTGATTGGATTTTCAGTTTGGCCAACAAGCATTTGATAATTCTGGAATGGGATATAGCTCACAAGCACCAAGAGATCAATATGGACGCGGTTCATCACCAGAGTGGTTACACATGCAACTCGGTGGTGGGTTTGATAGACAAACGTGACAAATGTTCAATGTTTGTCTTTCCAGAGGGAAATAAGACCCAATTTAGCTAGATGTAGTTTATACTCCTTCAGTGGCTATAATGTTATACTACCAGAGTACCAGTTGATATCAATGGAAAACTTGCATCGATTTCTAAATCAGGTGTCAAGTATACTCTGTGTTTGTAAGAATACTTTTAATTGAATCTACACTGCTACACATGCGCTTCTTTATCACTTCTCCTTCTTTATCACTTCGGCTCGGGGCCTAATTCATTGCCTCTCCAAGTAATCTGGATTCTGGAATGTGTACTTGTGCTTGAAGCCTTAAGTAGTGCTGCTGCTAAAGAGACTCAGGCCTGCTCTTTTGGACTTCGTTCCAAACAAATTCAGTTTATGTCAACTCAGTTCCTAACGAGTCTATGATTTAATTTAATTCAGTTCAAAATGTCAGGGCCTTAGTTTCATATATATATATATATATAGAGAGAGAGAGAGAGAGAGTATATATCATGACTTGGGCACTGATCTCTGGTTGTATTATGTATAATTCAAGTAAAACATTATGAACAATGATCACATGCAATGCAGCATGGAGGCCATGTCGAGTTGCTTGTCAGTAGGCTTAATACCGTGGCCCCTAGAAGATGGATTGAATAATATTTTTTTTTGTCTCCTGAATTTATTGGTTATGATCTCTATCATAAAGTATTGGAGCTGGAGCTCTTATGAGCTTAGCTAGTTAATATGAATAACTTGAGCTAATTGCCTAATTATAACCAGTGTTATATAGTTTGTCTTTTAGTTTGCTTTTATAATTCGCGGTTCGCCTAAAATGAGTAAAAAATAGCAAAAAATCGATCATAGTTCACTTTTTTGGATCGTGATTCGTGGGCTTGTTAATATGAATAACTATGTGACATTGATTATGACATGAGTAACATGTAGTAATATTAATTGGCAATATTTATATCGGCTAAAGATATGTCCTGCTCGCCGTTTAATTGGGTAATACTTGACGTTGAATTGCGTAATGAGTTGAACCTTAAACTTGATAGTTTTTTGGAACCATAAATATTTTGGCTTGGGCTCAAATTTCAGTTGGTATGGGAGTGTGTATGAATATTCATACAGTAAATTTTTTCAAACTATAATCTCCCACTGATTCCTTTTGATATACGGATTACTAACCTTCTATGCACACTTTGCGTGCGATGATATTTTAGATACATATATTAATTTGTCTAAACAAAATAAAATAAAGGTTAATTATTCGAAAAATTGAAAAATCTGTCAAATTCACACTCATTCATTGTAATCCCCTGTATTTTTATACCCTGGTATAAGAATTAATTATACATAAATATGCGATTTTACGCTCATAACGAATATTTTCGGGTTTGGAAGTAATAAAATAAATTAAATATTTTTATTTTATGCAAATGTAAATGATTTATATATTTGAAATCGTTTTTACAAAAATTGTGGGTAATATTTAATAAAGGTTTTAATTGTCAGCCGGGAATCGTTTAAACAGATAAATAAATAAATAAAAAGAATGAAATAATAAATAAATTCAGTGTTTAAATTAATAAAGGCTTAAAAGGGGTTTGCCACAGGCCGAACCCATTGAGAAACCCTAAACATATAACAGTATAAATACCCCAGGATGAACCAAATTAGGTCAAAAAGCAAAAAGTGAAAAAAAAAAATCTCTCTCTTTCTCTCTCTCACCGTGAACCAAGAAGGAAAAAAGGAAAAAAAAAAATTCAAATTTAAACTCAAACCTCCATAACTATCATCATCTTCAACCTCTAACCACCCAACTACCACCTGCCTACAATCTCCAACACCACTGCTAGTCACCGCTGCCACCACCTGCCACGGCCAGCCCTGCTGTGTGGGTTCGTGGGGCTTCTTTAAAAAAAAAAAAAAAGAAAACAGAACCATCTCTGTCTCGCGAGGCACCGGTACCACCGGACGCAGCACCACCTCGCCGTCGCGTCACCGGAACGCCGCCTGCACCCTGTTGCCGCCGCCTGCCGTACTTGATTTTTGAAAGTATGTGTAGATGCATATATGTACTCTGTATATGCGTGTATATGTATGTATATATATATATATATATGTACATGATTAAAAAAAAAAAAAATTATTTATCTTAATTATTTATTTTTTTTCTTTTAAAATCTTGGATTAAAGAATGTATTTATACCTATAATTAAGTAATGAATATTATTATCTAGTAATTTACGGGAGGTCTTAGGATAGATTAGGGCTGCTGGATATTTTAGGACTCGAGTTAATACTGTTGTCTTTTATATTATAGGCGAGGAATATTACTTAGGCGATTTCTGAAAGGAAAAGGTGGAGTACCACCAGGTTTATTCAAGGTACGCGTGATTGATAAGTGTTTAGACGTAGTATCATGTTAGGACTTTGCATATTTCTTTCATGATTGTTGTGATTCTGTGGAACATGATTGGTTGTGGTGTTTTTGGTTGTTTGTATAACTTGTGTTTGCAAACCTGTTAAGAAAAGAATAGAAAGGATTATTTCATGTTCCCGATTATGCAAGAGAATATTGCATGAGTAGGTTATTTGAATATTTCATGCTTCGTTAGTAGCAATTTATTTTGCATATGGACAGGTTGTCCCTTTCAAGTTTAATTGTAACGCCCCAGATTTTGGGCTAGTTTCGTGTCAGTTGCTAGTAATTATTGTTGTTGCGGTGCATGGTCTAAATTTATTTTAGACTATTTTTAATGCTTGAGTGTAACCATTATTATTTAATGGTTTATTATTTCTTGATTTTATTTTATTTTAATTAATGAGAATTTTATTATTTAAGTTTCTAAAACTTAAAGATTCAACCTTTATTTGATCTTTAAGTATTCAAACACAAGTAGCCTTCATTGCCTTGATCATGTCTTGGGTTGGTTTCAGTTTGGGTTTGGGTCTTGCGTGGTGATGGTGGCCGTGTAGGGCAGCAGCTGGCCGTGTGGAGCAGCAGTGGTTTTAGGGCTGGTCCGTGGCTGGTCCAGGGCTGGACGTGGCTGGGACTTGATGGTGGTTTGTGGCTGGTTCGTGCGGTGGTGGTTGTGGTGAGGCAGCCGTGCTTTGGCCATGTTCGTGAGCCGTGTTGTGCGTATATTGCTGGCCAAAGGTGACTCGTTCCGGGCAGCAAGTTCTTGGTACGTTTTTGGGGTTAATCGTGATCAAGGTAACATACTTTCTCAACCTATTTGGTATACTATGTTTATAGTATGAATTAAATGCATGATTGGGTTGTTTGATGTTGATTATTCATGATTTCATGTATGGATTATATTCTGATTTTTATGTGATTAAGTGAGGTTTTGGATAAAGGTTTTCATGGTTTTATGATTGATTATATGTTGTAATATGATCATGATTAATGTGTTAAAGTTTGGTTAATTTTGGTTAATTGAAAGGATGATTTTCGAATGGTTTTTATGTTGATTATGTGTGTGGTTTGGATGAGTTCTTGATTGAAGTTCTTGAATCTTGATTGAGTTCTTGATTGAAGATCTTGAATCTTAAATGAGTTCTTTATGAGTTCTTTGAGTTCTTGATGAATCTTGATGAGTTCTTGGTTGAATCTTGATAATTAAAGAAAGTAGTTTAATGATTAAAGAAAGTTAAAGATTGAGTCTGAATTGATTAAAGAATGGAATTTAAATGATGGTTTATGATTGGTTAGACTCAAGATCAAGGCGCAAAGGCAATCTTGAGTATAACTTCGTTGATTAGCTAGTTATTTTCGAGAATCAAGGCGTAAAGGCAATTCTTGAAACTAATTTAATTATGAATAAATTGATTAAGATGATTAAAGATTTAATTAATAATTAGCTTGATTTCATTTCTAGACGCCTGGTACTTTGAGTAAGATTCATTGTATTTGGGTTAAGACGTTGCCCCTATTCCATCCGCGGTATTGGGATAGTTGGAGTCATACTATGTGATCTTTTGTGAATTTCCAGTAAGATTGGTTTCACGGGACATGGATTTCCAGTAAGATTGGTTTCATGGGGTTTGGGAGTAAGATTCTCAAATCCGAGCATAGTAGAAAGTTCGATCGCGTAAGATGCGTTCGTACGAGCACAGTCCGGTCTAGTATATGAATGATTGCGCCAAAGATAGTTTGTTAAGGTGGTTTGAGTCGAGTTCACGTTTGGGATGTTCTCGCATGTATTGATTTATCGCTGTTGATTATTTGGTTTATGCTATGTTCATGTGTATTCCCGTTAGGGTGAGTCAGTTATGTTACTCGCCACTGATGGTGGACTGTTGTTTGTTTTACAGGTAATTCTGATGACGTTGTACTTGCTTAGCTTTGGGTTGGGCGAGCGACGTTTATTGCTATTGTTGGTTGTATTTTCTATTACTGTTATTTTTAGATAGTATTAGACTGTTGTATAGACTTTATACGTTGTTCTAGACTCTGACGTGTGGTTGGAGTTACTCGTATTCTGGTATTTCTAATTTGACTTTTGGACTAGTATGTACAAACTTGTGGGTATTTGTACGTTTTGGATTGATTAATAATATTTTTGAGGAATTAGTTTAATTTCTTAAGTATTTTGAGTTGTAGTTTCTAACTATTCGACTCGTCGGTTTCTTCCGCACCGATTTAAGCGAGTCGGGTCGTTACATTAATAGTTGCAAATTTATTTTGCATATGGACAGGTTGTCCCTTTCAAGTTTATTGGTAATGCATGAATAGATTCTCCGAATATTTCATGCCCTTTAATAGCTTTGGGATACCACTTAAGACATACGTTTTAATGGGAATCTCGTTAATAGACAAGAGTTCAGTGTGTTTTATCTGAACAATAAATTAAAACAAGTGTTATGTGAATTGTTTGTGTGTGCTTGTTATGTGTAACAACTCTCAAGACACTAATCACTTAAAGTGAAAGATTCGGGTAAGCATTAAAACTCTAGACCAGTGCACGTCTGGAGTATTGGCATGGATGTGGGTTGGGGTCACGGCAGGTCTCGTGACTTTAAGGGAACCGTAGGATCCACGTGTTCCATTAGCGGATTGAGCTCATTTCTTTATTTGTGACGTGGGTAACACCCATTGTCAGCTTCTAGGCATAGACAACTCGCCCGGTGCTTACACTGGCTTCGGCTCTAGAGGGCCACTTAATAATCAATGCGCTAAACAAGGAATAATAACTAATTACTCACCATAGTATTTAAGCTTTGACATGACTTTATATGCAATAGATCTGTATGCTTGTTTAATTTCCGTACTCAGCTTTGCTGACGCCGTACAAATTTGGTCTTGTTGTTATCTTGACCCTGTGATGACCCAATTATTGGTGAGCAGTCGTTCAGGGTCAAGGTAAGTTTGTGCAGGAATTCAGGGACGCTTATGGGCTTGAGTGATGAGTGGTTTCTGAAACATTTATTTACTTAATGAATTATTTTTCCAAATTCGATTTGACGTTTTAGTTTGAGAGATTTTTAGACATTTTTATTTATTAAGTTGGATTTATTTCGTTTGAGTTGATTCAATAAATTTCAGGGCCTTAATGGTTCCAAGTTGTAATAAGATTTAGTTTTATTTTTAACTTAGTACTATTTTTATTTCCGCTGCAAAATTCTGAGTAAGCCGATACGTTTCCACACGTGGCGATAATACTTTAATAATTCTCAGTATTCCTTGAAATTAGCTTTTATAACTTGATGAGAATTATTGGGGTGTTACATTCATATAATCAGATACAAACCTTTTTCCTTCTCATTCGGTCATCCCACAACAATGAACAAAAGAAAATGTTTAATTTATTTTGCCATATTCTATTAGCTACCAAATTTTTACGATAATCAAAATGCAAAATTTTTATTTGATGAAATATATCAATATGAATGTCTATTTATAGAGAATTTAAAAATATAAATTTTGGTATTTTTGTTTTATTTTTTTGAATTTTATATTTTGTACTATTTTCATTTTAAAAAGTACAAAAATTGTAATAAATTTCCTTAATAATTAAGAGTGATGCAAATTGAGATTTTAGAAATTTTTGAGAGGTAATATGGACTTTTCGAGGGGGGACACCATGACTCCCCCTTGGCTTATATAATAGAGATGTGTAAACAAATGAAATTGAAATTCATAAGTAATGAATGTGTAGTTATTGTGCCAAAAATCCAAAATGAAAATTCTACGTTCAGTAAAACATTTAATTTTAACAAACAAATAAGAAAAACAAGAGAGAAAAATTTGCTTATGGACGTGGTAATCAGGTCAGGTTGGAATTGGGATCCGGGCTATTGGTCTTGTTTCATGTTTGGGTTAGATTTTCAAATTTGACTAAATAGATTTATAAGGTATAATTATCAGTATTACACACCTTAATGATCTAGTAATTCATATCGTGTTCATACCGGATCAAATTTGGTCAAGAATTTCAGGTGAATTCGGCCATTGGGGTAAATTTTGGGTTAAAGGTTAGGTGATAAGATATTTTGCCACTTCTATCCCTCCATTTTTAAAAATTCTACCCAATATCCAGTTTGGAATGTTTCAAAAATTCCTCCAAATTTTGGATATATCTATAAATATTTATCTTTTTTTTTTAACATGTTATACCAACATATTATTTTTTGGTTCCCACATGTAGCATGCTTTTTTCTATCTCTCCTACAAATTTTGGTCTCTTCCCATGAGACTTTCAACTTTTTTCTATCTTTTTTTGAAAAAAATATACATATATATATATTTTTTAACTCAAGATTCATATTCAAATTCTACTTTCGATCCCACCATCTCCTTGAAATTCTCCTAAATTCCAACTGAGAAGTATTTGTTTAGGATTTTCAAATGAGTCATACGAGACCAAACAAGGCGTTGGTATTTCAGTTTTGCCGTGAAGTTTTATGCAATAATGTCGGCCCTTGCTGCAGAATATTTTCCTAGCCATCAAACATGGTCGTCTATTGTGTACATAACATGGAATTGAAAATCTCATGGTCGACACCGACACCCAATCCATCAGAGAGATATGCTGGATGGATAAACCCAATGCCGCTAGCTACAAACCATTGCATGAACTTGGGGTGATTATCAATGATGTCCGTCCTTGAGCTGCAAGATCAAAACTGGAATATTCAAATGTCTTGGGCCGGGCCAAGAGGTAGGCGAACAACCTCTGACATCTTATGGCCAATATGGGAAATGAGATAATTGACTAGGAAAGAAAGATTTTCATAGAGGTTCAATTCCGAACTGCTTTTAGAAGACCTACGTACCAGACTGATCTGCTGGGTTGCCCAAACTCTATTGCTGTATGAGTTTGTTTGGCTTTTGTTGGACTATATATGTTTGGTTTATTTGCATGCTTGCATGCCACTGTTGTTGTTGGGCTTATTTTATGGTTTTCTTGTTCGTTACTGTATGAACTTGTTGGCCCTTATCTTCATGATGGGGTTCATGCTTTTTTTTTTTTTTTAAAGAGGGGTTTCATGCTTTTAATTTAAGTTTCTCCCCTTTTGATTTAAAAAAAAAGTACTCACTCCATAACATATTAATAGCAACGATTAGACATTTTTTCTCTCTACTTTATATTAAATTGTTACCATTAATATTTTACGGAGAGAGTACTACGCATTCTAGAAACTCAAGTATATTCATATAATTGAATGAATGCGAATGAGAATGGAGGTTTGAACGACGAATAATTAGTATAATTGGTTTTTTTGTCCTATTGAAATGCGTAAGAGAGCACAAATGCATATTCAACTCTCTTAAAGCATGTCATGACTCATGACCCACTTTACTCGTTTTATTTGGTGACCCTATTATGACCCACCCCATTTAAGAAAATGGATAAATCACACATTTTTTTCATGGGCTTAGGGTCTTGAATGGGCCATTGTCCTCCTGAAATCCGATTTGAAAAATTGGGTCATGAATAAAAAAGGGTCTCGAAACCTGTTTTTTTGGCCGAACCCAAAAATCTGTTTTAAAGTAGTAATCGACTCGTTACTGACTAATTTTCCAAGTATAATGTTATACACATGCAAATAATATTGGCCAGAAGACATATCCAACATGATACCACTTGAATATTTTTTTTAAAAAATTATGTACAAATTACAAATATTAGTCAAAGTTATAAATGAAAATAGTATATAGTGTATAAGTCCACTTTTTGCAAATTAAAAGTAATTAAGAAACGAATAAAGTATTTTGATTAAAAATTCCTAAAAAGTTTGGTTACATTATGCAACTTTAAACTCCTAAAATGATCTCTATTATATAAGCCAAGGGGGGTCCATGGTGTCCCCTCAAAAAGTCTAAACTACCCTTAATTTTTTTTTTAAAGACTCAAACTATATAATATTAACTAAAAATGAAAGTTTTGTATTTTTAAAATGAAAATATTACAAAATATATAATTCAAAAAATTAAAAAATAAACACCAAAATTCATATTTTTAAATTCTCTACAATTAGCTACCCATGTTGATATAGTTTTTCACACAAATATTTTCTTTTTTTATTAGTATATAAATCTCTATTATATGAAAATGTCTAAAATACTGATCTTCCATTACTTATGAAATAAAGTTAATTAAAATATAAATTAAATTTAAATAATCAATAACAAATATACGGAATTATCAATCAAAGAGTAAATAATTATTTATTCCCCATAAAATATAACAATTTTTTTATCTTTTAAAATGAAAACATCACAAAATTAATAATTTACAAAAAATAAATAAAAGCAACAAAACTAATATTTTTGAATTTTTTACAAATGGACAACCATATTTAATTATTTATATAGATTTATCTTTTAATTACAGTGAAAATTTGATCAGAGATAGTGTACTAGATGAAATTAAATTTTATTTAATTAAACAATCATTTTCTTATTTTCAACAAGCTTATAAATAATATGCACAAATATTATATAAGATACATATACATTATAGCACACATAGCATGCACATAAGACTAGTTTAATCACTAGGCTCAGACAATAAGACCCATACTGCCATACATTTAACTTTTTCAATTGTGTACAACTATACAAGTTTTTTTTTTTGTTCTGCTACGTATGTATAATGTATTCACACGCGTGAAGAATCGCGTCAATGGTCATAGAGAACCGCAGAGGAACACTTTTGACGAACCGTCGTTTAAAAAATTCATTCGTACCTTTCAGAATAACCAGAAAAAAAATAAAAATAAAATTCGAATAAACGGAAGTTATTCTTCAAACTTGAAGGCCAAAAGTTCGATCGAAGAACGAAGAAGAGAGAAATGGTGATGGGTGAATGAATCTCTTGTTGTTTTCACTCATTCATGAACAACATCCTTTCATCTTCTTCTCCGTCTTCGTAATCTTCTTAGTTAATTCAAAAGCCAAAAAAAAAAAAAGGATTTATAGTTGCTGCATAAAATTCCGCCATTTTGACATTTTTGTTTGAAAGCAGAAGACTCGGAGTTGTAGGCTTTGCTGAAAAGAGAGATGAAAACGTGGGATAGGGTACAATCGTCGGTGAGATCGGGTATGAGCAGAACCTCATCCGTGTTGGATCGCTCTTCTTCGCCTCAAACCGTGCGACTCGGCCGTGTTCAGCCTCAAGCACCTACTCACCGCACCATCTTTTGCAATGATCGTGATGCCAATGCACTCACCAAATTCAAGGTTTTTTTTTCATCTTTCATGTGATTTTTTTGCAATTATTATACGAAGTATTAGAATGTTTATCGATGTGTTGTATGCTGTTTTGTTTGGACCGTTTAAATGATTGGAAAAGGATTTGTATGTCATGCCTTAAGCTTTTATTATGCTGGAGGAGAATAGATGATGAAATTCAGTTTTGGATTTTTTCACAAATCAAAATTATCATTTTGTAATATCTATGAGTCTAACGAGTCCTGGAATTGCTAATCTGAATTCATGGTGGTTATGGTTTCTTAATTTGGAACTGACGAGTGGTGGTTGACCATTTGCTGCTGTATGTCATGCATGCTTCTGGTGCATTATCATCACCATATTTAACAGTTATGGCAGATTTGTATCAGTTCAAATATGTTCAATGAGTCTTTATTAGGTCCGATTAAGTTCTGTAACTTCTAATTGTTAGAATTAGGTCTAAATTGTAATAAAGCTCAATAAGTTCTAATCAACTCAATATGTTTAAATTGTGTCTAATCAAGGATTAGGGAAGGGAAATGCCCTCAGTGAACTCTCATTCTATACTAGTTGAAGTATGAGAATGGATTGGGAAATGAGGTTAATGGCAGCGGTGGATTCAGGATTTCCATGATGGTGGGGTTATTGATTACCTTAAAAATATAAGTAATTTTTTCGGGTCTAGTTCATAATTGATTTAAATCCAAAAATATATTTTAAAAAATCATTTTACAACCAAATGCAACACAAAAATCTATACTACAGCCAAATACAAAACAAAAATCTATACTACAACCAAATAGTACTTCAATTTTCATCTTACAAGCTGAAGGTACTACAAGTCTACATATAAAATGTTATAAACAAATAGTAATATAAAACTATTACAACTGTTCACGACGTCTATAATATTATCCTTGTTTAGTACCAAAGCATTAGGAAAAGAAGTATGAGTAGGATTAGGAGTGAAATTTGGTAGAAATTAAGAAGGGAATTAACAGAATGTGGATGAAAAGTAGGAGGGGGTTGGGAGATGGAGAAGTATTTGTACACTAGCTTGATGTGTAGTGTTAGATGTGCTCATTTGATCAAGTAGGAGGCTCATTTTGTGGCACTTTTATTTATTGAAGGAAATTACAATCTTTTGCATTTTATTTGGTGTATACTTTGATTGCTTTCTTTTCATCTTGAAGTTCATTACCAATTATTTAATCAGCAAGAATACTTAATACAAGTATACAACAGTATTAAGTGAACCCATTTGTTTTATTCACTTTTCTACGGTGTACCCCTCCAAATATAAAATTCCACAGTCCTCAAGCTTTATTACTTTCCTCATAATTCCCTCAAGGGTTAATTTACTTAATTAATAACCACATGGTATCTCTATGGTTTTTAAGGGTACCATGTGAGCTGTACTAAACCTAAGGGTTACTATGTGTGTGCAAAACAACAAATAAAACCGACGAGAAATAATTTGAAATTTCATATTTGAAGGGTACAATGTAGAAATGTGAATGGTTTAGGTGTGCTGTGTAGAATTTTTGTTTTGTGTTTTTTTTAAAACCTTTGTGAGTTACATGATCCACTAGGACTAAGTGTAGCTCCGCCAATGGCTGCTGGTGCTTTAAATTTTCCTTTATTTCCCACTTATTAATCTCCTAGTGCTATGAGGAAAGTTGAAAGGAAACCTATTTTTCTATCAAAAAAAAAGGAAACCTATTAGGTAGTGTAGCAGATAAACTGAGATTTTACTTGTACAATCAGTTGAAGCAGCAGAGTTAGAGCTTTTACTTTTGATTCTATCAGTAAAGCATCCTTACTTTAATGGCATAGTAGCAATTAACTTCTAAAAGCCAAAGTGTGCGAGTTGACGGTTGAGTAGACGACTAGATATTGATGAACTTGAATGAAATATATGTTGGCAACGTATGTTTAAGTTACTCGAGCAAATTCGTTTGGCTGTATAAATTGTATATGATGTTATTTGTATTTCTTGTTTTGAATCGATGGGCGTCTTGCCTCATATGCATTCTTGTTTTGAAGCACCCTTGGTCATCAAAATACAACACAAAACTTGGATATACCTAAAATAATCTTAGTAGTTATCTTAAGAAACTGCTAGTAATTACTCAAAATTTTGGATATAGGGAGTAGGGAACAAAGGTATGTTTGATTCATTTTGAATACATCTCCTATGTATTTGGCATGCTCTTGGCTTATTAGCTCCTCCTTAAACCTCATGAGTACTCATATATGTGGAGAACCAAATTGAACATTTTCACAACTTTTCAGTGTTTCTTGTTCAATATATGAGTATTTCCCTACAATTAAAACTTAGCATTTCATGCCTTACAATTGGGATACCAATAGGGTAGGGTGCAATGAATGTTGGCCTCCTCATCCTCCCCCAATAATTTAAAACCATCCTATTTGCATTGATGCTCGACAAATAAATAAATAAAAAAGCATCCCCACCTCATCACCCACGAAATTCCTCTCTTCGCCCCACCACCCACCTTTTTGAAAAAAAAAAAAAAGAGGTACAATGTTACAAAGGAAAAATTAATTTTAAAGGTATCAATTATGTTTATTCCCTATGTTACTCGGACTTTGCTAGAAGTATCAGACAAGGATACGTGTCTAAGTGTCGGACACGACAATTTTCTGAAAAATATGAATGTTTTTGGTTCAAAATGAAGTGTCTAAGTGTCATACCAATGTCCAAGGTTCGAGTGTCCAACATGGGTACTTGGGATGAAACAAAGAGTCCGGGTAACATAGTTAATTCCTAGGTAGCACGGAGACGGATACGGGGTCAAAAACGGGGACGGGGACGGAAAACTTCAAAATGAAAATTTCTAAAAACGGGTACGGCAATAAATAAATATTTTTAAAAATAAATATTTTTTAAAAAAAAGAGAAATTAATTTTAATTTTATGAATTATGACTTAAATTAAGTGAAAAATAAGTCAAAAAATAATACTTACACAAAATACCCACTTACACAACAAGTGAAGAAAAAAAAGAAGTCAATGAAAAAAAAAGTTGAGTACTTTAAAAAAATTTAAAGCCAAACTCATTAAATACACTAGTACACTACATAGAAAAAAAAGCAACTTATTAAATAAAAAGGAAAAAAGTACAGTAATTTTTTTTGAAAGCAAACAATATTTACTCTCCCTCAAGCCTCAACCAACAAAAAGCAAACAACATTTACTCCTAAAAAAGAGCAGCAGCAGCAGAGACAAGGGAGAGAGAAAGAAGAGAAGAAGGTGGTGGCTGACTCGCCGGTGGGCTCCAACCATCGACGAAGATGGTGGTCGACTTGCCGGTGCGCTCCAATCTTCAACGAGGGCGAACTTCAAGAGTTCGAACCGACAATGAGAGGAGAAGGGGAGAAGTTCGAACCGTGGTTGGTGGTGGCTGGCGAGGAACAAACGGCGCTGATAAAACAAGAGGCGGCGGCGATCCGATGACGGTCGAGTGGTGGCAGTCAGTGGAGAGAGAACTCAAATGGTCTTTTTTAAAACCCTAGATTTTCCCCTTCTACTTTCTTTGAAACCCTAGCTCGCGTGACTTGGGGATGGCAGATCTAGTCGTACCCACTCTAACCAAAACGTCTCGGGGACCGTGGATGGGGAGCCGACCCCGTGCTTCGTAGGTTAATTCCTCATAGGTATAACTTTAAGATATTCTTGTGAGCACCTATCGGAAGGTACTCTCCATAAAAAATGCACAATGGATGATTGTTCATTAAGTTGATGATGAATGTTCATTTGGTTTAATTTCAGAATTTTAGTATTGTTCATTAGTCCTTATACTAATGTTTGTTGAAGTTGAACTAATATACATCTCGTGAGTACCTGGTAGTCGTGGGAGTACCTTTGATTTTGTACTTATGAACCATCCCATTTATGAAAATGGCTGGTCATATCAATAATTTAGAGAGCTGGGTCAGGGTTTTGTCTTATAGTGGAACTTAATAGTAGAAACAATTGCTTTAGCACGCTCTCCTATACAGAATAAGGTAATGAGGATTGTTGTTTTATTTTTTTGCCAAAAATAGAATAAAATGAAATTGAGAAAAAATGTTGCTAGTATTATGTTACAACCAAAAATAGAAAATGTTGCTAGTAATATGTTACGGAGGGAGTTTTTTTTAATATGTGATGCAGTAGATATCAATGATAAGTTTATGCCAAGTCTTAAGGGAATATATCATGAATGAATATGTGAAAAGGAGAACAGAGATGCGTACTTGTCATAATGATGGCAATAATACATTATCTCAGAATGTTGTTTTGTTTGCTGTGCTGAGAAAAAACATCTTTTGACATGTCTGCCTTGATTTTTTTCAGGGTAATTCTGTGGCAACCACAAAATATAATGTGCTTACTTTTTTGCCTAAAGGGTTGTTCGAACAGGTTTTCTATTCTATCTTTACACTCGAAGTGTCATTCATATGTCTTTTATAATTCATTTCCTTTTAGTTAACTGACCTTATGAAATGTATTGTGCATATTTCGACAGTTTAGACGCGTTGCAAATTTATACTTCCTTGGAATCTCCATTTTATCGTGGACACCTATGAGGTATTAATTTTTGCTGTGTATTCCATGGAAACCACATTGAGCTTATTTGTAATAGAGTTATTACAAAGGCAATATTTTCCTTATAATATTGTGATTTGTGACTACTAGTAACTACACTGCTGAATGAGTATCTTTGATTGACATTGTCATGTAAGTTCCACTCTCCTCCTCCCGATCAACACACACAAGACAAAACAATAAGATCAAAATTAGAGCTTGAATCCTAAAAAGATAGCGGCTACTGCATGGATCAATAATCGATCTCATTTAAGTATCCATGAGAATCTGTCTTCTCCATTCCTTATGTGTAGTTCTAAATCCAGTTTTTTTTATTGTCCTTAATGACTCCTTCGATCCAACTATCCACGTCATCTTTGGTCTTCTTCTACATCTCTCTAAATTCTCATCATCCCAGCCCTCCATTTCCCTTATGATTTGATCTTCCCTTCATGTCATTGTTTCATATGTCTGCATGACTACACATCTAATTCAACATAGGAATCTATGCAGCACTAATCTCATTAATATGCTTCTTCTTTATGTGTAACATTTTGACCCACAATATAATGCAGGTCTAATTGTTAGTCGAAAGAACCTTTTCAATCTTAGGTGTATGCTATGATGAATCACTCAATCATTTACTGGTTGCTATTCATTCAAGCCATTAGATTAAATTTGGTGGTTTACATCTTGGTCGATACTCAATACTCCATTTTTTCTGTAATATTGATCAAAGATACTTAAATCATTTATTCAGACTTGAGAGGTTAACACCTCAAGTTACTAGATCCTTGTTCTGCCTTCTCTGAGTACTAAAGTGACACTCCATGTACTTCGTTTTACTCCGATTTAACATAAACCCTTGAGCTTTTAATTTTCGTCTCCATTGCTTCAACTCTGAATGCACACAGCAAAAAATTCTTTGGCACCGATAGTTTTTTTTTAATAATAATTGATCCAATCTTACCTTTTTGAAATCGAATTGCCATGTTTTTATGTATTTATGTTGATTGATTGTCAATGTAGCCAATTTATTTATTTAATTATTTTTGTGTTTTTTGCTCGCCTTTCTACTGTGTGCTGATTCCACAAAGGATCTCTTGTTTTTATGTTCTGGAATGGAACTCTTATTTCATTTATTGATTTATTTTCTGTGTCCGTTTGCCCTTTGCATCCCTATTTGTACATATGGTACCCATTAATGAAATATCATGAATTGTACGTAATGGGCTGTTTTCTTTTGTTACAGTCCTGTGAGTCCAATAACAAACGTGGCTCCTCTAAGTATGGTGCTTCTCATTTCTCTCGTCAAAGAAGCATTTGAAGATTGGGTTAGTTTTCAATCAGATACTAGGATCAACGTGTTCATATAACTCTGGTCTCTGGATTTTGGAAACAATTTTATTATGATGGTTTCGCTTTTCTAGTTTTGTTCTGATATTCTGTTGATTAAGTTCTGTTCTATCTGCTGTCACTGAATTATTTACACATTCATGTCTTATGTTGGGTTATTTCAACAGAAGCGGTTTCAGAATGATTTGTCAATAAACAATTCCCTTGTAGATGTATTACATGGAGAGAAGTGGGAAAGTATTCCGTGGAAAAGGTTGCAGGTTGGTGACATTGTTCGGGTAAGTGTTTCTCTATCATGTTTCATCTTGAAATCGTGGCTATTGATGATTAA
Organism: Salicornia ramosissima; assembly: GCA_951394345.1. Taxonomy (NCBI): domain Eukaryota; kingdom Viridiplantae; phylum Streptophyta; class Magnoliopsida; order Caryophyllales; family Amaranthaceae; genus Salicornia; species Salicornia ramosissima. The sequence goes on along the minus strand of OX596240.1, from coordinate 50,468,347 downwards.
TCACTTTTTAAGTTTAACTGCAACATCAGGTGGATTGCCTCCTGCACTAACTCATTACATTAATGGCTATTTTGATGTATCTTCTCTTCTAGTTCTTTGTTCTGCCTCTAAAGCAAATGTTGTTATGGATCTTAGTCTCTATTTTATTTCTTTCTCGTTAACTCAAAAACTTCTTACTTATCCTTATTTTTATGAGATAGTAAAGCTTTTAGATTAAAGTATTAAACCATAATAGAAGGTTTAACCATATCACATTGAATAAACTTTTTTTTTTTTTTTTTTTTAAATTATGTAATATCATTAGTATCTTTTAGTACATATGATAAAAAGGATGGAAGTATAACTTTGACACGAGTCTGATCCCACATGATGCTATTGCTGCTCTCCATTTCCAATTATACTTCTCATTCTTTTGGGCACTTAGTTTTAAGCAGAGTAGTATTACATTGAGAAGAGCAAAAAGGTTATGATTGGAGATAGTGGGTTGCATTCTATTGAAGAGAGGGAAAAGTTGATGTAAACTAGATTTGATAGATTGTACCGAGTAAATTAATATTAATACTGGACCTAACTCAAAAAAGGAAATTGGAAGAGTATTCAGGAAAAAATAAAATTGAAAGTTTAATTTAGTGTAGAGGATGTATGTTGTAGCAGTAAGACATAATTCATGTTCAGACCATGCCATTCAATAACTCCAGACCAAATGTCTCATTCACACCTTTTCCACACTCTTATTTTGAAAGGTATTTAACATAATTAAGATATTTACGTGCACTGGAAGTTGGATAAGTTCAATACTTGTAAATGCCGGTCTCCCAATGTGTTATGTCTTGATTACTTCTTCTGTAAGGAGGGGTCCAGGAGCCTTAAATTCTCCCCGGTATCATGTTATCATTTATGAAATAGGTTGTTTGTAAATAGATTTTGCTTGTGGTCGCTTCTGGAGCCACTTTCAAATTCAGCAGTCTGCCATTTGGAGACATGGGATAAGCAATGTTTATTGCAGGTTTTATGCCGTGATAATTTTTGTTGGTGTCATCGGATTGACGTGTTTAGTCTTTTTAAAATAGTACATTTAGTTTGGAGGCTTTGTTTGTTTGAATGGTTTTTCATTCCTCTATGCAATGTTTTTGTTCGTGACATTATTTTGCTTGTCAATAATTTAGCACAAATTTCTGTGTCTTGTATCGTTGAAAGATCATAAGATTATTTATGCTTGATATTGTAAACAATATTTTAGATTTTTCTTGAGCTTGAGAGAGTTATTGTTCTCTGATTCTTATTGCATGGGCAACAGTGATTGTACTTGTTTGTTGCCTGTGTAGCTTTCTGCCAACCACCTCAAGATCCATAAATGATCCATCCTTTTTTGCTACTGTAATGAACCAAATGCTTAAGGGTGCGTTCTCTTCACCTTTATAAAATAAGTTTCAGGTTTAGTAAGTTCAGATAAGTTCCAATAAGTTATATCAGGTCTAATAAGTTCCAATAAGGTCTAATAAGTTGCAATAAGGTCCAATAAGTTCCAATCAGGTTTAATAAGTTCCAATCAGGTCTAATAAGTTCGAATTAGGTCTAATAAGTTACAATCAGCTCTAATAAGTTCCAATCAGGTCTAGGTTATTTTTTTTTTAATTATTGATTAAATAAAATTAATTAAATTAATAATTACCTTAAATCACTCTTACACAACATAAACCGATTTTATTCTACCATTCTTGTTTTATAATTTTTTTAGAGAAACCAATCAGAGTTAGATTGAATTAAACTTAATATTTTTTAATATTATAAAATAAAACCTATTTATTTATTTTAGGTTTGATTTAATTTTGGTCCCAATTAAACTTTACCCATCCTCCATATTATTATTACCCATCCGTTCCAGTTTGTTAATTTTACTACACGTGAATTAAGATAAATTAAATATGTAGATAAATTGTTATTGGAATTGATAATATTAATTAATAATGGGTTTGAAAAAAGAGATACTAATTATTACTACTTCTTTGAACGTAATTCAACAATAAAAAAGAATATAGGTTCAAATGTATAGAATATTATCATTATTATTATCATCATTATTAATTTATTTTGGGATGTCGTTCCCGGCCTCGTTACCGTTTCCTCGAAATTCGAACACGTGTTCCGGGGAACTATCTTGGGGACTTTTGGTGTTTTTCACCTTCAAATCAGCACTGTTGCACCCTACACGCCCGTTTTTCTACCTCCTGAACGAATGGGTCTTATGTGCATTTTCGGCCCATCAAACGGTCTCGGTTGCTCCTTTGCACATGCGTAGGATTGTTTTATGACCCAACAAACGCCCCTTATGATATTCGGTCACCATCATTCTGGGACGCCGGAACCAAAAAAAAGCGTGAATAGTTGTGGCCGTTCGGGATGCCGTTCCGGTCCCCGTAATTGTTTTCCCCGAAATTAAAACACGTGGTCCGGGGTACCATCTATGGGACTTATGTGTTTTTTGACCTACTAATCACCACCGTTTTGCACCCTACACGCCCATTTTTCCTTCACCCGAAATACTCTTAATAAGTTTAAGAGATCACACCCTAAATCTTATTTGATCGGAGCAAATACTCTTAATTAGTTAATTCTTTTAATGTCGTTCCATTATTTCTTTGTGTTTACTTCATTTTTGCTATAAAATCGTTTGTAAAAATAGATTCCTGGTGAAGGCGAACACATTGTTCACTGCCACCCGATTTCTGTTGGTATCATGACTAACGAGACTGTACCACTGTTCTAAGAAATGTCATAGCTCGCAGGAATATTATGGGATAAAATGAACATGAAAAAGAAGATGACAATCACGGATTGACTAACTGAAAGTTTCAAAAATTCCGGTAATATTAGCGTTCAAGTCGTTCGATGACTTTGATCCAATCCCAATTAATCATCAATACACAGCCTGCCTTCCCTGTCTCTGTAATGAGCTACTTTCCTAGCTTGTTTCTTTTCTAACAAACATACTAGCTTCTTTTCCTTGCTACTAATCATAAACCTATTATTTATTATCTAAATTGCCCGTTCATAGCAACGATGAGGTAGTGTATGATAGGTTTGTTATTAGTAGCATGAGAATGGAACTATTTAGTTTGTTAGAGGAGTCCATAAGTGCAGAGCTCAAGTTCACTATTGAGAGCGAAGCCGGGTTGATTATTGAGAGAGTTTAGGTGTTTATTTAGGAAAGAATGAAGGCTCTTGGATGCTAATATTATCTTATCTTTATATAGCTATGCTGGAGTGCTGGACTGTTAGGTCTATATTAATTTCTGACCCATGTATCCAAATCTGAGCATCACAGATTTAATCCACCCACAAGCCATCGTTATTGTATTTTTTAAACCCTGCGGCCTGCACTGAAATATGTTGAAATCCGATTCAGGTGAGTTATTGACTTCCAAGACTAATTTGGTTTGAATTTGTTGTTTGCAGGTCAAGCAAGATGGAATTTTTCCAGCAGATATCCTTTTTCTTGCTAGCACAAATGCAGACGGCGTGTGTTATGTTGAGGTTCTAAAAAGCTCTTATTCCCTTTGAATTTAATAGCAAGAAATTATGTTTATCTTGGGAAATTATAAGGCCATCTTTAGTGGCTAATCATCTGGCCTTCTTTGGTGGGTTTGCTGTATAAATCTCTATTAGTAATTTTTGTTGTAGACTTCAAATTTGGATGGTGAAACGAATCTAAAGATTCGGAAAGCATTGGAGAAGACATGGGATTATGTGACTCCTGAGAAGGCATCTGAATTCAAAGGTTTACCCCCTATTATTGATTTTTTTTCCTCGTAGATTCTAAAGGCATTCATCCTAGGAAACTATTCAATGTTTGTAATGGGTGAATGAGATATTGGTTAGGTTGTGGCAACCATTTCTTATGGGCTTGCCTTTGGATTGATCATTTGATGCTGAAATCATGTTCTAATGAAAGACATGACTTGAGCCTTGTTCTTTTCACCTGGGTTTGCCGAACTGATATTTTTATTACTGATTAAAGCTTAAGCTTATAAGGAAAATTGATTTTTTGCTGCTTAACACAGTTTTTACAAAATCGCAATTCTTGAATGTGAGTGTCTATCACTCTATTGTATCCAGTGTGCTACTTGGCTAGGTAATGATTATTATGGATTAAAAAATGTCTTAAGTAATTAAACCTGTTTTTTTCCCCCAATTTTTTTGAAGAAAAAAAAAGGGCCTTGTACCATCGAGTTATTAATAAATCTAATATTGGCTGCTTGAATTAGTTGAATGTGGCTTTGCAATCTCTACGCATTAATTATTTAATTTTACCTATTGTGTTTTTTATAATTATGGGGTGGGTGGGGAGGTTCATTTTTAGTCTTGTGTATGACAGTAACTGACTTGCTTATGGTCTGTTGTTTGTTTTCAACCAGGTGAAGTAGAGTGTGAACAACCTAATAATTCCTTGTATACTTTTACTGGCAACCTCATTTTTCAGCAGCAGACTTTACCATTATCGCCAAACCAACTGTTGCTGAGAGTATGACTTAGTCTCTTAATCATTTATATTAAAGTAGATTTTTTACATGCTTATTCGTTTAGAATGGATGGACAAAAAGGGATATGCCTGGGCAAATATATATTGTCTTCTTAGTTATTTATGCTTTACTGCACATTAAGGGTTGCAATGAGATACTGACTCTTTTTTATTTGATTGTGTCAAGGGTTGCAGTCTGAGAAATACTGAGTATGTTGTCGGTGCTGTTGTATACTCTGGGCATGAGACTAAGGTACGTGCTTGTGCTGCATGTGTTTGTATCATATTGTATTATAAGGTGTGTGCATGTGCGCGAGCTCGCGCACACTCGTAACTATATATTTATATACATGCGTATTATATATACATGCGTATTATATACACATGGAAACACACAAATACATATTGTATATACATACATATACCACACACACATTTTTTTATATATTTACATACTAGTTCACCATCGGCGTGCTACGACTGCAGTAGTCAAGTTTGCAATCAACTATAATATATTTATAATTATATGAAAATTTTGCCACTAACCACCTATTAAGTACCAAAAGTTGTGAACAACTACCATAGTTTTTTTTTTAAATTTAACTACCAATTAAGTGCCAAAAAGTTGCAAACCACCACCCATTTTAAACACCATTAACTTAAATCACAATTAAACCACTTAAGTCTTAATTAAACCTTAATTAATCTTAATTAACACTTTTTATTTACAAAAAAAAGAAAAAAAATCTGGAAAATTAGAAGAAAAAAACCCTCAGCCACCCCTCCCCTTCCCCCAGATTTTCGTTTTATTTTTCTATTTTTTTTAATAAAAAGTGTTAATTAAGATTAATTAAGGTTTAATTAAGATTTAAATAGTTTAATTAAGGTTTAATTGTGATTTAAGTTAACGGTATTAAAAATGGGTGGTGGTTTGCAACTTTTTGGCTGAGTCGAGCTTGAGTATTTAGAAGCCACTATAGATGACCCTTATAACACAGAGATTTTTGTGTTTGATGGCCTTTAGAATGTCTTGAGCACCTTTGGAGACTTTGAGGACTCCATCTTGAGCCGAAATCTTATAACTTGTAGAGTCCAATATGCCAAGAGAGATGATATTCTGCTTCAGATCAGGAACATGATGAACATTGGCTAAAGTCCTGATCACACCATCTTCGGTCTTGATCCGAACGGAGCCAACACCACGAACTTTGCAACGATACCCGTTGCCCATAGAAATTGTTCTATTCTTTACCGGTTGATAATCGGTAAAGTGAGACTTTTGAGAACAGATATGGTTGGCAGAACCGGAATTAAGAACCCAATTAGAATTTTTACTTTTTCTAGGAGATGTAGCTAAGAGAACATCATCGGACTCTATTTCTCCAAAATTGGCTTCCGCCGTTTCTTTCGGCTTTTCTTCTTGCTCTTTCTTGTGGAACTTTTTATTTGCGAACCAACATTCTTCAACGGTGTGCCCAAGTTTCTTGCAATATTTGCAAGATTTTCTGGATTTATGTCCATTGAATTTGGACCTTTTAGTGGTACTTTTATTGCCGTTTGATCTCCCCTTTATATTTAATCCTTCAGAATTTTCATTTGAATTCACTTCAAGGTCAAACTTTTCTTTTGAGAGTAAATGTGATTTTACATCCTCAAAAGAAAGAGTATCACTATTGCCATATAGCATAATTTCCTTAAAGTGTTTATATGAAGGTGGTAGGGAGACAATTAATAATACAGCTTTATCCTCATCTTCAATTTTAATATCTAAATTTTCAAGATCAATAAGAATAGAATTAAATTCATCGAGATGAGTTTGAATTGATGTACCTTCGGCCATCTGGATTGTGTATAGCCTTTCTTTAAACCGTAATTTATCAGCGAGGCTTTTGGTCATATACAGAGACTCTAACTTTGACCATAATCCGGCCGTTGTCTCCTCGTGAATGACCTCGCTTAGAACCTCCTTTGTCAAGCATAGTTGGATTGTGGATAATGCCTTTTCATCTAACTCTTCCCATTGCTCGTCCGTCATTGACTCTGGCTTTTTAGCTTTCCCATCCAGAGCCTTTTTCAATCCGCTCTACACAAGAACGGCTCTCATTTGGACTTTCCAGATGCTAAAATTAGTCTTGCCGTCAAATTTCTCAATCTTGAATTTTGCTACCGAAGACATCTTCATATGATACACTCCAACGAACCTTTGGCTCTGATACCACTTGTTAGGGGTCGAGAGTGCGCAGCGGAAGTGAAGATGTATTGATCGAGATATAGAATAAGGGAGAATATATGCAAGACTAATATTAAGATAAAAATGAACGATTTTATGTGGGAACCATGGAATTAAAACTCGTTCGTTCCGTTACGTAACGGCCGTTCTGTAACCTATTTCTGAGTTGCCGATACGCGAAATGCCGTTATAACACTGAGAGTTGGAATTCACACAAAAATCGCCGCGATGACGTACCGTAACGGTAAAACGCCCGTTCCATAACGCGTTTTTGCAAGAAATGTCCGTTTTTTATAAAATAAAATAAATATTAAAGAAGAAAAGGCTAAGAGAAGCCATACTTGTACTTTGCAATAGTTAAATTTTTAATAAATAAGCTGGATTATTAATAAATTTTAATAATAATAACTAATAATTTTTTTTCACATAATGTGATACAAAAACAAATAAGAATGAATGAAGATTGATAAAGCTTAATATTGAGCTTATGTGAACTTTTTGATAAAATTCACGCCGCGACAGCCGCAAAACGTTATTTTTTGCCGTTACAAGCGATTCCCGCGACAACGCGACCGTTTCCGCGAACGTGACCGCGGCCGCTATTTTTTTCCATGGTGGGAACACCCACTTGACGACGAGCTTTTTATTCCACTATATAAAATATAGGAGAGCACAATTATCCCTTCAAAAGGTGTTTGTATTACAATAAGACTCTCACTATTTTTACTCACAAAGGAGTATTACAATTAGTGGATATATTTTTGTGGAGGATTAAGAGGTGAAACGCTTATGTGTTTTGTGGATATATTACGGCTTTGTATGTGTTTTGGCCTCTCTTGTTGTTTTTAAAATCATGCCCAACATCATACATATATATAGTGGTGTTTAAGTCGGCAAATTTACTAAGCATTCTCTAGACAATTCAATACTAGAATATTCTAGTTCATAGCATGTTTGACCAACATTTGCTAAGGAATTGTCTAGAAGTATCATGCTTAGTTTAGAAGGATCGTGATTATCAATTTGATCATGTTTCACCGACATTAGTGCTGCATATGTCTAGAAGCCAAGTATATGATTGGGCTTGTAAAAATTTGGGCCATTACCCAACATAGTGTCATATAAAAAAAAGTGTAAGATGTAGCTAGAAAAATTTAATTAAGATTATAAATACATATTTTCTTCGTTCGATTTTAAAATCATAATTACTACCGATACGAAAAAAAACATAGGATAGGACCGATAACTATGCAAGTCATTTCTTTATTGTATCAATTTTTTTAATAAATAATCTCAACTTTCAAATTGAATTATATTGAGAAGGTAACTCGCCAAAATTGATACTAACTGGACTAAATAAAAGTTGATATTAGTAATGAAAATTTGCAATAATAAAATATATGTATTTTTTAAATTTGTTATTGCTTGCATTCCATATTATGTAGTCCTTTAAATATATTTTCTCTTCCATTTTATTCTTTATTTGGACAACTTCTTTTCTCTATTTGTTGAAACTATCAAGATTGTATTCTCTTCATTTTTGAACTCTCAAAATTATGAGAACTAAACTTATCTTAATTTATGAAAACGTAAACTTTGAATGTTGTTTTGAGCATAAATGAACCTATAGATGAACTATTGTGTTTAATAGTATTAAGTCAAATATGAATGTATGCAATGCAATGCAATGTCTTTCACATGTACAATAAGGATTTTTTAATTTTAATCTACATGAACTATTCTTTTCTAAGCGCATCAAAAAGTTCTAACACATTTGAAATTTCTTTTCTTTCATGATATATTTTTTAACAAAAATAATTTTATGAAACTTGCCAACTTTCAATTTTATTCATCTAATTATATACCCCACCCCACTTGACTATTTAAATAATTCTTTCTCCAACAATCATCATTATTTTATGATTTTTTTCCATAAAAGCGTGCCTTTTCTCCATCTTATTTTTTACTTTGATTCCTTAGCGTCATAGATAAATGCTTAATATATATTTAATTGAAATTAATTTAGAAGTTCATAAAACAAAATCACGAATTAATTGATGTAATAAATGACTGATTTTACTTGGAATTTCTACTTTTGATTTTTTATATAAATATAAGGTCTACATGTAATATTTTCATTAATTTATAAAGAAGTCAAAAGGCTAATATTTTCATTAATTTATAAATAAGTCAAAAGACTTGGTAAGTTTTGACAATTAACACTTCAACTTTTGTTTTCGTCTCTTAATGAAGTATAATTTTAAATGTGAAGACAAAAGGTACACAGGGAAGTATGCCAATACTGTAACCTCATGTGTAATATAGAAATTTATACTTGTGCAAACAACTTAAGTTCATCCTTTATACTCCCTCCGTCCCAAATTACTTGCTACATTCTCTTTTATATGGTTTTCGAGACACAACTTTGAACACTAATATCTATAATTTCATTATTTATGAAATTATTAAAAATATATATTTGGAAAGTATACATATAGACGAATCAAATGAGATCTCACATGACTATGTTTTTCCTCACGCATATAAAAGTAGAAGCAGTCAAAGACCATATGTGAACAATGCCACAAGTTAGAATGTGGCAAGTAATTTGGGATAGACTAAAGGGAGTATGTTTTATTAAAAATGCCAAAAAACCCTCCTACTATATTATTTATTGAATATTACACTTTCTTCGTACCTCAAAGATGTTACATCTTTTCACATTTGGTTGTTTGTCAGAAATCTTAGATCTTCTATTTTAATTCTTTTTGGTAAATTATTATTATTATTTATTTATATACGGCCTACCATGGTGGGTCTCATTATCTTTTTGAACCATTCATAATACTCTCTCCAATCTTAATATAAATTTGTCTCCACTTGCAACTACGCCGTCCCAAACATTTTTGGGTTAGGGGCAAAATGTTAAAAAGAGGCCCCAAAAGCTAAGAATTAATTTGCAAATAATTTTAGATTTAAATTCCATTTTTCCACGAATTTTCAAATTCAACCAACATACAATAAAAATGAGACTACCATATGAATTTTAAGCAAGTCGTAAAAATTTAAGATGAGTGAAAGGAAATTGTGAATAGTTGTAAGTTTATGTAGTAATTAAGATTGAATAATAGAAAAAATAAAATAAAAACGTAAGATGACGAATTCTAAGCATCATGATATTATGATAATGAAGAGATGATGGATTGAGAAGTTATTAAGGTGAGAGAAGAATTGAGAAAAAGTTGTAGGGAATTGGTGAGAGTTATGCCAAAGAAACTGGATAAAGGGTTATATGGAGTCTCATGCTTGGCATTGCACAATTTAAACTATGAATATCTTTAATTTTGTGTTTGTGAAATGCCCAAAAAAATATTTTAATAAAGTTCTCATTGAGACGAATCTATTAAAAGATCCCACATGACTACACTTTTTAACACATAAATCACAACATGGTCCCTAAAAAAAAATCACATGGAATCAAAGATAAGATTGTTAATAGTGTAAAAACCTCCAATGTTGCGAGTAAATCCGGAAGTATATTATGCGTACGTATCGTATACTACCCGAAGACATAAAGATATATTCTACAAAAGAGTTTTAGTGAAATGTGATTCTCAAACATGTTTACACACACACACCCACAAAATTATTTCTGTAGGGAAAGAGCTTCTATAATATTAAGATGAGATCAATTAGACCTGCCTTTAATTAATTGGTAGTGTTATATTTAGCCACAGTGCTGTAAATAAGTATTTATTACATTTTGGAATATGAAATTAGTTTAGAAATTACTAACAAAATCTCGCATTAATTGATGTACTCATTCCCTTTTTAAAAAAATTTATTCACTTGGTTTTTCATCAAAACCAAGAAATTATGTTAGTAGGAGAAATAAATGATGATTAAAAGTTGTATTAAAAGTAAGAGAGAGAGAGAGTATGGAAAAGAGTGTAATTTTATTGAAGTTAGTCAAAGGTGTGAGAGAGGGTATGAAAAAAATATTTGGTAATCATAAATTAATAAATGTAGGAGAATAATTGTAAGAAGTGAGTAAATTAAAAAAAACATCCAAAAAAAGGAAAGTGAGTAAATTAAAAAAACGGAGGGAGTAATAAATAGATGATTTTACCTAGAATACTTTTGACATTTTATATCCTCTCTCCATTCCTCAAAGATTAGGTTAATTTCCCAAATGGATGTATTTTAAAGATTAGGAAATTGCACTTTAATTTTATTTTGGGACATGCTTTTACTTCCTCTGTCCCTTAAAGTTTGCTACATTTGCTTTTTCACGCCTCACAAAACACAACTTTAAATGAAGATATCTTTAGATATATATAATAAAAATTACATATTAAAAAACTACGCGTTGAGTCAAATCAAACGAGATCTCACTTGACTATATTTTTTCTTATACGCATAAAATTAGAGAGTCAAAGTTATACAATGAATAGTGCTAAAAGTCCTTATGTAGCAAACAAATAGGGACGGAGGAAGTACTATTTTTTGATTTGGTGGGCCTACCACTTTCTCTTACCTTTTCCAAGTTCCCTTATTTGAGTTATTTCCCCTTGTTTTACACACTCTCTTTCCAATTTGTTTTTGCTTTTTAACACCACTTGCATTAAAAGACACCATTTTAAAATTTTCACCCAAATGGTAATTGTCCTAACCTTTGAGTAACGAAAGGAGTATAAATCTAAGGTCTGCGTACTATTTTTTTTTTCCTTCTTATTTTATAAGAAGTCAAAAGACTCGGTAGGTTTTGACAATTAAGTGTAACAAATGAATACATACTCCGTATAACATTATAATATTTCTTTGTAAGTTAGGGATCTTGCAGTTTACTATTCATGTGATTAAGTTTTTTAAAAAAATCGCCCATATTTGGAATAAGTAAACAAAATGTTATCAAATAGGATCTTCATCGACATATTAAATTGCTTATTATATTCATATACGGAATACAACTCCGCCAGTGGGGTTTCCCGCTGTCGGTCCTAAGCCCGGATAAAGGAGGAAGGTTGTGGTAGGCCTGTGACAACCAGCATAAAAATATGTCACATGTAGACGCATTGTTGGATGAGAATAGTACTAGGATGGGTGACCTCCTGGGAAGTCCTTGTGTTCCCATGCCGCCGACCCCACCGACCCCGTGGTTGGCCGAGAATAGTACTAGGATGGGCGACCTCTTAGAAAGTGGTGCCATCGCTTTGGGATTAAAGTGCAGCGCAAGAAGAAGATTCATATACGGAATACAATTTCTAATAATTTTTTCAAATATAAAGGGAATGATCACATATGAGCGTTGGAGAACGCGTAAAGTGTAATATGTACTCCCTCTGTATTTTTTTGTTCTACCCATTTAGAATTTTGACACTATTGAGGAGATAATCTTTTGAATTTTTATTAATATAAAATAATACAGTCCATGGGTCTTGTTTGATTTATCTAGTGTACTTTAAGAATATATAATTTGTATAAATTTTAGTAGTACGTAGTTAAATAATTTAAAGTGAAGAATATGTATTGCAGTATTGGTAATTGTTAAAGTAAAAGGGGAATAGTTTTTTAATACGGTAAGATCTTTGAAATATATATGGAGTGTATAAAATTGAACAGGAAAAAAAAAACTGACACATAGAAATCAAATAAAGAGAGATACAATTTTAGAAAAGGAGAAAAGCAAAATACATGAAGAATCATCATGAATTTGATACATACCAATCCAGTTTGCAGATCAAACTTCAAATTATTACTTATATGTTCAACAATTAAAAAAATGAAAAGAAAGATCGAAAGAAAGGGGGCATACATGTAAATAGTGTGAAAAGCCACAATGAAAAACTTTTGTTTCTCTTTTATATGTAGTCATAGAAATATATTATATAGACGTGTGTTTATTTTTTTGTGGTAATATTGGGTGCTATCGGGCCTTAAGTGAAGCCCTAACGCACGTCACCCAGCTCAATTTAGCCCAAGTACTTAGAACTAGAGGAGTATGAGAATGGAATCCCGAAAATTTGAAGTACTTACGGTTGTAGGTGGTGAGGTTTGGACTCGTGACCTCGAAGCCTTCGCCACCTACATGAATGTTGTTGATATTGATGTTATGTGTGTGTGTGTATCTATATACTTTATTTTATTCCAATTTGGCAAAGTTTTATTTATCTATTTATATTTTTTTTACTTGTATATTCCCCACATCAAATACTCCTACATCTTCCTATATAAATCCCACAGCTTTTCCTTTTTTCCCAACCTTTTCCACTCTCTTTCTTATTTATCTCATATAAACCCTGCAATCTTCACTCTCCCTTCTTTCATATTGTTTTTTTTAGCTGCTATAAGTGTAACTATCAGTTAAAGATAGATGGAGTACATATACACTTAACAATGATAACATATATGTTATATACATGTACATATACATAAAATCCTTCAACGTGATAAAAAAGTCTGAGAAGATCAACAGCCTATGAGAAGGATAGGTTTTACGTAGACAAGAGTACAAGACACATACACATAGTTAAGATGCAAGGGCAAAAGACATCAAACGAAAAAGATCTTAAGAAACGCGTATGAAAAGGAATCTACAAATACTTTAATATAATTTTGAAAAATGTTGAATTAATACAAGGTTGGAACTGGAAAACAGCACATTTAAAAATCCAAAGAAACAGATTCAACAAGGGATTATCAAATCCTTAATTTTTTTTTTAATAATTAAAAAAATCAAAGTTAAATATACCCTTCCAAGTAAATTATTAGAGAAGCAAAATTAAATCTACTATTTCCTCCGTTCCGCAAAGAGCTCACCTTTTACTATTCATATGATTGAAGTTAGAAATCATTAATTGTTTATGACTTATACATAAAATCTATTGAGACCGGCTAGCAGGTGTATCGGAATTAAAATCTATTGAGACCAGCTACATTTTTTTCAGCTTTATGATTTTCCAATCTCCATTCTTCATTTCAGTCTTGCATTTCTGTCGATATCTAATAAAACCCTTTTAACTGACAGGTTATGATGAATGCCATGAACATTCCCTCAAAGCGAAGTACCTTGGAAAGGAAGCTTGACAAATTGATTCTTGCTCTTTTTGGTACTTTATTTATGATGTGTCTCATTGGATCTATAGGCAGGTATGTAATACTGTATCTCAGGATTCATTCTATATGACCTGATGGAGCTGATATATTATACAACAATAACATCGAAGCTTTATTCCCACAGAATTTTCTGGTTGGCTAGACATGAATGAAATTCTGAGGAATCACAATTATCATCTGCTTATATCTTCCTCCAATCTTCTCTATCTACCATTAAATTTTTCGTAGGAATCACAAAAAGCATCCATATCATCTTCCTCCAATCTTTCCTATTTAGCACAAAATTTTTCTCGAATCCCCATAACCTGATATCACTTTTAACCACTCCCATCTAAGCTTGCTTTGGTCTTCCCCTAGTCACCTTGTTGTCCTCGATTTGCCATTCTTCAAGCCTCCTTAGTCTTTACCGTTGCATTACTCAGTTGAAGTAACCCCTAATTTCCATTGTTTTTATCGTTGTTAGTTGATAAAAAGGTAAAATATTTATGAAAAATTAGTCTTTACCGTAATTAAAGGATACATCCTAGTTGATTCTCACTTATTATTCTCTATGTGGCATACCACGATCACAAATTTGATCCTATGAGCAACATCTCCATCCAATTCACCAATCATCATCCTTTTGGAGAATAGCTTATACTTTGTAATTAATTTTGTATTTCTGAAATATTCTTGTGTTTATACCTTTTAACTTGTGTTGTTTCGCAGTGGTATTTTTATAGATCGCGAGTACTTTTATTTGGGATTGCAAGAAGGAAGATTGAATGATAGGCAATTTGATCCAAGCAACAGATTTTTGGTGTGTTTCTGCTCAAAGAAAAATATTCATCTGTGTGTGTGCATTTGCACTTGCACTTGCAGATTTCCGTATATATCTTTCAATTGTTTTGTTTAAAAAAAAAATAATAAATAGATTTGTTTTACCTTTTTATCTCTATGAATTTTGTCTAGTTATCTTCCATTTGTTTTTTTTTTTTAAAAATGTGGTTATTGCAGGTTGTCATTTTGACTATGTTTACACTGATCACTCTGTTTTCAACTATCATCCCTATATCACTTTATGTTTCAATTGAGGTAAACTCAATGGTCTGAGATTGTTTTCTTTATCAGGTTCTCATTTGTAGTTCTCTAAGTTATATTTTCCATGCTATTTTAGGGGATTAAATTTTTGCAATCCATTCAATTCATCAACAATGATTTGAATATGTACCATGCTGAATCAAACACACCTGCTTTGGCAAGGACGTCAAATTTAAATGAAGAACTTGGACAGGTGAAATATTGTACTCTTTTGAGCATATTATACAGTTAATTGATTTGTTTGCAAGAATTTGCATTTGGAGGATCAACTTTTTACTCGTTGATGTTTTTGTTTGCTATTTTTCTAAGAATTGCTTATTGGGCTAACTTTTGTTGGTTTTTATAGGTAGAATACATATTTAGTGATAAAACTGGAACTCTTACGCAAAACTTGATGGAATTTTTCAAATGTTCAATTGGAGGTGAAATGTATGGAACTGGTATCACTGAAGTAGAGAGAGGTTTGGCGGAACGTCGTGGCTTTAAACTTCCTGAGGTATGCTTTGTATATTCAGACTCCAAAATGATTTAATTATTTTATTTTTATTGAACATAGAGAATTATCTACGAATGACAGGTGCAGAAATCAGCTGATGTAGTTCATGAAAAGGGTTTCAATTTTGACGATGGTAGGATTATGCGTGGTGCATGGAGAAATGAGCCTAATCCTGATGTCTGCAAGGTAATTTTAGTCATACAAAGATTTAAAAGATGATTTTGTGAATTTAAGTTCCATTTTCATGAATTGTGTTTGAATTGGTTTATTAATCAGCCATGCACTTTATGTGAAGCTTTTAAGCACTTTATGGTAATTGTTTCCTCTAGGGTTCCATTACTCGCCATGGCAATTAATGGTACTTTTTCACTCTACTAAAAGGCAAAAGGCATGATTAAAGTGATTGGAATTAGTAAAATGAGATTGTTGTTTTTGGATGCAATACTATAAATATGGGGTAAATTTTAGTGTTGAGAATAGTTAACTTAAATTTTTGCGGAATTAAAATAAAGCTAAGGCACATCTGAGAATTAGTGAGGAAAATTTTCTAGGTCCATTATGAAGAGAAAAAAAAGTCAAACCAGAGGGATTTTAATCCAAATATTTCACTATAATAGGCCAAAAAACCTTGTTATAGCCTTTTACTAGGTTTGTGTTTTTCTCTGTGTTCACAAGCTTCCATGATGTCTTAACTCTTATGGCATGTTTGGTGATAAATTGAAGTAATTGGAAATAATTTTAGGTATAATTTAGCAAGGAAGAAACCTTATAATCCCCACGGAAACATATCCTCATTCGCAACCTTGAATTTTCTTCATATTTTCTACTCTCTCCATAATAGAAAAATTTCAACAATTGTAGCTATAGCGGACTCCTAGGCAAAAAAATTAGGGGAGGTAATTGTGTTGTAATTTTTTAGAGGAGAGAAATAATCACTAAACAAAAGCACATGGGAAGCTTTTTGGAGGGAAGTTGCAAAAAGACATTTGGGCAATTTTTTGAAAGTTTTTTGTTACACCCAAAAATAGAAAATGTTTGAAATTTTTATGTTACGGAGCGAATATTGCCATCCGTTACCGTTGAGAAGGGTTGTATTGGATCAGAATGGATATTTGTGAAGAAAATTACGTAGTAGATGAATTAGAGGTAAGCCAGCACCACCACATGGAAATGAATATTCTTTTCCCTTCCAAGTTATTCAAGTTCCAACTCAACTTGGACTTCAGTCAAAGTCCTCAAGGTTACAAAGTGTATTGAAATATAAACTACAAAATTTTCTTTTTCTTTTTGTTTAGGAGTTCTTCAGATGCCTTGCGATATGTCACACAGTGCTTCCTGAAGGTGATGAGTCTCCTGATAAAATTGTCTACCAAGCTGCTTCTCCAGATGAGGCAGCTTTAGTTGTTGCGGCTAAGAATTTTGGCTTCTTCTTCTACAGGTCTGTAATATCTTCTACAGGTCTGATAAAATTATCTCATCATGCTTAAGTCTGTTTTCACTTTGTTATAGAAGTTGTAGTGGCTACACTAAAGCATTTCATTTGTTGATTTATGGTGTTTATTTGTTCCACCTGAACTGCCTGGAACTTATTGTCTGATGATTGATGATATGTTTATACTGAGGAAGTATAATTTTTTTGGTTTATAGCTCTGAAATTCTTCTGTATTTCGTTCTGATATTTTATTATCAGGCGTACACCAACTACAATTTATGTGCGTGAGTCGCATGTTGAAAAGATGGGCAAAATCGAGGACGTTCCATATGAAATTCTGAACGTTCTTGAGTTTAATAGGTGATGATATTGCAATTGTATTTTTTACTGATTTTTTTTTAATGTCTATTTACTAATTAAGGATGTTCAAATAATTAACTCACGTTATATGGTTGCAATCAGTACACGGAAGCGCCAGTCTGTTGTGTGCCGGTATCCTGATGGTAGGCTTGTTTTGTACTGCAAGGTACTACTTCAAGATTTACGTTAATGCAAGAAAGAGTACTGTTGGAACCAATTAGCAATATTTTTAATAATTTTGTCACTCAGGGTGCTGATACTGTCATATATGAAAGATTGGGAGAAGGGAATGAGGGTATGAAGAAAACTACTAGGGAGCACTTAGAACAGTTTGGATCTTCTGGGTTACGGACACTATGTCTGGCCTATAGGAATTTAAGCTCAGATGTCTATGAGGCATGGAATGAAAAATTTACTCAGGCCAAATCCTCTTTGCGAGACCGGGAGAGAAAGCTGGATGAGGTATTTGCTTGCTCTAAGTGTTTTTATTAGGTGGTTTTTTAATCACTTCTTTTATGATTTTTACTTCTTGAAGAATCTTGATAATTTGTAATGAAGAATCTTGATAATTTGGAACGATTTTTAATTTTTTTTTAATTGTATTTTCACTGCGCTATTAAGTCATGTGATTAGATACATATACATCTAGAGGTCGAAAGGTGTCCAGTTCGGGTATGAATTGTTTCATTTGGTTAGGTTTGAAGTCTTTTGGTTCAGGTATGGGTGTTTCCAAGTCTTTTGTCAATTATCTCATCATGTAGAATACATTAATTTCTGATGTATTCAATTTTGGGTCAATTTCTGGTGGGTCAATTTATGGTAAGATTCATTTTCAGGCTATTTATTTTCTGTTATGAGCCAGTTCGTTTTATTAAGTCAACTGTTTGGTAAGTGATGTAATTAAGAAGAACAAATAGGAACAATTAAGAAACTTGATAGTAAAAGACACAAGATTTGGAAGGTGGGAAAATTCTTCCAACAATTATCTTGAAGACTAAAAAAACCCACACAAAACAAGGAGAAATTGTTACATTGATTTTAAAATCCATGCAAAACAAGGAGAAATTGTTATATTGATTTGATTAGACATACAAGATGAATCTTTCACTCATTCCCACTTAAAGCACAAGAGCTTGAAAGCAAAAGCACTAGCTCTTAATGTGTTTCACTTTATTGCTGGGTGGATGACAAAATGACCCGAGTTGGGTATTTATACCTTGATAAAAAAACATATGGCAGATATATGGTTAGTGGGTGCTCCCTGAACAGAGCATTGGAGCGGCTGCTCCACCTAATGGCTTGTCTGTTCCTCCTTGCACAGCTGCTCCACTTTCTTGGAGTTGCAATCCTCTTGATGGCAAGTTGTGTTTCAAGAAGTTTGGTTCAGGCACTTTGGGTTGGGTGAATGAGATCATTCGGACCTCCTTTTCTTTTGTTGTTGGTGCTCTCTTTGGTTAAGATGTTTTCTACTTGTATAGAGTTACATTTTTTTAGCGATACAACTTTAGTTATATATCCCGTTGGTCCTCACTTTTATTTTTGTGACGTTACTATTGTAATCGATAGTTACAACATCTGTTCTACTTGAGTTTGGCTGCTGCTTCTTCTGGTCCTGTAATTGGTTTTGGTTGTTTGGTAACCTTAAGTGTCCCTTAGATGCTAGCACTTCTGCTGTACATCATTACTTGCATGCCTGTTACCTTTTGGTTTCAATGGTTTGGTTCATGTAATGTGTGTGTGCCTCCGTGCCACAATAAGCAAAATTTTGTTTCAGATTATTTTTTTTATGTGACAGGTATCCTCTTTGTTTTCCCTCTACTTTGCATTTTGGGTGACAGATCACTGAGTAAAGATTATTGATCATTGTGAGTGTTGACTGTGCAGGTGGCTGAACTCATAGAAAAGGATCTTGTCTTGATTGGCAGCACAGCTATCGAAGATAAGCTTCAAGAAGGAGTGCCTACTTGTATAGAGACTTTAGCAAGGGCAGGAATTAAGATATGGGTGCTCACAGGGGATAAGATGGAAACAGCTATAAACATCGCATATGGTAAGCTTAATTACACTCTTAAGTTTGTGCAATTTGCAATATGTTATGCCCTTTTTAATACCTATGTCTTGCATCCTATTTGTGCTGCAGCATGTAGTTTGATAGACAATGACATGAAACAGTTCATCGTCAGTTCTGAAACAGATGAAATCAGAGATGTTGAAGACAGAGTATGTGGCAATTGTTGGGTCGTTTTTCACTTTTTATCATTGGTTTAGTGCTGATGCTTAATAATTGTCCTTTATCGGTTTGTGTTTTTAACCTGGCATTGGCAAATGCTGCTTTTTGTTAGGGTGACCCAGTGGAAGCTGCTCGATTCATCAAAGAGTTCGTCAAAACTCAACTGAAGAATTGTGTTGAAGAAGCCCAGCAAATTTTTCGTACTGCTGTTGGATCAAAAATAGCTCTTATAATAGACGGGAAGTGCCTGATGTATGCATTAGATCCCAGCTTGCGAGGAATACTTCTAAATCTGAGCTTGAATTGCTCTTCAGTGGTCTGTTGCCGAGTTTCTCCTCTACAGAAGGCACAGGTCAGAACTTTGCCTATGAATTACCGAATCTGTTGTTTTTATATTTATAGTTTGCAGCCCCCCCTCTTTTCTGTGAACTTTGCCTACCCTGTATGTTTGGCTTTCTGTGCTCTATTCTGATGGCAATTCCCCTGAGTAGCCTTTTCTATTTCAAAGACTTCAAGAATGTATTAATCCTTGAAAATATTGTTTTTGATGAAGAAAGTAATAAAACGGAGGATTTGAAAATTGGGTGATAGGTTTACTGTAACACTAATGTTCCAGGCTTATCCATTTAAAAAAGGAGAAAACAACGAAGTAAATTGCAAGAAGGCTGCTGGCTGCATGCACCACTGCAGGATCACCATGTTTTGGTGGTAAAAATTGGTCTATGATTCTTTGTTTTGGAAATTTGGAACAGAAAAAGGCTGGAATTGTGGAGATCTCTCTAATCAAGCTTAAGAATAAGGTGAATAAATCAAATATCTTCCGGAGAAGGGCAGGAAGAATACTTGAAGAATGAGATGAAAGATGCAAATGATGGTGGTTTGGTGGGAGCTAATGTTTTTATAGGGACAACCTTGTATTCAGTTTTTTGAGGGACTTTATAACCATGTTGAGCTTCTGCAAACTGAACCTTCTTTTAATAGCCACACTTTTCTGTCTCGCTGCCTTGTATATATCTAAAGCAATCAAGATGCTGGCAACTTTTTTCCTTCTTCCAAACAAACAATTGCTACGCATGTTTTTATTTTCGGATTTTGCTATCACAATTTTCCATTATGCTATTAGCTTCCAGAACTTGTAATTTTGTGGACATGGCAAGTACTGCGCTGTTATCCACCATGATGTAAATTTCTGATTCACTTTTTTGAAATTGTGGGTGTCTGGCACATTAGTTTTGTACATCGGGAATACTTCTTGTCAATGAATGAGGCATGTACTCAAATTAAATCTTTATGAATGCATATGGAGAAATCACTTGTTTAAAAAGTTAGTTAAAGATCTGTTTGAATTTGAAATTACTTTGTTTTATGATTTTTTTTTGTAGGTGCTTCTATTTTTTCTTTCTTGCCTTTCTAGAGTTTTACTCGTATACAAACCCAAACAGTTTTATGTTTGCAGGTAACAAGCTTGGTCAGGAAAGGTGCAAAAAAAATTACATTGAGTATTGGTGATGGAGCCAATGACGTGAGTATGATTCAGGCTGCTCATGTGGGGGTTGGGATTAGTGGGATGGAAGGCATGCAAGCAGTCATGGCGAGTGATTTTGCGATCGCACAATTTCGCTTTCTCACAGACTTGCTACTTGTCCATGGAAGGTGGTCATATATTAGAATAAGCAAGGTCTGTATATGTTTGTCTGCAATATTGTGTTTTGATATTTCAAAGTGTTATTTTTTTGCGATTGTTTGACCACACAATAAGGACTTTGTTTTTGCAGGTTGTAACATATTTCTTTTACAAGAATCTCACTTTTACGTTGACACAATTTTGGTTCACTCTTCAAGCTGGGTTTTCTGGTCAAAGATATTATGACGATTGGTTTCAGGCATTTTACAATGTCTTTTTCACATCCCTGCCCGTGCTAATGCTTGGACTTTTTGATAAGGTTGTGCTTCCTAACTGATTGCACGAATTATGGAAGTTTTATTTAAGAAATGTAGGTTGATCTTGCTAACTTAAACTTTGACCAGGATGTTAGTGCTTCTCTTTCAAAAAAATACCCTCAGCTGTACATGGAAGGCCTGAGAAATGTCTTTTTCAAATGGAGAGTTATTGCTGTTTGGACCTTCTTCTCCGTGTATCAGTCACTCATCTTCTTTTATTTTGTGACCACATCTGGTTCTAAGCCTCAAACCTCAGCTGGCAAGATGTTTGGTTTATGGGATATTAGCACCATGGCTTTCACTTGTGTCGTTATCACTGTCAATTTACGTCTTCTCATGTCCTGTAATAGCATTACAAGATGGCATCATATAAGTGTTTGGGGAAGCATAATAGCGTGGTTCCTTTTTATCTTTGGTTATTCTGGCATCATGAGTAATGGTGATCGGCAGGTGAGTCATTCTTTTGCAATATTTTCCAATGAGCACATATTATATGCATAAGCAGTCATACACATACAAGTATAATGTAAAATGATACACTTTTTAATTGATGCTTTGCCCCTTGAGGTTTGGCATGTGGTTTTAGGAAAGTGGATAGTAGTGAGAGCATATGAAGAACATACTAGTTATTAAGTGCAGAGCATATGAGGAAAAAACTCGTTGATCAATGGAGTTGAAAAGGGATGACAAATAACTATCAAGCGTGCGCACACACGCTCACCTCCTTTTTCATCTTGTGTCTTTTTGAAAATCTTGTTTAGAGCAAATACATTGGATGTCGAAATTTTGAATTGTAATTTTGCTAATATTAACTGTAGCTATTGAATTGAATAGTTGGAGTAGTGCAGCGTGCTCTTATTTTTCAAACCTCAAGGTTACATTATATAGATATTTTACAATGTTAGGTTATATTTGGGGTTCTCAAACCTGATTGATTGTGACTGTTGGGTGTTTGTCGACATGTTGATCAATGATCTCTTGGTCTAGTATCGATTTTGCATGTATGCTAATATCTAACATTTTTTTCTTTCAGGAAAACATCTACTACGTCATATTTGTCTTAATGAGTACTCCTTTTTTCTATCTTGCGCTATTTCTTGTTCCTGCTGTCGCTCTTGTAGGGGACTTCCTTTACCAAGGGTGAGCTTCTCTTGCATGTTCTTGAAGCATAATTTTTCTGGACACTGTTCTCTTACATGTGTTTTTTATGATAAATATATAAGACCGTTGTAATGAACATAGAAACTGATCTTCATAATGCAGCATGTGAAACCTTGGTTTAGCGGTATGCAATTTTGAGATTGCCGAGTGTAGTCTTGAATACCACTCTCTCTCTCTCTCTCTCTCTCTCTCTCTCTCTCTCTCTCTTTCTCCCTTTCTGTTGGAAATTAAAATCTCCTATTCCATGTTTATTGCAGATTAGTTATTAAAAATCCATTTTGAATTGTGCGTTTAGCAGGTGTGAAATTTGAATGGAATTTCTATTGACGTAAGATTGGTAGTTGCACCTAGTTTCCTTTTTTATGCTATCGCTTTATTTGTTTTGAAGTAAAAAAAAGTTCTGGAAAACTATTTTCTCATTTCCCTTTGTTTTGAAAAGAATGGGATATAGTTTTCCCATAGATGAAAAATAGTCCTTCTAATGGAGAAAAACATTGCCCTCTCCTCAAAGGAGGTATTCAACATTTTCCATCATATTTTCTTACTTCCCTGGTTTTCTCCTCCTATCCATTGTTTCTCTTCTCTTCCATTTCTACTTTTTTTTCCCTAGTTTCTTTTCCATTGAAAATTAATTTTTAATTATTTTAAAATTGTTTTCCATTAAAACAAACGGAACCTATAGGTCTGCAGTTGGCTGCATTCCCCCGCACCCCCCAATTCCACCGCATTTTTTCAATTTGTTTTTAAAAAAATACATCGTAGTTAATATATTCCTACATAAAGTAACCAGATTTCCAAATGAAACAGGAATACTGTTTAAATGTTTTCATTGTTTACTTTCAGGGTACAGAGATGGTTTTTCCCATATGATTATCAGATCATACAAGAGCTTCATCGGGATGAGCCTGATGATAACCGTAGGGCACATTTATTAGAGGTTCGGAATAATCTCACTCCAGAGGAGGAAAGAAGCTATGCTCTCTCTCAACTCCCGAGCCAACGATCAAGACATACAGGTTTTGCCTTCGATTCACCGGGTTATGAATCATTCTTTGCTGCTCAAGCTGGTGTGTTTGCTCCTCAGAAGCCGTGGGATGTAGCCCGAAGAGCAACTATGAAGAAAGCTCGCACTAAACCACCAAAGACATAATTTTTTTTTCTTTTAGTCTCTTTGTACAAAGAAACTTTAGTCCCCGAGTGTGTAGAATGTAATTTTTTTTTTTTTTTTTTTGATTCTTTTTCTTTGCTTTGCTTAACTCCCACTGAGCTAAGGATCACATTTTTGATATAGGCTACATTCAAACTTAGAGGCAACAGTTGGTTATGAGATTGTAAAATTGATGTAAATTTACATGGATCAATCCAAAGGTCTGCACTACGCAGACTTCCATTCTTTTCATTTTTTTGTAATGCACGTTCAGGCTATCAAGGAACAATCTATTTTCTGTTTCTGTATTGACATATTTAGTTTTTATGAATTTGCTTTTTGTATTGAGATATTTGCTTTTGCTCAGATTAATCCGGTAAGGAACATCTCTTAACTGGATTAATCTGAACTTATTTAGTACTAGTATGATTGGGCTTATTCTGAATCCGGTCTTATTCGGATTACATGCATTATTTTTTATTAGATGACACAAATATAGCTCTTTTCAATGCATTTATCTTAGAGTACAATGTACTTTATAAGTAATTTTTGACAAAATTTATGGACAATCTAAAATTGACATGAAACTCGACATGAACATGGTCCGTTTACCCACATTACTAGCTTCTAAGATATTAGAATTGGGCTATGTTTGATTCACATGATATTTGTTGATTTGATCCGTTCAGAAGTTAAATTTTCTAATTTAATCTAAAATTTAACCACGTATATATGCTAATCTATAAGAAAAAAATTACATCAATTGAGATCTTATTTTATTTGTATCAATAAGTAATTTTTTAATATGTAATTTTAATAAAAAATATTACGCAACTAAAGATATTTAAAGTTTAAAAACATCTTAAGCTGTAATTTTAAGGAAATTTAAAGTAAATCATCTAATTTGAACCTTTTTTTTTTCAGATATTGAAGGCAAAATTCTTCTACAGCTTCAAAACATAAGGTAAGGAAAGAAAAACTTCAATTAAAATTATAAATTATTGATCCAAATGTATATTTGACAAAATTATGTCATTATGGTATACATTTGATAACATCTTAAACGTAAGGAGGCGTATATATATCCCAAAAAAAAAAAAAAACCACTTCAATGAATTTTTCACAAAAAGTTGTAAACATAAGGCACTTTTTCACCAAATTTCTTTAAAATTAGAAGTTCACGGGGGAACCATGATTTTTGCCCACATTTTGCACATAATAAAAAACGAAGAAAGTATATACTATATAGCATCACAAATTCACAACCAATACTCCAAAAGCAACTAACTACTATTTACTTTTTTTTTTTTTGAGGGGATACTACTATTTACTTCAGATGACTGTCTATGTACAAATCACAAAATAACCATCCAGTAGGCAGGCATAATAATCCACAACATATTAAAACGTGGTACATACATATTACACAAGTAAGACCAAACCATCAACATTTCAAAGGCCTCTGATAATGTGGAGGCAATGAGGGACAATTTTCATTCATGTTAGCGTACGGCTCTACAGTGTTGTAGTCAGGCAGTTCCATGAGATACTCCCCGAGAATCTGGCAAAACGGGGCCCTTACGTTCTCCGTGTTACACCAGTTTGGCAAACGAGTTACGTTGCTCTCAAATATTTTCAGCATATATGCATCGCGGATCTACAGATTATTGATAATAGTCAGCCATAAAAACAAGGATAATCAAAACAGGAACATGAGATATAACAAGATTTCTTGATTTGAGAGTAAACACTGTAATTAAGAATTGTACTCACCGTAAACTCTGTTACTTGAATAGAGTCGTACAAAGGATCAAAGATTCCTGCCTCTTTATACATTGCAAGGATAAAGGCAACACACGTTGTGGATTTACCATCGCTGTAAATCCACTCATCTTGCTCTGGCATAGTTAACAACTCCTCAAATGCTAACCCTCGGTTTTCAATCTCCAAAAGGATTTCGTACAAATCTAAGCCCTGGAACAAGCAGTGATTAGCAATGAATTTTTCAGTATCCCATTGTGTAAACTAACATGCTTTTCTATAAACTAAAAATTAAAATATAAAATCCTCTCCTGCATTAACATCATTTATAATTTTATAATTGTTAAAACAGAACACAGGCAGAATCTATGTCAATGACTGACATGCTCTAGAGGTATATAAACCAGTATACAGTTGCTGTCTGTTTAAGATACAGAAGCCAATCAAGCTCATGGTCCTGTAGCTCATTTTACTACAGAATATCCAGTTTGAGATATTTTTTTTATACGAGTAACATATATTAGTGCCAATTAGATGGAAAATTCAAAGTGGAAACTAATTAGGAAACCATTTGCACAACAAATTTTTTTTTTTTTGGAAAAAAATTGCACAACGATTTGAGCATCAGTCTTGTGCTCAAGAAGGTTAGACCGGTTGAATGTGTGCAAGTTAATCAACAAAGCATGAAAGCAATGTGCAGCAAGTGTTTAGAGCAATTTTGACAGCAAGGATGAAGTGTGCGATTACCTCTGCCTTTGATACTCTAAATTCCTCTTTTTTACTTTGTGAAGGAGGGAAGAAGAAAAAGAAAAGGGGGGGGGGGGGGGGGGGAACTCATCTAATTGCACAGAACATTGTTTTGGGTCAAAGGGTTCGAAAGGAAAGGGTAAAAGAGAGGGGAGAACCCTGCCAGGCAGACAGCATACCTCAGTTCCAAGTCTCTTATTTAAAGCCTCATTCCACATATTTGCCGCATATGCTGGCTGTACTCTAGTCCACATAGACATGACAGAAATAACCTGCAGTATTATAGCATTAGCAAGCATACAATGACCTACCATTATATAGTTTAGCAAATCCAATAACAAAACAACAAAATTAAAAGCAAATCTAATTAGCTATATACTTTGTCATTTTTTAACGGATAATTTGTCTAAAACCACCTTATAAAACAGTTTTTTTGTCAAAAACCACCTTATAAATTTTTTTTTGCGGAAAGAAACCAAAACTAAAATATTTTTTGTCAAAGAAAACCAAATTGCACTAATTAGGGTTTGACCTTAGATTAATTAACTTTGACTTTGATTATGTATAATTATTATGCATAATTAAACCTTAAACTTTAATATACCTTAAAACTTAAAAACTAAATAATTAAAAATAAAAAAATCCTTCCCCTATCCCCACCAACCCCCTCCCCGGCAGCCTTGTCCCTGGCGCAACCCCTCCCCGGCAGTCCCTTCCCCGGCTAAGCCCCCTTCCCCCACCCCGAAACTCCCAAACACAAATCCCTAAGCTACCCCCACCCCCAAAACCCTCCCCTCGCCCACCTCAGCCACCCCCACCACCTCCGACGAGCCTCCCCACCCAACCCCCCACCCCACCCTCCAACCCCCGCGCCCTTACCGCACCCGCCCCTGCTGCATCACGGCCACCACCCATTCTTGATTTTTGATTTTTTTTTTTAAAAAAAAAATCTTAATATATTGTGAATAATTGTTTTAATTAAAATTAGCTTAGGTTATTACTAATTGGAAGAGCAATGCCTTTAATTGTAGTCAAATCTTAGATTAGTGCAATTTGGTTTTCTTTGACAAAAATTTTTTTGGTTTTGGTTTCTTTTAACAAAAAAAAATTTATAAGGTGGTTTTTGACAAAAAAACCTATTTTAAAAGGTGGTTTTAGACAAATTATCCTTTTCTTTTTGTGCAAATCATCAAAGAAAAACATAGTTATGTGAACAAGGATATTCATCACAATTTGTATCTTTAACTATCTATTTCTTTGTTGATGATTTTTAAAAATACATAGCTACAAATATTAATGATCAAAATTAATTCACAAGTGTCAAAAAAACTCACACGCTATTAAATAAAAACAAACTCAATGCCAGTCAAAATGTATACCAAGTGAGCATCAAGAGGAGGCGGAAAGTTGTCGCCAATGGTATCAATCCAACTAAATATCATGTTATGGTAACCATATGGTTTCCCAGACATGCTTAGAGCAAATTCCCAAGCAGCAGTTGAGTTGAACTTTGCACGTAAATCAGGATGCAAGGGAAGCAAAGCTATCTGAGGGTTGGATTTATCCTTCAGTGCAAGTTCCCACCACTCATCCCACGGAATTATTGCAATAATTTCTTCACCCTGGAATATCAAAGGATTAATTCCATTACACTTATATTAGCATAACTTTCAATTCTTCTGTAAGCAAGCATAAGGTGCTCAGTTCTTCACTTCTTACCTTCTCATTCTCATGCCCTGATTCACCAACCCAGAGATTACCATGCTCATCTTTCAGGCAAACTGCCGTGTGACCAGCAAATGCCCCCGTGACCCATTTCTCCAGTGTTTCAAATCCACCCCAACGACCTCGAATCTTAGAAACAGCCAGAAAGTCCCCAGAATGGACATCCTCTGTATTTATAATTGTCTGCCAAGGCTGTGAACGCTTCTCAATTGTTGCACCCATATGCTTCTCAAGAAAAGCTAGGTTAGCATGCTGGCCCCACGCGGAATCAGAAAATAGAGGCAAAACATCCACCAAAGAAAGGAAAGTTCCCAACATTCCAGATGGCATTAAAAACACAGATATACCATGTTGCTTTACCTGCTCCATGACCAGTAAGAAAGTAAATTGTTTGCCTCAGCATTAGGAGAAAACAAATAATTCAAAAGACTAGAAATCAACCATACATATTCCAACTCAGCAGCTTCCTCCCAAGAATCAATCTTTAGTGTATGCTCACTCGAGACAAAATAGTAATCCCAAGTAACCCTATAAGGAGTTGCAAAAACATAAAGATCCATACAAGTCCAACTGTGAGCTGAAGATGTCTGCAAAAAAATGCAGATTAAGTAAAGAAGTCAACCTAGAAGAATGGTAGATTTACTTAATCTTTCATTGCTTTTTGCGTATCAAAAACAGCAAAATATTGATTCATAACACATCAACACTATCATTTCCCTTTCAAAATGAAACAGGAAATATCAACATACTCATGCAAGAAAACCCATTCAAAAAGCAACAAAAAAAAACCTACATCAGTTACAAACCATAAATTCTCAATTTCCATGAACATCAACTCCAATAAAATAATATTTCTAATAAAACCATCAATTAGCTATTATGATTTATGAAAAACTTTCTGAATTAACAGCAAATTATCAGCTCATCAAGCAACAATAGGCGCCCCTTCCTAGTCATAAGGCATTTTTTGCAAGTACCCCTACCTACTTAAGGGGACATTTTTTTGCAGGTGCCCTTCATGCAATAAAAAATAATACAACAGCTCTGGCCATGCCTGGTTATCATCTACCTCCATTTCCTTTCCGGGCCTTGGTGACATAGTGTGCGGACATTTTTGAGTTGGATTTGAAAGCATGGTAGAGAGTTAAGCTGAGTGACATTTAAAATCAGAAGTGTGGGTGATTTACACCAAAATATATCATTAAAAAAAAAAAAAAACCAACACAGAATTCCATTTGTCCAACAGATACAATGGGAGCCTGAAAGTGAAACCTTTCGTTACGATCAACAAAAGAATAGCTCGGTTTGACTTTACCAATTTAATTGTTCGAGTTGGCCACCACTTTTATGAATCCGCTTCCAACTTACAACAAGACTAGCAAAATAATCAAGAAACAATAGACGAATATAACAATTACACCCTCAATTCTGATTACATTACAAAAACTACGCCCACAAAATTCAAATTTTACACCAGTTCAAAACAACCCTACTCAAATCACAAATACGATATATTCAATAAATTTAAGCAATCAAAAATCAATGCCAGAAAGAAAGAGACAGAAAAGATTGATCAAATTAACTTGAATACCGTGAGATGAAGAAGACCACCACCCAAACCCTTATCACCACTATCAGTGAACTCAAGGCGTGCTGTATTCTCATCAAAGCAAGCACCCTTCCACTGAATTGACTCATTAATTTGTGGGGAAATTGAACCCACAAAAGAAGGCATCAAATCAACTGCATTATGGAAATTGTTAAGTACAGGCCATGAAATTTGACGGGGCAAAACAGGAAGAACATCATTAACCCTAAAAGGGACTTTTAATGCAATTCCCAAATTGAAACAAAACCCTAACCCTAAAAAAAATATGAATAGCTGAGATAATTGGGGGTTTTTAATTCGAGTCATTTCGTATTGGTAATAAAATTGAGATTGGAATTTTAGCATGAAGAAGTTCAGACGATGTGAGAAGAGAGAATTTGGAGTGACAAGAAAAGGGTATATTATCGATCCATCTGGATTATAGAGAAGAGTCAAAGGACCGAGGACGTGTTTATGTTTGGATGATTTGGGAGAGTCCTGTTCAACGAGGGAGTTACCTACATTTTACTTTCTATGTTTCAAAATAAATGCAACAATTTCTATTTCAGAAAATTTTAAAATAAATGCAACAATTTTAATCTTTTTATTTTTGTAAATATTTTTTTTCTATCTCTCACATCCAATTTCTCTCTATCCCTTTTACTCTCAAAACAAAAAATTGTCTAAGAGTCCGTGCCTCTTGAATTGTTGCGTTTTTTTTAAATGAAGTATTATTTTTGTTAGGGTTTTCTAAAATTTGGGATGAGTTTACATGTTGAAAATTAGACTCTTTCCAATTCCATTGTGTTTCTTATTTTATTGACTTTCACGCTTGACTGTCAATTAAAAATACGGAGTAGAATTGTTAAACTCAATCAGTGTTTTGACAAATTTTTTTCATCTCTCGTTAATTTGGACTTTATTGGATATTCGTAATTTAGTAATTTACCTAACTTATCCAAAGA
Source organism: Salicornia ramosissima (assembly GCA_951394345.1). Classification (NCBI taxonomy): domain Eukaryota; kingdom Viridiplantae; phylum Streptophyta; class Magnoliopsida; order Caryophyllales; family Amaranthaceae; genus Salicornia; species Salicornia ramosissima. The sequence goes on along the minus strand of OX596240.1, from coordinate 50,437,849 downwards.
TCACCTTATGCACATCGAAACTGGCAACAATCGTGCGAGCAACGCCATTTACCGTCGTAAAAACAAAGGTAACAAACGGGTCTGGGCCATTCCCGCCACGGGGGAGTGCAAGTCCACTTTACAAGAAAAAGGAAATTTCATCTTAAAACCATATGGTAGTAAGGGGAGTAACCCCTTAGCTATAAAAAGTGGAGACAAGTTTATTATTTTTCCAATGTGGAATTTATTCCCAACACTTCTCCTTAATTCCAAACTCTTTTTACACTCACATGTGGGATTATTTTGAAAAGATCAATGAAAGTTGAGATCATTTTTACAATTTTTCCAACGATTTTTTAATGAACTTTTAAGTTTTTTAGAAATAACCCCAATCATTCTAAGTTTTCATCATTTTTTAATGGTAATTCTAATATGTTAAATATCTGTTTAAATTATTGTTTTATCTTTATACTGCAAGGTTATGAGTACAATGATATTACATTTTTACTCTTTAGAGGTCTCCCATTGTTTCTTTAATGAGCTTTCCAGGAAGATGGAAAATAGAGAGTCAATTCTACCCCAACATTGGAGCTCTCCATGGAGATACTTTGGAGAAAGACTACTCCAAGAGCCTTCAGAGAGCTTGTTGGACAGTTATTATACTATTATAATGATATAACCTGATTGGATGATGGATCTTGAAAGTATCTTAAGAAGAGAGAAAATAAAAAATGGATCGGAGAGTCAATTTTGGAGAGCTATATTGATATTGGTGCCCTTAGTAAATTACTTTCAAAAAAAATATATACTCCGAAATCATCAAAGTTATAGAATCCACGTAAACTAACACATATCAATGCAAATTTGACAAGATAATTTTTTAAAAGGAATTGACATTAAAATGCAAAATTAAAATCATTGACATTTATATGCTAATCAATCATAGCACAAACAATTATTTTTGACACCATTCATAATTTCTTTAATCTTCCTACACATAGTGAAACCACAGTAGCATGCATTGCTTGCTGAGACAATCGACATTAGTCTTGGGCTTCCTTTCAAAATTACACAAGTCACTCTTTTTTATCCATCTTCAATACTGCAACTGTGATGTGAACAGTTCATATCCCAAACAAGAAGCAATTAGAATAACAAGGGAGGTGCAATGCGGTGTCTTCAACTGCAATTGGTTGCCTGAATGGATTTAACAGAATCTGCATATAAACAGAGAAACAGTAAAATAGTTCAGTTTATTTGTTTTGGGGGAGGGGGAGAAAATTGGACAGTTTGACATACTGGAAGCGCCAAATCGCAGCCTGTTTTGCTGGTCAGACAGTGAGCAGCCAGATTAGCAGCTTCTTCACAGAAGTCTGTAAAAATTGCAGGTGTGTTCATCACATGAATCATCTCCTGAAAATTGTTGCAAATTCAGCAACTATATGAAGGAAAATTATAGTGCCAATTTCCATGGGAATGCAGCCCCCAATCCCATCCTCACCCATGTGATATTTTTCAGAATTTCCATCACCTTACAACCATCCATGGCAATGAATATTATGAAGAAACAGGGATCTTTATAAATGAAGTAGCATTAGCATAGGATTTTCCAACGAATTCCCATTAAAACCTTTATTAAGACCTACTGTAATAAATAAACCATTATGGATATAAAGCTATTCTTGAAGTGTAAGACTCACAACTGTTTCCATCCAGCTCGGATAAGCAGCGATACCAGCATTTGGGGCTATTATCAGATGTGGGAAGGAATCCTGCAAAAGCATGAAGACATCAAGTGATGATTCAGGTGATCACATCTCACAGAAGCAGTGTTGCGGAGAAATATACAAATCTTTCTAGCTTTGTATCTTTTACTTGATTTTCCACCCATTTATTCCAACTTAAATGGGACAAGACTTGGTTTCAGTTAAGTTGCAATAATTATATAAGCTGATAACGTTCTCATCTAAGTAAAGTAAATTTTGGTATCATGTGCACTGTTAACTTCCTACAAGATAGTAGTGATGATTACATCTTTAAACTAACTTACTAAAGTACTCAAGTTCTTATTTCAGAAAAGATCTGACCAAACTAGATTTTAAAAAAATGTGATCAGACAAATTCAGATCATACCAGTTTATCTTTAAAAATATCAAGTGAACTAAAAATAGCCATAGATCCAACAAATTTATTCTTATAGATAATGAGAATTAACACCTTCATTATATCCCTAAACCGGTCATGGTAAAAACCTTTGAGAAGCCGCAATGTCACTGCAATGTTACTAGTCTCACTTCCCGCCTTGCACTTGCAATCTTTATCATCACAATGCGCATAGCTATAGAGATTAATCTTTTCACCATCCCTGCAGATTTTGAGGAAAAAGAAGTCAAAATGAAACTCTCAATAAGTGGAGATAACTAGTAATATAACCCAGTAGTAAGAGCATCAAAGAAAGTTTTCACACTAGACTAGTGCTAGTCACAACTCAACATGGCAAGAATGAACATAAATGGACACAATGGAAGTGAGGAATAAAACAATGGATAGGGAGCTAAGAGCCTGAATAAGACAAGGTCAATGAAGGCAAAAAATATACAAAATGAAGCACAAAAATGGTGAATATAATGAAAACGTAATGTTTGCAAACTCTTGTCTGCAGTTCTATCACCAGCCAAATGCCACCTAAAACTACTGCAGCGGATGCAATCTCATGCATTGTAGTAATACACTTTCAACCATTATCCATAGAAATCTTTGTCGCAACCCACAACCTTTTTAAGACTGATAAAACAATTGATAGAAATTAAGCTTTGCAGCCCTTCCTCCGTTGAAAGCAACCGGAAAATGTTTGCTTTAACTCCAAGGAAAATTCCAATGCTGAAGTATCAGAAGTAACTGACCTATATTCTGGAACTGCCGGTCCAATAAGCTCTATATGAATATTATAGTGCGGGAAAAGTGCATGCAATTCTCCAAAGACAGCAAGTTGGGAAAGCTCCTTCTCAGGTCCTGCAGAATGCAAATTGATCAAATCAATAGAGAAACAAGAGAATATCTAAAATACAGAATCGTCAACCACAATATATTCGTTAAAACAACTAAGAAAGAAATTTAAACAAATAGAAGCCGACATTTGCATTGATTTCAAAGGATAATTTGAACAGACCATTGCGAGCATGCGGATTATTTTCATAGTTAATTCTCCCAATCAAAAAACACAGAATAATTATAATTTATCTTAGTTTTAAAAGGTGCAAGGCACACTGATACGCAAAAGGGTCCTGGAGTGCAAGCCTACATTATCCTTTTGGATGGAATAAAAAAAGTCTAGCCTTGTAGGGCAGTATAAGAAAAGGAGCACCATAAAGCCTTGGCAAAAACATATAATCCCAAGCCAGCAGAAGAGTTCTTACAGCTCTTTTGTTTTGGAATCCACACTTTAAAACACTTTTTAGGCTGCTACAGCATTCATGACTTCATGGTGGGAACTTCCTGCATGTTGACCTATGAGCCTCATCTAGCACAATAGCGCTAGGTTGTTGCTAGGAACCACCACGCTGCCACCTTGAAGCTGGTGTTTCTTGGCTTTCGAGAGGCCAAGTCTCTCCCAAAACTGCCTTTCGAGTGGACAGAGCACTCCAAACTACTGCTGTATTTTTATTAATTCCAACCTGAACATTATTACATCCACTAATGCCTTATTTATAGACTAATGACAACTACAAACTAACAAACCACCTACAAACAACTAATAAAAGACTAAACTACCCTTACTACTAAAATAACAACAAAAATACAAGAATGCCATTATTATTATTATAAGTATATGGTTCATAGCAGTTGTGCAGTTCAAGATTTTGTATCCATTGATGGACATTAACCATATTAGATTCATTTATGTTATCCTTTCCCACACATCTCAGCCTCACTTGCGCCCACTTGGCTCCCACTAAGGAAGGAAGCCCAATCCTTGATCCTTGTCTAGCATGCATCATTGTAGTCAATAGGCAAAGGTGCACCACAAATTCCAAGTTGCAAAACTCTCGCAATGTGAACCAGATTCACTTGGTTCAGAAACGTAACAAATGAAGCCGATCCAAAAGCTAATACAAAGAAACAAATTGCCAAGAGACACTCAGTTCCAAAACTAATGCGCTTCAACAAAAAAAAAGTTTGTCTAAACAAAGACCTGTCCAAAAATACGAAACAGATGGGACAAAATACTAACAAGAGAGAGAGAGAGAGAAATCCTCAATTAAAACCCAAACAACCAATATGAAAGAAACCAAGCCTGATTCACAAACAAAGAGGCAGAAGCAACTTACGCGCAACAACCATGGCTATGAGACCGGTCAAGGGGATGGACAAAATGATAGCATTTGTCAACACCAAATAGATCAAAAGACTGAAATAAGATCGCTGGGGGAATTATCTAAATAAGAAAAATCAGATGGCTTGACCAAAGGAGACTCTGAGGCTAAATTTTTTACATCCATTCGAGGAATAAAGTGAAATCAAGCTAAGAAGCTTCCAAGCATGAAAAAAACAGCTAAAAAGAGATGTACTCAGAAGAATGCAAAAAAAGGAACCACTTTTTCTTGAAAAGAGAGAAAAAGGTTAGACTTTTTGGAGAAACTGTATTGACTGAGATAGGTACAGCTACAAGTGTTCTTGGAGCTGGGTAGGCTCAATTTTAGGGTAGACGTCGATCTACGGTTCCCAACAAGAGCTTCCTTTTTCTATTTTAGTTCGCACTCTGGAAGTATTCAGTGCTTAACTCTTTACAAACAAGCCCCTTTTTTGCATAAGGGTTGTCTTAGCAGTTAGCACTCAATCTTTAGATAACTTTGCGTATAGTAGAATCAATAATGATGGAGCTTAAGGAGCTCTAAACGTTCAGCGATGAATATTCTCTTTTACAAGACCTGGAAAATTTGGACAGGCATGTGGTGCTTTATTTTAATTGTAGCGAAAGGCAAATTGATCGGTTATATCCAAAAGGCAGCAATAACATACTCTCTATTTAAATGTAGGATACTGTTACGAGACACATCTCAATCTCTTTGTATTGACAAATTGATCCAGAAAATAGTCGACACCTCATCTTAGCATCTATTAAGATTTTGATGTGCCTCAAGAAAACAGAATTGGCAGAAAATTGCTGAAAGAGAAATATGTCACAGCATCATCTTTATGGTCACCACTCCCCATGTAACTCTCCACAAGTTATCCAGAATCATGGTATGGAAATCAAAACACACAACCTATCCAAAAAACCTCCTCGATGCAACATAATCATAACAGAAGTTAAGAGATGCTAAGATATACTCTTAATGTACCAAAGGAAGAGAGTATTGATTTCATTCAAAGTCAAACTAAATGATAATTGGGAGTAAAGTGATACCTTGCACTTCAAACTATCAAACAGCATTGTACTAACAACGCACTGCTAAAATGCTAGTTAAAAATAAAAAAACACGTATACAGTGTTTCTTAATAAACACCAAAGAAGGAGAAGACTCGATCAAAGACTGAACAAAATTATGCCCCTGCTTTCAATATTGGGTAAAGGAGGAATAGAGGACAAAATAATGAGCATAATTAATCATGGATACAATCATGCCTTGCAAGCCATGCATGACTGATAACATCATAAATTCAAAACGACAAATATTGTTTGGCAAATCATGATTTATAAGATAAAGATGAAGACAAAATTATTTCTTTACGGGGAGTTACACACCAAGATAATGAATGTTGATATCTTTAATACTATCTCCACTCCACACTCTGCCAGCACTAAGTTGTAGTGCATGGTAAATTGTTAGAGGCTGCAATAAAAAATACAATGAGTTCAAAAGATCTAATGGCAACAACAATCAACTTGAAGGTTACCAGCATGGAATTGAAAAGGCTATAATGTGTTTCAATCAGAAAGCTTTTAATGTAAAATTCATTAGACAAGGACAGCTGCAAGGAATTGTAGTCATCTCCAGGCAAAACAACCCCATATCAAGTCCTGACTTTATGTTATTCCTTTTGGGTAGTTCCATTGCTTCATGAGTTCCTAGCCTTAGAAGATCCCCATCTAAATTAAATTCTTAATCCAGGTTGTAGAAAGGAATAGCACAGATAAATTATGTATCATCAAGTAGATTTCTTCGGATGTAGTTTATACTTATATTGCACATGTGATGGTTTTTGAGTTGCAAAACATGGGTGTCTTAATGTTGTATACTTGTATATAATAATATACATTAGAGACCGCCAAAAAATGCACATGAACAATGCATGAGTCCTTTGCATCTAATTCGGTTCCTAACAGCAAACAGTCATATTTTTTTATAAAAAAAAATATCAAATCTTAAATTCAAATAGCATAATGTTGCATGCAGATACTGATTTGAGATTTCGTACAAAATGAACAGGTAATAAATAGAGATAATTGTTCAATTTTTATCTATTTATTATTTTTGAGATTTTCATAGTTACTTCTAGTGGTATTTGATTAGAAAAAAGTAGCATTTTAGTCAAATTAGGCCTAGTTGATAACACGCTTGTCTTGCAATAACTCCAATTCAGAACATTTGTTGTTTCCATATTTTGAGATCGACTTTTCACACTAACTTCTCATAAAAAATATATTGATTATTTTTTTATTTTTTTTAAATACTAAACAAGTACTTTTTAATAGTAAACCACAATAATACTTATCGCAACGTACTTTTGGCAACGAATCATTGTCTTTTGTGAGAAATGAGTTATTGTTTGTCGGTTGGTCCGCTTAGCTAATTTCATGAGCTATTACATCGTTTTTTTCCGGTCATTTATAAATATTTGGAAAATTTGTCAGAAAATACCTTTTAAAAACGGTTTTTTGTGAAAAAAGACCTTTTGAATTTTTTTTGGCACCAAGGAATCTAAACAAAAAAAAAATTGTGACAAGGAGCCTTTTCATCGTTTTTCGACGCATAATTTCTTCTCAAAAGCGTCGGAAAAGGATGAAAAGGCTCCTTCTCGCAAAGTTTTTTTTGTTTAGGTCCCTTTTTGCCAATATTTTTTTAAAAGGTCTGTTCTCACAAAATAACATTTTTAAAAGATCTTTCCTGACAAATTTTTTCTAAATATTTTTAGTAACACCTTCGGCCATCTTCTTTAAATATCCAACTATAGGCCATTTATTGAAGTTTTTCTTATTGCTTGACTGCATTAATAAGTTAATAGTCAACAGGAAAAAAGAAAGAGTAAACTGAATGCAATTTGCCAAATAATCTACTATGATTCAAGGTACTTTTCACAAAATTAATGGTCATAATTTGTCATGAATGAGAAAGAATTCAAAATGAAAAAAATAATTACAGAATAATGCCCACTATAATCCCTCTACAGTAGGTTATTCAAACAAGGAACCAATTCCATCCAATACATTGAACTAGAGATATTCTCCTTAAAAAAATAAAACTAAAAATTCTCCATAATTTGCCAAATAAATACTGTCCAAATTACCTACTGTTCACATGCAATCATGCAGAAATGTCAAAGCCACTTCACAATTTTTATAAGATAAGGTGAACTAAAAAACACAGGCAGTAATAACAACAATAGTTAAATACAATATAATCATATGCATGCATACCCATTGAAGCATCAATGCAACAGGGGAATCCAGCGAAACGGATCTCCATTCATAGTATTCCTTCCAGCAGCTTAGCTGTTTCGACAACGGATATATAGGGTCTGCATCAGATGTCATAAAACATGTGTCATACAAATTAATTTGTGGTAGACATTGGCACAAGGGTGTTTATCAATCTGAAACAAAGCAGTAGACTGAAATCACTATATACTAGGAGTAAATACTGAACTGTACCCTAATTTTTTGGACTAGTCTGCCTTTTACTCATTGAAGGGAGGCATACATATTGTGGTATAGATCAGAGTCCACCTAACTTCTTCCCGGGAAAACCAACCAATTAGCCATTCTGAATGTGACCTTACAGATTGAGCAAAGCAGAAAGCCGGACTCAATAAATTAGATAGCGCAAACAAGTTATGATTTAGAGCAACAATATAGACTTCATTCATTGCTGAGAAGACCGCAAAGAATTAGCAAAAAAATTAGGAGTTGGAATATTGCAATGTTAAGGAGTACTTCCTCAATTGTAACTCATTACTTAAGCCTATGTTATTTTGGCTTGGCTCAAGATCTAGTAGATTTGTGAGACAAAACTAATGCTTTTCAAACTTGACAAGCTCAAGCTTAATCTCTCGTGGACTTGGATATTCATGGAATCATGCTACCCTGAACATTAAGCACAGCTCTGCATGCTACCATCCCTAATCTAACCAAGGAAATGTATCCTAAGGGCACAGACTCTAGTTTGAAACAGGCTCTCCCCACGCTTTGAAGCACAGCAGCTCTTCTTCCAAGAGGGTCTAAACTCTAAAGCCTAACATATGTAAAATATTTAACAAGCCTAAGATAGCCCAAAATCTTAAAGATTTGTCTTAATGTGTAAGCAAAATTTCCTCAAGAGCCAGAGGTAAAAGACCACAGAAGTAGGCAACATCTTTAAAGTTTTCAAGGAACGTCATTGGCCTTTGTGTTACCCACCTACCTCTGTGACTTGTCTAAATTCTTGCAGCAAGCTCAGTGATCCAAAGACAGCAAGGAAATAAAAAAAAAAAAGGAAGGAAAATTCCATTTGGTCAACGAGTTAGGCCAGCCATTAGCTTGGCCTCAGAGCAGGTAGATTGTTATCAGTCTTATCACACAACAAGGACATGAAAGAGTTGTTGATGTGGCCGAGGAATAAATGCAAATCATGAGAAATGTAGGTTTACAGAAATGGACAAACAGGTAAATAGGTAATAATCCTTTCTGCTATTTGACTACTGCCCTTTCTGATATCTTACGTTTGTTTTGACTTCAACACATCATCTGATCAGCGAGACAATATTATTTATCAAAATTTTGGAATTAGATGGGTAATGCAAATGATTAAATTCCAAACTAAGTGCTTATTATGAATTGAATTGGATAAACTAGACACCTAAGCAGTAATACATGCCTTCCACCTTTCTCCAAGCCGCTCAAGCACACCCAAAAAAATTATTTAAAAAAAAAAGAAAGGAATGTATTTTTGGTTGCGTTGGGTGTAATTCTCCTTTCTTTTCATATTCCTTAACACTCCATTTAACAAAAATTCATATGCAACTCAATGGTTTTGATATTTCAGTTCGCTCAGCCCCGAACAAGCAAGTTGGGGACAGATGAACATCCCAAAGATAACTAGACACAAGCAAAAAGCAATACCACTGCAAGGGGACAATGTGCTTGAAAGGTTCCAATACTTTATCAACCTATAAAATTGGATTCAAATGAATTGTTAGTGATTTGTTTGCAACCATTTCAAACACAATCACAAAAAAGAAATATATAGTATTATTTCAAATACAGTGAGCAAAGAGAGGAATATATACATTGGGAAATTATGAACAATGTTGGGAAACCCACAAGAACATTCACTTGACCACATTCCAATCTGATGAAGGCCCCTCTTTGACAGAAATGTACATCTACTCTCCATTTTTTCAAAAATCTACACACATTAATAAACACAATGGATAAGGGAAACAAATACATCTTCATAAAGCCACTAAAATATACAAATGAAAACAGATACATGATACCTTATGTGTAGCTTCTTCACAGAATGTGAACGGAAATTTATTCAACATGTCAGTATCTCTCATTTGTTTCACTAGCCTAGCACATTCTTGCTTGTGATAACTCCAATGTGAATTCTGTAATAATGTGATAAAATGTTAAAATCAAGGACAGGGAATATGCCCTGATTTAAGACAAGTCCTATAATGGGCCCTATTCACAATCAATACAACAACCAATGCACTATCTGAATATCATAAGATAAACTAAAAGAGAATCATCAGCCATAATGCATTTTATAATGAGTATTTCTTAATTTACGGGCTACATTTAAAAATTAAAAAAAAAGGTTATGACTTCTCCCAATAATCATAAACACTCATGCAGATTTTGAAGCACATCTTCTCACGATAATCATAATGAGTATTTCTTAATTTACGGGCTACATTTAAATTTAAAAAAAAAAAAAAGGTCGTGACTTCTCCCAATAATCATAAACACTAAGATTTTGAAGCACATCTTCCCACGATAATAAATTTTACTCATATTTGTAAAATAGAATATTTTCAAGTGATAAAAAGTAGTAATTATGAATTGCTTAAGGACAAACAAAAAAGGCCTGACTAACACAAGCATTATCAAGACGAGCCACCCAATTCCGGATCATCTTCAGGAATTATATAACGGCCAAAAGTGGGTGACTGCTCATCCGAACTGTTAAAGTCTAAATACTCGTAAGGTTGGATCAACGGCCACCGAGTCACAAGCTATAAAATAAAGCTCACTTTCTAGAGCCATGATTGGGTAATAATATCAAATGTAAGAAGATAAGAGCCCCCAAATGGGCCCTTAAGCAAAAGAAAAAAAAATCTCAAATATCATGACTTCATGAGGACATAGAGCAAGTGTTTCACGAAAACTCAACACAGGATTTCACGGTACATGCATTCAGAACTAGATCTCGAATTTTCAAAAACTAGTAGGCTCAAAGATGATGAATAAATGAGATCCCAAAAATCCTAATCAAGGCAATAAGCATGTTAAAAGACAGGTAACAACGTAGCATCATGGAACAAAATAAATTCAAGAAATAAATTAAGCAGGTTATCCACTCTTCAAGTAATAATTATCCATACCATTTTCCTGCAAGGCATGTACTATTGGACTCAAGGAGGCCTGTCCATCCACTTACCAACTCAGCAAGCAAGGTAGAAGAACATTAGGAACCAAGTTGGCAGAATTAATAGAGTAATAGAGTTTGTTCCAATTCAGCACTAACAGTGACAGAAAGTTGTTACAACTCATGTACTTCGTTCACTTCAGTTATATGTTTGCAAGAAGTAGTTTAGTATACATAAACTACACTTGACTTGGCGGGAAGGAGTTAGAAAAGATATGAAGCAAATGGATTTACAAGAGATTGAGGCTCTCGACCATACGGGGTGGAGGAAAATCTATGTGGACAACCTCCCGGAATAATCACTTTGGTTCATGTAGCCGACCCCACTTATGGGAATAAGGCTTTGATTGATTGATTGATTTCATTAGCTCATTCAATAAAATACTCCCAAGTTCTAAATCCTAAGCTAGAAATGCTGGCAAAGAGGATTAAAAACTACGGTGAACTTTAGTCGCTCTTCTTTTAATTTCTGTTGATATTACAAAAATATTATGACCAAATATCATCCACAAAAGGCGTCAGCTAACCTTCAAAAACTATAACCAATCAAACATCCTTAACTACCAAATCTATTGCGCAAGAGAATTCACCCATCAAAATGCAATATAAAGGGTAAAGACAACCAATGAACAATAACTAGATTGTGTTAAAAGGCGTGAGGCGCAGCAAGGCACAAATGGTCCGTGGAGCTTAGGCGTGAGGCGCAGCAAGGCACAAATGGTCCATGGAGCTTAGGCGCGAGGCGACTTCTATGTTTGTTTGTTTTTTGAGAAAAGGAAAGCTGTAATTATATTAAACAATAAAAGAATACAAAAATTCCATTTAGCCTCCTAATTAAAAGGCTAGAGCCACAAACGAATAAAAGCTAAAGAAGCGAATGCAACACTGCCTCCTCCTTGCCACCTTGTAGGAAGGGTTCCAGAAAGAGGCCAACCATTTGTAGCTTCTCTAGTCTAAACATGAACTAATCCCAACAACTAAACCAGCAATCAAGATATATTTCATTTTATACAAGTGCTGTCAAAAAACAAAAATCTGCTGAAGCTAGCTTCTGTCTCTGTCGGTAGTTTTCCTAGGGATGACCCCAATGATTCTCCTGTATACTTCATCTCTAGCTTTTTCGACTAACCTCTCGGGCCTGATGAGTGTTTTGTTGCATAAGGCATCGTTTCTCTGAGTCCATAACTGATGGATCCCTTCCATTGCCCAAGCCTGAATTGCTTTCTTCCTACTACGTAAAAAAACCCAGTACAAGGCTTAAGCATCCAATGCTGGAGCTGATCCATGCTTGCAAACTGGCATTGTAGATTTTCTTGTCTTCCAAATTCAACCCAGAATTTCCTGGCATACTACTCAGCAAACAAATGTTCCTGGGTCTCTTTCTCCTGTAGGCTCACTGCTCACATTGCTTTCTCCCTTTATTCTCATACCCTTGCTCGGCCTAGCTCTTGTGGGAAATCTTCCTCTCATGAATATCCAAGCCATAAAACTATGTCTTGGAATATTAAGCCTATTCAATACACATTTATCCCAATCTACCTGATATTGCTCTCCTCTAAGCCAATCATCACCACTTTCAAGTTTCAACATGGTCGCTTTTTGCATTGAAGTCCTACCCCTCGTACCTGTCTAGAATATAACCAGTTATGAAGGTGTCTTTGACCATAGTACCTTACATAATTGTCTCCAATACCCAAGCATCTGAATCTGGTGTGTAGTCCTTATTTTTATTTTTAAAAATTATTACTTTATTTGATTGTATGATTGTAATTTTAGTAATAATATATGTAAAGCCCATTTGAAAAAATAAATTTAAAAAAATCCAATCATTCTTTAATTTATAACTTCAACCTAATTATTTTCCTTTTAGTGCCTTGCAATCCTCCACTAAAGGCACCCTGAGGCACACACCTCGCGCGCCTCTCATAGATGGCTGAGCCTCACCCAGTTAAAGCCCATTTCACAGAGTTAGGAATGAGGCCCACTTTTTAAAACTAAGTAGTCCCCACCTTGCAAACTTGGGTTAAAAATGCTTTTTATACATAACAGCACAAACTTATTAGTTACTACTACTCTTCCAGATAATTATGAGCCCTAATCTATTGAATGGAAAAATCATCAAAAGATCATACCAATACGTCTTGCCTAGAAGATTTTAACTTTGTCTGCCAAACACTTTTCTCCTTTTTCCTCCTTTATAAAGGGATTTAAATATGCTTTGCCACCCACTTTTGATCCCTCCAAAAGAATCAAAAACAAAAACAACAAACAATTCCGAAGCTAAGGGGTTGTTTAGTATCGTTTTTTGTTTTCAGCTTTCAGTTTTTTTAAAACAAAAAACCAAAAACAGGAAACCAGAAAAAGTGGTATAAACTTTTTTGTTGTCAGTTTTCAAAAGTATCTTGTTTCCAATAAGTGAGTAATTTTTGATCTTTTATATGTTATATTTTACATGACTTTTAAGAACAAAAATCCAAAAAACAATAAGAGGCTATTAAAAGAGTTCTTAAAGTCTTCACCCAGATCTTATTCCACAACATTCTAAACTTAGCATGTGTATTTCAACTATCGCACAAAGCTAAAGCAATTAAGCCAAGATCCATCATTGAAAGAAATATAATCTTCCAAGTTATAATATGATACCCATCAACCCAACTAATGAATTGGCCAGGGAGTTGCCCAGGTCACACAATTTCTTTCTGTTTCGTAATTTTACTTTGCTTATTCAGTTATGTACATAATTGCGGTAGCCTAGTGGTTAGGAGGGGTGTAATAGCAATAAGGTTGAATCCAACATCGAACTTTACTGCAAGCTATATTTTCCCTTTCTTAGGTTCAAGCACAATTGATTCAATCATACATGCCCAATCAGAAGCAAATAACACCTCTTAATTAATTGTATAGATAAGGCCATAAGGGAACCAATGCATAGTAATTAGTAAGCGATAATAATAGGAGATTAACCTTTGCCAAAAAAAAAAAAAAAAAAGGAGATTAACGAAACAGCGTAGCCCAAAAACAAGAACCCTAAATCCCTAATATGTGAATGTGAATATAAAAGACGAAGACAAGTATGATAAATTGAAGATGATAAAGAGAAGAGCGAGTCATTAACCTGGTGAGCGAGGGAACAATACGCAACAGCTCCGCAACGACGACAGCGTCTTACTGGCGGGCCCACACAATGACTGCCACTACAACTCCCCTTTGCCGCGCACTCCATCTTTTTCAGCTCTAAACTTCCCTGATTTTCTCTCTGTCTCTCTTTCAATTGATCTTCATTTGCAAATCCTGGCTTGCTGGAACTTGTACGAAGCTGTTTGTACTTTGTAGTACCGAATATTTGATTTTCGCTTCAAATCTATAAAATCGGTTAAAGGCAGCCCTCATACCTCTCTCACACTTCCGATTCTAAAAAGTCGTCTGTTCTTGCAAATGCGATTTTAAACGAACAATTCGAAGGGTCTCGTCCCTGTCCCCTCCCACACTTTGGATCTCTAAAAAGCCGTATATCCTCGCAAATGCAATTTCCAGCGGACTATGGGATCGTATAACATAGGATTGTTTGAAGGGTTTTGGGTGCCCTCGTCCCCTCCCACATTTACATCATACCATTAGTACATGTGACATTGTTTAAAGCATATGTGTTATGTAAGTATGTCACATCATTTTAACAAAATAATTATGCTTAGAATTAGATTTAAACCTATTACCTTTGATAATTTAAAGTGATGATCTCAACCAATTTTTATTTGTACATTGAATATTCACATAACATTCTATATTTCTTTCATTTTATTAAGTTAACTAGAGGATTTTTTTTAACTTTCTCGCAAGATGGTGAAATATATATATGACATGTTTTTTTAAAAAAACCCAGAGCAATGCTCGGACCAATAAACTAGCTTTCAGTAAATCGAAGCAAAATCAACATACAAAGAAACCATCAAAGAAAAACCCACAAAAATATGGATGACTGCGTGACTTGGCAACTTGCTACCTAGATGCATAACGGTCTAACATCAAGTGTCATTTGTATTTACTTCTATTCTATTTATAAAATTGATATATCGCATTGTTTAGAATTACAACATAGTTATATGCTTAGGAGTTATTTGGTTGCCCAATTTTCCTATGGACATTCCAAATTCCCATGAATTTCATTTTGCCTTGTTGTTTGGTTGACACAAAAAAAAATGAAATTTGAGGCAATGCAAA
The DNA here is from genome assembly GCA_951394345.1 of Salicornia ramosissima. Taxonomy (NCBI): domain Eukaryota; kingdom Viridiplantae; phylum Streptophyta; class Magnoliopsida; order Caryophyllales; family Amaranthaceae; genus Salicornia; species Salicornia ramosissima. The sequence goes on along the minus strand of OX596240.1, from coordinate 50,422,799 downwards.
TTCATGAGAATTTTGACTTAGCACAAAACATGAGAATTTAATTACCACACCCCCTGATAAAATAATTCTCATAGGAATTTACTTCCCCATTACTAATTAAACAAGTTTGTTAAATTCCTATGAATTTAGTTATAAAATTTATGTCCTACACATTGAGAATTCATGGAAATTTACATTTTCTTAATGTACTAAACGACCCCTTAGAGTTTGTTTCGTTGAGGGTAGAAATAATTTACATTACACATCTCATTTCATGATAAATGCCCTTGACAATTTCAAAATGGTTATATTTGTTTGCAAGGGGGGTGTCGGGTGGGTGTGCAAAAAGCCCCACAGCACAGGGCCCCGTTATATAAAGGGCCTATTTTTTTGGTTTTCTTAGTCATTTGTCTTAAATTATTCTTATATTTTTATATAAATTAATGATTTTCTACTAAAATATTTTTGGTTTGTATACATGTATTGTCAAAACAATACTAAATATTAGCATTTATTATGATCTGAAGGGCCTAAGTACAATTTTAGAACAGGGCCCCCGATTACTCCGACACGGCCCTGTTTGTTTGGTTAATCTTAGGAATTTATTGTAATTGACATAAGAACATTCACTAATGGGAGGTAGGTGATTAATTTTCTATGCTTTGTAAGAATTTCTATTTTCCGAAGAAAATTTTGTATCCTATGCTTATATTATTTTCTTTCAACCAAACACAAAACCTTTTAGCTCATTTTTAGAAAATTGTATTTCCAAGTGAAACACTTCAATCAAACGGTCTCACTTTCTCACAATTGTATTTCCGAGAGAATTTGTATTGATAATGCAACATAGCTATAAACATAACTAAGGTTATGCAAACTTAACCTTAGTTTAAATTTCTACTAGAGTCTTAACCTAACGGCGGTTAAGTTTTGCGAACGTCAAGCCTATGTTCTTGAGTTCAAATTTCACCGTATGCATTTGTAAATAATCCTTATTTACGAGGTATCTTCGTATTCTTTGGTATAGGTGGATCGGCTTGTTACTGTAATAAGAAGAAAAGGCTTTGCACTTAGTGACCAAGATCGAATAATAACCTTCTTGCACGAGTTAGATTGTATAATTGTGTTTTAATTTGTCAAGTTCATGATCATAATTCATATAGGATTCCCTCCCCCACAAAATCCATCATTATTGTTGTTATATTGTTTTTTACAACCCCTTCATGGCCTTCAATATGGTAAATTGGTAATCCATTTAGGTTTGACATAATTATTAAACTATATTTATCTATTTTTTTCAATGATAAAAGTATACTCCCCTCCTATCTAAAAGAATGTCACGAATTGTAATGTTTTTAATATCAACCTATCACCATTACAATTACAATACGTAAATGGAAATATGAATGGTAGATTGTTCATTAGGGCTATGTAGGCCCCCTCCCCCACTCCAAAAAAAAAAAAAAGTAAGTTATTGAATCAATGAATAAATCATATGTGAATGTCCCGCATTATTAATGAATCATGAATTCAATGGAGTGATGGGCATATCGATGTCAAACTAGCAATGGATCTTGAAATCGACCAATCTATAAGGGACTGGGGCAAAATTATTTTAGGTCATCATCTCATTTAGTACGATCCAACTCTAATTTTGGGTCTACATATGTCATACCATACCCCAAAACCATCCCATAGATACATTTATATTATTAAAAAAATAGAAAAATATACTCTGAATTCTCAAGTCTTAGTTTATCTTGAGTTCACCTGCCTATTTCTTATTTTGCTTTCTTTCTACTATATTTACATATAATTTCTTGTCAAGGCACCTTTTGTTTTTTTGGTAAAATCGTAAAAGGTGCACCTGCCTATGAAATAATAAATTTGGGTTTGGTTCTGATAATTTTTAAGTCATTATTGGATTTGAGTTGTGTTTGTCAGTCTAGGTATAGATGGACCCGACCCTCAAAAATTGACCCAACTTATTGTCATCTTTAGATGAAATGTATACTTCACATTGAAAAGATGTGTATTATGTCCACTTTATAAAGCTAAAGGGATGCTTCCCTTATTGTCGTATCAGTAGTTCAGTACTACCTTTGTCCCTTAATGTTTGTTGCTATATTTAGTTATTTTTACTTTTTCAAAGAATTATATTAAATGTGTAGGTAGTATGTATGTGGGGTAGGACGCAGTAAAAACTAAGAATTAGAGAGAGTGTGTGTGGAACTATTTACTCTAATTACCCGTTTGACGTTTAGTAATCGGTTATAGTATGCATGTGGGGTAGGACGCAGTAAAAACTAAGAATTAGAGAGAGTGTGTGTGGAACTATTTACTCTAATTACCCGTTTGACGTTTAGTAATCGGTTATAAATTACAGTAATGGGAAAGAATTTTAAGTATAAATGTGGTAAGAAAATCAATATTCATTATTCCCTTGGTTGTGCTAGACTACTAGTTTGCCTCCAATAATTTATATTTTTGAACCGCTAAATATTATTTCTGAATCCGCTACTATTTAAACCTCATTATAAAGCTAGGCCCATTTGAGCCTTATGATATAATTTGAAGTGTTTGATAACTTTAATTTGCTGTTTGTCGTATGACATAAGTTGAAGTGTTTGATAACTTTGCTGTTTGTATCTTAAACACGTGAAACAAATCCTCTAGTCTTTGCCAAAGACTATTCTTTAGAAAGCTCATTATTGTAAAGAGAGATTTGCCAAGTATTTTGATATCTTAGCTTACTATTACAATAATCACCCCACAAAATTAAATTAAAGTTGAGATATATATCTTTATCTTCCAAGAAATAGATGGGAAAGATCTCAATTTTCAGACAACAAATTAAATCAAACTAAAAGAGAGATTCACCAAATCGTTTGGTAAAATCAGAGATGATTAACATGTTGAAGCCATTACTATGTACTTTTACTTTAAAATGCAACTAGCTGACCCATAAGGCTCAATTAGTAAATTAATGAAAATTTGATTTTAATAATCGCATCTTTTGGTTGTTTGCTCAAAATAATCTCATCTTTATATATCATCTGATTAAAATGGATTATTTCACTTAAAATCGGTCTATTTTGAGAAGAAGAATCAAAGGTGGGATTCTTTTAAGCAATTGGTTACTCCTTATAATGGAATCCATCGAACTTGTGTATGGTTAAACTCTCTCTATGTTACGGGTGCGGCCCAAACCCGTATTAACATTGTATCAGAGACAGGTTCACGATATGGGACCCTAAATGGCTAAAAAAAAAGTTCAAGTTCAGTGGGCCAAATTGATTGAGTCCATGTGAGGGGAGTGAAAAGAAAAAAAAAAAAAAAAAGGCATTCTTAACCCAAAAAATCATATGAGACAAAAGGTTAAAAAGAGACCTTACATGTGAGGGGGAGTATTGAAGAATAAACTTTACAAGTTCACCACATGCAAGTGTCTCACATTGAAAGATTAGAGAGATGATGAGTAATATATAGTTTTGGTGGTTACTCCTTTTATTACCAATTGATTTTATAATGGAACTCATCGAGCCTGTGTATGGTTAAACTCTCTCTATGTTGCTGGTGCAGCCCAGACCCGTATTTAACAATTGTCTATATTATGAGATTACGATGAGTCAATATTAGATGATAGGTGCTAGGGTAGTGTAGTAGTGTAATTTTATGTGTGATAGAGAAGGTAATACAAAATTTGTGAAAATAAATTAAATTTGAGAAACGATGATGGATGTACGTTAAGAGGGTGACACATGTCACATAGAATTTTAGGTGTGTGTTATTTATAGACTGGGTATAGATTGTACCTCATTATCTTTGAAAATACAATCGAAATTCATTTATTCATTCAATCTTGAGACTTATGAGTTCACCACCTTCTCTTAATTAATTTCCTGATTGGTTCTTCAATTCCTTACTATTTAAAACTCCAAATATTTCAATTGGTTTCACAAAGAATTCAGCAAGTACTTTTCCTAATTTTTACTCTCCAATTATATGCGTGTTTCAATTTTTAACCCTACCATTTCTAGCTCTTAATGTTACAATATGTCAATATATCCCCTTCGAAATGTTAACGTACAATTGAATGTAGCATTCTTTATTTCTTCATGTGTGAGTCATGAGGTATGAACTGATAAATGATAACTATGACTATTGACTAGTGATGACCATGCATTCACGTTGACTTTGGGCAAATGTTATACTTCAAATTCAACACTAATTTGAACTAAATTAAATAAAATCTTAGCCTCATTAAAAGCTGAACTGTATTGAAATTTTAAAAATTGTATTATATCAGGGCATCGAAAAACATGAAATAAATGCTCCGATCCCTATATCTATACCTGCTTTGATAACTCGAAGAAGTTATGTGATGTGCATGCAAATCCCATATAATTCATGATTTCAGACTTTCAGTTATGTGACTTTTTTTTAACTTGAAATTTTGTACGTACTTTACTACAATAAATCAAATAATGTTGTTTCAAGGCAAGTTGGTACCAGAGGTGTTAGTCTTAGTTTAGTGGTTAAGTCTTCTGAACGTCAAACATGAGATCTCGAGTTCGAACCTCACCGCAAGTGTTTCTGGTCTTCCCCATTGTGGATACGTGTGACAGTCAAATTGGGCCGGATAACCTACAATAGTGTCTGATTAAAGCCTAAACATAACTAATAGGAGTAGTATATAACTATATACTAATTTCAACATTATAACGTGTTATTTATTTCACCTCATTTATTATGTTTGAAATCTTTTTGTGAGGGTAAAATGTACAGAGCATATCAAAAAATGAAATTTTTGAAGAAATTAAAGTGACTTATGGTAAAAGGGAAAACTCCTAATTTTAATACAGTAATTAAGCACTAAGCAGAATGAGTGAGACACAATACACGCTCAAAACATTGTTCATGGTTGATCTTTCATTCTTTTCTCACGGAACTTTAATTAAGGACCCATGGGGAAAAAAAACAACCTCTTTTTGACTACTACAAATAAATTTAATTTTAGTTTCAATGATAAATCATCAAAAAGTAGATATGGTAGAAAAATGAATTATTGTGTCCCTTTCATCAACATTTTTTTGAGATTCTATTTGACTGCTAAAGTTAATCAAACAATGGGTCTTTTTTCATTTTATTTTTGCTTGCATTCTCTTATTTTATAGAGATGTATACACTCCAGCAAACCAGCTTGTGATACTATTCACTAATTATACTTTGACTATAATTTGAAATTTATACGTAAATAAAAATATATTCATATGAGGTGTTGTTATATTTGTTTTAAATTTTGCTTTCAACTTTTTATATTATTTCAGTTGCAAATAGAATAACTATTAGTTTCACTTTGCCCCCACAAAAAAAAAAGTTAGAAAAAAAAATCTCCCTCTAACTTTTCGTAAAATAAGCAATCTTCTTGCTTTGGTTTTTCCTTTATGATGTGCTATTAGCAACAATAGCAAGTCAAACACACAATAAAAAAATAAAAAAAATAAAAAAAATGAATCATAGATTAATTAAAGTCCTAGTACGGTCAATTTGCTGGTTTTTAAAATAAATTAATCAATTAATCTTTGTTAACCTTGAGTGGGGTTATAACTTATAATTAAGTAGAGTCATATTTATGCAAAATTCCTACTCGGGTATGAGACTAAGCTGGTACGAATCACAGCTGGATTGTGCGAGGTTAGATATATATGTCGAATGCTTTGAATAATGCGATAACGAGTGGAAAACAGAGTGCAAATCAAAACAAGGGGACAGGGGTAACACGAGAGAGTGGTGACGCAGAAACCTCGAAGCCGAGGGAAAACTGCAGGTAGCTTTGAGTCTACCAATCTACTATATGAACAGGTTTTTATTACAGTTTGTATGTAGATAAGCTATGTGTTTCCATGTAAATGGCGAGTGAATTTTTTTTGTAAAGCAATGAGCAAATCAATGGTAATGAATAATCTGCCTAAAACACATGATTTTAATCCCTATTTAACTACCAAAACCCTAGACTAGCCGTTCCTCTAGAGTAGGATCAAACCCCTACATTCTTGGAAGCCGTGCAACAACTTCAAGACCCTTTCTTGCCACGTCAGCGCACGTTTGGCTATTTCTTGGCATGTTGTTACTTGACTTTGCACCCAATTTGAATAATACTTGTTGCCTTAACTTCTTGCAAGAACCTGCACTTCTGCTCTTCGGCTTCACTTGCTTCTTGACTGTCAACCTGGCCTGCACTCGGGTTATAAAATTGACCATAACAAGTAATATTACAAATTTATAATATTTGCAAAAATAGCAATGTTGTTGTGTGATTAATTAACTTACAAGGTTTTACCGGCAGACTGGCTAACCTAATAAGTTAGTGGTTAATAGTTGACTTCTCTACCACATAAATCATAGGTTCAAGCTATGATATCAAAAATTAATTACTTACAAAGTTTTGATTTGAGATAATTTTGATACACAAACAAACTCAAATATGACTATATTAATTACGGGTTTTGCTATTCATTGCCCTAAGGGCAATGCATAAGAATTAACAAATGCATTAAAAGTTGGAATTTACTTTTAATATGTGTAAAAATATTCATTGAAAAGTGAAATAAATATATTTTATTTATTTATTATATGAAAATATTACATAGAAAATTAAAATATGTATTTAATATATGAAAATAATTTCACATTTCAATGGAAAATTTTCATATAATCATTGTGTAAAACAAGTTTCAATGTGTTTTTCACATTAATTAATGCATCTGCTAATTCTTATGCATTGCCTTTAGGGCAATGAATAGCAAAATCCATTAATTATTAACATCATCTAATTTAATTTGTCTCACACTCGATCTCACCAAATTGATCTAAATGTTCAAATCACGTCAATATTTATTTCTTTGCTCATTATTGTTGTCTAACATGCATTTTACAAGAGAAAACTTTAATGATTTTTGTACTTCCTCCATTTTTTGTTAGATTAAAAAATAAAAACCCTTTTAACCGAATTCTAAGCAATTTTTAGAGGGCAAGGAAAAAAGCTAGAGGATCAGCCATATGATACAAGAGAAATAGAGAATTTGTTGCTCAAAAAAAAAAAGTTATGCATCTAATAAGAGAAGTATAATTTTTTTCATACATTACTAGAAGATTAGATTTTTATTTTGTTCCCTGACTTTTGTAAGTTTTCTTATCGCTAACAGGTGCTCTGACCATGATATTGTGTTACCAAAAAATTACACAAGGATATACATGAGTGTTACAAAGTATTATTTTGGATTAGTCAGAATTGACTCTAGGCAACACAACAAGGAGTAAGAGAGTTTGATCCACTTATGAGCCAATGATCATCCAAAAACCATATGGTAATAATAGGAAAAATAATAACTCTTGCGTTTATTCCCTCAAAAAAAAAAAAAAAAAAAAAAAAAAAAAACCTCCTTGGTTTAAAAAGTGGGGTTATCTCTCCTCTTTCTCCAATTTAAGATAGTTACACATGCTAAACAAAGGAGTTTATTGACCTAGATGCTAATGTTCTATTGGATGAGAAATTCTAAATTTGTAATTCAACAAGATTTTCAGTCCACCCATTACTCTTCCAAAAGAAATGGGTATTGGCGGATATGGTGTTATCTATCAATGGTGGCATTGGCGGTGGTTGGGGTTATCAATTTGGGTTAGCGATATAGGTTTGGAATAACACAATCACATTAAGATCACTTTGCTTCAGGTTGTGACCGATCGTGTTGTCACATCAGTTCAGTTCAATTTATGGAAATCCTATATAGAAAAATAATTAAAATTCTTAGTACATAGAACACTTAATTGGATAACAGGCCTTGTTCTTTTGGACTACACTAATATAATAATCCAAACAAATTTACTTAAGTTCAACTGTAGCCGGGTGTAGCCGGGTTTATTAAATGAGTACAAATTAAAAATGCAAGGGTATAGTGTGAAACTGTGAATTAATTAATGAGTAGCAATGCAAACAAAATTGACAATTTACGTTCATGCATTGCATGGTGTTTGTTTGGATACATTTGAAAATAGTCAATTGGTCTTATGAATTGTGATAAGGAAAAGGATCAAATTAAAGACTAGCAACGAGCCGACGAAGAATTGCGACCTTTGAAATTTTCAACAAATTAAATGCATAAACCAACACATACAAGTCCATCTGTTTTTTTTAGATGTAACACTTCACTCTTCATCTAGAAATTAAAATCATACTACACAACTTAATTAATCATATACTCCATCTGTTTTTTTAGATATAACTTCACTTTTCACATTTGTCGAGACACAACTTTGATTCGTAATATCACTACAAAAAATGTGTTCAATAAGGACAATTAAAATTGTCCTATTTGATACAAAATTTGTCTTCTTAGGTTCAAATGACAAATTTACTATTGCCTTCATGTTGCCCTTGTAACCCCTTTGTATTAGCTTAGGTTTCAAAGCCAATTTTAGATGTTTTGACCTCTTTAATTCAATTCAAAAAGGGCAAACAAAATTGCTTTCATTGATCATCAACAAAGTCAATACAATTTTTTTCCCTTGATTTAAACACTTTATTTATTGTCAAATAGGGCAAAGTTTCAAAAGTCTAAGGGGCAAAATAATCATATTGTCTTAATTGTTAATATCAATAAGTGCAAAAATAATTGCCCTTGTAGGTATCATTAATTAAAACGATACCCATATTGCCCTCTTTAATCATGATAAGTTGCCCTCGTTGTGTGAGTTTTTTGTAGTGTATCTCTAAATATATAAGTGTAAAAATTATATAAATTATATATTTGAAAAGTGTATTCCAAGCTGAATCCAACAAGATCCCACATGATTATGTTTTTCTTTATATATAAGTAACAATTAACGGTCAAAGTGAGTCGGATGAATAGTATCAAAGTCAAAGTGTTACAAAGTGAGTATATTTTTTCATGTTTTTTGCTCTAGAATAATATCTTGGATTTTTTTTTTTAAAAAAAAATCTTTTTTATATCAAAACTCGCAAGTTATATATAATCTCAATTTGAACTCCACGCACCCAAAATCCCTTTTTGTAAGTAATATCTTATGTTTATTTGATTTTTCACGGTATCTAATGTAATAAAATTAAAGAATCATATTAACAAATTATATTGGATATATAGTGTTTAAAATAAATCTAAGAGATATTGTATTATTAATTTATTAATTAATTAATTTATGGGTTTGTCATGCTTACTGTTGAACTCCATATGGTGTACTAGTGAGTGTCTCAAATCGAAAGATGAGGAGAGACTAAACTAACTTATAAGTTTAGGACGGAGTTACTCATCCTATTACCAATTGGTTTTAGGATGGAACCTGTTGTTATGGCTCGTAAGTGACCTAACTCTCCGATCCTCTTCTATATTGGGTTGCTCAGGCCCGTTTATAGTATTCAATCAAATTTAACCCTTACATATTTTACAATTGAATATACAATATTATTATGATGCACATGGTAAATTAATATACAATATTATATTGGATATATAGTGTTTAAAAATTACTCTAATTAAAATGGGATTACTCGAGGCATTAACACTTGTTGAACAATAATGACATATTGTTGTCAATGTAAACAAATTGTAATTTAACACCCCCAAAGCGTTTGTTGGCAAGATCAATTTTTTTATATTAGTAAAATCAAATAATTTTTTTTTCCTTGTGAGTGAGTTACTATATATATAAAAATGTTATAAATAAGATAATACAATAAGGAGAGAATGTAAAGAGGGAAAATCATATAAGTCTATCCATTATTCCATATGTAAGTTACATATATATACCTGTCCAAAAGGTACAATGATTCCAAGTGATACTATTATTTCATGGACATCCATAATTATTTCATAACACTCCCCCTTGGATGTCCATTATCTAAAACAATACAACGCACATTAACTCCCCCTTATAAAATCATCAATCATGATCCTTTGTCACAATGTAATCCAATTTAGTAAATCAGTTTCGTGAATGTAGCGATTGAATAGTATGCCTCGTTAAAACCTTACTAGGAAAACCCTGTGGGATAAAAACCTAGTGAAGGAAAAAGAGTACAACACTTTCGTAATACGCCTTGAAATGTTGCCTCATTAAAAACCTTACCAGGAAAACCCAATGCGGGACAAAACCTTGGTTAAGGGAAAAAGAGTGCAACGCGTATTTACTCCCCCTGATAAATACATAACTTGAGATCTTCAAATGTAATAAATCCAATGCCGCTGAGTAATTTCACATTTGTTGCATAATAATATTCCTCGGTGACAAATCTTCTTATAATGGTCTTGAATCTTCAAATCTTCTCTTGGACATAGTGAGACATCTTCAATTATCAATACTTATGAAGACACTGCATGAGTCTATTATCAAGTTGCCTTAATTATTGAATTGATGCCTTGTTTTGGAGGTCATAAAGTAAAAATTCATGATCAATGATTGATCATACATTCTCCAATCCCAATATCATGGCAACACTTGATATATTCACATATCATTGTCTAATCATATACTACTCATGGTTCTTCTGGACCTTAAAAATTATTTTCACTGAGAAATTGTTTTAATTATATTCTTTAGACATTTCATATGCGAAAGTTCTCCAATGGGTACAAAAACTAATAGGTACAAAAACTAGTTAGCTAGTACATGCTCAAACTTCAGGTTGAGATGTCCAAAACTAAGTCACATAGACTATTTATGAGTTCGCTAGTAATATTAACATGGCGATACTACAAAAATATAGCTTGTAGAGTCAAATAATAAAATACGTTGTGTATAAGTTCTTCTAGAACTCTTCTAGCATCCATAACATGCTATCAAATCAATGTTATATATATATAGCCTCGTGAGAGCTATAATCCCATTAAATTGGAGTATAAATATCTCATGCAAACTTATGAATTTCTTCTCACTATTCGTAGGGTAAACATTGAAAAACACCACAATTGTTAAGTATAAATAGTGCATATAATATGAGATACAAAATTCATGATTAAGTACAGAACCAAATAACTATGATGACTAATGAGTACAATAATGCATCTACCTATGACCCAAACTACATCTTATACATATAATGAGAGATGCATTTAACCTATGAGTTAAACATGCATATAAAATTAAGACTCAAAAATACTAAACACTGTACAGTGTGGATTTTAGAAATCCATGTTTCTAGTTGGACTACTGGTCCATGAGAAGCTTTAGATCAACACCTTTTCATATTTCGTTGGACTTTTGGTCCATAATATACTATTGATCATCGCTAATACTTCTTTGGACTTCTAGTCCATAACAAAATATTGATCAATATCATAGTTTCACGTCGACATAAAAAATGGACATATATTTCTGATCCCTTGTTCACATGTCCACTATTGCATATGCATATGCATATTATTTATCGGTTCCATCATATACCGGTATCATGCATATAATGCATCAAAATATAATTTTAATTTGCATGCTATTTTACAATGATATCTGAATAAATTTCTCATTTGGTACCATCATAACTATGCTTATATCATAGGCCATCTATTATAATAATTCAGATATCTATACCACTTCTCAAGTATTTCATACACTAATATTAATATATCATTACACTTTTAAAAGTTTCAACGGCACCATCTTGCCATGCATGTATCACAGCTTTATTTTGGAACCGATCATACAATCTACACTTCTAGTGTAGTGATTTAAGTATAATTGACAAGATTTATCCCACACATAATATATAGACAAAAGTTGGCACATAACTTTTTAAACTACCATTATAGGGATCGTCAACTTACTATTTTATGTGCAAAATGCCTCGTCACATAAGCAAAATATATTCAACATATTTCATCTCTCAGAAGAATTATATTAATTGTTATTTATCTCTCCTGGAGAACCACTTAAAACAAAATTAGATTTTTTTTTTCACTATTTATTATGATGAACTCTTTCATAATTCATTCTCTTCTGAAAATAATATCAATGGGGAGACATGTATTGTGCAGTTGTCTCTCTTTTTTTTCTTTATTCGTGTGCTGACCAATAATAATAGCCCCAATCAAGAGATTCTTATAGGAACATAAATTACTTGTATGTAATTCCACTACATAGTGATCTTCTGGATCACCAAAGACTTTGATAATGAGATACTAGTTCTTAAGAATTTTCATATAAAAGTCGGTGTGATGAGTTTCTAGTCACCTAATATTGAACGACATATATATAAGTTATTCCGGTGAACTTCTGGTCACCTGTCACATATGCCCATACAAAGTTGTTGAACACTAATATATAATCTCTTGAATTTTATTTTTATTTTATTTTATTTTTTTTCAAATCATTCGGTTAACAAATCACAATTCTAATATGACTCAATCTCAATGTTATGTCTTGCCTTTAAATTTATTCTATATATCTAACATGAGAGAGCGTCAGCACAATATTTTCCATGTCATGTCAAATGAAACTTCGGGTTTCCATAACGGGTAATAATTGAACCCAGATGGCCTAATACTATTATCACATTCAATCACATTTCCAAATTTAAACTATATTTGGTCAGTTTTTCAATTCTACTAGTGATCACTTTATCAGAAAAAAATTTATGCATGGCCATGAAAATGATGTGATATAGGAACACTAAAATTTATTTCACACTACACTTGGCAAGACAATCAATTAATATATACTTGATTCAATAATAACTTATACTCTACTGGAGTGTATTAAGTATAATATATCTTGATACATGCTAATCATTATTGGACTTTTATACTCTTCTGGAGCGTTTTTATATAATAATAGCTAGTACACATGTAACGACCCGACTCGCTTAAACCGGCGCGGAAGAAACCGACGAGTCGAGTTGTTAGAAACTACAACTCAAAACCTAAGAAATTAAAACTAATTCCTCGAAACATTATTAATAAACCACAAACGTACAAATACCCACAAGTTTGTACATAAACTAATCCAAAATTCAAACTAAAAATACTAAAATACGAGTTAACTCCAACTACATGTCAGAGTCTTTAAACAACACATAAAAGTCCAAAATTCTAAAGAGTAGCATCTAAACAAACTATCACTACTAATACTACAAAATCAGTAAATACAACAGATAACAAAAGAAAGAAACGTCGCTCGCCCAACCCAAAACTAGGCAAGAGCATCATCATCTGAGGTACCTGAAAAATATAACAACGGTCCACCATCAGTGGCGAGTAACATAACTGACTCACCCTAATGGGAACACACAAGTACATAGCATAAATCAAACGAACAACATCATTAAACAAAGTACGAGAACAACCCAAAACGTGAACTCGACTCAAACCAAGCCTAATCAACTATCTTTGGCACAATCATTCATATTCTAGACCGGATTGTGCTCGTATGAACGCATCTTACGCGCTCGAACTTTCTACTATGCTCGGATTTGAGAATCTTACTCTCAAACCCCATGAAACCAATCTTACTGGAAATCCATGTCCCGTGAAACCAATCTTACTGGAATTCACAAAGATCACATAGTATGACTCCAACTATCCCAATACCGCGGATGGAATAGGGGCAACGTCTTAACCCGAATACAATGAATCTTACTCAAAGTATCAGGCGTCTAAAAATGAAATCAAGCTAAGTAATTAATTAATTCATTTACTCATTTTAATAATATTATTCATTATTACCTCCACTTAACTAAACTAAGTTCAAGAACTGCCTAAAGCCTCGGTTCTCGAAATTAATCTAGCTAAAACATCGAAGTTATTCTCAAGAACTGCCTCTAGCCTTATTCTTGAGTCTAACCAATCATTATTCATCAATCTTTAATCATTCTTTAACCATATTAAACACTTTCTTTATTCTTTAAACCGTTTTTTTTTAACTTTCAAGATTCAATCAAGAACTTCTAAAGACTCATTCAAGATTCAAGATCTTCAATCAAGAACTCAATCAAGATTCAAGATCTTCAATCAAGAACTCATCCAACATAATCATCACACGCATATCATCATGAAAAATCAACCTAAACTTATCCAAAATTCATCAAACTTTGATACATAAATCATGATCATATAACAATGTATAACTAATCATAAAATCATGAAAATCATCACTAAAACATCATGTAAACACATAAAAATCAGATTGTATAATCATACATAAAATCATGAATAACCATCAACAAACATCCTAAACATGCATTTAATCTATACTATAAACAAGGTATTCCAATTAAGTTGAGTTAGTATGTTACCTTATGGGAGATTACACACTAAAACAACGCAAAAGTCGCTGCCCGGAAACAAGCACCAACACGGCCCAAGCAAAACACGAACACGGCACCACCACCACGCACCACACGGCTGCCCAGCCACTGCACACACACGAACCCACGAGCCTGCTGCACCCACACGGCCTGGTTGCTGCCCTTGCACGGCCTGGCTGCTGCTCTTGCACGGCACCACGCACGGCTGTCCCCACACACGGCCCTCTACACGAGCACGATCAAAACCCAACCCGAACCAACGATCTTGGATAAAATAAATGGGTTTAGATTGTGTTTAGGCTACTTAAAGATCAATAGACTTTGAATCTTTAAGTTCAAGGTTAGAACTAATGATGAACAATTGATGGCTTGTTCATAAAAAAAAATGGCGTGAGGCAAGAGAAAGTGGAGGGGGTTTGTGTTGATTAAACTTTTGATGGCAAAAGTGTTTAAAAAGGCAAATGAGCAAATGAACCTAATGGCTCACTAATCATTCCTATTTATAGAAATTAGTTAAGTGTGAAAGCAAGGCAAGTGGCAAAATCTTGCCATGCATTTAGAGGGGGGGCCGGCCATCATGGCTACATTGGGCCTAAATGGGCTCTCGTGATCCATTGGGCTAATTTGCGAAAACCGCATAATTAATCATGCCCAAATCGATTTGGCCCAAAATATTAGATAATTAATTAGAAAATTAAATAAATAAAATTCTAATTAATTAAATAATAATTAACTTAAATAATAAAAACTAAAGAAATAAACATTTCGATTAAATCGAAATTATTCATATAAAATTAAAATAAATAGTTCAAAAATTAATTTGAACTAGCACATAAACAAACATAATTACACATAAATACCGGCAAAAATACCGATAAAATCTGGGTCATTACAACACACATTAATTTATACTCCTTTTGACTTTCTTACTGTCGTAAAATTGAAGTTTACCATGCTTCAGGCATGCTCTAGTTTCATTAACAACTTGATGTTGTCATTCTATATATAACATCAAATTAATTGGAGCATTTTAAACTAGTATATAATCAATGATATTTATTCATATATCCACCTTCAGGATGGTATATATCATTTCAAATATTATCATGTAGCCACATATATCAAAAAAATCATTGATATTTAAGTTAGTTTAATTTGTCGATACCATTAATATTAATATATTATTCATGTGCAAGTATTACATAAAATAAATGAATAATATAAAGTAGCTCCCTCTAATCCTTGCATATGGAAGTATAAAATTAATCTAACAACCTTGAAATCTCTTGTGTGTGTGTGTATATATATATATATATATATATATATATATATATATATATATATATATATATATATACAAAGCATGTATCAAACAAAGCAAAATTATTCACTTAAAAAATTACATGGTAGTTAAAAATAACCACCAAAAGTGAAACATTATGTAACTCATACATAAACCTTTAATTGTTCCACATAACCCTTTAATTGTTCCACAAATACACAAATTATAAGCACAAAATTATTCTTATATTTTTGTAACACCCTTTGGTAATAGAAAATATAATTTTCCATAAGCAACTACGTACCAAACAAACAAAATTAATTAAGAATAACATTTTATCATTTCGACTTGATTTTCAAGAATATCGATCATTCAATATCAATCATTCCTCCATTATTAACTAAGAAAAATATAAAAGATAAAATAATGCATGCAACATATTATGCCGCAAAGATGTAAATCATAATTTAATCTCTTTATATTATGCAAAATATGTTAATATAAAATTTTAATTTATCCATGTATAGTAGTAAAAGCAATTTATCATAACCACCAATACATCAAAAGGGGTATTGAAGTTTTCATGCACAAAGGTGTAAGGAAATTACCATTCATCTAACCAAATATATGTAAAATCAACATTGTAAAATAATAAAAATAATTTAACAATTGTCATTAATAACAATCTAAATTGTTATAACTTTACAACTTGGGTAAATTGCAAACAGAAAAATCAAAATTAGGCAACCATACATATTGTAGTATTTCAAAGTCTAACTTCCAGAAGAAACCCAAATAAATCAACCTTTTGCCCTCATAAATAAAAGAAACTATATATGGAAACTAATTTCCAAAACAAATATGCATGCAAATGCATTTATATAACCGTAAAGATAACCATGCATCATGCTCCCATACAAAAATTAGTAACAAACAATCATAAAAACATGGCCATCAAAATAATTAAACAAAATGCAAAAACCAACAAACCATGTAAATGCTTGTTTCTTCTTAGTGCACTAGCAAAATGCTTTCATGCATGCAAATAAAATGTAGTGATATGCATGCATATTAAACGTGGCCAATTACACACTTAATCATAAAAGTTAGAAAAAAAAATGCTAAACCAACATAATAATGAGGAAAATTTGAAAAAACTTAAACATTGGATAACAAAATAACCATAGAGTAAACTGATACGCATTTCACGAACAACAAAAATAATCTATCCATTAGCAACGCTAATTTATATGATTTTATCAACACCATTTTAATGCATGAATTTTACCAACTATCTTCATGGGCATACATTAATGGTGAAAGAAATGTCCAATATCAAGACATCAATGATAACATTTGATAACCAAAATAAACATCATGAAAATATTTAATAACATAAATATTAAAAAAAAATAGATAATTAAGAAACTTCTTACTTGAAAGTCTTCCATTATACTTTACCCTTGAATATTCACCATATCCAAAAATCGTCAAAGGAGATGAATCTTTTCATGAAACACCATCAAATTAATCACTCTTTTAAAACCCTTAAACTTTTAATTCATAATTAGTGTTATTTGTAATTCTCCAACCATGAAAATTCTTTTGATTTGCAATTACCAAATGGTAGAACAAATCGTGTTGATAACATGTTATAAATAAGATAATACAATAAGGAGAGAATGTAAAGAGGGAAAACCATATAAGTCTATCTATTATTCCATATGTAAGTTACACATATATACCTGTCCAAAAGGTACAATGATTCCAAAGGACATAATGATTCCAAGTGATACTATTATTTCATGGACATCCATAATTATTTCATAACAAAAAATGGTATATTAATAAACTTTGTATATACAATAACAACAATGTAAAAGGAAAGAATTAAGGTTTAGATGTTTAACATATGTAAAAACAAATTAATTCTAATATGATTTGCAATAATTTGAATATTTTCGTGATGGGAAGTGATTGAGTAATTTTAAGGGTTATCAACCTTCCTATATTTATATTTTTATCAGTCAAAATTGTATTTAAAGATTAATTTTACTCACTTATCTCTCTAATTTAATTAATTAAAATATATTAATTTTTAATTTTGCTCAAATATTTACCTTTCATGAAACCATTAGCAATTCTGCAATTAAGTATATTACCCTTAGACCTTAATTAAAGAATCTTCATAATTTCATAAAGACATTACACTAACATACAATGCAAAAAAAAAAAAAAAAAATTCTTCGTATCGATTTATCTGCAACAATAAATATTTTACATCTTACATATATTCTCAATTGTTGCAAATAAACCGATACGTACGGAAGTACTGAAATAGTACATACAAGAATGTACATCTTTGAACTGAATTGAATTAAACTGGACCGATATATGTTATTATTTATTTAATTTTGTCATTTTTCAATATAATTATAACCTTTTATTTTATATAAGAATGAAAAAGTAGCTAGCCTTTAATTCACTTGAAACTCATGATTTTGAAGATAGTCACGCTAGAGAAACTAGATTGGAGTAGGCGTATGGTGTAAATGTGGGTCGGAAACCTGTTTGACCGACCGTTATCGATCGATACCGAACCTGTTTTTTACTGAATTTTTAGTGACCGAATACTGACCGTTACCGAACCCAAATTATACCGAAACCGTTTTTCGACCGCTTTTACGCATATCGAAACCAACTTGTACCGACCCCGTTCAAAACTGAACCGTTTCCGACCTGTTTTTATTATACTGAGACCGACCGTTACCGAACATGTTTTCAAACCGAACCTTTTTTCAACCTGCCAATTTTTTTTTTAACCGACCGATTTTGAACGAAACCGTTCTGTGCCGAACCTATTTTGGATCGGCCTTATCACCGAAGTCATTTGCCTGTTTACAACCAAACCCGTTTTTTACCGAACTTATTTACATGATTTCTCTAAGTTGACAAAAATTGATGAAATTTTTGTAAATTCATTTAATTAAAACTTAATATAAATAAATTAAAATTAAACTTACTATAAACAAATAAAACTTAATATAAATAAACTTATAATTATAACTTAATATAAATTAAAATTAAACATAATTATTCGATTCTAAATTCTTAGCAAAAAAATACAGGCCAACAAACCCGAATTATCAAAATCTGATCCGAAATTTTGAATTGAACGATTGTATTGTGATCAATCGTTTAAGACTGACAGATTACGACATACATTTGTAATACCCCAAAATTTCGGGATATTTTAAATTTTTCTTAATTGATTAAATAATTAATTAATTAATCATTTAATTATTTATTAATTTGGTATTAGCAATCTGATTATTTTATCCTGGCCCAAACCTTTTTCCTTGTCATGCTAAGACCCGAGCCCAATTTCCTCTTCTCTTGTTAAACCTCACGGCCCCCCTATCTCTTTTCTCTTAATTGATTTATTTAATTTGTTTTAACCAATATTATTAAAGGATATATCTATTTTGACCTTTTTCTAAAAATCCTATTTTTCTTCCCTAACTTCTCCTACTTTGACTACTAGATTTTAGGAAACCAACAACTAACCCCCTCCTTCTTCTATACCTCACGGTCCATTACTATTTTTCTCATTCAAATTATTTTTATTCTTTTTCCACCTAAAATAATAAACCATATCTATTTTTGACTTTTACCTAAAAATTCTATTTTTATCCTAACTTCCCCTATTTTAACTACTAAACTTTAGGAGCCAAGAACCCCTCTTGATTCATTAATATACTCGGCCAGCCAAGGGAGAAATAAAATATATTTCTATTATTCCTAATCTCTCAATCCTTGCTACAACTTAAATCACTAACTACCCCCTAATTCTTTCCTATTGTTCCAACCCTCAAAGATTGAAACAAGAAACCAAATTAAACCCAAGAAGCCGTGTGGAACTCTGTGGTTTTCGAACCATATACTTCAACAACAGGTAATTAGATTGCTTTATTTAATCAATAGGATAGATTAGTTATATAGTTTTTAGAATAGGCCTAGCATTACTTAGAATTGCTTAGAATAGTGTTGATTATATTTTGAATTAATTTTTGGTGAATTATGAAGAATGTCGTGTGGCCCTCATGCAATTACAAGATATTTGGTTGAATTATTTACTTGTTTATTTATAATCCATGCTTGTTTTATGATTCTTGCTAGGTTAGAATTGATGAATTTAATTATAGAATATATATATAATTGTTAATCTCATATGAGCCGTGTGATTCACATTTGTTTCGAACAAGTTTTAGGATAAAATCTTGATCTTTTAATTAAAATCTTGATCTAATATAAATCTTTGAGAATAATCTTGAATTTAATCTTTGACTTAATTATGATAAGATAGTTTCTTGAATTTGATCTTGTTAGTGTTGTTTCACTATGAAGCCGTGTGGTTATGTGTGTAGAAGGATTTATTTTGATCTTGTTTTGGTTCAAATTTGATGATTTATTGTTTAAAGTATTATTTTATGATTTATTATTAAGTTTATATGATTAATTATTGATAATTGTGTTTAATTAAATTGAAGTGTAAATTTTGGTTACTTGCTTCAAGAATGTCGAGTGGTGTTAATTAAGAAAAAGATGATTTTTATCTTGTTTCATGCAATATTAATTGATGATTGTTAGCTGATAAGTTTAATTGATTATTTGATTGGGTTATTAATTTGTTTATATGATTATTTAAGGAATTGATTTAATTATTGTTTTACTGTTGGAAAAGTCGTGTGGTTCGAATTGGAGATTAGAGTTATGAGTCAAGTTAAGTTGGACTAGAATTGATTAGAAGTCAAGTTGTGTCAATAAGGATTGAACTGTAAACTAGAATTGAGAACAGAATTGTAATATGGAAAAGATGATTAACTATGAAGTGACCGCCTATCTAGTGGCTAAAGTGCCATGAACATAGGTATAGTCGAAGCCACTGTCCTATTTTCGGATTTGGGACAGTTCTTGATTCCAGTGCTCGGGAAGTAGATCAAACGTGGTTGACCCGGCATGAGCAAGGAAAGTTGGGGGGAGTAGATCTTCGTGGTTGACCCCTTACGAGCATATGACTGGTCACGGATTAGCACCTGAACTGAATAGAACTGAAAAGTCAATAGTGGTGTCAGGAAGTCTAGAACTGAAAAGGTTAATCTGGAAGGTCTTGGTTTAGCAGGTTATTATGACTGTTTTCCGCTGCGTACTTGAATGTTATTGTCTATGAATGCTTTCCTAAATGATTTGTTTGATTGTTTGGTTGACCTGTTCTGATTATTATGTTTCTAATTGTGTTCTACTGATTAAGTAGAACAATCTAATTACTCACCACTGACTGTGGACCCCAAAACCCTTTTTAGGTACAGGTGATGACTGATTGAGTTACGCAAGGGCTGGGATTGTGTGCAAGATAGCTTAGTAGTTTATCCTGATGACCATTTATAGCCTTTGTATTATTATTATTATTAGTGGACTTTTCCTTATTTTTGTAGTAATAATGGACTTTGGAATCTTATTAATTTTGGATTATTTAATGGTTTAATTGAATAATATGAATTAAGTTTAGAGCTTCCGCTGTAATTAATGAATCTGATAATAAAGGTTTTTAGATAATAATGATCTGTATTGTTGTATTCTCCGGAAACAACGCTGCTAAAATACGGGTTGTTACACATTTGACCGCGACCAACTGATTATAACCTTCACACCGATTTTGACCGACTGATTATGACCTGCATATCGATTTTAACCGATCGATTATTACCCGTGTACCGGTTACGACCTGTAAAAAAACCGGTTTTGACCGATCGAATGTGACTTGTTACCGAAAAACGACTGAACCGATAAGTATTGGACCGAAACCGACCGACACCTGTTTTGAAAAATATTTAATTCGACCGGATACCGAATAAGACCGACCGATACCGAAAGAACTCATATGACCTGTTTTTTACCGACTGTTTTTGACCAAACCTGTTTTTGACCGAACCTGTTTTTGACCGAACCTGTTTCCGACCGTTTAACCTGGTACATCCTAAGTAGGCGAGTAGTAGAATCAATAGAGGGCCGGGGTATCTTTCTTCAATTCTCCTTTACTGTAATTATCAACTTGAAAAGTTTACCTTTGTTTGATGTGGCTGGTATTTACATCTTTTATCACAATAACTCCTAAACAAGTCTTCTATTATTATTGAGGATGATGTCATATTCTAGTGGTTAAGGCTTCAGAATTTCAGGCACGAGTTCTTTGGTTCGATTCTCACAACACGCATTTGCGAGGATTCCTTATTATTCCCCCTTACAGATGCGTGTGTTGGATAAAATTGGGTCGTCTTACAATAGGGTCCGATTTTAAGGCCTAGTATCCCACACATTATCCTATAAAAAAAAAAGTCTTCTATTATTATTAAAAAAAATAAGCCACACTTTTATGTTTTTAATTAACTTAATAACAAAGGTAAGAATTGAGAAATTCAGGCTTTGCTTGCACAAGATAAGAATTGAAGTTTAATTAGTTAAGTTAGTAACAAAAGAACTAAAAGCATATTTTAAATTGTAATTAGTGAATTGAATTGGTCCAAGTGTTGCCTCTGCCACAATTTACTATTATGTTTGTTGAGAAAAAATTGTGGTAGTCTAGTACTCTAGTGGTATGGTTAGATCGAGAAAGTGGAGTAGGCTTAAAGCAATAAGAACTCTTCTTGATCTGAAACTTATTCTGTATAGTCAAATGTGTTTAATGTATTTGGGTTGACTCTGTGAGCTCCTCTTCGGGGGGTTTGACCTGCAAAACAAGGAAATGTTGCAACCTAGGGGGTGAAAGCCGGGAATGAACGCCCTCCAATTCTTAAGTCAGAGATCGGAAAAAAAGAGTCAAAAGTATGTGGAGTTAGAATTACGAATGAGATATCTAAAAAAGTGATTTGACTTGTTATCTTATAGGCGTATGTTACCTGGCTAGAGCATGACGTAAGTCGGCTAAACTAGTTCGCGGGTCTGGCCATGACACATGTCGTCACTTTATTTGCGTAAATATATCTGATAAATACTTAAACCTAATAAAATTAGGTTTAGAGTTTATTCTGTTATTTTTTTGCTAGCCATCCTAGCGGGCCGAAACAGGTTCCTAGATTGAAACTTACCACAAGCTCTTTATTCTCATTTTGGTGTTGATTCAAGCATACATAAAATGAAGCTTACATAATGCCTATGTGTTGCAATATAGTGCAAATGACACCTTTTAAAATTACATGTATAGATGGATGTATATATGCTAAAACAAATTGTCAAAATTTTACATAACACATGTAATATACCACAACAATTAAAGACAGTTGAAGAAAAATAAAAGCAAATGAAACTTTGATATAATTTTGTTATTTTTCAATATGCACATTTAATTGCTTAAATATGTTAATGTTACCTAGAAATGGCCTAAATCTTATTTAAACTTCATATACTATTTGCACGCATCATGTATAACTCCAACCTAATCTAAACTAAGGGCTCGTTTACATTAGCTGAAAAGAGATGAACTGAACTGAACTGAATAGAGATGTATTAATTGAACTAAATTGAACTGAACTGAATTTAATCTGAAGTAAACAAGCCCTAAACATGTTTGTTCCATTAAAAGTTTTTATGTAATAAGTGAAAATTTTATATTTTATATTTCGATTTTTTTTAATTGAAGTTTTGTAAGTTATCTATTAACTTAACTAAACATATACTTTGTATATGTGAGAAGTTTCAAATTCTAAAGTTTAATATACAAAAACTCACACAATCCGCCAACCCAATACGTTTATTAAATGGATTCAGTTATGATTAATTAGATTCAACTCATTTATTTTATACAAATGGATTGATACAAACTCAATCTGACTCGACCTAATTCTCAGCTCTACTTATATATGCAATTCGAAGAACGACAAGTACCTTGCCTTGTATGCAATTATTTATTTTACTAAAAAGAAAGAAAAATGGGATCATATGGGAAATTTAGGATTGGATTTAGAGCTCGTTTACATTAGCTGAATAGAGATGAACTGAACTTAATAGAGGTGTATTAATTGAATTGAACTGAACTGGACTTAATATAGATGAACTGAACTGAATTTAATCTGAAGTAAACAAGCCCTTACTGTGAGGAAAATTTTGAAGGAGATGGATACCCATTAGCAACATTAGTAGTAAATGCAATAATAGGTTGGTGTATATGAATATGGTCTCCTAGTCTGTGGTAGCAATTAAGACAACAATGACTCAATGATAACAATGTCGAAGTGTGTGAAAATACAAGATTGTCTGAAACTCCAAAGACCACACAATGAGACAACCAGTAGGTGAGTACATGCGGTATTATTTGTACTAAAAGAGGTTTGAAGTCATAGCCTAGTGGTTAGGGCTTTACAATTCACGTGATTGTAAATTCCCACATGACAATAAAAAAAGTTTATGAAATTTATATAAAATTGTAATTCCTATTGAAAATTAATTCTAAATGCAACCAAATAACACCTAAAAATAGAAACGTAAAGAATAAAGTGAAACGAATGAAGTATGGATTTTAAAATACTTGACACGCTAAAATCATGTGTTGATCGGTGTAATTAATATTATTTTTATTTAATATTTTCATTTTCAACTAAGGTGTTTGGTTGTTTTTTCTTTTAAAAAGACATCTAACATTATAATTTTTGAAAAAAAAAAATAATTCAAAAAAAAAGTAAATGACAATTTTAATTTGAAAATGCAGGGAGGAAAAAAAAAGACAAAAAGATGGAAAGCTACTACACATATACCAAGTGTATGTAGTTGTGTATGTAGTAGCTATATATATACTCCGTATAAGCCAATAAGATTTAAGAAAAATGATACAAAAATGAGAAAAATAAGAGTTTTTTTGTTATTAGAAAAAATAAGAGAATTTTTGGGAAGCCAATAAAAAGGAAACACACACCTTATAGGGACCCAATATATTTAAGGGGCGTTTGTTTTGTGAAGATAAGGATTAGAGGAGTAAAGATCCTCTTATGGATGGTTCACTTTCTAAATCAATGGTTGAGGATGTATGAAGAGAGAAGTGGAGAGGATTTTTAAATTTTTTATTTTAATGCTAATTAAATGAGGTGTAAAAATCTTAGGATAAGAAATTAAGGGAAAAGAATGGAGAGGGTCTTAATTCGGATTACATAAAGTAAAGGATGTGATGAGTATAGTGAATTGGTGAGTGAGATTGCATTAATATAATTCTTTTTTTGTTTGGTCTTTGATGGGATTAGGTAAATAAGTACGAAAGTAAATTAATCCCTTATAATATAGGGCTCTGATAGAATATAATTTATTCATTAATTGTGTATTATTGTAAATAGGATAGATTTTCCTAAAGACTCGGTAACCCTAATATTATATACTCTATATATATATATGAATGAATACAAGGAGGCCCTTTTGAGAGAGTTTATTCCAAATCTCACAGGCTCCCTGGGTATTTTGGTGGGATTTCAACAGAATTTTAATCTCCATTTCATTCCCCATAAAAAAATTCTCTTCCCTATTAACAAACAACATATTTCATTACTTATTTTCAAAATAAATGCCCAATTACTGTCACTTGTAGGTCGTGTTTGACAATCGGCTGTTGGCTGGTTTAATTGGCTTGTTTAACTGACTGAAAGTATTAGTTGTATGTATTGACTTTTTAAGTTGGTTGTTTAAGCTAGCTGTTTGAAATATTATTTGGTAAAATTAATTGTGACTGTTGGCTGTTTATTAGAGAGTTTATATGCCAACAAGCCAAAAGCCAACCAAAAAAACTACTCTAGACAACTTTTTTATTTTGACTTAAAATTCAGCTTTTCAGCCAATCAAAAAGCCAATAATCAAATATATATTTTTGACCGTTTAACTATATTAAAAAGTCAAAAGACAGAAGACAGCCAAAAAGCCAATTTCCAATCTTTCCTGAAAAGATGGAAGGAGAAAGACAATTGAATAGGAATGAAATGAATGGGCAAATTGAGTTGCGATATCCATATCCTCCGAGATTTGATTTGGTTGTCTGATACGTCTTTTTGAATTCATTGCAAAACTCCAAATTCATCTCCAATTTGTGGGCTCCTCCTCCAGATTTCTTTGGGACTCTCCAAATCTTTTTTTCCTCTCACCTGTCCCTACCACGACATTTTATTTCTTTAAAGTGTGATAATAGTTTTGGTAGTAGGATTTGAATCGGACCAACAGTTCAATTTAACCAATATATATAACTATAAGCAGTAAAATAAGAAATTCTCATAAATGCATGCCGTTAGAATTAAACACACAACCTTTTGCATGGAATTGCCTTTTCTTTTCCTCTCTTCTAACAATTTCATTTGGTATTAGTGTATTTTGTATTTTAAATTGGTATTCAATTTTTTTTACTGCCTCCATTCTAAAAAAAATTGTTCTGCTTTGACCAATATTGTGAGAGTTTTTTTGGTTAAAGTGGAGCAATGTTTTTTTTGACGGAGGTTGTATTTAAATCTATATAGTACCCTTGTAATATACGGAGCATGACTATTTGTTATAATATTTTGTTAAATAAATCATTAGTTGGGGTTAAATAAGATTAGAATTTGTTTTGTTTGCAAACCTTGTGAAGTGAAATTTGATAAATATGATTTCAGAGTCATTTTGATGCTTAAGAGTTATGTTTTAAATTGTTATTGAAAAACAAAAACAACTATAACTTCACGTGTCATAAAATACCAACTTATTTTTTTCACCAGTTTTCGCCTCAAATTTGTTTGTTTCATAAAAAAAATGACATCAAAATTTTAACTGCGCAAAACTAGAACCGTATTCAAACACTATAGTTAGGTATCATTTGGAATCCAAAAACATAATTAGGTACAAAAGGAAAAAGCATAAAATACAATGGTATGAAATGGAATTTCCCCTAATTTTTTAAATACGTTTCACTGATCTCTTTGCTAGAGGTGACAATTGGATCATATGAGTTGGGTATCAATTATGTTGATTCGTTAAAGGTTATTTCCTGTCGGGTTGGATTGGAGATAGTTTGTTGGAAGTAGATTTACATGATGTGGCAAACTGGCAATTAATAATGTTTCATACATTAATTTTGGGAAAGATGTGATTAGATCAATAGGTGAAGTCAAAATTCAGTTAAAAATATTTAGATAATTTTTGAGGAATTACTTTGTAGATCAATTCTTTTTGAGTCATTTCAATTGACAAATTTAGTATCATATATTTTTATCAGGATATTGCTGGTTTTAATATTTCTTATTTTATACTCTATCCGTATTAGTTTATTTGAAACAATAAATATTTTACCAGTTACATATATACTCAATTGTTGCAAATAAACCGATACAGAAGGATTATTTCTTAATTTATTTTTGAGGAATTACCCTTGTATCGATAGATTATCATTTATTATATTTCTTAATATGGCATAAAAATTTTAATGCATGTCAAAATCGCGTGTCGATTAATGTAATTAATATTCATTTTAAATTTATATTTTTACTTTAGGTAGGGGTGAGTACGTTGCAATTTGAGCTCCAAACCGTACCAAGCTGTAATTTGCAGTATGGAAAATTCTTGAACCGCACCACAAATTTTATCAGACCACAACAAACCACACCACAAATTGTCGTATGGTACGATACAGTTTGCGGTATAACCTCAATTCATTTTTTTCTTGATAAGTCTTCAAATAGTTTTTTAAAATAAAATATCTTTTTACAGGTAATATGAAATCCATTCATAAATACATTAAATAGTCATATGACATCTACAGATTAAATATATAAATACATACGGAAATAAAAAATAAAACAAAAAAAATGCGAAAATAAGATTCACATTCAACACAACTAAATAAAAGCATACTCGAGCGCATCTTCGGGAGGATGGATTCAATGATAAAACACCTCAGTAATTTCGATGTCTTGCATAGTTACAGGCGGAGATCTTCAAAAGTTGTGTCATAGTTGTCTTGAACGGGAAAGTTGTACCATATATTATACTTTGTACTTTCTTGGGCCGTCATCATCTTCCCCATAGATTCAAACTTGTAAATGAAAACAATACCACAAATTTTTCATAAAGGTTGAACACATAAGAGCCCCAAAAGAGGACATAAAACTCACTTAAAGAGAAAATCACTTATTGACCAAAAAACAATTTAAAAATTGCATAAACAATAAAATAACATGAAGATATACCATTAAATTTTTCATCAATGACCCCTGAAGCTTTTTTATTAAGGTTATTTTTTGAAGGGTTAGGGTTTTGGATGGAGAGGAGAGGCATGCACTACTTGTTCCTTAATTAATGCTTGCTATATCAAATAAAGTCTATGTTTAACCATATGGAATAAAAATTATTGCAGGAAAATCATACTACAAACATGTCCTAAAACAATAAGAAATCAATTAAATAAAAAATTAAAATATATAAATATATAATAATAGGGATTTACCATCTAAATAAGAAACTTTATATAATTGTGATTTTGCAGTTTGATTTGGTTTGAACTTTTTTGTAAAACAAAACCAAAGTGAAAAATTGTATTTTAGACCACTCTCTGCTCAACCCTATTTTTAGATGTCTTATTTAGCACCTCGGGGTAATGGTTGCCTTTTTTTTCCCAATTTGTTAAGAGTGTTTGGTGTATTTTAAGAAACCATATAGTACTTAGTGAACTTTTTAAAACTAAGGCTACCACCTGAATTTCGTAAAACTCAATATATCATGTGAAAAATATGTTTTTCAATTTGTTATATCTTTTGAATAGCTTATAATGGGAACTTATAGACACCCATCAATGTTGGAATGACTTGGATGACTTGATTTTAAAAACACGTCTTTTTCCGCTTTTGAGAGTACTTTCCCCTTCCATTTCTGTAATTTCTTCCAAATCCTATATATCCAGAATTGAGCCAAAAATCACTAGCTTAGGCCTTCCTAGAATGGTCGGGATTCCAAGGTGTTTATCATGATTCGAAACCCATTGCATTTTGAAAAAATCAATCAACTCTTGTTGCACCTCAACACATCACCTCCTCCTAAAGGACACTTCCGGTTTTACATAATTAATTTTCTGCCTAGATAAGATACTACTCGTATTGGTTGAGAATATCAAATATTATTTCGCACTCCCGTCGGTTATCCCTAGCAAAAGATAGACTGTTATCTAAAAACAAAAGGTGAGAAATTGCAGGCCCAAAATGACTTGCCTTAACACCATGCAACAACTTCTCCCACACACTATTTTGGATCATGTGAGAAAAAGCATTAGCATGCAACTATAATGAAAATATATGGGGATAAAGAATCCCCCTTATGAAGACCCCTAGTGGGGGTTACTTCGCCACAAATTTTTCCATTTATAGTGAAAGAATACACAACACTCATCACACAATTCAGTTGACGCGTCGACCATCAAAGCCCGTTGTGAGTAAAAACTTCCTAAAAAATCCCTACTTCATTCGATCTAAGAGTTAATTTACATTAGCTGAACTGAATTAAACTGAACTGAACTGAACTGAACTGAACTAAACATACCCTAAATTAAGCAACCTTGTTCATCTCTAGCTTTAGGGCTGTTGGCCCCCTTCTCCCTTTCAGCCTCTTCTTCATGAAATTGAAAATTTCAAGAGTAATAAGAGCAATATATGTAATCCGGTGAACCATTACAAAATCATTATGGTTCTCAGTAATTACCCCCAGGAGAATGAACATTACATAAGCTAATGGGTCTGAATTCATGCATATGTTTGGGCTTTTTAATTTTCGGGATTAAAACCAAGTCTTGTTGAAATTGCATTTTAAATTTATTCTATTTTAAAAATTAATCGCATAACAAAAGCTTATTTAACGACAACAAAACAACAATTAGCAAGATCACATGGGCTACACAAGCTTGCACAAAAAGGAGAGTTAGACCACATACAAGCACAAAGATATTGCATCATAAAACAATATAATAATAGATGGAGTAATTCATTGACTTATATTATATTGTTGGCTGTAATCTATTTAATCTTTCAACGTGGGATATATGTGGGCCATACTCTCAACACTTCCTCTCACATGTGAGCCACCTTCAACCTTGCAAGTTGAATATATCATAAACATCTCATTAGGCCTTTTTTGGACTTCCAACATAAAGTCAACTAACTCCTACATGAGGCTCACAATTTTGATAGGTTACGTGCTCCAAACAAATTTTCAAATCTGTTTCATTTTGCCTTTTTAATAGGCCATTCTACAATGGGAATAACAATGTATCAGATCGTCCACTCTAATATCATTCTAAATGTCTATGGGCTTAATACAAGCCCGCACAAAAGGAGAGTTAAATTAAACTACATAGACGCCTATCGAGGTATCATCCAAAAACCATATGTTAATAGATGGAGTAACTCATCGATTTATAGCGTTGGTTATCATCTCTTCAATCTTTTAATGTGAGACACATGCGGCTTATGCTTTCAACGTTAATTTAGACCCTATTTGAAAAAGTTAGTTGTCAGTTGTTAGAGTATAGTTGACTGAGTTAATTGTTTTGACTAGTTGATTGTGAGTAATTGATTATATTATTTGTTGGTGTAAAATTGTTTGATAAAGAACGGTTAGTAGTTAGCTGTCTCAGAGTAAAAAAGAACCAATAAGTTCCTCATATAAGTTTCTTGAAAAAGAGATTTTTCATCCAAAAATTATCTTTCAAGCCAACTACCAAATGCTAAAAAGTAATGTAGATTTTTTTGAGTTAGTCAAACATCTCTTTTCTCTCGAATCCTTTTTTTTCCGTCAAATCGCTAACTCCCAATCCCAAACACCCTTATTATTTTACGTTTAAAGGGTCACTATTTAATTTTTTTCCTTTTTAAAGAATAATAAAATTAACTTGTGTAAATTTATAAGAGATGAATGTAATAAGTAAAAGACTATGTTGGTAATTTTATTTTATTTAATTTTTAAAAAAGCAAAGTGGATTTGAGAATCCGACTACCATCCAATTTTAAAAAGTGCCAAGATTTCTTCTCCAGATTTTCATGTTCAGAGGAGAGAGAGGATATAAAAAAAAAGTCTTGTTCTTTTAATTTTCAGACCATACTATAAAAATTCCCCCACTTCTGCTCTCCTCTCTTTACCTCATTCTTTTTTTTCCAACCCCTTTCGTTCTACCTTTTCTGGAAAATAAATAAATAAATTTAAAGAGCGAAAGAAAACGCGCTCTCTCTCTCTCTTAGCTGCGACAAACTACACTAGAAAAGCTTTGGCTACAATCAGTGTACCTGAAGATAGTGGAATATCATCAATCGTTTGAAGAATTTAAGCGAATCGAATATTCGACAAAAAATGATGAATATGGCGAGGAACGGCGTCGTTTCGAACCGTAGATGGAAGTCGGAATCAGGAATTGATCTCTGTTCTTCGGATTCTGTTACTGAAGCTCATGTTTTGGCTGTTGATGATAGTCTCATTGATCGTAAAGTTATTGAAAGATTGCTCAAAACTACTTCCTGTAAAGGTAGTCTTATTACTTACTATTAGCTTTTAGATTGATGATGACAACAATTTTGATTTCGAGCTTCGAAATTGAACTTCCATGGCAGAAGCTCTGGATTTCTGATTTTTTTTTTTCCCCTTCGTTTTTTGTTGTTGTGGTTGTTATTGCAGTTACGGCAGTTGAGAGTGGAATGAGAGCTTTGCAGTATCTTGGATTGATTGAAGATCAGAGGAGCTCTGTTGTTGATGTGAGTTGATTTACAGAGCTGAATTCTGTTTCAATTTGAATAATTACATTGTATTTTTAAGATTCTTAATGTTGAATATGTGGCGATGATGAATTTCTAGGGTTTGAAGGTTGATTTAATTATAACTGATTACTGCATGCCTGGAATGACTGGATATGAACTCCTTAAGAAAATCAAGGTTTGCTTCATCATTCTCGTGAAAATTTCATCTAAATTGTTGCAGTTATTCTGCTGTATTTCAATTGAAGATTTAATTAACGATGAATAAATTGCAAAATGTTAATAGCAGGAATCATCTACCTTCAAGGAAACGCCTGTTGTCATCATGTCTTCCGAAAACGTTCTCACGCGAATCGATCGGTATTTTTCTCATTTTTCATAAAATTAATCAACATTTTTAGTGTAAAAAAATAATTTCTATCTGCAAATTGTTAATTTTATTATTAATTAATATTATTATTATTTTTTGATTAAAAACAGATGTTTGGAGGAAGGAGCAGAGGATTTCTTATTAAAGCCAGTGAAATTATCAGATGTGAAGCGCCTTAGAAGCTACTTGAGCAAAGAGGATAGATCCAACGGTAGAGAGAATGGGGTAAACAAGAGGAAACAAAGGGACGGCTCTGATCAATCCTCTGAATCTCAATCACCTCCTTTATCAAGATCTTCATCGTCTGATTCATCATCATCATCGCAATCTCCTCACTCATCATCGCAATCACTACCGTTCATTTCACCAACAACGTCTCTCTCCCTTGCCGAACCGTTAGATTTACCCTCAACACCATCTTCACCTTCTGGACCGTTAGATTGCACTACTCCTCCCTCGCCTTCTCCTGAGCAATACGGACCGTTGGATTCGCCAAATAGACGGATCAAGATGACATTATCTGAACAGCTGGACCCCACTTCTTGATCAGACGGTCCACATCTCATCTTAAAAAAAAATCAGATAATAAAAACCCGGCAAATTCTCGGAAATCCCTGTTTTGCAATGATTTTTGTTCTGGCCGGGTTTTGCAAATTACGCGGTACATCTAACGTCTTCTCTTTTTGTTTATTATTAATATTTTTATTATCATTATTCCATTTTGTATTGTTCGAATTTATTTTTTTTCTTTTTGGATGGAAAATTACAGGAAACTTTTCATACTAAATTAGATTATGAGTACCTTAAATTTTCACTGTAAATTAATGAAACCCGTTTTAATTAGTTGAGACGAAATGTTGGTGTTAAGTTTTTGATTACTTGTTGTCTAATATTCATTACTCCATATTACGTAGTATCGTATTAATTAATATGACGTACGTTGTTTTAGCTCGTACTTGTATCAATCTTTTCAAATCACGTAACATCTCTATTTAATTTAATTTAGGACTTTATCACTGTACATACTAGGTTGTTCAATTCTTCTGGCTGTTAAGCCAACTCTCAAGTTTCCACATTTTGTTTCAACATTCTATACCATTCAAATCTTCTGTCCTACAATTTTCGTTTCTTCTATGTTCCACGTAAGGGCATTAGCAATAAGAGTTTAATTGTAATTTGAATTATTTCCTCTTATTTAGTAGGGAAAATTAACAGAGTTAATTTGATCTTTTAGATTTAAGAAATTTTTTTGACACTAATAAGTATCAAGAGTTGTGAACAACTATCATAATTTTTTTTAATTAAATTTAACTACCAATTAAGTGCCAAAAAGTTGCAAACCACCACCCATTTTTAACACCGTTAACTTAAATTACAATTAAACCTTAATTAAACCACTAAAGTCTTAATTAAACCTTAATTAACACTTTTTATTTAAAAAAAAAAGAAAACAAATATGGAAAATTAGAAAAAAAAACCCTCAGCCACCCCTCCCCCTCCCCCATATTTTCCAGATATTTTCCAGATTTTCTTTTTATTTTTCTATTTTTTTAATAAAAAGTGTTAATTAAGATTAATTAAGATTTAAGTGGTTTAATTAAGGTTTAATTATGATTAAAGTTAACGGTGTTAAAAATGGGTGGTTGTCTACAACTTTTTGGCACTTAATTGGTAGTTAAATTTTAAAAAAAAAAATTATAGTAGTTGTTCACAACTTTTGGTATTTATTAGGTGGTTAGTGGCAAATTTTTTTAGATTTAATATCACCTTTGATTCCAACCTTTCACTATATAGTCTTCCAATTTTGGACCAAAACTAATTTTAATCGGTAATTTTTAAGGTAATGGAAGTCTTCATTTGGTTTGTAATTGATAATCTATTACTCCAATAAATAGGGATTGCCCAAAAATGGTATTAGCAATGTTAAAATTTACGAATTAGTATAGCCACAAAAGCTTTTGCGTTAGTTCTTTCAAAAAAAAAAAAAAGAATCTTTTGCGTTAGAAGAGGGAAACGTTATTTCATTTTGTTGCTTGTAGAGCAGAAAAAATTGGGTGAAAATTAATCCTTTAAAAGAGTAATTGTTACTTTACCTATCTAACCAAACATACAATCACGAAAATGATTATCCAAATTGTTTTTCACGCCTATAAAGATCCAAAACCAAAAACCTCATTAGTTTATTGATCAGCCAAATTGCATC
Source organism: Salicornia ramosissima (assembly GCA_951394345.1). NCBI lineage: Eukaryota > Viridiplantae > Streptophyta > Magnoliopsida > Caryophyllales > Amaranthaceae > Salicornia > Salicornia ramosissima. Next base: position 50,388,869 of record OX596240.1, on the reverse strand, counting down.
TCTAATAGTCATTAATTTATGGTAGAATCTAACTAAACAATATTAATTAATTTTTAATTTAATTTTAGAGATGGATATCTACCCAAAAGGTGTAGCCAAATTGGCAGAAAAGAAGTTTCATGCTTAGAAGTAATTCCTACATTTTCAAGGCTCTTATTTAATAAAAGAAGAATGCAATCTAATACTCCTAAGTCCTATATTACAAGGTAAAAACTAATAAACGATTCTCAGTATGTTCATCAAGCTAAATATTAAAAGGTCAGGAGAAGTGAGTCAGTTTACAATCCAATTCCACTTCATATTCAGAGGTACGAAGTTAAGTCTTGTTACTTGAATTTTCCTTTCCCATATGTATGTTCAAAGAGTGAATTTTTACTCAATCAAATAAAATAAAGCTAAATATTAAACATTAAATATTAATTATACTGATTGACGCGTAATTTTTGTATATATTTCCAAAAAAAAAAAATAGCATGTTAGAAAATAAATAGTAATTGACTTTTACTTAATCACCCTATTACTTTCTAAGAATGATGATAATATAGGAGGGAAAATTGTTAATAGTATTAGGGCTTGTTTACTTCAGATTATATTTAGTTCAATTCAGTTCAGTTAATCTCTATTCAGTTCAGTTCAGTTCATCTCTATTTAGTTCAATTAATACACTTCTATTCAGTTTAGTTTAGTTTAGTTCAGTTCAGTTCATCTCTATTAAGCTAATGTAAACGAGCCCTTAGTGATATTTTTCATAATTTTGAGGAAAATTGAAGGGTTTTTTTCTTCTTTATTTAGTTAGATCCTCGAAAATAACTTTGTTTTATCTTTTTTACGGACATTTATATATCTACCCACCGAATTGACAGTCCACTACAAATGGAACAATAAAAGAATATTCTATTACCAATGTCCTCAACAACTCTTTATTAATAATGTATTGGTGTGTAGTCAACCTGATGGGTAAACTAAGTTTTTTTTTTTGGTTACGGCCAACAGGTATGATATTTCTCATTTCTCAATATTATTTTCCCGTACATCTTTCGTAAACACATCAAAAAACTTATAAGCAAGCTAAAGGAAAATTGTATCGTACATTGGGTTCAACGTAGTTTTCGTAGGGATCTTGTTAGATTCTGATTTTATATGAAAGTTATAGGAGAAAAGAAAAGGTTTACATATTAATTAAAACATTGATAGTTCAACGGCTAGAGGTATTGCAAATATGGGTCATATGGGTCCATGGTCTAATTTTATGTCAATTCTCAAATCTTACAATGAGGGTCCGCTTCGATTTAGTGAATCATCATGTTGAAAATTGCATCTAATTTCTTTCCCTCGTTTTATGCATTTATTTATTTATTTTTTTGGTTAAGTTTTATGCATTTCTTTACTATTATTTCGCAAATTATTAGGTGGACCCAGGATCATGCAGCTGGGTGATATCGGTTTAAATGACGTTGTGAACATTTGGTAATTTTGTTGTGAACATGTGGTACTTTTGTTGTGAATATTTGATACTTTTGTTGTGAACATTTGATAATTTTGTTGTGAACATTTGATAGTTTAATGCTGGTGAACATTTGATAATTTTGTTGTCAACATTTGACAGTTTAATGCTGGTAATCATTTGATACGTTGTGAACATTTGGTACTTTTGTTGTGAACATTTGATAATTTTATTGTGAACATATGATAGTGCAATGTTGTGAACATTTGATAATTCTGTTGTGAACATTTCATAATTTTGTTGTGAACATTTGGAGGACCACAGAAAGTTGTGTGCTCTTGGGTCCATCCATTACCTATTGCTACTATCTTGTAATTCACTTTTTTGAGGTGTTGACGTTCTTGATGAAGGATATGATTATTTCTTTTCAAGAGATAAGTAGTCACATAAACAATGGAATAGAAAAAAAAATTAAAGGTAATTATTGATTAGATTAGTTGGTTAAATTTTAGGCCGATGCGCATGTGGCATGTCTAGTGATTGTATATTTTCGCTGTTTTTTAAAGATTTTTATTTTGTTTTTTCCCTAGCAAATTTTACTTGGGGAGAAAAATGTATCAACTCATACTTATTTTGAAAGAATCATCACATACTACTTGTTTTGGATGATTCAACTCATACACTAAATTGTATTTTGGAAACTAATAAGAAAATTATTCAATTTATTGGTATGATAGTGATTCATCATCTTCAATGCTGCTATCTATTTAGTATCAATAGGGGACCATTATATAAAGAATAAAAGGTGACAAAGTTTAGTAATTTGTCAATAAAATCCTCATATCATTGCACACAGATTTAAATTCTAGGCAAATGGTATCCACATTTTCAAAATTAACATCATATTTTAAACATAGACTTCTTTTATAGAGTAGGGAACAAAACATTGAGTCCAATTTTACTTTTGTTCACAAGAGTTTCAAATCTTGTTACCAATTAATAAGTTGATAGCATTTTTCCAAGTTAAAAAAATAACCCGTTAATTTTCTTATCTATCGCCTTTTATTTTGGTATATATTGCACAAGGATGTTATAAAGGAGGAATGATGTGGGTATTCCTTCAATGCATAATATTTTTATCTCTATCGATCTCCATCCTCGCCTTGATAAGGGTCAATGTAAATCATTTTAGTAGATTCTTTTGATTCCTTTACAAAAAAAACTACTTCCCCAACTCTACATTAGTTGCAACTTAAAAATTTGGGCACTATTTATAACCTCTCTTATAATTCACTTTTGTGCTTTATACATGTAAAAAAAAATATAGTCAAGTGAGATTTTGTTAGAATCGTCTCAATATGTTATTTATTGTGATCTAATTTTTGGTAAATTAAAATTAAAGATATTAAGAATATAAATTATGCATTGACAAACATGAAAAAGAAAATATTGCAACTAATATAAAGCAGAGTTTGTATTTTCTTGAAAGAAAAATAAGGTTACAGAGCCAGGCCAACATAAAAGGAATAAGTCAAGGTCAAGGGTGGGGAATTGGGGATGAAACATATAGAACGTAAGATTCACTCCACTACATAACCCATATGAGTACAAATATCGTTTGTATCTCCACTCCACCACCCACCAAATTAAATTAAGTTCTATCACTGCCATGGCAGTAGTGAAACAAGTCTGGCCTCCAATTTAACTAGCTTAAAGAGGTGAAAAAAGTAATTCATATCCAATCTGAATTTATTTGATATTACTGATCCGAATTTGGCTCGAATCAACTAGAATTATCCGACCATTAGTTTGTGTAATATTGATTATTATGTCCTTTAAGGCTTTGGATCTAGTTACTCTGAAGTAAACCTAATTTGTCTGAACTAAATTGAAATTTCAGAAATTAAGTCTAAAAAAATAGGGTCAAAGTGTAATTGACAAAAAAGGGAAACCAACACGACTCTAACCCGAACCCTGAACCCGGCACAAAAAGCCATTGAACCCAAATCAATCCTGAACGACCTGATTGTTACCTCTGGCATAAGTGACATTCACAATTGCACAACATTGATTATATTATTAATATAATTAATTAGTACTCTAATATATTAGTAAAGGTCATACTATAATATATAGAAAATTGAGGGAGTAGGAAGGGGTGTTTGTGGTAGGTCAAAAACGGAGAATGAGAAAGAATATGGGGGATGAGGGTGGGTTTATGTTATGATGCATAGCTGATTTGTAAAAGATTTGAAATGATTTGATTCGGATTAGGGGAGGTGGGATTGATATCCATTGTCTGCTATGTCAAGCAAGAGTACATCATTTGTTTTTTAAAACTATTTTTTGTGGGGTGCAAGATTACACCTTTATTTATTTTAATAATAATCTGTAAAAATGTAGTTATTATAATCAAGGGGTAGGATTAGATGGGTATGCATGCATGTTATGTTATTTTATCTAATTAAAAAATATAAAAAAGCATTTTCTCTGCTGTAAGCAAATAATTTATTGATTTGAATGTTTTTTTAATATGATAATGTGTGTGTGGTAATAGACTTTGAATTGGGTCTTACTGTTAGATCATGCAGTCTATTTTAATCAACACACGTATTTGCAAGTGATAAAAAAAACTTTATAAATATGTGTAGTTTGATTTAAAACGTGGCAGATGATACAGATCAACGGATGAACTTAGATGTGGACCAAAGTCACCAAACCATTAATATACACATTGAGTCTTGTGGTCTGTGAGCTGTGGGTGGGTTCCCCCCCTTATAAGTAGTGATTCTCTAGTGAGTACTGAGTAGTGACTTGTCTATGCAAGTGTATATATAGTGATTCATTTTCTATGATAAGTTCCTATTGACGAAGCTAATGAAAAATAAATATTAAGGTTTTGACCATGTCAACTATTTTGGTGCTATAAAATAATGTGGTGTAAGATAAGACCTTTATAATTCGTGGAAAAAAATAATATGGACAGTCCAATCATGGATTATTGAACCTGAGTTAACCTGCATAATGAGCACACGAAGAATGGTTTGAGAGTTGTTCGATATAAACACTCCTTCGATGCGTAAGGCTTGTGTTTGTTTTGAAGGAAAGCTTTTCCCTAAAAAACCATTATCACATTTTCCATTGTTTGTTTTGAAAAGAAGGAAAAATAGTTTTTCCATAGGTGAAAAATGGTTCTTCAAAGGGAGAAAAACATTTTCCTATTTTTAGGGAAGATATGCCACACACATTTTCCACCATATTTCCTTACTTCCCTCATTTTCTCCTCTCACCCATCTTTTCTCTTCCCTTTTTGGCTTAACACTGTGTTCTCTCCTAATCAGGTCGGGGGCGGAGACCGGCAAAGTTCATTATTCAGTGGTAGAGTGTTCATTAAAACAAACGGAGCCTGAGTCAAAGTCTTATAATATGAAATGTATTATAAGACCAATTATTATTTGAGGCTTTAAAATTAAGTACCTGTAAATATAGACGATTGTCTTGTATTTACAACAAATGTACTTTGGACAAGTGACATTTAATGGCCTTGGGGCTTGATGTTGAGCCAGCCATGGATAGTTGGCATGTTAAAATAATGATTATTAGGCCTAGCTTGGTTTGGATACATTGTGGCTTATGTTTTGATTTCGATTTAGGCTTTAGTAATAATAGCCCATTTAAAATAAGCTATTTATGGTACCCAAACACAAATCATCACCCTTTACGTTTGCTAATGCATGTTTAACATCATTAGCATCTTTAATTGTATAATTATTGTAAGAATATTATAATTGAATATAAATATAGTGTTATTTAATAATATGATTAAATAAGGTGGCGTCATATGGTTATATTTTTCTTATATATTAGAAGAAATTCAAAAGATTATATTTATTTATAAATAGTATCAAAAATAAAATGTACAAGAATTAGACTGTTTGGAGAAGTATCTTTTACTCTATGTTCTTGCCTACTAACTACAATAGAATCATGCCATCATCTTCCTCCATCGGTGTCGTTTGGTTCATTAGGGAAGTAAAAATTTCCATAAATTCTCAATTTGTAGGAATTAAATTCCACAACTAAATTCATGAGAATTTAACAAATTTTTTTGGTTAGTAATGGGGGAAATAAATTCCCACAGGAATTATAACTTACCGAAGGGGGGTTGGGTAAGTAAATTCCCATGTTTTGTGAGAAGTCAATATTCCCATAAATTTTCATTGCCTACATTTCCTTTTTTTGTGTCAACCAAACAACATGGCCAAAATGAAATTCATATTTTTATCTTTACACTTTATTTTAATAGAAGAAAATTAAGAGAAAAAAAAAAAACCAAACTTCTTCGATAATTACTATCCCCTCCCATTTCTATATCCTCTGTCTCAGGAGTGGAGCCAAGGGGGGCTGGCGGGGGCCTTGACCTTTCTCTTGGTCCAAAATTGTTAGTATATGTAAAGTTTAAGTAGTGATAAACATTAAAAATATAGTAGCTCAATTAATTTGATTGTTTGTTTATACTTTTGTAATAGAGTTCGAGGCTCACTGGCTACATTCTTAACATTTTTTTGCTCTTTACCATTCTATTATCTTTGTGTGATATTAATTTCTTCTCTCGTAATAAAAAAAAATTCTAGTTCCGCCACTGTTCCATCTTACTATTTAAAGATATCATTATCAATGTCAATTCAAGTCATCTTTAGTCTACCTCGAATTGTTCTGAAATCCACATATCCTCAACTTCACTTTACTTAATCAATGCATATTTGGATGGACTCATGGACATGCACATTCACATGTCCGAATTGACTTCAATGGCTCTCTTTCGTCATAAAACTTGGACTAAAATAATTTAATAAAAAAAAACTTTTTAATGAAAAACATATGGAAGATCTATACAAAAGTTGGGTATATGGAAGATGACTTTTACATAATTGTTAAGGTTGTTAGAATTGAAATCTTATCTTGAATCATGAAGGCCGGGGAATAGTAAGATCATATTGATTGAATATGGGAAGAAGAAAAATGATGCTACAAGCCTACATTGTCCAATCAAACCACCACCATTTGAATAAGTACAAAAAAAAAAAAAAAAAAAACTCCATTGCTAAAGAAGAAAGCGATTTGAGGATATATACAGCCAAATTCATCAAAATAATTTTAATATTAATAACTTAGAAAACGCAATACCTTAAAGCTATAGCGGTTTTATTTTATTTTTTTTAATAATGTTGTAAGGAATTCTAAACGAAAGAGATAACATTATTTTGCAATTGCAACTTGATATCAAATTTGTAACCAATCACGAAAGAGGTAACATTATTTTTTCTCTCTCTATCACTCTCCTCTTTCATTTAGATTTGGTTATGTCAAGTTATGTAAGGCAATTGCAACATATGTATATCTGAGTTTAAAGTGTATCTAAGGGTATACATCCGAGTGTAAGGTGCATCTTAGGATAATTTTGTTCATTTTATATTTTTTATGTGTGCTCATTTTAAAATTTAAAATGAGCAATAAAACATCTCTAAATGCTCCTACCTCTACGTACATTCAAATTCTTAGGGTCTGTTCACGTCAGCTTAAATTCAGTTCAGTTCTCAATTTCCTTCTCTTATAAAATATTACTTTCAGTTATATTCAGTTCATCTCAGTTCAATTCAAAATAATTCAATTCAGTTCAATTTGAAGTAAACAGACCCTTTGTAGATTGATTGGGCACAAAACATGTGGTTAGAGGGAGTAGGCAAAGAGGGGAATGGAAGCGGCCAAAAAAAGCCGCAAATAAACTCAGGACAACAGGATCCCTACAACTGGGCCAAGGGATCCTGTTGTAGAGATGTCGCAGGCAGTAACCCTTTTTGCTAGCACCATTATCTTTCTTTTTCTTTTTTTGTTTTTATGTCGCCATTTTCCCGCGAATTTTCCAAATATTTTTTGTCACCCAAATATTGATTTATAGCCTTAAAAAAAAAACTACCTAACGTTAATTATTGGAGTTTCCTTGCCAAAAAAAAATAAAATTATTGGTGTTTATTTTGTTTAAAAACAATAATTCACTCTCTGTGGACATTAGTCCTTCAAAAATCAATTTTGGAGTGCGGAAATTAACGCTCATCGTTTATTTATAAACAAAATAAATACTAATTACGTCTTTATTTAATTTTTTTTTTACTCTCACACATGTCATTTATCCATTTTTGGTTGCATTTTTCTTAATTGAATGTCTCTATTTACTTTCCCTTGACAGATCTATAATTATTTTTTTTTAGTATTTTGATGCCTTTAATTTATTTTTTTTCTATTAAATCATTTCTTTATCTTCTTGAGTTTTTTTTTTTTAAAATGTATTTTTAATAACTCTCATATAACCCATTTGGACTCTCTTGTGACTTTTTTCTGCATGTTATGATTAGAACATTAGCCAAAACACATGCAAGAAGTGGTGAAAGATAAAGGAATGATTTATTAAAAGACAAAAGTAAAGAAAGAATGTTAAAATCTTAAAGGATTTATGGTTATGATAAAAACTCAAGCATGCATCTAATTTCGTTTATCCTATGTATAGAGTGCAAATAGCTCTCTTAGGCTGTCTCGATTGGGACTTCACTAATAGTTTGTATTGTTGAAGGAAGATGACTAATATCTAGTGCTGTTCTAGCTATTTTTTTTATATATGAAGCTCGCATAAATTTTACATATTTTTAAACTCTCATACATGCCATTTAATTTATTTATTTTATTATGTCTCTTTTACTCTATCTATGTCATCTTTTCAATTAGTATCTTTTTAATAGTCTGTATCATTTTAAATATTTCTTCCAAAATCTTGTGTTAAAGGGAACCTAACAACTAAATAAAGATGGAAAGAGTATATATTTCTTCTTTTTTGTTTATTTATTATATTAAACAATTATTTTTATTTTTCCATCAACTTTTGTTAACCTATTTCTTTTTTCCATACCATTAAACCATTAACTTTATTATTGATCCTAAAGTTTGGAAAACCCTCCCACTTCAATATGTTTTTTGTGCTTTCTTGGTATTGTTGAAAAAACCAAGTGAGCGGATTAAAAAATAGAGGAAGTACATAGGAGTAATCCAATATTTCGACAATTAAATACTCTCTAATACTTTGTATATTTGATAGAACTAATTTCAAAACCATAACTTTTTCTTAACAAATTCCAAGGAAAAAAAATTGGGTAAGTAAGGCATTTATTTAATTTTTTTGTACATATGTATTTTCCTTCTTTTATATACTCTCTCCATTATGCATATACAAATACTTAAACCAAAGGAAATAGAATAAAATAGGTAAAGCAGACTTGAAAGTAGAGCTGATCAAAAGTGACCCGGCCCGTTTTTTTGCGGGCTTTGGACATGAAAATTAGGTCCGAATTTGGGCTCGGCCCGATTTTTTTATTTTTCCGTGTGGGACTTGGACATTTAAAATTAGACTTTTTAGTTACTTTTTTAGGCCCGGCCCGAAAAAACTCGAAAAGCCCGCACTAAATTTTCGGACTTTGGCCAAGAAATTTGGGCCCGAACTAAGCCCGGCCCGAACCTGGCCCGCTTTATAGACTTGATTTTTATGCATCGACCCGACCCGAACCCGGCCCACGATCACCTCTACTTGAAAGGTGGATTAGATAAGAAAAATCAATTTCTATTAGGGGTGACAAACCCATTATAGTAGGCAATGTTAAAAATATAATTTTTTTCAAAGGTAATCTAAAGTACTGTATTAGTATAACAAATGAAAAGGTTAAAAAACTTTATAAGGGTATTGTTAATTCTCGTCCGTGTTTTCTTTAGTACCGCTCACGTTTTGACAATTTTGCCCCTTTGTGACTATCCATATCTTTCAATATCATGAATTTACTGGACACTCGGACTTTATTGGACTTACCCAACAACCATCTTAAGCGCATTGAAAGATGTCAGACCACCACGAGCAACGCCATGCACCGTTGTAAAAACAAGAGGGTGCCTAAAAAATATAAATTCTTTGGTGAGACGGGTCTTACCATAAGGCCAAATCTCAATAGGAAAAGTTAAATAAAAATATGCAAAAGTTAAAAAAAACATATAAGTAGTTATATATGTGTAAAACTACTTGATAACTTTTAAATAATTGTCTAATGATCTCACATCATATGATGGGTAGGAAAAACAACATTTTGAACATTTTTTATGCTTCTTAAATCTTATTAATTTAGATAAGTCCAAATCCAGCTACAATTATTAACGCAACCCCTTAGCCCACTTTGATGAAAAATTAAATGCGCAATGAACTAAGCCCAGTACTCAATGAGTTAGAATTTTAAAATAGATGTTAACAATGGGCTCTGGTCTAATACGATATCTTTGGATAGTTGAAAAGCATTGCTTGGAATGATAAATGATTTGGCACATCAAACATTCAAACCTAAGGTCCAACTTTATTGGGCCCCTGAAAAAGAAACTACTCTACTGAAACTACTCCGGCTTTTTTTATTAATAGTGATGGCAATGGGTCGGATCTGGAGTGGGTCTATGTGGACCCGGATCCAGATCTGTTTTCAAAGGCTGGACCCAGATCCAGACCCGGATCCGTCGGGTCTGGAATGTATGGATCCAGATCCAGATTCATTGGATCCAACGGGTCTGGGTCCAAAATGGGTCCGAAATGAGTCCACCGTATTTCCTTTTAATAAATACAAAATTTCTAAAATTTAAGCATATAAATAACATTAACTAAATGTCTTACATGTCTTAAAACCATTAATTCGTAAATTACATATCTTAAAAGAATTAATTCCTAAATTACATGTGTTACAAATTTAATGTTACAATAGCAACATAAAATTAATTTAATTTTTTTTTAAGAGATTGGGCTTGTGATATAAGAATGTTACGGAGTAGACAACAACTTATATGAATTAGTCCTCAAATATATATATATTATATTATATAACGGGTCTATGGGTCTGGGTCCGGACCCGAATCCGTTTTTCAGGGTGGACTCGGACCTGACCCAGATCCGCATGGGTCCAAATTCTAAGGATCCAGATCCGCAAAAACGGATCTGGACCGGGTCTGGGTCCGACTGTCATCTCTATTTATTAATCTACATATTAACTATTTTATACTTGCCCAAACAAAATTTTAGAACTTTATATATATCTAATTATGTATTAGCAAAAAATATATCCCCTCTATAACATATTAATGGCAACGATTTGACATAAAATAGAGAGAAAAATGTCAAATCATTGTCATTAATATGTTACAGAGGGAGTACATTAAAAAACTACATGTTGAGACGATCCAATGAGACATCATATGACTACATTTTTCCTTTTATATAAACCACAAATGATGATTAAAGTAAACTCAATAAACAATGCCAAAAGTAAAATTATTTACATTTTTATATCTTAAAAAACAATCTAATTTTATTTTCGGGTTGTGAAATGGTACCACTCAACTTTCCCCCCTTGGAATAACCATCATCTAACAAGCATGAATATTCATAATTTACAATGTATAACCATATTTATATTTTGCTCATATAATATGCAGTTTTAAAAAATAAAAAGTATAAAAATCTAAATGAGTAATGCAATAATTTCATAAGTAAAATTACACATTAAATAAGCAAAATAAATATTAAAGGAGTAAAACGTAAACATATGTGTACATAACTCTACGTACAACCATCTTAATTTTTCCCCAATTATCTTCCTTCCAATTGTTTCACAAAGTCAATTGGGTAATCAGATTCAAATAATAAATACAATGAGAAATGGAAGGGAAAAGGAGATTTTGGGAAACGAAAAGATTACGTGCTAGCTCATGACAGTCAGTGTCAAAATCACCTTGGTCAGCCCACCAAATTTCATTGAGTTGAACCTTTTAATAAAAAGGTTTATACTCTCACATTTTCTCTTTCTTTTGCCCCGTTAGTGTTTGGCACAGAAGTAGATAAAAAGTAGGAATAACCCCCGATTTTCAGGGTCACGATGCCCTAATATTTGTTGGGATTTACCTTTTTTTTTTTTGAAAAATAAGTGCATTTCAAGTCCCACATTGAAAGAATAGTAAGAGGAGGAGTTGTTTATATAGTGGTAATCAATATATATATTAGAACAAGGCGTTTTGGAAAAAAGCCCAAAAACAAAGCCGTGCGGGTTAAAAGCCCAAAGCGGACAATATTGTACTAGTATGTGTATGAGCTTGGGAGTACAAGGAAATCGTTAATGTAGGTGATAGATTATATAACATATTGTACACAACGTGACACAGAGTTCACGGGTTCGAATCTCTCCTCCCTCTTAATTCTAAGTGGAATTAATTCACCCCGGATATAATGAGGTTTATGCTACGTCTACATTTCAAGCCCCGGATAGGGTTTTTTTTGGCAAAAAGTGTATTTTCTAGAACTTTTTTCAACAGTATAATAGATTAATAGTATAATAGGATAGTGGAGAAAATGAAATGTGGAGAAAATGAAATGAAGAGGATCCTAATTCCTAATAATATACGGTGCTTTACTGCTTTTCTTTGAGCAGGAGCAGACACTACTAGACAGCTGTATTATTGAGTCAATACTGGACTCCCAGTAGTCTCTAGTACGATAGAGTCGAATTAATGCGATGCTACTCAAGCAAGATTGAAAGAATGAAGGCCTCACAAAAGTGACCTCCACTCATTAAATTTTAGTTCACACTCAACCCTTAACGGCTTAAACATTTCAGCATTCACAATGACATATAAGTATATAGCCCATCACCAATCTTCAATGATATCATAGCAAAACCAGTCTCTTGTTAGTTGTCACAAAATTCGATATAACATAATAATTTTTTGGCCATAAAATTGTAACTTTTAAGTATAATTTTATAACTTTTTTTTTATATAAACCTTAACTACTTATGAAAAAATTATAGATTTATTGTAAAAAGATATGGAATACAATATTATTTTTAAACTGTTAGACGGTTTGACAAAAGATCAGAAAAAACAAGGGGTACACTAAGTTTGAAGACGCTAATCAATGGACCACTTTATCCTAGCAAAGTGACCCACACCTCAACAATTCGGCATGTCAAAATTGAATTCAATCTCAATGATATCTTGCCCTAAGAATTAAGATCGACATTGAACAGATTTTACGACCAAAAAGATTGTGAGTACTGAACAGATTGTGACGCATATGTTGTACACTCTTTGTTTCAAAATATTATCCTAAAATAAAAAAATTTGTGACACAAAAATGATCAGAGTGGAGAGAAATTTGAAAATTTAGGAAATAATTGGTTGTAATCCATTTTGATGAAGCGTTCTTGTATCTCTTTAAGCCATAGTGATTTAATAAATCAATGGATCGGATTTTTTTACAAGTAAAGCCAAACATTCATATGTAAGTAAACATTAATGACGAAATATCAGGCTCTATTAATCAACAAGTGATCAGTTCTAGGGCATAATGGATGAGTGAGGTAGGTTTGGCTTTTCTAAAGAATAGATTTATATAAATGTAGTTTTCTTGCAAGGGAGTGGTTTAACAAAAATTTTACTTTTATATAATAATAATAAAATTAGTAGTAGAGTTATTAGCAATCTATACTATGAACTAATCCAACAAATTCCAAAACTTTCCATCTAAATGTATATAAAGAGTAAAAAAAGATGTTAGGAACTACTAATTAAACTAGGAAGAATGGTCGGGTACTCTATTTTTGCTCACGGATCCATAATTGAGGGGTACTCACATTTGGTTTGGTAAATGGTAATTGGTCATAAATGCCGATAATATGTGAATAATTTTATAACTAAAATATTTGGAAGAAAAATTATATTTAGTTCATTCCCATTATGGCGCTGACTTATTTTTAATTTATCTATTTTTTTTTCCACAAATACCTATTCCCATCCCATATCCTTCCCCAATGGTATAATATATAGAAAATATGAAGAAAATTGAAGCTTGAAATATGTTTGCCATGAAGATCATAATGTTATTCCTTAACAAAATTATACTTTAAATCAATTTTCATTACCACAATTTATTATCAATAACCAAACAAGCCGTAAATACTTTGCACTATTATTGCATTTTTAATTGCATGCATTTAGACAAAAAAATATTTTTTTTTTGTTATCGTGAGTGTAATAAGGTTGCTTATCGTCTTTCCCAATAGGCAATGGCTTTCTTTAGTGATGTGGTGTGGCTAGATGAGTTTCCACTTTGAATTACTGAAACGTGATTTGTCTTCTATTTAATTTAAGCCACCCCTTCCCATTCAAATTAAAAAAAAAAAAAAAAACACTCACACACACACACAAAACAATCTTTTTTCCTAGTTGACATTTTTTAATGCACAATTTTCATGGTACTTTAATATCCTGATCAAAATTTATTTAAAATAATCACAAAAAACTCTTTCCGTTTGTAATTAATTGTATAGCATTTACTTAGTTGTACACACATCTTGTATTTTTTTAATAGGCATATTGCGTACCTATTTCGTATTAGTATCCCCTCAGTTGTTGTTTCTATGCAACCTAGGTTAGGAGGAAAACCCTTAAACATCAATCATGTTTGTTACAACGACCACTAATTTTGACTTTCACAAGGAAACTTAGAGTGTTTAGACATCCTAATCATATTATTACAATTTCTGCTGCTCTACTTGTGTCAAACTCCCACCTAATTTTTTGGCCGGTAATGCAATGCAATTGAACTAACAATATAAATGCAATAATGCATCCTCTCTTTTTTTTTTGGTTATATATTATATTCTATTTCTTTTATTTGTGTTTTATATGATCTAGAAATAAAAGATATTTTTTGGACAGTACTAATAAATTTAGTAGTAATTTACTAGTAATAATAGTCCAAGGAGTTCTGACTTTTGTTTGTTCTTTTCTGTTTGTCAAATGTGAAAAATGGATAGCTAAAGGTTAGTTACATGCATTGTAGGAACATGAAGACAAAGAGATTCTAGAAACTAATAATAAACAGTTTCACATATCAATGGTGTAGAAATGTCAAGCTTTCGGACTTTGCTTTTCGATCATCTTCAATACTACTTAATCCATTTCTTTTTATTAGTTATATGTTAGAATTTTTCTCTCATAAATTTTTTTTAAATGTAATTAATAAAAAACAATAAAGGAACTTCTTATGGATACCTAATGGGCTAACATTTTCATTCTTCCTAAGCAAGTTGTGAAAAGGGTTATGGATATTTGTAGGAACTTCTTATGGGATGGGAAAGCTATAGCCAGTAGGGTCCCTCCAATTGCATGAGACTATGTTTGTAGGCCAAAGAAGCAAGGGGGCCTCGGGATCCTAGATTGTCAGATTTGGAACCTAGCTGCTATGGGTAAATATATTTGGGACATAGCCAACTAAAATGGGTAAACTATCACTATATTAAAGGAAGGAACTGGAAGAGGTTGAATTGTCCTACTAATGCCCCTTGGCAATGGAAGCAAGTTTGGAAGACCAAGGAGATGATCAAAAATGGATTTAGAGGAAATGCTTGGACCTTGAATGATAAAGGCTACACTGTTGCTAGTGCCTACAATTGGTTGAGGCCAGCTACTGCTCAAGTAGGTGGGTCTGGAACAGACTGAATTTGCAAAAGCATAGATTTATCTTTACCTCATTATATTCCTAAAATGTTTAGTGTTTTCATATTACCAAACAGCAATATTAATTTGAATATTACGATTTCCAATTCTAGAATTGAAATTCTGTTATTAAAATGACATGAATACTCTCAAACACAACCTAAATGTTTAGTGTTTAGGGCTCGTTTACATTAGCAGAAATAGAGATGAACTGAACTTAATAGAAATGAACTGAACTGAACTGAACTTAATAGAAGTGTATTAATTGAACTAAATAGAGATGAACTGAACTGAACTGAACTAAATAGAGATTAACTGAACTGAACTGAATATAATATGAATTAAACAATGTTGCGGAGTAATTTTGAATGTTGAATATTAAATGTTACCAAACAGCAATATTAATTTTGAATGTTAAATGTTAATTTCCAAACTTTACTCTCTATTTTCATATTACCAAACAACAATATTAATTAAAATGAATATCACGATTTCCAAACAACAATATTAATTTTGGATGTTAAATGTTAATTGTTAATTTCCAAACTTTTCTCTCTATTTTCATATTACCAAACAATAATATTAATTTTGAATGTTAAATGCTAATTTCAAAACTTTTCTCTCTATTTTCATATTACCAAACAACAATATTAATTTGGATATTACGATTTCCAATTCTAGAATTGAAATCCAGTAATTAAAATTAAACGAATATTCTCAAACACAACCTAAATGTTTAGTGTTTAGTGACTTAGTGTTGAATGTTAAATGTTAATTTTGAAGGTTACAATTTCCAATTCTATTTTCTCTCGCTCTATTTGAATATTACGATTTCCAAACAACAATATTAATTTTGAATGTTAATGTTAATTTCCAAACTTTTATCTCTATTTTCATATACCAAACAACAATATTAATTACTCCGTAGAATATTATGATTCATTAAAATGAAATGAATATTCTCAAACACAACCTAAATGTTTAGTGTTTAGTGCTGAATGTTAAATGCTAAATGTTAATTTTGAATGTTGAATATTAAATGTTTTAGTGTTCACTGTTGAATGTTTATTTTGAATCTCGCAGTTGAATGTTAAATGTTTAGTGAACTATATTGTCTAATTTATAAGCATTCGTATATTTGATCTTTGATTTATGTTCAACCTCCCTTGTCACAAATCCTAGATCTACCACTGCGGCATAAGTACTTCGTAGCTCCAATTTTCAAATCCAAGGTCCACCAGAGATATCTATCACTAATTCACCATTGTTACTCATGACTCTTTTTGACTTAGTTTCAATCAAGTTTATGTAAATTTAACTGTTATTGATTCTAGAATATAGCTTATACCGGTTCAATTGAGTAAAAAAAACTTCTTTGAGCATCAAGAGGGTAGTGTCCTATTTGTGGACAAGCATCTTCATGAATTTCGAGCCTAATCATGCAGCCTTCACGTGTTTGCACAACTTGAAGTCGAATACGAACACTAGGAAGGTAAAGGATGATACACAATTGCAAACGTGATCAGCTACACTACCATTTGACCCTACAAGAGCACAAACAAAGGTTGGAAAGGGTGCTGGTTTTGGATTAGGGTGCTAACTAACCCAGGCACCCTTATTTCTTCGGTGCACCGAAGTATTTTGTCCAGCTTGATTTGAAGATGCATGGTTCCCCTCGGCCTCATGAACCTGAGCGAATTTACAAGGACCAATTGAAGTGGTTCCAAGCGATGAAGGATGATGAGAAGTTTGGAGGGCATCCTTTTCTAATAAACTGGCTGTCCGACTCTCGATACATGCTAAAGGAGGAAAACCTAGCCATTGCCGACCTTGGTCGGAAGGTGACCAATGGTATGCCAAGGCAGAGGCCTGAAACACTTCTCCGTTTTTTAGAAGCTGACCCCTTTTTCACAAAATACAAAGGTCTTAATTTAGACCACATTGCTTCTAACCCAAACAAGATGTATTCACAGTCTGTTTGGTTGTTGGTAATGAATTATGGTAATGGTAATGGATTTAAAGTATAATTTGTCAAGGAAAAAATTCAAAACCCCGTGGAAAACATATTTGTCATTCCCAAACTTTGAAATTTTTTCTTATTTTCCATTACCATCCATTACTATGTGGAAGGGTGATATTAGATAGGAATGAATATTTGTGAAGAAAATTAGATAAATTAAAGTAAAGCTAGCACCTCCATGGGAATAAATTTTAATTTTCCTTCCAAATTTAGTTATAATAAATTCATGCCCATTACTTCCATTAATAATCGGCTATCAAACGGACCGTTAATACATCTATACGACTTCCAAAGCAATATTTCATCATATTTTGGCCACAAGTTACCCACCTTGATCAATTCAAATATAAAAAAGGAAAATATTAAAGGAGCCTTAAACAAATGCAATCTATTTGTAGAATTTACGCGTATGTGGATATAACACGAAACAAGTGTTTTCATAAAACAAGATATGAACGGTCACTGACAGTAGAATTTTAAAGAATTGAAAGTAAATCGAGTGAGAATAAAAAAAAGGCGGCATAATAAGAGAACTAAACGTAGACTGATGTAGGGTAAACAGGACATGGAACTATGGAAGGATGGTGCGAGTATATAACAAAAGAATTCTAAGAAGGATCTCAGAATTATTTTTTTGTGAAAGAAAGAAGGTTGGACAAAAACGGACATGAACATGGGTAAAAAATGAGTTAAAGAAAAACTTGCAAAAGTTACCTGAAACATATAATAATTATACTAGTAATAATTATATATGTATAAAAAGTAACTAGATAACTTTTTATATTTTTTCAATAAATTTTAGAGATTTTTTAATAACTTTTTCTCAAAAGACCCGGTCTCAACATTGTGAGACACTTTCATCAAATACTTCTGAAAAATATAATACGAACATGAAAAAAAATGTAAATTTAAAAATCAAAGACATAAAGATACAAAAAAAATAAAATATTTATCTATTATTCAAATACTAAAATCTTATATTTTTAGAAAAATATTTTTTCTTAATTCAATTTTAATGATAGAAAAATTTGATGTTCATGACTTATTTTGATTAGATTTTACCAATATAATTATATACTTATTTTACCAATACAATTAAAATTTTATATAGAGAATCGAGCTCCAACGCCACTATGTTAGAGTCATTCTTGAATCCTCAAGGTAAAAGGTTTAATTCTCATCAACGACGAATCTCCCCAACTCTCGGACAATGTTAGCATGGTTAACCTGTGAGAAGAGTTACAAATTGGAGCCTATGGACACACCACCAAAGTGATATAGAAGTGCAAAAAATATTTTGCGGGTGTTCAATAATATCTATACACATAAAAAAATGAACACACCACCAATACGTATGTAATTAGATGTGTCAAACATACCGAACACTCCCATATGTATCGGTTATGCGACTACCATCCAGATGAAATATCTGTGCACCCTATGGAAGTACTCCCTCCGTTCTTATTTAGTTTCTACATTTTCTTTAGCACAAGTTTTTAGGATAAACATGTGAAATGATAGAAACAATTAAAAATTGAGATATTTATTAAGAATATGACAAAATTATTGATAAGATATGTAAAACTTATGTAAGTCTCACATGCCAAAATTAAAAAATGTAGCAAATAAATTAAGACATCTAAATAAAGAAAATGTAGCAAGTAAAAAAAAAAAATACTTTTAAATTTTAATTAAAGGCACAAAAAAAAATTGGGAGCAAAGGTTGACAAATGACAAGTACACGATCATTAAATGTCAAAAACCCCAGTACCCCACTAAAAAAATAAAACGCGCATAGATAAAGAGCATCATTGAAGAAATGTAGGAAGAATGAGAATCCGCTTAAAATGGGCAAGGATGATGGGCCCAAAAGTGCAAGGTTTCATACTTTCACATCATCATCAATTCATCATAGGATAAAAATAGCATATGGAGTATGGACTCATCGATAAAAAGTCAGGTTGACTATGCGTTAAAAACTTAAAACAGCATATACAACAAAGTTTAATTCATTAACAAATATGAAACAAAATTAAATGATATGTAATTAATGTAAAAGTTTTGAAATGGCATACACATGACTACGAATGATTCAGGCAAAGCTGTTTACCAGTTCAACGCTCTAACAACTAAGGTTTTAAACAATTCATATTCACAAGACAATGTAAAAAACAAAGCTGTAAGTTTATCAATTAGGTAGCAACATTAATTAATCCCATTATTAATAAAATTGACTATATACCCCCATACATAACACACATTAGTTTTATTTTTATTCTAGTGACAAGGATTGACAGTATTTTCACAACAACAAAAGGTAGGACATATATTTGTTTTTTAAACGAAAAAATGCTAAATATAACCGTAAGGGTTGTCTTTAGGGTGCCAAAGGTGAAAAATATTAACTTTAATAAAGCATTTACTACACCGAACGACATGTGATTTTGGTCTGCATTTCCAAATTATTACCCAATTAAGAAATATATTAAATGCTTATTTACAACCCTATAAGTTGTACACTTGTACATAGCATTATTATGCTTTTTATAATATTATTATAGGAATTCTTATTTATTATTCTCCCCAAAAATAAAGAAATTTCTCATAGTCAGCAACCTGCTTACTTTGACAATGTCTCCAAAACTAGTAAGAAAATAAAAAATAAAAAAATATATAAATTAAAAAAGATAACATCATGGGAACAGCTCAAACACAACAAAACCAACAAGAACAACCCCAACAATTAGAACCAATCAACAAAGTAAGTGCACACCTTACCTCTTTCTCTCTCTTAACTACTTCCCTTTTTTTGTACAGATCAAATTAGGAGGATGGCAATCCAAACAAACAAAGAGCATTTGTTTCTTAGCTCCATATTATTATTGTTCTTCTTCATTAATTCTTTCATCAATGTTTCATTATGTCAATCTAATAACCCTCCTCAAAACATTGAAACCTTCTATCCTGCCTCACCACCTGCAGAATCCCCTTCTCCTAGCAATCCCCCTGTAATAACTCCTCTACCAACACCGCCAGCGCCGCAGCTGCTGCCGCCACCGGACGTGTCACAGCCCCCCACGCCATCTTCTTCATCGGGCACGTCTCACAAGACATTATACACGGCAGTTGGAGTGACAGCTGCAAGCACTCTGGTGGCAGCTGCAGCAGTCTTCTTTTTATGTTTAAGGTATTCAAAGCATAAGAAACAAACTAATGGCGGTGGTGTCCAGACTGTAGGAGCCATTGCTGCTGGAGGCGGTGGCGGAGGTGGTGGCGGTGGTGGAAGGATGCAGCCATTGCAGCATACAGAGTTTGCGAGGTTTGATGGGAATGTGAAAGGGTTGATAGTTGATGAGGAGGGTTTGGATGTGTTGTATTGGCGGAAGCTAGAAGGGAGCCAAAGAAAGAGTGGACCTTTTCATAAAGAGGTGTTTAGTAGTAAGGGGAGTAATGGGAGGAAGGCGTATTCTCGTGGGAAATCTTCGTCGTCGTCTTTTAATCAAATACATCCTAAGGAGGATCAAACAGCTAAACTACTTGATGATCCTAAACCACCGCGAAATGAGACCACGTTTCATTCTGTCGGTAAGGCAGAAGAACCAGAGAAAATGGCTGCTGAGAAGGGAGGGAGTAACAGTAATCCAGCACCAGCAGCCCCGGCACCACCGCCGCCTCCACCACCTGTGCCTGCTAAGAAGGGACCAGCGCCACCACCACCGCCACCACCACCAATGGCAGCTAAAAAAGGTCCTGTGCCACCACCTCCGCCGCCTAAGGGAGGCGCATCATCAAAACCACCAGCTGCACCAAAGCGGACACCAAGTGGCAATATTGTTGAAACATCAGCCATTGGGGAAGATGAATCAGAGAGCAATAATGATCAAGTCAAACTGAAGCCATTGCATTGGGAAAAAGTCAACGTCAATACCGATCATTCCATGGTGTGGGACAACATTGAGCGCGGCTCATTCCAGTAAGTCTGCCATTTAAATTTTGTCCATTTTTTTCCAACCTTGTTAAGTGGAACAGGGAGGAGGGAGGCGGGGTGTCCTTGGTGAGGATCGAACCCGGGTCATCCCCGGGAAGCATGCCTCTACCAATGAGAGGCAATGCTACATCCTCATTTAATTTTGTTCATAACAATGAGAGTTTTATATAGTCTTGGTCTTAATTGAGCTGAAAGTATATGAAGTTATGAACAATATATGTTTTTTTTTTTTTTGTTTAACAGATATAATGGTGATATGATGGAAGCACTCTTTGGATACGTAGCTGTTAACCGCAAATCACCAAAGGATGAGTCTTCTAGAGCAAACCCAAATGCAGCTGCAAAAATTTTCATTCTGGAGGCACGACGCTCCCAGAACATTGCGATCGTGATACGGTCCTTAGGCATCACTCGCAACGAGTTGATTGAGGGGCTTCAAGAAGGAAAAGGCCTAAATATCGACGTACTTGAAAAATTGACAAGAATGACCCCAACAAGAGAAGAGAAGATTCAAATCCTTGCGTTTGATGGAGATGCCGGGAAGCTTGCTGATGCGGAATCCTTTCTTTACCACCTGCTAAAGGCTGTTCCATCGGCTTTTACTCGGGTTAACACCATGCTCTTCAGATTCAATTATGGCTCCGAAATCAATCAGCTGAAGGAATCGCTCCTAACACTCGACACTGCGTGCTCAGAGCTCCGGAATCGTGGAGTGTTCTTGAAGCTTCTAGAAGCTATACTAAAAGCAGGGAATCGGCTTAATGCTGGGACTGCAAGAGGAGAAGCAAAGGCTTTTAACCTTACAGCTTTACGTAAGCTGTCTGATTACAAGAGTAGTGATGGGAAGACAACTTTGCTTCACTTTGTGGTTCATGAGGTTGTCAGGAATGAGGGAAGACGGTGTGTTATGAACCGGAACAACAGCTTAAACCGAACTAACAGTCAGAAAAACTCAAACACAAACTCAAAGCCAGAAGAAACCAAGTCAAAAGATGACCAAGAGAGGGAGTTTATACAACTAGGACTGCCAGTTGTAGGAGGCTTAAGTTCTGAGTTCCTAAATGTCAAGAAAGCAGCCACTCTTGACTATGACACAATTATGAACATCAGTGCATCAACAGGAACTCGTATAGCTGAAACGAGGCAACTAGTGCTGCAGTGTGGTGCTGATGATGAAGGACGGGACTTTGTGACAGAGATGAAAGAGTTCTTGGCAGCAGCGGAGGGAGAGATAAAAGTAGTTCAAGAAGAGCAGACAAGGGTGATGGAATTTGTAAAGAAAACAACTCAGTATTACCAAGCAGGAGGTTTCAAAGACAAACAGCCACTTCAGCTATTTGTTATAGTCAAGGATTTCTTGAACATGGTTGATCAAGCTTGTATAGATATTGCTCGGAGTTTACAACAGAAGAAAGGAAGCACCCCTAGTACCACCTCCTCGCCATCTCCTTCATCACCCTCAACAACTGACGTGTTGAGGAGCCGGGTGACATTCCCAAGGTTACCGAGACATTTCTTGTCAGACAAATCTAGTGGAAGTGACTCTGACAGTGAAACTTGATAGTACAAGCTGAAGTCTGACAGAAATGGCAATGTCAAGTGATGTAAATATCAGATGAGGAAAGTATATAAGGTCCTTTTTCTTCATTCAATTAAAAGGATCAACAAAAAAAAGAAAAGAAAGGTCTTGATGTTAAGTAATTCTATCTTGTTTTGTTTATTTTTTTGGACAAGATTATAGTGTTCATAAGATACGTGATTACCCCCACCCCCCAAACACACCTCACTTTCCCCTTCCCCCCGAATACCAAAAGGAAAAAAGGTGTATTTATGGAGTTTTCTAATAGCACAAAAACAAAAGAACCATTGGATAGTGCCCACCATTTTAGGATATGTATTTATGAGTTTTAGTATCAATAAAGTTTGATTTGTTTAGGGCATTGGAGATTATGTATTTTCCTATATAATACATAACATATGAGAGCCGGCTGCAAAATTTATTTGTCTCAACAGCAACACTTGGTTCGATTTTGAACAGACTCAGTTGTCTAGTTTCTGAAGATTAAAAGTTATAAGCTGCTACACCAACCTTTGGTAGTTCAAAGAAGGATAAGTGCTAGCTTCATTTTACATGGCTTGTGTGTTTCACTCTAGTCGCAAATTTACTACATCCCTTTTTAGTCTGGCACATATATTTGCCCGTGTGGTTAGTTAGAAGAGCTATATCTATATAGTGTTGTTGATTTTACTCATCAATATCTTGTTCTTGTAACCAACTTCCTCAGTGACTAGAAAAACATGTACAAAAGGTTAAGAACATATTTGGATATAATTGATAAAAGAAGCAAAAGATTTAACAGAGGATGATTAAGGTAGAAGAGGTATGAAGGCATAGATCTCATCCCTCCTAACCAATGTTTAAAAAGGCTCAAGGCGCACCGAGGTGATGGGGACTTCCCTGGTGTGCCTCATTGAAGTGAGGCAAACTTAAAAAAGAGGAAATTTTTTGAAAAAAAAGGGGCGACCCTCAAGCTGCGTCTTAGTGTGCTTTTTAGTGCGCCTAATCATAATCGCCTTGCTTACACCCTAAAGGTGCATACCCATGATAGCAAACATTGCTCCTATGTCCTAACTATGAGAAAACTATAATCTATCCTAAAATGGCAGCATGAAAATGAATAAATGATTTACAACTTGCAACCAGAAATTTGATTTTTGACAGAAGATGAGTGCCTCGAAGATTAGCAGAGCAACCAAATGGAAGAAGAGACTTTCATTTGTTTAGCATAATTAGTGTTAGTTGAATAAAAAAATTCAAATTTCGAAGGGAATTTACAAGTCTAACAGATTTGAAATTCATAAGAAGCAGCCAACCTTGAGTAAGGGGGCTAGGGTAAGGCTACTATGATTGTGCAGTTGGACTTAGATATAAGTGAATGACTAGGGCATATAGGATTAAAGAGTTTAACATCATTGTTTCAACTGATCTATGAACCTTAACTTGAAGATACAAGGACACAGGCACACAGCATCTAGTGTCCAGACTCCAGAGTTCAAAGTGGACACAGCAATACAGGCACTTTGCCACTTTCCTCACCTGATCCTTTGCTAAGATCAGAATTCCGAGCATCTATACAAAAGTGACACTTAAATCATAGTATCTGAGATTATAGAAGCATTTCCCCCACGTTTGTGTGAACTAAACTTCCTAAGAATAAAATCTTATACTATGTACAAGTATTTTCCAATTTTGCGGTTTCCTCGAAATTCAACTTCCAAGCTATAAACAACTTCCTAAGAATAAATATCGTATAATAGAAATGTGACTTGATTTATTGGAAACGTTAAAACGATTCGAAACTGAATTATCTAGATCAAAATCAAGCATTTTCCAACTATAAACAGACATGACCCCATTACCAAAAATGTAAAATTGGAATTATCCTATGCCCTACCTGAAATTCTTCCAAAGGATTCAGTATAAATGCTAGGAAGTTCTTGTTCTATTTCTCACATGACTAAAATATAGAGCTCTTGCATTCTCTACTCTACTTACCAATCACCCTACCTAGAGAAGGATAAGCTATCAAATGATCCCAAACTATTGTTCCAATCAAATACTTCGCCGCTAACCGTCTAAAAGAATTTCTTTTGAAAATATTAAGACCATGCAATAGTTACTTATGATGAACCAGTTTGACCTTCAGCCTTCTTTTGAACTGAATTCATGTGAACCAAACTGAACTAAACTATATTCTAACTCACCAGAACTTGAACTGAACTAACTAAACTGAAATTTCAGAAACCAAGTCCAAAAGACTGGAGCTTTGTGTCTTGGACTCGGCTTCAAGATAAGAATCATACAGATATGATCAACATTATGAAACTATTTTTTTTTCAAGATGCAGCATGCCTCTTTAATGTGCATTTTAAGGACAACATTAGAGGATGTGAGGGAATAAATTAATAACATAACTTCTAGTCTCTTTCATGTCAGTCATTAGGTTATTTAATTAATTTTCCCTAACCTCTACCTTTAAAAATGCTCAAAAGCAGAAACAGATACTTTCGACATCCTCATACAGTCATTCCCAAAGTCTCTGAATCAGCCATTTCATAAACGATCATAATTTGCCAGTAATTTTCCTATATTTGAAAGAGGTTAATATTGTATGATTCCTATTGCAAAGAACGCCATAACCAAAATCACTGTACAAGGTAGCAAAGTCTTCGTTCAACCAAAATTTGACAAAATTTTCGCAAATGCTTGTTCAAATTCTTAACAGATGAAAAACAAGCAAATAACCAAGTCTTAATTCATTGATAATAACCTTATAATTTTACGCTTAATAGTATAATTACGGTAATGAAGTACTTATCTTACCTCATAAAATGCCGCCAGAGAATCTGATTGTTTTCCACTAATTGCAATATTGCATTCAACCAAAATTTGTAATTCTTACTGATGATGATGACACTCCTCATGCCACAGATAAACCTCCAATCGGCATCATTATGGTAATTGATTTTTTTACGGTTATATATCGATTGAGAGTAATGAATTCTTCAAAAAAAAAAAAAAAAGAGGATGCAATTTGGTGAAGAACAATGTGTGTTCGTACGAGGAGGATAGAGTTCTGTAAGTTTTTTCTTGGGTTTATGTGCGGAAAAACTGGATGATTGATACATCTCGAAAAGCTGGAAATTCTTATATATATATATATATATATATATATATATATCATATAGGAAAATTTGTCATAAACCTTATAAAACTTTTTTTTTTTAAAGGAAAAACCTTATAAAAAATTTGTTGTGAATATGGACCTAAAACAAAAAAAAGTTGCAAGGAGCGACCTTACTCCGACGTTGACTCGCTATTTCCCTCCAATTTTCGACGTATCCTTTCTTCTCTATTTAACCTTTCCTTTTCTTTTCACTATAAATTCATTTTTCCTCCACTCCCCCCTCCATTTTTCCTACGAAATTCATCTACATAAACACTTCCTTTTAGCATCTAAAATTCTCTTCTTCTGAATTTGGGTTCCTCATCTTTTACCCCCTTAAACACGAAAAGAAAATAGTGAGTCAACGCCGGAGAATCACAGTCAACGTCGGAAAATAGAGGTAAGGTCCCTCTTTGCAACTTTTTTTTTGTTTTAGGTCTCTGCTCACAACAAATTTTTTATAAGGTCTTTTCTCACAAAATGAATGTTTTATAAGGTCTTTCCTGACAAAATTTCCTATCATATATGTATCTACTCATTTTACAATTTTTTTTCTCATTTTAAAAATTAAAATAAATAATAAAACACTTTGGATGTATAATAATACTCCCTCCGTAACATAAAACTTTCGACAATTAGTTTTGCGCGCATTTTGAGAATGCAAACACAAAGAATTATTTTGACTAATTCTTTTGTTTACACCCTTAATTCGTTTTATCAAAATGCGTGCAAAACCAATTATTAAAAGTTTTATGTTACGGCGGGAGTACTAATAATAGTAATGTGGTCAGCCAAGAGATGTGATGCACTTGCTTCGTACATGTGATTTCACATTATTTGTTTAATTGGAAAAAAAAAATTGGATGATGAGGTAAACTAGACCTAGTGCAAAACTCGTAGCATTTTTTCGTAAGGAGAGACAAATAGTAAAATTGAACTCACAAACTCCCGAGTACAATGTTATATCAACACCAGTACAACACTACATTATATCTCGATCCTCATTGTTTAACAATTTTTTTTTTTTTGAAAAAAACTAATTAAACTAACTTTTTGGTAATTTAAGGTGAAATTGAATCGACCATATTGCACATTAACCATGAGCAAGGCTAAAACTAGCCATGTGAGCAATTTTGAAGACAAGTGAATTACATGTTCTTGTGACAAGAAAGAATTAGAATTCTATAAAATTTATACCACACTAGTCATATATTAGTAATAATCCGATGGCACAAATTTAGTACCATCTACCATATAGACCGTTAAAGCACCATATCGAGACCTTGTTAAGGACAATATCGAGAAATACATCAAGATCCGTCCACTCGTACTATCAAAGTCGACAAATCACAAACACCGCGGAAGAAAGTCCATACCGACCATAGATGCGACAAACGACAGACGAGCAGCTTAACAGCAATGTAAACGACAGGCCAACAATACATCAATCAAGCCTTCCAAAGATGGGAACATTAAATATTTGATCTTTACATTACTTTTCCTCTCCATTCATGGACTTCATGAACATTATTGATGGACCCCAAGTTTATACATATATAAAGGACAGACAATTTGGGATCCTATAGTTATATCTTGATGAAATTGAAATTCAGATGTACAACGAACTTTTGCCCTCATCATGTTTCCCAGGCCAAATAAGACTACACTTACTTTGCAATTGTTCCTTTATACATCTATCTTTTCGATCATGAACCTATTTACTAACAGTTTGAAACTTTTCTCGAGCCATGCTTTGGAAACCGATCTCCTTATAAAGCCAATCCGATCAACCAGAAAACTTAAGTCTTGGCTGCTACCTGCATGAACAATGATTGGAAAACATGCAACATTACTACAAGTCTATAACCATTATGATGATTGGGGAAAAATCATATCTTAAAAAGTGTTCATTACAAATAGAAGCCTTTTTGCTTAGGTTGGGTACTGTTTGATTGGTCTTTGATTCAAAAGGTAATGTAATGGTTTCAACTTTCAAGGGTAGATGAACTAACTAGTTTATTGGGCCTACAAATACTCTTTTTGTCAGGTTTTAGACAAGTAATGTAATGCAACTTTTTTTTGTTTATATAAAAATCTTGAGATATAATATCTGCCCAGAAATAGATTGATTTTCCTCCCAATACCCTCACGATTTCGAAAACTTTTCCCTAATTAGAATTTTGAAGTTTTGAAATATAATATGTGCCCTTAGATATATTGATTTTCCTCCCAATACCCTCATGATTTCGAAAAAACTTTGCCTTAATTAGAATTTATAAGTTTAGAACTCTATTCTTTAGCTATTGATCTTTGCATTATCACTCACCGCTATTCCAGGAGCTCTAACTCGGTGAACTTTGCTCAATTTGCTTGAAAACTTGAAGTTGTTGGCTGTTAGTCACTTGGATTTTTTTTATTTGTTTAATTTTTTTTATGTACTGTTGGTACTCTTGTTTGAACTTTTCTCCTCTGGCTTTAATCCTTTTTTTTTTTTTTTACTTTTGCCCAAAGTCACAGATCTTATGACCTATTAAATTTAACTAGCCTTTTTAAGTACATTGCACAAGTCAAAGGCAACTTTTGCATTCTGCTCTTTTTAAGGGGTACTAAAAGTATTTTACCAGACAGCCTGTTCTCAATCAAGAAAATAAGCTGAAATTAACTTCATTTCTCTGTCTTTGTCCACCTCTACCACCCCCCCCCCAAAAAAAAAACAAAAAACAAATATCTCACTCACTTTTTGGCTTCCCTTTTTGTGGGGCTAAGGGAGGTGTTTTTAGTGAGGGGGGATAGGTTTTTCTAAACAATTATTTCAGAAGTTTGACCAGATATCAGATATGAATTGAGAACCATACAACACATTAGTATGACATGTACGGCCCATTTGGTAGTCGGTTATAACTGGTGGTAATTGGAATGAATTTATAACTAAATTTGGAAGGAAAATCAAAATTCATTCCCATGGTAATGCTAATTTAACTCCAATTTATCTAATTTTCTTCACAAATATTCATTCTCATCTAATACCACTCTCCCCCATGGTAATGATTGGTAATGGAAAATAAGAAAAAATTTCAAGTTTGGGAATGAAAAATATGTATCCCATGGGGATTATGAAGTTTTTCCTTAACAAATTACACTTAAAATTCATTACCATTAACACAAATACACAATTTATTACAAACAACCAAACAAGCTGGTAAAGTTTTCCGACCCTCTCACAGGGTCAAACACATAAGAGAACGGGTATTTGTTTGCACAAGAAAAATAATATTACCAGCAAAATTTAAAATCTAGTTCTGACTATATGATCCACATGAAAATTGAGCAAATCGGGCTAACAGACATGAAAGATTTATTTTTACTAGTCATAATATATAAGACTTCAAAGGCATACCTTGCGCACTGAACCTCTCAAGAATCCATGTCCTTGGTTATAGCTCGATGATAGCTTGGGCTTGGAATTGCTTTTCTGAATTGGCTTTCCAATTTCGGCTGCTTTTTCTGCCTGTACCAAGTATAAAAATATTTAAGCCTGCTAATCTAATTTAGTAGGAACATTTAAAATTCTTAGGTAAATCAAGAAAAAATGTTACATTGCTGCAGTATGAATGTATTGCAGAGATGAGTAAATAACTATAACATCAAGAAGCAGGGCTGGATTGGATTGAATGAATTACAATGGATTAAATTGGATTGGGATTTTAATCCTGTGAAAAGAACATAGCCTTAGTCTTCTCGATGAATAAGCAAGTACAGTACATAGAAATGTGAGTACATAGCTTGAAGATCCACATGAAAATTTCTTATCAAGATATCAGGATAATTTATTTACTTAATAATATGATTCCAGCTGGTCCACAATTAACCACCATTTATCTCTAGCCTCGGAGAAAACTAACATTATTAAAGTTAATATTCTGAAAGATCAAGATCATAATGAACCATATATCTAACCCCAAGGATGCACACCTTTGATTTTGGCTGAAGACTGATCATCCCAGCATCGTTGATGGTTGCTTTTTGCTCGATTTTCTTGGGAGCCTTAACAATAAATTGCATTAAAACATGTAAGCTATAAAGGAAGTAGAGCAAGATGGCAGACCCATACAAAATAACATGCAATTTTATTTAATAAATTTTGATGGGTTATATATATGAATTTTCCAGAGTTCATACCGGTTTCTGTTGCCTTCCCAGATCTTGACTTCTTGAGCCAAAAGAAGCAGGTACAGCTTTAACATTTCTTTGATCTACACCAATATTTTTCTTTAATCTAAAAGACAAACAAGCAAAATGTCAGTTCCCTTGGAATTTCATGACCGTAGTAACTCATTTCACTTAAGAATGATGTCAGACCAAAACAAATCTACATTTTTTTATAGCAATTCTAAATTTTAGACAGCAAAAGCTGCTGCAAAGGAATATACATGTCCACTGAAGCAACTAATTGGCTTTGAAAAAAAATCTCCCACTCAGTTGGGGAAGCAACTCTGTAAATATGGCCCACTAATTTCTTTTGATAAACCTATGCAAGTTGGTAATTATTTTTTCTTCCATTAAAAAAACACATTTAGGATCTAAAAGCCCCCCTTCCCAACACCCCACTCTCTTCCTTGAAAAAATTAAAGGACGTAGGGCCAAAAGGAATATATCAAAATGACAAAAGTGGTAATAATGAAGTAGAGTAAGGCAGTGTTCTTTTGGACTGGACTGGACTGAAATAAATTGAATTCTAAACTCGGCATGAGATGAGTTGAACTAAAAATAAGAACAAAAAGAACATGGCCTAATTATCCAATAGAAGTATCTTCGACCAAAATATTTGGTTGAAAAAGTAAGTTATCTACAGTTCTACACCAATCAAAATCTTCTAATCACTTGAATTGGCATTACAATGAAATGTAGCCCCACTCCTCATAATAGCATCTTAACAGAATTTAATTACCCACTATTCAATCTTCTTCAATGTTAATATTTTTAAAATTTCCATCAAAAGCAAGCATCTGTGACCCCTCAGTTCAAGCAACTACCTTTCTCACTTTATTCCTATCCTATCAACCCATCATAGCTTAATAAACTAAAATTCTGCATGCGGAGTTATTTTCAAGTTCTTGGTAACTTATAAAGTTATAGTGAACTTTCTCTATCAGAAAAGAAAGTCATCAGGTCAAGCTCTACACATCATACCCAGGTGACTGCAATGTCTTTTTAGTTCCTTGCTGACTGATAACTGCACTTGTTACCTTCGCTGACCTGATACTCCTAAAATTCAAAGGAAAAGAGAAAAAAATTTAAACAAATAAATAAATAATAAGTTTGAAGATCAAACATTCTGTAACTATATTACTTCGACACTTTGATATACCTTAAAAATGCGTGTCTACTTGGATACTTCATTTATAACTAAAAACTTATAACTTTTTCTTAAATTAGCCGAGTCGGATACTTGGACACCCATATCCGAGTAGAAACTTTATCCGTGTCCAAGTAACATAGTTCTGTAACATAGCTACAACCATTCCACTGGATAAACCATGAATGCAGGCATCCAAAGCAGTGATTAAGTAAGCACATGACTAGCAAAAATAATAAACATGCATGAAGTCTACTTGAATAGTGGGAATCGAACTCTAAGACATTACCCTTCCTTTTTCTTTTCGGGGGTGCCAGGTGCAGAAGCCTTCGGTTCAGTCCTGGTAGCAGGCTGCAAAGGCACTTCACATAGTAAGATCATGGTAAAAACACAATTTCTTATAACCCACCACCATCTAATAGACATTACTAACAATCTCAAGGGAATATAATAATTAATTTTTAAACATGATTTCAAAATAAAACATCACCTGATTTGTTGCTGTTGGTTTTGCTAAACTAGATGGTGAAAGTTGGCTGACGTTTTGAAATGACTTGAATGCTCTTTTTACAATTTCTTTATCACCCATTCTCTCCATGATCAACGACTTCCTCACTGTTGTAAGTGATGCTGGATCGGACTTAGTCGGTCCATAACTGAAAGACATGTTTAAGGATGTAGGTAGTACTTTCTTGCTTTCAGGTCTAGCGGCTTTCTTGCTTGTCACTGGAGTTTGAACATTTTCCTTCTTAACTGAGGGACGTGTGGTAGACTTTGCGGTTTTCGTCAACTCGGGTTTCGAAGACTTAGGAGTCGATATCGTTGATGACTTTGGCATTGATGCAACAGGTCTTTTGGGAATTGATGGTGCAGGTTTCCTATTAGCATTTGTTGTATTGGTGGTTGCCTTCTTCACCAAAGTTGTCTAACAACAAATATTTCCAGAAGCATTAGAACATAGCTAGTAAGACTCAACGGTTACACAAATAAATCAAATTAGACTCAAACAAGAACAATACCTTCTTTGTTTTGACTGGATCAACCAATTTCACTGGTTTTGGGCTTTCTTCATTGGTAATTTCTCTTTCTTCAGCCTTTTCTTGAGGTAATACCTCCTTGTCATGCCATACTTTTGCAGAAGTGACGTCTTCTTTCACCAAAACAGGTTCATCAGGTTTCACTAATACAGGAATCTCCATTTTCATACCCAAATCTTCATTAACATCCTCTGGCTTGGGATGTACATCCTGGCTTTCTTTGACCACATCAGCACCATTATGCACCTCTAGCTGTATGTTCTTCTTTTCTTCGGCCACACCAGCCTCTCCATTCAGTTCATCAACATGATCATTCACTTCACCGGTGAAATCCGCCACTTCATCAGTAATGGCATCAACCACATCACTCGATTCATCAAAATCATCACTAAACTCATTTGCAAGATCCACAACTTCATTTTCTGCAAAATTGTCACTAAACTCACTTGTTTGATTCGCCAATCCATTTTCTTCGAAATTCTCACTAAACTCGCTTGTGAGATTCACAACCCCATTTTCTTCGAAATTCTCACGAACCGCCACGCTTGTGAGATTCACAACTTCATTTCCTTCAACATTTTCACTAACCCCACTTGTGAGATTCGCACCTTCATTTTCTTGAATTAATTTGTCATCACTACTACTTAGAACATCTATATGTTTATCACTCACTTCACCTGTGAAATTGCCAACTTCATCTAGCTCAACATAGTTACGGGTGGTTGGTTTTTCAACATCCAGGTCTTCCTCACCGGTGCTACATACCAAACTCGATGGAGTTCGATCTTCCGAATCCTCGAATTCAGCTTCTCTATTCTGTTCCAGCTCCAGCAACTCGGCTTTCCGAGCAGCAATCCTCTTGTAATGGGCTTCAAAATAGGCTTTCTTTTGGGCTACTGATCCAGGTGTAGAAAACTTCTCAACTTCCTCCAGATACTTGTTTGTTGGGAAAGTAGACCATCTCTCCCAACAAAGAGAATCATGCTCAAATCTACCAAATGACACTGATTCTTGAAGGCATGGGACATGTGTACATGACTCATCCATCTGTTTTTCCCACAAAAACAACAAACTTCCCAACTAAATCCAACTAATAAAAAACATTAACATCAAATAAAGGAGCTTTGAAAAAACACCATTGCCAAAACACACACACTTTTAAATTATTATCCCAATTCAGCATCTAACATCTTGTAAATTGTAATCAATCAACACCATTGCCAAAACACACACACTTTTTTTTTTGTAAAGGAGCTTTGATAAAACACAATCTAATAAAGTAAAGAAAAAATCTCATAATTGCACAAAATAAAATAAAATAAAGGGTTACCATAAGAGGAGGAAACAATAAATGGGGTTACCTTGTTCTCAACTTTGGGAACCTCCACTAGTGATTCACCCATAGATTGTCCAAGATCTTATCTGATTATGCCTGAAAGACAGAAAGCCCAAGAAGATAGGTCAAGAAACCATTAGCTGGAAGTAGGACTTATAACACTCCATTATTGAGGATTAGATCACACAATTGAAGGAATTGAATAAAATACATTACAAGTAGCAAGATCACATATGAAGACAAAATTGAAAATTATATAAAATTAAAAAGTGTTTAAACTAAGATTAACATCAATTTTGTAAAGGCCATACCCCATGTGAATACTGTTTTCTGATGTAATGATTTCAACCTTTTGTAAGTTTTTATTTATCTTGAAAAAAAAAGAAGCAAATTCACTATTCCTTTTTTTTATCACTAAGTAAATTACTAAATGATAGTCCTTTTTGGCAGTTCATTACTTCCAGAAGTTACTAAGCTGTAAACTAAAACCCCACATGCAATTATCACATGGAAATGAAACCCAGATCAAATCACCAAATCACATCAATCAAGAAAAACTTTTAAGCAAAAACCCAGTAAACTAAAATTGCAAATGATTAACAAACAAAAAAGGGGTGTAATTTACTCTATTAAACATAAGCCAGTAAAAATAACTGCATAAATAAACAAAGGAAAAGAAACCCACCAAAGTTTAAGACAATTATTGGGAAAAAAGAAGCAAAAGTATAAGAACAAGTTACAAGATAAGCATTGCTGCTTAAATCAAGTTCATTGAATAATGAGAGAAGAGAATTGAAGATGCGAAGAATACTGTTGCGGAAAATGGGATGAGAGAGAAAGTGGGGGGTTTAAGAGAGAGAGAGAGAGTAGGGTGGTGGGAAAGAATCAAAGGAACGGATTGCACGTGATTGGTTTCCTTGTTACTGTTTTGCATTGCAATTGTTGCATTTATTTCTGAATCCAATATAATTTCCCTTACTTTGCAAGTCTTAATTGATTCTTACATTATTGTTTTGAGCGGCAAATTACACTTAGCAGAAAAATGCTTGAATAATCCTACTAGTTGATAACTTTTGCGAAGAAATAGAGCAAACGGTTTTGTTAGTAGTAGGTACGTACGGTCTTAGTCGAGCTGAGCAGTTCGCGAGCAGCTCAAGCTCAACTTGGTCTAAGCTTGATTCGAGTTGGTTTGTGCTTGTTCGAATCAGCTTGAAATTTGATAATTTTGCAGGTAATCAATAATTTTCCTTCTTAAAACTTTGGAAAAAAAATTAACCTCGACACTTAATATGATAAATTAATATACTTTTTAGAACAAATAAACGATCAGCTCATAATCAACTCGTGTTCGGGTCGAGCAATCCCCAACTCGAGATCAACTCGCTTGATAAGCACCACCAGTAGTAGCGCATGTTTGATGGTGGAGGTTTTGGCCTTTTGTACCTCACGCATTTGTGAGGATTACTTATATTTTCTCTTGTAGATGTGTGTTGGTTAAATTGAATTAAACGACCTGCAGTAGGGCTCGTCTCAAGATCTAACATCACCCACATTATCATATTAAAAAAAAAAACTTGGTACGAAGTGAGGTATAAAGTAGTTGCTACATCTCTATAGAAATTCGATTTGTCACACTAACCAGCAAAAAAGCTAATCGCCTATTTACCCTTTAGTGGCATATATGTAATTAATTAGACTAGAAAATGTCATACGTCAATTGATAATAATCTAGGTTTGACTTAATTCATACATATATTGGCAAAAAAAGGGACATTCAATTACAATGTACTCGTAATGTGTTTTAAATATAAGGATTTTTTATCCAAAACCTCCTAAACTTTTAGGGGGTTTGTAAAAAACTACCTTACATGAAAAGAATTGTCCAAAACTATCGGAATTATACAAAATCATTGTTGACTCATACCTTGATGGTTTTGGGGGGAGTTGACTATGGTTTTATATGTATTTTTATGTGTATCTTTATATGAATACGTATTCTTTTACGTATTTGTGTATTTTTATGTGTATTCTTATACGAATTCATATTTTTATATTTATTTTATACGAAATAGGTATAAATATTTTTTAAATGACACACGAATCGAGGCTATCCGTGAATACAGTTCGGGGTTGATCGGGTCATTTTCTGCGAATTTCGACCACAAAACAGATCCCATAAGGGTTAAAATGACCCGTAAAACCTTGAATGGGCTATTTTTTCCTGATGCGTAAATCGATGCACGCAAGTCGAGGCTATTCACGAATGCCGTTCGGGCTGATCAGGTCGTTTTTTGCAAATTCAGACCTCAAAACGGACCCATTAAGGGTTAAAATGACCCGTAAAAAGTTGAATGGACTATTTTTTACCTAACACGTCGATCGATGCACGAAAATCGGGCTATTTTCTAGCTGTGAACCATGATATATGTGCATCGACCTACGTGTAAAAAAAATAGTATGTTCAAGGTTTTACGGGTCATTTTAACCTTTAAGGGTCCGTTTCGAGATTGGAATTTGTAAAAAATGACCCAATTAGCCTCGAATTGCTAAAAAAACGAACTGATCAGCCCCGAACGACGTTCGTGAATAGCCTCGACTTGCGTGCATCGATTTACGTGTCAAGAAAAAAATAGCCCATTCAAGGTTTTACGGGTCATTTTAACCCTTATAGTGTTAGTTTCGAGGTCAAAATTTGCAAAAACGACCCGATCAGCCTCGAATTGCGTCCACGGATTGCATCAATTTGCGTGTCATTAAAAAAAGTATTTATACGTATTTCGGGTCAAAATAATTGTAAAAATATGAATGACCCGAAATGGACGCAATTCAAATATGAATGACCCGAAACGGACGCAATTCGAGGCTAATTGGGTCATTTTTTGCAAATTCCAATCTCAAAACGGACCCTTAAAGGTTGAAATGACCCATAAAACCTTGAACAAATAATTTTTTTCCTGACACGTAAATCGATGCGCGCATATCGAGGTTCACAGATAGAAAATATCCTGATTTGCGTGCATCGATCGACGGTGTCAGGTAAAAAATAGTCCATTCAACGTTTTACGGGTCATTTTAACCCTCAATGAGTCCGTTTCGAGGTCTGAATTTGCAAAAAAACAACCTGAGAACGTCTTTCATGAATATCCTCGACTTGCGTGCATCGATTTACGTATCAGGAAAAAAATAGCCC
Organism: Salicornia ramosissima; assembly: GCA_951394345.1. Lineage (NCBI taxonomy): Eukaryota > Viridiplantae > Streptophyta > Magnoliopsida > Caryophyllales > Amaranthaceae > Salicornia > Salicornia ramosissima. Next base: position 50,352,148 of record OX596240.1, on the reverse strand, counting down.
ATTCGAGGTTTTACAGATCATTTTAACCCTTATGGGTTCCGTTTTGTGGTCGAAATTCGCAGAAAATGACCCGATCAACCCTGAACTGTATTCACGGATAGCCTCGATTCGTGTGTCATTTAAAAAATATTTATACCTATTTCGTATAAAATACATATAAAAATATGAATTCGTATAAGAATACACATAAAAATACACAAATACGTAAAAGAATACGTATTCGTATAAAGATACACATAAAAATACATATAAAACCATAGTCAACTCCCCCCAAAACCATCAAGGTATGGGTCAACAATGGTTTTGTATAATTCCAGTAGTTTTGGACAATTCTTTTTATTTAAGGTGGTTTTTCACAAACCGGGGTTTTGGACAAAAAATCCTAAATATAATAACATGTTTCATGCTGAATAAGCATATCACAACTATATAATTTTTTGTCCTTTATGCATTTTCAGGGTTTATGGGGTACAATTGTTCCCAAAATTTAAAAAATTAAATGTATATCAAATTAGTGTATAGCAGACTAAAAAATATTCTAAAAATTAAACACCAATAATTACACTTTGATTAAAAAAAAATGTGTACAATTGATTATTAATGTAATTGAAGTAACTTTTTTTTTCTTACATTTTTTGCTACTTAAACTCCCCATTACCTCTTACTTTTTCATTAAAAAAAACATTTTGAAAAATAAAAAAAATGATTTATTACCTTAGAAATCCCACAACCTAATAACAAATAGCATTGAAAACATTAGCATTTTATTTTTTTTTCCCTTCCTTCTCCTCCTCCTCATCCGTCCGCTAGCTTCCCTTCTTTGTTAGTTAAACTTTCACTATCACTTTTTTCCATTGTTGAAAAATACGATTCATTTGATTGTTTAAAATTATATATTGTCAATCACGCACCACCATTTTAATATGCATATGTCATTATAATAATTTTCAGTTTTATTATTTTGGTTCATTATTATTATTATTAGGTGTAACTTTCTAATAGAGATAATTATACTAATAAGTCCATATTCTAAATTATTATACAAGTTTTATTCAAAGTATTACAATAATAATTACATTCGTCTTTTTTTTTCCTTTTAAAAAAGGCAGTTTGTGATTTTTCTCTAAGAAACTTTGCTGCTTTTTTTATTTTCAAAATTTTCTTACCTATTAATATAAAATAATTGTATAGGAGAAATATCCGCTTTCTCTTATGTACACATGATCTCTTAAATAAATAAATAATCGTGCTGGAAAAATAGTCAAAAATTTTGATTTTTTCCTATGCCCATTTTCATTCAATACTTGTTTGTCTTGTCATATATAACAACCTTTAATATAAAAGCTGCAGGTGCCACGTTAAAAAAGGGGCCATTGGGGTAGGCTACGTACAAGGGCCGGACCCCCAGCAACTCCCCTGTAGCTTCGCCCCGAGTCAGATTATTTGAATTAAAAGCAATCACTTCAATCACGTCAGTAACTCTTAGCTATACTCTCAAAATCTAAAACTCCATCGGGCCTAATAATTATAGCCATATATAGAAGAGACTTGGGGTGTGTTCTCTTCAACTTTTTTTAATCAGGTCTCAGATCAGATCAGGTTAAATCAAGTGAGTTAAAGAGAACGCATCCTTGATTGTGCCCTGCATCATATCCCTAATTGGTCACAATCACGGGGATTGAATTGCCGAATGTCCCACTACGACGTATTCAAATTTATCATGCAACGATGCACTCATGCATGACTTAAGTTTTTAGCAGGGTATTGAACAAACAACTAGTGGTAATGTGATAGCCACATTTATCATGTACGCTCCCCATCTTCTATATATAGTGAAGTATCAACTACTCGTTATATTTTATGTGGTGAAAAATGTCAAATTTAGGTCTAAAGTTTTTATCTTTATTTATTAGTACTAATTTTTTGTTAAATAGTTTTTTTTATAATAAATACTTTTAGAAAGAAAATAAAAAGAAACGTCTTTTATCACTTCGCAATATATATATATATATATATATATATATATATATATATACTACTCATTATATAAATACTCCGTGTTTCAGAATGTACATATATATATGTGTGTGTGTGTCAAATATATATTGGTCAATCATACACACCAATATTTTTTTGAAAAAAAAAAGTGACTGAGACGAGTATTAATTAAGTCAATAAATTAGACTACTTAAATGAAAAAGAATTATTGAACTATTCAAGGAACCCATATCTTTACACTTAAGTTTGCTAATTAGTTATATTGAGGGCCATTGGACTATATATATATATTTTCTTCTCAACTCAAATCATATACTACTGAAACCATATGACAACAAGGGGAGTATCCATTTAACCTTATAAAGTGTTTAACTCTCTCCCTCTTTTTATTAATGAAGGGCACTCACATGTGATGTCCTTATTATTTTAGTTCGAATAATGTGCAATGTTTCATGTGCTAGAGTAGATTTATCAACACTTCCCCTAACACTGGTCATACACATAAGTTGCCCCGGAACATTATTCACTAAAGGCGCAAAGTCATGAATCTGGCTCTGATACCATGTCAAATATAGTTCTAGGCCGCACCCGTCAGTGAGAGAGAGTTCATCTTACAATGCTTAGGAGAATAGGAGCAGAGATCCTACCTTAAAACCATATGGCAATAGGAGGAGCTCCTTCTTTAACCTTGCAAAGTGGTTAACTGTAACCACCCCGTCCGTAAGGTACGGTAGATTCAGCGGAAAAGTGAGCACTTGGGCGAGGTGTTACGAGAACTACAGCTAATCATTTCATATTAAAGGTTCTAAGAAGAATAAATTATAAATCATTCTAAATTAAACTCCATAAATTTTTTTTTTAAAACATAAACTACTAACACCCAAACACAATACTGAATAAAATAACCGAGGTCCAACACCTCTACAATAATCCGTCATTACATCAATACAAACTTAAATAAAAAGAAGAACATAGAAAGTCTGCCTAAGTCCGATATGGTTGAAATAGTCTAGGATAGCAAAAGCTACTGGAAAATTCCTAAAACCAACTCTCATGAATCCCGCCCACATAGTGATAATTCTGCAATTAGCAATCATCTGAAAAAAAAATTTGACAACAATCCACAGTCAGTGGCGAGTAACTAACAGTTCTCCCCAACATAGGAATTCACAAAAATAGGAGCATCGAAAATCAACAACACACAACACAAACATACACCATATATTACACTTAAGCACATAAAACGTACCTTGAATCCATCCTCCTGCAAGCATTGATTAGTTATAAAATAATATCACGAATGGCAATTCAACTAACACTCCAAAAACCATATTTAATTAATTTAATTTCTTTTTATTAACAACGATTTTCCCTTTATTTAATATCAATCTTTAAATAGTTGTAGATGGAACGATCCAGAGTGGTATCCCGCAGTACCACTTCCTAAGGTTTGTCAGGTAACCCTCAGTCAATCCCGCAGTCGACTGGTCTAAGAATGGCCAAACTCCCGGTGCCAGACGGATGCCCGAAATATGGACTTACACCTCCGGACCTCCCGGACGACAACAATTAACCCAGGCTAGAATATAAAAATGAATATCTCAGATCCCGCAGTCCAAGAAAAATAACTGATCTGACCATTGAATCCCGCAGTCCAATGGCTCCATTCTATCAACAAGTTATCTTATTTAAATTGAATTAAATTTTATTTCTTCCCGACAAATATTGAGTATAGGAAATACTCTTACAATTAAACTCCAAGTTAAGACTTTTTCCACAATTCCATTCAATTGAGCAAATTAAATTCCAAGTTACATCGGATGATTTCCGAACCATATTCATCACTAATATTTTTATTATTATTATTATTATTGTCGTTATTATTATTATCATTGTTATTATATTATTTTTTTTTTTATTTAATCGGTAGAGAATTATATAACGCAAGTTAGCCCGATAATTAACTCAAACAAGCCCGAATAATTAGCACCTACAACACGACATTTTGGGGTCCAAAATACCGAAAATGATCAGAATCTAAGTCCAATTAGTTGCTGTCCAGATTTTACAATATTAAGATATTCATGCTAAAAATTATTTAATTAATTTTATTTACGCTAGAATTTACCGGTAACACCATTAATTAGATACTAAGCTAAAAAGTGACAAGTTATACTTACCTCACCCATTTTGTGTCACACGGCCAGCAGGTCCGTGACACATATATTTTTTTTATTATTTTTTTTTTAAAATTAATTAATTTACAATTATCAATTTACACAATCAATTATTAATAAATCACTAGGTTCAAGAATATTCCAACATCAAGGTCTAAAAATCAGAATTTATATTCATAAAATTTCACTAAAAATTTCGGCAGCATTTCGTCTGTATTTAGGCTCAAATCGAATTGGTAAAATTAACCGTTTCGACAAAACAAGTCATAAAACATAAACAACAATACAAACAAGCATCATGTATCATAAAAATTGCAAAAACCCATTATATAACAAAGCCAAAATTCGACCTACACGGTCCTAATCACACGGCATTCATCCAAAAATAAATAGAAAAAAATGATTATACATTCTAACAATATTATCTCATATTAAAATATACATCTAATTAACAAATTAACATGATATTCTAATACCAATAAAAATTCAATAAAATCACCTAAATACTATTCCATATTACACGAAAATTTCCAGAATTATTCATCAACATTTTCATCCTAAAACACCTATAAATTATCATGTTTTGGCAAAATTACTTAATCCATTTTAACATGTATTGTGAGGCCAAAATTCCAAACTACTATTCATGTGACTACTATAAGAGGGTTAAACGTTAGTTACCTTGTTTGGTTGAGAAGTGATTAAAATATGCTTGTGAATTCCTCTAGAAATTGCTTCCAAAACCAAAGAAATAGAGAAAACAAAAATGTGTTTTTTTTTTTTTAGAGATGAGCAAGATATGAGAGCAAGGCAAAAATAATAGCACCCCCCTCCTTATAGAACCGGCCAAGGAGGAAGTGAAGGGGGTGTTTTGCTTAATTTATTTTTTTTTTTTTTTAATTAGCAATTAACAATTAGTAGCAATTAGTACTAGCTTTAATACTACACTAATGCATACTTATGGAGCTAGCTTAAAAGTCCCCAACTCCCCCATTTGCATTGAGGAGCCGGTTTCTAGGAGGTTCCTCAATATTTTTTATTTTTTTCTTGCTAATTGGTTAATGCTTCCATTAGTAAGGTTAAATGCTCATGAATTGTTACTACCAAGGAATAAGATGTTAGAATTACCTCACCTAAATTACTTAGGCCAACCGGCCACCAGGTGATAATCACCCAAAAATGTTACACTTATATACAAGTTTTAGACAAGAAGTTAAATTCAAAAATTAAATAATGCAAACCCGAAAAATTATCGGCAAACAATAAAAATAAACATATATACATAGAATATATATATATATATATACACGGTTTTCACACGTAAAATAATAATAATCCATTTTTTTTTTTTTAAAAAAAAAAAATTATAAATTATAAATTTTTCGAAATTAATTTATTAAATTAGGTAAATAATCCCTTTTAAAATAAAATATTATCACGTTTACGAATAAACACATAACACGAAATTTAGAGGTGTTACATCCACCCCTACTCACAAAAAGTTTCGTCCTCGAAACTTACACAACATAACGAAGACGCTAAGCAACAAAAACTAAGACTTAGTACCTGCTTCGAAGAGCTCGGGGTACTTAAGCTTCATCGACTCTTCCGTTTCCCATGTCGCCTCTTCGTACTTTTGGCTTCTCCATAGTACCTTTACCAGAGGGACCATCTTTCGCCTAAGTACTCTAACCTGGCGATCGAGGATTCGGACAGGTCGTTCCTCAAACGTCAAATTCGGCTCGACCTCGACTGAGTCAACTGAAATCACATGTGTAGGATCGCTGCGGTACCTCCGCAGTTGAGACACATGGAACACGTTATGGACCTTCGACAACTCCGGCGGCAAGGCCAAACGGTACGCCACCTCTCCGATTCTCTCCAGAATCTCGTAGGGTCCAACATACCTCGAACTGAGCTTCCCCTTCATCCCGAAACGCATCACGCCTTTCATCGGGGATACCTTCAACAACACCTTGTCACCAACGTCATAAGAGATAGGCTTCCGACGCAAATCCGCATATGACTTATGTCGGTCCTGTGCTGCTTTCAACCTAGCCCGAATAACTTTAATCTGATCAACAGTGTCCTGAATCAGTTCAGGGCCCAAAACCAAGGAATCGCTGATGTCGCTCCAGCAGGTGGGACTGCGACACTTCCTTCCGTACAACGCTTCATATGGAGCCATCCCGATACTCGCGTGGAAACTGTTGTTATACGAGAATTCCACCAAGTTCAAAGACTTTACCCACGACTGTTGAAATTCCAACGCGCAAGCACGGAGCATATCTTCCAAGGTCTGGATAGTTCTCTCCGTCTGCCCATCAGTAGCAGCGTGGAAAGCAGTACTTAACTTCAGTTTAGTACCAAAGGCTTCTTGTAACGCTCGCCAAAAATGTGACAAGAACCTGGGATCACGATCAGACACAATATCTTTCGGAACTCCATGAAGGCGTATGATCTCATTAGCATAAGCTTCAGCCAGTTTCTCCATCGACCACGTGTTCTTCATGGGTATGAATCGCGCAACCTTGGTCAATCTGTCGACGATCACCCAAACTGCATTCAAACCTCCAGCTGCAACAGGGAGACCCATCACGAAGTCCATTGAGATAGAATCGAACTTCCATTCAGGAATGGGTAGCGGTTGTAACAAACCTCCCGGTCTTTGATGTTCAATCTTGACTTTCTGACACACCAAACACCGAGCTACGAATTCCGCAACTTCCTTCTTCATTCCTGGCCACCAAAAATTCACCTTCAAATCCTTGTACAGTTTATCACCTCCAGGGTGTACTGAATAAGGAGTGTTGTGCGCTTCTTTGAGAATCTTGCCTTTTAGTTCAGCATCATCTGGCACACACCATCGTCCCATGAACTTAAGACCACCGTCCGCTCCGACTGAAAAGTTCTCTGCACGACCCGCAGCCAAAGCTTCCCGAATCTTGGTGAGCTTCACATCCATCTTCTGCTTGTCACGCAACTCCTGATATAAGTCAGGCTCAGCGCTCATGGCACAAAGACAAAGATCCACGTGCCCTTGAGGTACTACTTCGATGTTGAGCTTCCGGAATTCTTCACTGAGGTCTCTCGGCACAGTTCTCACGGCACCCAAGACTCGTTTCTCTTTCCGACTCAACGCATCGGCCACTTTGTTAGCTTTACCTTCGCAGTAGTCCAGCGACAAATCATAGTCCTTGATTAGCTCCAACCACCTTCTCTGCCTCATATTCAAATCTCTTTGAGTGAAGATATATTTAAGGCTCTTATGGTCGGTAAACACCTTGCATGGAACACCATACAGATAATGTCGCCACAATTTGAGGGCAAACACTACAGCAGCCAACTCCAAATCATGGGTAGGGTAGTTCTTCTCGTGCGTCCTCAGTTGTCTCGAAGCATAGGCAATAACCTTGCCTTGTTGCATAAGGACACAACCTAAACCACTCGCAGACGCATCGCTGTACACTTCGAATTCCACCCCTTCAGTAGGCAACGTCAAAACTGGAGCAGAAGTCAAACTTCTCTTCAACTTCTGGAACGCGACTTCACACTCGTCGGTCCACTTGAACTTGCTGTCCTTCCGCATCAACTTAGTCATAGGTTGAGCAATCATAGAGAAATCTTTCACAAATCGTCTATAGTAGCCAGCTAGACCAAGAAAACTTCGAACTTCCGACACGTTCTTTGGACTTTCCCACTCTACCACAGCCTTAATCTTCTCCGGATCAACTTTGACTCCTTCCTTGTTGATGACATGTCCCAGAAAAGCGACTTCTTTTAACCAGAATTCGCATTTGGACAACTTGGCAAACCACTTTTGCTTCCGAAGCACATCCAAGACTAGCCTCAAGTGCTTCTCATGCTCGGCTTCATCCTTGGAGTATACTAGAATGTCGTCGATGAACACCACGACGCACGAATCTAAATACTCATGGAAGGTACGATTCATTTGGTCCATAAACACAGCAGGTGCATTGGTAAGACCAAACGGCATAACTTCGAACTCGTAATGCCCATACCTTGTGCGGAATGCTGTCTTCGGAATATCTTCCTCTTTCACCGGAATCTGATGATACCCAGACCGCAGATCAATCTTGGAAAATACTCCTGCACCTTTCAGTTGATCGAACAGATCTTCGATCCGAGGCAAGGGATACTTGTTCTTGATCGTCACCTTATTCAGTTCCCGATAGTCGATGCACAATCGCATGCTTCCGTCCTTCTTCTTAACGAATAACACGGGAGCACCCCACGGAGAGACACTGGGTCTTATGAAACCCTTGTCGATCAACTCCTGCAATTGTGTCTTCAACTCTTGCAACTCAGGAGGAGCCATTCTATATGGAGCCTTCGAAATCGGTGCGGTACCCGGAAAGAGATCAATGTTAAACGCCACATCTCTCTCTGGAGGAATACCAGGTAATTCCTCTGGAAAGACATCCGGATATTCCCGAACAACAGGAATCTCCTCTAGTTGCTCCTCAGTGGAAAGATCCTTCACTCTGCAAAGGAACACTGTGTCGCCTTTCTGCCTGAACTTCCGCATCTTCATAGCAGACACGACTTTCACTCCCTTCTTTAACGTGATACCGGAGTACGAGATACGGTTACCCTTGGGACCACGTAGAACTATCTTCTGGTCACGACAGAAAACAGCTGCATGGTACTTCGACAACCAGTCCATCCCGAGGATCACGTCAAACTCGATCATGGGAAACTCCTTAAGATCGGCACGCAACTCAGAACCACAAATAATCACCGGGACTTCTTTGAATTCCCGACGACAAACAAAATCTTCCCCAGAAGGAAGAGAAATAAAGGAGCTTATTGGGGAACTAACAGACAAATTAGCTTTACCAATAAAGGAGCTAGCGACAAAGGATACGGTAGCACCAGAATCAAACAGAACATAAGCAGGGACATTATTAACAAGAAATGTACCCGTCACTACGTCATCTGCTTCATGTTGCGTCATACAGTAGATCCGGTTACGTGCAGGCGCAGTAGCGGTTGTTGGCTTGACAGTTCCAGAACCTGAAGCATTCTCCTTCTTGGGACAGGCATAGGACTTGTGCCCTTCTTCCTTGCAGTGAAAACAAACGACTGGAGTACCGTCACAGTTCTTCCCAGGGTGGAAGTCCTTCTTACATCTCCAACACTTCCCGTCGTTCTGACGAGACCCAAAGTTCTGCCGATTCCCTCCTTTCCCAGAGTTATCATACCGCGGCTTCTTGACAGAAGCTTGCTGAAAAGATGAGGGCGGTTTCCTCACGAACAAGGCCTTCGCAGCTTCCTCTTCCTTGATGGACGCATGAATACTGAGGGCGATCTCATAAGCCCCTTGGAATGAAGACACTCCAGAACTCAGAACGTGTGTCCGCACTCTAGGGTCCATCCTCTTAATGTACCGCTTCACCCTTTCCTCTTCGGTAGGCACCACAGAAGTAGCAAAGCGTGACAGTTCCGTGAACTTATCAGTGTACTCCTGAATGGATAGAGTACGCTGAGACAGTGCTAAGAATTCTTCCTGTTTCTGCCAACGAAGTTCATCAGGGTAGAACCTCTCTTTCAGTTTGGTCGCGAACTGGTGCCAGTTAAAGCCAGGGGTTGAAGTCAGTCGTTCCTTAACCGTGCCCCACCAGTTGTCCGCTTCCTGTTTCAGGTAGTAGCAGCCAATTGCCACTCTTTCCTCCGGCGGGCAGCTTGTAGCTTCGAACAGTTTCTCCATCTCACGCAGCCAGTTCTCCAACACAACTGGGTCGGCGGCGCCACTGTAAGTAGGGGGTCGATGGCGGTCAAAGCGGTCGAACGTGGACTGTCCCCCAGACGAAGCCGTGGCTCTGTTAGATAGAGAAATTATTGCGTTCTCCAGAGCTTGTCGTCTACGACGTGACGCTTCCTTTTACGTAAGAGTTCTACGAGGAGGCATACTACAAAACAATAATAAGTTACAACCACACAACAAGCACGCAAGTGGAGAGGTTAAACAAATTGAAAAATAAATTCCCGGGATCCCGCGTCAACTCTCACTCTATGGTCATGGTTTTACAGTTCTAGAACTTAATTGCTATAAGGTTACTAGTGCTAAGTACGGTTCTACGGAACGTTTGCTCTGATACCAACTGTAACCACCCCGTCCGTAAGGTACGGTAGATTCAGCGGAAAAGTGAGCACTTGGGCGAGGTGTTACGAGAACTACAGCTAATCATTTCATATTAAAGGTTCTAAGAAGAATAAATTATAAATCATTCTAAATTAAACTCCATAAATTTTTTTTTTAAAACATAAACTACTAACACCCAAACACAATACTGAATAAAATAACCGAGGTCCAACACCTCTACAATAATCCGTCATTACATCAATACAAACTTAAATAAAAAGAAGAACATAGAAAGTCTGCCTAAGTCCGATATGGTTGAAATAGTCTAGGATAGCAAAAGCTACTGGAAAATTCCTAAAACCAACTCTCATGAATCCCGCCCACATAGTGATAATTCTGCAATTAGCAATCATCTGAAAAAAAAATTTGACAACAATCCACAGTCAGTGGCGAGTAACTAACAGTTCTCCCCAACATAGGAATTCACAAAAATAGGAGCATCGAAAATCAACAACACACAACACAAACATACACCATATATTACACTTAAGCACATAAAACGTACCTTGAATCCATCCTCCTGCAAGCATTGATTAGTTATAAAATAATATCACGAATGACAATTCAACTAACACTCCAAAAACCATATTTAATTAATTTAATTTCTTTTTATTAACAACGATTTTCCCTTTATTTAATATCAATCTTTAAATAGTTGTAGATGGAACGATCCAGAGTGGTATCCCGCAGTACCACTTCCTAAGGTTTGTCAGGTAACCCTCAGTCAATCCCGCAGTCGACTGGTCTAAGAATGGCCAAACTCCCGGTGCCAGACGGATGCCCGAAATATGGACTTACACCTCCGGACCTCCCGGACGACAACAATTAACCCAGGCTAGAATATAAAAATGAATATCTCAGATCCCGCAGTCCAAGAAAAATAACTGATCTGACCATTGAATCCCGCAGTCCAATGGCTCCATTCTATCAACAAGTTATCTTATTTAAATTGAATTAAATTTTATTTCTTCCCGACAAATATTGAGTATAGGAAATACTCTTACAATTAAACTCCAAGTTAAGACTTTTTCCACAATTCCATTCAATTGAGCAAATTAAATTCCAAGTTACATCGGATGATTTCCGAACCATATTCATCACTAATATTTTTATTATTATTATTATTATTGTCGTTATTATTATTATCATTGTTATTATATTATTTTTTTTTTATTTAATCGGTAGAGAATTATATAACGCAAGTTAGCCCGATAATTAACTCAAACAAGCCCGAATAATTAGCACCTACAACACGACATTTTGGGGTCCAAAATACCGAAAATGATCAGAATCTAAGTCCAATTAGTTGCTGTCCAGATTTTACAATATTAAGATATTCATGCTAAAAATTATTTAATTAATTTTATTTACGCTAGAATTTACCGGTAACACCATTAATTAGATACTAAGCTAAAAAGTGACAAGTTATACTTACCTCACCCATTTTGTGTCACACGGCCAGCAGGTCCGTGACACATATATTTTTTTTATTATTTTTTTTTTAAAATTAATTAATTTACAATTATCAATTTACACAATCAATTATTAATAAATCACTAGGTTCAAGAATATTCCAACATCAAGGTCTAAAAATCAGAATTTATATTCATAAAATTTCACTAAAAATTTCGGCAGCATTTCGTCTGTATTTAGGCTCAAATCGAATTGGTAAAATTAACCGTTTCGACAAAACAAGTCATAAAACATAAACAACAATACAAACAAGCATCATGTATCATAAAAATTGCAAAAACCCATTATATAACAAAGCCAAAATTCGACCTACACGGTCCTAATCACACGGCATTCATCCAAAAATAAATAGAAAAAAATGATTATACATTCTAACAATATTATCTCATATTAAAATATACATCTAATTAACAAATTAACATGATATTCTAATACCAATAAAAATTCAATAAAATCACCTAAATACTATTCCATATTACACGAAAATTTCCAGAATTATTCATCAACATTTTCATCCTAAAACACCTATAAATTATCATGTTTTGGCAAAATTACTTAATCCATTTTAACATGTATTGTGAGGCCAAAATTCCAAACTACTATTCATGTGACTACTATAAGAGGGTTAAACGTTAGTTACCTTGTTTGGTTGAGAAGTGATTAAAATATGCTTGTGAATTCCTCTAGAAATTGCTTCCAAAACCAAAGAAATAGAGAAAACAAAAATGTGTTTTTTTTTTTTTAGAGATGAGCAAGATATGAGAGCAAGGCAAAAATAATAGCACCCCCCTCCTTATAGAACCGGCCAAGGAGGAAGTGAAGGGGGTGTTTTGCTTAATTTATTTATTTTTTTTTTAATTAGCAATTAACAATTAGTAGCAATTAGTACTAGCTTTAATACTACACTAATGCATACTTATGGAGCTAGCTTAAAAGTCCCCAACTCCCCCATTTGCATTGAGGAGCCGGTTTCTAGGAGGTTCCTCAATATTTTTTATTTTTTTCTTGCTAATTGGTTAATGCTTCCATTAGTAAGGTTAAATGCTCATGAATTGTTACTACCAAGGAATAAGATGTTAGAATTACCTCACCTAAATTACTTAGGCCAACCGGCCACCAGGTGATAATCACCCAAAAATGTTACACTTATATACAACTTTTAGACAAGAAGTTAAATTCAAAAATTAAATAATGCAAACCCGGAAAATTATCGGCAAACAATAAAAATAAACATATATACATAGAATATATATATATATATACACGGTTTTCACACGTAAAATAATAATAATCCATTTTTTTAAAAAAAAAAAAAAATTATAAATTATAAATTTTTCGAAATTAATTTATTAAATTAGGTAAATAATCCCTTTTAAAATAAAATATTATCACGTTTACGAATAAACACATAACACGAAATTTAGAGGTGTTACATTAACTCTCTTCTATTAATGTGGGACACTCACATGTGTTGTTTGATGATGAACATATTGGCTTCAAAAGCAACCAATAAACTTGCACAAATTCCTTTTTTTTTATTTTGAGTGTTAAATGGTGAGAGAAAAATTGCATGTGATGAGGAGAGAGATAGAAAGAAATTATATCATAAAATATAAATGAAATATTTATTGCATATAATTTGAAATAAACTTCTCATCTGATGGATATGCTGCAAATTAAAAAAGGATGTTGTATTAGATGCATGTATCATATTAAACATTGAGCCATCATATATTCTTCAAATTACCATCAAAATTCATAATCGAATTAAAATTTGGCATACAAAACGCGACGAAAAAAATTGAACTAGTCTTTCTCCAAAACATAAAAAAATTTAAAAATAAAAATAAATAAATAAATTAGTACTCCCTCCGTAACATATTAATGGCAACGATTTGACATAAAGTAGTGAGGAAAAATGTCAAATTGTTGTCATGCATTAATATGTTACGGAGGGAGTATATTAGTTGGACACCTCCTCATCTATAATATCTTAAACTTAGAAATCAAAATAGAGAGATTTTGAGTTCAAAGACCAAAAAAAAAAAATCCCTTCACTAACACTCATTCAATTTGATGGTTCCAAATATTCAGATCAAAGTACAACAATTGATTTCATAATTAGACATCAAAATAGAGAGATTTTAAGTTCAAAGACCAAAAAAAAAAAATCCCTTCACTAACACTCATTCAATTTTATTCACAAAAGTTCTTGTTCTCAAAGAATGTCATGTGATGTTATCTCAATCGGTATCCGTAAACTCAAATAGAATGAGATAATTTGTTTGTTATTAATTATGTCCGTAGAATTGGTCTAATTCCTTGGGAAATTCATAACTTAATACAAGATACTCGAATAGATTTATATTTTAATAAATTTAACCACTATATATACTATATATTGCCCATATCTACAGAAAAGCTAACAAAACATCTGATTATCAAGCAAACAAAGGTCATAAGTATCGGTTCTGTCACACAATATACCATTTTCATTTCATTCTTATGATTCTCATATTTTTGTAATCATACGTAAGGATACTTGTGATTGGCATTTGAGAAAGGTTAATGGGTTTTCTTCTTATTAAAAAATATTACTTCCTTCGTTTTTAAATAGATGCAATAAAGAGTATTTTTTGTGAGATATAAATATAATGCATATATTTGAAAACAGAAGAAATACATCATATTAGTATAAATCCTACCACATGCATGATGCCAACTTGAAGACGACTTATTCCCTTAGCTTCATCTTTGTTTTGCCTTCTAAGTCCGTCTTCTTTCTTTATTGCACCTTAAGCTACTCAATTTCCTTGTGTTTTCCTCGACTCTTTTGATTTCCTTTTCAAGTATGTTCAAACGTCACAATATGCACTCGTCACTCCTATTACTAGCTACTTATATATACTCTATATGATGTTATAGGAGCATTCAACAATATTAGACCATGAAGGCCAATCTAAAACTCATTTTTGTCCTCCCCTTGTTATTGGGTTTGGGCCGTTTGGCCCAATCTGATCCAGACCCACTTCAAGATTATTGCATTGCCGACATGACTAAAATGGGCCCACATTCTATCTTCATGAACGGACAATCGTGTTTGGATCCGAACCTAGCAAGCCCAAACCACTTTGCAACCTCTGATTTATCAAGGCCTGGCAACACCAGTGCAAATAAATTCGGATTCAGTGTCATTCTCACCACCAACCAAAACCTCCCGGGTCATCGGACCCAAGGCCTGACCATGGCCCGAGTCGATATTGCCCCGGATGGGCTGGTCCCACCTCATGTACACCCGCGGGCCTCAGAGGTGACCACTTGCCTAAAGGGTGATCTCTTAGTGGGCTTTGTGGATACATCCAAGAAACTATATACCCAAAGATTGAGGCCTGGTGAGTCATTTGTTTTTCCAAAGGGCTTGATCCATTTCCTATTTAATTTGGACCAAAGAAGCCCAGCAATGACTATTTCTGGGCTCAGTAGTGAAAACCCAGGAACCCAAGTAGTTCCTGTTGCAACATTTACTTCTAAACCACCTATGCCAGATAGAGTGTTGGAAAAGGCCTTTTTAATTGATGGACAAGAAGTGGCTCGGATTAGAAAACACCTCGAAGGTTAATCACATTATTCATGTAACTAACTAGTATTCTGGCCCGGTCAATATCCCGGGTTAGTTATAATTAGCAATTGTACTTCGTATTGTTCTTCATAAACTTTGTAATGAATTTTGTTATTTTTTTAAAAAAAAATTGCCTAATTTGAATTTGATATAGAGGACAGGTATGATGTGATAAGTAAAAAAAAAAAAAAAAAAAAAAAATTTTACAAAAGATTTTTTTTTTAAAAAAAGAAGAGAACAACATTAAAAGAGTTGAGATAGGAGGATATGTAATAGTAGTTTTTTATTATTAATTTAATAGAAGTGTCCGTGATGAAAAAAAAAATTTAAGCTACATAAATTTATTAGAAGTGTTTGAGATGTAAACTTTCTTTTTGCCATATTAATTTATGAGGATCAATCATTTTTTTTAATTAAACCAACAAATTAAAGTGGTTTGATGATTAAAATTTTACATTTCATTGTTAAGTGCTCGATTCCCACTTTAACCAATATTTAAATTTTTTAATTGACGTCTAAAACATATATTTTTCTTACTATATGTAGAGGTTTTTATCGTCTATTTCATGTAATTAATTACTCATCAATTAATTAATCATTTTGGAGGGGTTTTAATCCTTTTATAAGATAATGATTTGCAAATAATTCAAATCTTCTGGCCATTTTATTTTAAATTGAATTGAAATGAACTACATTGAATTAAACTAAATTCAAGACTCAGTAGAAGCTAAACTGAATTCAACTTGTAAATACTAAATTAAGTCCAAAAGAACACAGCCTAAATCAATTGGTACCTAAAAAGTAAAACGCAAAATTAGATTGCAACCTCCAAAAAAATGAATTCTTCTTAATTATTTGGCTTTAAAAAGATTAATTCTCTTTTTCTTTATCATGATAAAGGAAAAAAAAAATCTCCTAATGATGGGGGGAAAAAAATTATTACCGGCCAAACTATCTTTAATTGAAGGTGATCAAGAAATCATCGTCGGACCAAGTGACCCTAATTTTCGGCCCAAAATTTCGTACCCTCGAATCTAGATCAGCATATTTGAGCTGGGCAAAAATTCGAACTTTATTACTAAGCCCGTCCAAAATTTTGAAATTGGTCCTTTTTGTGGGGCTAGACTATTTGCACTTAAAGCCCAACAAATATTCAAGTCAGTCCAAACGAGTAATAATTTGGGCACGGGCCGGGCCTGAGGTTGTTAATATTTTGGGTTCGTTAGAATATGTTTGGGCAACTTCACATGGAGATTCCACTAAATCCAATTTGTAATGAGATTAACTCCTAAACGACTTATAAAGTTATAGTCACTACTATTTCTCCAACTAGACTTTCACTAGTTGCACACATATATGTAGGGTTCAACAGAGGTCCCGCTAGTAGGTTCTTATACTTAACTGTTGTATATGATATTAGGCGGAGATAGTATAGACCATGGTTTTTTTTAATCAAAGTATACATATAATTATATACTATGGATTATGGAAATGTGGACTCCTAAAAACGCATCCGATGCACATAGAGTTAGTTATGTGCCCCAAGTTTATATTTTTCTCATTTAACGTAGTTCGTTTTGCTTTCGAAATTATTTCAGTTTTCTCATTTAGTTTTGTATATATTGCTCATTTTCTAAAGCTACATTTTTTTGGTAAGGGCGGATATAAGAATCGATGCCAGAATCTTTTGGAACAGGGAGAGAAACTCTTACCACCTAAGATATCCCTCACTCTCTCTAAAGCTACATATTAAATGAGCAAAATATAAATATAATTTTACATTTAACCGGATGTAAGATATAACTTCTTGGAAATTGTTTTTCAATTTGTCGCTTGTGCAAAAGCATTATCACAAATGTTGCGTAGAAGACCTGTTGCTGCATGCATGTCCTAATTAATTACCCTCTGCAACAAGCCCTTCTATTGTACTCCGTAGTATTACACAGCCACTTTGACAAATATTGATAGTGTTATGGACCACTTCAACCTCAAACTGACTATATATGATTCAAAAGTCACAATATTATTCAAGCAAATATATATCACAAGAAATCATCTATCGAAAAACAAAAAACAAAAAAATAATGGGTGAAAAAAAGCTAAACATTGTGATGTATCCATGGTTAGCAATGGGGCATATAATTCCCTTTCTAGACTTAGGTAACAAACTTGCACAAAGAGGTCACAAAGTCAGCCTTTTACTTCCTAAAAAGGCACAACATCTTTTAAAACTAAACACATCAAAAAACCACCTTCATTCCTCCCTTTTAACCTTCCACACAATCATTGTCCCAGACGTCGATCCTCTTCCTTGGGGCACTGAAACCGCCTCCGAAATCTCCTCTGACCTCCAAACCCACCTTGCCACTGCCTTAGACCTCACTCGTCCTCAAATTGAGTCATTCTTGGCTAGACTCAAACCCGATATCGTTTTCTATGACTTTGCATATTGGGTTCCAGAGGCTGTTGTAGCCTCTGGGGTCCGGGCCAAATGTGTGACCTACTGTGTAGTTTCTGCTGCAATCTTGTCCTTTGCTATGATCCCTTTCAGGTAAGAATAACGTACCATACTACTATTAGGGTGTGCATGTTAGTCCAGTAGCTGATAAAACTTGCAAAGCGACTATTAATTAAAATAAGATCTTTAGCAGTATGAGTAGATCTATAAACAATTAAATAAATAATATGGACTACTTTCTTTTTTGGGGTGACAAGATCTATTGGATCACGTTTCATTAAATTAAATCTTCTAATATATTATGAAATTTTTTTAGTGTCTCATTTTTTCATATTCATAGGTATAGAAATGCATGCAATGCATGTTTGACAACAAAACTAAATAAATGTTGTAGTAGCTTTAAGCCAAGCCATTTTATTTTATTTATTTATTTTACAAGAAAACAAGGAGAAACTTTGTTAATTGTGTTAGAGGAACATCTAAACCAAAAGCTTAAACTAATAGTTTAGGCCCACCATACTGGTGCAAAGTTACACAGTTCAGAATATGTGGAGGGATTTCCTCCAAGGCTCCAACAGCCAATGCAAGCGAAAATTTTGGTTATAAAAATTTTAAATTATTTTTGCATGCTTAGAGTCAAATTTATTATTGTTTATTTTTGCTTATTTGAACATAAGAAGTATTCTAGCTTTAAAAATTCATGTTGTAAGCAAAAAATATGTTTTGAAAAATATTTGACGTTTCTAGCATTTTCCTAAAAAGAAAGTAACCCTTTATCAAAAATCATAACTTTATAGCGTAAAATCATATTTTTTTTTCCAATGACAATAGATTAAAATTTCTAGCGTTGAACGGAATCATAACTTTTTATGAGCTAACCATAAATTAAAATTTCTACATTTGTAAAAAAATTATAGATTTATGATTGAAAAATATCATTTTTATCGAAAAATTCGGGCAAACGATTATGATATTATTGTGTTAAATTGGATTTCAGGGAACCACCAAGGGATAGAGCTGTGGTCGAGGAGGATGCATGTGTAGCCCATGTCCCCCCTGGCTACCCGTCTTCTACGATTGTCTTAGAACCAAAGCGGATAATCCATCAATACAATCCATTTGGCGAAGGGACTACTTTTTATGACCGAATCACTAACATATTCAAGTTTTGTGACGCTATTGCCATTAAGACATGTTGGGAGATAGAAGGCAAGTATTGCAATTACTTATCAAGTCAGTATAGCAATAAGCCCGTCTTTGCCATAGGCCCAATCCTCCACGAGCCCAATGAAGAGGAGGAGCTTGATCCTCATTGGGCTGAATGGTTGGGCCGGTTCAAGCCGGGCTCAGTAGTATTTTGTGTTTTTGGAAGTCAAGTCATCCTTGAACTAGCCCAGTTCAAAGAGCTTTTATTGGGATTTGAAATGACAAAATTGCCCTTTTTAGTAGCGCTAAAGCCCCCCACGGGGTGTGCCACTGTGGAGGAAGGGCTTCCAAAAGGGTTCATGGAGATGGTGGGGGATCGAGGCGTGGTGACCGGGGAGTGGGTGCAACAGACACAAATAGTGGCGCACCCATCAGTTGGGTGCTTTGTGAACCATTGTGGGTCCGCCAGTATATGGGAATCAGTGTTGAGTAAAAATCAAATAGTTTTAATCCCACAATTACAAGATCAAGTGTTGTACACAAAAATATTTACTCAAGAGTTAAAAGTAGGTGTCCAAGTTGATGTAGGAGAGGATGGGTCTTGGGTGTCTAAGGAAAATTTGTGCAAGGCCATTAAATCTGTGATGGATGAGGAAAGTGAGATTGGTGGATTGGTCAAGAAAAACCATGAATTTTGGAGGCTGAAATTAGGTCACCCTCAATTCATGCATAATTACTTTGATAATTTTATGAAGGATTTACAAGCTTTGCTCGTTGATTAATTCATTGTTTTCAATAAAGGGCAAAACTCCACTTGTTTGGTCGGTATAAAATAAGTTATGGCAATAGGGAGATTATTAGCACCCGTGTACTTTTTCTTCTAAAAATAAAAAAAAATAAAAAAATAAGCCATGGTAATAGATGCTAAGTGTATAATTAAGGGTCGATCTCAAGTCAATACCATCATATTGATATATACAAGAGTCTGATCTATATGTAACAATAAAGGTTGTATGTGATACATGATGATTACTTGCTACTCACATGAATTTTTATTTTAATGTTGAATTATTAAGTTTAAAAATTAAGATTTGATTTGTTTGCTTAGTTCAATGGTTGGGATTGATTTTATGGAAACGCTTCAAATGAATACCAATTTAATTTACTCTTGGGTTAGTTTAATCCGATGATGGCCTAGATTCGATATGCATATTGTTTGGTTCAAAATTGAAATGTTATATATGATAGTGAATATTATGTACTCCTTCCGTAACGAATTAATTTCACCATTTATTTTTTTCACGCATTTTGAGGAAACGCTTCAAGAATGTGATTATAAGTTACTAATATCAAAATTATTTTGATTAATTTGGTCGTTTACACCCTTAAATCGCTCCTCAAAATGCGTAAAAAAAATAAATTGTGAAATTAATTCGTTACAGAGGGAGTATGTATTATGGTTAGAAATATATAT
Source organism: Salicornia ramosissima (assembly GCA_951394345.1). NCBI lineage: Eukaryota > Viridiplantae > Streptophyta > Magnoliopsida > Caryophyllales > Amaranthaceae > Salicornia > Salicornia ramosissima. The sequence goes on along the minus strand of OX596240.1, from coordinate 50,331,637 downwards.
GAGTGTTCTGAATTTCTCCCTTAGTTGAGATGGGATTTGATATGCATTTTGTTTGGTTCAAAATTGAAATGTTCTGAATTTTTCTTCAAAGAACGGATATTGGATAATAATCCCACTGGATTCACAAGCCTTGTAGTTTGAATAGATCAATAAAACTACCATAGCACGTACTTCGTATCATGTTCTATGAATTAGGAACATTTGTTGATTTTTATAGTCCAAATAATAAGGCCCACTGGGCCATATTTCTATAACAGGTTACCTACTAGACATTTGACATCAATAATAACTGTTCAAATTTTATTATGGTATAATAGTCAATAGTCTCAATACATTAGCCTTATAGAGATAGTGGTGGATTCAAGGGGTTTTAGTGGGGTGAAAAAAAGAAATAATTACATAAAATTAGATTTTTTTTTTAAAAAAAATTATCTTTAAATCTGTTTACTTGAATCCAATAAAATTTATAAAATATATTTTGACCCCATTATATATTATTATTGCACCCGTTACTGACTGCAGAGTATTTCATTAACTACTATACATGGCCTACAGAGTACTTGCTATCAAATAACCTTGGTTCAATGGTACCTAGTCCACCCTTCAATCTTTGCACTATTTTTCATATTGGGTTGGCCTCAATTCTTTGTATTATTTTCATATTTCTCAAAAGTTTTTCCTCTGCTATCTACTTATATTGTGGAAACCACACCGCTAAATGAACTAACGGTTTTGCCTCTATGTTACTCACCTAAAAGAGTGTGTTCAATCTGTGTTAAAAATTCTTTAGAGTTGATACTAGTACCCAAAATATAGTATCGAATCTCTTTTACATTATTTCTCTTAGTGAGTCCTTAGATAACAAAAAAAAAAACATTGAATTAAAATAATGCTTATTAAAAGGAGATAATAGATAGTTTGATATTGGATACCACTAAATAAATAGATGGTTAAAGGCTTAGAGCATACCATTATCGAAAATGTTTGGGGAGTGGGGTGGGGTGGGGGTTGGATTAGACACAATTACCTTCAATTTATCTAATTTTCTTACTATTCATTCTCATCCAATACCGTTATACCATTATTCTCAGTGATAATGGATGATAATATAAAAAGATGAAGAAAATTTAAGCTTAAGAATGAGAAATTGAGAATATGTTTTACATGGGAATTATAATTAAGGTTTCTTCCTTTAAATCAATTCTCATTACCACGGTTGATTATTAATAACCAAATGGGCTGTAAGGATCCGTTTTGTTCACATTATTCATCTGTCTCGCAAAATGAGATCTAATAAATAAATAAACAAAAATAAGTTAGAGAACAACCCATAAATTAAACCAGTGTACACTCCATGACTCGATATATATACCTCCATTTCATACTCTGCATTTTTTTTACAATAATTAGACATTTTTTACTCTCTACTTTGTATTAAATCGTTGCAAATAACCTCAAACTGATGTAATATATAATATTATGGAAACCTAATGAGTAGGTACGAATACATTCTTTGTATTTGCCATGCATACATAATTCTAGATATGAAATTTTTGGAAGTAAGCATTAAGCAGAAGAACAGTATGAGTGGATGACATGTGACTATAATCTATAAGCCAAGCAAGGAATTACTTAAAATACTTACATTTTTTATTTGCAATAGAATTAGATTCAATTCTGCCATTTTGGATAAAGATGAAGCACGCTGCACAAGAGAAAACACCTACTTTCAACTTTCAAGTAAAAGACATGATGCACTAACTACTATATCATTACATGAATCATTGATCTCTAATATACTAATACTTATTATGGATTATTTGGGCCACAAATTAGTGCCATCTCTTTGGATTTTCTTATGTGCATTTTTTTTTAAACAATAACATCATTAATTTGTTGAACCAACAACTTTTAGCTAGGCTGTATTTTGTAACTCTTTATTTCACATTAAGTTTTTGTGTCGGATACTTAACACTTGGACATTGGTATGAAATTTGGACACTTTATTTTGAACTTAAAAAAAAACCTAATTTTCATGTAATTGGCATTTCAGACACTTGGACACATACCCTTATCAGATACTTATAGCAGAGTCTGAATAACATACATAAATTTTAGGTGAGTAGGAAATAAAGGATATATCAAGGCTACAAATGAAGAGAGTGGAGATGAATAAAGTAGGGATGATAAATTACAAATATATATATATATATTGGGTACATGATGTCGTGAAACTTAATTCACTGCCTTAAAATCGAGATTTGGCCAGTCCTAGATACAAAACGTTATGGCCGATTTATTCCCCAAGGTTTATATTACTCCACCCAATCTTGTACTTGAAAGTGAGATATTGGAGTCACAAACTACTCTTGCTCAAATTTAATTTGGAGTATGTAAATTATATTCAACTCTGCTCCTTATGATCATCACCAATACAATAATTAACACGTTACAAGTATTTGTACTACTTAATATTGAATTGAAATTGATTATAAAATGTCGTTTTAAAGCTCATAAGTGAGGATATATTGGCCCTAACACCCAAAAAGAATCCAAAAAATAACCATTAAAGATTATTCATCAAGACTTTTAAATCCATTATTCCAACATAAGCAACTTACATTATTGTTAGCTAAATATGGAATTATATACATAAACTTAGTTTGACAGACTATGCACCAATGCACAAGTATCTATGTATATAGATGAACATGACAAGCTTATGAGTTATGACAACTATGTTTTTTTCTAGGTTTTGTTTTACAAGGCAAGACAACTAATCAATTTTTTTTAAGGAGCATGTAAGTTTCGTTTTAATGTGTGCTTCTTGAATTAAAAGAGAAATATCTTAACATATAGTTTATATGTATATATAGTACGAACTACGAACTAATAGATCTTTCTATTCAACTTATTTCCAGTACTTATAAATTCAGATAAGTTTGAAGTATCAAATAACTAAACAGATTAATTTAAATAAGTGGTCAGATAAGTTCGGAGTCTCATAAGCTGAGAAAAGGAGAAAAAACTTTATCTAGTACACATATACATACCCAATTACCCATCCTTATTGGTTAGGAAAAATGGAAAAGAATAATCCCATCTTTGGGTGGTCTGCTCAAAATAATGTCACCTTTAATTAATTCCAAAATAATCTCATCTTTATATATCAGTTGCTTAAAATAATCGCACCTTTAATTTTTCTTCTCAAAATGGACCCGATTTTGGGTGATATGGTCCATTTTAAGCAAATGATGTATAAAGGTGGGATTAGTTTGAAATAAATTAAAGGTGAGATTATTTTGAGCAAACCACCAAAAGGTGGGATTATTAACTTTCATTTTTGCTATTGGTTATTGGTATAATGCATGGTATCATATGTGGTTATCAATCTCAAACTAGTTATTGGTAAACCCTAGCCCCCTAGGATTTACTAAAATTAGAAGCAATTTCACTACAAGACCTTTCTAAGACCAAGCACAGTCTTTGGCCTCTTCCAAAGCTCCAACAATCAAATAGATGAGCATGATGTCACAAATGATAAAGCCCATAAAGGAACAAATGCTACCTCCATCCGAATATGTTTACCCTAATTTCATTTCACATACTTACTCTAGGAACTTAGGGAGTAATATTTGGTTATGCAAACATTTTTTATTTTTTAAAAACAAATCAAAAAATAGTTTAATGTTGATACAATTTTTTATTATATCGATTTTTTTTTTAAAATTCTAACTAATTATACATATACATACAAGCATATGTGTGTCCAATTGGTTGCCCACTCCTCGTTTCTCCTCAGTGACCCGGGTTCGACACCTATTACCGATTAGATAAGATCCATGGAAACAATATAATCACCAATCCTTTGTATTATTATAAAATACTGTAGCAATATACTTCTACGCATTGTATGCGACCTATTTTGTAAATTGACGTGCAAAATTGACAGTTAATACATGTAATGGTTAAGACCTTCAAAACATGAACCACCATCTATTTTTAAAAAGTTGTTGTCACAAATAATTTGAATCCAAATCTGTAAAATAAAATGGGTTAATAGTGTACTTAGTAAGGTGAGTCCAGATATTAGTGTAACCCAAGAGAATAAAAATCCCAAACAAGAAAACAAAAGAAGAAGAACTCGGATGCTCTGACATGTTGCACAAAGAAAATGACAGCATGTACACAGCTCATACCCAACCAAGTCGTGTTTGGACCCTTCAAGCCTTCAACTACAAATTACTACTCATATTTTTATACAAGTATTTTTTTTAATTTTTTTTTTTAATAAGATAATGTGTAGGATAGTAGGCCTTGGAACCGGACCCTAGTGCAGGTCACCCGGTAAACTCAGGACCTCGTGCCTGAAATTCTGAAGCCCTAACTATTGGGGTATGACTTCATCCTTTCATATTTTTATTATTATTGGTTAAAATAACACAAAATGACACAAGTTGACATAATATAAATGAATATTTTGGCTGCTCATAAATTCATAATTGCCTTATACGAAGTATTAAATTATTAATTATTCTCTGCTTTGGACCATGGACCCCGTTATGCTCACATGGCTAATTTGGTTGATGCACATGGGGGTAAATCTGTAATTTTCTTTGCTGTCAAGCCCATCATCTTGGTCCAATACTTCCAAAATAATACGGAGTACAAGTGTACATAAAGACCCAATAAGTAAGGATGTGTTTAGTTCACTTATTCTTAGCTTAGTTCAATTTAATTCAATTTAGTTTTCAATTTCTTTCTCTTATAAATAATTATATTCAGCTCAATTTAGTTCTATTCAGTTCAATTCAACTCAATTATTCAATAAACGTAAACAGACCCTAAACCTCTTGTTTTAGGATGAGGGCGTCACAATTTGTTAAGGCTTCATAATTCAATGCACGAGATCTTTATCTTCCCCCTTATAGGTGCATGTGTTGGCTAAATTGGAGAGAATTCAAGCCCATCATCTTGCACGACATCCGTATTTTTTGTCTCACATGGAATATATAGGTTAAAACTAGAATGTTTTGTCTCACCTGAAACTAGTTCCAGGTAAGTCAGTTTTTGTTCCAAATAATTCATTTTATTTTCCAAGTAACTCCTTTGTTTGTTCTAGTTAAGTCAAATATATTCTAGGTTTAAGTCTTTTTTTTCTAGTCAGGTCACTGTATGGTCTTGGTAAGTCGTGTTGTTTTTCAAGTAAGTCCCGTTTTGTTCCAGGTAAATCAAATATTTTTCAAGTAAGTCATTTTTCCCAATTAACTAATTTTTTTTTCTAGGTAAATCATTTTATGTTCCATGTAAGTCTTTTATTTGGAGTTAAGTCATTTCTTTTCAGGTAAGTCATTTTTTTCCATGTCAGTTGGGGCCTGTTTACATTTACTAAATACAGCTGAACTAAACTGAATACAGCTGAAAGTAATATTTTATAAGAGAAGAAAATTGAGAGTTGAATTGAACTGAATTTAAGTTGAAGTAATCAGACACTTGGTGCTTGGGCCTTGATTTTTTTTTCTTTTGTTTTGGTCTAGATTGCGCGCATTGTTTGGACAACGTGCTCTCGTCCCACAAATATAATTCAAATATTATATTTGAAAATTGGAGAAAATACTTTTTGAAATGATATAATTGAGTATTAAATGAGTAAAATTTAATTAATGTTTGTATTATATATACTTTTAATTTCTTATATGAACACTATAAGGGCTTGTTTACTTCAGATTATGTTCAGTTCAGTTCAGTTCAGTTCAGTTCAATTCATCTCTATTTAGTTCAATTAATACAATTCTATTCAGTTCAGTTCAGCTTATCTCTATTCATCTAATGTAAACGAGCCCTAAGTCTATAACATCAATAGATAAAAACTCCAAATAAGAAAGATACTTTTTTTTTTTTAAAAAAAAAAAAAAGAATTTTTATTCCCTTTAGTTTATGAAAAGTTAAGAGAACAAGGTGTCCAAACCAAGTAAGGCATTAGAGAATTGTTGTAATGTGCTGTCAATGGGGTCCATAACAGTGACTGATCTGAAAACAATGCTTTGCCTAACTCTTATTCCTCTAAAATTGGCGTGTCAGGCACTCACAAATTTAACTAGCCTTGTGCTTCTTCCACCTATACACTATGGTCAATGACTCAATTCCCTTGGACAATGGCTACCAATGTTGTTAGCCTTCTATTATTGCTTAATCTTTTCTTGCTTTGATGATTTATTCTTTAACCTTTGCATTAGTGATTGACTACTAATAGTGCCCTTCATTTAGTTCCGTTCCTATGAGAAGACGATCCTAATATTTGCGTATTTTATATTAAAAAACAACACCTGAGACTCTAAGAGACTGGGATTAATGCATACATGATATATGTCGGCACAACGGAAACATGTTTGTTGGGCTCAAACTATTGTATCAATTAGCATTTGGCAAACAATAATCAACGATGGAACCATCGAATCAGTGTTGGGCTCAAGATAAGCCTCAAGCAAAATGGATGCATATCCCTAATAGTCCCTGTGAACAGGCAACCAACCTACGAGGTGCTAACAAAGAACACACAACCAAGATATTTTGATAGAAACACGGTTTAACGAATTTTCGATCTGATCAAGATTCAAGACCATGCATTGTTTTTGTTAGAGTATATATAACATATTCCTGGGCCTCAACTATTCGCTTAAGCTTTTGGTTGAGATAATCCTTTAACATGATATCAAAGACAACGTGACACAAAGGCCAAAGGGCCTTTCATGTGAGCGGGTGTGATAGAGTATATAACATATTCATGGGCTTCAATTATTAGCTTAAGCTGTTTCAACTTAAATTTCTGGTTGAGATGATCATTTAACAGTTTTGATGTTTTTGATATGCTTCCCTTGTCTCTAGGATAGTTCTTTCCACTTATATTAAGGGGATAAAAAAGACAGAGTAACTTAAGAGATGATACAATACTTTATTTAAAAAAATTAAAGATGGAATCAAATAGGTGCCTTTGACTTGTATGATTAATAGAAGTATACTTGCAATATGATAAGAGAACTTATTAGCTCACTTTATGCACATAACTCTTCTAGTAAACTAATCTGCTTATCTTATTCGAAAAGCAATGTTCGCTCATAAATTTGGTGAATGGAAGCATCCAAGTACCTAATCTCAAACCCAAATTTCATAATCATCACATTATAAGGTTATTATTTATTTACGGAGTAGTTAGTAAACCGAACTCTTTGGTTGTTCAAATAATATTAAAGTGATTACTAATTAGTTAGTGTCCTCCACCAAATAATACTTGGATTTAAAGATATTCTTCATCTTTTTCATTTCTACAATGTTCTTGGGCACAATCAACAAGTTTTGTTCAATTAGATCAAATAAAATTAGCAAAATTCGATAAATTCAAATGGACCCAATGAGGTTCAAATAAATAAAAACAAGTTTTTTTTAAAAAAAAAATGCATTTTTTTTCTATTGAACTAAAAATAAGGCAAAGATCATGGAACAAAGTCACAACTCACAAGGGAAATTTTATTTAGAAAAACCCTAAAAAATTTGAGATAATTTTGACACTACTTAAATTGATTGATATCGGCACTCTTTAGAACGTCCAATATCGTTTTTCCGAATATTTAACCCTATGGTTTAGATTTTAGAAGCCCAGAACATAAGGATAGCGATTTCGGCATTCCCAAATTCATATCCGCACTCCACATTCCTCAATTTTTTTTATTGATAACAGATTCATAAAGTATATTGTGGAAATAAATTTAAAAGTGTCAAAACCACTGTTACAATATAATCATTAATCACCACTTGGTACCTCACTCCTCTGTTTACAGCTTGTTTTTGCATGTTAGAAGTTAAAACCATTTACATTCAATTAATAGACGTATCTACCTAAAACTCCAAATAAACCTAACAATAAAATGATAAATATAGAGCAACAAAAATATCAATAAAAAAAGCACAATGCAAACAAATCAAATGAAAAAAAAAAAAAGATCAAATAGAAAACGCCATTAGTTCACAGTAGTGGAAAACCTGCACCATTGTCGGCCAGAAAATACAGAAGAAAGTAATCAAAAAAGAAATGTCATTTTTTCTTCTTCTGTAAAACCAGTTTTCTTTGGATTCTCCTTTTTTCATCTCCAAAAAAAAAAGATTTGTTGACTAATCAAAAACTATCAAACAATAATTACAGAAATTTCAATCGAAAAACAAATTCAATTAATGTGTTATTCATAGATACAGAAAAGAACAATCCGCAAAATTTAGTTCCCAAGATAAGGAACACCAGAATAAATAAATTAATTAATTATAATAACAACAGTACTCGTAACTCGTATTTATCTTTCATCCAAAAAAAAAAAACCAAAAAAAAATGTACGAATTAAATGTTCATGAATGCATCTTCATCCTCCCCATAATCCCCACTGTACATCCCTCATCTACCATTCTACAATGAATTCAAATTCAAATTCCTCCTCCTTTTTTTCCCTTTTTTTTGGCTTGAAATTAAAAGAATTAAATCAAATCAAATCAAATTGAATATTTTAGTAACCCAAAAAAATTAAAAATTACAGCCAAGAAATAAAAGAAGTACCAAACCCAGGTAATTGCGGTTGTTGTTGTGGTTGTTGTTGCTGTTGATTATCAATCTGAACTTCTCTTTTTCCATTAAACAAATCGTACGGTTCCCAAAGATGATCCAACGGACATTGTTTCTTCGCATCAAGTCTCACCCATGGCTTCCCTTTACCACTCCAATGTAACAAACTTACAGGTCCAGGATGCAATGTTCTACACGACCCTTTCACATTATCACCTCCTAGCCCGTGTTGATTCCATCTATGATCAATTGGTTCGATTTTACCCCCAAATACAAGCAAAAATGGTGGTAATGAACCTAATTCATATATCCTCTTTTTCTTTTGTATTTCCATCCATTTTTCGATTTTATTTCTGTACCCTCCTTCTCTCCACTGCTGTAAATCCATCACCATTACTCCCGTGTTGAAGTAGCACGGCCTCCGAGTGCTTGACCCGAATGCGTCCCACCTCATGTTCGGGTCGGACCAGAATGCGGTTGTGAAGTAGGTGGTAAAGTTCGCGTGGCAGTACTCCGGAGCTCCGATTATTCGTGATGAAGAGAGTGAAGTGTTCCAGAGCTTGTAGATGTCGTCTACGAGGATAAGATCCGAATCCAAGTAGATAACCCGGGTTACACACGGGTCAAGTATGTCGCCCAGATAGTTCCGGGCGTAGTTTAACGGGTTTTCGAGAGCTTGCCTTATTGACGACGAGATTAAGTTAATCACCGTGTCTTCTCGGAAGATGTACACCTTGAAGTTCAGCGAAGGGAACGTTGACCGAACGAGTTGACTCAGCACTCGAGGTGAGAGCGAGTCGAACTCGGCGGCGATGAAGTGGAAAAACACGTTTTCCGGACAAGAAGAGTGTTTCAGGACGGAGTGGACGGCGGCGATGGAGCCGCGTAAGTACTCGTAATCGAGTGTCATGGCCACGTGGACCAATGAGGGGTCGCAGAGTGTTGAAGGAGAACGAGTAGAAGAGCAGTGCACGCCGTTACGGTAGTCCGGCGCTTCAGAGAAGCTTAGCTGATGGTGGCGCTGAAATTCCAATCCTACCCCTGATGATTTTGACAAAGATCTGATTGCTAAACATGAGGAACAGTACAAGAAAACGACGGCCGTGAGAAGTAAAACGACGGCGTTCCACCGGCGATGGACCGCCATGAATCTTTTTTTCTTGATTATATTGAAATCCGTATCAATTTAATTTTAGTAATTTTGTATATTAAAAAAAGTAACTAAAAATACATTTATGAAAAGAAAAGAAAAAAAAGATTTAGAAGAGGGAGAGAAAAAAAAAGCAAGAAGCTCAAAGAAGAGTTTTGAGGAGGAGAGAGAGAGAGTGGAGGGTGTATTTATATATGGAGTTTGCATATAAAAAAGGAATACAAAATAAAATAAGACTCGGTAAATTGGGAAAATATATCTTTTTTTTTAAAAAAAAAGAAGGAAAGACAGTGTCAATGCATTTTCTTTTGGAATCAATAGGGTTAGTAGTTAATTACTGTATCTTATTATTTGAAAATTTATTAACCCTAATTGAATGAACTAGGAGATTGAGATATGACGCGTTTTTTAATTATCGAATAGTATGATGATAATAAATTAATAATACATCATTTGTTTTTGTTATTTAGGGTTGTTTTTCGTTTTTTTTTTTTTATTTCAGGGTTGTTGTTGCACAATATATAACTAATATAATTACGGAGTATATATAACGCGTATTTGTAAATTATAATGGTATTTGTTTTGGGTTTGTGTTAGGGGTGATAAGAAGTTCAAACCGTATTGGGCCTTAACTAAGCAAGTGTGTCCAAAGCTCGTATTTTTAGGTGGGCTTGGTAGGCTATTTGCGTGTTTTCGGGTTGGGCTAGGCTAGGCTAGGCTTTTGAACTAAAAAACCTGTTTTAAGTGTGCCAAAACCTGCAAAATTTTCGGGCCGGTCAAGGCTAGCGGGTCGGACCAATAATGATCAGCTCTAGATTGTGTTTAAGAAATTAGGCATGGGTACGGAAATTGACATTGCAAAATACTTCATCCGTTTTTTTTAGATGTAATATTACTATTTTCATGCTTGTCGATACACAACTTGGACCCATAATATCTAAAAAATTATAAGTGTTAGTATAAGTTGTTCGAGATGGAGAAAACTTTATTAACCCAGTAGTTAAGCTAACCACCATTGATGTATAAACAAAACAAATATGTGGTAGTGGAATCCAAGTTAACATAAATATAATTTTATATTAATTTTATTAGTGGTAGGTAATCTACCCACAGCAGTATTGATAAATGTAGCATTTTTCGTTTGAGATAGAGTTGTGTCTTGTGTGCTTGTGTTATGAATTATGTTTCATATACCTAATTGATGGTCCTTTTTTCATCATATAACTATCTCAAAGTAAATGTTCCATATTCTTTTTTGTTTTTTTTTAAGGAAGAGGGAAGGGGGAGGGGGGTTATATTAAATCAATTGAGGCCCATGTTCCTTTAATTTGGTCCATCCCCAAATAAATATGAGTAAATTATTTTCCCTCTTGTTCAGAGTAGTATGAATCAAGTGTAAAAAAACATTCATACCCTCAAAATCACATTAATCACTCACATTAATCTCTATTATATGAGGGAATGGGAGTTGCCAAGGTGGTAACGGTGTCCAAATAAATTAGCATACTATCCTTACTTAACCCTCATAATCGTTAATCAAGTAGGGGATAATTTTGTCATATGTGCACTAAAATCTTCCACAATTAAATTTGATTATCAAATATAGCTATAATCTCACTACAGGAGCCCTGAAAAAGTTCATGTTACCTTCCAAAAGTTTTTAAAAATTAAATTAAGATCACTCCTATTAAGTTATTACAATTTTTTAACTTTTTAAAATGAACATAATTAAAAAATATATATATATATATAATTCGTAAAGATAAAATAAAAACACAACAATTCGTATTTTTGAAATCTCTATAAACAGACACCACATTGATGACATAGTTTCACCTAAAAAAATTTAACTTTTTTGTATCGTAGAAATTTAATAGCCGACACAATAGGGTAAATAAAACTTTTCTTTTGTGGGATGGTTGGATGGAAGAGAAAATTTTATTTTAGTATTATTTGAATGAGTATGAAACTGACAAATATTTTAATTTTTCAAACAAACAACCATCCGTACTTCACCTTTTTTTTTAACCTATCATTTATCATTTATTTCCTACGCACTAGAGCGAATCCATAACATGCCATGTGAAAACTTACTGTAAAAATCAAATTCCCACCTAAAAATTTTTCTTTCAAATTTTAAATTAATATCTATTAACTAATAAATCTTCTTTTATTAACAAACAATAATTTTATCTTTATTTTTTGAATAATGTTTTGTTTGCTGTTTGACTATTAAATTTTTGTAACAAAAATATTGTTATTTCAATAACATACATTATTTTTTTATTTTTTTTGAAAAAAATTATCAATTAATATAAATTTTGTAACAAACATAATTCTTTATTTTGCACAAAAAAAAAATAATATACTCCCTCTATCCAAAAAAATGAAAATTAGATAATCAACACTTTTAATCTATTTTATATATTACTCGTATTTAGTGTTAGCAATGTCAATATTATTTAAAAAGAACTACCTCTTCATATAATTCCATCATCATCAATTATATGTCTATACTATATTTATATATAATTATCTACTACTAAAACAATAATCAAGAGTGAAGTATGTCACAATCTACTTGTTGATAATTTCCCTTCAAAATATATCTTTCTTTTATTTTTTAACAAATTTGTATTTGAATTAAAATCAATTTCTTTTGAATTTTTTTAAAATCCTAACATATTTTTTGAATTTAAATTTATACAATTAGTTACGTTCATAGTTCAGTATACATGTCATAATTTAGTTAAATGTGTACAATAACTAATTTAATGGCTAGGGCCTGAATTTATATATTAGGGTTACAACTCACAATTATACCGAAGCTCTTAAAATAATATTCTTAATTATTAATATTTTTAAAAAATATAATAATACATAGCTTGTTAATTAAACGATCAAGCCTTTGAACAATCATAGAGCAAATGCCGTTACGTACAACACTACTAGCAATATTAGGGACTTCTTCCATCCAAACACAAAAATTCCCTAATTCCCTACTAGCTAGAGCTAAAACATAGGCAACAACACATTACCAATTCTAAACTCAAACTCAAATATACCTTGTCTCACCAAAAACGCAAAAAAAAAAAAAAATAAATAAATAAATTCTCTATCATGATGACAACGTTATTCTTTTTTAACTAGCAAATATATCTATTAATTTTTGGGAGCAAATAAAATCCATGTGTCACGACGACACACAAAGAGCCGAAACGTGTCTCACAATCTGTTTTGAAAACATATTTGTAATTGAGATCAAAGCACCATTTTTTTTTAATGTCCGATGGAATGAACATCATCACAGGAAAACAAATCTATGGAATGAGCATCAGGAGTTCAGGACACTTCTTTTTTTTAAAAAAAAAAAAATGATCTGTTTTGAAAAAAAAATTAAAATAAAGACAATCAAATGAACAATAGGGAATAGAAAACTAAAATTGTCATCATCAAAGAAACAACATGAACAAGTGGCTAAGAGATTCAAATAGAACACAACGGAATATCCGGCCAGAGGGGTAATAAACCAAAGATCCCACTGACAGTACAGGAGAAAAATTTAAGAGAACCCAAGAAGTTAACATACTCTTAATACCATGATAAATTTAATGAAAATGATAAATTATGTTGTCATATTATTCATGAATGTTTAGGTGTTTATACAACCTTAAGATAATCTACGATAGGTTGAATAGGAAACAATGTTCCATTAATATAATATCATAACACACTGCGAAGATTATTCTATAATATCCTATATATTAATATGAAAAATATATCACACACGGTATATTTTACTTATCCACTATGTCTTATCTTCCCAACAAATACAGTATCTGAAAACTTATCTAACTACCCTAATTACTTTTCCTTTTCCAAAAAGGGAATAATTACTCATCTTCATAGTTGATACGAGGAACTTACTTAGCTCTTAAGAACAAAATAACTTTCGTTATCATTTTTGCTTTTCCCTCTTTTGATATGTACACTTTATTCTTATTTCCCTTCTTTATTGTGTGACAACAGAAGAAAATAAAAGATCAATTCAAAGTTTTAAAAACATTTGATAATGATTGATTGAAACTAGCTAGCTAGCTAGGGTGCGTGTTTAACAGGCATGTTTAATTGAATCGAATTGAAGAAGCACAGAAAAACAAATTTACATCATTTTTGACAAATTCAAGAACACTCAAGAAGGTGTCAAGCCAATTATTGTTGCATGCCATATTTAATTATTTATATTTATATATTCCCTCCGTCCCAATTTACTTGCTACATTTTTTTTTTCACACCTTCCGAGACACAACTTTAAATAAAAATATATTTAACTATATATAATCCTTTCATCTCAGATTGTTTGCTACGCTTGAAATTTTGAATAAGATGAGAAAAAAAAATTAATTATGAAAAATCTTTATTATACATAAAAAAAAAACATATATCAATACAAAATATTTTTAAATTCATTTAAATGTGCAATAAATATTTTGAGACGGAGCGAGTATGTGATTGCGACCTTATTAACACCCTTGTATTTGACATTTGAGCCATTTCACATGCTAATATTCGAAAACCTAGTAATAATATTACACATAAATTATTGTTGATTGGTACAACTTCATGAATTTAACCTTTATCAATTGCTTTAGTACTAGCTACGGAGTACTGGTACATTTTAACTAGGGACAATATTTCCATGTAAAATTTGACTCGTTTTGATTTTATAAGTTTTTAAATATATATAAGTTTTATAATTTTATGTTATATATATATATGTAACAAAATACTTTGTATATTAATTTAATTTCATTCCTAAGTTGTGTCTTGCGATATATGAAAAGAAAAACGTAGCAAATAAATTGACACTAAGAAAGTAGAAGTATTAGTAACATTAAGGGTATGATCGATCTCTACTTAATTAACCTTGTAGCAATTTAACTTATACTCCGTATGTATGTATTATCTAATTAAACTACTAGAAGGATATTGCTTATGAATATACAGAGTATTATTAAAATGGTATTATTTTAGAATGTATGTCAAAATCATATGCCTGTCGATATAATTAGTATTCATTTTTGTTTAATATTTCACCTTCATGGTTATCAACTTATCAAAAGCCTCAGGCCTCCAGAAGTCGTTAGTTAGTTAGCTTTTGCCAAATTATAATTATTTGAACTTATCAGACCTGATTGAAACTTATTCATCGTATCGAATTTATTTATGAAGTAATATATAGTACTAATTAAAATAAAGAAATAAAATCAAAACATGCATGCCTCACATATTAGTGTTATATTACTTGACCATTAGTCGTGTATGATTGGTTAGTACTTAGTAGTACGGACGATATTTATATGACCAGGACAACAATAACGTTTTTAGAATGTAATTAACAATTAGATGTATGTAATTAAGCTTGGCACTTCTCTACTTACAAATGTCCCACTTCTTTGAGTGAATTTTGATCAATCGAGATTTTTAATAAGATGTGTAGTCTTGTAATCATTAGCCAATCCAAATCAATTAAATCAGGTTTTTAATTTAATGTATAAACTTTCAACTCAAATAAGTTCATATAATAAAAAGGGTGTATGTCAAATAATATTGTTCATAAAAAAAAACCCTCCACTTACTCATGCAGTGACACTTTGGCCACCTTCTTGGAGGAATTTATTAGAAGTTCCAATTTCAAAAGGCAAAAATATCATAGTATAGTGTTATTATACAAAAGTTATTTCAAATATTATTATTGTTGCATTTATTTGTTTTTGAAATTAACTAAAGATGACAGGACTCAAAACACAGTGATATAAATTTAATTATGGTTGTTAATGTGACTGTAGGGTCAGCAAAGAGTTGAATTGTTATAGGGTATATGCCGGTATCAACATCTATTTTTAACTGATAATGATAGTAAACTTGCTTTGGGTCCCGACTCTATTATTGTTAGAGCACGCTCTCAACTTAATTTAGCCGAACACTCACTTTGTGATGAGAATGATAAGGAAATGATGACATTGTGAACTTTTGATCTTTTAGGATTTTTGGAATTACTATATACACCAATCTATCAAAAAAAATCTCGTCGGCATTTATACTAACTTTTTTTAGGTAATGTAATTAATGGATTTGAGTTAGAGCCTACTACCAGAATACTTCTAGCCTAGCTAGCTTACTGCAACACCCATGTACCTTAGTTCGACCAACATGGTTGTTAAGGGAAATGATTTTGGCACTTCCCAAATTGATTTTGGCACTCATCCCCCTCTTACATGAATAATAAGGGGATGAGTGCCAAAATCAACACCCATATCATATTAATATAATATAATTTATTATATCATATATATATATATACAACGTATACAATTATACACAACTATACAAGGATACAAAACTTATTTCAGTAGGAGACAACCCTTCTCCCTAAATCTGCCAATCTTAATTTGAAATTTTGAAATTTTCTTTATTGATAGTTTAATTTGTAACTATTCCCTGCGCCTTTGGCTTTATGTATGGTCACATTCAGTAACTCTAGAAATATTGTAACACCACAAGTCCACAACCCCTCATCAAGGCTGGGCTTTAGTAATATTGTACTCCTTCCGTAACAAAATAACTGCAACGATTTGAACTAGTAGAGAACCATTGCAATTAATACGTTACGGAGGGAGTACTAATAAATTAGTGTATACCGTACCGGTTAAAATGGGATACCATTGTACCCTCGTGTCCTTTAATGTGTCCTCCAATGCATGTGAGGAGTGAGGTCTTGTTTATTTTATCCTAACGAGTACTTCATAAACACCACACTTTTATAAATTTTACTGATATGAAATTAAAGATATTATCAATCAACGATATGTATTAGTTACACGTTAATTTATCAAAGCAAGTACAACAAACTATTATTCTACTTTTAATAATATTGATATTTTAAAAAAAAATAAAGAGAAAAAACATAATTATTTAGAATGCGTTGATTCGTCTAAATAATTTAAGAATCTTAAAATTTGACATATAATAATAACATATCTTAATCTTAATTCTTATTAATAATGGTATAAAAAAAATTGCATTTTAAAATGTGTAATCAAATGTGAGAATATCAATATATGTATAATTCCTCCGAGACTTTGCGGCCTACTCTTCTGCTCACATTTTCCGAGAAGCCAACCACGTTGCGGATTATATTGCGTCCCTCGGGCATTGGACCCCCACGCACATTGATATCAATCCTTTGGGGAACCTTAGGAGCATGCATAAATTGACTAAGATGTTGTACAGCATAAGATAAATCAGGTCTAGTAATAATGGAAATGAACATAATACTAATAATAATCAAGAGAATGTCTTTAATCACACACACAATATTCTTGAAAATTATGAGACTCATTCTCCAATTCAACCTAATAATTTGTATAATTCTGAGATTGATATTGAACCTAACAATCCTCACAGTAATATTCAGAATACTAAAAGGATTGTAGTTCCTCCAACTAGATTACAAGACTATAAGGTTACCTATATACCACATAGAAATCCTACTCAAACTAGTGATTCACAGTCTTCCTCCTTTGCTGTTAACTCTTCCCTCATAAATGAACCAAAAACATATAATCAGGCTAAGCATTACTCAGAATGGGTTACTGCCATGACTAAGGAGCTTGATGCTCTAGAAGAAAATAATACTTGGTATCTCACTACTCTTCCAAAAGACAAGAAAGCCATAGGATGTAAGTGGGTGTTTAAAACTAAACTTCACTCAGATGGTAGTATTGAGAGGCATAAGGCTACACTTGTTGCTACAGGTTATCAACAAATTGAAGGTGAAGATTTTTCACAAACTTTTTCTCCAGTTGCAAAAATTGCTACTGTCAGAATCATTATTTCTTTAGCTACTTGTAAAAATTGGTCTCTTCACCAACTAGATGTTAATAATGCATTTTTTCATGGTGCACTTGATGAGGAAGTCTATATGAGGATGTCTCCTGGTTATAATAAAGGAGAAATAGGGCAGGTTTGTAAACTAAATAAATCCCTCTATGGCTTAAAACAAGCCCCTAGGCAATGGAACAGAGAACTTACAAAATTTTTAAAATCCATTGGCTTTATCCAATCTAAACAAGATTAGTCCTTGTTTACAAGAACCAAGGATAGTGAATTTCTAGTTTTATTAGTCTATGTTGATGATATTCTTTTGACAGGTACCTCTCAAACTCAAATAAACAAAGTAAAACTTGAACTTGATTTAGCTTTCACTATCAAAGATCTTGGTTTATTACATTATTTTCTTGGCATAGAAATTTACAGAGATCAATCTGGACTTTTTATGTCTCAAAAGAAATATATTAGAGATATTCTTACAGATGCTAATATGCTCAATTGTGAGCCTGTTTCTGTTCCTCTATCAACTGGTCTGAAATTATCTACTGAGAAAGGTTATGATCTTGCTAATCCAGAGAGCTACAGAAGAACTGTTGGTAGGTTGTTCTACCTGATTTATCTTATGATGTACAACATCTTAGTCAATTTATGCATGCTCCTAAGTTTCCCCATATGAGAGCTGCAATTCACATTCTCAAGTACATAAGAGGAACATGGGAGCATGGTTTGTTCTTTCCTTCACACTCTTCTTTGCAGGTAAGGGCCTACTCAGACTCAAACTGGAATGGATGTCAATTCAGCAGCAGATCTCTAAGTGATTATGCTGTCTTCATTGGGAGCCATCTGGTCTCATGGAAAACAAAGAAGCAGAGCACTGTGAGCAAATCATCAACTGAGGCAGAGTACAGGAGCCTCTCTGCCACAGCTAGTGAAATCACCTGGATAGTTGGTCTTCTACAAGACTTGCAAGTGCAGATTCTTCCTCCTATAGTCATTTATTGTGACAACACCTCAACTGTTCATCTTGCTCATAATCCAATGTATCATGAGAACACAAAACACCTTAGGAGAGAAGTCCATTATGTGAGAGAGCAAGTTAAAGATGGTGCTCTGAGTATTCAACACATCAAAGGCTCAGATCAAATTGCTGATGTTCTTACAAAGCCATTATCTGCTTCTCAACACTTCAATTTATGCAGCAAACTTGGACTTCCCTGGTTAAACTTAATATTTAGTCTTTTATTTTTTATTTTTTTTTAAGGAATGAAAATAAATAAGGGTGTGTATTAGTAAATAAAGAACAAGTTTATTCTGGTTCTTAACCTTAGTTAGTTAACTTGGGTCTCTTTAGTTAGTTTAGTCTTAGCTCTCTTTCTTAGTTATTAGTTCCTCTATATATACTCTTTGTTCTCTTCTTGTTCTGTACATCAGTTCATGCATATCATTCAATGATATAGTTTTCAGTTTCTTCATAAATTCTCTTATTTTTTAAGTTTAAATAAGTCAGGATTTCTCTTCGAGAAGAAGAGTTTTTGATTTTTACTTGTTTACTTTTTCTATTAAAAAAAAATCAATATATGTATAATAACTAAATTTAGAGTAAGTATCATAGTGGCAGTAGCAGAAACTGAGGCCTCAAGTAGATTGCATAATCTAAATATATTCTTTAAGTAACTTTTGAACTTTATATTATAAAAACAAAACTACAAAAGTCTCAATTATGTAGGTTCAGTTCATTCATGACCACAATCAATTAATTATTTAAATGATGTTTCCTTGCTGGATCCCCTCTCACCAACTCTATGTATTTTTTTACTTCAAATTAATTTTCTGGCCATCTAGGCATCTAGTAGTATATATAAAAATCAAAATAATTAATTATGCATGCTATGAATTCCCCAATAAATTTCTTTTTTGCCCACCATTTTTCACCGTTTTGATTTTTGTATTACCTACTAGCTTAGATCAATTTTTATGTGCAATTAAATATTTCGTACGCATTTAAAGAAAGAAATTTAAAAATGTAAAAGATCCTATCAATTATTTTAGTAAAAACACCAGAAACATATGATATCGCTTTGTATGTAAAGTATGTAATTTTAATCTATTTATATCCTTAATTACGTTCTTTAAATGCGTGCAAAATTGTCTGTTGCACATAAAAATTAACAAATACGTACAATATTTTTTTCAAAGGAAATAAAGAACTCAAGAAATTAAACTTTTTTCAATAAATGTGTTCACTTCTGCAATATATATGCATGCAAAGTTGAGTTAATAAGACCTAGTATCCATTGACCAATTCATTGCATGCATCATGCATGCATCAACTTTGATTGCGAAAATGTGCATTGCAGTATGTGACAGAGTTCTTCCCAGAATTTCTTTGTTCCTTTTCTAATATTCCCTCTCTTTTTAATCTTGATCGAGTCTTTCTTGACTACTGAAATTAAATGTTAAACAAATTGTATATTTGTTGCTTTGTACGGAGTACTTCCTCCGTGTCGGTTTACACAACGTAACTCCAAAAGTACCGCTAACTTAAAAACATAAGTAAATATCATAACCTCCTAAATTTTACCAATTCTTCAAAAATACTTTAAACCAAGGCTTTGAATTGATTCACCTGCTGAAATTTGTTTATCTGATCTGATCTGAATTTGTTGTCTAATTTGACTAAAATTTAATTGTGTATACATGTTAATCCACAAGAAAAAAATATATCAATTGAGATCTTATTTTATTTGTATTAATGAATACTGTAGCTTTTAATATATAATTTTAATAATATTTTTGTTACAGAATTAAAGATATTTAAATTTTATAAACATGCATCGAATTAAATTATTTGATTTGATGTGACTTTTTTAATCTGATCTGAAATAAGTAATAAGATATTTGAACAATGGTTATCGATCAAACAAGGCCTAATAGTTGTGAGATATAAAATATTCTTTTAATTAAACGCTACCTACCTCAATCAATCGGATGTTTCTTTAGCGGTCGTCCAAAAAACGACCACCGAAGTCAAGCAAATCTAGGCCGTTCATCATGTTGATTTGACTTGATTTTTATTTTTGATTAAAAAACCTATTAAAATTATTTTAATGAAATAATAATTCATTTTCATTATTTTTTCATTTACCTAAAATTAATTTAATAATTTGATAATTTTTAAAAAATTAAACAATTTATTAAAAAAAAAAACCTAAAACCTAACTCACGTGACTTTAATTTGTAAAATTAAACAAATAATTACACACTAATTCAATCATTAAACCTAAACAAATCACTATCCTAATCTATCTCCAACCCCAACCCATATCTTCAACCTCAGCCAATTTAACCTAAACTCCATTAAAGCTTCAACCAACCTTCATCCTCAACCTCCATCCCCAACCTCCATTGAAGCTTCAACTTGAAGCTTCAAAAAATTAATCCATGATAAAACCAATATGCCAACCAAATTCATCCCCAACGTCAATTGTAGATAATTGAACCTCCATTGAAGCCTTCAACCTCCATTGAAACATTCGACCTCCATTGAAACCTCCGACCTCCATTGAAACCTTCAACCTCCATTGAAGGTTCAAGTGCAAAATCTCCATAAATCACAAAGATGACGATTCTCATTGAATAAGCAAGTCCTGTAATTTTTTTGTTATAACCTCCATTGCTAATTAAATAAAAGACGAATCTCATTGTCGAAGGAAGAAGACGATGATGCAGTAGGGTTTTAATTAGTCGTTGTTTGTATTTGGTAATGTCCACAATGTACTTGGACATTACCAGATGGAAATTAAAACACTGATTTGCAGAATTAATCAAATGTAATGTCCATAACACATTATGGACATGTCCATAATAATTGAAATACTAATTTATTTTGGATTTTAAGAATGTAATGTCCACAATGTAATTGGCCATTACCGGATTGAAATTAAAAAACGTATTTTGAAAGCATAATTAATCAAATGTAATGTCCATAACACGTTATGGACATGTCCATAATATTTGAAATACTAATTTAGTTTAGATTTTTAGAATATTATGTCCATAACACGTTATGGACATGTCCATAATATTTGAAATACTAATTTAGTTTATATTTTTAAAATGTCTTTGGACATTGCCAACGGAATACTACATACGCTTTAATGATTTTTTTTCCAAATTCTAGCTATAATGATTATTGTATTTGTATTCCTAAATAAACCAGATCAGCTAAAGAAATATTCACTCTGCTATTTTTACGCCTATTCTTGTATGATTAAAAGACAAATTTCCTAAAACAAAAAGATTGTTATTGCCATAATCATGGTAGGAAATATTAGGAATGGTGAGAAAAGGGGAAAGGCGGGAAATCAAAGGCGGTTAATTTAGTTTTTTGGACATAACAATCTAAAAATGTAAACTAAATTAGTATTTCAAATATTATGGACATGTCCATAACGTGTTATGGATATTACATTTGATTAATTATGCTTTCAAAATAGGTGTTTTAATTTCAATCCGGTAATGTTCAATTACATTGTGGATATTACATTCTTAAAATCCAAAATAAATTAGTATTTCAATTATTATGGACATGTCCATAACGTGTTATGGACATTACATTTGATTAATTCTGCAAATAGGTGTTTTAATTTCCATACGGTAATGTCCAATTTTTAGAATGTTATGTCCATAACATGTATTGATTGTACGTTTATAAACTTTCCAAATTTGAAAGATTTAATTACCAAATTTCAAAAATTTATGTCCTACTTATTGGTTAGTAATGGAATATTTTTAAAACATAATTAGATAACATAGTTATTTACTTCCTATTATATTTATACCCTAACTACTTTTAAATTTTGATTTTTAAATTATAAGAATCAATGTTTTCAGTTTTAAAAACTTATGTCTGAAAAAAAATCAGAATTTTTTTCTACTGTTTTAGCAACCATCCCTCTAACAAAAATTACATTGCACCTATCCTTTTTTTCTTTTAAAATCATGGATGAAAGTCATACAAATGAGAATAATTCGATTGATATTTTAAAGGTATGTTGTGTTTTTTGGTGCATTATTAACGAGATTTTAATGATTATTAAATGATTACAAACGACTTTATTAACGAACTTGAACGAGTTGTTCGTGAACCTTAACGAGTCAAGTACTACCTTGTTCGAGTAAAGCTTGTTTAGTAATCGAGCTTAAAAATTTTGCTCAAACTTGTTTATTTATATACGAACGAGCTTTGACCGGGTTTGTTCGTGAGTTGTTCACGAGTGTATTAGCTCATTGACGTCCCTAGTAGAAATTATTTATAGATAAAATATAAAAATTGTTTTTTTTAAGGTTAAACGGAAAGGGCGGGAAATTTTTTACACGTGACAAGATGATGTTTTAGTTAGTTCTCTTTTAGTGTTTTTTTAATGAGAGATAGAATATTATATATATATATATATATATATATATATATATATATATATTTAGATTATTGGACTCATTGCATTCATAAAAATCTAGTGTTAAAATATGTGAGGGCATGAAGGTGAGTTTTCTTTAATTTAAATTTGGAGCACATTGTTTGTCTGGCTATGTCCAACATTATTTCCGGTTATTCCTTACAATTTAGGGTTTAGGGTTCGTGTAGACAGGGTTTAGACAGGGTTTAGGGTTCGTTTAGACAGGGTTTAGGGTTCGTTTAGACAGGGTTTAGGGTTATACATTATGATTTAAAAAATGTTGTACTTGCCAAAATATTTATACTTGCCAGTATATTTGAGTTTCATATTAAATTTCTCTCTTGCCAAAACTTGGTACCTGCCAAAATAAATAAATGTGTGTATATATAAATAACATATAATAACATAACATATTAACATATATTAAGCTCTGTTTTCTTCCATACATCCATAATATTTTAAGCAACAATGGAAATTATGCCAAATGAGATGATTAGTGAGGACCCAAAAATCCTTGAATCAGGAACTGAAGATGACAACAATGTAGGAGATATTCCTGAGACTTTTTTTGATCTAGAATTGTGGGAGTCAATCGACAACAGATTAGAAGATTTTACCGAGGAGGATATGAAAAGGTTGTCAATCAAGAACATGGATTACTGCATTCAATTTTATAAGATCTATGCAAAGGTGAAAGGATTTGGAGTACGTATGAAGGCCACAACATATATCTATGTCCATTGTGTTTGACAATGATGTATCTTTGAAATATTGTGAATTACTTAGTATTGTGATTATGTCTAAATATAATATTGGGCATTGCCAACATAAACTTAGCTAATGATATTTTTTAAATAGTTTTTGGTAAGGATATTGGATACATTACCATAAGTAATCAAAAAATATTTACTACCTCCGTTCCAAAAAAAACGCAACAATTGTCATGGCACGTACTCTAGGCATTTTTTTGGTGTGGGTAATTAGAAAAAATGAGGGGTAGTTGATTAAAATAATTGGAGAGAAAAGTGGGGACAATTAAAGGAGTTGTGAGAGAGGGTGGGGACAATTAAAGAATTAAATAGAGAAAAGGTGGGGACAAATAAAGAATTAGTAAGGGTATTTATGTTTTTTAAGTAGCAAAAGTTTATTATATAGGGAAAATAAAAATTTGTTACATTTATTTTGAAATATCCAAAACTAGAAACTGTTGCGTTTTTATTGGAACGGATGAAGTATATACAATAAATAAATATATGAAATAAATAATTTTTATGTTTGTATAGCCTTGTGTTTTTAGTTTTTCATACAATATCATTTTTATAATTTGAATGACATTACTTGATAAATTTTTATTATTTTATATTTTTATTTTTCTTATTCCACTTGATTGCAAATTTTAGATGTTGTGTTCCAAAAAAAGGTACAAAACAAAAAAAAAGATATTATTCAAACTCGTGCACAACATTGGTGAAGTAATGACCCTAATCATGAATATGATATCATCAAATGAGGTCCTTGGTTAAAAACATTAGAGCTAGTACGTAGCTAGTGCGAGCTCGTACAACTAGGTACACAAAATATAAATATTTACTAATATGGTATGTATTACAAAGTATAATTTTGGAATATATTATTATCATGTACAAAATCATGATAAAAAATATTCATTCTCATTCGTACAATAGATTGTATACCCAAAATAAAACCAAATTATTATTATTATATTTTTAAAATACTGCCTTATTCACATTACCATAAGTAATCAAAAAAATATATCCAATAAATAAATATATGGAATAATAGTGTTACACATCAATTTTGACAAAGTTATCCTCAAAAAGAAAAACAAAATAGTGGTTAGTTGCCACTATTAATTTTCATAATACACCAACATACAATAAATATACAATGGTACTTATATACAGTAAAAAAAATCTTCCATAACATCGTATGGTTATATATAATAAATATAAAAAAATGCTTCTAAAAGTGCTTATATACAGTAACGATATGTCCTTAATATCGTTTGGCTATTACCATTTAACAACAGATTCAATATGGCTTACAGGCCATCATTACTTTAGTTTAGCTCTTGGTATTGACCGATGACCAGTTTATAAGTTTATGTCCTTTCTTTTTGGTAATCAACAAATCAAAAGATGGACAATTTGTTTAAAAATGGATTAAGTCTATGTCCTTTCTTTTTAGTAGAGGTGTACATGTATGTTATTACCAAAGTTAAAATATTTATTATTAAACGTTACCGGATCTTATATTAACTTCTTCATGTCTTATTAGCTCATATTGATTATGTTATACCTCGTACATCAATGTATTATTAGTTTATTGGAAAAGAATTCATACATTGTTGTAATAATGTTCATAATATGTATAGGATATTACCAAATTATTACGCCAAACCTCAAACCCTAAACCTTAAACCCTGAACCCTCAACCTTAAAGTCTAAAACCTTAACCCTAAACTCTCAACCTATAAAAATACTTTTGATACCCTTAATTTAAATCAGTTATGGTTGTTTCAAAGAAAAACAAAATCAATTACAACAACATGCATTACCTTATTTGGGATTCAGTCAATTAATAAATAATTCCTTAATTAATTCAATACAATAAATTTAACTTTAGCACATTCAAATTTTATGTATTTAGTTAATTCAATAATATATGTATTATAGCCTCAATAATATGTGTATTATAAGATATTATATTTTATTAAAAAGGGAGTTATGTTATGAAAATAAATAAATTTTTATGTTTGTATAGCATTGTGTTTTTAGTTTTTCATACAATATCATTTTTATATTTTGACTGACATTACTTAATAAAATTTTACTATTTTATATTTTTGTTTTTCTTATTCCACCTGATTGCAAATATACAAAGAACAATAAAAAAATTGGACATAACATTTTCAAATTTTAAATTATTGTATATATGTCCAAACCTTGTTATGGACATTACATATGATTACCTGCATAACATTTTCAAAATCAAACTATTGTTCTGTTTTACTTGGCAATATTCATAACATCTTTTGGACATTTTCAAAATTTGTTTTACGCTGTGCATATGCATACATTTCTCTCTTTGTCATTACTAAATTTCTATAACAGGAGGTGTCCGATCCATCTTCATCCCAACATTAAGCATCTAAGCCAAAACCCGTAAAAGCGCTTGGTTCTTCTACAAAGCTGGAAAGTGTAGTTGTGCAAGAGATGCTGAAGGAGCTACACTACCTAGATATCTTCACTGCTGAAGAAATGAAGCAAATTCGATCAGCCGCAAAGAACTGTATTTCAACGGATAATGGAGATGATGAGGAGGAAGATGGTATAACAATTTTAATATATAGCTTCTTTTAATTTAATTTAACTTATTTTTTAAATAATCTGGCATTGACCGTATTAGTATGTTGATAGATAATGTTCCTTCAGTATCAGATCAATTTTGCAGCCCAAGTTCATCGGATGAAGAAGGTGTTCACCAAAAGAATTCTGCCACGTGTCTTCACAGGATAATGCCACGTGGCCCTATAGTATTTTGCCATGTGGACCAGTATAGTGCTACCACGTATATTTGTAATGCCTTGCCACATGGACCTTCACTTGAGATGTCTGTTGGGCTTCTGGTGATCTTGGGCTAGCTGAGACTTAGAATCTTTAGTGAATTGGGCCTTACGATAGGTGGTTGCATCATGTTGGGCCTTAATACCTTGTTAGGCCTTATTAGCATTTGAGAGCTATATTTTTTTGTAGTAACAAGTTTTATACAATAAATATACTAAAATGCTTCCACAACTGCTTATATACAGTAGCAATATGTCCATAATATCGTTTGGCTATTACCATTCAACAACATATTCAATACGACTTACAGACCATCATTATTCATTAATTTAGTTTAGCTCTATCTATTGACCAGTTTAAATGTTGATGCCTTTCCACCACTAATGTCCATAATATACAACGTACACTAAATATACAATGACAATGATGCTTATATACAATAAAAAATATGTCCAAAATATTATATAGTTTTATACAATAAATATACAAAAATGCTTCCACAAGTGCTTATATACAGTAACGATATGTCCATAATATCGTTTGGCTATTACCATTCAACAACATATTCAATATGGCTTACAGGCCATTATTATTCATTAATTTAGTTTAGCTCTATCTATTGACCAGTTTATATGTTGATGCCTTTTCTCTTTCGTAATCAACAACTCAAAAGATGGACAATACATGTAAGGTGCGCTACATAGCATATATAATTAATTAGTTACAATGCATTATTTTATATTATACTCCGTATGTTTTATTTATTGAATGCACCTGACCTGGCAATGGCATATCCAAAGTCACAAATATATGTTTTAGAATCTTTGAATATATTTTGATGTTTCATATAAGTAATGTTTGTTAGGTTTTGCTCAAAAAAGGGTGTGATAACCTATGCATAATGCCATAGTTTTTTTTTTTTTTTGAAGAAGAAGAAGAAGAAAAGAAGAAAAAAAGCTTATGACATAATATGTTAAATTTTGATTGAATATTAGATTTAAACAGAAGAATTTAAAACTGAAAACATTGATTCTTATAATTTAAAAATCAAAGTTTGAAAGTAGTTAGGGTATATATGTAATAGGAAGTAAATAACTATGTTATCTAATTATGTTTTAAAAATATTCCATTACCAACCAATAAGTAGGACATAAATTTTTGAAATTTAGTAATTAAATATTTCAAATTTGGAAAATTTATAAACTTACAATCAATACATGTTATGGACATAACATTCTAAAAATTGGACATTACCGTATGGAAATTAAAACACCTATTTGCAGAATTAATCAAATGTAATGTCCATAACACGTTATGGACATGTCCATAATAATTGAAATACTAATTTATTTTGGATTTTAAGAATGTAATATCCACAATGTAATTGGACATTACCAGATTGAAATTAAATCACCTATTTTGAAAGCATAATTAATCAAATGTAATGTCCATAACACGTTATGGACATGTCCATAATATTTGAAATACTAATTTAGTTTAGATTTTTAGAATGTTATGTCCATAACACGTTATGGACATGTCCATAATATTTGAAATACTAATTTAGTTTACATTTTTAGATTGTTATGTCCAAAAAATTAAATTAACCGCCTTTGATTTCCCGCCTTTCCCCTTTTCTCACCATTCCTAATATTTTCTACCATGATTATGGCAATAACAATCTTTTTGTTTTAGGAAATTTTTCTTTTAATCATACAAGAATAGGCGTAAAAATAGCAGAGTGAATATTTCTTTAGCTGATCTGGTTTATTTAGGATTATACAAATACAATAATCATTATAGCTAGAATTTGGAAAAAAAAAACATTAAAGCGTATGTAGTATTCCGTTGGCAATGTCCAAAGACATTTTAAAAATATAAACTAAATTAGTATTTCAAATATTATGGACATGTCCATAACGTGTTATGGACATAATATTCTAAAAATCTAAACTAAATTAGTATTTCAAATATTATGGACATGTCCATAACGTGTTATGGACATTACATTTGATTAATTATGCTTTCAAAATACGTTTTTTAATTTCAATCCGGTAATGACCAATTACATTGTGGACATTACATTCTTAAAATCCAAAATAAATTAGTATTTCAATTATTATGGACATGTCCATAACGTGTTATGGACATTACATTTGATTAATTCTGCAAATAGGTATTTTAATTTCCATCCGGTAATGTCCAAGTACATTGTGGACATTACCAAATACAAACAACGACTAATTAAAACCCTACTACATCATCGTCTTCTTCCTTCGACAATGAGATTCGTCTTTTATTTAATTAGCAATGGAGGTTATAACAAAAAAATTACAGGACTTGCTTATTCAATGAGAATCGTCATCTTTGTGATTTATGGAGATTTTGCACTTGAACCTTCAATGGAGGTTGAAGGTTTCAATGGAGGTCGGAGGTTTCAATGGAGGTCGAATGTTTCAATGGAGGTTGAAGGCTTCAATGGAGGTTCAATTATCTACAATTGACGTTGGGGATGAATTTGGTTGGCATATTGGTTTTATCATGGATTAATTTTTTGAAGCTTCAAGTTGAAGCTTCAATGGAGGTTGGGGATGGAGGTTGAGGATAAAGGTTGGTTGAAGCTTTAATGGAGTTTGGGTTAAATTGGTTGAGGTTGAAGATATGGGTTGGGGTTGGAGATAGATTAGGATAGTGATTTGTTTAGGTTTAATGATTGAATTAGTGTGTAATTATTTGTTTAATTTTACAAATTAAAGTCACGTGAGTTAGGTTTTAGGTTTTTTTTTTAATAAATTGTTTAATTTTTTTTAAATTATCAAAATTTATTAAATTAATTTTAGGTAAATGAAAAAATAATGAAAATGAATTATTATTTCATTAAAATAATTTTAATAGGTTTTTTTTAATCAAAAATAAAAATCAAGTCAAATCAACATGATGAACGGCCTAGATTTGCTTGACTTCGGTGGTTGTTTTTTTGGACGATTATAGAAGAATTTTCACAATCAGTCTAGGGGGTAATAAGGAATCCTCGCAAATACGTGCGGTGAGAATCGAACCCAGGACCTCGTGCCTGGAATTCTGAAACCCTAACTACTGGGTTATGACTTCATTCTCCAATTGAATGCTATATATAGTGCTATGTTTGGTACTCAGTATATTTCACGTTTTATACCGACCTGAACCTGTATTCTGTGTACTAAATAAGTTCATGCAGATGCAGTCATGTAGATACATACAGTTCCTAAGCTAATAACTCACATTGATTATTGAGGTGATGCCAGTCAATGCATAATAGTAGTAACTTAGGAAACTCAGCCATTAAGCATATATATTAATTAAATTAATTAATTAGCGTACAATTTAACTAAATAAATCCCTAAGCTTAGAAAATTAACTTAATTATTTATAGTAATACTTGTTTAAGAAGTTATTAACGAGGTGGTGTTTCATCATTGAATCCATCCGACAGGAGCAGCGCTCGAGTATGCTTTTATTTAGTTGTTTTGGATGTGAATTTTGCTTTCAATTCGTATTTTAGATTTTCTTGAGTTATGTATTCATATTCAATATAAATACCGTATGGCTATTTATAAATAGATTTCATCTGTCTTGTGAAAAACAGTTTGGCAATGACAAAAATAAACAAATATTCGAAACCGAATATGTTATTAATAACTGAAATGAGGGGGAGTAGCATTTTTCAACTCTCTCATATCAAACAACAATCATGTTTCAAAAATGACAATTATTTAAAACTTTTCAAAAATCTTTCACCTCTAATTTTTATCATCTTTTGTGAATAATAATGCATGAATTGAAAATACTCAAACATTCAAACTTTCATTTCATTGATCTTTTCGTAAAAGGTCCAATTAGACCTTTAGCAAGGGGCGATAAGAACTGAGCCACGATTTTCTTAGGCCCCTATGAAGCCTTGCCCCTATATTGTATTATCTAAATTGGATTGAATTAAGCTAAAATCTAGACTTATCAAAAGAAACACTAAACTGAATAAAAAATTAACAAATTGAGTCCGCAACCCTAGTTTGTTACTTGAAGATAGGCAAACAAAAATAACCCAAAGCAAATTTATTATCTATTGATCTGAGGTGATTTTTGGTTCACAACAATGTTTATGTTTTATGGGCCGAGAGCTAGTTCAAATCCACGTGAATGGGCTCGTTGATCTGCACAAAGAACAAACGTGAGCTACCCCCGGAGGTGTTCCGGGGAAAGACTCTCCGACGCTCAAGTCAGTAAAGTGTAAGAATGTAGAGAGAGAAAGTGAGGGAGAAGTTTGAGGTGTGTTTAGTATTTTTTGGATACCTTAGCATGTGCATGGCATGGAGTATTTATAGTACAATGAGAACATAGAAGAAAACTGCCATTGGTAGGTTGAACTGGACCTGGTAGGCTAGGCTGGACCTGGTCAGCAACCCTGGACCTGGTAGGCGCTCCCTGGACCTGGAAGATATGGTCTGGACCAGGTTACTGTTCCCTGGACCTGGTAGATATGATCTGGACCAGGTGGGTGCTTGAGCGTGGACTTAGTGGATCAGGCCCTTATACAGACCTTGTCTTGTATCTGGGTCTGATTGTCTTTTGCGGGCTTTCCTTGTGACGTGCCTCTTTCATATGCTGATGGCTGGATTGGGCCTTGTCTTTTTAGGTGGCTGGCCCAATAACTAATGGGTGCATTTTGCCCCATCATTATCTATGCCATAAGCCCAAAACAAACAATTAACCTTTTGCTACCTTTACAAATTACACAAGACTATAAGAGAACATCATTCTTTAGCATTTAGCCTTTAATCGTATCAATAAACCTAATTTGTATTGAGCTTTAAAAAAACTACAAAAACAGCAAGTGACGCGAATTAGTAAGAGAACTAGTAGATAATCACCGAGTATATGCTCGGTCTATTAATTTAAATAAAATACGAAATACTCTTAATTAAATTATATTTTGATTTTTTTAATTGTAATTATTATATTAAAATTAGGTTTTTCTATGTGAGTCTGTAAGAGTACTTTTTTCTATGTTCTTCTTTTGAAATGGTGTGCCAAACTGCAAATATCAATATTTTTTTGACAGAACTGCAAATATCAATATTAGTTGTGCTAATATTACTTTGATGATTTAAAAATACGTAGTACAGCCAATAGGTAGAGGACGGTGGCCGGAGAGGAAGATGACAAAGTAGGTAATGATGTGAATCTGCTTTGGATACCCAGCTCTGCATACAACTATACAAGATACATGTGTTTAAAGTTCCAATTTATTAAGAGTACTAAACAATTACTCACATATTCACATTCACACCCCAACCCCCTCCCCCCCCCCCCCCCCCCTTCCCCAAAAAAAAAACAAAAAAAATTGCTTAGCCTAAAAAAGTACCCTAAAAAAACTTAACCAAGATATACTACTCCGCTCTGAATTTGCTTAGCATTTGTACTCTACTATCTTAGTGCACGAGTGCATCCAATGATTGCCAAACCTCACACATTATTTTATACACCGAATTAACGACTCCATTAGGGTTTGAGGTGAGATTTAGATTGAGACCCATTTTTTATAAATTGTAAATAACAGTAGGTAAGAAGTAGTGGATATTAAGTGGTAAGTACGGGTATAAATATAAAGTTGTATGTGGGTCATTTACCAAAAAAGAAATTGCATGAGCAGTTATTTTGGACAAATAAAAAAAAGTGAACCAGTTATTTTGAGACGGATGGAGTAAAAAAAAATTAACAAAATCAATGTTTATCTCCATTTTATATATATATTCTTCATGAGACAACTTTTAATATTACTCCGTAATATATTTATCTATATAGAAGACAATATTGTAAAAAATATATATATTTGAAAATTTTGTTTCGATACGAATCAAACGAGATTTCGCATGACTATAGTTTCCTTGCATATATAGAATTAAATAGAGTCAAATTTACAATTTGAATAATAATAATGATAATAATAATAATATTATTACTATTATTAATACTCATTTTTTTCTAATCCCTCTTTTTAACTAATCATTTTTTTCTTTGACAAACAGATTTTAAATGAAAAAAAGAGTAAAACATATGAAATAATAAAGATAATCAAAGCATTGATTTTAGCTATTGAGCTGAGGTATATATATCCTTAGGATTATATATGATGGATATAAAATAGTTCAACATCCATTGACCATTGCCATCCCTAATGTTGTATTGGGTAACTTACATGAACATAGCCACTTAGGGGTGATAATGAGTCTGGACTATTTGTCAATAGTTCGAGCTCGGCATAGTTAAAGCTCGAACTCTTAACGAGTTGAGCTGAGTGATGTCAATCTCGGATCGGCTTGAAAACACGCGTGAACAAGCTCTGTTGTTATTTTATATTAAAAATAATATATTATGTGTAAATACAAAATAAAAAATATTTTACATATGAAGTACTAGAAGGTTAAAAAATTCATTTTATAAAAAAATTGAACAAAACCAAGTAAAATTTAAGGAAAAAAGTTTTTACAAAAACAAGAAAACTAAGCGTAATTAAAAAGGAATGGAAATAAACAAATTAGAAAGGGAAAGAGTATCAATTGATATCATTATTTGTTGTTTGGTATAATTAAGATGATGAAATGAAAACAAATTAGAGAGAAAAGGATTTTGTCTCCATAATGTTGAGAAGGGTAACAAAAATGTGGTAATGGTTTCCATTAGGAAATGACATGTGTTACCAATGTCTCATATTAAGCAATAGGTCATGACGATGCTTATATTTGATTTTATTTCCAGTACTAAGAAATTAAATAAAAAATACTAAACACCCCCTTTGTATAACTTGTTCGATAACGGCTTGGTCAAATCTCAGTTCGATCTAGGCTTAACTCAACTCGACAATTTTCGAGCTCGAGAAAACTTAAATGAACATGTGCTTAGGATGCAAACAACATAATGATATGAAATTATGAATACTACATGGCACCAAATTTAATATAGGATGAGGTAGAGGTAATGATTTAACATTAGAATCAAGCCTCAAATGAGATGGATATGAATGAAGAGGCGTGGAGCATGCATTTTGGAAGACAAAAAAAAAAAAAAAAAAAAACCCAAAAAGTAAAACATAGGAAGGACATAAATATTAGTCATTAATTATATTCTTATTATTATTTCCTCTTGTTACTCCCTACTTGTAGCTCTCTTAGTTTAGGTTGTTACAAGTTGTGCCTACTCTTCTGTATATTGTTACTTTTCCTAGTTTATAGTTTTGACTTTCCTAGGTCTTCCTTTATTGTAGCTAGTCTTTCTAGGTTAGTTTGTCATATTGTATTATAAATACTGTTGCCTTTACTCAGTAAACAATAATATAAAAATTATTCTCTTTCCTCTATTATTCATAATAAATAGTCTTGTTTATTTCCATTTAGACCATTTTGTATGGTCATGACATACATGTCAAATAATTAAAAGGAAAATTTGTTAAAAACCACTTTAAAAAATATTTTTTTTGTCAAAAATCACCTTTTAATTTTTTTTAATAAGCCACCTTATTTTTTTATATTTTTTTAAAGAACCACCTTTATTTAGCCTAATTTCGATGCTTAAATCGAATCTCACTTTGCCATTTCGGTCATCCCCCTTCGTACCTCGCCAAGTTGTCTCCGTCCCTTTTCCTCCCCTGTACCACCACGCCAAAAATAACCCAAAATTGAAATTCGAAATTCAACCAAAGGTGGTTCCTCGCAAAAAAAAAAAAATCATAAAAGGTGGCTTTTAACAAAAAAAAAAAATTAAAAGGTAATTTTTGACAAAAAAATATATTTTAGAAGGTGGTTTTCAACAAAATTTCCTAATTAAAATGTAAAACTACTAGTACTGCATCATTCTACTATAACGATAAATTGATAATATTGCTAAGTTATTTGAGACAAAGATTTTATAATAATGGGCCAGCCATAGTTCTCGAGTTAGAAATACTGAAATTGTGATCATTGTCAAAAAGCCCAACTAATATGCTAACAAGCCTAAATTTGTACTCCCTAGTCCCTACTCCCTACTCCCTAGTGTTATAAGAAATGCTAAGCCGATCCAATTTAGCTCAATTATGTTGGATTGAATTAATTTGAAATAAACTTAACAAGAACCTAGTATAGACTCAACAGAAGTTAAGTTGAACTGAAATTGATTAAACTAAATTTATAGATATTAAGACCTAGAATAAGTTTTTTTTTTTTTTTTTTTTTTTTTTTTTTTTTTTCTTTTTTCCTATCATAGGCCTCACAACACAGATTTGTTTTTATCTTTGAGGGGGAAAGATGTACTTTAAAAATAACCATTGCTAACTTGATATGATGTTTTAATTTCATGTAGAAATAAACTTCAACTTTTTTTAACTTTAGTTTTAGCATCTTTTGGAATTAAAAAGTGAATGGCTTTGCTTCAAAGTTACCTATTAGTTGATTGTATTAGTTGTTTTAATAAAATCACTTGATAAGTAACAATTAAATGCTATTTGTTTCAATCTACTAAATAGCAAATAAGTTAAAAGCTTTTAAAAAAATCACATAAGGTAATTGAAAATGATTTCTTTTTTCTCATCACAAAACTCTCTTCCAAAACATCAGACCAACTACTGCTATTAGCTTTTTAATGATAGTCAAGCATCTTCGTTCTCTCAAACCTCTCTTTTACTTCAATTTTTAACTCACAAACACCCCGTACCTTTTTAGTTGAATTCACTTACACTAGATTTTTCTTTCTCCAAAGAGTTTTATGTCCCATACTTCAATATTTTATTGTATTTAAATATTTTTCTAATCAAACATTAGGTACAAGTTTGACCCATTTTTAACACATAAACCAAACACCTCCTTAAAAATTTCCCATTTGAAATAGCTAAACCTTCGCCAAACATACTAACACATACTTAGGTCAGCTTGTAATAAGGGAGTTGTTCTAGCTTAACCATAGGTCTCATGCATGTTCAAGCCCTGGGAATGTAGCAGTGTGTGTTGGGAGAGTTTTTCTGCCAATTAAGACATATCGTGCCTTGAATCCGGATTAGTCAGATCCAAAACAAATTTCGAAAACCGAATTAGGTATCCTTAAAAAAAAACCTTCACTAGACAAAGTCCACAAAATTATTTGGGACTTGAAGAGAAATATGGTTGCTCTTCTTTTACACAAACTACAAAATACATTAGAAAATTTAATAAGATAACTTTTTTAAGGTAATTTAATAAAAATAACTCATACAATCGATATTGCAGCATATAATAAGCAACACCAACATTAAAATAAAACAAGGTTTCAACATATGAGCAGTGTATTAGGAATATAAGATCAAGTAAAAATGCACTGATGAGCTGAGATTTGTGATTCCAACAGAATTTTGGAGTCTTATTTTGATCATTAAGTCGTACTAAAAAGCAATTTCTGCAAGTAAATTGAACACATGCTCTGTCCACCAACATAGTAATTGACATAACTCTCATGACTAGAGATGGCAGGGAACCGGATCTGATGGATCCAGATCCAGATCCGTTTTTTAAGCTTAGATCCAGATCCGACGGATCTGTAAAATGAGGATCCAGACCCAAATACTGCTGATCCGGATTTAAACCGGATCTAAAACGGATTCTCTGATCTTGTATTATACCTCCTAATTAAATGTGATGATTAAAACTTTTAATGCATTGTGTGGGTACCTTCTTCTTTTTTTTCCTTGGGTGTCAAGTGGGTACCTTCTTTTTTTTTTTTTTTCCTTGCATTGTGTGGTACCTGCAAGCACAAAAAGAGTAAGTAAAGGACAGAAAACCGGTGGTAATAATGTTAATTTGATACTCCATTTCTTTGTGTACACGAAGTGTTTCTAAAATTGTCTTATAGCTTGAAATTTTGACTATGTTTGAATTAGGATAGGTGTAGTAACCCGATGATTGATATCTTAAGGTGCAACTTCTAGCTTCATTTTTTGCGGTTGTAGTGGGCTAGTGTTCCATGACGAGGGATACCCAGTACCTCAGGTTGAGGTGTTTATAAACACCTCAAATGACATTATCGTAAATATATCAAACTTTTAGATGACATTATCTTAAATAAATAAACACTTATTTACGATAATGCCATAAAAAATTGAATGTATTTACGATTGTGCCATTTGATATGTTTCAATTGAGGGTCCGTATACTAGAGCGAAAAATATTTTCGCTGAAAATAATTTTCCTATTTTACATTGTTTACTTTAGGTGAAAAAATAAAATGTAAAATTTTGGGTGAAAAATCATTTTACACCCCATTGGAAACATTGTAGAATTTATATAAAAAATCATTTGGGAGTAAAACTTATTTTCCGTGCAAATAAACATTGTAGAATTTATATGAAAATGAGTTTTCCAACGTAAAATATTTTTCATATGGTAAATATTTTACACAAATGAAAACGGACCGTGAGTTACTAGCCATTTTCCCTGGCTAGTGCTAGTTTTAGTTTGTAGTGCAGTTGTTTTCCCGATTTTCTTCTCCTGTCGCCAAAAAAAAAGAGATTGAGAAAGTTGTTCGCGGTCTCTCTGTTTTCTCCATCAATCAATCAAATTTGGTAAGTTTGGAGCGTTAAAGTGGAAGAATGGGTTCGTTAGATCCACCTTCGAATGCACATGGCGGAAAGGCCCTAATTCACGATGATGTTGAAGATAACCCTCAATCAACCGGCGATGTTCGATCAGAGCTTTCGCCGATGGTTAACGGAGACGCCGGAAGTGCACCAGAGAACGAAGGGTCGAAGAGAAGGAAGTCGGGAGTGCTTCCATTGGAAGTTGGCACTCGCGTTATGTGTCGTTGGAGAGACTCCAAATACCATCCAGTTAAGGTCATCGAACGTCGGAAAGTGCCCTTTGCTGGCCTTAATGAATATGAGTACTACGTTCATTATACTGAATGTAAGATAAGATCTCTCTTTCCTCCCAATTATTCTTTTTAGGGTTTGTTAGTTTGGGGTTGATGTTATTCTGGGTGTGTTTGGCTGACTGTTTTTTTTAATGGAATTGAATGGTATCAGTGTATCACATCCATTCTCATGTTTGTTTGAGCTTTTTTTGGGTGGAATGTCATGCCCATTAGTTTCTATCTCCATTCCATACTCCTAGATTTTGATACTCCCCTACCCCTCTAAGTTTCTCATTCCATAGCACCCATGTATCAAACCCTAATTCTAAATAAACAGAGAAAAAAAATATAAAACACAGGCAGCCATACATCTTCATAGTCCACTGCTATATTTTAATGACAGGCTATATATATGCGAATTCTAAATAAAGAGAGAAAAAAGATATGGAAAAAAAAAAGGAAAGATAGAATAAGAAAAGAGGAGAATAGGAGTTTAAGGTGTATTAAAGGAAAAATTCAATATGTAAGAAGAAAAGGATTAGAAAAATCAAGGGAGAAATAAAAAGAAGAAGCATAGGACTATATTCAAAAGGCACCAAAGTACCCTAAGGCGTGAGATGCACATTTTTCTAGTGTTGCACTGTGGCTTCGTGCGCTTGGATTTGCCTTGCACTAGGTGTGCCTTTTCTGCTTTGGGCCTAGGCGTCGTGCACTTGGGCTAGACTTGCATCTACGTTTGCCTTTTCTGCACTTGGTCTTGTGCACATGTATTTGCCTTGCTCACCAAGGCATGCCTTCCCTGGGTTCTAAGATCCCTAACTATCCACATTCCTCAATGTTTTTTTTTTGGTTGACATCGCATATGACCAAAGTGAAATAGTTTAGTTGTCATGTATATTATCCCTGATACCATATTACCAACCATTCCAACCTTTAGTTGAATATCTTGTTTTGGGGTGTTATTCCTTAAAATGTTCTAATTTCAACATAAGCATCTCTATTACCCTCTGTCCCCTCCCTCTCAATATAATCTTTTTTTAAAAGCTCATATTGTATCCCCAACTTCTTAGTATGACTTCTTAAAGACCAACATTCTGAAGTGTAAAGTAGCATTACGTTGGTCTAGTAGCCACTTAACATTTTAGTTGTTGCTCTCTATTGTGAGCCATCACCCATATTAAATTTTATGGCTTACATTTTTGTCAATATATCCATTCCTCTATGGGATTGACTCATGGTACTTAATAATTAGCTTATTGGAATATGGGAACTCTTTGCAATTTAATTTGACTACATCCTTGCTTGACTCTTTATTGATACTAAATTGTCACTCCAAGTACATTCTTATTCCTTACCATCTAACTCCACATGTGAGTGTGCACACTCGTATGTGGAGCCAGTGGGTGTTTGCATTCATTGGCACTCCCAAAGGAGGGTTGCAATAGATGATAGTGAGCAAGGATTTTGTTCACATTTCATGTTGCTCATAAACCAATCATTCTCTTTAGACCTTTTTTTTAAGTATTGGCCGGGGATGTGTTGTGAATGTTGTTGAACAAGTATATGTATTCTTGAATCTTGCAACTCCTTTTGTCCTATATGTTGTCTAATAAATTCCTGAATTGTTTATGAAATTTCTACTCTAAAAAGGGCATATATTACATGTATGAATTGCGACCTGTTCCTGTTTTATCATTAATGCCATACTAGTTGCATTGTTTGAAGGTTGCTTATTTGTCATCCCTTGTTGTCCTTGTTAGTTAACAGGAGACTTGATGAGTGGGTTAAGCTTGACCAACTTGATCTTGATTCGGTGGAGGCTGTTGTTGATGAAAAAGTAGAGGACAAGGTATGTGTATAGGATGTGTTTATCATGTGCTTCCATGGTGGTAAATGATAAATTCTTTCTTTGTTGACCCTTTTCTTCGTTTCCTGCGGGAAATCCCCCCCCCTCCCGGTTTGCATTGCTCTACAAAACGTATTACTTTCAACTTCCCCGTTCCATTCGCCTTTTTTGTGATTTTCCAGAAGTTTCTCGTTCACTTAATATTGATGTTTTGCCTCCATCATCATCATTGGGGTAGGCTTTTGCCCACTCTTTTTTGTTTAGTTTGGAGTGTTGACTTGGTATTGTTATAATTGTTTCTTCCAGGTAACAAGCTTGAAGATGACTCGCCATCAGAAACGTAAAATTGATGAGATCCATGTGGAGGTATGTTGAATTACTGTCATTGCCTGCCAAATGCTTTTATATTTATCTGGTTATCTTAATGACTAGTTCATATTTATATTGTTGAGAAGTGATAGTTAGGGTGATGAACATGGTCTAAGCACCTATAAGGCTATAATATGAAATTGTTCAATGGCCTTGCTATTTGCCTTTTTCCTTCTATAATTTGCCATAGTAGAAGTGTCCTAACTGTGATAGTGGACCTGGTTTCTCATGTGTTGCTGTCATTATGACTGTATCATAAAATTGTGATCTAATTTTGCCGCAAATTGAAAAATATAACTTAGGAGGATTATATTTGACTCAGGTGTAGGGATATGCCTTTTGTCTTTTATAAGCTCAAGGTTACATATGTTTCCTTTGGCAAATTGGCAGTTTCTCATCATAGTTTTATGGCACCTCTTGCAAGTTTAGGATTAGTTCACCGCTTGCATGTTTTTTTTTGAAGGCTAAATAGGGTCAATTTGCTTAAAAAGTGTCTTTAATTCATTCAAAGTGCTTGTGCCTAGTGCTGGCCACCGAACGGGCCGGGCCGGGCTCGAAGCAGGCGACCCATGAACTGGCCCGCTGGGTTACCGGACCGGGCCGGGTTCATGGAGTGGCGACCCATGAACCGGCCCACCCGGGTTGGACCGGGTTACGGGTTATAACACTCCGACCCATGACCCACCCGTTTAGCACCGGGTTGGGTCACGGGCTGGGTCCGGGCTAAGCGGGCCTGGCCCATCAGGGCCAATAACCGGGCCGGGTCAACCCGGCCCAGTGGCCACCACTACTAGTTGTGCCTATGGATTTTGGTGAGTAATGAATCTAGAATATGTCATTTGTTTGGGTAGAGGGTAGTGTTTTCGTGATGCAAGACTGCAAGAGGCTACAGTACACAAGTAATAAAAAGCCTATTAGTTACGTGAGAATATGGTCATGCTTATAACTACATTTCTGATTGCTATATACACAGTATTACATATCAGTACCGCAGTCTCTATATTCATTCATTTGGATGTGCGACTGTGCATAGTAGTGGACCTATAGAGAGACATGAAACAAATAAGTAACAATAGCAGTATTTATATATGGAAAATGATAAATGTAGCCCTAAGGACAATTTATGAAATGCTTAATAAGAAAATATCTCGCATGAACTACACATTAATTAAATCAATCAACACATGAAATTGTCATGAATTCTGATTTTTTTTCAAATTTAAGTAATGTACTTAATGCTTAGATATAGCACTAAGGGCTCAATATATCATAGCCTTTTATTTATATATACTCCCTCCGTAACATAAAAATTTCAAAAAATGTTTTTTTTACACATTTTGAGTAAGCAATTTAAGGGTATAAACGAAGAAATTAATCAAAATGATTTAAATACAAGCAAGAATTTGATTAGAAGTTACTAATATCAAAATTATTTTGATTAATTTGGTCGTTTACAACCTCAAATCGCTCTTTAAAATGCGTGCAAAAACAATTGTTAAAATTGTGTGTTACGGAGGAAGTATATAGCAACAAAAGAATTAAAATGTAGACCGTTGTACCATTTCAGCCAAAGATATCTTAAGGAATATTCAACATTACAATTTATGAAGACAGGTTTAAATAACTTTCCTATACATCAATATCTAACTTTTTAGACTGTAACATATGGTTAAGATGACTTAGATTATTCAATGCTGGCTAAGTGGACTCATCAATTTAAAGAGCCGTTTAATTTCATTGAGATGTATTTTAGTCTGTGTGGGATCTCAATGAACCTTCCCTTTGAGAGAATACGGTTGCATTAGAAAAGAGAAACACAACTTGAAAGTTTGATCAGCCAATAGTCACATGTAGTTTTCCACAATAATAAATTCACCATGAAACTGAAATGTAATGTGTGCAAAGAAATTAAGCACCCATGGGTCGTGACACTTTTATTCGAGTT
This sequence comes from Salicornia ramosissima, assembly GCA_951394345.1. NCBI lineage: Eukaryota > Viridiplantae > Streptophyta > Magnoliopsida > Caryophyllales > Amaranthaceae > Salicornia > Salicornia ramosissima. The sequence continues at coordinate 50,289,899 of OX596240.1, read as the reverse complement.
TGAGCTTAGCCTCTTTTCAATCTTAAATTATCCTAACTGCAAGTTACACTAAAACTCAACTTCGGTTTGAAAATCTTAACAATATTAAATCGATTTTTAAGCTACAACTTATTATAGGCTTATAACAAAGGTTATTATATTGTATTAACCTTATCAATAAATTTTTAACAATACATAAGGTTACCATGTTACATGAAATAATTGAAATATATTTCAAGCCTACTCGTGAGCTTTTTGAGCCATACATAGTTGTATCGATATCGGCTCGTCAAAATTTTGAGTAACCAGATCAAATGACATGAAATAATAAAGATAGGACCTTTTATTTACTGTAAACAGATTAAGAAGAGTGTTACCTTAGTTCCTTCAGGTAGTGTATGAACTCTGACCATAGCTACTCTGCTGTTGTTTCCATATATTCTCCTTCTAAGGAAAACACTATTGCAGTCAAGCGAGAAAGATGACCATCTATTTGGTTCAAATAATATCCTAATCAAATCTGAACCAAAGAAAAATAGTTCCAGATCTAAACAGTACCATAAGTTTCTGCACTCATACTAACAACAATAAGGAAATACAATATAGCTAAAAACATAAAACTAACATCAATAAAGAAAAAAGACATGTACCATCTTCTTTAATGTCATTACCATCTTCTTTATTTCCCATTTTCCTTCCATTTTCTCTAAAATAAAAGGTTACCCAGAAAAATTTAAAAGTCACACTTTAATGCCAAAAACAAGAGAAAGAACAGTATTGCAAGTTTCAGATTGTGGGAAATACCAAATGTCTGTTAGATTGGGGGTCGTAAGTTACTTGAATTTGAAAGAGCTGTGTTTTTTGATCTGCCATGAAAAAATAAAAAATAAAAGGTAAAAGTAGCAGCTGGAACTTGGAATGAAAAAAAGAGATGCGAAAATTCAGAAACCCCCAATGGAACAAAAGAGGAACCAGAATTCAAACGTTAATAAACCCCCAATGGGAAATAATTGATAGGAATTATAAAGCAACAGCTAGCACCTTAATTAATGTAGCATTGCATGACCGTTCATGATTCATGGCTGGGTTTAAAAATTGGCAATGGCTCGCAGCCCTTTGCAGCTACTTAAAACAGAGTCTATGCCTTTTTCCATTATTCTAAACTCAATTTCCCTGTATGGTTTCTATGAGTTCTATTTTCTCCTCTTTTGAGGTGTGGTACTATGGGTATCCGATTTTTGATAATTAATATGTAGGGTCATGAGGAGCTGGATGCGGCAAGTTTACGTGAGCATGAGGAGTTTACTAAAGTGAAGAATATTGCAACTATTGAGCTTGGTAGATATGAGATAGAGACATGGTATTTCTCTCCCTTTCCACCGGAGTACAATGACTGTGTGAAGCTTTTCTTTTGTGAATTTTGCCTGAATTTCATGAAGCACAAAGAACAATTACAGAGGCATATGGTAAGCTCTATCTCCATTTTGTTTCCTGTTTCAAACCCCTAGAACAGTTATTGCAACCTTGGTACTTGTTTGTTTCTATCATTCTATGTTATTTGGATGTTCTAGAATTGTTGGACTGGGATTGGGTGTACAACATGTATATGAAATGTCAAGTTGGGCATCTTAACAGTCAGATGGCTTTTATAAAAAACAAAAGGGCAATTTCACCATTTAGGTACCCCTGAACTTTTGCAAAATTCACAAGGTGCCCTCGTAGTTTCAAAAATCACTAGGTACCTCTAACTTAAGCAAAATATACAAATTACCCTTATTGGCTAATGGCTTTAAACTCGGTGCTAAGTTGGAAATTTTAATTTACCAGATACCCTTATACTTTTGTAAAATGTCCAAGATGCCCTTATCAGCTAGTTTCTAAATTATATAACAATAAACAAGCAACCAAGAATCGAACATATTTTCCATCTTGAGTTCTGCATCAGAAGTGCTATTCATCCTTAGATAAAATTTTTTCAAATCAATCCTACAGATAAATTCAACTTTCTCAGGCGGATCTTCAAGATGTCACAGTGATGCTAAAAATAAATACATTTTTTTTTTAAAATCAAGAGGAATTGTTATTACTTACATCCTATAAGCATAGACCTGTATACAGGTATACAAACAAACAATTAAAGACAAGCAAGCCATCCAAAACCTATCATTTTGACTAAATCTTCTCCCCATTACTTCTTCCACTCTACTGCAAACCAAGAACTTTAATTGGCTCAGCACAGCAGCAGGATATATTGGATATATTTTCATTTAAGCTATTTTAAATCAAAATGCTTCATTGCAAAATAGGAGAAGCCTTGATAGAGTGGTTTTAGCCATCAAAATGCTTTAAAAAAAATGCCTATAAACATTGACAACTAATTTCAACTTGTAAGACAAAAAAAAGCTGCATAAGCTATTTTTTGTTCAACATTTGTAACTCCAAAAGATCATCACTAGCAACGAAATTAACCTACACTACTAACTTGTCATCGATTACCAATTTCTCCCTTCTCTATTGTTGCTTGTGCTCCTGAGTTATTGCTTGGTTCGGTTGCTTTCTTTCTCTTCTTACCTGCAGTGCTCTGTTGGCTACTTGGCTACTAGTAGCAGCAGCTTCAGCTGTATTTCTCTTCTTTGAGGTTGATCCTCCTTGACAGGTTCTTGTTTTGTGCCCCACTTGCTTTGGAACACTTCATTGTGGTTCTTTTCCCTTTTCTTCTCTCATTTTTACCTCTTTTCTTTATTTTGCTGGCCTCCCTGCACTTTTTATGGGTGGTGGTAATATGTTGGGGAGTTCATATTCAGGCCATTGGGTTTGATCAGGCATAGGATGAATGTGGCCTGAGTATGTTGCTTTGTAGTATATGACCCTTGCAACACTCCTCACATACATGTCCTAATATCTAGTTAAATGGGGAATACATAAAAGTTATAAGCGTCAGCATCTGTCTAGATTTTTTTTTCTTTTTTCGGAAAAGCACCACCATTGTATCCAACTTCAGTGAAGTTTCCATGCAAATATTGGCTACAATTCCTTCTGCAAATTACTCTCAACACCCTGCAAATTGAAGTCATCCATAATCTTATTGCCATGAGTATAATGTATGTATATGCATGAAAAATTGTACAACCAAACCAAAAAATGTTTACCCACATTCTATCACTGACGAATGTGAAGTCGTCCTTGTCAACCCCATGCATCCTAAACAACGTCCTCAAATTTCTAAAAAAGTACAATTGAGGGGGTACCTGGAGAAATAGCCGGGGGAAAAAAACACTCGAATGGCTTCTGGCAGAAGCCATCTGTTTTTGTTTTTTTGAACTTTTCTATTTCTTGTACAATATCTGAATCTTCCCGAAATTGTGCAGAGAAAATGTGATCTTAAGCATCCCCCAGGTGATGAGATTTACAGGAGTGGAACATTGTCCATGTTTGAGGTGGTCTCTCCTTCTGTCTTTTTTGTTCTTGTAGATGTGCAATTCTTTTTTTTGAAGGGAAAATAGAATTGCAAAAGATAATGAACTTTGGATACATGCTATTTACTATATTTAGTTCTCTGACACTTTTAGGTCGTTTGATATCCATTCTGTTTGTGATGCTTTATACAGATTGATGGAAAAAAAAACAAGGTCTATGGGCAGAATCTTTGTTATTTGGCAAAGCTGTTTCTCGACCACAAGACACTTTATTATGACGTTGACCTCTTCCTATTTTATGTTCTCTGTGAATGTGATGATCGAGGGTGTCACATGGTTGGTTATTTTTCAAAGGTAATGCATTTACTTGTGCATATAAATCTGTCAGGAAATTGCTGCATAGTAACGGGAAAGGTCTTTTGTGGGTTGCTTTGCTGGTTAGGTTAAGATGCTTTCAGATCTTTAGATTGCCACATGAACAGTTTTTGTATATTGTATGATCTTAATGGAAATTGGGTTATGATGATAATGAGGAAGATTGTATCGAAAGATCATTTGTTTGATGAACTTATCTCTTATGAATTACTGAATATGTGTAACTGAAGAATAGACCTGACTTCTGCTTGTATGTGTAACTGATTTTAGGCAGGAATTTTCTAGGTCTCGTGAGTTTAGTTTCACCTTTCTTAATGTATTTTTGATGAGCACCAGTTTCATTAGAATATAGAAGAATTAGAACCTCTTCTGATAGTATATGGAGGCATTAATCCAATGTGTCTTGGGAGTCGGGGCCGGTCGATGATTTTTCTCCATAGTGGTGATTAGGATGGTGGTTTGTTCCAGTAATTCAACTTTTACTTTGCTCATAAACTTTGCAGGAAAAGCATTCAGAGGAATCCTATAACTTGGCTTGCATCCTTACTCTTCCTCCATACCAGAGGAAAGGCTACGGAAAATTCCTTATTGCATTTTGTAAGCTCTCATCTTCTCATTCTCCTTGTAATGTTTTGCTGCTTCAGTTGAAGTACTTTAATGCTTCCTAAGGCTTAATGACTTTGCTGTTACGATTTACACAGTAGGAATTTTATGCTTGGTAGTTGGCATTGTACTACTGTATGTGTGTGTAGTAATTACCCTCTTATATGCTTTCATTTTTGTTTTTTGCAATAGCTTATGAACTTTCTAAGAAAGAAGGTAAGGTCGGTACACCTGAAAGACCACTTTCAGATCTGGGGCTGCTGAGCTATAGGGGATACTGGACTCGTGTTCTTTTGGATATCTTAAAAAAGCACAAGGGAAACATTTCGATCAAGGTTTGTTACTTGTTTCTTTGTAAAAATCGGAACTTTTTCCTTAATAAAAGTTTTGCTCTCCATATTCCAGACCTTCATATATATTTAAAAATTGTAATTTATTTATTTACTTTTCCTAATCTCCTGTTGTTGTGAATATTTTTGGCTTCTCATTCTGCAGGAGCTCAGCGACATGACCGCGATTAAAGCTGAGGATATATTATCTACTCTCCAGAGTCTAGAGCTGATACAGTACCGCAAAGGACAGCATGTGATATGTGCTGATCCAAAGGTTTTGGACCGCCATCTAAAAGCTGCTGGGCGTGGTGGGTTGGACGTGGATGTTTCCAAACTGATATGGACTCCTTATAAGGAGCAAGGCTGATGGCTTAGCATCATCGGCCCCCTTTTTCTTTATAGACTCATAGGCCCATCGTCGATTGTAAATGTTTTAGTAGTAGATAACGTCTATGTTACTCGGACGGTATATTTCACCTTAAGTACCTCGACACTCGGACATAGGTACAACACTTAGGCACTTCTTTTTTAGCTAAATTAAGGAAGAATGTTCGCATAATTGCCAAGTCAGACACTTGAACACGTACCCATGTCAAACGGGTACATAGTCCGAGTAACACTGTATAACTAACAGTTGGACTTCTGAATCTTGTACAAATTTTAGAAATGTATGTAAAGTAATACTAAATATTTTTTATTTTATTTTATTTTTTTTTTTGAAATCACTAAATTTGTTAGTGTTCCATTTTAGAAATGTATGTAAAGTAATACTAAATATTTTGTTTTTTTTTTTTTTTTTTTTTGAAATCACTAAATTTGTTAGTGTTCCAAAAAATAGTGATTCAGACATTTTATTTTAAGATCAAATCATCTCTCAATTAAGAATATCAAACTAATGGGATTTTTGCCATTGTTTTCTCTAGATTTAGGAAGATAACAAGGTAAGAGATTTACAAGTATTTTCCTTACAAATTTGTTTATGTTTCCCACATCCAATAACAATTTGACAACGGTATTGTTTTATGATTGTATGTTAATAACAACCCCTTAAATTTTGCTTGATATTAATATTTTCACTTTTAATTACATCATTTAATATCCCTAAGCATTTGTTAGTTAGACTTTTTGCCTAGTCAATAAACCTAATTTGAATTGGACTTAAAAAAATTACAAAAACATGTGACATAAATTTGTAAGAGATAATGACTAATGAGTACTCTAAGGGGGTGTTTGATATTAATATTTCTTAGTGTTGGAAATTGAATCAAATAAGCAAATTCATTATCTATTATTTGATATGAAACATTTATTACACGTATTTTTCTAGTGAACCATTAATACCATTTTGCTACCCTTTTTAACATTGTGGAAACAAAATTCTTTTCTCTCTAATTTGTTTTCATGTCATTTTCTTAAGTGAAAATATTAGGTCAGACCGTTTGATACAATGGTTATTGTAAGACGGGTTGAGCCCAATACTTCATCTTCGCTAAAACAACAACAATGGCGCAACAACAGCACGCACAAGTGAAAGACAACATAGCTCACCCCTAGCCACGAACACCCAACTGCCATCACCACCGAACTGTCATCACCGCCATTAATGTTGATGCCACTGTTTGCCGCTGCGATGAAGACATTTAATGGGTGTCGATTGATAGCGATGGCAAGATTTGTTCATCATCGAGGGAAGACGATGATGATGATAAAGAAGATGATGCCACGACCACCCCTAGCCACGACCACCGAACTGCCATCGCCGCCATTAATGTTGATGTCATTGTTTGACGCTGCGATAAAGAGGATTAATGGGTGTCGATTGATAGTGACGGTGAGATTTGTTCATCATAGAGGGAAGATGATTATGATAGAAGATGAAGATGATAAAGAAAGACGAAGATTTTGTTTTTTTTTTGTCCAGGTTTCCTTTCTATTTGTTCAGGTTTGTTTTGTCTTTGTCCAGGTTTCCTTTTTTTGTCCAGGTTTTTTTTTTACTAGGTTTTAAATTTTTGGCCAGGTTTTAATTTTTTCTGTCCAGGTTTTAAAGTGTTTTGGCCAGGTTTTAAATTTTTTGACCAGGTTTGAAAGTTTTTTTTACCAGGTTTTAAATTTTGTTGGCCAGGTTTTAAAGGTTTTTGTCCAAGTTTTAAAGTTTTTTGGTCAGGCTTTAATTTTTGGCCAGGTTTTAATATTTGGTCCGGTCTTTTTTTTTTGTCCAGGTATTTTTTATCCAGGTTTGTTATTATATTGTCCAGATTAGTGGTAAAGTAGTCCAGGTACATGAGTTTTTTGTCCAGGTCAATGAGTCTTTTGTCCAGGTACCTAAATCTTTTGTCTAGCTCGATTAGACTCGTCTGACAGTAACATTACTGTCAGACGAGTCTGACACAATACCTTCTCTTTTCTTAAATATATTGAACAATATATATAATGATATTATTTAATATTACTCTTTGCATTTCTAATTTGTTTCCATTCCATTTCTATTCTTAAATTTATACAAAAACACTCCTAACTGAGAATAAGAATGGGTTTAAAAAGAGGAAGAAGATGGTGGCCTCGACGAAGGTTATGGATGATATTAACAGACTTCGTCGTGAAATCCCAACAAACATGCATGGAAGGAAACAAATCCAAAATTGAGGAGAAACACGTACCAACGTCTGGGACGATGTCCCTCATTCATGGACCCCTAGACAGTCGTACTTACCTTATCTTCGTTGATGGCACACAAGTCAGGACGAAAGGTTGCAGGTGTAAGGTGGGTGATCCAAGTACATGGTCAGATGATCAACTTAAGAAACAAGGCCATCAACGCAGTTTCGGCAATTCAAGTGAGGGGTATGCAATCCTCAAGGGACTCCGCAAAGCCAAACGCCGAAACATCCATAACATTATTTTGTTCAGCGACAGTCGAAAAATGCTACAATCTTTATTAGGGCAATGCCCTGGATAGTCGAAATTAGTCCAAATTCTTTCATCAATACTTTGACTATGTTCAACTTCAATAAAATTATGTACTTTCCTAAGAAATTATTGATGCATAGTTGTTATATATGCATAACAACTACAGTACAAACTCTTTTTTTATATTTATCCAAAGAAAAATGATACAATATGTTTGTCTTGTAGTTGTTATGCATATATGACAACTATGCATCAATAATTACTCTAACTTTCGTAGAAACTTCAGTACTCCGGTCCATCATTTGACCACTCATAGAGAAGTTAGGATCCTCTCCATTTCTTAGGGGAAATGGAGAGTCCATTTCTTTAATCAATGGTTGGAGATGTATTAAGGGGAAAACAAAGATGATTTTAGGATTTTTATAATAATTCTAAATTAGGTGTCATCATCTAAAGTAAAAAAATGGAGAGGATTCTAATTCCTCGAAGGATGTGACTATGTGAGTGAGGTTACCCTTCCCCTTGTTTTATCGTTTCTTGTGTTTGTTTGTTCTTGACTTCTTGCCGTAAAAAAAAAGGGAAATTCTAAGCTATGCCCCTCAAGTTTTGCAAGTTCTAAGTTGTGCCCTTATTTTTACCAAATTCTATGTTGTGCCCCCAGTTATTGGTTTAGTTCTAATCTATGCCCTTCTAATTAAACTTTGGTTAACCATGGTTAATGAAATGTATATTTATATGTATAAGATTTATCTATTAATGTAAATGTATATTTTAAAAGATTAAGTAATCAACTTTTTTTTATTATAATAATAGCTAATAGCTTTCATTCATGAAAATATGAGATTAATTAATCAACTTTTTTTTTTTTTTTTTATCATAGCCATCAAATCATCAATTGAATAATCATCTACGAAGTATCATCATTTATCATCAAGAGTACAGTACCACCATACCATTCAATTGAATAATCAATCTACACCACCACCTTGCACCACCCCACTACGCCCTGCACCATCCCACCACCTACCATCACTGACCAAGATCAACCACCAGCCCACCCTCACCGCTAGACCCACCGTTACCAACTCCAGCCACCACCCAAAGGCCAAAACCCCCCACAATCGAACTCCCACCACCCCCACCAAATTGAACCTAATTGAACCCAACGCCCCACCAATTCGAACCCAATCAAACCCACCAACCCACTAGTCACCAAATCCAACACCCCACCTATTCGGACCCCACCATACCCACCACCCCACCAATTCGAACCACCAAATTCAACCCAAATCGAAGAACCGCCCCAAGTGCACCGCTAACCCGGCCATACCACGCCACCACCGCCACTAACCTTGTCGCGAACCACCGAATTCGACCCAAGTCGAAGCCCCACTTGATCCAACAATTTGACCCCAATTGGAAGAAGAGATGGAGGTGGTAGGTGGTGGTTCGGCGTTGGTTGATGGAGGATAGTTGTTTTCCGGTTGGTGATGAAGAACGAGGGAGGAGATAGGAGGGAGGAGAGATAGGAAGTAGATTGTTTGGGAGGAGGGAAAAGAGACAGGAAGCAGATGGTTTGGGAGAAAGAAAGATAAATAAAAAAAGAAATTAAAAAATTTGTCTATACTTTAAAACGTATAATTATACTGTTTAAAATGTATAAATATACGTTACATTAACCATGGTTAACCAAAGTTTAACTGGAAGGGCGTATCTTAAAACTAAACTAATAACTGGAGGGTACATCTTAGAAATTGGTAAAGGCAAGAGTACAACTTAGACTTTGCAAAGACATAGCTTAGAATTTAAAAAAAAAAAAAAAACTTTCCATAATTGAATAGCACTCCGTACTTGTCAACAGTACATTCAAAGGCCAATATAAGTATATAACACTAGTGCCCTGCATCATTTGTTACCCCCAAAGAATTCACTCCTCTCCTCCTTTGATCTCAATTCAATCCCCAAAATTCCTTCATTCTACCTTGCAAATTCCATCAACCATGGCGCTTCTTCAACACTTGAACAAAACCAAATCTTTAACCACCCTTCTCCGCCCACTCATCACCGCACACCACCGCTCAATCTCCACCGAAACCCTAACAATCGAAACAAGCGTTCCCTATCAATCCCATATCATCGAACCCCCATCTCGATCAGTTGAAACAACCCCCTCCGAACTCATGACCTACTTCCGCGACATGGCCCTAATGCGTCGTATGGAGATCGCATCCGATTCCCTTTACAAGTCAAAGCTAATTCGCGGGTTTTGCCATCTTTATGATGGCCAAGAAGCTGTTGCTGTTGGTATGGAATCTGCGATTACAAAAAAGGATAACGTCATTACTGCGTATCGTGATCATTGCATCTACATCGCTCGTGGAGGCACGCTCGTTGGTGCTTTTGCCGAGCTAATGGGCCGTGAAGATGGTTGTTCAAGGGGTAAAGGTGGGTCGATGCATTTCTATAAGAAGGATTCCGGGTTTTACGGTGGCCATGGAATTGTTGGGGCTCAAATTCCTTTGGGTGTTGGCTTGGCTTTTGCCCAAAAGTATAACAAAGAAGATACTGTTACTTTTACCTTGTATGGTGATGGTGCTGCTAATCAAGGACAGTTATTTGAGGCTTTGAATATGGCTGCACTTTGGGATCTGCCTGCTATTTTGGTCTGTGAAAATAATCACTGTAAGTTGACTTTTTCAATTTTTTGGCTGATTAAGTTGGTTGGTTATTGGAGTACCACTGTTAGAGTTTTGTTTACAGTATAAGATTGCTGTGTTTGATGAGTGTAGTGGGTTTGATTAAATCTTTGCAAAATGCTGTTCATTTAGTCATAGAATGGAAAGTGATTTTTCTGGCAATTAGCAAATTGTTAATTTTGTCAATTTGAACTACTGAGTCAGATAATTTCAGGGGATTAGTTTATTTATTTATTTGATTGAGATGAAAACTGGTCAGCCTCTACTATAAACTTATAAAGCCAACTCTTTCATTAGGATAGTCGAAAGAGCGGGGGTTAAAAGAAGAATGCTAGAGAGAAAGTTGGCTATGATTATGACCTTTATGAGCCAAAAAGTTCACTGCCTAGTTTAGCTAAAGTAATTCAAGTCTAGCCATATGTGCGCTATAAAGTTGTTTATTGTCAGAGGGATTTTCTTTTCTTTCCTAAATGCGTTTATAATTCATATCATCACCTTTGATTATTAAGTTTTTAATTTTCATATCTTTTGCATCATTGATTCCTTCTCCTAAAGCCAGGATAATTTCAAGGGATTAGTTATTTATATAAGGGAAACTCTTTTTGGGGAGGGGATTAGTTATCTTTTATATACAAGGACAATTTCATTAGGACGATTTATATCAGGACAATTTCAAGGGAATAGTTATCTTTTACATCATTGGTATTGATGTCTTGATGAAATTAATCATGACTCTTGAGCTTTGTGATTTCGTAATAATCTCATTATAATTAAATAGATAAAAGTGTTGGATTATATTAATGTAATTTGAATAAGGTTTTGTCACTAGTGATTCTTGCCAATTGATTGAATTTGATTTATGAATTGCTCTTGTTTTAGATGGTATGGGAACTGCAGAATGGAGGGCTGCGAAGAGCCCATCCTATTACAAACGTGGAGATTATGTTCCTGGATTGAAGGTATGATATATTGATATGGTTTTAGAGCTTGTTTACTTCAGATTATATTCAGTTTAGTTAATCTCGATTCAGTTCAGTTAATCTCTATTTTTGTTCAGTTCAGTTCATATCTATTTAGTTCAATTAATACACTTCTATTCAGTTCAGTTCATCTCTATTAAATTCAGTTCATCTCTATTCATCTAATGTAAACGAGCCCTTAGTTGATTGGTTTCTTGAGTATCAATTTTAGTCATTCATGATTATAGTAAGCTATTAGCTCACTATTTTGGAAATGCTAGACAACTTTCATAGTTTAGAAATTTTAGTTAGGTCCTAACGTTCTTACGTTCTCTACTCTAGTTTAGTAATAAATGAAAACAAGGACGCAAGTTATATGGGTTATGATATAGGTGTTTTTTTTAAAAAAAAAAAAATCAAAGGAAATGTTTCTATTTATCTTCTTGAGTAGCTCAATTTTATAGTGGAAATTTGAATGAATTTTCCGTTCTTGTGTAAATTTCATTTAAGTTTTCAAGATGCATCTAGTGGTCAGCTGCTGATGTAACTAGAAAAATATGCAAAAATAGAGAAAAAGGTCTGCTTGAACTCCCCCTAATTTGAAAACAAATGAGTAGAGTGTTAATTGAAAATACGTTATGATAGCGATGGTATTCACCTATATGCATTGAACATTGCAGAAAAAGTTGCTTAAGTTATTTATTGGTTGTATATTTTGGCTATTGGTTTATGAATAATATTCACTGTTGCAGGTTGATGGTATGGATGTATTGGCCGTGAAACAAGCTTGCAAATTTGCGAAGGAGCATGTTTTGAAGAATGGGCCTATTGTAAGTTTACGTTTTAGGCCTTAGTTTTGAGAGTTCTTACGTTTACGTTTTAGGCCTTAGTTTTGAGAGTTCTTATCACATGTAATTTTGAAGGCTTATTGTTGAAGCTGCAACTTATTGTCAGAGATTTGAATCTCTCTCTCATATTGGGTGTCTGTGTGTAGATCTTGGAGATGGACACATACAGGTACCATGGGCACTCCATGTCTGATCCTGGAAGCTCTTACCGAACACGTGATGAAGTATCCGGCATAAGACAGGTAAAGATTTAAGCTGGTTTTTCATTCTTCCTGAAAAGGCATACTCTTGGAGTGTTATATGATCTATATCAAATTTTAATGTTTCTTGACAGGAACGTGACCCCATTGAGAGAGTAAAAAAGTTGCTAATAGCCCATGATATTGCTGATGAAAAGGAATTAAAGGTAATTTTTGTACTCCCTATGTTTCACTTTGTTGGTTACGTATTCCGTTTTGGGTGTTTCTTTTTGTTGGTTACATTTGTAATCTTTCTATTGATATAAATAATTCTTATTGCCTTATTGGTACTTGATTGAAAACATTTATTATTACATTGTCATTGTCAATTTAATTTTCAATGTGATAGACTACAAAGAATTGGAAAAATTGCATTAATTATCCTGTACACTAATAAAGGTACTGGAATAAGCACTTTTCAATACAAATAATAATTATTAACCCCACTACCTATTTGAAAATTTATTCTGAGATTTCCTAACGAACCAAACCGGAGGGAGCATTATATTTTATGCCGACCGTCCTGAACTTGTGTTTGAAATGAGGCTTGTTGTTTTGAAGTTTGACAATTCCCTTAGCCTTCCAGTTTTCATTATTGTTTGAATTACATTTTTGCATCTATCTTAATTTTTCTTTTGCATGTAACAATGCAGGATATTGAAAAGGAGTCCAGGAAAATAGTAGATGAAGCTATTTCTAAGGCCAAGGTAATAAATTTTCTTTTTTATACTGTATTTTTATTTTTTCTACTCCTATTTCTTGACACTTAATGCTGCTAACATTTGATTCCAGGAGAGCCCGATGCCTGATGCCTCAGAGCTCTTTACAAATATCTATAAGAAGGGTTATGGAGTAGAGGTACTTTCCTTTACATATTTCTCTCACTTATCTATTTTCTGTGTATTAAATTTGGCAGTAAGAGTTATCAACGACCCTTTTTTCTAAACAATTTGGAAAATCTGGAACTTGTTATGAACTGAAATAGCTAAGCAGAATATTTATCTAATAAAATGCAATTGCAAGAAGAAATGATGATGATTAAGATTAATTTAATGGAAATTACAGTAAAATAGAAAGATAATTCCACATTCTAGAGGAGGATGCTCTCCCTAATCAGGCTTTCGAGAGGCTTTAATCTCTCCTAAGAAAACAAGTAATCATTCAACAATATTCAACATAGCATTTTTCCTCCTAATAACCTTTATATATAGAGAATTATTGTCTAAGACACTACCTATGTTCTTTCTTAAGCTACCAGTAATAGTTTATTATGCATTGCCTAAAATGCCCTCTCCTAATATTGGTTCTTAACATTATCGCCACTCTAAAGTTCCACTCTGTAGTACAAGGTGGATGGTAGTCAGCCTTAGGTTCTTGGTATTGTTCCCGATGAGCGGTGACACCCTTGGGTGATGCCCTTAGGATGGGAAATCTGCTTCAACTTATACCGAAACTTCTTGCCAAAAATTTGGTATGCAAACTTATTGTGGGATGATCCACATAAGCTAAATTGGATGATGTGTGAATGGACGTATGGATTCAATGGAAATTAGGTTAGATTGGTTGATGAAAATGAGTGTGGAGCAATTATAGAGAGTTAGGACTGGAGGAACAAGACTACCATCTGTAAGCTTAGGTCTGCTCATTTGTAAATTGTAAAAGAAACTCAGGTTTACTTAGGGTACTTGGTTTTGGTTTATTTTTGGGGTTTTCTTTAATGGAGCAAAGTGCAGAAGAAAGGGGTTTAGGGCCTGTTTGGTTGAAGTCAGTGAAACGGAAAGGAAACAAGAAAGAGAAATAAGGAGAAAAGAAACAAGAAAGGAATTTGATACTATTGTTTGGTTTTGTTAGATTATGAAATTTTCCATTTCCTAAATACATGAGAGAGAAATCAATCTCAAGAGCACCACCACTTTGTACTAACAGTTTGCTATGGTCGTATACTTGTATTATTATAGTTCAATTTCCACCCAGAGCTTATCAACATAGCTTCTCTCTCACCTTCTTTCATGGCCACCATCCAACTCCTCTCACCTCCCTCAATGGTCATCTTAACTACTTTTCTCCTTTTCTCTCTTACCTTCTTCCATGAACATATCATTTCATTAAACATGGTGTTTCATCGTTATTGCAATTTATTGGTCATAATTTTTGTAGGTCTACTGTATAGAAGCTTTAACTCGGTGTCTCGGTTCTCAAAGCTCAAATTTCATGTCTTGGAGCTTGAATTTGATTATTGTAGATCTAGTGTATTTCAACTTTAATTTTATAGTTATACAATAGTGGGTTGAGCGATTGGTGATTGTGGTGGCGACGACTCCATTAGCGACGACACGGCGGCGGTGATGATGGTGATGGTTGTATTGATGGTCGTTGTAGAGTTAATGGTGATGGGGTGTGAGAGCACATGGTTGTAATTTTGAGATAAGGTAAACTGAGAATGGGGGGATTGAAGTCCCAAGGGGGGAGGAGGGAATCAGGATTAAGGTATTTGAGGTAAACTGATTCGGGAAATTTCATGAAAAGGAATGAAAAAATCATAAATCAAACACTTACAAAGGGAATAAAGGTGGCTGATTCTCTTTTCCTTTCCTGATTCCCTTCAACCAAACAGCCCCTTGGTTGTTTCCCTAGGAATCAATTAGGCTTTATGATACGATTGCATAGTTAAAGAAATACTCCCCCCTTTTTGTTTTAATTTTTTTTTGATAATTTGTTCGTATCACCTTTTCATGTTTGTTGATGTGAAACTTAAAAGATTAATTATCTGTAATTGTGTTTGTAAAAATTATAACAACTAGATATTAAAAATTAAATGTTGAGATGGATCCAATGAGACCCCACACGACTGTTTTTTCTTATATATAAATTACAATCTATTACATATAAGAACTACATACTAAAAAACTACATGTTAAGATGGTTCCAACGAAACCCCACATAACTATAGTTTTTCTTATTATAACGAAGCAAGTTAAGAAATAAAAATCGAGGTATTATGTTTTTACAAAGTAAAATTGTGATAAGAATTGTATGGTGAAAAATGGATTTTGACTTTAGAAACATTACTTTCTTGGTGTAAAAACCTTTAGTCTTTACTCCCAAATGGGGACTTATGATGTATCCTTTAGTCATGGCTTCATTGATTAATGACCACATTGGCGCAGACCGAGTTGGCTAGAATGATCGGACATGGGTACATGTCCAAGTTTTCGGTGCGTCAATTTTAAAAATTTGGGATATGGGGACTCTATTCGAAATTTGGACAGGGGTGCGGGGACACGACAATATATGAGTGTGTGTTTATAATTTTATATATATATATATCTCAATATTGCTGTAGATTGTAAAGCCCAATATAAAAGCATTAACCCAATTGAATTTGAACTTTAAAGGATGGAAAGAAAAAGGAAAAAGTTGTAAATCAAATTTAAAAAAAGAAAAAAGAAACATACTGCTTCATATTAAGTTTGAGGCAAAATGAAAGAACTATAACGGAAAGGAAAAACAGTGTAAATAACTTAGCTTTAAAAAGCCGCCTAGGGGCGCCTCACTCCTAGGCTTTGGGAAATAATTAGAAATAAATAAATATATACGCCTTGCCTACAAGAGGCGCATGCTTTCGCCTTGCACCTAGGCTCCGGGGACAATTGACGCCTTTTAAAACTAAGGTAAATACAATTGCCACATGAAAGAGGAGAGAGTTCTAAAGAAAAAGAGAGAAAAGAGAGAAAGAAAAGCAGTTACACGTATTGCACACCTTTCTTCCTCCCTTGTTTTCATCTATGGGTGTCGTGAATGTTGTCGAAGACGACAAACATCTGGAGTATGAATGAAGGAATTCAACTCGCCTAAGTGCCACTAGTATTAGCCCTATCCTCAAAGCTCTTCTCAACTTCAACATGTAAACCTAGGGTTTTAGCCGTGTTCGAGGAAACGTTGCTGGATGTGCCGCGAATTTCACACTCATGTCCTTGTTGTGTCTAACACGGGTTTGACCGGAAATATGTTGTGCCTAGTTAACATAGACCACATAGTTGGGTGTAAAGTTTATACCTTATGTCTAGTATCCAATGAAGCATGGGAACTCCTCCCAGGTGCCGCCCCAAGTGCACGGTATCGGCAGGTATGGAAACGATTACACATTTGGTACGTCTTGGGTACTTCGTTGACTAATTGGGTGCGGCTAAGGGGTGACATGGATGGTGTTGACCGGCTCCCGGGTACCTTCGGGGCCACAAACCACAATTATTGGTACCCAACTCCCCAAGGCAAAACCCATTCAAACAAAGCTATTGTTTCTCTCTCCTCTCTTTCGTCCTCACTTTCCGGCCACCAAATATCCACGACGGTTTGGCATCTTCATCTGCATTGGCTGAGCAAGAGCTCAACGATGCCTCAGCCCTCACGAAAGCTTTCCTTCACCACTGCTTCACCTTCAGCTTGTTTTCTTTCTTTTCTCTCTCCTTTCTCCTCCATGTATGAATATAAATACGAGTATAAAATGATTTTGAATTGTTTATGTAGTTTTAATAAGGTGGTACTCCGTACTAGATAGTTGATAATAGCTGCCTACTTTAGATTTTCCAAGTGTTATGCTAGTAGGTAAGTGATTTTTTTTCGTTTTGTTTTGTTTTTTGGTTGCCTCTTTGGTATTATGGGTTAGGTTTTACAATAACTTTATAAGTAGGCTTTACAACCCACTTTCTAATTGGGTTGAAAATGTTGCTAAGGGCTAATAGCCTAATACTACTTAGCTATAATTTTAATAAACTTGTATATATTTTTAAAATATAAAAAATATTATTTATATATTTAAAATATTTTTTAAATTTTAAATATTAGAATCTTTGTCGTCCCCTTTCCTTAACCGTACCTTGATTTTTAAAACTGTGTTGTTTCCGTATCCGCATATGTTTCCATTCTCGTCTCAGTGCAACTTAGCTATTGTTTGATTGCCTTGTTATTTGACATCATTTCTTTGATGAAATTCATTTTTTTTATTACGGGAATTGGTAAATGCCTTGTTTAAGTGACTAAGTGTGACCAAGGGTGGTGCTCATATATGGCCTCCTTCAAAAATTCCTGGCAAACTCGAAATAACATGCCTAGTGATGGGAAAATCTATGTATAGATTTTGAAATGGCTATCACTACTTTTTGCTTAAGAGTCTTTAGCCTTTGATTTAGACACTTGTACCGTGATAATCTAAGGGTCATTGGTGAATGAGAGCAACCCCACACTTCACTTTCTTGTTTACAAAAGCAAAATGAAAAATCACGATAGGGAAAATTACAAGATATGGGTATAGACCACAATTGTAAAATCATGGAAGGGAAAATCATAACATTGGTTTTCACTTTCTTGTTTACAACCCACTATCAAATTGGGCCCAAGAGAAGAGGAAATTAATTTAACCTATGAAAAAATGAAGCATGTCACTATTCCCTCCTTCCTTTCCTAGCTCTAATTCTCATTAGCAATTTCTCTTCCCAAGTCATTTAGTTTCATGTATAATTGTATAAATTTGCTATAAAATCTCTATCCTCTTTACAAAGGGCAATTCAATTTCTTGTCTCATCTCTATCGTATTCAATGTCATAATGTTGTATTGCTTGGAGTTTGTTGCACCGAAATGGGAGGCACATGGGTCATTTGGTGGCTTATGGCGGTGTTTCGTGGTGACTGATAAAGCAGTCGAAGGGAAAGAGAGTGAAGGGGGGTTTTGGGTGAAAATTCAGAAAGGATGGGAGAAGAAGATGGTAGATGGACAATCAAAGGTTGGGTAGCTTCTGCTATCCTCCCGCCACCCGGCCAAGTCCGAGAGAAATAGAAAGAAATGGCTTGCAACTTCGAGAATGACAACTTTACCTTAAAAAAAATCCGCTTTTCACATATTCGTTAGAGTGACGCGTCCTTATCACAAACACCATACCCATACCTATGTGTATACAATAATCTACTGAAGGTTGTACTGATGCACCCTGGGTTATAAGTTATGACTGTTTGATTATGATATAGTAGTTGGCTTGGTTGCTTGGTTTTAAAAATGATATTTGTATGAAAATATTTCTCTCCACTATCAGTTCTTAACAGGAAAAACTGTATATACTTGGGCTTATTTGGCCTCATACTGTATCAGGAGGGAGGGATATAGTACATCATGGCTGGAGACCACCATTGTAAAATTATGTAATGGATAACGAATAATCTGTATATGATATTGTGATGGGTTTAGTGTAGACCACAAGTATGTGTTTTGTCTTTAAAAAAAAATGTGTGTTGTATACTCGTACAGGCAGAGATGCACACCTGATGTAATTAGCACATCACCTGTGGTTGTTTGTGGTTGATGTAGCAGAAGAAGTGGATTTGTGTCTTTTTAAAGTTCAGCAAAAGGTCTTGATTATGCATGGATGGACAAAAAATAGCATATGCTTGGTTGCACTGAGTTGGGGCTGGGGCAAAAAATGAATATGGGCACGAGGACTTAAAATGAAAATTTCGTAAATTAGATGAAATTATGAAAATGGGTGCAGCTGGAATATTAACCAACGTATCAGTATCGTTCTCGACACGGAGAAGAATAAGGTATGGGGAAGGCGGTCAAATAAAGTACCCGACTACCTAGGCATATTCTATAGAACTTCACCTTGATGTGACGACGTGTGGAATTATGGTTTGGAGTGCTTGATGCATCAACTCCTTCTTACCATGGTATTAAATCAAGGCCGCATCACCGCATCGCGACCGCATTATAAAGGTTGTTTGAGCTTACCGCGACCGAGATATTAGGCCGCAATGGCTGCGAACCATCCGCATTTCCCGCGAATGTGATTTCGTGACCGTTGCCGCAATCACGACCGAATCCTAGATTTAAAACCATGCTTGTTACTCTAGAAATTGGTTTTGGTCTTACTTTTTGCTTCTAAACCAAATGAAAAGAAAGAAGAAAAGAGTTCAAGTTATGTTCCGACTTCAAATGAGGATGTTCAATTTTGTGTCGATCCAAGTCACTTGGGTTTATTGTCAATTTGTCAAGCATGCTAACTACATCAATATTTGCACATCCGAAGGAAAAAAACTGCTTTTCTCTTATTGATGTAATAATGATGCTGTGTAGTATTTAGCGATAGATGTAAACATTGTCTAAACTCTAATTACATGGGCGCATGTTTTCTTTTGCAGTCATTTGGTGCTGACAGAAAAGAACTTAGAACTACACTACCGTGAGCTCAAGATTTGACATGAAACATATGGGAGATGAGATGGAAATAAAAGGTTTTGACTCAATTTTTTTTGGCCTATGCTATTTCAATTGTCTATAGGTTTACCTCGCTCCTAGAGATTAGACCCACTGCCTAATTATAGTGGATGCTGGCACTGTTGAGGGTTCATTACACAATGACCTTCTGTGCTATTGGATTTAAACTCTGTTGGTTTGATCATAGGCTTTGTACCTAATTATCATTTTATTTGCATAAACTGCGTTTTGGTACGACACAATGTTCAAAACAAGACTCCAAAATTTTGCTGGAATCACAAATCTCAGCTCATCACTGCTTTTTACTTAATCTTATATTCCTAATACACTGCTCATATGTTCGAACCTTATTCTATTTTAATGTTGGTGTTGCTTATTATATGTTACAATATCGGTTGTATGAGTTATTTTATTAAATTTGCTATTGTATTTTGAAGTTTGTGTAAAAGAAGAGCAACCATATTTCTTCTAAAGCCCTCCCATATTATTCATGGACTGTTTGATGATGGTTGAGCTACTTTAAATGAGAAAATTTGAAGGGGGGTGTTGGGCTTATGGATAAAAACACCTAATGTTTGATTAGCATAATTATAATTATAAAATCTAAATTTATACCTCAAACCCATGATGTATCGGGTTAAGAAAAAACGCAAGGCCCTTATGATTCAGCTAGATTATCAACAAAAAGGAGGGAAATGGGGGTGGTAGAAATTGCTCTTTTTGGACGCACTTTCACATTAAACACTTGTGTCGTAAATATTTACAAGTTCTTGACATTTTGCAATGCAATGTTGAAAAAATATTTCAATAGAATAAAATATTAAAGTATGAGAAATAAAGCGGTTTGAGAGAACAGAGATCTTTGCCTATCCCAATCCGCTATTGTCATTCATCAATCATCATAGCTATAGCTATCGAATCTGATCTGAATTGTAAAATGACTTGAAATTCACCTGCGATCAAACCTGTTTTAATTCGAAATTTAGGCACTCGAACTGACTTGATCCACACACCCATTGTACTAGACTTATTTTGCACCTAACCCACACCGACTCACATTGTACCGGACTTACTTTGCACCGATACCATATCACAATTCAAAAAATTCGGATAATCCAAAATTTGAATTTAAAACTAGGTGTTTGATTCTTCCGAATTGGATCTTAATAAAAAAAAATCCATGATCCTGAAAAATCTAATATACAAAATTTTGGATCGGGTTTGATTAGATTTTCGAAAATGCACACACCTAATACAATCCACATATCATTGGCCCTGCTCCAAAATGCATTAACCTGGCCCGGAACTAATCCGAACCAAATAGACCAGATCATGAATCGACCCAACTCAATAATGACCTGACCAAAGAGTGACCCAACTCGATTTCAACATGAACCCAAAAGAACCAAACCCGATCCAACCCGACTCGAAAGGCATCAGACCCAAAGCTGACCCAAATCGAACCCAACCCGCACATGCAAGCATGCAACTATCTCGGCCTTATTCCGACCCGATCCGAAAATTAAGCTTTGGCCACCCGCAACAACCCAAACCGCAATGTCCCGACCACAGTGACCCAAACTAAAGGTGACATGCATGTCATCAGCATGACAACATACATAAGATAATAAACGTCCTTCCTATGTTTTACTTTTCGTTTGTTGTGAATCCTAAAATGCATGCTCCATTCCTCTTCACCCAAATCCATGTCATTTGGGGCTTGATTATGATTCTAAATCTAATTCTAACATCAATTCATTCATATCACCATATTGTTTGCATCAGTATGCGCATATTCATCTCAAGTATTTAGTATGTTGATTCTACGGGTTTCGGAACAAGACTTCATCCCGACATAACCAGATAGCCCATAAGATAATCAAGAACTCTGAAATTCCCAGCCTCGAATACTCGTCTTCCTGTAAAAAGTACAGTAAAAAAGTTAATGATCCATTGTTGAAATGGAGGTTTACTTACGCCACTCAACCGAAGTCCAAGAGTGGAGGATTACCGGATATGTTGTGCGAAGTTTCAGTCACGAAACAAGTGGCTTAGCAATTCATCCACTAGTCCGCAAGATGGACATCTAAGTTCCATCCCTATTTGTGCTTGTTGAGATTGTCTTTGGTAGGCATAAAATTGTTCCATAGAGTTTTATGTGCTGCTTGAGATTTGTCTTGTTATGATTGCTTTGTGTCACTTAGTCGAGTCTTGTCATTGCAATTATGTGGTACATGTATAGAGCCTTATAGCGTGGCTCTATTTTCAAGTTGTGCCTTGCTTTGCAAACAAGTTTTGTGTTTTAGTTTGTTATTTAAATACTTTGAAAAGTTTGCAAGAGATTTCTAAGTGCAAGTAAGTTGGAAAAGAGATGAAAAGATTTCTATTTTTTTTTACACTCAACTTATGAACACCCTTGGACTATTTATACTCAAGAGTATTGGGTAGAATCAGCCTTGAACATGAGCATTCAACCATATTAAACCACATTAAAATTTGAAATCATGGTGGTTTGATTTATGTAACATCAATCTAAACATTCCTCACACAAAGAGCCACCACTAATAATTAGAAATTAAGCTGATTTAATATCATTTAGAAGCATCATAATAAGCACAACGTACAAGGAATCCAAAGAGAAAAAACATCTAAGAGAAATCGAGAAGACAAAGCAGCAATCCAGACCCTGGTCACGGGGTGTGATTTGCTACTGTCTCGGTTCTCATCTTTGCATCATTTCTTCATCTTAAGTCCATAAGTTCAAGCTCATTTATGCATAAATGTTTCAACAAATTATTTATTATGCAAGGCGGTGTTGGATCTCATGTTCGCATGTGTAAGAATTATGTTATGTAGTTCTGATGGTTTCCTATTATTTTGGTTTGGTTTCATCCGATTTAGTATTGTTGACGTCTATATTTGGTTAGAAATTGTTAGTTATTTTCCATTGATTGTGGATTATTTGTTGTTACCATTTTTATTTGTAGATGGCTACGCAAAATTAGTGGCTCTTAGTAGCTACTAAGTTATGCATGGGAGATGTATAGATATCTCCTTCACTTATTGGACCAGTTGATAGGATCCTTTGTATGTTAGTTAGATTTTTTTCTCACATGTAATCTAAATTTTATGATTTTTTAATTTTATTTAAGGAAAATATTGTGAAACCATCATAATAATTTTGGTTAGAGTGGCCTACATATCTTTTAATCTTATCATCTCCATCTCTCTTTAAAAACCTCTCCGCTAGCTTTTTCTTTCCACTTTCTCCTACTATGGGCTCCTCCAAAAAAATGGGGATTCTCAAGCCTCCAAAGAACCCAGAGTCAAACTGTGGAATTCTCTTACCATGACTCAACTTCTTTCGCATTAACAATGGTAATTTCGATTGGCCCTTCGTCTATCATCACATCCCAACGTAGCCGAAAACTTTTCTTCGCAAGTCAACCCAACAAAACAGGGGATATAAGCGGAAGATAGGGCACCGGACGGGAATGCCACTTAAATTCTAAGAAACATAACCCAAAAGAAATTAATAAAGTCCGATTAAAGAAAGTCCAATACCATTACAAGTCCAAAGTACGAGGTATAAACACCTATACATAAGTCTAGAAATCAAAACTACTTAAACAGAAATCATAAAGTAAGGAATTCTGGCCATTCCATACAAACTGGATGTCTAAACTAATGGAAAGGATCCCTAATACCAATCCTCACACACACACACTGCCCAAACTTTTACAATCCTGTGATCAATCAGCATCTGAAAAATGAATACAACTTCACTGTCAGTGGCGAGTAACTAACAGTTCTCCCCAACATAGAAATTCACAAAAATAGGAATACAGAAATTCACGGTATTCACAACACACTTAGCCATCATCTAACCCAATTAAATAGATAAACACACAAAACTTACCTCGAATCCCGTTCTCCTGCAAAAATAAGAATTAACTATACAAGAAAAGTAAAGTAATATTATAAATGATATTTTGATTAAGAAAAGTAAAGTAATATTATCAATGATGTTTTGATTACAATTTTATTTTTTTTATGACAGTAATAATATTTTTTTTATTATTTATTATTCACTTTCAATTAGTTGTAGATGGAACGATCGAAAGTGGTATCCCGCAGTACCACTTCCTAACGTTTGTCAGGTAACCCTCAGTCGATCCCGCAGCCGACTGGTCTAAGAATGGCCAAACTCCCGGTGCCAAACGGATGCCCAAAATATGGACTTACACCTCCAGACCTCCCGGACGACAACAATTAACCCAGGTAAAATAAATAAATGTCTCAGATCCCGCAGTCCAAGAAAATAACTGATCTAACCATTGGATCCTGCAGCCCAATGGCTCCAAACTATCAACTAGTCATCTTAGTTAAATTTTAAATGTTAATTTTTTTTTCCACTTAGCAAAATATTGAGTATTAACAACACTCTTACAATTAAATTCCAATATCCATCTATACCACAATTACCCACTTATCTTGAGTAATTAAATTCCAAATACCATCATACACCATCCAACCATTATTAGTATTAATACTATCATCATTTTTTATTTTTTTTTACCAATATATAATGTTACCGGAAAATCAATTACAAATTGCAAATTAACCCGAAACTTATTTTGACAAGTCCTAATGACTACCATCATTTACCACCACATCAAAGGGGCCAAAATAGAGGTGATCAAAAGTCGGGCCGGGCCGGGCCTTAACTAAATAACTATGCCCAAAGCCCAGATTTTTTAGGCGGGCTTGGCGGGCCTTAAGAGGGCTTTTCGGGCCGGGCCAGGCTTTTGAACTAAAAAATACTATTTTAAGTGTGCCAAAGCCCGCAAAATTTCCGGGCCGAACGGGCCAGGCCAACGGGCCGTGCTAATCTTGATCAGCTCTAGTCCAAAACATCAAAAATAACCAGATTTTAAGCTTCAAGTGTTGCTGTCCAGATTTTAGGAAAGTTGTAAATTCAATCCAAAAATTATTTAATTAATTCTATTTACACCGAATTTTACCGATAACACTACCAATTAAGTATTAGACTTAAAAATAAAATTAATACATGCTATACTTACATACAGTCACACGGCCAGCAGATCTTGGCAGATTTTTTTTTTTATTATTATTTTTTATTTACAAATTAATTCACAATTAACAATTTATACAATTTAGCATAGTAAATCATCTATATCATGAAAAATTCGACTTTTAAGCCTAAAAATCAAAATATATTATCACTATAATTCACTAAAAATTCCGGTAGCATTTCGCCTCTTTTTGGGCTCAAATCGAATTGGTAAAAATAACCATTTCGACAAAGATTGTACATCATAAAATAACAATATCAACAAAATATCAAAGCATGATAAAAATCGAAATTTAGTCACATATTCAATCCAAAAATTCGTCCCCCATAAGCATAATCCACACGTTTTTTTTATTATTATATATATATATATATTCATACATCACAATTTCATATATAACATGCACCTAATATTAAATCAAAACATAATATTCCAACACCCATAAAAAAATTCATAAAATTAACTCAAAAATCAACCCATACCACACGAAAATTTCAGTATTAACCCAACTAAAAATTCTGTCCAAAAACATTAAAATTAGCATATTACCGGTTAAAATTACTATTTAACTTATACTAGTCCATTTTGTTTGTATTGTGACTGAAAATTCGATATTACTAATCATGTGAATACTATAGGTGGGATTAACGTTAGTTACCTTGAAAAAGGATGAGGAAAATGCACAAAAGTCGTCGCCCCACTAGCCTCCAATTTAAAAGCACCAAAAATATACCCAAAACTTAGCAAAAGCTTGAGAGTAATTTAGAGTGGATTATAGAGTAGTATATATTGAAATGAAGCAGCCCCTAACCCCTTAAGTAGCCGGTTAATTAGGAAGAGGAAGTGATAGGAAAGTTTTGGGTGATTAATGGGGTTCATGATGATGCATTAAGAAGGGGGTTACAAAGCAAGCCAAGAGTTAAACCTTATCATAAACTCCCCCCCTTCCTCCTTGTCTTGGCCGGCCATCAAGATGTAGCATGCTACATTTTTTTTTTTTGGTCAGTCCAACAATCTTTATAACGCGCGCACAAAACCGTTAATTCCGAAATTACGACGACAAAATAAATAATTATGGTCGAAATAGAAAATATATTATTGGGAAATAATAATTATACTTATTTCAAATCATGAAAGTTATAACAAAAATTTCGTTTTAGATACATATGTTTATGATTATGTTTAAATATCAAAATTAAATAAAGAAAACGTATAAAAGTAAACAATTAAAAATAAACCATATATATATATTTACGTAAACAAAGCACGCAAATATAAGGGTATTATATCCCAAAAAAATTTCAAACTAAATAATTATACCTATATTTGAAAACTAATTAGTGAAGATAAATCGGTAGGCATAAATTCATCAAATAAACTAACATATTTCAAAAAATAGATAATTTTTATTATTGAAAAAAAGAAAATAGATTAATAATGTAAAGCAGAATCCTTTCTCCAAAAATAACTTGACGTCCAAAATTCATTTCAAATATTTTATTTCAAAATTTAGTTATCGAAAATGAATAAATAATGTTTTTATTATTTAAATCACAAAATTGATCGTCATTTTTAAAAGAGGTGAAAATGTGGGGTATTACATTCTACCTCCCTCTATTACAACCAGACCTGACAATCGAATCGTTCGGATCGGGCCATTTCAGATCGGGCCATTCCAGACCGATTTACTTTTGGGCCACTTTCGGATCGGAGCGCACCATTCTGATTCGAGCTAGGTCGGACCATCATGCTATTCGGATTGGATTGGGTTTCATATTGAAGTTTTGGAGCAACATCGGATTGAGAACATTTCAGATTGGTTCGTTATCTTATTGAACCATTTCAATATTGCTTGTTTCGTTCTTATGATCGGTTCGGGTCGATTGGGATTTGGATCAAGTATTTCGGATTGGCTTTGCCCAGTCTACTTATGATCGACAATTGACGCCTCATTTACACAAATTGCATATTCACACATCGCCACTTTTTTAAGAGGAGATTTTCTTTTAGACTTTATTATTGAAGGTGATAACTTACCAGTCATTTCTACTTTGTAAGAAAATTTACCATGGCCATGAAAAATTAAAACTCCTTTGAATGACGTCAACCAACTTATCGACCAGTTCGAATGAGTCATTTATGGATAGATTTATTGCAAGACTAATTCCTTTCCATAAGGCATTGAACTCCATTGATCTCACAATGATATCGAACCTTTTGTAGTGGTTAAATTCTATTACTTTCTAACAATAGTTAAATTGAGTTTCAGTGTTGTAAGAGCATTCACAATGACCAGTTGTAAGAGAATTCACAATGACAAGCAACAAAATTTGTAGCTTTTTTTATACATCGTTTTTTTGAGCTACATCAATTTTAAATCACAAATATCTACAATAGCAAGCTATAAACCGTGTAGTTTTGAAATTAAATATTTAAACTTGTATTTGTTGCCATAGTGAAAAAATAAGGCGAAAAAAAGATGGACCGAAAACCTTGTAGATCAACAAAGCTATAAATTTGGTGCAACCTATAACCTCATTTCATCCACAATAGTTAAATTTATTATAGCTTAAAATTTTACATATTTACGACCATTGTGGATGCCCTACGGAAACGACCTAATTCAACTTTCCAAAAGAAGTGGAGTAAAAAAAAATTAGAATAGCCTCAAACGACGTTGCTTTCTCAAGTTACCTTGTAAAGAAATCCAAGATGATAAATTGAGATTGAATTTGAGCGGCGAGTTTTACAAAACGAGAGAGAGAGCTCAACAACAGTTCTCGCGCCATGAAAACACTCCTCCATTCTTCTACTTTCTCACCTCTTTCTCTCTCTTCCTTCACTATTCTTCGTCAATCTCATTCATCTTCAATAATACAATTCCCAAAATTAGGGTTTTGCTCCTCCAAATCACTTCGCAAATATCAATTCCGCACCTTCATCAACTCCACAAATCCTCTGTCTGTTGAAATTCAACTTTCCGACGCCGATGAAGATGATTTCGACGACGAAGATGATGAAGCTGCGGAAGATTACGACGACGCTTCGGGTGATAACACAGAAGTTGCAGGCGAGTTGGAGGAAGAAGACGAAGTTGAGGCTCAAGAAAATGAATTAAATTCCTCGTTTTGGAGCAGCAATGAGACAAAATTTGAGAGAGTTCAGAAGTTGTGTGATGAAGTCAGAGAATTTGGTGCTGGCATTATTGATGCAAATGAACTCGCCTCCATTTATGATTTCCGCATTGACAAATTTCAGGTTATGTCTTTTTTTAATTATTTTTTTTAGTTGAAGTTTTATTGATTTGTTTTAGCAATAGAATCGTTTGAGGATTATTTGATTTGTTACGTTGAGCGATTCAAATTTGGCTGATTTATTTATGTTGTGTGTGTGTGTGTGTGTGTGTGTGTGAAGTACAGAGACTAGCTATAAAAGCATTTTTGAGAGGTTCTTCAGTGGTGGTTTCAGCGCCAACCAGTAGTGGGAAGACATTAGTGGCCGAGGCTGCGGCTATTGCCACTGTAGCGAGAGGAAAGCGATTGTTTTATACGACTCCGCTAAAAGCATTGTCAAATCAAAAATTTCGGGAGTTTAGGTACTACTATATATCTGAAAATTTGTTCAAGTTTTGCCTTTTCTTGGCATCAAGGATTAGTGCATGAATCTTGAATTCAAAGTTAACATTGAGTTTCATTTTTGGTGGATGTTTCATGTTTCCAGGGATACATTTGGGGACAGTAATGTTGGCCTTTTGACGGGAGATTCTGCTATTAATAAAGATGCTCAAGTTTTGATCATGACTACGGAAATTTTACGGAACATGCTGTATCAAAGGTATTTATGTTTATTTCAAACCTAAATGGTAAATGTTCTACTTCTAGCTTCTCCAAGATGCAAAAATTGCTTTATAGATTGGGTAATTGCTGATCTAGTAGTTAGGCATTTTTTTGGACTTAATTTGTGAAGTTTCAATTCAGTCGATGGATCTGCTGGAGGGGTTACACCATTACCCGAGGGGTTACAAAATTAATTCAGTTCAACTCAGCTCTTGCTGACTTTAGTATATTTATTTTAATTAAGTTCAGAGACAATTTGTTTTCACTTCAGTTTAATTCAGTCCAAAAAAACATGACCTTTGACATTTTGAGACATGAGATCAAATTGTGAGGGTTGACATTTTCAAAGCCATCACTTGACAAGAATGGCATGCTAATAAGAGGTTTTTATTTTTATTTTTTATTTTTTTAAACACAAACAAGGCTGATACTTCAATGGAGAAAATGCAGGGATTTTTTTTTTTTTTTTAAATACATGACTTCTCTAAAAAAAACACGACTTTTGAGTACAAAAGGATTTGCCGAATGTGTTGTTTAAAGGTCTAAACTTGTTGTCTTTATTTGGGGGATTGATAACATGTTTTGATGGTTCTGAAAAGGAGGTTGGGATTTTGGTTTGTTGAGTTCCTTGTGCTAATAACAAACAATATAGATTGTATATGCTTATAATTTTGAGTTGCTAGTTACTAGTGACAAGAAGCTTAGAAATTTGCTTTCTAATCGTTATTTTCTTGTGAATTTCCATTTCTTTATTTGCAATTTATCTTCATTCATGGCCATGGAATTGACTACCGGGTTTCTTTGGATGTGATTTGGCTTAAAGAAGTTATATAGGAATGTCTTTGACTTTATTTCATACTAGATTAGCGGCCATTAGCCTCGGGCGATGCACATCTTTGACAAAATAAACTCTATTAAAATAAAAATTAGGCTAGCATATAATAGTATTTCAAAAAAAAAAGGTTAGGATATAATAGAAAGCAATAATAGGAAAAATTAATATAAATAGTATTTCAAAGGAAAAATTCATATCAAAAATTCATATCCCAACTATGGGGAGCCTTCCAATATTAATCCCAACTAAAGGATATTATGGTATAATTTATAATCTAAACTTTGAGATATGCCTTCCAATATTAGTCCCAAATCACTTGCTACCCATGGAATTAAAACTCGGCCGTTCCGTTACGTAAAGGCCGTTCTGTGACCTGTTTTTGAGTTGCCGATACGCGAAATGCCGTTATAACATTGAGATTTGGAATTCACACAAAAATTGCCGCGATGGCGTTCCGTAACGGTAAAACGCCCGTTCCATAACGCGTTTTTGCAAGAAATGCCCGTTTTATTATAAAATAAAATAAATATTAAAAAAGAAAAGGCTAATAGAAGCCATACTTGTACTTTGCAATAGTTAAATTTTTAATAAATAAGCTGGATTATTAATAAATTTTAATAATAATAACTAATAATATTTTTTTGACATAATGTGATACAAAAACAAATAAGAATGAATGAAGATTGATAAAGCTTAATATTGAGCTTATGTAAATTTTTTGAAAAAATTCACGCCGCGACAGCCGCGAAACGTTCTTTTTTGCCGTTTCAAGCGATTCCCGCTACAACGCGACCGCGACCGCTATTTTTTTCCATGTTGCTACCTGCAAATCAAGTTAATCTTTGTATGTAATTTTCTTTTGTCAAAAAAAATTTCTACTTAAATTAAATGGCTTTAAGTCTTTAACCCATCAAAATACACTTACACTCCTTTCTTCTACTGTCACCACCAACCTATCATTATCATCTCTTTCAAAAAAAAAAAAAGCCCACCAGGTCACTATCATCGTCAATCAAGAAAATTAATCCAACAACTTCACTCTAAAAATTCTACACCATTAAAAACCCACCATACCATCCCATTTATATCTTCTTTGGGCCTCCAGTCCTGCCTTTTCTTCTTCTCGCAGTTGTCAGGTCCATGCCCATAACCCTTGCGGACATTGCAGTGCAAAGGCTTCCATTCATAGATCATATTCTGATAAATCAAAACCCCTTTTTCATTAAGGAATTGTAATGGAATCATGCAGTATATGTTCAATATCCACTTCAATGAGGATCCTAGCATAGTTGAGCCTATCCTTGCTTTTGTAGCTTGGTCCAGTTTCAAGAGGGATCCAACACTACAAGCTAATTTCATCAAACACTTCTCACCCCAATATTTCAACTCCAATTTTGGCATTTGAATCCACAAAGGCACCTTATGGACCGATTCTTTGGCAATCTCCATATCTGGACTCCATGGCTTTACAATCATAAAGAACAAGTAACAAGTCAGAGCCCTTTCACATCCTTCTAGAGTTTTAAAACGCACGATGAATAACCCTTTGTCAACAGAGGCCACTTTGTCAATGCCATGCTTCCCCCATATCCTTCTCACAAAACCATCCATAACTCCATGAGGTGGGTTCGCACCCAACACATGCATTGGCGAACCTACACTATGACAAGGTGGGTCATAGGACCCACCATTATTGGTAGAAAAAAATTAAGAATTTTATTAGGGTTTTTCTAAGCTATACCCTTATGGTATTCGAGTTTCTAAGGTATCCCCATGCTTTTTTAAAATTCTAAGTTGTGCCCCTCAACGCACTATCATTAATGAATGGTAGCCTCCATGGGGGTTGGACGTTAACTAAAATTAACTATAAATTTTTTTTTTTGAGAAATAAAATTAACTATAAATTTAATACAAAGAAAATAAAAGGCAAGGAAATGGTAGGAGAGATAAACTCTAGCCACCGCAACTCTTTTAACCAAAACTCAAGCCTTGAAATTACGGCTTTAGTTAACTTCTAAACACCCTATTAGGGTACACTAGTATTGATAAGGAGTTTAGAGGTATGACTTAGAAATTTGAAAAGGCATAGGCACACCCTAGAAAGTCAACTACCTTAGGGGTATAGCCTAGAAAAATCCATTTTATTATTAGTTAATTAAATTTATTACGGATTTGTCTATAACCCTACAACTAGTAATTAAAGAATTCATTTTTGGATTTTTAATTTTAGAATTATGAAGAGTATATTAAATGGTTGTTTAGTTTCATATTTAAAGTGTGATGCTCTTGTAAAAATGTAAATCTCGGTAATATTGTAAACCGTTTTCAAAATATGATAACCCAAAGAGAACAATTCTAATGATTTTTGAAATACTTTTGTTTGTAATTGTTATTTTTGGTTTAGTAGTGTCCTTTTTTTTTCCGTCTATATTAGTTGATGAAAAGGTGCTAAACCTATTTAAAATTTCTAGGTCCACCCCTGGGTGGGATTACATGTTATTAGGCAGATTATCTATTGGTAAATTTTAATTTTGTTTCAACAATGTGCTGCACACAAGCTCTGGACCACCACATGGCTGGTGGTCTTGGCTTTCGAGAGGCCAAGTTCTCTCCTAATCTGCCTTTTGAGTGGACAAATTCACTCCTGAAAAGTTATTAAACTCTTACTAATTCCAACATATCCCATATTACACACACTAATCCCTTATTTATAGACTAATGACAACTCTAAACTAACAAACTACTAACAAACAATTATTAAAAGACTAAACGACCCTTATTACTAAAATACAACAAAATAACGAAAACGCCATTATTATTATAATTAGCTAGTGTATAGCAATACCACCCTCCCAAAATTCCACCTTGTCCCCAAGGTGTTAAGATTGAATTTGACGCTGAAACGACGATGGTTGAGGAGGAGTTGGAGCTTGGCTGGAAATTACGTGGGCCTAGGTAATTTTTTGGGAGTGGGTTTCTTGTTTGGGCGTAAGTGGATGGGTCTTGGAAAGAATTGAGGAAATTGGAATGAGGTGATGGGCTTTTGTAAGGAGGGTTGAAATTTTGTGGATTTGAAATAATGGGTTCAAAAATATTTCCCCCTTGTTTAAACAATCCCCCTTCTTTAAACAACCTGTTGGGCTTAAGATGGTAAGGCCCAAAATTTTGCCTTACTACCCCCAACTCACTTAGGTCAGAATAGGGGCTTTTATCCTTTTCCAGAAAGTTCCTTCCAAACAAAAAAGAGAAGCAGCAAGATCTCCTCCAACTTCCTCCATTTCTAGAATTTTTCTCCCAAGATTCTCCACTCCATTTCCCTACCGAGCTGCCACCACCAGTTCCACCGCCACAACTACCTCCGGCTAACCTTCTTGGCTCGCCGTCCCTGCCGTCTCGCCCCCCACCGGTGGCCCAAACTTCCCCCAGAGGTCGCCCCTCCACCGCATGCTGCTGCGATCTTTCTTGAAGTAGCACCTTCGTCTCTCCTCCTACATTCCCCTCGCCGCTGCCGCCGTCGAAGGCTCGGCCTCGCAGCCCTAGATCGAGCGGAGATCCCCCCTCCTCCCCTTGAGTTCTTTCCATTGAAGCCCTAATTTCTAACCTAGATTCTTCTCTTACATCTTTTAGGGTTTCAAATTGCTCCAATCGCCTTCCCCCACTAGGTGCGCCACCCCCCCCCCTACGCCGCGGCTGACGTCCGAGGTTCGAGCTTGACCCACCATGGCCGGCGAACAGTCAAACTCCCACCCATGAAATTCCTCCACCGCAGCCCTAATTTCTGGCTTAATTTTTTCTTAGCCATTTTTTAGGGTTTCGAAAAGCTTGGCAGATCCACCTTCGAACTGTCGGATGGTGGCCAAGACTTCACTCAAGTGAGACCCCACGACTTCCTTCTCTCTGTTTTGCGGACTGATTATCGCGATTTGGGCACTTATTTCCACTCTAAATCTTTTTTGCTCTTCTTGGTAGTTCAAGATCCTCTCCTTGAATTGTTGCAGAGACTACACCGTTGCAAAGTAGTCGGCCACGGTCGTCTTCAACGTAGCAATCTCTGACTCCACCGCGTCCTGGCGTTGCGACTGTGTTGAGCCACCCATCGCACCACCAGAACCGACCGCTCTGATACCAAGTTTGCTGCACACTAGCTCCGTACCATCACGTGGCTGGTGGTTTTGGCTTTCGAGAGGCCAAGTTCTCTCCTAATCTGCCTTCTGAGTGGACAAATTCACTCCTGAAAAGTTATTAAACTCTTATTAATTCCAACATATCCCATATTACATACACTAATCCCTTATTTATAGACTAGTGACAACTCTAAACTAACAAACTACTAACAAACAATTATTAAAAGACTAAACTACCCTTATTACTAAAATACAATAAAATAACGAAAACGCCATTATTATTATTATAATTAGCTAGTGTATAGCACAATGTTATTTGCTATAATCTTTAAAGGACTTACCTCAACTCATTCATCATAGACGGAGTAGCTAACACTATTCAAGTCCTTGAACATTAATGGTTTTATAATCAATTTATCATTTTTTAACATGATTTTAAGTTATCATATTATTTTGTTGTTAAAAATCCCCTCATATATTTTCACCCGATTCATCCGTTCCACTCCCGAATTTGATCAATTGATGGTGACCCACCATTATAAAAATCTTGGGGCCGCCACTAAAGACATGGCAAAGGAGGGCGGATTCGCAATAGTCCAATTCCTCACAAACATCTTCCACTTCAATTTTCAAATGGTTATTAGATTGTTGTTCAACAGTCTCCTCTACTGGTTGCAGCGGAGCCAATTTGCGCATCATCTTCAACCTGCGCAACCCAGGATAGCCTTCGCACTATTGTTGTACCACTTCTAAGAACATTCAGCCATGTATTAAGAGCATGGTTTTAAATCTTGGTTTCTCGCGGAAGCACATTCGCGGGCAATGCGGATGGTTCGCGGCCGTTGCGACCTAATATCTCAGTCGCGGTAAGCTCAAAAAGCTTTACAATGTGGTCGCGATGCGACCTTGATTTAATACCATGATTAAGAGTATTCGTGGTCTCCATGTCCTTCATGAGTTCATTTTTACTTGTTCGAGGTGAAACAATCCGCTCATTTAGGGTTTCCTCAATATGATCACGGTCATCAATTTCAGTCCCCTCCTTTTGATTAGGGTTCAATTATTCATCTCCAGAAGCATCAGAATCCTTCTCCAAGTCAATCGAGGAACATTCAATTTGTTTTCGTTCTGATTTCTTCATCCTAGAGTTCTTTTTTGGGCGACCTCGCTTCCTCGCCATGGTTTAGACTCACAGAGTCGAGAGAGAGGTCACCCTTTATTATTTTTTTATTTTTGTTTGATTAATTCGTCATGAATGTAGATCTTCATGATGCAGTAATTCTTGAAAGTTACTATTTGAAATTTTATCGAAAGAATGGAAAAGAATAATCCCGCCTTCGGGTGGTTTTCTCAAAATAATCCCACCTTTATAGCCTATCTTCTTAAATTGGACATTTTTACCTAAAACCTGCTTAGCAGGTAACCTTTTCTATTTTCTTTCCTCCCCCTTTCCACTCTTTAATAATCCGAATATTTTTTTACTTCCATCTTCCATCATCCTTCTTCATTAAAATTACTTCCGTCTTCCTCCGCCCATCTTCCATCATCCGTCTTCGTTAAAATTACTTCCTCCTTCCTCCTTCTATCATCCTTCTTCATTAAAATTAAAATCATGGTCTAAAGCATCAAGGCTATTACTTGGTTGTAATGTGAAGGGATTTTCTAATTGAACATTTACTGAAACAAACTATCTTGATCAACAGCAAAAATCCTCCATTGTGAAACGGGGGTAAAATTAATGTAAAAAATCTAATAACTTGATTGTGCTTCTTCCACAAGGTCTGAAATAGTTTAAGGTTTGAAATGCTAATTAAGAACACCAAGGCAGTGAAGAGGGGGTCTTAGCCTCCGCCACCTTGTCACCGCCGGACCGTCGCACCTGCCAAGTCCATTTCAGACCTTGTGGAAGAAGCACAACCACGGTCCAACAAACTGCATTTGCAACTCAATTGCAAGGTATGGAATTGTGACTTAATTCGAAACCACCAAGTCTCAACCCAATTGCAAGGTATGAAAACTGCAATTGCAACCCAATTCGAAACCGCCAGAGAACTGAAACTGTCACCGCCATCACTGTTGATACCGTCATTGTTGCCGCTGCCGTCGCTGTGGAATCGTTTTTCGAAATCACCTCTAAACCCTCTCTCATACAACAACCAGGCCATTAATTATTATTATTATTATTATTATTATTATTTTATCAATTATGATTATTATTATAAAAAGGAAAAAGCCTAGACCAGTTAGAAGCTAACACATGAGCACTTCAACTTGACAAACCGGTTATACATTGTTAGTAACAGGTCATGGTCCATTTTAAGAAGATAAGGTATAAATGTGGGATTATTTTGGAATAAATTGAAGGTAGGATTATTTTGAGCAAACCACCCAAAGGTGGTATTATTCTTTTCCGTTTTCATTATTTCTCCTGATAACCCCTCCCCCCTTCCTCTTTGGGCCCCCGTCAGTGGGCTCAATTGTATTACCATATCCCCTTTATCTAACATCGAGGTTGAAGAATATAGCTTTGCTGTGTTTTTAATTTTAAGAATTTCTGAATCACATCTTCATGCATCACCGTCAATGTATCACTCTATTGTCGGCATTCACATGTATTAATCTGTGATGATTGTCCATATTTCTACTAGTCGTTTAGTACATTATCTTAGTGTGTTATGGTTTAGACTTCAGAGCATATTTCTTATTTTTTAAAATGTATTGCTGAATATAGAAATGCAATATATAAGGGATTGATATTCCAAGTACTCTGGTGTGACATGGTGATTGCAATTGCTAGGCAATCTAACTCTGGCTTTTAAAATTGGAAATCTATTTTTTTGGGTTGCTTGCAACTTTATGCTACTTATTATGATTTTATGAAATTGAGCCTCTCTGCCTCTAACATTTTAGTACTTGCGTGCAGTGTTGGAGTTGTTTCTTCTGGAAGTGGGCTATTTGATGTTGATGCCATTGTTTTGGATGAAGTACACTATCTTAGCGACATGTCTCGTGGTACTGTTTGGGAAGAGACAGTATGTTGGTTTTGCTCATGCTTCCCTTCCTTTTCATGTGTTTTTTATGTTTTGCTGCTATAGCCGCTCACTATTGCCTGTTATTATTAGGTCATCTACTGCCCAAAAGAAGTTCAACTTATTTGCCTGTCAGCAACTGTTGCAAATCCAGATGAGTTAGCTGGTTGGATTGGACAGGTAATGTTGATGCTTGTGATTAATTCATTTATAGGCTGATAGTATTTAACTTTGGAAAGATAACTAATTTTAGTAGTTAAATACTGAAAGTGGATAAAGAGAGAAATTAATGTTTGTAAATTAGAGCATTGCTTGATTTGATGGAGAGAGATATATGTTGGATTCGAAAGGGAAATTCAGAACTTGTTTTTAAGAAATTTTGGAATTTTTTTATGGGAAGAAAGGATTTTATGTTAGTTTTGTGACTTTTGTCCTATCTGGTAAAAGTTTTATCCCATTTGATATACTATGCTACTTTTGGTGTGTTGTAATTATTGCAATGGGTTTTTTTCTCCCCGGGTGCTAGTTATGCACAAAAGAAATTGTTACAAGGGATGGATAACATAAAACAAATAAAAAATGTGATCAATGTGACTTGTAGGAGATTTGAATTGAATTAGGAAAAGCTATTGTATCACAATATTATAGAAAGATATGCTTTTCAAAAATAGATTATTAACAGTAGTTTGGTTTTCAAACCTAAGTACCT
Organism: Salicornia ramosissima; assembly: GCA_951394345.1. Classification (NCBI taxonomy): domain Eukaryota; kingdom Viridiplantae; phylum Streptophyta; class Magnoliopsida; order Caryophyllales; family Amaranthaceae; genus Salicornia; species Salicornia ramosissima. Next base: position 50,252,652 of record OX596240.1, on the reverse strand, counting down.
TGGCTCATGCCATATCTATCGCCTTAGTACCAAATGTTAAGGGTGTTTCACATCTATGGGTGTGAGTATTGTACTTAGTGGGTCTTTGATATAAATTTAGGAATGAAAATGGAATGGAAACATTATTAACCCCCCCCCCCCTCCCCCTATAGGCAGGGGTGGTTTTAAATAAGGGTTGTTTAGGTAAAGTTTCGTGTCATTTTTGAAAATCAAATATTCTTGTTGGTAATAATTTTATGGGCTAGGAAAACTCAAAACTTGCCTCAATCACAAAAGTATATATTATTCTCAGCATCAACTAAGCGTCTAAGCTTTTAAAAATGAATTATTTAAAAAGACCAAAGCACACTGCAAACAATTTTATGAGTAGTAAACGACTCCGAAGAGCTCAGTAGTACATAAAAATACCAAAAAAGAGAGGGGAAAAAGATGCATAAAATCACACTTATCAACGTGTAGTCTTATGATTCCCGAAGTCGAGTTATTAAATGAGAAATGTGAAATAGATTTTTTGTGTGTGTTTTTGTATGGTTTTTGTTTGAATGTTAAATGAAAATGTAAAATTTCAAAATGATTATGTACAATCAAGGAGAGAGAACGTTCATCACAACATCGGAGTCAAAAGTTCAGGTGATTCCGATGTAAGATGCAAAGTGCCATGGATCAGCCTATATTATAAATAGAGCTTGCCTTATAGCGCAGGATTGTGGGAAAACCACGATCAAAGTCTACGCTATAGTGTAGCCTTGCGCTATAGCGCAGACAGTGGATGTGGTTATTGCTTTATAGCAGAGAGGTGTGAATTTGGTTGTGTCGAGTGGGGTTCGTGTCAACTCGTTTACATAAACGGCTCGATTAATAAGTTTTATGTCGAGTTGAGCTTCTCATTTAAAATTTCAGCCTTTCTTGAATTCCCTACCTTTGTTTATTATAATTACTTTTCACTATATATGCTTGTTATTATTCTTTCACTTTTATTTATTGTCAAGTGTTTTTCCGCCAAACAAATTAATAAAAAAATTATCGAGAATTGAGTTAGAGCTTGCACAACTTTAGCTAGTGAAATTACGGCTCCTGGATAATCTGAGTTAAGTTTTGACAGGGTTTGACCAAGTTGAATTTTGATAGAGCTTTGACCAAGTTTTTGTTCAAGTTGTTTGCAAGCTACTCAACTTGATTACACCCTATCTCCTACCAAAGCTAGTTGACAATGATGTGGGCCCCACATCAAGTCTAGCAATGGAAGCTTCATTGGCTACTATCAGTATTCTTGCTGGCAGCTTATTTCCAGTTTTCCACTGTCATTGTGATGGTGGTGATTGTTGGTGCTTGATGTCTGCTGCCTGTGAAAGCTGAGAGAGAAGAAAGAGAGGCTGAGAGAATTGAAAGTAAAACAGAGAGACTGAGAGAGAGAGAGAGAGAAGGTATGGTGGCTTCTGGCTCAGGGCAATTCTGAAACAGAAACCCTATGGACAACGTATCAATCAACAATTTTTTTTAAATATATACGGAGTATATATTTCTACTGGGTACCCGGGTATCTGCACCAATGAAACGGCCTATGAACCGAGAACCTAGGTTTTTATGTGGTACCTTACCCATTTGTTTTTTAATTTTTTTATTATCCTTTTCATAACCAGTTAATTTTGTCCTTTTGTATTTTATTTTCAGTTTGCGTACTTTAACAATGTCAAATATTTATAATTTTACCAATACATCATATAAAATTTAGGAAAAATTGTAAAAAATAAGTCAACTTTCAGCTGGTCTTCTCAAAATAAGTCAACCTTTTGATTAACTCAAAATAAGTCAACCTATTACACATATTCGCTCAAATTAAGTTTTTTTTGTACAATTTATCGGCGGAGAAAGTTAAGAATTTCAATGAAAAATCAAAGTGGTGTATTAATATGCTGTTGGTTATATGGTTTTTCATTGAAAATGTTAATTTAATCAACAAATAATTTGTGAAAAAACTTAAATTGAGAAGATATGGGTATTAGGTTGACTTATTTTGAGTTAATCAAAAGGTTGACTTAATTTGAGAAGACCGGCTAAAGGTTGAATTATTTTTTACAATTTTTCCTAAATTTTAATGGCAAAAGTTGTGCTTAGGCAAACTGCAAATGTGTACCATCAAAACTGGGAAAAAAAGGGATCGAAGAAGTATTACTTATTAACGGATATGGAAGTCAGATGAAGGACATAGATTGCATAGACTACAATGCATAGATCTACAGAGTTTTTTTTTCCGCCTGTGCATATTCAATAGCATGCGGCCGTGTTTTTTTTTTTTTTTTGGCAAGGTGCAGCCGTGTTTTGATATGATATTTCGTTGGTTTTGATTAGATTCATGGTAAAACAGAGCTAGTAACCTCACCAAGAAGGCCCGTGCCTTTGACGTGGCATTTTTCTACTAAGACTTCTTTGCATCCTCTTCTTGATGACAAGGGAACAAGTATGAACAGGTAATTTCACCTTCAGAAATTCTGTGAAGTACATCCATATGCATATTATGAAAAAGTCTATCTTCTGCAGTAATTCCGGAGAATACATATTCATATACTCATAAAGTCATAATCATGTCATTAATAGGAAAGATATTAAATATATTTATTTTCATATGTCAAAGAACAATCCATGCATGTGGTTCAGCTCAATGAAAGAAAGGTGAAAAATAAGAGCCATCCAACATGGGTTAAAGTGCTGGAGTGGTTTAAACTATCCTTTTGAGCGCCTGAATGTTATTTTAGTTGGATTTTCAATTTTATCTTACATTCTTATTGTCTGCTTCTGCATTTGCTATTGTATGGCATCCGGTAGTGGCTCTAACTTATATATACGGTCACTCACCTTGAAACAGGAAACTTTCACTCAACTATTTACGCCTTTATGCTTCAGGAGAGAAATCTCAGAAAGATGAAGGATCCAAGCGTAGAAATTCAAGAAGGCGTAAAGATGAAAGTGATTTGGTCTATGAGGAGTACGGTAGGTTTGGACGGTCATCTCTATCAAAAAATGACATAAACATGATCCGACGCTCACTAGTATGGCACTCTCTCTCCCTCTCTCTCTCTCAATTGTTTTTGGCTTAATTTTCAATGCTTGATTACCACTTTATCACTTTCTACTCCTCCAATTGCTTGATTCGATGTATGAGATAGCGGGAGATATGTTTGTTGCTTTAGGTGCCTCAAGTTGAAGATACGTTGGAACATCTCAAAGGCAGGGATATGCTGCCAGCAATATGGTTTATTTTTAGCAGAAAAGGCTGTGATGCGGCTGTTCAGTACGTTGAAGGTTCCAAGCTTTTGGATGAATGTGAGCAGGTTGAGGTGGAATTGGCCCTGAAACGATTCCGTATTCAGTATCCTGATGCTGTCAGAGAACCTGCTGTAAAGGGCCTCCTAAAGGGTGTTGCTGCGCATCATGCTGGTTGTCTGCCCCTATGGAAGTCATTCATTGAAGAGCTTTTTCAGAGGGGCCTCATTAAGGTTGTTTTTGCCACAGAAACGCTTGCTGCAGGGATCAACATGCCTGCTAGGACGGCTGTGGTTGCCTCTCTCAGCAAAAGGAGTGAAGCTGGTCGTGTCCAGTTAAGATCCAATGAGCTACTTCAAATGGCGGGCCGTGCCGGACGACGAGGTATAGACGAAAGAGGACATGTTGTGTTTGTTCAAAGTCCATATGAAGGCGGTGAAGAATGCTGCGAGCTTTTATTTTCTGGTGTGGAGCCCCTTGTTTCACAGTTTACTGCTTCATATGGAATGGTTTTGAACCTTCTTGGGGTATGTGTTCCTACTATAATATGTTGCACACTCGCTACCTCTTCTTTCTGGTTGACAATAACTGTTGATCCTTTCATAGGGCGTGAAAGTTACTCGGCGATCAAATGAATCAGATGGCATCAGGACTTCACAAACAGGACGAACTTTGGAAGAAGCAAGGAAATTAGTTGAGCAAAGTTTTGGAAACTACCTTGGAAGCAATGTAATGCTTGCTTCAAAAGAGGAGCTTGGTAGAGTTCAAAAAGAAATAGAGTTGCTAACTACAGAAGTCAGTGATGAGGCCTTTGATAGGAAGATCAGGAAGGTTCTCTCAGAATCAGCCTACAAAGAGATTGCTAGTTTGCAGGAAGAATTAGTGGTATGGTGCTTCTCCATTTCTATTGCCTTGTACTTGGTAGTTAGACTAGTGAAATTTCTCTAATTACTTCTGGAGTCTTATCCTTTGAGTTCTAGGTAGCCTTCTCTCTTTCCAATAGGATGGCAACAACTGAAGGCCATCTTGTTAAAAAATATATTATACTGGATATATGTTCATCATTTACACTGTTTCTTCTCCTCTGTTTATATGCCAAGGCATACTGGAACTACTATATAGCATGGGAGCCACACTTCGATAGCTTTTTAATTAGATACCCAGCTTCAACATGTTGCACCACTAATGATGCATTGTGGTTCTGTCTATATTTTTTATATAAAATATTGTAACATAAAAGGAAAATCTGAATCTTGGACCTGATATGAGATCGTATGAGATAAAGCTTATAGAACTGCTTGCACCACTGCTGCAATGTTAAATTTAAACACGGAAGTTTATCTAGCGTTTGCAGGAATTAGGGGATGGTGACAATTATTTTCTTCAACTATTTCTCTCTTCATAAGCTTAATTTGTAGCAGGTGGCTGGTATTTATGCTCCAGGATTCTATTACATGCATTATGATGTATAGCATGAAGCTCATTATTGTTGGGATATCTGGTCAGCACAATTCTGAAAGGTTATCATGTTTCATTATTGTTTCTCTCAGGAAGAAAAACGTCTCCGGGTTGAATTTCGTCGAAGGATGGAATTGGAGAGGATGTCTTCTATAAAGCCTCTATTAAAGGAGTTGGGAAATGAGAGCTTACCTTTTGTGTGTCTGGCATATAAGGATTCTGATGGTGTTGAGCATTCAATTGTTGCTGTATACTTGGCAGAGGTTGATTCGCTTGATGGTTCTAAAGTAAATAACCTTGTGAGTGTGCAATGTCTTCTGCTTAGTACTTTGAGTTACTATGTTATAACTTTTTGCTGGTGTGTTTTATTTAAGAAGCACAGATATTGTGAGGCATGTAACCATTTATCTGCTGTGAGCTGAAATCTGATAACAGTATATAATAGAAGCACAACTTGATTGAAAATCTGGGGGCAGAAATTTAAAAATAGATTGCCAATGCTTGACACTTGTGAAGCATTTGAGTGGAGTGGCACACTCAAAGTTAAGCAACTAGACAGGAAGTCAATGCTTGACACTTGTGAATTGAACTTAGCTAAACTAACTTGTGAAAAGAATATAAAAAAAAGTTATTTAACAGTTTTAATTTAAACTAAACAAAGCTTTAATAACAATGAAAGGAAAACAATTTATTGATGTATTGTTGATTGCATTCAAAGAGTGACATAGACTGAAAATTCTAATTTACCATATTTAATTTGGTAGTGGGCCCCATAACGTAGACATTATAATTTGTTTGTCTATTGTTGGTAAAAGTTTTGTTGTACTAGGGGTTTGTTTCATTATGTATTCCCCATGAACAACTATGGTGTTTAGGAACGTAAGCTTTAAGTTGAACCATTCTTCAGAATTTACTATTAGACAGTGGATAACCAATGATGTGCATAAAAAACTAATTATGAATTTGAATGTTATGCTCACTTTTGAACTAGTACATGTTTCTATTGGTCTGATTGTCGCCAAATTTTATAATTTTCTGGTTTCTGCTTTTCTCTGAACAGATTGAAAGTGATGGTTCATTTAATCCGAAAATATTGGAAACAGAGTTAAGTAATAATGCTAATGGAAAGCTGCCATGTTTTGAGCCTTCTTATCATGTGGCTCTTGGTTCAGATAATTCATGGTATCTTTTCACTGAAAAGTGGATCAAAGCGGTATACAGAACAGGTTTTCCAAACATGGCTTTAAATGAAGGTGATGATTTGCCAAGGGAGATCATGACCATGCTTCTTGATAAGGAAGGAATGGAGTGGGCTAGACTTGTTGATTCTGAAGTGGGAGGTTTATGGCATATGGAAGGATCCCTGGAGACTTGGTCTTGGAGTTTAAATGTACCTATGCTGAGCAGCCTATCTGAAGAAGATAAGGTGGTAAATTATTTTGGTTGAAAATATATTGTAAATTTTTGTCCCTTGATTCAACTTTTTTTATGTATAATTAGAATATGATACTTCTCTTGCATTCTTTTTTTAATGCCAATTTACCATTTGTGTTTATTTTGAGCTTCTATGTGCTCCTGGTTAAGAATATCGATGGTGTATTATGTCTTAGGCATCACACATGTCAGCAGCACAACTTGAGGCAGCGGAATGCTACAGAAAACAAAGAAACAAAGTTTCACACCTAAAGAGAAAGATCACTCGTACAGAAGGCTTTAAAGAATATAAGAAGATTGTTGATATGGCAAAGTTAACTGTGGGAAAGATTAGGCGCTTGAAGAACAGAGAAAAACGCTTGATTGATCGAATTGAGCAGATTGAGCCCTCAGGATGGAAAGATTTTTTGCAGGTAATGCCTCCAACCTTCTCTTGCCAATGCAAAATCTGCTTTGTATCTAGTCTGCTTGCACAATATGCATAATATTTTGACTGGGCCTTCTTTTCTTGTTGTACCAGATAAGCAATGTTATTCATGAAAGTAGGGCATTAGATATCAATACAAATGTGATATTTCCTCTGGGAGAAACTGCGTCAGCTATTCGAGGAGAAAATGAACTTTGGCTGGCAATGGTTCTTCGAAATAGAGTACTGCTTGACCTGAAACCAATACAACTAGCTGCTGTCTGTGGGAGCTTAGTTTCTGAAGGGATAAAAGTCCGTCCATGGAAGAATAACAGGTAACACCTTTTTATTTCCCATAAACCAAATAATATTTTGCATCAGTAGCTAGCAGATATGGAAGGTTTGCTACTAACATTTCCCATGCACTATATATATATATATATATATATATATATATATATATATATATATATATATGTGTGTGTGTGTGTGTGTGCATATTGACTTCTCCAATTACAGTCAAAATACTATGCATATTGTGCAAGCAAGACTAGATACAAAGCCATCAAACTGTAGGGGGAAAACCATCAAACTCTACCAATCAATCAATAACTATTACTGACTTCACAAACCTCGCGAATTACAATTTCTCCTTGTGTGTGTGTTTTTTTTTTTGTGTGTACATAATTTTGATCCCTAACCCTCGTTGTATAGAGTTTAGGAAACCCTAATCCTATCCTCTAAAAGGTAGAAATTTGGTCTCTAACAAGGTCTAGAGTATAAAGCATAATTTGAGACTATGTTGCTCGAACTCTTCATTTTCAACTAAGTACCCATGTTGGATTCTCGACACTCAAACTTAGGCAGGGCATTTGGACACTTTGTTCAAAAATATGCGACACTTGGACACATATCCATACCGGATATGGGTATCTGCGTCCTATTAACATAGATAGATTTAGCAGACAATAGCTTATAATCTTAGCAACCAAAATAAGAAAATTGGGGGGAGCAAGGACTCTTCCGCAAGAAACGTCATAAAAAAGGCTTCTTTATTGTAGGCTGTGGTGTGGACAGGCTGTCCCCTTTTTGTAGAACACCTTCATATACTTTGTTCGTTCATGGCCCAAAAAATCCACATTGTGCCTTCTAGCCGTACTCATTGTGTTGGAGTTTTGGGTTATCTAAATCCCAACAGCTCTCTACTGTTGTGAGGTGTTTAGCTGCCAATTTTGCCATGTTGCTCGACCTTTTTTTAAATTTTTAATATTGATGATAGAGTTCGTGCTGGAAAAAAGTTAAAAATCTGAGTAATTGTCTACTAATTTCATTTTTCTCCATGGGACTTGGAGAGTTATCTAAGCTCAGGAAAGTGGCACTTTTCTAGGCTCTGTACAGCCTCTATCTATAGTGTGTTATTTTGATGTACAAACTGGCAGCAGTAACATGCTATCTTTCTTTTCTTATAAGAGAATATCCAGTTGGATTTCTTTTGTGACATTTGTTTTGATATAAACTCTTCTTCTATCTATTCATTGGCTTTGTATTTCGAGTTTTATAATTTACAAATGAAGCTACCAGCCTACCACTGTGAAGTTTAAGTGATTAATCTGTATGCTTCTGCATAAGAGGCATAACCTGTTTATCTCAGTGACCACTCTGATCAGCAACTGATTTTTTTGAGATGCTTTAAATTTTTTTCATTTAACTGTCAAATGCTGATTTTTTTTTTAAAAACTGGATGCAGCTTATACGAGCCTTCTTCCAATGTCATCAACATTATAAATTATTTGGAGGAGCAAAGGAACTATCTTTTGCAGCTTCAAGGCAAACATGGTGTTGAGGTGCCTTAGCAATTTTTTCACCATTGGTTTATCAAGGAAAACCATGCATACTGGCCCCTTTTCACTTTTGACCTCACTGTTTTCTGCTTAATCCTGTTTCATATGTTCTGGCAGTATTCAACATTGTCATCACTTGCTATTTGCTAATCAATTCAACTTATGCTTATAAGCTATTACTTCTGAGGACGCACCACTTCATTACTAATGTGCATATTTTGTCAACTATTGGTATATCAAATTATAATTTAATGGTCCCTGAGTGCCTTTATTTCATATTCTCTGTCTGCAGATATCTTGCTGCCTAGATAGCCAATTTTCTGGTATGGTGGAAGCCTGGGCCTCTGGTCTGACTTGGCGGGAAATCATGATGGATTGTGCAATGGATGAAGGGGACCTAGCTCGACTTTTACGGCGTACTATTGATTTATTAGCTCAAGTATGTATTGTATGCCTTTTAATTTCAGGAACTTGTAGTACATTGGAGTGATGTAAGTATTACGGATCACTTAGATGGGATTGACCTCACACCCTTTCTATTCGTTTTTTGCTCTGGGTATGCTGTTTCTACACACATTTAGGGGCATATACTAAACTTGTCCATCCTCTGTTCGATAACTTTATGGACCTTGTATTCAGGCATAGCATGGGGGTTGGGAAGCGAGTATTAGTTGCTATGCTCGGAAAATTTGTGTTAGTGCTAAAATTTTCAATCCTAAAACAATATGAGTTGTCTTATTGACCGCAGATTCCCAAGATACCAGATATTGATCCAACCTTGCAAAGCAATGCAATGACAGCATCAGGTGTCATGGACCGTTCACCAATTAGTGAGCTAGCAGGATAACGTAATTACATTGTTTGAGATGAATGCATTGATGGGATCAGATTATATCCTGAACAGGTTTGTCATCATTACTTACAAAGTTACAATGTATTCATAAGCTGCCATGCGTCTTGACCCAGATTAACTAATGTTTCTTGGACATACTACCTGACTGTATGTCATGTCTTCAAATGTGTTGCCTCTGAGTTCTAAATTCATCTAGTAACATATAACTGTATGGGTTTTATTCTGATTAGTGACTAACGGTATATAATGTGAAAATTTTGGTTGATACAAGTTCCATCCCAAAATGTGTCCCTCTTTATAATGTCTTTGATTTCACCCAAGAAAAAAAAAGCAAGGACATTTGACATGTTTTATGAGATAACATGTTATTTCTTCTGGCTAATATCATTAGTTTTAGGCTATAATTTAGAAGTTAATATCCTATATATTTCTAAATAATTATTCTTACTTAGGTTATTGAATATTGATTGTACATTTGTACATATGAGAAAGTTATGGAGGAATTCCAATTAGGTGTTGCTTAGTTTGTAACTATCTTCCATACCAACTTAAAGTTGGGAAATTCATTAGTTTCTATGTGCTATCCTTCTTATCAACTTAAAAATATATAGAAGATTAAGCAAAATTTATGTTGTGACAACCCAAGATATAGTGAAACCAATCATGTTAATGCAAGTTTGTCTTTGTATTCACAAACTTAAACATGTTTTTATTTTGCTTTTGGCATTTAATGTTGAAAGAATCTTTTTGTGTGCCCTGTGTAGGTATGTGTATCATTATAAATTGGCCAATCATTGAGGATATATCTCTTTACTGCCGAATGAATTTTCAATGAACTTATCTGCTTTACACTGCAACAATTTCAGGTAATTTCTCAATATTAAATTGGCATTCTCATTGAACAGCTTGAATCAAACATTGTCTAACACCCTCCCCCCCCCCCCCCCCCCACAAAAAAAAAAAAAACACTTCCCCCCCTTTGTAGTTAAAATGAAACATGCTTAATACGGGGGTGTTAAAGGATTTTGTTGAGATAGGGAAAGGGTAACGTATATGTTACCTTTATTAGTTGTTTGATTTAAAAGTGTAATAGAAACAATTAGGGAGAAGGAAAGGGGATTTGTTTCCATAAGTTTCATAAGGGAGACAAATTGGGGTATTATGTTACCCCTTGGAAACAGTAAGTGTTACTTATGACATTAACCAAACAAGTTGAAACATAAATACTTTAGTTGAATCCGTTCCCAACTCCTAAAATTTCAATACCAAACAGGCAAACACCCCCTAAATGTGTTTTGAAGGTAAGTGTTTATGGCAAAAGTATTATTTTTCCCAAGATTAGTCTATTAGTTGATTACATTATATGTGTGAATATTTTAGACAAAACACATTTATTAACATTCATTAAATTTTTTTAAAAATATTTTTTTATGCATAAAGTAGAGTTGGGAGAGAAATTTGGGAGGGAAAAATTGGGAGGGCGGTTATTGCTTTAGTAGTAGTTATATAGACTTGTAATGTCATATAGGCATGTCAACCCTTAGTTGTGCTTCCTCCTAAATGGTGTGGACTCTCGAGTAATGGGAAATAGTTGTAGTCGTCCACTTGACTTTTATGTAGTTATCTTCCATCTTTCATGGGTTTTCCCCATAAAACTAATGCCTCCCTTTTTCTTGTTGCAGCAGTTTATGCTTCCAATCTCGCTAGAGAGAAGATAAAGAATATATACACCCTAAATCACTAACCAATTACAAGGGAAGGTATATTTTTTGGGTTCAGTATAGGTTGCATCCTTTTATTAACCCAATACCATGTATGCCGTAGTACCGTACCCAGTCATGCTAAATACCATGTATGCCGTAGTACCGTACCCAGTCATGCTAGATGTTTAACTTATTGGATTACACAATGTATATTATAGCTTTGCCAAAAAAAAAATGTATATTATAGTCAGAATTTTAACACCCTAAAAAAAGTCTGATTCTTGCCAGCTTAGGCTGTAAATATTTTTGAGGACCTCAGGTTGCTTATCTTTGTTGATGTATAGTTTTTAAGGTTGATGTATGTCAGATTCAGATATGCAGTCTTTGTTGTAACTGGTGTGTAAATAGAAACTTTTTAAGGTGGGGAATTGGGGATACGAAAAAGGAGTATGGATTAACTTGTATAAAATTAAGTGTTTAACAGTTTAAGCTAATGCGTAGAGTAATGCTATATAATAGCCCTTTATATGCTTCCAAAATGGTAAAAATTTGAATGTGTGATTTAACTAAAATGTATGATTTAACATATTAAACACAGCTCTAAAGTCTAAAGATTTTGTATATCTTTTTCTTGAGATATACGAGTGATGATTTTGTGGTTAATATGCATTACTTAGTGATCCGAGGCTTTTGTGGCTAATATGCCTCAGTGCTTTCCAGTGAGCTCAATGACAATAACTGCTTGTTTGAGAGTTTTCTTGTGATCTTATCTGATTATTTCATGGATCGAAATTTTCAGGATATGATTGTTAAAAATTATTGTTGATTTTTCTTCAGTTTTGTTAAGATATTCTCTTTTGATAAGATACTAGGTTGGACCCGTGCCCCCGTGAGATGCATAATTTATCTAGTTTTTTTTCATAAGAAAATATTATTTCTATGAAAAAAGTGTAATCATATTTGTATTGAATTTGTAAAGAAGCATTTATTAAAGTATAAAAACTTGAAGATTTGAATTAGAAGAGAAGTGATATTATTAGTTTTGGAGGGAAAAAATCGTGAGAATTTGACATGTGGTTATTGATCATATTAGCATATAGATTTGTTCTCATATCTAAAGAAATCTAGTTATAAAATTTTATTTGATATATCTCAACTTTTGGTGGTGAACTTAAAATGGTTTGTTCTTCAAGACACCATATTTGTTTAAAATGGGTCATTTAAAAATTAGTGTTATCTAAGGTGTTTTTTTTATTCAATAGAATTTTTTAATTGTCAATGCTTCTCGAACACGCTAATGAAAATCAACAACAAGAATGACCTTAAATAATACTCCCCCTATTAATTTTAAGATGTAATCCTCCTCCGTTAAAAAAATTGTAGATATCGTATGACTCTTTTTAATGGATCAATTAATTTTACTTTTCAGAAAAAAATTGTGCCTCGGAGAATGTAAAAATTCAATGTTACGTCTAAAAAAAAAAGCGTTACATTTATTTCTTAAATAGCCCAATGTATGTAGATATATGGCATACAGATTGGATCATTGGAGTATTCATTTTTACTCAATTATTTTTATTTCTTTTCAAGCTTAGCAAAATACAAAAGTGAGTATACATGAGTCTAGTACAACCGGCTAATTAGGACTACCTTGTACTCCTATAGTCCTATATAGGGGTGCTTATCGAGCGAGTCGATCTTGAGCTGGAGGTTGCTCGACTTGTGCTCGTTAGATTTTGAGTCGAGCTCAAGTTGATAACGAGTTGCTCATTTAATGTTTTGGCCCTATTGAATTTCACTTTTTTTTCAAGAAAATTAATGATTATATTCTTTTTTCATTAGATAAATTATTTATTCTTAAAGTTTATTAATTTATTATATTAAGTGTCAAACAAATTTTTCTTTATTTATTATATTAAATTATTTTCAATGATTTCACATAGAAAATTATTGATTAACTTAGTAAAATTATCGAGTTTCGAGCTAATTCGAGCGAGCACGAGCCATATCGAGTTGAGCTTTGACCGAGTCGAACTTGAGTAGCTCGCAAGCTGCTCAGTTTAATAAGCACCCCTACTCCTATACCAAGCTTTAAGTAGGGTAAGGACTAATCGGTTCTCAACTTTTCATTACCTTTTCTACAAAATTGAGAACAGCTAAACAGGTGTATACGGTATACCTCAAAAAAAAAAAAGTCAAAAACTACCTCATGAGGATATTAATTTTTGCACTCGATAGTATGCAAGATGATTAGTGAAAAATCGATTGTGGATATCAAGTACGGAGTATATGAGTAATAGAAATCACTACCTACCTAATAAATGTTGAATATTGAATAAAGGCAAAATTGACACCATCAGTCTATACTATTTGCCATTTGCCCATATCAGTTCCTACAATTGATTATCCTAGAGTAGACCTAACTATTACAAAAACTTGCCAAAAACAGTCCGGCTTACCTGTTGCCTATTGTTGCAGGTAATCCCTACTAAAAGTCATGTGCTAGTCACGTGTTGTGGAATAATTATTTTCTAAAAATGATTTGATTATCAATTAATTATTTTCTAAAGACAATTTGATTAGCAATTAACCCCCACTAAAAGTCGTGTGCTAGTCACGTGTTGTGAATTATCAGCTACAATAGGTCAACAGGTAAGCGGGACTGTTTTTGGCAAATTTGCGTAATAGTTGGGCCTACTCTGAGATAATCAATTGTTCGGACTGATATGAGAAGATGGCAAATAGTATGGTCTGGTGGTGTCAATTTTGCCTTGAATAAAATACCTAATATTAAAAATAAAAAGCTACTACCTAATATTGAGTTTTTTTTTTTTTTTTTGTAGCATTACCAATTCTGTTAATCGACTGATACTACTAACAATTCAGTTAATAGAAGTTGAAATTTATGAATTTTTTTTGGGATAAAACTACCAAATACCAAGTTTTTTTTAATAGATTTGCCTATTATCAATTTCTTTTAAAGTGTTTTGGAGATACTACCGATTGACAAAATAATCTGTCAACTAGTAGTGCTAGCAAAATAATCTACATACTAGGTGCTCCCTCAGTCCCCTGTTTCAAGTGGTTAGTTACATATTTCATTTCAGTACTTGTATTCGAATTTTTCCATTTTTTAGGGAGTTGTTATTCGTCGTCCCAAAATGATTAAATATCGCCCTAAACTTTAAATGAAAAGAGGATATCACTCTTAACTAAAAATTCAACACAACAAATTTGATAACTTGGATCAAATGCCCCCACCATGATAGGGGCGTCTGACTTAGATGCCCTGACTATGATTGGGACATTTAAACTGGACGCCACCTTAAAACAAATTAGACCACCACAATTGTGGTGGTAGTCATGGTGGTCTTCGTGGATATTTTGGTTGTGGTCTGGTGGTCTTAGTGGATATTGTGGTCTGGTGGTCTTAGTGGATATTGTGGTTGTGGTCTATTGGTCTTAGTGGATATTGTGGTTGTGGTCTGGTGGTGTGGTGTTCGGTTCTGTTCAAAGTAGTGGTGTAATTTTAAGTCAAGGACAATGTTGTCTTTTTATTGAAAATTTAGGGGTGATTTTAAGTAATTATGGGACGACGAACAGCAATCCACTTATTATGTTATCATAGTCAAATATTTTCTTTATTGTGATTGACTAAAAGTAAATAAAAAAAATTGCATAACCTTGTTCTCATCATTTATTGAGGTTTTAATTTTTAACACTTTCAATTAAAAACTTGTTACCAATCCCACTATTTACTTACCTAAATAATCATGAAATGGATGAAGTTTTTTTAAATTAAAAATTGACAATTTCTTAGGTACACTCTTTGTTCTTTTTTGTTATTTACGCTTTGTTTTTTTTTTCCCTTTCAAAAAAAGTCCAAACATAGCGTGTGGAGTGTTTTTTTTTATAAATAATTTTTTTTTAAAAAAAAAAAAAAACTCACATTTATTAGATAGTTTTCACAAATTTTACTAGTTTAAAAATAAATTTTTTTTAAAAAAAAAAAAACCATTGTACATGTAACACCTTCATCAAATAAATAAAGCTCTCAATTGTCTATAAAACAAAACTCAATTGTTATTCACTGTCTGACCACCACCTTCCAGGCTTCCACCATTGTACAAACCATTACCAATCTTGCAACACCTTTCAAGCAACACCAGACACACACGCCTCGACCGTTGTTGACATTGGAGGCGTAAAGTAATTTGAATTAGACTAAATCTTAAACTTATCAAAAGCTAAACTTAACTGAAATTTCAGAAAATAAGTCCAAAAGAACAGAGTCTAATATCTTAAATCTCACTTGTCATACAGTCATGTATTAAAAAATTTCACACAAGTTGTGACAAAACTTGGACTAATTTTTACTCAAGTCAGCATGGCTGCAAATGTTGATAATGCTCATGAAATTACATTGATTTGATTAGAAGAAAAGGAAAAGACCAAAAAAACCTATTATGGTGGAACAAAAATGATCATTAATGTAAATGAATGAAATGGTATTAGCTATATTTACAAAATTGTGGCCCCATTGCCACAAAACTTGCATTATACTACACTTTGACCTATCATCACCCTCCTTTATTAGGCTGCAAGGAAGGAATTAGGGGATGCTTTAACAATAAACTAGGAATACCCTTTTTCCTTCCTTTTTGCTCTTTTCCTGCTTCAAATGGCAGAAGCGACTATTTTCCCTTTTCTCAAAACAAATTAGCAAATGATAATAATATATATATCCCACTGACCAGGGAAATGTAGCATCTGATCTTCTTCCAGACAAGAAATCCTTTCACCAGCAGCTTCAAATAGCCTTTCTTCAGCAGAGGAAAAGTAAAGTGAGCAACACATGGCATCTGATAAGTGTAATATAATGCTTCAAGTGATAGTGTAAAGTGATATCCCCCATAGGCATGTGTTCCACGCATTAGTGTACCACAACGCACGCTTCAAGTAAGTGAAACCGGAAATCATCATGAACTCGCAAGCAATCGGCTAAACGGATCTAATCTGCGTGAAGGGCCATTTCGGGACTTCGCCTGGTCATTGCAAGCACTGCTCACACGCAAAGTTCTCCTATTTCTTATCCTCCGGTATAAGAAATCTTCCGTATCTAATACATAAGACACCTACGACACATGACCAAATTTTACCACGTGCAATCAAAATAAAGGATGGATTCGACACACTGAAACTCTGAAAAGCATGCATTTCAACCCTCTCAAAATGTCAATCTCTTCCAATGATCAAAATACCTTGGACGAAGTGCAAGCTATCTTGCACTCTAAACCATTGACAACTTCAACTCCTTCCATAGCTTTGGAAGCACTAGAGATTTCATCTCCCCTTGTATATTGGCTCTTATTCCTGCTACACAAATTCATTTTGCTTTAGTGAGAGCAAGAACACTCCCAACCAATCAATAATTCAAATCTAAGCTTAAAAGTTGCCAACATTGCATACCTCTTTAGAAATATCCCAGGCTTCTCTTTCTTATCTGGGACAACAGAGAGGAATTCATTATGCAAATAAGCGGCAAAGCTGGGATCCATTGACACGGCTGTCACTTCAGGCTTTTCAGGCCCCTTCTCCATTAATTGAATTGACAGGCGAGTTGGTGAAGATGACTGCAGCAAAACCAAAAGTTGAACATATATCTGAACCTACATTTGCGCAAATAATTATAAAACAAGTCACAAGTAGAGTTTGTGTATATTGAACATACACATTCAATACGGTATATATTCTCATCATGTAGAAGAACACGAGCATTTTCATGATAAACAGCATCCAAAAATCTTTCAGATTTTCTAGAGCTCTCATATGCATATAGCTGAAGAAGCTTGCTGTCCACTTCATCAGAGGCTAATATTTGTAGCTGAGACCCATACAAAGAAGCAAACAAAAGGAAGTAAGAAAAGTTGTTTAGCATTACTACAAGGAAAAAACAATACAAATACCAAGTGCTTGGAATTTTATAGACCTGCTTGACAAGCTTGTATATAAGTTTGTCCAAAGTGAACAGAAGATATGATTGGGTACCAACAATGGCTCGACAATCATCCTCAAATTTGGTGTTGTCAGATGTACCATCAACCAAACTATATAGGGCATTCATAAACCTGGTCAAAAAGGCTCAGTCAGTTTACAGTGCTTGGCCAGCTTGAAAATTAACAACTTCAAAAATTAAGCCTTGATTGGGCAACCTTGAATAAAGATCAGAAGGAACTGCTTCGTTGGAAGATTTCCATTTCCGATCCGTTGAAGATGAGTTAACCTTTGCCGATTGTAATCTTTCATATAAAGTCTAGCCAAAAAAAGAACAAAAAAAAGGTAATTAGCTCAGGCGGAAATACCCAACTATTAATTGGAGATGTATACAAGTTAAGTCATCCTTACTTGATGTAATCTAAAGAGCACATAGAACGAGTCATTTCCGTAGAATACACGAGAAATTTTTCTGACATTTAAAGATGATGGGACATGCTTTGAAAGAGGCTTCACTGTTTGCAAATAATGTTCTGATAAGGGCACTGACGTTCCATCTCCATCTTGTGCATCTGTCATTCCTTCAGCCTCACCCTCACTCTCAGCCTTATTGTCATTCTCATCATGTTCCCCATCTTCTTCATGCTCCGGCGAGCAATCCTCTCCGTCACCAGACTCACTGGGGGAAACATCCCCATTTTCTGAAGCATTCTCACTGTCCTCTGATGACCGGTGAGCACTCTCATCGCCTTCATCATCTGCATCTGCATCATTTTCACCTCCAGCATCACCCCGCTGTACCTCATCACCCCGTCTACTTTGATGTGGAGCACCTGAAGCACCATCATTTAGCTTATTTGCAGGCCCTGTGGTTGCATCCCCAAAAACCGCAAAATTGTCCTCCTCAAAATCTCCATTCGGAGACAACTCACCCTCTTCTCGTTCAACTTTGGCATGTCCATTAGACTCTTCACTGTATCTGATTTCTTTGTTGGCTCCTGCTATCACTCCATTTGATGCTGTAACTGGTCTTGCAGAAGCAACAACCTACAAAATCAGAAGGCATAAACGCATTAATCAATCAATTTTATTTATTAAAAAATAAAAAGAAGAAAGTTTCAGCATGAAATAGTTAGCTACCAAAACGCTAAAGTTCATTAATTTATTGCCCTGTCAAACATTTACTGACACACTTAATTCTTCAAAAGAGCCCACCACCCTAGTCAATCAGAAGGAAAGAATGGCACAGCCGCACAATCATCAATGACAAATAGCAATTAAAGTATAAACTGTATAATATTTGCTAAAATCAGGTGAAGGGAAACCCCCCTTCATCCCTAACTCAATAGTGTTCAACTAAAAAATTACCTCTAGTGAAGCTAGATTTCCACCATTTGATCTCAAATCAAGCCCACTGTTATCTGTTCCACTCCCAACTCTCGACTGCGTGGTATTATGACCTGTATAAAATGCCCACCATTTACAATCATCTTGCCCGCAAGTGAAAACAAACAAGCAACAGCAACCATAAGTAAAGTCAACATCAAAGAGTCAGTGCCTCTCGTGATAAGCACACTTTACTATATTTATCATTGAATCTTACACAAGTTGCTACTCTAGGGAAAACATAACACAACTAGATATATCTGTGCATCAAGTAAGAAAGCTTATGTCATCATCACAATTGTGGAGAACCATTAAACAAACCTGACTGGTTCTCAGTGTTTCTTCCAAGAACTTGCTCAACTCCAGAAGGATGAGACGTGTGAAAAGCAGCCACTCTTTCATTAGAAATGATCTGTTTGCCGAGATCGGATGTTTGATCAACCATGTTGCCATTACTTTGTGCTTTAACTGGATGGAGGACACTGCTACTGGCATCAAGACAGCCATCATCTTTAGCATGATTGCCAGAACAGGACTGTTCAGGTTGATTACTTTCCCGTTTGCGAGTAACAGCACAGCCACTGGGACTTCTCTCTCTCTCACCAATTGCAGGATCTCCTGTCTTGGCAGCTTCATGATTGGCTCTCATGACATCTTCAGAGTCCTCTGCACCCTGAGCCCGAACAGGCACACCAAGTACGGGCTCCAGGAAAGATGTCCAAATTTTCATCACTTTGTCTAATTGTTCAGCTGTACAAACTTCATTACAGGAATATTTCATGAGATGATACAAATCTTCATGTAGTTCCATATCAGGGTATTCAAATTCCATATGGGCAATAACAGGTCGTCTGTTTCCAGCAGCAATAGCAAAAAGCACATCATCTTCTCTGCATTTCTGCTCGCTGATCTCTTTAACTTCTGCCAATAATGCTGCAAAGACATGACCCAATCAGCAAATTGTAATATATATAGTGTTTCCACCCAGTATGAATTCCATTCAAGCAAATAAGTCAGATATTAACTGAAGCAACTCTCAAAGTAAGAAAACATACATTAAAAACTAAAATAGCACCGAGATAGCCAACAACAGCCCCATTCCCCACTAAAAAAATTGCGAAAAATTTATTTATATATATATATAAAGAAAGAAAGATGAAAGGCAAAGACAAAATCAGATTAGATTGGTGGATATACCATGGGTAAAGAGGAGAGGAGAAAACAAAGAACATTCAAGCAGAATCATGCTCTTTTACACACAAATGATACCATCTGCAATGCTTAAACCGTTAAAGTACTCGTTCTAAACCACATGGGGTTTATAAATGTCATTAAAAACGTAGATGATGATTTCATATAGCAATCGGTTGGTCAACATGAGTAATGTCAACAGTTAAGTGTGCAACAACAGCTACTGCCCACTATCTGCTCTAAGGCTAAACTGAAGTATCCAGTTTTACCTATATAACATGTATAAAGAATACAGAAACAACAAATTACCTTTTGTACTCAAGCTCTTAGTGTCCTGTTGCTTGAAGTAGAAGCTACGGTGGTCAAGTGATTTGTGATAATTCTTGGAATATATTTCAGCCCACACTTTATTGAAATCAGCCCGACATCTGGCCCACTCTTCTTGTTTTTGTTTCAAGCGAGTCAATATAACAGGCAAGGCAAGAATTGCGTTCTTTTTTAACACATCCATGACATCAAGACCATGGTCCCCATACAATCGTTCAATGCACCTTAGATTTATAGCTGACAAGCAAGGCCAAAAAAAAAAAAAAAAGACAGGAGTGTCAGCATGACATGACAAGGAGATCAATATAGACTAAATTGCTTAGTGTTTTGAATCAGAATGTACGTGTAAAGTGGTCATCTATCAGGACAGGAATGTCTGTTTTCAACGTGTTGGAGTTGATTTTGTCCAAAAGATCTTCCACACGCTTAATTGTAACATTCACAGACTCTAACAGCATGTCCAGCTCAAACCTGGTAAAAACATGGCATAACTAACTATTGATTACCACAGGCTATGACTAATATATAACCAACTTTTTTCCAAGGAAATCATATATGATAAAAGCTTAATTGTGAAATTCACCAACTTTAAGGAATTCACAGTATCAAAATATAGAAACATAGAAAATAAAGAAGGGAACCTGTCATCTTCACATCGAAATAGGCTCTCCTCATACTGATTTTTACGCATGTGTTTAAATGAGTAATCCTCACTTCCAGAGGTAACAGAGACCCAGTGATCATTCAATACTTCAACACCAAGCTCTGTCCTATGGCTTGCCAAAGGTATCGGATACTGCATCATTTGTATAGATATGTTGTTACTGAAAGATAAAATAGGAAATGCCAATTTCTCACAACTAAAAGAGCATCAACTTACATTCTTGGGAAGAAGTCGATAACTAGGTGAGCAACGGCGACAGTCTGAGAGGTCAAGCTCTTGTATAGGTTTTCCCATATACTTGTCCTTGTTTGAATTTGAAGACATCCTGAGATTTGCTACTTCTTTATTCCCATAAGCAACATTTCTATCAGTGCGGTCTCTGTCCCTGCTTTCACGATCTCTATCCCTATCTTCTCTTACAAGATCCCGATCTCGCTCCCGATCCTCTACTTTCACAGACTTTGATGGACCATCGCTCCACAATGATTCTGGCCACAAGGATTCTGGATGAAGATGAACAAAGAATTATCATACAACCATTAATTTTGTCTTAATCACATCTCCACAGAATACAAATTAGCCAACCGAAACAGATGGTACGGTTTCAAAACTTTCACACGTGGCACGATATTCAAAACTTATGAGTAAGCAACATATAAATCTGATGCAATGGCATTAAATGCACATACTTTTACTTATAACACTGCCAAGGAATCCATCTGCAAAACAGCACAATTCTCATCAGGGACAAGTCTACAAATTTAGGTGCTAAAAGATTGTCACATGGTCTTCAAAATTACCAATTTTCTCACAACGTGCCAAAAACTCATCAAAACCGTCCATGAGATCTGGGTACTTTTCAAGAATATCACCCACCTTCGGAAAAAAAGGATTATTGATAACAAAATCAGAACTTCCACAACCCAATAAACTTTAGAAGCAGAAAACATCTAGATTTACAATGTATGTTCTTTACTGTCAATGTCAAGGAGTGGAAAATGTTAAGAAAATCACTGAAACAAAAAAACATATATATATATATATATAAGTAATACCAAAGCTTGCAACTCTTGTCTTGTGATTATCTCCCTGCTATATATGTGAAGGCATTTTAAAAATTCCTGGTAATCATCGGGATTGTGTAACCCCTCCTTGACTTTTTCACAAAATGCAAATTCCTGGCTGTACATACCTGCAATTACATCACCAATCTAATGACTCCATAAATATAATAGGAGTGAACAAGCAAATTTTTGACAATAAAAATTTGAAGTACCCAGTATGGTAAGTCGGTCAAGAGAACATAAGCCTCATGACAGATTGACGGATGACACAATAAAAGTTGTCAAAGAAGAAACGTCGAAACAAATAGAAAGACTATGTAACACACATTTCGAAATGATAGCAATACCACACAAAGATCTATTGCATGTAATGTAACAAAGAAGGTAACTATTAACTATGTGAGTGCATGAAGGCAAACAAATTGCAACATAAGCAAATACCAAAAGTTCAAAATACATACACATATATATAGTAAAAGTTTGCAAACTCACTTTTTAAAGCACTCTTATCATCACTTGGTCCATAATTTTCTGCACCTTGGTCTGCAACAGAATCTTCACCCCTGCAAGCAAGTTTCAATTTGTTAGAAAGATCCATGCCGATAAATTCCGATCATGCTCATAGTCCAAAGCATATGTTTCCCATTCTGACCTGTTAACAACATCCTTTTTGTCTCTTTCTTTATCAAACCGCCTCCTCTCTCGCTCTGCTTTCACCAATTTATCAGCGTCCGCATCAGAGCCATCAACATTAAATTCCCCATCCTTCTGCATAAAATATAAAAAGGGACGAGCATCAGTAGGAAGATCAATATAAAAGAAGATAGGAAGGTAGGAGGAATGAAAAAATATACCTTGTCAGCATGGATCGGCCTTGTTAATGGCATGGGTGAATTCTTGTCCCGTAACAAAGGATTTTTACCAGATGGACCATGTTGACCTTGTGTTGCTGCTGATGTATCAGGAAGAAAATGCTTGAATTCATCAAGAAGGTCCCGATGTTCTCGGAAGAGTTCAGCGACCTGCACATAATGCGCAAGTTAAATACAATAAACAAGGGCGTTACAGGGTCTATTATTTCACTTGATACAGATCCTTGGTCCCATCAAAAGTGTTCTGTATCCTATCTTGTATTATAACTCCCAAACCTTCATGTTTAATGCATCAATGACACAAACTTGAAATAGTTTGTTTTAAGTTTAACAGGTGTCAAATGCAAAAGTAGTGCCACAACTCATATGAATGATGAATCTCCTTCCCCTCCAATCCATTTAGTAGCCCAGCCCCCCACCCCACCCTACCCCCAGCACTCCAAAACAAAATGATGTAACAATAGTAGCAAAAAATATACCTCCTGGTAGACCTCACTTATGGTCTTGTTTTCTTTTCTGTACATGTTCAATATATCAAGAAATGATTTGTAAACACGATCATCCCCTTGAAACCGCAGCTGTCGAACATTAAAGAAAGCACTTTTTGAGAAAAGTTATCAAAAAGTTATATGAAGCAAACTATCAACACAAATTACACTGAAGGCCATATTTCCACCTTAATTTTGTTAACAAAATTAATTGCTTCTTCAAATTCAACTGGCTTCTTCGCAGGGGGGTTCTCATCCTCCAGAGGAAGGGTGATTTCATATCCTTTAGGCAGAAAGGTATTAAATCCCAATATTAAGTTGCGGTGTCCTTTGAATAACTCTTTAACTCTTGCTATCACACCCGAGGTATCAATTCTACAAAACATCAAATAAGATGCAATCTGTAAACTACAACTCTACAAGTCCTAACCAATTATATCACATAAAAATCACTAAACAAATTCAACAGGGATCAGACCTTTGAGCTTTAAAATCCTTCATTACTTCTAAAAATTCGTCATATTTCTCCTTTTTATCTTGAAACATTTCCTTTACCGCCTTCAGATAAGCTAAGGCATCATTTGTAGTTAATCTTTGCGGTGTGGGTGCACCTGTTTCGCCACCTCCAACCATTTGAGGCTGCCCCGAGCTTCATCAAACAAAATTCACAATTTCCATAGGTCAGAAAAGAGTTACATTCACAAAAGCAAGTGTTTATCACAAATTTGATTACATGCTACCAAGAGCAAACCAAAACAAACAGTCATGACAGTAGTGAGCATACAAAGACAACTATAAACTTATACTCCATAGTCGATATGCTTGACTTACACATGAAACTCATGAAAGTGTGTTTATCCATTAGAAACACCATAAAGATCAAATCTTTACCCTAAAACACACTAAAAACTACCAAATGGTTATAAATACTAATAATAATCACAAAACAACAGCCACCTCCAATAACAAATCAAAATGAACAGAAAAAATTAATCTTCAAAAAACAAAATATAAACTACCAACAACTAGAATTAATCAATTTTTTGTCTTTTTTCTAAATCACAACTTAATTGAACAATTCCAAAACCATATCACAGTCATCAAACAAACAGATGAACAAACAAAGTCAAGAACTAAAACCAACGACAAAAGGGAATTAAGGGTAGAGAAAATTACGTCTCGCCGCGACAAGAATTAGCAGGTTGAGGACCTTGAGGTCGTTTAACTTGAGGCCCTGTGCAAACATCATCTCTAGACCTCTTCATCTCTCTATCTTTAATAAAACTACCTCTAATTTTTATCCTCCTTTTAACGAGTCATTACATCACTATTTATCTCACTCTTAATCACCAAAAATAAACAAAAACTCCTGCAACAGCAAAACCAAAATACAAAATAAAAAGAGAGAAAACTCTCATTCAGCATTCAAAAACACAAAAAACAGATCTAAATGAAAACAAATAACAGCTTAAATTCAAACAACCAAACCTCTTAACGCAGATCACAGGATAAGGAACTAAACAAATTTTTTTATAATTTTTTTTTAAATCGCATTACTTGAAAATTAAGCAATAACAATCATAGCTATATAAACATGAAATTAGACCAAACAAATCAAAATCGAACAAAACTTAAACAGATGATGAACGAAAGCAAAACACAAGGGGATCGCTGTAACTTACTATATATTATTATTTTGTTTATATTGAAAATCTACAATCTGGTTTTCGCAGCTCGAAATATACAGAACAATTAACCAACAACAGAAGGATACAGAACAAGAAGAAGATGAAGATGAAGATGAAGATGTAAGTGGTAGCCTGATGATAGGTTTTGCTTTAGATAATCGAAATTAATTAAGAAAAACACTTTTGATTAGAAAGAAAAAATGGAGGAAAGAGAGAAGTTTTTGAGTTTTGTGAGTTTTTTTTTTCTTTCTCTTTAGGAAGAGAAGGGTGATAATATGTTTGTATGTTGTATGAGAGGGTAAGAACTAAATAAAAAGGAAATGTATATAAATATTAAGGAAAATTTTTTTGTTTACAAAATCATTAATTACAAAAATATAAAAATATGTATGAAAAGGCAAGAAAAGGGTAAGTATGTGCATTAGCCATTAGGAGTTTAGGAGTAGGAGGGAGGGAGTCATTTGTTTTGCAAAATTGTAGTTATATATGATGGGTTTTGAAACTTTGGATCAAATGTCAAGGCCTAATTTTGAACAAACTTTGGATCTTTCAATTGGGCTTGGGCCTATTTCCTATCTCTCAAAATACTTGGGAGTTGGGAGTTCTTCTTTAGCTCCTACATGTCAATAAGTTTGTTTATGGCATGAACATCATCCTATTGGTATTCATGTGTGTACCTTGGAATTTCTATTGTGAATGAACCAAAATCTGTATGTGTAGGGGTATGGTGACTCAAGGAGGTAATATAGTCAGCAAATCAGCAATACGATTAGCTTCTCTATTATATAATAAAGATTAAAGACATTGGAGGATAAAACGAGGGCAATTGTAAAAATCTGACTTTGGCAACTACTGTAAAGACAAAAAGTTATATATGCTTACTAAATAAGGAAGTTTACTATAAAAGGGAACTGTATAAAGATAGAAATGCTTTCTCCCTATATAAATGCTCCACTTTCCTTTTTAGTCTGTTTCAAAATAAATATTTCATTATTCCTTTTTAGTTATGTAGTCCACTTATAAAATTGCATTTATATGCTCAACGTATATGTTGTATTATAGCTCACTTATTATAAAACATCTTGACAATAACATCAAACTCTTATGAAGCATTTAAAAAAGGACCGGACGTCAGGGCGAGTATATGAATCACCTTTTATTGACCTTGAAAATAGCCTCATCTTCTCATTTTGGTCCTTGTAATTGGCAATTTGTTTTGTAGGTTAAAATTACTTATCTAAGGAATAATTAAACCTTTGAAAAAAGAAAAAAAAATAAAAAAAAAAAAAATTCTTAAATCCTTCATTGTCATCTACTCATCTCAGTTCCCTTCCATCTTCCTCAAGTTCTAGATTATCTCTAAATAAAATGTCTAATCCATAATAATAATCTACCACTAATACGAATCCCAATTTTTCCTCAAAGAAAAACGTCTTATATCGTTACAACTCCGATCCCACTCTCTCTCTCTCTCTTCGTGAATTCCTCGCCACCGATGTCTCCGCCGTATTTGTGTCCCCTCTCGGTCCTTCAGTCGCCGTGTACACCATGCTTGACCACCTTCCTTCGCTTAACTGCATCATTCATAAATCATAACCCTACCTTTCCCATTGCCATCTCATTGTGTCGCCGTCTCATTGCCCTGAGCATCTCAATTTAGGGTTATGATACAGTGAAGCGAAGGAATTTACGGAGATGAAAATTCAAATCAAGCATTTATTATTTCAAATTATACATAAATTTGTCTTAAAATTATAAATTATCTCCATTTTAAGAAGTGAATTTTTAATAGCCGGTCACAAAAGTAATGAGAATGAATTTACAATTAAATTTAGAAGGAAAATCAAAATTTATTCTGATAGTAATGAGAGTTGAATTTCAATTTATTTAATTTTCTTCATAAATATTCATTCTCAATTAATATCACACTCTTTTGCACCAAAAAAAAATATCACACTCTCTAATGGTAATGGATGGTAATGAAAAATGAGAAGAAAATTTAAACTTGGGAATAAAAATATGTTTTCCATAGTAATTATAATAGTTGTTCTTGTTGTGGGTTTGATCAGAATTTTGTCATTGGCTTTCATGGTTTGGGCTGATTGTGTCATTTGTGTGTAACAAGTTTATTCCCAACAAAATGTGGATCCAACTTAAACAAATTAAATCAAATAACATAACATATACAATATTTCATATAACATGCTCTTATGTCAGATATTCAGACCATCCTCCGCGATTTTACCTGTATCGCCTCAACTCATATCTACCGTGAAGCTAATAGGTATGCGGATTATATCGCATCTCAAGGGCATTAGACCCCTTTGCACATCAATATTGATACGTTTATGGACGCAAAGTTCTCTTTTTTCCTCGCTGCTGACAAGTCGGATTGTTTCTTCGAGAGGAAGACAACCTAGCTTACCATGTTTACCTTTCCTTTCAAAAATAAAAATAAAAGTGTGTACTGGTGTCTAATGCCACAACATACCATATAAAAGCATTACATAGGACTACATAGCATAATATTACATCTTTTCATAAATATATAATCTCACTAATCTTATGCCTTAGTCATAATATATATTATTTTTTGGTTTACAGTCATAATATATATTATCATAGCTCATAAACTATATTTCATAAACGTTTTATATAATGAGAGTACTATGTGAATGTAAATGGAATAATATGATGATTGGTGTCTCAAGAAAGGTATCTGCGACACGTATGTATGCTATTTTAAATGTCAAGTCTTTCTTTAGTCAGGGATCGAAATACGTATATAATCATTTAACTCTGTTTCCTTTCCTAAAAGTCATATTGTTATAAAATATCTTATCATTCCTATCATAAAAAAACAAATCATTATTCATATATTGTAATTGATTATATTAGCACTTCGATCCGGTCAGACTCATAGAGACACCTTTGTGCATCCCAACTTTCCCAAATGTGTCGAGTTAGGCCTCTTGCACCCTATTCGTAGCACCTCCTCTATGAAGAACTATGTTTAAGAATGGTCAAACTCATAAGTTAACAACGTTTTGCGCCAATAACCTAAATGACAACGCATCCACTAATAGATGAGAGTCAAATAAGGGCACAACTTAACCTAGCACCTAGAATCTTACCCTAGGATGGACAACCTAGTCCACTGGGTTTTCCGGTTCCTAAGTAGATAACATGCCATATATGCATCACACATAAATAACCATAAGTCATCTTCTTTTGATGAATTGAAAATCATAATATTTTTTTAATCTTTCTGCGTGTCATTATCAAAGTCATTAAATATATAAAATGCATAAAATAGATATAAAAAATTCAACAATGCATGAGATGATCCGGAAGCATTTCATATAACAACAAATCTATACCCAATCTATTTTAGTCTATTACCATACCCCAAAGACCATGTTTGGGGCCTCCTCGTTCACTCTCCTAACTTTATCATTTAAATGTCACGTATTATCACATCGTTGCCTCTTTTTACAAGAATAAATATTTTCCTACAACCTGCCCGTGCACGGCTATAATAGAAAACTAGTGCCATTAAATGTACAAATATGAACAAAATTTCAAGAACCTCTACATTAATCATTGAACTCTGGACCCATATAATTTTTGGAGTATTTTTAACTCTCATCTAGTTATTATTAATTAATTGTAGTTTATTGAACTTAAGTTTATATTAATATTTTGTATTTAATGCAACTCCTGATTATACCTCGATTAAAGCCTATAAATATGTGAATGCTCATTGTAAGAAAGATATATGATTTTGATTATTGATTTGAGCTTTTCTCGATCTCATGGTATTTAATGTATCATTGGGGCGTCGCTATTCATCTCCGCTTGCTTTTTGATTATTGATTTGAGCTTTTCTCGATCTCATGGTATTTAATGTATAATTGGGGAGTCGCTATTCATCTCCGCTTGCTTATTACTTAGATTTGGCATGTTAAATTGTGTATAATGAGCTCAAATAGCCAGTTAGTGAACTAGTGATGTGATATAATTAGGTAGTTCATCCAAAAGAAAACTTGATATATATATATATATGGTTGGGTTTCGGTGAGAAATTTCTTATTGTGAGAAAAGATAAATACATCAACTATGACCTAGAGATACATTGATTAATAACATATGTACATTTAACATAAACTATAAATACATTCATTCAAAATACATTGACTTTAAACATTATCTGAATTTACCAACCTAACTCTTATAAAATTAACAAATTATTTTAGAAAAACCCCAAGAACTCTCAAATCACCATCAGTCACATAAAACAAACTAAAAAAATCCTAATTGGCACATGGAAGAAAACTCAAATGCATATTATTTTTTTAAAAAAAGTAGTCAAATGCAAATGTTGTTGGGTAAATGTCACAAATCAAATTACTACTACAACTTAACTCTTGGGCTCCATGACCCTTGGCCTCCAAGTTTTATTAATCCTAGTATTAATACATGAACATTCTAGAGTGTAATGATGATGATTATCATTTCATTTTCTTTGCTAATCTAGATCCTTCCACTAAATTATACTAATCTAAAATTTTCTATTCTAGAATGTTCTACCACCTACATTAGCCTACCTCTTGTAGTATTATAAATACTCCTGTATTCTTCCCTTGTATAACACAGAGTGAAAAACACACATGTACATGCTCATAGAGATCATATCAAATTTATCATCTCTTTTAAGAGATTATCTCATTCATGAGATTGTCGGCTCCTTCGGGAGAAATCTAGCTCTCTATGAGAACCTGATCCAATATTCTAGGAGAGTCATACCATATTCTTTTACCTTTCGAGGTTGTACTCTCATACCCTTTTCAGATATTGGATATATTAATGCTCGTTGATAGTGGGTTGTTTACCTCATTTGAGGGTTTTTTCCACCTTAAAATTGTGTGTTCTATTTCTACTTTTTTTGTCCATCTTTTATCCATTTTTTCCTCAATTTATTTATTTTACTTCCGCTCGCGCTCTAATTTTCCCAACAAATGTGAAATATGGGATAATCGTAACCCTAATATTATTACTTGAGTAAGTCACACTTTGGTCCAATCTCACTTTCATGGTCCTCCAATTACAACAATCCACAACTAACGGTGCATTTGATTTATCAGTTTTTTTTTATTTGATGTGATCCGATCTAATTTTTTTTAATTTGATCTGAATATCTTTGATCTGATCTGATTTTTTCTGAATGTAGTTATTATTATAGTTCTAATTTTTTTTTATCTGAATTCTCATCTGATTTTTCTGAAAATACGCACATGAATGCTTATTTAGGTTGAATCAAACACATCCTAAATGATAAAAAACAATATAAGTGATCGAATAAGTTACGGAAGGAACCGTTGAAGCAATGGGAGGAACGAGCAAGTAATAACTTAAAGAAGAGATTTAACGATATAAACATACAAATTAATTAACATAATTTAAACACAAGCAAGAGAGAGATTATACGGTAAAAAAATAGGCAAAAAAAGAAAAAGTGGGCCTAAAACCATATAGCTGAACAAAGCTACTCGTCTTATGCAAGCTACAACATATTTTATCTCAAAATGGTTGAGCTTGTAGTTTAGAAGTTTACTTATTTCCAAGCTATTATTTGATTTATTTATAACAAACCATTGCGAATGCTTTTACACTTCTACTTAATTATACTCCCGAATTCATGCACTTTTAAAATTGAAACAGAGGAAGTAATATATTTTGTGTTTTCCTAATTCTACTATTGGTTTGTCTATATTATAGGTGATTAAAAGTTCGAGTCGGACCTTAACTAAACATGTGTGCCCAAACCCAGGATTTTAGGCGGGCTTAACGGGCCATTTACAGGCTTTTCGAGTCGGGCCGAACTTTTGAAATAAAAACACACTTTTAGTGTGCCAAAAGCCCGCAAAAAATTCAGACCGATCGGGCCGGACTAGCAGGTCGGGCCAATGATAATCTGTTTTAGTGTATATGAACAAGTTTGCGCAATGCCAAGCTCGTGCTACAGGCCCACAATGGGTCGTATCTATAATAGGCTAAAAAAAGCTTGCAATGTGTCGGACTCGTGCCAAATTATAAAAAAGGTCCATGCATGGTCGACTCATGCCGTGCCATCGTGTCTTATACAAATTTTATATACATTATAAAATTTTATTCAAAATAATTGTGTCAACTTGCATGCCCGCCTGTCGTATATGATGGGTTCATGCCAAACATTTAAAATGTTATCAATAGGTGGTGTGCCACCTATGATGACTATGAACCATCACTCGTGCCTTTATGTTGTGCTGTGTTCAAAACAGCCTAATACCACGCCGAACCCAAATCGTGCTGTGTCAAGTTGACACTCGTCCGATCTCGGGCCGCCCGGCCCAGCTCTAGTCCGAATAAGTGAATAACTACTTTGTACGATTAATTTTTTTTTACTCCACAAAAAAAATAAAAAAATAAAAAATCCCGCTTTCCTCTTTTACGCTACATACACTTGTGTCCTCTGTCCACTGAACCCTACACGAAGTTTTCCATTGAAACGGCTTCAGCCCTTCCTCTCCTTCATTGAAGCAGCTTCTTAGGAGAGGTAAGATTTTTTTTCTTCTTTTCTTTTCAGTTTTAAGTCTTCGAATATTAATTTCACGATCTAGGGTTTAATCGCTTACTTTTTTGGGGGTTTTTGATCAACGCTTACTTAGTTATCATTATTGAAGTTATGGAAGGTTATTATCACCGACTTTGTTGCTATGATGCTCTAGAATGATAAAAATTTCATGTAATTTTTCGAGTTTAATTTGATAATTGAGTCAAATTTGGACCTTTTTAAGCGACCGCCTTCTCCTGCCATGGCTCAGTGACGGCGCTGAAGCAAGGCGGCTGAGATGTTATTGTTCAATGTCATAGTTTAATTATGTTTTTCCTTCCGTATAGGCGGAACCAAAGAGAAATTAAGGAGAGATGTCACAGTCATTGGAGCTGTTACTGATACAGTTTTTGATGCCCGACAATGATGCTCGAAGGCAAGCTGAGGATCAAATAAAGAGATTAGCTAAAGACCCGCAAGTAGTTCCTGCATTAATTCATCATCTTCGTACTGCAAAAACTCCTAATGTTCGCCAACTTGCTGCTGTATTGCTGCGCAAGAAAATTACTGGTCATTGGGCTAAGCTTACGCTTGAGCTCCGTCAACTCGTCAAACAATCTCTCATTGAGAGCATCACTTTGGAGCATAGGTTCCTTTTACCTATTCCCTAATTTTGTTTTTTGTGGATATCATTATGTGTTTTTTCATTCATGTCTTGCTTAATTCCAACAACATTTATGTAACAAGTCCTTGTTTTGTAAAACGAGGTGGACTTTAGTTGTTGTCATTTCAATTAGTAACAAGTTCTTTCTTTGTAAAACAAGGTGGAAGACTTTACTTCTTGCCATTTCAACTATGAACATATTTAACAATGTAGATTAACCTTTTCAATTAGAAGATAATCAAAATCCTATATTCTTTTCAGTCCACCAGTGAGACGAGCTAGCGCAAATGTTGTCAGTGTTATTGCAAATTATGCTGTTCCTGCTGGGGAATGGCCTGACTTGTTGCCATTTCTTTTTCAATGCAGTCAGAGTGCACAAGAGGATCACAGGGAGGTATGCTTCACAGCTGCTGCACTTATTGATAGTTTTGGTAGTAATTATACTATATCACCTTAAAAAAATTTACTCTGTTATTTTAGTACGGAGTATCATATTCTTCTTGTGGCGATAACTTGCATCTTGAATCCATCTAGTTTATCAGTGTACTAGGTGATACCCAAGCAATGTTCCCATCTTCTTTGCCCCATTTTCCATTTTTGTTTGTCCAATTATTTTTTGTTCAATTAATACAAGAGAAAAACTGGCATCTATTTATAAATCTCCAATTTTTCCATATTATTAATAGATTTAGCGTCAATGAATTCTTATTTTCATTGCAATTACAATTTACATTAACTAACACTCACTAAGTCCTCTATTTATATTTCCAACGCATTCATGTGATGCTGAGTCATTTATGAATATCTAATGTGCATAAGGAGGGAAATATAGGATGGAACCACATGCGCCTACAGTGGCTTCCACTTTAGTATAGCAAATATTTCTAAATTTATATATTTATGTCTTGTTTCAATGTTAATTTTGATGAATTGAAGGAGCTGAAGCTGAAATTTTTAGTCCCGTTTCTGAACAAGGGAATTACAGAATGGAACCACATATAGTGGCTCCCGCTTTAGTATAGCAGATAGATCTAAATTTATCTATATGATATCTTGTTTCAATGTTAATTTTGGTGACTTAAAGCGGAAATTTTAGGGTCTGTTTATGAGTATTTAATGTGCATAAGGAGGGAATTACAGGAAGGAACCGTATACAGTGGCTTCCACTTTAGTATAACAGATAGATATGGCTATTTAAATCTCGTCTCCAGAGCAATGTGTACATATTTTGTTAGATATGTTTATGTGTAAGCACTAGAGACACATACATATTTATATTAATATTATCATCGGAATGAGGTTCAATTACAAGTTTACTATCTAGTGTAGAATCAGAGGATCTTAACCATTGAAAACGTGTTGGCTGGAATAAAGTATGCATGTTCTAGGATCATCACAGCATAGATATAAAATGATAACTATGAAGAGATAAATTATCCTCATTCCATCATGTTTGACCTCCATCTAGTGGAGCAATCTTGACCTCCAATTAGTGAGCATTGCTCCACTTGTAATCATCACTAGTGCTTACTCTGCTTAGGGGTGAATCCTCAACAAAGCTAACAGATTTAAAAAAAAATTACAATAAACTAAAAAGATATTCATAACTTATAGAGAGTACTATAGAAAAAGTAAGAAATGAGTTTTAAATACAACTTATTAATATGGTAAAATTATTACAATTGCTATTAGGTAGGTAAATTTTTAGAAATGGATGTAATTACTAAATATACCTAGAATCACATAGATGTACCTAGAATCACATCAAAGCCTGTAATATATAAGTTCTATTAGATCTATGTTTCTTTCACTTTGTATATTACAGGCATTGTAGAAAGCTCTATTATATCTATGCTTTGTTTCACTTTTATGGTACATGGATTGTAGAAAGCTCGATCAAGCTAGAGTTTGTTGAAATTTTCTTCAGAAAGGAACCAATCGATAGAAATCTTCAACAAAAACACACACTAAGTGTTGTATTAACCAGTCAGTATATAAAAAATACAACACTTGAGCTCAAAACTCTCAGAAGGTCCACAAATTATGCTCCTAGATATGGATCCATACTTCATATTGTCATTAGGGGTTAGCACGGATCGGATATGTGTCCGTTTCCGAAATCTAGGATATGTATTTGACCCGAAATTTTCGGACATTCGATTATTTCCGAATTGGATATTTTCAGATGTCCAATATTCAATTTTATACTTAGTTTTCTAACTTTTACACAAATAATTCATGGGGTTCTCTCAACATACATATCCGGTGGTGCAGGATGAATAGGTAATTCGACCAATTTGCCAACTTGCCGTATCATAGCTAGGATGTTAAATTGTTAACTTACATTCCATTCATTTTTTAATTTTTTTTTATAATCAAGCATACAAAGTTAACGAAAAAATCAAATTTAATTACAAAAAAAAAGTTACAAAAAAGTATGTAATCTAGCATACAAAGTTACAAATTTAAACTCAAATGAAAAAATCAAAATATAAAACAATTATAAATTACAAACTAAAACTATCTTACCAGTAAACATCATAACTCAACAAGAAAACATAAATTGAAACTAAATCTAATTAACAAATTAATTAAATAATAGATACTACAATTTACAAACATCAACTTATTAACTTAGCAAGATTGGTTTTAAATATATATATTTTACCTATTTTCACCACACCCCTGAAGATTTAAAAATTCACCATCTACCTTTAAAATGTTTATAAATTTACCAAATGCCCTTACTATTTATGTATGTCTAACTTTTGTTAACTATGTTCATTTCTTTCCCCATCATCTTTTTTGTTTTAGCTTTACCTGCATTTCCTCATTTTACCTTCTTCCCAACTTCGAATTACCACACAACCAATACACCATCACACCTACCAATATTGCCTAGTGCCTACCAACACCGCACCACCTCCACTACCACTCAAAATAAAACCAATATTTCCAGACACACTAAAATAATATATAGCATAAATTATAACCGAAAAACCTCAAAACTGAAATTATTTGCAGTAAAAACTATGTTGTTACCTTATTGCACTCCATGTTCAATTAGAAAACTAAAATAAAACACATAGTAAATGCAAGGCCAAGTGGGATATACTTCCTGAACCATCTTTTTCTCTTTTCAACCCTTTTTCCAGTTTTCTTTTCTTTTTTCTATCTCTATTCTCTATCTCTATTCTTCTAATTCTGAGCATCTGCCATTTAAGCTTGTTCAACATGTCTTACAGAAATCGTGAAATAACTTCTTTTTCTCTTGCTTCAACATTTGAAATTTATTAATAATCTAATTGCAAAAAAGCCCAATAACAAACAAGCAAACTGCAGCATGGAATCTGGTAGAAGATAAAAAAAGAAACATCCATACAACTCTTCACGAAAAATTCCATCATTTACTTCTTCCAAGCATCCAAATTCATAAACCCTTATCAAACATCCCAATTCATAAACTCTCTAATCACACTGCTACTAGCAAAAAATACTTCTGTTAATCTTTCTAAAAAAAGTCTAAAAAAATCTAACACTAGTAGTGTGTTTAATAAATCTTCTAATTTGGTCATTGCTCCTATGCGTAGTTCTTACTTTATAATGTATTTTAATTTCTATAATTTGGGTGATTTATGATTTTCGTCATTACCATACTTTTGATTTTGTTGGAATTAGTTAGTAATTGGAGTTCTAGTGTGATATTTGAATATTTCTATGATTAAAAATGTTTGTGAATGTGATCTTTCTAAAAATAGTTTTGAAAAATCTAACACTAGTAATGTTTTTAATAGTTCTTTTAATTTGGTCATTGCTCCTATGCGTGTTGTAACTTCATCATGACTTAATTTATGTAATTTGGGTGATTTATGAATTTCGTCATTACCCTACTTTTGATTTTATTGTAATTAGTTAGGAATTGGAGTTCTAGTGTGATATTTGAATATTTCTATGGTTAAACATGTTTGTGAATGTGAGTTTGTTTTTGCATGGTGGAGTTGCAAGATGTTTGAGTCGAGTTTTTGCGTATTAATTGGAAACGGGAAGTTTGTTACTTTGTGCGTTAGATAATGAAGTTGCACATGTCAATTCTAGTGGTCAGATTTATAAAAAATTGACTTTGTTTTATACTTTGTAAACATATATCAAATTTAATCTTAATAGCTTCGTTTCATTGTATATTTTTATAATATATTCTTTTCATAATGTTTACTAATACTCCCTCCGTCCCTAAAAGATTGCCCCCATTTACTTTTTTTCATCTTCCGAGACACATCTTTAAATGAAAATATCTTGAGATACGTATAATAAAAAATTATAAGCATTACATATTAAAAAAGTACACATTGAGCCGAATTAAACGAGATCCCAATTGATTATATTTTTCCTTACATGTATAAAATTATAGAGTCAAAGTTACCAAATGAACGGTACCAAAAGTCAATATGGGGCAATCTTTAAGGGGGGACAATCTTTTAGGGACGGAGGGAATATGAATTATAAATGTTTAAGGTGTAGAATGGAGATTATGCAAAACACAATATGTAATTTCTTCGTGGAACGACTTAATGGATGCATAATACCGTTATTCATTAAGGTTATTTTGTAATTTTATCTGTTAAATAGAGGTAGATGATGAATTTTGAAATAGGGGCACATGGTGAATTTTGACGGTACATGGTCATTTTTCAGAAAATTTAATGGTGCATGCTGAAAAAGTGAAAAACCCTTTTGTTTAAAAATTAAAATTTGATTTTGCTAATGGTATAAAATGTGACTTTTTATTTTTTATTTTTTATTTTTACCACCTTATGTTTTGTACATGTAAAAAAAATATATTTTACCACCTTTTGAAACATTTATCTAAATTTACCACCTTAAGCTTTGCAAAATCATTAAAATTCCACCTTTTATGGGTAGACATTAAGACGAAATGTGAAGTTGGGTTCATTGTGCAATAGACTTATGTTTTCCCTCCCTTTAAAACCCTATTAAAGCATACTTTTTCTTCCATTCATTACTATGATGGTAAAATTGTAATTGCAAGTGACTTGAAGGCATTAAATTGGCAAAAACTGACACGGTTTGATTAAGACAGATCCGCATAGGATTTTGAAGTTGTAGACTTGTAGCAGTGGCGGATCCAGGAATTTGAAAAATGGGGGTACAGACTACTTATGTCAGACATTAGTATAAAATCAGTTATATATATTATCCATCAGACTAAAACAATCAAACTAATCTACCAATTCAAACTTTAAAAAACCCAAAATAATCATAAAATGATACAAATATTGGAAAATCAAACTAAATAAAAATTAGACTCAGCCAGAAGTTACAAACTCAAAAAATCAAAAACTAAAAGCAATCAAAATTAGACTCAAAGCAAAGTTACAAAATAAAACCAGAAGTTACAAACTCGGATCAAACAATCAGAAACTTAAATCAAAATCAGACTAAAATCACAATCAAACTAAATAAATTGAAATGACAATATTGGAAAATCAGAATCAATTAAACAAACAAAAAAATTCAGAAATAACTAAAAGAAAATAATAAAAAAAATCAACATCTGAAACAATTAAACAAACAATTACTGGCAATTAGATAATTAATAGAAACAATTAAACAGATTTTAAAATCGAAAAAAGATGGGTAAAAAAACTCGAAAAAAGATTGAAGGCAAAAGACCATTTTTTTTTTTATTTTTTAAAATCTTGAAACAAGTTCCAATTTTTTTTATGAAAATAATTTAAAAAAATTAAAATTAGCGACCGCCTGATGGTCGCTAAATATAATATGGCGGTCGCTAATTTTTTTATAAACTTTTTAAAGATTTTAAAAACCGACAAAATTAAATTACCAACAACCGAGCGGTCAAATAATCTAAAAATGGCGAACAATAATTTTTTTTTTTTGAAAATGGGGCGGGGGGTACAACTGTACCCGGTTGTTCCTTACTGTGTCCACCCCTGACTTGTAGCATACAAGCTTCTTGTTTAATATTTTAGGGTTTGAGAGTTGGTTGGAAATTGGAAATTTATAGGGAAGATTAGGGTTGAGCAGTTGCTTGCAGCAATTGGAAATAGTTAATTCCTCAATTATGGAGTGTTGCTTTTCTTTAATTTTAAGTGGTGCACTATTGTTTTGCTTAATTTGATAATTTATTCAAATTATGAGTTTTTACAGATTTGAAATGGGTATTGAGGTAACAAGATGCAATTGTGGTCTTCCTATTGCTCGAAGGCAATCGTGGTCCGAGAGGAACCAAGGGAGAGGATGCAAGTATTTTTGGTGGCCTGGTGGGTGGATAAAGATATATAAGAATATATGAAGAGGAGAGAATGCAGTTAAACAAATTCTATGAGCCACAAGCTGTAACTTTGAAATAGAGATGAAGATTATGGTGTTTTAGATAATAAAAAGAAAAATCCTAATTCAAAACACTTTGTCATTTTTCTCACACTTTGTACTTTAAGAGGTCATCTCATGTGATCGCCTTACATGTGTGTGCCATATTTTTGCATGTGTGTAATAGTTATGTGATTCGTATGTGCATGTGTTGTACCTATATGTTGCACTTGTTGTTGGATTCACTTCTATTGCTCCCATTTGAGAGTTATAAAGAGACTGGAAGCTAATATATTGCATTTTGGGATTTCGTTGTAGGTTTCATTGATTCTTTTCAGTTCATTGACGGAAACAATAGGGGATACATTTCGGTCACATTTTGCAGACCTTCAGAGTCTTTTGCTGAAATGTTTGCAGGACGAGACAAGCAGCCGGGTTAGAGTTGCTGCGCTCAAGTAATTATTCCAAGTTTTAATTTGGTTGCGT
This sequence comes from Salicornia ramosissima, assembly GCA_951394345.1. Taxonomy (NCBI): domain Eukaryota; kingdom Viridiplantae; phylum Streptophyta; class Magnoliopsida; order Caryophyllales; family Amaranthaceae; genus Salicornia; species Salicornia ramosissima. The sequence continues at coordinate 50,213,929 of OX596240.1, read as the reverse complement.
ATTTCTGCTTTTCTGGGATTTTGTTTTGGTTTATGGTCATAGTATACATTTTTTTTATCTTTTATTTACTGTTTATTTAAATTATAGGGCTGTGGGAGCATTTCTGGAGTTCACACATGTTACATCTGAAGTGGTGAGTTTCTATTTTCATCATGCAATTTATTATCAAACTGTGTTAAAAAGTTGTTTTTGTAGTGAAAACAAAATACTAAAGGAGAATAGAAAACTTTTGTGACGAATTTATTGGTAGCTTTGTAGACTTATTGCACAATTTGTCATTTTACGTCTTATCTACATTCTACACTGTATTACACAATATGGCTATTACTAATATGTCACGGTACCTAGATGAAATTCTAGTAAGTGTTAGCATAACTCAAAGATATCACTTTTCTGTTATGCTCTCATATATCCTCATAAGTAAAAAAAGGCAATTCAATAAAAAATAGCATCATTGACTCAATTTTAAAGCCCATAAATCAATAATAATTGCAGATATGTAGGTTGGAGAGATAGTGAGACATCACCAAGAAGCTATTCTATCCATTAGAAGGAACTCCTTCCATCCTATAATCGTTGCACTATGGGCCCATTTTTGTGAGAGCTTTTTAGCTGGAATGGGGCAAGGATTATAAGATGGAGTAGGAATGTGGTAGGTAAGAAATATAATAATATAAGATTTATGGAGTAAGAACTGGAGGACTTTCTTGAGAATGGCACCTGCTGTCTATATATATTTTTAAAATAAATTTTTTAGCATAGGAGAGTACAAGAAGCAGTTAGGGTGCGTTCTCATCACCTTAAAAAAAAAAAATTTCAGGTTTAATAAGTTTAGATAAGTTCCAATAAGTTAAGATAGGTTCAGTTCAGATAAGTTTGGATAAGTTCAGGTCTAATAAGGTTGAAATACACCTTAAAACAAGTTTTAGGTTTAATAAGTTCTGATAAGTTCCAATAAGGTTAGATAAGTTCAGATAAGTTAAGGTATAATAAGTTGAAGAGAATGCACCCTTAATGAGAGTGGGAAAAGGTATTTTTTTAAAAAGAAAAATCAAATTTCTATGTTTTTTTGGGTAAGAGGGTAGTGTGTTTCACCCTGTGCTAATAGTTGCATCTGCCACTGTTCTTTCTATTCTGATACAACTATGGGTTCTTGTATAATTTAGGTCAAATTCAGGGATTTCATACCTGGAATATTGCATGCTGCTAGACAGTGTCTTGCTTCTGGAGATGAAGATGTAGCTGTAATTGCCTTTGAAATATTTGATGAGCTGATTGAATCACCTGCACCACTTCTTGGAGATTCTGTTAAATCAATAGTGCAGTTTTCTCTTGAGGTTTGCTCAAATCAGAATTTGGATGTGAGCACTCGTCATCAGGTCAGACAATATGATTTGGCATATTAGTCGATCAAAAGGATTTGTCAGACTCCGCATGCTTTTTTTATTTGAGTTTTTAATGACATTTTTCCTTCTTTATGTCTTTTCTATTTTTCAGGCTATTCAAATAATCTCTTGGCTGGCGAAATACAAGTATACTTCTCTTAAAAAACATAAGTTAGTTATGCCAATCTTGCATATTATCTGCCCATTGCTTGCGGAATCAAGTGACAGAGATGATGACGATGACCTTGCCCCAGATAGAGCTGCTGCAGAAGTTATTGACACAATGGCTTTGAATCTCCCAAAGCAAGTTTTCCCACCAGTTTTTGAATTTGCTTCTATTAGTTGCCAAAATGTTGATCCAAAGTTCCGGGAAGCTGCAGTCACAGCTCTGGGAGTTGTGTCTGAGGGCTGCTTGGATTTGATGAAAAATAATTTGAAGCCTGTGCTTCATATTGTGTTGGGATCTTTAAGGGACCCCGAGCAGATGGTGCGGGGTGCTGCTTCATTTGCATTAGGTCAATTTGCTGAGCACCTACAGCCTGAAATTATATCACAGTATGAAAGTGTGCTACCTTGTATATTAAATGCTTTGGAAGATGCCTCTAATGATGTCAAGGTAAAGCAGGGTATTATTATTTTTTATTTAAGCAATCTAAATAATTTTCTTGATCTTGATTGATATGGAGTTTTTTTTTTGGCAGGAAAAGTCATACTATGCTTTGGCTGCTTTTTGTGAGAATATGGGTGAGGAAATCCTCTCGTTTATTGATCCTTTGATGGGAAAGCTTCTGGCAGCTCTTCAGAACAGTCCTCGAAATTTACAAGAGACTTGCATGGTTAAGTCCCCCCGCCGCGTCTCTCCTCTTGCCTTCTGTTCCTTTGGCGGGGTGATATGTCTTTATTTGATATGTCCTTTAACTCTTTCATCATCTTATTTTTCAGTCTGCAATCGGTTCTGTTGCATCTGCGGCAGAGCAAGCTTTCTTACCATATGCTGAAAGGGTTCTTGAGCTGATGAAGAATTTCATGGTTTTGACAAATGATGAGGACCTCCGCTCACGGGCTAGGGCGACTGAGTTGGTTGGAATAGTAGCAATGTCTGTTGGTAGAGCAAGGATGGAGCCCATATTGCCACCTTATATTGAAGCAGCACTTGCTGTGAGATTTCTTTTTATAAACTGTCTTATTTGAAGTTTTGGCTGTCTTTTTGTCGCTGTGACTGTCTTTCACATCCCTGCAGGGTTTTGCATTGGAATATAGTGAACTACGCGAATATACCCATGGATTCTTCAGCAACGTGGCAGAAATTTTGGACGATGGATTTGTGAAGGTAAACATGGGCATCAATTTTAAACAATGTAACTATTCTTTATATTTGTTCTTCTTGTGTCAATAGATAACTTGTTAATTCAAATGACAGTACCTTCCACATGTTGTGCCATTAGCATTTTCCTCCTGCAATCTTGATGATGGTTCTGCAGTTGACATTGCTGAATCTGATGGCGATGAAAATGCTAATGGGTTCGGGGGAGTATCATCAGATGATGAAGCTCATGATGAACCAAGAGTTAGGAACATTAGCGTAAGAACGGGAGTGTTAGATGAAAAGGCAGCTGCAACTCAGGCCCTAGGATTATTTGCTCTTCATACCAGAAGCTTTTATTCACCGTATCCTTCTTGTGTCAAGTGCACTTTATTTTTGCTGTATCTACTTGATTACTTCCTTCACTAATTTATAATTCATATCCTTGATTGACCTATAAAGATACTTGGAGGATACTCTGAAAATTTTGGTACGGCATTCTAGTTACTTTCACGAGGATGTAAGGCTTCAGGCCATTATTTCCTTGAAAAGTGAGTTTACTGGTGCTTTTTACTTTATATGAACTCCGCCTACCATTTCAAATGTTATTTCTCTTTATTCGTGCATTGTGATTGACTGTATAGTGCCTAATCTCAGTTTGTGGGAAATGGGCTTTAAACAGCCATCTACATGAGATGCACGCCTCATACTGCCATAGTGAGGCGCATTTTTACATTCATTATACTAAAAGCCCTGTGCCTTAGTGAGGCACACATCTTATTGTTGGGGCACATTTTTTTTCCCATTGGTTGTATTATCATCTACTCCATTTTTTCTCTGTAAGCAGCGTAAATCCGTAAATGCTGGAGCTATTTATTACTTTGACAATAGAAACCAGCTTTTTTCCTAGCATTCATTTAGAATCTTTATACCCCCACCCCCCTCTCCCTCATTTTTTTTCAATTAGTACACAGATTGTGCATGATGTTTGAAAAATGAGGTGAAAGAAGAGTTGAAATATATAACCCATGTGCATGAGTGAAAAAAAGAAAATAAAAGATTGTTATTTTAGAGAGTAAGTGATGTCATAGATGAGTATTTTAGGAAATTATAATGGGTATCATTACCCAACATGTCAACATTGTTAAGTGGGTTTATACGATTGGAGAGAAAAAAAAGGAGAGCCCACCATCTTATCTAAAACTCCCTACATTGTAACAACGAGTTAGTTTAGCTGGGACTCAAATATCCTACGTATATATTATGGACAATGTGTACAATAGAGTGGCGATTGTTGTATTCCCTAATGTTGTATAAAATTTATGGGTATATTCACGTAGTTCACTATTATCCGTGACTCAAGGAACCTACATACCGTATTCCATCATATAATGTATGACTTGTTTGTCAACCGTGTCGGTAAAGGTGTAAATTTTTTTGATGAAAATCTATAGATTTATTTTTCAAGGAAAATATTGAATTTACTTATTTACATGAAATAGTTAAGAAGTTTATAAAATTTGATATCATGGAAATTTCAAAAACTTAAAAGAGATCTCTAGTGTCAACTTCCTGTTGTATGTATAATTGTATATTGTGTGAAATGTGCATATGCAATTTCCTCAAAAATAAGCAAAGGGGCTCTTGGCATTTAGTTAGATGCCAAGTGTTGATACCAAAATGCATCATTTGGCTTTATAATATGTGTATTTATGTATAATTTGCTGTGGTTTTACTGCAGATGCACTAATAGCAGCAACGGCAGTCTTCCAAGGTCAAGCAGTGAGTATACTAATGAACTTGTTTTACTTTGACGGCTCGTTTGGTAGCCGGTTATAAATCATGGTAAAGAGAATGAAATTATAACTAAATTTGGAAGGGAAATCAAAATCCATTCCCATGGTGGTGCTACCTTAGCTCCAATTTATCTAATTTTCTTCACAAATATTCATTCCCATCAAATACCACCCTCCCTAATGGTAATGGATGGGAATGAAAAATGAGAAGAAAATTGAAGCTTGGGAATGAAAATTTGTTTTGCATGGAGATTATAAGGTTTCTCCTTAACAAAATTACACTATAAATTCATTACCATTACCACAATTTATTACCAACAACCAAACGGGCCGTGAGTGTTTGATTTTTTTTTTTTCTTCGGCGTTTTGGAAACTTAAGTGACTTCCTGGTGTCTAATACTTGTAAATAATTTAGCAGTTTATTAATTTAGTTCCTCAAGCTATGCCAGTTGTCTTAAGTTATGATTTGCTAGCAACTGTATGCATTATGCTTTAACTTTGTTTCCTTGTCATTTACTTGCAGGATGGTTCCATAAAGGCAAAAGAAATTCTTGGTAATTTATTAGATTTTTTTTTTGTGAGCGATTTTTTTTTTGCTTCTGTATGTCAAGCTGTGCGGCATACCATGACCACTTTCGATTTCTTCTCCTCTTTTGTTAGATACTGTTCTGAACATTTATATTAACACTATGATCGAGGATGATGACAAAGAAGTTGTTGCTCAAGCTTGTATGGGCATAGCAGACATTGTCAAGGATACAGGATATTCAGCTATTGAGGCTTGTTAGTGTTACTTCAATGGAATTTTTCCCTTTTCCCCTGATGTGGATGTGCAATTCACTTTATGTTCAATTTTATTCTCAGATATGCCACAATTAGTTGATGCAACCCTAACGCTACTTAATGAGCAGTCAGTATGTCAGGAGATTGAGTCGGATAGTGACATTGATGAAGATGACACTTCACATGATGAAGTACTAATGGATGCAGTTTCTGACCTCCTCCCTGCATTTGCCAAATCTATGGGACCTCATTTTGAACCCATATTAGCCAAACTATTTAATCCCTTGATGAAATTTGCGGTGGGTTATTATTATTACTGTTTGATTGATAGTCTTGTATATGCAGCTTTTTTCCCCTTTTCATTGGAGTGTTTTGATCCTGCAGAAAGCTTCACGTCCACCACAAGATCGGACCATGGTTATTGCAACCCTTGCAGAAGTTGCACAGAACATGGGTCCACCTGTCGCAGGCTATGTCGATGTAAATTTTCTAGTGGAATATTATCATTTGAATTGTTTTCATGGGCTGCAAAGAATTTTCCTTGGATTTGGTTGTGATTTAGTGGGGTTTCATCGTAATTCTGAATTTGCAGCCAAGAATCCAAGGCATAATTCCACAAAAGCTATGTGGGTTTTCTTAATTTAATTTTTCATTCTAGTTGTGGGCCTTGTGGCATGGATACGGGTACGGAAATGAAGATAGATACACAACGAGTACGAAATATATTAGTTTAAAAAATATAGGATACTGGTATGAGTAATAGATATTATTAAATATTATAAAAATTAAAAAACAATAATTATATTTTCAATATCACTTGGAATACTTTAGTTTAATTATTACAATAAGATAAGAAAAATCTTTAAAAAGCGTATAAAAAATATGGAAAATTTGGTAATCCACACTGAAATATGTCAAAAGAATGTATCTAGAAATGGAGTAGAATATCGTGTTTCCTAGAAGTATTGGTATTGTATCAAGATCTGATACGGGTATGGCTACCCTCAATGAAGTATCAATGCTACCTAGGACCAAGTGCAGTAACGTGTATTACAGGTGGTGATGCTATGTGTATTGAAAATATTGGCATATTCTGATTTTTCCGTTCTAGTTGTGAGTGACAGTTACTCATGTTTCAGGCGGTGATGCCATTGGTATTGAAAGAACTAGCATCTTCTGACGCAACAAATCGGAGAAATGCTGCCTTTTGTGTTGGCGAGTTTTGCAAGAATGGTGGTGATGTGGCTTTAAAGTATCCTTTGAATTTCAGTTTTACTCAAGCTTGTTTCTTGTCTGTTGGCATCTTTTTCTTGGATTTTAGATGTGAGAATATTCTGTGGTTATGTATTACTCAAATGAATGAAAAGAAAAAAATAATCCAGATGGACATGATCTGGGAATCATATTTGTTATCTGACTTTGATTTTGATTCTTGAATGTTCTTTTTTTAGCTTGTTACCCTTTCATTGATATTAGATTTTATGGTGACATCTTGAGGGGACTACATCCGCTTTTTGGTGAATCTGAGCCAGATGCTGCTGTAAGGGATAATGCTGCTGGTGCTGTGGCGAGGATGATTATGGTACATCCTGAGGCTATCCCTTTGAATCAGGTCAGTAGCCTCTCTGCACTTTATTGAGGTCTTTCTTAAGACCTTGATAAGATTCTGGATTTTTGGTCCGAGTGTATTTTTATTTATTTTTGTTCATTCTTGTTTCAGGTACTCCCTGTTTTCTTGAAAGCTCTTCCTATTAAAGAAGACCACGAGGAGTCCTCTGCTGTTTATAACTGTGTTTGTAATCTTGTTTTTTCGTCCAATCCTCAGGTAATGTTCACTTAAAACTTCTATTCATCCATCCCCTGGAAAATTCTTCAGTTAATCACGTGTTTGGATTTTTCTTAAAAATGTGAGACAGATCTTATCACTGGTTCCGGATTTGGTGAATCTTTTTGCTCAAGTGGCATCTTCACCCGTTGAGACTAGTGAAGTTAAAGCCCTAATAGGAAGAGCTTTCTCACATCTTTTCTCAATGTACGGGAATCAAATACAGCCCATAGTGAGTTCGCTTTCTTTAGCACATGCCAACGCCCTTGCTTCACTGGCTCCAAACAGTTGATTCGTATCACATCATTGAGCTTAGTTTTAGTTTGAGATAATACTCTTCACAACAGAGGATAAAACCGCCCTACCTATGTCTGCCTAAACATGAATATGGCTAAGGCGTGGTCGCAGATCCTTTCACCCTCTCCCAGGTATTCATATTTTGCTGATCCTCTGTCGACAAATTAATCTTCTTCCCGATCAAGTTTTACAGTTTGTATTTGATTTAATGCTTAAAACTGTTGATCTCTCTTTAATGTATGCTGGTGATATATGCAGGGTCATTCGTGCCTTGTTTTCTTTTTTCTTGGTGAGAAGCTACTATCTTCACATTTTTTTGGCATTTGATTTTTTGTTTACTACAAGTTTTGGGTTCTTTCTTTTGAAGTAAAGCGCTGTATTCTATTAATTCTTTATTGATCTTGATTTTAATTTTGATTTTTGGAATCCGACTTATTCGGATCCGTGTGTATTATAATATTATCCTGAGAGAGATGTTCAAAAATAATTTCTATTGTGATTATTACTTGTGTGTTGTGTCAGTGTGCTATATATATAAGCTTATTGTTTTGAGTCTTTTGATATCGTGTACCCTTTCTGTTAGTGGAATATTTGTTTTTTTTTGTTTTTTTTTTGTTTTTTTTTTTACGAGTAATGGAATACTTTTTTTAGGGATTAATTTACCTTCGTGTGAGAAAACATTTTAAAGAGGCATTAATTTTACCTGCTTTTTTTTTTTTTTTGGAATAAAATTACAATCGTTTTGTAATATATAATCATCTCTTTTTTTTTTAAATTTTAAAAAAAGTTATCTGCTGATAAAGTGTCATAATATGATTAGGTTTCACTAAAAAATGATACTGTAAGAAAAAAAAACTTGTAAAAGTTAAAACTATGTTCTTTACTTACAAAATAAATTTAGTACAATTTAATCTTGTCCTTTCGATAATTCATGCTTTTTGAGGGTTTCGGGATTTCGCAATGGAAGTTGTCGAAAATCATCTGGGGATTTGTTGGGTCATAAATCAACCCTACGTAAGTGGAAAGGAGCAATCGAGACCGTTTGATGGGCCGAAAATGCATCTAACGTGTGTTCATTTAGGTGGCGGAAAAACGGATGTGTATGATGCAACAGTGGTGATCTAAAGGTAAAAAAGACATACAACCCCCCGATGGTACCTCTGATCACTTGCTTGAATTTCGGGGAAAATGGTGACGGGGTCCGCAACGGCATCCCGAACAGCCAGAAGTGATGGTTATAATTCACGCTTTTTGAGGGTTCCGGAATGGTAGTGGCCAAAAATCATATGGGGGTTTGTTGAGTCGTAAAACAACCCTAAGCAAGTGGAAAGGAGCAACCGAGGCCGCTTGATGGTTCGAAAATGCACCTAGCACGCATTCGTTCGGGTGATGGATAGACGGACGTGTAGGGTGCATCGATGGAGATTTGAAGGTAAATATATATATAAACCCCGCCAATGCTACCCCAGACCACTTGCTCAAATTTCATGGAAAGCGGTGACGGACCTTGAACGACATCCCGAACGGTCAGAACTGAAGGCTATATTCACGCTTTTTCATGGTCCAGGGTCCAGATTGGAAGTGGCCAAAAATCATATGGGGTTTGTTGGGTCATTAAACGACCCTATGTAAGTGGAAAGGAGCAACCGAGGTCGTTTGATGGGCCGAAAATGAACCTAAAACGCGTTCATTCGGGTGGCGGAAAACAGGCGTGTAGGGTGCAACGGTGGCGATTGAAGAGTTAAAACAGACATAATAACCCCCCAATGATACCCCAGACCACGTGCTCGAATTTCGGGGAAAACAGTGACGCAAACCGGAACGACATCCTGAACGACCAGAACTGAAGGCTATAATTCACGCTTTTTGAGGGTTCTGGGGTCCTGGAATGGAAGTGGTCGAAAATCAAGTGGAAAGGATCAACCGATATCGTTTGATGAGCCGAAAATGCACCTAACATGTGTTCGTTCGGGTGGAGGAAAAACGGACGTGTAGGGTGCAACGGTGGTGATTTAAAGGTGAAAACAGACATAAAACCCCCCAATGGTACCCCAGATCATGTGTTCGAATTACAGGAAAAACGGTGACGGGGCCTCGAACGACATCCCAAACGGCCAGAAATTCACGCTTTTTGAGAGTTTCGGCGTCCCGAAATAGAAGTGGCCGAAAATCATAGGGGGGGTTGTTGGGTCAAAAAATGACCCTACGCAGGTGTAACGGAGCAGTCGAGGACGCTTAATGGTCCAAAAATGCACCTAAGACGCGTTCGTTCGGGCTACGGAAAAACGGACATGTATTTGCAACGACGGCGATCTGATGGTGAAAACAGACATAAAACCCCCAAATGGTACCTCGGACCACGTGCTCGAATTTCAGGGAAAATGGTGACGAGGCCTTGAAAAGCATCCCGAACGGTCAGAACTAAAGGCTATAATTCACGCTATTTGAGGGTTCCGTGGTCCCGGAATGAAAGTGGCCGAAAGTAATATGGGGGGTTTTTCGAGTCATAAAACGACCTTATGAAAGTGGAAAGGATCAACCGAGGCCGCTTCATGGGCCGAAAATGCACCTAACACACGTTTGTTCGGGTGGTGGAAAAACGGGCGTGTAGGATGCAACAGTGGCGATCTAAAGGTAAAAATAAACATGAAACCCCCAATGGTACCCTGACCACGTGCGCGAATTTTGGGGAAAACGGTGACGGGGCCCGAAACAGCATCCCAAACTTCTAGAGCTGAAGGCTATCTACTTTGCGCTTTTTGAGGGTTCTGGGGTCCCGGAATGGATGTGGCCGAAAATCATACGTGGGTTTGTTGGGTCATAAAATGACCCTACGTAAGTGGAAAGGAGCAACCGAGGTCGTTGGATGTTTCAAAAATGCACTTAATACGCGTTCTTTTGGGTGGCTGAAAAACGAGTGTGTAGGGTGCAACGGTGGCGATCTGAAGGTAAAAACAGACATAAAACCCCCCTGATGGTACCCTAGACCACGTGCTTGAATTTTGGGAAAAACGTTGACGGTGCCTTAAATGACATCCCGAACGGCCAGAACTAAAGGCTATAATTCACGCTTTTTTAGGGTTTTGGGGTTCCGGAATAGAAGTGGCCGAAACTTATATGGGGTTTTTTGAGTCATAAAACGACCCTACGCAAGTGGAAAGTAGCAATCGAGGACGTTTGATGGGCCGAAAATGCACCTAACATGCGTTCGTTCGGGTGGCGGAAAAACGGATGTGTAGGATGCAAAGGTGGCGATCTGAAGGTGAAAACAGTCGTAAAACCTCCCGATGGTACCCCAGACCACATGCTCGAATTTCGGCGAAAACGGTGACGGGGCCCGGAACGACAACCCGAATGGCCAGAATTGAAGGCTAAAATTCACGCCTTTTGAGGTTTTCGGGGTCCCGAAATGGTAGTGGCTGAAAATTATATGGGGGGTTTGTTGGGTCATAAAACGACCCTACGCAAGTGGAAAGGAGCAACCGAGGCCGTTGGATGGGTTGAAAATGCACCTAAGACGCGTTCGTTCAGGTGACGGAAAAACGAACCTGTAGAGTGCATCGGTGGAGATATGAAGGTGAAAACAAACATAAAATCCCCTGATGGCACCCCAGACCAAGTGTTCGAATTTCGGGAAAAAATGGTGACGGGGCCCGGAACGACATCCTGAACGGCTAGAACTAAAGCCTATAATTCACATTTTTTGAGGATTATAGGATCGCGAAATGAAAGTGGTCGAATATCATATGGGGGATTTGTTGGGTCATAAAACGACCATGCGCAAGCGTAAAGGATCAACCGATGTTTGATGGGCTGAAAATGCACCTAACATGCGTTCGTTCGGGTGGCGGAAAACAGACGTGTAGGGTGCAACGGTGGTGATTTGAAGGTGAAAACAGACATAAAACCCCCAATGGTACCCGAGACTAAGTTTTCGAATATCGGGGAAATCGGTGATGGGACCCGTAATGGCATCCCAAACGGCTAGAAATGAAGGCTTTATTTCACGCTTTTTGAGTGTTGTAAAACGACCCTACTAAAGTGGAAAGGAGCAATTGAGGCCATTTGATTGGCCGAAAATGTATCTAACACGCGTTCGTTCGGGTGGCGGAAAAACAAACATGTAGGCTTAAGCGGTGGTGATCCAAAGGTGAAAACATACATAAAACCCCCCAAAGTATCCCGGACCACATGCTCGAATTTCGGCGAAAATGGTGACGGGGCCTGGAACGACAACCCAAACGACTAGAACTGAAGGCTATAATTAACGCTTTTTGAGGGTTATAGGGTTCTAGAATGGAAGTGGCCGAAAATCATATAGGGGTTTTTTGGCTCATAAAACGGCCCTACGCAAGTGGAAATGAGCAACCGAGGCCGTTTGATGGGCCGAAAATACACCCAACGCCCCTTCGTTCAGGTGGCGGAAAAACAAACGTGTAGGATGCAACGGTGGCGATCTGAAGGTGAAAACAAACAAAACCCCCGATGGTACCTTTGACCACGTGCTCGAATTTCCGGGAAAACGGTGACATGGCATGGAACGACATCCCGAACGATTAGAATTGAAGGCTATAATTCACGCTTTTTGAGGGTTCAGGGATTCCGGAATGGAATTGGCCGAAAATCATATAGGGGGGTTTGTTTGTTCATAAAAAGATCCTACGCAAATGGAAAGGAGCAATTGAGGCCGTTTGATGGGCTGAAAATGCACCTAACACTCGTTATTTCGGGTGGCGGAAAAAATGGGCGTGTAGGGTGCAACAGTGGCGTTATGAAGGTGAAAACAGACATAAAACCCCTCAATAGTACCCCAGACTACGTGCTCAAATTTCGGGGAGAACGGTGACGGGGCCCGGAACGGCATCCCAAACGACCAGAAATGAAGGCATTCACGCTTTTTGAGGGTTCTGGGGTCCCGGAGTGGCCGAAAATCATATGGGTGTTTATTGGGTCATAAAACGACCCTACTTGAGCAACCGAGGCCATTCGATGGGCCGAAAAGCACCTAAGACTCGTTCGTTCAAATGGCGGTAAAATAGACGTGTAGGGTTCAACGGTGGTAATTTGAAGATGAAAACAGACATAAAATCCCCAGATGGTAGCCTAGACCACGTGTTTGAATTTCGGAAAAAATGGTGATAAGGCCCGGAAAGGCATCGTGAACAGCCAGAAATGAAGGCTATTTATTATCCAATATCCATCGAAACAGAAGAATTTGGTGTTGAAAAACTTTCGGAACAAATTCCCTAATTTCTATGGGCCATGATTTTGGGCCCAAGTGTCGTTCAATCTATAGCATGACCCCGAAAGGTAGGCACCTATCTTCTTAGGGCTGCTACTCTAATTTTTCTGAGGCCCATTAATAATAAATAACCTATTGATATAGTACGTGTGCAAAGTTGAGGCCTATGACACAGCTTTGATCTCTAACATTATCGTCATCTGTAATCGGTTTTTTTTTTGGATGCTAATGAGGGCTAGGCCCACGAAATCTCTAATCAGTTTGTGTAAACTGTAAACCGAGAGATGAAGTTCTTTTTTGGAGAGGAAGTTGAGAGAACTTAATAAATAATCGATTTGTCAATTGTCACTCTTTCATTTGTAGTATACATATACTATTATCTTCTTTTTTGTTGATGTTAATGTTCAAAGAAGTAAAAATTGACGAGGATAATCTCAACTTTCACTCATCTTCACTAAATAATCCAACTTTTGTGTAGTATTATGCCTTGAATCTGTTTTATGATCTCGTTCCAAAACTTAATCAAAACGGTGGTCTCACCCCCGAAGATTCAGGGATTATTGTAATTAGTTTTTGGGTTTTCTATTTTGGACTTTCCTAGGCCTACTAGTATTAGGGTTTCTTAAACTCCCTAATATATAGCCTAGTTCTGTATTCTGGAAATTTCTCATCAATATTAGCCTAATCTTACTCTGAAAGTTGGGATTATTCTTGTAATTTTTTTTTTAAAAGAATTATATTTATCAATTATCATAGATGCTTTGTATTAAACATTTAGGGATGATAAACCGCCGTTTAGTTGAATGTAAGAAATTAAATTTTGATGGAAAGTTGGAATATCAAGAAGATTAAATTTCATAGGGATTGTTCAAATTTTTGTTGAATTAAGATTATTTATTTAACTAGGGGAATTAGGAATTTAGTTCCCATATATAGGCTTTGGTATACTATACTAAAAGTAGTGTCTACATTAGTACATTGCCATAAAGATTGGGTCATCATTTTAGACCTAGGTTATAAATAATGGTGACCCAACATTATGAAAATTATGGGACATTGTCACTGGATGCGTGAAAATTATTTAGGTCCATCACCCGCATCCATCACCTGTTTACCACCTATATTTATATGTACATCATAAAATCTAATAATTCGTGAATTAAAAATTAAATATAAATCAAATATTATGCAAATATTTGTTATAAATAAATTTTATGATTACATAACTAAACTTCTACATACACTCGCTAACCACCCGACCCACCGATGATGGATGTGGCCATGTGGGTGGAGCGGTTTCACCCGATTCGAACCCGTTCCATTTTCATCCCTAATAAGTAGTAACATTGCAACTAGTCTTGAACTGGCATGTTTGGTAAATTATCTAGTCCCATCATAATTAATAATAATTTTAAAATTAGGTGTGACATATATAAGCATAAGCCAAAACATATTGACCTTAATATTAGTATATAATGGATAAATAGACAAATCAACATCAAGCTAAGCCAAGCTAATACGACAAGGAATATGATAAATATATTTGACCTGAGTTCGATTGATTATTAAATACTTAAATTTATACACTAAATACTCGTATATATTAACACAAATCTAATGTTCGATTGGTAGTGTAAGACAATACTAATGTATTTTGCGATGTTTTTTGTTGCTGCTGCATTGAATTATGTTCTCCAACTTATTAGCTGTCTCCAGCATGCAAATTATAAAGATCTTACTACTAATTAATAGAGCCGGCAACAATTTTCAGGACAAAATAACACGACACGAACACGACACGAAATTAGCGGGTTTGGGTCAAAGATTTTGACACGATTAAGTAAAAGGTTTGACACGACACGACACGCTTATTAAACGGGTCGGGTTTGGGTCAAGGGGTTCAACCCGTGTATATAAACGGGTTGACATGACACGACACGATTACACTTGAATATTAATTTTATAGTGAAAAATTGACCTAACACGACCCGAACATGATACGAAATTAACGGGTTTGGGTCAAGGATTTTGACACGTTTAAGTAAACGGGTTGACACGACACGACACGTTTATTAAACGGGCCGGGTTTGGGTTAGAGGGTTCAACCCGTTTATGTATGCGGGTCGACCCGAAATTGACACGACACGACACGATTGCCAACTCTACTAATTAATAAGTCATAACAATTGTCATATTGAACTATTTAAGCAATTTAATTACATATACAGGAGCGAAGCCAGTTATTTTAATTTAGATTGGCAGACAGTTTAATCATATTATGATCAAAATACATGAATTGCTGAATATAAAAAATATATATAACTTATTATTACTTTAAAAAAATTATTTAAACTGTACTCCATGATTTTAATAGAAGAAATTTAATAGACATTACTTCAAATAAAAAAAATTATGACAAATTAACTAATAGACTTCTTGTAAATCACAAACTTACATTAAGTGACTAATTAAAATTACAATAATACAAAAAATTTAATTAAATTTTGTGTACGTTAGGATTTGATCCCAAGCGATGTCTCTCATATTCTTAAACACATAACTTTTAAGCCAATATATTTCTTCTGTCATTAATAGCAATATATATACATATATTAAAATTATGAGGCTTGCGACAAACAGCTGCGAGGGCTGAGCCTCCCCCGCCTCTCCCTTCCGATCCCTTCCCCATTTATATACATATATACACACACACACGCATTGCATGGGCTAGATCAGAGCTTTCCTATCTTAAGGCTTAGCCTGACCTGTCAAGGCCGCCCCTATTACCCCTATACTCCAATACTCCATCCATCTATACCAATGTAATGCTGGCACACGAGGATTCAAATTCCTAACCCATTCGATCTCTCCAGAAGGTGGAGTAAGGGTGCCTATATAAATGTACGCATATATGTATATATTTACACATATATAATTGTCGATGTTACATCCAATTTCATTTCAAATAACGCTGAAGTAACATATTTTTAACTTTCTGATGTAACCGTTGCATTATGATGCTATACAACCCTCTCAGGAAGTGAAATAATAAGAGGATTTTGTAGGACTTTCTGGTGAGATCGACTTATTGGTGTTCTACCAATGGCATATGTGTAGCTAGAGGTCGGTAGCAAAATGATGCATACCCGAAACAAAAAACTTACCCAATTTGATATTCTTGACCCGAATTCAACCCAATCCAAAACCGATTTGAATTCCTATCCCCAACTGTTAATATGTGTACATAATACAGATTATTATATCATATAAATCTATTTGGTACAACCTCGATTCCAACTTTACCTTAGAGCTGATCAAAAGCAGCCGGGCCCAATTTTTGCGGGTTTTGGGTATGAAAATTAGGCCTGAATTCGGGCCTGGTCCGGCCCGATTTTTTTATTTTTTAGTACGTGCTTTGGACACTAAAAATTAGGTTTTTTAGTTAAAATTTTAGGCCCGGCCTGAAAAGCCCGCACTAATTTTTCGGACTTTGGCCAAGAAATTTGAGCCGGACTAGGCCCGGCCCGAACCCGACCCACTCTATTGGCTTTATTTTATGCATTGAGCCCGGCCCGGCCCATGATCACCTGTACTTTACCTGAACGGAATCGATACCAAAAGACTTTTTAACTCAAATTAATTGGACAATACTACTAGTACTAGCCTCCTACAGTCCTACATACTTGATACTTGATTGTGTAGCAGTGCATGGAGTAAGGTCTCCTATAAATAGCCCTAAACTCACCCTTAGAAATTAAACTAACATTTTATATCTTCATGTCATGTTATATTCAATAATCACGTGAAAACTATCAAAGTTTACGTTGTTCGTTAGCACTTATAAATCTCAATAACAATTAACAAAGCATCATAGCTCCAATACATCTAGCTTTTATTATTAGGTTTTTATTTTTAAAAATTGTAGTGTAATTCCCTCAAAAAAAATTAGTGTTATAAAAAATTTATTTGGTAGTGATTACATTTTTATTAAGATATACTCTCTCCGTCTCTTTTTTTTGCAACATTTTCCTTTTTTGAATGTCCCAAAATATTTGTTACACTTCTAAAATAAGTAGCATACTCACATAGTCACATATAGTCCTCATAACTCCTCTCTACTTTATTTTATGTTACCCCATATACCCCACCCCACCACACACTAAAAGACAAATTTTCTTTTTTTCTAAGAGAAAAGGACAAATTTTCATATCAACTCAATACGTACTAAATATTAAATTCTTATAAAAGTGAAAATCGTATGCGACGGAGGGAGTACTATCTAGTTTTATATTAGTAATAAAATATAAAGTCATTTTAATGTAATATTAGACATTTATTTGATTTAGGGATAAAATTTTAATTCGGATCCGATTTGAATCCCAAAAAAAAAAATATGCATCTGACTCCGACTAAAAAGATCTAACTCTAACTACTGCCAGGTTAAAGTCAGAATATTCATTATCCAATTCAAATTCAGCCCATTATCATCCCTAATTTATAGTGTGTGTAAAATTTAAGTATAGGAACAATCCAAAAAATGCAGGCTACAGCAAGTCAAATGCTAGACAAGGTTTAACCTATGAAACACGGACACACCTCCAACCTGCCGTACCCCGTGTCCGACACCGACACACGTTGGACACACGTACCCATATTGAACTAATTGATTAAGCTTACTCAAATACCATGAGTTATTTTTCTCGCTTTAATTGTTTGTTTCTTTTAGGTTTTGAATAATGTTTATAATTATTAACCATATTATCAACACCAAATTTGATATTTACCTCGATATTCTATTGAAATTATGTTGAAATTTATAGATTCTCTTATCATCTTTCACGTACCTGTATCCTTAATTTTTTCAATGACATTTTCCCATACCCGTTTTATGTCCGTACCCGTACCAGTATTCGTTTTAGTGCAACCTAGGGTTTAACAATCCCAAAACAAAGGTTCTACATCTTGAAAATGAAAAGGAAAAAAAAATGAGATAACTACCTTTGAAAGTTGAAACGGATATGTAAAAAGCGAAATAACGGGCATCACATGTAAACAACGGTTGAAAAAAAAACCAACTTTGCTTAACCGCGTAACACTTCAATGAATTGTTAACAAGTGGAAGTAGTGTGTAAAAACTAAAAACCATTATACTCCCCCCTCCCGCTTTTTCATGGTTACAATTTGACTTTTGGTATTATTTATGTGTACTTTGACTATCGTTTACAATTTATATAAAGGAAAAATATAGGTGAATGGTGTCTCGTTAGATTCGTTTTGATATACTATCTCCGTTTTTTATTATTTGCAATGATGTGACATAAAGTAGAGAGGAAAAGTGTCAAATCGTTGCAAATAATAAGAAACGGAGGTAGTATAATTTTTTAATGTCTAGTTTTTTATATTTTTTTACAAATACAAAAATATTAGTACACCATTCGTAACATAAAGATTTCAACAACAAAAAAATCACCTATTTTGAGAAGCAATTTGAGAGTATAAACTAGTGGTGACTGGTGAGCAAAACCGAGTACCCGGTCTTTTTAATGGAACCGAAATCGGAACCACCGGGTTTGAAATATATAAAACCAAAATCGAAACCGATCCAACCGGGTAACAAGTTTATGGAACCGGAACCGCCGGGTACCCGGTTTTCTTTAATGAGTGTGTTTTTTTCTAATTTTTTAAATTTAAAAACAGAAAAATTAATAAAGGAAAAAAACAATAATCAACAATGATAAACAACAAATCAGCAATAGTAAACAAGTAATAAAAAAAATAAAAATAAAAACCCAAAAAAAACAGCAAAATTATGAACATAAATACAGTAATTAACAAATCAACTATAAACAACAACAATGAACTATAATCAACAACAAAACGAAGATGGGTAACCACTGGGAACGGGTCCAGTACCGGGTCTCGGAATTAGAACCGTTACAACCAGTATTCACCGGGTATCGGGTTCAAAATTTCTAGAACTGGAACCAGCTGCGATCGGGTAGTAACTTTTGGATCCGGAACCGAACCTAGTTGAACCAGATCCGGTAATTATCCGCCGATTCCTAATCGGATCCAATTCCATGGGCAGGTACCCGAAACCGTTGCTCGCCCCTAGTATAAATGGACAAATTAATCAAAATAATTTTGATATCAATAACTTATAATCACATTCTTGCTTGAATTAAAATTATTTTAATTAATTTTGTTGTTTACACCCTTAAATTATTTTCTCAAAATATGTGAAAAATAAATGTTGAAATATGTATGATACGAAAAGTGTACTTCATTTTTGTCTCCATATGTGTGTAAAGTAATAGTCTAACCATTTAAAAAAAAAAAACAAAACAGAGTTAGTATGTATGAGTTTGTGTCTATATAAAGCAAACGACGGTTTATCAGAATACCACTATTTCTTTTACTCTCTAAAATTCTCTGGTAAACAAAATCTTCATTCAATTCAATTCAATTGATTGATTAATTAAGCAAAATCTTGAATTGCTTTACTCTGTTATTGTTGTTGATCTTGCAAGAACCCTAGAAAATGTCGACAGCAACTTGCGTAGATATCATACTTGCCATTCTTTTGCCTCCTCTTGGTGTTTTCTTCAAGCATGGCTGCAAGGTAGTATAAACACTTTAATTCTCTCTTTTTTCCCTCTTTATCACTTTTTACTAGTTTTCTAATGTTACTCTTTCTGTTTTAATTAACCTTACCCATAATTTTATTTATGTATTCGGAAATTATTGTTGTCAACCCCGTGAGTAGGTGTAGCACTAATTGTCGATTTAAGCATAAATTTCCAATTTATGCCATTTTAGGAATTATTTATGTGTATATTTATTTTATCTTCCTTTTTTAATGTAAATAAGAGGTTTAAGGAAAATATAAAGGCTATCTTTAAGCATTAAATTCACTTTTGTTAAAAAAAATAAAAAAATGGAAATAATAATTTAATATTTTAATATTTTAAAACAAAATGACACGTAACTTGAGACAATAAATATTTAATTTTATTTTTTATTTAATTTATGGGTTATGGTTAACATTTTTCTTGAATTAATTACGAGTACATAACAACGAGGGTTTTTATTTTTATTTTTAAAAAAAAAGGTACAGTAAGTTAGGGATAAGTAAGTTTGATGAGTCTCGTTTGAATCATAGAGATTGCGTGACTGTTTTAAATTTAATTTCTTACATGATTTTGAACATAATTTGAAATAATCTAATTTTTGATCAACTGTCATAAAAGTAAGTTAAATTTGTCATATAAGAATAAGATTGTATACAGTATACTTATATATGGTTGTGTAATTATGTTTTATGAAATGTTTTAATTGTAACTCAACAGATAGAGTTTTGGATCTGCGTGTTGTTGACAATACTTGGATATATACCTGGGATTCTCTTTGCAATTTGGATCATCACCAAAGACGATTGATCGATCTCCTATTCTCTGTATGATTCCCTCTCTCCGTATCAGTTTATCTGCAACAATTGTTAATATATATGAGAGGTAAAATATTCCTTATTACAGATAACTATACACAACCCTGAATATGAGTTTCATGTAAAATTTAATATTTTAAGATAACTATCATATAATTATAGAGAATTGTTAAATTTACTTTCATTTATTTTACTATTAATTTCACTCCTATTATACAAGTGACAAGTGTAAATTGAATAATTTAAAAAAAATAATAAAAGGTACAATTTCTATCAATTTTAAATTATACTCTTATTATTTATGTTGAGAATGAAAGTTGAGAGTAAATCTAGCATTCCTCGTCATTATAATCCCATCTCCGTCACATATTGTTTGCCATAGTCAAATTTACAAGCTAATTGTGATTGACTCTAGGATTAGAAAAACTCTAATTTCCCGGTGCAACCATAAGGATTGCATTTAATGAAACTACTTATAAAGTAAGGTATTTTTTTAAGGGAAAAAAAAACTAGATATTAATTACATTGATTATGTTTATTTTTGTCATAAACTCATAATTAATAATTTTATAACCACTTTAAGAAATGTATTTAATGCTTAATGTATATTTCAACAGCTTATTAAAAACCAAGATCGTAGGTTATGTTTAAAACTAAGACTCAAGACTCCCCTTCATACTTTGCAACATCAGTTTTCCACTAATTCAGACTCTCTATACTTTTATACTTTATCCTAAAACTCTAATGGAATCTCGCTTATTCTTAAAAAAAATGATGGATCTTTAAATCTTTAAATTGTATAAAAGGAAAAAAAAACGCAATAGAATTTGAACTCGATGTCCAACATGAGTCTTGAGTTGATCTTGAGACTATAATAGGTCTTATACAACATTATTCTATATTTGAACTCAAGACTATAAACAACTACAAACAGTATATGCTTTATTATAAAAGTAGCATTTTTACTTGAGTTTAACGTTGACAAAATTGAGTTTTTTTTAAAAAATTTATTTTTGTGCAATTTTTTTTTTTTTTTTTGAGCAGGTAAGAACAATAAGCTTCGAAGGATGACTTTAGTGAAGGACTTGGGGTTTGATAGTTTCGATTGTTTTATTATTCATTGGTTATTTCGTAATGTAATCCGGTGTATGCTCTGTTTTCATCAATGTAATGTAGCGTGAAAAATATGGTTTTCAAAAATTTCATGATGTAAGAACCTACTCAGTAAGTGTTGTCCAGCACATTTATTTATTGATGTAAATGGATTTCTTGACGTAATTAAGTAAAGATGTTTACTTTGAACTTATAGCACGATATTAGAACCAACGTTGTCTTGGTCTAGTGGTGTCAGGGGCTAGACTTGGTAGGGAGAACCACGGTTCGATCCCCCGCAAGCACGTTGGGAGGAGTTTAAAACCTTAACCCCGGGACGCACTCCGAATCCGGATTAGCCCAAAAGGGTGAACCGGGTGGATACACCAAAAAAAATTAGCACGATATTAGAACAAATAGTGTTGTCAAACACCTTTTGTGGGTAAACTTTTTCGAACTTTGAAAATCTAAGGTATTGTTTGATTGCAATGAGAATTAAATTCCTATGGTAATTTGGATTTCATGGGAATTACCTTCCCCTGTCTAATTCCTAGGAATTTTCAAATTGTGTTTGGTTAAAATTTGGAAAATTAAATTTCCTAGGAATTTTGATTTACCTAGGAGGGTTTAGGTTAGCTATCTTCTACATTATGTGGGAATTAGAAATTCCTAGAAATTTCAAATTCCTCCATTTTACATTTTTTTGGTTAACCAAACAACAATGTGTTAATGTATTTCTAGGAATTTTGATTTCCCATAGAAATGTAGTCCAACCAAACAAGCCCTAAATATTATATCAAAATATGATTACTAAAGCACTAAAAATTTGCAAGTAAAAGGCAAAACCAATTGTTTTTAACTTAAAAATACAGGGTTGCAACCAAAAGTGATTGGCAATTCAAGTCAATCAAGTCCTTGAATTGATAATGTCACAATATCAGTTGCACAACATTTGCTCCTACAAAACTAAGGAAAATTTGATAAAAAGTTTAAAACAATCTATACTATTGTCAAAAAAATTTGTATCTACCAAAGTGTTGTTACAAATTCCAACCAACTTTAAAGGGTGGCTTACAAAAATAGTCTTAAATTAGGATTATAATTTGTAAACCATAGTTGGAACTGTTTTTATAATTTTTTTCCAAGATCAAACAAGTAACCAAATTTTTTGTTTTAGCGGGCTTGGTTATACTAGATGGAAATCAACTTGTTTGCACTTCTATTTTTCATAGAATCGAAACGTTTACAAATTTCAAGCTCAAGCTCCATATTAACGAGAAAGATTATATACTCCCTTCGTAATATATTGACTGCAACAATTTGACATTTTTTTCTCCCTACTTTATGTCAAATCGTTGAAGTTATTTTGTTAAAAAAAGAGTATAATATATAACTAGCAAACACCAAAGATTAAAAGTAGTACACTGTACACACCAAAAATCCGATTTATCATACATCATACACTATTCAAAAACAGCTTAAAACTACTACTAGTGACAAAGACTAGAAATATTCAAAATGATTTAACACCAATAATTGATCATATGGGGACGAGTAATGAAAATATCCACTTCCATTTGTCGTCTTAGTATAGATTGAAAGAGACTTCCCTCCAAATTTTGGCACTTTGTCGCTAATAAGATTCTATTATTGACGATTTATAGGCCCCCCAATTTTCACTCCAAAAAAGAAATAATGGCCATTGAGGCTGTAATCTTCGTCATTTTGACAAGCTGTAGAATGTTTAAAGTCATAAATTAGTTGTTCCACCAAATAGAAAGCTAGAAATTGTAGGCCAACCACTTGAACTGTTTATGATTCATCAATGACATCAGATATTGAAGAAGGTTGAGAGTAGTGGTTTAGTCCTTGAAGTGCCATTCTCGACGGCACATAGGGCAGTGAGCTTGAGAGGTTTGTGAATTTACCCATTTTAAGATGCAGTGTAGATGGAAAGCATGGCTGCATTGCCCCCAAACTGTAATCATCAGATATTGTTAGTGCTCACTGTAAAACTGATAATACATACAAACAAACAGAAAATGCCAACTTATCATTGCCTTTCCCTTACTTTCAAGGATTTTTTGGATAACCACCTATGTTTTTTTTTTTTTAATTTAAATGACACCCCTTTCTTCCTTTGTGTCCTTAAATTCAACCGAATTTTAAATATTAGGTGGTTAACTAAAAAAAAAATTATTACTAAAAAAACAATGTGTGGTTATGCCAATTTTTTTGACAACAATAGGTTATAATTATAAAAAAATA
The DNA here is from genome assembly GCA_951394345.1 of Salicornia ramosissima. Lineage (NCBI taxonomy): Eukaryota > Viridiplantae > Streptophyta > Magnoliopsida > Caryophyllales > Amaranthaceae > Salicornia > Salicornia ramosissima. Next base: position 50,190,491 of record OX596240.1, on the reverse strand, counting down.
TTTTTAATAACCAAACTTTTTAGCGAATTCCATTTTAATCAAACCTTTGAATTCTTACTTACCAACCCAGCCTTATTCACAAAATTTTGTATTGAGCAAAAAGTGTTATTGACCATTTGACCTATTATAACAGGTAAATTCCAATGAAGGTGGTAACACTTTTTGGTCAATAAAAAAATTTGGGCATAAAAGTAATTTTTCCTAAAAAAAACAATCCTATATATAAATCAAATAGATGCAAAAAGAGAAATTCATCATGTGATGTAAGTTGCAAACACCCCTGTGACCTACAAGGATAATTGATCAAATTAGAAGATTGAATGGTCTTTATTTCATGTCCAAAGGTTCCAACCCCCGCAATAAGGAGTATAGAGTTTTTAGCTCCAAGAAACGAACAAGGAAATTGGAACTGCTACATCTTTATATTTCCATCTACTGAGACCGTCCAACTCAAAACTGGATCTTTCTTTCTAGTAAGCAAAAATCTATAACGTTTGTCACACTTGATTATAGTTCTTAAAAATGTTAACATCTATAGAGAAAGGAATCCTCCTACTCAATGTTCTTTCATCCTGATGGACAAGGCTTGTGCTAAAGCTAAGAAATTGATTTCTACTTCTGGAGGTTGACCAAGGAAAACATTAAGGTTGTTGAGAAAAAAGCAACCAGTCCTAGGGCAGCCAAGACAATTTTGCTTATCTGCAAATCTAATTTGTACAAACTTTTGTTTACGCTTGCTAATTCTCTATTCTCAAAATGTGCTAGTATCACATAGGATCATGCCACATTAATCTTTCAGCAAAACTACCTTGTATAGTTGTATTCTACAAAATACTCCGTATATGAAACAGAGAGAGCGTACACACGTTATAGGGATTCTAGAGAGAATTGGAGCTACAAAATATATGAAACAGAGAGAAAGAGCAAACATTATAGGGATTCTATAGAGAGAAAGTTGGAGGCCACATTAAGGATAAAAAGGGCAATATAAGTAAAGAGCTCAAACACAAAACAGTTTCCAATACAAGGGGGAAACAAAAATTCAACTAAAAGGATTTTGATGAAAAAATGAAGATCTTGACGGAGTAATCGTTGCTAAGCGTTGGATTAACAAAAAAATTCAACAAGGTTGAGGATGGCTTTGAAGAAGATTGTAGATGAAGATGAGATGACACTGGTTTAGGTGTTGGTTTTCACTGAGTTACAAAGGCGATGATTGGAAAGTCGTTTTCGGTGGATTGTGCGGGATATGGAAGTGGGGGTTTTCGGTGAAAAATACAATGTGCAACATAATAGCAGAGTGATGACGAGCACTAATCTTAAACTAGGTTTTGGCCTGCATCACCTGAGTATATCTAACGGGTGGCGGCAAAAGAAGATATTATGGAAGGGGCCTAAGCAAGGCGAAAAAAGTGGCCCTTATCGTTGACCAATTAAATTGCTAATTGTAAAAGAGAAAAGCCTAAAACTAATCTTTCCCAAAAAAAAAAAAAAAAAAAACAAAAACAAATACCTTCCTGGCATCCTGTGTCCTCTGTTTCTCTCTCTGCTAATCCTCGGCACTACTCACTCTCCTCTATCCTTTACTACTATTCTCTCTGTCAGCGGGGTATTTTTTGGGTTTTCCTCTTTTGAATATAGCAGATTTTATAGAATTTATCCTAATTATATATCTAGTTATACATCAATTTTCAAATAATTATTAATTCAACAAATAAACAATCCACTCACACAGTATGATAGCTTTAGTTATATCACTTCAAATCACAATTCTTAGACTTGACGTGAATGAGACTAGAATACATTAATGTTATTTTTTTCACGCCACTTTGACTGCAATCTATTGTATTCATCTGTAACAAATTGCTTTTGCAGTAACACACGTTTTCGTGATTGCAACCTCAACTATAATTTCTTTCCAACATAGATGGTGATTTAGGTGGTGGTTCATAGTGAATCCAATGGTCATGAGGTTATGGATATGGTAGTTTTTAGTGAGAATTGGGAAGGGAGGTGGTGACTTGTGGAGGTAGTTGTTTACTTGCTTAGAGTAAATGATGGGCTGAACATAGGGGGGTGATCAGGATGGTTATGATGGGGGTTGGTATTTGCCGTCCAAAAATTACTAATACCGCCGCCCTTTAATTATAATTAGCACTTAAAATGACACATGTTCCTATACTAAACAAACCTTATGTACTATGAACACCAACTACGCTCGGACCCCATCAACTGAAAATTTTCCCACCCACCCCCACAACCCAAAACTACCCTTACACCCTTTATAACAAGTAATTCAACCACCTCCTTTCAAGCCACCTTAACGCCACCTAAAACCTCTAACATAAACCCACCAATCAACTCCTGATACCCATCCCTCTCCTCAAAGCCCCTCTCCTCAAAGCTCCCTGCCATACTCACCATAGAAGCAAATTCTTCAAAGTAACTAGTAAAAGAAAATAAATAATTTAATCAGCCAAATCATATGACTCGGAAGATGTTTTGCTGCAAATCAAGATTTCAAGATTGAGTGAGGTGGAGTTGCCGGTGAAGAGAATGGAGGAGAGAGCAGTAATTATGTCTTTCGTGAAGGCCATAACGAGATTCTTTCTATTGGCTTTTTCAGTGACATGTTGGTGAAGACTGACGAAGAGTTGGTTGTTGGGGAGGCTAGGAGGAGGTGCAAGAATGGGTTTAAGTTGTTGGGACTTGGGACCATCCTGATGAGGTTTTAAAGGATTAAATTTGATATCTTCTAGGTTTTTTATTGTAATAATTAGGATTTGTGGATATGTAATATTTATTATTTTTTTCTATTATTTTTAATTAGGGAAAATAAGGAGAATTAGAATATTTTCTACCTAGCATTGAGTTGGCCAAAAATCACGTTAATCCTCTTTTGTTTAGGCGGTTTGTGGGCTTATAAATAGCCTAGATTTCAATTAATAAAATCATTTTTGGTTATTCGTCAAAATTATACATTACTTTGGAGTAACACTCATTTTTGGCACATTTTTGGTAAAATCATTGGTTAATAAAATCATTTTACTCACAAGATTCAACGAATAAAATCATTTTTGCCTAAACAAGCCTAGATTTCAATTCAAAGAAAAACTATTAATAAAATCATTTTACTCACAAGCCAATGGGACCAACATGTTTCGAAATACATTCAATGTGCAGAAGGAATGACTATCAAAGGTTGTCATGGACATTTGAGAGGGAAGAGTTTTAGTTTTAAAAAACTGAGATATGTCTAGGCACACTCAGGCACGTAGATCAGGCGTGGGATAGGCGCAAAGACCTACAATGGGCGCAGTGAGGCGCGCGGTAAGGCGCACGAGCGCATGAGGCGCGAGCTTTTGTGGGCAAAGCGCATTTTTTTGTTTTAAAATTTCATGTGCCACTCGCCTAATTGTCCAGTTTATAATAGGACTTTTAAAAGTAGCATGTGACTATTTATAAAAAAATAAAAAATAAAAAAAAGAGTTCAAAATACCTAGCTGTTATCTGTGGAACGTTACTGCCTTTTTCTTTTTCTATCTTCATACTCTACTCTCTCCTTCAACCCTCAACTGAAGCTGCTGCCGCCACCTCCCTTTAGACGTTGTTGCCGCCACCACCTCTCTTTAGACGCTGCTGCCGTCATTGCTGTCACCTCTCTTAAGATGTTGTTGCTACTGCCGCTGCCTCCTCTCATCACCCCACCCCCCTCCCTCCCGTTTTTCTCCTTTTCTTCTTTTTCAGACTCCTCTCCACTTCTGCAATCCTCGTTCTTTCTCCTCGAAATTTTAGTCTTCGAATTGCAGCTGTGAATACTGCTATTCGAATCGTAGCTAATACATAAGGTAATTATATATTTTCATTTAATGCATTTATGATTGTTATTTCTAGTTTAATATATAATCCAAATTTGATCTACAATGTTTTTGGAGAAAAGGTGTGCCTCACCTACGAAAGGCGTGCGCTTGCGCCTAGGCTCCAGCACCCTTGTGCGCCTCAAACCGTTTGAAACTAAGGGGTTAAGCTGGAATGGCAATGGCCGAAGGAGATGTAAGCCATCACCAAACAGTAAGAATACAACAGCAATCCTGGACTTTCTGATGGAACGAAACATATATTTAAGTGAAGAACTTGTCATAAAGAACCGGTCACTTGAAAAGTTGAAAGAAGCAGCTGAGAAATCTTTGGCTCAAAGTTAGAAGTTAAGCACCGAGAAAAAAGAGTTTGAGTCAGAAGTATATGCAATGGTTGATGAAGGACCATTCAAGATTTTACATCGAGAAGGGTTTGATAGGTTTCAATTGCTTCTTGGTGATCAAATTGCTACATGCCAACATTCAATGCTCAAGATTTGGTCCCTTGTTCCCCTTGTGACGCTTGAGACTAGGTGTTTTTCAAAAGGGGAGTATGATGAGGTTTTAGGGATTTAATTTAATTTCTTCTACAGTAGTTTTTTTTTTTTTAATTGTAATAATTAGGATTTTTTGTTGTGCAATTTTGCTTATTTTTGTCTATTACTTTTAAGTACGGAAAATAAGGAGAATTAAACTATTAAAGTATTTTCCACCTAGGATTGAGTTGGCCAAAAATCACGTTAATCCTCTTTTGTTTAGGTCGTAGTTTTTCTTTCAATTTTGTGAGTGTAGAGATTCAGAAACCCTAAAAACTAAGAGAGTGAATCTTGGTTTTGAGAGATTAAGATTGTGACTTTGTTGGTGACTGAAGCTACATAATCTTGATCATATCATCCTCGAAATCATGAGTTTGTGAGTGAGTGAAGCCACAATTTCAAATTTAAATCCTTGAATCCTGATAGTTGAATGAAGATTATTAGAGATTCAACCTATATCAGTCCAAGAAACATATCACATCCCACGTGTCAACAAAGAAATAGAGATGGACTTGCTTGTGAATTAATCAACGGATTTTGAGAACTCAACGGTGGTTACAACTTACAAGGGAGAAGGGGTGCAGTGGGTGGTGACTTGGAAGAGGGGAATTGGAGGAAGTTTCTTTATTATACTAAAAAAAAAAACCGCAATTTAAAAATAATAATAATAATTTATAGAAGATGAAAAACCACCAACAGGCAATAGCTATGCGACACATTTCTAAATGACCTGTTTACTCGGTTTATTAAGGCTACAGATCAAGTTGGGAAGTTGGCCCCAATAGTTCGGATTATTCCATAATAATTCATAATTGGGATTAATATGGGAAGGAGGATTATAGTTTGGAATTTTAAATTATTGTTGTGAATTTTTCCTAAAATGTAATGATGTTGCAATATAAACTCAAATCTCACCACAAGAGAGTGTTGTATGATATAAAAAGAAAAACAACTGGACTGTTAGAATTACCAATTGATATCTAGGGACGTCAACAAGCCGATACACTCGTGAACAACTCGCGAACAAGCTCGGTCAAAGCTCGATCAAAGCTCGGTCAAAGCTCGTTCGAATATAAATAAACGAGTCCGAGCAAAATTTTCAAGCTCGATTAATAAACGAACTTTACTCGAACATGGTAGTGTTCGGCTCGTTAAGGCTCGCGAACAACTCATTCAAGTTCGTTAAAAGTTCGTTCGTAATCGTTTAATACTCGTTAGAAGCTCGTTAAAAACTCGTTTATATAATTCAAATTTTAAAATATATTTATTTATAGTATGCATCATTTATATTTTAGAAATATATGTTTTTCCATTTATATGAGCTAAATTTTGGACTATAGTTTATCTCTTCTGAAATTATGCTATCCAATATCCATAATTAACTATTACGAAGTAGTCCATTATCCTGCTTTTACTTTCATTTTCTTGAGTCTTAACCAAATTAAATTTTGGGCTATAATTTTTATTTCTTGTATTACTTATGCTTGGGAAAAGGTTAAAATTAGAAATTAATATTACAATATGTACAAAGCTCATTTCAACATATACAAAGCTCGTTTATTAATGAATTATCTTAGCTCGGGCTCGAGCTCGAATACGTAAACGAGCAAGCTCGAGCCGAGCTCGAACATGAAAAAATTAAACGAGCCAAGCTCGAACAATGTTTTTGAAAGCTCGGTTATGCTCGAGCTCGAAAAATATTAATCAAGCCTAGCTCGAACAAGTTACTACTCGGCTCGGCTCATTGACATCTCTATTGATATCACACTGTACAACCAGCAATGATCAAGAATTATCGTCTAGAAAAGTTGTTCATTGCACTGGATATAATTTAATATCAAGGAAAATAAATCAGAAACCAGGTACATCGGGCTCCCCAACCCCTTAATGAACAAGTATTGTGAATAGATCTTTGGATTTAGCTGGGAACTATAAAAGGTCATCATCATATGACCACTACAAACTAAAGGAGTTTATGTTACCCAAAAATGAATCTTTTATCTCTGTTCAACAATAAATTGCCACTTGCAGACTTGCAGTAGCTGCCTAGCGAGAAGTCTTACCACTCAAAATCAAAAGCAAAATTTCCCCGACCCTAGAAATAAATCATCTTTACCTACTAGGCTAGTCTACAACACTAAAACTTCACAATAGCACATACAGATAATCATTGCTGCAAAAAATAACAAACACATACTTAATGGGCAGTCATCACCAGGTAATTTGCAATCTGGACAACAACCGTCAAAAGCCATCCTACATATTCCGCAAGTTTCATCCTGAGCATCCCAGGTCCATGAAGCTACAGCATGCCATTGTAGAATGTTAACTTTCATCCTCTTTTTCCTGTGAAGAAGTAAAAACTAAGAAAAATCAGTATAGTTTGCTACTGTGCTAGTGAGTTCACTGAGTTGTTAGTTGTGACATAGTCAGCGTGGCAATAGAAATGAACAACAAAAACATCAAATGAGTTTCCGCCTCCCATCATTCCATCAAGTTGAAGAGCCACCTCTCAGTAAAAAAAAAAAGTTAAAAACAGAAACAGGCAGAAGAGAAGAATACTGAATAGTGCCCTCATGATCTTAGTTTTAAAAGGCGCAAGGCGAAGGCCTTTTGTAGGCGAGCACATGTATTTATATACTTGTTTCAAATTAATTTTTTCTTTGATTGTAATTAATTAATATCTATTAAAAAGATCCTAATAATATAAATATTGAAATTTGTAAAGCTAAGGTAGTCTCAATTTGAAAAGAATCAATCATTCTTCAACTTGTAACTTAAGTGAAAGCTATTCAACTTGTAACTTAAACGTAAGCTATTTTTCTTTAAGCGCAAAGGCGCCCCTTACCAAGAAAGGGCTCAACGGCGCACGAGGCGTGCGCCTTTCGAAGGTGGTTGGCCCTCGCTTAGCTAAAGCACAATTCCCGGAGCTTGGGAGCTAGGCGCGCTTTTTAAAACTGGGCTCATGATAATGTAATATTGGATCACAAATGTGTTACACGATGAACAAACATTCTCTAATTTGTTTGGCTTAAAAAGTCTAGCTTCCTTGGTAACAATTCCAGGGAAACTGAAAAAATAATTTCTATAAAACACATTATAAAGAAAAATCTCAGAAGAATAAGCCTAACTTTCATTGATATCCCCAAAATAATCCCAAATTTTGATTATCTTGGAATAATCCCAGCTTTAAGGCCATCCTTTTTAAAAGTAATCCAAAGTATTATATTTGTTACTTTTATTGATCCAAGCTGAGACTATTGTGAATAAGAAAATAGAAGTTTGGATCATTTTAAAAAGATACCCACTAAAGTTGGGATTATTTTGGGAAGATCAGTGAAAGTTGGGATTAATTCTGGAGAATTTTTCCTATTACAAATCAGGTCTAAAGTCTCTAAACAAGTATGTGCAAAAGAAAAAATTGTCTCAAGACTCTCAAGTCTCAACCAATGTATATCAAGCACTACATTAATTTTGATGTGCAAAAGCATTTGAAACACAGAAAAACATGGAAGGCAGGAAGCCCAGCGAAACCAAAACCACCACCATCCTTACTTGGTTACGTATGGAACATAAAATTCCCCCAAAGTTAATAATTAAAATTTTAAAAAAAAAGAAGAAAAAAGACCTTGATAATAGCTCCCATGATCACTTAAATCCCAGCTAAAAAAGGATTTAAGAAAAAGTACACCTATATAGTAATAATACTTCACTAGCAAATACGGAAATCATTTGGTTCCTTTACTGTATTTTGCTAAAAGCAGGAAAATTCTTAAATCCCTATAGGCAGTCTGCATCTGCAACAGCAGCAAATCACTACAAAAATATATATATATATATAATTGAGAGACATTTTTTTGTTGCACAAACCTTGGTTTTTAAAGAGCAGATGATTTAAAGTATAATACAAACATACTAGATACAAGTTTCCTTGTCAGATTGTATGAACTTCCTACTTTCTAGAGTAACCTAATCCCTTAAACCAACGCAACATCAAGAACAAGTTGTCTAGAGTAAAGCTAGTTACCAGGCCCGTTCCTGACCCAGGGCACAGGGGCGGCCGCCCTGGGCCCAGTAAGAAATCCTCCATTTTTGTAGTCTACAGCACAGCACATACATAATCTATCAACAATATTTGATTGGAAATTCATTTTCCATATGGCGATAAAATAAATTACCCAGCAAAGCATGAACTTCATTGTATAATTGATTCTACAGGAAAAACAATCTTACCTCAAAAACTCTGCTTGCTTTAATGGAGGAAAGACACCACAAAAACCACGCCCAACCTAGTCACAGTTAGTTAGTTCGACAGAGAAGAGGAGAGAAGAGGAGGAGAGGACAGGGTGAAATAAACGGAGAGATGAAATGTTAGGGTTAGATTTTTTTATTTTTGGGCTTTATTTTTTTTAACAAGAGGCTTTTCAGTTTTCATTAGTATAGTGGTACCAATAAATTTTTGTATTTTTTTTAGGTGTAAACACTTTTATTGTCAAAAATCGAATTTTTGTAAAAAAAAAAAAAAAAAACACGATAACCGATAAAAATAAAATAGTCACCCATCTTTTAGGATTGCTACATTTGTTTCAAAAAGTTAATTACTTCCTCTGTCCCAAAATAATTTTTCTATCTACTTTTTCATATCACCCGATACACAACTTTAACTATTAATATCTTGAGTTATATTTTACAAAAAATCATAGAAATTATATATTTAGAAAGTACATGTGGAGACAAATCATATGAGATCCGATATGATTATGTTTTTCCTTATATGAATAAAATTAAAGAGATCTGAAGTAATTATGTGAATAGTGTCTACAGTCAAACTGGAGCACTTATTATGGTACAGAGGGAGTACATAGTCACCTTTAATAAACAAAAAATAAATATTTTTTTCTTCTTAATTACAAACACAAAATGACAAAGATATTATTTTACGTTTCTTTTTTGGAAAATTTGTCAATTACTAACAAGCTTTTGGTCCACTTTGTCCATTACTACCAATTAATTTTTTTGTTTTCAATTACTACTAACATTTGATGAAGTGCTTTGCTATTACTAGTTTACTACCAAGTGTCCTTAAAGTGCTCACTGACTTTCTTTTTATTTTTTTTATTTTTTTGTTTTCAATTATTACAAAAAATGATTGAAGTATCGAGTATCCGTGAAGTATCGATATCATATCGGTATCCGACACGGGTACATCTACGTAAATGAAGTATCCATGCATCCTAGCTTGGTAGTAACAGCAAAGCACTTCATCAAATATTGATAGTAATTGAAAACAAAACAATTAATTGGTAGTAATTGGCAAAGTGGACTAAAAACTTGGTAGTAATTAAAAATTTTCCTTCCTTTTTAAGTGTTGGTCTCATGTGATTTAACATGTTACTTCTTTTAATTATAAACACAAAAAAAAAAAAAAAACAAAAGTAATCAACCTAACCCCTTTTTCCCTTAAAGCACTCTTAATAAAGTGTTTTTCCCCTATGTAGCAAACTTAGGGGGCACATGAAACAATTTTTTTTAATTAAATTGTTTCGGATGACGAATTGGTAAAAAAAATTATCTTCAGATGACAAATTGATAAAAAAAATATCTTCAGAGGATAAATTGGTAAAAAAAATAAAAACAAATACCTTTTGCAACAAATTGGATAAAAAAAATTCCGACGGCATTTAGGTCAAAAAAATATTTTATTTTGACCCTGTTTGGGGGTTAGCTGATAGTTGTTAGAGGTTAGCTAATTGAGTTAACTGCTTTGACTAACTGATTGTGATAGCTGATTTGACTAACTAATTGCATTAGTTGTTTGTGTAAAAGTGTTTGGTAAATAACTAGTTTATACCCGAGCAATTGTTCGGTTTTTTTGAATTCATTATAATAGATATAATATCCAAGCACATATATTATTTAACTAACGTATTTAGATAATTTTAGTGGTAAGAGTTTTAGACAGGTATAGGTAATACCCAAGCATATGCTCGGTTTATCTAACTAACGTATTTAGATAATTTTAATGGTTTATGTTATATATATTATTACAGAATAATTAAGTTGATGGTTTTTATTTTTTGAAAAGAATTTGGTTGTACAATGTAATCTTATTACGTATTATATTTTTAAAACTACCTTAATAATATAAATGTGAAAGATGATCATGCTTAAAATAATAGTAATTATAATTTATTTAAAAAAGTCAACAGTAGCTATCCTGTCAAGTAGATGGGGTTTTAGGAGGGAAGAGAGGGAGTTTACAAGGGAAAATTTATTTTTAGTGGTTTTTCTTTTAGTATATAGTATAGATAGATAAAAGATAGATAGATAGATGATTAGTTGTTAGATGTTTCAGAGCAAAAAAAACCAAAAAGCTATATTCCAAAAAGCTCCTCATATGAGTTTTTTGAAAAACAGTTTTTCCCAAAACACTTTTCCAAACCTCTAACTCCCAAACAACAAAAAAAGAGCTTTTTGAGTTGGTCAAACCTCTCTTTCCTCCCAAACCTTTCTTTTCCCCTCAAACCTCTAACTCCCAAACACCCCCTTTGCATTTTTCGGTTTGGTATCTAGTGATTATGTTTTTATTGTTTTTTTTTAAAAATTAAATTTTAACTTGGAGTGTTTTCCACATTTATTTTTTTAAACCATTTTTTTAATTATTTTTTCTCTTTTTTCATACTAAAACACATAAAAAATTCATTTTTTTTCCAATTAACAGAAATATATTCAGTATCTATAAATATTTGTTTTGCATTTTTTTCTTTTTCTGTATACTATTTAATTTTTAAAATTCTCGATTTTTATCTTCAAATAAACATTGTTCCTTAGGAATTGTATTTTCCATTAATTTTTTTATTCTCTCCCGAGTCACCATCTTTGACCATTGTAAAAGCACCATTAGCGTCATCCTAACCAACTATCTCCCATAAGTAGATTACCACCACTTTTACCATACTGCCACCTTAAATGTCCACCATCTGACCACAATTGAGCGTCGAGTTTCCGACTAACTTCATCGAGATTCCCCAATATAAAAAACACAACAAAAGTATTGAAGACTTACATTAAAAGCTAAAAAATGAAGTAACATTTTCTTTCCTTTCAAATCTATTTGTTGATTTAATTCATTTCCTTTCTCTTACATCTAGGAATGAAACATAATTTCAACAACTCTATGAGGTCATTTGGTTGGAGAGTATTTTAGAGGGATATACCACAAGTATAAATAATAAAATTTCTTTTAAAAAAAAGCTGTTAAATTGTTCTTTTTAAAACTTGACATTTATATAGTGTAATTTTGGACAAAATTTTCATGATCTAATTTCAAATTTTAATATTTTTTAAAATTATATAAATGAGATTTATAAGGCACAAAATATAATTTTTTAAAATATTAAAACATTTTTAATTATTTTTTCTCTTATCTACCCATATTAAGTAAGATAAAAAATATAAATTTTATTTCTCTTTCAATTAAGAGAGCAAATGTATTCAATATGTTTTTTCATGTACTCCGTATATAATATCAGTAAGAAATTTTATGAATAAGTTTAAAACAAACTTAATTTTTTGATGAAAATATATGATAAATTGTTATAAAAATATACATAATTCAATGAAATAAATCATAAGGTTATACCTTGATTATATTTCATCTCTTCAACAATTTTGGTTATACGAAGGAATGCGGTTTATTCGAGAAAATCCTACTTTTTCTATCTACAAATTAATTTATAGTTTATGAAATAATTTGTAGTTTTTAATTTGTAATAAAAAACCTACAAATTAAAAAACTATAAATTAGATTTTTATCAAATAAAGCTAAACGTTGCCCCAGGCCCCAAAATATCAGAAACGGCCATGCTAGTTACACATGTCAATTTTTTGGGGTTGTTGAATGTATTATCAATTAAAGAAACCCAAATCAATTCTCTGCAGAAAGTAGTATCAATTTTTTACATAATGTATTAATCTTAAAGAATGAAAGCAAAATGTAAGATGAATTTTTGCAAAATCTAAGCTTACATTCAACTTACAATCTTAAAGTATAATGCATTATAAATCTTAAAGTTACCAAAACAATTCATCCCAACAAGAAAAACTCAAAATCAAGGGACTTGGTACAACTAGTTAAGTAGAATGTAGAATTTAAGCTGAATTTTGTTTTTATCGAAACAAAATTCAACAATGTCTAATTACTGAAACTTAGATAAACAAAATTGAAAAAAAAAAAATAGAACTAACCTTATTTCGCAGGAAGATTTTTTCGTCTTTGGAGGGCCGATGAGCAGTGAGATCAGCGGTTTTGTCGGAGGTCCGATCAGCAGGAGATTGCAGGCTTAGGGTTTCGACTTTCGAAAATTGAGGGATGAGGTTTTGTGGGGAAATTTTGCATTAATGAATTTGCACGAGCAGTGATTTATCAGTTATCATTTTTTTTTATTTTAATAGAGTTTTTACGACCTGTTTGGTTGTTGGTAATAAATTATAGTAATAGTAATGAATTTATAGTGTAATTTTGTGGAGGAGAAACCTTATAATCTCCGTAGAAAATAAATTTTCATTCCCAAACCTCAATTTTCTTCTTATTTTTCAATTTTCTTCATGGTATTTGATGGGAATGGATATTTGTAAAAAAAATTAGATATATTGGAGCTAAGGTAGCACCACCATTGGAATGGATTTTGATTTCTCTACCAAATTTATTTATAAATTTATTCCCATTACCATGATTTATAACCAGCTACCAAACGGGCTGTTAGAGGTTTAAATTAGAGTTGATCATCATTGGCCCGGTCCGATTGGCCCAAAAAAATTGCGGGCTTTGCACAATTTTTTGAACAAAAATAAAGGTTAATTCATTAATTGAAAGTCATAAGACATGGGCTTTGTACACTTAAAAATTATATTATGCCACATCAATTGTATTTGCTCCATTAAAAAAGTCAAATGTTGACTTAAATTATAAATGGGTTATGAATTAATTAATTTTGGCTTGTAATTACATTTGAGTCTATTTTAATTATTATGTGTGTCCAATTTTAATCCAAAATTTTTATAAGTAATAAGTTGGGCTTCATGTAAAAAGGAATTGGGATTTGACTACAAGCCCAAAATAGCTAGGTCATTCCTAAAACCCTAACAACATGGCTCTATAAATAGAGCATCATACTCACTCCTAAAAAATCCAGAGCTAAGAAAAACTCAGAAAAGTGAAAATTCTCTCTCAAATAAGAAGCTCTATCAGAAGGTGAATTCTCACTCAAATAAAAAGCTCTCTTAGCTCAAAAGAAAGAAGGAAAGTGGAAGAAAGTGAAAGAAACTCTTTCAACACAAGGAAGCCGACAAATTAAGTCATAAAGCATCCATCAAAGGTGGAGAATGTGTTAGAAGAAGCACTTTCAACCCAGAAAGCAGACAAATCAAGTCATCAATTAATTAAGCATACATCGAATTCCTATTTTGAAAATCATATCTTGAACGAGAACAAGTTGCACTACCAAAAATGTGTTCAAGAAGGACAATTAAAATTGCCCTATTTGATATAAAATTTGTCTTCTTAGGTTATAATGACAATTTTAGTATTGCCCTCATGTTGCCCTTGTAACCCCGTTGTATTAGGTTTCAAAGCAAATTTTAGATGTTTTGCCCTCTTTGATTCAATTCAAAAAGGGCAAACAAAAGTGTCTTCATTGATCATCAACAAAGGCAATAAAATTTGTTTTCCTTGATTTAAACACTTTATTTATTGTCAAATAGGGCAAAGTTTTAAAAGTCTAAGAGGACAAAATAATCATATTGTTTTCATGATTAATATCAATGAGTGCAAAAATAATTGTCCTTGTAGGCATCATTAAGTAAAACAATACTCATATTGCCCTCTTTAATCATGATAAGTTGCCCTCGTTGTGTGAGTTTTTTGTAGTGCGGTGGCCCTCATTCAAGTCAAGCTACAAAATTCTTATAAATTGAATCAGTAGAAGAAATAATAGAGTTGTACCCAAAACATTCTTTGATCAATACAAAATTATTATTTGTTGCATAATTTTATTTCTCTTCGTAGATTTAAAAATTTGTGTTAACAAACTTTTTAAAGCTTTGCACACTTAAAATAAGATTTTTAATCTAAAAGCCTGGCTCGAAAAGCCCGCAATAAATTGTGATAATAAGAATGATTGATGAATCGACTACAAATTAGCAAAGGAAGAAACTTTGCAATTCCGGCCCCACAAAATAATATTCTCAATCCCATTCAAGAATTTTCTTGATTTTTTGTATTAACTTATCCATTACGTACAATTGGAAATGGTGGTATTAGATGAGAATGTATATTGGTAAAGAAAATTAGATAAATAAGTGGTAACCTAGCACCATCTTGTGAATGAATATTAGTTTTCCTGTAGGATGTCAAATTTACATATAAATTTATTCCTAATATTATATACATTTATATATAACTGGTTATTAAACCGAAAGAGTACATGATGAATTCCTTAAACAATAGGGGTATCTCATATTTCGTAAAATTTCATGGGTATCTCGTGAAAAAATCGATATAAATTTATGGTACGAGTATTAAAAAAATTGCTAGTGTGAGTTCAAACTATTATTATATGCTTGAAGATTTTAACGGTTTGAATAAGATAAATGGTTTTTATAAATAAAAAAATTTGTATCAATGTGAGTTTCAATGGTTGTGGGCTTATTTATAGTTTATTTAAGGTTTCACCTTATTTGTTTGAACCTAGCTACCAACTCAGGGTTGTTTAATTATTAGTAGTGATTAAGTTGTAATTGCTTTATTGTAATTGCTACTAAGAGTTTATTGTTATTGCTAATTACAAAAAGGAAGAATATGGAATGAGAATCATAATTTCAAAAAATAATTAATTATGATGGAGGGGTGGACTGGTGGAGGGCGGTCAGGGTTTACTAGGGTTAGATAATTATGTTTTATTAATTTAAAAAAATAAATTAAGATTGATAATAATTATGATTAGAGTTGTTAATTTAATTTACAATTAAAGTCAAATTAGTGCCCGAGGTTTTATTTTGCAAGAAAAAAATTGTTTAAGGTTTTATCTCATAAAAAATACCAGTATATAAGATTTTTTCTTGCAAATTCAAGATTTTAAAAGTTTTTTTTTGGCAAATTTTCCTAAACTAAATGATTTTTATAAAAAAAATTAAAATTTTATCAATGTGAGTTTCAATCGTTGTGGACTTATGTAATATGTATATACTATGGTTGAAGGTTTGTCCTTATTTGATAAAACCTAGCTACCAACTCAGGGTTATTCAATTATTAGCAATGGTTAAGTTAATGGAAAAAACTAGATCAAAAAGATTGAGTTAGGGTACGTTCTCTTCACCTTAAAAAAAATAAGTTTCAGGTTTAATAAGTTCAGATAAGTTCAGATAAGTTATATCAGGTCTAATAAGTTTAATAAAGTATAATAAGTTCCAATAAGGTCCAATAAGTTGCAATAAGGTCCAATAAGTTCCAATAAGGTCTAATAAGTTCCAATAAGGTTTAATAAGTTTCAATCAGGTCTAATAAGTTCCAATCAGGTCTAATAAGTTCAAATCAGGTCTAGATTATTATTTTTAATTATTGATCAAATAAAATTAATTAAATTAATAATTAACTTAAAACACTCTTACACAACATAAACCAATTTTATTTTATCATTCTTGTTTTATAATTTTTTAGAGAAACCAATCAGAGTTAGATTGAATTAAACTATTTTTTATATTATAAAATAAAACTTATTTTTTATTTTGGGTTTGATTTAATTTTGGTCCAAATTAAACTTTACCCATCCTCCATATTATTATTACTAATTTTGGTCCAAATTAAACGTTACCCATCCTCCATAGTATTATTATTCAATCCGTTCTAGTTTGTTAATTTTACTACAAGTGAATTAAGAAAAATTAAATATGTAGATAAGTTGTTATTGGAATTGATAATATTAATTAATAATGGGTTTGAAAAAAGATATATTAATTATTATTACCTTCTTGAACCTAATTCAACAATATAAAAAAAAACATAGGTTCAAATGTATAGAATATTATCATCATCATCATCATCATTATTATTATTATTATAATTAATTTATTTTATTCAATCATATAAAATACGTTCCAATAAGTTTCAATCAGGTTTAATAAGTTCCAATAAGGTCTAATAAGTTCTAATAAGGCCTAATAAGTTCCAATAAGGTCCAATAAGGTCTAATAAGGCCTAATAAGTTCCAATAAGGTCTAATAAGTTCCAATAAGGTCTAATAAGTTAAATAGGGTCTAATAAGTTAAATCAGGTCTGATAAGTTCAGATAAGTTCAGTTCAGATAAGTTCAAGTCTAATAAGTTGAAGAGAACGCACCCTTAGTTGTAATTGCTCCTAAGAGTTTATTGTTATTGCTAATTGATTAGCCAACAAAGGAAGAATATGCATGAAATGAGAATCATAATTTCAAAAACATATGTTAAACATATTAAAAAAACTTTTAAGAGTTGCATTGAGATTATTAACTCGACTAATTTCGAGATTAATAATTAATGATATTATATAAAAAGCAAAACTTATTAAATTTTTTAAAAAAAAAACATCTAAATGAAAAGAGCTAGACTAACATTAAAGAATGTGTTTAGATAGATCTAGTCTAGCTACAAAAGCATATAGTCATCTTAATTTTTTTACTCTTTAGTTTTTGCATTAGTAGCCTTAGCCTCCTCCATCTTATTGAATGTATAGACACCAATACCACATAACTCCTCTTTGTTGAGATCCTTTATGCTCTTCTTTCCCTGCATTAGTTCACTAAAGAGAAGCTTCATCTTCATGTTATGATTTTTCTTTACCAACTCTCGAATCTCCACTTCCAACTCTCCGACCTTTTTCTCCAAATAATCTTCCATCTTTTCAAGCATTTTCTCACGCTTTTTAGCGTCATTTTGGGAAGTAAGTAGCGCAAAAAATGATGTAAATTCGTAATTTTTCTCTTACGAACTCATTGATGAGATCTTCAAGGTTGATTTTTCCCTCACCCATGATCACACCCATGATCAAGATTAGAGTGTTTTGTAATTATAAGAAGATTATAATGTAGTGGGATTACACAATAACAAATGGGGGTATATATAGTGTTGGTGAAAAGAATATAGTCGTTACGTAAATAAAAGAATTTCCAAATTTGTTTATTTTGTAATCATAGTTATAAATATCATTGTTAATTTTTTACCAAATATATCAACAAATCGGATCTACTTGATAAATGACAAACTAAAGCTGACCCGTAAATTTCATTTTGTTTTCTCATTTAGGGGTATGTGTAGTTTCCCAAATAAGAATTGTCGAACCGGTCTGAAAACCAGATACCAGATCGGATACGGATCGAAGTTTCGAGTAATTTGAATCTCCAAAATAAAAATTGAATATTCAAATTTAAAACCGGATTATCCGAATTTTTTTATCAGGATCTTTCGATAAAAAATCGATTTCCCTATTATGTTTTTCGATAAAATTAAAGGGTTACAAAATTCGGATTCGAATATTCAAAAATATGGATATTCAGTTTTCTCGGATTGGATGTAGTAAAAAAAATCTATGATTCGAAAATTTGCATACTCGAATATCCGAATTGGATCCGACACCCGAAAAGGCACACCCTAATAGTATTTGAATATCTAACTATAAGCAAAATTCAATAAGGTAGTGTTTGGATATGTGAAATTCATTTCAATATGATAAATTCAATTTCTAAAATTGAATTGTTATGATTGAAATTCCAATTATTTATTTGGGTAATTTTTAGAATTTGAAATGACATGATTAGAAAATGACCTAATTACCAAAGGGAGGTTGTGGTTGCTCTACTATTTGATGCTTGAATCCTTACATACATATGACTATAGAGTGTATCTTGAGCTAACATATATTGGACTTAATTTTAGATCTAGCCATGAACTGAATGTCTTATTGATACTATTTGAGCTGGACTCTATCCCAAATACTAAAGAAATTAATTGATTTCTCCAATTATAAAGTTAAGAATTTCAATTGTCATATTATCTGCTAGGATATTCTAATTCTCATGACAATAAATATCAACCAAACAAGCTATAACTAATAAGAATATATATGTAGTGATAGTATGAGTGTAAATTAATTTACACTCATTCTATCATGTGCAACCAAGATGAAGTTGAGCAACACAAGCTCAAGAATTTAACTCATAGTGACTAAGGAGGAATCTTAATCCCCACTAACTTTAGAAGAATTGCTCATTAATTATGATTTGAATGATAAAATATATAAACTACATACAAGTTATAATTGTTCAGGTATTTTTTTAAATAAAAAAAAACAGATAAGGTATAAGGTGTCCACCCAAAGCTCATAACTCGTGAGTCGCGAGAACCATAAGACATAGAGTAACCAATTCGTTAGTGCCAATTGGTACATAGCATTGCGGAGTCATTGTAGAAAGTAGCAATAGGGAAAAAAATGATGCATAATTGATCATCCAATGCTCTCTACCACAATGATCTATGTCCCATCAAATGCATCATATTTTATTTGCTACACCATCAAAGTAAACGAGAAATTATTGGTGTATAGTTGAGATATACATATATCATGCAGTATAATGTGTGATTTTTGCATGCATTTCCTAATTATTACTCAATTAGAAATTATATAAAAAGCTTATTTACAAGTTACAACCCTAAGGATGGTATAAACTATGCACCAGGTAGATGTAGCAATGTACTTTGTGTCCGGAAAAAAAAAATTAGTTGACCTACCGTGTAAATAACCCACCACTAATAAAGAGTGATAACTAACTAGTAATAATACTGGAAACCAATTGATCAACATGTTTAATAATATTTTAATATTGTATTAGTAGCGGGCAGATCAACTACCCACCGCCCACCGGGTAAATATAGCAATGTGCGGGCATCTTCAGATCAATAATTCGATCTCACTATAAACTTGAGCCTAATTAATTAAGAATCATTCCATTAAACAACAAACTCATCAGATTCTCTAATGAATAATTAACTTCATTCAATTCATTCCGTAAAAATCGATTCTAACCACTGTATTATTTTCGCTTGATTTAATTAGGTAAATAAAGAATAATCTTTAGAAATTGTAATATATATGGTCATTTCTGTTAGTATACGATTCTCAAATTTTCCAGTCCACCAATAGTATATAGGATTATTAGTAGCTGTGTAGTTTAGACTTGACTTTTCAACTTGGGTTTAATTTGATCCAGTTGGTTCTATTAGCTTTGGAATTTCAGAAAAAAAAAAAAAAAAAGAACGACATAAGAAATCTTGATCAATTCTTTGGTCTAACATTGAATTGACTCATTGACTGAATATTTTGGTATATGATTATTTCTTCATTCTTTCTAACAATTATACCTACCTCGTTTTTCTACTAACAACATATTCCTTCAACATGCACTTGTGGAAGAAATTTGATCATGTAAACGAGCAGATTGTTCAATTAAATTAGCTTGTTTATCATCGTATTCTTTCATTAAAATGTGTACGTGCTAAAGGAATATGTTACAATTGAATTAACCAAGTTATTTGGCAGCTTAGGTCAGGTCAGTGAGAGTTGAGTTTTTAGCAATTCGCTTTAAAAGAATCAATAGCATCGGGACATATCAATAGTAATCATTAGCTGGTGGACCAATAATTCAATAACCAAGCAGTGCAATGAAAAACAAAAAGTAAGAGAGCGAGCCAAAAGTGAGAATATGTTGTGTATACAAATATACGTATGCAATTATATTTGTCAAAACCTATTTTTTTTTGCTAAATTATTAGCCGTATTATTTTTAGCCCTATATTAACGGTGCTCAATATGGTTCCATCCAATAAATACCCTATTAAATTAACGCTAAAGATATATATTTTTATTAGGTTATACTGTTCAATAATCAGATCTAGTTTTACTTAACCTATATTAAAATAATAAGTATCTTGATCGAACACCCATGAGAATATGCATGGGAGGTCTAAATAATGTACTTATATATTATTGTTATTATTTTTAAAAAAGATACTATTACACATTATTATTATTATTATTATTATTATTATTATTATTATTATTATTATTTTGATAAGTAAGAGAGAATTATTATTATTATTATATTATTATCATCATCATCATCATCATCACCTATCTATACAATCTATTAAAAAGGTACTCTTGACACTATATTGCGTCACGTAGGCTTGAACAGGTGGCACTTTCCAAAGTATGTGCGCCACAACGCCGCATTACTACATAAGCATGCCACTTCATTTACGGAGTATTTAAAAAATGTCTAGAGTTATATTTGAACCCAATACTCCGCGATCCTTATAAATCAACGTTATACACTTATCATCTCACCTAACATTGATTAGTAGTTTAAATGTCCATATATTTTTATTTTATTTTTTTCATTTATTAAGTAAATTAGATGTTAGTTAGTCTTTTCTTCGCTCTACAAGAGTAAAAAATAAATACATATTAGATAAAAATAAAGTTGCACCCGGTGCAACTTCTGGGATGACACACTAGATCGTCACACAAAAGCACATACTACTTCGTGTAAGTGTGTATCCATAAATCAATATAATTGAAATTTTAATTTATTGAATGTATTATATTTTGCAACGTGAATCACATATATATATTACGTATAATTTAAGACTTTTGGTTGAAGAAGGTATAATAATAATTTGGAATTTTGCTAACAAATATGTTAATATTAATATTAATATTTATAAATTAATTAAGACAGAACTAAGTATAAAGGTGAGCATGCATGCACTTTAAGCTCCTGTATATAGTGCAATGTATACTGGCAAAAGTAAAATAAATAGTTACAAATTAAAGTCAACTAGGTTTTTGGCCCATGCCTAATGCACGTGCTTTGTACATATTAGGTTAATAGTTCTATATATGTTTTAGTTTTTATAATTCTAATAATTTTATAAGATTGAAACAAAGATTTGATAATAATTCATCAAAAAAATGAAAATATATCAATTTTTTATTATTTTTAAGATTATAACATATATTTTTCTTGAAAAAAAAAAACATATACAAGTACATATTTTGAAGAATATTCATTTTCATAATTATAAAATAATGGAAAATAATTTTGTAAATATAAAGTGTGAGCATATTAGAAGAATTCAAAATAGAATAAAATTAAATTTAAAATGAATAACTTAAAAAGAAAGTGATGTAAGAAAGCAAATCTCATAATTTGAAATTAATTGAAAAGTTTTATTAAATATAAATAAATTATTAATATAAATTGTAATTAGAAAATAAAAGCAATTTTTTATTTCAAAAAAAAGGAAAAGGAAAATGAAACATTTTTTTAGTATGACACATGGCA
This sequence comes from Salicornia ramosissima, assembly GCA_951394345.1. Lineage (NCBI taxonomy): Eukaryota > Viridiplantae > Streptophyta > Magnoliopsida > Caryophyllales > Amaranthaceae > Salicornia > Salicornia ramosissima. Next base: position 50,168,666 of record OX596240.1, on the reverse strand, counting down.
TAATTTTAAAGATGAGATATCCTATGTGTCAAAATTATGTTTTAGGATGTGTTTTAATATATTAGGTATAGATGGTTTAATTTATAGGACAAAGTACCAATGAGATCGAACATGAACCAACTTTTCTTACAATAATAGTTTTGAGGTGGATCAATGTTAAAAAAAGGAATATCTCTTTTGGTTGTGGAATGTACATATTAACATATATATATATCAAACATATAAATGTAATAGGCCCCCAATAACATCGCAACAATATATATATATATTCTACTATTTGGATTATACAAACATTTTATTACTCACTAAGATCAACTGAATCTAGCACACAATTTCTATCACAGCATTAACGAGTTAGTATTGTCCGATCTACAGTAGTGGCCCTCATGCCTCCCGGGGTGATGAAGATTCAAACTCGGAACGAATCCCGGTTCCATTATCCTAGTCTCGGCCAATTAACTTGAGCTAGGGGAAATAAGAAACTAAGTTATGATGTGATAAATTTTAATATAATGAAATATTACCATGTATATATCTGTTTTAAAAATGCATCATGTATTTTTTTTATTAGGTAACCACCAGTTTATTGACTGATACAAGCTAGGCTACTAGTCTAAAAAAAGGGGGGAAATGCCTCAGTATAATATTGGGGGTAAGGATCGAATCAATGACCTTAGTCACAGGATGGGGGGCTTACCACCAAGCAGGTCATACCCCAACTCCTTGCACCACACCATGTATCTTTTAGCAGTGGCGGATCTAAAAAAAATATTTAGTGAGGTCAAAATGCATTTGATAAATTTAATAGGGGTCAATAATTCCAAATTATAGAGGAAATTTGAAAATTTTCTAAATTTTGCAAGAGAAAAATTTACACATTTAGGTTCAAGTGGGGTCAACGAACCCACTTGTTACAAGCTAGGTGGATCCGCCACTGTCCTTTAGATGTGAAAAATACACCATATAATCCTAACTTTCCAAGTTTCCTTATATATTCAGTAAATTGAATGGAGTATCACGTACCCTTTAACTTAATGATGACTAGTTTCCTATGCTTTAAATACTAAGCTAGATGGTCCATTATTTGCTTTCGCTTATTTTTATGAGAAATAAAAGCATGATATTTTCATTTATAATTACTTATTTGTATTTTAGAGAAAATTAATTAATTCCCCCACATAGAGATGCTCAATTTTTTTTAACTATTAGCATAGACCAAAATATGCGCACGCACAATATAATACTCGGTTTTTTTAATACTAATTTTAGAAGGCACGCTAAATCAAACGGCAGCAGGCATAATAATTAATGGCTAATATTTTCACTTCACCACATAATTATATTTAATTAACGTCTGGGTGACATTCATGCATTAGCCTTTGCCAAATTGAATACGCGAGTATATGAAGAAACATAAATAATTTAGGGCAAATGTGTATCATACACTATGTTTGGATCGGAATAAATGTTTAAAGAACAATTTCTTTATCTTCAATTTACGTTTTTTTGTAAATAAGACAAACAATCACTATGATTAGAGTAAACATAATACTTGGTATATTTTTTTTCTTCCACTCTTTTAATTTTGATATAGAATATAGTAGAACAAAACAATTAGCTACCTAAAAAAGGATTAGTGATGAGCTTAAAACCTTGGCCTGGGCTAAACTAGCTAGCACAACTGTATCTATATACAAATTTGGGAAGCAGATTTTTTTTTACAAAAAAGGATCATTGAAAAAGTTAGTGTCTTGCTACATTTTGGATGGTTGTCTTTCTATATAGGTATAAGAAAGCAAATCTATACAGTCTGGCAAAGGCAAAGCTTAGGTTATATCATCTATTATATGTTCCTTTATAATATTAGTTAAGAATATAAATTTAACATAGGGTGTAGAGGGAAGTGGTAGCCAAGTATCTTTAGTAGCTAGACATCACAATGTTTTTGTACTTTCGAGCATTTTTTGTGTTTGTTCACTAGCTTAATTATGGTATACTAGTTCATTGTTTTGGACCTTTGGTGAGTGATAGAGTTTGAAATTTGGTCTCCCACTTATAAATTAAAGACTGTGGAGCTGGCAAAATGAGTTAACGGATCGTGTTCGTGTCAGTTTTGGGTCGTCCATTAATTATGTTAAAAATTACACAAATGTAAAATAGTTGCTTTTTAAGACAATCGTGTCAAAACGGGTCAGTTTAGTTTCGTGTCGTGTCGGTTTCGAGTTTCTCTCAGTGAATTTGTGTCGGGTTCGAGTCGTGTTATCATGTCGTATCAGAGATTGTCAGCTCTAAAAGCAAGAAATATCCATGGCATTCATGTTTTTTTAATCATTTATAAGCTTGCATGCACTAATGGGTGAGCTTAAGTTTTTAGCTATCCATACTTCAAATAATCAAAGGGTTTTTTTATGTGAGGAAAAGTGACATTGAATATATATAAATATGGAACTCAAAACCAATCATCACCAGTTAAGGATCCGATCAGTATCACTTTATAAAATTCAATTTTTGTTTTTAATTAATATTTAAACTCTTACGAGGAATAAAAAAATTAGCTAAATCTATATATTAAGACAATTATAATTTTAAAAATTGACATTAAAAAAAGTGAAAATCAATAACAAGATAATTAACAAATTGTAAACTTTTGGTTGAGTTGTATCTTTTTCAAATGGTCGACCCCTTGCCACAAGGTTAGGGCATGCAATTTTGCTTCAATAATGGATCATTGTCAATTCTCTAGTTAGGACACCACTTTTAAATTTGTGAGAGTGTTTTAGTGAAATCGGATAAAATTATAAGACATGTCGAAGATTATATTTTTTTCAACGCACCTTGATGTGTTAAAACGATTCATATATAGAAAAAGAGAAAAGATAAATAGTATATATATTTGTTAGTGTAGGGTGCAAATCATTATGGGCTTCCAAATATTTGAATGTGTGACATGTGAGTTATAAATAGATCGGGTTCGTCTGATGTGGAGCTACACTGCACCCTCATCCATTCATTCGTCACCAGCTAATTAAGCGAAAGGGTTGAGTAGAAATTTCATTCGTCACCATTTTCAATTTCAATAATAATTTATCTATATTTTGTACATTTTACCAGGGGGCGCTTGGCATGCACAAGGTGCTCGATCGCTCAGGGCCCCAAATATGTATATAGTCTCCGTTAACTCTACCACGACCTTACATTTCATACCATGTGCAATTAACATTCACAATTTCAATAATAACTTATCCAAAAAGTCAAAATGTAAAAAATAAACAGAAACGGAGAGATTTTTTTTAAAAATTATGGTAAAACTTATGTGTTAATGGACAATGTTAATGTTTAATTAATACTGTAACAAATATTTTTATTTTTAACTATCTTATATACAATCCTAAAAAAAATCTCGATCATATCGACACATCCAACTTCCAAGGTATCAAAGTATACACCAAGGTACAATAATCAAATAATGTTCCTATGGGAAAAACACCTCTCCAACATATGCATAAATATATTCTATAACTTATAATAAAAAGCCACTTTAATTTGCATACATTACATTGCTCCCTTTTCTGATCTTTTTACAAAATTGCATGAGAATGATTAAGCGTTTTTCTTTTCACTATCAAATATATTAATAAGCCAAATTTACAGCTAATTACTTTTTTTAATCAATCAATTTAGCTTCTTTAATGTATCTTGGATTGATATATATTTTCCAAAAACACTTATAGATTAGCTTATTCTACTAATGACAGGTCAGAATTCTTTATTTTTCACCTTCCCACAATAAACCTTCATTTGTGTATTGGGTGGAACATGGGTCACATTGTACTCCTTGTGATCAAAGCTTAAGCTTTGATTGAGATGATCATCAATTCTTCACCCTCCACTTACTCCACCACCTCAAGGGTATGTTGGGCCTAGTTTACGTTAAAGGACCGTCTCAACCAAAAATTTCAGCTTTAAAAGTTGAGATGGTCCTTTGAGCTGTGCAATGGAGCTCAGTGTACCTTATCATGTACCAGCTTGGTAATTTGGTGATATGAGCCGTGCAATTGAACTGTACTCAATAGTTTACGTTATCATGTACATACCAGCTTGGTAGTTTGGTGTAGAGGTTGCAAAAGTAACCCATACTCGAATACTTGACCTGAATATCTAGACCCGGAACCCAAAACATACCCAAATAAACTTGATATTATGACCCGAATTTGACCCGACCCAAATTATCCAAACATTAAGGTGTGTAATATTGATTATTATATCTTTTAAATGTATTTGGAGAAAATTAAACCCGAATCTAATCCAACCCAAACCAAAAGTCCTTCAACCCAAATTGACCCGACACGAATCAACCCGGCCAGTACCCAATCCGAAGGACCCAAATGCATGCATGCACCTCTAGTCCGGTGATATGAGTTATACAATATAATGGAGCTCAGTGTACCTTATCGTGTAAAGAATTTCTATAGTACTCAATAATTCTCATATACTCCATACATACATAAGAATAGTATAAATTAATTTCTTAAGAAAAGAAAAGGCATACTATACATGCATGCACTCCAACAATATATAATTAAATAGTAGAAATAACAGGAGTAGGAGGAGGAGGATGATGATGATAATTAGAAGAAGGAAGTTGAGTCATCGTGATTTGAGCATGAAATCTACGTTCTTGATCTCTAATGAATTTCCCAGCTTTCCAATCAATTCCAGGTTCCCCCACCCAATACCCTCTATCTTCATCACTTCTATATGCTTTTCTTGGTTCTTCCCAATAATAATACTATTAGAATTTGAATTTGAATTTGAATTATTCCTTCTTATTGCCTTCTTTGATTGCTTGCTACTACCTCCTCCCATCTTCAATTTCTTTCTCGCAAATTCAAGATTTTAAAAGGTTTTTTTTTTTTACAGATTTGATTTGATTATTTCTTAATTAATTCTTATAATTAAGAAATAATAATGAAGATAGTTTCAATTTCTTTCTCGCAAATTCAAGATTTTAAAAGTGTTTTTTTTGGCAGATTTGATTTGATTATTTCTTAATTAATTCTTATAATTAAGAAATAATAATGAAGATGGTTAGTACATAATATTATGTACTATACCAAAGTAATAATGAAGAGTGAAGTTTATTTATTTTTTTTTTTTTGGTATTTGGTTGGTTTTAAAAATTGCATGCGTTGGTTCTTGTATTTATACTAGCTAAAATGTTAGGAGCATGGTGGTATTGGTTATTTGGTTTTGGAGGGTAAGTGGGCCCAGTGAGAATCTAGCAATTTGGGCCGTTAGATTTGTATGTACTACCTTTTGAGGGTTGAGATTGATTTGGGGTTTAATTAATTATTTGATTGAAAATCATATTTGGTGGGCAATCATATTTAAAAAATATTATAGTACTTGTAATTGATAGTGTTATGCATTATGCTCTTCTTTTTCTAGTTCTAAGTATTTGATTTTTTTTTCCCCATCTGTTTCCCACGATTCATTTGTGAGTTAATTATGACATTTTAAAATGAGAGAATTTTTTTATCTGATTTGATCAAAACTTTGATCCGCGTATATATGTTAATAAAGGGAAAAAAATATATTAATTGAGATCTTATTTTATTTGTATTAAGGAGTAATTTTTTGATATATTTTTTTGGTACGTAATCAAAGATATTTAAAGTTTAAAAACATCAAATTAAATCATCTAATATGATCTGAACTTATTTTTTGATCTGATCTGATTTGAAATAAGTAATAAGGTGTTGAAATAATAGCTATCAAAAAACCAATGCCATTAACATGGTATCAGAGTTGTAATTGTAAAACTGATAGAGTATATAACATATTCCTGGGCTTCAACTATTAGCTTAAGCTTTTGGTTGAGATGGTCCTCTAACATGGTATCAAGAGCCAACGTTATGTAAAGGTCACGAGTATATAACAAATTTATTTCAGCTTAGTTCAATTCAGCTCTTGTTGAGTCTAGGATTGGACATTGAAGATGTAGCAAAAGGGAGAAGCATGGAAATAGCTTGAAAAGACCTTCAATGTGGCAAAAGGGTGTCCAGGAAAAACAAGATAGAGAAAGAAATCATGGACAAGAGAATAAATTCATAACTCTGCACATTAGTATATATGATACTGTTCGTTTTGGGCCTAGCCCACACGGTTTTATTTTGGGCAACTTTCCAAAAAGTATTATACTAATGAAATGGGTGAACACCTATAAGAAAGACAACACTTTCATAATTTTTTTATGTGGGAATTGGATTGCAAACCCCAACATATACTAGACGAATAAATTAACTCAAATTTGTTTGCTTATTACTCCATAATAATTATTTACATACAGAGTACAGTATATCTTTAATTATCTCTTAATCAAATTATAAAAATTAAATTACTCCATATCTAAAAACTGTGTAAGGAGGCGATCCTCTCGCATTGCAGAATTGTAGTATTGTTACTCTAAGCTGCTATATGCATTTAGCGGTTTTTGAATGAATGTCTTAATTATTGTCCCGTGTAACACAATTATTGTCCCAAGGGTGTCGCTTATTGTCCACATATTGTTTTGGCTTCACTTGTACGCGAGACCACTTCCATTTGTTTCTGACATAAATGGAGCAATATGATTTGCTGAGAAACTTCTATTTGCATATAAATTGCTAAGAGCAAATACTTACTCACATATTATAAGCATAACAATGTAGCCAAAGTTCAATCTAATTAATTATATATTTGTTGATCTGATCTGAACTTATTTTTTGTTATCAGATTTGATCAGATCTGAACTTATTGTCCATATTGACTAAAATTTGACCATGCATATATGTTAACCCATAAGGAAAAAAATATATAAATTGAGATCATACTTTATTTGTATTAGATAATGAGTAGTCTTTTGATATGTAATTTTAACAATTTTTTTTGTTAAAAATTAAAGACATTTAAAGTTTAAAAACATCAAATCATCTAATATGATCTGAACATCTTTTTTCAGATCTGATCTGAAATAAGTAATAAGGTGTTGAAATAATGTGAATCAAACAAGGCATAAGCTGGGCCAAACCATAACACAATAAAATCTTACCAATTCTGGTTAAGAGAAGTAGTGAACATAGCTTAAATAATTAGAGCATAAAGCAAGGGTGTGTTCTCTCCACCATAAAAAAAGTTCCAGGTATAATAAGTTCAGATAAGTTCGATTCAGGTGTAATAAGTTTCAATAAATTCAGATAAATTTGAGTCTAATAAGTTGAAGAGATCTCAAGATTCTGAAGAGTTTTGATCTATCATGAAAGGGAGGGAAAAAAAATCTTGTGTGAGGATAAAAAAAATATTGCAAGATGAATTTAAGACAAAATATCTATTTTTAGAGGTAGAAATTCTATCAATAAATAAAGTAGGTAACTTTAATTGACCAAACAAAGAATGTTGATTATACCAATTCAAAAATAAAAATTGGATGTTGATTATAATTTAAAAAAATCTGCTTTTTTTTTATTTATAATTTTTTAAAGATTATTATCGTTTAGATGGATAACTTTATCCGGTAAACCTAACAATATTCTCTTTTCCAGATTAAAGCCAATTTAGAAGCTAGGAAAACCTGCATGATAATCATACTATGATATATTAATCTCCTATCCTAATTGCAAGCAAGCACCGTCTAAATACTATTAGGAATATGGTTGAAGTGTCAAAATTTAAAATGACTCAGAATTCAGCAAAATGATATATAATGCTAGTAATAATAATAAGATCATGTTGTATCATGTGTTGATCTTGTGGGTATCAAACATCGGCATGACATAGTCTGTGATACCCTTGTTGATATATGTTATCGGTCTGAAATTTCGGCAGGTAAGGAAGTTGATATTGGGTTGTGACGACCCGACTCGCTTAAACCGGCGTAGAAGAAACCGACAAGTCGAATAGTCAGATCTAACAAACTTAAACACTTAAAATTAAAAACAAAACCTCAAAAGTATATATTTACTAAACCAAAAGTACAATACCCACAAGATTGTACATATCTAAACCCAAATGTCATACAACTACTACTATCAAACGTAAACTCCAAATATATGTCAGAGTTAGAGAAAATACACAAGTACTACTACTATAGTTCAAAACTAGAAAACATCGTAAAATAATAACATAAAGCCTAAGCAACATCGGCACTTGCCCAACCCAAAGCTAAGCAAGGACCTCATCATCAGAATTACCTGAAAAGTCAACAACAGTCCACCATCAGTGGCGAGTAACATAACTGTCCCACCCTAACGGGGATACACATGAACATAGCACAAATCAAATAACCAAATCAAACAAGCCAATAAACATCAAATCATGCGAATCATAACAAGTAATCATGCTTGACTCGACTATCTTTAACCAATCTTAACATTGGCGCAATCATTCGCATACTAGACCGGACTATGCACGTATGAACGCATCTTACGCATTCGAACTTTCTACTATGTCAGGATTGAGAATCTTACTCCCAAATCCCATGAAACCAATCTTACTGGAAATCCATATCCGAAGACAACATAGTAAGACCACCAACTATCCCAATACCGCGGATAGGATAGGGGCAACGTCTTAACCCAAAAACATAGAATCTCACTCTAAGTTTTAGGCGTCTAGTACCGAAATCAAGCTAACTTTAACTTTAAATCGAAGTTTACATTCTTAGTTAATTCTTAAGTTGCATCTTACGCCTTAACTCAAGAAATAACATGTAAACCTTTCTTTAACCTTTCTTTAACTTTAAAGACTCAACCAGGAACTCATAAAGAACCTTAAAAAACTCATCAAGAACTCAAAGAACTCATCGAGAACTCATCCAAGATTCAAGATCTTCAATCAAGAACTTAATCAAGATTCAAGAACTTCAACCAAGAACTCATTCAAGAATCAAGAACTCATCCCAAACTACATCAAATACACGCATACTTTCAACCATAAAACACATGAAATCATCAACTTCCTAGTATCCAAAAATCATCAAACTTGAACATGAATAACATCAAACTTAATACTAACATATTCAATCATAAAATCATCATAAAACCATCCTAAAATTTCAGATTATAACATACATGTAAACATGGTTAAAAACATCAATTAGTCTAATCTAATCATCTAATTTATACTATGAAACATAGTATACCAAATTAGGTTGGAAAAGCATGTTACCTTGATGAAGATTAACAAGATAAACACTTAAAAACTTGCTGCCCAGAAACTACCCACACGGCTCTAAGCAACACGGACCACCGCCTTCAAGCCGTGCCACCACTCGAACCACCACACGGCACCACTGCCCAACTGCACCGCCTCACTTGAATCACCACACGGCCAGACCACGAGCACCACCGTGCACCACCACGTCTTCACACGAGCACCACCACTCGAAACCCACGAATAAACCACACGAACCAAGCCCGGAAACCAACCCGAACTAATGATCTTGAATGAAATTGTTGGGGTTTAAATTGTGTTTTGATACTTAAAGATCAATAGAGGTTAAATCTTTAAGTTTGGAGTTTGAATGAATGATGAAAAAATGTGATGAATGACTAGCCAAAAATGGCGTGTGGCTATGATGCAAATGGAGGGAGTTTTGTGTTTGAACTTTTGATGGCAAGTGTTTAAGATGGCAAATGAGTAAAAGGATCCTCAAGCCTTGTTAACCCTTCTATATATAGAAGTGGTTTAAGGTGTGAATGCATGGCAAGTGGCAAATCCTTGCCATGAACAAGAGAGGGCCGGTTTTGGCTTTGCAAAATGGCCAATTTGGGCTTTCGTGATCAATTGGGCTAATTTACAAAAATTGCATGATTAATCATGCTTAAATCGATTTAGCCCAAAAATATATTAAATAACTAATTAGAAAATTAAATAATAAAAATTCTAATTAATTAAATAATAATAATAAAATAAATAATAATTAATCAAAATAAAATAATTCGAATTTAATCGAAATTATTCACATAAAATAAAATAAATAGTTCAAAAATAAATTTGAACCATACATAAAATCACATAAATACACATAAACATACGACAGAAATACCAATAAAATCAGGGTCGTTACAGGGTTGTGTGGGAAGGTTGATAAATCCCTTCGTCATGCGGACTATTACTTTATTCATGGGACCGGGGATATGATGTTTGTGTTGACTTGACGGGTCCTCATCTTTGACTCTTTCTAGGTTGTGTGACTTTGTTCTTAGCGGAGTGGTGGCCAATGCGGCTCATTGTAAGCGTGTGAAGTATATATGAAGTTGGTTGCAAGGATATTATTGGGTATGGTTTTTGTCCGTTCTCGTTTTCCACTTTGGGGGAATTCGATGTCGATGTTGTTTCGTTCTCGTTGCTGAAGTGGGTTCAAAAGTTTTCAACAGCTCAGGATATTGGGGCACGTGCAACTGACTATATATTCACTAGGATCGATTTTGCAATTGCTAGGGGTAGGGGGCTCAGATTGTATCTCGACTCCCCAACAATTTCTTGTAAACCAAGTGACTTTTTATGTTTCTTTATGGGTTCCTTCCCTTCTCTTTTTCAACATTAGGGGAATTGATAGGAGATCGATGATGTTGCCTTGTTGGAGGGGAATTGGGTTCCTTCCTTGTTTTTCAACAATTAATTAAGAAGAACATTATACTAAATTAGATGCAGTGGAACAATTGATCAAATTTCGGAAAGGGAGAATTAACAAGCTAAGCAAGCACTAATTAATGATTATTTCAGAGAATTTATGCTAACGTACTTGTTATATATGAACTACTCCAAAAGTATTGTGTTTGTAGATACTCGGCTACTCGTATTAGTTTTGGTCGTTTAATCCACGTTTACAAAGATTATTATTCACGATAATATATAATAATAATATAATCCGTATTACTTTTACAATAACAAGATTTCATAATTACCCTATAAGGGTGTTGAGGTAGGTTTATGTTATTTAGAGTATAAATGTGAGTAATTATGAACATTTATAATACTAGACGTATGTAGTATTATGGGTTATAAGTTCATAGTTATTATGTAAGTTAATTTAATGATTTAAAGTCATTAAAAGTTGAGAAAACAAAGCAGAAACAGAGGCAAATCACGACTAGTGCATGATATGCACGACTTGTGAAAACAGGCCTGAAGGAACCAAAACGGGGCAGGAAAAAATTTGTTGAAACTAGGCTTGTTAATCACGACGACTAGTGCATAATTACACCAAAACTTGTTCTCATTGGTGATTATTGAAACTAGGCTCAATAATCACTGAACTTGTTATATCTCGTTAACGAATTCCTTGTAACCCAACCTAAGTATTGGGTATGAATATTGTTTTCGGGAAAGTGTTCCTCGTACACGCCTCAAATTATTCGTTGTTGTTTAATCATACTCGTACCCAAGTTTTAGAAAATTCCCCAACAAAGGGTGCGTTTGATTCATCTAAAATTTTCTGATCTGCTCTGATTTGATCTAAATTTTCTAATTGTAGTTATTATTATAGTTTTAACTTTTTTCCGATCTGATTTGAACTAATTTGAATTTTCCTGATCTGATCTAAATTTTCTTAAAATAAGCACAAAAATGCTTATTTAAATTGAATCAAACGCATCCTATTTGCTAGTATTTTATTAGCTAGCTAAAGGTATTTAGAAAAACATAATGTTCGTTTTGGCTTAATGCCTTAATCTTTTTATAACTAAATCTTTTGCTACCACTATCAAATGCATTGTACATAACTAACTACATGGATTATAATAATTAATTAGCGGGAGAAAACTTTGATTAGAACTTGATGAAGTGATTTTAATAATTGATGCATGCTTCTCGAAATATTAAAGTTTCATAGTATTTAAATACAACCATTGTTTAAAACTTGGTTAACAAAGACTTCTTTGCATAACTTTGAATTATCACGTTTCTTATATTTAAAAGACAACCTTTACGGCCCGTTTGTTAGCCGGTTATAAATGGAGATAATGAGATTGAGTTTATAACTAGATTTGGAAGGAAAATCAAAATTCAATCCTATAGTGGTGCTAGCTTAACTCCAATTTATCTAATTTTCTTCACAAATATCCATTCTCATCTAATACCACCCTTCCACATGGTAATGGATGGTAATAGAAAATAAGAAGAAATTTCAAGTTTGGGAATGAAAATTATGTTTTCCATGGGAATTTTGAAATTTTTCCTTAACAAATTACACTATAAATTCATTACTATTACCAACAAACAAACGGTTCATTAGGGCTACGTATAAGAAGGCAAAAGTGACAATATTAACTATATATAAACAAGCATATCATTAATCAGTGATAATTTTGGCATGCCTTTCAAATTTTTTACCTCTTTAGGAAATATATTGAATGTTTATAGGGTTGCATATATTGCTACCTTTGTTTTAATGTCTCGCTGCATTCAGGTGTATTATTTAATTAGTTTAATTTAGTATTGCATCCATTTTACTTTAATTTGTTTGTTGGGCCGCTTTAACTATTTTCTTCTCACAAATAGATTCCAGACATAACAAAGTGAAATGGAGAGAGTAGTACGTACCCTTTTCGTTTAATTTTGTTGTTTCCACTTTTACTATGAAAACTTTTCAAAATTCCAAATGGAGTATTATAAAGATAACAAAAGTTACCAAACGCCTTTAGGACGTTAAATAATTAAGGAGATTAAAAACGAATATAATATTAAGCTAAAATATTATAGAATAATTACAATGATCAATAGTCACGAATTAGTTCAACTTGTTAAAAAGAAAATGCAATATAAGAATAAATAGCCCAAAGCACACAAGTTAAGACAGGTACGGAGTACGTAGACGAAGATTTTCATTATTATTGAAAGCATTCCACAAGTAGAAAAACAAGAGTTTTACGAGATTATGACGTTCCCGTCATAAATTAATACACTTTAAAAAATAAATAATGTATATTAAATATTTATCTAACGGCTTTGGAATATTGTTAAGCAACTAATTTATCATATTCAACTAAGCTAAAATAATAAACAATAATTTCAATGGAACATTCTATATATAAATTCAATTATCCAAGAGAGTGAGAGATAGCTCAGATGTTTAGAGTTTCCCTCTCAATTTCAGGTGATCCTGAAATCGATTCTCGTCCCCGCCCTTTGTGGCTCATTCGCACCAAAAAAAAAATATTAAAGAATCAGAACTTTAGAAATCTAGTGTTTTTTTTCCTGTTGATTGAGACGAAATAAGACGAATTAATAATGCTTTTTATGATGTTATGGACATACGGGTATATGTTGCATGTTTAGTTTCTGCCTAATTTAGTCAAAAGATGGTCATTTTCCTAATTATTTTCTTGACAAAAGTATAATTTAAGGACTTGGAAAATTCAACCAAGAATTCTAGGTGCATGCATGCATGTTAGTAGTTGTGTAGCGCAAAATACACGAGTCTAAATTTAACTAAGAAGTTTAATTGGTCTTTGATGTATTAAGATAAGATAATATGAGATTCTTTTTTTAATACCATTTTTTGAAGGACAATTTTGAGATTGTCACATTTGATCAAATTTCTGCATTGGGTTCATCAAAAAAATTTAAATTTGGGTTTTAATTTGTTATATTACGTTCCCCTTTTACTAAATCCGTCCCCTATTAATTAATTCAAATAAAAACCGACCCGTTATTAGTACTTGAAATCACTAACCAATCCTCTTAAGTATCCAACACTTTGACTATTCTAGCTTCCTTCCAAACCCTAACTCAAATGCATGTTCTCGATCTATCACAACCACTGCCATCGTCGACACGTGCTGCTACAATCACCACTCACCAGCATCCTACCACCACCTTTGCCACCATCGCCGTCAATGTCCCCTACACCAGCATCGTCACCACCAACCTGAGTGAATTGAAACATGTAAAAAAAAAGCAAATGAGGAATGACACTAACAATCCAAAAAATGGGTCACCCCAAGGGGATACCGAATTAGGACCAGACATGGATTGATAATGATTTCAACAAAGTAATGCTTCTAAATTAAACATACTAATACAAATATTGAATTAGCATTTAGAAGTACCACTTTAATTTGTCGAAATCATTATCCATACTTGATCCAAGTTAAAAATGCTAATACATACTTGTTCGAAATTCTTTGATAGTTGTGCGCCTAACTACAACATTTCACCAGTTACATTAATTAAATTAAGAGAGTGACCCTTTTAGTTTAATTTGATTATCTAGGTTAATTAATTATTGCGAGGTTGACCCTCTTATTAATTGAATCTAACCAATTTAGTTGTTAGGATAAAGAGTGATCTTAATCAAAGATCAATTAAGATCTCCAAAAAGATTATTATTGATATTTACAAGATAATTACAATTGAAATCTCCAATCAGAAAAGAAAATCTATAATCTATAATCTAAACTTAAATATTTAAAACAGGAAGTTTTAAGAGTCACATGCCATCCATTAGCTAATCGTTGCTTCAGTTTTGCCATGTGTCATTTTTAAGCTTAATTACTTCTTTTTTCCCTTTTTTTCTCCAAACAATTTCATCATTAAACCTCTAGAATTCTTTCATTATTCTTTTTTAACTTCTATACATTTTAAATTTTATTTTTAAAAAATAATTAAATAATTTGATTAATAATATTCTCTCTCAATTTTATTTTTAAAAAATCACCATAAGAACTTTTTTTGCCAAGTGTCATCTTTCTAAGACAATTATTTTTAACCCTTTTATTTTTTCTTACAATATTAATTATAGCCCTTTTGATTACCTCTTCATCAATTATCATACCCCGATTTCTAATGTTTTGAGCATTAATTTTTAATTCAACTTGAGAATACCCATGGTGATTATTGGTTGATTTAGTGTAAGAATTAAAAAATAAAAACAATAATAGAATTCTATATCATTTTCTAAAATTAATTTTTAATTTTGATACTTTTTTTAAAAAAAATAACTCGTGCCTTGCACGGGCTCAAAAATTAGTTAAATTTACAAACTAGGTAGACTCAAGATGATTTGTGCATGCATGAGATAAAAGCTTTGTATATACAAATATACTTTGTAAAAATTTTACCTTTCGATTATCTTAGAAATTTGATGGCCGATAGAATATAATGAATAAACCTTTTTTTTTGTTCATTATTGTTGGATGGTCTGATAAAAAGGAAAAAATTTGTTATGATTAAGTTATCATGAATGTGTGAATTTGAAAAATATTTACATTTTTTATTTTGAACAAACTACGTTCATTTTTTTTAGGCAAGTTAAAAGATACATTTAAAATATCATCACACAAATCGTGCATACAAGGCTAATTAGGATTTTTTTGGGGGAGAATCAGGTTTTAGTGACACTTTTCTCAAACTCATTCTGTTTGCACTGACGGAATGGGATGACCTTATACTCCCTGGGTTTTGGGGTTTGATCTGCGGACCGGCCTTGCCTCTGACGAGAACACAGGTAACCGTTATCGCCCCACCTATGGTTGCCAATGCGGAAACTTGGTGAGTTATGGAAGAATGAGTCTTTTGGATCCTCGTTTATATATTCATACTCATCTTGTGGGTATTGAAAGTAAATATATCATCTTGGTCATCATAAAATTCAGGATAATGCTCTACATCCAAAGGTATAAATAAATCATGAATCTCTCAAAAACAAATACACACTTTCTTCAAGCATATAATCATACAAGCTGCAATATGGTCATCAAAGCTAAATAATAAAAATTTTCACAAAAGTATTCGCTATGCAATAAAACATATCAATACGCGACCATTGTCTTACCACATGATAAACAAAACATCTCGTTATTATTATCCAAACAGAGCAAGCAAATTAAGAACTACGTGGGCTTTGTTTTTTTTTAATATAATTAAGGATACATAAACATCTTATTTTCAAAATAATTCCAAGCCCAATCTCCACCTCCTTTAATCATTTAATTTGAGGAATTTTAAAAATTAAATAAGGAAAGAGAAAAAAAAATGAAAAACAAAGATTTGTAATTCAAAGGAAAAAAAAAATAGTCTACTCACCGAATTGACTATCTACCACTAATAAAACTTGTTGATGACAATGATAATAGAGTCTCATTTAATATAAGTAATGCTATTTAATTGTTATATTAGTAGTGAATTGTCAATCCAGTGGGTTGATGTAATAATGTCCAATTTAAAGACCTAATTTCTCTTTTTCATTCCTCATCCGGTCATCCCCATGCCATGCCCCAACCAAATGGGGAATGCTTATTACCTCAAATTGAGTTGTTTATAAAACATCTCGATGAAATGACATAATTGTAAATACGTTCAACTTTTTCATGGCATTATCGTAAATAAGTGTTGATTTATTTATAACAATGTCATCTAAAAGTTTGATGTATTTACAATAATGCCATTTGAGGTGTTTATAAATATCATACTGGGCATCCCTCCAACCAAACAGCCCTTTTTCGCGTTGAATCATGAAAAATCATTTTGCTGCCGATGTAATATAGTCAATTAGGGTTCGTGTTGGTTGAATTATTATTGAACATAATTAGGGAAGTTTATGCTTAGTAATTTATTGCTAGGGTTTTAAGCGAAGGAGAATTTTCAGTCGACTTTTGTTTATAATAACTTTTCCATGTTAGTTTCAGACTGATACTTGAATTATTCAATCTGATTTGGTATTATTCAATCTGATACTTGTAGAATGGATGTGTTGTGGGTTTTAAGGTTTTGCAATCCTGGAACTAAATGTGAGAAAAATGTTTACTACTTTACTGTCTTATATACTATGTCCCTTAATTTTCAAGTGCAATGATGTGACACAGACTATGTTACTCGGACTCTGCTAGAAGTACCGGACAAGGATACGTATCCAAGTGTCGGACACGGTAATTTTATGAAAAATATGAATGTTTTTGGTTCAAAATGAAGTGTCCAAGTGTCATACCAATGTCCAAGGTACGAGTGTCCGACACGGGTACTTGGGGTAAAACAAAGATTCCGGTAACATATATAGGACACACTGTAGAGAGTAAACATTTCTGATCGTTGCACATATGGGTGTTATAGCTGCAAATAACTTGGTGACTATTATAGACTTTATATATAAGTGACTGTAGAATTGTTTCTGAGTATTTGGTGTCCTGTTTGTTGCTTCACCATTGCATGGCCTTTTTTTGTTTTGCTTCAAAGTAATTATTCTGATTGATAAGTTGACTTTGTGATGTGTTGGGTTTACATTATTTGTTTTATTTGTGCCTTTTCTTTTAAGCAGGATTTATTTAGTAAGGATTTTGATGAAGATTTTGGCTTGCCAATCAACCATAGGCCAACTGAGAATGTTGATTTAGATAATGTTGAACAAGCTTCAGAGGACAGGCAAATGTCATCTTCTAATAGAGGGTTTATTAGAAAAGATTAGTCTAGAAAAATCTTGTAAGTATCATGTATCTAGAATTATCTAGAAAGATGTCATGAAAAAATAGTATGTGTTTATCCTAGAAAAATCTAGAGTTATGTTGTATGTAGAGAAGCATTAAAAGATAATAGGAGAATCTAGATAAATCTAGGATATGACTAATCTAGATACTTCTAATGTTTTAATGAAAAAGATGTAGCCACTACTATAAATACATGCATGATGATGATGTAAAGTAAGAAATTCAATAAGAAATAAAAATAGCATTTCTCCATATTACTCTTCCAAAATACCAAAAAGCCCACCAACACTTCCACAATTTCTAACAGGGTTCAAGCTTCTTCAGAAAATGGGATGGAAAGGAAAAGGACTAGGAAAGGATGAGCAAGGTACCTTAGGTCCTACTATACAATCATGTGTGCTTGCATATGCATTTATTTATGCACAATGAATGACATTTGCATCCTCCATTTGGTGCTGTTATTGGAACAACATTTTAGTGTGTTTCCTATCATAAGATTTCATGTCCAAAAAAAAAAAAACTATTTATGCTGCTGAATGCAAGCTAACCATGCTCTTTACCTTAAAAATTAAGTTCCTTGTCTTAAATTTGATAATGTCTAATTCAAAACTTTGCTGCATTTCTAAACTAGTAAACATTGGACCATGAAAATTTTGTAAATTGAAACAAAAACAACTCACAGATACCACACACAGAGGTGATTTAAAAGCATCGATCGTTAACACTGGACTACGATGATTTTGGCTTCATTAATAACATAATTAATAATGTAGCTTATTAATTTATTCAACTTAAACAGTATAATGAGAAGAAATAATACATCTAGTATTAATTATCATTTTAATTTTTTGGGAAAGGAGTATATTTGTTTGTTGGTACATCATTTTATGTTAGATCTGAGAAAGCTAAGCAAACTGACAGCAAAGCAGGGAAGCTTTATGATTGGTTGACCACATAATAATATAATAACTTTACTCTCGTAAGACCACCAATTGATGGTCTGGCGTAACTTTTAACTAAAAAATCATAACTTTCATTCTTTCAACCATAAATCAGCAACGTAACTTTTTACATAACCAGTTAAAATCTCATATAAAAATTACTCTCTCCATTTCATAATAAGTGCTCCAGTTTGATTTGTGACACTATTAATTGACATGGTAACTTTGATTCTCTTTAATTTTATACGTAAAAGGAAAAACATAGTCACGTGGGATCTTGTTTGACGTGTGCTACTTTCTAAATACATCATTTATATAATTTTTTTAAAATATAACTCCAGATATTAATATTTAAAGGTTATACTATACCTTAGGATATATGAAAAAGTAAATGGAGCACTTATTTTGAAACAGATGGAGTATAATTTTATACTTAAAAGTTACAGTACATTATTTAACCAAAAAATTATTACGTCAGACCGTCAGATGATTTGACATAAAACATGCTAAAAATATAATATAATTAATGAAAATGAAATAATAAAGAAGAATAAACGTAAAGTTGGATGTTCCAATAATAATGTGCAAAGATTTTGGACGTGTTCAAAAAATGGACATGCATAGATTAAACAAATATATATACAGCTTTGGGAAACTTTGTTCGTAATACAGCAACATCCCAGTTGGAGCCTTATCATTTGGTTAAGGTTTCCATAAATCTAAGTTACTAGCCAACTACACCTTCCCACGACAATTTTATGTTGAGTACCACTAAGCAAATCACCATTAGTGAAGCCCAAGGTTAATAGTTGCTAGCATGCTATATCAACCAATAATATAATTTTGCATTGATGTGTGTAAAATTATAAATATGATAATAATTATGTAATATTATAATGTAAAATCTTATGTTAGGTTGTAAATCCTAGCTAATTTTATTTATAAGGGTACACCTATAACTTTGGTAAAGTCGTCCCTCATGCTTATTTCGATTCTCACATGGTATCAGAGCAATAAATTAGATCAAATAAAAGAATAAACAAATTAGATTTTACATACTCGAGTATACTTACGCGTAATTAATATATGTATGTAATACTCACATGTGTATGTATAATCTAATTAATATTGTAATTCCATTGAGAAATATCAAATATTCTCCCCCCTCCTTATTATGAGATAAATAAGTGAAAAGAACAACTTTAAACGAAGGGAGTAACTAATTAATAGATGAATTATTTTGAAAATTACTTTAACAATCATATGCTAAAAATGTTGGAATGACATGTTTTATGTTCTTGATTATCATTTTTGTTAGTATCAAATAGTTGTCACTTTAATAATCATTTAATTCATCATCTTAAATTCTTAATAATGATATGGTTGTAAAAGTTGTTTTTAACAACTTTATTAACCATGCATTCTGGTGGTTGATGATAATGGAGTTGGGAACTATGATATAGTTGTTATTTAATTTGAGGGAAAGGAAGTGGTAGTTCCTCAATGATTAGGAGGAACTAAATAAACAAAAATTGATGCATTAGTGGGAATCTTTTGAGCCACCCTCTAACTTTGTGTTTCAACTTTGGTAAAGTATTTTTTAGGTTCCTAAAAAGGTAAATTACTAAAACTTAGGATACCATAATTAATTAAGAAAACAGTGTAACATAAAAGGATAAAAAAACTATTTCCGTAAGCAAAAAGCTAACGAACACCACTGGAGTACTAGATAAGGAAATTAAACTAAAAGTGAAAATAATAAATTATAATAATCATTTATAATATCAATTGACGTATAATTTTGTTATGCATTTCAAAATTATTACCCCTCTGTCCTTTTTTGTTTGCACCATAGGCCGAAAAACAAAGGCTATCATTCACGCTTTTTGAGGGTTCCGGAGACTCAGAATGAAAGTGGCCAAAAATCATATGGGGGGTTTGTTTGGTCATAAAAGGACCCTATGCAAGTACAAATGAGCAATCGAGATCGTTTGATGGGCCGAAAATGCACATAAGACTCGTTCGTTCGGATGGTAGAAAAACGGGCGTGTAGCGTGCAACGGTAGTGATTTGAAGGTGAAAACAGGCATAAAACCCCCAGATGATGCCCTGTACCACGTGTTCGAATTTCGGGGAAAACGGGGACGGGGCCCAAAATGGCATCCCGAACGGCTAGAACTGAAGGCTATAATTCACGCTTTTTAAGGGTTCCGAGGTCCTGGAATGAAAGTGGCCGAAAATCATATGGGGGGTTTGTCGGATCATAAAACGACCCTACGCATGTGGATAGGAGCAATCGTGATCGTTTGATGGTCCGAAAATGCACATAAAACTCGTTCATTTGGGTGGCGGAAAAATAGGTGTGTAGGATGCAACAATGGTGATTTGATGGTGAAAAAACACATAAGTCCCCTAAATGGTACCTCGGATCACGAGTTCGAATTTCGGCAAAAATTGTGATGGGTCCCAGAGCGGCATCCCGAACGGCCAGAACTGAAGGCTAATTCACGCTTTTTAACGGTTTCGGACTCCCGGAATGAAAGTGGGCGAAAACCATATGGGTTTTTTTTGGGTCATAAAACGAACCTAAGCAAGTGGATAGGAGCAACTATGCCCGTTTGATGGTCCAAAAATGCACATAAGACTCGTTCGTTTGGGTGGCGAAAAAACAGGCATGTAGGATGCAACGATGGTGATTTGATGGTGAAAAAATAAATAAGTCCCTCAGTCCCCCAGATGGTACCCGGACCACGTGTTCATAATTCGGAGAAAACATTAACGATACCGGAGCGACATTCCGAACGGCCATAATTGAAGGCTATAATTCATGCTTTTTGAAGGTTCTGTTGTCCCAAAATGAAAGTGGTTGAAAATCATATGAGGTGTTTTTTGGGTCATAAAACGAACCTATGCAAGTGGATAGGAAAAATCGTGACCGTTTGATGGGCTGAAAATGCACATAAGACCCGTTCCTTCGGGTAGCGGAAAAGCGGGTCGGGGTTGGGTCGGCCCGAGTTGGGTCAGTCCTGAATTTGCGGCGGGGTTGGGGGGTGGTATAAAACCATCCCTGAAAATTTCAGGCCAGAACGACGTTGTTTGGGTGTAATTTGACGGACCCGGGTCGGGCTTGGTCGGGCCGGACCGACTCGGCCCTCGAAGTTGTCGGCGGAGTCCGAGGACGGTATGAAACCATCCCTCAATATCTCAGGCCAAAACAAGGTCATTTGGGTGTATTTTGATAGGCCCAGGCAGGGTCGGGCCGGACCACGGGTGGCCCGAGTGGGTCGGGTCCCAAAGTTGGCGGTGGGTCCGGGGGTAGTATGAAACCATCCCTCAAAATCTTAGGCCAAAACGAGGTCATTTGGGTGTATTTTGACGAGCTCGGGTTGGTCGGGTCCTTTTATGAATGTCCCTAAATTTGTACACCATACTAAAAACAAACATAGGGTTTCACCACTTTACTCTCACAACAACGTCCATCAATTTTTCTTTCATGCATCAACTTTATCTCTCATCTACTCTCACAAAAACTACACATGGTTTCTACTCACTACCCCACTAAAAGGTAATAAAGTCAAGTGGGCAAAAAAATGAGAGATGGAGGGGGAGTATCGCTTTAGGAAATGAATAAGTTTATTTAGCATACGTCATGAGGGAGCTCGTTAACAATATTCTTTTCATAAAAGAGTCAAAGAGAAAATGATGAATAAAGGAAAAGCTTATGTAAATTAAGTAAATAGGTATACACTAAATTAATACGAAGTATATGACATGCACAAGAATTTATACATATCCTAAAAAGGTTAATGGCTAAGAAGTTATGATCTCAAAAAGGTTTATGGTTAGTGTAAATGATTTTTGATCCGTTTCACACTAATTTAGTATACACATAATTTAAGAATTTGTAATGGTTAATTTGCAATCACAGTAACACAACAATCTTCAACCATGGTACATTTTTTTTTAGAACAATCTTCAATCATGGATACTTTATGAAATATATTAATGCTAAGAAGAGATTTTTTTGGTGTACATTGCATATATAAAGGGTGTGGATAGTGTACAAGTGTATAACAATTACAATTATCTGAAGTTATTTTTTAAAAAAAATTGTTACCCCCCTGATAAAATGCAACTTTATATGGCTATGTTATGTATATTGTATAGGAAAATTTCATACAAATAATCCCAACTATTGGAGGTGTCTTTCAATATTAATCTCAACCATAGTTTATTACACTATAATCCAAATTATGAGGGTTATTTTATAATATTAGTCCATATTAACTTATAACCAACTCTAATTTCCTTTCATAGAGATGGGAGAAGAAATAGACTGGTACATGATAATGTGTTATTACAAGCTTTTGTTTCAAAGTTTCAATCTTTATTTAGTAGTTTAATTAATTCTTTCACCCAAAAGCTACTTTTACATATTTCAAACTTTTTTGAGCATAAGAATTAATTTACCTCCCTTGGATTCGACCTTACTTCTTGGTCTGCATTAATTAGAGTTGTAAATTATTTTTGATAGGTTAGCGACAGACTCATCAGTAAAATAAATATGAGAATGAAGGAGGAAGATAACTTTTACTTTATGAGTTGGTAATCGGTATCAATAGATTAGCCAATTCAATAGACTAATGTCATAAAACAGCCCCAAAATTAAGATTAATATCAGAAGACCTACAATAGTTAGGATTATTCGTATTCTTATCCTTATTATTATTATAGCATGGCATATGTTCTCAATATAGGATGGATTAGATCTAAAGTTCCTTTTCATTGGATATAATGCCAGATGGAGGGTGACAATGGTCGACAACACAAAGGATGTCCTTAAACTACAAGAAACGGTCTTCTGTTAGTAGACCAAACATAATACTGTACAACATACATAATCATATGCAAAGAAAATAAGAGCTAATAATGAATAACAAATGAGGATGAGGTTTTAATTAACCTAGTGATTAGGGATTCAGAATTTCAGGTATGAGGTCTGGATTCGATTCCCACTGCACGCATTTGTAAGGATTACTCCTTAATATTCCCCTTACAAATGTGTGTGTTCGTTAAAATTGATTGAGCCGGGTAACTTGCAGTAGAGCTCGATTTCAAGGCCTAATATGACACATTCTATCATTAAAAAAAAAATGAATAACAATGAAAATTCATTGAAGTAGCTAGATTGTAATTGTATAAATATAAGGCACCTTTGGTCTACATGTGAGGGGTGTCTCCTATGTAGGATAGTATACACACATCACACATGGTAATACATGTTGGTAGGCACATTTCAATTCATTCAATAATGAATATATAATTGCCATAATAATAATAATAATAATAATAATAATGTAATTAATTTAACCTAAGGTGTTTTTTGTTGCATTGTGGACTTCCCCATGTGAGTAAGGTCGTAAGGGACTTAGTTTTGAAGTTCCATTGAAGAGACTTGCCTTTCTTTTAACTAAATTTTGGTATTGCATTCGTATCAATAGCTATATATGGTACACCAATAACACCATCCACACCATTTTTTGTTCTCTATCTTCTACATCTTAAAAAAAAATAAAAATTCAAATAGACATCAGACGTCAGTTGTCAGCTAGAGTTTTAATGTAGAGGTGACCCGGATCACAATCCAATTAACAGATCAATCCCGGCTTCTCAAGAGTGTTATCGCTCTTGTTACGGACTATGAACGATCGAACCCAGATCTCGTATACAAGTCCTGAAAGATGATTATTTTCTATTGAATCATCCTTATGTTATTTTTAACTAGGTCATTACATATATTGTAACTAAATCTAGATACAAGTTAAATATACTTCTTGTCCCAAGGTACTTAAGGACTTGGGTGTAACGAACTTATTTTTTATGCAATGAGTTATAGCTTGTTCATATTATCAAAGTTAGAAAACTATGATTATATTTTGTAATTCATATATGGCATAATTTATTACAAAGTGAGACATACATTAATAAATACGTTGTAATGTATATTTGCAAAATATTCAATTTTTTTGTTGGTATTTTTAAATTTCAATTCATAAATTATTAAGGAAAATACTACTTCGTAATAAAATTAAAATTAAATACATACCAATGGTTAAAAAAAATCCACCTACACTGGAAATCTTTTTAAATACAAAAGGTTACATCTTTATAAAAATAAAGTCAAATCTACTTTGTACAATCATAGTCGAGTGATGTTGGGTTAGTTAGTAAGCAACATTGGCTATAATCCTCTGTGTTTGATATTTTATATATAGGAATTAATCTTGGGTGAAACATGTATACAATCCCATTTTTTTTAGATACAATAATATACGTATTGATGTATTATGAAATCCGTAGTTTTTTTTTTGTTTTTCTTTTTTTTTTTTTTTGGAGGAAGGTTTGATTGTTGTTGCTTGTTTGGTTGCAAAGCTTTGGAATCAATTCAGAGTACAACACATGCATCTCACGCTAACTGTTTCAATAAGTCATTAGTTTAGTCTCTGGACTACCATATATACTGATCATTATATACCTTAAATCTAACGAACATTTAGTTTGACACTTTGAGGACAAACCATTCATTATCTCAAAAACACATCTCGGCTTTATCTATAAAAATTTAAAAATAGAATTTTTAAAAAAATATATATGCGCTCTTATAAAATAAGATAAATTAATATATACCATCAATTTAAACTTATAGGCAAAAAATGGATTAATTAAAAGAGAGATATATATATAGTGAAAAATGAATAATTAATTGGACCTTCAACAAAAGTAAAGTTAAAAAAAAAAAAAAAAAAAACTACACATGGATAATTTTTTTTACTATGGGTTTGTTTACTCCAGCTTAAATTCAGTTCAGTTCAATTCAATTCAGCTCAGCTCTTAATTTCCTTCTATTATAAAATATTACTTTCAACTGTATTCAATTCAGTTCAGGTATTATGTTACATCCTAAAATGACAAAAGTTGTGAGTATTTCGATTTTGCAATATGGAGGTAATAACAAAAATGGAAGAGAGAAAATTATTAGCAGCTCGTTTAGTAGCCGATTATAAATCATGGTAATGGGAATAAATTTATAACTAAATTTGAAAGGGAAATCAAAATCCATTCTCATGGTGGTGCTACTTTAGCTCCAATTTATCTAATTTTCTTCAAAAATATTCATTTCCATCAAATACCACCCTCTCCAATGGTAATGCATGTGAATGAAAAATTAGAAGATAATTGAAGCTTGGGAATGAAAATTTGCTTTGCATGGAGATTATAAGGTTCCTCCTTAACAAAATTACACTATAAATTCATTATCATTACCACAATTTATTACCAACAACCAAACGGGCCGTAAGTGGACTATGCATGTTTAAGGTCACGCAATCTGTTGTCCAAGTTTTAAGCAATTGAGAATCTTGATGAACTAGTGATAGAGCCAACATATGATCCAAAATTCACCGAGCAAGTCCGTGAATTAATTTTAGAGATATTCATATAAATATATATACATTGTACTTGGTATGTGATGAACTAACTTTTTTTGACATGGAATATTGAAACATATATCATACACTAAAAATTATCTATTTATAACAACATAACATAAGGTACATACTATATATATTCCGAAAATACAATTAAGGACTCGTTTACATTAGTTAGATAGAGATGAACTGAACTGAACTGAACTAAACTGGACTGAATAGAGATTAACTGAACTAGACTGAATAGAGATTAATTGAACTGAACTAAATATAACCTGAAGTAAACAAGCCCTAAGCTAAGGTGGCCCGAGAATTTGCGGGCTATATATCTTTACTCTCTCTAGCTAGTCTTTAGTAGGATGGTTGCGTAAATGTCATATGATCCTTATCTTCTATTGTTTGACAATAAGTCAATAACAATACATTGCTAAATTATAGTCTTCTAAATATTGGCACATTTGTTTGTCTTCTAACTAACCCTAGATATTCACATGGATACACCGTTGTATTTCATGTGACTTATCTTCTCCTTTTCATTCTTTTAACGAATAGGTTACTGGGTTTCAGCACACGACTATTCTCATAGTATATATATCAAGCTGATGACATATATATTGTCTTTATATTTATTGGGGGTTGGAGAAGGGCTGGTGAAAATTAAACTCTCAACTTCGCAACCTCGCAACTTGCACTCTGAACAGTGAACAACACTATACTGGAACTCGATTCTCACTTCTCTATTTTGTTTTTGTTATTTTAATTTGTTAAATAACGAATTACCCTAATTGCTTTGATTCCACCTGATTCTTAATTTGATGCCATGAGTTACAAAGTACCATACATATGCATTATTATATTAAGGCGAAGAGGGTAGCCTAGTGGTGTCCACTCTCACTGCATATTCAAGGGATATGAAGTTCAAGCCTTATTAATAGCACTTTCCCTGTATATATGTAGCTTAAAAATAACAGATTTTAATTTCTTGATAAAAAAATAGGAAATAAAAAAATGCATTATTATATTGTGAATTTGTGATTTACATTTTGCTTGGTGTAATGTATGCAATCTATACATAATGTATACTTCGTTCACTTACTCTTTTTTAATTATATTAACAATTTTGTTTTTACACTATTCACATGTATTGCAATTCACAAATTCTTATATGTAGCTGGTTGCATGGTTTACAAATCATGCGGCCTGTTGCATTGCTTCAAATGATGCGATTATTTTAGGTGTTACAATGTCTTTAAATGTGATTACAAAATTTTTTTGGGGTTACAAATTCTTTAAGTGGTGTTATAAGGTATTTTTGGGGTTCCAAAGTATTTAAGTGGGGTTACAAAGTGTTTAGTATTTTGTTGTGTTACAAAGTGTGTGCAACAGACAAAAAAAAAAAAAACAGTTGTAATAATGCAACAAACCACATGGTTTGTAAATTGTAAACCATGCAACCAGCCGTTCAGAAAACGCGCTAATTTCACTTAGGTCAATTAAGTAGAGTTGGGAGGAAAATTTGGAAGATGCAGTGGTTGTTGCTTTAATACTCCCTCCATCCCAAAATAATTTTACATTTATACTCTTAATTACCACTTAATATACGTACACTACATTTTATATACTTTTAGGCCCTATTTTTTTGGACTTAAAAGCTACAGTAATCAGATCAGACTTTTTCAGATCAGATCCGTTCAGCTTTGTTTTAATTTTATACTCTCACAAAATAATACCCCCACCTAATCAGATCAGATCAGTTCAGTTTAGATCAGATCAGTCCTAAAGAACAAGGCCTTAATCACAACTTTACATTTTTACCTTTTCTTTTCACAAAAAGTGAATACCAAATTTAAATCGCACCCCAAACCCTAATGAATCAGTTAATTCATTATGGAAGAAATATTAGTTAATATTCTTAATAATATTAATGATAGTGATAATTGTAGTGGAAGTTTTTTTTTTTTCTCATCTCGGCTTTTCCTTTAAGCTCAACTTTTGGCTGGGTTGTCTTCAGAGTAAGTATTTACTATTAGCAGCTATATGCAAATAGCAGTTTTTTAGCCAAATTGCTCCATTTGTGTCAGAAATAAATGGAAATGGTCCCGCATACAAGTGAAGCCAAAACAGTACGTGGACGATAAACGACACCCATGGAACAAGAATTATGTTACACATGACAATAATTACGTTGCACGGGACAATAATTATGACATTTATTCAACAACCACTAAATGCATATAGCAGCTAAAAGCCTATCATTACTCGTTGTCTTCATAAAATATATTCCATGAAAAACGGATATCATATGGATTTTTCAGTAAAAAAGGACAGAAAGTGAATAGGGTTTAACTTTTTACCAACGTACATAAAGATTCATCACATCTTTTACTCATTCTAATTTAAACTTCATTTGTACTATTCATTATGTCTTGGAATCAGAGATTCTCCCATGCTATCTTGAGGAAAGCGACGAAAATATCAAATTATGAAACTTGGAATACGATTATAACTTTACTACTCATATAATTAAAGATGTTAATGATATAAAAATATATACTGACAAATAAATAAACACTAAAAATGAGAATTAGAGGAACAATTTGAAATAGAGTTTAAACTTTATAAAAGTTTGATGAGAGTAAGGTATGCATTATGAGTAGTCTAAGATCACAAAAAGTGTTAGTGCAGTGGCACAACATCCCAACTTCCAGAGCTTCGACACTGTCAAACCTCAACCCCCAACAATTTGTTGGTTTCCCCTCCACCCGCCCTTGGTGTAAATTGCAAATTGAGACAAGTTAAATCAAATAATGTTCAATATAAATTACAAATTAAAATAAGGTGAAAGTATGATGAATGAATAATGTCGAAATCTAAACCTTACATTAAAAAAAAAAAACCCATGAAGCTTGTGTATACACACACACATGCACATAATACTTTGGGTGTAATATTTTTGCGGAATTAGATTAGATTGAATAACTTTAAATATCAATATTTTGAGATATGTATAACAAAAAAAAGTAATAGTATAAAAACTATATATTCGAAAAGTACATCGAGACGAATCAAATGAGATCTCAATGATTTTAGAATAAATTGAAAAAATGAAAATTGATTGAAATGGATTAGAATTGATTACAATGGATTAGAATAAATTGAATTAGATTAAAATGAATTAGAATGATTTAGATTGGATTGAAAATTATAAATCCGTAAAAAGAAGACGTCTCAAGATCAAATGTGAAGGTACTACTCCATACCTTATTTTTTGATTCCTCATTCCTAAAAGTATTTAAAACCCCAACATGGTTAGTTTTTTTTAAGGCATAAACCCCAACATCTCTTTAGAAAAGTGATTTGTTGAAAAAAGAGCCAAATCTCACTATTCGATCATGATGACATAAAGAATCAAGGGATCAGGCCGGAGTACTCCGTACTATTTTTTTCAACGTTATTTTTTAATGGTGAAGTGACTTCAATCCGATGGCGGATTTAGAATTTTTCCGGTGGTTAATCATCATAAATTATTCATAATCTGTAAAAGTACTTTTTTTTTGTGTAGTTAATAATTTAGTTCAATCTTAAAAATTAATTTTAAAAAATTGTATTACAGTCAAATAATACTTTAAAAATCATTTTTTTTGGTTCTAGACTTCTAATTCATAATTATTGCAATGTTTTGTACCTTTTTTTGGTGTATGTTGTCTTTTCATTCTGAAATTCATTACTAATACGATATTGATACTTCTAGATAGTTCATAGAGGTAGTCGTACTCGTATCAGATATCGATACAATATCGATATCCGATACTTTAGTCCATTTTAACATTATTAGTTTTGTTGATAAAAAAAAAATTATAAAATTTGACATGTTTTTCTATAGATCGATTTACCCCGTTTTTTCTTCATATTTTTATATAATTTTGAAAGAATTTCTTATCTTATTGTAACAATTAAACTAAAATATTTCAAATGATATTGAAAACTTAATTATAGTTTCTTAATATTTGAAGTATTTAATAATATTTATTTCTCGCACATGTATCCCATAGATTTCAAACTAGAGCGAGTATTTTAATTTGTATCCATATTCGTATCCATACAACTTAGTTTATAACTAGTTCATTTCTTAAAAAAATAGAAATCCAAATGAGACACTGGATCCACCAGGACTCAATGTGCATACGTCAATGGCTGAACCATACACATATTGTATCTCGACTCTCATACACTAGCACCTGAAGTGATGTCGTGGAGTGAACCTGGACCTCTCAACTTATTTGTAATGTCGTAAAGTGATAGTATTGAGCAGTAGTTCCATCTTCATTTGTGAACCTAAAGTTTAGAGATTAAATCATTATACAAGCAAAGAGTTGTTGGGTTTCTTGTCATACAAACAAACAAAAAAAAAACTTATCCTTTACTAAAACTATTTGCTTCTAATTAAATACTCCAACAATTTTTTTTGTTGTTATTTTTATTTTTGTTTTCCTATGTGAAATTAAAATTTCTCATTCTTACCGTCTCCATCTTCTCCCACATTACCTTTGCATAACAATTTATGCTACTGATTTTTTTTTCAAACAAAATAGGATAAATCAACGAATATAGGTTAATTTTTTACGCGTATTTAAAAAATGTAGGGTACCTTACAAAATTTATGAACATTTGGTAACATATACTGTAATGACCCAAATTTTATCGGTATTTTTGCCGGTATTTATGTGTAATTATGTTTGTTTATGTGCTAGTTCAAATTAATTTTTGAACTATTTATTTTAATTTTATGTGAATAATTTCGATTTAATCGAAATGTTTATTTCTTAGTTTTATTATTTATTTTAATTATTATTTAATTAATTAGAATTTTGATTATTTAATTTTCTAATTAATTATTTAATATAATTTTTTTGGGCTAAATCGATTATTGCATAATTATTCATGTAAATTCAATAATTGGCCCAGTGGATCACGAGAGCCCACTTAGAGCCAAGCAAGGCCCATAAGCCTCATGGGGGCCGGTTTTTCATGAGCAAGGAGTGGCTTGCCACTTGCCTTGTGTTCACACCTTAGCTAACTCTATATATAGGAGAGTTAGTAAGGCTTAAGCTCATTTTTGCCATTCTAAACCTTGCCATCATTTGATAGCACTTAAACTCTCTCTCACACTCCATTTTCACACGCCATTTTTGAACTATTGAAGCCTTCAATTGTTCATCATCTTCCTTTGCCCAAAACTTAAAGATTCAAACACCATTGATCTTTAAACATCCTAAACACAATCCTAAACACATTGTTTCAACCAAGATCATTAGTTGGGTTGTTCCGGGTTGTTCGTGGGTTTTTGTTCGTGTGTGGGTGTTCGTGTGGTGCTCGTGGTGGTGGTGTAGGCCGTGTCGAACCGTGCTCGTGCAGGTGAGCCGTGTGCTGCAGCCGTGTGGGTGGTGCTCGTGTGTGTGTTCGTGTTCGGGTGGTCGAGCCAAGCCGTGCAGCAGGCCGTGTGTGGTGCTCGTGTTTGTCGAGTTCTTGGACTGCATTTGTGTGTTGATTTCGTGTGTAATCTTTGATAAGGTAACATACTAACTCAACTTGATTGGTATACTAGGTTTATAGCTTTGATTAAATGCACGTTTGGTTGATTGATGATGATTGATTCATGGTTTTAAAGATATTTCTATAATCTGATTTTGAAGTATTATAAATGATGTTTTAGTGATGGTTTTTCGTGTTTTAAGATTGTTTTTATGATATTTTGAAATCATGGTGATTGGGTTTTAGTTTGATGAATTTTGGATAAAATGTTGTTGAATTTTGATAAAATAATGATTGTATTGCCGTGTGATGTTGTTGGTATTCATGCGTGTAGATTGTTGTTGTATGGGTTCTTGATTGAAGTTCTTGAATCTTGATTGAGTTCTTGATTGAAGTTCTTGAATCTTGAATGGTTTCTTTTTGAGTTCTTTAAGTAATAGATGGGTTCTTTAAGGTTCTTGATTGAGTTCTTTAGAGTTCTTGTTGAGGTTTGATGAGTTCTTTAAGAGTCTTGAAAGTTAAAGAAAGAGGTTGAAAGAGTCTTGGAAGTTAAAGATTTGGGATATGTTGATTTAAAGAATGAATTAGGAATAATGAAATGATGTTTGGTTAGTCTCAAGAGTTTGGCTATAGGCAATTCTTGGGTTAACTTCGATGATTTAGTTGATTGAATTCAAGAGTATGGCTTATTCTTGTCTTTAATTTAACTAGGATGAAAGGATGATAATGATATGATGAATAGCTTGATTTCTTGTCTAGACGCCCTTGACTTTGTGTATGGCTTATGCTTAGTTTTGGGTTAAGACGTTGCCCCTATTCCATCCGCGGTATTGGGATAGTTCGGAGTCTCACTATGTTATTCCTAGTACGTCCAGAAAGTTTCTGGGGATTAGGGACACGGATTTCCAGTAAGGATTGGGTTCGTGGGATTTGGGCGTATGGCTTATTCCCGATCCTGACATAGTAGAAGTTCGGTTGCGTAAGATGCTTCCGTACGAGCATAGTCCGGTCTAGAATTAGAATGATTGCGCCAAAGTTAGAATTTGGGGTGGGATGTAGTATAATGATGTCGAGTTTGGATTACGAGTTTGAGGTTGTCTCGTGTCTTCGAGGTTATATGTGTGATGTTATTTGGTTGATGCTATGTACTTGTGTTTTCCCGTTAGGGTGAGTCAGTTATGTTACTCGCCACTGATGGTGGACTATGTTGTGTTTTTCAGGTACATCTGATGATGATGCTCTTGCTTAGCTTTGGGGTTGGGCGAGCGGCGTTTTATGTGCTTTATTATTGTTATTTACAGATGTTTCTTAGCATTGAACTTTTTAGACGTTGTTTTGGATTTATGATTTTACAATTTTCGTATAAGACTCTAGCATATGGTTAGAGTTGCATTTTACTTTCCGTTTATTACATTTGGCTTTTGGACTTAGTTTGTACAAGATTGTGGGTTATTGTACACTTATGGTTTAATAATAATGTTTTGAGGTATTAGTTTATTTTCTAAGTGTTGAAGTTTTAGTTTTATAACTACTTGACTCGTCGGTTTCTTCCGCGCCGATTTAAGCGAGTCGGGTCGTTACATATACTGTATTTAATAAATTTACTATAATATCATTCAGGTTGAATGCTGGTACAATAGTGATGTATACTATGATATAGAACTGTAATTTTTGACAGATTTAAAAAATCCAATAAATCCGACCTATAAATATTGAGTTTTTACATTTATTTTGATTTTTTATTGTTCATACTTCTACTTTTAAACCAATTAAAACCCGTCAAATTTTGACCTGACTTGGTTCAACCTGGCGGGCGGGTTAAGTACTTTTCTATTATAATTTTTAAGCTGATATATTTCTATACCGTTAAGTTATTAGACCATTATTTTTGTATTTCTTATGAGATAATTTTTATCTTTACATTAATGTTATCTTAAGTAATTATAAAAAAATAATTTAATTGTTTGTCCTATATTAAATTTCAATGTTTGTAAGGGTTTTTTTTTTTTTTTTTTTATTTCATTAAAGACGGATGTCCGATAATACAATTTAATATTTTTTTATTTTAGTCATTTATTTGTTGAATATGGTTCTCTAGGGCATTATATATTAAGTATTATTATTTAAGATATAAATTTAGATTTTTTTTTTACAAATATGCTTATATATATATTACATTTAAAACATAAAAAATATAGTAGCGATTTTAAAAAAGTATTTTAGGATCTAAACCTATTACTACCCTGAATTCAGAAGTATTTCATTCCAATCCGACCACACCCATTTGATAAGTCTACTATGATGTGATATCATATTTAATTTATCATCTAGTTATTAATTAAGCACTCACAACAATTGTGATATGTTTAAGTCAATATAATTTTTTGTTGGTCTAAACTATTTCTAATCTGATCTGAAACTATTGTATAATTTGACTAGATTTTGATTGCATATATACACTAGTACATAAGGAAAAAATATATTAATTAAGATGTTATTTTTTTATTATTAAGTAGTAAGTATCATATATACAGTTATACATGCCTAATATCCCATACATTAGCATCCTAAAAAAAATGTAGTAGTTTAATGCAATCCATAAATATACAAGTAAATAAACTAAGCAAAATGAGTCGATGTGCAAGTCTCTTTGGTTGGTGATGAACTCATGATTCATTGAATTCAATGAGAAACTCTCAGACTCACGTGGTTGACTGCATCTCATATTCTCATCTTGGAACACTATAACTATGCCAGCCCTCCATATCTTCCTCACATGGTTTTTCACATTCTTATCTTCCCCCTTCTATCTAGATTTACGCCTTTTATTTTCCCATTTTTTTATTTATATTATTCATCATGCCATATCTGTTTAGGGCCTGTTTACTCCAACTAAATACAGTTACCTGAATTGAATTATCCTGAATTGAACTGAACTTAACTAAATACAGCTGAAAGTAATCTCTATTATATAAGCCAAGGAGAAGTCATGGTGTCCCTCTCGAAAAATCCATAATGCCCCTAAAAATGCATAATTATCCAATAGAAAGCCATTATACATAGATTTTTTTTCATATAACCATTGTATTGTATGTGTAAATTTAAAAGCTCCAAATAGGAGTTTTTTTAAAAAAGTTTTTGGATAGAGAAAAAATAAATGACTTTTTTAACCACAATTATAATACTAACACAGAAGTAAACATATACCTAAATATCATTATACACAAACAAAAAAGATCAGCTTTTAGCAATTAGCCAAGTTTTAGCAAATACGAAGTACAATTTTGTGAAAGCTAGTTAAATCTGCATTCATATCTTCTAAACAAAAAAGGTAAAACTCTATACTTTAACTCTAACCGCTAAACTCATAACTCTAATTACTAAAGTATAATTACAGAATAGTACAATGTAAAATATAATAAAAGGTATTCCATTCGCAACATACTAATGACAACGATCTCTCCAAAAAAAAAAAATCAAATTTGTTGTCATTAATATGTTGCAGAAAGAGTAATTAGTAAACTATACTTATGTATCGCAAAAAACTTTCCCAACGGGAAAAACAATGTTACTACAAAAAAAACAAAAAAGAAAAACCCGTTTGAAAGAATTTTACTGTATTTTAAAGAAAACGATACTACCTTCTTCTTTCTCTCTCCCGTTATCCTTCTGAAACGTTTATAAGCAAACCTCTGCAAACTACACTCTTCCCACATTCTCAGGATCATTTTTATTCTTCCTCCATTTTTCCTTTTTCTTTTTCTCTTTCTTCTTCAAATCAAATGCCATAAAAAATCCCACTTCACCTCAACCTAAAACATAATCAAGGAAAAAAATGTCATCTTACCAAAAACCATTGACAACCCATGAATTGAAACAAAGAATTTTAACCTCCATTGATAAGCTTTCTGACAGAGCTACTTTCAATCAAGCTTCTTCTGATCTTAATTACCTTGCTAAAACACTTTCCCTAGATTTTCTCCCAACTTTTCTTTCCTGTATTTTTTCAATTGATTCATCTTCAAAATCCCCTGTTCGTGTTCACTGTATAACCCTAATTACTCTTCTTTCGCAAACCCATAAATCGTCGCTTTCTTCTTACTTTCCCAAAATTATCCCATACATTTTACGGCGCTTAAGAGATTCCGACTCAAATGTCCGAAACGCTTGTGTTTCGGCAGTTTCTTCTCTTTCTCCTCTAAGTTTTGTCTCACTGCTCGACGCTTTTCTGGGGTCAATCTCCATTGAACAAGACTTGAATGCCCAGATCGGGTGCTGCTTGTGTTTGAAGTCCGCCATTGATAATGGAGCTTTGGAGGAGAAAGATGAAGCTGATTTGAGGAAAAGGGTTTTGCCCAAAGTGTTGAAGTTGCTTAAAGGAGATGGGTTTAAGGCAAAAGGAGCATTGTTGGGTGTGATTGAGAGTGTTGTTGGGGTAAATGATGGGGTTGTAATTAACATCAACAATGGTAAAAATGGAGGAAATATGGTAGGAAATGTTGTGGGTATTACAGTTGAGATGTTGAGTTCTGAAGATTGGATGGCTAGAAAATCTGCAGCTGAACTTCTACTTAAAATGGCTGTTGTTTTAGATGAGGAATCTGCTATTGAGGCTAAGCGTTTTGTTGTTAATTCCTTGGATTCCAGGAGATTTGATAAGGTATAATTAAGTATTTAACTTGAAATCATATGATTTTAATTGATGTCTTAATTTTTTGTTGTTTGTTTGATTTTTGGGAGTTCTAGGCTTAAATTTTGATCTGGGTTGTCTGGAAAATTTTTCATGGTATTTTTACTGTTTTGTTTTTTTTTTTTGGCTTAATGTTAATTCACGTCAATTCGGTCTCATAAATGCTTGATTTAATCATTTTTAGGTCCTTAAACATAGCCCCAGAAATTTTTGGAGCATATGCATTGAAATATGATGATAAGTTTTTGTTTTTGTACAATGGTGGAAAATTGAGTTGATTTTAATGAATGGGTTATATTGGGGATGATGACACTAAACAGGTTAAAGTTACTCGTGAAATAATGAACCGGGCATTGGAAGCTTGGAAGGAGATATCTGGTGGTCCAGACCCAGAAACTGCTTTATCAAGATCTAATTCATCAATTTCTAAAGGTACTAATTCTCTCGTGAAAAGATTTTCTACTTTTTGTTGACTTAATTTCTCTTTTTTTAATTCTTTTGCAATTGGAAAATGATGCTATATTGCAATTTGCAAGCTTTTTTTTTTTTTCCATTAAATGTGGTAGCTTTTCACCATAATTGAGTTATTTCTGGAAATCTTTAAAAAAAATTAAAAAAATTCCT
The DNA here is from genome assembly GCA_951394345.1 of Salicornia ramosissima. NCBI lineage: Eukaryota > Viridiplantae > Streptophyta > Magnoliopsida > Caryophyllales > Amaranthaceae > Salicornia > Salicornia ramosissima. Next base: position 50,131,933 of record OX596240.1, on the reverse strand, counting down.
AACATTTTAGATTGATAATTTCAGGGATACTTTTGCCTTTTTTCAATTTATGACTCTTTTTTTAGCCAAATTTGGAGCGTGTACTCCCTGAGAATTATGTTAGTTGAATTTGCTACAAGTATCTGATAGAGTATATAACATATTACTGACTTAAGCTTTGGGTTGAGACGATATCTGACATGGTTACGTGTCCAATTGTCGGCCACAATAATTTTATGAAAAATATAAATGTTTTTAGTTCGAATTGAGTTGTTTATCCAAGGGTTGAGTGTCTCATATGGGTAATTGGGGTGAAATAAAGAGGGACTCTCTGAGTAACATAGCAATGAAACTACTCTTTTATTAAAGATTTGCAAAATTTTGAACTCGGAAGTTGCTACTGAAATTTCAACTTTATGCTAGTTCATCCATCTCTTTACGATGTTGTTACCTTGAAGATTGAGATAACAAGTGATGCAGATATCTGAACTAATTTTTTTTTTTTTCCATTTTTTCTCTTTTGTTGCTGTTAATGGAGTAGATAGTGGTATAAGTGGGGCATCACCTCCTGTACCCAGGAGATGTTCATATGGTGGCTTTGAAACTCCGAAACCGAAGAAAACAATGACAAAATGTAGATCATCTATGTCTGATAGTCCAGTTGCCGCCATTTCCCCGTCTATGTCCCCAAGCACAACTGACAGTCCTAGCCTTGGTACCCCACAAAGGAGAAAATCATTGTCGAAGAGTAGATCCTCCTTGTCCGATGACTCGACCATCACCGATTCTTCGTCAGTCTCAAGAAGTTCCCAAAGACCGGTGTCCAAGGAAAGGACTGCTTTGCCCTCAAAAGTTACTGATAAGAATTCAAGTGTGTGCCAAATTCCCGAGTCTAAGAAATCATTGGATTGGAGAGTCGAAGTAGCTGCCCCTCCAACTCCGTCGGAAAAGGTTGTGTCAGAAATTAGAAACAATGAAGTTGTTAGTAGTTTCAAATCTGGTTCTCGTGTTGTTCCTTTTGTTGAGGATGAGGAGCCTCAGCAGTCCGATTCTGAAGGAGGAGGCAATGAAGATGAAGAAGAAGTTGAAAGCAGTACTGAGCCAGATGAACTGTCTTTGATCAGAAAGCAGCTTCTTCAGATAGAAAGGCAACAATCTGACCTGGTAACTCTTATTCAGGTATTTTACACCCTCTTCTACGTTTTCATTAGTAATTTCATTGTTAATGGTGTTAAATAATGTTATATCAAAAGATAAAGGGATTTTATGACGGGTAACCTTGTACTTTACGACTTTTTTTCAAACTAACCATATTTTTTGCACTTGCCGAAACTAACTTTTTTTTGGTTCTATATCACATAAGAATGATTATTTAAGATGGCAGTGCCATAGAAAATGTTATTTTTGAAAAAAACGTAAAGTACAGTGACAAAATCCCAAAGATAATATAATATATAAAGGAGAGTAATGCAGAGGAATTTTGATGTGCTATTATATGTTGCGAAAAAATATGAATTTATGCATTAATAAATCATTCTAGCTGATTTAAACTTGGTTCTATTGCAGAGATTTATGGGCAACTCACAAAATGGGATAAACTCTTTGGAAACTCGAGTATCTGGGCTTGAGATAGCATTAGATGAGATCTCCCATGATTTGGCGGTTCAAAGCGGAAGAATCCCAAACAATGACTCTGCAGGAAGCACATGCTGTCCTAGTACAGAATTCCTGAGCCCTAAGTTTTGGAGGAGAACAGAAGGGAGATCCTCTATTTCAAAGTCTTCATACTTTGGAAGTATGCCTGCTAAAGACACCAATGTTGAAGGTCCACAGATTGATATATACAAGTATCATGAGCAGAATGAGGGAATATGCAAAGAATCATGGGGAAGTGTCAAAGGGGTCGGCCAAAATGTTCAGAGAGGAAGAAATTGCAGTCCGAGAAGCTTTGATTCAGCTTCAACTGCTACTTGTATTACTCCAGTCGTCCGAGGGGCATAGACTGCAGGTAAAATTACATCTACCTTGCTTTGATATCCTGATTTTTTTTTTTGTGATTCATTCTTCATACCAAACACCCATTATTTCTTTCTTGCTGTAGTAGATTAATGCAATTAGTATTATAAATTCTTATTGATGTTATGGATTGCTGCTACCTTCGTCTTGCTTCAATAATGTGCCAAACTCTTGGGGCACGTTTGGTTCAGGTCTAAGCAAAGAAATGGAATGGAATGAGATGAATTGGAGGAATAGGAGTGTTTCTGGCCTAGTCCATTCCTTGTTTATGTGTGTTTGGTTCATTATATATTTCTTAAAGCTCACTAACTTATACTCTCACTCATCTCAACTCCAAACTTACGCTTCTTCTCCCATCAATCAGCTTTACTAAGTATGCCAACACTTTCCACCATTCTTTGTCCTTCATGAGTGCTGGTATTATATCCATCTCCCTTCTATGGTGAAATTCATGATCTAGTTATCGGAACGGAAATAAATGTGCTGAACCAAATATCTGGAAACAGAATGAGGTTTCCATTTCTGTTTTCCAAGGCTCTTAAAGTCCTAAGTTGAACCAGGTGAATTTTAGTTGCCCAGCTGGTAATTATATCTACGGTTTTTTGTTGTAACAATTTTTTTTCTGTGTTTTTCCCCCAAGGAAAGTAAAACCGGTCAACTTGTGATCCCGTGTCAACCTTCTTTTTTTTTTTTTGCATTTTTTTAATTTTATTTTTCGGCCTTTTGAAACTTTTTTTTTAAAATAAAAAAATCACCACGGTGAACTTCACAAAATCTTTAAAAAATTCACCACCTAACATAAGCTTATATTAGGGTTAGTACCAAGTTTTTTAAGTTGGGGTTGTTAATTGTTTAATCTTTTCTATTGAAATTTTGCGGTTGCAAGGTCATTACAGCCCATTGTGCTAGAGCTCGATCCTCTCCTATTAATCATTGTTGTTATTGATTGGAGGTTCAGAAATTTATCATTCAAGTGGTTGGACATATCCAGCTAGGCTTGACTCCCCCAACAACCAACAAGGGGGAGACTTTAGTACTCTGACTAGTGACTACTCTCTAATAGGAGTATATAAAAGCTGAGTATGTGAATTTACCAGAAACCAGTTGGTCGCACTAAAATATTGTGTTGAAAATGAGATTGTTTTTATCCTACACATCCTGTTCATTTTTCAGCACAGGCCATGTTTCCTTTCTTGACAGTGAACTACCCTTTTTAACCCTAAAACGTTGCTAGAAATGAAAATCAAATAGATCTTGTGAAATGTAAGACTTTAAGGTACTATTTTTTATTTTAAAAAAAGAAGTGATAAAATAATAATATTTCCTCCATTTCAAAAAAAATGCAACAGTTTCTATTTCAGGAAGTTTCAAAATAAATGCAACAATTTTAATCTTTCCATTTTTGTAAATATTTTCTTTCTATCTCTCACATCCACTTTCTCTCTCTATCCCTTTTACTCTCACAACAAAAATTGTCTAGGAGTCCGTGCCTCCTGAATTGTAGCGTTTTTTTTAAAACAGAGGAAGTACAAAATAAACAGAAGGTGGTTAACAACAAAAAAATACCTAATTTGGATTATTGATAATCGTTCTTTCTTTCTTAAGCATTGTTGTTATTGATTGGAGGTTCCGAATTATAATTCCAGCTAAGCTTCACTCTCAACAACAAACATAGGTCACTTCAATACTCTCTAATAGGAGTATATACAAAGTTACGTTTTACTGCATCCGTTCCTTAAATAGTGTTTAGAGTTGGGATATTGTGTTTTGTAGGGTCGGGTTCGTGTCAACCCGTTTAATAAACAAGTTGTGCCGTGTCAACTCGCTTTTCATACGAATCAACCTCCTCGACTCAAACCCAAATAAAGGGCTTGATTTTGTGTCAGGTCCGTAGGTCATGCAAGTTTTTTTATATTAAGTTGCTATTTGTATGTGTGTCATGTTGTGCCAACTCGTGTAATTGAACAGGTCAAACTATTCGAACCAAACCCGTTAATACGGGTCGTTTTCGTATTGATTAAACTAGGCATGTCAACTTTTCACACTTGTAATTGTGTTGAAATTGTTCTTATCCTCCACATCCTATTGTTCATTTTCCAGACTGATTTTGCTACCTTTCTTGATGGTGAACCAGCCCTTTTTGTCTTATGATGCTTAATTGATCACCTGCATATGCCAATTATCAAAAAATAAAGTGCAATTGAATTATTATGTTATAATTTTGGAAATTTCTAAATCTACATCAGCCTGCAGCAACATTTGACCAGTAAAATGCTGGGTGGGGTTGGAATTTGTTGCTAGTTTGCAGTGGATTATATCTAGTATTAATGGGGCCCTTCATACTGTCGGTCCTTCCCAAAATTTGCCAATTTTCTACAAGGAAATCTATGCTATGAATAGACTTTTCTGTTGTTCTTCATCCTTTTAACCTTATTTCAGATATTTTACCCTGTATAATAATTGCTTAAAGTACGGATTAGTAATGATCTCGCAAGAATGTTCTTTTCACCTTAAAAAAAAAAAATTCCAGTAAGCTCAAATAGGGTATCAAGTTCATTTTAGAACTAATGTGATAAAGGTTAACAAGTACTACTATCACCTATGTCCGCAACATTTGGGAATTTTACTTTAAAAGTTGTATTGGATAGGTGTATGTGGGATATGATTAAAAAGTAGAGAGAGTATGTGTGGGGCCATTGACTTGAAAAAGAAATGTAATTTTTAGGGAATAAATAGCGAACATTTAGGGACAGAGAAAGTATGTATGAGTGAAGGAAAACTAAGTTTTGTACTTAAGTTAAGCCTCAGGGTTTTTTTTTTAACCTTTCGAAAAAGTAAGTTTAAGATAAGCTAAAATAAGGTTTTCTACTCACAAAATAATTTAAAGATAACTTAGAAAATCCGATATCCGATAGTCACATACCTTCTAACTAAAATTTATAACTTTTGATCATAAAAATTTGTAACTTTTGATCATAAGCTAAAAATATTTTTGTCATAAGTTATCCCGTTAGACACTCGGATAGAGTGACAAGAGACTTGCTAAAAGATAAGTTTAGATGAGTTGAAATGAACGGACTCTATGTTTTGATGTAATTTCATCAGCTAAGATCAATTCAGACAACAAAATTTAAGGAGGAAATATGTATTCTTATCATTGAACTTAAGTACTGTTCTTTAGCTTCATCTCTCTTTTCATAGTTCTCAATGTCAATTCATCCATGAGAAAGTGGGCAGCATATAAACCATGTTACAAGGGCCGCATCCAAAGCTAGTTTAAAACTTTAAACTATGCTACTTGAGGCAATATACTTTTAATTGCTGTATGCTCAGTTCCTCACTATACTATGGAGTACTTTTAAAAAAAAAATAAATAGATATAAAATAGAATCCAATGATCCCTTTAATGGAAGTGTTTTTGCATTTCTTTTATCATATTCCATTCTCCCTATAATTTGGTTATTTCCACTAGTTAGTTTGTGTCTTGAATCTTATTGTGTAACGCATGACGTGGTTATATTGGGTTTTTTTTGTTTGTTCTAGGCCTATTTTATGGGCCCTGCTGTATTTAGATATAAGGAGTAGTACATAAACTCCCTATTTATGTTACCTAACTTAATTATTCATTATTATGCACTTCCTCAAGCTCGTCTGTCTATGGAAATAATCGACACATCATTATATTATTATAAACTCCCTATTTATGTTACCTAACTTTTTTGCTAATCCGAAATTCTTATTATATTATGCAGCATTCATTCATTGAAGTTGAAGATTACAATTAAGGTCCTCAAGCTTCGGCTACACAGCTTGGCTTAACTCTTGTATCATGTACTTGACTCCCATATATTTCATCAATCTTCAGCGTCCTGACATCCTTATTTGTATAGTATTAGTCGTGACGATGCATTATGCATTCTCATTTGCCATGATCTTTGAGAGGATGTGCTTTAATTTATTTGGGATTTATTTGCCGTGACGGGTATATTATGTATGGTGTTTATTTGTACAGGGAAAAAAGAATGAAAAAGAGAGGAAAATTGTGCTTAGTCTTTTTCTTGCTAGTGTTCAGGTTGCTGTGACTAATGCTGGAATTGGGTTGTCATGACCCACTGGGTTTGTGCATGGTTGACTCAGTCTGTCCTAGCAATCTTTGAATACTGGCGAAAAAGGGTTTCCCATAAATTGAATTGTACTTATTGGCCCCACAGCTACATCAAGGGTGCCATCATGTTCATGCATCCCCTTGTCCCCTATCTTAAAGATTAAGGGGTCCTCGTACCAGCAAAGAACTGGTGACTTGTTTACCAAATCAAAAAAATTAAAAAAGGCATTTGAGCCCCTTTCGTGTTATCGGATGTAAAAAAACCCTTTCATGTTATCTGGTGTAAAAAAAAATAAGGCTCATGTGACAGTGTTGGAGTGTATTTGAGTTGGTTTTAAGAGACTTAAAGTAAATAGAGTAAAGTGGAAAATACTAACTAAAGATTTGTTCTCTCTCGTCTATATTTTCATTATATATTTTAATTTGATGATTTATACTTCCTCCGTTTCGAAATAAACGCAACAATTTTTATTTTAGGAAGTTTCAAAATAAATACAACAATTTTAATCATTTCATTTTTGTAAGTCTTTTCTTCCTATCTCTCTCATCATCACATACCTTATTTTCTCTCTCTATTCCTTTTACTCGCACAACAAAAAATGGACTAGGAGTTCGTGCCATCCAATTTGTTGCGTTTTTTTCGAAACGGAGGTAATATAAAATTAGCTAAAATGTAACTAAAAAAAGGTTAAAAAAATGGTTATTAATTTGTCATGAATTATTATATGTTAACAATGATAAATTGGAGACATTGAAGGGCAATTTTGATGTCCACAGTCCATAATCACTCAAAGGCATTAGATGATGATATTAACCTGCGTCTAGGACCGTACCACATGATGATGTCAAGTAGAACTGGAGGAAGTCTACGAGACTAAGAGAGCGTTGAGCGGCGTTAGGAGGCGTCAAAGTCCATTAATGACGTATATTCACCCGATGCTACTGCTAAATGAGTTCAGATCCTCTAGATTTCAATTTTAGTAGATTTGGTAAATTTCTAGAATCTGGAACCTTAAAAAATAATCAATGGCTAAGATAATTTCTGCAAAAGTCAAACAAAAAAATTTAAAAACTCCCACTCTCACAACACTACCAAATCTACCAATGCTAAACTCTAGAGGATCTCAACTCCTGCTAAACCTTGTCGTGTTGTACGAATTATGCCCATGACAATAAATAGACTAAAATGTTCTATATATATATATATATATATATAAGTAGGCTCATATGAGAAATGTAATTTTGGTGAGAAGGGTGAGAAGCAATATCAACCCTTTGATCAACAAATGAATGGCTAAGATTAAATTTGAATTTCCATCCTTAATCCTTCTATAGTTTAGAGTCAATGTAGCTATGGCATAAAGTTAATGTATTTTTACTCAATGTATTTATAGTATATGTTGAATGTACCTATAGTTGGTGGTCAAAGTACCTCTAGGTCATAGTTAATCTATTTACCTCTTTTCACATTTCTCACGATAAGAAATTTCTCACCAGAACCCAACCCTATATATATATATATATATATATATATATATATATATATATATAAAGAAATAGACTAGAATTAGAGCATATGCAAGTACTACTTAGATTGAAGAAATTACTTTGAGCTATGGGGATTGATGAGTAAATGGTTTCGTTTTTGTTTGTAGACTAATTTAGACTAGCCTCTAACCACTAATATGTAGTATTAATAGGTTGATCATATTTCCTTATAATTAAGTGTATAACTACTCTCAATGAAAAGAACTTTGTAGATGTATATATGACTACATCAAAAACAGCAAAACACCATTGAAATTTGCTAGAGCTGAGAATCCAAATATTCAAGTTGTGCTCACACCCCAAATTGGCTATTATAGAGTTTGAATCTTCTTAACCTAATTTTAATTTATTAAACTTGTGGTAACATCTTTTTATTCAAATATGTCTAAATCCTTGCATTCAAACATACTATTTTGTGTCAAATTTGTTCATTAGGTTGTCATGGTATGTCATTATATTATCGGAATAATTACTTTTGTCGGGTTCATATGGGCCAACTTACCCATATTATATTTGATTTGGACGTCCTTCGAATCCTATATCGCTCCAATCAACATGATAGATAAACTCTGTTATTTCAATCTGCTTACTTAAATATGATTAAATTTTTTTAACTTAGATCAAAAACTTCAATTCATGTCAAAATTAGGTCATGCATGTTATTATGTTAGATTTTGTTATATTAACCCTTAAAAAATACACACATATATAATGATGTAAAAGGTTTTTCTCAAACAAAAAATAACAATGTATAAGGCTAGGTCAACAATGTTCAAAATTAGAGGAAAGAGTAACATGAACCATTTATCTTATCCCCATAATTAATCAAATTATCTGTTCCTTCAATTTTTAGGCATTACATTCATCACCAACTCATCACTCACCCTTTTTATTTTGTTACAAATACATCATGCAAAACATTAACCAAACACAATAACAACTCTTTTTTTCCTTAAAACAACTCCAAATTTATCCAATCTCCCTCTAATTTCTCTCCTCCACTAACCCTTTTCTTTTCAAATGTAAAAAAAAGGGCTCCCAACTTTTTTTGCCCGAAATATTCTCAATCCTTCTTCATCCTCAACAAATACCTTAAGCATTTTTTTTTTTGGAAAAATAAATAAAATTAAACAAAAAATTTCCAAAAAAAATAAATAAAAACACCAAAATAACGCCATTTCTTACAATGGCGGTAGGTCTATCATCATCATCATCAAAAAACAATGTAATAAAGATGAACAGAGGTATATGTGGTGTGTTGATGATTCTGGTAATATTTCCATTGATGAATTTTGCAGCAGAGGAATTGGAAACAAAATCGAATAACGCAAAATCATCAAATAGCAACAATAATAATAATAGCAATAAGCTAACAAAGGATTATTATAAAAAATCATGTCCTCGATTCGATGAAATAATAAATGAAATCGTAACCTCGAAACAAGCGGAAACGCCGACAACAGCAGCAGCAGTGGTGAGAGTGTTCTTCCATGATTGTATGGTAGATGGTTGTGATGGATCGACGCTTGTTGCGTCGAATCATTTCCATGGAAAGGCGGAAAGAGATGCCGATATTAATTTGTCGCTTCCAGGAGATGCATTTGATTTAATAACTAGGGTTAAGACCGCCATAGAATTGGAGTGTCCTGGAGTTGTTTCTTGTACTGATATTTTGGCTACTTCGGCTAGAAATCTTGTTAAGATGACCGGGGGTCCTTTTTATGAGGTCCCTCTCGGTCGAAAGGATGGTCTTGTTTCTCAGGTTTGTTTTTTTGGTCTCGGTTTTACTTAATTTGACTTGATTTTCTTGATTATATATATCATTTATATGGTTACTCTCTCTTCGTTACCTTTTGTTTTTTGCGTGCATGGGCTACATTTAGAGGCGGCAATTGTGACGCATTTTCGATTAGCTGAATGGAAACATACCTGAATTTACTGATATTATTGACCCGAACTTGACCCATCCAAATCCAACTTGACCCAAATACTAAAAGCTATTTAGTATAACCCAAAACTAAAAGCTCTTCAACCCGAATCAACACGACCCGAATGCCACCTCTACCTACATTACACGCACGATTCAAAGAAGAAAAAGAAAAGTAGATAGAAACATTATATGTGGGGGTCATCTTAGATTAAAAAGTGGAAAGAAAAAAGTTATAAAATATTAATGGAGCAAAGAATTAGGGGCGAACCAAATAAGAAAAATGATGTTTCAATAAATTTGGAATAGAGGGAGGTTTATTTTAGACGACCATGGTAAAGTGTAACCTAATTATTATAATAGCATAATAGAATGAAGGGCTGATAATCAAAATGATTTTTGTAGTAGAATAATAAATGCGGAGTATATAATTTTTCCAAAATGTTTTTTTTTTGTCATAAGTTATTTCGATAGAAAAGAAAAGGGTTAGTCTCTTGTCACTCTCTCCGACCGTCTAGCGGAATAACTTAAGACAAAAGTATAACATTTCTAATATAAAATGAAGGGCTGATAATCAAAATGATTATTTTTGGAAAAGTTCTCTTTACTAGATAAATCAAGATATTTGTTCGATCGATTTTTTTCAACTTTATATACCTTTTCTCAAAAAAAAAAAAAAGACTAACATACATATTATTGCATTTGTTATTGGGCTTTTTTTTTTATTTTTAAATACTAGGCCTCAAGGGTGCTAGGGAATTTAGCCCTTCCAAACATGACCATAACACACATCATAGACATGTTCAAAATCAAGGGTTTCACAGTCCAAGAAATGGTGGCTCTTATTGGTGCTCACACCATTGGCTTCTCCCACTGCTCTGAGTTTAGCAACCGGATCTTCCACTACAGCAAAACCCAGCCCGTCGACCCGAAACTCAACCCGAAATACGCCGATGGGCTCAAGAAGTTATGTGCCAATTACACAAAAGACCCTACCATGGCAGCCTTCAACGACGTGATGACACCTGGCAAGTTTGACAATATGTACTACAAAAACCTCCAACGTGGGCTGGGCCTACTCTCCACGGACCAGGGCTTGGCTGATGACCCGAGAACCCGGCCCATTGTTGACTTATATGCTTCTAATGAAACTGCATTTTTTAATGACTTTGCTAAGGCAATGTTAAAGGTGAGTTTGTATGATATTAAGACTGATAAAAATGGAGAAGTCAGACACAGGTGTGATACCTTCAACAATCAAAAGGGAGTTTAATTATCATCAGATTATTTTTAATAGGATATTTATTTTATCATTTAAAAAAAAATTAAGAAGGGAATTAAATTAAACATAATGAAAAGAAAATCATTTATTTTAGTTTGTTCCTTCTTTTAGGAATTATTGGACATACAAGAAAATTACTCTGATCTTGGGCTTTATTGAAAAAAAAAAAAACAATCAAGTAAATGATGTTTTTGTTTTGTTTGATGAGGGTGGTGATCATCAATTTGATTTCATTGTTGGCAAATTTTTTTAATTTTTTTTCATGTAATATATATGTCCTTTGTAACCCAGAACAATTTTCATTATAAAATTTGCTTCAATTCATACAATCAGTTACTATGATTATTTAAGTTATATAGTATATGCGTGAATTTTTTTCTATATTTTCCCTCAACTTTTTTAATTTTTTTGTACGTAAAGTGGAAGAAACATGCAAAAAAGGGAAAAAAAAACAAACTATCCCTATCATTAATTGCATGGCTTCTTAATACTACCTCCGTTAATTATTATAATTGTTGCACATAATAATTAACAGTAGTACAATTTTTACAAAACATTCATGTATTGTAAAAAATCTTAAAGTTAAAGGGGAAAAAGAGAAAGAATGTACAAATATTCTATTTTCTTATATTTTTCGAATAGGAGAAACAATCCGACTCCATTCCTCTATAGAAGCAAACAAAGCAACAGATATACTATATAACTTTAATAATTTACAAGCATAATTAACTTTGTCAAACTAACTCATTAAACATCATAAAACACCCAACAAATGCATAACATCAGCTAGTAAAGAATAGATAATGTTTTCTTGAGTGCTGATTCTTAAGATACATGAAATAAGAAAGATATCTCATACAAGAAAAAGAGTCACAAAAGGTGGCTTGGGAGGGGGGGATGATCTACAAGAATGAATTTTACAATAAAAATGAATGACTAGAGCTTTACAAGAGAGTTGCCAAGCCAACATGTATTCATATTGGCCATTCTATGAAACCAAACAGTGATGCATCTGAAAATTCCAAGACATGCTTACCCCATATCCCGAACAATATGCGCAAAATCCAAGCAGCTGGATTAGATACTCTCATCGTGTCCCGTCTGAGTGTATAAATGTCAAACACTGAGATAAATAAAGCAAATATCGCCATAATATTTATCTTTTAGTGTCAGCATGACTTCCTTTTATCGGCCTTTAAGTGTATGTTGAACCATTTTTTCTTCTTCAGCCTTTCCCTAACAGGCTTTCTTTCTTTCGGGTACCCCTCTTCTTTAGGCTCTTTGGGTGGACTCCTCTTGGTTTTACTTGAACTACGCTTCATTGGAGGAGCAACGGTGTATGAGGCATGGATTTCGTTTCGCTGTTTTAGAAGATCATCAATCTGCAAGAAACCAATTAGTAAAATGCATTGTGAGATTGGAATTTTTCGATATTGACAGTTGAAACTGGATATGATTTCGAACTTACCGCTTGCATTTCTTTTGCATACTTATTGGTCAACTCAGTGAATTGGGTAAGAACCTGCAAGTATAGCAGTAAGTAAGATAACGAAGAGCAAAATAATCCACAAATTTATGCAAAATTTATTGAGAAGAGCAATTAATATGTACTTCTCTGTACTCATTCTCAAACTTTGATAGCTCTGCCCTTTTAGTTAACAATTGAGCTTCAACCTCTTTAAGGTCATCCTTTTCTTTCATAAATGGTGAAGCACAAAGAACTTCAATTGTATAGCTCACACTTTTAAAAAAGTTGTCACCTGTTAGCATGTAACAATCAACAAATGCTCAAGTCCCTTCAATAATTATTGCATTTTCCACACAAAAAAATAAAATAAATAAATACACTGGTAATAATACTCCCTCTATCCCTGGAGACAAAAATTAAAACTGGGTAACATGTTGTAGGAAACTGAGACAGTATAGATAAGGAAGGCATTCAGGGAATTAAGAGCGTAAGAGGAAGTGTTCAGAAATAAATAAGGATTAATAGAATGGTGAGAGAAATAATATTCGATTATGTAAAGTTGTAAACTTTCTTCCCCTTCATTTGTAACATTTGGACTTTTACACTACGCCCATAATACTTTGACCAATGTTGATATTTATAAGATTATAAGAAATTAACATAATCATACGTATATTTGATTCGTCCCAATGTATATTTTTACACTATCCACATTTTTTGGATATATATCAATTGTTTAAAGTGGGGTCCGGGCAAGTGTAAATGTCCAAACGTTACAACAATTACATGCTAGTAAAGTGTGATTGATTGGATATCCCAAAATGGAAAGCATAGCTACTATGCAGAAAAGAACAGAAGCAAAAGCCAAATTCAGAAAAACTCCACTAACCATAAACCGCAAATACATGAGTTCCAGCTTTCAGTTCTGAAAGTTCGCATGGTTGAAATCCATCCAGCTTCCTAAAAAAGGCAGCATCTGGATCCTTAGCAGCTGCCACCTACAAGGTTCACAATCCGGGAAATAAGTATAATTGCCTTTATTGAATTACATAACCAAAAATTTACTAGTTCAATGGTAGCTCACCGAATTAGAGCGATCTAACCGATAAACTGGGAAGCCAAGAAAATACATCCCAGCACATGTAGCCTTTTTAGTCTTGGTGCTGTCTTCCTATGTTCAAAGGAGCCATATTTTAGCACGTGCAAGATTCAAACATGAAAAGCATATCGTTCAAAGAGCACTAACAGTAGGGTAAAGATTGGTTGGTATCATTAATGATACCAGAGGACCTCTTTAGAGCGTCTCTTATTTTCTAAGAACAGGAGATATAGTAATTGAAGTAAATCAAACCATAATTTGGCTTCTAAATTAAGATGTTATATCCAGGCTCATCCAAAGGGTTTCAGAATTCATATATCATCAAATCATTGAGGAAAAGGAAATGTGGAATACCTGTAAGGCAATACTAAAACCACCATTCTCTTCCTGTTCAAAATACAATAGCTGCAAAAAAAAAGTCATGTTTCAATGGACAATAATTATGGTGCCATGGTAAAAAAAATATTTTTAAAAAAAACCAGAACCAATACACAGCATAATAAGTGACAAGTCCAATACAAATATGTTGCAGCTTATGACTAGAATATGATCAGCAAAGAAACTTAAAAGCAGGAAACTCCACAATAATCAGATGGTGTGTGTTTTTGTTTGTGTCAGGGAAGGAAATCACTTTTAGGATGATTCCAGGGCAAGATACAAAATTGCTGCATTTTTATTATTGGTAATTGGTCTGACTAAAATAATACAAGATGGGTTGGTGCAGAAAATTCCACCACATAAATTATTTGTTGCTAGTGTTACATTTTTATTTCTCGATTTGCGTTCTACTCTGTTGTTGCAGGATGGAGATCTACAAGTGGCAGGTTCCTTCACATAGACACACACCAGCAAATAAGCAAAACAAGTTCTCATTCAAGCATAATAGTTCAAAGCCTCACCAATCTTTTCTTTTAATGTATTTGTCTGCACCCTAGAACATTAATGCCAAGTTGCAACTTGCAAGAAAGCATTCACACAATTTCCAATGTTAAGATCAATCATTCACACACTAGGATATAAGCAAAAGAGGCTATCATTCAAGTACAACAAATCAAGGCCTCATCACTCTTAATTTACTTAGCTGCACTCTAGAAAAAATTAATGCCAACTTGCTATTTGCAAGAAAGCATTCACACAATTTCCCATATGAAAATCAATCATAGCTTCTAAAATCAGCGACGCCCACATATGTTCAAGGCGTCTACAAAAATGCAAAGTAGCCAAAAAGCATTCTTGAAATTTCCCACACAAAGATTCACATATCCACTAATATGCAAATCAATACCACAGGATTAACAAAGAAGCCTACTGAAGCCATCACAAAATAGGGTAGGTGTCGGCTGTGTGGCATGGACTCGTGAGAATTTGTCTATTTGAAGATACAAGATAGAAATAGTACTGTACTATAGCACAAACCTTAAATTTGCTTTTATCAGATGATTGCACACGGCAAACAAGTCCACCACGTGCCTCTTCTTCAGTTACTGTAACAGAGTAAAAATGGGCAGATTGTTTGTCTACCTGCAAACCAAGTAAGATTTTAATAAGCCATATAAAGTCAATAGAAAGATAATTCAAATAGATTTAAACTGTACCTTTCTAAACAATGCCTGCCCTAGTGCAAGAGGTGAGACAGATACCCTACCATTTAGTGCCTCTTCCAACACAGCTGCAGAGACAGTGGTCTTGATAGGAACACCAAGTTTGCTGTAAAGCAAAAAGGAAAATAACAAGGAGTTAGAAGTACTGGGATATAAAACACAACTCCAGCATCATATAATCCATGAAAACAAATTTTAGAATGTAGAAAAACCAAAAAGAGGGAGAAATGGTGACCTAAAAAGTGCCGCAAACATAGTATTCATAGCTCCCAAACTTGAAAGATCGAGCTCAAGTTCTTGACTTTCAGATTCAACAGCCTAGTTTGTAATAAAAATGTTAAGCCAACTTGATGAGAAACAGAATGGAAAACTAAAGGCCCAAGATATACATGTGTAAAAGTAAAATTACAGCTTCATCTAAAAGAAAACATACACAGTAATTAACATCACATGCTTTAGCAGTTACTTACCTCGAAACCAGCTGCATCATACTGACGTCTTTTCTCAGGATCTGAGAGTATGTTGTAAGAGAATGTGACCTCTTTGAACATATCCGCAGCCTTAGGGTCATTTGAATTCTTGTCAGGATGATACCTGAAATCACAGCAATAATCTAATCAATACAACTTTCTTGGTAATTTGTCATCATCTCTAGTTCTCTACAGTTAGTGGGTATGCTCTTTCAAAGCTGCAAATTGTATATGATATATGTAGCTCATATGCAGCCTTTACATCAACTTAGTTTTCTATAAAAATTATTCGTTGCATAACTTCTTAGTATACAATATACATACAAGTGCAACTAGCGTATGGATATTGAATATTTCAAATTCACCGACTAGAAAGAACCACATCACCTAGTGTACAACACAAATAGCTTAAAAAAAGTGAATACACAGATATAACACCAAACGCCAATAACCCTCACCAGATATTTACAGAACAAAGGGGCTTAAGTCTTAACAATGTAGCTCTGACAGAAACTAAAAGTACATTTGCGTCAACTACAGTTTAATTGAAGTGTGATACTAAACCTGACGTATACACGAAGGCATGAGGTTTTCCCATTCCTTTTTTTCTAGCCTCTTCCTTTCCCTTGGTTTCTTAGACAGACTAGGAACCACGATGAGATGGGAGGACCAAAAGCAACTACATTACCACTTTGTTACAAGATTAGAAGCCCTTCAATCTCCCTTATACTAGGCAATGCATTATGGCATAAAGCTTGAAGTTCTGAACTACAAAGTCAACTTCAAATAGTTATTTGGCCTTACATAATTTTGTATAAATTTGAGGGAAACTACCATCTATATAACACTTTGTTACAACTACTATCACCCTTTTTTAAATCAATGACAGCCAGCAAGATCCAATGAGGTTCACAAGAGGTCAAGTTTGCCAACAACACTCATTTTTAATCAAACAAGCTAGAAATTGATACAAAACAACAAGCTACTGCACAAAGCTAACCCTCATAGGACCAAATAAACCCACACCATGCATAAACTTTGTTTTGCCCATGAATAGGGTTAGCTGGGGACAGTTGATTAGATCCTTTTTCCTATAAGGAAACATTCAACTAGGAGAATCTGTTCTATTTCTACAATACATAGAAGTAAAGCAAGAAGCTAGAAACCAATTAGAAATCATATATAATACATAATGTTATCACACTCTTATAACAAAGCTCTAGCGAACCTTATCAATGTTAACAAAACTTTCCAAGTGACCTTTAGAACAATGTTATGACTTATGACCTTTAGAAAGTACTTTCAAAGTTTCAAATCTTTGAAGAACTATTAGTATACCCTTTCTTGAGCATCTCATCATCCCATGTCCATTTCAATTGTATTGAAGCATCCTCCAAGGCACTCATAGATCGGCAATCCAAAACATATAAAGTCCACACACATACAGAAGCATCTCCCGTGCTTTTAATGAATTCAAGCACTGTCTCCTGTAAGAAACACTCGAGAATATTTACTACATGAAAAAATTACTCGGGAGTCTCAAATAAAATAATGCCTCAATCCAATTGGCTTGTAATCCAAACAAAAGATAGCCAAAATTCCCACTAAATTCTTCCAATAAACATTGTAGAAGAATAATAATCCAATGGGAAGAGGCATCCAAGATTCCTTGTTACAAACTTGCAGAGTTAACGAAACTGATAATTTGATGATACTCAAACTTTCAAGTTTTCAATGAACCTATACACAGAAGTGGCAAATCCACCCACTTCAAAAAATCCTTCCAGCAGCAGACCATCCATCAATTTTCTCTTGCAAACTCCAACATGGGAGAGAAATTTCTTTTCTAAAAAAAAAGATTCTATATGTATGAACTATATAGCTCACTCCATTCCTGGAAATATACCCGGAGTCATATGAAAACTTTTCCATTACCAAAGCGGAACAATCCTATTGAATTCAGCTAGAAGAGTGTTTCAACCACCAGAAAACCTACATTTCACCGCTTTCAAGATATTAACTCCCCCATTTCCACTACGTTTCAAAATTCATTCAAACACAAAAACTGAATTCATTCCAATATATTCAATACAAATAATTTTTCTACATTCTCTCCACATTCAACCAATAATTCAAAACATTTAAGATGGGAAAAAAATAAAAGAATTCCTGGTAATAAATTATACATTAAGGATAAATGAAACATATTCCATCCATTAACCATATAAAATTACTGCAAAAAAACACACTAAAAATATAATCTTCCAAAAAGAAAAAATTAAATTAAATTAAATTAAAACGATTCATATTTGACTATTTCAACCTTGGACACAAATCACAGTAAATGCCTTTTAAGGCCGAAAAAACAAACAACAATGGCATTAATTCAATTACAGCAAACTGAAATGGAAAGGAAAAAAAAAAAAAAAACAATAAGAAACATACTTGAGAGCTAATTTGCGGTAAGCTGATTTAATTTCTTGATCTGTAGAGTTACGAGAAACGCTGAGAACTTCATAAGGGTCTCGTCGAAGCTGTTGCTCTTCTTGTTGTTGTTCTTTTTCTTGCTTCTTAGTCGAATCGAGCCTTTCAGGCTTAGATTTCTTAGTTGCTGGCATTTTTTAAAAAATTAGCTCGCAAAATCTCCACACAAAAAAGGGGGGGGAATAAAACCCTAGAAATGTACCCTCTTCTTCTGAAATTTAACTTCCGACATAATTATAGTGGGGAAAAACATCATAGATTTAGGGGCAAAAAGAACAACCAAATTTGGAAATGCTGAGAGATTTAAGCTGTATTTTGGATTTTTGAGGGATTCGAAAGAACACTGTAGTTCGAAAAACAAGAGAAATTATTAAGAAATACAACAAATTGGATTAATTATAATTTTCAACATTTCCATGTACGTCACCAAGCTGGAGCGTATCTGAGAAAGAGAAGAGAAGGAAGAGGGGAAATGATTCAATGAATATACAATACAACTATACAAGTAAATATTAGGTGATCACTGCCAAAGAAAATAAAAATTGAAATTTTGAAATTGTGAAATTGATTGATAATAAAGCATCAAATGAAATGCTTTCAAATTTTTATGAATACACGGTCACGGATATATGCTTTCAAATTTTTAACCAATCTTTTATACTCTCCCCGTAACATAAAAATTTCAACATTTGTTTTTTCACGTATTTTGAGGAAGCGATTTAAGGGTGTAAACGAAAAAATTAATCAAATTATCTTGATTAATTTAATCGTTTACACCCTCAAATCGCTTCCTCAAAATGCGTGAAAAAACATTTGTTGAAATCTTTATGTTACGGAGGGAGTATTTAAAAAACATGGTTTAACCATTGATATCTTCCCTCTAATCGTACAATATCTCATATAAATATTTTTTATATAAGGTATATAATAAAGATTCTTCATAGTCAATGTTTCTCTCTTTGTAATCAAAATATCAAACGTAATCAACATTAAAAAAAAAGGAGGGAATAGAACATATATGTTACGCATTTATAATAGAATATTAAAGTTATGCATTTAAAATATTCATGTATTTTTCAACTATAAACATTTCGGCAAAAAAAGTGTTTTACTTTTAAATGCTTGTTTTTATATGTTATGTACTCTTAATTGTTACAAGCTTTATTTTATACTCCCTTTGTCACTTAAAGATTGTCCCAAATTGACTTTTGCTATTGTTCATTTGGTAACTTTGACTCACTATAATTTTATACATGTAAGGAAAAATATAGTCAAATGGGATCTCGTTTGATTCGGCTCAATATGTACTTTTGTAATATGTAATGCTTATAATTTTTTATTATACGTATCTCAAGATATTTTCATTTAAAGATGTATCTCGGGAGATGAGAAAAGGTAAATGGGGCAATCTTTTAGGGACGGAGGGAGTACAAGGGAAACTAATTTTCGCACCTCAAAAATCGATTTCCGCACTCCATGTTTTCAGTATTAATACTGAAACCATGGATCAATTTTTGGAGTGCGGAAATCACCAACCTATATAAGGTGTGCGTTTTATTTTGGGTGCATATTGTTTATTACTCAACACTTATGTGCATAGATAGTTAGATACATATATTAACATATATTATGCGTAAGTGAAAATTTTCATTAAATAAATTAATAAAGTATGATTCCATGTTGACATCTTCCTCAATTCCTCTATTGAAATATAACTAGTTTTAACCTCGTGTCTTGCACGGGATTTTGTTTGACTTATAAATTGACTATATAAGAGAAAAATTATAATGTTTTACCATAAATATATAAGAAGCATCGATTCATATATACCAAAATGTATATTAAAAAAATAAAGAAATTGAACATCCATATAAATAAGAGCATGTACTCCGTAAATAAGAGTTTAAAAGTATATGCATTTAATATTAAATTAAGATATGAAAAAAAAAAGACATGAAAAAAAAAATTATGAATAAAAAACAGTCAATTCACTACAAAAAATGTGTTCAAGAAGGACAATTAAAATTGCCCTATTTGATACAAAATTTGTCTTCTTAGGTTATAATGACAACATGTTGCCCTTGTAACCCCGTTGTATTAGGTTTCAAAGACAATTTTAGATGTTTTGTCCTCTTTGATTCAATTCAAAAAGGGCAAACAAAATTGTCTTCATTGATCATCAACAAAGGCAATACATTTTGCTTTCCTTGATTAAACACTTTATTTATTGTCAAATAGGGCAAAGTTTCAAAAGTCTAAGGAGGCAAAATAATCATATTGTAAACTTTAAGTATTGTTGCTACTGTATGCTATTTGAACGGCAATCCTATTATCCGAAAGACAATCCGACCAACACAACGTTCATATTTTGTGTTCAATTTTAAAATTTTGGATCCACCACTGGAGGCAAATTATCATTAATTCTCATAAACATTGGCTCATAAATTTCTTCACAAACTCAATTCGAAAACATATGTCTATTATCACCATCTACTATCAATCATAAATAGGCCGTTATTAATTAAAGCACCAATTAGTTTAGAAACCCTAGACTAAATCAAGAAATGATGATTTAGATTAATTTGAACTCCATGTGACAGATGAGTGTGGGTAATGTCCACCCTATACAAGAACGATGAAAGCAGATTAAATTAGGAAGTAGGTTAAGTAAGGCTTTCACAACTTTCAATGTAACCCCTCTCAAAAAAAAAAAAATACTTCCTTCGTAGAATAATTCCTGCAACATGTATATTTTTTACATTATTCACAATTTCTACTTTGATCGTAAATTTCGCTTATACATAAAGAAAAATATAGTCATGTGGGATCTTGTTGGATTCATCTCAACTTATTAGTTTTCTATTATTTAATGATTATAATTTTTTTAAAATACATTACAGATATTAATCTTAAAACTTTGTTTCGACATACATGAAAACTCAATGTAACCAACGATAAATAGGGAATAGAATGAGAGATGAGGTTGATGATAGCCACAATCAAAGAAAAAAAAAGGTAGGGCATTGAAATCACAATCACTAGCTAGGCTGAGGAATTAGACTAACAAAAGAAACTTGATTTCCAATTCATACACTGTTGTTTATCATTATCTTGATTCTTGAGTGAACATCACATGACTCCTAATTAGTTTATGATGATGTTTTACCTTTTTTTGCTTCCAAGTTAGTGGTCATAATTATTGCATATGTTTTTATGTTTCATTAAATGTTGAGTAAGAACAAATGTCAATTCAAATTCAGGAAAAATTGTACAATCAGAGCAGTCCTAGGGTAGGCATAAATGTTTTACACATAGCTGTTATATGCATTTAGTGATTTTTAAATGAATGTCTTAATTATTGTCTCATGTAACACAATTATTGTCATGTGCAACACAATTATTGTCTCAAGGGTATCATTTATTATCTACGTATTGTTTTGGCTTCACTTGTACGCGAGACCACTTCTATTTGTTTCTGACACAAATAGAGCAGTATGATTGGTCTCCCAACTGCTATTTGCATTTAGCAGCTATGAGCAAATACTTACACAGACAATCAACGCAATCTTCTCAGGGTTCTAACATCTAAAGGGATCTAAATCTATAAATAACTATATAACAATTTTTTGTAGGATTATTTGGAAATATGATAAAAATTATATAACACATATTATAACTTTTTAAGCTTGTATATAAAAATATGATAAAAATATCAATATATAATTTATATCTAACTTGTTAAGCTTGTATATAAAAAAAGTACAATAAGAAAATTGTATCCACGGTTACACATTATCAAATATTAATAACAAATTATAAAAAATTATAAAAATTTAATAATAAAGTACAATATGAGACAAATTAAACAAAACCTACATGCTAAACGCTTATTACCGGCTTCTAAGCATACTCCATAAAATCAAGAAGTAATGACTTTCTATCAAATTTCTTATAAATTATAACATGTGATTGATTGTATTGACGGCTCAACAAGAATGATTTTTTTTTATTTTAAAAATGTTCTGGTATGTTCCATAATTGACAAAAATCTCTCTTGTAAGAGTCATAATTAGTGGTGAGCAAAATCGGGTACCCGGTCTTTTTCTATGGAACCGGACCCGGAATTATTGGGTCCGAAATATTTGGAACCGGAACCGTTCTAACCGGGTAATATGTTTTTGGAACCGGAACCGGAACCGCCGGGTACCAGTTCCAATACCGGGTACCCGATTTTCTTTAATGAGTGTGTATTTTGTTCAATTTTTTAAATTTTAATAACAAATCAGGTTAATGGCCAACAACTACTCTACTACATATTTAATTATTTACCACTAAACATCCACAAACATAGTTTCCTTAAACACAAGTTTACAATTTTAAGATAAAACATACAATTTTACATAAAGTAATAAACACAAGTTCACACAAATTATATACAAGTTTACATAAACATACAAATTTTGAATGAAAAAAAAATTAGGCTTATTATATTTTGGTTTAGTCAGTAGTCACTTTAGTACTTCACTATTTACCATTGGATAAAAATATAAAACCTAATTCAACCGTTACAACCGGGTACCCACTGGGTACCCGATCCAAAATTGTTGGAACCGGAACCGGACCCAGTTGGGACCGGGTAGTAACTTTTGGATCCGGAACCGGATCCAGTTGAACTGGGTCAGCGTAATTACCCGCCGGTTCCTAACCGGGTCCGGTTCCGTGGGTGGGTACCTGGAACCGTTGCTCGACCCTAGTCATAATTGTCTATCTTCTACTCCCTCTGTCCCAAATTACTTGCTACAATTTCCTTATTTGGATGTCCCAAAATACTTGCTACATTTAATTTCCTTTTATAGTTTATGGGCCTCTCATATATTTTACATTTTTACCCTCTTTTTTGTCATTGTTATCCTCTTTAAGCCAATCAATTTCTTCCACTTAACTTTACCAATGGTGGGCCCACATGAAAGTTGGTTTGCATAAAAATTTGTTCCAAAATGAAATGTAGCATGTAAAATGGGACGGAGGGAGTAATAGTCTAAAATCTAAAATAATGAAACATTTTTAGATAAATGGATTTGTGAGTCATTTGTAATGCATATAATATACGAAGTAAATAGTATTAAAAGTGGATGAGTTCTAATGTATTATGGGCCTGCTTATTTAAGCTTAAATTCACTCCAGTTCAGTTAGGTTAGTTCAGTTAAGGGCCTGTTACTTCAGCTTAAATTCAGTTCAGTTCAGTTTAGTTCAATTCAGTTCGGTTCATCTCTCAATTTTCTTCTCTTATAAAATATTACTTTTAGTTGTATACTTGTATTCAGTTCAGTTATGCTCTCAATTTCTTTCTCTTATAAAATATTATTTTCAGCTCTATTAAGTTCAGTTCAATTGTATTCAATTGAAGTAAACAGGCTCTCATAATTTTCCACTAGTTGTCATCCCTCTCTCTACCCTTTTCTCACTCTTCTACTACTCATAATATCCAAAACAAACTTGTCATCCCTTTCCCTCTTCTTCATCTACTATACACAAAACAATGAATGATTTTTTCTATTATGAACACCACAACAATGTTAAAAAAAAAAAAAAAAACTTGGCATGCTAAGAATTTTCATAATTTCCATCAAAGTTTGTCAATTTTGATGATGGAACAAAACCTGATGATTTCCATCACCTTGTTATAGCACATTGTAGAAAAAAAACTTAGCATGTCAAGTTTGTTTTTTTTTTTTTTTTACATTGTAAGTGATGCTCAACAGCTCAGAGGACACAAGGGTGATAAGGCTTACATACAAGTGTTAATTATATGAATAACATCCCCTCTTCAACAACAATAACAACAAAACCTTATGATTTATGTATGGGAAGTAAGCAAGTAACCTTTCCACACAATCCTCAATAAATAGAGGATTTGGGGTTACATTGGGGGACTCAATTGCTTAGGTAATCTTTGCTATCTTTGAAGAACACCAAATATAATTGTTTTTCATTGTATCTTATTAGTGGTATCATTATAACTCAATATACCATAAGGTTCATATTATTATACTACTAGTATTAGGAAAACGTTTTCATTCGTGCCTAAGATAAAGTTATTCAGTACCTCTATAATCTCCCTAATTTCTAACACATGTTCCTCACCATTAACCAAAATCTTTTTTTTTCCTACATTGATTGGATACCAAAATTATTTAACATACTGATCTATAATCCCTCCATATATATCCATACAAATATATACATACAAGAACATCTTTTGGTTGAAACTTTGAATACAAAAGGAAAAAAACAAAGGTAAAAGACATAAACTGATTGAGCCACAATCTCTTTTTAAACTTGAATGCAACAACTCATCTATATGCATATACGGAGTATACATTTATATAAGGAGTATATATAAAAATTAAAATTAAAAAAAAGACATTCTGCATTATTTTCATGCAAAATATAATTTACACCAAATACCTCGATTCTCAAAACACATTTAAATAAACAATAAAGAAAGAAAATAAAATAAAATTACTCAACCTAATGCACATCTTTCTTCTTTTTTTTCACATTTGGTGATCAAGCATGTTAAGCATATGAAGTTAAATCAGCAACGAATCTTAACTTAATTAAAAATTGAATGACCCCGACTAAATACCTAATCCACTACTTGATATACGTGAGCTTTGTCTTTAAGTTGAAAGAAAACAAATAATTAATTGGAAGCCTAACCAATAATCAAATACTTAGTGATATATACATACAAGCATTAAACATTGTCCTCAACCGCCCTTTCTATTTAATCGATTTTACCATTACTTCAAGGTAAATCCACATCAGATTTAATCAATTCATTAGGTTAATTAGGTTTTACCAAGATAAAGGGTGAATTCTCTTCAACTATTTTTTATCAGGTCTCAGAACTTATCAAGTTTCAAAAGGTCAGGTCAAGTTTAATAAGCTATAATCAAGTCATATTTAATAAGTTTAATCAGGTAATATCAGGTCAGGTCAAATAAGTTGAAGATAACGCACCCAAAAATTTAACATCAAATATACACACAATAGCCTTCCCATAGTCTCAATGTGTACTGACTCAGCTTCCATTCACATTTCGAGTTTACATTTTCATTTGGGCAATACTAAACATAGCCTTAATGGTCCGTTTGGTACTCGAGCTTAAATGACGTTAATAGTTATGAATTTATATAATTCATGTTTTTTGAGGGTTTTTGGGGTCCCAAAATGGAAGTGACCGAAATCATATGGGGTATGTTGGGTCATAAAATGACCCTACGCAAGTGGAAAGTAGCAATCGAGGCCGTTTGATGAGCTAAAAATGCACCTAACACCCGTTTGTTCGGGTGGCGGAAAAACGAGCGTGTAAGGTGCAACGGTGGCGATATGAAAGTGAAAACAGACATAAAACTCGCTGAAAGTACCCCGGACCACGTGCTCAAATTTCGAGGAAAACGGTGACGGGGCTGGAACAGCATACCGAACGGCTAGAATTGAAGGCAATTCACGCTTTTTGAGGATTTCCGAGGTCCCGGAATGGAAGTGGTCGAAAATCATATGGGGGTTTGTTAGGTCATAAAACGAACCTAAACAAGTAGAAAGGAGCAACAGAGGTCGTTTGATGGGCCGAAAATGCACCTAACATCCGTTCGTTCGGGTTGCGGAAAAACGGACGTGTAGGGTGCAACAGTGGCAATCTGAAAATGAATACTGACATGAAACCCCCCAATGGTACCCCAGAACACGTGCTCAAATTTCGAGGAAAACGGTGACGGGCCCGGAACGGCCAAAACTGAAGGTTAATTCACGCTGTTTGAGGGTTCCGAGGTCCCGGAATGGAAGTGGCTAAAAATCATAAGTGGGGTTTGCTGAGTCATAAAACGACCCTACGCAAATGGAAAGGAGCAGCAAGTAGGGGTGTTCATAAACGGTTAACCGAACTGTTAAAGGCTTAACGGTTCGGTTAACTGTTAATACGGTTACTATTTTTTTGTAACCGTAACCGGACCGTTAAGAAACGGTTAACCGTTACTATTAACCGTTACGAATAATGGAAGATGAATTAAAATGATGGAAGATGAAAATATAAAATGATAAATGAATCATAGTTATGAATATGGGGAAATAGGGTTAGGAACATATCTAGGTTTGTTAAAAATAATGCATTTAGGCTATTTGAAAATTGAGCTAATCATACTTAATGCCTCTTAAAAAAGTTAACGGTTAACCGTTTATTAAAACCGTTATCCTTAACCGTTAAGCTTAACAGTTCGGTAACCGTAACCGTTAAAAATTAACGGTTCGGTAAATTAACCATTAAAAAGTAACGGTTACACGGTTAACGGTCACGGTTAACGGTTAAGGTTTTTTTTGGACACCCCTAGCAGCAAGGACCGTTTGATGGGCGGAAAATGCATCTCACACCCGTTCGTTCAGGTGGCGGAAAAACGAGCGAGTAGGGAGCAACGGTGGCAATCTGAAGGTGAAAACAGACATTAAAACCCCCGATGGTACCCCGGACCATGTGCTCGAATTTTGGGGAAAACAGTGACGGGGCTTGGAACAGCATCCCAAACGGCCAAAACTGAAGGCATTCACGCTTTTTGAGGGTTTTTGGGGTCCCGGAATGGAAGTGGCCGAAAATCATAAGGGGAGTTTGTTGGGTCATAAAACGACCCTACGCAAGTGGAAAGGAGCAACCGAGGCCGTTTGATAGGCTAAAAATGAACCTAACACTCGTACGTTCGGGTGGCGAAAAAACAGGCATTTAGGGTGCAACGGTGGCGATCTGAAGGTGAAAACAAACATAAAACCCCCCAATGGTAGCTCGGGCCACATTCTCGAATTTCGCTGGAAAACGGTGACGACCCCCGTATGGCATCCTGAAGGGCCAGAACTAAAGGCTATAATTCACGCTTTTTGAGGGTTTTTGAGGTTTTTCGAGGTCCCTGAATGGAAGTGGCCGAAAATGATATGGGGGGTTTGTTGGGTCATAAAACGACCCTACGCAAGTGGAAAAGAGCAAACAAAGTCGTTTGATTGCTCGAAAATGCACCTAACACCCGTTTGTTCAAGTGGCGGAAAAACAGGTGTGTAGGTTGCAACGGTGGTGATCTAAAAGGGAAAATAGACATAACACCCCCCCCCCGATGGATCCTGGACCACGTGCTCGAATTTCGAGGAAAATGGTGACGAGGTCCGAAACGGCATTCCGAACGGCCAGAACTGAAGGCTAGTTTTCCTCCAATTTGTTTAATTTCTTTACAAATATTTATTCCCATCCAATACTACCCTTCCCAATAGTAATGAATGGTAATGATAAATATGAATAAATTTTTACTTTAGAATGAGAATGTTTTCCCATGCAGATTATCAAATAGGCCACAAGGGCTACAAATAAGCAGTTACTATACTTCCATAAGAGGTAATATTTTGAAAAGATAAAATCACACATGCATCAATTTAATTAATGTTCGAATTGGAAAAACAGTTCCACTTTTGCAACCCTTTTGAAACAAGGGTTTCGCTAGGAAACATAATTAAGGACTAATTTAACACATTGGATTAAGGGGTGAGACATATGAGTGAGAAACTGAGATTCACAAGTGCACAACATATCAAATCTAAACAACTACACTAAGTTTACTCATCAATGATGTTTACGAGATTCACAAATGCACACAAAATCATATCTAAATTATTACTGAGGCCGAACTCTTTTGGACAGAATGAATCTGCATCTGAAGTGAACTGAACCAAGTCCTAGACTCAGAAGGAACTGAGTTGAACTAAATTTAGCTTAAACTATGCCCAAAAGAAGAACTAAGTTACTCATCAATATATAGGATTGTCTAAGAGAACGTTGTACAAGGGCCAGAATAATGCTAATCTCGTTAATCCAACTGGTTGTGGCATTGCTTATTCTGTTCAGATGAACAATACATTACAGAAATGTTCTAAAAACATCTACATTTGCAACAATTTTGTCAATAACAGTATAACACTCCAGGAGAACACATAGAGCAAAGATTTCAAACCTGCTAACTGTTTTCGTTGCACATAAGCTTCACATGCTATGTGAATTAAATGACTGACCATAGGTCCATACCCTCGGTACATCATCAGATAAACTTGATGTTTGATGATGAGCTGAAGGGGTGCTTTGTGTGTGTGTGACATTTATGTATTTTGGCTACAATAAGTCAATGGTATTAAAGGTTTAAATTTAGCTATTGGCTTTCATCAGAAGCTAACAGCTTTTCACGCTATCAGACACAAGAAGATCAATGAGATAGCAGTATCTTGGGTATTGCTAACAACTAGTGTTACAAAAAGGGCAATTTAAGTTAGTACAACGACAAGCATGAATCTTTCACAAGTTGAACGGCAAAAGAATACCTAATTCAAGACTGAAAAAAATGGTGCATTTGACTTCTGCTTGGCTTTCATCGCTATGGCACAAAACTTGTACAGGTTAACCACAGAAGGATAGGTGGAAATGCGCAATTCTTGACTATTCTGCAAGTAGAGCAACCATGGGAAATGACATCGAGGTATAACTTGTAAAAGAATTGAACAGAGATCCAATGCAAATGTACAAGTTTAGAGATCCTATGATTACCTTCAAATTCTAGATTTAAAATTATCATCTCCAACTGGGTGAACTCTTTGAATTTGAACTGCTTCGAGAATCTTTCAGGCTCTGATCAGTAACCAACATGAAATAGTCAGGGCAAAGTGCACCTTAGCTAAATAATATCCTTTATAAACAGAATAACAGTACAAGCTTACCATTCTCTTAAAGGATGTTTTAGTTCCAACTTTCTTTGTTTTCTCCTGATCTGATTTGGCATGATCGAGTGCCTGAGAGACACGAAAGCAAACCTTTCAGTTGCTGTTACTATGTGCCAGAGAGAATTATTAGACACGTGATGATTTTCTGCAGCCATTTTACTATGAAATATTAAAGCAATTTTAAAAGTAATGCATTTTCCCAAGACAGCATCCGCTCAGATTCTCCCCTTCTGATGGGAATTGTTCTTGAACACTGCACCTTATTTTTGTTTCTTTGGTAAGGTAAACAGGCTCTAAGTGCCCCCTAATCCCTCCCCTCCCCCGCCATGAACAACCGAAACCATAACCTCAAGTTTCGACTTTGGAGTACGAAGAGGACCACATGCATCTAACGCCATTCTGGCTCAACCTATGTAGTAGGCCTAGTAGCTTAGGTATTGAGACTGCAAACAAAAAGCTGCAAATAACATGCCAGACCTCAAATAAAAAAATAGCATAGAGGATGCCCAGGGAACCTAAAGTTATATAGTTTCCAAGAATGAGTCTGATAGAATCCACGGGGCATTGGTCAAGTGGGGATGACAATAAATCTTCACTCAAACTAGTATCATATCAAAAAAACTACTAAAAGAGAAAAGTGAAGGCTGTTACAGTGAGTGAAACATATACCTCAATCAAAGACTCCACACGCCGTCTCATTCGAGTATGCATGAAACCTTCCGAGCACTGGTGGAAAAAATGCACAAATTTCAATTGACACATAACAAGGAGCTTTTATTCAGCTTACTATACATAAAATCAGAAATAAATCATTATCAAAGGCATCTGAAAGATTATTGAAACAAATTTAAAACGATCCAAGTTGATTTATTAGATCCAGCTAACTAAGCATCAAAGGACAAGATCACGTAGCAATATTGTATTACTGTCATTACAAAATTTGGTGCCCAGAAATGTCTCTTTATATCATAATGCCTGGTCTACATCTCGTCATCATAGATGCCATATAAAGTTTCAGCTTTTTATCGATTCAAACCAGAGAATAATATAACCTAACAAACCTTCATTATAATTTTAGACACAGATGATATTCCCTCTAGCCCAAAATAGTTTGAAAACATTCCTTATTCTCTACCCTGGAATAGTTTGTAAACTTTCTTTTTGGCAAAATGCCAAAATCTGATTGATATTCTAGGGAATTTGTCAAGTGTTACTTTATTCGTCATATTTTACATTTACCCTTTTCAAACTGCAATGAATCAAGGAGAACCCCCCCCCCCCCAAACAAAAAAAAAAAATGTACAATCGCATACGCAAGGAGAAGGGGCAAGAAACGCTATGGATTTTGTTTATGGAAGTTTGCTACTGCAGGATGAATATTCAGCAAAATATAAGGACAAAAAGTTCGTTAGCAGGGTAATGAGTAAGCAAATAGAATGAGCAAGGTGAGGTATCCAAAAATTGTGAGAATAAATAGAATGGGTTACACTATCCTATCAATACAATTACACGAGGCTTATTTTTCTTATTTCTCTTATTTTTTCCTTCATTATCCAATCCAATTCATACAAAAACACTTTAACTATTGCTAAAATTTGCCTTGAACCCATATAATACTATATAGTTAATTTTCTAAAGCCATGTGGATGGATTTGGGTCCAAATTGTGCTTTCACAGTCCAAATATGCATCAAAATCTATCAACAAGTAGCAACAATTAATAAAAGTGTTTGAAAATATGTGTCACAAAGACATCTATTAAGCAGTAATTAGCACTTCAGCAGATTTTCCAATTATCTCCTATTTGGTCCATTATTTACTTTCTCATCTACAATTTCCAATACACTAAGATTTATAACCTAACAACAATATATTTCCTAAAACTAGGTTCCCTTATAAATGTTCGAACTAACCTTCAATAGAGGGATCAATAGGTTTAGATTACATAACAAAACAGTGCCTCCCATGTTTTCTTACATCTCTCACTGTAAAATGTTTGATCAAGTTCAAGAGCATGCTATTACCAGGCTTCCTAATGCTCCAGAAATTTAGATAGTAACATCACTTACAGTAAACTTGATAATTGTCCATAAAATAGAAAAAATAGTGAAACCTAGAGACGTGAAAATAGATAAAAATGGACTTGAAGAACATCACCTTGACGTGGTAACTAACATAAGCATGAAATGTTGACAAATTCCAAACAGTTCTATCTATCTTCTTACTGTCAACATGGCGCGGAAAAATGACTGGAAATTAAAAAGAAACCCAATTAGATGCGAATACAGATACAGAACACAAGGTATGCCAATAGTGTGAACATCACCAAAAGAAACAAAGCCAGCATTTGCTAATAATGCTTCTTGAGGAACTCCTTCAAGTTCTTGAGGTGGTGAAGGTGACCACTGACAAGAAGGAGCATTATTAAGACCGGCACTAGCACTACACCGCGCTTCAACAAATTCCTGAAATAAAAGAAATAAAAATATAAAGGATATCAAACAACAAGGTCACACAGATAGGGTCCAAGCCACAAGGACAGTTATAAACAGCACAAGCATGACATCTCAGCACCAAGTACTATCTGGATTGGGAAGGAAATAAAATGTGCAAAACCTAAATACTATACCTGCAAAAAAGAAGTTGCAAGAGCTGTATCTGTGGAATCCTTAAATCTCATAGGATATATGACGGTCACTTTTTCAGTCTGCCAGAGAAAAAGGGGAAAAACACATATATTTATATATATATATAGCGAGAGAGAAAGAGAGAGTCAAATATGAGAAATTGCAAAAGAAGATTAACTATAATCCTTAGTCCTAGATATATTTGGATATGCAGATAAACTCAACTCTACAAAAGGGTAAAAAAATCCAACTAAACAAATGAAACAAAACTCGAACCTGGGGAAGAAGAAAGAATGATTCATTAGGCCGATGCACAAGAGCAACTAACTGATCCATATCAGGAGCAAGCGATCTTGATGCAAGATGTTTTAGGATCACCCTTAAAGGTGCACCAAGTACCAACTCCCTTACAGAGGCAACCTTCATCAAGAGAACCTGTCTTGTGTCTGTAAACCAGAAGTAGTTACAGTTGTTACAATAATGTCACTGAGAAGTAGGGGCGGCAAACAGATCAGGTTGGGTCATTTTCAGGTTCGGGTCAACAGGTTTTCAAGCCAGCTAATCCCAACCCAAACCTAACCCATCTTGATTTCAAGTTGTATTCGTGACGACCCATTTAAATTTTCAGGTTGAAAATCTCAACCCTAAACCGTTAATTTCGTGTTAGGTTCTGGTCGTGTCAGTTTTTAAGGCCCCTAAACATCACTGAAAGCTAAAACTACGAAATCAAATTAGAAACTTAAAAAATCGTATCATTTCAGGTTGTCTTCACTCTTCAGGTTGAAAATGTCAACCTAAACTTACTAATTTCGGGTTAGGTTCACGATGGATCTTTAAAAAAATTAAAAAAGCATTGGCTAATTCAAACAATTGGTAGAACTTTGAACAAAACTGGAGCATGTCAAACACTTTTTCATTTTCATAGAGCTCAATAATCTTGTGCAATCAGGATATCATTTTTGGTAAACAAATTAAGCAACAAATTTCCACTAGAAAAAACAAACTCCCGCTCCAGGAAAAAGAAGAAAAAAAACGCAACAGGAGTCTGCAAAGAACCAAATAATTAAGAAATAATTAAAAAGATTAATTTTCTGAATTTTATTAAATTCAGAATTTAATTATGTCTATTTAGTTTTATTTACTTTAATATTATCCTTATTAATGGTATTTTGGTTTATTAGTTTTTAAGGTGATTTTTGTACTTGGATATGGACAAAATAGCATAAGATAGTAGTAGTATATGTATTAGGTAGTAGAGGGAGAGTAGAATTATGTTGAGAAATTTATTGAAAAGCTTGGGCATTTAAGACTACCTAAAGTCAGTAATTGGAGATTTGCAACCTTAAGTTGCTAATTATCTTTTGTATTTAGTCTCTCTGAGTTAGCATTCAGCGATTAATAAAAATTCTCTATTATTGGCAAATTTATCCGCTGCTGTTACTGTTCGGAATTTAGCCTGACACCATTGTTGGCAGTGAAGCTTCCAGATTATTAAGCTTTGAATTTTCAGTTCATTACAGAGTCACACTACACTCTACAGTCCACACTCAAGATACGAGATTTCCACGTCATAATAAAAGTTCACCAATGCTTCTTAATGGCTTTTCGTTTCCCAATTACAACCACAAGGCAAAAACTAATAATCACCCTGATGGGCGGCCTGATCCCCCTCCTTCAGAACAAATAGCTTCCATACAAAGATAATTACTCCTTTCTATTTTGGTTTATTCTATTTATTGTCTTCTTTTCTTAAGAAATCATAATGTAATCTCATTACACATTCAACATTTGTGAAAAGTCAAATAAGAGAACAAGACCATCATTGTCGACCATAGAATTATTTAGAAGGAATAAAGAAATAGTTTTAACTTTTCGGTTGAGACCTAACTGATTCAACATTGTACCTGTATGCATAATAAAGTCATGGCACTCCTCAAGTTCTCAAACGAAGGAAAATAATTATCCATACCCAAAAAAGCAAATGGCATTGTCTTTCATTGAAGATCATTTCTGTGCAGTGGAGCTGTGACAGCAACCAAGGGTCCAAATATTTTGCAGTGATTTATCTGGGTTAGAATAGGAAGCTAGTAGAGCACTGGGGAGACCGAAGTTAAGTTAGTAAGCCAAAAGAAAAATTAATTGTTGGAATTCACCATCAAATGTCCCCCCACCAATCATGAGTTTGGAAATAATGAGACTAAAGTTAATGGTGTCATAAATGGGGCTCATGGGAGAAGGAACTCTATCAGTAAGCTTATGCTAAAAGTCAAGTTCTTAGGACCAAGGGACTTTTAAGTCTACCTCCTGTAATAAAGTTCTTATCTAAACTACATAAATGTTTGTGACCATATGATTAAGCTAATCACAGTGAGATCATAATGACCTTAAAAGAAGAAATCGAAAACCTTCATCTGGAGGAAGCTTTGAGAAGTTCAACTTCAGTGTGAGATTATAACCATCTTTTGGAGGATCAAGAATTTGCACTGCAGTTCCATAAGCAGCTTTTATAGATTCTATGGCTCCATAAGGCAGTCCTCCAACAAACATTGCTCCAGGAGGAGGAGTTGGTAATGATAATGACAACAGCAAGATATTTGGGTTCTTCACAGAAGTCTGGAAAGATAAGACAGATCAGAGAATAGATTAGAAAATATAGATAAGCCATACTTGCTCTTCACAAACTGGCAAACAAGACAAACTGCCATTGAATAGTTAGATACTTGGGTATGTTGGTTTAATATTCTAACAAACATGAATGGCCAAGAAGGCAGAACGACACCTCCAATAAAATTACCTGGACATTGTATCGCACATCATCAAACTCAATCCATTGAGAGTCCAATTCAACTCCTTTGTCAAGACTATAAAACACCACAAAAAGAGGTTAGACAGCACAGAAGCAAAGCTAAATAACAAAGAACCAACAGAAGCCATGAAAATTGAATAATGCTGATAACATGTGATGGAATGGCCGCTTCAGCTCAAATTGATGCAGTTTTTGAAGGCATTTTAAATTTTCCTCAAGGGTT
The DNA here is from genome assembly GCA_951394345.1 of Salicornia ramosissima. Taxonomy (NCBI): domain Eukaryota; kingdom Viridiplantae; phylum Streptophyta; class Magnoliopsida; order Caryophyllales; family Amaranthaceae; genus Salicornia; species Salicornia ramosissima. The sequence goes on along the minus strand of OX596240.1, from coordinate 50,097,496 downwards.
GATCTTGCAAATGAGATTTTAACACATTGCCTAAGACTTAGAACACCAATATTTCAGCCATTAAGCCCACAAGGATCTTTTCACTATCCAGACTATAGTATCAGCACTTTCCTATTACAAATGGTATGCAGTAGCAACATTATTTTATTGGCTAGTGGTTTTTCTCTCTCTATCTCTTACTACATCACATGAATCTCCAAAAAGTACAAATAAATAACTATATATAACAAGAAGATAAAAATTTAAAAATAAAAGGAGGGTAACCTTGATGAAGTGAGCCCTGGTTTTCCTTCCCTGGCCCAACTGATTGGATGTGTCTAAAGACAACCTTCAACGACCCAAACGCCATGGAGGACTAACGATACACGACTTGGAGAAAATGAATAGCGTTTATGATGAGCCTAGGGTGGAAATTAAGCCAAAGGAGATAATCTTGCAAGAAAATGTATCCTATCTACCTATTTCCACCCAAACCATGTCATTCAATCTGAAAAAAGGCTCCCACATTTGGAAGAACAAAGGAAATTGATAATTGGTTGGGCATTGGGGAGCTTATAAAATTAATTTTTTTTAAAAAAAAACGACCTCTCCATTTACTTTTGGAAGGATCATTGATTGGGCATTGGGAAGCTGCATACTTTGTCCATGGGCCTTTCAACACCAATGATAAGAATCTTAGGGACAATTAGGGATGGTGATTTTTTTGTTGACAACAAGTGGAATTTCAACTCCTCACACATTTAAAAACATCATTGCTTCTTCCTCAATCCCAAAACCCCATCTTCATAACAACCTTACTTCCTCCTTAGCTAACCATGGAAAATTCTCATTAGCCATTGGCCCACGGCTTACAATCAAATGCCCATACCTCAAACCCCCCCCCCCAACCTGACATCAAATTGCTATGGAAGTATAATCCCAAGTCCCAAACTTAGTCCCTACTGGTTGCTCTGATAGGACCGCATTCCAACCAAAAAAAAAAAACTAGCGAAAAGGATTGCCTCTAATAACTTATTCCTTACATGCAATATCGGCGTGGAAGATGCCCTTCAAGCCAGTCATGACTCATGATAGTACTTTAGCTATGGAGGTTGGTTATCTGATGTTCTAGACATCAAAGATTAAATTGAATCTCATTTCTCACCGCCCCCCCCCCCTAATGTTATACACTCTTCCCCTTCCCTTGCTACGAGATCTGGAAATGCAGAAACCACTTCCCCTTTAAAATTACTCCTCCACCCAACACACAACAAATCATCCAACAAGAAACTTTCTCACATGGGAGATGATTGCCTCAAGACTAAACTATGATACCTCCCACAACCCCATATCCAACCTTTCTTCTTGTTACCCATCTCCACAAGGTTAGGAAAAATTAATGTAGCCCCATTTTTGTCGAAGACAGGGACCCTATTGGCATTGGTATTTACTTTAAAATTTCATAACAACTATGAATGAGTGGTTTCCAAAAAAAACCCTACAAAAGCTATCCCCTTATGAGATAGCAATTCATGAAGGCTCACTAATGGGAGAACAAAATTGTCTTGGGCAGAGGATCAATTCCGAGCCTTCTAGGAAATAAGATTCATTTTTCCTATAAGAAAGGCAAACAACATGCCAGATCTATTGTAAATGGAGCTAGAAAGTCCACCTTATTGATTAATGTTTCTTGTTTCTTAAGGAGCATGCCAGCTTAGGTATTACCTATATATTATGTAGATTATAACCACTCATACCAGATTACATACAAATAAAGTTTGAAGTTTAAAACACAAAGGAAGAAAAGTTAGAGCTTACTTTTGAAGACGATTATTGAGGAACTGAAGAAGATACTTTGAATGAGACTGCAAGAGAATCATTTGATAAGCACCACCGCCAAACTGTAGCTGTCTGAAAAGTAAAGGTAGAGGTTTGACGAATCCAAGCGTCACTAGACTTGACTTCAATAGCTATTTCCTTCTCAAAAAAAAAAAAAAGACTAAATTATCTTCAATTGTCAACACAACTTCATAAGAAGCTAAACTATCAACCCTTTAATAACCCTAAATGATACAAGAGTTTGCAAAGGTGCATATATTTTTAACTGGAAAAACTATAATGTAATAGCATAAATACCACAGTAAATGTTTGCAGCCTGAAAATAACTTATATATGTTTTTGCAAAGGTTAATGAAGTTTCATTTATGGAAGATGAAGTATAATGTAATAGCATAAGTACCACAGTTATTTATTGCCGACTGAAAATAACCTAAATTCTGCTATAACAAGCCAAGTAGATACCACATTCATGGAAATTTTCTATCAAAATCCTAGACTTAGCCTTTTTCCTTCACATCTTTCTATAAAGCCGAGTATCTATGTCCTTGGTGACATGTATAGATATTACTACACTTGATCTGTCGCATACTGGCATGTAATGTATGAAATGGCTATCTGGTAGATCAATACTACATTTTAACAAAAAGTGACAATAAAACAATGCTTCAAGTCTTCAACATATGCCCTTAGTAGCTTACGTAACAATAAAGGCAAAAAAAATTATAAATGCTTTCCCTTTCTCAAAGCAATAATGCTTGCTCCATAACAAACAACTGTAACCTGACAAACGCTAACATAGCATGGAGAAAAAAGACAATTATCATAAAGATATCAAATTTGACATGTCAACTTGAGCAATCTCAGCTAATCTATTATCCATCTATAGGATTCTGTTCAGAAAATTTTGTTTATAACATTGAAAGGTTATAAACAAAAGCCTGTAACACATCTGTCACCAAAATTTGACTCAATTATCAAATTAGACTTGAAATTTTCATAAAATTCTTCTCGATAAAATTTTAGCAACAAAATCGCAAGGCAGAATCTTCTATAACCCCAGTAATTATAACCTATAGTTCAACAATCCACCTTAGAAGAACCCTAATTGACTATATGACAATTGCATTAACAATAATATGAAACTAAACCCTAGAATGTGAAATTGAATTTTGATAATTACAAAAATTATAATAATAAGCACAGCTTACCACAGAGGTTGCTTCAATGGAGGAGAGGAAGCACCAAATTGCTTCAATGGAGAACGCAGCGTTGCTTCGCTGGAGAGTAAAAAGAGAGGGGTACAGCGTAAACGTGAAACGCTTTCGAAAGAAAAAAAAAAAGGGCTCAAAAGCGCCTACCAATAATATCACCAACTGTATTCCTAACGAATTTTGTTTAGTTGGAGTTTTTTTTTTTCTTTTTAATATGATAACTAGTTTAGCCCCGTATGTTTGCACCATCTAGAATATATAGGTTCGAGACATGTTGGATGGTACAGAAGGCCTAAGCCTCCGCCAACACACCGCACCCTATTACTCTGTTTAGTTCAAGTTTCGGTGTGTTTCTTTTCGGTCCAGTAGATTTGAATTTATCTGAACTAAGAAATAATTAATTGGATTTTATCATATCTGATCGGAGCCGATTAAATTTATTGAACTTATTTCCCTAGATTTTAACTTATTATCAAAATTTATCTGAACTTGTCTGATTTAAACTCATCGTACCCTTTCATTCTTATAATCATTATCGCCCAAAGACAACAAAATTTCTTACCTCACATTTTTTTTTTTTTGGTAAACTAAAAAACTTTCATAGCACAACCAAACCACAAATTACAACCTAAAGGCAACTACTAGGTTGACAACCCTTCTAGGAAGGCTCCTCAAGCCTAGTTAGCCCCTAACAACAAAGTTATACATCATCAAGCATTAAACTAGCAAGCCAAGCTCTATCTACCCCCTTTAGTTTATCCATTCTAACAAGTTTACATCTCTTTTTAACACTAAACTTGACCTGTTGCAGAACATCAGTAGCACCTACTTCAGCCTGGCACCATAACCTCCTATTCCTGCACCACCACAGCTGATATATACCAGCAGCAACAACAACACACATCATTTTGGTTTTAGCAGCAGACCCAGCTTTCCCTTTTCTTACCTCACAATTTATTAATCTATAATTTATATTTATATAAGTAAATATTTAAAACATGAACTTTTTTTTGCCAAGAGTCATCTTTTTAAGACAATTTTTTTTAACACTTTTTTTCCTTGAACAATATTAATTATTATAGCCCTTTTGATTATCTTTCATCAATTATCATACTCTCTCCAATTTCAAATGTTTTGTGCGTTTATTTTGAAGTAAACTTGAAAATTCTCATGGTAATCATTGGTTGATTTGGTTTAAGCATTAAAAAAAAATACAACAATAGAATTCTATATCATTTTCTAAAATTAATTTTTATTTTGGATTTAAAAAAAAAAAACTAGTTGTATTTAAATTCATACTTTTATATCAACCAAATAATTTTTTTTAAACTAGTGAATTTTCAAGGCAAACCCTCATGGACTATTTGTTTTGAGCGATAAAATGACCCATTATCCCTCTAACTTTGTACCTCGCGGAGCTTATACACAACTTGTATATATGGATAAACTTAGTAATAAAGATAAAGATGATGACCGTAAAATATTATAAACTTAGTATTTAACATGATATCAGAGCTCAGGTTGGGTTTGAATTGATCTGGATCAAGATTGTACACAACTCACATGTGAGGGGGAGTGTTGAGCCCATGTAAAAAACTCAAATATGAGTGTGAAAAGAGATCGGAATTAAGGGGGAGCGTTAGGAATAAATCCCACATCGGAAAAATAATAAAGTTGTTTCCACTTTATATGGCTAAGAGGTTACTCCCCTTACTACCATATAGTTTTAAGGTGGAACCTCCTTTGTCTTGTATAGTGGACTTGCACTCCCTCGTGGTGGGCGCGGCCTAGACCCGTTTGTCTTATACATATATATTTTTAAATAAATTATGAAATTGTTTAATATATACCCTAAATTATTATTTAATACACCTTAATCGAAAAAAATAATAATCCAATGAGACACTACTAAAAACGACATCTGATTCCCTCAATAAAATTGAATTTCAATATATAAAAATGTATGTATTATTTGAAAGAAATTGAGGGGATCTTTCTTGGGGGCGATATATGTGGAACAAGTCTAATATATGTGTCATTTTTTTTATATACACTTGTATAATTGTGCTTACTAGTCAAAATTGGAGTTATTCTAGAATACTATTAGCTAATAAGCTTTCAATAATAGATCATATATATCATGACATGATGAAGTAATAATATTAGAATAGTTGATGACTTCATTTGCATGATATATACTTCTTTTATTGATTATTGGTTTAAGAAATTAATTTTGATCCATTAATTTTTTAATCAAAGTCAAAAACAAAATACTCTTCTATATTTAATTAATTATACATCCTAGCTATTTTATGTTGCTAGCATTGTCAAATAACTCTAGAAACCAAGAAAAAGATGAAACTACTTCTTCAAAATATATATATATATATATATATATATATATATATAAAGATGAAACTAGACATAAATTTATGCCCCCATTTACTATTTTAACTAGTAAATATTTCCACCACCACATTTTAATATAATTATTAGGGTGGTGTTCTATTCACTTAAAAAAAAACTAATTAATTCAGTAGCAGATAAGTTCAAATGAGGTTTAATCAAAGTGTAATAAGTTAATTAATAATGTTTGATTATGTCTAATCAAGTGTGATAAAGTCCAATTGTGTCTTATAATAATCAAGGCGAATAATCGGGTCCAATAAGTTAAATACAAGTCGTTCCAATAAGATTTAATAATTTAGGTAGATTTCGATGTAATAAGTTGAAGAGAACTCATCCTTATATTAGGGTCCGTTTACTTTGATGTAAAACATTTTCGATGTAAAATGATTTTCCATGAAAAACATTTTACGTTGGAAAACTCATTTTAATATAAATTTTCCAATGTTTACTTGAACGGAAAATAAGTTTTACTCCCAAATTTGGAGGAAAATGTTTCCAATAGGATTTAAAATGAGTTTTCACCCAAAGTTTTACATTTTATTTTTTCACCCAAAGTAAACGATGTAAAATAGGAAAACTATTTTCAGAGAAAACATTTTTCTCTTTAGTAAACGGACCCTTAATTAGTTAATTATTACTACCTCTATTTCACATTTTTTTTTGTACACTAGAAGTTTTCACATTTGCCATTGCATATTTTATATCACCAATTTCTATAATTATTGTATTAGCTTAGTAAAAAAAATATAACGATCAAATATTAATAATGTGCTTATTCTTTTCAAAAAATAATGTACGGGGTACTTATTAAGATGGACAAACAAGACCTTGCATGATTGTATTTCAATTCATTCTTATATATTGAATTATATTGAGAAGATAGATTATTCTATGTACTTGCGAATAGTATCGAACGTAGCAAATGCATAAAATATAAAGAAACTAGGGGTGGAGTTAGGGACGTCAATGAGTCGATACACTCGTGAATAACTTGTGAACAGATCTGGTCAAAGCTCATTCATATATAAATAAACAAGATTGAGCAAAATTTTCAAGCTCGATTAATGAACAAGCTTTATTCGAATAAGGTAGTACTCAGGTCGTTATGGCTTGCGAACAACTTGTTCACGTTCGCTAATAAGCTCATTCATAATCATTTAATACTCGTTAAGGAACTCGTTTATATACTTCATTCGAAGTTTTAAAATATATTTATTTATAGTACGCACCATTTAGATACCCTACTTTGTATTGGTTATAAATTTGGAATAATATCATATTTTGTATTATACTTCTAAATTTTTATATTTTATATTACTTATACTTGGCCAAATGTTAAAATTAGAAATTAATAAAATAATATATACAAAGTTCATTCAAACATATGCTCGTTTAATTATAACTTATTAGCTCTGCCTCGAATACGTAAAAGAGCAAGCTCGGGCCGAGCTCTAACATGAAAAAAATTAAACGAGCCATTGTTAAGCAAAGTTTGTGGAAGATTGGTTATGCCCGAGCTCGGCTCAAGCTCAATTAATATTAGTCAAGTCTATCTCGAACATGTTACTACTCGGCTCGTCGACATCACTAGATGGAATAGATCAATATACATCAAAACACATCAAACCTATACTTTGCACGGCTCGGACTTAAAAAAATAGTTTGTACTAAACTAAAAAGCAAATGTTAGCATTGCATGTTCCACTTAAACATAGTGGAAAAAGGTACGTACACCATATAATTACTCACTACTAAATTATCCTAATTTATTTTTCATATGCGAATAATAATTAAGTGGGTTCGTTTAATTTGTTTATACTAACTTATTATCATATATATTGCAACTTCGAATATTATCTAAATAAGAATATTGTAAAATGTACTCATCATAAGGAATATGCTAGATCACTGAATCTCTATAATGAATGTTGCATTATGAGACAATGTGAGGATAAAGGGCATGCATTAGCTTTTGAACGTGGTTTAATTTATGGTTGTTGTGTTTGTACTAATTTCTCATTTAGCTTCACTCTAATTTTTCACAGAAAGAGAAAATTAGAGGGAATTTTGGAAATTAAATAAAAAGGCAATGTATGGATTTCTTAATCGATATACGGGTAAATGTTACATTGGATAATGTTTCGTATGTGTTTCGGGTAAAAACCAATTTATATATGTTGGGCTAAGTAGCTTAGTCTTGAGAAAACTAAACATGGACCTTGTTATGTATTAGGCCTCACGATGGACGAGACTTATTCGGTTTAAAATCTTCTGTCTTATTTATATGTATCACTTAATTCTATTTGGCTGCCTTATTATTTATAACTATTTTTTTAATTTTTAAAAATTGAATTTGATAACTACTTGATGATTTGTACCAATAGAATTTGATGGAACACATGATGACAAAAAAAAAAAAAATTGATGTAGGAGACTTCTACCAAGCTTGGGGATTTGCTCTAAAGCAATTAAAGCCTCTACTATTTCTTTAGAGTGCTATTAATTCAAATTATTGGACAAAATATGAGTGTTTTTAAACTATAAATTGATGATCATTATGCAAACTAGATGACTGTTAATTACGCAAAAATGTTAAATATAATTTTAAGGGTTTGTTAGTTGTCTTCAAGGCATGCTATAAGAGAAAATATTAACTCAAATCAAACATTTATTATACCAAATAATGCGTCATTTTGTGCTTATTTTCAGAAAATTCACATCAAATCAAATCAGATCAGACCAGATCAGGAAAATTAAAATCAGATCAGAAAAATTATAACTATACTAATAACTACAATCGGAAAAATTCAGATCAGACCAGATTTGAAAATTTCAGATCAAATCAAACCATATCAGAAAATTTTAAATAAATCAAACGCACCATATATAATTACGTACCCTTAATTAATTAAACAATGGAATATCTTTTTAATTAAAGTACTTGTTGATTGGAGGATATAAAAATTAGTGATAAATAAGTAGGAACCTTCAAGGGATACAATGTGATTTATTCACTTTAATTTGTTTTCTGGCTCACGAAGAGACACTCATTATTGTCAATTGTCATCGAAGAGGTGGTATACTATATGTCAAATGATTCTGATTTTTTGTTAAGATCCATATATACATACATATATATTCTTACAATTGGGTATAGTACTTGCTTTGATGCTTGCTTTCATCACTTTGTCTAGTATGTTATAGAATATATATCATGTATTTCAACATAAAACACTTTAAATTTAAGCCCTAAAGTATGTTTATACAAGTACTTATCAAATGTTAAAGAATCTTGGAACCACTTGATGACTACCTATTTAACAATATATCCTTACATTAATTACCCTTTTAAATTATCAATTGTAGTTGTTTATATATATGAAGATGATGATTGAATGCACTATCTGAGTTTTGTAAAATTTGACTATATAGTGCACCCTACTTGCATTGTAAAATAACATTAAATTTTGTTTTGATAGTACATATAAGAAGATAGATTGTATTGATGTTAACAATATTCATGACATGTTTAGTTATTGATAATAAATTATGCTGATATGGTGTAGTTAAGAACGAAAATTTTAATAATCTCCATAAGCAAAATTAAGAAAACGTTCACCAAAATAGTAGCTGCACAACCTAATGATGGAGGTAATTATTATAATGTTCTTTTAGCAGGTCTTTCAAGCTCTTAAATACTTCGCGTCGTCCTTCTCTTTATGTTATGTTTAGGGATGACAAGCGGATAAAAATTAGTAGATCTTACATCGTAATCCTGTCTATTTGAAACGATACACATAATATTGGTTGGTGGTGGCCTATGGGTATAACGATATGGTATAAGTATCAATAGTCAAATATATCCTAGATAGATAGTGGATAGGTGACAAATTTTAAGACTTGCTCATACCATGTCTACTATTTCACGTAGCGTTTTCGAATTAATATAACTTATGATTAAATTACAAAATTTAAATCATATGGTAGAAACATAAATTCACCTATATAAAACTATATTATGAATTAAGGATACAATGCTAATAGTTTTATCTTAAAATACTTATATTTAAAAAACATAAATAGTATATTATGAATTAAGGATACAATGCTACTAGTTTTATATTAAAATACTTAAATTTTGAAAACAAAAATTCTGATTATAATTACTAAAATTTAAATCATATTATAGAAAGGTAAGTTCAATAATGCATACAATACTATATTACGAATTAAGGATACAGTGCTAATTTATAATTACAATAATTAATTTTAATTTGAAACCTTTATTATTTAATTTTTTGTCCATATAATATTTAAACTTTTTATTTAAAATGTTTTATTTCTAGATCTTACTAAGGTGCACATAATTTTGTTGATTAGATGTGATAATTTGTTAGGAGATTTTTTACGAGTTTAAACAAAAATAAAGAAAAGACTTTAGAAGTAAGGAGATGATGCAATGTATGATTATATAAATTTAGTTGAACTTCTAAGTACCAAAAATACACCGAACAAATACTAACATATATCTTTAATACATCTTAATTTTGTACGAAAAGTAGCTCGCACAAGATTCAAACTTATTATGAACTCAAACATTACATGGCCACCCATTGTTTTAATAATTATGACAAATATTATTTAGTACTCATTAAACATAAGCATTAAACATGCATATATGTTCATAAACTTCATTCAGAATTATAGTACTAATGTCATATTATTTTGGACTAAAAGAAATTAAATTAAACCGAATTAATTAAGTCCAAAAGAACATAATCTAACTAAAAAAACATGTACTCAACTTGATATTTAACAAAATGTAATGATCTAAGATTTTATCATTTGATCATTAACATATACCAATCTGATCTTGATATTTATGTCTAATTAGGAATTGTTCTTCAATTGAACTTTAGTAATAAATATTAGACCTTTTTTTTATATTTATGTCTATATGTAAAAACCACTTATATACGTACACTTGGGTGTAAGATGCATGTAAGGGCAATTTTTCTCATTGTATAGTTTTTTTTTCTTTCTCATTTTAAAATTGAAAATGAGCAAAATTATATTAAATGAGCAATAAAACAACTTTGAGTGCACCTACCTCTACGTGTACCCGAGTGCGTACTAGCTAAACCAAAGCCATTGATCTATATGTAATTATGTATTAACAAAATTAAATATTATTCACTAATACCTTCATAATTATATTCAACACATCAATTGTTGATAATTTTATTAATTGATCATTATTTTATTTATATTTTATTCAATTTACAATTAGTCTAATAAACCACTGTATTATGGGTAGGTCAAAAAATTAGTTATAATTAATTTGGAAGTTTAAAACCTTAAACATATTATTTTTTGTTAGAAACTTAATTATTTTAAAATTAAAGGTTATTTTTTTATACACATAATGATATTTATATATGCATCCATTATGTCTAGTAGATACTCAAAATCAAAATGACAGTTCACCTAGCATTATTATGTATTCTTTAATTAGCATTATTGTTATACATAGACTAAAATTACGATATTAATTAAGGAAAAATAACAATAATGATGCAACACTATTACCAAAAAAATTTAAGGAAAATAAATAAATAAATAAATATATATAGTAATGGATTTTAATTAAACAAATTATAAAAGTAATACTTGTATATAGCTACATTATTAAGTGATTGAGAGAGTGATTAAGGTCATTTTTTGGACTGAATTAATCTGAAATGAACTAAACTGAACTAAACAAAATTCTAAGCTCAGTATGATTGTATGAGTTGAACTACTACCTCCGTATCACAATGCTCGCAACTTTTACCATTTTAGGTTGTAACACAATACTTGCAACAAATATTTTTTTTATTATATTTAATATAAAAGTTATCCATATATATGTTGCTTTATTATTATTTTTTTAACTTTACTTTTGTTGTGGGCCCAATTAATTATTCAATTTTCACTCTATCTCTCTCCTTAAATTCATTTTTTGCCTAAGAGTTCGTGTCATATACTTATGTAGCGAGTATTGCGATACGGAGATAGTAAACTAAATTGAATCGAACAGATTGTCTGAACAAACTGAAGTTTCATAATCTAAGTCGTAAAAGATCAGAACCCTCAGCTCCTATAGGCTATAGCAAAATGTTTATCTTCAATTAAACGATCATCTTATGTATTTTGTTTGATTTAATTACAGAAAATTATTCAATTGGAGCAAAATATGGACAACAACGACAATCTATTAATTCGTGCAAGTAATTAATTACAAATGATGTTTACGTAAATGGAATTATATCATTTTCATGTGTTTTAAAGTCATCCCATTTTATCGATCTCCTTCAATGGTAGTGTGTAATTAATACATACATTACACTTTAGCATGCACTATATATATAATCAACCTTTCTTCATTAATTAATTTATATATGATTATCGTGAGACATAAAATATTTGAAAATATATACATGACAAAAGCAACTATAATAATATATAAATTAATTACAATAAGTTGTCAGCAGCTTATTATGACTAGTATGAGAATTTGAATATCTGATTTTAATGATCAGATCTGGAGGTGCATGCCAAGATATGTAGAGCGACTGTTCTTATAATACATCATCTCTCTGTAATTACGTACGGGTATTATTAAACGGCGCAAAACTTCCAATTTAGTATTGTATGTAGTATTTAATTATATTCATAAAATATTAATCTTCATTATTATAATACGTTTGTAAGATATCAAAACCATTGGATTCCTCGTTACAAATATATATTACAATCTCATTTGCATAAAAAAAAAACAAATATATAGTACAATAATAAAACTATGTATGTAGTGTATAAAATAATCATTATTTGAAATGATAATAAAACCGTAGTATATTATAAAATCAATTTTTTATTTATGGAAATCCAAGCCTTGTCTCCCAATCAACAATCTATCATCCCATCATAGATGATGATGAACCTAATTGCTATTATATAATCAGACTCAAATCCTCTATCCAACTTTTTTTTTATTGTCTCATTTGTGTTCAACTCATTTTATTGGTTTAAATATTATTATGACTCGCCTTTTAGATTTTTAGGTTTTGAAGCAATCAAAATCAGTGAAATACAGATGAGACACATCAAAGCTAATGATGATCATGTATAAGAATGCTAATTAAATTAAATTTATATATAATACGAAAGTATATAATATATATATATATATATATATATATATGTAAGATTAATTTTCAATCTCTAATTAAAAAAGTCCTAAATGAAGATCTAAAGATTTACAGCTTTGCTTCGTAACAGGCAAAGCTGAAGAAGGCTTCTTCACTACAGCAGGCTTACTGTTCGACGAATTGTACCTGCTACCATGAGTCACTGTAAACGCAGTTGGATGATGATGATGATGATAATCTTGATCGAACTGTCCAAAACTAATCTGCGATGACAACGATTCATCGAAAACCGCAAATTGATCTGACGGTACAGAGTAAGAACGATCGAAGTACCACAGAGTAGCACCACCACCACCGCCGCCGCCGCCAACACCACCACCACCACCTGAGGAAGAAGATGAACAAGTAGTATTGCCGCCGCTATAATTTTTCAGCGGTTTAGTAGAATTGATGTTATTTTGATTGTAATAAGGTTGAAGATAGAAATTAATACTGGCTTTTCGAGCCTGTAATTGAAGCCTCTTCTTCTTCAACCTTTCTTTTTTATGCGCATTTTGATGTCCGCCTAACGCCTGTGAATTCGCGAATTCCTTAAAACAATACTGACATTCAAACTTCTTCATCATCATCGTCGTCGTTGTTAATTTCTGATCTGCTTCTTGACTGTAATTCTCTGTTTTCTCTGGCTTCTCGTGATTATCGGAAGAAATTGTGTTCGATGAATTCATACTCTCTTCTTCTCCTAATTCATTGTTGATCGCGATATTCTCGCAATTTTTGTATGGATCGAGCTCAAATCCAAACAATTTGAGCTTCTTCTCAACACTAATTGGACTATTCATCATTTTTATTGAACTTTCAGAATTTTCCAAAGAAGAGGAAAATAATAAATGAGGTTTATGTTTTTTTTTGAATTTGAATTTGGTGATTTTATTTGGATGTGTTTGGTTTATGTCTTCTTATATATATAGTAGAGATATTGTACGTACACTATATACATATAATACGTTCTCAAGCAAAATATTATTATTATTATTATTGTATCGTCCCATAATAACTATAGATAAGAAAAAACAGGGCCGGTGAATAGGGCGTGCAAAGAGACCTAACGCACAGAGCCTCATCATTAAAAGGGTCCCAAAATTTTAAATTTTCATATATATTAACTAAAAAAATTACTCATTCTCCTACCAATGTTTTAGAAAATCATATATGTTAATAATATAAAGGGCCTACTTTTGATTTTTAGCACAGGGCCTTTATTAAGTTTAAGACGGCCCTAAGAAAAAATATAGTCATATGAGTCTCGTTTAATTCGTCTTTTTAAATATATAAATTTTATAATTTATTTGTACACATATCTCAACATATTGATATTTAAAATTGTATTTTGAGAGATGAGAAAAAGTGAATTGAACAATTATTTTAATACAGATCAAGTATTATTTAATAATAATGCATGAATAGCAAAGGTCAATTTAGGAAGAATAAAAAGAGGGAATTGGTGGGGTGGAGGGAAAAAAATATAGAAAGTCAGATAAAGGAAGCTCATGCATGCAAAATGGTTGGTTTTTTTAATAAGTGAAAGAAAAATACTTGTATTATATGTTAATTAAGCTTTTGTATAAAATATTAGATACACATCTAACTTTCACTGTCAAAATAGATTCAATTTGATTATATTAATTAATAATGGACAAGATTTAAGTTATGGTCGATGAGCATTAATCAAGAATAGATTAAACTTGTATTAAAGAATTGAATATTATGTAAGATATATAATATTCTTACTAATTTGTTATATCATCAGACGGTTGAACTGTAAGGCTAAAAAAAAGTCAAGGAAAAATCAGCAAAAATTTGGTTACATATGTATGTATGTATATTTTTAATTATATTTTATATTTTGGCTAATTCGTTCATTGATCAGACAATTGAACTGTCAAATAAGATTAGGTCAAGAAAAACTAGCAAAAGTTATGATATCTGAAAACATACAATATATTCCCTTTTTTCCTCAAAATTGTATACATTTATGTTTATTGTACCCTTTTACAAGTGGAGCAAGTTTTCTAAATAACTTTCCATGTATCTCTATTATATAAGCCAAGGGGGAGCTATGGTGTCCCCCCTGGAAATGTCTTTGTTGCCCTCAATATTTTCCAAAAAATTAATCTGCATCACTCTAACCTATTATGGAAAGTTTTTATAATTTTTTAACTTTTTAAAATGAAAAGGTTAAAAAATATATAATTCGTAAAAATAAAATAAAAACTACAAAATTCATATTTTTGAATTCTCTATAAATTGATATCCATATTGATATACTTTGTCACATAATTATCTTACATGTCGATTATCGTAGAAATTTGATAGTCGATATAATATAATAAAAAAATCCTTTTGTTTTTTGTTCATTCTTGTACGTGGGATGGGCTGATGAAAAGAAAAAGGTTTATTATGATTATGTGAATTAGTGTTGATTTTTTTTAAAAAAATAATTTTTCAAACAAACAACTGAAACAACCTTTTTTTTGTTTGTTTATACAAATTGAAAGATACATTTAAAAGATCATCGCACGCAAAGTGTGCATAGAAAGCTAGTATATACATATATGCTACAAATAATGTTTTTTTGTACTCCCTCCATTCCAGTTTATTTTTTACGTTTACTTTTTGCACAGTTTTCAATGCACATGTTTAAACATTGATATCTTACACTACACTTTATAAAAATACATATATTAAAAAACTACACATTTAAACGAATCTGATAAGATCTCATATGAATATATTTTTTTTATAGAATAAAATTTTCTCATTTTATAACTTTCTCTCTCCTTGTATCTTAAAAAATTAACTGAGACAGAGGGAATAAATTTTTGTGGGACGGTGAAAACATCCAATTAATTACTAGTGTATTGCATGCTATATATTAACCTAGCAATTATTAAAGAATGTCGTATATAATATAATATATTTCATGTATAAATTAAATAAAGGTGTATGTATGTTGTGAGAATGCTATTATTATACTAATGATATAATTAATGGAAGTCAAAGAAGGTTTGGAGGATATAATCACCCCTGGTTTATAAGTTAAGGTTCCTGGTTTTTTTTTGTAACAAATAATAAATAAATCTAGCATAGTACTGTACTTAGCAAATGCTGCAATTAAAATAAACATATTTTTTTTGACCAACAATTAAGCTAAGCTAGTGGATCCAAGATATATAATTATAATTATAATTATAATTATAATAATAATAATAATATAATAATGTCATCATCTACCAAAAAAGCTTATCATATAATAATATATAGGAGTACATATCTGCAATGTATAAATAATTAAGGGAAGTTTAATTATTATTTAAATAAAACACCACTTTGGTCTTCAGTCACATCCACTATACTTTTTTATTAAAATAAAATGATGCATCAATTTTTAACCAATTTAAGCAATATAATAGTTCTGTAGAAGGTGTTGTGACGATAGATTATTCAGCACTAGATGAAGCTTCTTTTACAGTAATAATCAAACATCAACAGCGTGTCCTAATATATATATATATATATATATATTTAATTTTTTATTTTTAATAAGATATTAGAATATATAATATAGATTGATGATCATGCATGTTACTAATACTATAACAATTAAAGAGGATCCAAGGTTGTAATACATGAAATCTTAATAATCATTAATTTGTATTGTAAAGGTGAAAATAAGTCATTATGTTCGTGAACGACTCATTAATAAATCCGGTTAAAACCTAATTGAAAAACAAAGGAACAAGCTCGAACAAAACTTTAAAGCTTGTTTAGTTAATCAGCCTAGCTCAAACATCGATGTGTTGACTCGTTAAGATTAAAAAAATAACTTGTTTTAAGTCTGATTATAAGTTCGAAAAAGCTAGCTTGCTTCTATTTTCTTTTGGCCTTTCTAGGCTTTATTTTGCATTATCATGAAGGAAATCAATTCTTAGACAAATTCTTTGTATTAATGAGTTGACATGGTGGTTAATAATAAACATTGGCAACTTTCTTAACTTATATGGGTATGTATGTATTATTATCATATATAATTTGCATAGCTTGTTTATTTGCTTAAGATTGAATATGATAATGCAATCGAGCTTGAGCTCGAGCTCATACGCAAACAAACAAGCTCAAGTCGAGATTGAACTAGTTGAAAGCTTAATGAGTCAAGCTCGAACAAGCAAATCAAGAATCACATTTGAGCTCTCTAGGATATGCTTGAACACCTATATGACGTACTTTTCAAGCTAAGCGCTTAGCTCGAACAATTAGATAATCAACTTGAATCGTCTCGTTTGCATCCTTATATACCAGATTTGGTGGTTAAATTTCTACTGGCCAGGTTATCTGCTAATAGTTTATAATTTTGAATCATGAAAAAATTTCCTTTGATTTATTAAAATTATAGCCAAGAGCCTTAGAAAATATTCTTTTTTTTGTATATAGTAAGTTAAGCTGGATCTCAGTTCATGTCTCCTTTTTATTCTAACATTGTCTGATGGTTAGGGGAGGGAATTCGCTGTCAGTGAAAATCAAACCGTTCACATCAATTATACAGGAGTATGATAAGTTGGTCTATCGATCTAACGCCACTACGTTGTAACTCGATCCTCACAATTATAAAAATATATATTCTCAAGCAATTATATATAAATTAATATGTACAAGTTTATCTTGACCATATAGTTTGAGAGGGAAGCTCTTGGAACATCAGAGTAGTTGCTACATCAAGGAATATTAAGAAGTGGGCAATGATGCAAGCATATTATATACTTTATAGTAGTTAATAATTTATTAAATTTTGGGAGGTCTTCGTTAAGATCTCAGCAAATCTTCTTAGAGCAGGCAAAACCCATATTTTATGAAATTAATACCCTCCAAAAGCATATGGATTTACAGGTGAATCAAGTCATCAACTATTATTATTAAATTGAACCAAAAAAAAAGCAGTTTTTGTTGGACAGTTGTTCTAAATTGGACCCCATTTCTAGTTAAACTATTATTAGATTATGTTTGTTGTATATATTATTGTATTATCTCTTCATTATTTTTCTTCTTTTTTGATTGGTACAAAGAGTCCACCAATTGGTTTCCCATACTCATCAATTCCCACTTCTTTTATTTTATTTTATCTTTATTTTGATCTATCAAACAATTTATATACTATACTAGTATTTTAAAATTATTTTTCTTTCTTCCTATAACCTTCATTTCAATCATATTCAAATTGTTTCTTTCTTTTGAGCTATATTATTCGCATTGTTTATTTCACCTCAAGTATTCGTGTCGGATCCTTAATACTCGGACATGAGTATGATACTTCGACATTTCATTTTAAGGGTCCGTTTACTAGAGTGACAAATGTTTTAATTTCCCTGAAAACAGTTTTTCTATTTTACATTGTTTACTTTGGGTGAAAAAATAAAATGTAAAACTTTGGGTGTAAACTCATTTTACACCCTATTGGAAATATTTTTCTTCAAATTTGGGAGTAAAACTTATTTTCCGTGCAAGTAAACATTGGAAAATTTATATAAAAATGAGTTTTCAAACGTAAAACGTTTTTCAAGGAAAATCAATTTATATCGAAAATGTTTTACACCAAAATAAACGGACCTAAATCTAAATCTTGAATTTTTATTTACAAAATAGCTGAATTTGACACTTGAACACGTATCCATGTCAGACATGAGTATCCGAGTCCGAGTAACATAACTTTTGCAAAAAGAATTCGAAATAAGAGTATAGTGTTGTCATTGAGCAATTTCATTATCTTGACATGTGGAAGAATATGAGGGTTTTTTTTTCCCCTTTTGGTAGAAAGATTAATATTTTTTTTAGTGAAGAGATTGGATAATTAAAGTGGGTGGGTTGGTTGATTTGTTATGATACTAATCTAATTATCTCATTTCATTTCAAAAATTTCAAATTAACAAGAGAGATAACCCCACCATAAAAGTTACCACAATTTTCCATTCTCAATTACATTCATATTAAATACCTTTCCTCTAGACATTTCTTGTCACAAAAGTGCATACCAAAATTGACTAGGTGAGCTTATACTTTTAAGAGTAAAATTCATGTGATATACTTTAAGAAACATTGAATTTGTCATATTAAGCTTCTAGCTTCTTTCTTAATTAACAGTAAATTGCATTTTAATATAATCACAATCTACTGTTCTTGGCAAAAGCAATTGAAAATGGACATCACTAATCATAACTATCTTAAACCATTCATCACAAGTTTAATTTGCTTGGTATACCAGTTATTCTTTCCATATAATACAACTACCCTTCTATGCACACTCTGTGTGCGATAATATTTTAAATGTATCTTTCAATTTGTGTAAACAAACAAAAAAAACGTGTTTGAAAAATTGAAAATATTTTCAAATTCAGGGCTCGTTTACATTAGATGAATAAAAATGAACTGAACTGAACTGAATAGAAGTATATTAATTGAACTAAATAGAGATGAAATGAACTGAACTGAACTGAATAGAGATTAACTAAACTGAACTAAATATAATCTGAAGTAAGCAAGCCCTCATAGTAATTCACATAATCATAACAAACTTTTCCCTTTTCATCAGCCCATCCCACAATAATGAACAAAAAATAATTTTTTTTTTACTATATTCTATCGTCTATCAAATTTCTACGATAATCAAAAGATAAAATGAAATTGGACAAAAGAAAATAGTAACTGGGATATTGTATTGTTTTTTTGCCAAAAATAAAATAAAATGAAATTGGAAAAAATTGTTGCAAGTATTTTGTTACACTTAAAAATGGAAATTGTTGCAAGTCGTTACGGAGGGAGTACTTAGTAACATTACCTTAATTAATTCATGAAACTCTAATCAATAGATAGTACTAAGAAAAAAAAAGGGGTTGTATTCTTGTATACACTAGCCCTTTTAAAGCAATCCTATCGCATCTTTGCCAAAAAATAAAAATGCAATCACATCAAGCCCACCTCCAAACATGCATGGCACAATTATATACAAGTATTGACACGAAGTACTAATTTTTTTTTTTACTAGGGCACTTAGCTTGGTCATTCCTCCCCTTTAGTGTTTGAAGCCATTGCCCCACGTAATGGCCTCCTTCTTTTGATACAATAATTGAATTTCCCTTTTTTTTTTTTTAAGGTGATAATCTTATTGTCTTTAATATTTTGCAAAATCATTAGTAGAATTTGAATAGCTAAATAATGCATGTACTATAATTAGTAGTTATGATGAGTAATTTATTGACAAAATGAACGCACACTCGGCTAACAGAAATAAATGAATAATCTGGCAATAAAATCAACAATATAAATTTCCAAAACTTTTTTTATATTTTTGAACTGGTCCTTGACTCCTTTGGTACACCTATTTCTAGTAATACCTGGGTACATAATATAGGTTTGTGACAAATTAATTAAGATTTATTTATTTTCAAAAGGAAGAGAGATCCTAATAATCCGTATGATAATACACGAGTATCAACCCTGGGCAAACAACCTAATTAATTATTAATGCATGCATGCATGCATGATGACGATGATACTCATGCATGCATGCATGCATGCATGCTAACATACCAACATATATACTAACACAGCAGTAACACATATATAATTGTTTTAAAAAGGGCTAGAAGAAAATGTATGTACGTATACTAACAAGTAATGGTCCATTTTGATCGATCCAATAATCCATTAGAATGAATGTTATTGGCAGCTAAGTAATAATAATTCCAAAAATTAGGGCACTTTTAATTCACTGTAGAATGAGGTAAAGACTAAAGACAAGACACCACTTAAAAACAAAAAAAAAAAGTTATTGGCTTTTACTAACATTTAATTTCATGATTGGTCCTTTCTTTCAACAGATGGGGACAAGGAAACAACAAATTGAAGTTCTTGCTTATCATAATATAATTAATATATATAATATATATCATGTATGTATATATTCTTGCTTTCATCATGTACAGTTCTTGACACCAAGGTGCTAGACATTAATTAGATCTTGTTTGGTTTAATGGAAAAGGAATAATAATACTTTTTACCTAAAGAAAAATAAATAGTGATCTCAATGAAAAAGGCATTACATTTCTTTCAATTGAATTGGTTGGTGTTACTTACCAAAAAAAAATAAAAAATTGGTTGGTGTCATGGAAAAAAGGAAAGAAAATTAAATACACAATTATATCATAAATATATGGAGCATTTGCATTGACAATAAAATGTTAAATCTCTTGATTTACAACACCGGCCTGTTTAATTTGGTTGTTTTTAATGAAATTAAAGCGAAGAGAATAGGAAGGAAGGAAGAAAGAGTGAAAGAAACTTATTAACTTATTTTCTCATATCTCGTTTAAATTAATTAAAAAGGAAATTTGGTTGTTTTTAATGAAATTAAAGAGAAGAGAGTAGGAAGGGACAAAGAGCAAAAAAAATTATTAACTTATTTTCTCATATATCGTTTAAATTAATTTTCATTTGGAATCGTAGAACTACATCCAATAAGAAATAATCTTTTAAATTACTTCTCATATCAATTTATAAGAAAACATTTATACAATAATATGGCTTGGGCACGCATGATCTGATCGTGTTTGATTCGTTTTAACACATTTATCTCATTAATAGTCATTTTTATGTAGATTTTTTACTTATAAATATTAAATTTATTAACGGTCCATGATTTTACATCAACAGATCAGATTTGCACAATCAAAATGTGAATAATTAGAACTTGCTAGCTACTGCCTAATTAAAAAAAATTGAATTGAACCCCAGAAAATTATTTCCTTGTTAGAAATGAATATATAAATATTAAATATATGAGAAGTATAGTAGTACAAACTATTATTATATAAAACAAGTAAAAAAAACAAAAACAAATGTGATATGGTCTAGATTCTCAGGCAATATTCACGGCAGTCTACAACGATAAATCGTATATATTAAAATAAAAGTAAGTATGTATGTAATCATGATTATTGAATCCTAATACCTTATTATCTGAGTGCATATCCAAGCAATATATTATTCTCAATATATATATATATATATATATACGAATAAAGTTGTTCTCTAGCTTCCGTGAATTAATTAATATTTCCAAATAATTTTGAAAAGAACTTTTCACTTAATTTTATTAGTTTCAGGTACACTATTGTTTAAAAAAAAAAACTTTCATTTAAGGTGTATTATCTTCATCTTATTTTTTCTGATATGATTTGATAAGATAAGACCTGAAAATGTGTGAGGAATTGAACTTATATTATGAGATCTGATCTGATATAGGTTGAAGTGAACACACACTTAATTTTAATGAAAATTGGTAAAAAAAAAAAAAAATACTACCTCCGCTTTTTTAAACACAATAGCGGTTTGACATAAAGTAAGTAGGGAGAAAGCATGTCAAATCGTTGCGTTTAAAAAAAATGGATGTAATAATTATTTTGTGTCGTAGAATGGTGAAAAATGACCTGATAATGTAAAATTCTAAGTATAATCAATCATGTCAATGTTTAGGCAGAAGTGCTTAGCTTCTTGTTATAAAATTACCCTGTTGCATAAAATTTCTAAATCCGCAACTGAAAGTAACAATAAAAATTTCATCAAATATATTTTTAGTCGAACATAAACCACGCAAAGCTCGCTCTTAATTATTATGGGATGTTTATGATAAAGAAGTGCTACTTACCTAACATATAGTCATGACTTTTTTTGGGTGCGACCAAGTTAATATTCTATTCTGTATCATTCTAATTTTATCAGATGACTTTGAAGAGGCAACATAAAATAATATCTTTGACGTCTATATAGTTAAAGAAAATAAAGTTATTATATTATTGGTCCAACAATGATTCACGTTATTTGCACCAAAAAACAAGGTTTCATGCATGTTATTATATGAGTATGTAGCTAGGTAATTTGAAATTATATTTTCTTATATAAGCTCAAGGAAATACTTAATTACTCGTATATTTTATTTTGTTAGAAATTGGTATTCAATTCAATTTGGTTTTTAATTTATAATATATATATATATATATATATATATATATATATATATATATATATATATATTACACTATTTCATTCAATCTACACGAACTGCTAAAGAGAGAAATTTTTCACTTAGGTGAAAGGTGGATAGCTCAACAACTAATTAGCTATTACCTGCTCCTCAGTGATTTGTCATCTCTAATTAATCATAACCACAATAATATTATATAGGAAAATTTGTCAGAAAAGACCTTATAAAACATTCTTTTTGTAAGAAAAGACCTTATAAAAAAATTGTTGTGAACAGGTACCTAAAACAAAAAAAAAGTTGCAAGGAGGGACCTTATCTCTATTTTCTGATATTAACTGTGAATTTCCGGCATTGACTCGCTATTTCCCTTCAATTTTCGATGAATCCTTTCTTCTTTATTTAACCTTTCCTTTTCTTTTCACTATAAATTCATTTTTCCTCCACTTCCCCTCCATTTTCCCTCCTAAATTCATCTACATAAACCCTACATTAACACTTTCTTCTAGCATCTAAAATTCTCTTCTTCTGAATTTGGGGTTCCTCATCTCTTACCCCCTTAAATACGAAAGGATTCGTGCAAAATTGGAGAGAAATAGTGAGTCAACGCCGGAGATTCACATTCAACGTCGGAAAATAGAGGTAAGGTCCCTCTTTGCAGCCTTTTATTTTGTTTTAGGTCCCTGCTCACAACAAATTTTTTATACGGTCTTTTCTCACAAAATGAATGTTTTAAAAGGTCTTTTCTGACAAAATTTCCAATTATATATGACATATTTTTGGTGCCCTTCTAAACTAATAATATTGGATCTGCCTTGACATGACAAAAACGCCCATCTACGTACCTATCCTATCAATCATATATATACTAAAAGAGAAGCGACTCGAACCATAGCTCGCCATCTGTCGCTCTCTCATTAAAATAAATTCCTGCTCTTTTTACTTGAATCTAAAAAAGGTATTTTTTTTTATTCTATCTTAAAGAATTTGCTACCTTAATAAACATTGATATAAAATATATATAACATATCCTTGAAACTATTATATTATTTACTTTCTTATAAATAATAATTTTTGTGTATTATAATTTTATTATTTTTTATGTATGACTATAATTTTCAGAGAAAATAAACGAGTAAAATACTTCTGCTAAATTTTAAAATACATTTAGAAGCAAAACTAAAATCTAAAATAATGCTCATTTCTTATCATCATGCTAACATGTATTAAACTATGTTTTGTCATTCACAACCTCTTGTTGTGTCTTACGTACAAACAAACTAATCAAATCTATGAAAAAAATGTACGAGTATTTACTTGAGAGTTTATATATTTAGTAACCAAAATAATTCATAGTTTATGTTAATTCAAATACTAAACATAAATTAGTTTTATAAAAAAAAAAAACTTAACTTTAAGCTAAAACTTGTGTAGGGAATATAGAGGTTTGTTTTGTTTTGTACAGGGGACTTGTTTAAATAAAATCGGAAAATTTGCATGCATGCCAATTGTTTTCTCCATATATATATATATATATATATATATATATATATATATATATATATATCTATATATATATATATATATCTATATATATATATATATATCTATATATATATATATATATATATATATATATATATAGGGTTGGGTTCCGGTGAGAAATTTCTTATCGTGAGAAATGTGAGAAGAGATAAATACATTACCTAATACCTAGAGGTATATTGAGCACCAACTATAGGTACATTCACCATACACTATAAATACATTGAGTAAAAATACATTGACTTTATACCATATATACATTGACTCCAAACTATCAAAGGAGTAAGGAGGGAAAATTAAAATATAATCTTAGCCCTTCATTTGGTGATCAAAGGGTTGTGATTGCTTCTCACCCTTCTCACCAAAACTACATTTCTCACATGAGCCTACCTCAATGTATAAAGTCAATGTATTTTTACTCAATATATTTATAGTGTATGGTGAATGTACCTATAATTGGTGCTCAATGTACCTCTAGGTTATAGTTGATGTATTTATCTCTTCTCACATTTCTCACCATAAGAAATTTCTCACCGGAACCCAACCCTATATATAGAAGTAGGCTCATGTGAGAAATGTAGTTTTGGTGAGAAGGGTGAGAAGCAATCACAACCCTTTGATCACCAAATGAAGGGCTAAGATTAAATTTAATTTTCCCTCCTTACTCCTTTAATAGTTTGGAGTCAATGTATATATGGTATAAAGTCAATGTATTTTTACTCAATGTATTTATAGTGTATGGTGAATGTACCTATAGTTGGTTCTCAATGTACCTCTAGGTATTGGGTAATGTATTTATCTCTTCTCACATTTCTCACGATAAGAAATTTCTCACCGGAACCCAACCCTATATATATATATATATATTTTGTTTCCCTTTTCATTTACTCTTTAATTTGTTTCTCAATTTAGTTCTACATTATTTGTGTTTGAAACATCTGCATAACATAGCATAATAAATAATGTATTGTTAGTCATTATATAAAACAAGCGATATTTTTAATTAAAAAAATTATGAGTGTTAGTATGTATTGGTTAAGTATTGCGAACGGCAAACTTGGAATCTTGGGTTTGAACCTCACTGTACGCATTTGTGATGATTATTCCTTATCTTTCCCTTTCACATGATGCAGATGCATGTGTCGGTTAAATTGAGTCAAATGACTTGCACCAGAATCTGGTTCAATGCTTAGTACCACACATATTATTAAATAAATAAAAAATGACAAATGTGATTTGGTCTAGATTCTCATGCCATTAATTATATCGGATCGGCAGTGTTGCTACCAAATGAAAAATGCATATAATGCTATAACTAGTTTTTTTTGGATCCGTGCAAAGCACGGAGGACATTTTTAACTGAACTTTATATTTTATATAATTTTAAAAGTATTAAATAGAATGGGATAAAAAATGATAACGACTAAACGTGAGAAAAATAAAAAGGCAAAAGCAACATTTTTTTCAAGAAAATAGTCACTTATTTTTTAATATTAATGATGATTATTTGCTACATGTAATATTTTTGATGATTTTTAAGAGGTAAAAGATATTTTTTTAAGAGGTCAATGTGCATATGTTAATTTTTTTCACCTTTTTTTTTTCTGGAAAATGTTTTTCAAGTTGAATTTTTTAATGCACATCTATACCTATAATATTAAAAATAAATATATATCTATTTGCATTTTTTTCCACTTTTTTGAAATTTTTTCAAGTTGAATTTTTTTAATGTACGTTTACATTTAACAAAATGCACATATACTACAAATTTTATGAACATTGATTATTTTCCACCTTCTCATTTTAAGCATCATTCTCAAAGCAGATTATGTTATTGACAAATTAAAAATGATTAAGAAAAACAAATAAATATTATTGAAAAAAAATTAATGAGAAAGAGAAATGAAAATAATATTACCAACTCAAGAACATTGCAACAATGATTTTAAGCATCTTCGATCGCAAAACATAGTATGTTGTTGACAAAAATGATTAAGAAAAATAAATAAATATTATTGAAAACTAATTAATGAGAAAGAGAAATGAAAACAATACTACCAAAAATATTGCAAATAAAAATGATTAATAATATTTTAGCAATTTTTTTAACGTTTTGTATATATAAAATGGGAAAAGGGCTTTAAAAAATCTAATTAAAATTGAGCGAGAGGAGACATAATTAATGAGTGTAAAATTGTAACCGAAAGAAATAATTAGGAAATGAAAAGATGAATGAAGTTACTCTACAACTAAAAAGTTGACATGATAATGAATGAAAAAGGGGATTGGAGGAAGAGGTACACTTGATAAGTTGATGTAAGAAAGCAAATATGAAGAGTTGAGAGGGAGAGACGCCATGTGTCAAGCAAAGATGAAGAGTTAGGAGAGAAAAATGCCATCTATCACTAGGATAGATTGGGGGAGAGTTTTAATATTATAGGTATAGATAGATTAGATATTGGTCTCATGATTATTATTGAATCTTAATTAATACCTTATTATTTAAGTGCATATCCAAACAACAGTAGTACACTCATGAGTCATGATCTACTTGGCAATTTATCAGCAACAACAATATTATTAGTCTTGTTAAACGATTATCCCAATAAAAAACTTAAGCTAATAGTTGAGTCTCATGAATATATTATGTAATCTATTAGATCTAGTAGTTAAAGCTTTCCTTTAAATTCCATGTCTTGGAATTGAGCCTTCTCATCTTTGATAATGTTAGAATTATCTCCCTTATCCCCTTAATTTTTCAAAGGTTAACATCTTTTGTGTGAGATATACCTAGCTTATGAGCCAAAATATCATTCCTCATAAAGGCTAGTAGATTAACAAAGATTATACCACTCGTAAGGCTGTTAGTAATAAATTGTGGTAATTAGAATGAATGAGCTTAAAAGTATAATTTTGTAGGGAATAAAACTTATAATCTTTAAAGAAACATATTTTCATTCCCAAACTTGAATTTTCATATTTTCGATTGTCATCCATTACTATCGGGTAGGGCGGTAATAATTAATGAAATTTTGTATATAAATTGAAGATAAGCTAGCACCATTATGGGTAGGGGTGCGTATGAAACATCTCCATTCCGTATTTAGGAAGAGTATACGATAAAGAGAAGGTATTGTGTCAGACCGGTCTGACAGTAACGTTTCTGTCAGACCAGTCCACTGGACCTGGACACATATTGTTGAATCTGGACACATATGTGTTTAACCTGGACACATGCTGTTAAACCTGGACATGTATTGGTAGACCTGGACACATTTGTAAACCTGGAAACAGAACTGGACACATTTGAAATATGGACACAATTTGTAAACCTGGACCTGGACAAATGTGGACAAACCTGGACAAATCTAGACAAACATGGACAAATCTGGATAAATCTGGACACACCTGGACATGCAAACCTAGACAAATATGAACAAATCTGGACAAATATGAACAAACCTGGACAAATCTAGACAAACATGGACAAATCTGGACACGCCTGGACATGCAAACCTGGACAAATGTAGACAAACCTGGAAAAATATAAACAAACCTGGACAAATCTAGACAAACATGGACAAATCTGGATAAATCTGGACAAACCTGGACATGCAAACCTGGACTAATGTGGACAAATCTGGACAAATATGAACAAACCTAGACAAATATGAACAAACCTGGACAAATATGAACAAATCTGAACACACCTGGACAAACGTGGATACATATTTTTGACCCTGGATACCTATTTGTAAACGTGGACACTTATTTTTAAACCTGGACACATATTGTTTAAACATGGACACACACTATAAAACATGGACAAAATACTTTTTTTGCATTTTGAGGCCTTTAGAGGCCTCGTTCGTCTCGAAAAATTAATCAATTTCGACATATTATATGCCCCGATCCGACACCCGAGCGCAAAGTTATAGCCTCCCGAAGTTTTTCACTATTAATTTGGTTATATGGGTCAGCCGTCTGACCAGATTGTCTGGTCAGACCGTCTGACCCAATACTTTGACATACGATAAATAGTTTGGAAGATGTTAAACTGGGTGTTGTCAAAGACAAGAACATTACGGCTTTTCCATATTGACCAAAGAGAGAAGGTAATTGGTGGGATAAGCTTAGGGTGGTGTTGATGCAAAAATTTGTACATGGTTTTGATATTATATTATATGGATGCCTGTACGAGTTGATGATAAATATATACAATTATACACCATTGGATATGTCGTTTTTCATCCCCATTACATATCTGTTTTTTTAACTCGTCCCTTACTCAGTGCAACCCAGAGAGTAATGTAAAGTTAGATATAGACACAGCACACAGACAAATTCTTAAATATATCATATGTAAATTAAATCTGTATACCATGAACTATAGTTACATTCAAAATATACTATAAATACATTGAGTAAAAATACATTGAATTTATGCTATAGATACATTGACTCCAAACTATAATAGGAGTAAGGAAAAATCAAATTTAATCTTAGTCCTTCATTTGTTGATCAAAGGGTTGTGGTTGCTTCTCACCCTTCTCACCAAAACGACATTTCTCACATGAGCCTACTTCTATATATATATATATATATGAATAAGATCAACTAAAAATGTTTTCAACCTAAAAACCCCTACATTAAACACTTAAAGGGGTACACGTGTGATTACTAATGGCAATCTTTGTAAATATTAATAACTTTCGCTAAAAACCATTTGTACCCCTTAAAACATCTAATGTACCCCCTGTTACTGCTAATGTACCCCTTTAAACCATTTTATGTTTGGTTTTCAACCATCTTTTGGTTTTTAGCCAATCCTTCCTCTCTCTCTCTCTCTCTATATATATATATATATACATATATATACTTCCTCTGTTCCAAAAAAAAACGCAACAAACCATTTTGCACGCATTTTAAGGAAGTGATTTAAGGGTGTAAATGAGCAAATTAATCAAAATAATTTTAACACAAGCAAGAATGGTATTATAAGTTACCTATCTTAAAATTACATATATTAATTTGATCGTTTAGACATTTAAATCTCTTCCTTAAAATGCGTGCAAATAAATTTGTTGCTTTTTTTTTTTTTTGGAACGGAGGAAGTATATTAAGATGATGAGACATTATTAATTAATTAAGTTTATATCATGTAATTTAACCACTCATAACTCTGTTGTATGACCTTATACTCCAATTCATGCAACAACCTAACATATTGTTCTAGATTGATTGGACATTGATGAGCTTATAAATAGTTCCTTGCATATACTCTATCACTACTTTGGATGGCAGAAAATAATGGCCCATTATGAGTCATCTATAATTCAGTTCAATTATTACAGATGAGAGCAAAATTAGTGCCCTGTTAGTAATAAACTAGTATATCTTCATGAGAAAACAATATCATGTGTTCATCAACAACCAAGTCACACTATATAACTAGTGATTGGCTTGAGCAATATTTTAGGTATATAATTGTTTTGATGGGCTTGTATTTTTGTACCATTATATGTGGTGTCGCTTTTTTTTTTTTTTTAAGAACGAAGGGGATACAGACCTTATCTAAGACTGCTATCATTGAAAAGAATAAAAAATGGGAAGAAAGAGGATATAAGGACTCAAACCCGAGTCATCACATTTAAAAACGTTGTTTCTACTACTGGAGCAACGCTGGTTTCACGTGTTGCCGATTTAAGGTGTGAAAAGATGACGGTAAATATGGGAGGAAGTTTCATATTAGACATCTCATTGATTGTAGCTCAAATATGTGATTCATATTGAAAGAAATCTCAATTTATAATGTAAAATGAAATAAGAGGAAAAATCAATCACACAACACACATGCTAGCAATATTCCCAATAATTTTTCCAAGTGCTTTCTTTTTATACATAATATTGTTTTGTAAATTGGGAAACGAGAATATATGTAGTCCTTGCATAGGTCAACAAAATAATCCAAACTTCTATTTTCTTATTTACAATAGTCCTTGTATGGATCAACAAAAGTACAGAGTAACAAATATAATACTCCTTGCCAAAAAAATAAATGTAATACTTCGGATTATGTTGAAGCTTTAAATTTTTGGAATAACCAAAAGTTGATATAATTTTAAAAACATAAGTGAAAGTTGAGATTATTTTTGTGATTTTTTTTTTCTAGGTTAAGTAGGGTCAAAATAAAACTAATTGTATCTAATTAATCATATTGGGCTAGTCCATTTAATTTCAATAGATATATGTTAAAAAATAAGAGTTTCTAGGGGTAAAAAAAATTCAAAATTATCTAGCATTTTTAACCAATGTTAATTTTTTAAAATAAACATCTTGACTTGCCGGTACATAAATCAAAGAAAATTTAGCATTCTTAAAATGATCTATAACAATATTAGGAAAGGTCCAACACCCTAAAGTAGCATTAAATTATTAAATTGAATGGGTAGCTCCCTCGTTCCTTGAATAGGGAATAAGTTTTGTTTGGATCACTTTTTTGATTGATAGAAAGACATTGTCAAAGGATAATACTTCTTATTACGGAATGAAAAACCCTAACCGACTCCAAAATCTTTTGAACATTATTCATGTAAGGAATATTGAATCATCAATAAACTTTAATTGTATATATATTCGTTTCGTTTAAATTGTAACGATTAGATATTTTTACTCTAACTTATGTATGTATATTTTTTTAATTGGATAAAGTTGGTAGAACTAGGTCTTAAACCGAACCTAACTGCATGCCAACAATCTCTTTGCCGACACACACATTTGAAAAAGAAAAGATAAAAATTTCTCAAAATTTAAACTCAACAACTCAGACTTAACATTTGCAAAACTTAACCAGTAGACTAAGACTCAGTCTCCCACCTCTAAAAAAAACACACTTTCATTATATATAGGAGATGCTAGTAGTGATGAAGTCTCATTATAGAGAAAATGCTAGCTGAGAACTATATATAAAAAAAATAAAAAAAAATGAGTTGCATATATTTTTTGCTATAAGCTTCTTTTTTTTGTGTGAAATTTTTTATTTCCTCATTGATGAGAATGCTCTAAAGTGATCATATCATACTTCTTTGATATTTGGTAAGTCACACTACTCTGTAACCCCTAAATGATGAGAGAATTACAAAATAATAATAATAATAATAATAATAATTTTAAACATGTTAAGAAAAATATAGTCAAATGAGATCTCGTTTGATTCAGCTCAATGTGTACTTTTTTAATATGCAATGCTTACCATTTTTTATTATACATATGTCAAAATATTTTCATTTAAAAATATGTCTCGGAAGATGAGAAAAAGTAAATGGGACAATCTTTTAAGGACAGAGGAAGTACTATTGAAAGAAAGGACATTTATCCTGTCAAAAAATGAAAGGACCTTTAGACCGAATTTGCACGTATCAAAACTAACCTCAATATTTTCACACACACAAAAAAAAATACTGACCACAATAACCTGAAAATTTGTTAATTTGGACTTGTATTTTATACAGCAAAAAATAAATTGAACAGAATAGACATACACAAGCCAAAAACGGGCATGACGATTGCCATTTATCATGACTGCAAAATTCTGCTTATTACTATCATAATTGCAGAGATTCAACCTAACGCAAGAGCCCAAATGCATACAAAAGTAGCTGCACATTCATACAAATAAAATGTATACAGTTGGTTCCAAAAATTAACATTCCTGCAGCTTGTTCAATATGGAATGCATCAATCATCCTTAAACCTAGCCTGAAGCTAAGAAAATAAAATATTTGCCAGTTCAACTTCCTTGCAAAATCATGGCGAAAATATTCAACTATCATACATACATCAATTACCCAAATTTTCATAAACCACGTGCATAATTTATCGATTATTCAAGTGGGCAAAATCAACAACAGTATGTGGATCTCTTACCAACACGTGTATCAACTGGGGAGCTGATGGTTGAATAACACATGCCAAAAGCGGCCCCTAGAAAGTCTTCTTTGAGTCTTAACCATATAAAAAGCGTACTTATGGAAGCCGTCTGGAACGAGGCATGAGAGATTGGAGAATCTTCTTTCTAGGACCCTGCAAAAAAAAGTCAACATCCATCAATGACAGAAAAGGAAAGCCTAACGTGCTGTTTGGATAGGGAGAAAATGGGGAGAAATGAAGGGCAACGAAAGTAGAGCAAACAAATCTCCATATTTGGAAAATATGGTTCAGGGAAAGAAGGGGAAGGAGAGGTCGGGATCCATTTTCCCTCCAAATAACCATTGTCTCTTCAAAATTGGAGAGATTTGGAGGAAAATTTGAGCTCCTTCCTCTCTTACTCCTCCCCTTCACCCTTTTTCCCTCTCCTCCCTTGCTCTTTCATATTGTTATCCAAACAGTGTAAATGTAGCAAAAAAATTCCCTCAATTTCTCTTTATTGTTGCTGTTTGCAATCTTACAACAATTTAAACTCGAAATAATCTGCTAAATTATTCTCAACCCATAAGAAAAAACATAATCATATGGGTTCTTTGTTTGATTCATCTTAATAAGTACTTCATGAATATGAAATTTTTATAATTTTTAATACTCACTCCATCCATATATTTAAGTGCTCCATTTTTCCTTTTAAGTTGTCTATATTTATTTTGAAACTAAAACAGGGGTTGATGCCAAATTGGAGCAATAGAGACAACAGTTGGAATCTAGAGGATTTAAGCTAAGTCGGACTAAAACTGAGTATTTGGAATGTCATTTTGGGTCACAGAGGGAGGCAAGTGATGTTGTGATGAGGTTAAACGAGACAGATCAAGCCATAAGCAAGTGCTTTAAATATCGTGGGTCAATCATCCAAAAGAATGGAGATATTGACAAAGATATGGCTCACATGATAAAGTCGGGGTGGCTTACAAAGAGAGCGGCCATAAGAGTGTTCTGCGATCGAAGCATCCCCTTAAAGTTGAAGGGAAAATCAATAGGACCGCTATAAGACCAGTGTTACTCTATGGTGGCTTCTAAGAAGGAGCATATCCAAAAGGTAGGGGTTACAGAGATGCGAATGTTGAGATTGATGTGCGGCAACACTCTACGAGATAGAATCAGAAATGAAGATATTCAAAGGAAAGTTGGTGTTGCGAATATTGCGAGCAAGCTAAGAGAAAATCGCTTGCGTTCGTTTGGGCATGTAACACGGATACCCAGGGAGCACCGGTACGAAGAGTGGAAAAGTGGGATCGGGGGGATTTCAAACGTAGTAGGGGGAGACCGAAAATGACTTGGTGGAAAGGAATTAGAAAAAGATATGAAGCAGTTGGAGTTATAAGAGATTGAGGCTCTCGACCGTGCGGGGTGGAGGAGGAAAATCTATGTGGACGACCTCTCGAAATAATCACTTTGGTTCATGTAACCGACCCCACTTATGGGAATAAGGCTTTGATTGATTGATAGATATATTTATTTGCTCAATTACTATTTTAGTAACATAGCCCAAACTTTTTAAATTTTGCACTACATGACAATTTTTGGAACTTTCTAAAAAAAATGGCCCCAAAAGCAAATGGAGCACTTAAATATGGGCAGAGAGAGTAAAAGAAACATAGGGAGTAATTTTTAATCCTTGTGTCACCATTTCTTAGCCATGTTAGGCAATGAAGTTAGGAGGGTAAATTTGAGAGAAAGATATTACCTCCATCTTATGTGAAAAATTAAACAAAATTTTTATCATGTAGGAAAGTAGAACAAATGAGTAAGGATTGCCGACGCCCAGCATGGAAAAGAAGTGGAGAGATAGAGATGGGAAGAAGAATACATATCTACCTAAAAATTATTATTAACAAAAAAAATGATCATTTTCAACTTAGGAAGAATTTCTTTAGAAAAAGTTACAATTCTATTTTCTATCCTTACTCCAAATGAAGGAAAATGAATGATGCATCCCTTTTCCACTTTCCTTCCCTTACATGGTCTTCAATAAGAAAAGACAAGTAATATTTA
This sequence comes from Salicornia ramosissima, assembly GCA_951394345.1. Classification (NCBI taxonomy): domain Eukaryota; kingdom Viridiplantae; phylum Streptophyta; class Magnoliopsida; order Caryophyllales; family Amaranthaceae; genus Salicornia; species Salicornia ramosissima. The sequence continues at coordinate 50,063,252 of OX596240.1, read as the reverse complement.
TGAAAAAGCAATAAAGTATGAATCTTATATTACATTCAACAGACATTAAAACAAGAACACACAGAGCAGAGGAAAGTTTAAACTTACCATAGGTATGCCCAAATCTTTCAAATCATTGTCACCCAATTGCTTCAATGTCTTCATGTCTATCTGTTCAAAGAAAATTTAAGAACAAAAAACATAAGCAACACAAGAAATTAAGAAGTCCCAGTTGGAAGAAAGTAAGAATTCAATAGAGCATCACAATAAGAGGAGCACAACAACAACCTATCTTTACTTGGACAGTTGGACGCACATAAAAAGCACATGAATTGAGAGATTTAACATAATGGTTCCTTCTTTTGAACTATCTGGCATATTAATATATCATACATGTTACAGAATTGGAGCTTAAGGCATGTATAAACACATTGAAAAGAAGATTCCAAGTAACATTAGCATAGGACAAAATAAATGAAAAAATGGGGCATCACCACACTATCCTTTCTCTATCTGACAATTATACATAACCTTCATATAATATTCTCAAGACAAGGCACATTGGTACAAGGACTAAATGCAACTAATCCTTCTTCAAGTTCTAAAGTATCTTGGCATTGTGGGTGTTGCAAAACTTTATTGTTTTCGAACACCTCCATGGATACCATTAAATTAACTTCCTAAGCATTGCGAAAATTCAGCATCATCTACATAGGATAATGACACAAATCACAATACCTTCTTGCTTTGAAGTCCTAATGCAAAAATGCTGTAAGAGCGAGCATATGCATTTGCGCCAAAGCATAAATGACCAAAATGTATGAAACTTCTGTTGTAATTTGTCTACGAGAAGCGTATGACATACAATCACATGTACTACATTAAAACAGGACAGCCGCTCAATCCAATATGCTCAGTCAAATATAAACAGTAGTAGGTCAATTTTAAACTGGTGATGAACAGCCCATTAACAGAAAATTGCACCAAAATTCAAGATAAAACTTTTAACATGTCCCACACAAAAAAAAAAAGCCCATTGCCACCTCATTTCAAATACACAAATCCCACAATTTAGTCAATAAATTGAAAGTGCTAAATCAGGATACAGCAACAAGAAGAATGACCATATATCTAAAATAAAATTCCTACACAAAAAGATAAACAAGGGGATATATCCGCACAACTTCCATTTCAAACTTTAGCCTATTCAGAGAGAACCACAACCCATAAGTTTAAATCAGCTTCAACCCTCCTCCATCTCTTAGTCCAAAGCTGTATAAATATTCCCTTTCATTATTTTAGAGCTCTCATATTCTTTATGATTTCACTGGCACAAAAGTCAAACACAAGTAGCATAAATGAGAGACACACCTCCTCAGCCTTGAAACAAATGGAATACTTCTCCAATCCCAGAGACTGCAACAAGCTCTCCACAGTTGGAAGCTCATCACCCTACAAAAGCTCATGATAGTCAACAACCAAGTAGGTAAGTAGGGGAATACGTATCAGGTTCTTCATCATTCAACATTGCAATTTAGAATATACCAATGATAACAAATAGGTCTAGCCACTATTGCCGATCTTCCAAAAACATTCCCAACTATTCATGATCTCAAAACCTTTGACGAACATTTTATAAAAAACGGTCCTAACTATAACATATCTTCATAAAATAGTCACATTTTAAGACTGTTTAAGAAGACAATCAATGGTTGGGATCGTTTTTTTAAAATAGTCCCCAATGTTGGGACTGTTTTGAGATAATCAATAGTTGTTATTGTTTTTGGAATATCGATTATAGTCGAGACTGTTTTAAACAATTTTCCCTTGGAAAAAAAAAGAGGTCATGAATAATTGCGATTGTTTTGAGATAATCAATATTTCTTTTACTTTTGTCTTGAAAGTTGACACATAACCTAATATATACTTTGTCCGTACCCCAAACATCTTACATTTTTCCTCATTTAATTGTTTCTCAAAGCTCTTACATCTTCTACTTTATTCCTTTTTTGATAGCCTTTTATTATTTTTTATTTGTATATTTGTAACATTTGCGCCTCTTGTAAGTGCAACACACACTTTGTTCTCTCTCTCTATCTCTATCCCTCTTTTTGTGGTACAAAATTCTAATCTAAATCAAGAACCCTTACGATATATATTTAAAGTATATAAATTTAAGGGCTTGTTTACTTTGGCGGAATACATCTGAACTGAACTGAACTAAATACAGCTGAAAGTAATATTTTATAAGAGAAGGAAATTGAGAGCTGAACTGAACTAAATTGAATTTAAGCTAAAGTAAACATGCCCCAAGTAATTGAAATTCAAACTTCTAAAGATAAAGCTTTTGCAAAGGGGGAAAAAGCTTCAAACCTAACCAATTCTCTTTTGTCAATGGCTCGGTGCAGAAGCTTTCAACTCATGAAATGTCAAAAAATGCTATGAAAAAGGAGAGCAAAATAGAAAGGAGGAATAAAATGCAATCTGTTGTATAGTCTCCCCCTTTCAAAAGATTATCTGACACAATCTACAAAACAGATTGGAAAAGAGGGGCCAAAATGCCAAATTGAAAGAGGGTACAAGAGAAAAAAACAATAAAGAACTAAACAGAGAAAATATAAGACAGCCATTTCTAATACCAACCAGTAAAACACTAGAGACATGCCGCCCAATTTATGGGAGATGGCTCGCCCATTGAGTTGCTAGCTACCAATTTCAAATAAATGAAAACTTATGGTTTCAAAGAGTAAGGATTTTAAATTAAGGCTACATACTATGAAATTTTATGAAATAAAATTTGAGGTTTTGGTCAATATTCATTCGTGAAGACTAGTTAAGTGACAATTAGAAGAAATTTCATTTTGGACCCGCTTTTCTCAACTCAAATCCACCCATTCTTACAAAAAGCGCCCAACACAGCTAGAGGTGTGCCTCACCAAAGGCAGTTTGAATTTGAAGGGCATACCTTGCTGCGCCCACTATAGGTCTCTACACCTGACTTCGTCGAATTGGTTTAGCTGGCCTAGGTGAACCTTTGGCACTTCTTTTGAAACTAAACTTGTAGTATGTGCATAATACACTAATGGTCAAGAAAAAACATCATATTAACCAAAAAAAGCACTGAGAACCAAATATGACAAGGACAGCAGCTGCACAAGTTCTCAGCTGTAAAAGCTCTCAGCTAAAATCTATATCATGCATGCTACTATTTTAAGGATGAAAAGAAAATGTAAATCATACCATGGATGGGATCTTGTGCATAACTCCACTCGCTTGAGGATAATGTAAAGGAGGTGGTGCAGAAGATTTTACAGGACCAACAGTTAAAGAAGATCTTGTCAAAAAAGGTGAAGAACTAACAGGTCTTGGTGGACTCATTCTCATGCTTGAACTTGACCTCCCATCATCATATGCCCTGACTGGCCTTCCCTGCAAGCTTTCCCTACTTCTTTCAGGAGAAAGCACCCTACGAGAGGAAGACTGATAAAGCCTCTCTGGGGATCTTCGTCTCAAATTTTCCAAAGTCCAAGAAGAATAATTTGGAGTTCGACTAGGTTCCATGATAGACAAGTCACTCGGGTTTCTTGAGGAAGGATATCGCCCTAATATGCTAGTACTTCTGGGGTCGAGCATAGGGTGCCTTTTTATCTCATTATTCCGCGATTCGGCCAAAGAGCGTTGTGAACTAACAGTAGATTCAGGAGGACGCATCGACTTACTATCTGCTGAAATCCGAGATGTCTTGCTCAACAGTTTATCTCGGAGATCAATGCTACCATGAGAATCAATGTTCTGAGGTTGCCGAGTAATGTTCTTTTTCATCAGTTTAAATCGAAGATCATCTCTACGTAGGTGCATGTCTTTTGTGTTCCAAAGGCAGCATGGTCAGTAATAAGAAAAATTAAGCTCTTAGATAAGAAAAGCAAAACCTTGCTATGATCATAAAAGCTCATTACCATTAGAATTACTTGTGCCAAATCCCTCACCACGTTGCCTGGAAATGATAATTGATAAGCAAGGATATCAAATTCCAATCCCGAAAAAAGAAGACCTTATTAAATCAAATAACCAACGTTCTAAAAACTGGTTAAGATGTACAGATTTACTATGAAAGCCAGAAAGTTGAAACAGATAATGTGTAATAGATGATGTTCAATTAAACAGCTATTGAAGAAAGCACCAAAGCTTGAAATAGTTGGCTGATGCTAAACAGATAAAGAAACAAACATTATAAAAACACTATACTTATGCATAGTAAGTGAACCAACATTGTGAACATACATCCAGTGAGATAGGAGGCAAGGTAACGCACCGCTTGTATGGGTGATGTCTATCATCAGAATTATGACCCAATCTATCTCTAATAGATCTTTTGCTTCCGGTCATTGAACTTTCAATGCGGAACCCTTCTTCTGATAAACCACCTGCCTTCTTCACTACCTAAGTCATGCATTCCCATTAACCAAACAATAGCAACATATCTTTGTAAGATCAAAGTTTCATTTCACTTAAATATTTTATCATTTGGGTGGCTTAAGCACTCAAGTATACATTTCCCAAAAGTACACCACTTAAATACTTAATTTAAATAATAATGAAAAAAAAAACTTTGCTTAAACAAGTATCTCACATCCCATTTCATAGGAATGAAAGTCACATAATAACAGGAAAAAAAATTATACCATACAACCAGTTCACCATTTCTACACATGCTTGTTTCAATTTATTTGGACCTTCCATATTCTCAACCCCAAACATACTCAAGAAGCTCATAATTTATAACAAGTGAATATATAAAACAACAACGAAGAAGATAGAAGAAATAACCAAAACCCTAATTTGGAGACAAAAAAAACTTACCCGACCACTACGCCCAACTGTGACGGTAAAAGCAGGCCTAGAACTTTCCGACATATGAGATTTTCAAAGAAAAACTTCAAAAATTAAATAAAACTTTCAGCACAGGGAAAAATTCAATCAGAAAGCTCAAGAAACAGAAGATCTATAAATTAATCAACCATTCAAATTTTCGAAAAACGAAAAGCAAGAAGAAGATAGATGCTGGAGTTTACAGCAATCTGGAAGAGCTTAAACAAAGTTTGAATGGTGTATAATGCACATTGATTTCGAATTTAGGGTTTTATTTTCCGTTTTGCATTTTGCCCCTCTTCCAAAAGAGTTTCAGGGAAGCAAATGTTGAGAGAGGGACGAAGAACGAGCGAAAGAGAGACAGAAGTTGATGGGCTTTTTGATAGATAATTGTTTTTATGTAGGCCCAAAGTTTTCTAGACATTTTTTATTTTTTTGATGAAGTTTTCTAGACATTTAAATATCGTGTTTTACATATTTGGTTTCCCTTTTGGACTAGACTACTAGACTAGACCTTGTGTAGATATGAGCTCGTTTTTAGCTATTACTCCGTATTATTAAATTGAAAGTACTAGGTCAGATCGTCTGACTCAATATTTAGTGTCAGATTAATACTTTCTTTTTTCCTTAAATTATTATTCTCTTTTTACATCAATGGCGTCGTCGATCGAGCCATCCCTCCCACTTCATCTCTCTCGATAGTGGTCGGAAAGAAATATAACAACGCTCTCTTCTCTATAAATCTATGAATGCGTAATGTTTGATGCATCCCGAATCTCCACTAGCTACATACTTGGATCCATGGCAAACCTAATTGAAAATTTATGAATCTACAAGCAAGATTGATGAGTAAAGAGGTTGGGTACTTGTGGGTAGGAAATGCCAAGTTTTTTTACCAAGAAGCAAGCTTCTTTTTTTTTATTATTAAGGGCCCAAAGAGGCTAAATCAACCATTAGAAACTCCATAGAATCAGGATGAGGCTCTTCAATCCAAACCTTTAGACCCTCTACTTTACATCTTAACTGAACTAGAGAATAAGCAAACCTTATTATCGGAACTCTTATTGAAAGAAAAAGACTCACTCACACATATCGGCTAAAGTTCTAACATTGTGTAGTGCTCGAAGTGGATTGTTTAAAAGGAAATGCCAAGTTAAAGACAAGTTGGAAAAAAAAAAGTTGGTTCTCCTTTAGAAGTATATTAATTCTCATGTAAAGACTTAATACTTGCAGTTTGTTGGATAGTTGAAAATTAGGCTCATAATCGAATGTTTGATTTTAGCTTATGGGTTTGATGTATACGTAACGGGAGGAAAACTGTATCCAACACCATCAACTCAATAAACTCCTCCTCCTCCTCCTCCTAAGCACCTATTTGGGATAGTTGCTTTAAAAAAAAAAAATTCCAAAAGGTAATTGTATTTTTTAAGTAGAGTTTTTTTTTTCTCGTGGAGTTTTTTTTTTTTCCAGGTGGGGAAGGTTTGTTTTGTTTTCAGACCGCGTTTTTTTTTTTCCCAATTGAGTTTTGATTTTTCCAATGCATTTTTTTCTTTTTAATTGGGGGTTTGTTTTGCATAGAATTTCAAATATTTTGTTAGTTATAGTTTTTTTTTTTTAAACGAGGAAGTTGGTTATAGTTTTTAAATCTTCTTTATTTTTATTAAAAAATTCTTTCATTGATTCAATTTTAGATCTTCTGTAATCAGTATTTCTATTTTGGTTTAGCATTTTTGAGAATAAAAGTCTAGATCTGCAATTTTTTTATTCTTGCAATGGATGAATAATGATACAATTTAGAGCTAAACATGAGGAATACGTTTTTTTTTTGTTTCATAAATTGCTTTACAAAAATCCGAAGAAAATAAATATATTGCAATGAGCAGCGTTTTATTTTGAGAGTTTTGAGAACCAAAATTCGGGGTTTTCAAACCTCTTTTTACCAAACATCTTATTTAGAATTTTGAGCGATTAAAAATTCTACAAAAGGGGTCAAAACTCTGTTTTGATCTAAACCTTGTTCAGATCACCAAGGCCAACTCCTTTATTTAATGGAGTGTGTCATGAGCTGCATGCAATAATGTATTATCAGGATTTCAAGAATTCAGGATTGAGAAAGAACATTAGAGATAAACAAGAAATGACTAACAAGGAGAACGAATTCACAGCATCAATTGCACAATATTCACTCTAGCTAGACTGCTAGAGAGTAAACTTAAAAAAGGTTACTTCTACAGTTTTGGTTGGCTTTGAAATAAAAGTCAACCTAAGTTTGTCCTTCCATAACAGTTAGTTAATGTTTTTTTTTTTTTGAAGAAACAGCTAGTTAATGTTTGGTTATGTCTTTGAACCAAACCCTACTACAGGTCATCCGGTTCGACCTCGTACCTGTAATTCTAAAGCCCTAATCACTGGGCTATAACTTCACCCTCTTTGAAAAAGCTAATACTAACAGCTATAGTACCTACTTATAGGTATGGAGCATGCATGCATGTAGGAAACCTTGAATGAGTGTGTTATCCTAGTGATTAAGTCTTGTAAATTTTAAATAGGAAAATTTGATGGGAATAATCCCAACTTTCATACGTCTGCTCATTCTGGTCCCTACTTTGGATTAACTCAATATAATCCAAAGTTGCACAACATCTTCTCAATTTGGTCCAACTTTCACACGTCTGCTCATTTTGGTCCCTTGTAACGACCCGACTCGCTTAAATCGGCGCGGAAGAAATCGACGAGTCGAATAGTTAGAAACTACAACTCAAAATACTTAAGAAATTAAACTAATTCCTCAAAAATATTACTAATAACCAAAAACGTACAAATACCCACAAGTTTGTACATATTAGTCCAAAAGTCAAACTAGAAATACTAAAATACGAGTAACTCCAACCACACGTCAGAGTTTGAAAACAACGTATGAAAGTCCATACAATATACCAACACTATCTATAAACGACAGAAATAGAAAATACATCAAATAACAGAAACATAAAACGCCGCTCGCCCAACCCAAAGCTAAGCAAGAGTATCGTCATCAGAATTACCTATAAAACAACCAACAGTCCACCATCAGTGGCGAGTAACATAACTGACTCACCCTAATGGGAATACACATGAACATAGCATAAACCAAACAATCAACATCAAAATCAAATCATACGAGAACATCCCAAACGTGAACTCGACTCGACCAACCTAACCAACTATCTTTGGCGCAATCATTCATATACTAGACCGGACTGTGCTCGTACGAACGCATCTTACGCGATCGAACTTTCTACTATACTCGGATTTGAGAATCTTACTCCCAAACCCCATGAAACCAATCTTACTGGAAATTCATGTCCTGTGAAACCAATCTTACTGGAAATCCACATTTCAAGATAGCATAGTATGACTCCAACTATCCCAATACCGTGGATGGAATAGGGGCAACGTCTTAACCCAAATACAATGAATCTTACTCAAAGTATCAGGCGTCTAGAAATGAAATCAAGCTAACTTATTAATTATCATTTAATCATCTTATTATCTCATCATAACTAAATTAAATTCAAGAATTGCCTCTATGCCTTGATCCTTGAAAATAACTAGTTAAAACATCGAAGTTATACTCAAGATTGCCTTTGCGCCTTGATCTTGAGCCTAACCAACCATAATCCATCGTTCATTAACCAATCTTTAATCAATTTAGACTCAATCTTTAACTTTTTAACCATTTTCTTTAACTTTCAAGATTCAACCAAGAACTCATAAAGACTCATCAAAAACTCATAAAGAACTCAAAGAACTCATAAAGAACTCATTCAAGATTCAAGATCTTCAATCAAGAACTCAATCAAGATTCAAGAACTCAATCAAGAACTCATCCAAACCCATTCAATCCACACGCATATTCATCAATATTTGACACGAAAATTATCCTTCCAATTATCCAAAATTCACCAAACTTTAACACAATTATCATGATCATAAAACAACTTTATAATCAATCATAAAAATCATGGAAACCATTACCAAAACATCATATAAACCACATAAAAATTCAGAATATAAACCATACATAAAATCATAGATAATCATCATCAAACAACCCCAAACATGCATTTAATCTATACTATAAACATAGTATACCAACAAGGTTGAGAAAGTATGTTACCTTGTTGAAGATAACACACAAAAGTCAATACAAAAAGCTGTTGCCCGGAACACCAAATACACGGCCCAAGCAACACGGACACGGCACCACCTCCACGAGCACCACACGGCAACCACACGGGCACAACCACCACCGCACGGCCTTCACCCAGCCACAGCACCACTGCACGGCTGCACCACTGCCCGGCCACGGCTTCACACACGGCACACCACCACGATCCCACACACGAACACGGCCAAACCCAACCCGAACCAACAATCTTGATTGAAATGATTGTGTTTAAGATTGTGTTTGAACACTTAAAGATCAATAGACTTTGAATCTTTAAGTTTTGGGCTAGGAAAAATGATGAACAATTGATGGGCACAATTACTCAAAAATGGCGTGAGGCAAATGGAGAGCAAATGGATGGGTGATTGTGTTTAAACTTGATGGCATGAACAAATGATGGCAAAATGAGCAAAGGCCTTACTAACTCTCCTATTTATAGAGTTAGTCAAGGTGTGAATACAAGGCAAGTGGTAAACCTTGCCATGCCACTTAAGAAAACCGGCCAAGGGGTAAAAATGGGCCTTAAAATGGGCTCTCGTGATCCATTGGGCTAATTTGCAAAAACCACATGATTAATCATGCACAAATCGATTTAGCCCAAAATATTACATAATTAATTAGAAAATTAAATAATAAATTCTAATTAATTAAATAATAAATAACATAAATAATAAAAACTAAAAATAAATATTTCGAATTAAATCGAAATTATTCACATAAAATAAAATAAATAGTTCAAAAATAAATTTGAACTAACACAAAGATACACATAATTACACATAATTATCGGCAAAAATACCAATAAAATCTGGGTCATTACATCCCTAGTTTACCTTAAGTTACTTGATACAGCAAGTCCACAATAGCATTGGGACCAAATTGAGAAGATATTGTGCAACTTTGAATTATACTGAGTCAATCAAAAGTAGGGATCAAAATGAGCAGACGTGTGAAAGTTGGGATTATTCCCATCAAATTTTCCTTTTAAATATGAGGTCTTTACTTCGAACGAAATGATATAAAGAACACACAAGAATTGAACATGGGAAAACCCAATACGGGAAAAAACCCCACCAACGACGACGAGCAAATGATTTCACTATAATGAAGAAAGAGTACACAATAATCCTCAAAGGGGATAAATAGCACAACGAGGAAGATGATTAATTTGTGAAAATCACTCAAGAATTCTCTCAACAATGAAGTGAGACAATGAGATGAAAAGGTGTATAAAAAGGGATTAGGTTTTATTTTGATGGAGAAAAAGAGTTACATTTATAAGTGATAGGAGCAAAGAAGAAATCGCTCCAAACAGCCAAAAAGAACGGACTTGATGTCCCGATCGATCGGGTTACGTTGTATGTCCCGCCCGATCGGGTCACCTCCAAAAACTCCAAAAATGCACTCGCATGCGTAGCCACGCACCCGATCGGGTTGGCCAACCCGACCATGCCACCCGATCGGGTCATGCAATCCGGTTGACCGGGATGAGTTCCAGAACGCGTATAAACAGATTTTGAGGCACGAACTCCAACATCAACCAATTATTGAATTATTATGGAGTACAAATTATGAGGAATGATAAACTCTTAGCTGCTAAATGCATTTAGCGGTTTTTGAATGAATGTTATAATTATTATTCCATGCAACGCAATTATTGTCATGTGTAACACAATTATTATCCTAAGGGTGTTGTTTATTGTCCACGTACTATTTTGGCTTCACTTGTATGCAGGACCAGCTTCATTTATTTCTGACACAAATGGAGCAAATCGATTGGATGAAAAGCTGCTAAATGCATATAGCAGCTAAGAGTGGATACTTACTCTACAAATTATTGCTACTTGCATTAATTACCTTCTACTTCATGGCTCCATCGATTTCATAAGCTTCTTTAATTAATCTTTCCATTTGATGTGTTCCATAAAATTATAAGCTTGAACATTAATTAGGAAACCTTTTAATATTTTTTAATTAACATAGCAACGAATTGAATAGTGATGGGTTCACCAATCACCATTCGTGATACATATTTTTTTTTATCTTTATCTTATTTATTCACATCTTTTTGGGTTCACTTTACCGATTTTTTTCTTCTTAATTCATGTATCTATAGTAACATTAAAAACTTTATGAAACATATATATAGGGAGTAATAGTTAATGATAAAATAATATAGTGTTTGGATCCTCTAGAGCTCATAAAAAAACTCTATCGAGTAGATTTATGTCAATTTTACTATTCATTTCTAAATCAATGGGCAATATTTTTTTAACATATAAAAAATCCTTTTAAATTCTATCTATTGATTTGTTTTTGATTCATTTTAAAACTTTGATTTATAACTTTATTTGGTAAAGTTTCATGAAAACTCTAGAGGATCCTGACTCATCATATAAATAATTTGATTTAATAAGAATTATTATACTCAAAATTTTATCTCAACTTATATATGAGAAGAAATAAAGCGAATACATGTAACCTAAAAGAATCTTAAAAAAAACAATGTAGCTTTGTTGACTTTAAAAATAAACAAAAGTAAACATTTAACAAATGTTAAAAGAATTCCTAATTAAAAAGAGTTTCTACTTTCAAAATAGCCTAGAAGAAAAAAAAAAAAAAACTTTATCTGTTTCATAATAACTAATACATTTTTCAAATCACATTTTTCTAAACATTTAGGGCTAGTTTACTTTAGCTTAATATAGCTGAACCGAACCGAACCGAATTGAACTAAACCTCATTTAGCTGAGCTGAACTGAATACAGCTGAAAGTAATATTTTATAAGAGAAGGAAATTGATCTGAGAGCTGAACTGAACTGAGCTGAATTTAAGCTGATGTAAACAAACCCTTATTCCTTTGGTGTTTTTAAATGGTTTGATGAGTATTTTAATTTTTTTTTTATTGTTTGTGTGAGATCATGTAAAAAGAAAGTAGAATAAAGGAGACATGAAGTATTTTTTTTTAATTGTTTGCAAAGGTAGAGCGGCAGAGGTAGGATTATGAAGGCGTTGAACAAAAATTTTAAAAAATCCTAAGATTTTTGCCATATGACACCCTTTCCTAATACTGGTTTATTCAATTTTTTTTTGTTTATATTTATAAAATTAATGCAATACTAATATGTATACCATTCAAGAAGTGAAAAAGGATAAAGTATATCAATCATTTTGAAATAAAAAGTTTATGCGTATTAATTATTGTGAAACAGAAGAAATACATATTAATATAAAATAAACATAAAATAAAGACATAATCATTTTTGATGGGAGAAAAAAAAAGGGCATGCAGGGGTAATGCTAAATGCCCTTTAATTACTGACCAAAGAATAAGAAATTTATGAAATGAGATACAATTCATCTTAAAATTAGCTAGCCAAGAATTAGGTCAAAGTTTTGATATTGTCCTGTAGGTAATCTTCTTTAATTAGGGGATCATATATATATATATATATATATATATATATATATATATATATATATATATATATATAGGGTTGGGTTTCGGTGAGAAATTTCATATGGTGAGAAATGTGAGAAGAGATAAATACATCAATTATAACCTAGATCGAGTTACATTGAGTACCAACTATAGGTACATTCACCATACACTATAAATACATTGAGTAAAAATACATTGACTTTATACCATATATACATTGACTCCAAACTATCAAAGGAGTAAGGAAGGAAAATCAAATTTAATCTTAGCCCTTCATTTGGTGATCAAAGGGTTGTGATTGCTTCTCACCCTTCTCACCAAAACTACATTTCTTACATGAGCCTACTTCTATATATATATATAGGGTTGGGTTCCGGTGAGAAATTTCTTATGGTGAGAAATGTGAGAAGAGATAAATACGTCAACTATAACCTAGAGGTACATTGAGCACCAACTATAGGTACATTCACCATATACTATAAATACATTGAGTAAGGAGGGAAAATCAAAATTAATCTTAGCCATTCATTTGTTGATCAAAGGGTTGTGGTTGCTTCTCACCCTTCTCACCAAAACTACATTTCTCACATGAGCCTATTTCTATATATATATATAGGGTTGGGTTCCGGTGAGAAATTTCTTAGCTTGAGAAATGTGAGAAGAAATAAATACATCAATTATAACCTAGAGGTACATTGATTAACAACTTTAGGTACATTCAAAATATACTATAAATACATTGAGTAAAAATACATTGACTTTATGCTATAGATACATTGACTCCAAACTATAGTAGGGGTAAGAAGAAAAAGTCAAATTTAATCTTAGCCCTTCATTTGTTGATCAAAGGGTTGTGGTTGCTTCTCACCCTTCTCACCAAAACTACATTTCTCACATGAGCCTAATTCTATATATATATATATAGGGTTGGGTTCCGGTGAGAAATTTCTTATCGTAAGAAATGTGAGAAAAGATAAATACATCAACTATAACCTAGAGGTACATTGATTAACAACAATAGGTACATTCAAAATATACTATAAATACATTGAGTAAAAATACATTGACTTTATGCTATAGATACATTGACTCCAAGCTATAGTAGGAGTAAGGAGGAAAAACTCAAATTTAATCTTAGCCCTTCATTTGTTGATCAAAGGGTAGTAGTTGCTTCTCACCTTTCTCACCAAAACTACATTTCTCACATGAGCTTACTTCTATATATATATATATATATATATAAGGTTGGGTTCCGGTGAGAAATTTCTTATCGTGAGAAATGTGAGAAGAGATAAATACATTAACTAATACCTAGAGGTACATTGACCACCAACTATAGGTACATTCAACATATACTAAAAATACATTGAGTAAAAATACATTGACTTTATGCCATAGATACATTGACTCTAAACTCTAGAAGGAGTAAGGAGGGAAATTCAAATTTAATCTTAGCCATTAATTTGTTGATCAAAGGGTTGAGATTGCTTCTCACCCTTCTCACCAAAACTACATTTTTCACATGAGTCTACTTCTATATATATGTGTGTATATATATATATATATATATATATATATATATATAGGGTCAGGATCATGTGAGAAAGCCTCCTTAGGTGAGAAATGTTCTTTATGTGAGAATATATCTAGAGCGTCGATTCAGGGAGATCTAATGGTTAGGATTTAATGGACTAATTTTTTTTAAATTAAAAAAACTTACATAACTAACCCCTATTTGTTAGGGGATAAATAAAAAAAATTGTTTTTTATCAAAAAAAATTATTTTTTTATCAAAAAAAATTATTTTTTTATCAAAAAAAATATTATTTTTTTATCAAAAAAATCTAAAATTACTTTTTATAAAAAAAAAACCCCTTAAATTTATGTTTTATAAAAAAAAAAAAATTTGGAATGTGGTATACCGTTATCCTCTCATATAGTCAATTAGTCATATAGAATTTAGAACATGCCATATAAAATTTAGAACATATCATATAAAATTTAGAATATGGTTAATGAAATTTCGAACATTAAATAAGTTATTTTGTGTTTTTTATTTTTATTTTTTATTTTTACGAGTTCCATAGATCAACCTCAATACAAAATATTAAGAATATTTTGAAATAATATTCAATTGTTCAGGTATATATTTTATTATATTTTTTTTTGTATAAAAGGTCAATAATTGCATTATAATTGTATCATTTTATTTATTTTTTAAAAAATAAGTTTATTCATTTTCAAACTTATTGTATACAGTTTTGAAAATATCTTATAAAATTTAGAATATGATGTATAAATTTTTTAATATTTCATCTACTTAAAATAAAACAAACAATAAACTACTTTAAAATATGGTTTTTTAATATTTTTAATATTTTAAGCACACATACACATTAGAATATGATGACTTTGTAACATGGTTTTTTAAATTTAGAACATGGTGTATAAAAATTAGAACAAAGCTTATAAAATTATGAACATGGCGTAAAAATTTTAGAACATGATCATAAAATTTTGAACATATTAGGATGTACTTTCGGACAAAAAAAAATGAAGTAAAATTTTAGATTAAAAATACTAAAATTTATATATAAAAAATAGATTTTTTTATAAAAAAAATCAGGAAAAAAAACTTGAACAATTTTTTTTAAAAAAAAGGTTTTTTTTATAAAAAAAAATAAATAAGCAGAATTTTTGTAAAAAAAATAAATATATGATTTTTAAAAAAAGCATAACAATTTTTTTTTAAAAAAAAACATATTTTTTTTAACTAAAAATTAGAAATATAATAATCAAATTAAATTACCAATTTGCCCTTACTAAAAAAATAAAGATCAAACATCAACCCTTAGATCTAAAATTGTCAGCGGTGCAGATGTTTTCTCACATAAAAACTTTTCTCACCTAAAGCACCCTTTCTCATACGATCCTATTCATATATATATATATATTACTGCTGCAACACAACATGTGAACTTTGCAAATAAATTGGCAATTGCAATCCATCCCAACACTTTCGTTGACTTGCTTGTGTTGATCATGATATTTATATTTATATATGCTAAAAGGTGTTAAATTAATGGTGACAACAAAGCTTTATATTGGACATAATAATCGAAAGAAAGTCTCATCATCCCAAAATCAATTAATGGCTTTATTGTGGGACAAATTATATATCCTCCAACTAAAGGTGTATTCTCTTCAACTTATTCGACCTGACCTGATCTGACTTGACTTGATTAAACCTATTAAAGCTGTATTGATGATGACTTATTCGACTTGACCTGACCCGATTAAAACTGATAAGTTATGAGACCTGATAAAAAAAGATTGAATAGAACGCACCCTAAGTGTGCATGTGTTATCATATATTCATACGAAAATTAATAATGTAGGTTTATTTAAGACGTTTCTTTGGACTGAATTAATCTAAACTGAATCAAGCTAAATTCTAGACTTATCAAGAGCTGAAATGAAATGGAATTTCATAAATTAAATAAAAAATAACAAGTTCTAAATCCTATGGGAAATTGTTTATTTTTTTGGAATAAATTTCAATGAGAAGAGATTATATAGATCAAGAAGACTATTTTTTTTACGAAAGAAGAGTAATTTATTAAGAGACTAACATATGGAATTAATTAATAATGTAACATAATGTACCAATTAAGTATACCTTTATTTCATATTACTTATTCCATTTTAACTTTATGATTTATGAAAAAGGACTTTGATGAGTTATACTTCTACACACATACTGAAAAATAAAATTACATACATAGAACTTAATATTTGTAATTTGTATTAATTTGTATTCTGTAATTTTTAATTTTCTTGATACATAGTTTAAAGAAGCAAATGCGAGGAAATTACACTACTAGCAACCCTGTTTTTTTTTTTACTTAATTTTTGAAATAAAATTCAGTTCAGTTCTTGATGAGTACATCTAGCATTTAGCTTAATTCAATTCTGTTTTGTTGAATCATATGTGTGTACACTAGTGATGAGTGTTCCACATTGGATAAAGATGAGAGAATAAATAAACAAACTTATAGGTTTAGGAATTACTCATCTATTACCAATTAATTTTGAAAATGACAATCGCTAAGCTTGTAAGTGACCGAAAGAACTCTCCTTCTCTGTATTGGGTTATACTATTAGGTGACTCAGACCCATTTGTAATATATGTCAAGTCAAGAGCAGTGGTAGCGTGACTCAGACCAATCTCACCTCGTATCTCATACCCTTGAGATACGAGGTTCGGACTTTGCTATGATATTTACTTTTCCTTTCCCCTTCAAACATAAGTTGAACTTTCCTTACCTGATAAAAAAATATCTACCTTATCTGGTCCAACAATCAATAAAGCTAGATGTAATTTGTTGAATTAAAATTCTCTTAGATGGTGCTAATTAATTAAGTAATTGAATTAGATTAATATTAAGCAAAAGGTACATTAACCCATACATGATACATATCTCTCTTCCAAAACTAGATGAACAATTACCTAGCTAGATTAAAAACAAAAAAAACAAAAAACAAAAAGGAAGTATTTACTACACTGTTATATATACAATCAAGTAGCTTTTGATGCATGAAAAGACCAAGTATATTTATTACTTCTAAAAAGGGATCTTTTGAAACTTCCCTGAAATGTCAGCCTTGAATTTGGATGATAAACTTTAACCACCAGAAACACGCTAACACTATACTACTACTTGTATGCAAGGGTAAGCTCCTCCCTTCATGTGAATTGTAAAATAAATTTGTCCCTTTTTTTTCTAACCTTTTTACTTTCATTTTTTATGGATCTAGCTCACAAACGTCTAATATTAGATAAACATTTAATATATTTTCTACAGCTATTGTATTGATTTTGAGATGTATGTTATATAAGATTATATGTCAATCGTTATCTCTATTTTACTTTGAGAATAAATCGTTGGTTTGACCGACGAACTACATGGGAAAATGGACCTTCTTTCGTTGATTTTCAGCAAGCAAGTATTGGAAGCGTCTGGACCGATTCTTTCATTTTCTTGGGTCCACTGGCCATCCGCCGGGAGTTTCGAGTTTAACACCAATATTTTAGCAACAAATCTAATAAATCTCAGTAAGTATTAATCATTATAAATAAACTACTGAATAAAATTCACTTTTAGAAATTTAAATTTTAACCGTGAAAGATAATATATTATAGCTTTACGAGACCATATACGAAAAAAAATAGTATTGACGGTTTAAAAATCAAAACAAATTAAATTAAAGAAGAATCAAACTATTTTGATAGAAATTATTCAAAACCCTAATTTATTTTTTATGGGTGTACAGAATACAATAAATAATCAAAATGAATATTCAGTTATGTCCATTCATAATTTCACATAAATAGAAATAATCATTGCACAAACACAAATTTCCTTGTTTGGGAGAATAAATATTTATTGTCCTTGTCAAAATATTTCATACATATAGCATTCAATATTTATGTGCATGCTTCCTACAAACTTGCACCCAACATTAATCAAATTAAAACAATATAAGTACTTTATTATAACTATGATGAAATCCAAAAATTAATTAAAATCAAGCAAACACAATATTAAGCATATAATAATAATAATAATAATAATAATAATAATAATAATAAATATATATTACATACAATAAACTAATTTAATTAAACATATACCAGATCTATGACAAGAACAAAAATATATATGTCGGACCATGATGCTTCAATTCCCCAATAGTTGATGATAGATCTCAAAGAAGAAAATAATGAAGGAAATAAACAAAAAAAGAAGCTGATTTTTTCTTCTCCAATAGCTAATTAAGCTAGTTTAATTACTTGTTTGAATAACCAAATTAAACAAGCCACAACTCACCAAGGAAAAAATTATAGCTAGGGTTTCTTCTTCTTATTCTTCTCCTTCCTGTTCTTCTAAGATCTTGAGATTTAAACATTGATGAATAATAATCATAGTAAGTTCTTTTTCTTTATTCTTTTGAAGGAAGTAAAAGAGAAAGAAAAAGGTAGATTAAAGTAAGAAGGAAGAAAAGAGGGGTATGAAAATAATGATGAGAGGAAGAAGAATGTAGAAGACATGATGATGATTGTTAGGTGTAGGAATGAATGAAGTTGGTCTTTGGTGGTGATGATGAATTTTTTGAAAGAGAGTTGATTGATGAATGTGAAATATTATTTGAAAGTTGTGTATGAATAAAAAATATATATAGTATATCTCAAAGCTTTTGATTTTTTTTTTTTTTTTGTAACAGATAAGGAGAATGGGTCTCAGCGCATGGTTCCTCCTACAAAAATGTCTGCTGAGCTGGCGTTGCCTTAATATTTATTGAGCTCGATCCTCAGTATATCTCAAAGAATTGCGTGCCTAAGTAGCTACATACTCGGACATTGATATACACCTACCCGGTGGATAGTCTACCCATTACTAATAGGGACATTAAAATGTTATTAAACTAATGAGTTAGATTTCACTACTAACATTAAACACAACTCTTTATTGTTGTGGGTCGTCAACCTGGGGGGTAGACCAAATTTTTTTCTTACATACTCCCTCTATCCCAAATTACTTGTTACATTTTCTGTTGCACAGTTTTCGAGACAAAACTTTGAATACTAATATCTATAATTTCATGCATATAAAATTATAAAAAAAAATATATATTTGGAAAGTATACATCGAGATGAATCAAATGAGATCCCACATGACTATTTTTTTCTTACACATAAAACTAGAAGCAATCAAAGATCACATGTGAACAGTGTTACAAGTCAAAATGCAGCAAGTAATTTGATACATGTTTCTCTCCCTACAAGTGAGAATAATAAGGGGAGAGAAGCTAAGGAGTGAAAACGAAAGGATGTATGTTGTGTCGTAATACTCAATTCAGATGGGGCAAAATGGGAATAGCTTAGTTATCCTCTTGGGGTTAACCCCAACCTTATTTATCATTCTGATGACTATATTTCTAACTTTAAAAAAAAAAATATAAAAAATCTGTATATGAATTATTCTTGCACCCCTAGACAATGGAGCTATGTTGGAGCTAGAAGTGGGGCATTGCCCGGGTTGATTGAATTAAGGGCCAACTCAGCACGGTACGAATTGGGTAGGCTAAGTATGGGCTTATTATTGACTCATCACGAAACAAAACACTCGTTGATGGAATCTGAGTCGTGTATGGACACCAATTTAAAATATTAGAAAAAGGAGGAATTCAAGTTCCCTCCCCTTTAACAACCATCATTATTCCTCAAAATTGGAGAGATTCGAAGAAAATATGTATAGGTACCTTCCCCTCCCTTTCTTTCCTCCCCTATTTCTCTTTTTTCTTCTATCCCTTCGTTTTCCTTCTGAATTGATATATCCAAACGCACAGTGTAAGACCCTGTTTGGTTGGAGAATTATATTTTCCTTGAAAATACCGATTCTTAAGAAATGCATAGTACTATGATGATGAGTTTGTGTTTAGTTATAGGGAATAAGAAAAGCACAAGGAAACGAAATTCCTAGAAAATACAAATTTTAATAAAACATGGAAAACCATTGACCAACTTTTCCTATGGTATCTTGGTGAGTTAAATTTCCTAGTAAATTTAATTTCTTATAATGTCAATCGAATAATTTTGCTTAATTCCAAGGATATTAGGAAAAATTAATATCAGGCGAACTCTAATTAATATTATTTGCTACTTCCAAAAAAAAAAAAAAACTTCTCATGAAATCTAAATTTTTAATTTTGATGGGAATAACAATTCTCATATGGATAACAAGACCTAAGTTTAAAGGTGTGTTTCTCATATAATTAGTATATTTCTTAATTGTTTGTTACTCCATATCTTTGTAAAATCAATTGTTTATGCCTCGTGTCCACCTTTTAGTTTTGGAAGAGATATTTTAGGTTTGATGAATGCATAAGTAATACGAGTATTGTACATGTTATTAATAATATATCCTATATGCTACAAATATTATATTCAAATAATACTAAATAATTAAATAAGAGTATTTTAGATTTTATTTTAACATAAATTATCAACATTATCAACTTTTGTATCAGTAATCCCTCAAATAGAAATTATATGTGTTAATTCCAACATTACAACCGGAAAATTTTAATATAATATATATCGATAATTATTGATATTGTACCTCCTGTCCAATATCGCCCATATATTATATTATGCAATATGTTTATATACTTAGAGGATGAAGTCATAGCCCAGTGGTTAGGACTTCAGAATTTTAGACACAAGATCATGGGTTCGATTCTCACTACAAGCATTTGTGAGGATTCCTTATTATCCCCGTTATAGATGCGTGTGTTGGCTAAAATTGGGCCGGGTGACCTGCAGTAGTAGGGCCCGGTTCCAAGGCCTAGTATCCCACCCATTATCCTAAGAAAAAATATATGCTTATATACTTTCTCCTAGGCTGGTAGCATATACAAATTGGGGGTCAATGAAAGTCAACTCTATTATAGTATGGGCAGAAAACAAAAAATGTACTGTAATACTAGTGAATAATACTCAGTGAAAACAAAAATAGATGAAAAAAGAAAAAGCAGATCCGTTAACATCATTTCATATTTGATTCGATTTAAGAGCAGAGCAATGTAGGGTAAAAAATTTTAAAAATAAAAATTCAAAACTTTTTTGTTAGTTTTGCAACAAATTAAAGCTAAATTGACATTGTCGTTTTACGTCCAAAATTATTCCCAAGAATCTCATTTCTGTCAACTGGGTGGCTGGCTACATATATAACTTACATGCATTATCCCACCAGTTTGTTTGTATGTAATGTATTGTAGTACCCACTATTTCAGTCGTCTAATTCTTAATTTTTTAACTGCATTTACAGTTATCATATCATGATTCAATTCATGAATAATCACTAGCATGATACTGGTTTGTTGTACGGACCCTAGTCCAGGTCTTAATTTTAAAACACATAATCCATCTGTTACATATGTTGGGCCCCACGATACCACCTGGATTTCGAGATTAGTATGATATTGTCCGCTTTGGGCCTAGTCAAAAACCTCGTACTAATGAAGTAGGTGAACACTTATAAGCAATACAACAGTTTCATAATTTTTTTCATATGCGACTTGGATTGCAAACCTTAACAATATAGTATCCCTTCATCCATCATTGTTCTTATCAGAAGTTTAGTGGCATACATCTTTCGAATATTAGAGGTGGGTAGAGCTGTAGAGGTTATAATTGGGTAGTTTGAGTTAGTATTGGTGATTTGGTGGGGGTGATTCGGACCGGATCATTTCCTGTATGAACTTGTGTTCGGATTGTTTTTTTTTTTTTTTCAAGTCCTAGCTAGTCGAGTAGATTGTACAAGGTATGTATAGTGATCAATATATTACACACATTAATTGTGGGTGGGCCTAGATTGATTTTGGTCAGGACAAGATTGGGTAAAAATATCAAGTGCTTTCACTTAGGTTTAAAAGTGCGAGTCGAGTATTCGGTTACATGATACTTTTGTCACTTTAAGAAGCGAGATCCCAAGTTTAAACCTAACCTCATACTGTCATACATGTGGGTGAGGCTGAGCATTCTTTTATTGCAATGCACATATATATTGCTCAATTGAGCAATCCTAAATGTTGTATTTGTATAGTTTTTTGTTGATAATAATGTGTCTGGTATCAGAACTTGAATGTCGGATCTTGTTTCAATTTCATCAGAATGCAGCGTTCGATTTTAATTTTATCATAATGACAAATCCATCCCTTCCCCTTGTCATTAGACAATGTCAGATTGACAATTAGGTTTTCGTGAGATGGGAGCCTCAAGATGAGACCCACTGAACCTTACCTTGTAAATATGAATTAAAAGAAAATGAACGATACGTATGTGCTAATGATCATTTAATTTTAACGCTGGAATAAAATCGAGAACAAGCAATAGAACAAAGTGAGATAACCTAGCCAATTCAACTAAATAACATCTCAATCCATCATTGGTAATATTAGTCGTTAATTTAATTTTTCCTAAATGGATTGTAGTCATATTTAGGTTGATTTATGGACTCATACATCTTAATTGTCAATATATATGTGATGTGTTACTGTTATAATATAAGAAGCCCATGTGAAGGATTGATGTACGAAAAATCGTATCAATCACATTAGCTAAATTATTTGCAAGTAATACGCATTAATTATTTGCATGTAATACGCATTAGTGAATATAATAGTGATTAGTGAATAGTGATTAGTCATTAAATCAAGTGTGAATATAAAAAAGTTTAACAAGCACCATGTACACAGAGTTACCCCGTGAGGTTGTGTCATTGTTTCCCTTTATTTGAGCAATGATGCAAGAATGTACATTGCATCATGCATTATTCTTTTACCTATTACCATCAATTGACCCACAACTATTTTAACCTAATATTTGAAGTGCACAATTTTAACATTATTGTTCATAATTTTACCGAAAAATTCACGCACAAAAGAATTATTTCAATTTTAACTGGTGTTCCGATAATAATAATCTCAGCCTCTGATTATTTTGAAATTATTACAACTTTAGTGGGTATCTTTTGAAAATATATAATT
Source organism: Salicornia ramosissima (assembly GCA_951394345.1). NCBI lineage: Eukaryota > Viridiplantae > Streptophyta > Magnoliopsida > Caryophyllales > Amaranthaceae > Salicornia > Salicornia ramosissima. Next base: position 50,040,140 of record OX596240.1, on the reverse strand, counting down.
CGAACTTCTATTTTTTTATTCACAATTGCAACACCTCGTCTTTTAGCAATGACGTTATAGTGCAATTTCAATCTAGTTAAGACAAGTTCAGTTTAATTCTTGCTATATGTTTAGGATTTAATTTGATTCAGTTCAGTTTAGATTGATTCAGTTCAAAAGAACAAGCATAAAGCTATCTTAATGTAACAATGGATATATATTTAACTCCTATATGTTAAATTCTATCAACAAATTCAAGGTTAGCTACAATAAACTACTCAACTTAACCAACTGCAATAAAATATTAACAACAAATAATCCACTATTAGTGGCCTGGGTAGTTCCCATCCAAATGTAGACTTCAAAAATATCCGGCAAGAAACAACTAAGAACATTCACTTAATAATTAATACTATAATCATATAATATTACCATCAAACATACATAATATTATCATCAACATATATCCTATCAATCGTTTTACATCTCAATAGTACATACTTGTTGGGATCCAACACCGCCAATAAATAAAATATATCACACATAAATAATCAAATAATCAATTCTAGAAAAAACATATACCATTCGAAAATTATGTGATACATAAATGGAAATTTCCAGATAAAATTCTTCCCAAAACATTCAAAAATAACAAATAAAGCCAAGTTCAAGTTCATAAAAAAATTCATTATACAAATTTGAAATTCCATAGAAGAAATACAAAAATCCCTCTTCAAAAATCCAAAAATTACCTTCTCAAAAACCGAAAATATAACATGAGATAATATTCCAATTAAACTTCATAAAAATGATCCAAAAATGTATTCTGATTTATGTCAATTCAATTTCAAATCCCAAATTCAAATCTAATTTTTATTATTAACAAGTTTGGGTCGGGGAGTTTAACCCGTATAAATAAGAGGGATGACACAATACAATTATTAAACAGGCCAGCCACATTAAGATTAATGTGATTCAAACCGTTTATGCAAACGAGTACTTGACACGAACTCTAATCGATTCAACTCAATTTCCAACTCTCATTGTTTGTCAATTCCATAAATTTTACCGATTGTAAAGTTACTAGAATGATCATCTTGGTTAACTAATTTTAAGCCCATACAATACACTTGAAAAAATAAAAACACCAAAAGAATTACAATAATAAAAACTAATTAAGGTACTTTATGATATTTTTCAAAAAGAAGAAAAAGAAGAATTTGGCAAAAAAATTATTGTAATTTCATCTCAGGTAAGAGCCTAATACTTGGCGTATTCTATGGATTATAGTTCCCATGTTTTTTGCAAGGATTTTTTTTTTCACTTGAAAATGACAAAAATAAAAAAGAGTAGTTTTTGTTCCAACTGCAGATATGTTTTCTAAATAGTAAGATCCACTAATAGCATAAATAATCACTATCTAATTACAATGAATTGTTTTCTTTCTTTTTTATTATTATTATCAGTGTGGAGAAAACTGTTTAAAGAATATGTGAAAGTAGTGTGAAACATCTTGAAGATGTCAACTTTTATGCGTAAAAAAGCTATTGACTTGATTGTATTTGCAATGTGAAAATTAAATAAAGTTGGAGATTTGATGGTACCTCTAATAAAGCTCTTTATGTTGATAATGGTTATAAATATACCTATATAAATAATAATGTTAGTTGATGGAATGGAAATGGCTAGTAAATCAAATAGATTTTTTTTTAGCAAACATATCAAATGGTATTTTTGTAATTTTGTTGAAAATAAATTATCAAAACACCCCTATAGAGTTGGTGCTCGGATCCCTGCCTCTAAAGTTTGTCAAAATTACCTTAAAATGTCATTTGAGATACAAACTTTGTATCTCAAATTGATTTACTGGTCATCCCTCGTTGATGGAACAAGTAATAACTTAAAAAAAACCCTAAATTTTTTTATAGCCACAAAGGGCTAGAATAATCCAATCTTTAATGATTGTAACACAAAACAGTAACTTTATATTATAAATATTTAAAAGTTAAGCTTTATATTAAAAGTTATATTTCCTTTATTTTTTGTTTATTAGTGACTAATAATTACTTTCTCTTTATGAGTGATTTTTTCCCCCAATTTTTGAGTTTTTTTTTCCTCCGCTCCTTTTGTGGGAGTTTGGTATTTGTCTTTCTCCTCTTCCCTTATGTTTATTGACCCGAAATACATATATATACCAAGTGGGAAGCAAGGGCATAAGCATCGAAAAAGTACAAGCTTCGAACAAAAAACGGACGAGCCTTGCTTGAACAAACATCATAAGAAAACAGGGCAACATCAGGAAATAGGGGCGCAGGCACGCCATGGGACCAGTACTGCGGGCATGACTCTAGAAGTGGTGCGGGCGCGCGTGGGGCCTTGAGCTACTGTTGGCGTGACATTCATTGCAAGCTGTCGCGGATTGTTCATTTGTTGTGGGCGCGCCTGATATGCCTCTGATATGTCCGCGACAAAACTTTGAACCAAAAATCTCCAACTTTACTCGTTCCCGTGATGGGTTGGAACGCCTCTCGAGACTTTGTGCCTCGGGCTTGGGAAAATGTCAAAATTAAAAAATGCCCTTTGGGGTTCCTAGCCCTGTTTTGTGGTCTCGGCTTGCGACACGCTTCCTAAAGCTTCCTCAGGACCTCTCACGACCCTTGTCGGCTATCGATAATCACTCGGAAACACGTGAAATACCTGCATGAACGTACGCAAGGCATACGTAATGCAAAAATGCTCAATTTATTAACGAAAATAGCTAGAAAACGACATTATTCAACTAAAACTAAACTAAAAATGCCTAAAACTAAGAAAAGTACGCCTAAAAAACACGAAAAACAAGTAAAAAGAGGCTGGAAAATCACTCCAAAAATGGACTGATCAGTGGCCCGGAAACCCAAAATGCCCCGAACACCGAAAATCCCGGCCCCCTCAGAGGGCACAACGGTTGGTTAGGTGCCCAAAAAATCACATGGATCCTCCTTGTGGCTCTCTTGACTCGTAATAAAGTTATTGTACGAAAATAATTCAGCGTTCAGAACGGGCTATTTTTGGCCGAAAACCAAAGGCAATAATAATCCACACTTTTGGGGACTCCCTGGGGTCCGGGATAAAAAATGCTCCGGAACGCCCCCAGATGGCTAAAAACATGATAGGAAGGCCCCGAGAAGGAAACCGGGTGCATAGGAGTCTCAATAATGAGCCGTGTGGCCCGAAAGCTGATTACGCCCCGAAAAACACCGAAAAGCCCCCCGGAGGGCACAACGTTGGGTTTGAGCGCCCGAAAAATCACGTGGAGCCTCCCTGTGTCCCCCTTGACCCGCAATGAATTTATTGTGCGAAAATAATTCGACGACCGGAACAGTCTATTTTTGGCCGTAAACCAAAGGCTATAATCAACGCTTTTTTGGGCTCCCCAGGGCCCGAGAACAAAAATGCTCCAGAATATCTTGGATGATTGAAAACATGATGGGCAGGCCCCAGGAAGAAAACTGGGCACATCAGAGTCTCAGAAATGAGTTGTGTAGCCCGAAAACCCTGTATGCCCAGAACATCGAAAAGCTCCTTCGGAGGTCACAACATTGGGTTTGAGCGCCTGAAAAATCATATGGAGCCTCCCTATGGTCTGCTTGACCCGTAATGAAGTTATTGTGCGAAAATAATTTGGCGGCCGGAACAAGCTATTTTTGGTCGAAAACCGAAGGTTATTATCCTCGCTTTTCGGGGCTTTTTGGGGCCTAGGAACAAAAATGCTCTGAAACACCTCAGATGGCTGAAACCATTATGGGAAGGCCCCAAAAGGAAACCGAACGCATCGAAGTCTCAGGAATGAGCCTTGCGGCCCGAAAACCCTCCACGCCCCGAACAACGAAAAGCCCTCGTCGGAGGGCACAACGGTTTAGGACTTTGGGTTTGAGAGAGATAAAAAAAAATAGAATGTAACAAGAAAAAACAGAGAGAGTACATACCTTTAAAAGTAAGATAGTTGTCCCAAATCTGATCATTGATGAAAAATCGAAGAGTTACATCGACTACAGTGTAATGTAAATGCTAAAATTGGTAATCAATGTATATATAAAGAGACAAGTGATCAGCTCCATCGTCATCTTCATTTCTATTGTGATTAACAGATAACTCTGAAGTTAAATTGATTCGTTAGAGAAGAAAAAAGAAGAAGCCAAAAAAAAGTTACTAGAATTTGGGCCAGACTAATCTTCAGATCCAACATATTAGTATATTACCTCGCGGCCCAGCGCAACGTCGAGCACTTTGTTTCCCATGTCATTCTGCAGGTTTAAAGTAACCCAAATTTCATGTTATAACCATTGGCCTAATTTTAATTTGGAAAATGTGTTCTCAGACTATGGGCCTTTATGAATCAATGCTTTTTTCTTTTGTTGGCAAAGGGGCAACAAGAACACAATGTTTTTGTGAATCAATGTTATGCATGTTTTTTTTTGTGTGGAAACCGTAGCATGAAATTATCACTGCCCTAAAGTTGAATTTGGCCCGCAATGATACAAGGACTCACAACAATCAACCTTCAAGAATATAGTCTCTATTTCATCGGTGGCGGTAGGAAAATAGAATGATAACACTCGAGATTATTGTCCAGAAAATAAGAAAAGTATGTTAGGAGCAATGGAGATTGGAGAACATGATTGTGAACAAAAGAAGCACTTTTAGGTTTTTTCCGTGTCTATCTCTGGAACCAAGAGATTGATTTATAGAATGAAAAACCCTAATAGTCACCAACCCATGACTGAATACGTTGGGGTAGTAGACTGAAAAAGTGGAAGACATGGTCAACAATTAATATTGAATAAATAAATGTTGTTACAGTTGGAGAATAATCCATCAACAATTAATATTTTAGTTGTTGGAATTAGTCAATTAAGTGAGATGAATGAGCATAACTGCATAATAATGGGAAGAATAATAATGGTAAGAAAACATTTACTCAAAAGATTTAATGGAGAGAATCAGTCAAAAGAAATAAATAAACCTTGACCCAAAATAATATTTAATTTATTTTCCAAATTCTTTTGTAGCAAATTTTATAGTTTATTATTTAAAACCCAACACGCAAATTTGAAATGTAGCTTTATCCACTATGGTATATGTAACTTCATCTCTTTAGTAGTATGTTAAAAACATTAATTTAAATAAAACATTAGTTACACCAAATAATCCATGATTTTAGCATGAATTTCTAATTTATTATTATTATTAGAAAATGTATTAAACGCTTATCTATAGTTATGGCCTGGGTTTAAGTAAGTTTTATATATCATTGTCGTTTATTCAATTTCCTCTTCTTTATAGTGATGGCTTGGGTTTAAGTAAGGAGTTGGGGTATAACTTGGTGGTAAGCTTCCCACGTACCATAACCTTGGCCATGGGATCGATCCTTACCCACAACATAGTGTTTTCCCCCTTTCCCTTTGGCTAGTAGCCTTGTACCGTGTATCAATGGTGTGCTCATGTCAACCTGCACAATTTGTTCAATGCAAAATCTTCATGATCGTATCATTCGTATGCAGTAGGAGTAAATATTTACTGTTAGCTGCTATATGCATTATTAGTAGGAGTAGCACCATATTGCATTATTGCTCCAAGTGAGAATTAGTACATAACTATATCTATCCACCAAGTAGATTACCTACTACTAATAGATAATTAAAAAAAAGTACTAATTTATACTGAGTTTGATTCGACTACCACTAGTCCTTATTAGTAGTGATAGTTTACCCACTAGGTAGATAAAGTTTTTTTTTTTTCCTGAGAATTATTCCTTGGCACAGTGGCGCTTGTGTGCCTGAAAAGTATGTATTAGCCTTTGGATAGCCAACCGGACATTCTTATGATAGAGACGATTTAGGTTGGAGCAAGGTTAAATTTAACGTGTATTAAATAAATTAATGAAAGTTTTCTTTTAATAAATCTTTCGATTTTTAGCAACCAATAATCCAACAATTAGATTATTATGGAATAATCAAATCTTTACACCCCAAATCCATATACAATAATCCAACATTTCGATTTTTAGCAATAAATGAACCAAATTTGAAAATGAGAAGTCAATTATATGTTTCTCTATTGTTTTATTGGTTTTTTTTTTTTTTTTTAATCAAGTACCATACACATTTAATAACTAACATTAACTTACCTATACAACAGGTAAAACTCGAAAGTAATGAGAGGTTCTAGTTCATTGGCTGGATTTGGATTATCGCAAAGGTTGGATTATTCCCTAATAATATAATATTCAAAAAGTTGGATTATTAGTTTCTAAAACTCAAAAGGTTAGATTATTAAAAGCAAATAATAATCCATAAATTAATTTATTAGATTATCTATATGTCTATATTTATTTCAATTTTTTGACGTGGTCTATATCTATTTCATTGCTAAAGCCTCTCATTAGATTAAAGTCTTAGCATGAAAGATTTATTTCATTGCTTAAGGTTGAATATGTCAATGCATGTCGGCTTCCACCCATTAGATTTTGCTTCTCTATCTCATTAAATTAAATTCTTAGCATGAAAGATTTATGTCTTTTATAAGATCTACTACATACTAATGTCATTTTCATGCATAAAGGAAAGTTAATTATATTTAACCAATATGATGAGATAACTTAAACAATCCAAAAGTAATGCCAATAGATCTTCAAGTTGGATCTTTATTTAGCTTTTTTAATACCCAAAAGAAAAGGTTTTGTTTTGCTTACATAAATAATTCACAATGCCACAGTATCTGGGGTTGTAAACTGAATATCACTAATTTCAAAATATAGGAAAATTTATTAAAATTAAGTCAATCTTTTAATTAATTTATAATAAGTCAACCTAATATTTATATATTCTTAAATTAAGTTTTATACCCACTATTTACTGGATGATTAAATTGACATTTTCAATGAACCTCCATAACTATATATACAACAATATTTTAATACCGACCCGCTTATATTTTTCATTGAAAGCGTTAACTTAATTAACCAGCCGGTAACCAATAAAAAAACTTAATTTGAGCACATAAGGACTAATAGCCGTAATATATTGACTTATTGTAACTTAATTAAAAGATTGGTGTAATTTGAAAATACTAGATAACTGTTAACTTACAAGTTTTACTAAAATGTATGGTTTTCCTATATATTATTGTTGGAGTTTTTTTGTTTTTTTTTTTGGACTGAATTAATGTCTGAATTGAATAAAACTAAATTCTAGATTAAGTACGTAGGAGCTAAATTAAACTGAAATTTCAGAAATTAAGTCCGACATTAGTAGTTATTGCTACTATGACATTACCCTAAGCTATTTGCCTATTTAGGGTTATGTCGGTATTCTTATATTTTGCCCAAAAAATCTATTTTAGGAAAACTACATATTTAGTGACTATATTTAATTTGTTTTAGGTGATTTGGAGATTCTATGCACCTTTTTCTGCTGCAAATTGCAATGTTTCTAGAAGATATAATTAGTGCTAGTGCAATTTGATCTGAAAATATCACATTTAATTTGCTCCTTTTGTTCTTTTGGCCTTTCTGGTGCGGGTTTTATCTTTTGTATTTATATAATGTTGCAAAGTTGGTGCTAGATTTTAATTTGCTAATCTAGGTTTGCCTTTCACATTTTTTTAATTTATTAATTAGTCACTATTCATCTTGTCTCTCTTTGTTTGTTTCATTGGCATTCACATATGGTTTTAGGAAACTAAAAAGTAGAGATGACCGGATAACATTAGGAAAATGGTGTGAGATCTGCCCTACAACAAAAATGTTACTCCATCGTCAAGTATTATTGACAAAAATTGAATATTTTGACAATGTTTGACAATCAACTGTTGGCTTTTGGCTGGTTTAATTGGGCTTGTTTGACTGGCTAGAAGTATAATGTGTATGTATTGGCATTTTAATAAGTTGATTGTTTAAGCCAGCTATTTGAAAAAGTGTTTGGTAAAATTAATTGTGTTTGTTGACTGTTTATTAGAGAGTTTGTGGGCCAACAAGCCAACAAAAAAAAACTATTCCAGACAGTCTTTTCATTTTGGCTTAAAGCCAGTTTTCAGCCAACGAAAAATCCAATAACCACATATATTTTTTGGCTGTTTGAGCATATTAAAATGTCAAAAGCCAGCAAAAAAGTTGCTTCCCAAACACCTTTACTTCTCACAAAAATACCAAATGTTGCCAATAATATGTGACGGGTGGAGTACTTTCTCCGTCCTTTTTTTTCTTCCACAAATTGACTTTTGTAACTACTTATTTTATAACTTTGACTCTCTCTAATTTTATACATATTATGAAAAATATAGTCAAATGAAATCTTGTTTGATTTGTTTCCATGTGCACTTTTTAATACTCCCTCCGTAATATAAAACTTTCAACAATTGGTTTTGCACGCATTTTGAGGAAGCGATTTAAGGGTGTAAACGAAGTAATTAGCCAAAATGGTTTTAATACAAGCAAGAATGTGATTATAAGTTTCTAATATTAATTTTTATTTTGATTAATTCCTTCGTTTACACCCTTAAACCGCTTCCTCAAAATGCGTGCAAAACCAATTGGTGAAAGTTTTATGTTACGGAGGGAGTATATAGTTTTTATAATTTTTTATTTCACGTGTTTAAAGATATTTTAATTTAAAGTTGTATTTTAGAAGATGTGAAAAAGTGAATAGACTCCGTAGAAAATTTAGAGGTACAGAGGGAGTAGAGAAAAAAATTGTTATACAAGTATAATCCCTCCCTGCACCAAAAATCTTATGTTGTGCATTATACGATCTTCTATACATGGCTTCAAAATTACCTTATACAACTTCATATTTGCAAATTGAAAAAAAAAACATGATCAAAGATGTAATTTTTGACAATTGACATTGTGATGTTTTATCTTAATTATTATTAATTACAAAAATGATTAGAGTTTTTTAAAATTAGATCATATTCCTACATGATAATTGTTTTATCTTTATAAACGATAAACAATGATGACAATTTTAATTTCTAACTTTGATCAAATTAATAAGCAATAAATTACAATTTTTTATGACGCATAGGGGGCGTCATATGATCTGAGTACTGATTCGGAATTAAAGAACTCAGGACAACCCAAAAAGAAAAATGAGGCAAAAAATAGACGAAACTGCACCCGTAATGTTTTAGATTGTGAAAATTCTAGAGGCAAAAGGGTGATTGTAGGACTTTCTAGGTTAAACCTTCATGTATGTCACCACTCGTCCACGTGGCAAGGTTTTTGGCTAATCATAGCTTAGTTGAACATTAGGAAAAATTAATTGTGACAGCTAGATAACTTTCTTTATTTACCATCAAGGAGCATCTAGGATTATCTTGAAACCTAGCTTCATTTGTCTCCTTAATCCTAGTATTAGTCTGTTAGTGCTGTTCCTGTTGTAAAAAAGATACATAAGTGAAGAAAAATTTGATATAATTAATTAAAGAATCACCTAATTTCTTGTCTACTTCCTATGAATTAGAAAATTAAATTAGGAATGAATGGATAAAATTAAAATTAAAAAAATGGTAATTTAAAGACTAAGAATTGAACTGACTTTTACTTACCTTTTATGCTAGATTTTTTTTTTTTGTTTTTTTTTGTTTTTTTTGTCATTCTTGTTTTTTAATTTAATATTGTAAACTAAAGTTCTTTTGGCTGAAAGGGAACCATTAATATTTTTTAATAACTAAAGTTATTTAAAGTATTGATATTTTTGTAACCCTATTCTTCAACACACAAATACTTGGGAGTTAGGAGAGCCATTCCATTTTGTAAGCTGTGTTGCACTAGTTTGAATTTATTAAAGTATTAAATTTTTATATAAATTTCTTAATCAAAAGTTTACGCTGCTTAAAACCTAGTAAATTTAAAAAAAAAAAACTATGTATATATATATAATTTTGAATATAAAATAAATAAATAATATTATATATATATATATATATAATCATAATTGTGACATGTAATAAATGATACACCGTATTGTGGATGCGATTGAGAAAACTCTAATAAAATCAGATTCAATCATGAAATTAATGAAAAATAACATATTTTTTTTTTATTTTTAATTTTCTTTTTGTCACTATTTAATTAGTTACTTTACTTTGACCATTATATGTTAATTTGTCATTATTTTGAGACCATTTTCACATTAAGCCTGATTTATTAGTTGGTTTCTTTATACGCCCTTACCAGCTTAGTCTATGAACCCACGTTAAAGTTTGTTAGTTGTTACTATATTTGCTGTAGTCATCTGTAGGTGATTTCATTTTCGTGAACCTTTTTCTACTGCAAATTGCAATGCTTCTAGAAGATATCAGTAGTGCGATTTGATAACATCACCTTATTTAATTTTGTCTTTTTCTTGTTTTGGCCTTTCAATAGATACGGTTTTTATGTTTTGATAATCTTGCAATGGATAGTGTTACAATCTTATTGCAATCAACAAATACAATCAACAATTGCATTATATTTGTGTCTCATGAAAGGTTGCGTATTTGGTTACATAGATTCAGAGTCTTCTATCTAGCTTTAGCTCTTACACGGTTTCATATGTATTTTAAGAAGGGGATCGGACGATTGACTAAGTTGTCAATGTAAGTCATTTACAATATAAAAAATTGATCCATTAACGACGATGAGTACACATTAATGACGGACCTGAAATCCGTCGCAAACGTAGATCTTTTGCGACGATTTTTGAGCACGTCGCTTAAATTACCAAATAACTAACCCAAACACTATTAGAAATGACTCATTTACGACGAGATTGCGATGAGAAAAATCATTTACGACCCCTCTTTTTTGCGACATGGTCATGTTTTTACGACGTGAAAAATCATTTGCGACCCCCCTTTTCTACAACGGGATCACATTTTTGCGATGAGAATTCCCATTGCAAATAGCATCTTTTCTAGTTGTGTTAGTTCAGACTAGCTTATGTAATCAATGTTTTCCACCACTTTTTTTTCGATTTAATTGAGGAGGACAGATTCGGTGGTATAACCCTAGTTAGAAGGGTTGCCTAATTTTTGTAATATCTCATATTGTAATATTTTATAAAAATAAGGAAAGTGTTAGATTTGCTAATCTAGGTTTACCATTCATAACTTTTTTGTAAAAATTAATTACTCCTATTTTTTCCCCTCTTGATCGAACTTTGATAGGTGATTCTGGAAAGATAAAGTACCAAGACACATGTTAGTAGTAGTAAATACAATGATGAGTAAAAAATTGATAATTAAAGAACCATCGTTTGTTCTTGTTTTCCTTATTAGGTCATATCTTCGAACTCCTTATGATGACTTTATAACAGTAATAACTAATAAGGAATAGATTAAAATATTAAAAAAAGTAGAATAATGTTGCAAGACTAAGAAATGACTTTTACCTACCTTCTAGGCTGGATATTTTAATTTAATATTGCCAATTAGATTTGGCTAAAAAACAACTCTAAAGTTTCTTTTTCTTGTAAAATAATTAAAGTTTAAAATTCTATTTTTATATCCTTTAATTTCTACTCCCCAATTCAATAGGACGACCTATTTAGGAGAGCCAATTCTTTTCTAAGCTTGGTTTGAATCTATATATATATAACTAGGTTAAACTTGTTCGATACATAATTTTGACAACAAAACCACACAAGGTTAGTATAGTATGTAGGTTATTTTTAAAATTGCGAACATTGCATTGTAAACATGTTTTTTTTTTTTTTTTTTGAAGAACTTTTATAAAGAAGAGACCAAGAAGAAGAAAAGGCGCTCCTCAAGAAGGAGCTACGGGAGATGCAATAAAACAATATGTTAGTTGGAGAATATTACTGCAAACTTAATTGTAATAGAATTTTAAAAGAGAAAAATATTATTGGAAGCTAAGTGTAGTACGTGACAATTGTACTCAGGGGTGGATATATATATACCTATCTAGGCCATCGCCCACCCACATTTATTTATTTATTTTTTTTGTAAAAAATATGATTTTTCTTTACAATGTGATTAAGATTTGAAATTGTGTTAGCTCAGGTGGTTTTGCACATTATTTTGACTCATTACATGATAATGACCCATGCTAAGCAAAATTCCTAGATTCGCTACTGATTACAATTGTGATAATATTATCAATATGTGATAAAAGCTATATTTCTTGCATAATTATTAATAATATCTTAATGTCTTTTGCAAAATTGTGATGTTTAAGTAATTAAAATTAAGCTCATCTCAAAGGAAAACAACTACTCTTGTTATATATCATTAAGAAGAACATAGGATTATCTTGAACTTTTATTTGTCTCCTTGATCCAAGTATTAGATAATTGTTAGTGCCGTTTTGTTGCAAAAAAACGATATAAACTTACACATTCAATGAGAAGAAATTTATTTGATGATAAAAGAATCGCTTTCCTTGTCTCCTTAGGTCATACAAATATACGATGTATGCCTTCGACCCTCTCCATCACTTAGAATAAAGAAGGGAATAATAATGTTAAAAGACTCAAATTAAAATAACTCTCTACATCACTAGTGGCCTGCTCAGAGACGTATTAGGATCTTCTCTATTTTTTTGTTACTATTTCATATTATAAGATCATGACACCTTATTTAAAATTAAAATTAAAATTCAAAAAAGTCTCTATTTCCTCCGTTCTCTTAGTACATTCTCAGCCATTGATTGAGGGAATAGACTCGGATCATGATCATGACTCGTCAGAGACAAGTAGCCAACTGCGCTTTCTGGACAAAATAGAACATTATGCACCACGAGTGTTTTACAAAATTTCCATTGTGTTTTGTTAGCTATATATGTTCTTAGCTATCAACTAGCTTAGGGTCCCTAGAGGCGAGGTGGTCCTTCTGGCTTCTGTCAAGAAAATATGTTACTCCGTAAAAGATCAGACTACAGGTCCATTTATTAGAGCGAAAAATGTTTTCCCTGAAAACAGTTTTTCTATTTTACATTGTTTACTTTGGGTGAAAAAATAAAATGTAAAACTTTGGGTGAAAACTCATTTTACATCCTATTGGAAACATTTTCCTCTAAATTTGGGAGTAAAACTTATTTTCCGTGCAAGTAAACATTGAAAAACTTCTATGAAAATGAGTTTTCCAGCGTAAAATATTTTTCATGAAAAATCATTTTACATTGAAAATGTTTTACACTAAAGTAAACGGACCCTAAGTGTAAGAAGTGACTTTTACTTACCATCTAGGCTAGATATTTTCTGTAATTTAAAAGTGTAAATTAAAATAATTTTTTTTTTTAATGGAAAGGAACAAACCACTATTTTTGTTATTTGGAAACTATAGTTTAGGTACCTCTACCTCTAACTCAATTTAGTTGAAATAGATCCATTATATAACATATTAATATTCTTATGGATCAACCATTATCTTAAACTTTTTAGTTGAGATGATAGATCATTTGACATGGTATCAGAGTCAACATAACTCAGAGTTCATGAGTTCATATCTCGTATGTTCACCCCTCCTTTACAAAATGAAATTAGTTAGCGCCGAGTATGATGGGATTGTGCTACATCAACATTTCAAATTCAAATGATATTATTTCACTATGTGAGAGGCAGTGATAGAGTATATAACATATTATTCGGCCTCAATTCAAACATTGGCTGAATCGTTTTGGTGGAGATGGCCCTTTGAAGCAAAAAAAGAGTGGAAATAAACTTCTAGACATTTTTTTTTGTGAATATGAAATGGATAGGGAAAGATCACATAAGTAATGAGAGAGAGAGATATAGGAAGAAATGATTACCTATTAAAGCAAGATTTTTTTTTATAGTTTCCTTTTAGGTGGATGATAAAACTAAATTAGGGTAGAGCTAGCACTCTTCCTCCTCCCCCCTCCCACACACAAAAAAAAAAAAAAAGAACAACTCTCCAACATAGAAAAATATTTAGGAATAGTCATATAGTTAAACCTGTGTTGTTTTAAACTTATGTAAAAAACATAAAATATTTATATTTAGAAACGAAACTTGACTAAAATCTCATAGATATAAATCACGCAATGTAAATGATACAAAATTTAAAAGTAGTGAATTCTTCATAAGAAGTGAGGTATATCGGTATAGAACAGTGAATAACCACAACAACCCCCACTGCTGATAGTTTTAAAGGTTAGGGGTTCGAAATTTCATGCCAATAAAGAACCAACCATTAATTGTGCCTTTGTTAAATAAGAAAATGATTTTTTTTTTTTGTGAGGTCAAAAGACTCAACAATAGTTCCATGGGTTTGGATATTATTGTGTTACGTCTAATTAAATTTCTAGTATTATTGTCCGCTTATATATGTCGTTTAGAAAAATAAAGGGAGCACTATTTTTCCTAGAATTTGTCCTGTCTCTTTGAGGTGGTGGTTGCAGTGTAGCCATATATATATGCATTGCATCTTGTTATTATTTGTTAACATGGTTGATAATTTCATTATAATTCATGGGTAGGTACGTATATTCCCATCATCAACATTGATATGACATTATAAGGCATTGTTAAGTATGTGAAAGTGATTATATGAATTTTTTTTTTTTTTGAAATATTTTTTTTTTTTTGGGTATGTTATTAGGTGATTTCTTGTTAAACATATGAATTGTCCCCTTCATTCGCGCTTCTCTTGTTTAATCATGATTCATGAATTTGATGCAAAATCAACACCATAAATATCCAAGAAATTACAAGAAAATTGGTGGTCCACAATTACACCCAAAAGAAGATCATGTTTCTAACACAAAAAATGAAGATATGGGGTTGAAAATAACCTATTTAGATTTATCATCAACAACTAAACTATTTCTAAGCATTAACACTGAGTAAATGAGTAGAAAATGACTTACAATCACCGTGTTTTATAAGATTTGTTCATCCACAAAAGAGATGTTCACAAAGCACCAAGAAGAGAGAAAATTTCATCAACATTCACTCATCAAAATTCATCTGATTTTGAGCTAAGTAGGACTATAAATAGCAAAACAGTAAAGTTAAATAAAGTTTTAAATTTTGGCCCTTGATGTAGAAAAATGTACGGCCAAGATTAGAGCTTCATTAAATGAATCTTTTTTCAACAAATCATAAATATCTTATTAAAACATAATAACTGGATAAATATGATCTGAGGACATTACAGTCACGTGATAACACATAGGCCAGCTTTGATTAAGCAAATTCAGAGTATTGCAGCGGAAATAAATGAATTTGAAAATGTTTAACAACCTGGAAACCTCCCTTGAAGGTCATTATTAAAAAACATATCCCAATATAAGTAAAGATAGTTTTAGTACAAGATAAATAATTTATTCACTCTCATAAACACCATCCCCTCTTAGAACTCCAATGACATAACATATGTGTAAAACCTGTAAATCTTTCTTGATCCTCTACTACTCATCATAATGACGAATTCCAAACAAGTCATAGTATAGTCATAAAGAATGATAAATGACCAAAGATAACAAACAAATTAAAAATACATGTCAGTTAGGCTGACCTGGGTATGTTGATTGCAAAAGAACTCACGATGACATGTAGTACTCATATAAAATTTAAATATGAATAGCTTGTTATATATATTCATAGAACCAACAATGAGTTTTAAAAAAGTATTGTTTTCATTAGACTTCTGAATGGGTACTGTCATCCGAAGGCTCATACGAGCTACTAAATTACTTTACTGAATTTTGATAAAAATGGATCTAAGGTTTTAATGTGTTTCAATATGAAACTTTTACATTATTTTTTTTATGACTTTCAGTAGGATACAAAAGAACTAAATTTCTCTTTACAACTCTAAAATCAAGCAAATCTCCTTTACCTACTTCTTTTAAAATAAGAAGATTAACTCAAAACAAATAAACATTAAAAATAAAATAATACAACTTGACATTAGTAAGGTACAACTAATAATATAAGATACAACTAAAATATAACAAACTTTTAAATACTATTTAAGGTAGGCATGCTTGGAAAGCAATAAGGCCTAACTTGTATTTCAATAACCGATGTTGGTGCTTCGATACCGACAATATCATCAATTTGGAGAGAGGAGAAGAAATGTTTATCGCGTTCGTCAAAGATGAGGTTGTGGGCAATATGATGAGCTGACTTGTTATCATAGTATAAAGGGATAGGATTTGGTGACAGAAATCCCTAATCCTCAAGAATCTCTTCAACCCAAATTACTTACTTCACTAGTAGGATGAGACATACTCTAAGAGATCAAACTTAGAGACCAAACTGCATAATTCACTAGTAGGATATGATTTTGTAACAATTTGATACTTCTTAGTATTCTAAGAGACCAAACTTAGAGTACATGTGGCACATTTTAAATCAGAGTAAAAAGTGAAATATATATCAGCAACATAATAAAATAAGCCAAAGTCGATCGTCCCACTATCGCACAACATGCGAATCTGCCTGCCAATGAGTAATTCAGGAAAAAGACATATATTGACACAATTATTGCACGGAGTAGGAGATATCAGGACGAGTGATAAAGTTTAAATAGATTAACTTGACAATGAGTTGCTTATAGCTTTCAAATCATCCATCAACTCCCCATAATGATCAGATAATTTACACCCTTTAGGAAAATGAAAAGTTTGTTTAAGAATGTCGGAAACATACTTTTGCTGATTTAACATTGTTCATTCAGCATTTCATCAAATGTACTTTTGTTCAACAAATTCAAGAAATATATATATGTTCCTCACAACATTGTTATCTAAGCATCCTCAATGCTATTTCATATATATATCAAGTCAAGTCTAGTGCATGTACATAACTTACCATCATTTCCACAGAAATTAAATATTCCAAGCTAAGAATCAATTATAACGCTCTTCCAGTAAAGCCTCCTTGAAAATTAAATTTACTAAATTAGTCATACGAACAAATCCATCTTAGATCGCATATAAAGCCTACTTTAATGCCTTACTAGCAGACTAGTATTACACTCTATTCTACTTTAAAATACTTAATATATATTTTTGAGGCAAAACAATAAAAGCTATACTTTTAATAAAGTATCACCGAAACAAAGAAACAAATAAATAAAGGAAGAAAATTTACTCAAGTTATGATCTCCTCGAACTTGTGACACCTTTATAACTGCAGTACAAACATATTTTACCACCATTGATTAGTTAATATTTTCGTCCTCTAAGGTAACACAACTCTCCCCGTAAGTATAAACTAACTTGGAAAGTGTAAACACTATAAACTACTCAAATCTCAAGCAAATCGCAAAATAATTTGATTGTAATTGCGAGCTTTTACATAGGAGTCTAAAGTATAGCTCCAAAGGGTATATATAAAAGGACTCTGCTATGAGAAGCTTGTAACTTTTTGATGTGGGATAAGAAATCTATTTATACTAAGGCAAGTTTACTTGGAGCAGATGCTCCTATGCCTACACTCCTTCTAACTTGATTTTAAGCAAATACAAGCAAAACAAACAACTAACGGTCCCTTTGGTAGCCGGCTATAAATCATGGTAATGAGAATGAATTTATAACTAAATTTGGAAGGGAAATTAAAATACATTCCTATGGTGGTGTTACCTTAGCTCCAATTTATCTAATTTTCTTCACAAATATTCATTCCCATCAAATACCACCCTCCCCAATGGTAATGGATGAGAATGAAAATTGAGAAGAAATTTGAAGCTCGGGAATGAAAAAATATTTTTCATGGAGATTATAAGTTTTCTCCTTAACAAAATTACACTATAAATGCATTACCATTACCACAATTTAATACCAACAACCAAACGGGCCGTAAGAGTTTAACGTACTACGTTATTACAACTCGATCTGCATCAAACTAGCCTAGAAAAATTAAGCAGTGAAAAGAGCAAAGAGATGTTGCTTGAGTTCTTTGTTTGCACTTGATGCTCATGGATCACACGCTATTGTTAATGGTATATCCATAAATATGGTACACATTTCAAATAAATTTGTAACGTGAGTGATTCTAGGCCTTAAACTGAACCCTACTTCAGGTCACACACATTTGAAAGGGGAATTGAAGATAAGAATTTCTCGCAAATGTGTGCGCTAAGGTTCGAACTCAAGATTTTAGGTTTGATATTCGCAAGACTTAATCAATAATCAATAAGCTAGGCTAAGATTCATACCTACCATATATATGGTACATAGCTTTCACAATTTATCTAAATTTTACCAATACCAATACTCGTAAGAAATATATTTATGCAGTAACAAGTTTTTGGTAAGACTGTCAGACCAAGGAAAAGTTAAGAAATAACAATCAAAATTAATAAATCGGGTAATTCAAAACAAGATGTTTAATTTAGAGTTTATGTATATGATTGCAAACAAATGTTAATCTTATATTAATTAACAAAACAACTAACAAAGTAATAAATCCACATAAAGGATTAATTAATTAATTTATTTATACAAAACCATGAATAATATATAAACAATCTTACATTATAACTCACTCTTAATTATATTTACAATTTCATGACATACAATACAGAACCAGGCGCTGATTTCCGCACTCTTCACCTCTCATATAAAAATGAAGTGCCCCAAATTTGTTTTTAGGGGTGCAGAAATCAGTTTCCTACAAAAATCATACAAAAATAAACATCACTCAAAAGGAACCCAAATTTTCCACAGCTTAATATCACAATCCAAACTCCCACTATACACCAAATAACTAGTACCACCAGAAGTAATATTAGAATTAGAATTAGGATCAACCATAGCAGTTAAACACTTAATAGGCTTCAAATGACCACTTAAAACACCCAAACAACTATACTTATAACCACCACCACTCAACTTCCTCCAAACTCTAACTGTATTATCAGCTGATCCACTAATCAACAAATCACTAACCACACTTAGGCACAAAATTGCCTTACTATGCCCTCTTATTGCTCCAACAACCTCCATATTATTATTGTTATTTTCATCATTATTTTTCCACACAAGAATAGACTTGTCACATGCCCCTGAATATAACACACTTTCATCACTACTTAATGCTAATGCATTTACCCCTGATTTATGCCTCTTTAATGTTGCTGATAATGCGTAACGGATATTATTATTATTATTATTATTATTATTATTATTATTATTATTATTTGGTGCTATTTGTTTCTTCCATACTTTGATGGTTTTGTCGGCGGACCCGGTATAAACCGACCCGTCCTTGGCGGCGACCACGATTGAGTTGATGGCGTCGTCGTGGGCGTCTTGGACCGACACGAGGCACTTGAAGTCGGTGGTCCGCCACACCTTGAAGGTCCGGTCCCACGAGGCCGAGTATAAGTGGGCCCCGTCTGCTGACGTGGCGAGTGATGACACGGTGTCCACGTGGTGCACCCATGTACATGATTTGTGACGTCTTACTTTCACGTAGTTCTTAGTTGACAACACTCTCAACAACCTATCGTTCATTGTTGGCAGTGTTGCTAAACATTGGTATGGACGACCTTTGTTGTTGCTGTTGTTGTTGTTGCTGTTGCTACTGTTGTCGATTTTCCAAACACGGATTTTGTGATCTTGGTGGGCACTAAACAACTTGTCCCCCAAGGCAACCATGGATTTCACTGCACCATAATTTGTGATACTAGAAACAATATTATTATTACTGTTATTATTATTATTATTATTATTATTATTCTTCGCTCTGTCCCCAAAAAACTGCTCTGCTTTGACTAAAACTGTGAGACCTTTTTGGTCAAAGTGGAGCAGTTTTTTTGGGACCGACAGATTATTATTATTATTATTATTATTATTATTATTATTTTGTGGGGTGTTGTTTTGATGGTGGGTGGGGAGTGGTTCTCTAGGCCAAACCTTGATTTCACCATTGGAGGAACCACTATAGAGGTGTTTTCCATGGAGGATGAGGGAGAAGACATAGGAGGTGTGGCCTTTTAGGGTGGACATACACTGGTGATGCATGTATGATGATGATGATGATGATGATAGGGAAGGGAGTGATTGAAAGCTTTGTTGGGACATAAGAGATGAAGAAGAAGATGAAGATGATGAAGAGTATCCTGATGAACTATGAAAGCTATTAGGAGAGTTATTAGAAAATAAGTTATTTTCTTCATCTAAATGATGATGATGACATGATAACTTGCATTGGAGAATTCTCATTTTTCAAAGTTTATTTAGAGGGAAATTGAAATTGTTTATATTATTAGATTAGATTAAAGAAAGAAACTAAGAAAGTTTTTTGTTGGGAAGTTTGGGATGGGTGGTAAGGAATGAATTGAACTTGATGTGCTACATATATATATATATATTTAAAGGGAAAGAAATTAAAGAAAGTAATTAAGAAAGAAAGGTAGTGTAATAGTAAGGAGCATTTTGGGTAAAGATGAGAAGAGTAAACAAGGAAAGTTGACAAAGAATGATTGTAGGGCACACAAATAAAGGTAATAAGCAATGCAATTTGATGGATGGATGGAGTGTACGGGAATGAATTAAAACTCAGTCCAACTTAGCTATAGCTCATATAGCACTTAGTTTACCTTTTGTGCTTTGTGTTTGTGTATGGGTCCATCCTTATTTTCACCTTTTATTGTTGTCTTTCTTAGTGATTTGTTAATACCAAACACACCCTTCTTTTCTCAATTATTTTTTGTCGTTTCTTGTTTTTAAGCTAGGTATACCTAGACATGGAAATCGGACCGTTCGAATCGGACTAGTATGGATCAGTTCGTTTCGTATTGATTTATTTTCGAGTCATTTTTGGATCGGAACATATTATTTCATATTTGTATCTTGTTTAGATTATCATGAGTTTGGACCTGATTGAGATTTCAGATCGAAATCGGATTGGATCGAACATATTCGAATTGGATAATTTTAGAACATTATTTGTTAAATTTGATTGAATATTAGAAACGGGTCTAAGCAACCCAATATGGAAGAGGAGAGTTATGTCACTTACAAGCCATAGGAGGTTCCTTCCTAAAACCAATTGGTGATAGGAGGAGTAACTCCTAGACTTATAAGTTAGTTTAGTATCTCCTCATCTTCCGATGAGGGACACTCACTAGTGCACTATATGATATATGGGGTTCAACATTATTTCAATATCAACATAATATGACATTAATGGCAATAACTTTAGATGAATTACAAAAAAACAAAAAAAAAAACAAAAAAAAACCAAGTATATATGAAGATTGAGTATATTCTAGCTTAACAATTTCAGATCAGGTTGCTTTCAAATCGGATCCGGCTCAGACTTGTTCAATTTTGAATAAGTTCAAATAAGTTTGGATTTGAATTGAAATTCAGATCCAATCAAGTTGGATAGATACCAAATCATGGTTCAAGCTATCAATTCAAAATTGGATCTCGAATCGGGTATTTTGAATTGAATTTCATATTTTATTTAGATTAACTTTGCCGAGTCTAATTACCCTTATGACCAGCTTGGTAGCCGTGTCACTTAGCTTAGCAGTAATAGAAATGAATTTTAATTAACTCTAATTTAAATTAACAAGTAACCCAACATCATAAGTTAACCAAATGTAATCAATCTCATCTTTAAATTTGTGCTCCATTCATAATTTTCATTACTATCCATTACAACAACATAGAAGATGGTATTAGATTAAACTGAATATCTAATAAGAAAACTAGATAATTTGAGTGAACCAACATTGCCAAGAAATTGAACATTGATTTTCCATATAGATTTATATACAAATTCATTGTATAACCATCATTTATAACAAATTATCAAACAGGCTTTGATGATATATTAAATTGATCTTGATCTGATGAACTATTAAGTTACGTTATGTCGCTAGGTGATAATCTTTCTAATTAATTGTTATTAATAAATTGGCCAAAGTCAAAGTTTCAGTCCCTAATTAATCAAGTTATTAATGAACTTGTTGTTATCAATTAATATCTTAGCTATATATGTACAAAAAGAGGCTAATTAAGTTATATACTATTGATTATGTTGCTTCATATATTTGGACATAATATTACGATGCACTAAAAATATATTAAGCTAAAAATGAATAGAAGATAATGATATCATATTTAATATATGGATGACCATAGGAGGGGTTACATGATTTTTGTATAGTTGTTACTAATAATGGTCAAAGAGAAAATGTTGAGTATTTAGAAATGAAATGATATTTCTATGGTGTTTATTTGGACACAGAATGTATTAGCTAGTAATATATTCTTTAATAATTTATTACTTTTTGTTACAAATAAAATTTTGAATGAAATGTTCTTTAGTTACTTTGGAAAATTCTTGCTACAAATTTCTTGTTTGCTTAGGTAATGACAATGCATGTGTAATTTGGTTTAATTTCACTCATTTAATTCTTTAATAATGATTTTGGCACCTTTTGATTTGATTTCCGCATTTTAATACAATCCTTGTTTAACAATCTTAATTTTTTTTTGGCAAGTACAGACTATATATAGAGTGCGGAAATTTAAAAAAAAAAGGTATGCATTAATTCAATGTCGTACTATATATGTTGAGTGAATGGTATGGTTGGTTAGTTTTGGTATAGATTGAAGACTAAAAACTTTGAATGAGATCAAATTGAATTATTGAATCAACCCTCAATATAATAATAAAATTCCTTGCATTGATTTGATTTTGATTTTGATTTTGAATTTGCTGGAAATAGTGATTTGTATGAATTTACTTGCTTAAGTAAGTCAAATTAGTTGTTGCCTAGCTATCACTCCATTACCATGCATGCATATATTGCTTTTGTCGTGATTGCAATGTTTTGAAAGGCAGTCTTTGTGCAGCACACTTTGTTAGAATTTATTAGCAGCATTATATAATGTGTTGGTAAGTCATGTGTGATGCCTTAATTACTAAACACTCTTCATTTATGCTTTACTATTGGTACTTTCTTTAGATTCTATGAGTTGGTTACGTTTGAAATCTCCGGTAAAAGGAGTGAAAAATCTTAACCCGAAAAATAATTTCTATGATGTACAGACAAAAATATAGTTATGTGAGATTTTATTAGAATAGTCTCAATGTAGAGTGTTTTTTAATTTAATATCAACTTGTAGATTTATTTTATAAAGTGTCGAGGCATATATATCTATGGTGCAAGGTTCGATGCTCATTCCTTAATTGCTTGAGGATTTACCCTTTATCTCCTCCCTCATGTGTAAGGGTTAACGTATTATATGGGTTAGTAACCACATTACCAGCAAATGAGTTGGTGGATTTTTTATCTAATTAAAAAAGAAACGAAGGGAGTAGAATGTATATGTTACACCTGGGTGTATGTACACCCATGCATATATTTTGCTAATTTAATATTCATTTTAATTTGCTCATATAGATAGGGGCGGACCCACAGGGGGGGCTGGTAGGGGCCCGACCCCTGTGGCCCAATCCTGCGGATCTTTTTTTTTTTTTTTAAATTGAGCCCCTGCTGTTTTATAGGATATATAGTAATTATTTATATTATGTTTAGTTCAAATTACCTTGGCTTAGTGGTTAGGTTAGTAGTGTGCATTGTTAAGGTCGCGGGTTTAAGTCCCAACTTGCTGTTTCTTCTACACTTTTTATTTATTTTCGTTTTGGTTCAATTTTAACAATCTTAACAAAGAAGATCGATCAGATCACCAACTTCTCCCAATTTCTTCTCCTTCCTTTTTTTCCTTCAAAATTGGACTCACTTATTCAAGTCCATAATTCATTAATTCTTTTATATTCTCCCACATCCATTTCTTTTCATCTTCTCTATAATTTAAGTCTAAAAATTTTCAAGCCTTCAATCTTATATGATACCCCACTACTCTGTATTTATATCAGATATTCTTTAATCTTTCTTTGATTTTTTTTCATTTAAAATTCCTAATACATATATAATGTGATAGCAAATTTTAGTTTCTGTTAATCTTTCTTCAATCTTTTGTGTATACCAAAAACTTAAGCTGATAGTTAAGGCTCAAGAATATATTATATACTCTATTATTTTGGTTTTAATTAATAAAAAAAATCATGTCAAAAGTGGTTTAATTGGAAATAAGATATTCTTTAATCAATTCATTCTTCAGATTTTTGCAATACAAGGAATCAGTTCTTCCATTTTTTTTCCTATTTTCAAAATTATTCTTGTACATTACCAATACCACCGTATAGATTTTAACTTGTAGGTAGAAGAACCGTAACATGGACTCAAAAGTAACTTTGATTTTTAAAAAAAAAAAATCACACGAAAGAAAAAATAGAGCTAGGATATCAAAAGCATGCCCGACCAAAAGGATATTTATAATATGACAATGTCTCATTAGAAAAATTATTAGCTCTTCGATATTCTTGGTCCCGTTAGATTTTAATTCCTGGTTCCGCCATTGCATATAGAAAGTTGAATGAGCAATCTACAATAATTTCATCTTAAGCAAAACTACATATTATTAAATAAGCAAAATGAAAATAAAATAAACCTAGGTAGGTGTACATAGAGGTGAGTAGTATATAAGGTAATAAATATGAAGTATTAGTTGGATTTGTTAAGAATTTATGAGCTTATTATATTCACGGGAATGTTAATCTATCTCCAAATATATATCAATTATTTTTCTTTAATTTTCATTGTTTTTCATTATCATTTAAGAAGTTGTATTGGAAGTACAAGAATGAAAATTTAAGCAGAAAATCATATAATTAGGGATGAGATTGAGGAATGGATCTCCATAGATAGTCACCATGTATTCTTTATAAAATTACATATAAATCTATTCATTTGCAATATCATAATTCAATACCAATAACTGAACAGACTATTAAAACTCTATTTTTTAATTCCACCATTGTTGATTATTTATGTTTTGGCCATATGAAGTGTATTTTGGAATTTTGTTGACAATGTAAGAGGGTAGTTTCAATTAAAGACAGAGGATTGGACTTATCAACCATGATTTCTTATCAATGTTTTCTACTTAGGAAAAATTGGCCAGAATGACATAAATTATGATTTTAGTGCATGAAATATTACTGACGCTAAGCGGGTGACAAATGAATGAAAAAAGGATGAGAGAATTTTAAAGGTATGGCCTTTTAGGACAACAATGATCATATAGTGGACAACTATCATAATGCATATTAGGATTGCTTGATTTTAAATTTTCAAAAATATTTTTTAAAATACTTAAATTTCTTAGTTTTAAATATTTTATTAAAATATTAGGAAAATATTTTATGCTTTTCTTAAAATCAGATTTTTATTTTCCTAAAATAAGAAATTTGATTAAAGCATTTAAATTTTTTAAAAATTAATTTTAGGAATTAAAAATAAATAAAATATCAAGCAATCCTAACCATCCATTTGACCATTACGGTAGTTTATAGTCATAAGACCACATTAGAATTTTCACCAAATATTTAGCGCTGATGGAGCCGAGATTGTTAATTTTACCCTCTTGGGTACGGGTGTACTACAAACATAAATGCAAGGGAATAAATCTAGTGCATATTCATTCTAATACATAAGTCTTAGAACCCAAATATTCAAAATATTCACAATTAAACCATTATGTTCATCCTATTGCCCGAATCATGAGGAAAATTTTCAACATCATATAACCATTCGTCTTATGCATGTATACATGTAGTATCCCGCCTCTTAGGCAACAGATTTGAGGTCGTTTCCACTATTTTCTCCTGGTCTGGGACAATGTCATACCACTCTTGTATTGTGAGATAGGACCCATAATTGGAAACTAGACCTGGTTATTGGGCGTGTCGGGGTGGGTCGGGCGGGTCAGGGTCAGGTCGGTGCGGGTCGGGTCAGGGTCAAGGTCGACTAAAAAGGGTCAATAGCGAGTCGGGTCAAAGCGGGTTGCGGGTTATTAGTGGGTCGTTAGCGGTTGGGCCATTAAAATATTAAATATATAAATAAAATTTAAGCTAGGTAGCCAATAGTTAAAACAAATGTATAAGAATATATTAATGTAATTAGTTTTTTCAAAATTTTTTTTTTGAAAAATTTATTAGGATATTATTTTTGGCATTGTATTGGCCTTGGTCGATAATAAGGCCTTGTCCAATAAAGACCCTATAACCTTGACCCTAACCGCATGCCATTGGACTGCCCTGTCCAGTAACCAGGTCTAGTGAAAACTTATTTCACCCCTTACCATAAAATACTAGTATGCAACAAAGCATGGATACTTTTAGGTTAGATTTGATTTTGTTATATTTATTTGATTATTTAGCTTTAAATAGTGGAGTCAAATATAAAGCAAGTGCAGTCACTCCACCACTGAGCATAAGATCTTTCCCCCACCCTATTAGTTTTGCATATTTATGGAATTATGGTAAAATTAAATAATCCCAAATGAAATATTGCTCTATTCTATTGTTATCTAATTTAACATAATGCATACACAACATAGATAACGTGTATTATTATTATTATTATCATCATCATCATCATCATCATCATCATCATCATCATCATTATTATTATTATTATTATTTAACAGATTGCATACGCAATTTAAGTAACATATATCAGGTGAACCAAACATAAACTTATACATACCTCTTACTTTAATTGATACATTCATACATTCTTAGAAGTACACACAGTAATTCTTACATTATGATTTAATTCATTAAATTACTAAAGGCACCCCCGGCCCCTTAAAAAATTAAATTAATAAAGGCTCAGCAAACAAATGCTATAGTAGGGTGGGTAAGAAAGGTTGATTTTGTGGATATGGAAGCAAGCAAGCAAGCAAGCAATCCTACTTTATAACTAATGCATGACATGAAATGAACTTTAAAAAAATTGACCTTTTAACTTCAAAAGGTTATTCTTGCAGTTAAGTTGGCACTCTTTTTACAGATAGTGATGTATAAAAATATTACATAAGTTTAAAGAATGTTACAGAATATCTAGTAAAATCTCCCCTAATCCACTTACATTTGTGACTATTTTTTTTAATGGTAAGGTAGATAAGTGGACCCTAGTACTGGTTTTATCTCAAAATATCAGAATTACGGGGGAGGGGAAATCCAGTAAACTGTTGGTATGAGGGATCGATCCCGCACCAATGGTGGGTAAGTGAGGAGGCTCCCACCTGAGCCAACCCCAAACCTCACATTTGTGACTTGTTAGCGTGCGTAAAATTCTATGATTTTTCTGACTCTTTATAGTGTGTATCTAATAAGGTACTCCCTCTGTAACATATTAATGGCAGCGATTTGACATAAAGTAGAGAGGAAAAATGTCTAATCGTTGCCATTAATATGTTACGAAGGGAGTATATCACATGATTATATTTTTTAATATATTAAAAAAATTTACAAGATCAACCTTTTCTTTTGGAACATGGGGATGAAAAGTTAATTTATTAAATGAAAGTCATACGACATATACAATAGATATTAGTTACCCAACTACCAACCAAATACATATCAAAAAGGATCAAACTAAATTCAACTTTGACAAAACGTAGATCGTTATAAGAGATATCTGCTAGTACAATATATAATTACTCTTTCATATCGTTGCTTCTTCATACAATTTTCGAGAGGTGTTCTATCGATCTGCAATAGTTTTGAAGGAGATATCATTGTTTCGTTTCTTTTGAGAGTAGTGGAAGTATAAAAACATGTCGTGATCTATCCTGCACAAATCTTCATCAACAAATTAGTTTCAGAGAAAAAGAAGTACAATTGATAGGAAAAGATCTCACAAAGGAGAAAGATAAATCCGATAGAACGGAAGAATACGTTATACGAATGATGTATCTCTTGAAGAGAATAAAATAGGTCGGGTCTTATTAAAAAAGAAGACAGAAAAGTTTTATCATTAACCTTTAAAAAATTGATGATAGCCCTAATTAAAACAATGGACAATGAAGGGTTTTTATTTTAGAGAGAAACGGCTAGTATTTTTCTCCTTAGAAACTTACAACCCCATTGATTATTTATTAAAGATTTAACTCGATCATTTACTTTTCAATAACTTTGTAAAAGTGAAAGGTAAAAGAATTTTATGGTACGAAACAAGTACATAATATAATATGATAGGGGAGTGCGTGTATTGTAAATTTCTAATTTTTTTTAATTATTTTTATTTTTACAGGCAAGGTACAAGGTTCTCACACACAAGACTCCTATCTCAGGAAATACCTTGGCACGGGAGAAAGGATAGGTGTTGTCGTGTCGAAACCGTAACCTCAAGGATCACAGGGGTCATAGATGTACTCTACCACTTAAGCTACATACACCTACACCTCATGGTCCTCATAGACAATTGTAAATTTCTAATGTATCCTCTTTTAATTTGGTTTGGTGACTTGTTGGTTTTAGACTTTTAGAGCTTCACATGCTCTGGCCCCATTTTTAGTAAATCCATGATTGGAAGTTTTAATTTGGTGCTACGTATAATAACGGTTTGTGACTAATATATAATATAAAGTATACAAGTTATTATACGAAGTATTATAACTCATATAGAGAATAAAAACATTATCTTGTGATAAGATAACATATGTTGATAGAGTTGTAAGCTATGTGTAAAGAACACAGACATAGAGTGATGGAGTATGGGATGGCAATATTATTTTTTTAATTATTTAATGATAACTTTTTTTATTATATGATTTATTATAGAGTCACTCGGCAAAATGTTAACGAATTGTGTAGCTCTATTTATACGTGGCAAATTGGTGGGTCGGCCAGGTCGATTTTGATCGGTCAAAAATGAGTTTCGGTCATAATAGGTTTCGGGTTATAGTTCTAATCTTAGGCTATTTAACGGATTTTTGGTAGGATTTCCGGCCTTGTTCATGACCTACTTTTTCGGGTCGGTTTTCGGGTGACGAACGGGTCAGATTTATTTTTACCAGGTCTGGCTCAATATAGTCGATCAGTGTATTCAATGAATGTTAACAATGATCATTGTTTCCCTAAACTTCATGATATATAATTGATGCCTTGGTGCAACCCCAACTCCCTAAGGCTAATATAACTTGATGATATGTACGTAATTTAATCCTAATGCACGGTTCAATAGTTGATTAGCTTAATGGCTCAATTTATAGGGGTCGGTATATACTATATAGTGCTAGTACTTATGTTGTGAATACTCATAATTTTCAATTCGTCTTTCCTTGTTTGTAGTTCCTTTGTTTTCTTGTTGGATCTGATTAAACTTGATTAATTTGACCTGATTATAGAAACAATTGGACATTATCATACCTAATTGGACATGATCATACCATATTGAACTTATTACACCCGATTAGACCTTATCTCAACTTATTTGAATTGAAACTTTTTTTAAGCCGAAGAGAAAGCATCCTTAGTTGCAACGAACTGCCATTTGACTTTTGATTTGCATTAGTTCTTATACCGTTCATTATTTGCTTGTCTTTATTAATTTTTGCATAGTCTAAAAGATAGTCATATAATATCTTGTTTTGTTTATGTCGATGTATATCTTTGGAAAATCAACTTTATATGAATATTATGTATATGGCGGGATAATTAAGGGCATTTACTTTTAGACAATCTCTAGCTAGAACTTATCTTTAACATAAATATCACATATTTGAAAACTGCACATTATGACAAATTAAGTGAGCTGAGGTCTTATAAGATGCAGTTAAGGGCTTGTTTACTTCAGATTAAATTAAATTCAGTTCAGTTCAGTTCACCTCTATTAAGTTCAGTTCAGTTCATCTCTATTAAGTTCAGTTCAGTTTATCTCTATTAAGTTCAATTCAGTTCAGTTCATCTCTATTCAGCTAATGTAAACGAGCCCCTAAGTGTTATATAAATCAACGACAACTAATGAATTAATGGCCAAAGTTATTAAAATTTGACTTGTAAAAAAATAGTGTAGACAATAAAGTATAAAGTGAGTATATATTCAACAACCTTGTTGACTTGCACTAGTGCCAACCCTATCCTAATTAAGCAAAGTTAGCTAGTCTTCTTGGCTTAGAATGAATTAGTCTTTGATTGACTACAACATATAATAATATTAATGAAAGAGGACAAGAAAAATTAAAAGGAGGAGATTTTGAAAGAAGAAATGAATCATTAATTATTAGCCTCAACAACATTTTTATTATATTTGTTTAGGACAACGAATTTCAATAATCTTGCATGGTAAAGGCATAGCATTATATATCCTATACTTCAAAAATTAAACAAATGCTTCAATTATATATTGTACATTATTACTTATTTCTATAGAAAAAAGCTAGGGATGAGAAGAAACTCAAGTTTGATTTGTCACTTTGATGCTTTAATTTATATCTGCAACATATATATATAAATATAGATTCAAAAATTATGTTTTATATAGATGATCTAATAATAGAAAGGATCGGTTGTTCTATAGAAGGCTATAATTTAATAATGGAGAACCCTAGAATTAATAAAATATACGCATAATAAACAAGTTTATTATTACTTTTTTTTTTTAAATATTAGGAACGGTGTACATGTAAAATTAAAATTTCTTTATCTCGAATAAACATACTGATTCATCAAAAGACTGGGAAGCGGAGTGTAGGGTTGAATCAAAGGAGTAAAGAGAAAACATGGTATCTAAAGAAAGAAATTAAAGAATTTCCATTATTCTTGGAAATAAGACAGAGCAGGAGTAAATAATAATTATTTTGTTAAATTTGATTGAATATTAGAAACGGGCTTGAGCAACCCAATATGAAAAAGGAGAGTTAGGTCACTTACAAGTCATAGGAGGTTCCATCCTAAAACTATTTGATAATAGGAGGAGTAACTCATAGACTTATAGGTTAGTTTAATCTTTCTTCATCTTCCGATGTAGGACACTCACTAGTGCAATATATGGGTTTCAACATATATAATGTTCAATCAACAACGAACTAAGCCTATAGAACTAGCCTGTGCTGATGAAAGAGGTGGCAATTGGGTGGCTCGGGTTAATTCAGGTTGGGCTATTGTGAAGGGAATATATTCTGTGGGTTTTGTTATTGATCAAAGTGCAATATATATATATATATATATGAAGGAGTACATAGAGTATACTAATCCTAGAAATAAGAAGTTACTAGGCATACTAACCTAACCTAAATACGAGTATGTAAATATTTTGGATATCCTATGAGTCTGCATGTTAGTAAACATGCTAAGGATCAAGTCATAACCCAGTGGTTAGGGCTTCAGAATTTCAGGCACGAGGTCCTGGGTTCGATTCTCACCGCACGCATTTGCAAGGATTCTTTATTATCCCCTTTACAGATGCGTTTGTTGGCTATTATTGAGCCGGGTGACCTGCAGTATGGTCCGGCTTCAAGGCCTAGTATCCACACATTATCATAAAAAAAATGTTGGTAAACATGTTATGTTGCAAAATCACATATCATTAAGCCAGAAAAAAACTGTTCTCGATGAATTACTCCGTGCTAATCTTCTTAATCTTTTATTTTCAGTTGTACTTTATCCATATACACATTTTTTAATTAAAAATTAATTCATTAATAAAAGAGTTATACGACATCAACAATATATATCAAAAGTAACAAATACAAAGTAGTTTGAATCAAATAATATTCAAATTGGAAAAAAAAAATGATCGTTGTACATAAGATATGACAATAATGATAAATATCCTCTTCCACATCTTTATTCTATACAGTCTTTGATAAAGTATATAATATAATCTTAGATATCAAGTATCAGTTTAAACTTTTGGTTATGATGGTCATCTGACATATGGTATCAGAGCCAACGTGACTCAAAAGTCAAAATTTTGAATTTCATCCACCCTCCTTTACAAAGTGGAATAATTAGCACCGGGTATATATTAGGCTTGTGTTGCATCTACATTTCAAGCCCAAAGGACCTTTCATGTGAGGGAGACTGATAGAGTATATAACATAAGCTTAGGCATCAACCATCAACATAAGCTTTTGGTTGAGATGTTCCTTTAAACAAGAGTTTCTTTCAATTTGTTATAATTTTGAATCTGAGTAAAATTTGAGTCAATTTATTGTAGATGTTGAACGTACAAATCTTCACTAACAAATTAAAACTTCCACTAAAAAATAAAACTCTATCTCTAAACTTCTATAAGGAGAGGGATAAAATCCAAAATATGGTTAGATATAACACATTATATAGGTAGTAAAACTCCCTACTACGAATTGAAGAGAGTGAATATCGATTTATTATTGATATAAACAAATTAGTGCAAAAAGGAAAACTCTTAGATTTTTGGAAAACAATACAAATTTGAGAGAATAGAGAGAAGGAAGGAGAGCAGAAAGAGCGGCCGATTACAATCTTGTCTTTATCCAATTAGGCCAATAATGATGATATTAAGTTTCACTATTTATGTTAGCTTCTTCAATATGGCTTCTATTATTGCTAATTATTAACCAAAACCTTTAAAAAAAAAAAACTACAATTCTAGTGAGAGTCAAGAGTTTGATAACTCATAAATTGGTATGATGTAATTCTGGCTGTGCGGAGACGACCCATGTGCCAAATTTACATGGCTCGTGCCACGCCGTGTTGTGCCTACTATAAAAGGCCGAGAAAAGTTCGTGTTATGTCGGGCTCATGTCAAGTTATAAAATATAAGACCCATGCACGATCCAATTCAAGTTTCGTGTCGGATATCATACCTAATACAAATTTTATATATTATGAAAGTTTAACCAAAATAAGCGTACCACCTTACGAGACTACCCGTCATATTCGTGCCAGCTTTGTGCCAAACTTTTAAAATGATTTCCCTGCATGGACCACCACCCACCAGAGTCATGCCTTTGTGCCGAGCCATTGCATGCTCATAGCAGACTCATACTGGGTTGGGCCAAAATCATGTCATACATACTGAATTGGCCTTCGTGCCGGTTTAGCCCAAAGAAAAAGAGAAAGAAAAAGGAGAAAGTGAGAAAAGAAACTAAAAAAGGGTGAGGTACGGATAGTTGGTGTTGGTAAGTGGTTACAAGTTACAACCAAAAAATAGTTGTCAAATGCCAATACAATTTGGATGTTTCTTAGATACTACTGTATATAGTTAGATCTTGCCATTTCCCATCAACGATCTTAGGGTGCGTTTGATTCGTCTGAATTTTTCTGATCTGATCTGGTCTGGTCTGATCTGATCTGATCTGAAATTTTCTGATCTGGTTTGATCTAATCTGAAAATTTCTAATCTGGTCTAATCTGATCTGATCTGATCTTTGGTGAAATTTAATTGTACATTATTATAAATGTAAACTTTTATTAATATTGTTTAAAATAGAAATAAAAATAGTAATAAAAATAAAAAATAAAAATAATAATAGAACTAAAAAAAATAATAATACTAATAGAAATAAAATTAAAAAGAAAAAAATAAAAATAAAAGTGAAAAAAAGTAAAGAAAATAAAAAATATAAATAAAGATTAAAAAATATAAATAAAATAAAAATGAAAATAAATGTAAAAATAAAAAATAAAAATAAAATTAAATATAAAAATAAAGATAAAAATAAAAATAAAAATAAAATGAAAATACATATAAAAATAAAATTAAAAAAAGAATAATAATAATAATTATAAAAATAAAAATAAAGATAAAAATAAAAATAAAAACTAAATTAAAAAATAAATTAAAAGCAAAAAAAATATAAAAAATAAAAAAAATATAAAAAAAAATAAAATAAAAATAAATAAAAAAAGATAATAAATTAAAATTAAAAATTAAAAATTAAAATGAAAATAAAAAAATGAAAAAATAATAAAAATATAGAAAAATATAAATAAAAACTAAAAAATAAATTAAAAGCAAAAAAAATAAAAATAAAATAAAAATAAAAATAAAAACAAAATTAAAAATTAAAAATTAAGGATAAAAACAAAATAAAATAAAAATAGGTGCTTCATACGTCTTCCATATATATAATGACAACTAATTAATATCATCATTGTGTATTATGTATATAATTTTCTTTCAAACAAAAAATTATGTAAGTAATTAATAATTAATATTATCCTTCAAAATTTGTCGTAATTTTTTTTTTTAATTTATGGCTATAGTATTACTTCCAAAATATAAGCTAAAATATCACAACAATTCAATTTTTTTTTATCAATAAATATAATTAATCATTAGTATGCATTATATTATAATTATTTTATTTTATTTTATTATAAAAATAGAAATAATATTAATTGAGTTATAAGGAACAAAGAACAAAATGCTGATTTGATCTGATCTGGTCTGATCTGATATTTTCTGATCTGGTCTGATCTGATCTGAATTTTCTGAAAATAAGCACAGGAGTGCTTATATAAGTTGAATCAAACGCACCCTTAATGATTCAAAATCTTCTTTTAGACTTTAATTTAAATGCAAATCATATTTGTATCTTGGTTAGTTCATACAGTATATACTACATTCGAGCTAATTTATTTACAATTTGGTATAAAGCACGTTGTTGAGATTAAAAAAAATCAAATCGTTGTAAATAAATTAGTCTGGATGTAGTATTTTTTTTATCTGAAATTAAAAGGTGTCATTGATGTTTGTGCTAATGTAGTGGTATATAAGTAGAGTTGCTTACATTATACGAAGTATCAGTGTTTGAAAAGGAGCGCCTAGGCGCTAATTAAGGCTCAAGGTGCAAGAGGGTAAGCGCTTAAATTTTCAAGGCGAGACGCTTGTGGCTAGGCGCTCTGAGGCGGCGCACTAACATGCAATTTTGTTTTTTTTCTCCATATATTTTCCCCTTTACTTCTTAGGTGCACCTCACTTCAATATAATGAGGCGAGCCAAGGCACACTGATGCTCGTTTAAGGCTCTAGGAAATCCGATCGTTTTGGTGCGCCTTACACCTTTACATACATTGTGAAGTACATATTAACCTTTTTCTCCATTTGTTGTAGGAAAATTAAGAATCTAACAAAATAAATGGAAATAGCAAAAGCTGACTACCTGAGAGGTTTGAGATTATAAATTAAGGAGAAGCGATAAATCATAACTAGTGGATCAAATGGTCCACTAATAGGATGATTAAGCATGCATTTTATCATATATGAAAAATCCAATAGTGTCACTGTAGTGTGCAGCTTTGTGCTATTACCACACTGCCATTTTTATTTCCCAAGCAATCACTAAAAATTTACCTCTAAGACTTATCTAACGGATTTATATTTACCAACATGTGTTTGTAGATTATTTGACCACTAGTAGTTAATAGTTTTCTCATAATTTAAATCAAGCGATAATAATGTATTTATCGTCACTGTACTTTTTGGTTTTATTATTTATAGAGCCTAAACTATTTAATGCAAAGAGAAAACTTGATTTTCTCTCCTAACAATTAATCTATCTATTGAACCAATTGCAACCATAAAGAAATTTACTTGTGTATATATTGGAAAAAGGAGTTTTCAATATATATATATATATATTAAAAAAGGAGTCGTTTAAGTTAATTTTCGACTTCAATTATTCTAAAAATTACTCGCACCTTTGATCACAACAGATTTTTGTACTTCCACTATAGAATTAAAGCAAGATCTACTTCAAAACTATTGCAGATCGATAGAACCCCTCGTAAAAAGCTGTATGAAGAAGCAGCGATGTGAAAGAGGAGCAACTGCATGTACTAGCAGATATCTCTTATAGCGATCTAGGTTTTGTCAAAGTTGATTTTAATTTGATCTATTTTGATATGTATTTGATTGTTACCGATTTCTATTGTAGATGTCGTATGACTTTCAATTAATGAATTAACCTTCCCTTTTGTTCAAAAAAAAAAAAATTACTCGCACCTTTATACTTTATTTGTTAAAAATAAGCCATTTAAGAAAATCAATGATTGTTCAAAGTGATTTTTCGACTTCAATTAAAGGTTTCAACCCACACTATTACTCTAACACACTAATTAAAAGTAAATCCAACAATGGCCTTAAATAATAGGCAATCTTCTTAAACCGATAAAAATAAGGTTTTACCGTACCATACCCAACCCTAATATACCTCCTTGATTTTGATCAAATTTTTTGTTAACATTAGGGCTGAAAATAAAAATTCCCTTAGGACTATATATAACATTACTTGTCTTAGCATAATTAATATATCATGTTAAAATCTGACATGAGATATATATTTGTGTGATCCTCCAAATTAAAAAGAGAAAATTAAAGTTAATGCATGAATATCCTCCAAAAAGATATTATTGTACAACACAACATATGTGATAGTTTGGCATCATAATTTATGATGTGATTTGTTTTGCATTATATATGATTCCTTATTATCGCATGTATGTACCAAGAATCATCCTTTCTCTTTTGTTTTATATGGACCTACATAAATTGGTTGATGCTAGCTCTTCATCTATAATGGTAAAATTAATTAGATAATGGGTCCTTTCTAGAAAGTGCTCTAATTTTAATTTTAATTTTTTTTAGGATAATGTGTGGAATATTAGGCCTTGAAACCGGACCCTACTGCAGGTCACGCACCGGCCTAATTTTAGCTAACACACGCATCTGTAGGGTAATAATAAGGAATCCTCGCAAATGCATGCGGTGAGAATCGAACCCAGGACCTCTGCCTTGAATTCTGAAGCCCTAACCACTGGATTATGACTTCATCCTTGCTCTAATTTTAACTTGTTGAATGGAAACACACATTTTATTAATATCAATCAAATACATATATATACAGCCTCAACATCAGGTGAAAATGGACTCCATATATACTTCCCATCCACTTACATTGTCTTGGAGTTTTCTCACCATATACTCCGAATTTGGTTAATAGTAGTCTTTAATTTCAAAGTCTTACATTTTGTATTAATTGATTGATTTACTATCTATAGTAGCACGATTCTTGTTGAACCCTATATATCTGTGCACTACTGATTGTCTCACATTGACGGGGAATAAATCAACTAATAATAAGTCTAGGTATTAGCCCACCCATGACCAATTGGTTTTGAGAAGAAATCTCTTTGGGCTTGTAAGTACCCAAACTTTCCTCTGTATCGAGTTGTCCAGGCCCATTTACTAGTTCTATATTTAATATTCGGGATTCCATGTATGCTAATTAGCGCTGAGCACGGTGTGGTTTGGTGCGGTTCGACGTCAAACCGCACCAAACTGCACCTCAATTTATATCAAACCGCACCGCAAAATACGGTTTGATGCGGTGCGGTTTGCGGTTTAACCCACTTTTTTATTTTTTTATTTTATAATTAGTAATTGATAAGGACAAAAGAAACACTAGATTTTTTTTGTTAGAGCCTTAAAGAGTTAGAGAAGCCTTAGAGTGTGTTGCGTCTTTAAACAACTAGATAAGGCCCAAGAAAAAGCAAAAGACATAATTTCAGTAGGGTAGTAAGCCAAATAAAAGTATGAAATTAAATATTTTTAGAACAATTAAAAAAATTGCGGTTTGCGGTTTGGTGCGGTTTTAAAATTTTCGGAAACCACACAACACCGCAAAATTACGATTTGGAAAAATTGGAAACCAAACCGCACAATTGCGGTTTGGTGCGGTTCAGACCGCACTCTACTCAGCCCTAATGCTAATAATGTATAATTAATTTAAATTATTGATATCTTAGTTTACACATTTGGATGTTTGTAGCTGTCGTGCCAATGTGTAATTAATTTAAATTATTGATATTTCTTTTTATGGGTTTATAATTAATCCCGGATGAAATTCAATTCATTCTAATTCAATTCATTTCCATTTATTTTTTTTGTCTTAATTTGTACTTTTTAAATATTTAACTTTACAATTTTTAGTTGTACATGTAGCTCAAGATATATATTAGTATTTGAAGTTATCCAATTTAATCCTATCTAATCCCGTGAAGAAAAAAATGAACTAATTAAGGGTTCGTTCGATACCTTTTTATTGGTTTTTAGTTTTTTTTTTTTAAAAAAAATCAGAAAAAGTGGTTTGCACTTTTCTATTTTCAGTTTTCAAAATTATGACGAGATTAATAGGTTTAACTAACTTTTGATTCTTTATTTGACATATATACATGGAATGATGTTTCCCCAGATTGTTTGGCTTCTTTAGCTTCTAATATTTAGAAATATGGTCAAGGAAGTTACTTTGAAACTAGAGAGTCTCTTAAACCTTTTTTTTTCACTTTTTGTGCACTATATATCTTAGCCCCTCCATTTTTTATTAGTTATTCCATATTAAAATGACATAAAATTTAGGGAAAATAACTTCTTTGTTTTGTTTTTCAATAAAATCCATATAGTATCCTCAAAAAGTATGCTAAAAAAGAAAATGAAAAAACTAATTTAAACTTGGACATTTTCCCACCTGATTGAACCTGATCAAACCTTACTAATCTTATTACATGTGACCTGATTAGATCTTATTTAAACATAACTGAAACCTTTTATTATTTTAAGGTGAACAAAACGAACCCTAAGTGTTCAATTTAGTTTATGTTCTCCCCTACACGTACGAATATTATATGAGGAGCCAGCTTGAGCCGTCGAGGTCATCCTCACAGTGTAAGGGTCACAAGTTAGATTCTCGCTCCCTATCTCCATATATGAACAATCTCGACTTAGTATTTCTATGATTATTAGAAATGTGCATTGGAGCCCATTTGACCTTACTCTATACAAAACATAATAACAATGTATTGAGTTCTTATGTTTTTTTTAGATAGATGAAAATGGTATGGGCAACCTGATACATAGGAGAGTTTAGTTCAATTACAAGTCTGAGAAGGTTAATTCTCAAAACAAGTTAGCTAATTGCTACGCCTATAAGGTGATTTAATTATGCCCTTCTATTTACGCAATGTGTGACCACTCTATGTATTGCACACTTAGGATCTATTCTCTTCAACTTGTTTTTGTACTTATCTGAACGTATTGGTTTAGTTAATTGATACTTACCTGAACTTATAATTACTAAAAATAAGTTGAAGAGAACAAGTTCATATGAGCTTCAACATGAGTCAAATACAAGTGATTTTTCCCATTGGTCTTGAACTCTCTACTTGTTTTAATTAATTAATTATTAATTAATATCCTATTGGGGATATGAGGAATTGCATTACCTAAAAAACTACATGTCAACGCCAATTAACCATTATAAGGGAGAAAATCAAATAATTTGATTACCTCATATGCTTAGCACCAATCTCAATGTTCATAAATATTATATAAATGGGAAAAAAATAAAAATGAAGGGTATACATAAAGTTATTATTCTACAACAAAAACACGCATTTTTTAAAATAAGCATGATATCAAGAATCAAGATAGCAACATTGATTAATTGGTCACGTGATTGATTATATGTCCGAAATAAAGGTCGGCCCAAATTAAACCAACATCACTAACCTAAACTAATACAAAGAGAATTCTCATAATAATGCATGTGAAAAAACCGTATAATATATGAAGATTCATATCAAGATCATAGAACCTAATTAGGCCCCCTCCTTAAGCTTTATCCTCTTTTGCAAATCACAACAACTAAGAAAAAGTCACATTAACATACATATATAAAAGTAGTTGGGCACATTATCAATGTTACAGTTCAAAGTTAGCTAGCCTTATCTTTGTCTGCCATTTTATTTCATATATATGATTGTAATTTGTAAGCTCAAAGATTTGCATGAATAATGAGATTAAAGTGAGCGTACGGTCTTAACTTTTGAGCTAAGTGAACTTGACCTTTCTAATTACAATCTTGTCAATCTTCTCATGGGTGATTGAATGTACGTTGTTTGATACAACTTTCATTCTAACCTTATCCAAAATTTATCTTGCTTGCTTCTTAATTCACCGTCTAATTTAATTTGGTGTCGTTTAAGAAGTATAGAATACTGATAGAGTATATAAGATATTCTTGTGCCTCAATTATTAGATTAAGCTTGAGATGATCCTTTAACATGGTATTAGAGCCAACGTGATACAGAGGTCACTGGTTCGAATCTCTCCTAACATGGTATCAAAGCCAACGTGATGCAGAGTTCACGTGTTTGAATATGTTATATACGTATTGTATCACTCCCTTCACATGAAAGACCCTTTGAGCTTAAAATGTGGACGCGACATTGGCCCCATCATATGGGCTTGAAATGTGAATGCAAAATAAGCCCCATCATACCCGGCGCAAATTAATTCCACTTAGAAAGGAGAGGGAGGACAGATTAAAACTCATAAACTCTGCGTCACGTTAGCTCTGATACCATGTCAAATGACCATCTCAACCAAAAGCTTAAGCTGATAGTTGAGGCACAGGAATATGTTATGTACTTTATCATTTCCCCCACATAAAAGTCCCTTTGGACTTGAAATGCGGACGCAACACGGGCCTTATCATACCCAATGAAATGGAGAAGAAATTCGAACCCGTGACCTTTGCATCACGAAGTGTGATTCAACACGGATATCTACAATTTGCATGAACAATGTGAAATACTTAGCTTGTATTGATTAATTGGATGGAATGAAAAATAAAAAAAAAACAAAACCCTCATTCAACATTAATAGTGGTGCATAAACAACAAACAAAAATCCCCAAATAACTCAGAAAAAATCATTCTCAAATTCACGCCAATATATTTAAAGGGCATAATAATTAATATCAAATATTGGTCATATTGATTCGAGTAGAGTTAGTTCGAGTTCAAGGATTTTTTATGTTGGGTCAAGTTCAGTTAGGGTTAGATTTAGATTTTTGTCAAATAATCTGGTATGAGATACTTTTACAACCCTTGTATTTGCCTGATGCTTCTAAAAAAAAATAAAGAGCTTGATACTTGGATTTTGTTAGAAGATTACGGAACAGTTAATGATCTATGAGTTTTAATAGCCCAAATATTTTAATTTAGCCAAACGACCATAGCTGATCCAAGATCCCTATATCCCATTTCTTGTGTTGGTTGAGGCTTATTAGTTGTATAGATGCATATTTTTGAGTGGTAAGTAGTTTGATGTCATTCCCATATAATAAAATTAAGTGTGCGGCTCATATTGGATCTATGTAGTAGGGTTCTATAATGCTATGACTCCTATTAAAGGTCGGCACGAGTCGTACCGGGACAGCCCACGTACCAAGTCCATATGCCTCATGCTACAGTAGATCATGCCTTTAGGCTTCAACAGGCCAAGAAGAGTTCATGTCATGCTGGACTCGTGCCAAGTTACAAAGTATAAGGTTCATGCACAGCCGGTCCACGCTTTGTGCTAACGTGTCGCCGCATCTTATACATGTTTCATATATATTATGAAATTTCAAACAAAATAAGAGCGCCACCTTACCTACCGGACTTTCGACCCATCGTGTTCGTGTCGGGTTCAGGCCAAACTTTTAAAATGTTGTTCATGGCCTATAATTCTTGCCTTTGTGTTGTGCCGTACTCATGACAGACTCATGTTGGACCAGCTTCATGCATGCTTGGTTTGGGCCCATGCCCAGATATAACTCTCATTTATCTCAAGTCTCAATTAACTTAATTGGTCTATTCAAAATGTAATAGCGGCATAAATCAAAAACTTTGAAATTGTACAAATCTTTTTTTATAATTTCGCTATTACTTTTTTTTATGTGTTAAAAAAATCAAAATTCAAATGAAGCAGAAATATCGGCAACATGATTTTTTTTTTTAAAAAAAAAAATTCCAATTTTAATTAATTAATTTTTTGTATATTTAAGTGAAAGGTTAGTTAGGAATGGTAAATATCTCCCATATATTTCGGAGAGAGTTGGACTACACGTAAGGAGTTCAATTATTAAAATCAATTTAACACTTAAAATTACAATTTTGACTGTAGCCACTCTAAAATTATCTAGGGTTTTGGGTTTAATTAGCTAAAAAATGATTTACTTGTAAAATTAACTGAGTTTTTTGTTTTTTTGTTTTTTTTTTTTAAATTTTGTTATTTCATTCAAAGCTGAGTTTGGATCATTGATATCTACAATATGATTCCATCATCATCATCATCATCATGGTAATATAAATCATATCATTTGCTTTAATTTATATTTCCCTTTTCATTTCCAAACACAACCTTAATTTTTTATTTAGCTACTATTTAATTTCATGGAATATAATTAATGATCAAGAAATTTAAATTTTTCTATATAATTCATGTTGATTTTGCAGGTGTTCAAAGCACACGATGTCGTCAAGTAATCGCTTTTTATTATCCAACACTCCCTTCAAAATTGACAAAGTAAGCCTCTTCTTCAATTCTTTAACTAGTTATATATGTTGTTTAAATTTTTAATTACTAAGCGATTATGCGGAAATTAGAAACATAAAACTCAAATGTGATTGATTCTCTCTATAATTTTTGCCAACAAAAACTTGAACTAGAATAAATTGTGCCCTAAAAGTAAAAATACTTCATAGATTTTTAATTTATATGACCAAATTTTATATAAGTAACACATTTAAGGGGTGTTTGGTATAAACTTATATGATACTATTATTTGTTTGGTGTTTGGTGTCGTGTTTGCTGTTTGTCTGGTTAGGAATAGAAATGGAATGAAATGAAATGAAATGTAATTGTTTGTTGTTTATTGTTTATAAGGGGTGTTTGTTGTTTAACCATTAAAGGGTGGGTGTTTGCTATTTATAAGTTTGTTGCTTATAAACTTAGTAATAGAAATGGAATGGAATGGAAACAACTTATAGAAAGGGAAAGAGTAATATGAATTGATATCATTATTTGTTTTTTGATGTAATTAAATGAAATGGAAACAAACTAGAGAGTAA
This sequence comes from Salicornia ramosissima, assembly GCA_951394345.1. NCBI lineage: Eukaryota > Viridiplantae > Streptophyta > Magnoliopsida > Caryophyllales > Amaranthaceae > Salicornia > Salicornia ramosissima. The sequence continues at coordinate 49,997,386 of OX596240.1, read as the reverse complement.
ATGATTTTGTTCACAAGGTTGAGAAGGGTATGTAGCTAAGGGTGCGTTTGATTTGTCTAAAATTTTCTAACTTGATTTGATCTGATTTTAATTTTTCTGATACGATATGATCTTATCTAATTTTTTTATATCCGATCTAATTGTTCCTGATTGTACTTATTATTATAGTTATAATTTTTTTGATCTGATCTGAATTTTTTTAAAAATAAGCACATGAGTGCTTATTTAAATTGAATCAAACGTACCCTATATGGTAGTTATTGTTTTCAATATAAAATGACATGTTTTAACAAAATCTCATATCAAATAATAGTTCATGAAAATGCTTATTTGAATCTATTTCAAACACCAAACATGCTCTGAATATATGATGGAAAAAACTAATCAATGCGTGTAATTACATCTATACAATTAAAAATAATTGGAAAAACTAAGGAAGCCATGTGGCAAGTGTGGGATGTAGATTTAATTTCATGTTCTAAAGAAATAGTATAGATTTGTTCTCCAATTATATCTCATTTTTGTTATATATTGACATAAACAAAAATTCGTGTTACTTATAAATTGTACGTGTTTGAATTAATCCAGGAACTTCTAGCTAGCAAATCAGCCAAAATTCAAACCTTAATTAAAAACGACCCGTTTGTAGACCTCACGGCCTTCTTCAAAGAAACATCATCTGAACCAAAAGCTTTAGAACTCGTGGCAAGATTTTGCCACGGGTTTGAGGTTAAGTTCACGAGCGAAAACATTATTCCTCTCATTTGTCTTTGTGATCACCTTGAAATGACTGAAACTCATTGCCCTGGTAACTTACTTGAGAAATCCATCAAATTCCTAAAACACAACATTCTCCCTAGTTGGGACCTGATCATACACTCACTTAAGGCTTCATGGGGGCCCATACTCCAACAGGCTGCAGAGAATGGGCTTTTGAATTTCTTTGTGGGGGCCCTAACAGATCTTGCATTGTCCAACCCAACTCTCCTGGCCCAGCCCATCATGATTGAGTATGCCAAATATAACATCATCAGGTCCATGAATACTAATTATTATACTACTACTACTAATAATAATAATAATGGAACAAGAAGGAAGCTCTTTGCTGATCAACATTCAAGTACATCATCTGATTCTGATACATCAATGGAAGATCTAATCTCATTGCCAGTGAAATTGTATGAGACAATCATGGAGGAGATGACTCAGCAGCGGGTCCCACTGGAGAACATAGCTGGATCACTTTACAGGTACACTGGCAGATCTTAGAAATTCTTATATACATCCGAGTGTAAGGTGCATTCAAGGGTAATTTTAGCAAAATTATGTTATATGAGCAATAAAACACCTTTTGATGTACCTATATCTACGTGCATCCGGATGCATAATAGACCCATTGGGTGGATCTAGGGGGGTTCAAGTGGGGTCCTTTGACTCCAATTGAATCTGAAAAAAGATTTTTTTATTTTTATTTTTTATATTGTCAACCTATTGTAATGCTTGCAACAAACTAATTTTTTAATACTCACAAATAACACATTTTTGTAAGCATAAAAAAAATAACACAACTTTGTTGCAAGTATTATGATACGGAGGTGATATAAAATTTAGTATTTTTCAATTTTTTTCTTATAATTTATTTATTTTACCCCAATAAAATTTACAAAAATGCATTTTGACCTAACTATATATTATTTCTGAATCCGTTGCTGTACAGGTACATGAAGAAACATGGAGATGACAGAGAAGCCATTGAAGCAATAGAGAGACTTTTGCCAGCTAATGGTAGTAGATGCCCATTATACCCCTACACAATACTGTTCGAGATGCATGGGTTGGCAGTCGCAGTAGGGGCAAACTCGGAATGTGTAGCTTCATTGGAGATTCGAATAGGCAAAGAATTGTACCGTGCAACAAGTGAGGATCTCCTTGGCTTAGACCTCGATATCAAGGGTTTAAGGAGGATACTAAAAGGGTATTATGGTAATTTCACGGATGCTAGTTCGATAGGGTTGGTGGCAGTGGCGGACCTTATGGAGGAGTACTTGATGGGGGTGGCAAAGGGGAAGGAGTTGGAAGCGGCGAGTTTTGCTGAGGTGGCGGAAATGGTGAGCTCAACATCAAGTTTAGGGAGTTACCGAATGTTAGATGGGGTTTATAAGGCAGTTGATGCATACTTTGAGAAGCATAAAGAGTTGGTTGAGTCAGAAAGAGAGGAAGTTTGTAAGGTTTTGGATTTTCAAAAGATGTCTTGGGAGGTGGTTGAGAAGGCGGCGCTAAGCACAAGGCTGCCGTTGAGGGTGGTTATGCAGGCGTTGTTTGTGTCACAGTTGCAGCTTAGGGATAACATTACTAAAGCTGTGGGTGGGTATAGTGGGAAAAGCAATGTGATGGTTGATGATGATGATGGTGGTGATGGTGATGATGATGAGAAGGAAGAGATTAAAGGTGTTTGTCATGAGAAGAATTGTTGTGGGAGGAAGAAGAAGAAGGTGAGTTTGTGGAAGGGAATGAAGAGGAAGTTTGGGTGTATAGGGAGTAGTAGTGATTATGAAACTTTGAATGAATGTAATTGCCATGTTACAAACAAGAATAATAATAATAAGAAGAAGAAGAGTAATTAGGTGCATGATTCTTCAAAGTAATTATGTTTGGAAGTGGATGGATCGGAAGCCATGTCACTCGGACTCTTCATTTTATCTCAGATATTACCCACATCGGATTCTCGACATTCTGGTATAAGTACGTACTTGAATACTTTATTTTGTGGTAAAGTTATAAAAAAATCAATTTATCAAATTGCTGAGAAATACTCAGGCATTTACCCATGTTTGAATATGAGTATTTGAATCCGAGTAACAGATAATGAAAGGGAAACTACTTGTTGGATTTCTTGGGATTTATATTTTGTGGAAAAGTAGTTGGCTCATGTTGTTGGATGTACTTTTTATTGGTTGGGTTTTCTGTTTTGTTTTAATTGACAATTTGTGGGTTGTTTATTTTTTTAATGTGGTTGCGATTTTTTTTTTCTGGGTTCTTAATTATGAAACTTTGAATGAATGTAATTGCCAAGTTACAAAGAAGAATAAGAAAAGGAAGAGTAGTTTTGTAAAAAAACAAGAGAAATTAGGTGTACTATGTTATGTTCCTTCATTCTTTAAAATAATTATGTTTGGAAGTGGATTGTAGCTAGTTGCGTTACCAGGATTAGACTCTTCATCTTATCGCAGATATCCGTGTCAAATTCTTATGAATCAAATATGAGCACGACACCTGAAAACTTCATTTTGCGTCAAAGTCATGAAAAATATTCAATGCATAAAATTGTCTAGTCAAATACTCGGGCATGTTTTCATGTTGGGTATAAGTATTCGAATCTGAGTAAAGGATAATGAGTCATGGATTTATATTTTTGGAAAACTATTAGGCTCTTGTTATTGGATTTACTTTTATTAGCTGGGTTCTTAGTATTGTTTAATTGACAATTTGTGGGCTTTTTTTTTTTTTTTTTTCATTTCAATGTGATGGCAGATTGATTCATTGGGTTGCTTAATTTTTGTTATTTTTAACTAACTTTATTTTCATTGAGCTTAATTATGTTGGACCGTCTTATGTTTTTCTTTCTAATACTGATAACTAACAAGAGACTTTCTTGAAAAAAAAAATTAATAATAATAATAATAATAATAACTGACAGGAAACATGTTATATCTTACTACTATGAATTTAATAGATAATTATTTCTCCAAAATTTCTTAGTGGGTCCAAACGTCTTATTATTATTTTGTGAAAGTATTGGGTCAGACGGTCTGACCAGACAATCTGGTCAGACGGCTGACCCTTGTAATCAATTATAATGGTGAAAAACTTCGGGAGGCTATAACTTTACGCTCGGGTGTCGGATTGGGGCATAGGATATGTTGAAATTGATTAATTTTTCGAGACGAACGCAGCTGCAAATACCCGCAGGGGATTTGGCCACCAGAAATTGCCAAATGAGGCCTCTAAAGGCCTTAAAATGCAAAAAAAACGTATTTTGTCCAAGTTAGTTACAAAATGTGTCCATGTTTTACAATATGTGTCCATGTTTAAACAATATGTGTCAAGGTTTACAAATAGGTGTCTAGGTTTACAAATAAGTATCTAGGGTTAACAATATGTGTCCAGTTTGTCCAGGTGTGTTCAGATTTGTTCATATTTGTCCAGGTTTGTCCACATTTGTCCAGGTTTGTCAACATTAGTCCAGGTTTGCATGTCCAGGTGTGTCCAGATTTGTTCATATATTTGTCTAGGTTTATTCATATTTGTCCAGGTTTGTCCACATTTGTCTAGGTTTGCATGTTCAGGTGTGTCCAGATTTGTCCATGTTTGTCTAGATTTGTCCAGGTTTGTTCATATTTGTCCAGGTTTGTCCACATTTGTCCAGGTTTGTCCATATTTGTCCAGGTTTGCATGTTCAGATTTATCCAGATTTGTCCATGTTTGGTTAGATTTGTCCATGTTTGTCTAGATTTGTCCAGGTTTGTTCATATTTGTCCAGGTTTGTCCACATTTGTCCAGGTTTACAAATTGTGTCCAGGTTTCAAATGTGTCCAGTTCTGTTTCCAGGTTTACAAATGTGTCCAGGACTACCAATACATGTCCAGATTTAACAGCATGTGTCCAGGTTAAACATATATGTTTCCAGGTCCAGTGGATTGGTCTGACAGAAACGTTACTGTCAGATCGGTCTGACACAATACCTTCTCTATTATTTTTTGTCAACCATCAAGGTTGTGCAAACATTACCTAGAAGAAAAAAAATCTACTCCCTCCGTAACATATTAATGACAACGATTTGATATTTTTCCTCTCTATTTTATGTTAAATCACCTTTGTGATCAACTAAAAACTATAATCACTTCACTCGTATACATAACAAATCTTATTTAAGATGGTCAAAGAATATAAAATCACTATAGACCTGTTCTTTTCAAAATATTTTCAGTACTTATAAGTTTAGATAAGTTCAAAAAAGCAGACCCTATACTTGATATATAATATTTCAATGTTGATACTAAAAGATAAAAATCAATAAATAACTAATCCAAAAATAGTAACTCGAGGTGCAAAAGAAACAACTAAATATCAAATTTTTAATTGCACATTACAGAGTTAATAAAATATTAGTAAATCAGGTCGAAAAAACAGATAAATTTGGCTATCTTTTTCACAATATGAACCAAATTATTTAATTTGTGAACTGTGACACCATGTGTTGCGGGACTCTTTACATACCCTTGAGGCCTTGAGTTGTCATAGTAGTTTTAGGGGTGTAAATATGGACATAAATCTGTTTGGCCGATTGTTACCGACATTTTTTTGACTACTATGACAACTCAAGGCCTCAAGGGTATGTAAAGAGTCCTTGAGTTGTCATAGTAGTTTTAGGGGTGACACCGACCGCCACCGAATCCAAATGTAAATCGAAACCGTTTTCAACATGTTTTACGCATAATGAAATCGACCGGGATCAAAGTTGTTGTTAACCCGAATTCGTTTTCGACCTGTTTTTATTATATTGAGATCGGGGGGAGGGGTGGGGTGTACCGAACCTGTTTTCGACCCGAAGCTTTGGATTGACTTATTGTATTGTGACCGATCGTTCAAGACCGGCATGTTACGACCTGTGTATCGATCGTGAGTCCGTGAAGGATCGATAATGACTTGCTTATCGATTTTGACCGATCGATTATGACTTGTATACCGATTTTGACTTGTAAAATATTGTTTGTGACCGACTGATCGATTATGACCTGTTTCCGACAACGATTGACCGGTATGTACAGAACCGCAACTGACCAATACCCCCTAAGGAAAATATCAAACTCAACTGAATACCGAATAAGATCGACCGGTATTGATATCAAAGGGCTCATATGAAATGTTTTTGACCAACCATTTTTTTACCGAACATTTTTTTGACCGACATATATATTACCCACCGTTTGACATATTTTTACATCATGGGAAGTTTTGCACGCTCTGTAAAACCGCATCATATGAGCTTCTGCATTGGTTAATATTATTATCATAATTATCTCACACCGTTTGTTTGGTGGGTGGAAATAGAGGGTGAAATTAAGGGGTTGTTTGGTTAATATTTTGCCTTTTGTTTTTGCAGTGGTTCAATTGTTTTTGTTTATTATTGTCAATTTTTGTGTTCTGACTTTGGCTATATTTTTTTGTTGCAGATTTTGATTCTTGATTCAAGTTTGAGGATTTAAGTTATATATAGTTTCTTAGATGTACTTAATTTAGGTGTATCATATTGTTGCACTTTTTTAGATGTTTGTTGAATTTCCTTATAATTAATAAAATTGGATTCAATGTATTGTCAAATTTTTTATGTATGCTTATTTTAAAAGTTTTGTATGTTTAAATTTTTTATAGGTTAAAAAAAATGAATGTTTGGTTCCAATTTTATTCATTTTTTATTTTTATTTTGGGCTGTGAAGATTAACGTCCGTCTTTCCCCAATTGACGGACGTTAATTTGCGTCTGCTTGGCCGACGTTATTTGGCCTGGCGGACGTTAAACATTTAGCGTCCGCCAAGCGGACGTTAAATAAGTATTTAACGACTAAAAAATATCCGACAACGGCTTAACGTCCGTTGGCGGACGCTAATCTAATTAGCGTCCGCAATCCGCTAATTTAACGTCCGCCATTGGCGGACGTTAAAAACACGGAATCTTGTAGGGTAATCCATTACATTTACTAATCTCATACCAAACACCCACTAAGAGTTTTAATCCCAAATGAAAAAGGTCTCTTGCTTGTTTAATGGGATTTAAGATGGAAATTGATCGAAAGGGTCAATTCCCACCATTCCGGCACTTAGGGGACAAGTGATAGAGAGATGGGATTGTGAAAATTGGAATCGATTAAAATGGTGTTTTTATTAACCTTAAATGAAGAGGAAAGGGTAGGTTAATTAATAAGGATAGGTTGTTAAACAATTATTTTATTTCTAGTTTAGTCCTTTCCTACTCACCAAACATGAAAATGGGAATACACTATTTTTTACAATTTCCCACTATGTATTTTTATTTCATTACTTTTCCCACTCAAAAATTTCATTTCCACATATCAAAGGCTCCATTTTTACCAATGAATCTATTATACATCATGATATACATAAATATATGTGCATTCAAGGTGTTTTATTCTCACTGTCTTCTTATGTTTTCGAGCATGTAAATAGCGGTATTTTTAGTTCATTTTTACCAATTTTGCCTTCAATTATGACCGTTAAAGACAAAAAAAAAAAAAAATTGCAAACATTATTTGCTGGGCTATTTTCTCCCCTCAATTTTCACCTATTGGATAGGTCACCATGGACCTGAAACTAGTATGGAAAGAAATCATACCAAATTTGAATTTTTTTTAAAAGAAAAAACAAACTTTTGATTTGTGGTGAAAGATGCTTCAAATTTTTAATTTTTTATAATTATTTCTAATAAAAAGTAAGATGAGACAATTAAAATTAGTTGCTCATTTTATATACATTAAGGCTGTGTTTGGTTCACCTTATATTTGTTGATCTAATCTGATTTGATCTTATTGCCTGATTTGATTAAACTTTAACCGCGTATCACTACAAGAAATAGTTTCAAAGAGGGCAACAAAAATTGCCCTCTTAGACCCAAAATTTGCCCTCTTAGGCTAGCAGGGCAACATAAATATTGCCCTTATGTTGCCCTTGTAGAACCGTTGTATTAGCTTTAGAGGGCAAAACTAAAATTTTTGCCCTCTTTGCTTCAACCCAAGCAAGGCAACCCAAATTTGCCCTTTTTGGTCATCATCAAAGGCAATAATTTTTGCCTTCTTTGATCATTAACAAAGGCAAAAAAATTTGCCCTAATTGATCATCAACCAAGGCAAAAAAATTTGCCCTAATTGATCATCAACCAAGGCAAAAAAATTTGCCCTACTTGTTCATCAACCAAGGCAAAAAAAATTGCCCTACTTGTTCATCAACCAAGGCAACAAGTTTTGCCCTACTTGGTCATCAACCAAGGCAAAAAAATTTGCCCTACTTGTTCATCAACCTAGGCAAAAAAAATTGCCCTACTTGTTCATCAACCAAGGCAACAAGTTTTGCCCTACTTGGTCATCAATCAAGGCAACAAGTTTTGCCCTATTTGGTCATCAATAAAGACAACTATTGCCCTAGTTAGTCATCAACAAAGGCAAATTTTTTTTCCCTCTTTGCTACAATAAAGAAGGCAACCAAAATATTCACATATTCCCATAGACCCTGCCAAGTGTAATTTGTGTATAACGCATCAAAAATTCACACAACATTCAGCAAAAATATGGTATATACAAATACAAAAAATGATTGTCCAAAGCTGTAATAATATGATATATACAAATACAGCAAAATTGCTGGAAATGTTGAGCTAGTTAAAGCTGAATACCAAGCTAGACTGCTTTATATGTATGTGTACACTAACCAAAATTACTATGTAGACTGTCTTATGTGTATACCAAGCTTCTAATTCTGCTTTCCCTTGTCCACTGTCGGATGACACCAAAATTATCGTCTTTAGAAGGAGCAGGATGAGGGGATGATCATCACCTTGAGCCCATCAATTTTCCAGCCAAATCAGAGGATGATCATTTGTTTAGCAACGACTTTTTTTAGGATGGTATATATACTCCTGTTGTGTGGTTCAAATCTTCTAAGTTATAACCTGAGCAGGTAGTTGATTCAATTTCATCTATGAGCTAACAAATAATAAAAAGCTACTGCAAATGTAGGGGGGATGGGGCTGGCAGGGGTAGGGAGGGGGCTGCAGGGTGGGGGGCTGGGGGCAGCAAGGATGGGGGGATGGGGGCTGGGGAGGGGGGAGCAGGGCTGGGGGGGCTGGGGAGGGGGCTGCAGGGGTGGGGTGGGCTGGGGGCACCAGGGTTGGGGAGGCTGGGGAGGGGTCTGTAGGGCTGGGGGGCTGGGGATGGGGTTGGGGCAGCAGGGGTGGGGGGGCTGGGGAGGGGTCTGTAGGGGGGAGGGGGCTAGGGCAGGGAAGAAAAGCAAATAACAACCTATAACATCAAGAATAGAAATATCAATAAAGGGAAGAAAAGCTGAATACCTGATCAGAGTCAGCAGCAATGTTGAGTGTGGAAGTCTCAGAGCCCTCCTACACATTAGCAAATAGCAACCATAAGAAAACAAGCATCAAACCAATTCACTTATCTTTACAATATTACTTATCAAACGAAGCGGAAATCATCTTCAATCTCACAAATCATCTTACAACCATATAATGTCAAACCTAAAGAAACACCTATCTCTAAATTTAGAGAATTCCACTTGAATCTTGTTTTACAACAAGAACTTTTTTTAAAACTAAGGCAGACAAGTTGTTTTTCTGATAAGTCCCATCTTAAGCTTAAAACTCAAAACGAAAAAAACACACACAAAAATGAACCAATTTTGTCTTTCATTAATCCATTTCATCATATAAAACAGCAAAACCTCAAAATTAGACTTCCAGGGGGCAGCAGGGGTGGGGAGGGGGCTGCAGGGGGGAGGAGGTTGTGGAGTGGAATTCCAGCAAGAAAGCAAGTAATAAGAGACTCACAACTAGTCTATCATTAGAATGATGGAATAAACAAGTTACACCAATAGATTTTAACAAAACATGCCTAAAAAACAATTTTGAATCCTATGTATGCTTCCTATGCATAACTCACCATCTCATGTATTATTCTTGCTGTGGATTTCGCTCCGCAAGCTGATTGGATCTTCTTTGAATAAACATTTGCACAATTCTTCTCACTTCTTTCCTAAAATCATATAATAAAAGTATAACTAACCTTTAAAATCACATAATAAAATCACAAGCAGAAAACATATTGCTTCAATTTGCAAGTTGTGCTTATACTCATCTTGTGATCATTCCAATAGGTATACACAAGCCATTTACATTGGTCAATGTTGATACCTACCGGGCAAGCACGCTTAGCTTCTCTTAAAGATTTACACTTAGAAAACTTTTCACTCTTCAACCTCTCTCTGATACTCAAAATGATATACTAGAAAAACAATATCAAAGAATGTTACCAAGTAAAGTTTGAGATAGGCTGTTATTCTCAAGATATCTAGTGACCAACATTCTATTATTTCCTTCCACACAACAACCTAAAATTTTAACCAGATTTTCATGCTCTATGTCCACAAGAACTGTTAATTCTGTCACAAATTCATTCAAGCCTTGCCTTGATTCTGGTGAAAGCACTTTAACAGCAACCACACTTCCATCTTTGAGCCTTCCCTGGCCACAACAAAGTGTTCATCTACCGAATCAGTATTACTAAAGGCGTAATATGAATTTTATGTCAAAATTATCATCTTGCAAGCACAGCCGCACAGGTCATCACAATCTGCCAATAAAGTTTCAGCAGTCAATAGTCAATACTAATATCTATACTATTCCATTTGGCATATAATTTGCTCATGTTCTAACTTATTACTTTGTAGCATGAGAAACAACTTGCATATAAGCTATATAGTATATACAAGTAATACAACTGATACAGTGGTTCTACTATGCCATACGCACTCAGGTGCACGTAGCAATGATCCAACAGTAAAATTTTTCAAATTTTCAGTTACATAACAGCTAGAAAACAACAATATCATACAAGTATATTATTTTACCCACGTAGATATTCAATGCTTTTTATCCCGATGAAGACATTTAAACTTGGATCAAGGTTTGGATTGGTTAGATTGGAGGTTAGATACCAAGGTGAATGACATTGCTAGAGTAATTGATGGCAATTGGATCCTTATTGAGCAAAAACAAGAAGGCTATTTATGCATAAAAAGGAGAGAAAGATATAAGCAGCATAGCAAGGAGACTTAACGAATGCTAACTCCTATATGTATCAAATGATAAGAATTCAGCATCAATTGTGTACAAATTTTCAATAAAGGATAGACTCACTGTTCCACATAAAACTGTATGCACCATATGAAAGTCTATGATAAAAAAAAATTGATACGTATGATCGATAGTTTTTTAAGGGAATGCTTCTACTTCCATCAATGTCTGCAGTTGATTCAGCAATGGTAGCTCATTTTCCGCACATGAAAGGACACCAAGTCATCATTAACTTGCTGTGAGCAATTCCATTAATAAAGTCTGCCAATCCTTATTAACCAAAAAAAAAAATTAGCATGTTAGCTAAAGAATTCTTCATTGCATATTCTGAACACTCAACACTAGAAAACCTCATATTACCATTCTTCAGGCACATCTTGATGATAGTAGAATATCAAGTAAATAATTCATTTTTATTTAAATAAGCAGATATAATAGATATAATTGTGACAACAAAACATACTTCCAATGTGTGATACTTGATAACATCAATTAACAATGGATGATTTTCGGAGGCGCATTTTACTTTTATTTTTACAATTATTCAGAAACATTAAGTTGAAAAGAATCAAACGTCCTCCATTTGTTATCCGAGTTAACTGCTTGATTCACAACAAAAATTAAGACAGAAATTAAAGAACAAACAGAGGAAGCACAAAAAGGAGCATAATAAGCCTTCAAATTACAACTTACAAATTGCTATATAAAAAAAGAGTGAAAATTCTACAGCAAAAACGCAGGTTAGCATCCTTCCTATACATAATAATCACATAAACCGAACTAAAGAATAAACTCATTCACTCCGATCGTACTAATTACCTACTAATTGGAGAGAAATATTTGCACCAAATCGCTTGATACATAGAGATCGGTAGAAAACTGTGTCGCTAATTTCTACATGATGAATCCAATTTCTATACAGAATTATACAGCTCAACTGCATATTTAATCATTCCATCCAGCTCAAGAACAGAAATTATACAAAATTCATCTAAAATCGAATTAGAAATTTATGGATCAAAACTATCAAATTTCACGAACTTTAATTCATCAATTCAAAATTAAAATGGAAGCTAGGTCAAATAAAATCAAACAAAATCATAAAAATCAAACAAAATCATAAAAACTGAGATGGTAAGCTTACAGATGATATTCAATTGGAGAAATTTTGGAGTATTTGAACTTTTTCGCCAATTCAAACTTGAGAATTGCATTAAAGATTGAGAGTGTTTATTCTATGAGAAATTGAATGAGAGTGTATTTTGGAGTATTTTGGAGTATTCATACTTGGAGAATTGCCCTCGCAATGGAAATGGCTATTTTGGAGTATTTTAGGAGACGAAAAATACTTCTCAGTATTTTGGAGTATCTTCTCAGTATTTTGCTATTTTAAAAAGTTTGATTGAGTTTTATTTTATTTGGTTTTGTTTAACATAACACAAGTTTACTAAAGAGGATAAAATTATAATATTGTCCTTTTTGTTATTTTTAAGATGGCAAAATTATAGTGTTGTCCTATTTAAATCTTGTAAAAATGGCAAAATAATAATGTTGTCCTCTTAAACAATATCAAAGAGGACAAAACTTAAAATTTTGTCTTATTTTTATTCATTAGATTAAAAAAGGACAAAATAATACCATTGTCTTCTTATTTAATGTTTAAGGAGGCAAAATAATTATATTGTCATGGTTGTTCGTATTAATAAGGGCAAAAAATATTGTCCTTTTTGATATCATTAAATAAGGCAATATTAGATTTGCCCTTTTTGGTTTATAAAAATTGCCCTTGTTTAATCTATTTCTTGTAGTGTATATATGTTAATCCATAAGGAAAAAAATTATCAATTGTGATATTACATATCTTAAACTTCATGTATTAATGACTAATGAGTAATTTTTAATAGGTAAATTTAATAATATTTTTTGTTACGCAATTAAAGATTTTTAGATTTAAAAAACATTAATTCAAATTATACGATCTCGTATGATATGAATAAGTAATAATCTGTTGAAATCATATTAATAAAACAAGGCCTTAATTTAAGGACCATGGTAAAGAATGCCCCTAGACATTTGATTAACTTTTATTATCTTTCTTAAAATAGTACGAAGTATGAATTTTGGGATGAAATTAATACCAAAATCATAGGAAAAATCAGTGTAACAATATATATAATTACTGATTATTTAAAAAAATTCCAATTTTGATAACCTTATTTAATGCTTGGGGACGTTCATTAATAAATAAGGGTTTTTTGGTCATTAAATATTATTCATTTAGTTAAATATTAGTAGTACATCTGTACAATGGAAGATGAGGATCGAGCTTTAGCACAGTGGTGTTGGAGAGCACCTTGAACTAACTGCTTGCAAATTTGATTCTCTTAAGTCTCCTCCCCCCATAAATGTGAGGTGTAATGACAAATTGACAATTCGATAATAGTCATGCACGTGTGAGGGCAATGACAACTTGGTATTAGACCTGGTTATTGGATAGGGTAGTCCAATGACATGTGGTTAGGATCAAGGTTATATGGTCTTTAATGGACAAGACCTTATCGACCAGGGCCCATACAAAGCTAGAAATAATAGCCTAATAATTTTTTCAAAAAAACAGTTTTGACAAAATAAAATAATTACATTAATATATTAGTAGACATTTGTTTTAAATATTGACTACCTTAAATTTTATTTATATTTAATGTTTTAATGGTTTGACCGCTAACGATCCGCGACCCGCTTTGGCCCGACCCACTATTTACCCTTTTCAGTCGACTCTGGTCCTGATCTGACCCACACCGGTCTGACCCTAACTCGCCCCGACCCACCCAATAACTAGGTCTACTTGGTATAAGGTATGCATTGAGGCCCAATAAACCATAAACCATACATGGAAAAAATTCAGACTAGATCAGAAAATTTCAGATCAGATTAAAAAAATTCAAATTAAATTAGATTAGACCAAATTAAAAAAATTCAGATGAATCACACGTAACATAATTTATAAAATTATATATTAAAAAAAAAACAAATAGAACCTTTTTTTTGGGACCAGGTAAGGAACAAATAAAATATAGGGAGAGTAGAATGACAGATAAGAAAATCCTATATAAACCACACCTATACACCTGCCCACGTTTAAAAACAGATAGACCATTACAAGTTACAACTACACAAACACAATTCTCGTTTCCCAAACCCTAACCCAAACCCCCCTCAATAAAACCCCTTTTCTCTCTATAAAATCCCCTTTTTTTTCCACCTCTTAATTAGCAAGAAATTGAATTGAATTAAATTAAATTCATATAATCGAATTCACCAAAAACACAAAAAATGGCAGGGAAAGGTCCATACTCAAATTCATGGGCAGATCAATGGAGTTACAACAACAATGAAGATGATAACCAATCATCATCTTCTTTGAATAAAAACGAAAAATCATCTGGTAAAAGTTTAACGAAGAAATTATCGAAGAAATTCGGAGAAAGTTTTAGCAAGACCAAACAAGTTTCTGCAAATGGAATGGAAAAGACTAAGGAATCAGTTTCGAAGGGGATGAAGAAGGCTAAGGATACTACTTCTGATGGTATTTCTTGGGTTTCTCACAAATTTCGCTCTTCTTCTCATAAGTAGTTGTTGTTGTTTTTTTTAATTGGGTTGTTTAATAAATAAATAAATTGTCCCCCTTTTTTTAGGGTATAACGAATAATCTTTTAATTTTTATGTTATTTTGATGTTTTTTTTAAAGATGGGTTTTGGATTTGATTCAATGTTTTAATTTGGGTTGATTTGGTTTGTGTTGTATGTGTTAATGAATTTGGTGGTTTAATTTGGTTTTGATTGTAAGGCAAGCTAAGGTTGATGTTTTAGAACGCACCAACATGTGAAAATTTGAAAATTCTGGTATAGACTACCCTAATGAATAGATATGATTGTTTGATTTATTTTTAATTTCTAAATTCAATGAAAGTAATTAGAGAATCTTAAAAAAAAGTAATTAGGGAAAAAAAATAAACCAATTTAGGAATTAGAAAAACAAAGCAATCTTAGCTCTCAATTATGATAATCTGTAGTCATAAGATCGACCACAATCGAATGACATGGCAACAATGCAACATGTTGTTGGTGTGAAAAAGGAATATAAACTTTACTTGTTATTTAAGTTTCCATACATTGTGCTTTTGCATGTGTAGGCTAGACTTTTAAATTTGGATCTCTTTCAATTACTTCTCCCATCAAAGACTCAAAGTTAAGAATTTGCTTGATCCCCAAAACACAAAAAAGTAGCAAATTTTATTGACTTTGTTACTCCCTCAATTTTAAATTACTTGTTATATTCTGGAAGAAAAACAAATTGTTTTATATGTACACAATGAAAAAAATATAGGCAAGTGGAGTCTTGTTGTTAAATTTGATTGAATATTAGAAATGGGTCCGGGCAACCCGGCCAATATGTAAACTACATCTTGCCACGTGTCGCGCTCTTATTAAAAAAATTTCCGCCCTTTTCCCTTAACGTAAAAAAAAACAACTTTTTTTATTCTATCTTAATATATTTTCTACCTTAATAAACATTATATATAATAATATAACATATCTTTAGAAATATTATTTGATTTAATTCATATAAATAATATTTTTAGTAATGTTAAATTATCAATTTTTTTAGGATTCTAATAATTAGAAAATCAACAAACAATATAAATTTTAGTTTTATTTTCCCCTAACAGTTGTGATAAAAATAATTTTTAACTTAATATATTTATATTTTGTATATTTCAAACTTCTATTGACTTTTTTTTAAAAAAAATATTTTGTTCATGCATTTTTAAAGAATAATAAGTTAAACGTATATTGTAGTGTTTGTGATAAACACTAAAATATGATTCAATCACATATTTAAGTAAAAGAGATGTGTAATTATTTTATGAAATATATAAAATGTATATGAAGTTTTAGAAAATACCTTTTTAAAAAAAATTATGTAAAAAAAATCGAAAGACCTTTTAGTGTATATATATATATATATAGGCTCATGTGAGAAATGTAGTTTTGGTGAGAAGGGTGAGAAGTAATCACAACCCTTTGATCACCAAATGAAGAGCTGAGATTAAATTTAATTTTCCCTCCTTACTCCTTTGATAGTTTGGAGTCAATGTATATATGGTATAAAGTCAATGTATTTTTACTCAATGTATTTATAGTGTATGGTGAATATACCTATAGTTGGTGCTCAATGTACCTCTAGGTTATAGTTGATGTATTTATCTCTTCTCACATTTCTCACTATAAGAAATTTCTCACCGGAACCCAACCCTCTATATATATATATATTTGCAGATAGGGACCTAAAAAAACTTTGTGAAAAGGAACATTATTTCCATCGTTTTCCGATTTTTGTGAAAAGGAAATTGTGTCTGACAACAATAGAAAAGTTCCTTCTCGCAAAGGTGCTTTTTTGTTCAGGTTTCTTTCTGCAAAAAAAAATAAAATATATATATATATATATATATATTAAAAGATCTTTTCTCACAAAATAAATAAATTAAAAGGTCTTTTCTTTCTGACAAATTTTATTTAATATTATAATATTTTGTATTTCATGGTTAAATATGGATATAATATATCATTTATGTTACTCTAATTTGCTATTTCATGTTTCACAAATTTCATGATATAGCTCCTCTTCTAGAACCTGCTATAATTTTCTAAGGAGTTAATTTATTTATTTTTTAAATAAAGTTCACTATTTTATTTAATATTTTTAATATTTCATGCAAAATAAATTTCACTATAATTTTTTAAATTCACTATTTAATAGTTCATGAACTATTAAACAATAAATTTCACTATTTTATGTAGTATTTTTAATAGTTCATGTTTAGACTGAAGTTCCTGAAAATTTATTATATATATATATGTAGTATACATATGAATTACCGGGGGTTTAGTGTAATGATTACTTAATGTCCTGTGTAGGGGTTAGTGAAGATTTTATATAAAGATTACTCATTCTTTTGTATGGATTATTCAATGTTTTGAATAGTGTGCTATTTTTATTACAAAAATACATTATAGGTTGCTATTTATTAAGATAAAATTTTAATATGATGTTAAAATCACTATGTCAGAAAATGAATTATAAAAATCTTTACATTAATATTTACTAAATTAATATTGAGATTTTCAAGTCGTGCATCGCACGAGTGCTATGCTAGTTATAGATATTTAAGTTCAAAATTTTGTCTCAAAGAGTGTTAAAGTTAAAGTGCATTTGTTGCTGCACGTAAAAAAAAAAAATAAAGAGGAAATACGGAGTAATATTTTACTCATCCATATTTCTTTTTTTTATACACAACTATAGGAAATTAACCGGACTTAGAAAATCCTATTTCCTATGAAAAAGAGATCGAGATTAACCAATGAAGATACATTTGGTAAGTTAAAATTTTTGTTGAAAATTTTAATTTAATTTTCATGATCAACAATATTTGTGATTTCCTATGAAATTGGCAAGGGAAGCATGAAATAAGAATTTCTGTTGGAATTATTTCCCATATAAATCAAATGTGCTACTAAACCTTATTAAATACTTTTTTTTTTAATCATAGACAATATTATTAACATGTTTCATACCCACTAATATCTTATTGGTTGAACAAAATTTATGTGGGAATTGAAAATTCATGGGAATTTGTGGGAATTTCCAATTCCTACAAACCATGGGAATTTAATTACCAAGTCCCCCTTGGTAACTCCAAATTCCCATGATTTTTAAATGCCTTCATAACAATCAAACAAGTTTTTTTAATTCATGGGAAATTCAATGAGGAATTTAACTTCCAATGAATTGTAAATTCCTATGGGAAATTCAAACAATACCTTAGTGATTAAAAAAAAAAAGTTTTTTAAAGAGCTTGAACAATAAATGCGGCAAATATGTTGGCCTAGCGGATGCACTACCTAAATATCTTTTTACTAGGTTAGCCCCGTGCGATGCACGGCTTTACTAAAAATTATAATAAAATTAATAAAATGAAGAACATGAACATGTTAATTTACAACAAAGGAAAAAGATTAATCAAAATTTTTTAAAGTGATTATATTTAAAGGGTAAGTAGTACGAAAGATAAATTTTAGTTAAGGTAATGAAATGAAAGATAAAATTGTATGGTATTAAATTATAGTTTTTTTTTTTTGAGGAAGTATTAATTATGGTATTAAATAGAGAAGTAGAAATGTGAGATTACGAGTGAAATAGTGGTGTGAGTTTTTTTTAGTTTAAAAAAAGATATTTATTTGTTAGATTATTAATTATTATGGTATTAAATGAAGAGAAATAGATTAAGGAGGTAAGAGGAGAGAAAATGGGAAAAATGGGAGGGAAGGGGGGATTTTTTTAGTGGTAAGAGTTTTAGATAGATATATAGAAGATGTGCAACGCAAACAAGCTAGTTTGTATGAACTTTTAGAGCACTCTCAGTAGTGGGCAAAAAAAAATGTCCACCAATCTCTCTCTACCCACTTTCTCACTTTTCCATATAACATAATCTCGTGGGCAATTTTTTTTTACAAAACTTATACCAGCAGTGAGCTAAAAAAAAAACCCACCACTCTCTCTCATCCCATCTACTATACCCCCACCTATTTCTCTTTCCTACAAATTTACTAATTTACACATATTTATTTGTTTTCATGTATGTAAATTGTACACTGACATATTTTGTACCCGTATTTTTGTATCCATATTTTTATATTCGTATTTTGTATACGTAATTTACGAAAATACGTACTTGTAATGTATTTGTATGCGTGTTTAAATTTTCACGTAATTTTCTCATTTTTTATGTGACCCGTATTTCTTTGTAGCGTAATTTTCAAAAATACGAACTTTGTACGTATTGTTACACGTATTTGTTTTTTGAAATACGTTTTTCACATATTTGTATTTTGTATTTCGTATTTTCGCGGTTCAGAAATAAAAAAATCAACGTCATTGTACGTGTAGAAGTACATTTAGAACAGAGTAAAAGGTCCATTAAAAAAAAAAGAACAGAGTAAAAGGTGCTTCAAAATAAATACATAAAAAAAATATGTAATGAAATTACATAAACAAAATACATTAATAAAATAGATAAAAAGATACATAAAAATCGTAACTAAAATACGTAAATTAAATACATAAACAAAAGACATTAAAAAAATACGTAACTAATAAAATACTATAAATAAAAAACATTAATAAAATACATTAACAAAATACATTAATCTACAGTTCACCATAAACTTGCTGAATTAGTTTTTTCTTCAGCATCTCAAACTCCTCAGTAGGTGATTGCTTAGCTATCAAAACTTGAAGCATTTCAAATTTTGTTGTCATTGTACATGTGTTCTCTTGTGCTTGCCTAGCTGCCCACTTTTTCTCCTCTAACTCTACTTTTTTGCGCCGCGTCTCCACCATTTTAGAATATAAATCATTATGATTATCAATTGAAATAGCAACATCAGGTGCTACCTGTTTACCCTTGGCTTTTTTAACACCATTAGGCCTATGGATACCACCCGAAATGAAGCTACCGGTTCCCATGCCCGTGTCACCATCTTCATCAACTCTATTTCATTTTCCACTACTAGCACTTCCTTCAGCATTTTCTTCGGCATTTGCGGTTTCCCTTTCTTTCTTCGACATGGCCCACCTCATTTTTTCGCCTCCACTTTGGATACTGACATAGCATCCTCCAACCATGCTCACACAAGAAGTTCCTTGTAGGTATGGTTGATGCTCAAAATAAAGTGTGAGCTGTTTGAACTGTGTTGTCCTCGTTGTAACCGCTACCCGTTGCCTTCTTTGCTTCTTCATAGCAACCAACCCATAGATTTATGTTGCTAGCCATTCGTCTCCATCGATTTTCCAGCATTTTTGAGGTTCTCACCGGCAACTCATGTGGTCGATTCACTTGAGCGGCATCCCACGATTCTGCCACTTTCCTCCAAAGCACAAACGCTTTTTGGTTGGTACCAATAATAGCATCAGTGCAATGTTCCATGTCGCATGCGATTAAAGCTTCGTCCTCTTTTACCAACCAACTACGTGCAGCCGATGACATAGCACGTGGTTGAATCGACACCACCGGAGGAGACATAATCGGTTCTTGGGTCTCCGGAACGCTTTCATCTTCGCTTTGATGGCCATGAAATTCATTATTACTACCTTGATAACAATGAGGAGAGTAATCATTATTATCAGGCATTTGATGAACATCATGGACATTGGAAGGAGATGTTTGTTGTTGTTGAGGAAATTGAATATTTGAAACATTTCCTCCAATATTTTGTAAAAATTTTTGGAATTGTGGATTTTGTAGCAAATTAGGATCAATATCATTCAAGTTAAATGGATCCATTTACTTAAATATTTTTTAGTACTTTGATAAAAAAATATATGAAGGTTTGAAATTTAGAGGAAAAAATTATATGAAGATTTGAAATTTTGCTAATTTTTTTGAAAAAACTGATTTTTTGAAGTATGTCAAAGTATAGCAAAATGGGTGTCTATTTATAGATCTCAAAAAATTATGACCGTTGGTAATTTATTTTTTTTAAATTAAAAAAATGTCAAAAATTGCCGTTAAAAGAAATTGTAACGTTGCAATTTTAAACAGTAACACGACCAATCAGTTGCGTCCGCGTGGAAAGAACTGGCGCCAACTGCTCTTGTGTCGGGCGCGTGACACACACGCGCAGGTCAGCCAATGCGTGGCTGACACGTGGACAAAAACTCACAAATTTCAAGGCTCCAATTCTGCCATGGTTCATGGCATTCTCGTGAGGAGATTTTTTTTTTGGCTTTTACTTGTTGATGGGATGCTATTAATTTTTGCCTTTGCCATTTTTTCTTCAAGTGAGGTAATTTTTACTTGCTGATGGGAGTGCTCTTATATAACATTTGTTTGCGCGTGTTAAATGGACAAATATTGGGCCTATGGTGTAATTCCATTTAACTCAAAATGCTCCTACAAAAAGTGGGCCAATCGGGTAATTCCAAAAAATATAAAATATTGGGCCTATGGGGCAAAAGAGATATAGGATTGTGGGAGTAAGAATCGCAAGAAAACAGTATTTTACAACTCATGGAAATAAATTTCTAGGTAATATAATTTCCCACATTTTTATCAAACAAACAACTTTACATCTATTCTAATTTCTCATGAATTTTAATTATTTTATCTTATGTCTATATGACATATGGGCTTTTAATTTGGATGCTCTTAAATTTTGGGTTAGTTTTGCTTACTTTCTTTTTAGTCTTGTAGTTTGGACGAAATCTTGAAGTTGATTGACCTATTTGCTAAAGAAATATACTAAAATCACCCCTAATTGTCTATTTGGGCCGACCAATTAGGTGGCTACACTAATGTACTCTGTAGTTTTTTTCCATCCACAACTACTTATTGCTACATCCCTAAATCCTAGGAAATTTTCTACTCATCGTTCTAATGCAAAAATTCAAAAAAATAAAAAAATCATCGTAACTTGCAAAACAAAGATGAAAAAGATTACGTACTTTAATGTAAATAATTTTACGTCGAAAGCATTTGAAACCTCACCAAACGGAGCTTAAATGCACAAAGCAGAAGTAGAGAATCAGTAATCATTCTACCAAATTCCAATCCAACTCAATCATTTCTCTAGTAGACATCAATTCGACCTTAGGCTAGCCCGCGGTCGACACCGTCTATTTAACACCCTCACTTTCTGTTTACCAAATTAAGTTAGAGTTTTCCACTTTTTTTAAAAAATAAAATTTATTTTAAAACTTGGTTTCTTTAACGTCTGACGTTTGTATTTCACCACTGCGCCGCTGCGCCTATGTCCCACACTTTGGACCACTGCACATATGTCCCACACTTTGGAACATAACTCCAATATGAATCAATTTTTTTTACTCCCTCCGTCCCAAAAAAACTGTTTCACTTTCCTTTTTCATCCGTCCCAAAATAAATGTTCTATTTTTCTTTTTTGGCAAATGGTCCACATATACTTTACATTTAGACCTTTATTTACCAATTAATACCCACTACTTTTTACATACTTTTACTTACCACTTTACACTTTTACCCTTACTTTTCACAAAAAGTGAGTCCAAACAAAAAATCACACCCCAAACCCTAATTGAGCATTTTTTTTTGTTACGGAGGTAGTACAACTTAAGTGACTTTGTAAGAAGTATACAAACCATCAAGATTTTCACTCGAGTAAAGAATTATTGGAGTTAACCAACTACTAAAAAGTAAAATCCAAGAATCAACATCTGATATTCAAACAGAGCAAGCCAATACGAAGCATCACGAGAGTTGCAACAACCCTTCTCAATAACTCAATAATTCAATATCACACACTAGAAAGTTAGTACCTGCGTTAACATAGCAACAAATCAACAAGCAAATCAAATTTCTACACGTGTACTTTCCACTGTCACACCCACATGACAAATTTATACAAGAAAATTGACATCAACAACACAAATTTTAACAATGCAACAAGTTCCATCAACTTTGATTTTAGGTGTATAGAAAGAATGACATGAATTAAGCATAAAGTTAAAAGATTCTTCATATAAATTAGGATAAATTTAATTGTTATAACTTTGATTACATATGCAAACAAATAAATCCATAAAATTCATCACAAAATTAAGTTTAAGCATAGGTCAATTGCAAAATCAAATATTTATGTTATTCCTTGTACCCAACATTAAATTTTATGCTTCTAGGTGCACCTGTTAGATCAAATTTTAACATCTATACATAGACCTTACAATCAGACCGTTAGGATTAGATCATTTTAAATCGGAACTTTTAGATTAGATCGGACCATTTTGGATTTAGACCTAGTGCAGAACATTTTACTATTCGGGCCAGAGCGGATTCGGATTGTGGTTTCAATTGGGACGACCTTCTGGATCGAATCGGATCAGATTGGGATTTGAATCATATTTGTTCGGATTTCAAATGATGTTTCAGATTACCTTTTCGGCCCGAGATCAAGTCTCATATTAGGTATTTCGGATCGAATTTCGGATCTTGGTTCAACTTTGGATGGTCCAAGTGTCCAACTACACCACCTTTTATAACACCCTCCATTATTAACTTGGAATTTGCAAATTACACCTTTAAAGAAATCAAACCAAAAACAAGAGAGGGAATTTAAAGAAAGAATATGGGAAGTTCACCAAGAATCCCAAGCATCAAGCTAAACCATGGAGGTGCTTCAATGCCGGTGTTAGGGCTAGGCATGGCACCGTACCCACCGGTGCCGGACGAAGTGACAAAAACCGCGGTGATCGACGCTGTGGAAGTGGGTTATCGACACTTTGATACAGCCACTATTTACTTCACTGAAAAGGCTCTTGGTGAGGGAATCTCTGAGGTGCTTACACGTGGCATGATCAAATCAAGAGAAGAGCTTTTTATCACTTCTAAGTTGTGGGTTAGTGATGCACATCCTAGCCTTGTTCTTCCTGCACTCAAAACCACCTTACAGTAAGACCTAATTTCATCACCTTTAGCTACTACTTTAAGAAAATTCTTTTTCTCCTTCGGATGTACTCCATCCGTAACAAAATAACTACAACGATTTGACATAAAGTAGAGAGAAAAAAATGTCATATTGCAGTTAATATGTTACGGAGAGGGTAGTTGATTCAAAAGAACATATTTCAATTAAATTGATCGAATTTCATGTTTGAAGGAAAAATTATACTACCTCCGTTTCTTTTTAAAATAGATAATTGCTGAGCAGATGCCCAATTTATAAACAAAGATGGAAAAGATAATAATAATAATAATAATAATAATAATAATAATGTTAGTATGTAATTTTTGTGTACACACACTGACACACATGTTTTATGATCTGATGGTGTGTAAGGTTCAAGAGGAGTGGTTTAGTGGTGCTCAATTGCAACTCTTACTTGTAGTAATATGCCTTGAATTTGTTTAATGCCCTCGTTACAAATCTAATTAAAACGATGGTATTAGGGTTTTCTAAAGTTGTAGTTATATGCCTTAATTTGTAGCCTAATTTTGTATTCTGAAAATTCATCATCAATAATATAAAATACTCTCTCGCTTTTCTGCTAGCGGACGTAGCCAATACATAATTGGTAAACCACGTTAAAACTGTGTTTTGTTCTTGTTTGATTATTACTTTATATTTGTCTCAAATCTGTTATAACATTACCTCTGCTAGGAATCGATGTTTGAACTTTGTTATTTGCATCTCCCTTTCTCGATAAATATGTTGGAAAGAGCGGATTATTTACCCAATAAAAAAATAATGATGGTTTCTATATATGTAGGAATATGAAGTTGGAGTACTTGGATCTCTACCTTATACATTGGCCAGTAAGTGCAAAAGCCGGTCCACCGGCATATCCCATCAAGAAGGAAGACTTCCTTCCATTTGACCTCAAGGGGGTGTGGACTGCCATGGAAGAGTGTCAAAGACTTGGCCTCACCAAAGCCATTGGTGTTAGCAATTTCACCCTAATTAAACTTCAACAACTCATGGCCTTTGCCTCCATTCCTCCCGCAGTCAACCAGGTGAGTTCTCATCCCCACAGTCATATTAATTGCAACATATCACTTTAGCACATTTGTTTAGGACTAAAATTTATAATTTTATCGCTGGTAGCGTATTGTTTCGCTCTTACTTGTTTGTTAAAATTATTTTAACCAATTTTCTCATTTACATGTTCATATATCTTCCTTAAAATTCATTCTAAATAGGTATATTACGACTAATATGGAGTAAATGGAGCGGTTCATATTTGACTTTCCGTGCTAATTCATATTATGCTATGTTTGGATACAAGAATTTCATTTGAAATGATGGATTTGGGCCAAATTACATGTTTGGCAAGTAAAAACAATTGTAATTGGATTTGGCTCAATTCCCAACCCAAATGCTTAACAAGCAAATGTTGTGTATTTCAAATACTAAACAAAACCATGTCATTTCAAATTCTAAAAACAACCCAAACAAATAATTGTCATTTGAATTGTAACATTTCAATTTCAAAAATTGAATTCACCAATTTGAAATGAATTCCACCTATCCAAACACTACCCTAAGTTATTTTAATTTAGATAATTGTGTCTAATGATTCTCCTTTAGTTTATAAAGACTTTCCATGCATAACTTTTCGCTTGCAAAATCGTAAATTTGAAGACTTAGGGTGCGTTTAATTCGTCTTAAATTTTATGATCTGATTTGAATTGATCTGATCTGAACTAGTCTGATTTCAACTTTTCTGATCTGATATGAAATTTTCTAATTTTAGTTATTTGCATAGCTATAATCTTTCTGATGTGATCTGAATTTTTCTGAACTAATCTAATCTAGTCTGGATTTTATGATCTGACTTGAATTTTCTGAAAATAAACACATGATTACTTATTTAAATTGAACCAAACTCACCCTTAAATATTTTTTTTTTTTGAAAAAGTTACAAATTATTTATGGTAAAAAGTTACAATTTGTTTAGTTAAAATGTACAATCTTTTTATGGTAGAAACTAGAAAGTTACAGTGTGTTTAGTAAGTTTTTTAAAGCTTTGATTGTTACCCTATAAGTTGGGAACATAGTTATCTTCGTAAGAAAATAACAAATAGTGGTATTAATTATATGATTTGTGAAACCTTGAAAAGGTGGAAGTTAATCCAACATGGCAACAGAAAAAACTGATAGAATTCTGCAAGACAAAAGGAGTCCTAGTAACAGCATACTCGCCATTAGGTGCCCCTCTTGACGGTCGCAACGGAGTTATGGAATCCGATGTCCTCAAAGACATAGCAAATGCTAAAGGAAAGACTGTTGCTCAGGTTCTTTTCTTATTTAATTTTATATTTATTAGGTAAGAAAATAAAAGAAAAAAAACATTTAATTAGTAGGACGAATAATGTTTTAGCGGTCTATTTTACATCGTTCAGTTGAACCGATAAATTAAATAGAAAATTTGATTTGACATATTTTACATTCTATTTTCCCCCAAAATTGGGAGGAAAGCGTTTTCGTTTGTGTGCCTCAGTTCCCTTTCATCTTATATTTTCATTCATCTGCATGCTTCATCTCATCATACATTTTCTTTACAACTAAGCATTGAAGAATGCACAATGGAAAATCATGTAACCAAATAATGAATTGAAAAAGTTCTTTGAAAATAAGTTTAATTTTCTAGCGCATAACGTTTTCCTGAAAAATAAATTTTTAGTTTAAAATGTTTTACGCCACATCAAACAGCCTCTGTTACATAGAACTTCTAACTAACAAGTTTTGGTGTTAAGGTGGCTTTGAGGTGGGCATATGAGCAGGACATAGCAATCGTGGTGAAGAGTTTCAACAAAGACAGGATGAAACAAAACCTCGAGATTTTTAACTGGAAACTAAGTATTATGGATGATCACAAGAAGATTCGTAGCAGTATCCCACAAGGAAGAACTTGTGATGGATCAGATTACATTTCACCATTAGGCCCTATTTGCACAATTGAGGAGCTTTGGGATGGAGACCTTTAATTAATTAATTAAGATTTATTGCCATGCATATATATAGTGCGTGGTGTCATGCATGCATCCTAATATATATCAAGTTTATATAATTATATATATGCTGCTGATTTATGTCTTGCGTGTGTAATTCTTTGGAAGTTGGAACTTGATTCCTTTAGGGATTTTCTAGCAACTACTATGTGTAATCTATAAATAAGTTAATTTGGGAATTATTGATAGAATTAAATAAATAATTCATGGTTAGAAACTATCACTGCAAGAAACTCACACAACGAAGACAACTTATCATGATTAAAGAAGGCAATATGAGTATTGTTTTACTTAATGATACCTACAAAGACAATTATTTTTGCACTCATTGATATTAACAATGAAGATAATATGATAATTTTGCCCTCTTAGACTTTTGAAACTTTGTCCTATTTGACAATAAATAAAGTATTTAAATCAAGGAAAGCAAAATGTATTGCCTTTGTTGATGATCAATGAAGGCAATTTTGTTTGCGCTTTTTGAATTGAATCAAGGAGGGCAAAACATCTAAAATTGTCTTTGAAACCTAATACAACGGGGTTACAAGGGCAACATGAGGGCAATCCTAAAATTGTCATTATAACCTAAGAAGACAAATTTTATATCAAATAAGGCAATTTTAATTGTCCTTCTTGAACACATTTTTTGTAGTGTATATATATATATATATATCTGATTGCAATGATAATTCCAATTTCTAGTGCTATTGAAGCAGTTCGTGAGTTATTATCATTATCCTGGTAAAAATGAATTAAATTAGGGATGTCAAAACGGGTTAACGGTACAGGTTAGGGTTGATCCAAACGGGTTCAGTTCAATTTCGGTTCAGGTTAAATCAGGTTATTAGCCTAATGGTTCAGTTTAATTCAGTTATGGTCATTTCGGTAACAGGTCATAAAAAGTTGTCTTTTTCTCGGTGACAGTTCAGTTCAGGTTCAGGTCATTAACGGTCAGGCTAGTATCAGTTCAATCCAAAACAGTTCAGGTTAATACAGTTCAACGATAAGAAACGGTATATTTCAGGTTGGAATCAGTTTACATCGGGTTATTTTTGAGCGTCCATTACGATAAAAATTGATCATAAAACACAAAAAGTTTCTTAATATGTTAATTGTGATATGAAGTTACTTTCAAGTTGAATAAGATTTCAGTTCAATTCAGTTCAGGTCAAATAATGTAACGGGTTGATTTCAGTTCAGTCCAGTTCAGTCCAATTTAATAAATTTTCGGGTTTGGGACATGTTATCCTCAGTTCAGGTTACTTTCAGTTTAAGTTCAGTTCAGTTCAGGTCATTAATTCACGGGCCAATAACAATTCAGGTCACTTCAGTTCAGGTCAATTTCAGGTTACTGGTTACTTTCAGTTCAGTTTATTTCAGTTCAGGTCACGGTTAGATCAATTAACCCAACGGGTTCCAACCCAAACTGACATCCCTAAATTAAATAACATCATATTGCCATGAAAACCAAATGGCATTTTGCTGTAATTTTGGTGAAAATCAAGGGCATATATGTACGGTCATCATGTAGTATTAGGAGGACATTTTTGGAATATGCTTTCGACTTAAGGGCGCGTTTGATTCAACTTAAATAAGCATTCACGTGCTTATTTTTAGAAAATCCAGATCAAATCAGAAACGTTAAGATCAGATCAGAAAATTACAAATTAAAAAAAAAAAATACAATCAGAAAAGTTCATATCATATTAGAAAATTATATATTTGAAAAGCATACGTCGAGACAAATCAAATGAGATCTCACATGACTATGTTTTTTCCTTACATATATAGAATTAAAGAAAGTCAAAGTTGCTATGTGAATAGTGTCATCAGTTAAACTGAAGCACTTAAATTGGGACAGAGGGACTATATTTGGAGTTTATTTTTATTTTTAGGATAATTCTAAATTGCGAAATTTTGAAGTCTGGATAAATTATTTTCATATATTTTGACCTTATGAAAATTTGCGGGAAAAAATTATGTAAAACTTGCGTAAAAAAATTATATTCGTTACAATTGATAGTGATCCACCATTATGCATGAAAATCCTGAGGCCGCCACTTCAAGCAAACAATAGTACAAGTCAATTTAAAATCAAAAGGTTTTTCAAAGATCCCAAGTTGTCATCAGGATGAATTGTTAACTTATGGCAATTCCTTACATTGAGCACTTCAAGTTGTGTAAGTTGAAACAGAGTGTTAGGTAGCTTAGTAACTGATGTTCCATCAAGAAATAATTGGGTTAAAGATGATTTCATGCTCTTAAGATCTTCAGGAAGTGCACATAATTTGGAGCAATCAGATAAGATTAGCTCCTCAAGATTCTTCATCCCTGTAACATCTCCAGGAAACTCGACCAAGTTTTTACAACCTTGAAGATTTAAATATACTAGATAATTCATGTGTCCAATCGAGCCATCTATCTTAACTAGCCGTTCACAATGCTCTAGGTTAATTTTCCTCAGGCGTTTGTGCCCGGACATGTCCGGAAGAGATTTGAGTTTCCGACAATTGGAGAGATTTATCACCATCAAATTCACAACCACCTAAATCCAATAATACAAATTACACATCCATTAGAAAAATAGGCTATTAAAGCGCTTTATTTGAGGCGCAACACAAAAAAGTGCTAAATAAATTACAACCGCATAAAATTGAAGCGCAATTTTCAAAGTGCTACAAAATAGTAGAGGAGGAAGACAAAAAATTAAAAACCGCGCCACTTTCCCACCTGCCAATTCCCACGCACTACTCGTTGAATAAAAACCCCAATCTCACGCAAACACTACTCAACTTCCCACTAAACCTAATAACTCCCACTTATTCCTTTTCACTCTACGCATTCTCTCAATTAGATGGTACCATCTCTACAAGACTATTGATTAGGTAAATTTTTTTTTTTTTAATTTTTTTTTTTTAATGGATTATTCCCCCTCTAGTTCTGTTTTTTTCCGGTTTGCTTGATATAGATTTGTTCTTCAAAATTTTATTATATACAGTTTAGTTGTTCGAATTAAGTTCTTTTATATGTTTTCGATTTAATTGAGTGCATGTTGTTGAGTACAATTATTATATAGCATATGTACATATAGCTAGGTATATAGCAACTAGTTTGTTGAATTTACCCTTTTTGCTGTTTGAATTTGATTAGTTTTCTTCTTAATCTGAGTTTATTATGACGTTCGATTCTAAAGAAATTTCTACTTGTCAATCCTTCTTTTTGCAGAATTTTGCTATATTCTCTTATTTATAATGATTTTGGGGTTTATTGTCTAAGTTTTGTCAATTGCATTTACTGTCTTAGTTTTGTCAATTGCATTTGAAATTGAAGATGTAATCCCTTATTTTTTTTTGTTATAAGCAGCACTTGAGGACTCTATTTTCAATTAGGTAACTATCTTTCCCTGTTTATTGGTGATTTGAATATGCTATGGGAGTATTATTAGTTATTTTTTGTAAATTGAAAGTAAGTTTAGTTGGACATATATTATTTATGGATGTGTTCTTGAGAAGTTGAACAACAATGGGATGTGAAGATTGACAAGGAAAATTGTTTGATGTACTATGCATATTACACAAGTGAATTATGCCTTTGAGTGAAATGTATGACATTTTTTTTAGATTTTGCTTTAAATTTTATCAGTTGAGTTTTTTTTATTTTTTATTTTATTTTTTATTTTTTAGTGTAGCTACCTTTTGTAAGCAATGTGCAAGGAGAGCCAATTTTTGTGCAAATAGATAGGCTTGATATGGTTCTTGAAGAGAATCCATATGCAAATACATTTCCAAATTCCAACAGGTACATATTATCAATTGTTTTTTTAGTTTTATATCTAAAGATGTGTGCTGATTTGTGATTTGTTGGTGGGAATGTGGGATAGTACATATTATTGGCATGGGTTAGGGTGAATACCCAATCACCCTCTCTACAACCTATTATTGATGGCATACTATCAGGCAGTCTTGTTGCTGCTAAACTTCCCTTCATTGCTACTACTATTGTCTTACTTCCTTGCTTTGCTAGTGTGTGCTTTACTACTACAACTGCCATAGCCCGCTCTCCTTTGGCAAGTGACAAGAACTTTCCTTATCCCTATGCCTCTCTACTTGCTCACCTTGCAATACTCTTTCTTTTGATCTATTGTTTGCAATTTAAGTTTGTCTTATCCCACATGTCAAGGCTTGTTTTGATTTCTACAAGTTTTATTCTTTTGGTATATACATGATATATGAAGCTGTTATTAAAGGCGTATGAGATTTAGGGTGTGTTCTCTTCAACTTATTAGACCTAAATTTAACTAAACTTATCTGAACTTATTAGACCTAATTTAGCCTTATTGGAACTTATTAGACTTGATTGAACTTATTACACTTGAAATGAACTTATCTGAACTTAACTTATTAAACTTGAATTTTTTTAGGTGAAGAGAACTTTTTTTAGGGGAGGTGAAGAGAACTTGAAAGGATGCTAAAGTTGGTAGTTTTTTTCTTTTGTTGTTTATCCAGGATGATATGTGAAACTTCAATTTGGCCTATCGATGATCATAATTCTTTGAATTAGACATGCTGCATATCAAATTTAGTTTCTAATTGTTTGCATTGTATTTAATGCAGGTCATGCTTGGCAACATCAAAATTGGAACGTGAAGTCAATTCAAAACCATATCACTGAACTTACTTAGAACTCTTAGTATACTTATCTATAGCTAGGACATCTAATAGACATCTAATCGATCTAGCACTTGCAGCACTTACAAGTGCTTATTAGCCTCGTTGAACCATGAAGGATTCACGCATGAAATTTGAGGCGCTTGTAAGTGCCTTAATAGGATGATAAAAAGCGTGTTAAAGTCGCGACGCTAAATAAAATGATATACCGACACTTAGTAATTGCGCTGCTATAAGTCCTTGCGGCACCAGCTTATACGACACTTTAAAAAGCGTCGGTAAAGAGTCTAGCAGCGCTTTTTAACGCTTCCAGAACCTATTTTTTTGCGCCGCTATAGACCATTCGTGTACTAGTCTTATACTGATTCTATGATTCAATTCAAATTAATCAAATAATCCAAAAGAACAATATAATGCCCTAGAAGTAGGTTAGCAAGAATATATAATAAATCAATAAAAATCCTAGTGTGGTCTTAATTATGACTATGGACTATATATCGTCATGAATATGGGATTGCTTGATTTTTTTAAATTTATTTTTAATTCCTAAATCCAAAAAAAAAAATCTTTTTAAAATTTTTTTAATCAAATTTCTTATTTTTGGAAAATAAGAATGATTTTATGGAAAAAAATATTTTCCTAAAATAAGAAATCAAATCAAAGAATTTAGTAAAAGATTTTTAATTGGAATTAAAAATAAAAAAAACAAGCGAATAGAATCATCCAATAAAGCAGACCTAAAAATCAAAAAATAATTCTAATAATTGCACATTTTGATGTTCTGCTTAAAATAATCTCACCTTCAATCATTTTCAAAATAATCCCACATTTTACATACCCTAATCTTCTTAAAACGGGCCATGTTACCTAAAATCTAACCCATTTTAAGAAGAAAAATGACCTGGTGAGAATTTTTTTAGAAGATATTTGTAAAAGGTAAGATTATTTTGAGATTAATTGGATGTTAAATTAATTTTTGAACAGATCAGACCATCAAAATGTGAGACTATTAATTAAATCAAAGTTGGCATGATGACATTGGCATGCATGCATGTATTTAATTACCTTGCTAAAACCCCTCCATGGAAGTTGCTCAATATTGCTACCTGAAAGATCAAGCACACGAAGTCCTTCAGGCAAATTAGTAGGAAGAGTTTTTTCAGTACAACCTCTCCATTGCAACCACCTTAGATCACAAGGCATGTCTTTAAAGTCTCCTTCTAGTTTTGCATTATCCATTTGAAGTAGTTTAAGATTTTTCATTTTCTCAAACCATTTTGTATCAAAAACTACTTGTCCATTATCATTATTGTCATCTGGTTTCTGGGGTGAAGTGATTAGTCCCTTCAAAATACTGATGATATAAGGCTTTATCATCGTCAAGTTGAACCAATTATATACCACCGAATCATCTTCAGTTGTAAAGTCTAGAGGCTTTTTGATGTCTAGAACAATACCTCGTACAACTTCTGTCAACTGTCATACAACATCCAATTAAATTCAAGATATACAAGAGATTGGCTTACATTAATTTGGCAATATGATGATTAAATACAACAATAAATTATTTGCTAACTTTTCACTTTTCATCCAAGACGACAAAAAACTTTAATTTAACGGTTATTTCGTCAGATATCCCTGACTAATATTTGAAAAAATTATAACAGCAAACAGATATTAAAAACCTACATGATGAGACGAATCCAATTAACGAGACACCCACTTGGCTATTTTTATTATTATTACTGATAAAACTCAAATGTTGGTTAAAGTACATAAAGTGAGCAATGCGAAATATTGAACGTTGCAGATAATATGTAACGGATGTAGTATTTTTTTATTGACCAAATAATAATAGTAATAAAAAAAGAGGGAGGATAAAATTATTGTCCTTTTATATAGTTGTGTAATAAAAAGTGGACCCACATTCTATAAAATGAAATTTACCATTTTTAATTTTTTATGCGATACGCAAAAAGAAAATTGTATCAATCTTAGAGGAACAAAAAGAGAATATACCTTGTTTTCACGCAATAAACAAATTGCTTCCACAGAATCCCACACCCTACTCTGCTTCCCTACATTATTAGAGCTTTTCTCTATGATAATTTGCCTTCCTAAGTCCCTTATTTGATCATGCATCCACAATGTGTCTTGTTCTGTTATCTTCAATAGCGATTTTGTAACAAGATTACCAACCGCTAACTCAGCTGATAAGCCACAACCCGCTAGTATGTCCACTATATCCTCCCTCTTCTTATCATTTTGAAGCAACAAACATGAAATGTCAAGAAAGACGGTTTTCTCTTGGTCCTCTAAACCATCATAGCTTATTTTCAAAACTTTTTGGAGGTTTTGTGACCCATCAATTAACTTTGTTAGAGCATCTTCCCATTCACTTTTTGTCTTCTTAACTAAGAATGAACCAAACACTTCTAATGCCAAAGGAAGTCCTCCCAAAAGAGAAACAATTTCATTTGAAAAATCTTTGAACTCGAGTTTAGGCTTTCTTCTTCCAAAAGCATATATGCTAAATAGTTCTAGTGATTCTGATTTATTTAGCGGATCAACTTCATATAGCTCATAACTATAAGCTAAGTTAAGTAAAACCTCTCGATTTCTACTTGTAACAATGATCTTACTTCCTTTATGAAACCACTTCTTCACAACACCAAGCAGATCATCTAGCTGTTTAGCTTCAAAGACATCATCTAACACCAATAAAACTTTGTTTTTTTCAACAAATTGTAGTTCATTTCCTAATCCTCTCATAAGTTCATTCTTAACACTTAAAACGCCCTCTTCACTATTCAATCTTTCATTGACATTAGAAATGAAACAGCGTTTTATGAATTTTGTAGCGAGCTTATTGTAGACGGCTTTAGCCAAGGTTGTCTTGCCTATACCAGGAGCTCCATGGATGTTCATGAATCGAACATCATGATTGTCAAGATCTAAAATGTCAACCACTTTATCGACTCAAACATCCAATCCAACTTCGAGCTTCACCGCATTTGTGTCCTTCAACTCACTCCGAACCTCTCGGACTATGCGTTGTATAAGCTTTTCGTCATCCTCTAAACTGCTGCTTTTTTATTTCAGAACAATATTTACGTGTTATATTCAAAAGAAAAAATTTGACAAACAAGTTCAGTACAGTGTTACATAGTTCGCTAAGCTTCTATCGAATTGAAAAACATAAAAGGTGGATTATGATTTGTTTTAAAATCAAATTAGGCTAATGAAGAAGAAAAAATAAATAAATTATGAAGTGTTAAACATTATTGTTACAATGAGATAAGGCAGGGTTAGGACAAAAGTTAATATAGGATTGAAAATACCGTACCATTTATATAAGAGTTGATTGTTTTCTTTTCCTTTTTTTTTTCTTTTAAAGAAAATAAAAATAATAGTTGATACTTGATGATGATTGGTGACTATGCATAGTTCTATCTGTGATTGACAAATTGTGTAACCACTTGATCATTGTTAATTTTAGTGGCTAATAATGTCGAATTGACAATTTTAGTAATTTCTATAATTAGTGAATGACATATTCAACTAATAATTAATTAATAAGATTTAGACACACACATGATATAATTGTAACATTGAGAATTTATTACTATTCATATATAACTAGTTTTGTGTTTTATACATGTAAATAAATATAGTTATGTGGTTTCTTTGAAATCATCTCAATGTGCAATTTATTATGATGTAATTTTTATAATTTCTGGCAAAACATAACTAAATATATTACGAATATACATCATACATTGGTAAGCATAAAAATGACGATATTACGATTAATATGCAGCGGGGCAAATATATATTAAGAAAATTACAAGCACTTTACTAGGATTTTCTAAATTTTGGAAAAAGAAGTAAAGGTAAAGCCACTTCCTTACATGCATGATACCTCACGCTACTAAAATGCTCCCAAAGTATATATATGAAAACTCATATACGGAGTATGATGCCTTTGAAGTTTTATTATTTTATTAGCATGTACGTATAAACTTGTACTAATAGGATCGTATATTGTATAATGTAGATATATAGTACTTAAATCTTGTTGACTAGGATAGTTAATTGGAACAAACTATCTCTAATTGCATGAGTGGTGGAGGAGTGCCCTCCCACTCACCTCCCTTGGTCTCCTAGAGTCCTAGGAGACCTGAGGTTGAAATTCCCACCTTTAATTTTTTTTCTTGTTTTTTTAACTTGGGTTTTTTGGATGGGGTCTGTATATTTTTTATTTTAAAAAAAAATCTTATTATAAGTATATATAAATAAGGCTTATATATAGGATTACGTCGATGAGGTGCATTAAAGATGGTTGCGCCCTCCCCAACCATTTCTCCTAGGAGACCTGCGTTAACACTAACAATTTACATTATTATATTTATATATGCATATTTTAGTACTCCCTATAAATTTTTTTTCAATTTACTAACTTTCCTTTTTGGTTGTTTTTTTTTAAAAAAAAAATTTACCCAGGCCACTTCATACATTACCTAAATATATATGCAATAGTAAAGTTTTATTCTTCTGCGATTCTTAATTTATGGTTTCCAAATTTTATTTAAAAAAAATTCCATACTATGTCTCTTGCTTTTGACTAACTTTAATAAAGTTACATTTTTCTCTGTTTTCCGTACTCTATCTCTCTCTCTCTTACTTTTGTATACAACTTTTAATCATCATTTTTCTTTCTCCTACTATGAATTAATTTGATAAAAACTCAAATGAGTAAATTAAATCTCAATGTGTACTTTATTATGAGCTAATTTGTATACCATTTGATAAAACGTAATTAAAGATATATATTAATTAAGAATATAAATTATACATTGACATACGCGAAAAGGAAAACGTTACAATTATATAAAATATAGGAAGTACTCTTAGATATGAATCATATGATGATCGATATATATAGGTATTATTGACTTTTGAAAACATAATGCCGAGTCAATGGTTTTTCCTCATTCCTAAACCTAATAAATCTCATATGCACCTCCCTTAAAGGTTGATTGACATCACAATTACGTATTTAATTACGTGCTTCATAGTAATTGACTCTAAATTCATACTTGGATCGAACCAAATAACTTCAAAATAATAATCACCTTACTCCAATTTTTTAGTTTAAACTCTTTGTTGTTCACAAAATTTAATTTAAATGTTGGTTGCAATCTATAGGACGAAAAATATGATTACATGGATATCAATTAAACATTATCTCATATTCAAGTTAATATGGAAGTAGGGAGTATACTTGTGTGATTGTGTCTTATTTGAACTAACATTGCGACTACAAATACCAGATCTGGTGTGCTAATTGAACTAATACCTTATCAAGTGCACCTCAAAACAAATATCAAATACGGGTTATTTATCAAAAGACGACATAGCTATTGAATTACAATACCATTTCACAATATGAATAAGGACAATCGACTTATAATCTTAACCAAAAGCTGATGGTTGAAGCTTAGAAATTGGGTTTTCACTCTATCACATCCCTTGTTGGGCTTGAATTGTGGATGAGGACTCCTAAATATTAATGCCTCCAATTGTTCCAAGTCTAATTCACTCAAGTTGCGACATATTTGTGTTAATTAGATTGATTTGGACTCAATTTCGGCTTAGTTCAAAATTGGTTTCAGATCCGTGAAGATAAAGATCAAGTCTTTGTTATTAAGGTTCATACACTTAGCCTAGTAATTAAAATTGGTTAATTAGATAAGTGAGATTCAAACCAGTCGTGAATCCTTTACAACGTATGCTCTGATACCATGTTAAATTACTATCAAAACTAATTGTTACCCCCATAAACTAGTCTTTTGTTACTATTTATTGAGTAATTTTTACTTTATCAAATTTTATACGTATAAGAAAAAATATAGTCAAGTGGGATCTCGTTTGATTCGGCTTAATGTATAGTTTTTTAATATGTAATTTTTATAATTAATTATGTTTTGGGAGGCGTGAAAAAACAAATGTAGCAAACTTTAAGAGACGGATGAAGTATATATAACAATATAAGTGGCTCCATGGTTTTTGTTTCGTACTACTATACGTCTGTATCGTAATCTCCGTTTCTTTCAAAATAAATGTTTCATCTACTTTTTTTACATCACCCGAGACATGTCATTAGATTTTAATAACATTGGTTATATGTAATAAGAAATTACTTACTTCGCTTCATATTAATCGCAACATTTATAATTTTGGCACTATTCATAGTCACTCATATAATCGCTTTTGTACATTATATATACATGTAAATAAATATAGTCAAATATAGTCAGGTAGGATCTCTTTTAAATCGTCTCGATGTGTACTTTATTTTGATCTAATTTTTATAATTTTTGGTAAAACAGAATTAAAGAAATTACGAATTTAAATTATATATTGATAAGCGTGAAAAAAGGAACATTGCAACTAATATGGAGCGGAGGAAGTATAAAAATTATGCGTATCGAGGCGAATCAAACGAGATTCCACATGACTATATATATATATTTATTCTTATATGTATGAAATTAAAATGAGTCAAATTTACAAAATGAACAGTACTAAAAGTCAAAATGAATCATTGATTTTGAGACGGGGTACACTAGGTCCTAGCGCATGTTTACGTCGTAATAGTAAAGATGGTATCACGGTCAAAGGCATCTACAATAATATTCAATACAATTATACAAAATACAATCAGCCTATTTAAAAAGGTTTGGCATATACCAAATTGCCATAACATGTACAACACTAATATGTAATTAATCTCTTTTCTAACATCTTTTTTAACAATAATAGACGCAACACAAATTTTTATATGTGGTTGGCCACACGATGTGGCAGGGATTACTAGTTAGGGTTATTACTAGTTAGTATTATAGGGGCTATTTAATTAATTTTAAAGGGTTACTTGGTTTGTTGGTCAATGCGTTTTATGAGGGTTACTCGTTAATGTTATAGGGTTAAATTACCCAATAATCATTAAATCATTGCTCAAAGGTTATGCATGGGCTCACTATTAAAAAAGTAAAAAAAAAAAAAAAAAGGAAGATGATATACATAGTGGGCTATGTATAAGGTGTTTAAATTGGAAAGAAAAAATAAACCAAGTAGTTAATAATTAAAACCCATTCATATAATAGACCTCTTGCTAATATGAAAATGTTTGTAGACAACAAAAAAATTTAAATAATTTAAATTTTTTTTGACAAACTCGTAAATGCAAATGCGCTAACTAGACTTTTCATTTTTTCAATCGGGCCGTTGTGCAGATCGTCCGCACTAACTTTAGTCAACCTTTAAGGATTGATTGACATGTTTATTATACCTCCTTAGTCCTTTATAGTAAGTTCGATTAAGCTAAATTTATGTAGGTGATTGAAATTATGATGATTTGAATAAAATTTGAACTCAAAACACTCCTAATGAATTCGAAAGTGGTTTGAAAATTAATGAAATCGAAATTACCTGATCCAAATTCGACTTGAATAATCCGATTCTCGGTCAACTTATAAAGTTACACATACATGCATGCATGCCCCAATGCAAGTAGTTCTGTACTTCTATTTTAATCTTTTTTGATATGAAATTCGTCGAATTGAATTGAAAGTGGAGTGAACATGTTTAAGATAATAAAGAAAAATGAACACGTCTAAATCTACATATGTATGAAAAAAATAAATCAATTTATCTTTTTTTTTGCAACAAGTTGACTTCTGTAATTGTTCATTTAATAATTTTGACTCTTTCTAATCTTTTATATATAATGAAAAATATAGTCAAATATGATCACGCATGATTCGACTTGATGTTACTTATTAAATACTATTGTGTTTTGGGAGATTTGAAAAGGTGAATGTAACAATCTTAGAGGAACGAATGAAGTAAACAACTAAACATACACCACCCGCGTTTTATTACTTACTAACATTTGTGTTTTGACAATTATACAGAATCACTCTAACCTCTCCATAACATATCAACTATGTCTAACTAATATCGAACCACCGATAACAAGCAATCAACACCACCGAAAAATGTCAAAACAACGTGGTTAAATTACTTTTTTTTATAAGGCATCTGATCAGCCCCCAATAAAGATAGGGGGTCTAATAAATCAAAACCCCACCTCAGGCATCCTCACCAACCCAACCTTGGTCAAGGGGAATGATTTATCAGGCACCCTACCATATATAAATTAGTCACCTTTGTCACCGTCAACTCGTCAACAGTTGTCATCCTTTTCTTAACTAACATCTTGAATTTTTTTTTTCACTTTGTTTTAGAGAGAGTAAATAAATAAAATGAAAATATGTGACAAAATTATCAAAACGCAAATGTTAGTATGTAAAACGCGCACGGTGTTTAAAAATATTCTAATATTCACAAGGATTATTGTACCAGTCAGTTAATTCAATTATTGTACTTGAGTCGGCAAGTTTTAAATTATTTTAGCTTGTTTTTTCTTATTTTTATTAAGACAGCAATAAGGTTAAAAAAAAATAAAATTATCCTTTATGTATAACTATAAGTCTACAAATATTACACATCATAATCATAATAGTCTACAACTCTTCCAAAAAAAAAGTCTACAACTACGTAGTATTACATTTCATAAATTTTACATTGTGGATTACGCATTTACGCGTTTAATTTATGTCATAAATTTACTACGTAGTATTTAATTTCGAGTTGACTTTGATTAGTGAGAAGTTGGATCGAAACTACAAAGTAGTACTTTCATAAATTTACCTACTCGTTAAGACTTGCTTTCTCGGATCATAACTCGGGTTAGATCCTTGTCAATGACGTCAAGCTTCCTGCTCTACATGTCAAGGTTATGTCGATAGGAATTGAAGCCTTGTAACAGGTCCTGTATATATACCTTTTTCTCAAAAAAAAAAAAGTAAACTATTAGCGAATTAATATATATATATATATATATATATTATCAGTTTAAGGTACATATAATCAATTCTTTGTTAGATCATATTTATTAAATATTTTTTCATTGTATTTTCATCAATTATAATATTTTTTAATATTTTACAATGAACAATGACATAAATTGGTGGCAAAATTTATTGTCTCTTCATCGGATCTACAGCCAAGTGACGACAGCAGGTTAAGGACGATAGCAATATATTTATATTCAAAATTTAACAAAAATCTAAACTTAGATTGTTAGTAATTTTTGTAGTGTCGAAAACTTATAGTTTTAAGTTCAAATATTTGCTAGATTGTCTTTCCTATTATTTTATTAACAGGCATTAATTTCCCTCACAATCTAAAAATAATAATAGACATAAATTACTCCTAGTCCTATGTGGCGAGCTCTTCGTAAAAGAGCGTCTTTTAATATATTACTAGTTTTTTTGCCCTGGCGTTGCCCCGGGTCCAACAGTTTGTTTTTATAGTGCATTGATAAAGGCCCTATAATTAACAGACATTTTGGCACAGATGGTAACTGCCGTTTTTTGAAACACCAAGAACAATCGAAACAAACTCGAGTTGGCAAAATCACCCTCAATTTGCATTACAGATCAAACGTCAACTATATGAGAAAACACAAATAACAAATCTAGGTATCATGATGAACAAAATAAATTGGAAATTATATATTTTAGATTGTGGATAGATTTTGTGGATTGCAATTCTATTAGTCAAAAACCATTGTGTTAGAGCAAAGCTATTGTGTGCTAACTTCTCCCATTTTTATTTTAAATAATATTTTTTGTCTCTCTTTATTTTTCCTAAACAATAAAACAATATAGTTATAAAGAAGCATATTTACATTAGCATATAAATAGAGTTGAGTTGGTAACTACCTAACCTTTCCATACAAACATCCATGTTCAAATCTCCCTACCTACTTTTGCATGAGACTTGAATTGATTTAATTTCTTTGATGATCACATTGCCCAATGCCCACATTGTCTTGGAGCCAAACAACAACTAAACATATATGTGTTTGGCATAGCTTTTGAAGTAGTTTTTATAACTTTTGGCATACGTCAAAACACTACTTTAAAAATTTATCAGTGTCTCATAATGTAGTTAGTTGTTAAAGATTGATATAGCTTTTGAGTAATTGTTGGGGAAAACTAATAAAATTATCTTTCAAAATAGCTTTTGGGTTTTATAAAAAAAAATTGGTTGTATTTTTAGATTTACTTTATTTATAT
This sequence comes from Salicornia ramosissima, assembly GCA_951394345.1. NCBI lineage: Eukaryota > Viridiplantae > Streptophyta > Magnoliopsida > Caryophyllales > Amaranthaceae > Salicornia > Salicornia ramosissima. The sequence continues at coordinate 49,955,971 of OX596240.1, read as the reverse complement.
TTTTTTTTAATAACTCACATAATTGCAAATGCAACTATTATGGTATGAGAATATATATTAAATTAATCGACAAAATTGAAAATTCGAAGATTGAGATGGGACTCAAGTGGAAAAAATGATCTCAGATCACCCAAAACCTATTTGAAAATCACTTGATATTTGACTTGAAATTGAATCAATCGACCCAACTTTATTTAAAAAAAATGAATAATTAGTGTTTAGTGTTGATTATTATGCTATATAAATCAATTTGACAAAAACCTGAGCTCTACCTACCTTAAAACTGAACTCACCTGACATTAAAATACTTTTCACCTAAATATGACTCAATCCAATTCCAACATATTCTTGCTCGATTCAAACTACTCAATTGCTACCTCTATTTGAGTTGGACAGATACCCGATACAAAATTGATTTAGTATTTGTGGGTTTAGGTCGAATGATTTGATCCGTTTAAGTATACAAGTTGACACAACATAACATATTTATTAAAAAGCTCAGGTTAGGATTGAGGCCTTCAACCCATATAAGTAAATATTGTAAATTGATCAACACCACACGACTAAATTAAAATTTCAACATAGTATTAAAAAGCCAACACAACCCGCCAACTCAACACACACACACAAAAAAAATAAATTGATATGTCATTAGCGGTTTGGATCGAGGAATTCAACCATTTGAATAGGTGGATCAACATGACATGACCAGTCTGTTTATGTAAACGGATCTAACACAAATTCGATCCGACCCGACCCGACCCAACCCAACCAAATTACCATCTCAGCTTGAACCTATTTAAATTTCCTGCTTCATAAATTATGTACACTTGAACTTAGACTGAATAACACATTTATACTTTTTGGTTTATGGACAACTTCCTTATTGTTAGCAAAAGTTCCAATGGGAAGGGTCCAGTTACAATTTACACTTTGAGCAAACTTTCCATCCCAAGTGGGGTCAACAATATATTATCAACATAGAAAAAACCGACACAAGTATATAAATCATCCAAATTTCTAAAGTTACACCACCTTAAGAAACCATATCATGTTTGATCCATAGATCGGAAAAACATAGCTAGCCTGTGAGAGACAGACTGCAAGTTTTCAGGCAATGACAGCGAGCCCTCATCGCCTTCATAATCATCATCATTTTCAAAGACTAGATGAATTCCCCAAGTTTTCAGCTTAATACCATCAGTAGCATTAGATTTACAACCAACTTGTATAATGTCACCATCTTTTAATAAAGACACCAAAGGATGATATTCTTTGTACCTAGAAAGGTAGAGTTGATCTTGTGTTGTGCAGGGGAGTCCCGTTAAAATCAATGTAGTTCTGAAGATGGGCTCATCTAGCCTCATAATCCGAGCTTCTATATCGACAATGCTAGGTAGTTGAGCTCGAATGTCATCTAGTTGTTGGATGTCCACTGAAACAACAACTGCTACCATCACATTCTTTACTGCAAGGTTTTGACGAGGCTCGAAATTTACTGCTGATTGGAGAAACCAGCTAGGGATTTCGCTCCCAGGAACACTCAATGTGTTCATGTTTTTCAATGCAACCTGCCAAGAATCAATCTTGTTACTTGAAACATATATCTTCTATTCATTTCTATTTATTTCATATTAATTCAGTCCAAATTAAAAGAACAAAGGGTGATAATTAATTTAGAATGCTAGTATATATATTGTCAATTTTTGGATTCGAGTACATGGAACCAACCACTATACTCATTGTTTGATGGTTAATGTTGTTACTTAAATGGCGCTTTTAATACAAAATAAACATATGTGGAAAACTAGTCCCATTCAATGTTAATGTAGTTTTCATTTTTTTGTATGCATTTCGATTAGGGTCGTATTCTATGGTTACGATTCTACCATATATGTCTTTTTCAAAATGGGGGGTGTTTAGTATATGATACAAGGAACAAACAAATTAACCAAATTTACAAAAAGCAAATTTCATTTTTTATTTTTTTTTTGAAAAAAACCTGAAAACAGAAAACCAAAAATGATAATGACTACAATCATCCTTATCAAAATGTTTGAATTTTTGGTTCTTTTAGTTTTGGCTAAATCAATGTCATTTTAGACAAATATTGCCATTTTTAGGTAGAAATATAACAATTTTAAATAGATATATACAACTGATATCCTGCAACTATCACCATTTTATTGTGAAAATTAACGGTTGTAAAATGCCAATGCCATCGAACAAACCAAAACTCAATGAGCAATTTTTTCATACTAATAGGTGCTACTCCCTCATCTTTTTTTACTCGCTACATTTGACCCGAAATAAAAAGAAAATGTTGATGTTTAGTCAAATGTAGCAACTTGAAAAGACAGAGTGAGTAATGGTTAATAAGCAACCCTTTAGAAGGAAAAGAAAAAGAAAAAAAGAGAAGAGTTAATACCTTGCTTAGTCGTCTCCTAATGGCTGATGCACTTGCATTACAACCACCCATAAACAACCTTCTAAGGGACTTTAAAAACTCAAGACCTTGAACATCCATGATTTTACAGCAATTTGCAAGTCGTAGCTCTTGTAATCTTTCAAGGTTTGAAACATCACATACAAGTTCAAGTTCATCACAATCTGCAACATTCAACTCCTCCAAAGTTGAAGGGAGTTCTGGCAAAACCTTGAGCTTTTTACATTGCCATAATATCAGCTTCTTTAGAACATCAAGTGTTTTCAGTGAGGATGGAAGTCTATGAAAGCTATTGAACCCTAGATTCAAAACTTCAAGCTTAGACAGATTAACAAATCCATCATTAATTTCACCAGAAATTCCACTTGCCTGAGCATCAAACTCTTCCAAATTCCTCAGATTACAAAAAGAAGCAGGAAGCAACTCAAGCTTAGGAAGATCCTTACTAGACTTCTTTATTTTCAATACCCTTAAGCTACTGAGCAATCCGAAGGTTTCAGGTAAACTAGTTATGGAAGTTTCATTTATCATAAGTATGCGCAAAGACAACAAATTTCCAATGGAATCCGGCAAGCTGCTTAACTCGGTACACTTACTCAATTTTAACCATTCAAGCTTTTCCATATCTCCTATGGACTCTGGAAGTTGAGCTAAGGCAGCATCTTCAATCAAAAGGTTGGTAAGATTACACAATTTCCCTATTTCTTTTGGCAGTCCTTTAAGCTCTTTGCAATGATTCAATGTAAGCTTCTTCAAAGAGGTTAAGGAACAAATCTCCTCAGGTAGTATTTTTATCGGGGTATTATTTAGATCGAGCTCAACCAAGGAAGTTAACCCTCCAATGGAAACCGGCAACTCTAGGAGAGACTTACATCTTCCAAGTGACAAGTTTCTCAACATATGTAATGAGCAAATAGATGAAGGAAGTTTCATGATTGCACTAGAATTAAGTAGAAGCTCAGTCAAGGCTTTGGTGTTCCCCAATGAATCAGGAAGGGAAGTAAGTGAGGAGCATTGGGCTAAATTTAAAAACTCTAAGCGTGTCAACGATCCAATAGAACAGGGCAACTCTTTTATGTTACTGCCAGCAAGAGAAAGCTCTTTCAAAGAAGTCAGAGATTCTAAGCTGTTAGGAAGATGTGTTAACTGATGACAATCTTTTAAACTGAGCACCTCAAGAAGTGTAAGAGTAAATAGGGTGTTAGGAAACTTGGCAGTTGATGTTCCATCCAGAATTAATCGGTTTAATGATGTCATACACCCGATATTTTGAGGTAAATCACTAAATGTTGAGCATTCAGATAGGATTAGCTCCTTAAGGAGTTTTAGCCCTGACACATCTTTAGGAAAATCAACCAGGTTTGTGCAACCATGGAGGTTTAAGTACTCTAGAAAACTCATTTGGCCTAGTGAATCATGTAACTTAGTTAGTCCTACACACCGCTCAAGGTTTAATTTTTTCAAGTGTTTATGTCCAGACATGTCAGGAAGTTCACTGAGTTTGGGGCAGTAAGAGAGGTTCAGCACCACCAAGTTTCCAACAACCTGAAGCCAATACAAAATTTACATAAATTAGAGGTTTTTACTTCCATAAAAAGAATTTATTATTATTTTTTTTTTTTTCAAATTTTAGACCCTCTAATGCCATAATATAATTTCAGCCACATTAACTTAGTTCAGTTCAAATCAATTTAGGTGTGTTTCTGTGTTTGGTATAAATTTAGTAATGAAAATGGAATGGAAAAAAATTCAAAATTCAAAAGGTAATATTAAATAATCCCTCTCCCTCCATATTTAAGTGCTCCATTTCTATTTTAATAACAAGGCCTACAGTTATATTTACATTTTTACCCTAATCTATCCATAATTTACTTACTATTCTTACCATATGTTTAAAATTTTACCCTCTATCCATGGCCCATTTTTGCACTAATTGACAATTTTTGGAACCTTTATAAAAAATGACCCTAAAAGCAAATGGAGCACTTAAAAATGGACAGAGGGAGTAATACAATTTTTTCATGGCGTAAAAAAATGAGATTGGAACAAATTAGAGAGGAAATAATTTTGTTTCCACAAGGTTGAGAAAACATAACAAAATGGTGGTAATGGTTTCCATTAAAAAGGTCATGTGTTACCAATATCTTATATTAAACAATATGTAATGAAAAATACTTATTTGATTCCATTTCCAACACTAAAATAACAATAATAAACATGCCCTTAGTCAAGATCAATTCAATCCAAAAGAACAGGCGAAGATCTTGAAGGATATTAACTACAACATAGAATATGACATGGATAAAACAAGAGAAAGTTGGTAAAATTAAACTTTCCTTCCTAGAAGGTGATTTTTATACTGTATAAAAAATAGATCGAACTTTAGCAAGTCTCGTGTCAGACTGTGAGCACACGTTTGACAAAATAACTTTTTACTAAAAAATTGTAATGTTATATCATAATAACATAACATTTTATATAAATCTAACCAGTTATATAAAAAGTTATAGATGTAGAGTAAAAGGCTAAGTAATTTAAGCTTGCACTTACCTTGTTGCAACTCCGCCAAGAATAGTTTGTGATCCATAAGTGTTCTATGTTGCTACTTGAAAGATCAAGCACACGCAGTTCTTCTGGTATATTAGGAGAAAGTGTCTTTCCAGGACAACCTTTCCATTGCAACCACCTTAGTTCAGAAGGTATGTACTTAAAATCTCCATTTAATTTAGCATAATCCATTCTAAGTAGTTTTAAGTGCTTCGTGTTCTCAAACCAATTTGCATGTAAAATGAAACTATCATCGTCATCATCATATAGGTTTTGCGGTGAAGTAAGTTCCTTGTACTTAGCTACCAAGTACCTGCCGATTTTCTTGATACTAGGATTTCTTCGGAAGTTATACCAATATAACATGTTATCAGTAAAGTCTGGAGGTTTTTTGATATTTAAAACTATACCTCGCACAGCTTCTGTAACCTGACACATATCATACAAATAAGTTGAAGATATATAGAATGGAAGAATATTTTATACCTCATAAATAATACCCTTATCTTGCATATAATTGGTTATGGAGATAGTAAAACGTTGTACGCTGAAGAAAACACTTATTATCTTGTAATCGGTAGTGCTAAATACTCATATCAACCAAAAGCAATAACCAATTTATTTTATACACGACAAGTGAATTGAATACGATTAACCCTCTGTTCAGTAGGGAGTAAATTAGTTTTAATTGGAAATGGCTTTCCATGGAAAACTTTCTACAATGGAAAATTCATTTTTATGGAACGTTTCCATTATTTAATTGTAAGGAAAATGATTTACATTTTAAGCATTTTTAATAGTTTGGTTGAACTAAAAAATAAAAAACTCCATAAATTATTTCTAATCTTGTGGGAAAATGTGTTTTTAGCATGGTGGAAAGAAGAGGAATGAAAACAGTTTTCCTTCAAATTTTGCGGTAAAATATTTTCAACATAAAACAATTTGCGAGCTCAATCAAGTTTTCCATTTAATTTCCTGGCCTAAACCAAACAATTAAAAGAGGGAAAACGGTTCAGGGAAAAAAATTCATCCTACTAAACAGATTTTGAAATCCTCAAATCGATTATGTATAGATTAAGAGTATATAACGAGTATTAACCTTCCCTTGACGCATGATACGAAGTGTGTCCTCAGAATCCCACAATCTGCTACGCTTCCCTATATCATCAAAGCTTTCCTTTATGACAATTTGTCTTCCCATATCCCGTATTTGATCATGCATCCACAATGTATTTCGTTCTGTTATCTTCAGTAGTGATTTTGTTACAAGGTTATCAATTGCTAATTCTGCATTTAAGCCACAACTTGCTAATACATCCACTATGTTCTCCCTCTTCATGTCTATCTGAAGTAACAAACATGAAATATCAAGAAAGGCGGTTTTCTCTTGATCCTCTAACCCATCATAGCTGATCTTTAATACTTGTTGGAGGTTTTGTGGCCGATCCATGAATTGTAACTTTGTTACAGCATCATTCCACTCTTTTTTTGTCTTCTTAACCAAGGATGAACCAAAAACTTCCAATGCCAAAGGAAGTCCACCTGTTAGAGAAACAATTTTCTTTGAAATATCTTCAAACTCTTCTGTAGGTTTTCTTCTTCCTAAAGCATGTAAGGTAAATAGTTCTAGTGATTCTGATGGATTTAGCTCAGCAACTCCAAATAGCTCATCTTTACAGAGGTCTCCTGGTAATGCATCTGCGTTTCTGCTTGTAATAATCATCCTACTCCCTTCATGAAACCATTTCTTGACAATGCCAAGATCATCTAGCTGTTCAGCTTTAAACACATCATCTAACACCAGTAAAACTCTATTCTGGTTAACTATCCTCTTTATTGCAGCTTTACCATCATCAGCTGATTGTACATTTCCTGAAGAAAAGCCCTTTATAAGCTCATTTTGAACGCTTAAAATACCGCCTTCATGCGCCAACTTTTCCCTGGTGTTAGAAATGAAACAGCGGTATTTGAAATCCTTGGCGAGCCTGTTGTAAACAGCTTTAGCCAAGGTTGTCTTGCCTATTCCTGGAGTTCCATGGATGTTCAAAAACCAAACATTTGTTTGATAATGTCTTAATAAGGCTTCCACTTTATCCACTCGAAAATCTAACCCAACATCGACTTTCACCACATATTCAGGGGTGTTCTTCACCTCACACCAGACCTGGTGAGCTATACGACGTATAACTTCATCATGATCAAAACTGTAATTGATGTTAGAAAGCTAATTTAGTTGCCTAGACAGGAATCAACAGGAAATGTAAAAAAATGAGAAGTATTTTTCACAGAAAATGTTCAAACTTCCAAGTAGAAACAACGTACATGATATGGTACAGATGAATCAAAACCACGTCGTTTTGTAATTTAAGGGGAAAAAAAATGAAATATAAGGTAGTTAAAAAAAATTAGGGAAATTTCAAAAAATTGAACAATAATTAAAATTCATCCCAAGTAAAATAATGCGAATTAGGCCGAAATGAACACCCATTACACCCGCATGAATAATAATAGAAAGTGATCAAAAACTAAAATCTAGGTGTGGCAATTATTGTTTATATTTAGAAATTGTGAAAATTATTGTAGGTGTAGTATTGTGGGAGATTTTTTTTATTAATAATTGAATTTTGTTCATCTTTTGCATATCATTACTGCTCAGTGATTATAGTGTTGTGTCATATATTTGATGTCAAAGTTCAATTTTTAAAGAATTATTGTTCATTATATATAATTAGTAATTATGAAAATTATTTTAGGTGTATTCCCTGTATTGTTGTGACAGTTTTTTTATGTTATGCATATCCACACCTAAGTTCACTCTAATGCTGAATGGTAATGCTAGCAGTCTAATTTCTCCTAAGAGAGGGCTGAGGGCCTGAGGCAAGGAGATTTTCTCTCCCCCTGCCTTTTTCACTCTTTGCATCGAGTATGCTACTAGGATTATGTAACAGGTTGGAAGGCTGCCTGGATTCAAATTTCATCCTAGATGCAAGCACTTAAAATTGAATCATGTTTGCTTTCCTGATGATCTTCTTATCTTCAGCAATGGGGAAATTGAATCTATTGGTATGATTTTGGTGGGTTTGAACTTTGAAGTTGTTTTCTGACACAACAGATCTTCAGATCAGTCCTAAAGAGTGAATTTTATTGTGCTGGACTGCTGGTATGAGTGACAATCACATAAAGGAAGTTCAGGAGGTAACTTGGTTTAGGGAGGGGAGTCTCCCTTTCAAGTACTAAGGGGTCCTACGAACACAAAAAAAGGTGAATAAAGCTAATTGTGAGGTCTGGTAGAGAAACTGTGTGCCAGAATCAAAGGGTGGAGTAGCAAACATTTTTCTTAGAACTTTTGCAGGGGATATACCATTATTTGTTGTAATTTTGTGGGGATATACCTCAATAAAAAAAAAAAAAATTGCGACGATATACCAAGATAAGTTTATTGATTGTAAGGAGATACCAAAATCCATTTTTCGGGCAAAAAAGTTGACTTTTTTGGTACCTCCTTACAATCATTAAATTTATCTTGGTATATCTTCGCAAAAAAAAAAAAAAATGCTAAAATGTTGAACTTTTGCCTACAAAATGAATTTTGGTATCTCCTACAATCATTAAATTTATCTTAGTATATCCTCGCAAAAAAAAAAAAAAAAAAAAAACTATTGAGGTATATCCCCCACAAAATGACAACAAATGATGGTATATCGGTTATATCCCCACAAAAAGTTCTCTTTCTTACTGTGTCAGGCTTCAACTTGTCAACTCAGTTCTGATGTCCATTTGTGCCTATTACAAATTTTCATCCTACATAGCTCTGTAATCAGGAGGATTAATGCAGTGTGCAGGCACTTCTTATGGCATGGTACCTATGATAGTAGCAAGCCAAGGCATGTAAAATGGGAAGATTTTTGTTTAACAAAGGATGTCGGGAGACTTAGAGTGAGTAATTTGCTTTTATGGAACTATGCTACAGTAGGGAAACTAGCCTGGGGCATTGAGAAGAAAGAGGACAGCCTCTAGGTTAAATAGGTTCATGCCATCTACATTAAGGATGCCAAATGGGCTGATTTTAAGCTTTCTGCTGTAGCAAGTTGGGTTTGGAAGCAAATTTGTTTTTTCAAGGATACTTATCCTTGTGTGCTGACTGGCAGAGGGAATTACTGCATTAGCAAGATGTAAAAGGATATGTTGCCAGCCTTGCCTGCGGTCCCCCAGGCTAAGTACAGATTTATTGCCTGATCATGAAACAGAGGCTGCCTAATAAGAGTAAACTACAGCAACTTGGGGTGGCTGCAACTCTGCAAGTAGTGATTGCTGCCTACATGGTGCAGCTGAGGAAACACATCAGCACTTCTTTTTTCTTTGTGATTGCAGTGCCAACTGCAAAGTGTGTTAGGGACATCAAAGTGTGACTTGGAATAGGAACGAGGGATGCCCATTACCTCAAATTGAGGGGTTTATAAACAACTCAAATGGCATTATCGTAAATACATCAAACTTTTAGATGGCATTATCGTAAATAGATCAACACTTATTTACGATAATACCAAGAAAAAGTTGGACGTATTTACAATTGTGTCATTTGAGATGTTTCATAAACACTCAATTTGAGGTATTAGGCATTTCCCGAATAGGAACTGACTTTGTATATAATCTAGGGTGTAGGGGTGGACAAAATTTTCAAATTTCAAAATTCTAATCCAAAAAATATCTAGCCCGATGTGAAACCCAACATCCAAATAGAAGGTTTGCAATTTGGTAACCAGATGGAATATCAAGTTTCAAACCGGATACCGAGTTGGAATTAAAAAATTACATAATCCAAATTTTTTAATTTAAACCCAGATGTCTCGTTCTTCCGAAACAGATCCTAATATTAAAAAAAATCCATGATAAAAACATCTAACATTAGGATTGACCTAATCTGCAACCGATTCGACCCAAATAGACCCGATCCAACCCAAATAGACCCGATCCAACCAAACAGAATCTAATTGGATCTGCACTCCAAAAATGCACACACCAATACAATCCACATATCCTTGACCACCACTCCAGTCTGCATTGACCTAATCTGCAACAGATCTGACCCAAATAGACCCGATCCAACCCAAAATGGATCGGGCGAGATAATGATCCAACTCAAATGCATTTGACCCAACAGCGACCCAATCCGGTTTCAACCTGAACCCGAAACAACCCAACATGTTACGACCCGAACATGCAACAAACCCATCTCAACCTACATTTAACCAGACCTGATCCAACACGACCCGAAAGACACCTGACCCAGGCTTGACCCGAATCGAACCTAACACACATCCGCTACCATCTCTTCTCACTTCCGACTTTATCCAAATATGACCTGACCCGAACCCGACTTGTAAATTAAATTAAATGACCCAAGTCACATTGACCAGACCTAAACTCGACCCAAACACCCAATTTGACACCTCTAGCCATTTTTTACAAGTTCCATACATTACTTGTGCATAACAATTTTTTCATTGAAATTTCTGCTGTAATACAATTTTGTCCACAATGGCATTTTAACATAATTTTGACAATCTGTAGGGGCAGAAATCCAAACACCAATTAAATAAGGGGCGTTTAATTGTTTATGCATATTTTCAACAAAATTACAGAAATGACATTTAATAAGTTTACTAAATATCTCAAATTGATTAAGCGGGTATTTCCAGTTGTATGTTCTAACATGAAGAATAATTAATCAAAGATGATTGAAACACTAACCTTTGATCTGGATATGTATAACCAGATATATTACCCACACTTCTCAAAGCACTTTTCCACTTCTCGATCTCCTCTTCAGAAAACCTTTTGGGGGACTGATTCAGGAGCTTCTCAAACCCCTTCCTGAATTCCCCATTTTGCTTCCGAACCTCAGACGGGTTGACTTCATAGAAAACGGGTATGACCCGTTTTTTGCTCTCGAAGACTCTAGAAGATTCATCACCCTTCTTGGAAGCTCCAGAAGGTTCGTGGTCGTCGTCTTTGCTCTTGAACATGCTAGAAAGTCCGTCGAGGCAACATCGTGACTCAGCGTACTTTAGTGATATGATGGCAATTGCAAGAGCTGAATCTTCGATTACTTCATTGAGGCTTGATTTTACTGTAATCGAATATTCGCCATTCATGAAAGTTCTTAAATCCTTTGATTTTAGGGATTCATGTAATGAAGCTGCGAATTTTTTACACGTGTCGTCGTCCTCTGAGAAGCTCAAGAACACGTCCCAGTTGACTCGTTTTGCCACCACTGATGGTGGCAAATACGACGGCGGTTTAGGTTCCGATGCCGTATATGACGTCATTTCATCGTCGGATTCTCCGGTCATGGTGATATTTTGCAGGAGGAAGAGGATAGTGAAAGTGAGAGAAATAATAATGGATTCTCAAGGAAGATGAACGATGTTTGACAAAGTATTAAATGGTTGTAGAATTGAAGTGAGAGCCGAGAGGTACTTTATAAGACAAAATTAAAATTTAAAAGTAGCCACTACCCCATTACTTGATCATGTTCAATTAAACAAAATTTTCTGTATACAAGTCTAGGTCTTTTAATTGAATGAGTGTGGTGAGTTAACCGGATAAGCATTGTTAATTAAAAAAAATATAAGTTGTTGGACAAAAATCACACAATTTACAAAAACGTCACAAAAATAAGGGACTTAGGCTTGTTTATTTCAGATTAAATTTAGTTCAGTTCAGTTCATCTCTATTAAGTTTAGTTCAATTAATACACCTCTATTAAGTTCAGTTCAATTCATCACTATTCAGCCATGTAAATGAGCCATTCGCTTAGAAAAATTCATATGTTGAATTGTTGACTTTGATTATGGCTAATACTCGAGAGTGCAAATTTGGGGGAAAAAGCCTTGATCGACACTCAATTTGCTCAAAGATACTTTATTAACAACCTTGTTTTTCATTGCATTTTACGATTTATATGTTACTGTAGAAATGATATGGTCGTGTAAGATCTTGTTAGATTCATCTCAAAAAATACTTTATTAAAATCAACTTTCTATAATTTTTACAACAACAAAATTAAAGATATTGATATAATAAATTGTGCATTAACCAATATAAAAATCCTTACCGTTGTGAATAATATGGAAGTAATGAGATGGAGGAAATATTATTATAGAAAATAAACAACGTTCAAAGCACTCATAATTAGTTTATTTTTAAAAAAAAGCACTAATAATTGCCCCTTGGAAAAAAAATATTACCGCAAAAATAAATAAAGTATTACTTTGGGGTCCCTAATTGCCTATATGATTAGTTCGATGAACAATTCTCAAATGTCATGATATAAAATTACAGAATATAAATTAGATGATTCTAAATACATTGATTGTCATTTGATGTTGAAACAATCAAATATATTTAATCTGTTTATTTTTGTTTTATTCTATAATCTAACATTTAGGTAGACTTTTACCTGTTAATGTCAATGCACCATGCAACCCTCATTTTTACTTAATAAAGCTCTTATTTGGACAATTTTGCCCTTGCTACACATGCCTGCGTAGAAAAAAAAAACACGATATATACTAAGGCGCATGATTTATGCGCCCCGGCCTTTCTGATTGAGCCCTTGGTCTTCAAATGCTCATATCTCCTTCGTTTCTTAACGAAATTTGATGTATAATATATCAAATCGAAGCTCTTAGAACAAAGAATCTTCTGCAAGTTGAATCGCCTAAAATGGAATTATATATAAAAAGTTATGAGTATTTGAATCAGACTATTGTGCAAAAGCACTTGTAATACTTTGAATTCATAATTTATGTTTTAATTCATGATTTTAGTGTAATAATATGTTTTATTTCATGATTAATCTTGATATAAAATAAAGGGTAGGTGGAGGTGGGATGTGATAGGTGATAGGTGATAGGTGAATTGTTATGTTTTTAGGGGATCAAGGGCAATTTTATCCATAAAAAGGGGTGCTTTGGATCGGGAGTAATCAGTAGTGATAGGGGAAAAATAGGGGGGAAGAGTTCTATTGGAGACTTCACTATCCCGGGAAGATGCGAGTGAGAATTCGGCTTAGTTCTATTCGGCTTACCTACTCGCGAGGCGCCCCTCTCACAGTAGGTGCTTCTTGCTCGCCTCGCTCTTGTGACATGCTAGCGACGAGACCTTGAAAGCTGCTTTTCAAGTGTCAGTAACGAGACGTTCTGTCAATCGGGGAAGGTAGGCTTGGTGAAGAATAAGGGTAGGTGCTCTAGAAGGCTCCAATCCAACGTTCCGAGACATCGTCGGAGAACAATGTCTGGGACAGGGTGAGAACCTTCCGTCGATTACGCCTCTTTCCCCCTATCTAATAAGATAAGTTGCCCCTTACAATTTACACTTTGAGCAAACTTTCCATCCCAAGCGAGGCCAACCATATTTTGTTTCTGTGTTTCTTTTTTTTTTTTAACACGAATTTTTATTCTTTTTTCTAATAGTTGATTCCATGCTTAACTCTATGAATAAGTTTGTCTACTACTCATAAGTTATAATGTCTGATGAAGTAGGGGTTTGTATACTGGTGATGTGCTATGGCATACTGACAAATCTTTTAAAGGATTGTTCTATTGCCATTACCCTTACAGCCTATTTAGATAGTTATTGGTAATAAATTGTGATAATGGAAATAAACTTAATTTAACAAGGAAAACATGGTTATAATTTTCAAGGAAACATATTCTAATTCTCATGCTTAGCTTTACTTCATATTTTCCATTACCATTCATTACTATTGGTCATAATAGTATTGGATGAGAATGAATTTTTATGAACAAAACTAGATAGAGGCAACTAAAACTACCATGGCAATTGAATGGATATTGTTTTTCCTACTATATTTACATATAAATTTATTCAGGTCATTAATGTCTTATAACCGGTTATCAAACAGGTCATTATGGATAATTCTAAATGAAACAATAATATCAACATAGGAAAAAAAACGAGACAAGTACTTCAATCATCCAAATTTCTAAATTTACACCATCTTAAGAAACAATGTCATGTTTGATCCATAGATCGGAAAAACATGGCTAGCCTGTGAGAGACAGACTGCTCACTGTTATCCAATGACAACGAGCCCTCATCGCCTTCATAATCATCATCATTTTCAAAGACTAGATGAATTCCCCAACTTTTCAGCTTAATACCATCAGAAGCATTAGATTTACAACTAACTTGTATAATGTCACCTTCTTTTAACAAAGACACCAAAGGATGATATTCTTTGTACCTAGAAAGGTAGAGTTGATCTTGTGTTGTGCACGGGAGTCCCGTTAAAATCAATGTAGTGTTGAAGATGGGCTCATCTAGTCTGATAATCCGAGCTTCTATATCGACAATGCTAGGTAGTTGAGCTCGAATGTCATCAAGTTGTTGGATGTCCACAGAAACAACAACTGCTACCATCACATTTTTTATTGCAAGGTTTTGATGAGGCACAAAATTTATTTTTGTTTGGAGAAACCAACTAGGGATTTTGCTCCCAGGAACACTCAATGTGTTCAAGTTTTTCAATGCAACCTGTCAAGAATCAATCTTTGTTACTTGAACATACATCTTATGTTCTGTGGTTTTGGAATTAATTTCTAAAATTTCAGTTCAGTTTAGTTCCTGGCTAATAAGTCCAGGATTTAGCTTAATTTATTTCATTTCAAATAATTAATTCGGACCAAATTAAGAGAACAAGGCTTATTTCATTTCAGTTCAGCTTAATGTGTTCAAGTTTTTCAATTCAACCTGTCAAGTATCAATCTTTGTTACTTGCTACATTTGACCAAAAATTGAATATCATAGTTTTTGGTCAATTTTAGCCACTAAAAAAGACAGAGTGAGCAATGATTAATAAGCAAGCCTTAGCAAAAAAAAGAGAGAGCTAATACCTTGCTTAGTCGTCTCCTAAATGCTGATGCACTTGCATTACAACCACCCATAAACAACCTTCTAAGGGACTTTAAGAACTCAAGACCTGGAACATCCATGATTTTACTGCAATTTGCAAGTTGTAGCTCTTGTAATCTTTCAAGGTTTGAAACATCACATACAAGTTCAAGTTCATCACAATCTGCAACATTCAACTCCTCCAAAGTTGAAGGGAGTTCTGGCAAAACCTTGAGCTCTTTACATTGCCATAATATCAGCTTCTTTAGAACATCAAGTCTTTTCAGTGAGGGTGGAAGGCTATAAAAGCTATTAAACCCTAGATTCAAAACTTCAAGCTTAGACAAATTATCAAATCCATCATTAATTTTCCCAGAAATTCCACTTGCCTGAGCATCAAACTCTTCCAAATTCTTCAGATTACAAAAAGAAGCAGGAAGCAACTCAAGCTTAGGAAGATCCTTACTAGACTTCTTATTCATTTTCAATACCCTTAAGCTACTGAGCAATCCGAAGGTTTCAGGTAAACTAGTTATGGAAGTTTCATCAATCATAAATATTTGCAAAGACAGCAAATTTCCAATGGAATCTGGCAAGCTGGTTAACTTAGTACACTTGCTTAGTTTTAACCATTCAAGCTTTTCCATATCTCCTATGGACTCTGGAAGTTGGGTTATGGCAGCATCTTCAATAAAAAGGGTGGTAAGATTACACAATTGACCTAACTTTTTTGGTAGTTCTTCAAGCTTAGTGCAATGATCCAATGTAAGCTCCTCCAAAGATGTCAAGGAACAAATCTCTTCAGGTAGTACTTTTATCAGGGCATTATCTAGATTGAGATTGACCATGGAATTTAACCCTCCTATGGAAACTGACAACTCTAGGAGATGCTCACAATTTTTAAGTGATAGAACTCTTAAACAATGTAGTGAGCAAATAGATGAAGGAAGTTTTGTAATTGAAGTAGAACTAAGGAGAAGCTTAGCCAAGGTTTTGATATTCCCTAATGAATCAGGAAGGAAAGTAACTGAGGAGCAGTACTGTAAATTTAAATACTCTAATTGTGTCAAAAATCCAATAGAACAAGTCAAATCTTCTATCTTACTACCATCAAGAGAAAGCTCTTTCAAAGAAGTCAGAGATCCTAAGCTGTCAGGAAGATGTTTTAACTGATGGCATTCTCTTAAACTGAGCACCTCAAGAAGTGTAAGGTGAAATAGGGTGTTGGGAAGCTTAGCAGTTGATGTTCTATCAAGAATTAATCGGTTTAAAGATGTCATGCTTCCACTATTTTGAGGTAGATTGCTGAATTTAGGGCAATTCGATAGGATTAGTTCCTTAAGAGCTGATAGACCCATCACATCTTTAGGAAACTCAACCAAGTTTGTGCAACCATGGAGGTTTAAGTACTCTAGAGAATTCATTTGTCCTATGGACTCATGAATCTTAGTTAGTCCTGCACACCACTCGAGGTTTAATTTTTTCAAGTGTTTATGTCCAGACATGTCAGGAAGAGCACTGAGTTTGGGGCAGTTAAATAGATTTAGCACCACCAAGTTTCCAACCACCTGAAGGCAATGCAAATTTGCATAGATTAGAGGTTTCACTTCCATAAAATAGTGAATAATTTTTTTTAAAAGAAAATTAAATTTCAAACCCTCTTAAGGCTCTATTCTTTTCTACATGGTTTAATCTATCAAATTCAGATTATTTCAGTTCAATTCAATTTAGTTTACATCAATTCAATCCAAAAGAATAGGAGAAAGATCTTGAAGGATATTAGCTAGAACATTAGAATATGACATAGCTAAAAGAAAAGAAAATTGGTGAATTTTTCTTCTTAAAAGGTGATTTTTATACGTATGTAAAAACTACTGATGTTTAGCAAACCTGGTGTCAAACCGAGAGCTCGCATTTATGTAAAAAAGTATTTTTTTCAACATAATACCATAACTTTTTATATAAAGCTTAACTAGTTATGTAAAAATTTATGGATTTAATGGTAAAATGTTGTAGTTTGATCTTTTAGTACTTGTATAAAAAAGCTGAGTAAGTTAAGATTGCATTTACCTTGTTGCAACTCCACCAAGAATCATTTGTGATCCATAAATGTTCAATGTCGCTGCTTGAAAGATCAAGCACACGCAGTTCTTTTGGTATATCAGGAGAAAGTGTCTTTTCAGGACAACCTTTCCATTGCAACCACCTTAGTTCAGAAGGTATGTACTTAAAATCTCCATTTAATTTAGCATAATCCATTCGAAGTAGTTTTAGGTGCTTCATTTTCTCAAACCAATTTGAATGTAAAATCAAACTATCATCATCATCATATAAGTTTTGCGGTGAAGTAAGTTCCTTGTACTTCGCTACCAAGTACCTGACAATTTTTTTGATAGTAGGATTCCTTAGGAAGTTGTACCAATATAACATGTCATCAGTAAAGTCTGGAGGCTTTTTTATATTCAAAACTATACCTCGCACAGCTTCTGTAACCTGTCACATATCATATAAACAACTTGAAGATAGTATCTAAGAATATTTTATACCTCATAAATAATACCCTTTTGTTGCACATCCCATTAGCTACGGAGATAGTAAAAGGCTGTACGTTGAAGAAAACACTATTATCTTATAGTTGGTAGTGTTATATACTCACATCAACAAAAAGCAATAACCAATTTATTTTAAAAACAAGTGAATTGAACACGACTAAGGCTCTGTTGTGCAGTAGGGTGTCAAATATTATCAATTGAAAGGTGTTTTCATGGATAACTCATTTTTGTGAAACTTTTCAACTATTTGATTGCGAGGAAAATGATTTACATTTTAGCATTTTAATTATTTTGTTGAACTGAAAAATCATAAACTCCTGAAAAAAAAATCTAATCTTGTGGGGAAATGTCTTCAGAATGGTGGAATGAGCAGGAATGAAAATAGTTTTGCTTCATATTTTGGGCTAAAATATTTTCAATAAGGTGTAAAACAATTTCTTAGCTCAATCAATTTTTACATTTAATTTTTCGGCCTCAACTAAATAATATAAAAAAAGACAAAAAAAAAAAAAAAAAAACAGTTTTCATGGAAAATATTTTCCGTCATACTAAACAGACCTTAAAATCCTCAAATTTTGTATAGATTAAGAGTAATATAATGGTATTTACCTTCTCTTGACGCAAGATACGAATCGTGTCCTGAGAATCCCACAATCTGCTACGCTTCCCTATGTCATCAAAGTTTTCCTCTATAACAATTTGTCTTCCCATATCCCGTATTTGATCATGCATCCACAATGTATTTCGTTCTGTTATCTTCAATAGTGATTTTTTCACAAGGTTAGCAATTGCTAACTCTGCTTTTAAGCCACAACTTGCTAACACATCCACTACGCTCTCCCTCTTCATGTCTATCTGAAGTAACAAACATGAAATATCAAGAAAGGCGGTTTTCTCTTGATCCTCTAACCCATCATAGCTGATCTTTAATACTTGTTGGAGGTTTTGTGGCCGATCCATGAATTGTAACTTTGTTACAGCATCATTCCACTCTTTTTTAGTCTTCTTAACCAAGGATGAACCAAACACTTCTAATGCCAAAGGAAGTCCACCTGTTAGAGAAACAATATTCTTTGAAATATCTTGGAACTCTTCTGTAGGCTTACTTCTTCCTAAAGCATGTATGCTAAATAGCTCTAGTGATTCTGATGGATTTAGCTCAGCAACTTCAAACAGCTCATCTTTACAGAGGCTTCCTGGTAATGAATCTGCGTTTCTGCTTGTAATAATCATCCTACTCCCTTCATGAAACCATTTCTTGACAATGCCAAGATCATCTAGCTGTTCAGCTTTAAACACATCATCTAACACCAGTAAAACTCTATTTTGGCTAACAATCCTCTTTATTGCAGCTTTACCATCATCAGCTGATTGTACATTTCTTAAAGAAAAGCCTTTTATAAGCTCATTCTGAACACTTAAAATACCGCATTCATGCGCCAATTTTTCCCTGATGTTAGAAATGAAACAGCGTTTTTTGAAGTCCTTGGCGAGCCTGTTGTAGACGGCTTTAGCCAAGGTTGTCTTGCCTATTCCTGGAGTTCCATGGATGTTCAAAAACCGAACATCTGTTTGATAATGTCTTAATAAGGCTTCCACTTTATCCACTCGAAAATCTAAGCCAACATCAACTTTCACCACATATTCAGGGGTGTTTTTCACCTCACACCAGACCTGGTGAACTATGCGACGTATAACTTCGTCATGATCAAAACTGTCATTGATGTTAGAAAGATAATTTAGTTGCCTCGAAAAGAATCAACATGAAATGTAGAAAATGAGAAGTATTTTTCACACAAAATTTTCAAACTTCCAAGTAGAAACCACTTATATCATAAGCATGAGTCAAAACCACATCGTTTTGTATTTTAAGTAAAAATAAATAAAATGAATTATAAAGTAGTTGAGAAAATAACAGAAAATTTTTAAAATTAAACAATAATTATAATTCATCCCAAGTAAAATAATGTACATTAGGCCTAAGTGAACATCAATTACTACCCGCATGAATAATACTAGAAAATGATCAAAAACTAAAATATAGGTGTGACAGTTATTGTTTATATTTAGTAATCGTGATAATTATCGTAGGTCTAGTGTCAGTTCAGTCCAAATTTAGCAGACTAAATCAGACTTCAGATAATTCAGATTGGATTTGGACTCAAATTTTTTAGTCTAATTTTTTTGGGTTGGACCTGAACTCAACCTATTCGAGTCCAGAGTCCAAATTAGAGTCTAAAGTTATGCATATCCACACATACATAATTTTTTTTTTAAGGAAACCTATACAAAAAATCAGGATTTATTTATATGAATATGAATATGTATATGTGTGCATAAATGCATATATGTGTACGTATATATCACGCACATACATATATGTATTAGAGCTGATTAAAAGTAGCCCGACCCGCAGAACCGGCCCAATTTTTTACAGGCATTGAACATGCATATTAGACTTGAATTTGGGCTCATCTTGTTTTTTTAGCGGGCTTTAGACAATTTAGATAAGGCTTTTTGGTTATTTTTAAGGCCCAGCCCGAAAAAACCCAACAAGCCAGCACTCTATTTTCATATTTTGGCCAATAAATTTGAGTCTAACTAGACCCGACCAGCCTAATGGGTTTCATTTTGTGCATTGGGCCTGGCTCGAACCCGCTCAGAATCACCTCTAATATGTATAGATCAATTTAATGTATTGCCAACCTTAATCTAGCAAACATGATGTAATGCTCATAATTAATTTTTAATTTAATGCGTTGATGATGTTGAAATAAAAAGATAAAAATAATACGAAGTATAATGACTTTTGAATATTTGGATTGGATTAGTAAAAAAATTGGATCGGATTTGGACTCAAATTTTCAAGTTCAAAATTGTTAAATAATTATGTTCGGATTATATTTCATAATTTTGATAATTATTGTAAGTGTAATATTGTGACTTTTTTTTTTTTTTTTTGAAAATTTGTCTAGAAAACCTTGAAACTGATTGGTATATGATTGTGGTTCAATGATTTATGAATTGATGCTCAAATTTAAAAAACTAAAAGTGATAATTAGAATCAAATAAATAATATGTAAATTTGATGTTCACACAAAATTAAAACAAACATGAGTAATAATTAACGAAAGAGGTTTGAAACACTATTACACTAACCTTTGATTTGGATATGTATAACCAGATATATTACCGACACTTCTCAAAGCATTTCTCCACTTCTCGATTTCCTCTTCAGAAAACCTTTTCAGGAACTTGTCAAACCCCTTCCCGAATTCCCCATTTTGCTTCCGAACCTCAGACGGGTTGACTTCATAGAAAACGGGTATGACCCGTTTCTTGCTCTTGAAGACTCTAGAAGATTCATCGCCCTTCTTGGAAGCTCCAGAAGGTTCGTGGTCGTCGTCTTTGCTCTTGAACATGCTAGAAAGTCCGTCGAGGCAACATCGTGACTCAGCGTACTTTGGTGATATGATGGCAATTGCAAGAGCTGAGTCATCGATTACTTCATTGAGGCTTGATTTTACTGTAATCGAATTTTCACCATTCATGAAAGTTCTTAAATCCTTTGATTTTAGGGATTTATGTAGTGAAGTTGCGAATGTTTGACACGTGTCGTCGTCATCTGAGAAGTTCAAGAACACGTCCCAGTTGACCCGTTCTGCCACCACTGACGGTGACAGATACGACGGAGGTTTGGGTTCCGACGCCGTGTATGGCGTCATGTCATCGTCGGATTCTCTGGTCATGGTGATATTTTGCAGGTGGAAGACGAACTATGTTTGACAAATTAAATGGTTATATAGTAGTCTTGTAGAATTGTAGTGAGAGCCGAGAGGTATTTTATACTTCTATTCTCCTTGCTCCATTTGCTTTTTTACGCCTCACAAGACACAACTTTAAATGATTATATAGAAAAAAATTATAAAAATTACATATTAAAATATACATATTTAGCCGAATCAAACGAGATCCCATTTGACTATAATTTTTCTTATACTTATAAAATTAGAGATAGTCAAAGTTACACAGTAAATAGTGCTAAAACGCCTAAAAATCCCTATGTAGCAAACAAATAGGGACAGAGAAAGTAATACGGAGTACAAATTTAAAATAGCCACTACCCAATTACTTGCGAACTATTTCCCTCAATAATACTAAGAATAATACTAATTTTCAAAATGTTGTTTATTTTCTCTCAATTCCCAAATTATCATCCAAATTGACGGTTCAATGGGTTTAATATTTTTTTGGTTTATGTGACAAACCCCTACTGGTAGTAGCGGTTTTACTGAAGAAAACCACTACTTCCAGTAGTTGTTTGTCTTAGTTAAAAAAAATGCAAGTTTGCTATGTAATCTAGTGGCTTTCAACCTTAAAAAAATAATTTTTTTTAAAAAAAAAAAAAAACATTGCACATAAACCGCTACTGCCAGTAGAGGTTTTTTATCTGAGAAAATCGCTACTGGGAGTAGCGGTTATTAGACAAACCTCTACTGCCAGTAGCGGTTTGTCTTAAGCAGAATAAAAAAAAATTAAAAAAAAAACAATTTTTTTTGCCTATGCTGACATGGACGGTAATATGGAATTGGGAAACTTCCCAACAATATTCATGGAAACAGTTCATTACTCGATGATGTTGAATTAGAACATACTAAAGAAATTCTCGAGTATAATGTTCCAATCGAAATGTCTTAAATATCCTTCAAAATTTTCTAAATACTCAAACTACATTCATATTAATTATAAAAATTTGTTCAAAACTACCTTGCTTACACATTTTTTTCGATAAATTATCTCGTTTATAAAGTCTGTGAGAATACTATCGAAGTTAGGAAAAAGCTTATTGACAACTAACTTAAATTAAATTCTAGCGTTGAATTTTATTTGCATGCCAATTAAAATCGTATGTCGGTCAGGTGATGCGGTAAATGAATTCACCAAATTGAGGGAAATTAAATCACCAAATATATTTAAGAAATTACTCATCCACAAACTGAGAAACACCGTTTATTTGTCGAAAATCAAACTATGGTTAGAAAAGATATGGAATGTGGCTTTGGGGTCGTCCTGCAAGCTAGGTTTGTCATCATTAGAAAACCATCTTTTGCTTGGGATGAGGGAATACTTAGTAACATAATGATGGCTTGTATCATAATGCAGAAGATGATAGTAGAGGACGAGAGAGAAATTTATCGGGTCTATGCAGATCCCACGGAATTTGAAGAATCTGAGGAACGCCCAAGGTAAAAGCGCCGCCAAGCTAAGCAAATGGTCCTAGTGTAGATGTTGTTGATGATTAAGCACATTTCAGCTACAATGTTAAATGTTCGTTCAACATGGACAACATTCTGGCAAAGAGAAATGAGTTGCATAATAGGCAAACTCATTATCGATTAAAAACTGATTTGATTGAACATATTTGGAAGGCGCATGGAAGATGTGATTAGAGATATTAATGTAGTTGACATTTCCTTTGTAATTATAGTTTAGCTATAGGTTTTTACCTTTCACTTGAAAGAGTTTTTCCTATTTAAGGCCTTTATAGTTTAATGTATTTGCATGTATTTTGTTAATTAAATTATCCGGATTAATAACCCGAATTATTGTTTATCATCAACAAATAATTATTCAACATTAATTGTTTAACATGATTAATTAAACACTATTAAATATTATCGAAGCTATAAGACTAATTCCATTGAATAAATTAATCCAAACTTTTTAAAGTTAATTTGATTTAGTTAATTAATACGAACTTTTTAAATTAATCCGTTTTAGTTAATTAATCTGAACTTTAATTAATCCAATTTAACTAATACTTATTGATGTTCAATCGTAATTATTTTAATTTATCTGAATTAATTAATCACTAATTTTAGTTTATTATTTGTCTAATTCATGTAGATACATATAAATTATTACTTAACATTTAATTAAAAAATTAAATGAGGTGGATGAGAAATAAAGCGTAGTGGGGTAAAGTACAAAAGTAAAAGAGAGAGGGATGAAGGGTTTTTTTTAACATGATTGTGATGGAGATGAATGAAATTTTTTTAGATTGATGAATGATGAGTGAAAAATTAATATAGAGTGAGGGATGATGATGGAAAATTTGGGTCATAAGTATGGATGGTCTAATTACATAATTTAGTAATTGCCACTTGGAAAAAAAATATTACCGCAAAACAAATAAAGTATTACTTTGGGTGTGCCTAATTGCCTATACGATTATTTCGATGACCAATTTTCCAGTGTACATAATATAAATTAGATTATGCTAAATACATTGATTCTAGTCATTTTGATGTTGAAAGTTGAAAACATCAAATATATTTAATCAGTATATTTTTGGTTTATGATATAATCCAACATTTAGGTAGACTTCTACCTTTGTTAATGTCAACGCACCATTTTTATTATCAACAATTAGATGCACCATTTTCATCATCAATATTTTAAAATATATAGAGTTGGAGACAAATTGATAAAAAGCTCATGTAACTATATTTTTTCTTAGATTAAACCAAAGAAAGTTAAAGTATAATTTTCATTAAAATTTCAATTTGGACAAAAAAAACTTGAACATAAACCCGGTCGAACACGTTAATACCTTATATCTACCTCGAACAGAACCGTCGATTTTCTTTACAAAACTTAAATTAATCATAACATAACTAAATATAATTATTATTGTAATATTAACCGTTTATCCGTTTATAATGGATTAATTATGAATTTATGACTGAAACCATATGAATGAAACTAATCAACCATAATATAACTAAATATAATCTTAATCGTTCATAATTATTATAACCACATGGATGAAACCGATAACCCAACCATAAGAAAATTGATTTGAATTGAAATTTAAATTAACTACTACAATTTGGAACTAAACTGAAAAAATTTATACCAGATCGGTAAAACTGAAAAAATAACTGAAGTTAACTGAACTAAGTCAACCAAAATATTTTAGTCTAACCATAACTGATCCGATTAACTGATCTGACACCTCGAGTCAATGTTTTTGATTGCTCCACGTTCATGCAGTACACCCGCCCCCAAGAATTATTGGTAGTAGTAGTAGTATAGTAGATGGAATCGTGCGTTGGGTTATTTTTATAACCCACTATTGGTACGACTTTTTCAAGAAAGCAATCTACGGAGTACATGATTTGGTTACATAGAAGATTGAAAAAGTGTGTAGACTGTAGAGAGATTGGAGAACAAATTTTTTTGCTTGCTGATAACAGTGCTCTAACATTTGAAAAACCATCAGAAATAAGTAGAAACAAACTAAAAATAATAATTATGATCATCCAACAGTATGTTTCTAAACAGCAATGTTCATACATGTCACAATGGATACAACACGTAAACCTTAGTTAATAAGGCTATTTGACATTAATGAAATCGTATATCTACATGTACAATAAGTGGAAATAAGTACTATTGCTCCCACCATCAAAATTATTTATTGTTGGACCTACTTGAAAAATAATTGGAAACCAACCTAGAAAATCCAATGAGCGCAAAAAACGATTGCAGCACAGCGCGACCTTTTACAATGCCCTCTCGTATGCTTCTTGATGTTGTAGCTAATGCAGGTTCAACTGTTGTGGTTATTTTGGTGCTGACTATCTCCTGCATTGGTGCTAATGAAGTGATTGATGATGAAGTAAAAATTCAACATTGAGGGTAACTTGGACAGCAAAATAAACGACTGAAGATGATTTTCTGCATATTATTAAAGCTTACCTGCAGATGTTATCTGTGCAAAATGACGCAGTTTATCTTCAGCCATGTGTACAGCACGAGTAGACTTCCTAACGCCTTGTGTTATTTCCTGACTGCAATATAATTCATCATTTGGCATTCGAACATGTGCCAGCAAAGGAAAAGCAACAGCTAATTGTTTTGAAGGCAAAATAAATAATCATGATAGAGCATGTAGCTTCATATTATAAAACCCAGCCTCAAAGGGCTCCGGCTATCAGTTTGAGATCGTTCTCCCATCAGGCAAACATCTTAATAACCAAGTTTTTTTGACAGTTAATAAGCAAGTTATAACATATTAACATGGCCAATTGTCCACTAGACCCACTACTACTATCTGTGGTACAGAGAATCCAACAAGTAACATTCAAAAAGTCAATGTTCAATACATAAAACATAAAAAGCAGCTATTAATAAGCATCATTTGTTTGACCGATTATTTTATAGTACAGCATAAATGGACTAAGATAGTTAGTTCAGATTCAGAAAGACTAAAAAGAGTATCAAGAAACTTAGTTCTTACCCCAAATCACTTAGCTCCATAGTTAGATCACTGATTTCCATACCAGATAACCGAACTGCTGCCATTGTGTCTGGGAGCTCTTCTCTTGTGACATCCAATAGCTTTTCCAGTGACTCAGCTGCTCTCTTAAAGGCCTTCAGCATGCCACACCCAAACAAAACATTAAGGTCAACAAGTTAGCCTTTAGCATCTAGAGATGAAAAGGCAGGAGTACTAGCAATATTTCTTGCGGAAAACTAGTCCCAGATCTTGTGTGTGTGTGTGTGCGTATATATATAGCAATAACATGATAAACCACAGCAAAATCAAACGTATAGCAATTGGAAGCAGAACTTGTGCATGAGCAGCTGCGGGTCACAGTCTCAGCAAGAGATTGAGAGGAGAGGCAAGGCAAGGCTAGGATCATGCAAGCACATAAGCAGCCCCAGCCTCATGCAAATGCAACAACACTAGTGTAAAAATCTGAATTGAGTAATTTATATTATGAATTGGAAATTTTTAGGACTACAACAAATGAATCTATATTAATTGTTTATGAAGAATAAAAAAATCAACCATCAACAACAATCACCAAATGACATGCAACATCAACCTGCTGCATGTGTGCTTGGCCGCTGTTTATTTAGTACTTGAGGGCAAATCGGAGAGAAAGAGAGAGAGAGAGAGAGTGTGTGTGTGTGTGTGGTGTGTAGGGGGGGTTAAGCCACGCAATAGGGCAGTGTACAAGAAGAAAGATATGGAACTAGTCATGGGGTCCAAATCAAGCCAATAAACCCACAAAAATAAGGAAATGAGAACAAAAGAAGAGAATGGCCAAAAGCACTAAAACAATAATAGAAAGAGAATAGCCAAAAGAGCTTGAACAACAGAAGAAAAAGAAGAAAATTGAAACTAACTTCGTGCACTCGGAACATTGATTAGTCCATTTAGGACTTATTTTCCGGCTCCTTTCGGCTTGTTTTCCGAGCACTTTTGCCTTTATTTTGCTCATTTCAGGTTGCTTTAGCTTAGTTTTGTGTTTTCATTGCTTTTGTGAGAACAAGTGTTTGATTTGCTTATTTTGTTAATAATTCGGCCAAATTCTGGACTTTTGAGCTTTGCATGTCTTGTGCAGGTTTTTCGGGTTTATTACGGTTCGTGAGAAGTCCCATGAGGATCCCGAGATGTATGCCGATGTCCTCTTATTGTCCCCCGAGCAAAGAGTGTAGCAAGACATCATAGAGGCTCAAGAAAACCTAAGTACCCAACACGATCATGAAATTCATATTGACACAATCTTGTTGCATTGCAAGCCCAAGCAGAGACTAGTTCAACCCAACACAATTGTGCAATTACTCATGACACGATCGTGTTGGATCACCAGATTGAGGCACTAAGCTAAGAAATTGTGACACGATCGTGCAGTACGTTTCTGTTGGATTTCCCAATGCAAAGAGCAAGTTTTTTGTGACACAATCGTGTAGGGTTATGTTGCACAATTGTGTACGTCCTTGCAAGCTAATCCAAGGTGCTTTGTGTCGCCACGATTGTGCAGTATTAATCTGTACGGTCGTGCAACAGTGACACGATCTTGCAAATTAATATTGCACAATCGTGCAGGGTCTCCAACTTTTTTGCGGTTTTTCTTATTTTGGCCACATCATTAATTATTTTTATTAGTTTTCATTTAGAGGTTACGCATTGAGTTAGAAATAACGATAGACACTTTCTCCATTTAGGATTTTTTTTCTGTCTTGATTGTAACTAAAATTATTTTTAGACTTGATTTCTGAGATTTAATTCAAAGAATTTGCACTCAATCTCTACTTAGCATTTGTTTCTATCAATCTTAAGTTTCTTTTGCTACTCTTTGATCTCAATTCCAGGTATTTTGTAGTTGTTAATTGTTGATTTTAGTTGATTTTCGTTCTTAATTCTTGATCAATCTTTATAATAGATTTAGATTTTCAACTTGCAATGTCTAGTGTTGAATTTGTTCCTTTGATCATAGTTGTTGATTGTATGGAATTTATTAGTGAGTAATTCCCTATTCTAGGGATTAGATGGACTTGATATTATGGATTTTTGAGGTTGATTATTGAATTTTATGATTGCTTGAGTTTATTTGATTGTTATTTCTCCTAGATTTCTTGTTGCTCTACATGCTTGCTTGGTGAAATGATCATATTTAGTATTGGTGGTTTTGGATTAATTATCATAATTGCTTTCAAGATTTCTATAGTGAATTTTCCTAATTGCTAGAGACAGTAATTTGAGTTACGAACTATTAAAAGAGTTGATGAATTCAGTTTTGGAGCTTGTTAAATTGACTATTCGAAAGAGGTCGACTTAGCTTGTTTCGGAATTTTCTAAGTCTATTCGAGAGAGGATTTAGGATTGAGTTTGTTAGCAAATTTGGTGATTTGCTTGGCAAAGACAATTAATTCAATTGAAAAACTGAACCAAAGATAATCAATTCAATTGAAAAAACATAGAAAAACAATAGTAAATAAATAACCTAAAAAAAAAATTAACAAAAATATACATACATACCAAAAGGGCAGGGATTGCGGAACAAAATAGCCAAGTCGCTGAAATTGCAACCTGCAATTAGATAACATACATGAAAAACAAACGCCCTAATTTCTTCTTCATAAAAAATATAATAAAAATGATAATATTATGAGTAGAGAGAAGGAATACCGCACAAGCAAGGATGTTCAAGGTTGTGACGTGGCGTTGAGAGAGACGTAGATGAGAGAGATGTGTGGGAGGGGATCCAACGGACGAGGTGAAGAGGGAAGAAATCGACGGCTCAGATGAAGGGGCATTATGTGATGATTGAAATGAGAGTATGGTGAAACGACCAGTACGTTGACGGAGAGTTGTCGCCTGAGGCAAAGAAAGGCTTAGATTTCCAACGAATTTGAAGTTATTATTTTTTAGACGAATTGTATTTGAAGGGGTTAAGGCACACACTTTTAAACCTCACATTGTAAATGAATAAAATGATTATCGCCATTTTGACCCCTTTAGTAGTTTAATCACATCATGAGAAATAATACAAAGTAGAAATACATTTGGAAATCAAAGACAATGGTTTCTGGTACAACCCGCCACACGATCTTTTCTGTGTAGCTGTCATTTAGTCAACAAAAAAAGAAGGGTGTTGTTAAACATAGCCAATAAATTACTTACTAAAGCTCACATTTTTTTTCTAAAATACCCTTATATTCTAAAAACATTTGATTCCAACATTTACAATGTTTCTCCCCCAAAAATGTCACAGCGGCAAGGAAAAAAGGCAATGACGGCGGAAGATGAGGTTACGATGGCGACGGCAACTACGCTTTTAAAAAAAAAAAAAAAAATCGAACATCAGTGCGCATGGGCCATGCGATGCGCACTAGCCTAGGTCGAGGTGTATGGCCCCTGCATTCCTAACTGTGCACTTGGTCTTAAAATGCTCATATTCCCTTCGTTTCTCAGCGAAATTGGACGTATGATATATCAAATTGAAACTCTCGGAACAAAGAATCTTCTGGTGTTGTTAAGCATAGCCTACAAGTTACTTACTAAAGCCCACATTTTTTCCAAAATACCCTTATATTCTAAAAACATTTCATTTCAACATTTACACTGTCTGACCCAAGAATGTCAAAAAGGCCAGGAAAAAAAGCGATGGCAGCGGAAGATGAGGTTAAGATGGTGACGGCAACGACAACTACGCTATTTTTTATATAAAAAAATTGAACATCGGGGCGAATGGACCCTACAAATCCATATGGCCAAGCACATGTTGAATTCTTGGACATAATTTATAAAATTTCGAATCTATCAAATTTGTATCCATAAACACCAGAGAATTTTGACCCATCTAATCTTCATTCATATCCCCAATCCCCATAGCAAGATCAACATAGAATCAAGCATTCCAGAATTTACGAGTTTTTTGTATGATTTTAGCTAAGCTCTGCATGACCAGGTTGGAGTGTTGGGCTAGAATTCATTATCAAAATAGAAACATTCTCTAACTCTCAGTTCATGGTGCTTCAATTGGACTAATTTCCTTTTTAGTTGTTTTCCGATTACTATAAACAAAAACCATAAAGACGCAAACTTTCCAAATTTATGAGATTGTACAATGGTTATAATACTTAACATCAAAGATCATACTGTTAGTCAAAATCATACAATACCTAAAGCAAAAGCTCTCCCAACCTAGGCCTAATTATTTGTTATTAGTAACAAAATTCGTTCTATAAACTGTTATCATTGATTCATTCCTGAGATAACAAACACATAAAGGACATGGGGACAAAAGAATATGTTCAAGCTCCTCCTTTATACTTGCAATTGTAGCCCCCTCCCAACTCTCTCACATTGTTATATTTCAGCAAAATGGCGGATAAGATACATGAATGCAATGAACAATGAATCTAAAGATTCTAGGTTGAGGCATCAAGCATCCAAAAAAATCAGCATTGATAAGAATATAGATGCAAGTCAGTAAAATATGGTTCCAAGCAAACCTGGATAGCATGTCCAGAGTAATAACGTCCATCTCCTGAAATGACACGTGTTTTACCTGCACTCAAAAGCATTTCATACAGAACCAACTGACAACATGAAGCAGTAAAAATTGAGCAGACAAACAGTGAATCTACCAGATAATTTACAAACCAAAAAAGCAAATGCTTCGATAAAGCAATATCAGATAGAGAAACCAAAAGACCATCCTCTTAGTCAATTGTAAATTTGGTGAAGAAGGCAGTCATGCCATTGGACAAATCACTTATCAGTAATGCCTAAAGACATCCTCACTTCGCTATATCTATGCATCCCCCACTAGAGAGGAGAGATCTCCAAACATGAACGCATGATTATGTCACACTCCTCGTAATTGAAATGGGATCTTTACCTGAGAATCTAAATTGTATGTCACAGACAGCCAATATTATTATATATCAACTCAAATAGACCTTAACAAAATTTCACTACATGAAGGCAAATTGATACGGTTATCTAATTTATAAGCAATCGTGGATTTGAAAAGATGTAGACAAGGCTTAACACTAAAAGGAAGGTGATTAGACAAGGTTTGACACGTAAAACGATTTTTACTGTTTTTATCATCTGTAAATGGACATGCTCATATTGCTCAATTAATAAATTTTACACCATACCACATTGTTACTTCAACATCTTTATAAACCCTGTTTAGAGGGTAGAAAATCAAATACAAATAACTTAATCCTAAAATAAAATTTAAAAACAAAAAAAGAATTTTAAGCCCGATTGAAATTTCCTTCAAACAACTATCCAAAAGACAAATAGCAAGTTTAATACTTGATTAGTTGAGTAGAGGTGACAAGTGGCAGTAATTGAGTTAACTTTGAGTCAATATGACTTATGGGATGATTGAATCATTTTGGGTTTCAAAGTAGGGTCAATATTATCCTATCAGCATTAGATTTACTGATTTACTGATTTATTATGAAAAAATGTATCTAGTTTAGTCATATTGATTTTTGGCTCAGAAGTGTTCAATCATGTAAGTTTCATATTTTCCCATTGTGGGTACAGTTGGGTTTCGGTAGTTTTGCTAGGCCAACTTTATAGCAAGAAAAATAATATTGTAAGTGTCACTTAACCCAACATAGTTTTACCTTAAAAATGATTAAGAATTACCTTACTCTTAGGCTCTTAGCCTAACTTCACACTGATATAGACAAACATAAAGTAAAATGATGGTTATTGTACCCCTAAAAAATTGTGCAATGTGTCATGGTAAGAAGTGGAATTTTTCCAAGCATTACTTATTGCAAAGTGCACATTTGGTACTTTGGTAGTATAAAGCTAAAAGCACAAAATTAAAAACACATAACTTCATCTTTCGCTTAGTAACTGGGAGAACAGAGAGTTACTCACAATGCTATTTTGTTACTGTTGTTCCCACAATTCTTGCCTAAGTTGACGTTTTATTTATTCCATTTTTTAAGCAACACGAAGTTGAAAGTTTCGTATTACTACACAAATGTGAAGAATTTATCATGATCAGGAAATTAAGAAAACTAAAAAAAATCATATATTATTGGGTTGATCTAACATTACAAAGTAAAACCATTTCGTACATAAGTAGAAGGAAACAATTATGCGCACCTTTTATCCTATCTGCTGTGAGGGCGTTAAATGAGGACTGGACAACATTCTGTAAGTAATGAGGTTGTGCAAACACTTTGACCTGGACAAAGGGGGAGAGGAGCATTAATTAATAGGATTGAAGCATTAATTTCTTCCCATTGATTAGAAGCTACATATAACTACTGTAAATATTTTCCTTTCGTGATACCACACTATATGCAAAGAGCAAGTAACAGAAAAATTGCAGATATTATTGGATGAAATTATGAAAATCGAATGCCATTACTAATAAGATCCAACAAAAACATGAAAAATGAAGGAGGAAAACATTTTGGAATTGATTAAAAAATCTATATGATTGTAACAATTTAATTTTGAAAACAAAATCATAAAGTCAAATGATGAGACCTTCTTACGAAGACCAGAAGTTCCTGGTTTTTGACCATCATAAGGTTTGGTTTCAACTCGAGAAACTTTGAAAGTCGCCATTTTCTTCTGTGATTTCACTGTTGAGATGCAAAAGTTAGAGATGAGAGAGAGATGCATAAACTCGCAGCTTTTTGAGTTTGAGGTGTCAAGTAATGAGGAGATGAGAGCTGCTAGTGCCTGGATGGTGATGTATATAAAGCACGAAATGAGATCAGAAGAATGGTAGTAGATTAATTATAGACCAATAATTTTTTTTCATAGAAGCTCATACTTGCTCCGTTCAATGGCGGACCCAGGATTTGTACCTAGGGGTTCGAACTTCATCAAACAATTAACATCCCGATGCTCACATATAATTCAGTTATAAAATCGGTTGTTTAAATTAATACCAATACACAAGTGCACAAACTTAATAAGTTAAAATTCCAAACTTTTCATTGTCACACACTCACACTCATACAATCCTAACATTTAACAAAAATAATAAAAAAAAAAACAATTTAATCAGTACAACAATTAACAAATTAACAGATTAACATTGAGTCATTAACATTTAACAATACATAATTCAAACAAACAAGTGAATAACATGTTTACACTTCACAGATTCTGAATAATTGAATAAATATTCAAACAGATTATTTACAGTCTCTGAATAATTGAATAATTAGCATTAACATTTGACAAATAAGTAAATAACAATATACAATCAATTCAATTAACAAATAACAATATACAATTAACAATTCAAACAATATACAATATAATGAAGGAAAATGCTTAGTACCTCAACTTAAGATGAAGGAAAATGCCTATTAACAATACAGATTTAAGTCATTAACTTATTACAATTGAAAATTAAGTTTAAAAAAAGAGAGAGAGAGAGACAGAGAGAAGTAGAGAACTCACGTACTAACGGTACCAAGAAGAACTGAAGCAGGCTCAGTCGCTCAGAGAAGTGTCGCGGCCGGTGGCTGACTGGCGCCTGAGGTGCGGCGGCAGCCCTGACCCAGTGACGAAGTGAGAGGAGAGGACTCGAGCTAGGGTTTGGGACTTTGGAGGAATTGTGTAAAACTGAAAAGGAATTGCCCAAAAAGGAATGCGGGAGACTCGTGTGTGGGGGTGTAGCAAGAGCTGAGGGTGGTGTTGCAGCTTAGCTACACCGCATAAAGTCGAGAGACTCGTGCGTCGGGGTGGTGGGGAGAGGGGAAATGCGTAGTTACTCAATGTTAGAGCTTGTTTGGTTTACCGAATTTAGTTTTTACGGGAAGTCTAATTTTACGAGAAAGAAATTACTCCGTATTTTTCTTGATAAATTGTTAAAAGTGTTTGGTTGAACGTAGGAATTCGTAAAACACAAAGAAATTTGCAATCACCAAGGAGGAGGTTGGTTAATAATTTACTACTCGTATAATTCATGGGAATTTATATTTTCCTTAAAATTTCTATTTCTCATGCTTTTGATATTCAATGCTAACCAAACACAAGACCAGTTAGTTATTTTCTAGTAATTTAAATTTCCAGGGTCCAGGGAAAATAAAGTTGAACCAAACGATCTCTTGGGGTGGTAAGTATTTACTAGGGTGCGTTTTTTTTTTAATTTTTTATCAGGTCTCAGAACTTAACAGATTTAATCAGGTCAACTCATGTCGAATAAGTTATAATCAAGTCACCTTTAATAGGTTTAATCAAGTCAGATCAGGTTGAATAAGTTGGAGATAACGCACCCTTAGATGTTAATGTATCTTACAATGACATTTTTGTAATTTTGTTGAAAATATATTACCAGAACACCCCTATTTAGATACAAAATTATTCAAAGTTATAGTAAAATGCCACTGTTAGATACAAAATTATACTCCCTCCGTCCCTAAAAGATTGCCCCATTTACTTTTTCTCATCTCCCGAGACGCATCTTTAAATGAAAATATCTTGAAATACGTATAATAAAAAATTATAAGCATTACATATTTAAAAAGTACACATTGAGCCGAATCAAGCGAGATCCCATTTGACTATATTTTTTCTTACATGTATAAAATTATAGAGTGTCAAAGTTACCAAATAAATAGTAGCAAAAGTCAATATAGGACAATCTTTAAGGGACGGAGGGAGTATCTCAATATTGTGGGGGGAGAAGAAGGTGCTGTTGCAGCTTAGCAAAATCGAATAAAGTCAATAGACTCATGCGTGGGGGTGGTGGGGAGAGTGGGTTGGGGGGAGAAGGCGGTGGTAATTAGCTAGATGTTATGCGTGGAGTATATCTCATTGATAACTATCTTAGGATGTGGTGACCGGAATGGATATGGTGATTCTGGGAAATTAGGGGGAAATAGCGGGTTACCGCCGGAGATTCATAGTCAACGTCGAAAAATAGAACTAAGTTCTCTTTTTGAAACTTTCTTATCTTTTTAGATCTTGGTTCATAATAAAAAAAAATTATAAGATATTTTCTCACAAAAATAATGTTATAAAAGATATGTTCTAACAAATTTTTCTTTTTTTTTTGTTTTATACATATTTCATACAGAAGTGAAAAAACAATAATTATACATAGTGAACGTGAAATGGTAAAATAGAGCATTTGATTCTTCCTTTGGCCAAAAAATAAATTAATTAATTAACGTGAATCCAAAGAGATAGCAAAACAAAAACAAAAAAAATTTAAAAAAAAGCACAAGTACCATTTGCTTTAACCAAATGATGTGAAGATACTAGTCGTGCATGATATTCCTCGATCTTACCCCTTGAATGGAACCGGCTTCTTTAATTTGTTTTGTCAATTATTGGTTGATAATTGGGTTTTTTAAGCAAGTTTGATTGGTAATTTATTTCTAGGTTCGGACCCGGACCTAGACCCGGCTAGGAACGAGTCTAATTAATTGGACACAGTTATGGACCCAATTATTTCGGGTCTAAAATTATTGGACCTAGACCTAGTTGGAACCATATGTAGAACCTCGTACCCAGTTCAATTCTACTCACCTTTTGTTCTTTTTCTTACCATTCATAAATTAAAAAAATAGGACCAATTTGAAAATAACGCTAAAAAAGTAATAGGAGGCTTGAAAGAGATAAAAATAAGTCATTAATGATTATTAATGCCTAACATTAAAATTATCAACACCATATAATCAAGTGGAATTGGATACCCGGTCCCAAAATTGCTTTCTGAAGGGTACCCATCGGGTACCAATCCCAATATAAGGACCTAGAAACAGAATTGGTAAAAACGGGTACGAGTCCAACCCAATTATGGGTCCAAAACCA
Source organism: Salicornia ramosissima (assembly GCA_951394345.1). Lineage (NCBI taxonomy): Eukaryota > Viridiplantae > Streptophyta > Magnoliopsida > Caryophyllales > Amaranthaceae > Salicornia > Salicornia ramosissima. The sequence continues at coordinate 49,920,381 of OX596240.1, read as the reverse complement.
TGTACCCGGAATTTTTTTTATCACCCCTAGGCCCTAGATCATACGTGTGTTACTTAGTAAAGTATTGCACCTCAATGCATGTATGTAATACATCTTTTTTTAATAAGGAAAGGGAGATTTGGTTAATCATTATTAAAAAAGTAACGTATAACCACATTTTTATGCAATATTAAGAGAAGAGCCATTATTTTTTTATCACAAATTAATATAGAATGTGCCCCAATTCATAACTGCTTTCATAAAATTACTACTTTAATTTGATATTGCCTTAGGGTTATAAAAAAATTCCACGATTGGCCTGGTTAGATTCAAACCTTGCCCCTTAATCATAAACTCTGTATTTATAAAATTAGGATCCACTTTATTTCCTTTTATCCATTTCATATCTTAAGATTTCGACACTTAATTTAATATTAAAATAAAATTTGTAAAAATTTTCTTTATCTCTCATTTCATACATTCTCAACCATTGATTTATGAAATAGATCATCTATTTCCTAGAGAAAATAAAGAGGATCTTGACTCGTATTTATATATTTGTGCTCTTGTCTATCCTCGTACAAACGTACGTAAGGCATGATAATAAACATACATGCTATACTTTTGGGTATTTTAATTAGATGCATGAAAGTACACAATTCAATTGAAAGCAAAAGTGTGGTGTTGGTATTGGGAACTCAGCATTATAAAGCAATGAGCTTTAATTTGTCTCCATTTTACGTTCTAAACCAGCTAATTAAGATATTCTTCTTCTTCTTTTTTATTTACTTGTCATCCTTTTTAATTTCTCTTGCTTTTATTTTCTCTAGGTTCGTGAAAGTGTTTTAATTTTTTATTTTGAAAAAAAAAAAAAAAAAAAAAAAAAAACCCATATATCTATAAAGGAGAAAAATTACCAACCATCCCTCTAAAGCAAGTAGACCAAATTTCCCCTACAAGAAAGAATTCTTGTCTTAGGATTTGTTACATGCTTCTTCATTCTCTTATATGCTTGATTAAAGCAAAAACCTAAAACCCTAAACACAAATTTAACAAAAAAATAAAAAATTAAACAAGTTTCTCTCCTCTTATTATCTCCAACCAATCTTACACAACTTATATCTTCATCATGAAATCATAATATCTTTTCTCTTAGCGGGTTTAGTTTTTTTCCCCCTTGAGTATTAAACAGATTTGCCATAGTCTCTTTGTGTCAATATTGGCCCATCCCAACTAAGTACACCCTTTGTTGGTGTTCTCATATATTTAGATCTTTACAGAAGAAAAAGAACGTGAGAAGTGAGAAGTGAGAATTAATGCAAAGCGGAAATTTCAGTACGTCTATCATGGGCTTATTAAGAATAATCAGGTTAGTAAGTTTTTTGTGGCTTTCTTTGGTTGGAGTTTTCACAATTGAAACAACAACAACAAATTCTTATGAAATATATAAAGTCAAGCACCATCAAGGGAATTATGAAGCATTCATTGTTGGAAGAGGGAAGCTCTTAGAACGTTCAAAGGTGAATATTAACTACATGAGCAAAAGAAAAGTACCTAATGGACCTGATCCTATACATAACAGGTTTGTTAAAAGCTGCTTATAGTTAGCAAACTAATTCTATTATCTCTTTAGTTTAGTTTAATTTAATTCTACTTTTTTGAACTAAATTTTATGCATGGAAATATAAAAAGGAAAAGGACATGAATTTTCATGTTTTCTTGTTGTTCTTCTTGCTTGTTTGACTATTAATGAGATTATTTTTCCTATGGGAAATATTCAATTCATACGTTATTAAATTTTCTAGTTCTATCATGACCATTTGTGATGTCTTTAGTTGGTGTGGCATGGCATGGCATGGCATGTGCATGTACACATACAATTAATGAAAATAAAGTTTTCAACAATATTCTTATTTTTAATCTCATATAGGAGATTTTTAATTAAGTTTGATAAACTAAAATATTTTTACGATACAAATAAAAATACTTTATAGCTAGAAATAGGATTAAGTAAAATTCGTTTTCAGCTTAAAAATCGGTGCATTTATTAGACACTTATAGGGGTACACATGTGAACGATCAGTAATGACATTTTTGTATGTAACTAATGATAACTTTGATTAGAAAAACATTTGTACCCTTTTATCTTAAAATGTACATCTTTTATTTGATTTTCATCAAAATAATAATTTAAAGTTAATTCTTCCTTTATATGTATCAATACATGTATATATTCTTATGAACATTATATATCCTATCATATTCAAGAAAGTAATAACATATCTTATCTTTATAGGCATTATTTGATATGTCTATTTCACATCCACGCCCTAAAGAGTGAAGGAATCTTATTTTTCTATATACAATTCATGTAGCTGAAACTTCTAAATATTCTCTAACTAAAAGTGAGTATTCTAATTGCTCAAAAAAATAAAAGTGAGTATTCCCCTCAATATAACCAATTGCTAGCTTTTTCATGCATGTTCGTGACACAAAATACTCCGTAGCATACAAGAATAACATCCATGGAAAGCTTACTAAGATAAATATAACTCCCTTCGTCTCTTCAAAAAAAAAAATCCGTCTTCATGAGTTTTAGGAACATCCGTACAAGTCTTAATATACTGCTGGTTAAGCTAAGTTTTAGGAACGTGAGGTTTCAGGTTTAGGTTTGAACATCACTGCACGTCCGCACCATTTGCAAAGAGGTATTATGCTCCCCCTTTCAGCAGATATGCTGTCGACTATTCGGCTAAATTAGGTCGGATGACCTATAATAGGGTCCGACTCAAGGTCTGGTACCGCTCACATAATCATATTATTTTTTTATTTAAAAAAAAATCACCTCATATATTTTCTAGCTTTTATTATCTTTAAGAAAAAGTAATTTTGATGTTTCACGATAAGTATTTGTGAGCCTAACTCACCTAAGACTTACTACGTACTGTTGTTTCAACTTTCAAATGACTAGACCAAGAATTTTGAACTCATACTCGATCTCACTTACAAAGTTACAATGTTACACTATGTACGTAGCAGTGTAGCACAGAAACTTTATTTGGCCGTCATCCATGTACTCGATCATTCTCTATATTGAGGATGATATCAATACCTTTGTTAATATCCGCATGTCTGTACACATATTCATCATTTTTGTCTTCGTCCCCGATTCTGTGCAACATAGATTGCTACATTACTTGCACATTGCCTTAAAATAGGCAAAATTTGTTGAAGCCATTAGTTAATACTGGAACTGAACTAAATTGAAATTTCATAAATCAAGTTCTAATAAACGCACCTCATTATGCCAAAAAGGCTAGCAAACTTGTTGTATATCTAACTATATATGCTCTAATCCAACTCCAGACAGTCATTCAAACTTGCTCAATTAAAGCTAAGTAACATATAATCCACTTGAAACTTTTTGCAGAAACTCTCTTTCTTTTTTTACCATCTTTTTCTTCTTTACAATATCATACAAATACCACCTGTTAGCTAAGTAATGTTTTCTAATAAAGAGACATTTAAAGAGATTATTGTCTGAACAGGCATCTTTAAAGTAATGACTTACAAGTTACAACAATTTACCCGTAGCATTTTGAAGCTGCTTTTGTTGCCTTATCAAAGTAAAGATAGCTTGTCCTTTTCGGTCTCTGTAAGTACTCCCTCCGTAACGAATTAATTTCACATTTTGTTTTTTTCACGCATTTTGAGAAAACGATTTAGGGGTATAAACGACCAAATTAATTAAAATAATTTTGATATTAGTAACTTATAATCACATTATTGCACTCCTTTTAATTTAAATTGTGGATCTTAATTGATTTTTTACTTTGATTTATCTAAAGACCATTTAATTAACATTATTATGCCGCCCTTTTTTAAAATCAATTTTGAGTGATTTCATTTAAAAAGTTTGACTTTTATAGTTTTAAAATTTTGATAACTTAACTCAATCTAATCTGACAATAAGATTGTATATTTATGGACCTGAAATTAATTGATTCATCAGATTCTATTCCTCTATTTATAATGTTTTCCTTGCAAAAAGTATATATTTTTTAGGAGTAAAACAACACATACATACCAAGACATGCTTTTTAAATTAACAATATAATATTCTAATCTTCACTACTTGAAAAAATGTTATTTATGATGAGAATTCCCGTCGTGAAAATGTGATTTCGCCCTAGTAAGCAGGGTTTGCAATGATTTTTCCCATCGTAAAAATGTGACCCCATGGTCCCCATCGTAGAATAGGGGGTCGTAAGTGATTTTTCTCGTCACGATCCCGTCCTAAATAATTAATTCAATTTTAATAGAATTTGGGGTTAGATATTAGGTGAATTTTAACGACTGGCCCAAAACTGTAATAAAACATCTACATTTACAACAAGATTTAGGTCTGTCATTAATATATACCCGTCTTTAATAGACCAATTTTTTGTAGTGATTTGACACAATCTTACTTTGAAAGGCTAAGTTAAGGTTATCAAATATTATTCTGTTGGTAGCATCCTTTATTAATTATTTAAGGAAAAAAAAAACCTTATGCGCAATGTGTGTGTATATTAAATTAGTATGTAATGAGTAAAAGTTCTCTAAAAAAAAATTCCTTAAGTAGTGTTTGGATATGTGGAATTCATTTCAAATTGATGAATTCAATTTCTGAAAATTGAAATGTTATAATTCAAATGGCAATTATTTGTTTGGGTTGTTTTTAAAATTTGAAATGACATGGTTTTGTTAATTAGTATTTGAAATACACAACATTGCTTGTTAAGTATTTGGGTTGGGAATTGAGCCAAATCCAATTCCAATTTTTTTTACTTGTCAAACATGTAATTTGTCCCAAATCCATCATTTCAAATGAAATACTTGTATCCAAATATAGCAGTAGCTTTGTCGGGGGATGAATTTTTGCATATATATTTGGAGTTTCTTTACATGATTGTCAACAGGTTATTAATAACAATCTCAGAACTCATTTCACTAAATACATGCATGCAAAGCATTAGTTTACGCGAATACATATATATATATATATATCTAACAAATTGAGAGGAAAATGTTTTCTAGAAAAACTAGTTTCTCCATTTTTTTATTTTTTTTTGTTTTTGAACGGAGAAAAAAATATAATAATAAAGAAATGAATATCCCTTTTCTTTGAAGATTGGAAACTAATAATTACACCTTTCACACTTATCCCACTAATAATTTCACTTTTCATAAATTCAGGAATAATCTCACCTTTTCATATCGTATTCATCTATTGGAACTTTTAATAATATTAACCTGCTTTAAGGTCAATTTTGGAAGTCTGTTGGGCTTAGCACACCAAATTCAGCCTCACGGTTGACTTGGCACATGTTTCTAAGCCCAATAGACCTCTAAAACTAACCTTAAATTAGGTCGTTATTGTAAAAAGGTCCAACAGATGAATACGATATAAAAAAAGTCGGATTATTCCTGGATTTATGAAAGGTGGGATTATTAGTTGGATAAGTGTGAAAGATGGGATTATTAGTTTCCAATCTTCCCCTTTTCTTTTCTTTTCTTTTTTTTTTCTTCCTCTCTAACTTTCCATCAATAGAGCACACAAAATAACATTAATTTGTATTAATTATATTCCACGAGATATGTTTTCATCCAATTCATTAGGAGCCTATAAATAATTTTGCAAAAAGAAAAAAAATAAAATATATATATAGAGAGAGAGAGAGAGGAAGGATTGGCTAAAAACCAAAAGATGGTTGAAAACCAGACATAAAATGGTTTAAAGGGGTACATTAACAGTCTCAGGGGGTACATTAGATGTTCAAAAGGGGTACAAATGGTTTTTAGCGAAAGTTACTAATATTTACAAAGATTGCAATTAGTAATCACACGTGTATATATATATATATAGGAAGAGGATCAACTAAAAACGTTTTCAACCTAAAAACCCCTACATTAGACACTTAAAGGGGTACACGTGTGATAAATTGTGATTACAAATGGCAATCTTTGTAAATATTAGTAACCTTCGCTAAAACCATTTGTACCCCTTTACACATCTAATGTACCCCCTGCGATTACTAATGTACCCCTTTAAACTATTTTCTGTCTGATTTTCAACCATCTTTTGGTTATATATATATATACACACACACGAGAATTGTAAAAACATGATGTTTGACCCCATGTAGGGATTTCTACTACCTTAGTAAAAGTAGCCAGATAAAGGGCTATGTTCTTTTGATCGGTTTGTTCAAAATAAATTAAAATTTTGATTAACTAAAGATTGAACCGATTATGTATCAATTTCTTTTTTAAATGAGCTATATATTAATGGCTAAAATAGACATGTATGTGTCAAACTTTATGTAATAGCATAACCTTATAATTTAACAGAGTAAAAATGAAAATGAATTTAAGGTTAACTTCTTTCTTTCTTTTTTTATATCAAAATCATGATTTGTTTTGAACAAATTAGACAAAAGTGAATCTATTTTTCACAAATTTTTCCTCGAATATTTTTGTTTTTGTTTCTTAATTATAGATTTATATAGTTAGTGCTCACTTGAAATTGTACATGACGTGTATTCTATTATTATTCACTTTTTCGTAACTTCATTTACCCTTGTTCCAGGAGAGCCGGAAACTCTAAACGACCACCTGGACATGATTAGAAGACAAGATCTTAAGGAGTTAATCCCAATATGGGTCTCGATTTATTGAAATGCATGCATAATTTATCATGGTATTTTGGAGAATGCTTATTCTAATTTAATTTATTGGATAAATAAAAGAATAGAATCTACAATAAGTTAAAAGTGTGAGCATATTCATATTGTATTACCCTATATATGTCAATAAGGTATGATTGTAGTAATTTAAAATTCAATTGTTTTATGTCTATTCAAAAAATAGTGACAAATGAACGTTTATCTTGGATAAAAAGACATAAAATTCACTCCCCACACCCCCACACCCTTAAAAAATAAAAATAAAAATAAAATAGAATACTTACTTAAGATGAGAGTCTTAAGGATTAAAAATATATAAATATGAGAAAGAAGGGTCTTAAGAAGGTTGTTGTCAATGAGTCAATCTAATTGCCAAGTGGTAACCTATGTTTGGAGTGAAAATAGAAATATTCATGTGCCAAATAGGAGAAGAGATGAGTGGAAGCAAACTCCCTATTTACTATTTTACTCACAACTTTTTATGTAAAATTTGGATTTATATGGTTCTAAGTTCTAACTACGTTGGAAACTAGACTTTAAGATCTTTTCAATGATAGATAATACATTAAATTTCGAAAAGTAACAAAAAAATAACAGCTTTGAATTTGAACTCTCCATGCAAGCAAACAAGCAAAAACTAGCTTTGTCGAGTTGTTCAAATAGTCAATCAATTAGTTTGGAGGTCAGTAAGTGAAAAAAGGCATAATGCTTGATAGACCAAACACTCGATCAAGCTTGATGAAAAATTGTTTGTTAAAACTCGACGGAGTTTCATAGTCAGAGAACCTGCTAAATTTTCTTGCAAGAAAACTCGGTCGAGTTTTTTCTTTAAACTCGCCCGAGTTTTGTGACTGTTGAAATTTCGTAAAGAGAAACTTCTACTTATAACTTGTAATTTTAACACTTTAATGTCTTGTTTATTGTGATGATTATTGCAATTGTTAGCTAATTAATTGGTTTTGAATCTTCACTCTCCTCATATGCCTATAACGCATTTGGTTTATCTTCTTGTTTTGAAGTTCATATATGCCAAAGGTCTCACCAATAGTGCACTTGTTTGGGAGTGTCGTGTTAACCTTGTTAGTGGTCCATAGTAATGCTAGCCCAATTTTATTAGCATTCAACCGAAGCTCAAAATAAAACATGACTTAGGCCATGTTCTTTTGGACTTAAAAGTTACAGCAATCAGATCAGTTCAGATCAGATCAGATCAGTTCAGCTTTGTTTTAATTTTATACTCTCACAAAATAATACCCCACCTAATCAGTTCAGATCAGATCAGTCCAGTTCTAAAGAACAGAGCCTTAGTGTGATAACCCACCTTGTAAAGCCTTAATGTGATAACCGACGTTGTAGCATAGTGGGGTTTATGAACTTATGGAAGATAACGTACACTAGGTCACATAGTGAAGCGGGCAAGCTAGGTCAACAGTTGAGAACTTGAGATGAGCGTAGACTTGTCGCTAGTCCTAGAAATTAAACAAAAGTAGGGTAAACAATCGAAGACAATAAGAGATTACAGTTAAGCTAATGAGATTTAGGTCTTGTTTACTTTAGCTGAATATAGTCGAACTGAACTGAATTGAACTGGACTGAATACAGCTTAAAGTAATATTTTATAAGAGAAGAAAATTGAGAGCTGAGCTGAACTAAACTGAACTTAATAGAGTTGAACTGAATTTAAGCTGAAGCAAACAAGCCCTTAAAAATAACAAAATACATGTTAAAGGAAACCCCTTTAGCACAGTCCATCTATAAGACAAACCCCTTTTTCGAATGATTAACGTTCACGGAAAGAGAAGCACCATTACCAAAATTAAAGCAAAATAACTTTTGTATACGAACGGTTCCTTTTATTGGCTATATATTTCGTTTTTGGTGTTTCATTTTATTAGTTATATTTGGATTCTTTCAATTTATATAAATATTTTTATTGGTCTTTGATTGAAAACATTATTACAAATTTGCAATGTCATTATTAAATAATTCATTGTGATTTGAAACAAACATTTGTATGACATAATACTCAATGTCATGGATGATATGTTTTTTATGACATAATTTGTATTTTTTAGCTCTTTTGTTAGCTAATAGCTATTGTATTATAAGCTATTCCCAACAAATATCTTCCACCATGAAAAATATTCCCAACAAACTACTAGATTTGCTTTGGATCTAGCGAGTTCTGATCGGTTTGTTTCCGGATTAGACATGTTCGGATCGTGTTGTTTTCGAATCGGGACGAGTTCGGCCCGGACTTGTTGGGATGCAAATTATTTTCGGACCAAATGTGTGACGACCCGACTCGCTTAAACCGACGCGGAAGAAACCGACGAGTCGAATAGTCAGTTCTAACAAACTAAAATACATAAAAATCAAAACAAGACTTCAAATTGAATATATGCTAAACCCAAAAGTACAACACCCACAAGATTGTACATATCTAAACCCAAATGTCATTATTACTAATACTAACAATATAAACTCCAAATAGATGTCAGAGTTAGAAAATTACATATATCGCTACTATAGTCTATACTAGAATCGTAAAACAACAAAACAAGATCTAAATAGCAACGGCACCCGCCAAACCCAAAGCTAAGCAAGAACCTCATCATCCGAATTACCTGAAAAATAAACAACAGTCCACCGTCAGTGGCGAGTAACATAACTGTCCCACCCTAACGGGGATACACATGGACATAGCATAAATCAAACATACTAACATGCGAATCATAACAAATAATCATGTTGACTCGACTAACTTTAACCAACAATTAACATATCTTTAAACTTTAGCGCAATCATTTACATACTAGACCGGACTATGCACGTACGAACGCATCTTACGCGATCGAACTTTCTACTATGCCAGGATTGAGAATCTTACTCCCAACCCCATGAAACCCATCTTACGGGAAATCCATATCCGAAGACGACATAGTAAGACCACCAACTATCCCAATACCGCGGATAGGATAGGGGCAACGTCTTAACCCAATTCTTAGAATCTTACTCTAAGACTTAGGCGTCTAATAGTAAAATCAAGCAAATCTTTATCTTTAATTTACATTCTTAGTTAATCTTAAGTTGCATCTTACGCCTTGAATTGACTTAAGAATAACATGTAAATCAACCAATCTTGGAACCTTAAACCACAATCTTTAACTTTCTTTATCCTTTCTTTAATTCTTTTTAACTTTCTTTAACTTTCAAGACTCGACCAAGAATTCATAAAGAACTTAACAAGACTCATAAAGAACTCATCCAAGACTTATAAAGAACTCAACCAAGATTCAAGAACTCAATCAAGAACTCATTCAAGAAACCATCCCCATATTAATCATCAAAAACACGCATAACCATGACTAAATTCAACAACTTTTCATCAACTTGAATACATCAAAATTTCATGAAAACTTGAACATGATCATCAACAAACATGTAATTAACATAAGTAAACATAATGTTCATAGAATCATGGCAAGAACATCATAAAACAACTTCCCAAACCAGCTCACAAATTCACGCATAAAATGGGTAATATTCATCAACATCGGTCTAATCTAATCATTTAATCTACCCTATGAATCATGGTATACCAACTAGGATTTGGATAGTATGTTACCTTAGTGAAGATTAAACAAATAAACACCAAAAACTTGCTGCCCAGAAACCCAAGATACACGCCCAAGCAACACGGTGCAACCCCGGCCTTAACACGAACACACACGGCTTGGCTCAACCACCACCACGGACCACCGCCTTTTGCACGGCCCTGCTGCACGGCTGCCCCACACGAACACAGCTCCGATATATGGCCACGCTGCTGCCCACACGACCACCACCACACACGACCCAACCCCAAAACCGTAACCAACCCAAGACTTGATCGAGGCAATGAAGGCTATTTGTTTATAGTTACTTAAAGATCAATGGATGTTGAATCTTTAAGTTTTAGGTTTAGAAAAGATGATGAACAATTTGGGTCTAAAAATGGCATGTGGATCAAAGGGTAGGGAGAGAGTTTGTGTTTAAACTTTTGATGGCAAAGGATGGCAAAATGAGCAAATGAATCCTCAAGCCTTACTACTACTTCTGTTTATAGAAGTTAGTTAAGGTATGAATGCATGACAAGTGGCAAAATCAAGCCATTAAACATATAGGGGGCCGGTTTTCTTAGGCTAAGAAGGGCTCAAATGGGCCTAATGGTGATCAATTGGGCTAATTGTACTTATGCATGACTAATCATGCTTAAATCGCATTGGCCCAAAAATATTAATTAACTAATTAGAAAATTAACAATAAAAATTCTAATTAATTAAATAATAATAAAATAAATAATAATCAATCAAAAACAAAAGAATCGAATTTAATCGAAATTATTCACATAAAATAAAATAAATAGTCCAAAATAAATTTTGGACCATACACAAAATCACATAAATATCAAATAAACAAAAGGCAAAAATATCGAAAAATCTGGGTCATTAAAAAATGAGATTCGGATTGGATTGAGATTCAGATCAGGACAAGTTCGGATTGAACCTATTTGGATTTACATGAGTTTCAGACCATATGAGATTCGTATCAGATTGAAATTTGGATCAGTCCTGTTCAAATGAGTTTTAGACCATGTAAAGGTTCGAATCAGAATTCGGACCGAATTTCAAATTTCGAATTGGATTTGCTAGGTCTACTTGTACTTTAATACTCCTATTGCACTATTGTGGTGGATCGGTAGCAAATTACAAATGGTTATGACTTATAAAGGAACGTTTGATGAGTCTTTACTCCCTTTATAGTAGATAAAATATTAAACGGTAGAGTTTAGTAAACACATTGACTGGCTTTAAAACTTAGGAATCATAAATTAATAAATATAGTAGAATAATAATGACAGTAAACCCTAAACATGCGCTTTTGTATTGATAGAACTAAAGTCGCCCTCTCCTGCTCTCCATGCCTTTTTTTACTCTATTTTCTTTATCATCTCATATGAGTCGTTACACAGTTTTAAACAGGGTTGGTTAATTAAGGCTTTGAGATTCAAAATTTTGGGGGCAGTTTACCTAAAAAGGCAAATGCATAGGTGCTAGACCACCTTTAGCTACCCCATCCAAAATACATGTGGTTTTTATCAACCACTTGGTCATGCATGTGTAGTATTATTTGACCAAAATAGAGTATAATAAGCCTATGTTTAGAATTAGTTTAACTTATTTAAGTAATTAATTGATTGCTTATAGAAAAAACTAGATCAAATAAAAATTTTAATAAAAAAAGACAAGATAGGTCTTTTTTGCTTTTACGTATTGTTGTATGTCCTTAATTTCATATTAAAAAAAGTTTTATACAATATACATTACATATTCAGAAGCTATTCATCAATATAAATAATTAAATATAATGATAAAATAGATTACGTATCAAAAATAAATTATCCTTAATAGCAAAAAAATAACAATAAAAAGTAAAAATATTCCTTCTGAAAAGCAACAACGAGGACAACAACACAATAGAAATGAATGAATGTAAAAAAAAAAAAAACACAATACAAAAGAACAAGATTTAGACATAAATGAAATTCAAAATATATAGGAACAAGGGAGCGTTGTTATAAATAAATATTAACCACATTCTTGACTATGACATAATAATCATCATAAGTTCATAACATCTTATCTCTATATTTTATTAGGGCATTTTTAGCTAGTTTGTTAAACTCTCATATTTTAGACAACTATTTTAACAACTACATTCAACATTTATTAAGACAGAAAGACAAAAATTGGTCATTCATTAGTGGGTGGTGATTTTGGCACCTCCAAAATTTATTTTAGCACCCCTCCTTTTCTCGCATGAATAGTAACCAGAGGGGAAGGATGCCAACATCATTTTCCACCATTAGTAAATGAAAATATTCCACAAGGTATGTCGTGAGATGAAAATGACCCGCACAAGTGCTTCGTACGGTCGTGACATTACTAAATACCTTAGCTTACAAGGGATAGTTTTGTAAGGAAATTTGCCATGACTTCCTACGGTTTATTTGGTAGTCTGTCGATCATAAATTGTAGTAATATGAATGAATTTATTACTAAAATTAAAAGAAAAATTAAAATTCATTCCCATAATGTGCTAATTTAACTCCAAATTATCTAATTTTCATCACAAATATATATTTCCATATAATACCACCATCCCCAATGATACTAAATGGTAATAGAAAATAAGAAGAAAAAATCAAATTTGAGAATAAAAATATATTTTCCATGGGGATTATAAGGTTCTTCATTAACAAAATTATACTTAAAATCCATTACCATTAGTAAAACTTATTATTAAAAATAAAACGGGCTGCTAGTGGTAATGAAGACTCCATGACTTGGACCTCAACATGGAATCTATTAGGTTAAAATGGGTTATGAGGCTCAACGCAATGGGGGAGAAAGTGGTGAAAAAGGGAATGCATCGATCCCAAGTTATTGATTATTAACAATGAGATATGTTTTATAAAAACGATCCAAATTATTGATTATTTTTTAAAATCAATTTCAAACTTGAATTGTTTTTAGAAACATGTCATAGGTAGGATCATTTACATAAAACACTATTTGTATTTATGAAGTCTTCTCTTCAATTAATTAGTCTTAAACTTATTAGATTTGATTGAAATTAATTGGAACATGTTAGAACGGATTAGCTATGATTATAGAAATAATCGGACAACTTATGAGAACTTAACCGAACTTATTAAACTTGAAATTTACTCCCTCCGTTTTTTTAAGATGTAACACTTTGACTTTGGCACTATTCATTCGACTCACTTTGACCGTTAATTGTTACTTGTATATAAAGAAAAACATAGTCATGTGCGATCTTGTTGGATTCACCTCGGAATACACTTTCCAAATATATAATTTTTATAATTTTTACACTTATATATTTAGAGATATTATGAGTCAAAGTTGTGTCTCGGCAAGTGTGAAAAGTGAAGTGTTACATCTAAAAAAACAGAGGGAGTATTCTATAAGGGGAAGAGAATACACCCTTTAAGTTTGGGCTGTTATAAAATAATCAATAATTAAGACTGTTTTTAGAATACCGATCATAGTTGGAATTGTTTTTATTAAATTTTCATTTTTTACGTGGTTGGAAGTCATATGCAATTTCTTGATGTCTAATGTGAAAGTTAATCTCGAGTCATCCAAGTGCAATATTCAATTCTTATAAACAACAAATCTCGTGCCCAAGCCTTGAGTACTAGAGATGTTAATGGACCTTGGACATCAAACTCGGATTCATATTTTATGGTTTGTCCAAAATCTATCCAGGTCCAAAATTTTAAGGATCCAAATCTGGACCAAACACATAAAAAATTGTGTACAAAAATTGTTTTAATTCATCTTTGGGTTACAATAATGAGTTTTCCAATCACACATCTTCTCATTGTTGAACTCCAAAAAACCTAACATTAGAAAATCTTAGATGAATCAAGATCATAATATGAGATTTAGCTAAAATTGACATATTCTTTAGCTTCATTTCTCTCTTTGAAGTTTTGAACTCATGCACAGAGCTCCGAAAATTGATTTTATTTTTTTTGCATTTATTATTGGGAGTTGCTATTAATCACCCCACTATTATTAAATACCGCCCTAGATCTTAATGGAAAGTACAATATTGTCCTTTAATTTAAAACAAAACCACAACAATCCCAATTACTTGGATAACGGACCTGAAAATCACATCACTCAAATATGACCATCACCACGAATGTCATAGATGATAGTGGCAAAAAAATGTTACAGTTGAGCGTTTGGGCCGGTTAGATGTCCCGACCATAGGTCGAGGTGTCAAGGAAACCCAGACGCACAACCCTAAAAATAAAAAAAAATGTTTGACCACTATCATCTTCAACGTTCGTGGTGGTGGTGGCGGTGCAGGGGTGGCTCTATTTTCATGGTCATTTTGCAAATAATCAAGATTGTTGTAGTCTAATTTTTTTAAAGTAAGCAAACTAATGACATTTCATTTAATATTATTATGTACAATAATAATGAATTAATGGGCGACATTTAGTGTTTTAGTTATTGTTGTACATTTTTATTTATCGCTTTGGGTTTTAAGCAGGTCCATTTTGAACCCATTTAGAATCAAAGTATGTCATATATGGATTTGTGAATTGTGGACAAACGGACCCGTGCTAGGTCCCTGTTTATAACAATTCGATTCATTTTCAACCCATTGCCATCTCTAACTGACTCATGTCCGAGTAGAGATGTCAATGAGTCGAGTGGAGCCGAGTAGTAACATTTTCGAGCTAGGCTTGATTAATATTTATCGAGCTCGAGCATAACCGAGCTTTCAAAATATTGTTCGAGCTTGGATCGTTTAATTTTTTCAGGTTCGAGCTTGGCTCGAGTTTGCTCGTTTACGTATTCGAGCTGAAGCTCGAGCTAAGATAACTCATTAATAAACGAGCTTTGTATATGTTTAAACGAGCTTTGTACATATTGTGATATTAATTTCTAATTTTAACCTTTTTCCCAAACATAAGTAATACAAGAAATAAAAATTATATCCCAAAATTTAATTTAGTTAAGACTCAAGAAAATGAAAGTAAAAGCAGGGTAATAGACTAACAATTAATTATATATAGATATAGGATAACATAATTTCAGAAGAGATAAACTATAGTCCAAAATTTAGCTCATATAAATGAAAAAACATATATTTTTGAAATATAAATGATGCATAAACTATAAATAAATAAATTTTAAAATTTGAATTATATAAACGAGTTTTTAACGAGTATTAAATGATTACGAGCGAGCTATTAGGCTCTGTTCTTTAGGACTGATCTGGTCTGATCTGATCTGATCTAATATGATCTGATCTGAATTATTTTTATTTTTATTTTTATTTTTAGTTTTAGTTTTAATTTTATTTTTAATTTTAATTTTAATTTTTATAATTGTAATACTTATTTTTTTACTTGTAATACTTATTTTTTATGAGAAATGTAATACATGATTATATTTACTAAAATAATAATAATAATAATTATTATTAATAATAATTAATATAATAATAATAATTATTATTATAATTATTATTATGGTAGCCTATTTCATTTCACCTCTTCATTCAATCTCACCCCAAAACTTCAAATAATAATATTAATACTAATAATACTACTACTACTAATAATAATATTAGTAGTAGTAATAATAATCACCGCCGAAAAATTTGACCAAACCGTCACCGAAAAAGTCGATCGAATAATCACCACTGGAAAAGTCATTCCGAAAACCGTCGCCGGAAAAGTTGGCCGAATGATCATCGTCGGAAAAGTCAGTCCGAAAACCGTCACCGAAAAACTCGGCCTGAAAATCGACGCCGGAAAAATCGGCCGAATAATCACCCCGGAAAATTCAGCTCGAAAACCGTCGTCGGAAAAGTCATCCCGAAAACCGTCGCCGGAAAAGTCGGTCGAATAATCACCGCCAGAAAATCCAGCCCGAAAACCGTTGTCGAAAAAGTCGTCCCGAAAATCGTCGCCGAAAAACTCGGCTTGAAAATCGTCGGCAGAAAAGTCAGCCAATTAATCATTGCCGGAAAAGTCGGCTGAATAATCACCGCTGGAAAAGTCAGTCCGAAAACCGTCGTCGGAAAAGTCATCCCGAAAACCGTCGCCGGAAAACTCATTTGAAAACCGTTGTCGGAAAATGTTGAGAGGAAAAACGATGCTCGAAATTAATAATAATAATAATAATAATAATAATAATAATAATAATAATAATAATAATAATAAAGAATAATAATGTCTGATCTGATCCGATCTGATTTGAGTTTGTTTGATCTGATCTGTTCTGAACTGATTACTGTAGCTTTTAAGTCCAAAAGGACAGGGCCTTAATGAACTTGAACGAGCTGTTCGCGAGCCTTAACGAGCCGAGTATTACCTTGTTCGAGTAAAGCTCGTTTATTAATCGAGCTTGAAAATTTTCCTCCGACTCATTTATTTATATTTGTACGAGCTTTGACCGAGTTTATTCGCAAGCTGTTTACGAGTGTATTAGCTCGTTGACATCCCTATGCCCGATTAAAAAAAAATAAAAAAAAATAAAAATTCTCCGTAGACTAGTAGAATTTGACTCGGCGGAGCCATCGGGAGTAGAAAATTCCCCAAATATCCTCGCTTTCCTTTCCTTCGATCATCACTTGTTTGATTTGGATTTGGGTTTCATTTTCAGGCCCTGTTTTCCCGTATAAATACATTTTCCCTTAACATTGTCCAAATTTTGCACTTTTAGAGAGAGAAAGTAGAGATAGAAAGAGCGAATAGTTAGAGAGAGAAAAAAAGAAAGTGAAGGTCTTTAATTTTTTGATTTTTTTTTTTTGGTTGTTAATGGAGCCAAATCCATGGCATGATTCCTTCCCCATCCTGTTATGATATCCAGAAAATTAATCCTTTTCCCCCCTAATTTACTTGTTCAATCTTTTGATTTATTCAAATTCAAAACCCTAACCCTACCTTATCTCTGAAGCCGGTTCAAATGTTGATTTGAAGTCCTTTTAAAACGAGGAATTAAGCACAAAACTTGATCGGATTTTTGAAGATTTCAGTTATTTGTTGAAAATTGTAGATCGGATAGTAAAAAATGCCGTCACACGCGGATCTAGATCGGCAGATCGAGCAATTGATGGAATGTAAGCCGTTGTCGGAGGGAGAAGTGAAAGCGCTTTGCGATCAGGCGAGAGCGATTTTGGTGGAGGAATGGAATGTTCAGCCTGTCAAGTGTCCTGTAACCGTCTGCGGCGATATTCATGGGCAATTTTACGATCTCATCGAGCTTTTTCGTATCGGTGGAAATGCTCCTGATACTAATTATCTCTTCATGGGAGATTATGTAGGTCAGTTTTGAAAATCATTTCTTTTTTTTCAGCTTTAGGTTTTTGATTGATTTAATTTGTCTCATTACTCTCTCGGTCCCCGGAAAAGATTGCCCTGCGGTGTCCAAGAAACGTTTTAAATTATTAGCATCTCCAATTTCATACTTTTACAAAAATATAGAAAAGTTGATATAAAAAGACATGTAAATTGAAATAAATCTAAGAAGATCCCACATAGCTTTTTTTATATATCATAAAAAGCAATAGGGAATTTTTTAGGGACCTGAGGAGTAATGTTTTCTTGATTTTTTTGATGATTGATTTCTGTTGCATGTTGATTCCGGATTTGTTTGAGATAACAATGTTTGTAAAATATGCCGAAATGATCCATTTGTTGTGGGGTTTTCCCCCCTTTCTTTTGTTGAAATTAGGCTATGCATGATTATTGAAATTTGTGATGGAAATTATTAGGAGTAATATGTTTTGTTTTGGGAATGTGGGGGGGGGGGGCACGGATAGAGAGTAAGAAGCTGTCTGTTATTTTAAGCTTCATGGGATTATGGGAACAGTTGCAGTGGCAAAAAAATTATAGGCAATAGGCAGTGCAATGGACTAGAAGTATTCATTTATTGGTTGGATGATGGTTTTATATTTTTGCTTGAGTGATTGTTCTAAGGGAGAGGAATCATCCTTAGCTGACTCCAAAATTACTAAGAAATGGGAAATAATTATTCACATATGCAGGCACCTTTACTCTCTTATGCTGCAGTATTCCATACACTTGTAAATATGTGCCATGGCATGTTAGAAGATCATGCTTTCTAGCATCATTGAAATTAGAGCAACTTTTGGTGGACAGAGCAGTGTTACTTAATTCTTCTTTTAGTCCACTTCTATAATTCGTGGTTTGCCCAAAATGGGCCAAAAATGCCGCAAAACGACAGTAGTTTGCTGTTTTCGGATCACAATTCGCAACCACTTTAGGGAACTATTTAACACTGGGATAGAGTAGTATTCTTTTGGTTAAAGCTGTCTGCTATCTTAGATGGGCATTGTTGCAATGGCCATAGAAATGGTAGGGCAAAGAGAAACTTTCTTTTATTCTCCCTGTTGACATGCTGGAGCCTGGAGGTTGGGAGGACCGGAGGATATTTGTAGATGAAATAAAAGTATTCATTTATGGGTTGCATGATGGTTTTATAGTTATGTTTGAGTGATTGGGATAAGGGAAGAAAGGATCACCCTCAGCTGAATCTGAAATTACTAAGCAAAGGAGAAAAGTAATTTACATATGTGGGCACTTTTCCCCTCTATTGCTGCAGCGCTCCATATGCGTGTGAAGAAGATGCACCATTGAATGTTGGAAGATGATGGTTTCTTGCACAATTAGAAATAGAGCAACTTTTGGTGAATGGCATAATATTATTTTTGTTTAAGTTGATGTCAAACCTTTTTGTCACGGAGCATTTTTGGAGAATGAAACCTGTTGGGGTATCTAAATTAATTTTTGCAAAAGGTTTATCGAGATAGGATCTGTATGCCTACATGTAGGGCATGTTCAATATACAGGAGATGGAAATAGAACTTGGACAAACAGAACCAATTTAAGTCTTTTTAAGATGATATTTTGGAAGTGTTGAAAATGCGTTGAGATAATGATTGAGGCTGCAAATTTGAAATGTATTATAGTGATCTTCTTCTATCTAGAACAATTTTTTTCAAGATTTAAAAGTTTTGACGAGCATATATTCAGATGAATGCTATAAGATTGTAGGTGATTGCGTTATTTGGACATTTGATGATTTTTAGCAATAGATTTTGTATGCTTTTTTTTTTTCCTTCTATTTAATTGGGCATACCTATGCTAGTATGTTTAACTGGGAGTTGCTCGCCATGCTGTACTGCTCACTTATTCTTCTTTTCTTTTAAAAAATTTATGGTCAAATATTCTAGCAGTGTTCCTGTTTTTTTTGGCCAAACAAATAAGCAGTGGTCTTAAAAGATCTATGCTTTACAGAATGTTGTGAAATGTGCCATACCTTGTTAGTCTGCTTTTATTAGCTGTAATCTGTTAGGGTTTTGTGCCGAGAGTTCTAAAATATTCGACTGTTGAAGTTGTGTTCTTAATGCTTTTGTGCCCTTTCTTCCTACACGTGCAAACCTTATTGTGATTTACCCAATGGTTGCTAAAGCTTTTGCTTCATATATGCTTTTATTTTGCTGCTCTTTGTTTTCGTGATTCACAAGTTGATCTTTTTGTTAATGTTGGAGACATATCGTCTATATTTATTTCCTTTAGTCATCCGGCTCAAGTACTTTTTGTAAGCTTTCGTTGTAGTTGAAGCATGGATTCTCTGTTCAGTTTAGTCATTTTATTGTGTTTTAAATTTCTGGTTTTCTGTTATTTTGTGCTTCTGCCGGTGAATGTCCTATTTAGGCAGCCTCATGGTCCTCATGTTCAGAGAGGTGTTGTATTATTTATACTGTACTTACCTGAATCTGACGTAATGCATATTGCAATCAGTAGTGATAATTATTTGATACCTTTTTTATCATCATATTGCTATTTTATTTTATGCTGTATAGTACTTTATTTAGGATTTGCTGGTGAGGGGATATATGCTTCTTTTGATCAGTCTTAAATCCTTCTTCCATTCACACATCTGCTTGTTGCTTCTTCGCAGACCGTGGATACTATTCTGTGGAAACTGTTACGCTCCTAGTGGCTCTGAAGGTTCGTTACAGGGACAGAATTACAATCCTTAGGGGAAATCATGAAAGCCGACAAATAACTCAAGTGTGAGGGCCCTTTTCCTTCTCACTTATAAGATGAGCACCAATCTTTACTGTTGACAAAATCTTTTGCTGCCAAAATTATTTATAACGAGGGAGGGACGTCTATACCTAAATGATTAAGCATTATCCCTTTATTTCTTCGCAGTTTGAGGAATGTTGCATTTCCTTGTTGACTTTAACTTTACAGTTGGTTGCTATGGGTTTCCATGTTCTTGTATTTGTACAATATCTTTGTCATACCGATAAGCCTATTCTGGTTAAATCTACATAGGAGATGGGTGTGAAAACTTTGCTGATGGTTGGATGTTTTTGTTAAAGATATATTGAACAACATTGCTTCGTACGGCCCGTTTGGTAACCGATTATAAATGACAGAATTGGTAATGAATATTTGCATATATTTGAAAGGTAAATCAATATCTATTCCCATCTTGGTGCTAGGATACCTCTAATTTATCTACTTTTCTTCTCAAATATTCATTTCCATCTAATACCACCTTTGCCAATAGTTATAGATGGTAATGGAAAATATTGGAAAAAAATTCAAGCTTGGGCCGAGAACATGTTTGTATACAGATTATAAGGCTTGTCTCCTTGCAAAATATAATTTAAATTCATTTCCATTTTCACAATTTACTATCAATAACTTCTGGGCAGTTAATGCCTCCCTCTAGTGCTGCCATGAATTTTGGTTTGTAGTCTTTGGACGCAAGTCAATTTTAAATCTGAATAGTTCCTGTGTTGGTTTGATGTATTGTTGTTCTGGACTCTGGAGCATATGTGACTGAAGGGATTGAAAATTATCTAGAATACCATATTAGGTCAATTTCTGGCAGTGGTCCCCCTTATTTTGTATGTTTGCCAATGGCCATTATTCTACTAGTAGAATATTGGCTCCCTTTTTGTTTTCTGGTGATAGCTGCACCATTTGTTATGGAATGTAGTTTTTTGTTGTCTAACAATTATTTTGTTTTGAATTAGTGATTTTAGCCTTGGAGTCTAATTTCTGTAATTGTTAACAATATTAATGTTGTACCTCTATTTTTCTCCATATGGTGATATGTTTATCTTTTAACTTCTGCTTTTATCAGCGTAATGGTGAATTTTTGTTTCGGAATTTTAACTAAGAAGTTCGGCAATATAGTTATTCTACATGGACATTTTTCTTTTGCATGCCCAAGTCATTCACCACTTGTGGCCTAATTTGGCAGGCGACAATAAAATATGGTGATGAGATTGGCTTTATATATAATTTGGTAGGAAAGTCTCATGCCAATATGGCAATATCCATTTATCATCATGTTTGCCAATACCAAATGGCTCATTTTATTACCATTTGTTACCTCTTTTGCTGGTGGCATTTAGTTTGCGCATTCTATGGAGACAAATACATCTTCGAGATAGTGTTCTATCACCATGGAACATGTCATGCAATTTCTTATCACTGTCAAACGGGTGTATCATTGCCATTCCCTCCAGGGCAGTTATTATTGCCTATGGAATTTATCGTTGTGCTTTAGCTTTGTTGAAGTTATCTGGTTGCCGGCCTCAAAACCTGTTAATCTAATCTCCTGTTATTGTGTTATGTTTATTGATTTATTTAGAATTTACCTTTCAGGTACGGCTTCTATGATGAATGTTTAAGGAAGTATGGAAATGCAAATGTCTGGAAACATTTTACTGATCTCTTTGATTATCTTCCTCTTACAGCCCTTATTGAGAGTCAGGTGAGCTGTAAATTTTACATTTTTCTAAAAATCTGATTAGGAAATTTGATGGATTAACATGATAATCCATTATATTGCTGCATCATAGGTTTTCTGTTTGCATGGAGGCCTTTCACCGTCTTTGGACACATTGGACAACATCCGAGCGCTGGATCGTATCCAGGAGGTATGGCGGAATCTATTAATGGCTGTTGTAGCCTTCTAAGGGGCATGTTCTGTAAAGGGTTTGAATTGCATGGTGATATGCGGTGCCTGAAATTTTTCCGTCATTCTTGTTACTAAAATGCTTAATACTGTTATTAAAATATTTAAATTTCTTGGGTTTTAAAAACAGAATTTTCTTGCATTGATTGATTTTTCAAGGAACTTTCTGTTTGTGCAGGTCCCTCATGAAGGACCTATGTGTGATCTGTTGTGGTCTGATCCTGATGATCGATGTGGTTGGGGAATTTCTCCTCGTGGAGCTGGTTACACTTTTGGCCAGGATATTGCATCCGGCTTTAACCATACCAATGGACTTTCTCTTATTTCTAGAGCTCATCAGCTGGTGATGGAAGGTTTTAATTGGTGTCAGGTTTGTGACTGGATCTGTGTTTTTTCTCCAGCAGTGTCAGCTATAAATCTTATGATTTCTGCTTGTTAATATATAGCTGCAATTTCACAGGATAAAAATGTTGTGACAGTTTTTAGTGCTCCAAATTACTGTTACCGATGTGGGAATATGGCTGCAATTCTTGAGATTGGGGAGAATATGGAGCAGAACTTTCTCCAGTTTGATCCGGCACCCCGACAGATTGAGCCGGACACCAGTCGCAAGACTCCTGACTATTTTTTGTGATTTCAAAAGCTCGAATGTCTGTAAAACTTTTTATCCCTGTGTTGCTGTAGATGTATTTGAAAGAGAGGATTTTGGTTGTTTGAGGATCAATGTCAGCTTCATTCTTTGCTTTGGAGTGGTCTTTTGCTGCTGCTGTCATTGCTCAAGATATACACAGAATTTGTTGAAGGTTCTAATAGTTTATCTGTATATTTTTTTTCCAGCAAGAAAGCAAGTAGCAGCAGTGACGATGGTAATATCTTATTGTAATTTTACCAAAAAAAAAAAAAAAAATCAAGTTAGAAGGCAAGGTTTGGGTATATTGGTCCCATTTTTCGCCAACTCCTCGATGGGGAATGTGAGGTTGATGATTCAATAAAGCTGTAGTCTATAGGGCTTTATAGTTTCCAGTGGCATAGCTGATCCAAAAATCCCCACATTTCCAACATGTTGATCATGC
Organism: Salicornia ramosissima; assembly: GCA_951394345.1. Classification (NCBI taxonomy): domain Eukaryota; kingdom Viridiplantae; phylum Streptophyta; class Magnoliopsida; order Caryophyllales; family Amaranthaceae; genus Salicornia; species Salicornia ramosissima. The sequence goes on along the minus strand of OX596240.1, from coordinate 49,896,972 downwards.
TGCTCAAGCTAGTCCGCAGCAGTTTTATTTTTGTATGTTTTGATTATTTAAGTACATACCTTATTGCTCGTTTCATTATGTTATGAAGCTTATTTTAAATACCAGTCATGGTATCTTGCTCAATTTGTATTATAACTTCCATTTTAGCTTTGCTTAAGTTGTTTGTATTGATGTAAATTGCATCAGATCAAGCACGTAAGAAACAAAATGGGAGGTGATTAAAGGGGATAAGTTTTTGAGTTGGATTGTTGCCTGGATGATCTAAGTCTCAAAAACATTATCTAGGGTTTACTTGCCTTGCACAAATATCAATAATAGCTCAATTAGAGTTTGATAATTGAGGAGTTAAGGTTGATGTATATGATTTGAAATTTTGAATTGACTATTGGAACTGAGTTTGAGGTTAATTAATCTAGAGGTTAATGTATACAAAATGGCCTTTGGCCATGATTAGTGGACTGAGTCTTTTAGTTTAGATTTCTTATGTTTGTCCTTGCTATAAAAAAAAAAAAAAATTTTGTACCGAATCATTAGGAGTACAACTTTTATAGCTTACACATACTTACACAACAACTCTAGAAGTTACAATAAGACCTCTAGATTTCCATCAAGCTATTTTTCACCCATTATCTCTGCTTTTTTTTTTTTTTATTTTAAAGTTGGATAACATGGGTGGTATTAAGCTTTGAAAAGAGCCCTAATGTAGATCACCCGGCCTAATTTGGCTAACACATGCATCTGTAAGGGAGAAGATAAGAAATTCTCACAAATACATGCAGTGAAGTTCGAACTTGAGATATCATGCTTGATGTTTGCCAGAATTAACCGCTAAACTAACACACCTCCCACTATCTCAACTTAGGGTGGAGTAAAAATAGAGGGTGAAAAATGTATGATCTAAAGGAAGGACATTCAGACTTGCTCATGCCCCCTCAATCATCTTATGATATAGCCACTTTGGGTCCTTGATGTAATATCTGTGTCCATAGTCCATACTATGACTTCATTATGGCTAGCAACATCATATTACCTCTCATTTGACTTTTGTCACTGTTGACAAAGTATACTTTGACCATTAATTGTGATTAATATACAATTATAATCTTTACAAACACATAATTAAAAGTATTAATCTTTAACATTGTACCAGCAAATGTAAAAAGGTGAAGTGAACTAGAGAGTCTAAACTTGAGCTTAACCAGTTAGTTACTCACATAGACAAAATCATACAAGTAGAACAATGTAACAATTGATTACTAGAAAAATGAATTAACCTACAAAATTTACATACAACCTTAAGGGAATCTCATAATAAAGAGATGAGGGGAGGGGGAATGGGATTTAGAACTTCCAATACAACCTGTGCAAAGTTGTAAAAAGCCAAAAACCTTCTATTACAACAGGGAATGCAGTCATGCACCCTTAGGTGTAGCCCCCCCCCCAAAAAAAAAAAAAAACAATTAAAACCTAGAGTTGCCCTGGACTCTCGCATTTCCAACAGAAGCCATTGCTACAGTCCTTTTCCGCCTGATAAATATAAATGATCCACTGACGAGCAAAAGACCTAATATAAGAACCTATTCAAAGACAACAAATTAAAAAAAAAAAAGATTAGGAAACCTAAAGAATCAGATACATAGACTACTTCTTTCCTTGCCAAAAAAAGAGTACTACTTATATTTGGATACCAGCAAAACTCATGCACAAGATTGATGAAAAAGCTAGGAGTTCAAGGAAAAACAGTAATTCAAGCTCATTTGTAAATCACATAATAATTCATTTCAAACACAGTTAGATTGGCTCCCCAAAAAGGTTTTTAAAAGGGGAAAACAATTGATAAAACCAGTCCCAAACTCCCAACTACTTGTCTTCTAAAAACAATCCCAAACTCCCAACTACATCAAGTCTTCTAAAAACAGTCTCAACTATTGGAACTGGTCTTCCAAACAGTCTTCTAAAAACAAGTTACAACTTTGTGGTGTATTTTACAAAAGTGGTTGCAAGTCTTGCAACTATGAATTTTCTTCCAAAAACTTGTTGGAAGACACACCATAGTTAGGACATTTTGTAGGACACCCATTAAAATTGGGAACCCTAAAGAAAAGGAAACAAATCAACATAACTGTCAACTAATTTTACCAACTTGAGCCTCAAATGATGTCCTGCAAAAATCAACTACCACCCTAACATTAGAATTTAGAAGTTTATCATGAAAATGCTTCAAATATTGTGAAGCACACCACTTTAAAAATCAAGGATCCCTGCAGACTGCGGTGGTCTAAACCCTAAACCCTTCTTGTTTCCCCCCTACAAACTAATGGAAAAGATGGGTCTTGTTCTACTCCTCCCGCCATACGTAAATAGGTGCTTGTAAATTCACAAGTTCCATATCACTTTACATTTCAGCAAGCATCATACTTGAAACATCTTGAGAAACTAACACTATAAACAAACATTAATGCTTGACAGATGCAATAGCCATCATCCGGTAATTGTTTCTCTAATTTCCAGTAGTTTGAATCTAAAGAAAAGGAGAATACAGACATGAGCAAGGATAAAACAGTATGAAGCATGTCTCAGGCCAGACATGTTCAAATCTCATCTAAAAGTTGGTTAGCTAGAAAGTTTATAACATGAACATATCGCTAGTCTTAAACCTCCTGAATTCTTCTAACGTAGGGGGTACAAGAGGCTCGTCATATTGATAAAATGAAGGGAAGACATAGGCCTGACAAATACATGTTTGACATTATTTTTAGGTTTCATGTGCCAGTAGAAAGGTTTAAATTCGCTTGGATTTTTTTTTTACCATCAATGCAGCACAATCAATCACAATTCCCCCAACAAAAAGATTTCATTTTCCAGTCTCTATAGTTGCAATGATCGAGCACCCATACTTTGGCCACATATTGTTAAATAAGGAACATATTAACTTACTGCTTGAGGCCTATATTGTTAAATAAGGGTTATCTGGGACAAGATCACAAGACTAATGAATTAAGCTCCAACTATGTGAAAGATGATGAAATGGAAAATTTCAAGTATAATGGCGATAAGAAACAAAGTAACACAAGTACTCAACCTACAGTTTATATCACATCTGAACAAGCTTAAACCAAGTTATTGACCTCAGCTTACAAACATGTGACAAGCAGAAAAACTTATATAAGACCAAAGAATAGCTATGCTTTGGCAGCCAGTGCAAGGGAAAGTGAAAATAGAATAAATTTATTTTTTTATATAAAAAACTCCAGAATGTGTCACACACCTCGAAACCAAGAACCGAGAACTTCTCTTCATTAACACCCTGTATGCAACTTCTGTAAGTCACATACTCTTGGGGTTCACCCTTCTGAGCAGAGGATTTATCTGCTAACGTGTTGTACTTATCAGATTCTTCTTGAGTAGAATCGCTGTTTGGAGGGCTTTTACCACTTTCTTCTTTTGTCACACCTCCAATTTTTAAACATTTAAAAGGGATACGATACCCAGTTTCACTGCAACGGTACTTGTCATCATTCTGTGAGAGAGAGAGAGAGAGAGTGGAGGGGGGGGGGGAGGGGTCAGATTTCACTTGTTCAATTCACGTCTAAAAATAAGCATGTTGCCATCGATTGAAATGAAATGAAGATGTTTGAGCAAAGTAACTTAGATCAGCATCTTTTTATTTATCAGATCATCTCTAATACACAAATCAGAAACAGAGATAGAATCAAACTGAATGATGCTTTTACAATTATTGACTATATCCAAATGGTCAAGTTCTTGGTTTTTTATTTTTTTTTTATTTTTTTTTATTTTTAAAATTCAATAGCAATACATCTTACTAATTATATGCTCTTATGCAATTTAATGATTCCCATTACTTAGGGAATTGTAAGTATTTAACGATTTACAGTATTTTAATGCCATTCAATGATCCTCAACCGCATGAATACAGTATTTTATAGTTTTTTTTTGTTGAAATACAGTACTTTATAGTTTAAGACTTGAAGGAAGCAATATTGATCTTTTCCATCCCACCAAGACAATGTTCAGAAACCACTGTTCATGAATCATAACCCAAAAAACCCATGCAACTACTACAACAGATTTATCTGAAAGAGTAAAATCAAAAAGAAGAAAGAAAAGGGGTACCATAAAAAGTATTACAAGGCTAAAACCATCAAATCATAACCCAATAATTCAAAAATTCATGACAAAATTTGGTAAAGATTAATACTAGGTTTTCCGAACACGCCCAATATCCCAGCATAGATCTAAATAAAATTGGTGGATTATCTCAATCAAAAAAAAATAAAAAATTGAATAACACTAACTTAAGCGATGTATAAACAAAATGAAATAAAAATTGATAATACTAGTGGCATAAATAAAAATACCTTTTCAGAATATTGACAAGGAACACAAGGACCAGAAGGAGAGCAATCGAACGTAGTATTGGAACCAGCACGCTTTTCCCTGAACCCTAAAAGTTTTCTACGACTCAATCTTCCTTCTTCATCTTCGTTTGATCGTCTACATACATCAAACACATCACAATTAAAACTAATTTACAGACAAAGAGAGATAGATATAAGAAAAGAAGAAGAAAGAGGTCGTTGATTATGACTTACATTTGGTGGCAAACAGAGAGCTGCAGTAGCGATGAGAGTACAAAAAGAGAAAGAAGAAAAGATCGAAGTGACAAAATCTGTAAAGTAGTGCGAGAATTTATCAAGGAAGCCATGGCTGGCTGATGAAGACTTGCTCAACGAGATTTTGTGTATTGCTCTGCTGCCATGGCAGATGTATTCGATTTCAGGTTTCTTTTATCACACTTTCCTTTTTTACTTTTAGGAAAGGAAAAAAATGGTTTCCTAACAGACAAAATGTCCCACATTAAATTTTTTGGTTTTAAATCAGGTGTTATTGTAGTCAGTATAAAGCACCAGAATGAAATTACTACTCACTCCGTCCCTTAAAGATTGTCCCATGTTGACTTTTGCTACCATTTATTTGGTAACTTTGACTCTCTATAATTTTATACATATGAGGAAAAATATAGTCAAATAGGATCTCGTTTGATTCGGCTCAAATGTGTACTTTTTTAATATGTAATGCTTATAATTTTTTATTATACGTATCTCAAGATATTTTCATTTAAAAATGTGTTTCGGGAGATGAAAAAAAGTAAATGGGGCAATCTTTTAGGGACAGAGGGAGTATTAACTTATTAAGTAATGAAATTACTCGTTTAGATCAGGTGTCATCTGGGCATTCCCTTAGACCTAATGTCATGATATGGGATTCTAGGCTCATAAACAAAGTCAACGGAATTAGCGACTTTAAGACTATACCCTCTCGAAGGGGGACTCTTGCACTCTTATTTAGTTATTTGAGGAGAGTCTTGAACACATTGGATGGCTATGGATCCTTTGGTTGGAAGCCTCCTTGGGATTGAAAATTCTTTAGGTAATGGTTTCCAATGTCATTGCAAAAACACTTGTAATCATTTTTTTATAATGATCTTTGAACAATAAACACCACTCCCTGCCCCTAAACAACAAAGAAAAAAGACTCTTAACAACTAACTTCAAAATAGAATCGAAATTGTGCCTCCAACCACAAAACCCCTTGAACAAACCCGACCATAAACCTAGAGGTTGACTTAACCATAACCTCAACCCTGACCTTGACCCCGACCGCGAAAGACCCTGACTTAAACCGAGACCCATGGAACAAAAAGAAGAGCCCAAGTCCAACTACAAAGAACTAGAACTAGAGGAACGATACAAGGGTGAAATCCAAAAGGAATTAAAATCCCCCTGACAAACAAGAAAAACTAGCAATGAAAAAACCCACAACCCCACCCAAACAGAGGCGAAAACAACCAGACCGCTGCCTACCACGCTATCCACTCAAGGACTAAAAAACCAAGAGATAAATCAGAAACCAACTCTAAAAAATTGTGAAAAGGAAGCTAAATACCAACTATGGAGGAACCGAACTAATGGCCGGACAAACCAGAGAAGCACCGCTACGAGTCGCCACCACTGATGCTCATAGTAAATCGGAGACTCGCCAATAATAGTTTGCCATGGGTGGTGAACTTCATGGGCTGTCGGCTAGCCTCATGCGCTGTTGGGGCTGTGTGCAAGTCGAGGAGCGTTTTTGTAGAGAGATGTATGTTTTTTATTTTAATTGAGGATTGTTGTTCATTTTTTAGTTCGTGACAGTTACAAAGTTTTTTGTTAGGGGTTAGATTTGTTGGGGGGAGGGGGGTTTACAAGGTTAATGTGTAGCGGTTTTTTATTGGGGTTAATATGTGGGGGATTACAAAATTAATCTATGGAGGTTACAAGGTTTTTGTAGGGGTACTATGTTTTTTTTACCATACCCCTTATTAACAAAAATGAGTATATACCGATTATATGACATTGAAATTATTAAATATATTAATAGTAATAAGCTTTATACATACATGAACAATGGAATTTGATCCATCAATACTACGAGTACATCTCACTACTTCACTACGCTGTTACCGTGAACACTGGGCCACTAGCGAACCACTGCAAATGGGAAGAATTTTTGTGGATTACAGAAGAACATTATAGAGGAATTTCTTAGCATTTTAGAGAAAAATAGACATGGTGTGGGGGGTAAATAACACTGGTAATACACATTAATATGAATTATTTTTAATTGGTCATAAATTATTAAACATCTAATATAGAGTACAATAGATACTTCCTCCGTTTCGAAATAAACGCAACAATTTCTATTTTAGGAAGTTTCAAAATAAATGCAACAATTTTAATCATTCCATTTTTGTAAGCCTTTTCTTCCTATCTCTCTCATCATCACATACCCTATTTTCTCTTTCTATCCCTTTTACTCTCACAACAAAAAATGGACTAGGAATCCGTGCCATCCAATTTGTTGCGTTTTTTTCGAAACGGAGGTAGTATAAAATTCAAACACGTTTACAACAAATGGTGTTGTCATGTCAATGGATATTCTACAAAAATGGTCTCATAGAGTCATAGACGTGAACGTATGACTATTGACTAATTGTTTTTATATCACTTGTTTCTGGCAATCGACAAATACCTGGTTTCAACTTTCAAACAACAAGGTTTAGCTATTAGAGTTTAGAGTTTGCTGATAGAATTTTTACTTTTGTTATAAGTATTTGAAAAGTTGTTTTATGTTAATTTGTTTGGTAACACTTAATTGATTGATTAGAGTTTACTTCTAAATACGAGTAATATAAAATGATCCAATCCTCTAAAAAAAAGCTCCATATACCAGCCTTGTTATTTTGAGAGTTTTGGTCCTAAAACTCTCTTTAAAACTCTATTTCACTACACATTTTTTTTTTTAGAATTTTAACAAGTCAAAATTCTAAAACTATTCCAAACCTCTCTATATACCTCAATCCTCTCTTCACCAAACACCTCAAAATAAAATATACAATACACTTGTCACACACTCACACATATAGAGGTCATCATACTCTTCTACCTTTCCGTGCAAAAAAAAAAAAAAAGAGGACATGGGTATAGCTCAAGTGGTAGAGCATGTCCCTTTCCCCGGCATAGACTGGGGATCGAACCTCACCCCAGCGTTTTGCTGGGGTTTATCCCCTTCCCCCCACTGCACAATTCCTGAGATAGGATCTGTCCAGGGTTCCACTTGTCTACCTTTTCGTGCAAAAAATAAAAAAATAAAAAATATAGAGGTCATCATGCCACAATTATTGAATAGAAGAAACTCTAATAATGTTATACACTTTAAGTCAGATGGTGTACGGAGTAACTATAAGAAATTAGCAAGAATTCCACAGTCCAAACGTACCCCATTTTAAGTAGGGTCATTGAGTAGGGTCCAGCCGAGGATGGCATGTGCTTGGTTCATTACAGATTGCAACCACCTTTCATAAATCATAATTATAGATTTATAGGCAGAAAAGCTATAAGTCATACATCTACCAATAGTCCAACTATACAACTCTCTATTTCACAGAATTACTCTCAATTGAAGTAAAGTGAATTAAATTAGTCTAGATTGAATTGAGCTGAACAAAAGTATAAACTCAATAAGAGCTAAATCGAACTGAATTTGTTTGATTACAATGGTGGATCCAGATATATATTTATTGGGATTAAAATGCATTTGATAAATTTTATTGGAGTCAATTAATCAGATTATAGGAAAAATTTTGAAAAAAAATCTAAATTTTACAAGAGAAAAATTTTCCACATTTACGTTCGAATGGGCTCAAGAGACCTTACTTATTATGACGTGGCTCCACTATTAAACAGAAGTGAGATTTCAAAAATTAAGTCAAAGATTAGGAGTTACTTGCATATCAAGAGTTTTACTTTGTACTACATCTCACATGCTGAAAGTGTATATAACTATATATGGTCCCCCAAATCCAACATTTTCAGGCCCCATCTGCTTGATCCTTTACACAGATAAATCAGATGATCAAAGACCAATCTTTTATTTATGATACATTTAATAAACTGTTATAACCAGTAACATTTAACACTATCACAAGTTTTCTGCTTGTTTTTTTTATTACAATCCTTTGCTGCTGTTGGTTCAGAAATTAAAGCTTTATGATTCAATGTACGGAGTACCTGTAATTCTGTAAATCACAGAGCAATCAGATATCTCAGAAATTTTCACTGTTAACCTATGCTTGTTGGTGATGATCATTGTGATTTGGGGGTTTAGTTCATCTATTTATTAGATGAATCATACCCCATTTATCAGTTTTAGTCGAATGTGTCATTTTTAGCCCATTTTGGGTGAAGCGTGAATTACAGAAGCGAACTAAAAAACAAATTAGGTAAAATTGAGAACACAACGTTAAGAGGAAGAGATTTGGTGATGTTAGCGCCGATAATTTCAAGCGAAAGGAATAACAGAAATCTAACACTAAAAATAGTTGATAACATACAAAAATTTTCTATGATACAAGAAATTCCAACAATGGAGAAATCAGAAGGAAAAAAAGATACAAAAGCTACAATAATTGGAAAACCCCATGTACTTAAAAAGCTTCAAGGACACAGAGTAAAGGTTTAGTTCCCAAATTGGAACCAAACCAAGTGAATTGAAAGTAAAATAGTGTTAAGAATTAATATAATCAACATCTTGTTCATCCAAGATCATAGGAAACTCATCATACTGCTCTACGAGACCGTGATTTTCAGCAAGGTTCTTAAGTGAATCATACACCCGGAACATAGAAGGGCGGTCCTTAGGCCGTGAAGCGACACAAGAACAAGCAACTCTAAGCAACTGCATAATCTCATCTTCATTTCCTTTCCCACACAAGGTTTGGTCAATTACATCCTTAATTTTACCAGAGCTTGAAAGATAGGTCACCCAATGAACCAAACTCCCTTTAAAGCCTTCTTTTATAGTGTTCACTCCAAGTGGTTTTTGCCCTGTAACCAATTCCAATAAGATGACTCCAAACCCATATACATCACCCTTCAAGGAAGCCACCAATGTGCTAGCGTACTCGGGTGGCACGTACCCAAACTCCCCGAAATCCCCATTTGCAACCGAGCTACCATTCGAATTGCCCGTGCCCATTAGCCTAACTAACCCATACTCTGTGATCCTAACATCGAAATCATCATCGAGTAGGATCACATTCGAGCACATGGTTTGGTGCTTGATCGCGGGGTGGCACCCATGGTGGAGCCAAGCTAACCCACGAGCAGCCCCGACACTTATCTTAACCCTAGCTCGCCAATCCAACACGCTATTCTCACCACCCCCGTGCAACCATGAATGGAGGTTACCATTGCTCATGTCCTTATAAACCACCAATTTCTCATCCTCTACCACACAATACCCCAACAAAGGCACCAAATTTGGATGTCTCAACTGCCCTAATCTACTAATCTCTGACCTAAATTGCTTCTCACTCAACTTCTTACACCCTTTCAACCTCTTAATTGCCAATGCTGATCCATCACCCAAAACTGCTTGGTACGAAACACCGGTTTTTGTCGAATTCACAATCTTCCCATCATTAAAACTATTTGTAGCAACTAATAAATCAACAACCTTAATCTTCACAATTGGCTTCTTAAAGAACACTACTTGAGCATTCTTATTAGAAGCTAGTTTTCCAACCCAACCAACAAAGTTCCCTCCTTTTTCTCCATCAAGTACAACAATACCAGCATCTTTCTTCTTATGATCCCAAAACCACCACCACCAAATCATAAACCCTAAAAGCAGTGAAGCACTACCACCAACAACACCACCAATAACAACCACTTTAAGGTTGCCATTTCCCCCACATTTCAATCCCACAACATTACCACATAACCCATCATTCCCAGTAAAACCCTCTTTCCCAAATCTCCCTAAATCGTCAGGAATGGACCCAGAAAGCTGATTGCCATTAACTTCAAGCCTCTTAAGCCTATCTAATCTCCCTAATTCGAAAGGAATTGACCCAGAAAGCTGATTATCACTTAAAATTAAACTATTCAAAAACTTGCAGTTTTCGATCTGGGTAGGAATCGAACCTGTGAGCTCGTTTCCGGAAAGATCTAGGGTTACCAAATACGGCAACCAATCACAGATTTGAGGTGGGATTTCGCCAGAAATTTGGTTTCCTGAAAGAACGAGGGTTTGTAAGCTTTTGCAAAATTGAAGAGAAGAAGGCAAATTCCCAGCAAGAAACATTGAAGAAAGTTGTAAAGAAAGAAGACGATCTTCTTTTTCGTTCCAACAAGCAACTCCAGTAAGCCTGCAAATCGAGTCAACAGAAGTGTTGTCAAAATGCCAATTTGAAAGGAGATTTTGTGGATCAGAAAGTGATGATTTTACACCTTTTAAGCATTTTATATCGTCGTCAAAGGAGAGAGAAAGTGTGAGAAGGAGGGAAAAGAAGAGAGAGAAAGTTAGATAGAAATAAGAGTGCATCTTTTTTTTTTATTATTGTTTTTGTAAGGTTTTCTGGGTGTTTGTTAATGGAGGAAATTAGGAAATGTTGGAAGCCATTGAAGTGAAGAAGTGGAGAGTAAGGAGAGCAGCTTTTTTGAGTTTGAGAAAGTGATGAAGAAAGGAGAGGGAAGAACTAAAAAAAAAAATCACTAAAAATAATTGAAATGAGAGTGAAACGGTGTCGTATTGAAGAGGAGGGTAAAGAAATTTTGATGATGAATTGGTTGGAGTGTTATCTTAGGCTAATGATTGAATGAGAGGGTCAAAGGGAGTTCAAACTATGATGTATTGATGTGTGTTTTGAAAAATTTAATATGCTTCATTATTTTAATCTTAGGAAAATGATAGAGTGACCCTAAGGGTTGTCAACCCTCTTAGACACATATGAATAAAATAATATTATATGTGCAATAAATTGAAGAGAGATAAAATATAAAAGTAGTGTTTTAATACATTGTTAACCAATCACATTTGAGTATTAAGAGGGTTGACAATCCTTAGGGTTGCTCAATCACTCCCCTTAATCTTAGTTTCATTTTCTGATCCAAAAAAATAAATAAAAATATTAGTTTCATTTTATTTTAATGGTTGGAACTTTAGAAGTAAACTTGTCTAGACTCTAAAGATAGGTGGTTGGATTTTGGAAATTGGATTTGGGTTTTCAATGTTTTTGGGCTTTGGGAGGTGAAAAAAAAGAGGTTTTCTTAACTAATAATTTGGTCCATAAAAGTTCTACATTAATATGTGCATATGGGAAATGTTATTCATTCACCCAACATAATATGATCGAGTACATCATTTTGTGAGAGAAACATAGAAAAGCGTACTCTTATGAAGGGGTGTTTGTTTATATCAATACTAGTTTAGTCTCGTGCGATGCACGATTTATTTAATTCGTTCTTATAAGAAAGTGTAGTCATACCATCTTGTGAGAGGAACATAGAAAATTAAACTGTACTCTCACAAAGGTGTGTTTATATCATCAATATTTGGTGGACCTTTATTATTTCTCATATGCACATATATTACTTAGTATATAAAAAAACGGCAACCACACCAAGACACCTTATATAATTTAGAATTTTTATCACCATTATATTATGATGTGTCGCATTATGAATACAATCTCTACTGCCCAATGTACCTTAGCTAGAGTTGTAGTTATTTAGATAGGTTATATTAACGACAACCTTGTCAGCTGTGTTTAAAAGATGTGCGTAACCAAGCAACAGATTTTTAGACTATAAATGAATAAAAAAAATGCATAATCCATCGATGTTAAGTTAAAAAAATATAAATGACCTATTAACCTTATTGGTAAAAAAGAAAGACATTCATGGATGATTTATGCAACTCAGTTAGAAGAGATGAATAAGTTTCAATATAATAGCAAGTCTAGTATGTCTAAATAAAAAATAGCTAATTATTCCAAATCAAGTCTAATAATTCTAGTAAAAGTAGCTATGATAGTGTTTAAAAAAAAAAAGTAGCTATGATAGCAAGCAAACCTAGTTATGGGGTGGAGGGTGAGAATGTATGAGGAGTGATTTATCTACATACGATACGGATCCATAACAAGATATTTAATATAATATTCAAGTATTTTGATATAATATAGATTTTTTTTTATAGTGTTATGCACTTGAATATAATATATATAGATAAAGTTAAATAAAAAAAAATAAAAAAATAGAAAAATAGTTTTTATCAATGTTATGGATCCATTATCCATATTAGTTATGGATTAATCATTGTCCGGGGATATAAGTAATAAGCCTCGATCCTCTTATCCCATCTCACACATATGAGGTGAGAGTGACAATTACCACAATGCATATAACTCCTCTGGTCCTCTTGACCTTAATATGTTATGATGTGCTTCACATACAGAGATATATTATATATACAATCATTATATGTAGTCCTTATATACAATGTCAATAGGATTTTTTTAAAAAAAAAGGGATAAGGAGGAAAAATTAAGAGAAAATGTTGGGACCTATATAGAATTAACTAATAAATAATGCATAAAATGTCATTATATGTGTGGGATTTTCATTTAACTAATAAATAATGCATAAAATGTCATTATATTATATATACAATGTCCTTATATAAATAATGCATAAAATGTCATTATATGTGTGGGATTTAACTAATAAATTTATCGAGCATTTTCATATAACATACAAGTACTTTGATTGCATTTTTATGGAAATTCCAATTAATATGATTGCATTTTCAAAACTACAATAATTGAAAGAAATGAGCTTATTATTAAATTAGAACTTATCATCCAAGTAGCTTAGCTAGACCTAGGCAAAATGTTTGATTTCTATTGGAGGTTATTATTAATGTTTGATTGAACACTAATCACTAGCTACTGATTAATTAAACCATGGATATGTACTTGTAGTTCTAGACTTAGTGGTACAAGTTATTATTATTTTTTTTTAAAGACTCTACATATTGCTAAGTGCCTAAGTGTATGAGGTCCACAAAGTGGGTAGTGTTTATTTTTCTCTTTCTCGGATCCCTTTTTTTTTGTTTTGCAAATTTTATTGATTTGTATATATAGGGATCACATACACTAAATGATTAATAGAATTTGTATTAGGTATTAGGTGAATTTTAATGACGATCCCAAAACTGTTATAAAACATCTACTTTTAGTACAAAATTTAGGCCGGTCACTAATGTGTACTATCGTTAACGAGCCAATTTTTTGTAGTACTCATTTAATGTGAACCAATTAGTGAATAGCTAACTAATTAATGTTAGACTAGATGTAAATAATTTCATAACATTGCAAATTTGAAAATTTTAAGATAGCAAAACAATGAGTAATAACTAATAACTTTTTAGTTTTACTCAATTTTCAAGCATTCAGACAACAAAAACTTTTCAAACACACTTTACAAGGATCATAAGTGAAACCTTTATTAATTTTCAGAAGAACGAGGTTTAATTTGAAGTATTAGCTCCTCTTCCATCTCTAATCATTGTAGTTCGAAGTCCGAACGTATCAACATAGTGCAACAATTTTCAGAAGAATAGGTTTGAAGTATTAGCTCCACTTCCATCTCTAATCCATCATTGTAGTTCAAAGTCCGAATTTACGTATCACATTATATTTATATTTTTGATCGACAAGAATATATATATATATATATATATATATATATATATTTAGAAAGGGTTAAACTTTTGGTGGGAAAAAACAAAACACGTGAAACATAACATATGCTACTAAACATATATACAGTAAAGAAGCAACAAGTGGAGGAGAACGGTTGGAGAAGCAAAGTGAAGAAAAAGAAGAGATGCACAAGAATGATGAATCATATACTTTTATCCATTCAACTAAGCACACTCATTAATCTTTACAATATATAAATGGATTATTTGGTATATCAAAATATTAGCATATGAAACGTAATCACACAAAACAATACCGTTATCATGTGTTTGATATGAGTTGTGAGAAACGGAAACAAATTTGTAAGGGAAAAAAATTCCCTTACATTGTTACCGTTTCCGAATGGTAACCATATACATTTCCTTAGTGATATCAAACAACTAGTAAGGGTAACACTATGTATTACCCGGCCTTTGCCCCCCTTATTTATTTCCAATCCATTACATTTACTAATCTCATACCAATCAAACACCGTACCCCCTAAAAGGTGTCGCACCATATTGCGCCACATAGGCGTCAGGTCACTAGTACACGTGGCATTTTTTTCTAAAGCATACGCGCCACGTAACAAAATAATTATGCTTAGAACTAGATTCGAATTTATCACCTCTTATAATTGAAATTGATGTACTTATTAGAGATGGCGGCGGACCGGATCTGGATCGGATCCTAATGGATCCAGATCCGTTTTTTCGGTCTACATCCAGATCCGCTTCGGATCCGGCGGATCCTCGGAATGAGGATCCAGATCCTGCAGATCTTGCGGATCCGGATCTAAAACGGATCCTCTTACATTATACCTACTAAATGAAATAATTAAAAAATTTTAATGCATTAAAATTGTCATTTCATCACATATACAATTAATATGCAAATTAAAACCCATTACTAAGTAGTAATTACTAACAAACTAACATCATCAACATCCTAAAATCCATAAATTACATAATCAACTTGGCTAATGGACTATTTGAGCTTTGGAGTATTGGACATTTGGGTCATATAATTTATAAGGCTATCATTAATTTAGTATATGTTATATTGCCAAAACGGATCTGCGGATCTTGCGGATCTTAATGTGTATCTGTAAACAAGATCCATATCCAGATCCGCATTTTTCCAAAGGATCTGTATCCGACCCGGATCCGCGTGGATCCAAAATATGAAGATCCAAGATCCGTTGTCATCTCTAGTACTTACTATCTCAACCAACTTTTATTTTTTCACTTTTTCACAAGCGGGGAAAATAAATACATGTCAAGTTAAAAAAGTTACCTGAAACTAGGGGTGTTTATTGAGCTGAGCAGCTCGCGAGCTACTCGAGCTCGACTCGGTCAAAGTTCGGTCAAAGCTCGACTCGATAGGGCTCGGGCTCGCTCAAATTAACTCGAAACTCGATAAATTTACATATTAATCAATAATTTTCTATGTGAAATCATTGAAAATAATTTAATATAATAAATAAAGAAAATTTTGTTTGACACTTAATATATTATATTAATACACATTAAGAAAAAATAATTTATCTAAAGAAAAAACAACATAATCATTAATTTTTCTTTAAAAAATTGAAATTCAATAGGGCCAAAACATTAAACGAGCAACTCGTTATCGACTCGAGCTCGGCTCGAAACCTAACGAGCACGAGTCGAGCAACCCCCAGCTCGAGATCGACTCGCTCGATAAGCACCCCTACCTGAAACAATGTCTGAGCCGATACACAATGCATACCATAATATAATAATATAATAAATAATTAAAGTTGAGTTGCGTTAGCTAAACAAGTTAGAATCAGTTCTCTACTCCTTTAATTTGTTGGTTAAAGTGTTAAAGTTTCATGGTAAAAAGTTGAAAATGATTTCCTTTTAATTTCTGCAATCAACCTGCTGTAAGCCATTACTTTACTTAATTAAGAGTTTCATTAATTTAATCAACGATCGCATCTTTTAAGAGTTAAGCAACATACATATTATCCCTGCTAATTAATTGACTTTGTGTTTAATCTCATTAGAATGATTAAGTCATATATAAAAAAGATTTTTTTTAAAGCTATCCAACTATCACTGTGCATGTACAACTACGGTATCTCACTACAAGAATCTGCGCTTTTAGCAAATAAAAAATTCAACAATTTGAAAACAACTTGAAAAAAAATGAGAAAAAAAAAATCACGAGAACTCTAAAAAGAACTCTTTTAATTATTTATAAACAAGTCCCTCTGTACTTAGGTACATCATTTTTTTTAGAAGAAAAAGAAAAAAGGAAAATTAAGAATTCTTTCTCTCGAACAAAGTTCATGACTCATCAGAAGCTAAGAAATGGAGAATTTAATTAGCATCCAGAAAGCTAAGAGATCAAAGTCAATATGTGAGCTGAGGGATTTAATGCCTGAGTGACGCTATCAAAATCTACCTTGTTAGTTTTATTACAATAGTAATCTTTATAATATCAACCTTTCAAACTTATACACATATATTTGGAAAAATTACTATCAATGACCCAAATTCTGATAGCTCTACAAAAACTGACACAAACTTATGCAATTATAGTGTTACTTATATTAAAGTTGTAAATTTTACGCTGCTTTAATTTGCCAATTTAGTATCAATTTCATTAATGTATTATGTATTAAACTGGTGTCATTTTTGTAGAACCCTCAAGTAATTTTTCCAACTTTAATATAGTTATACTACTACAAGTCTAAAAATGTTGGTCACTTGTCTCCTCAAGTGTGGGAATCAAGGAGGGGGTGAGAGAATTAAAGTTTTACTTGTAAAATTCTTTTCTTGTGCTACTTATCAAGCCACCTATAGGGAGCCCTTATAGCAAAAGATACCCCCCACCCCCCCCCCCCCAATTTAAAAACTTATTTAGTAGCCACATACTAGTATACTACACAACCGACGATGATGAGGTTTTAGCCTAGTAGTTAAAGCTTCAGAATTTTAGGCACGGGGTCTTGAGTTTGATTCTCACCGCAAGCATTTGCAAGGATATTTCTTGTTATCCCCTTACAGATGCATGTGCTGGCTAAAATCAGGCCGGATGACTTGCAGTAGGGCCCGATTTCAAGGTCTAATATCCCACAAATTATCCTAAAAAAATATATACTTACACAACTACATACTACATACAACACATGTAAGCAAGCTATTTGCTCACTACTTTCTTGGAGAATTTGTCCCCTACATACGAATATTTTGACATATAGTTAGTTATGACATTCCTTAGCCATATATACATAATACCATATCTTGCTATCTATAAATATATCTTGTTTCTTATATATGCATGCTATCAAACATATCATCATATTGTCCAAAAATTTTGCACTAGCTAGAACTTTTAGAGCTTAACCTTTAGTTTTTTTTTTTTTTTTTTTTTTAAAATGAGTAGCTTCAAATCAAAAGATAGAAAATCTCTTTGTGAAGAATCAATGCTAGTTTTTGTAAACATCTTGAAATTTTCTTCTCTCTCCCTTGCTAGAAGAACATTAGTGACAACACCAGAAGACGACGGCGGTGGTGGCGAAGGTGGTGGTGGTGGTGGCCACGGTGGTGATAATGATGATCATTATCATGCCTCCATTGTTGATAGGAAAAAGGGCGGTGCAACAAATCATCAAAAGGCAGTTCATCATAGGGCCCCACCTTTAGTTAATGTGAGTAAGCCACATAAGAGTACTACTACTAGTACTAGAAAAAGGTCAAAGAAAGCAGAGAAACCAACTGAGTCCAAATTATCTTATGTGATGTTGCCTGATCATCATCATCATCATCATCATGAAATCACCACCGTTGAAGGTAAGTGTGAAGATTACATCAGACGGTTCCACGAGAAGGCGGCGAATGATCTGCAAAACGCTACTGTGGAGGGCAAAGCAGCGAATTATATCAAGAGATTTCATGAGAAAAACATGAAAGATTTGAACAATGAATCAATGCGTAGGGCTTATTATGTTTTGCCTCCACCACCTAGCAAAGTTTTCAAGTAAATTAATAATTCTTTTGCCCCTTATTTGGTAAACGATAATAAATGATGGTTTGGTTGAGATGGTCCTTTAAAATGTGGTATCAGAGCCAACGTGACGTATAGGTCACATGTTCATGCAAAAGGAACATCTCAACCAAAAGATTAAGCTGATAGTTGAGGCCCAGAAATATGTTATATACTCTATCTGTTGATCTCAACGTATATTACCAACACATTCGTTTTTCATCGAAAAATTTTATTCTCATTCAATATCATCTCTAAAGCGCCAAAAAAGGAAAGAATGAGACTTTCCTTGCAAAATACATACAAATCAATTATTTTTGCCACCATTTATTATCGTCTACCAAACAGGTCATTATTAGGGTTTAACTTTAAATTGGACAATTTAAGATAAGTATTTACTATAGTTTAGTTATAATATTGATAAGTTTGTGATGTAGTGAATGAGCTATATTATTTTGGACCTCATTGCATGTGATTATTGATTCAATAAGAGTATGTTATCTTTTTAAACTTTTGGAGGGGGATTGATATTGTCATGACTTGATCTGATGTCTTGGTAGATAAGCTAAGGCAAGAATAATAATAATCATTCTTGATCTTGAAGCTTTTGAGTTTGTAGTTGGTAAAGCTTCATTATTGTACATAAAAGTGTTGAGGTGATTATTTAATAAATTCCTTTTTTTTTTCTTCCTTTGTGATGCCAAATATTATGCTCAATTCTAAGTGAAAGGAGTGGATAATTTTCTATGTTTTGGGTGGAAGCGAGAAAAATGCTTAGGGATAATGGAACAAAATGGATCCATGTGTGTGGCTAGCGCTTAGCGCGGTGCGGTTTGACGTCCGAACCGCACCAAATCGCAAAATTACGGTTTGTTATTTTTTTAAACCGCACCGCACCACAATTTATATCAAACCGCACCGCAAAATATGGTTTAGTGCGGTGCGGTTTGTGGTTTAACCAATTTTTAAAATTTTTATTTTTTAATTAGTAGTTCATAAGGATAAAAAAACCTTAGATTTATTTTTTTATAAGATTATTAAAGGGTTAGCGAAGCCTTAGAGAGTTGTGGACTTGTGGGTTTAAACAACTAGATAAGGCCCAACACAAAAAAAATACATATTTTGAGTAAGGTAGTTGGCCAAATAAAAAGTATGAAATTAAATATTTTTGAACAATTTAAAAATTTGCGGTTTGGTGTGGTTTCAAATTTTTCTGAAACCGCACCGCACCGAAAAATTACGGTTTGGTAAAATTGTAAACCAAAGCCCACTCTACTCAGCCTTATGTTTGGCCATTTACTTGCATTAGAGGGAAGAATGGGCATGTGCCGCATGGAAATTGAATAAATACACTAACACTATAATAAATTGATGAGAATAATAAGTCATATTTTTTTTGGGTGCAAATGAGCCACAAAGGGCGGGGATGAGAATCGATCCCAGAATCGTCTGGAATCGGGAGGAAAACTCTAACTACCTGAGCTATCCCTCACTCTCAGAATAATAAGTCATATTTAGTAGTCAATATTTTCAGTATTTAATTTTTAGTATCTTTGTTTTACTTCTAAATTGATGAGGTTTTCCTATTTTAGGTGTAAGAGTATGTAATATTTTAGGAAAAATTGTCAAAAACCATCTTTTGTATGCTGAGCTTTGTAAAAAGCATTTTATCTAGAAACCCATTTATACTCCATTGATCATCATCTTTTAGGTTTTCATATTTCCTTGTTGATCATCATCTTTAGCCGGAATCCGGCGTTGACCCGCACGTTTTATGCATGTGACTCATTAAAATCCATTGCTTTTTAGTTTTGAAACCCATTTATACTCCGTTTAACTTGTCTAAGTTTTGAAACCCGTTTATACATACTCTATTTAACTTGTCTAAGTTTATGCTTGTAGGGCATAGAGATCCTTGGTTTGAGAACCAAGAATAATCCAAATCATTCAACCGAGATTGAGTGATTATATCCATTGATTTTGATTAGTTTCATTCCAGTATTAATCCTAACGACCCGTTTGGTTTGTGGTAATGAATTGTGGTGATAGTAATGAATTTAAAGTGTAATTTGTGAAGGAAAAACTTTAAAATCCCCATGGAAAACGTAATTTTCATTCCCAAACTTGAAATTTCTCTTTATTTTCCATTACCATCCATTACCACATGAAAGGGGTGGTATTAGATGGGAATGAATATTTGTAAAGAAAATTAGATAAATTGGAGATAAGATGGCACCACCATGAGAATGTATTTTGATTTTCCTTCCAAATTTAGTAATAAATTCTTTCTCATTACCTCAGTTTATAACCAGCTACCAAACTGACCGTAAAAGTCTATCCAGAATTGCAATCACCCAAGTTCACAACTATTACAACTATTAGATTCACCATACTCATCATTAAACATCAAGAATTCATCCAATTTTCAAGGGTAATCGATTAAGGCCTCGAAAAACATATCAGTCTAAAGAATAATTGAAGATAATATTACTCATATTTTAATTGGAGGACATACTATGAAAAATTTGGGTTTTTCTACACAGTATTCTTAAAATATCGAGATTCCTACGTTGTATGATCGATTTGTATCCTTTCGTTTTTTGAGAAGTTTCATATGCAATGGTGCTCCTAAGGCCCAAATGCAATAAGATGGGTAGGACATAGAAAATTCGATATCTCATAGGCACTATACGTAGAATAACCCAAACTTTAATGTATAGTAAGTAAGAATGTTTATTTATCTTAAAAGAGGAGGGTTTTATTAGATTTGTTTGTCTCTAAGTACTCTTGAATTGGGGTACACTATAAATATATAAATGTTGGAAAATTATTTAGTGTACAAGGTATTATTTTTTAATTTGTGTACCCGTATCCTTGATTATTTGATTTTGTACAATGGAAGCCGATAAAAATGTCGTTGGGTCAACCTAGTCCAAGAAAAAAAAATCGGCACGACACAAGCATGAAACAAAATGATAAGACCAATACAAATATCAAGATTTAATTTAAGCATGCAACACTTTAAGTCTGAATGCCTTCTTTAGAAGTTGGACCAGTTGGAATTTTCAATTCGGGTTTGGATTGAGTATGTTGAAATCTCGGATATCCAAAATGTGCAAAGTTTTAGATATTTCAATTCGGATCGGATTTTCGATTCATTAAAAAAAATATTTAACAAAAATGAATTGGACAAGATACCATATCACGGGAACCTGATCCAAAATATTTAGTTTTTTCGGATCGGATTTTATGAGTCCAAAACTTTTGGATGAATATCTTTTTAAGGATACCTTATCCGGATTTCAAAGTCCATTTTAAATCTGACTAATCTGGATTCGAACAGGGTCAAGCCCCAACTGGAGGTAAACTCTCCCAAAATACACTGCTGCGTTCATAGACTCGAACCCAAGACCTCTAGTTAAGCTATTTGGATGAATAATTGAATATCAATATCCTAAAATGAACACCAGGTGGCTGTTGGTTTCTTAGGATAGATTGTGTGGTTGGTGAAACACAAACATAAATTATTAACTTTAGTAGTGCGCATTCAAGATAATGATAATTCAATCTAAAGATTGGAGCAACAAAAATTCAACAACAAGAATGCGCCACAAAAAAACTGAATTTTGAAATTGCATTTATTACCAACCACTTAAAGCTCACCCAAATAAATCCCACCACACCCCAAAAGTGTGTGCCACTGAGTGACTGTGAATTGAGAGTTGGAAAAAAATAATGGCGATGGCAATGGCGCTTCGCAAGCTCTCAAATTCAGCCAACAAACCTGTTCGCAATGCCTTCAATGTCGCTCCTTTGTATTTCATGGTAATCATGATTATTATTTCATCCTTTTTTGGTAATTCTGTGTTGCAATTGATTTATTGTTATGATTCAATCTTAATTTTTTTTTGAAATTTTTAATCAGTCATCTGAAGCAGCATTAAAGGAGAAACACGTATCTGTGACGGTTAGTATGGTTTTAAAAAATTCGATTTTATTCTTCAAATTTTCTGATGATTATATGAGTTAAATTGAGATTTTGCGGAAATATAATGAAAAATACTTTGACAGTGGCCGAAGCAATTAAATGCTTCGCTTGAGGAAGTTGATCCTGAGATTGCTGACATTATTGAGCACGAGAAGACCAGACAATGGAAGGTTTGTGATTTTCTCTTTTTCATCAGTCTTTTGATTCATTGAATTATTCATATATAAGAGTACTGGTTTTACTACAAATGAAGTTTTAATAATTTTTCACATATTCTGAAGAATTTTAATTAAAGTAGAAGGTAAATTTTATACTGTGTTGGGTTTTGATTGATAAATGGAAGATATGCTTGATAATTGATCATGCTTGGTAGATTTTGTATTATGATGGAAAGCATGTAAATGATAAGTGCTTAGCTGTCCATGTGAAATAAACATTAATAATCAATAGCAGAGTTTAACTTGATACCTAAAACTATACTCCCTTTGTCCCAGATTATGTGCTCCATTAATAACAGTTTTATATGTATATGTAACTAGCAGTTAGTAAAAAAACAGAACCAAAAACGTGTTGACAAAGTGGAACACATAAATTGGGATGGACTTTGGTGGGATTATTTATACTGTCTATGTCATGTGGGTTATGGGTAGCTCACCCAGGGAGTAGACGTAGCAATCTTCCGACAATGATAATACTTTCTCGCAGTAAAACGACCTTGATATGTTTAAGTCTTGAAGACGATTGTGACTGTGTGAAGTCTTAGGATTTTCATCAAACACCCATCCACCCATTGTAAGTGTATTTATTGCAGGGGTTATGTAAATTTGGACAGCAATGATGTACTGTTATATAATTTGAGTGAAACTATTGAACTGAAAAATACTTTTTTTGTAAAATTACTGACTATTTGTCAATTCCATTTTAATTTAAAAAATTTATCCCTAAGTGGGGTAAGCTACATGAACCAACAATGATTATTACGGGTAGTCATCCACAAAGATTTTCCTCCTCCACCCTCTATGATCGAGAGCCTTATTTTTGTGTAAATCCATCTGCTTCATATCTTTCATTTTTGTGCAATTGATATCTTTAATTTTTCAACTAATCCCTACACATTTTTTTTTTCTTAAAAAAAAGTTATTGAATGCTTACTCGGTGTTAGATAGTTACAATGTTTTTCCGTCTAACATTTAGTCCACAACATGTTAAATGTTTCAAAAGTTTGTCTTCATATAATGTATTGCTCTTCTCTTATTGTCTCTGTGCTCCAACTTTTATCCTGACTCAACTGGTCGACATTATTTGGGTAATAGGGTTTAGAACTTATTCCATCAGAGAATTTCACTTCAGTATCTGTGATGCAAGCTGTTGGGTCTGTCATGACCAACAAGTATAGTGAAGGATACCCTGGAGCCAGATATTATGGAGGAAATGAGTATGTCAATGGCTTGTTGTTACTACATAAACTTGAATCCTTTTTCCTATCACTTTTAGTTGTTGAAACCTCTGTTTTTCAGGTACATTGATATGGCTGAAACATTGTGTCAAAAGCGTGCATTGGAAGCATTCCGATTGGACCCTGAAAAATGGGGAGGTGAATTTTCTAATTTGATCTTGTCTTTTCTCCCTTTACATGAGATGGAACTACTAAAATAGAGTAAACCCCAATCAACTTTATTTAAGAGCCAGTTTTGAGTCCTCAACGTAAGACTTGGGTTGAAGCTTCTCTTTTTTCATCATTCCTAGTTTAGTTATAGAATGTCCTCATCATATTAAGAAAAAATACATTATAATTATTATTTGATGAATCTATTTGTTGTGCTTCGAAAATGTGGACCCCCTTAATGATTCCTTTTGTGCAGTGAATGTGCAACCTCTTTCCGGATCACCTGCTAACTTCCATGTTTACACTGGTCTTTTGAAGGCTCATGACAGAATCATGGCTCTTGATCTTCCCCATGGTGGACATCTTTCTCACGGATACCAGGTCTTTTGCAGTTTGCTTCATCACTTTGTTGATCTATGAACATCTTATTATCCTGTTTTAAAGCAAAAATAAAGTATAGAACTGTCTACATAGGCCTAAACTTATCTATGATGTGCCATAAGGTTGATGGTTCCACTTTTGTAATAAATTATGGTATGTGAAAGTAGACTGACCAGGATAGAAAATTTTAAGGACCAAGTGACCAACTATATCTATTACTGCTGTTATAAAAGATTAGCATAAACTTGCATCGTTTCTTCACCTTAATAAAGCAAACTGTGAATCTTCTGCAAACAAAACAAGCTTAAAGGTAAATTCAACTTTGATTGACAATCAAAATGGACAATTGAGCGAGCAATCTAAGGGTCTAGCAGATATCCGAAGTCTCGTGTGGCTAGATAAAGTACAGTTTCCCAATAATTATGTCATCCAGTGTGAACAGAGTTTGATCTGTTTACAATAAATGAACATTGGAAATATAAATATTCTTTTGTATGTATGTCAACAATCTATAGCATACTTCCAGTCGATCAATTATCTTGTGAACTGAGATTTGATTTAGTAAGGTTATAACTTCTATTATTTTGTATTTGTGTTGCAGACAGACACCAAGAAGATATCTGCTGTGTCTATATTTTTTGAGACAATGCCATACAGATTGAATGAAAGCACTGGCTATATTGATTATGATCAAGTAGGTCATTGTTTCCGCTGTTTTACGTTCCTCCACTGTTTTCAAGGTCCTAACTTTGTCATTTGAAACCGATCATCCATATAAGTTTTTTCCTGTAGCTGTTATTGAATGGCACTGTAATTTGTATGAACCCTAGATGTATTGTTCTAAAATTTAACAAGTATTTTTCAAATTGTTTAATTGTGTTTTAACTGAAGATAAGTGGATGCTGCTGAAATGAAAGTCTAAACTACTGACTACTGAACATTGGAGTATCCCTTGTTGTCTTTGTTGTTTGTCTGGTGACATGTTTTTCCTATGGCTATCAAAATCAATAATTTGACTTCTCATCCTTGACTTGTAGAAACCTAATTCAAGCAGTTGTATGTTGGTTCATTAATATGCTTGATTGCTTATTTATGCAAGCAGTACTTTGAATCCTATAGCTTGTAAAATTTTCAATATATCTGTTGTTGTTTGATTCATTTTTAATCGGATCATTACTCTACAGATGGAGAAAAGTGCCACATTATTCAGACCTAAACTGATTGTTGCTGGAGCAAGTGCTTATGCACGACTCTACGATTATGAACGTATCCGCAAGGTAACACCATTTTTTTGCAACTTTTGTTTGCTTTTTCGGTCAAAATTTAACATTTCATGAGGGGAAATGGTGGTGTTGAACATTTTCTGAACTCTGATTTCCTTGTTCTTTTACAGGTATGTGACAAGCAGAAAGCAATCATGTTGGCAGATATGGCACACATTAGTGGGTTGGTAGCAGCCGGCGTGGTACCGTCACCATTTGATTACGCTGATGTTGTAACCACAACAACCCACAAGTCCCTTCGTGGACCTCGTGGAGCAATGATTTTCTTCAGAAAGGGTGTCAAAGAGATTAACAAACAAGGAAAGGAGGTAATTTACCTCAGTGAAAATTTTCTTTTAAAAAGTTCTACTTTTTGGCTCACAGCAGCTAGTTGTTTAATTTCTCCCCCTGTCAAAGCTTATACTCCTGTACTCCAAAATTATGTCACATTGTAACAAACTCTAATAGTTATAGTATAGATACAATGTCATTTTTCAAAATTGTCTTGCCCTTTTTAGCTTTAGTGGTGGCATGAGAGGAAATCTAATCATTAACCATTAGGACTGAGGAGAAACACAGCTTTATCTAGACATCCTGAAATATACAAAGCTTATGATATGTAGCTACTTATCCTGAATTAAGGAGTATGATTTGTACATATTTCAACTCATAATCCAATTTATTTTCATACTGAATCCTAGTAAATTTTTGCAGGTACTCTATGACTATGAGGACAAAATAAACCAGGCTGTCTTTCCTGGTCTCCAGGGTGGTCCTCACAACCACACAATAACTGCCTTAGCAGTCGCTTTGAAACAGGTTTGTGTTTTGAAAAAGGTGTTTGGTATGAATTAATTAGATGTTGTATTTGATTAAATTTGACAGACGGAGTAATAGTTTTCCACTAGATACTGTTTGTTCATTTTTTTTTTTTTTTTCTCTTTTTCAAGTTTCAATCTTATATATTTTATGAAACCATCCCCATTTTTTGAGATCAGGGCTTTGCTTTGTTCATTTTGTAGTTTCAACGTTGACGGGTAGAGAATTATAGGACATGGCACCTAAAAATGATCTTTGGATGGCTATACATGTGTACTAAGCATCCATATTTGCATGTTTCATACTGTTAATCTGCTTAGATTGCAGGTTCCAGTTTATTATAAACTCATGCCTTTTAGAGACAGATCATTTGTTTCACTTTGCAAATGGCCTTTAAAAAAAGTTTTCATTTCATTCTCTTCCCGCTCCAATTCAACATGCAGTACAAACTGATCTATGGGTGTCTATTTATTTATTTCCTAAAGTAAGGCTCATGAGATCTTTGTGGCAATGCAGGCTACTACTCCTGAATACAGAGCATACCAAGAACAAGTTCTAAGCAATTGCTCAAAGTTTGCAGAGGTAAAAACATTGGCCATGCATGCATTCTGTTATAGCTGATGATCATGGATTCATATATTCGTTTTGTAAAATTTGAACCATTTGAACTCCATATATTTTTTGTTGTTGAAGCAATTCTTACATTGTGCAATATTTTGCAGACTTTGGCTGATTTGGGCTATGAACTAGTTTCTGGTGGAACAGATAATCATTTAGTCTTAGTGAACTTGAAGAGCAAGGTGAAGCTGATCTCTAATGATATAGCATCCTCATCTTTATAAATTGATCCTGTTATTCCAATATTTAATGCTTGCCAACTTATGATTTTTTATGACATATTGTTAATCATATGTAGCCTAAAGAAATATCACAGATGGTAATATTGTTAGCAATCTGCTTATATTAAGAAATGTGGTTGACAATGTAGAGTTAAGAATTTTCATGTGCTGGCAGCAACAACTTGTTGAAATATGGTTGACATGTACTGCAATAATGTGCTTTATATGTAGCATAAATTAAGGTGATTGTTTATTCACCCTTGCGTGGGATCTTGCTTTTTTTTTCAGGGTATTGATGGCTCCAGAGTGGAGAAGATCATGGAAGCTGTACACATTGCTGCCAACAAAAACACAGTGCCTGGAGATGTATCTGCAATGGTTCCTGGTGGCATCAGGATGGGTAGGTAGCCTTCCATATTTAATGCAATATCTTGTTTAACTTCCTATAGCTAAAATCAACTTGTGTCAATTTTTGTTCCAGGGACTCCGGCCCTGACTTCCCGGGGTTTTATTGAAGAAGACTTTGTTAAGGTGGCTGAGTATTTTGATGCTGCTGTCAAGCTGGCTCTAAAGATCAAAGCTGACACAAAAGGTTCCTGGTTCATCAGTGCTTTTCCTTCTTAAAAGTCCAAACAATGAGTTATTATTGAGTGAATGCAGATACTATTTATATCTATGTTCAGAAAGAAAACAAGAAACAGAAAAAA
Source organism: Salicornia ramosissima (assembly GCA_951394345.1). Lineage (NCBI taxonomy): Eukaryota > Viridiplantae > Streptophyta > Magnoliopsida > Caryophyllales > Amaranthaceae > Salicornia > Salicornia ramosissima. Next base: position 49,869,204 of record OX596240.1, on the reverse strand, counting down.
GAGAGCAACCAATAAATCACAGCATTTATTGTCTTTCTTTGATATAACAATGGTGATTGCTCTTGCTTATCAGGAACAAAGTTGAAGGACTTCATTGCCACCTTGCAGTCTGGTACTTTTGATTCAGATATTGCAAAGTTACGACACGAGGTTGAGGAGTATGCAAAGCAGTTCCCCACAATTGGGTTTGAAAAGAATACTATGAAGTACAAAAACTGAACAATCCTTTTTCATGTTGCAAGGTTGGTTTTTACTTGATTTATTGCTTGATAATGAATTAATGTGTTAAAAGTTTTCATGATAATTAAGGCCTATCTGCAACTTTGACTTCCATGCCCATGTCGAATTAGTTATGAGTTTTTGTACTTCTTGTATGAACTGATATAGCTGGGCAGAATTTTAAATGTGAACAAATTAAGAGAACTGATTATAATTGTAGATAAATGAATCGAAAATGACTTGAACTAGGATCAGATCAAGCTTTCGAGAGGCTTGATTCTCTGCCAACTAAAAAAACTAAAACTCCCATCAATATTTGACACGACTTCCCTCTCCTTAATGAGCTTTATTTGCAGAAAATTCTACTCTAACAAAATCACTATACTTAATATAAATTACCTAAAGTAACCCATCTTCCTTATATGAGTTCTTATTAGTTTGCGCTTCCTAATTGGTAATACACTAATAATTCATTCATATTATCATGGTTCTCTAGGTACAGGTTTTGGACAAATTTATTGTTGAAACTGTAAAAACTTCATTCCGAAAGAATTAGATGGTATTCAAAATGTTTATAATATGAGCAAGCAACTTTTTTTGGGCAGTTGGTAAATACTAAATGAGCCACTTTACTTTTGGGCAATTTGTTTGAGATGGAACCTTGAGTTTTGCTTTAGGTACAGGTAGGATAGTCGTCCCACAAACAGGTGTTTAAACTTTAAAGTTTGCATATAGCTTTGTGAGTTAACTCCATTTTCACGAATCAGTTATCTTTCATAGTGTAAGCTACTCCGTGTTTTTATGCCATCACCTTACGATTAATGTTGAATTTTCACAATTATGAAACATAATTTGTGTTTGAGGCTTGATTGAAGAGGATTTTCATATGCAATGTTTGTCCATCTTGCATTTGGATATGTTTGGAATGTATTGTTGGGAAATGTGAATTGATTTGTAGCCTAATAATGCATCTTTATTTACCTCAAAAAACGAGTGGCGACTCGTGTCATGTCAGACACGAGAAGATACTTGGATAATTCATTTTTAACTAAAAATTTGTCACTTTTTCTCAAATTAGTCGAGTCAGACACTTGGATACCCAGATCCGAGCAGACACGTTATATGTGTCTAAGTAACATAAACTCATAGTTTTTCACTTGTTTGTGGGGCAGGTACCTTGAATTCCATAGAAACTAATGGGAAGAAAATGGGATTACCATAAATGAAGACAAGGATTTACATGTATAATCTTGTATCTTGAGGGAAGAGTCAATGTAATACACATGTTTAAATGAACTCCATTTGTTGTATATGTATTTCCTTTTCTGCTTTGGATGTTAAAAGCACATATGCAAGGAGAATTGCATTAATTAATAAATTGGTCTTGTTGATAATCACTTGATCGCGCATCTTTTTTTCCTTTTTTTTGGACAAAAATACAAGCCAACCCTAAGCATTGAGGCTCACACAGAATTGAAAAGAACTAAAAAAAACAATGAAAATTACTATACTGTTGTCAGTGGGAAAAATTGTAAGCAAGAATTCATTTAAAAATATATTGAACATTATGGTTCAAAAAGAATTCCTTTTTTTCCTTTTGGATTTACAGTTCAGGAGATTTGGTTATGGTGAGTTGGTGACTTGAGAGCCTTGCAATGCTCACTGAATACAAGTATACAATAAGGTCTTGTTCTACTAGATTGAATTAATATGAAGAGCATTGAACCAAATTTGAACCTAATGTTGGACTTAGCAGGAGCTGAATTGACCTGAATTTATGTGGAATTAAGTTTAAACAAACATGGCCCAAGTCAAGCAATTCATAGAAGATACGCACACAAGAGTACCAAGAAGGAAGGTACTCATGTCCCAAAACACATGTTTAAATGTACATAATGTTGTGTTACCAAAAAATATCGGATTGGAATCAACATTCAATGTACAATAGTATAGGAATAATTATACTCCGTAGAAGCCAGAGAACTTCAATTGAACATTGAAACATTACTTATTTAATTTACATTTAACAACCAATTAAATTGAAAAAGAGCAGCACCTTGGAGCTTGCAAATTACAGAACCCCCTTGTACTCTGATATGATCCTACTCTGATCCATGCTGCTAATTGAAACCACTATGATATCCACAATCAATGCTTGTATTCAACAACATCTTCAATCTTCATTCATTCAGACAATAAAGAAACACACGCCTCTACTTTCAAGATTCACCAAACAACATGAGAGCATCAACAAACATCTAACAAGCTTCAATCACCACGACTCAGATCAGATCTTTGTTGGACTTGGTTAGTGATAGAGATAAATTAAATGTGCTATATTTACAATAATGTACATTTGTGGATTCATTTACCACGAGAGATTTTTTATTGGGCAATGTGGATTCAATCATCACGAGAGAATTTTTTATTCATAATTCAATACTTTCGTACATTACAAGTTTCCGTGTTGTTACCCACCGCCAATATGACCGTCAGTAATTTAAAACTATGTGAGGAAACAATTAGGAACTACTTCCCACAGGAGGGGACAAATTAGTCCACATGGCAATGACACTGGCAATCACAGCAGCAACTATAAACATTATCGCAACCATCTTGTCCCACAACGTCGAAACTTCATGTACATCCCTGTAAATACACATGAACACATCATACCAAAGACGTTTTCCATCAAGAACTTAGCAAATCTTGTATTAGAACCAAGAAAATATAAACTTGAACAAAACAAAATATCATACCTTAGAACAATAGCCGAAGGAAATATGAGAATTATGGCAACAACAGTCGTCGAACCTAGTAGTTGAAAGCAATAATAGATGCTTGGTATGGCAATTGCAATTACATAGGCAAGTAAAAGTGGTATAAATGTGAGACATAAGAATCTTGGTGTCTCTTTTGCTAACTCAGGTTTATAAGGGAAAAAGAGCTCATCTAAATTGACTCTTAGGCAAAAGTTTATCAAAGGAAAGACCAACATGAGGTGAATTGCATAGCTTAGTCGAACAGTGGAGTTGATTACTAAACCAATAACACTACCATGAGCAAGTTGGTCAAAATTAACCAAAAGGTCTGCATCTATAGAATCCCCAAATAAAAGATAACCAAAGAAACCAATGAAGAAATAAAAGAGAGCACATATTATTATTGATATTCTGATGGCTAATCTCATGTCAGAAGGTTTTGCAAGCTCTGCCCTGATTGGATGAACTGCAAAAAAAATTGTATATCAATTAATAACTATTATGAGCACTTGTAAATGAATCAAGATAGGCTTTTTGATGTATTATTATGAGGGAATTGTCAAATGTTGCCCTAAATTTTTTTTTTTTTTTTTTTGGTGTTAAGCGAGTCACAAAGGCGGGGATGAGAATGAATCTTAGGTGTTATCCTTCACTCGCATTGTTGCCCTAAAATTAGTTAGTATCACTGCAACTTTTTAATGAAAGGACGCTATTGCCCTTGACTTAAAACAATACTAGCCTTTTGTGCACGTTATGCATGCATGAAATTTTAGTTTGAAATATCAAAGGGTAGTCAACCAAATCAAAATCAAAAGTTTTTATAAGTTGACATCCATTTTGCGATAGAAGAAAATCCTAAAATTTCTGTAAGAAATCTATATGAATATGGATGTCTATTCGTAGAGAATTCAAAAATATAAATTTTTATGTTTTTATTTATTTTTTTGAATAATAGATTTAATAATATTTTCATTTTTAAAATTCTTTTTCTTTTTAATACTTTCCTTATTAATATCACCAATTTTAATGGTAATATTATTATTTAAATTTCTATAAGTTGCAAGGGGTAAAAAAGACATTTATAGTGGGGACACCATGGCTCCCCCCTTGGCTTATATAATAGAGATTACAGCAATCCCGATTACTTGGACAATGACTATGAAAATCACGCCATCGGACCACGACCACCACAACGATCATGGTGGTAACAAAAAATTAGTAGAGAGCGTCTAGGTTAGATGCCTCGTGTATGGTTAGGACGTCTAGCTTAGATGTCTCAGCCATCGTTAGGGTGTGTAGGTTAGATGCCCCAACCATGATCGGGGACTCGGGGCATCTAACTCAGATGCACCGACCATGGTTGGGACGTTTGGGTTATATACCCCACCCAATTTTTTATCCCTGTCCACCATGATTGTGGTGGTGGTCGTTGTCCGGTGGCATGGTTTTTGGGGCCACTGTCCAATAATTAGAATTATTGTGCTCTTATTTTAAGTCAATGGCAATGTCGTCCTTTCAATTAAAAAAAGTTCCACTATTCAAAATGTGTGTTTCAAGAGTTGCAACAACCTAATTAAGGGCAGCATAATAACAAGCTAAGATTTTCAGCATCCTTACCGTTGAGTTGGTACTGAAAAGCAGTAAGAAAAACAGGTATGGTGGTGAAGAGGCTGAGGAAGGTTCCTTGGGTGGAAAAATCCGGTATTAACCTTATGTTATGAGTTTCTCCATCAAGCATTGCTTCTATGGCCATTATTGAAGAGATAACAATAAACACCAAGGCAAGGAGAATAGCCACTAATGAAGTGTACCTAAGTGAATCTGAAATCATCAAATTATATAAAATGAGCAATTGAGGACATGGTAAGATTTTATAGCAAGATAAAGGCACCACTAAAATAATAAAGTATAAACCACACGGAAATATTTACGGCCAATTTGGTAGTCGGTCATTAATGATTGTAATGGTAATGAATTTAATGTAAATCAATATCCATTTCTCTGTGGTGTTATCTTAACTCCAATTTATCTAATTGTCTTCACAAATATACATTCTCACCCAATACCACAATCCCAATGATAATGGATGATAATTGAAAATATGAAAAAAATGTTTTTCATGAGATTCCTTAACAAAATTAAAATCCATTACCATTACCACAGTTTATTACCAATAATGGAATGAAGCTAAATGGGGTGTTTAAAGTTAGTTAATTACCTACACGACGAAAGAGGACCATTGGAAGGATAAGAAGAACAACAAAGAGAATAGCAAAGGCACGAGAAGTCCACCAGTATAATCCAAACCATTCTTGTAGTAATCCAGTGTGCATGATGTTCCCAGACTTGGTTCCCGAAAGCACGTCCCCTTAGACACCATAATATATATCAACAAGTTTTTAGTTGTCATGTTCTTTGATTAAAAAAAAAAAAAAACCTGAATTAAGACTATATGATTACCACCATTGACTTGCATTTACACACTCATTTGACCCTCAAACTTAAGTATTTTTAACCATGGCAATCTATATTATATTATCTAATCCAAGTACCCTGTTATATATATACCAATTCAGGCCAATATGCGGGTGGGACAAGGGGTGTGGCGTCGTTGGTGGAGATCAAACCTAGGTCATCACCCCGGGAAATATGACTTAACTACTAAGCTATGCTTCTATCGGCTATCCTCATGTACAAATAAGTTATATAATATATTATGCCTAACTCTTATCAAAATCACTAGATAATGGTTATTAATCAATTACTTTTTCTATCCCAAAACTAGTGCTCTATTTATTTATTTTCATATCTTCCCAAATATGATGGTCCCTTATCTCAACTCTCTAGTTATACAAATAGCAACTAAGGAACAAGTAATAAGTGAAAATTTAGATTGCACAAAAATGAATACTAGTAAGAGTATGGACACAAAACGTGCACGAAAAAACGCCACTAAATAAAATGGAAGGATACAGATACGTGAAAGAAAACAATAAGAGAAAATACAAATTGCTACATAATTTCAATAGGAACACCTACGTAAATATCAAATTTATTGGTGATGGTAATACGACGGTTATTAACTATATAAATTATTCAAAATCTAAAAGACATAAACAACTAACCCAAAAAAAATAACTCAAAAGTTACAGAGTACTTGAGCAAGCTTAATCAATTTTTTAATGTTGGGGTGTGTGTCCAACATACGTCAGTGTTAGACACGGGTAAGACAGGTTGAGCATGAATCCATGAAAATATACAAAATTTAAAAACTTGAAGATTTATAGATTTGATTTTAAAAAAAACTTACCAATAATAATAAGATAGATGATGAGACAGCCAAAAGTGGTAATAATGACACAAATTTGCAAAGCAAGGGAGCCAAGTTTCCCAAAAGATTCACCCATCAAACCACCATAAGTAGTTGACTTTGGAGAATGAGTATACCTTAACATGAACTCTCCTGTAACATCTCCCATAAAAGCAACAATTACAACCAATAACAGAGCTGGGAAAACCCCCAATATTTTAAATGTTGAAGGTATTGACATAATTCCAGCACCAATCATGGTGGTTGATATGTTAAATACTGCACTTGCAAGACTTGCTCCTCCTTCATAATTAACTGGTGGTGATGATTCAATTTCCTGCAGTAAAGGAATTCCTGCCTCTCTATCTCTCTCCTTCATTCTCTGACCTTTTTAAAAAAAAAATAATAAAGATAAAAATAAAAATAAAAAAACAAGCTTTTTCTTTTTTTTTTTCTTATTGGATAACTACTAAAACTGAAATCATCTGGCAATCATTTAGCAAGAAAATAAACTAAGGTATGAGATGAGAAATTTATTTGCCAATATGATTGGATAAAATAAAAAGTTGGATGTAAAATAGATTTGAATGTACAAAAGTCAAAGAAATATCAAATTTATATGGATATTGGACATGCAAAGCAAAAAATTTGAATGTACAATTATGGAAAGAAAAAGGAGATGGATGATGTATTTATAATTTCCAAATTTCACAAAAGGGTGGGGGTTATGTTTTTGTCGAATATGTTCACCAGGAATTAAACTACTCCCTCCGTAACGAATTAATTTGACCTTTTGTTTTTTTACGCATTTTGAGGATGCGATTTAAGGGTGTAAACGACCAAATTAATCATATTAATTTTGATATTAGTAACTTATAATCACATTCTTGCTTGTGCTAAAACCATTTTAATTAATTCCTTCGTTTAGACTCTTAAATCGCTTCCTCAAAATGCGTGAAAAAAAACAAGGGTGAAATTAATTCGTTACGGAGGGAGTAGAACTAATCCAACAAACGGCAAACCTAGCCACCTAGGTCCTAATAAAACACAGATGTAACTCTAACCTGTCGTATTTCATGTCTGATACTGATGCGACACCAAGTCACGCACCAACACATATTAGACACATGTACGGATGTACCTATATTGAAATAATTGTTTAAGCTTATCTTAGTACCCTACAACTTTTGAGTTATTTTTCTCGCTTTAATTGTTTTTGTTGTTGAGGGTTTGAATAATTTATATAACGAATAGCCATATTATCATCGCTAAATTTGATATTTACCTTAGTGTTTTATTGAAATTATATAAAATTATAAATATTAGCTTACAGTTTTCTTTCACATACCAATATCCTTATTTTTTAAATGACGTTTTTCCGTACCAGTTTTATGTTCGTATTTATACTGATATATTTTGCAACCTATACTAGGCCCACAGAATTTATGCAAGATAGGTCATGGAAAGCGATCTATCTCTATTTTTTAAATATTCTCCTTAAAAAATAGAATTACTTTTATGTTGGGAAAAGAAAGAAGCTAAATATAATTGCTAATTATGGAGTACGTATTAATTAATCATTGAGAACGTATAATTGTGTCAGACAAGTCTGACCCAATACATTCTATCAGACGATTGACCGGTTTGACCTGGAAAAAAAAATTTGACCTAGAAAAAATTATACACTTATATGGGAAAAAAAGCAGTCATATGGACAAAATAAATACTCATATGAAAAAAATAAAGACTAGCTTGGAGAAAATAACACACTTGGACAAAATAAACATTGACCTGAAAAAATGGACACTAACCTGAAAAAAAATAAAAACTAACCTGGAAAAAGAAAAAAAAAATGACCTGGAGAAATTAGAACTAACCTTGATGCAACGGAAAATTAGAACTTTTTTTTTTTTGAGAAAGGAAAATTAGAACTTCAATTACCTGGAACAATAACTTCTATTACCTAAGCAAAAAATTCCATTAAATGGAAACTCATTCTATTTTGGATATTCATTCACGATATTTACTCTCTTTATTCCCCCTCTCCTTTGGTGCCTTCACTGCTTTTGATTTGCTTTTGCTTTATCACCTTCACTGCTTCTTACCTTCGCTGCTTCTGCTATGCTTCATCACCTTCGTTGCTTTTGCATTGCTTTATCTGTCAAATTAGGAGGATGCAGCCTAAACAACGCGCGTGATCCAGCCCAAAATAAAAGACAAATCAACACAGGCCTGGAAACAGTTGACAACACCTGGATGAAGAAAACTTCACTTGGAACAAAGCCTGGAAACATAAAGTTTAACCTGGAACGAACATAGAAGAGAAGATTGACCTGGGAAAAGAAAGGCTGGCATGGAACAAACAAACCTTGACATGAAACAATAAAAGCTTAACATGGAACAAAAAAGCTTTGACGTGGAACAAAAAAGCTTTAGCATGGAACAAAAAAGCTTTAACCTGGAACAAACAAACCTTGACCTGGAACAATAAAAGCTTAACATGGAACAAAAAATCTTTGACATGGAACAATAAAAGATTGACCTGGAACAAACAACCTTTAACCTAAAACAAACAAAATTTGACCTGGAACAATAAAAGCTTAACCTGGAATAAAAAAAACTTTGACCTGGAACAATAAAAGCTTAACCTGGAATAAAAAAAAACTTTGACCTGGAACAATAAAAGCTTAACTTGGAACAAACAAGCTCTAGCTTGGAACAAACAACCTTTAACTTGGACAAGAATATAATTAACTTGGACAATATTGTAACTTACCTGGACTAAATTATATCTGACCTCAATAAAAGGGGTACCTGGACAAAATATAACTAACCTGAACAAAAAAATATAACCAACCTGGACGTATGTCTTTTTACCTGGACATATATTTCCCACACCTGCATCAAACAAGAGACGTTTATCTTCATACTCTATCCTTTACATCCATAAATTTTCTTCTTCTCACTTCAATTTGTTTCGACAACAACAATGCTTACCCATTCAATACTTCAATCCTTTTATTCCTTTAGCAGCAAATTTTTTTCTTCAGAATATTAGTGAACCCTAAATAATTGATTCGATTAATTATTGTACTTTAGCAGTAATTTTTAATCGAAAATTTTGCCAGAATGTATAGGTGGGTGGTTCGCGTCGTGCTTGGTGTCTGATTGTGTGGTTCGTCTCATGATTTTGATTAAGAAACTACAGTTGTACGAGGGTATGACCAAATCATATTACTTTCACAGTTTCACTTTATTTTTTACCAAGGGAGTATGGCTGTGTCTTGTGTGGGTCTTCACTTGTAACTGTATATATATACTTCCTCTGTTCCAAAAAAAAACGCAACAAACTATTTTGCACGCATTTTAAGGAAGTGATTTAAGGGTGTAAATGAACAAATTAATCAAAATACTTTTAACACAAGTAAGAATGATGTTATATGTTACTTGTCTTAAAATTATATATATTAATTTGATCATTTAAACCTTTAAATTTTTTCCTTAAAATATGTGCAAATAAATTTAATGCGATTTTTTTTGGGCACTAGAAGTCTAGGATCACTTGTAAAGTCGTAACCATTTTTTCATGCGATTCATGCCAAAAGACAAAAGGTTAATAAGCCCAAAAGTACTTGTACATAATTTAAACCACAATGAAGAAACGCATGCCCAAATCCAATCCATTTGTAGGAACACTACTTATACTCCTCTTAATTTTAATGGCGTCTTCCTCCTTTTCTCTCTCTCGCTCTCTCTCTCTCCTCCGACCTACTTGCACTCGCACTCAATCCTCTCACCTTCGTAACTTTTCTCGAATTTCTCCCAAACATTTGCGTAAATCCTATCCTTGTCCTCTTTGGTCTTCTTCCTTCTCTTTCTGCATCGATTACACTCTTCATTGCACCTCCTCACGCTCTCTCTCCTCTTTCTCTTCCATGGCTTCCTCTGTCTCAGCCGTTGAGCAGTCCAATCCTCTCTTGTCTGACTTTGATTTTCCGCCGTTTGATTCTGTTGAGCCTGAGCATGTTCGTCCTGGAATTCGCGCTGTTTTGAACCAATTGGTAATTATTACTACTGTTATATACATATTAATCTTTATTTTGTTGAATTTTTTTTTTTTTTTTGTTGATTTCATTCACCTAATTGTTTTTTGTTTGCGTTATGAATTGTAGGAGAGTGATTTGGATGAATTGGAGAAGAATGTGGAAGCGAAATGGGAGAAACTGGTGGATCCTTTGGAGATTATTGTTGATAAATTGAGTGTTGTTTGGGGAATGGTGAATCATCTTAAGTCTGTAAAAGACTGTTCCGAACTTCGGTCTGCTATTGAGGAAGTTCAGGTTTGACTTATTGATTTTATTTGGATTTTTAGTTGTAGAGTACTCTGTATGACTGTATATCTTTCTTTGGTGATATTTTCGCTTTCGTTGCTATTGCATATTCGTATTTGTATTATAGGAAATGATATACTCTTTCTACTAGGCTAAATATATTACAGGCTTAAATATCTACTCGAAACAGAAACAGAAACATTAAGCATTTGCTAAACATTAATAATATTAAGCATAAACTAAACAGTTTCATAAGGTGATTCTCCATACTATAAAGTTGATGCTTAATGATGGTGAAAAATACATATTACAGACTTAGAATTCTACTCGATTTCAGAATGTTTGTCTTTAAAACCTATGCATATTATTGAGGCAATGAAATTTATCGTTATCTCATAATAAATTACTAATATCAAAAGCTAACTTCTTTATTTTCTAATACGGAGTAGTTCATTTTTGAGGCTTTTGCACCAGTTTCTAAACTGTGTTAGTGGATGCATTGTTTTTCAAAATTCACAAGTGGTAGTGTTTTGCTGTCTTAAGCAAACAAAAAAAAGGTATGAAAAGGTGCCTATAAATTAGCATCATATTATGAAGTGGAGTGAAGAACTTATGAAATGTGGAACTAAAACTTCTGGTTAAGGTTTCTTGCTGCTAAGCTTGTTCGATTTTCCATATGTGCAGCCGGAGAAGGTGAAGTTCGAGCTTAGATTGGGCCAAAGCAAACCGCTCTACAATGCATTTAAAGCTATCCGGGAGTCGTCTGATTGGCCAAATCTAAGTGAGGCTCGTAAAAGGGTTGTCGAAAGTGAGTTTCCAAACTTTTTAATCTCGATTTCATTAATATAGTCCAAAATCATATAATTAGTAACTTTAAGCTTAAAGCATGAAGGGCTATAATCTTTGTGTTGTGTATTACAAGTGACTACATTTTTTATAACGTAATAAGGGTTTTATTTTATATATCTATCTCAATTATACTGTATCAAGGAAGGGAGAGTATAGTGTCCAGATGGAAAGTCATTTTCTTTTTTAATGATTTTATACATATCAGATTCATAAACATTAAGTACACTAAATTTGATAGCATATGGATTTTAAAAGGATAGGTTCACTTGCTAACTCTAACTATAGAAAACAAATAAAAGAGACTATTTGTGGAATAATTTTCATTTCAAATAAAATCATGTTAGAAGTAATTTAGAGAACTAACGAAGATGGAAAAATAGATCATGCATAATTTGACTATGAGTATTAAGGAGTATAAAAATTCTAATGACATATTAATTGTGAAGTGTTTGGTTTTTTGTAAATTTATTCAACATGTTTCAATTTATTATTATTTCTTTTTTTTTAAAAATAAAAAACGCTTTTATATATAACAGTTCTGAAAACCTTTGACATTTGGCCTCTTGAGTTTGAGTTTGACTTTGGAATTTTGTGTTTATTCTTTTGGATGTTTTTAATACTCAGTCCGTACCTTAAAGATCTTACATTTTTCCCTATTTAGTTGTTTGTCAAATATCTTACATCTTCAACTTTGTTCTTTTTTGACAACCTTTTATTATTTTGGGTTATTCCCACACCGGAGTTTATCATAAGGTCCCAAACGTGAATTAGGAAGGTATATTATGTTAAATTACTGTTCATTTTAGTTTTTAGCACGCATTTCGAGATGAATATGATCGTTTTTTTTTTTTGCAAATTTTGACATCAAATTTGACCTGTTAAGGGCTATCGATTTTCGATGGACAACAATCCATCTTTCTCGCTTCTCCTAATCAATCACAAGGGTTTCTTCGGGCATCAGAAGGCAAGTGCCGAAATCCAACAAAATGTACGAACGTCCGAGGTTGAAAGAGAAAATGTTCTGTGGGGAAAATGACCCATTGTCTAGAATAGCGGTAGTAGGAAAAACTAACTGGAGAAGCACAAACAATATATTTTGCATGCCAAAATGGCCTTTAACCAAAATGTGAAGACCACTAGTCCACTACCCTATCAATTTTTTTTAATGAAGACAGTAAACTATGTATTTATAGGTCATTATTGAGTTGAATGCTCCATGAAAATGTGAAGTATTATTATTTATACAGTTTCGGGTGCTGTTATTATCTTGTTTTTCTTGGAGTAGTTATTGTTATTGTTAATACCATCCCAAGTTACTAGTAAGCTCTGTTGATGCCAAGAAACCCCAAATGATTGACTACACTTATCTAGAAAAGCCACTGATCTGATCTCTTTCCTTAATCAGTGTTGAAGCTCACTAATATGATATTCAGTTCTCATTCTTTTTGAAGCCTTACAACGCTGATCTCTGCCATTTTTCTTTTTTTTTTTCTTCCTGTTCTATAATGTAGAGAGTAATTTTTTGGTTTGTTTGTATGTACTCGTACTTTTTAATTTTGGGAGAGGGGGGGGGGGTTATGGAGAGGAGGAGCAGGTGCATTGTCTTAATCCAAAAACTGATCGGATTACTATTTGATGCAAGTTTATGATTCTATTCACATCTCAATCCAGAAATTTTAGACATTGAAAGAAGCCTCAATATATCATACCATCATGGAAGGTGACAGTTTAGCTCAATAATGTCACTATAGTTTATGCCCTTAATTTTATCTTTCTGATTATTAGACCAGTTAAAGGAGGCTGTTCTTGGTGGTGTTTCGCTTGAAGATGAGAAGAGAGACCAGTTCAACAAGATTCAACAGGTACGACATTTTTATATTTCTGTCCTTCTCTCTTGTTTATCAGTGACCCAAAACTTTTCTGGGATCATTGGTAGGGGCTGTCTGTACTGGGTAGATTTAGGTCACTGGACTGTCCGGTCAATCTTGAAAAGTGAATATCTGAGGAATCTTTTTCTGCCTTAGTGTTCGCCTTACCTGATTAAACCAACTCCTGCGTGCTATGTGAGTTTGTGTGTGCTTCATTTCTGGAGTTGCTACTTTGTTTCCCATTGACATGCTGATTGCTTTGCTTGCAATTCTATTTTCAATATTATATGCATTGTAATTCAAATTATCATGGCTGTCATTTTTGCATCTCCATATGGAAGTTTGAAACAAGGTTCAGATCTAGAAGTCACTCACCATTATATGAAACAGTACCCTACGTCCCTACCAGTTCCTCCTTGCCTAGGATCACTAATTTATTTCTTGTGGTGTTTTATCAAGGAGTTGCAAAGCATATCACCAATCTAGTTCTTCGCAAAAAATGTCGATCTTTTCTCTGTAATGCATCTTTATGCCCCTCAATTCCACTCGATTGTTTGCCACTTTTGTTATGGTCTTGCTTGGATCTTTGTTTTTCTTTTTAGCCTGTAAGGGTGATGTTAGCTGTTGTTTTACATCTTCTGTCGAGATAATGTCTTGTATCCTGTTATTTTTGTTTGTAGTTGTATCTTTGGTGATTTTATTTATGCGAATTGAATGCAGGAATTGCAAAGACTTTCTCAAAAGTTTGAGGAGAATGTTCTGGATGCAACCAAGAAATTTGAAAAATTAGTTACTGACAAGAAAGAAATTGAAGGATTACCGGCCACTGCTTTGGGCTTGGCAGCTCAAACAGCTGTATCCAAGGTTCAAGCTTGCTTTCCTAGTGCTCTATGTGATTTAGAAACAATCACAATTTCTTTCTCCGTTCACATTGTCATATTGACTTCTTTTTATCATCAATGTTCTATATTAGGGGCATGAGAATGCTACTGCTGAAAATGGTCCATGGATTATAACATTAGATGCTCCAAGCCTTTTGTCTGTCATGCAACATGCTCGAAATCGGTCTTTACGTGAGGAAGTCTATCGGGCTTATGTGACACGTGCTTCAAGTGGTGACCTTGATAACTCTGAAATCATCAACCAGATATTGAAGCTTCGCTTAGAAAAGGCAAAGCTTCTTGGATACAACAACTACGCAGAGGTTCGTTTTTTTTTTTTGTATATTTTTTTAAGGAAAGTTTCATGATATTTGGTGCCATTTGATATCACATGGGTTGATTTGCCCAGGTGAGCATGGCAATGAAAATGGCAACCGTTGACAAAGCAGAAGAGCTTCTAGAAAAGATCCGTGCTGCATCCTGGGATCCTGCTGTTCAAGGTAAATTCTTGTAAATGAATTTGATCTGTAGAGAGACCTCTTGTATGAGGTGCATGCACTAAAAACACCATAAGTTGGTGTGAAATTTGCTAGGTCTTTTATGGTACACTTTAGTTCGAGTCTTTCTAGTCTTGAATGAATCATTCTGGTCTTGTCTTCAGCTCTGACCATATTTTTTCATTTATATTAAAGACCCCTTCACATGTTCTCCATTTTAAAATGTTTGTTATGTTTGAAATTTTGGGTACGACGAGAGAGAAATTTTAATAATGAAAAATCTTTATTATACATAAGAAAAAACATATCCATATGCGATCTTCTTAGCTTCATTTGGATGTGCAGTTTTTTAAATATCAACTTTTATAATTTTTTAGAGTATAGTGGAATATATAGATGTTTAAACTAGTGCATTGAAAACTATGGAAAAAGCAAACGTACCAAACATTTTGAGACAAAGTCCTCCTCCTCCCATCTTCCGGGTCATTTTGAGACAAACATTTTGAGACAAACTAGTGGAATTTATAGCCATCTGTTGAGGCTGTTCGGGATGACCTTCCGGGTCCGTCACCGTTTTCCCCGAAATTTGAGCACGTGGTCTAGGGTACCATCAGGGGATTTTATGTCTGTTTTCTCCTTCAGATCGCTACCGTTGCACCCTACACGCCCGTTTTTCCTCCACACGAACGAACGGGTGTTAGGTGCATTTTCGGCCCATCAAATGGCCTCGGTTGCTCCTTTCCACTTGCTTAGAGTCGTTTTATGATCCAACAAACCCCACATATGATTTTCGGCCACTTCCATTCCGGAACTAGTAACCCTCTAAAAGCGTGAATATAGCCTTTAGTTCAGGCTGTTCGGGATGCCGTTCCAGGCCCCTTCACCGTTTCCCCGAAATTAGAGCACATGGTCCGGCGTACCATCAAGGGTTTTTATGTCTGTTTTCACCTTCAGATCGCCACTGTTGTACCCTACACGCCTGTTTTTTCGCCACCCGAACGAACTTATGTTAGGTGCCTTTTTAGCCCATCAAACGGCCTCGGTTGCTTCTTTCCACTTGTGCAGGGTCGTTGTATCAACCAACAAACCCTCATATGATTTTCAGCCACTTCCATTCTGGGACCCCGAAACCCTCAAAAAGCGTGAATTATTGCCTTAAGTTCAGGCTGTTCGAATGCCGTTCCGGGCCCCATCACCGTTTTCTTTGAAATCCGTGCACGTGGTCCGGGTTACCATCGGGGGGTTTTATGTCCATTTTCACCTTCAAATCGCTATCGTTGCACATTACACGCCCGTTTTTATGCCACCCGAACGAATGAGTGTTAGGTGCATTTTAGGCCCATCAAACGGCCTCGGTTGTTCCTTTCCACTTACGTAGGGTCGTTTTATAACCCTACAAACCCCTATATGATTTTTGGCCACTTCCATTCCGGGACCGCGGAACCCTAAAAAAGCGTGAGTTATAGCCTTCAGTTCAGGTCGTTCGGGATGCCGTTCCGGACCCGTCACTGTTTTCCCCGAAATTCGAGCAAGTGGTTCGGGGTACCATCGGGGGGATTATGTCTGTTTCCACCTTGAGATCGCCACCGTTGCACCCTACACGCCCGTTTTTTCGCCACCAGAACGAACATGTGTCAAGTGCATTTTCGACCCTTCAAACGGCCTCGGTTGCTCCTTTCTACTTGCGTAGGGTCATTTTATGACCCAACAAATCCCCCATATGATTTTTGGCCACTTCCATTCTGGACCCCTGAACTCTCAAAAAGTGTGAATTATAGTCTTTAGTTCAGGTCGTTCGGGATGTTGTTCCGGGCTCTTTCTCCATTTTCCCCGAAATTCGTGCACGTGGCCTGGGTTACCATCCTGGGGTTTTATGTCTATTTTCACTTTAATATCGCCACCGTTACACCCTACACGTCCGTTTTTCCGCTACCCGAACTAATGGGTGTTAGGTTCATCTTCGGCCCATCAAACGGCCTCGGTTTCTCCTTTCCACTTGCATAGGGTCATTATGACCCAACAACCCCACATATATTTTGGGCCACTTCCATTCCGGGACCCTAGAACCCTAAAAAAGTAGCCCTTTAGTTCTTACCTTTCAGGATGCCGTTTTGGGACCCCGCACTGTTTTCCCTAAAATTCGAACATGTGGTCCTAGGTACCATCTTGGGGACTTATGTTTTTGCGCCACCTAAACGAACAACCGGACATGTCTTATGTGCATTTTCGGTCCATCAAACGGCCTCAGTTTCTCCTTTCCACTTGCTTAGGGTCGTTTTATGATCCAACAAACCCCCATATGATTTTTGGCCACCATTATTTCGGAACCCTGGAACCCTGAAAAAGTGTGAATTATATATAGCCTTCAGTTCTGGCCGTTTGGGATGCCATTCCGGGCACGGTCACCTTTTTTTTCCGAAATTCGAACACGTGGTCTAGGTACCATCTTGGAGATTTATGTCTGTTTTCACCTTCAAATCACCACCGTTGTACCCTCCACGCCCGTTTTTCCACCACCCGAACGAATGGGTCTTATGTCCATTTTTGGCCTATCAAACGTCTTTGGTTGCTCCTTTCCAATTGCATAGGGCGTTTATGACCCAAAAAACCCACATATGATTTTCGAGCACCTTTATTTCGAGACCCCGGAACTCTTAAAAAGTGTGAATTAGCTTTAAATTCTGGCCGTTCGAGATGTCGTTTTGGGCCCCGTCACCGTTTTCTCCAAAATTCGTACACGTGGTCAGGGGTAACATTTGGGGGACTTATGTCTTTTTTCACTTTCAAATCATCATTGTTGCACCCTTCATGCCTGTTTTTACGCCACCCGAACGGACGGATCATGTGCATTTTCGGCCCATCAAACAATCTTGGTTTCTTCTTTCCACTTGCGTAGGGTCGTTCTATGATCCAACAAACCCCATATGATTTTCGGCCACCTTCATTTCGGGACCCCGGAACTCTCAAAAAGTGTGAATTATAATCCTTCAGTTCTGGTCGTTTAGGATGCCGTTTTGGCCCCGTCACTGTTTTTTCCGAAATTTGAACATGTGGTCCGGGGTACCATCTTGGGGATTTATGTATGTTTTCACCTTCAAATCACTATCGTTGCACCCTACGCGCCCGTTTTTCCACCACCCGAACGAACAGGTCTTATGTGCATTTTCAGCACTTGAACGTTGCATGTCGGAGACTTTTATCTTAGTGGTTTTCTAAAAATGCTTCATTTGAAATCTAATATTATGGCTAAGCCTTTGGGCACAAATTAACGTAATTTCTTAAATATAAAGTTCTAAGCTTGGATTTACGTAATTAACGTAATTTCTTGTCATTAGTTTGCATTGTTTGCTCTTGCTTTTCTGTAATTCCTTCTGGACAATTTTAAAGGGCATTGTTATCACTCTTTTTTGTAAATGCTACTTGTTAGGCTATCTGAGGTTAGATATTAAACACTTTTTCTCCTTCCATATTTTCCGATTTAAACTGCTAAATAAAATTTAGGTTTTACAATGTAGTTTGATAGGTTTGAAAAGTGTTTCTTAGTTTTAATCCTTTTTATGTATTCTAATGTAACATCTGACTTTAAATTTGGAATCCCTTCATTCTTTTGTTCCTCCGAAGTGAATTATTTTTCAATTCTACAGATTTGGAAGACATTAGAAGTTTCTCCAAGCAACAGGGTGCTGCTGAGGCAGAAAATTTGTCTCACTGGGATATGAGCTTTTGGAGTGAAAGGCTTCGTGAGTCCAAGTACAATATCAACGAGGTTGGGTTTCTTATTGTGTATCATTGTCTTTGTTTAATTCTTAGAACTTTGGGGGTGTTTCATTAGTCCTAGTTTAGTATCTTCATGTAATTATGTGAACTGACCAGTCTGTACCGTTGCTATCACAATCATGCTTTTCAGCTGTTACTACGACACGCTAGTTCAAATGTTTTGAACTTTCATTGTCTCCTTTGTCTTATTCTACCAATCTGTTTTAATAATGATTGGCGCGTTTTATTTCCCATAAATCCTAGCTCGAGTGTTTTGGTGAGATTTGATAGTCAGCATGGCAAAGGAGGCAAAATATTTCATGGTGTTATCCTATTTGGATTTTGTAGGAGGAGCTACGTCCATATTTTTCATTACCAAAGGTTATGGATGGCCTGTTTTCCTTAGCAAAGAAGTTATTTGGAATTGATATTGTGCCTGCTGATGGTCTAGCTCCAGTAAGTCTGAGATTTACATACTCGCGTTGTGCCTCCCAAAAATTATCTCTTGTATTTATCCTAACAATATGTGATTGCATGTAGGTATGGAACAAAGATGTTAGTTTTTACTGTGTAAAGGATTCCTCAGGTTCTCCGGTAGCGTACTTCTATTTTGATCCGTATTCTCGTCCGTCAGAAAAACGTGGTGGTGCATGGATGGATGAGGTTTTTTCTCGAAGTCGTGTATTGGCTCGTGGTGGTACCTCTGTGAGGTTGCCTGTTGCGCATATGGTTTGCAATCAAACTCCACCAGTTGGTGACAAACCAAGCCTTATGACATTCCGTGAAGTAAGCTTAGTTTCCATATTCAACTCAAGTTTGTGGACCATTACATAGTAAATTGGGTATAAAAGTGTACCAATTCTGTCCTAACTAGGAATTTGTAATATAAATTATAATATGAAACTATAGTGATTGGTGAGAAAGTAAAATTAGTCCTGTAATCAATGTGTAGTTTCCTAAATCACTGTTTTGTCCGTGTAAGACATGTATCCGTGATCTCGTTTGGATATGTATTCTTGAATATGACTTTGAAAATTACAAGGAAACATATTATAAGCTTCATTTTTTGTTGCTTTTGATGAGTCTGACTAATATAGGCTGGAAATTTGTGCTAATACATGCAGTCATATTCCTGAATGATAGCCTTTTTCCCCTATTATTACCTTCCTAACATGGGAATAAAATTTCATAGGAGATTTTTGTTGACATTCTTTGTTGTTTTTCAAGCTTAATTTTTAAATCTACAACATCCAATTGGTTGTCAGTTGTTGAGTAGCAGTACCCCCCACCCCCCCTGCTGCATTTCGCAAAAGAATCTGTTTAGTATATTATACTAATATTTAGAATTGATATGATTGATTGTGCGGGATTGCTGAATAGTGCTTTTAATTCCTTTATCCTTGTTGCAGGTTGAGACTGTTTTCCATGAATTTGGTCATGCACTTCAGCATATGCTTACCAGGTATGTTCTCATTGCTGTTCTTTATTGGCTAGATTGTGGATTCTCATTGTGGCATTACGGATTTAAGACTTGTATGTATCTCCGCCATATTTCTTGTGAATGTTTATTTTATGGTGATAAAACAGGCAGGATGAAGGTCTTGTAGCTGGTATCAGAGGCATTGAGTGGGATGCAGTTGAGCTTCCTTCTCAATTTATGGAGAATTGGTGTTACCATAGGTAAAATCTGTCCATGAGATTAGGTTTGGCTTGTGATATTCCAATCATAACCATTAACTGTTGGAGTTTCTTGTATGCTGCTGCAGAGACACTTTGATGGGTATTGCAAAGCATTATGAATCCGGGGAGACTCTTCCTGAAGATGTTTATAAGAAAATTTTGGCAGCTAGAACCTTCCGTGCTGGTTCATTGAGCCTGCGTCAGGTTAACTTTTGCTTATGTCACTATGTTTATAAGAAAATTTTGGCAGCTAGAACCTTCCGTGCTGATAATTTGATTATTATGTTGAAATTTTCTGCTTTCTATGAATTGCACATGATCAGCTCGATGCTATCTTGTTTGCTTCTGCATTAGTTCCTTAATCTTTTGGATCTTAGAGCATGTTCACCTGTCCGGTACCAATGGCAATTTTCCATTTATATTTTTTAAGGTTTGTTGTCATATGACTGGATTTATAGGGTGTGTTCTCTTCAACTTATATCAGATCAGATCAGACCTCATCTCACTAATTCTCACAAGTTTTTCAGATCAAATTAAGATCATAAAGTTTCAGACGAAGAGAACACACCCATAATGAACTCAAACTTGGTGACACTTATGTAATTACATTTGATTTGAAAACTACTGAGTAACAGTTAAAATTAGATGCTGTGTTTTCTTGTTCAGTTGAGGTTTTCTTCATTGGATTTGGAGCTGCATACACAGTTTATACCCGGAGGATCAGAATCCATTTATGATGTTGATCAAAGAGTCAGCAGCAGAACACAAGTCATTGCACCATTGCCTGAAGATCGCTTCCTTTGCAGCTTTAGCCATATCTTTGCAGGTTCATTTCTGCTGCCTCAAAAAAAAAAAAAAAATGGGTTCTTCAACATCATACCATTTGTTAGTCGTTAAACTAAATAATATACTTTTCTCCCGTTTGGCTGGATAGGTGGATATGCAGCTGGATATTACAGTTACAAGGTAAATTTTCTCCCCAATCCTATGCATTGGATAATATTATGTTTATTTTACATGTTTTCTTTCATGTAGTTTTGCTTTGGAGGAGGCTATTTTCTTCTGTTTATATATTACTGATAATTTTAATTACATTTTTTTTATTGTTCTTTCAATTAGGCTAACTTAAATTCACTGTATGTATTGCAGTGGGCCGAAGTGTTATCTGCAGATGCTTTCTCAGCTTTTGAGGATGCAGGGCTAGATGATGACAAGGTATGGTCTCAACAGCTCATTTGGTAGTTAGTAATAATTTGTGGTAATGAGAATGGATTTTTAAGTACTACTTCAGTAACAATGTATTTGCAAACGATTTAATATTTTTGCTCTACTTTATGTCAAACCGTTGCGAATAAATTACTACGGAGTTAGTATAATTTAGTAAGAGAAACAACATTGCTATCTCAATGAAAACATACTCTATCCCCCAAACTTATATTTTCTTCATATTTTTAATTTGCATCTTTTTACAATTGAAATGATGGATATAAACTAGCACCACTATGGGATTGAATATCGGTTTTCTTTCCAATTTTATATACAATTTCATTCCTTTTGCTTTCATTTATGACCGGGTGTCAAGCGGGGGATAATGCAAGAGTAACTGGCAGCAGACTGTGCTATCACTTTTTATTTTTGTTATTTTTTGCTAGTAATTAAAAGGGGGAGGGAATTGTTGCTTCCTTAGTTCATGTTCCAATCTAATGTAGTTAGTAGCAAGTGGCAATCTAGGAGCCTTTTAGTCAGCAACATTTTACTTCTAAAAGGATGAACTGAATCAATATTGGTGACTTTCAATCATTCATTTAGTCGAGCTCCCGTTCTGTCCATCCTTGTGTTTGCGTTTATGTGTTCGTCAAAAAAGCATGGCTCCGGTTTTCCTTCTGTTAAATGTTCTGTGCCTGAATTTGCTGAATCTCGTTTGAGGATTGGCCTAATAGTTACATGATATATAGATGCTTTGTTTGACCTTTCGTAAAACTTTTGATTTGTCAGGCTGTCATAGAAACAGGTAACAGATTCCGAGAGACAATTCTCGCTCTTGGTGGTGGCAAAGCACCTTTAGATGTAAGCTGCTTATATAAAGCAAGATTTTTGCATACTTTGTTACTGCTTCTCTTTTTTGTTCTTCTGTAATATTTTCTCTACAATTCATTTTGATCTTCTCCATACAGGTGTTTGTTGAATTCCGTGGTCGTGAGCCATCTCCCGAACCACTTCTCCGTCACAATGGTTTATTATCGCTTGCTGCTTCAGCGTAATTATCTCCATTCCTAATTTGGGGGTTTGAAAACCGAAACCAAGTGCTGATAATTTTTCGCATTTCTTGGTTTCCTTCTAATTTATGTTCCACATTTTATTATATTTAAAATTTTATCTCATGATTTATTGCTCCAGCCCCCCTTCCAAAAAAAAAAAAAAAAAGAACAATATTTTCTATGCTTCCTTTAATTTCTACAGTGTACACCTTATTTTTACGAATTTTAGAAAGGAAAGTAATAGAAATAAGTAGAAGGCCCAAGATTTTATTCAAGCAATTTTTTAATAGAACAAAAATCAAAACATATAAAATGAGATGAAATCTTAATGCTATTAGAACGAAAAAGATTAAATTGCAATTGCACCATTTAGAATTCTGAAAAAGTAATTGTATCACAGAAAAACAAAAAATATAGTTATATCATATGGAATATCCCTGTTATTTATATTTTTCTCTCAAAAAACGCTTTAACTTGTACTCACCCTTGCTATTTTAAGGCACTATTCTTTAACATTGTGCCGTGGACCATGGGTTGCAGGTAGAGGTGACAAATGAGTTATGTGGGTTGGGTTAATTCAAGTCGGCCTTAATTGCAGGTCGGGTGAAAACGGGTTTAGGTGTATTTCAGGTGTGTTATTCGGGTTGGGTATGGGTTATGTATTTCGAGTACAAAACAGGTTGGGTCATGTTCAGGTCGAGTTTTTTTTGGGTGTCCATTATATTATTGTTTTATAAATTATAAATACTAAAAAAAATTCAAAAACAAAAATCTGAAGGAAAAATAGAATTTAATAATCCCACCTTTTGGTGGTCTGCTCAAAATAATTCCACCTTTATATATCAGTTGCTTAAATAATCCCACCTTTAATTTTTTCTTCTCAAAATGGACCGATTTTGGGTGATATAGTCCATTTTAAGCAGATGATGTATAAAGGTGGGATTATTTTGAAATAAATTAAAGGTGGGATTATTTTGAGCAGACCACCAAAAGGTGGGATTATTAAATTCTATTTTTCCAAATCTGAAATACTTTTGTGAAAATTAAACAATGTCCTCCAGTCTTACATGATTTCCTAAAATAATCATTTACATTTAACAAGGATGGATCTTTCCATTGAGGCCTTTTGGAAGGAAATAGAGATGTTAAGATCCTAAGATTAGAAGCATGCTGCAGTAAAGAAAAAAAGTTTACAAATGATAATAGCAATTGTCATGATATGCCATCTTTAAAGATCTAACTACATCAACCTAAATACATTTAATTTTTAGAAGCAACATTCTGACAAAGGACAACCCACCTTTGCTTCTGCAAGATCAGAGGGACAAGTTCCATTTTATTTCAAATGAGAATGTGAACCACATCCTCAAATACTAGTCATATATGCCCCCAGCATATTATCTATAATCAAAATTACTACACTAACTCCACAACTCATATGGGGGCGAGAAGTAAAGTTTTGATAAATGGCAATAGTCTAATGGAAGGAAAAAAAAGGCAGTGATTCTGTCAAAGTTAAAATCTTGCAGCAAACCATCTCACAAGTCCTAGTTCGGTTGATTTGGATTGGGTAGTTTCAGGTACGGGATGTATTCGATCGAGTGTGCATATGTCGGGTCAGATTTAAGATGAAAAATTGGACAAAAACGAAATTGGTCATGGAAAGGCCTCTTGGGAGTCGAAATCAAAGGTTATATTTCTTGCTTTTTATGGGTTTTCGCGACTGGGGAACTAAAATATTCCGAAATATCGTGAGAGGGTCCTGAGTGAAGTGGAGCCACTAGGATAGAATTTGGGCTTTTTTAAGTCATATGATTCGCTAAGAAGGCCCAAAAAAACTGCAAATGTTAAGAAACAAATATACTTCCAGATGACATACTCTGTTATAAAGACCGAAAAATGACAAAACCCACTTAGTGCCAGATGAAAATACTTTAAAAAACAAAATCGATCCTAGAACGGCCTCCTAAGTCATTAGAATTGAAATCCACATTTTTTTGGGGGGATTTTGGGCTTGAAAAAAAAAAACATCACGAAAGCCTGTGAGGTCGGGGGTCTTTGAGTGACGAGAAGCCCTCAGACAAATATCGGGAACTTTCGATTGATATGATAAAGCAAGAAGGTCCAAAAGAATGCAAACCATGAAAATTGAAAAATGCTTCCGGCCGGATGACATAATTTTCCATTGTAGAAGGCGAAAAATCCTCAAAAACCCATTTTAGGTTATTTTTATTCCCAAACCTCGAAAACCCAGAAAAGTTAAACTATATAGCCTTTGATCTCAACAATATTGTGTGAAAGAGCACAAATTAATGTATCTATATTCAACGTATTCATAACTTGTAATAAATGTACTTGTTGATAGTAAATCTACTTATAAGTCATACTTGGTATATGTAGAATTGTAGATCGTTCTCACTTCTCATGATATGGACAATTTGCACCGAAACCACCCTACACACATACACATACGTAGATACACATGCAAGCACATACAAATTTAGGAGAAATAAAAATACTTAGGAATAATTACATTAATAGGTACCAACTATTGCACTTTTTATTTTATAGGTACCAACTTTTGATTATTCACCAGCAGCACGAACTATTACATAAAGTTGCAACGATAGGTATGGATGACCTATAAATAAGTATGAATGACCTATAAATTGCAACAACATTTAGGTGATATACCTATCCTTGCAAATTTATGTAATAGTTCGTGCTGCTGATGAATAATTAAAAGTTGGTACCCATAAAATAAAAAGTGCAATAGTTGGTACCTATTAATGTAATTTAGAAACATACCATACCTACATGTACATACCTATGTATCCTAAAAAGTCAAACAATTGTTCATTACAATAATAAGGTAAAAAAAAAAAAAAAGATTAAGGCAATATATAGGTTATCATATATTTCCTCAGCGAAAAGAAATCTTTTGCATGAAAACCATTTTTCATTGAAGTTATTTTATGCCCAAACAAAAAGAGCTCTATGTTAATTAAACATACTGCCCAAAAAAAAATTATCCCCTCCGTATTATTATTTTAAAAAAAAAATAAAAATTATACACTTCAACTTTTTGCTTTTGGTGAGATTAAATTTTAAAAATTACAATAGTTGATTATGTATATATTAAAATTAGAAAAAACTAGATATTATAAAAATTACATCTTTAAATGAATCCAATGATATCTCATATGATGTTTTTTATTATCTACAAATCACAAATAATAATGGCTAAAATAAAACTTTGAGTAAACTGAATAAAAATTGGAGGTAATTTTTAAATCAAAGTTAACTTTTTGTGAGAATCCACCATCACGATATCAATTATCAATACACCATTTTATGTTTGGCCATGATAAATCGATAATGTTGCTTGTTCATATTTTTTCATAAAACGAGAAAATAACAACAACAAAAAAAAATGACAACAAAATGCAGAAAAAGTATGAGAATAGTGAGGATGAAAAAACTTCAAATCTCTTCGCATTCTTCACCCTATTGTATGAATGTATAACCCATTATTTTCTTCCATTTTAGTTTTATCATTTAACCAAACAATCTTCAATTTCAAGCTGAAAAAATAAATAAAATTATTTTTCATTTGGATATTTGTATTAATATACTCCCCTAACAACATTTTCCTTGAAAATTACACTAATAATTGTCCCTGTCACGTTTGATTCCAATGCTTTTGATTTCAAAGAATAAAATTTTCCAAAAATGAAACTTGACCATAATAATAATAAAAAAGTCCGTGTTGTATAATTGTATAAAATGAAAAGTTTACTTACTTGATACAATATCAACATCTAGCTAGCATCTACAAAATATTCAAAGTTTACTATTCCTTCATTCAACACTATTGCAAAATAGCACCGAAAAAAGAAATTTAGGGTGCGTATGATTCAACTTAAATAAGCATTTTTGTGCTTATTTTTAGAGAATTTTGATCAAAATGGAAAAAATTCAGATCAGATCAGATAAAAAAGTTCATATCAGATAAAAAAAATTCAGATCAAAAAAATTATAACTATAATAATAACTACAATCAGAATAATTCAGATCAGATTATAAAATTTCAGACCAGATCAGACCATTTCAGATCAGATTAGACCAGATAAGAAAATTTCAGATTAAATTAGTCCAGATCAAAAAATTTCAGATGAATCAAACGCACCCTTAATCATTATAATTATGAAATACTAATACAAGCAAGATCTGAAACATATATCTTCGATATGAAACACGAGCAAAATACTAAATAAACTAGATATAAACACAAGCAAGATATGACCTCGGACCTTTTCCTCAATATGGATGTTAAAATGATACGTTAATTACAATTAATATGGAATCAATATATCCGAGAAACATATCAGGTCACTAACAATAAAATATGTATATTCTGTATTGTTTACAAAAGTCTCGACTCTCGATTAAATATTTTTTTAAAAAAATATTTTGCACTAACTCATCATTTATTATAATTTATTTTCATTTACATGAATCACTAGTGAAACCTGATGCAATATGTCCTTACTATATCTATGTTCAATAATGTTATCAGTGGATAACAATTAACAAATATATCATTTTCTATTGATTTCATCGCTTAATCTATTTTTAATAGAGTTTTATCTATTACATATATTCATCACATTATCATTTATTGTCAAAATATTTACCTATTTCTTAAAATATTTTGAGAATAAAAATTGGACAACCATTCATGTTATGATATACTAGTCATAGAATTCTGAATATTAACGTACATATATTTTACTTCCCCCATTTCATAATCTTTTGTGCATTCACCGTTTATACAAATCTCACGGTGCATTTTATATGAAAAATATCTACAATTTCATATTAATAGAAATTATAGCAATTGAATATTAATGATTAATTTATTATAACAAATTTAACAAGATCTCACATGATCATATTTATTTTTATATATTGATAAATATATACATAGATTCTTTCTATATATAGTGCAAAAAACACAAATGCATAAAAAATTATGGAATGGAGGGAGTATATTAGTTGAAATCAATTTTTTTACATGTACTTATAAGCGCATATAAAACACTAAGCTAGTCTTATTAGTTGAAATCAATTTTTCTTACATGTACAGTGGGGCGCCAGACCCCATTACACGACTCTTATCACAAAACTACTAAACTGACATTGCTCATGGGTCACAAATATAGACCTCTAAGAGCAACTCCAATGGTGTAAAAGAAGGACTAGCTTGCAAATTTGACAAAATTGTAGCTACACGCTTTCTTGTTGGAGTGAAGTTTCACTTGTAGCTTGTGAGAGCTATGTTGCTCTACAAAGCAACAAGCTATCTCAATCTACATGTGGGTCCCACATGTGTTTTTTTATTACATATTCACATTTTACCATTTCCACTTTATGTAGGACCAATTAAAACCATAAGTAGTTGTAGTTTTCCATTGAGGGAAGGTTGTAGCTTGAAAATGTTATAGTTTAGAAATATAATGTGGCACACAAAGCTACAAAGGTTGTAGTTTACTAGTGGAGTTGCTCTAAGGAGCCCATAGTTTGTCTCCTATAGGACTAGGGGGGAGTGTGATGGTCCCGGCACCAATCTTTTTTTTTTTTAATTTGATAATGCGGGGCGTTACCAGGCCTTGAATCTATCGGGCCTTAGTGCAGATTATTCGGTCCAATTAGATTGACACACGGTTCCATAAGGTGGAAGATAATAAGCAACATCTAGGCACTCCCCATTTACACCATGATATTGGTCACCATATTGTTGCATGCAACTCAATAGAACTCCGCCCTTTCCATAAAATTAGATAAGATAGAGAAAAACCATAGCAAAATGCAGAAAAAAAGGTACAATTTAATTCCTTGTACTCATCAGAATCAATTGAAAAGGGTTAGAGTAGAGCAAGAGACTTGTTTTGAATTGCTTTCATGCATTTTACTTGTGTGTTCTGTTCAACCTTGATCTGTACGTCACTCAATTTCTTCTCCTATAAATTCCCAGGCCAGTTCATTTGCTTCAGAGTAATCAATTCTACAAAATACTTAAAATTGTATTTTCTGAGTTTAGCTGAAGGAAGTTCTGCATCATCAAAAGTGAGATAATTTGATTTGATTTTGTAAGCTTCTCTTCTACTTTGCTTGCTTCATTTTTGAAATTTATTAATGCCAAAATATATTCTTAAGTAAGCTTGAGTTGTGGAAAATTCCAGTGGTTTTTATTTTTTATTTTCTAGATGCTTAATTGTGTGGCATATTTTGTATTTTTACTGTCGTATCTTTGGAATTGAGGAATATGATTTGATTTTCAAGAACATTATGACTTGAACTTTATGAAATGAAATTGTTATCTTTATGTAATTAGAATTAGATGAAATTGATGAGGTTATGTAACTTTGATTGGTACCTGGAATGAGTGAAAAAGAACTGAGTAATTGAATAGGGAATGTTGATCAATGCTAGTTTCTTGGGAGACATTATGTAAAATGTTTGTTACCTTTGTTTTTAGCCCAATTTTCAAAGCATTTGTTTAAACATTTATTTTTCGGTGATACATACAAGAAGCTTAAAATGGAAATAAAAGGTTGAATCAAGCATTTATTGCCTCAAATAATGATGTAATTTTGTCCAGAATTCCTAAATCGTTTCCATTTTAAGAAATGTATTTAATGCTTATGTATAGCCCGATCTTAGGGCTACATATAACATTACGTCATTACCCTACAAAAAATTGATGACCATGTGATGAATCTGATGATAACTTTTGCAAAAAATAACAATAGTAAACTGTAAAAATTGTATAATCATCTCAAAATCAGCCATATTTGTACTTATTGTTAATTAAAGTAACAAAAGGTAATTATCAGCCACTTTTGGTGGTTTGTTAATTAAAAAAAAAACTTGAAAATGGAAAAAATATATAATAAGTGGACCTTAGTTTTGAACAAAACCTGAAGACTAGAAATATTATCAAATGGAAAAAAAAGAAAAAAAAAAAAATATATATATATATATATATAATATTCCTATGATAAACATGAGTATGAGCATACAAATTTACTTAATAAAAACAACAAGAATAAGCTTTAATTTAGTGGATGCGTCTTAGCTTGCACATTGTCCACCAAAATCCTCTTTCACCATGGTTACACTCCCTTTATTTTGTGCTGGATATATGCTATTCCCATTTTGTTCTGAATATCATGTCCTCATTTCATATGCAATAACTCAGTTTTGTACAATGCATAATAGATTAATAATGATGTTGGTGACATAACACTCTATCTATAATAGGTTGAAAAATGGAAAAGGAGCAAGAGAGGGAGTGGGCAGAAGCCCAGAAAATAGAAATAAGCACTGATCTTGTTAGTGTTGCCAAGAATCAGCTGAAATTTCTAGCTGCTGTTGATCGGAATCGCTACTTGTATGAAGGCCCTTTGCTGGAATGGGCTATCTACAGGTAATATTCTGATGTGAACATGGAAACATTAGTATTCTACTCTTCTAGTTTTGTTATAAAGAAAGTGAGAGCAATTTGATGACCACTATATATACACTATTAGCTTTATTGCTTATATTTGTTCTGCTTAATTTGATGAGTTTCAGGTACAATGCCTATTGGCTTCCATTGCTTGCCAAACATTTGGAGAATCCTGTTTCAGATGAGCCATTAGTTGTTCCTCTTGATTGTGAATGGATTTGGCATTGCCATAGGCTCAATCCAGTACGCTTCTGGAGATATATTATTGTATTCTATTATTTCCTTTTCTTTTTTAAAAGTTTGGTGAATTAGGTGTTGCTGTTCCTTTGTGGAACAGGTAAGATACATGACTGATTGTCAGACGCTGTTTGGAAGAATCCTTGGAACCCATAACGTCGTCTCATTTGTTGAAGGAACTAAGAAGAGTAAAACTGAGGAGATTTGGAGCAAAATGTATCCTGAAGAACCCTATGAACTTGACCCCAATAGACCTTTCCTTGATGTCTCACAAAAGAATATTCAAAGTGAAAATTTTACCAGTTATGATCTGGTTTCTGCTGTCAAAAGACAGGTTTCTTTCTGTTATCAGGTAATGAAAGCTCTTATGATTTGCTTCTAAAATAATGTGCATTATTATTTTTCATAAGGTTATCTATAAAATAATGCAAACTATGAAATGCTTGTTGTTGGCAGGTTTCGAGGCCACATGTGTCTGATGATCTTTATCTTCAGGAAGGATTGGCAAGATATAAAGGGTTCTTGCATCTTATCAGGACAAACAGGAAGAACAACGTAAGGCGTTTTTGTGTTCCTATTTATGATGTTGACCTTATGTGGCACTCGCATCAATTACATCCAGTTTCTTACTGTAATGACCTCAAGAAATTACTGGGGAATGTTTTGGAGCATGATGACACTCATTCTGATAGAGGAAAAGGGAAAAGGTTAGACACCGGTTTCTCTGAAACTACCAAGCAGTGGGAGGAGACTTTTGGATCGACTTACTGGAAGGCAGGGGCGATGTATCGAGGACCTAATCCGACTCCAGTTACACAAACTCCTTATCCATTTGTTTATGAGGGCAAGAAATCTCATTCGCCAAACAAATGTAGTAAACTAATTGAGTTTCAAGAGATGAAAGCTATAGAGGTAATTATGATATTTTGACTAGACTTTCAGGGGTAATAAGTTTAAATAAGTTATAATAAGATCTCATCAAGATTAGTAAGTTCAACAAGTTTTAATCAGTCCTAGTTAGGTTGTATGTTATTTTATTTCTTAGATATTGGTTTAGAAAATTTCAATCAAGTTTAATTAGGTCTAATAAATTCAAATAAATTCGAGTCCCATAAGTGGAAAAGAACACACCCTACATGATATTCGTGTCTACCCATTTCCTTCTTTTCCACTAACTTCTTTACAATGTGTGTGAAATTGTGAAATTGCCAAAACTTGCTAGTTTGCATTTATAAACTTCAGCCTGAACGAGCACTGTTAGTAGATATGTTTTATAATTGATGTTGCACTGAGGCCTTTGTATAATGGTTGGCTTAACCTTCGCTATTGATGCTCTTTAGTCTTTATTCGAGTTTTCCTTGATTGGCTACATAATTTTACCATATCAAATGCTTCTATGGTTTTGTTGTGTTTACATTATAGTGTAGTGTACTGTTGCAGGAATTCTCTAGGCTAACTTTAACAGCTCGTTTGGTTATTGGTAATAAATTTTGATAACAGGAAAGAAGATATAAAATATCATTTAGCAAGGAAATAAACTTTATAATCTACTTGGAAACATATCCTCATTACCAAACTTGAATTTTCTTCATATTTACTATTACTATCCATGACTATTAGGAAGAGTGGTGTTGGATGAGAATGTATATTTGTGAAGAAAAATTAGATAAATTGGAGGTAATCTAGATACATCATGGGACTGAATATTGATTTTCCTTCCAAATTTACATAAAAATTATTCCCACTAGGGCTATTATTGTTATTTTATGGAGGGTAATCTTTCACTAGGTGCTCACTAGTGTATCTTCTATAAATTTCCTTAGGTACACAAGTAAGTTAATTTTATTCTGCCTTGTTTTACAGGTGCTTTTGGAGTTTGTGGAAATTAAGAATCTGCCAGAGGAACACAAAGGAAACCTCTGTGTCTCATTCAGTAAGAATCAACCTGATAAGCTTTTTAGTGCCAAGAAAACATTGCCGATATTACCAGAGTCAGGAGAAAAACAGGTTGCTTATTTCCAGTGTGAACCAACTGGAGAGCTTTTGTTTGAGCTTTTATGCAACAATATCCTTTCAAATAAACCAGCATCTAAATCCATCAAACCATTTGGTTCTTGCTCCCTATCTTTTAAAGATTGTGTGGCTTTTGGATCTAAACTTTCTGTTGATAAATGGCTTCCAGTTGTTCCTGTATCTGGGATCCTAGCATCTAAGCCAATCCTTCTGCATGTTTCGCTTTCATTTACTCCTCCTACACTAGCACCCCAAGTTTTTCAACTGGTGCAACCTCAGCCTTTCTTTAAAGACTCTTGTTTTCTCCAACCTCAAACTTATGTCATTAATGATGATGGAAATGATATTCTTAGCCTTCAAATGAGGTATGGATAAAAATATTTTACATATTTAGACATTACAATATCCCTTTAGTTGTATATAGTTTAATGTTAAACTTATGCCATGCACAAAATTCTAATATATTCCTCAGGGACTTAAGCAAGAGCAGCACAAGGAGTAACCCAAATTTGTTAAAGGAGATACACTGCACCACAGGCGGTTCTTATGAATCACATACCTTGGCTGAGCTTCAGGGAAATGAATGGGTTATATATGGAAGCCATGGCTCCATGAAACTTCGCTGCACTTCTGAGAACATTGATTACTTCTATGAGCTTGTTGGTCATAAGATGGTAATTAATACTTCTAGGGAGTTGCTTATTCTTTTCTCTCTTAATCAAAAAATTGTTGAAAGAATATTTTTTAGTGAAGTGTCTTGCCAAAAAAATTGCAAATTATGTTTGTTATTTGAAAGCTAATTACAATAGCACATGTCAATAATGAATATCTGAAATTCATGTGATTATATTGTAAACCATTACGAAGGTGCGATTATATGCTGGAAGGAAGCTAGCCTATGAGCCTAAACATTGGGAAAACCTAAGTGAACATGGTTTTATGACTGCTGTTGAATTCTCTTCTGAATATCCTTATGGAAAGGCTGTAGCATTGTTTGATTTCAAGCATGGAAACTTCAAGGTATCTTTCAATAACCAATATTTTCCTCTTGCACCTGTGTTTGGTATCGTTTTTTGTTTTCATTTTATTTGAAAACTAAAAACAAAAGATAGGAAACCAAAAAAAATTGGTTTTCACTTTTTAGTTGTCAGCTTTCATTTTCAATATGTATCAGTTTTCAATAAGTTTGACTAATTTTTATATGATTATAGGGTATGATAACACTTCCTATTTTGTTCTAAACAGGTCATGGATGAATGGATGATACTAACTGGCATTACTTTAGCCTTCATTATGAGAAGCGAGGGTTGTTTTACTGCCAAAGTTGGTTGTGAAGACATCATACAAAATCAAGTAACCAATTCTACTAGTCCTGAAGTGGACAGTGGAGGTTTGTGTGGTGGGGGTTATTGTGGTGCTCGTTGTGTTGGTGGATGTTTAACTGCCAATGCAGAACAAGGTGAAGGTCTGTCTTATAGTGGAGCTTGGGGGAGTGATTGTGGCAAATGTGGATTCATCTGTTTAGGAGTGGCAGATCATGGCAACACCACCCGTGTTGAGATGACAAATTTTGCTGGATGTGACGACAGCTCTAGTGAATGTGACAGCATCGGTTCTGACATGGCGAAGTGCGATGGTGGGAGTTGTGGTGGAGGCGGTAAATGCGGTGGTGGTAGTTGTGGTGGAGGAGGTAAATGTGGAGGTGGTTGTGGAAACATGGAAAAGTGAGATTGTTCTAGTGGTTGTGGATGTGGTGGGAAAATGGTAAAATGTGGAAGTTGTGGTGTATAATAATATATAATGTTGGTGCAAGCGACTCGTCAATGGTGAAGTCTTCCTTAACAGTGAGCTTGTGAACAACTTAGTCAATGTTTCGTAGTATCAAAATTATGTCTTTGTCTGTGTTTATAAAATCTAAAAATAAAAAAATAAAAAAACCTATGTTGTGTTTGTGATGGTGGACTATGGAGTCGTTTAATGTGTTTATTTCTGTTGTTATTATGTGATGCATGAATAAGTTTTTGGGGGATGGGTGACAATGTTGTACCAATTTGGGAAATAGGGTGTAAAGTCGATTTCCCTCTTGGGCTTCATTGTATTTAACAAGTCCAAACTCCATTGTAATAATGTGTATTTATATTTCTCAATAAAATGTCTTTAGTATTGTGGTAGGATATTAGATAAACTTTCTAGACCATGCATCTAGACTAATTTAACAAGATCTCATATGAATATATTTTTTTTACTGTAAATAATAATAATAAATTAATGGCATTGTGATGTACATAACTTTTGAAAAAATTGTTTTAAAAAATCTCTTCGACACAAAAAACACACACCCATACAAAGGCACAGTCACATAGACAAAACATGATATTTACAATACGGAATAATATTGATTAAGCTGTGCCCCCAAGCTCACTTTCCATGGAAGACATTAATATTGGCATGTCACTTGCACTAACGTTATCATAATCCAACTTTTTACCATGTTTACGCAACTACCACCGGAACCACCTCACTTTGCAATGTTTCCACAACCTCCACCGCAATTACCACCTCCATCATAGTTACCACCACTGAACTTTGTCATCTCAACACAGGAGCAACCACAACTAATATAGTTTTCTGTGGTCATACGTCACATTTACGACACCTAGACCATGCAACACAACCTTCCATCCCAACACAACACATGCTTCCAACACATACAACACAATCTCCCAACCTAACACTGATGCTGACACTATGTACTATAGTTAAACATCCAGCCTCAACAAGGACCAGATTAAAGCAGCGATCGGATGGGCTATGACTTTTAATGGCATTCATTCGCAGAGAGGAGAGAAAGCTATGGCGATATCAGCATTACAGGCAGAAGCGCTGGCTTTAATGAAGGGAATACGAGAAGGAGAAAAAGTGACAATTGAAATCATCCTATATACAGATTGCGAACTAGTGGAAGCATTAATGAACAGAAGAAAGGCTCCTCAAACCATTAAACCTATTATTGATGACTTTTTAATTTTTGTTGACTCTCTTACTTTCGTTCAATGTAAGAAGGTACCTAGAGTTTGCGTTAACCAAGCCCGCTCACGACTTAGCGACCTTCTACAGAAGGTTGTAATATTTATTGTATTGTTTTGTACCCTTGCCAAAAAAAAAGGGGCCCTGGGGCTGCCACCCCTGCTGTACATTGATTTCCATGTCCATTGTCACAACTTTCTATTGCATTTCCTTGTCAGCTTCTGCAGCCACTGCAACAATCTCCACTTCGAGAGAGACCTTGTTTTGCATTCCTGGCATCATGGTTAGCCACCACAGCTTGGACCACACGACTAGAAGAATTGGATAATTGGTTTTGTATGTCGTCTTCACAGCCAACTTTGGCAACAAAACGACCCTCTCTTCTCAAAATATCAAATAGAATGAAGGCTAAAGTAAGGCCACTTATTATCATCCATTCATCCATAACCTGTTCACAATAAAATAGGAAGTGAGAGAAAAGGGGTAGTGAAACTAGAACTTATGAACATTGCAGTTCTTGGTTATAGAAATATACCTCAAAGATTCCATGCTTGAAATCAACCAATGCTACAGCCCTTCCATATGGATATTCAGCACAAAATTCAACAGCGGTCATAAAATCATGCTCACTTCTCTGCTGTTCCCAATGATTACGCTCATAGGCTAGCTTCCTTCCAACAAACAATCGCACCTATATAATGGTTTATAATGATAACAGAAGATTCAGAGATTCATTACTGACACAGGCTACTGTAATTAATTTTCAACCAAACATAATTTACAAACATTGCAAGAAAATTCCATTAAAAAAAAGTATCAAAAAAAGGGTTTAAGAAAAGCTTGTACAAGACTATTATTTATATAATACTGTAATAAACAATTCATTGCTTAAGAGTTAAGAGACAAAAGAATAAGCAACTCCTCATAAATATTTACCATCTTATGACCAACAAGCTCATAGGGATAATCATCATTTCCAGTAGTGTGGCGAAGCTTCAAGGAGCCATGGCTCCCCTTTATAACCCATTCATTTTCCTGAAACTCAGCCAAGGTATGTGTTTCACCAAAGTGTGTGATGTAGGGTACCTCCTTCAATGAATCAGTTATTCCCATTTTGTTGTTCTTGCTAAAGCCCCCAAGGAATAAGAATATTGTACATGGCACGAGTAAAACAAATTATAGGCTTCCATCACAATTGGGGAAAAAGAAAAAACACAAGGTTGTAGACGTTAGAGCATCTATCAGATTGAGAAAATTAAGATGTTTGGATTCATGCCATAAGAAGCAGAATATTCATGAGAATTGATCCCTTTTAGAGACAAACATGCAATTAAGAAAATAAAATATAATAAAATCTAGTACTGTATAAAAATCAAATGATTAAAAAAGAAGACAATCCACAAATCTGGAGCAAGCCAGCATGTTATGTTTAAAGTTTACAATATGCAATTAAAGGGATATATATACTCCATCACTTAGATTGAAAGCATTTGACAGAGAACGGTAATTAGGCACGAGAAAATAATTTCTTAAAAGAAACATGAATTTTGTGACCAACACAAGAAGAAAACAACATGCCTGGAGACGCATCTTAGTTTCTAAATTCACGTCATTCACCACATTGCATGCCTTTAAGTGTCTCTTTTCTTTCATTCTTTCTTTCTTCCCATTTCCTTTTTTTAAGGTATTAATGTCTGTGCATCTGCATGTGTGAGAGAGAAAGTTAAGGTGATGACTTCCTAGTTCCTACTAGGCCTGACTTTTGACAAGCTACGAATGAGCCTTCATCAATAAAACCAACCTGAATGTTACCAAGTAATAGGCAAAACCACTGAATGAAGTCAATCTTGGTTTTCGTAGAATAAATACAAGAATCAACTACAATTTTTTAGGCATGTAAGCATAAACTGTAGTAAAAGTAGAGCCTTAATATGTATAGGATTCATCATACCTCATTTGAAGGCTAAGAACATCATTTCCAGCATCATCAACAACATAGGTCTGGCCCTTGTCATTTTTTACCTTCCCTATCTTAGGAAGTGGGAGAAAACAAGAACCTTTAAGGAAAAGCTTAGGCTTCACCAGGTGAAAAACTTGGGGTGCTGGCGTAGGAGGAGTAAAAGAAAGAGAGACATGCAGAAGGATTGGCTTAGATGCTAAGACCCCAAGTACAGGAACCACTGTAAGCCATTTATCAACAGAAAGTTTAGATCCAGAAGCCATGCATTCTTGAAAAGACAGGGAGCAAGAACCAAATGGTTTCAAGGATTTAGCTAATGGTATACATGAAGGGAAATGGCACAAAAGCTCAAACAGAAGCTCTCCAGTAGGCTCACACTGGAAATAAGCAACCTGCTTTGCTCCTGACTCGGATAATATAGTCAAGGTTCTCTTGGCACTAAAAAACTTATCAGGTTGTTTCTTATTGAATGAGACACGAAGGTTTTCTTTGTAAGCCTCTGGCAAATCCTTGATTTTCACAAACTCCAAAAAGACCTATATAAAAAGGGAGAAGAAAATAAATTTACCGGGGTATATTCAACTATTCAAGTGACAATGCAATTTAACTAAAGAGAATTACAGACAGTTAAGGTTAATGTGGAGGAATGACTATAACACTCTACAATGAAATACATACTCAACAAAACCATAAAAGCATTTGACATGGTTAGAATATTTGGCCACTTATATTAAGGAGCCTCAAACAAAGTAAAGAACATCAATAGCAAAGGTTAATCCAACCATTATACAAAGGCCTCAGTAGTGACAGTGACTATAAAGCTTACCTATTAATAGTGCTCATTCAGGCTGAAGTTTTATAATATGCAAGCGGGCAAGTATAGGCAATTTCAAAATGTTACAGAATGTAAAGAAAGAAGACAGAGGAAAGGAGAAAATAAGTCAACATGAATATTATTTAAGGTGTATTCTCATTAAATTATGGACCCTGAACTTATTTGCGTTTATTACATCTAATCAAACCTAACAGGAATTTGTTTAACTTATCAGATTTGATTTAACCTTATTAATGAAGGAACTTATCAAACCTGAATGGACCTAATTAAGATTTGTTGAGCTTATTAGAAATCATCAAACCTAATTGTAATGTATCTAAACTTATTGCCCATGAAACCTAGTCAAAATATCATAATTACCTCCATAGCTTTCATCTCTGGAAGCTGAATTACATTACTACATTTGTCTGGCTCATGAAACGTTTTTCCCTGATAGATAAATGGATAAGGAGTGTGTGTAACAGGACTCGGAGGATTCCCTCTGTACATGGCCCCCGCCTTCCAATAACTTGATCCAAAAGTCTCCTCCCACTGCTTGGTAGTTTCAGAGAAACCATTATCTAGCTTTTTCCCTTTTGTCCTGTCGGAATCAGTGTCATCATGCTCCAACACTTTGCCCAATAATTTGTCGAGGTCATAACAGTAAGAAACTGGATGTAATTGGTGCGAGTGCCACATAAGGTCAACATCATAAGTAGGAACACAAAAACGATTTACGCCCTTCTTGCTGTTTGTCTTGATAAGATGCAAAAACCCTTTATATCTGGCCAATGCTTCATGAAGAAATAGATCATCAGACACATGTGGCCTGGAAACCTGCCAACAAGCATTTTCTAGGTCACATTTAAAAAAATAAAAAAATAAAAAAAAATACTTATGAATGATGAACTTTATTTCAAAACCAAGATTTGAAGCAAGTTTTAATCTAATATTCCCAGCTTATGAACACAGGTAAGTTTTTTGATTTGCATGCTTACCAAAATAAACTAATACAAATTGCCACAATGACTTAAAGTGTTCCAACAATTATATTGAGCTAAGAAGAGTGGAAAATCCCACGAATTCATTGGACAAGGACTTGACTTTCAAACCTAAGTGGAATGTTTTTGAAATTTAACTTAAAGTAAATCAAGTCAATATATAGTGGATGTTATTAACAAGGCAAACAAATTGAGAGACGGAATAGAGAAAGAAGAGAATGGATTCATAGAAGCAGGAAAGTGGCAGAAAACATGAAAAGGAGACAGGATTGTTGATTTGATATTTTTCCTCTTTCCCTCATTCTCTTCAAGGAAAATTATCAGCTAAAGGCAACAGATTTTGTTGGGTTACCACTATTTCTCTAACCTTCAAGCTGGAATAGCAGTATATTACCATCTATCAAGATAAATCTAACTTTCTTTTGGGTAGAGGTGATCGTGGGCCAGGCCGATGCATAAAAATCAAGCCCATAAAGCAGGCCGGGTTCGGGCCGGGCTTAGTTCGGGCCCAAATTTCTTAGCCATAGCCCGAAAATTTAGTGCGGGCTTGGCGGGCTTTTCGGGCTTTTTCGGGCCGGGCCTAAAAAAGTAACCAAAAAGTCTAATTTTAAATGTCCAAGGCCTGCACGAAAAAATAAAAAAATCGGGCCGGGCCCAAATTCAGGCCGGGCCACTTTTGATCAGCTCTACTTTTGGGTCATTGGACATGAAGAATTACTGAAAAATAGAACACATCAGAAGCAGAACAGGAAACTGTTATGGACTGACCTGTTACAACCTGCTCACACACCCACAAATACCACACAATAACAGCAACCAAGCAACACAGTAAGTCCAAAACATCAATAATAATCTGGAAATATTATTCTAATGCAGCTAAAGAAGTAATAGAACAGTAGACAAAGAGTTAAGTGATATTCAAATGATCAAGGTAGCTTTCGAGTTGCTACTAAACTCCCAAAATGATACAACAAGCATACAAAATAAAATCAGAAATCTTCATTCATCAATATAAGACCCTTTCCCTTCCTCTTTTAGCTCTATTTATAGACCTAAGAAACTCTAGAATCTCCTAGCAATTAATATTTGATTCATTACAGAAACTTATTTGGACCTTCTGTCATGTTTATCCTCGTTAACAAAATAGCATAATTAATGACCAAATTCTAAGAGCTTCCATTACCTGATAACAGAAAGAAACCTGTCTTTTGACAGCAGAAACCAGATCATAACTGGTAAAATTTTCACTTTGAACATTCTTTTGTGAGACATCTGGAAATGGGCTATTATGGCCAAGCCCATACGGTTCTTCAGGATACATTATGTTCCAAATCTCCTCAGTTTTACTCTTTGAAGTTCCTTTAACAGACGAGATGACATTAAGGTTACCAAGGATTCTTCCAAACAGCTTCTCACAATCAGACTTGTATCTAATCTGTTTCACAAAGGAAGAACACATAATTCACAAAATTTTTGAAAAAGAAAAGGAGATAGAATACACTAATGTCCAGAAAGCCTACTGGATTGAGCCTATGGCAATGCCATATCCATTCACAATCAAGAGGAACAACTAATGGGTCATCTGAAACAGGGTTCTCCAAATGTTTGGCGAGCAATGGAAGCCAATAGGCATTGTACCTGAGAGAGGGATTGTAGGCAAATTGCTTTATTATAACTCATCTAACCAAAACAAATATTCAAAAAAGCACCACCTCAAGAACACTAAATAGGGAGGGAAACAGACACACACATACAATAAACTCAAAAGCTGCTTCTCAGGTATCATGAAAAGCACAAGACCCCTTACGTTCACCTTTCAACAACAACAACAACAACAACAACAACAAAAAAAGAAGACAATCTGAAAGGCCCAAAATTTCGCAGCACAGCAACATAAGCAATAAAGCGGATAGGGTGTTGTGGTCATCACTTTGATTTCACTTTCTTTACAACAAGACAAGCAGAATACTATTGTTTACATGTTCACATCAGAATTCTGTGAGCAATTAACAAATTGGCTCATGCTTACTTTGGCATCATAATTAGCATTTCTTATCAGCATTTACAAGCAGATGAACTTTTGATGAGAAAATTCCATTAGACTATAGACAATAGACATCTTAATACTATGACAATCATTATTAATTCCACATGCTTCTGTTTTAGCTGACTCACATATAGCTAGTACTCCTTTTGTTCTTGATTGAAATCTTAGAACTGCTTAGGATTAGGGAATGTTTTCTACATTAATATAAAAAAAAAAAAAAAAAAAAAAAAACCTAAGTGTATAGAGTCTTACTTAATTCATTATAATCAAAATAGGAATAAGGGGAAAAAAAAAAACACAGTAATGGCCTCTTCAATATATAATTAACTTATTATAAAGAGTACTTATTTTTATCAATTGGAAGTAATTGCTCTTGTTTAAAGCTGAAGTCATGATCCACTTTTGTGTTTGTTATATAGAGCTACTCATTTTTAAAAATTAAATTTCACTTACCAAATGTTTCAGAAAAAAGAATTTCACTTACAAAAAAAATATAGTAGTAACAAGAATTAGAAACAAAAATGTTTCTTAAACATAAAATATATCAATAGTAGTTACTCACTGCTAGAGTAAAAGGAATTTACCTGTAGATAGCCCATTCCATCGCAGGGCCTTCATACAAGTACCGATTTCGATCAACAGCAGCTAGAAATTTCAGCTGATTCTTGGCAACACTAACAAGATCTATGCTCACTTCTATTTTCTGTGCTTCTGTCCACTCCCTTTCTTGCTCCATTTCCATTTTTCAACCTATAGTGTTATTTCACAGACATCAATATTATACACTATAAAAAAAACAGAGCCATTGCATATGTTTTGATGGAAATGAAGATTTATAATCTGAAATGAAGATATTCAGAACAAAATAGGAGTAGCGTGTATCCATCACAATATAAAGGGAGTGGAGTTTTGATGGAGGAGGATTTGGTGGAAAATGCGCAAGACATCAAGTGGTTTATGTAGCTTACCAATCCACTAGTTTATTTTTGTTGATATTGTTAAGCAAATTTATATCCTTTTCTAAATAAGTTATCATTCAACGATCTGTTTAACCCAACAAATACAATTAACAATTCCAATTCAAATTTACAAATTAACAATCCAATTCCAATCCCAATTCCAATTCAGAACAAAATCACAGAAAATTCTAACTTTCAATTCAACATTCTAGTTCACAAATAATCTGATAATCCAAGTTCTAACTCACAAATAACCCAACATTCTATCTTCCAAATTCCAACTAATCTAATACGGAGTATCCCAATTCACATATATATCACATTCACTACAAAAAATAACAAATCACAATTAATCCAACTTTCCAGCCAACTTTAACAAAGGGGGCAAACCCACTACGTCAACAAATAGCCACAAATCCATTGAAAAAAAAAGGAGAATTTTAGCGCATAAAATTTTACAATAAAGAGGTAAGAGAAACTTGAATGCTTAACTTAACATTGACATTCCTAAAACAATTACAAAGACAACTAAAAATGGAGAATACGATAAGTCGATAACCAACAAAAAATAGCAAAATAAAACTAATTAAACAAAAACATACCAAATTACCAAGGCATTAGGAAGAGCCCCAATTAAGACCTTGGTTGAAAGGTTGTAAGAAGAGGTGTCACAAGCAGTTTAGGTTGGCGATTAGGAGCACCTTGGTTGCCGCCCTACGATGAAGCACCAGAATATAAGGTCGATGATGATGATGATGATGATGATGATGATGATGACTACGACGACGACGATGATGATGGAATAGGAATATGCAATTCGGATGGTAGCTCAGTTACTTGCAATTGGGGATTTCGGGGACTCAGTCTCATCATGTGCAAGACTGCAAGTAGTCAAGAACATTACAACGGGATTCCTCATTATGTGCCAGTGTGCAAGTAGTCAAGAACATTACAATACTTACAAGTAGAGTTCAATCGATTTCAATAGTATATTTTTGGAAAATTTATCTAAAAAACCTTGAAATTTTAGCAATTTGTAGAAAAAAGTTACAGATGCTTTTCACAAATAACTAGAACTTTTAAGGTTTTTTAAGACAATTTTTTCTATGTTTTTATATCAAAAATTTATAGGTATACCCAAAAAATCTCAATTGGTATAATATAATTACAACTATTATTAATATAAAACAATTTATAAAAAATAAGAAAAATTGTTCAAAATTACCAAATAAATGCTGACTTTTGAAAATTACTATCAAATAAAAAAATTGTTATAGGCAAAATTGACATCACCAGGCCATACTATTTGCCATCTGTCCATATCAGTCCGAACAATTGATTATCCCAGAGTAGGCCCAACTATTACGCAAATTTGCCAAAAACAGTCCGGCTTATCTGTTGACCTATTGTAGCCGGTAATCCACAACACGTGACTAGCACATATGACTTTTAGTGGGGGTTAATTGCTAATCAAATTATTTTTAGAAAGTAATTAATTGATAATCAAATCATTTTTAGAAAGTAATTAATTGATAATCAAATCATTTTTAGAAAATAATTAATCCACAACACGTGATTAGCACATAACTTTTAGTGGGAATTACCGGCAACAATAAGTAAACAGGTAAGCCGGACTGTTTTTGGCAAGTTTGTGTAATAGTTGGGCCTACTCTTGGATAATCAATTGTTGGGACTGGTATGGGAAGATGGCAAATAGTATGGACCGGTGATGTCAATTTCGACCAGGTAAAATTACCAGTTGTCGTGTTTTATATGATTTAGGTAATGATAATAATAATAATAATAATAATAATAATAATAATAATAAAATAATAATATGTGATAGTAAAATTACATATTGAGTTCTATGGTTAAGATTTGTGTAAACTAAATTAGTGTAAATCAGATTATACAAATCTGATAGTTAAAAAATGAAAAGTCTTCATTATACATAAGAAATAACATATTCATATGTGATTTTGTTTGATTCGTCTAAATGTGTAGTTTTTTTAAATATGTAATTTATAGTATAGTATAAGATATTAACGTTTAAACATGTGTATTGAAAACTGTGACGTAAATAACAAGCTGGAATGAATGGAGTAGGTTATAGATTGGTGTCTACAAGGTGTATACTTTTCTTGATGGAAATACGCTATAGTACTAAAAACAAACAGTGTAGCACAAAATGTAAGATAGAGTAAGGTTGAGACTTGTATTGAAATGACGTAAGTGTTTCAAATGCCACAAATAAGAACTTGGGTTCGAATCTCATCAAAGGCATTAAAGAATGTTCCTTATCTTTCTTTTCTTAG
The DNA here is from genome assembly GCA_951394345.1 of Salicornia ramosissima. Classification (NCBI taxonomy): domain Eukaryota; kingdom Viridiplantae; phylum Streptophyta; class Magnoliopsida; order Caryophyllales; family Amaranthaceae; genus Salicornia; species Salicornia ramosissima. The sequence continues at coordinate 49,824,907 of OX596240.1, read as the reverse complement.
ATAAGTTTATTTGCTAAATTGATCCAAGTGGCTAGCACTAATATATAGAGCCCGGCTTCAAATCTAGTACAACATACACAACATTAGTTTCAATCCAAAAAATAAAATAAAATTGTGAGATATAGTTTTTTTTTACTTTATTTATGATTAAATTAACTTGAAGTAGATTGAAGTGAAGTAAAATAAATTTAGGCCCTGTATGGGAGTTAATGGTTAGTTGTTAGCTTATTGTATTAGCTAATTTGACTATCTGATTGAATTAGTTGTTTTGACTAACTGATTGAATTATCTGTTTATTGTAAGTGTTTGGGAAATAGTTGATAGCTACTTCATTGTGTAAAATGACCATTATGGACATCAACATTATTTACCCTTTTACATTTTCATTTTGTTCAATTTAGAATTATGTGTTTAGTTGGTTAAATTAACACAACTTTAATTTTAGTATAAGTGTTATTTTTTATTTTCCAAATTGTTCAATATGCAAAATTAATTTTTAACATTGAATTGAGAAATTGCTACCCTACCTTAACTAAGCAAGTGTGTCCAAAGTTCAAATTTTTATGTGGACATGGCGGGCCATCTATGGATTTCGGGCTGCCCATAACTTTTGAATTAAAAATGTCTATTTTAATATTTATGTGCGCTAAAATCAGCAAAATTTTCAGGACAAACGGACCGAGCCAATAATAATCAGCTCCTTTGCTCCTTGTTTTTTTAAGAAAAGGTAGACCCCTCAGTTTTAGAGCCAAAAAAAATATCTGAGCACTATAGGTAAAGGTAATACACAAGTTTAAAGTTCACTTAATTATTATAACTTGTAGTTCAGTTAATATTACTTAAGATATTGTTAATACAATTATATCATAACCACAATAGGAAAGTACAGTACACATCAATACAATAATGGAACAAACACGTTCCCAAAGTAACACTTGACAAATAATAAAATAACACTCTAATAAATAAAATAAAATAAAATAATAATAATAATAATAAGAATAATAATAATAATAATAAAAAATCACAATAAGACTTATTACATTTTTAGAACGTTAAAAAAGCACGATCTATTTGGCCTATAATAGATAAATAATCAGCTGATTCTTCATCAGTTGATTCACATTCACGTAGTAACATGAGTTAATAAGCCGCTAATAATATAAGCTTATTAAGATATGCAAGAAGCTAATATAACTTCTCGTCAGTCCCATGCAAGAAGCTTGAGACAATGAACCTCTCTGGCTCTGAGCTTTCCAAGAGATCAACTAACATACAACAACTTAATACAAATCAACGTAATAACTAAGGGTTATACCATAGGTGGCATTATGAATAAATATTATTAGTACGTGAAAAAACTAATGATAAATAAAAAATAGCATTAGTCACTACTAAAATAAGGGGTGTATGGTAACACTGAAATTTACCTAAGGCAACGGTTAACTAATAAACCGTGGCCTTAGGCTGTACAAATGTGGCATTAGATCAACCTAAAGCCACGGTTCAATAAAGGGGTCTATGGCAACACACAAAATTAGTTATAGCAACGGTTAAGTAACTGACCGTGGCCTTAGGCTCCACAAATGTTCGTTGCATTATATCACCCTAAAGCCACGGTTCATTCATCTTGAAAAATCAATACCTATAACAACATTCAAAAGTCCTAAGGCCACGGTTTTTTTTTTAAAGGACCCTAAAGCCACGGTTCACTTTTATAATAATAAAAATACCGCTTAAATTTAGCCCAAATATTTTGATTTCCCACGTATTTTATTTCCAAAACTCCCAACTCCCTCATTTTGCTGAAGTTTCCAAAACCTTCGAAATTCATCTTCTGGCCAAAACCTTCGCTCGACATTCTCCATCCGCGCACAACACCCAGCCCGTCCTCCATCCAGCCGCTAGTCGACAGTCGAACACTCGAACGCCCAGCCTGAACGCCAGTCACCCAGTCGAACGCCAGTCGCCCAGTCGAACACCATTTGCGTGATTGGACTTGGAGGCACATCCGAGGAGATTAATTGGTGGTGTGACTAAGGTAATTTCTCCAAGTTCTCTGAATTTAGTTATAATTTTAATTTTAGGGTTTGTTTGATTAGTAATGTTTGAGTTTAATTTAGTTATTTTTTTTATTACATATATATATTTCCATAATTTTTCTGAATTTTTGCTAAAAGAAATTTAGAAAATAATTGGTTTAGGGTGTCGGGGGTGCGGGGGTGGGGGGCAGCAGGGGGTGGGGATGGGGGGCAGCAGCGCTGGGGGATGGGGGCAGAAAAATGGGCTGCAGGTGGGGGGAGGGGTGGGCGTGGGGGGCAGCAGGGGGTGGGGATGGGGGGCAGCAGCGCTGGGGGATGGGGGCAGCAACATGGGCTGTAGGCGGGGGGAGGGGTGGGCGTGGGGGGCAGCAGGGGGTGGGGATGGGGGGGCAGCAGCGCAGGGGGATGGGGGCAGCAACATGGGCTACAGGCGGGGGGAGGGTTCAATTTATTGGATGCATTTTTTTGTAATGAGCACACAATTGTTAATTTGGGCTTTTTGTTAAATTTCTTCAATTTCTCACCCTTCCTAGACTTTCTGGGTTGAATTTGAAGTCACGTGAACATTCAATTGATTGCATTAATTTGATTCCTAGCCTTGAAAGTTGCACAATTTCATCCCATTATTTTTTTAACTAATTTATAAGGATATATTTAGGAAATGGACATGGAAAACAATGGATGGTGGAAGTTTCCTAGATGGAGTGATGAGTATGAAAGAGGAGTTGATGAATACATTGAAAAGGCATTTGCTATCCGGTCTCAAGGGAATGAAATTAGTTGCCCTTGTACTATTTGTCATCATCGATATTGGTATAGTAGAAGTGACATAAAAGACCATATAATTTGTAATGGTTTTGTACCAAGAATGGATGAATTTTCAGACTTAGGATCAAGTGTCAGCACCAGAATTGAGGGGGTTCAAAATGATGAGCCAGAGCCAGAGCCATTAGCCATGAATGATGGTGTACATGAGTTGCTTGAGACTATAAGAGATGGCCCAAATGAAGAGGCACAAAAAGTGTACAGACTAATAGAAGAGGGTCAACAAGAATTGTTTCCCGGGTGCAAGACATTTACTAAGCTTGCCTTTACTATTCGCTTGTATATCTTCAAGTGTGATTACAAGTTGAGTGATGTTACATTTGGTGCTTTGATGGATCTTCTTAAGGAAGTACTACCCGATGCAAAATTGCCAAATTCCTTGTATGAAGCAAAAAAAGTGCTTAAAGGTCTAGGTTTGAATTATAATAAGATTGATGCATGTCCAAATGATTGCATGATTTATTGGGGGGACCATGAAAATGCAACAAGTTGTCATGTTTGTGGGACTTCTAGATGGAAAAGAAGAGAAAATGTTCATGGTGAGGAAAATAATGAGAAAACCCATAGAATTCCTCATAAAATTCTAAGGTACTTTCCTCTGAAAAAAAGGTTGCAAAGGCTATATATGTGTCCTGAAACCGCAAAGATGATGACATGGCATGCAAAGGGGAAACGACCGGAAGATTTAGAACTTTTACAACATCAATCAGATGGTGAAGCATGGAAAAAATTTGATACATTGTATCCAAATTTTGGTGAGGAAGCTCGTAATGTGAGGCTTGGTTTAGCTGCTGATGGATTCAATCCATTTCACACAATGAGTATTGTACATAGTACTTGGCCAGTTATTCTAATAAATTACAACTTGCCTCCATGGTTGGCTACAAAGTCTGAGTTTTTAATGTTGTCATTGCTTATTCCCGGTCCATTGTCTCCCGGTAATGATATTGATGTCTATTTGCAACCTCTAGTGAAAGATCTTAAGGACTTGTGGGAGTTTGGGCTTGAAACATATGATGCATCAACAAGTTCCAGGTTTAAAATGCATGTAGCTTTAACATCTACAGTAAGTGATTTTCCAGCTTATGCAATGTTGTCTGGTTGGAGCACGAAGGGGAGATTTGCTTGCCCTAATTGTCATTATGAAGTAGATTCTTATTGGTTAGCGCACAGCCACAAGCATTGCTACCTGTGTCATCGTAAATTTTTGAGTGATGACCATCCATGGCGTTATCAAAAGAGGAATTTTGATGGAAGGTTTGAGGAAAGAAAGGAACCCACTCGTTTGACAGGAACTGAGATTGAGCATTTATTGCATGGTTTTCCAAATTCATTTGGAAAAAAGAAGAAGAGATTGCGACTCGATGAAGATGATCCTAATCCTTGGAAAAAATTTTCCATACTCTTTCAATTGCCCTATTGGAAGGATTGTGCTAATCGCCATAATTTGGATGTGATGCACATAGAAAGAAATGTGTTTGATAGTATCATTGGGACATTGCTAAACATTCCTGGAAAGACAAAAGAGCATCTACGAGCTCGTCGAGACTTAAAAGTCCTGCGTGAAGAAAAGGGAATTACCATGGTGCCAGACCTTGAGATCAAACAATTAGATGATGGCAGTGAAGAAATTCCAATATCACGCTTTTCGATGACTTTAGCTGAAATGCGCTTGTTTTGTCAAGTCATTAAAAATGCGAAGCTCCCACAAGGTTATGCCTCAAACTTTTCCCGATGTGTGAATGTTGAAGAAAGGAAAATCACGGGGTATAAGAGTCATGATGCACATTTTATGATGCACTATTTGCTTCCCATTGCAATAAATATGACATTAGATAAAACAGTCGCATCTCCTTTGATAAGGTTGTGTAATTTTTTCAAAAGCATATGGAAAAAATCTATTAACCCTCAACATCTTGAAAGCCTTCAATGTGAAATAGTGGAAACTCTTTGTCAATTTGAAAGTATCTTTCCTCCCGCTTTCTTTGATGTCATGGTGCATTTGCCGATTCATTTGGTGGAAGAAATTAAACTTGGTGGACCCGTTGCAAATAGATGTATGTATGCAATTGAAAGGTATCTTCATGAATTGAAGATAGATGTTCGAAATAAGAGTCAACCGGAGGCTTCAATGGCCGAGGGGTTCTTGGTGAAGGAGTGTTCTAGATTTGTGTCAAGATTTTTAATGCAACAGAAAAGGGAAGAGGAAATATTTCATCCTAGTGATGGCCATCCTATAAAGGGAAGAGGAAATATTTCAAAGAAGAAAGATTTTGGGTTTATGATGGATCATATTTCATGGACTCAAGCCCATCAATATGTCTTGTTCAATTGCAATTCGGAGGACGTAGAGAGATTCATTAAGTAAGATAAATGTTCCTATTTATTATTATTATTATTATTATTATTATTATTATTATTATTATTTTTATTATCATTATTTCTTTTTCATTTTTATTTTACCTATATTTAATGACATTCTTTTTTTATGTTCTAGAGAGCACAGAGATGTTATTAGCAGAAATAGAAAAAGAAAATGGGACAATGCTCAAAGTCATAGTAGAGATTTTAAAGATTGGTTTAAGGAAACCATTGCATTCAAAGTTGACCAAGGTGAAGAAGTATCAGACCATGTGAAATGCCTATCAGAAGGACCTTCTTTTGTTGCCAAGAAGTACACAGGTTACTTTGTGAATGGTTTCAGGTTTCATACTATGGCGCGAGATGCAAATAGTGCCACTCAAAATAGTGGAGTGACTTTAACAGCTTTAACACAAAGTTTTGCTAGTAGGAAGGATCAAAATCCTACCGCAGGAAATGTTGAATATTTTGGAAGAATACAAGAAATAATTGAGATATTTTACCATAATAATTTTAGTGTTGTCTTATTTAGATGTGTGTGGTTTCAATCAAAAAAAGAAAATAATTTTACCTTGGTTAATAAGAATAAAACGATTTGTGAAAGTGAACCATTTATTTTGGCATCGCAAGCGCATCAAGTTTTTTATGTTGAAGATTTAACTAAAGAGGGTTGGCATTATGCTATACACAACCTACCGATGGAAGTAGCCGGTGGTACTTATATTTTCATTTGTTTATTACTTATATTGAATTGTATATATTTTTGCTTATAATTTATACCTTAATTGCTTTGCTTTGATTTACAGACGATGCAGAATAAATATGATCAACAAAGGTTAGAGATAATTAAGAGAAATGCACAATTTATGGAGGCTCGTGGTTTTGATAAAAACATTTTCCAATATCACGCTGAGACACATTTGAAACATGCAAGAGATGAAGATTTAATGTCAAGTGATGATGATGCTACCTATGAGAATGATGAGAGTGAAGAAGAAATCATTTGTAAGGTATAGCTCAACTCTTGTATTAAGTAAATTATTATGTTTTGATAACCGGTATCATATATTAGCATTAAACACTAAATGTGTGTGGTTGCAAATGGTTAAACTCCTTCTAACTTGATGGTGAAAAGAGTAAGGCAACAAGGAAGCAACCATCCTCCAAGAGAGGGAGTATGTCTGATTTCATGCATCCAAGTCCCATAGAAAAGGAGCCACCTCCGCATTCAATGTATCAAAAGCAGCCACACTCTTCTTCGAATCAACGACATCAGAAACCTTTATTCATTTGTAACTTTCTTGATTAATGCCTTTTAATTTAGTAAAACCTTTTTTGCTTTGTAACTTTCTTGATTAATGCTTTTGAATTCTTCAATTTCAGGTCCTGGAACTGTGAGCCAAACTTCAAACCAACAACAACAATTTGTGAAGCAGCAACATCACAAACCTTTTTTGCTTTGTAACTTTCTTTATTCATTCGTTTAATATATAACAATTGCTTTTAACAAGGAAAATTTTTAATAGAAGTTTTTTATTAGGTCCAGAAACTGTGTGCCGATCATTTGAGCAACAACAACAAACTGGCACGCCCAATTCACCAGGTATTTGTGTGTATGGGTGCATGGTTGCTTGTTGGATTGTTGGATTTTTTTTTAGATGGTTACCATTAATGGCCCCCCCTCCCCTTCCCCACCTGCTGCCCCCCCTCCCCTTCCCCACCTGCTGCCCCCATCCCCCCTCCCCTTCCCCACCTGCTGCCCCCCCTCCCCTTCCCCACCTGCTGCCCCCATCCCCCCTCCCCTTCCCCACCTGCTGCTCCCCCCCCGTTCCCCACCTGCTGCCCCCATCCCCCCTCCCCTTCCCCACCTGCTGCCCCCCCTCCCCTTCCCCACCTGCTGCCCCCATCCCCCCTCCCCTTCCCCACCTGCTGCCCCCCTCCCCTTCCCCACCTGCTGCCCCCATCCCCCCTCCCCTTCCCCACCTGCTGCCCCCCCTCACCTTCCCCACCTGCTGCCCCCATCACCTCCCCACCTGCAGCCCCCTTCCCCTTCCCCAACTGCAGCCCCTCCCCTTCCCCACCTACTGCAACTCATAATGCACTTAATGTCTTTAATTTTCTTACATAATTTCAGGTCAGCAACAACCTATGCGGCGTTCTTCAAAGCAACAAACACCCCCTACTGTGCAAGATGTGCAACAACCAATGCTGCGTTCTTCAAAACAATTGGCACCCCCTACTGTGCAGCAGCAAATACCAAACCCAGCCGTGCAAGAACCTCTTGGTAAACAACAGAAGAAGACAAAGCAGAGGCAGCCAACGATGATACCGCAGGGCGCAATGTCTAAATATCGAGACCTTCGAAAACAACAAAGTTGCGGTGTTAAACAGTTGGACAGCATTAGAGCAGAAAATGATTGTCTAAATTTGGTTACCATTGAAAGTGAGCTTGTGGAAAACAATATTGGGGATGAGCAAGCAATAGACACTAGACAATCATTGGAAGAAACTCAATCAGGGAGTGTAGAAGGTTTGATTGCATTAATTAATTAATTCATTTGTTAATGAGTTAACTCTTTCATTGTTGTGAAACATTTGTGAGTTGTCTAATTGTAGCACTTTTTTTCTTTGTATGCAGCTCCGAAAAAGAAGCATCGAGGGCCAACAAAACTAACTGGAGTTCATGCGCGTACTCTAGATGAAAGGCCTACAATCGTCCTTAACTCTTATGGTCAACCCATTGGTCCTTCAGAAGAAATACGCAAGGAATTTACTCGTTTCTTAGGCACCTTGGCCAGAAATCCAGAATTCGCACCACTTCATTATTGTGATTGGCCAAGCTTACCTACACACGAGAAGATATGGAATTATGTCTTGGTATGTGTGTGTTTGTTTATAGATTTATAATACTTACATATATAGAATTTTTGTAAATGCATGCCTGAAATAAGAATGTGATATTTGTGCAGAAAAAGTACATCGTTCCCAATGAAGGCAAAAGGTGGGTCATGGAAACTACAAACGAGTCATGGCGTTCGTATAAAAGCGACATCAAGAGAAAGTACTACTTACCATATGACAATGATGAATCGAGATGGGAGAATCGTCCAAAGACAATTTCAAATGATACTTTTAGGCAATTACTACAATACTGGAGCAATGAAAAAATTCAGGTCGTAAAGGTTCCCTTCTAATATTGTATTTCTCCTTATAATTAATTTAGTAATTTAATATCCTTATGTTTTAAAAATATAGGCTGAAAGTGAGAAGAATAGAAACAATCGACTATTGCTTGATGACATGCACACCATGGGTCCATCATCATATGCGATGTTACGTCATAAATTGGTAATAATATTCCTACATAAGCTTTTATGTTAACATGTATGCATGTGTTATGACACGTTATTTAATTTAGTATAAGGTTTGATTTTTTCGATCAATAGAAAAAGAGTGATCCAAACAAGGAAGAACCATCGAAGGCAAAGGTGTATAAAGCATCAAGGGAAAGAAATCCTAAAAGGTCATACAAAACTAACTTCGGAGTGACTAAGAACAACATGGTATGTGTAAATTTCTATATACACTCATATATTTATTTTGATTAAATATATATGAATTTGAATACATGATAACCCAAGTCCCTCATTAATGGAACAATGCTCCTGAATACATGCTTTTAATGTTTTGATTCCCTTTCTAATTTCCATCACTTGATAGGAACAAATGGATGCAATGGATTCTCAGGAGCAAGGTATAGACCCTTACCATGAAGTCATAAAAAAACCTGAGCATGGTGGTCGTGTTCGACTATATGGAAAGGGTGTCACTAAGTCCACATTGAAAAAGGGTGGGAAAAGTTTGACCTACACTTTTGCTCCGGAGTTCTTACAAAGCATGCAAACTCAAGTACTGGAACAATTACTAGATGCTAATCCAGAAGTCAAAAGGCTACTCGAAGCCAATCCTGGAGTTAAATTTGTCGTTCCAGATGTGTGTAGTGTTGTAGGCGCCAACAACTCTACAGCAAGTGAGTCATATGGACAATGTTCGACCGGGATGCACTCAAACAATGAGCAGGTTAGTAGTTTCACTTTCTCCATAATTTTCCTATACTTGCTGGTTGTGCTGCTGCCCCCACCCCCCTACCAACTTGCTACCTGCTGCCCCCCTCCCCTCCACCCCCTACCCACCTGGCACCTGCTGCCCCCCCTCCCCTCCACCCCCTACCCACCTGCCACCTGCTGCCCCCCCTCCCCTCCACCCCCTACCCACCTGCCACCTGCTGCCCCCCTCCCCTCCACCCCCTACCCACCTGCCACCTGCTGCCCCCCCTCCCCTCCACCCCCTACCCAACTTGCTACCTGCTGCCCCCCTCCCCTCCACCCCCTACCCACCACCTGCTGCCCCCCCTACCCAATTTTGGCTCTTTTCTAATTGTTCATGACTCGGTGTTACTTTGTTAGGTTGTAATAGCTAGCAGGGTAGTGTTTTTAAGCTTAATGGAATGAATAATTTGCATCCTTATCTGTTTTATATATATATATGTAGGTAAATGATGATGATTTTCAAGAAAATTGTAAAGAGAATGGAGATGATGATGGCATTAATGGGGTAATCGGATCGGAGGATCGTTGTCGTGATTAATATATTACTCGCCCGCTCCATGAAAGTGATCTATATGATATTTGATGTAATTAAACATATGTACGTAGTAACATTTAATTTTGAAATTTTCGATGCTTATGTACTACGAGTATACGTTGATATATAGATGCTTGTATTTTGTGAATATTAATTACTAATTAATTAATATATATATTATATTATTCAATTCCATATATACTCATTTTATTATTATGACTATCATTACTATTTTTGTGATACGTAATTAATTAATTAATGTACTATTAATATTAATTGAAATATATAATAACTGTGGTTTTAGGTGTTAATTTCCCTTGCCTTAGAGCTAAGGCCACGGTTTGAAAGAGCTTGTTGCAAAGTGTGGCCATACCACTAAATAGCCGTGGCTTTAGATCTAAGGCCACGGTTGTCAAAAGAGGCGTGGCCTTAGGCTTATTAAACCGTGGGCTTAGATCTAACGTCACGGTTGCCAAAAGAGGCGTGGCCTTAGGCTTATAAAACCGTGGGCTTAGATCTAAGGCCACGGTTGCCAAAAGAGGCGTGGCCTTAGGCTTATTAAACCGTGGCCTTAGATCTAAGGCCACACCAGCAAAGGCAACGCCCTTTTCACCGTGGCCTTAGGTCTACAGCAACGGTGATTAAGCCTAAGGCCACGGTGATTTGGTGTGGCCTTTGCTCATTTATTGCTCCAGCCCCCCTTCCAAAAAAAAAAAAAAAAAGAACAATATTTTCTATGCTTCCTTTAATTTCTACAGTGTACACCTTATTTTTACGAATTTTAGAAAGGAAAGTAATAGAAATAAGTAGAAGGCCCAAGATTTTATTCAAGCAATTTTTTAATAGAACAAAAATCAAAACATATAAAATGAGATGAAATCTTAATGCTATTAGAACGAAAAAGATTAAATTGCAATTGCACCATTTAGAATTCTGAAAAAGTAATTGTATCACAGAAAAACAAAAAATATAGTTATATCATATGGAATATCCCTGTTATTTATATTTTTCTCTCAAAAAACGCTTTAACTTGTACTCACCCTTGCTATTTTAAGGCACTATTCTTTAACATTGTGCCGTGGACCATGGGTTGCAGGTAGAGGTGACAAATGAGTTATGTGGGTTGGGTTAATTCAAGTCGGCCTTAATTGCAGGTCGGGTGAAAACGGGTTTAGGTGTATTTCAGGTGTGTTATTCGGGTTGGGTATGGGTTATGTATTTCGAGTACAAAACAGGTTGGGTCATGTTCAGGTCGAGTTTTTTTTGGGTGTCCATTATATTATTGTTTTATAAATTATAAATACTAAAAAAAATTCAAAAACAAAAATCTGAAGGAAAAATAGAATTTAATAATCCCACCTTTTGGTGGTCTGCTCAAAATAATTCCACCTTTATATATCAGTTGCTTAAATAATCCCACCTTTAATTTTTTCTTCTCAAAATGGACCGATTTTGGGTGATATAGTCCATTTTAAGCAGATGATGTATAAAGGTGGGATTATTTTGAAATAAATTAAAGGTGGGATTATTTTGAGCAGACCACCAAAAGGTGGGATTATTAAATTCTATTTTTCCAAATCTGAAATACTTTTGTGAAAATTAAACAATGTCCTCCAGTCTTACATGATTTCCTAAAATAATCATTTACATTTAACAAGGATGGATCTTTCCATTGAGGCCTTTTGGAAGGAAATAGAGATGTTAAGATCCTAAGATTAGAAGCATGCTGCAGTAAAGAAAAAAAGTTTACAAATGATAATAGCAATTGTCATGATATGCCATCTTTAAAGATCTAACTACATCAACCTAAATACATTTAATTTTTAGAAGCAACATTCTGACAAAGGACAACCCACCTTTGCTTCTGCAAGATCAGAGGGACAAGTTCCATTTTATTTCAAATGAGAATGTGAACCACATCCTCAAATACTAGTCATATATGCCCCCAGCATATTATCTATAATCAAAATTACTACACTAACTCCACAACTCATATGGGGGCGAGAAGTAAAGTTTTGATAAATGGCAATAGTCTAATGGAAGGAAAAAAAAGGCAGTGATTCTGTCAAAGTTAAAATCTTGCAGCAAACCATCTCACAAGTCCTAGTTCGGTTGATTTGGATTGGGTAGTTTCAGGTACGGGATGTATTCGATCGAGTGTGCATATGTCGGGTCAGATTTAAGATGAAAAATTGGACAAAAACGAAATTGGTCATGGAAAGGCCTCTTGGGAGTCGAAATCAAAGGTTATATTTCTTGCTTTTTATGGGTTTTCGCGACTGGGGAACTAAAATATTCCGAAATATCGTGAGAGGGTCCTGAGTGAAGTGGAGCCACTAGGATAGAATTTGGGCTTTTTTAAGTCATATGATTCGCTAAGAAGGCCCAAAAAAACTGCAAATGTTAAGAAACAAATATACTTCCAGATGACATACTCTGTTATAAAGACCGAAAAATGACAAAACCCACTTAGTGCCAGATGAAAATACTTTAAAAAACAAAATCGATCCTAGAACGGCCTCCTAAGTCATTAGAATTGAAATCCACATTTTTTTGGGGGGATTTTGGGCTTGAAAAAAAAAAACATCACGAAAGCCTGTGAGGTCGGGGGTCTTTGAGTGACGAGAAGCCCTCAGACAAATATCGGGAACTTTCGATTGATATGATAAAGCAAGAAGGTCCAAAAGAATGCAAACCATGAAAATTGAAAAATGCTTCCGGCCGGATGACATAATTTTCCATTGTAGAAGGCGAAAAATCCTCAAAAACCCATTTTAGGTTATTTTTATTCCCAAACCTCGAAAACCCAGAAAAGTTAAACTATATAGCCTTTGATCTCAACAATATTGTGTGAAAGAGCACAAATTAATGTATCTATATTCAACGTATTCATAACTTGTAATAAATGTACTTGTTGATAGTAAATCTACTTATAAGTCATACTTGGTATATGTAGAATTGTAGATCGTTCTCACTTCTCATGATATGGACAATTTGCACCGAAACCACCCTACACACATACACATACGTAGATACACATGCAAGCACATACAAATTTAGGAGAAATAAAAATACTTAGGAATAATTACATTAATAGGTACCAACTATTGCACTTTTTATTTTATAGGTACCAACTTTTGATTATTCACCAGCAGCACGAACTATTACATAAAGTTGCAACGATAGGTATGGATGACCTATAAATAAGTATGAATGACCTATAAATTGCAACAACATTTAGGTGATATACCTATCCTTGCAAATTTATGTAATAGTTCGTGCTGCTGATGAATAATTAAAAGTTGGTACCCATAAAATAAAAAGTGCAATAGTTGGTACCTATTAATGTAATTTAGAAACATACCATACCTACATGTACATACCTATGTATCCTAAAAAGTCAAACAATTGTTCATTACAATAATAAGGTAAAAAAAAAAAAAAAGATTAAGGCAATATATAGGTTATCATATATTTCCTCAGCGAAAAGAAATCTTTTGCATGAAAACCATTTTTCATTGAAGTTATTTTATGCCCAAACAAAAAGAGCTCTATGTTAATTAAACATACTGCCCAAAAAAAAATTATCCCCTCCGTATTATTATTTTAAAAAAAAAATAAAAATTATACACTTCAACTTTTTGCTTTTGGTGAGATTAAATTTTAAAAATTACAATAGTTGATTATGTATATATTAAAATTAGAAAAAACTAGATATTATAAAAATTACATCTTTAAATGAATCCAATGATATCTCATATGATGTTTTTTATTATCTACAAATCACAAATAATAATGGCTAAAATAAAACTTTGAGTAAACTGAATAAAAATTGGAGGTAATTTTTAAATCAAAGTTAACTTTTTGTGAGAATCCACCATCACGATATCAATTATCAATACACCATTTTATGTTTGGCCATGATAAATCGATAATGTTGCTTGTTCATATTTTTTCATAAAACGAGAAAATAACAACAACAAAAAAAAATGACAACAAAATGCAGAAAAAGTATGAGAATAGTGAGGATGAAAAAACTTCAAATCTCTTCGCATTCTTCACCCTATTGTATGAATGTATAACCCATTATTTTCTTCCATTTTAGTTTTATCATTTAACCAAACAATCTTCAATTTCAAGCTGAAAAAATAAATAAAATTATTTTTCATTTGGATATTTGTATTAATATACTCCCCTAACAACATTTTCCTTGAAAATTACACTAATAATTGTCCCTGTCACGTTTGATTCCAATGCTTTTGATTTCAAAGAATAAAATTTTCCAAAAATGAAACTTGACCATAATAATAATAAAAAAGTCCGTGTTGTATAATTGTATAAAATGAAAAGTTTACTTACTTGATACAATATCAACATCTAGCTAGCATCTACAAAATATTCAAAGTTTACTATTCCTTCATTCAACACTATTGCAAAATAGCACCGAAAAAAGAAATTTAGGGTGCGTATGATTCAACTTAAATAAGCATTTTTGTGCTTATTTTTAGAGAATTTTGATCAAAATGGAAAAAATTCAGATCAGATCAGATAAAAAAGTTCATATCAGATAAAAAAAATTCAGATCAAAAAAATTATAACTATAATAATAACTACAATCAGAATAATTCAGATCAGATTATAAAATTTCAGACCAGATCAGACCATTTCAGATCAGATTAGACCAGATAAGAAAATTTCAGATTAAATTAGTCCAGATCAAAAAATTTCAGATGAATCAAACGCACCCTTAATCATTATAATTATGAAATACTAATACAAGCAAGATCTGAAACATATATCTTCGATATGAAACACGAGCAAAATACTAAATAAACTAGATATAAACACAAGCAAGATATGACCTCGGACCTTTTCCTCAATATGGATGTTAAAATGATACGTTAATTACAATTAATATGGAATCAATATATCCGAGAAACATATCAGGTCACTAACAATAAAATATGTATATTCTGTATTGTTTACAAAAGTCTCGACTCTCGATTAAATATTTTTTTAAAAAAATATTTTGCACTAACTCATCATTTATTATAATTTATTTTCATTTACATGAATCACTAGTGAAACCTGATGCAATATGTCCTTACTATATCTATGTTCAATAATGTTATCAGTGGATAACAATTAACAAATATATCATTTTCTATTGATTTCATCGCTTAATCTATTTTTAATAGAGTTTTATCTATTACATATATTCATCACATTATCATTTATTGTCAAAATATTTACCTATTTCTTAAAATATTTTGAGAATAAAAATTGGACAACCATTCATGTTATGATATACTAGTCATAGAATTCTGAATATTAACGTACATATATTTTACTTCCCCCATTTCATAATCTTTTGTGCATTCACCGTTTATACAAATCTCACGGTGCATTTTATATGAAAAATATCTACAATTTCATATTAATAGAAATTATAGCAATTGAATATTAATGATTAATTTATTATAACAAATTTAACAAGATCTCACATGATCATATTTATTTTTATATATTGATAAATATATACATAGATTCTTTCTATATATAGTGCAAAAAACACAAATGCATAAAAAATTATGGAATGGAGGGAGTATATTAGTTGAAATCAATTTTTTTACATGTACTTATAAGCGCATATAAAACACTAAGCTAGTCTTATTAGTTGAAATCAATTTTTCTTACATGTACAGTGGGGCGCCAGACCCCATTACACGACTCTTATCACAAAACTACTAAACTGACATTGCTCATGGGTCACAAATATAGACCTCTAAGAGCAACTCCAATGGTGTAAAAGAAGGACTAGCTTGCAAATTTGACAAAATTGTAGCTACACGCTTTCTTGTTGGAGTGAAGTTTCACTTGTAGCTTGTGAGAGCTATGTTGCTCTACAAAGCAACAAGCTATCTCAATCTACATGTGGGTCCCACATGTGTTTTTTTATTACATATTCACATTTTACCATTTCCACTTTATGTAGGACCAATTAAAACCATAAGTAGTTGTAGTTTTCCATTGAGGGAAGGTTGTAGCTTGAAAATGTTATAGTTTAGAAATATAATGTGGCACACAAAGCTACAAAGGTTGTAGTTTACTAGTGGAGTTGCTCTAAGGAGCCCATAGTTTGTCTCCTATAGGACTAGGGGGGAGTGTGATGGTCCCGGCACCAATCTTTTTTTTTTTTAATTTGATAATGCGGGGCGTTACCAGGCCTTGAATCTATCGGGCCTTAGTGCAGATTATTCGGTCCAATTAGATTGACACACGGTTCCATAAGGTGGAAGATAATAAGCAACATCTAGGCACTCCCCATTTACACCATGATATTGGTCACCATATTGTTGCATGCAACTCAATAGAACTCCGCCCTTTCCATAAAATTAGATAAGATAGAGAAAAACCATAGCAAAATGCAGAAAAAAAGGTACAATTTAATTCCTTGTACTCATCAGAATCAATTGAAAAGGGTTAGAGTAGAGCAAGAGACTTGTTTTGAATTGCTTTCATGCATTTTACTTGTGTGTTCTGTTCAACCTTGATCTGTACGTCACTCAATTTCTTCTCCTATAAATTCCCAGGCCAGTTCATTTGCTTCAGAGTAATCAATTCTACAAAATACTTAAAATTGTATTTTCTGAGTTTAGCTGAAGGAAGTTCTGCATCATCAAAAGTGAGATAATTTGATTTGATTTTGTAAGCTTCTCTTCTACTTTGCTTGCTTCATTTTTGAAATTTATTAATGCCAAAATATATTCTTAAGTAAGCTTGAGTTGTGGAAAATTCCAGTGGTTTTTATTTTTTATTTTCTAGATGCTTAATTGTGTGGCATATTTTGTATTTTTACTGTCGTATCTTTGGAATTGAGGAATATGATTTGATTTTCAAGAACATTATGACTTGAACTTTATGAAATGAAATTGTTATCTTTATGTAATTAGAATTAGATGAAATTGATGAGGTTATGTAACTTTGATTGGTACCTGGAATGAGTGAAAAAGAACTGAGTAATTGAATAGGGAATGTTGATCAATGCTAGTTTCTTGGGAGACATTATGTAAAATGTTTGTTACCTTTGTTTTTAGCCCAATTTTCAAAGCATTTGTTTAAACATTTATTTTTCGGTGATACATACAAGAAGCTTAAAATGGAAATAAAAGGTTGAATCAAGCATTTATTGCCTCAAATAATGATGTAATTTTGTCCAGAATTCCTAAATCGTTTCCATTTTAAGAAATGTATTTAATGCTTATGTATAGCCCGATCTTAGGGCTACATATAACATTACGTCATTACCCTACAAAAAATTGATGACCATGTGATGAATCTGATGATAACTTTTGCAAAAAATAACAATAGTAAACTGTAAAAATTGTATAATCATCTCAAAATCAGCCATATTTGTACTTATTGTTAATTAAAGTAACAAAAGGTAATTATCAGCCACTTTTGGTGGTTTGTTAATTAAAAAAAAAACTTGAAAATGGAAAAAATATATAATAAGTGGACCTTAGTTTTGAACAAAACCTGAAGACTAGAAATATTATCAAATGGAAAAAAAAGAAAAAAAAAAAAATATATATATATATATATAATATTCCTATGATAAACATGAGTATGAGCATACAAATTTACTTAATAAAAACAACAAGAATAAGCTTTAATTTAGTGGATGCGTCTTAGCTTGCACATTGTCCACCAAAATCCTCTTTCACCATGGTTACACTCCCTTTATTTTGTGCTGGATATATGCTATTCCCATTTTGTTCTGAATATCATGTCCTCATTTCATATGCAATAACTCAGTTTTGTACAATGCATAATAGATTAATAATGATGTTGGTGACATAACACTCTATCTATAATAGGTTGAAAAATGGAAAAGGAGCAAGAGAGGGAGTGGGCAGAAGCCCAGAAAATAGAAATAAGCACTGATCTTGTTAGTGTTGCCAAGAATCAGCTGAAATTTCTAGCTGCTGTTGATCGGAATCGCTACTTGTATGAAGGCCCTTTGCTGGAATGGGCTATCTACAGGTAATATTCTGATGTGAACATGGAAACATTAGTATTCTACTCTTCTAGTTTTGTTATAAAGAAAGTGAGAGCAATTTGATGACCACTATATATACACTATTAGCTTTATTGCTTATATTTGTTCTGCTTAATTTTATGAGTTTCAGGTACAATGCCTATTGGCTTCCATTGCTTGCCAAACATTTGGAGAATCCTGTTTCAGATGAGCCATTAGTTGTTCCTCTTGATTGTGAATGGATTTGGCATTGCCATAGGCTCAATCCAGTACGCTTCTGGAGATATATTATTGTATTCTATTATTTCCTTTTCTTTTTTAAAAGTTTGGTGAATTAGGTGTTGCTGTTCCTTTGTGGAACAGGTAAGATACATGACTGATTGTCAGACGCTGTTTGGAAGAATCCTTGGAACCCATAACGTCGTCTCATTTGTTGAAGGAACTAAGAAGAGTAAAACTGAGGAGATTTGGAGCAAAATGTATCCTGAAGAACCCTATGAACTTGACCCCAATAGACCTTTCCTTGATGTCTCACAAAAGAATATTCAAAGTGAAAATTTTACCAGTTATGATCTGGTTTCTGCTGTCAAAAGACAGGTTTCTTTCTGTTATCAGGTAATGAAAGCTCTTATGATTTGCTTCTAAAATAATGTGCATTATTATTTTTCATAAGGTTATCTATAAAATAATGCAAACTATGAAATGCTTGTTGTTGGCAGGTTTCGAGGCCACATGTGTCTGATGATCTTTATCTTCAGGAAGGATTGGCAAGATATAAAGGGTTCTTGCATCTTATCAGGACAAACAGGAAGAACAACGTAAGGCGTTTTTGTGTTCCTATTTATGATGTTAACCTTATGTGGCACTCGCATCAATTACATCCAGTTTCTTACTGTAATGACCTCAAGAAATTACTGGGGAATGTTTTGGAGCATGATGACACTCATTCTGATAGAGGAAAAGGGAAAAGGTTAGACACCGGTTTCTCTGAAACTACCAAGCAGTGGGAGGAGACTTTTGGATCGACTTACTGGAAGGCAGGGGCGATGTATCGAGGACCTAATCCGACTCCAGTTACACAAACTCCTTATCCATTTGTTTATGAGGGCAAGAAATCTCATTCGCCAAACAAATGTAGTAAACTAATTGAGTTTCAAGAGATGAAAGCTATAGAGGTAATTATGATATTTTGACTAGACTTTCAGGGGTAATAAGTTTAAATAAGTTATAATAAGATCTCATCAAGATTAGTAAGTTCAACAAGTTTTAATCAGTCCTAGTTAGGTTGTATGTTATTTTATTTCTTAGATATTGGTTTAGAAAATTTCAATCAAGTTTAATTAGGTCTAATAAATTCAAATAAATTCGAGTCCCATAAGTGGAAAAGAACACACCCTACATGATATTCGTGTCTACCCATTTCCTTCTTTTCCACTAACTTCTTTACAATGTGTGTGAAATTGTGAAATTGCCAAAACTTGCTAGTTTGCATTTATAAACTTCAGCCTGAACGAGCACTGTTAGTAGATATGTTTTATAATTGATGTTGCACTGAGGCCTTTGTATAATGGTTGGCTTAACCTTCGCTATTGATGCTCTTTAGTCTTTATTCGAGTTTTCCTTGATTGGCTACATAATTTTACCATATCAAATGCTTCTATGGTTTTGTTGTGTTTACATTATAGTGTAGTGTACTGTTGCAGGAATTCTCTAGGCTAACTTTAACAGCTCGTTTGGTTATTGGTAATAAATTTTGATAACAGGAAAGAAGATATAAAATATCATTTAGCAAGGAAATAAACTTTATAATCTACTTGGAAACATATCCTCATTACCAAACTTGAATTTTCTTCATATTTACTATTACTATCCATGACTATTAGGAAGAGTGGTGTTGGATGAGAATGTATATTTGTGAAGAAAAATTAGATAAATTGGAGGTAATCTAGATACATCATGGGACTGAATATTGATTTTCCTTCCAAATTTACATAAAAATTATTCCCACTAGGGCTATTATTGTTATTTTATGGAGGGTAATCTTTCACTAGGTGCTCACTAGTGTATCTTCTATAAATTTCCTTAGGTACACAAGTAAGTTAATTTTATTCTGCCTTGTTTTACAGGTGCTTTTGGAGTTTGTGGAAATTAAGAATCTGCCAGAGGAACACAAAGGAAACCTCTGTGTCTCATTCAGTAAGAATCAACCTGATAAGCTTTTTAGTGCCAAGAAAACATTGCCGATATTACCAGAGTCAGGAGAAAAACAGGTTGCTTATTTCCAGTGTGAACCAACTGGAGAGCTTTTGTTTGAGCTTTTATGCAACAATATCCTTTCAAATAAACCAGCATCTAAATCCATCAAACCATTTGGTTCTTGCTCCCTATCTTTTAAAGATTGTGTGGCTTTTGGATCTAAACTTTCTGTTGATAAATGGCTTCCAGTTGTTCCTGTATCTGGGATCCTAGCATCTAAGCCAATCCTTCTGCATGTTTCGCTTTCATTTACTCCTCCTACACTAGCACCCCAAGTTTTTCAACTGGTGCAACCTCAGCCTTTCTTTAAAGACTCTTGTTTTCTCCAACCTCAAACTTATGTCATTAATGATGATGGAAATGATATTCTTAGCCTTCAAATGAGGTATGGATAAAAATATTTTACATATTTAGACATTACAATATCCCTTTAGTTGTATATAGTTTAATGTTAAACTTATGCCATGCACAAAATTCTAATATATTCCTCAGGGACTTAAGCAAGAGCAGCACAAGGAGTAACCCAAATTTGTTAAAGGAGATACACTGCACCACAGGCGGTTCTTATGAATCACATACCTTGGCTGAGCTTCAGGGAAATGAATGGGTTATATATGGAAGCCATGGCTCCATGAAACTTCGCTGCACTTCTGAGAACATTGATTACTTCTATGAGCTTGTTGGTCATAAGATGGTAATTAATACTTCTAGGGAGTTGCTTATTCTTTTCTCTCTTAATCAAAAAATTGTTGAAAGAATATTTTTTAGTGAAGTGTCTTGCCAAAAAAATTGCAAATTATGTTTGTTATTTGAAAGCTAATTACAATAGCACATGTCAATAATGAATATCTGAAATTCATGTGATTATATTGTAAACCATTACGAAGGTGCGATTATATGCTGGAAGGAAGCTAGCCTATGAGCCTAAACATTGGGAAAACCTAAGTGAACATGGTTTTATGACTGCTGTTGAATTCTCTTCTGAATATCCTTATGGAAAGGCTGTAGCATTGTTTGATTTCAAGCATGGAAACTTCAAGGTATCTTTCAATAACCAATATTTTCCTCTTGCACCTGTGTTTGGTATCGTTTTTTGTTTTCATTTTATTTGAAAACTAAAAACAAAAGATAGGAAACCAAAAAAAATTGGTTTTCACTTTTTAGTTGTCAGCTTTCATTTTCAATATGTATCAGTTTTCAATAAGTTTGACTAATTTTTATATGATTATAGGGTATGATAACACTTCCTATTTTGTTCTAAACAGGTCATGGATGAATGGATGATACTAACTGGCATTACTTTAGCCTTCATTATGAGAAGCGAGGGTTGTTTTACTGCCAAAGTTGGTTGTGAAGACATCATACAAAATCAAGTAACCAATTCTACTAGTCCTGAAGTGGACAGTGGAGGTTTGTGTGGTGGGGGTTATTGTGGTGCTCGTTGTGTTGGTGGATGTTTAACTGCCAATGCAGAACAAGGTGAAGGTCTGTCTTATAGTGGAGCTTGGGGGAGTGATTGTGGCAAATGTGGATTCATCTGTTTAGGAGTGGCAGATCATGGCAACACCACCCGTGTTGAGATGACAAATTTTGCTGGATGTGACGACAGCTCTAGTGAATGTGACAGCATCGGTTCTGACATGGCGAAGTGCGATGGTGGGAGTTGTGGTGGAGGCGGTAAATGCGGTGGTGGTAGTTGTGGTGGAGGAGGTAAATGTGGAGGTGGTTGTGGAAACATGGAAAAGTGAGATTGTTCTAGTGGTTGTGGATGTGGTGGGAAAATGGTAAAATGTGGAAGTTGTGGTGTATAATAATATATAATGTTGGTGCAAGCGACTCGTCAATGGTGAAGTCTTCCTTAACAGTGAGCTTGTGAACAACTTAGTCAATGTTTCGTAGTATCAAAATTATGTCTTTGTCTGTGTTTATAAAATCTAAAAATAAAAAAATAAAAAAACCTATGTTGTGTTTGTGATGGTGGACTATGGAGTCGTTTAATGTGTTTATTTCTGTTGTTATTATGTGATGCATGAATAAGTTTTTGGGGGATGGGTGACAATGTTGTACCAATTTGGGAAATAGGGTGTAAAGTCGATTTCCCTCTTGGGCTTCATTGTATTTAACAAGTCCAAACTCCATTGTAATAATGTGTATTTATATTTCTCAATAAAATGTCTTTAGTATTGTGGTAGGATATTAGATAAACTTTCTAGACCATGCATCTAGACTAATTTAACAAGATCTCATATGAATATATTTTTTTTACTGTAAATAATAATAATAAATTAATGGCATTGTGATGTACATAACTTTTGAAAAAATTGTTTTAAAAAATCTCTTCGACACAAAAAACACACACCCATACAAAGGCACAGTCACATAGACAAAACATGATATTTACAATACGGAATAATATTGATTAAGCTGTGCCCCCAAGCTCACTTTCCATGGAAGACATTAATATTGGCATGTCACTTGCACTAACGTTATCATAATCCAACTTTTTACCATGTTTACGCAACTACCACCGGAACCACCTCACTTTGCAATGTTTCCACAACCTCCACCGCAATTACCACCTCCATCATAGTTACCACCACTGAACTTTGTCATCTCAACACAGGAGCAACCACAACTAATATAGTTTTCTGTGGTCATACGTCACATTTACGACACCTAGACCATGCAACACAACCTTCCATCCCAACACAACACATGCTTCCAACACATACAACACAATCTCCCAACCTAACACTGATGCTGACACTATGTACTATAGTTAAACATCCAGCCTCAACAAGGACCAGATTAAAGCAGCGATCGGATGGGCTATGACTTTTAATGGCATTCATTCGCAGAGAGGAGAGAAAGCTATGGCGATATCAGCATTACAGGCAGAAGCGCTGGCTTTAATGAAGGGAATACGAGAAGGAGAAAAAGTGACAATTGAAATCATCCTATATACAGATTGCGAACTAGTGGAAGCATTAATGAACAGAAGAAAGGCTCCTCAAACCATTAAACCTATTATTGATGACTTTTTAATTTTTGTTGACTCTCTTACTTTCGTTCAATGTAAGAAGGTACCTAGAGTTTGCGTTAACCAAGCCCGCTCACGACTTAGCGACCTTCTACAGAAGGTTGTAATATTTATTGTATTGTTTTGTACCCTTGCCAAAAAAAAAGGGGCCCTGGGGCTGCCACCCCTGCTGTACATTGATTTCCATGTCCATTGTCACAACTTTCTATTGCATTTCCTTGTCAGCTTCTGCAGCCACTGCAACAATCTCCACTTCGAGAGAGACCTTGTTTTGCATTCCTGGCATCATGGTTAGCCACCACAGCTTGGACCACACGACTAGAAGAATTGGATAATTGGTTTTGTATGTCGTCTTCACAGCCAACTTTGGCAACAAAACGACCCTCTCTTCTCAAAATATCAAATAGAATGAAGGCTAAAGTAAGGCCACTTATTATCATCCATTCATCCATAACCTGTTCACAATAAAATAGGAAGTGAGAGAAAAGGGGTAGTGAAACTAGAACTTATGAACATTGCAGTTCTTGGTTATAGAAATATACCTCAAAGATTCCATGCTTGAAATCAACCAATGCTACAGCCCTTCCATATGGATATTCAGCACAAAATTCAACAGCGGTCATAAAATCATGCTCACTTCTCTGCTGTTCCCAATGATTACGCTCATAGGCTAGCTTCCTTCCAACAAACAATCGCACCTATATAATGGTTTATAATGATAACAGAAGATTCAGAGATTCATTACTGACACAGGCTACTGTAATTAATTTTCAACCAAACATAATTTACAAACATTGCAAGAAAATTCCATTAAAAAAAAGTATCAAAAAAAGGGTTTAAGAAAAGCTTGTACAAGACTATTATTTATATAATACTGTAATAAACAATTCATTGCTTAAGAGTTAAGAGACAAAAGAATAAGCAACTCCTCATAAATATTTACCATCTTATGACCAACAAGCTCATAGGGATAATCATCATTTCCAGTAGTGTGGCGAAGCTTCAAGGAGCCATGGCTCCCCTTTATAACCCATTCATTTTCCTGAAACTCAGCCAAGGTATGTGTTTCACCAAAGTGTGTGATGTAGGGTACCTCCTTCAATGAATCAGTTATTCCCATTTTGTTGTTCTTGCTAAAGCCCCCAAGGAATAAGAATATTGTACATGGCACGAGTAAAACAAATTATAGGCTTCCATCACAATTGGGGAAAAAGAAAAAACACAAGGTTGTAGACGTTAGAGCATCTATCAGATTGAGAAAATTAAGATGTTTGGATTCATGCCATAAGAAGCAGAATATTCATGAGAATTGATCCCTTTTAGAGACAAACATGCAATTAAGAAAATAAAATATAATAAAATCTAGTACTGTATAAAAATCAAATGATTAAAAAAGAAGACAATCCACAAATCTGGAGCAAGCCAGCATGTTATGTTTAAAGTTTACAATATGCAATTAAAGGGATATATATACTCCATCACTTAGATTGAAAGCATTTGACAGAGAACGGTAATTAGGCACGAGAAAATAATTTCTTAAAAGAAACATGAATTTTGTGACCAACACAAGAAGAAAACAACATGCCTGGAGACGCATCTTAGTTTCTAAATTCACGTCATTCACCACATTGCATGCCTTTAAGTGTCTCTTTTCTTTCATTCTTTCTTTCTTCCCATTTCCTTTTTTTAAGGTATTAATGTCTGTGCATCTGCATGTGTGAGAGAGAAAGTTAAGGTGATGACTTCCTAGTTCCTACTAGGCCTGACTTTTGACAAGCTACGAATGAGCCTTCATCAATAAAACCAACCTGAATGTTACCAAGTAATAGGCAAAACCACTGAATGAAGTCAATCTTGGTTTTCGTAGAATAAATACAAGAATCAACTACAATTTTTTAGGCATGTAAGCATAAACTGTAGTAAAAGTAGAGCCTTAATATGTATAGGATTCATCATACCTCATTTGAAGGCTAAGAACATCATTTCCAGCATCATCAACAACATAGGTCTGGCCCTTGTCATTTTTTACCTTCCCTATCTTAGGAAGTGGGAGAAAACAAGAACCTTTAAGGAAAAGCTTAGGCTTCACCAGGTGAAAAACTTGGGGTGCTGGCGTAGGAGGAGTAAAAGAAAGAGAGACATGCAGAAGGATTGGCTTAGATGCTAAGACCCCAAGTACAGGAACCACTGTAAGCCATTTATCAACAGAAAGTTTAGATCCAGAAGCCATGCATTCTTGAAAAGACAGGGAGCAAGAACCAAATGGTTTCAAGGATTTAGCTAATGGTATACATGAAGGGAAATGGCACAAAAGCTCAAACAGAAGCTCTCCAGTAGGCTCACACTGGAAATAAGCAACCTGCTTTGCTCCTGACTCGGATAATATAGTCAAGGTTCTCTTGGCACTAAAAAACTTATCAGGTTGTTTCTTATTGAATGAGACACGAAGGTTTTCTTTGTAAGCCTCTGGCAAATCCTTGATTTTCACAAACTCCAAAAAGACCTATATAAAAAGGGAGAAGAAAATAAATTTACCGGGGTATATTCAACTATTCAAGTGACAATGCAATTTAACTAAAGAGAATTACAGACAGTTAAGGTTAATGTGGAGGAATGACTATAACACTCTACAATGAAATACATACTCAACAAAACCATAAAAGCATTTGACATGGTTAGAATATTTGGCCACTTATATTAAGGAGCCTCAAACAAAGTAAAGAACATCAATAGCAAAGGTTAATCCAACCATTATACAAAGGCCTCAGTAGTGACAGTGACTATAAAGCTTACCTATTAATAGTGCTCATTCAGGCTGAAGTTTTATAATATGCAAGCGGGCAAGTATAGGCAATTTCAAAATGTTACAGAATGTAAAGAAAGAAGACAGAGGAAAGGAGAAAATAAGTCAACATGAATATTATTTAAGGTGTATTCTCATTAAATTATGGACCCTGAACTTATTTGCGTTTATTACATCTAATCAAACCTAACAGGAATTTGTTTAACTTATCAGATTTGATTTAACCTTATTAATGAAGGAACTTATCAAACCTGAATGGACCTAATTAAGATTTGTTGAGCTTATTAGAAATCATCAAACCTAATTGTAATGTATCTAAACTTATTGCCCATGAAACCTAGTCAAAATATCATAATTACCTCCATAGCTTTCATCTCTGGAAGCTGAATTACATTACTACATTTGTCTGGCTCATGAAACGTTTTTCCCTGATAGATAAATGGATAAGGAGTGTGTGTAACAGGACTCGGAGGATTCCCTCTGTACATGGCCCCCGCCTTCCAATAACTTGATCCAAAAGTCTCCTCCCACTGCTTGGTAGTTTCAGAGAAACCATTATCTAGCTTTTTCCCTTTTGTCCTGTCGGAATCAGTGTCATCATGCTCCAACACTTTGCCCAATAATTTGTCGAGGTCATAACAGTAAGAAACTGGATGTAATTGGTGCGAGTGCCACATAAGGTCAACATCATAAGTAGGAACACAAAAACGATTTACGCCCTTCTTGCTGTTTGTCTTGATAAGATGCAAAAACCCTTTATATCTGGCCAATGCTTCATGAAGAAATAGATCATCAGACACATGTGGCCTGGAAACCTGCCAACAAGCATTTTCTAGGTCACATTTAAAAAAATAAAAAAATAAAAAAAAATACTTATGAATGATGAACTTTATTTCAAAACCAAGATTTGAAGCAAGTTTTAATCTAATATTCCCAGCTTATGAACACAGGTAAGTTTTTTGATTTGCATGCTTACCAAAATAAACTAATACAAATTGCCACAATGACTTAAAGTGTTCCAACAATTATATTGAGCTAAGAAGAGTGGAAAATCCCACGAATTCATTGGACAAGGACTTGACTTTCAAACCTAAGTGGAATGTTTTTGAAATTTAACTTAAAGTAAATCAAGTCAATATATAGTGGATGTTATTAACAAGGCAAACAAATTGAGAGACGGAATAGAGAAAGAAGAGAATGGATTCATAGAAGCAGGAAAGTGGCAGAAAACATGAAAAGGAGACAGGATTGTTGATTTGATATTTTTCCTCTTTCCCTCATTCTCTTCAAGGAAAATTATCAGCTAAAGGCAACAGATTTTGTTGGGTTACCACTATTTCTCTAACCTTCAAGCTGGAATAGCAGTATATTACCATCTATCAAGATAAATCTAACTTTCTTTTGGGTAGAGGTGATCGTGGGCCAGGCCGATGCATAAAAATCAAGCCCATAAAGCAGGCCGGGTTCGGGCCGGGCTTAGTTCGGGCCCAAATTTCTTAGCCATAGCCCGAAAATTTAGTGCGGGCTTGGCGGGCTTTTCGGGCTTTTTCGGGCCGGGCCTAAAAAAGTAACCAAAAAGTCTAATTTTAAATGTCCAAGGCCCGCACGAAAAAATAAAAAAATCGGGCCGGGCCCAAATTCAGGCCGGGCCACTTTTGATCAGCTCTACTTTTGGGTCATTGGACATGAAGAATTACTGAAAAATAGAACACATCAGAAGCAGAACAGGAAACTGTTATGGACTGACCTGTTACAACCTGCTCACACACCCACAAATACCACACAATAACAGCAACCAAGCAACACAGTAAGTCCAAAACATCAATAATAATCTGGAAATATTATTCTAATGCAGCTAAAGAAGTAATAGAACAGTAGACAAAGAGTTAAGTGATATTCAAATGATCAAGGTAGCTTTCGAGTTGCTACTAAACTCCCAAAATGATACAACAAGCATACAAAATAAAATCAGAAATCTTCATTCATCAATATAAGACCCTTTCCCTTCCTCTTTTAGCTCTATTTATAGACCTAAGAAACTCTAGAATCTCCTAGCAATTAATATTTGATTCATTACAGAAACTTATTTGGACCTTCTGTCATGTTTATCCTCGTTAACAAAATAGCATAATTAATGACCAAATTCTAAGAGCTTCCATTACCTGATAACAGAAAGAAACCTGTCTTTTGACAGCAGAAACCAGATCATAACTGGTAAAATTTTCACTTTGAACATTCTTTTGTGAGACATCTGGAAATGGGCTATTATGGCCAAGCCCATACGGTTCTTCAGGATACATTATGTTCCAAATCTCCTCAGTTTTACTCTTTGAAGTTCCTTTAACAGACGAGATGACATTAAGGTTACCAAGGATTCTTCCAAACAGCTTCTCACAATCAGACTTGTATCTAATCTGTTTCACAAAGGAAGAACACATAATTCACAAAATTTTTGAAAAAGAAAAGGAGATAGAATACACTAATGTCCAGAAAGCCTACTGGATTGAGCCTATGGCAATGCCATATCCATTCACAATCAAGAGGAACAACTAATGGGTCATCTGAAACAGGGTTCTCCAAATGTTTGGCGAGCAATGGAAGCCAATAGGCATTGTACCTGAGAGAGGGATTGTAGGCAAATTGCTTTATTATAACTCATCTAACCAAAACAAATATTCAAAAAAGCACCACCTCAAGAACACTAAATAGGGAGGGAAACAGACACACACATACAATAAACTCAAAAGCTGCTTCTCAGGTATCATGAAAAGCACAAGACCCCTTACGTTCACCTTTCAACAACAACAACAACAACAACAACAACAAAAAAAGAAGACAATCTGAAAGGCCCAAAATTTCGCAGCACAGCAACATAAGCAATAAAGCGGATAGGGTGTTGTGGTCATCACTTTGATTTCACTTTCTTTACAACAAGACAAGCAGAATACTATTGTTTACATGTTCACATCAGAATTCTGTGAGCAATTAACAAATTGGCTCATGCTTACTTTGGCATCATAATTAGCATTTCTTATCAGCATTTACAAGCAGATGAACTTTTGATGAGAAAATTCCATTAGACTATAGACAATAGACATCTTAATACTATGACAATCATTATTAATTCCACATGCTTCTGTTTTAGCTGACTCACATATAGCTAGTACTCCTTTTGTTCTTGATTGAAATCTTAGAACTGCTTAGGATTAGGGAATGTTTTCTACATTAATATAAAAAAAAAAAAAAAAAAAAAAAAAACCTAAGTGTATAGAGTCTTACTTAATTCATTATAATCAAAATAGGAATAAGGGGAAAAAAAAAAACACAGTAATGGCCTCTTCAATATATAATTAACTTATTATAAAGAGTACTTATTTTTATCAATTGGAAGTAATTGCTCTTGTTTAAAGCTGAAGTCATGATCCACTTTTGTGTTTGTTATATAGAGCTACTCATTTTTAAAAATTAAATTTCACTTACCAAATGTTTCAGAAAAAAGAATTTCACTTACAAAAAAAATATAGTAGTAACAAGAATTAGAAACAAAAATGTTTCTTAAACATAAAATATATCAATAGTAGTTACTCACTGCTAGAGTAAAAGGAATTTACCTGTAGATAGCCCATTCCATCGCAGGGCCTTCATACAAGTACCGATTTCGATCAACAGCAGCTAGAAATTTCAGCTGATTCTTGGCAACACTAACAAGATCTATGCTCACTTCTATTTTCTGTGCTTCTGTCCACTCCCTTTCTTGCTCCATTTCCATTTTTCAACCTATAGTGTTATTTCACAGACATCAATATTATACACTATAAAAAAAACAGAGCCATTGCATATGTTTTGATGGAAATGAAGATTTATAATCTGAAATGAAGATATTCAGAACAAAATAGGAGTAGCGTGTATCCATCACAATATAAAGGGAGTGGAGTTTTGATGGAGGAGGATTTGGTGGAAAATGCGCAAGACATCAAGTGGTTTATGTAGCTTACCAATCCACTAGTTTATTTTTGTTGATATTGTTAAGCAAATTTATATCCTTTTCTAAATAAGTTATCATTCAACGATCTGTTTAACCCAACAAATACAATTAACAATTCCAATTCAAATTTACAAATTAACAATCCAATTCCAATCCCAATTCCAATTCAGAACAAAATCACAGAAAATTCTAACTTTCAATTCAACATTCTAGTTCACAAATAATCTGATAATCCAAGTTCTAACTCACAAATAACCCAACATTCTATCTTCCAAATTCCAACTAATCTAATACGGAGTATCCCAATTCACATATATATCACATTCACTACAAAAAATAACAAATCACAATTAATCCAACTTTCCAGCCAACTTTAACAAAGGGGGCAAACCCACTACGTCAACAAATAGCCACAAATCCATTGAAAAAAAAAGGAGAATTTTAGCGCATAAAATTTTACAATAAAGAGGTAAGAGAAACTTGAATGCTTAACTTAACATTGACATTCCTAAAACAATTACAAAGACAACTAAAAATGGAGAATACGATAAGTCGATAACCAACAAAAAATAGCAAAATAAAACTAATTAAACAAAAACATACCAAATTACCAAGGCATTAGGAAGAGCCCCAATTAAGACCTTGGTTGAAAGGTTGTAAGAAGAGGTGTCACAAGCAGTTTAGGTTGGCGATTAGGAGCACCTTGGTTGCCGCCCTACGATGAAGCACCAGAATATAAGGTCGATGATGATGATGATGATGATGATGATGATGATGACTACGACGACGACGATGATGATGGAATAGGAATATGCAATTCGGATGGTAGCTCAGTTACTTGCAATTGGGGATTTCGGGGACTCAGTCTCATCATGTGCAAGACTGCAAGTAGTCAAGAACATTACAACGGGATTCCTCATTATGTGCCAGTGTGCAAGTAGTCAAGAACATTACAATACTTACAAGTAGAGTTCAATCGATTTCAATAGTATATTTTTGGAAAATTTATCTAAAAAACCTTGAAATTTTAGCAATTTGTAGAAAAAAGTTACAGATGCTTTTCACAAATAACTAGAACTTTTAAGGTTTTTTAAGACAATTTTTTCTATGTTTTTATATCAAAAATTTATAGGTATACCCAAAAAATCTCAATTGGTATAATATAATTACAACTATTATTAATATAAAACAATTTATAAAAAATAAGAAAAATTGTTCAAAATTACCAAATAAATGCTGACTTTTGAAAATTACTATCAAATAAAAAAATTGTTATAGGCAAAATTGACATCACCAGGCCATACTATTTGCCATCTGTCCATATCAGTCCGAACAATTGATTATCCCAGAGTAGGCCCAACTATTACGCAAATTTGCCAAAAACAGTCCGGCTTATCTGTTGACCTATTGTAGCCGGTAATCCACAACACGTGACTAGCACATATGACTTTTAGTGGGGGTTAATTGCTAATCAAATTATTTTTAGAAAGTAATTAATTGATAATCAAATCATTTTTAGAAAGTAATTAATTGATAATCAAATCATTTTTAGAAAATAATTAATCCACAACACGTGATTAGCACATAACTTTTAGTGGGAATTACCGGCAACAATAAGTAAACAGGTAAGCCGGACTGTTTTTGGCAAGTTTGTGTAATAGTTGGGCCTACTCTTGGATAATCAATTGTTGGGACTGGTATGGGAAGATGGCAAATAGTATGGACCGGTGATGTCAATTTCGACCAGGTAAAATTACCAGTTGTCGTGTTTTATATGATTTAGGTAATGATAATAATAATAATAATAATAATAATAATAATAATAATAAAATAATAATATGTGATAGTAAAATTACATATTGAGTTCTATGGTTAAGATTTGTGTAAACTAAATTAGTGTAAATCAGATTATACAAATCTGATAGTTAAAAAATGAAAAGTCTTCATTATACATAAGAAATAACATATTCATATGTGATTTTGTTTGATTCGTCTAAATGTGTAGTTTTTTTAAATATGTAATTTATAGTATAGTATAAGATATTAACGTTTAAACATGTGTATTGAAAACTGTGACGTAAATAACAAGCTGGAATGAATGGAGTAGGTTATAGATTGGTGTCTACAAGGTGTATACTTTTCTTGATGGAAATACGCTATAGTACTAAAAACAAACAGTGTAGCACAAAATGTAAGATAGAGTAAGGTTGAGACTTGTATTGAAATGACGTAAGTGTTTCAAATGCCACAAATAAGAACTTGGGTTCGAATCTCATCAAAGGCATTAAAGAATGTTCCTTATCTTTCTTTTCTTAGATAAGTTTATTTGCTAAATTGATCCAAGTGGCTAGCACTAATATATAGAGCCCGGCTTCAAATCTAGTACAACATACACAACATTAGTTTCAATCCAAAAAATAAAATAAAATTGTGAGATATAGTTTTTTTTTACTTTATTTATGATTAAATTAACTTGAAGTAGATTGAAGTGAAGTAAAATAAATTTAGGCCCTGTATGGGAGTTAATGGTTAGTTGTTAGCTTATTGTATTAGCTAATTTGACTATCTGATTGAATTAGTTGTTTTGACTAACTGATTGAATTATCTGTTTATTGTAAGTGTTTGGGAAATAGTTGATAGCTACTTCATTGTGTAAAATGACCATTATGGACATCAACATTATTTACCCTTTTACATTTTCATTTTGTTCAATTTAGAATTATGTGTTTAGTTGGTTAAATTAACACAACTTTAATTTTAGTATAAGTGTTATTTTTTATTTTCCAAATTGTTCAATATGCAAAATTAATTTTTAACATTGAATTGAGAAATTGCTACCCTACCTTAACTAAGCAAGTGTGTCCAAAGTTCAAATTTTTATGTGGACATGGCGGGCCATCTATGGATTTCGGGCTGCCCATAACTTTTGAATTAAAAATGTCTATTTTAATATTTATGTGCGCTAAAATCAGCAAAATTTTCAGGACAAACGGACCGAGCCAATAATAATCAGCTCCTTTGCTCCTTGTTTTTTTAAGAAAAGGTAGACCCCTCAGTTTTAGAGCCAAAAAAAATATCTGAGCACTATAGGTAAAGGTAATACACAAGTTTAAAGTTCACTTAATTATTATAACTTGTAGTTCAGTTAATATTACTTAAGATATTGTTAATACAATTATATCATAACCACAATAGGAAAGTACAGTACACATCAATACAATAATGGAACAAACACGTTCCCAAAGTAACACTTGACAAATAATAAAATAACACTCTAATAAATAAAATAAAATAAAATAATAATAATAATAATAATAAGAATAATAATAATAATAATAAAAAATCACAATAAGACTTATTACATTTTTAGAACGTTAAAAAAGCACGATCTATTTGGCCTATAATAGATAAATAATCAGCTGATTCTTCATCAGTTGATTCACATTCACGTAGTAACATGAGTTAATAAGCCGCTAATAATATAAGCTTATTAAGATATGCAAGAAGCTAATATAACTTCTCGTCAGTCCCATGCAAGAAGCTTGAGACAATGAACCTCTCTGGCTCTGAGCTTTCCAAGAGATCAACTAACATACAACAACTTAATACAAATCAACGTAATAACTAAGGGTTATACCATAGGTGGCATTATGAATAAATATTATTAGTACGTGAAAAAACTAATGATAAATAAAAAATAGCATTAGTATTAGCATTATATATATTAGGTGGTGGATGGCACCAAAATATTGCATTTCCCACCTTTGTAAGTACGTACGTACGTACTTTGATGTGCTAGCTAGCTTGTGACAATATAATAATAATAATGCAATCAAAAGAATTGGTTAATAATCCCACAAGGAGTAGTCTTGTACCTCCTCATCCTCTTCCCACCCTGTATTCATATCAAAATCATTAGAATACATGAAGGTGTCGTCGTAATAGAGGTCGTCTGTCATCCTCGACCACATCTGGGGCGACTCCATGGGCGACTCGTTTATAGCCTGTATCTGCATAGGCGACAGCCCAACCCTTGTGAGGGATGACGATGATGAGGAAGAGGGTTGGGCTGTCGCCTGCGCGGCTTGTAGGCTGTTGCTATAAGAGTTTAGACTGACCCCTGACTGCAGGGCAGCTGCAGCTTCCTGGGCTGCCCTGCGGATATCATCAGCCCCGGAGCTAGCAGGGCAAGGAAGCCCGTCTGCAAGCTCTGGGAAGTTAAGGTGGGCTCCACGCCCTCTGAGATGATATGCAGCTACGTCGTAGGCAATAGCCGCCATCTCTTGAGTGTCGAAGCTACCCAACCAAATCCTCGATTTCTTACCAGGCTCGCGTATTTCAGACACCCACTTACCCCATTTCCTCTTCCTCACACCCCGGTAAGTGGATGCAATGCCGCCTCTAGCGCGGCCATAAGTGGTGCTATCTCCCATGTAATGTGTTTTTTTTTTTTTTTTTTTTTTTTGTTTTTGGCAAATTGTATGTAAGTATATATGTATGTGTGTGTTTTTAACCAAGTATATTATTATTGTAGCACTAAGTGATGTAAGTTTAAGTCACATAGAAATGACATGAATTTGAATCTATATATATATACTTACTTAAGCTTTGTAAAATGATCACATTTGTAAGTGGAGATTCTATTGTGGGGCACTAAGCTAATTTGTGTAACCTTATTACACTCTCAAGAGTGAGTTTCCTAGTAGCTGCATTCATCCTAAGTGTGTGGTTTTAATTTTTTTTAATTTAATTTTTAATTTTTTTTAATTTAATTTTTAATTTTTTTATAAGATTATGCCGAGTATAATAAAGAAGTGTTAGTTTTTTCAACTATGGATAATAGATGTATGGCATTTTCTAGCAACCAATTAAATTAAGCAGCAACCCCACGCCTTAAAAAATCAAAGTGTTGTATTTTCTTAAGCTTTTTAATTTGTGCTGATACATGAATCAAAATCAAACCAAATATTAAGATTTTATATATTTTTGGGATTTAATAACTATTGGAGCACCACATATATGGGAATTTTTAAGAAAAGTACTTATAATAAGTTTGATAGCAATATGTTGTATGTTGATCCTGTTGAAGACGCGGTTTGATATAAGGTGGCAGAAGAGGGAGACATACTTGTTTATTGGACCTACATTATTTTTTTTTATTTTTTTTATTTTTTTTTGGACCTACTACAAGTTAGAAATCTATTTAACCTACTTTTTAATTTTTAAATACCACACTCATCTCAAGTTCTTGTGATTCATAAATTATTAAGTATGAGAGTGAGGGATAATTCAGGTGGTAAGATCAGCTTCTCTTCCGGTTTCAGGAGATTTCGAGATCGATTCTCATCATTGCACTTATAAAATAAAATAAAATATATATTAAGGACGAGGATATAGTAGTAGTTTAGTGGTAAGTTATTATTTCTCATCTAAATGGTGAAAGATCGGACTATTTATCCCCGTCCTCCGTTACTGTGTGAGATTATCAGTTATATACTTAAATGTATTAGTACCCCTTTACTGGTTATTGAGCTGATAGACTAAATAAATAAATAAATAATAGAATTAATTATTAGGTGTAATATAAGAATAGTATTATATTGGATTTGTGTCGCAAAAAGTTAAAAATGTTTCCTTCTTCAAAGTTGATGATGTAGTTTGATGTAATGTTCATGTTGAATAAGTTTTTTGACTTCACCTTTATCAATCCACATTTTTACTCATTCATTAATTAATTTACTTAGCTTCCTCCCCTTATTGTTAGATTATATTAATTCTATTTTACCTCTTTGTCAATGCATAATATCAAATGAGTACATTCGAAAAAATCATGAATATCTAAGATTGTAATATTATTAGTTGAAATATAATAGAATCAATTTAATAAGACCTCCTTTTTTTAAAATGCAACTATTAGACGTATATTATTTTTCATCTCTACTTTATGTTATATCGTTGCATTTAAAAAGAAACTCGATTGAACTATTCAATATTTTCTTCACTCAATAATTATAGTTTGATAGTTTTCCTATTAATATCATTCTAATATATACTCCTTTAGTCCTTCTGTTTTTTTTATTATTATTTTCTCGATCACTTGAGTTTTCATTATTACCAAAAAAAAAAATTAATAGGAAAAAAAAGAATTTAAAAATTATGATAAAACGTTGAGAAAAAAAAGTAGGAGAAAACGTATGAAAAATAAGTAATTTTACTAAAGTTTTTCAAAAGTAAGAGAGCATATGGAAAAGATACTTGAATTCATCCTAACTGAAGAATAATGTAGTATATAAAACTTTGTTATATTTATGTAATATGGGAAGTGATTAATTTTTTGTAAAAAAAAAAAATAATACACAAAGAAAAGTAAGTAAATTAAATAAAAACAGAATAAGTATATTTAATTACCAAGCTATTCTCCTTTGTGTACACATTTTCTCTTCATTGTCCACCAAAATTAATATACAAATATATATATACAAACAACTTCTAGTAAATCATACTTCCTCATTCCCTAACGGTCCGTTTGGTTGTTGGTAATTAATTGTGGTAATGGTAATGAATTTATAGTGTAATTTTGTTAAGGAGGAACCTTATAATCTCCATGGAAAATAAGTTTTCATTCCCAAACTTCAATTTTCTTCTCATTTTTCATTCACATGCATTACCATAGGGGAGGCTGGTATTTGATGGGAATGGATATTTGTGAAGAAAATTAGATAAATTGGAGCTAAGGTAGCACCACCATAGCCCATGGGAATGAAATTTGATTTCCCTTCCAAATTTAGTTATAAATTCGTTTTCATTCCCATGATTTATAACCGGTTACCAAACACGTCGTAAATGTTTGTTAAATTTTCCTCTTTGGGATATTCACAATATTTTCCAATAAATCATACTCTTTACTTTTTACTCTTATCCCATATATTACCTAACTATATAATACAACAATTTAAAAAATAAATAAAAATACCCAAATATTGCAAACATTAGAGTACAGAAATATAATCAAGTGAACCCACCAACCGTAAAAATTCAATTTTCTTTTAATGTCATCCCCACGTATCTTGCCTTTCTAAACTTTAAACAACATGTAATTTTGAAACAAGTGTATCATGTTAACATCTGCTGAGAGCCTGAGAATAGTATAATTGTCATAAATGTTGGACTTCAAAAATAATCTTGAAGACCCACTAATTTAATAGTGGTCTTTCAATCTTTTACAATATTTTCTGTCTCCTACGGTTGTCCAAACAAAGGATTGAATGCTACGTACTAATCCCATGTTTAGATGAAATTTTGAGTGTCTAACATATAGTACTCCCTACTTCATTATCAAGATAAGTGCTCCATTCACTTTTTCACATCTTCCGAAACACAACTTTAAATATTAATATCTTGAATTATATATAAAAAAAAATTAATATATATATATATTTAGAAAATACACGTCGAGACAAATCAAACAAGATCTCACATGACCATATTTTTTATTACATATATAATAATTAAAGACAATCAAATATACATGCAGTCAAAATGAAGCACTTAAAATGAAACTGATGAAGTAATTCATAGAGCTTAATTTACGAAGATCACTACCAAAAACAATGTACTCTACTATTCTAGTCTAAAGGCATATCATAAGTCATAGGGCACATAGTAACAACTAAAATACAAAGTCACCGACTTTTTTGGGTCTGCATTTTTCTTAAAGAAGAGATATACTTGGTACTAATCTGAAGCCTTACCTTTTCTAAGCACTATAACAGTGTAATGAACATTTCATCTCATGGGAACTTGTTCAAAAAGCTACCAGTCAATTCTCCTCTCAAGAAAAAAGGATCAATGGTTCGGTAGTATATCCGAGTATCCGACAAACTTAAAAAGGTTAAGAGCGTTTGGTTCACAAGTAGAGTGGAAAACTGGGTCAAGTAGGGTCCAAGTTGTGTCCACTTGGTTGCATAAACGGGTTGAATCTCAGTATTTATTTTAGCCCATTTCGTTTAATAAACGGGTCTATCATGTCACACCGTTTGTTTAAACCTGTTAATAATCGGTCAAATTCGTTTTGAGTTAGCGAATTGTGTGAGCTTTAGTATATTAAGCTGTCAATTTGATAAAATCTTGAAGCAAACACTCCCTTTTAAAATTTGTAACAACACTAGCATTGGGAAGATCAATTTTAATCATATCAATCCTAACATATATAGTTTGACAATAAATAATTATACATCCCGCTAGATTAATTAAATAAGTTAATCATACTCGATGATCGAGCTTCAGAGCAGTGACGTTGGAGCGCAACCTCCAACCACCCCTGCCTCAATGTAAGGACAATACCAACTCGGTAATCCTGTTAAAGGTGTTGTGCGTTGGGGCCCAATAACATTAAATGTAAAAAAGTTAATCATACTCTCTTTTATTTTGATTTGGAACAACACTCAATCAATTATCACCTTTTAATAAGACCAGATCAAATCGGCTGCAAGCCTGCAACTAGTGAGAAATCAAATAATCA
The DNA here is from genome assembly GCA_951394345.1 of Salicornia ramosissima. Lineage (NCBI taxonomy): Eukaryota > Viridiplantae > Streptophyta > Magnoliopsida > Caryophyllales > Amaranthaceae > Salicornia > Salicornia ramosissima. The sequence continues at coordinate 49,786,389 of OX596240.1, read as the reverse complement.
AAGTTGTTGTAGACACCAAAAAAAATTGCCTCCCCCTGATGGCTAGGTGATGACCAACCTAGCTAACTCTTCTAAGATCCGACCCTTGCAACAAATGCTTTATTTTGGCCATCAAAATCATCCCCAAAAGTTGAAACAATTATACTATTTCCATTGTGTTGAATTGTATAGGACTTGCGTTTACACTCTACAAGCATATACTATTTTAATTTGATCCATATTTAGCTACGGATAGATCATGATGTTTTTCGAGACGAATAAATATTGATTGTAATTGTTTACCTTATCTTCAAAAGAAAAAAATTATACTTCTAAAATTAAGCTTCTCCAGAGTGATGTTCCGGGTTCGATCCTTACCAACGATACTACGCCCCTCGTCCCACCGACCTAGCTTATTTAAAAGTTTGATACAAATACATTTCACAACTTGTTACACACATGACACAATAACATCACTATTATAGAATTATGAGAATCGTTTCCATGAGACTTGTAGACTTGTAGTTTAGGAAATAGGTCATATTAGAAGAAGAAGAAGCCATATATAAGAATATTACACTAAACAAGTTTCTTCAATTTTTTTTAAGACAAAGACTCATGCAATGTCTCATTACATGACCTTTACGAGGAGAATTGATCAAACCCTTCCATATATGAGTACTTCTGTAGTTTATGGAATAAAACAAGGGGATGTTATTGCAACTTGGCTCAGCTCGTATCATAAGAAAGATACACTACTTTTTCTTCATATCCATAAACATAAGGGAGGTGAAGATGAAGTCATAGCCAGTGGTTAGGGCTTCAGAATTTCAGGCACGAGGTCCTGGGTTCGATTCTCACCGCATGTATTTGCGAGGATTCCTTATTATCCCCCTTACAGGGTGCGTGTGTTGGCTAAAATTGGGTCGGGTGACTTGCAGTAGGGTCCAGTTCCAAGGCCTAGTATCCCACACATTATCCTAAGAAAAAAATTAATAAATATAAGGGAGGTACAAGTTTTAGCTTAATGGTTAAGTGTTGGCGTGTTGCAAATGTAAAGTATGAGGTCTTGAGTTCGAACCTCACCGCATATATTTGCGATGATTCATTATATCTCCCTTTCAAATGCATGTGTTGATCAAATTGAGTCATAGGAACAATCCATTGTGGGTCATAATTTGGAGCATACGATCCATAATCTTGGTAGAACCTCCTCTATTTTTAAAAAGTCATAAAATATTTCTCTTCTTATCGAAATTAAGCATATATATGATCTTAAAAAGCATTTGAAGTCTATTTTCACAATTTGAATCATCAATCCGTTTATTATATCAAAAGTTATGATCACAATAGTGGACAATGATTTTTCCCCCCATTTTTACTCCAATAGTTTAATTAATTTAAAGGTTTTCGTTTTTCACATTATATTTTAGGTGAAATTGCTACTTGAGCCTTTCTCTTATTTTAGTTTTTCTAAATAAGTTGACGGGTCAAAATAACCAGGCCACCTATTATTTTTGGGTTGGCTGATCGAGTTTGAGAATTTCTAACGCATTTAAATAACTTGGCTAGAAATTAGATTGTTGATCTCTACATATTTAACTAAACGGGTCAACTTGAATCAATTCAATCCTGACTTCCACATTGTTTAGATAAAAGGAAACTGAGAGAAATGAAGCAAAATTGATTTCCCTATTTGAAAAATAAGTTGGAGAGGTCTTTTTTTCAATCACTTCTCCTTTAATAACCATTATCCTTTAAAATTTGAAAAGATTTGGAGAGAAAAAAAGCGTCCCACCTCCTTGTTCCTTACTTTCCACTCCCACCCCTTTCTCCTTTTCTCCTCCACTTCATTTCCAGTCCGACCATATTGTTATCCAAATATAATGTTATTGTCATTATCATTGACTGGAGCTAGATAAATCATGTAAAAGTACACCCTTTGAAAAAAAAGAAGAAAAATGGTAAGCTAATAGGGTAGCCTTGCTCACCGACAAATGTTTCAATGACTAGTTAACATCAAGTAAGTGAAAAAAAAAAGAACGTGTACTTTATTTAATTTCCATTCAAAGATTTAAAAATCATTAATTCATTAGTCTTTGAGATTGGAACTCTGAATTTGGAACTCAAAGCTCATAATAATAATAATAATAATAATAATAATAATAATAATAATAATAATAGAGTAGTAAGAAAGAAAGTGAAAGGTAGGAAAGGGGGAGATCAATTAAATGAACATTGTGGATTAAACTTGAGGAAACCAGCTGGAGCACAAAAAGTAACAAAGAAAACGGCATTTTGAAATTTGACTATCTCAATTTTTCAATTAAATTAAGGTTTTGATTATGATGTTTCATTATGACATTTAGGCAACAACAAACTATATTCTTTCAATTATAAGATTATTATCCTATTTCACCCATTTTTCTTTAACATTCTCTCATTTCTTTATACCTACTTAATTTGCCGGTGCATATATATATGCCTCCATTTTCTTGGGCCTGCCAGCCATTCTTGATCGTTTGAATGAATAAAGGGCCCAATCCAAAGATATTGGTAATGTTGGGCTCGGTCGGAGCACATAATAGGGCACGTCGTAAAACTGTTAAAGTAGCAGATGAATGTCAACTAATTTAGTTAGCTCGAATCATGAGAGATATGTACTACTGTGCTAGCCGCAATGTGAATAACGAGCATATATTTTAACTAAATTAAAATACCCTTGTTTTAAAAATTGTGTCAGATATTAGAAACATCGAAAATGTATAAGCACATAGGTTTTATGAGAATTTTTTATCCATAGGAACTCATGCCGGAAATGATATTGCTATCAACGGATATAATTTTGTATTTGAGAGATTATTGTAAACAAAAATTGACAATTATTTGGTGGGGTTCAATTTATGTAAAAAATTAAAGGACTTATATCCCTTATATAAGTTTATTTGGATATGTATTGTTAGCATAGCATATAATATTGGTAATATAAAATATAATTTATAATATATATACAAAAAGACGAATTTACCCTCTTGCGCAGACTTTGGCCCTATACATTTTATCAAAGCTCTTGAAATATCATTGCTAAACAAATTGAAAGAAAATAAACACCACACATATTCAAAATGACTAAATGGGTACTTAGTACCATAATTAATTAATCACATTTCAGAGATATCAGCATATCATCACTTATAAGTTATATCAAATGTATACAAAATAGTGATTATAATTTATAAGTCCTTGAATATTAATGGTTTACATAATTTAAAGAGCAACGTAACAAGCATTTATCAAAGCACCACGTAGAATCACATATTTGGTCATCACATAATTGAGTAAAAAGAAAAATTGTCAAAAATAAGTTATCCCTTATTGATTTGCTCAATATAAGTTATTTTGATCATCTCTAAGGTAGAGAGGTCCATTTTAAGAAGATAAAATATAAAGGTGGATTATTTTGAAATAATTTGAAGGTGAGATTATTTTGAGATAAATTAAATGTGAGATTATTTTGAACAGACCACCAAAAATGGAATTATTCTTTTTTTTTTCCTATCAAAATATTCATTTTATAAGACTAAATATTCATTTTCCAATTAAAAAAGATCATTTTATAAGAATTTTTTTTTTGAAAGACATTTTCCAACAAAATAGTCTGGTTAAACATAATAATTACTGCAAAAATCATTATGATAAACGCAATTTTCTGAAGAGTTAAGAGCAAAGTTGAGTACTCAACTTTGATAAAAGTTGCAGTTTAGGTACCCAAGTTGCAAAAGTTGCAGTTTGGGTACTCTAAACATAATTCTTTTAAGTTAATTTTAACATTTGATTTTTTTAAGGGAACTTTTAACATTTAATTATAATTGCTAATTACTTCCGTAAAACTACGAAAAATTACTAATTCGATATTAATACTCACCAAAATCATGGACAAAGATCTGATGGTAAAAAAAAATTAGCTATTCTTGTATTTAATAAATAAACAAAATTATAGCAAGTACAAAAAAAAAAAACCCAATGTCCCACCCAAAAAATATCAATAGGTATCATGTGAATTTTACATTTTGGTATATGATTTTTAATAAATATCTACATTCATTAATAATTAATTTGTAGGTAGTTTCCTACGTTTTTTTTTTTGTTTTTGCGGAATTAGTTTCTTAAGTTAATTACTTAGTTAACCATAAGTTTTTTTTTATAAAAATATAAAATTGTTAAAAAAATTTGGTGCCTCCATTGAGGGTTTGGAGCTCTTACAATCAAAGAGTCTCCTAAATTATTAAATAGATTGGAGGGAGAAAATTTGAAAAGATGAGGGTTGTATTGAAATCAAGAGGAACACGAAGCAATGAAACAAAAAAAAAAAAAGCGAAAAAAAAATTGAAGAAACTAACGGAATTTTTAACGGTATTAGTGGAGAGTACTCTTTTTGCAACTTTTACAACTTGGATACTCAAACTGCAACTTTTATCAAAGTTTGGTACCCAAATTTGCACTTCACTCATTTTCTGAATATGAATACCATTATAATGAATATAATTGTTCAATCAATAACTTCATTTGCAGATTACTATTAGCACTATTTAACAATTAGCAGCAAATACCTGAAGTAAAAATTACGTTCTCTTTCTAAAAAAAAATAAAATTATGTTCTCCAATCCCGAAATAATACATTAAAAAACCCTCAAGTTCACCATAATTATGTAATTCGATATTGAGAGATCAAGTCATAGCTCAGTGGTTAGGGCTTTAGAATTCCAGGCACGAGGTCTTGGGTTCGATTCTCACCGCATACATTTGCGAGAATTCATCATTTTCATTAACTATCAAATGATAACACTATTAATTATCGTGTTTTTTTTTTCATTTTCTTAATATTATGGCCCATCACTATTGATTTCCCTCTATTTCTTTTCCCAAAAATGCTCGATTACCCTCTATCTCTAACTTCCTCTTTTCTTTTAATATATATCACACTTTTAACCTATGAAATGAATTAAAATTACCCCCTTTTCTTCAATCCAACTTCCTTTAATCCTACTATTTTCCCTTGAACCTTGAGTATGCTTAGCAATCGAGGGAAATAAAGTAGTTTTAGGGAAAAAATTAGAGAGACATCAAAATTGGTGGACCATAACAAAAAAAAGGAAAATGGTAGTGCTACCAGGTCGAAAATGACGTATTAGATAGTTTTATAACAATTGTTTTTAGTTGATAATATTTTTCAAAAATCGACATTTAATTGGTAATTTTGAACAATTTTTCCTTAACTTTACTATATAGTCTTCCCATTTTACAATTTCATACTCACATTTATTGAACTTCTAATTTATCTTTTATCTCCTTACTTTTTCATACACAACCACTTTTTTTTGTCCTTCCAACATTGTTTTTTGAATTCATTTAAAAAGAGGTGGGGCCACATGAGGAAATGGGATCTTCTCTTCTTATTTACCTCCTTTATTGTGGTTCAAATAGGATGCAACAAGCAATGGTACAAACCTTTTCATTTCCCTTATTTTTGAAGCAGGAACCTAAAAGGAACACCACGGTTGATGCTCTAAGGGAGGAGTAAAGAAAGGGGGAGAGAGAGAAACAAGAGTTGTACTATTTAATAGATAAAAAAAAGGTCCAAATTAAGCTACGTTTGTTTTGATGGAAAACATTTTCCCGTTTTTCATATTCCTTTGTTTGTTTTGGAAAGGAATGGAAAACAATTTTCTTTGACGTAGAAAATATCACTTTGGAAAAAGAAAATCATTTTCCTTTTGTGGAGGAAGAATGTCACATTTTCTTTCTTACTCTTTACTTCTCTCTTATCACTCCTCCGGTCCTTCCATCTTTCCTTCATTTCTATTTTATTTTTTCTTTCATTCACAAGTTTTCCTCTAATTAAACAGATAGAAAAAAACTTTTTTTACATCTATGTTTTCCATTGAAAATGATTTTTCATGAAAATTGTTTTCCTTCAAAGCAAAAGGAGCCTTAATACAAAAAAACTTGTCATACTCACCAGTAGACTACCCACCACTAATTACGTATTATGGTTAATATTGATAGTGACTTCCAATTTATATGATAAATAATATTTTAATGTCTTTATTAGTAGTAGGTAGATGAAACAATTAATAATTTGCTAGTAAAATATGACACATGTAAAGATGTCAACATCATTAACTCGTTTGAAGCGGAAACAGATAAAATGTTGACTTATTCTCAATTAATAAAAAAAAGGAAAATTTGCTTTTAATAATCCAACCTTTCGAGTTTTAGCAACCAATAATCCAACCTTTGAATTATTAAGGAATAATCTAACCTTTGCACCTTAAATCCATACAATAATCCAATCTTTCGATTATTATCAACCAATGAACTAAATTTGAAAATAAGAGATCAATTATATGTTGATCTATTATTTTCTTGGGTTTTTTTTAACCAACTATACATTAAAAGTCTAACGTTAACTTACCTATACAACTGTTAAAACTCTAAAATGAGAGGTTCAGGTTCATTGGTTGGATTTTGGTGCAAAGGTTGAATTATTTGCTAATAATCCAAAGGTTGGATTATTAAAAACAAATAATCCTAAAAAAAATGACTTATTTTGAAAGAACCGCCAAAGGTTGAATTTTCAAAAATCCGAGGATTTTGTGTTCTCCTTGCATACCTTGTATAACATTGCACAACCACAATTTTGTAAATACAAGTAAAGGTACATGACACGTTGATTTATGTCACACACACAAGGGTGATCTTGGCAGACAACATTAGAGATACCTGTGCATTGAGCATTGTTACAAGTCATGCACAGTTTGGAACTGGGCAAAGCTCCAATAAGACTTTTTTTAATGTTCCAAAATAATATGAAGAATAAGAAATGAACAAAAGAAGTGAAAATGGAGTAAGAAAGTAACCTCTCCTTTTAATGACCACAAATGCTGAGGATTAAGTGGGACCTTGATGGTAGAACTTCCCACCTCTTCCACACGAGGTACAAGGATTGAATCCTCAACATCCCCCCCCCCCCCCCCCTTCAAAAAGAAAGAAAGAAAAAGACCACAATCGCTTGATGTTGTCAAATTTTTGGTTTACAAAAGTAATAGACAATTTTGGTGGCAAGATAAAAGGATGATAACACTGATTTCCATCTATGTTAAGCAATTGTAACTTTCAACAGCTCAGCAGTATACATTGCATAGAATAGACTTGCCTACATAAAACACATCATTTTTACATTACTTGAATACAGAAGGGTTGGCTGAGGCAGTACTCACTTGGACTTCAATCAGTTCAAGGCGTCGTTCTAGTGTGTCGAGCTTTTCATTCAGTGTTGCTAGTTTGCTCTTTGTTGTAGCCTCTGATAAAGTAAAAAATAACTCATGAGAAAACAAGTAAAACTAACACATGTTGAACTCTTAAAATTATAGCCCAATATAGATGTAATTTACTAGGATAGCCTCATTGCATTAACATAATCCATTTAAAGAATGCACAATTAAGGTTCCACAAGCATAAGGAATAAATGTTTGGACACAGCACACAAGCAGCTATGAGAAGTAGCAAAAGGTGGATGAGTAGTGCAAAACTGCAGATTTGATCGAGCATATACATCTCTCGCCATCTATGTAGCATGTGTACTTTATATGGGTAGCCGTCCCCGCACCCGATTTGTCCCCGTATTGGGGACGATTATGATTATTCATGTTATAATTGGCCGTACCCATTAACATTATTTTTTAAGATTTGTCGTTTTCCGTCCCCATATCCGTATTCGTTTACGAACCCGTTCACGACTCAGTGCAACCTAGCTCGCCATCAAAAAAGTGAAGAAACACCACACCAACAAGAATGAGGGGCACAAAATTTTATTCTACTGACAATAACACCTCAACAGAAATGATATAACTTTGAAGTGGTTAAGACTGAAGATTGGTGTGGAAGGAATTTCCGAGATAGAATGAAGGTTAGTGTTAAAGTTGAACTCAACATAGAGCAACCCCAACAAATAATCTACATCCTGGCTAGAAGATGAAGCCAAATGTAGGGGTACACTTAGCATTGTCCCCCAAGGAATAACACTCGGACCTTTCGTATCACTACTTAGTCACCTGTCCTGGCTGTCCAAATTACCACTTTTTCCCGTTTCCCCCATAATCTATCCTATACTCTCCTTCTCATTAAAAGTTGCACAATTCAAAATTCAATCACCAAACACACATAGTTGAAACTCACTTTTCCACGGTTCCACCAATGGAGATCCTGATCATAGGGTAACACATAGTTGAAACCTAAGAACCAATATTTACTGAAACTAGCTTTTTGACATGAACGAACTGATTCATAGGGTCATTTTCTTATTTTTTTTAACAATCTAATGGCATTATACCTAAATTTGAATATTTCATTGACTCATTCTATCAATATAAAGTTAAATATCTTCCTTTCTTCCATGGAGGCAATTGGATACTGATCCCAAAACATAAAAGAAGAACATTGTACCCTAAAACTTTATATAACAAAATTGCATGTAAACACATTGGGGGAAAAAATCAAAGAAGTTTAATCCCCAGAACGAAGTTCAACCATCTCCACCAATTCCTATATGAGGATAGTATTAGATACTTGCAGACAACATAGTTATCTAATACAATTGCTATTTAATTTGCCCCAAACAATTATAGTAAATGCATTATTATACTGATGAATGAAGCAACTTGATGTTCAAATTTCCTAGAAACACAAACATTAAAAGGTAAACAAACATTACCCATCAAGATTCACCACGCAGCTCTTGAAGTAAATAATAACTAATAAAGTAGTAATTTAAGAAAGGAATGAAAAATAATTACCAAATTGAACAAGAAAATCGAAAAGACGGCGAATGTTGAGAGAAATATGAGAAATGAACTCTCGATTTTCCCAATCTGCTTGAACCGCAATCCCTACATTCACTGCATTTGTTATTCCTCCAGCTTTTGCCATCTCTCTCTTGTTCCTACAATCTAAAGCAGTGGCGGCTCCATAATTTCAATAATACTGGGTCACCATTACATGTAAGTAACGAATACAAAAAAAAAAATCCGCAACATATCTATAATTCATTACATTCCAAAATTTATATAAAAACATTACTTAAAAATTCATATTACATGGAAATAGTAGAAATTCATTACAAATGTTCACGGCAAGTTTTCATGTTCTGATATTGATTTATAATATCAATCATGCTAACTTCCAAAAACAAATATTCTCAAAGTAAGTAATTAAACAATCATTCAACATTTTCTCATGCTATCACGTAGCTTATCTTTTTCTAAGTAAATAATTAAACAATCATTCAATAAATTAGGTACAATATTTTCTGATATATATATATACAGAATTATTGTTCTTCTACATATTGTAAATTAACTCACACGAACAATAATTCAATAAATTAACTTTCTGAAATTAACATGCAAGAGCAATAAATTACCTCACAAGAACAATAAATCTGAAATTAGTATATACTCTGAAATATGAAATTAACATGAACAAAGAATAATAAATTAAACTAAACTAAACTTTACAATCTTGAACTAAATCAAATTGGGGCAAAAACTAGGGTTTCAATTTGGGGCTTTATAACGGTACCTTTGGTTTTGGGGGTTTTCCGGTGGCCGTGGGTCAGCGATGGCCGGCGGCAATAATTCGTCCAGTACGGCAGTGTTGAACTTCGCCCTTCACCACTGATCTAAAAGTTCAATTCGGACTAAATTGAACATCAACAAAACCCTAAATATCTCAGAGGTCTATGATAACAATCTTTAGCAAATAAAGTGGATGAAATGGGTTGCTTCAATTATGCGAAAATGATACCGAAGAAGATCATATAAATTACCTTTCGATTTCACAATTGAGCTCGAGATCGAATTACAACAGTGGAATTTTTTTGGGTAAATAACAGTGGAGTTTGTTGCTTCAAAGAGTTGACTAGTTTTCTTTGCAATTCTTTGAAGGTAAGAATTGTTTGTTTTGCTCTTTAGCTTTTGCCTCTTGTCTCTCCCCTCGTTTTGGAAGACGTACATTTTACCGCATGAGTAATCTGTATTAGAAAAATGATTTTTGCATGCCTTAATTTGATATCCACACCCCTCTTTGTGAGACATAAATAGTAAAAAAAAATAGGGTGTGAATATCAAGTTAAGGGTTGTCTAAATCACTTCTCCTATACATTTACTAAGGTCTTGTTTGATCAATATGTAATAGTTGGACAAATGGACGCGCATTTATGGTCCTGTTGAACATTCTGTTTTAAATTATGAGCATTGGTCCGGTAAATATTATGTTCAAAATAATAAACATTGCACCAAATAATAATATAATATATGTTATCTTATGTGGTGAACATTGCAATATAATGTCGTGAATATAGTCAATGATAAGTTGCATCTTGCATGTGATATTTTAATACTGAGTCGTAATTTTTTTTAAAGAGTAAGTCACGAATATTGTATTTAGTATTGTGAATTTTGTTGTTTTAATACTAACTTAAAAACTGATATTTTCTTAAATGATTTAATTGTTTGAATTTTGTGATAGAATTTCAAGTAGAATTCCATTAATTTGCGAGTATGAGATATTGAATAAAGAAGAAAGTGGAGAGAGAAATGAAGAAAAAAATGAGCATAGAAAATCTATAAGAAAGAGACAAAAAACCAAGATTTTTTTTTTTAATAAAAGGACCTCACGCCACGTGGTAGATTGGTCCCAGGTACAACTAATAATTTGCGTTGTTTGATAGATAGAATTTACTTCACTACTTAATTATTTATTTCAAGTTAGATCAAATCAGAAAATATAAGTTCAGTTCAGATCATACAATTTAATTTGATGTTTTTAAACTTAAATATCTTTACTTTCGTAACAAAAAATATTATTAAAATAAGTTCTCAATTTTATATGCTTTTCCTTCTGGATTAGTATATATATATGCGCGCTGTCAAAGTTTAGTTAAAATCAGGCAATAAGTTCATATTAGATTAGATTATATCATTAAATGTCAAGTGAATCAAACTATTCAAACATAGCCTAATTTTACTTCAATAGTTTAATAACATACAAAGATTAGGTCTTGGGCTCTTGGCCTAGTGCTCAAGGCCTCAAAATTTCAAGCACGAAAACTTTAATTAAATTTTCAATATCATTTAAAATATTTTGGTTTAATTATTACAATGTGATATGAAAATTATTTGTAAATTATATGAAAATATGAAAAAATGGGTAAATCTATTTAGTTTTACATGCGATCAATAATTTATGGTGTTCAATACATGTGATCAGTAGTGGGCCAGTGGCCGAATCCAAGATTTTCAAGATTGTTTGTCACCATAAAAGTATCTTAGAACTATTAGTATCATATTGATACTGAATTTCAACATGAAAAGAAAACATACTCCGATCCAAACAAGATGCAAAATACGAATTAGACCCTTTTTAAAAAAAAAAAAATACTTTGATCCATATGAATATTTTAAAGTACTATTTGGTTGTAATATGATTTTTTAATACATTTTTTATAATTCAACTCAATTATAAACTAGACCTTTTTTTTTTTTTACTTTTACATGTGATCAATAATTTATGGTGACCAATCATCTTGGAAATCTTGGATTCGTAGTACAATACATAAAATGTAATTTTTTGCTTTAATTTTAATTGATCACTCAACGTAAATTTACGATTTACAAAAGTTCTATTAGCTGATTTGTCAAATTTTTTCATTGGATGTAATGTCAATTAAATTTCTACAATTAAAAATCGTAGAGTACAGTGTAAATAATGTTTCATAGTAAAATATGAAGTATTATATTCATCCATTTATGTATGTTAAAATTCATGCCTTCACTCATAATTGAAACATATTAAAATGAATTAGATTTGATTGAGATAATGTTTTTGAGATGGTTCATCTACTCCGTTTTAATTAGAACAAATCTCTATTATATAAGCCAATGGGAGCTATGGTGTCCCCCTAGAAAAGTCTAAAATGCACTTACATTTTTCCAAAAAAAATACAAACTACATAATTAATGAAAGTTCATACAAATTTTTTATATTTTTAAATAAAATTAATACAAAATATATAGTTCAAAAAAATAAAATAAAAATATGTAAATTCATATTTTTAAATTCCCTATAAATTGATACCCATATTGATATTTTTTTTACATAAGTTTTAAAAAATTCAATCAATACTAAATTTTTTAAATCTTTACATGGTGCCCCCCAAGTAAAGCTTACAAACAATAAATTGTTGTTGCAAGCAGCGTAAATGGATGCATAAAGAATTAAAAATGTGTTTTAATTAATATTTTAAAGTAAATCAATGTTTCTTCAATAGCCGTATGGATGTGAACTTAGTTACAAATTATTAGTTTGAAATTGGTTTATTACTATCGAGTAACACTAAGCCCTAAATCTCAACGCGCATAGCGTGCACAAAATGCCAGTGAATAATTTATGCAAAGCCCTAAGGAAAATGGTGGCAATAGTATTTCATTTTGTGGACTTATCTAAAACCCTGTTAAACCTTCAAAGCCCTTAAATTTTGTCTTGGAATAATGAGTTGCAGCGTAATGAGATTACAACTTTCAATTCCCCTCACAACATTTCTTTCCATTGATCTTTCATCACTTCCTTCTTCACATAGTTTTCCATTATTACCTGTCACCAACCTTCATTCTTTCTCTTCCATTTCACTTATCCACACTCTAAAATCCTCAAAAGTTGCTCAAAATGTCAGAATCAATCCTACCCTTTCCAATTCCCGAACCAGTAAGTAAAAATCATCAATTGGGTATTTTTTTTTCTTGTAATTTTGTTTACACAATTTAATTTTTTGGATAATTTGATGTTCATACTACTAAATTAGGTGGTGCCCAAGTGGTGGAAGATGAAGCAGAAGCAGACATTGAAGTTGCAGAAGGTTTAACAATGACTCAATTTTGTGATAAGATGATTGATCTGTTTCTAAATGAGAAACCCAGGATTAAAGATTGGAAAAAGTACTTAGTTTTTAGAGAGGAATGGAAGAGATACAGGGATGCATTTTATAACAGATGTAGAACAAGAGCTGATATGGAGACTAATCCTATTTTGAGGGCTAAATTAGGCTCTTTGCCTAGAAAAGTAAAAAAGGTAGCTACTTTTTTCCCCCCTTCAATTATAATTCTTGTCTTTGTTGATTTTGATTGTTAGCTAGTTTAGCTGTACTATGTTTGATGGGAGGATATATGGATATTGAAATGTAGAAATTACTAGTTTTTCACATATTTGGTTTTTTAATGTTCAAAACTATTGAGAAGAAAAGTGCAATAGTATAATCAAACATTACATTTCCCTTACCAAAAAACATTACATTTCCTCAGTTTTATTGGCTTTTTAGTCTTCCTATGGACTGAAATACTTGGATTGGATATGGGATTGAGGGGAATGAAATTGAAGTTTCAGTTTTGCAAGAGATATTCTTGTTACTTCTAAGCATGCATATAAACTTATTTACCTTATTTAGATATAGAACATTCATATGTTACTCGGACTTTGATAGAAGTATTGGACAAGGATATGTGTCCAAGTGTCGGACACGACAGTTTTATAAAAATATGATTGTTTTTGGTTCAAAATGGAGTGTCCAAGTGCATTCCAATGTCCAAGGGTCAAGTGTCCGACACGGGTACTTGAGCAAAATAATTAAATAAGGGGTATAAGTAACATAGGAAAATCCCATGCTCCCATAACATCTAAGCTAAATGAGTTGGCATATGATGATTATTTTTTACTCATGAAGGGAAGCATATGTTAATTAACTTTTGAATATGGTGACTTGATGGAGGATATATTAGGTTATTAGCTGAATTTACACTTTATATAGTTCTGCACAGTTTTATTTGATCAGGAAAGTATTGCAGATTGATGATGATATGGAAAGGCATTATGAACTTTTGAAGGAGATAGAAGACAACCCGACGGATATTAATGCAATCGTTGCCAAGCGGCGTAGAGATTTCGACGGGGAGTTCTTTCGCCACCTCAAGTTTCTCCAGCATACTTATGATGGTTTGGAGGACCGCGATGGTAAGAATTATATTTACTATCTTTTGTATAATCGGAATGATTAGTGGAGGTTAGGCTTTCTGTTGAGTGGCTGTTGGGACCTTACCCATAGAAATAGGAACCGTATGACCTCCTCTAGCTGAGATATTTAAATATGTTGACATTGTTTTGGTGTTCGAAATTTCAACATTTTGATAGATCCTTGCTTAGGTATATCTTTGTAACCTTAGATTAGAGTCTTGATGTGGGTTTCAGAGGGCTGAGTTACAAAATTATTGGGTATAACATTTTATTCTCAGTTATGAAGATCTAGAAAAGTTTCTGTACAGATTTTAAATCTTTGTTGTTAAGATGTTACATCTGTTAAAACTATTTTTAGAATTGAACCCTAATCTCACTTGCTCTTCTTAGTCAGCTACATGCAATCCAAAGCCAAGAACATGAAAATACTGAAGGGGTTTTTAGTTGGGGTTTATGGAATGAGTTGGACTGTTTGAGTAAATGTGATACTATTAAAGCTGATAAACTAGTTTGGTTGAGGTAACTTGGGTATCATCTTGCTAGATCCTTTAAATTTCATAATCCCCTCCCCCAAAAGATCGAGGTTCCATGCCCTCAAGTTTCTTGTTCCTCTCTCTTGTGTATAATAGTTTCTGGATACTGATTTTGCAGCAAATAGACTTTTGTTTCTCTTTGGCAGTTTCTTACTTCTAGAATCTAGATGTAGGTTTCAGGTTGGTGCTGTTTTCGTCTTTCCTAGGCTAGTCATGTAGGATTCTAGGTACACAGTCTTTCACTCTTTCTTCCTCATTAACTTCAGAGTACTTCTATTATCTTTTTGGCACTACAAAATGGCCCGATTAGTGGCCGGTTATAAATTACGGTAATGGTTATGAATTTATATGTAAATTTAGTAGAAAAATCAATATCCATTCCCATGGTTACGCTAGCTTGCCTCCAATTTATCTAATTTTCTTCATAAATATCCATTCCCATCTAATACCACCTTTTCCCGTTGTAATGAATGATAATGAAAAATATGAAGAAAAATTAAACTTGGGAATGAGAATATGCTTCCATAGTGATTGTAACCTTGTTTTCCTGGTTAAATTATGCTTTAAGTTAATTCTCATTACGACGATTTATTACAAATAACCAAACGCGCTGTTAAGATAAACAGGATTGGTTACTGCTTAGTTGGTGATTAACTGATTACTCTAGATCTTGACCATTAAGTTGAATAATTGTTGAAGTTGAATCAGGTTATAGTAGTAATCTTTGTGTCTCTTGTGAGGGTGGGCTTGAGCCATGTTCTTTTGGACTTAGTTTTTGACAAATTGCAATTCAGATTCATTCAATCCAAAAGAATGGGGCCATTGTCTTTTAAAATTTTATCTAAGGGTGTCAATGTCATTAGGGATTTATGGAGAATATAAAAGGATTGAAGTTTGTATCACTAAGTTAAAAAGTGAGACATTATTTTGGAATGGTCAATCATATAGAGACTGAGGGGGTTATCAATTGTTACATCATTCTACGCTTACACATTTCTCAATTTTTCATTTGATGAGCAGGCATTGCGAGGCTTGCTGCTAGGTGCTTGTCTGCAGTCTCTGCTTATGATAACACGTTAGAGATTGTAGATACATTTGACACTGCTCAAGCTAAGTTTGATGACATCCTTAACTCCCCATCGATTGATATTGCCTGTGAGAAGATAAAAAGTTTTGCCAAGGGAAAGCAACTTGACTCCTCGTTGATTTTATTGATAAATAGTGCATGGGCTAAAGCAAGAGATTCCAAAACCATGAAACCGGAGGTACTAAAATTGTAATTGCTCTTGCACCATAATTAGCTTTTCACTTCAACAGTTTTCAGATTTCTAAATTAGATTTGCAGGTAAAAGAGATTATGCACTGTCTTTACAAAACAGCAAAAAGTAGCATGAAAAGCATAGCGCCCAAAGAAATTAAACTGCTCAAGTACTTGCTGAACATAACAGACCCTGAAGAAAGGTTTTCTGCATTGGCCACAGCTTTCAGCCCTGGAGGTGAACATGAACCCAAGGACCCAAATGGTCTTTACACGTAAGTTAACTTTAAATTACTATTATTGGATCGAATATTAGTGAGCAATATTTTCACTGCATTATCGCTTGCTTGTTGTGAGATATTATATAGTTACCTCGAGATACATGACATCTCATCTTCCTTGAGTGAAAAAAGTCGCCGTGGTTAACTGGTTTCATATTAGCTTGTTTGGTTTACATGGGAAGTAAATTCCTGCAGAAATAGTATTTCATGAGAAATTATATCCCTTATTAAATTCCTAGAAACGTGCTTAACTTGTTTGATTGACAATATAAGATTTTGAGCTTTCCATGAATTTTGAATTTTTGATCGACCAATTTCAGGGAGCTTGGTAATTTACTTCCTACATTTTGTGGGAAATTGGAATTCTAATGAATTCTCACTTCTCTCATTTGTACCTTGTTTTTGTGCCACCCAAACAAATCACAATTCTTTTAGTTCCCATGAATCAACCAAACAAGTATTGTTGTGAGACTTTATCGTACAAGATTTTTACCGTTACATAATATAAAATGCTCTTCTCCTGCATTGGATGGAGCAGAACGCCAAAGGAGCTGCATAAGTGGATAAAGATCATGCTTGATGCATACTACTTAAGCCAAGAAGAGACGGAGATAAGGGAAGCGAAGCAAATCGATGAACCAGTAGTTATGCAAAGGCTTTTCATCCTAAAGCAAACTATAGAACAAGAGTACTTGGAGCGCGAAGATAAAACAGGCCAAGAGGCTAGTAAATCAGAGGAGGAATTTTGAAATACTTATCATGTTATTAATTCATTCCCAGCTTTATGTGGTGTTTTATGTAATTTTGATAGTTTGAATTAGTAGTATAGTACAGTACAGTAGTAGCTTATTGTACATAACATTCCAGATAGCATGAACCTGTTGAGGTTGTCATGCTTGTTGCAGGTATTGTTGATTAGATGGTATAGTTTATGATCAATGGTATTTAGGTGAATCAAGATACCAATTAGTTTCTCATTATTCTTTCCTGGCAAATGACTAATTTTGCACTGTCTAGGCTGCACAATGGTAAATTCGTAAATAAAACTAATTAGCCAGCACACATGTCAGTTGTCACACACGTATTTGGCATGCAAAATTACAAACATGCCATTGTGTAGCCCTGCACAGTTCTGAACTGGTCATCGCTCTTCTTTCCCACATTACCGAGAATAATGCCATTGAGATAGAAGATATACTAGTAATACTACTGTATTTTATGAACATATCAATGTTAGAAAATAGATCGATACTGTTTGTGACAAAATGGTTACGAGTTCCTATAAAAAAAACAGAGGCAGAGGTCGTGGTTCAGTGGGAGCCGCGCCTCCGTTCCCGGGTCGTGGCCCGGGTTCGAGTCCTCACCCCAGCAATTGTTGGGATTTTCCCTCCCCCCTTGTATTGGCATCAGTACAAGGGCCCATTCGTACACCTTAGGTTACAAGTTGGATTCGCGTCTCCTTCGTCCCTTGGAACAATGACTACTAGATTCTTCTGATACGAGTTACATTTGTATTCAATTTACGTTACCTTAAAAAAAAAAAATTAGGGTGCTTTATCTTCACTTTAAAAAAGTAAGTTTTAGTTTTAATAAGTCCAAATAAGTAAGTTCAATTAGATTTAATAAGTTTCAATAAGTTAAATTATGTCTAATAAGTTCCAATAAGCTAAATAAGGTCTAATATATTTCAATAAATTCAATCAGGTGTAATAAGTTTCAACCAAGTTTAATTAGGTCTAGTTCCAATCACGTCTAATCAAGTCAATAGGTCCAAACCGTCCAATAAAGTCTAATCAAATCAATAAAATCCAATAATGTTTAAATTAGTAACAAGTTTTTAATCCGTTTAATAAATTCAAATAAGTTTTGTTCAAGTCTAATACTCCATCCGTCTCTTTTTAGTTACTACATTTTCTTTTTAGGAGTCAAAGTTGGAAAACTTTAACCAATTTTTATGATAACTTTTTATTAATATCTAATTTAAATAATATACAATTTGAGTTACTGATGATCAAAATTAAATGACAAAAAAGGTATAAAAAGAAATATTGCAAGTAAAAAAAGTAAAAAAAGACGAAGTAATTGTACATCAAATTGAACCGAAGAGGCGCCCCTTCAACAAAAAAATTACGGAGTAAAACGAGCAGTTGACACGTGGAACCATGATTATTCCCGCTATAAAGTTCATTTTCAACAGCATCCAAATTCCAAAAGCGAAGCTCGCAAGACCTTGCGTGCTTTTACATCATTACCCTCGTATGCTTCACACATTAACATGTACTCCGTACCTGTAATTTTACTTAAAAAAGGGGTATAACAGTAATTTAACCCAGTCGAATAGAAGAACCTGGGTTGATGTAGCCTTCTCTGGAGAAAAAAAAAAAAGACATTCTCCATCGTTTCTCTAGAACATCCCATCACACAGAAATGTTTAAAGAGCATCAACAGCTTATCAAACTACACAAATTTGAAGTTCTGGAATCTTCCTTAATAATAAAAAAATTCATACTCTTTCAAATTTTCTCCTTTTACTAGCGATTTTAAAGAATTTTTGTTGAAGATTATCAGCTAAAAAAAACCAGCTATGGCAGCTTCTGTGCTTCTACGATCAGCTCTTCGTAGACGAGAATTTCTCTCATCTTCATCTGCTTATCGACTGGTATTATGCTCTTTTTTTGAAATTCTTTTTTACTTTGTTGTTGTTATGGGAAAAAAAAAACATTTCTAAATGCCAATATTAGTTTGTTTTCGTTTAATTGTGTGAATTTGTGAATGTTATCTAGAATTTTTTGTGGGGATAGCCCAGAATTTGTGGCCATTTTTTTGGGATATCCCTCAATAAATTGTTTTTTTTTGCGAATTTGTGACTGTTATCTACTATTTTCTGGAGAATTTTCTTCAATATTCTTTTTTTTTTTTTATTAGGTGAAATGTTGCTTAGTGTTTGATAAATTTTATTTTCTGCAATTTTTGAGTTGATGATTTCTCATTCTGTGTTGCTCTGTATTTCCTGAGGAATTTATAGAAATCTTTGTTTGAGTTGATGTTCTCTGAATTTTGTGATGCTCTGTTTTATAAGTTCAATTTGGGGAATTAAATCCAAGTTGTGTGTGATATTATTTTGGGCAAGTAAAGTGCAGTAAGTTTAGTCAAACCTACTAGACAAGACATCGCTTCGTGATGACCCAAACCCTACTAGACAAGACATCGCTTGGCAATTTTTTGGATTATGATTGTGGCATTTTAGTTTCATTGCTATGAAGGATCATAGGCTATGATCTTCTTATGGGATTGATTGCATTGTATTAGTCCTGCCATTTTGAATTTTCAGGGTGTTTATGCATGACTTTGGCTATTAATATTGCTATTTATCTATGGATAAGAACTATATCAAGCTCATATATTATGAAAAGGAATGTTTGAGAAAAAAGTTCAGGGTGTCTATGCATGACTTTGACTATTAATATCGCTACATATAAGAAGATCAAAAAGGAAAGTTTGAGAAAATTAAGCATTATTTACCCCAATTGAGGCATGAATTTATCATATTTTCCAAAATTTAAACCATTTTATGTCCTTAAAAAAACCCATTTTATGAAATGTATTTAATTCTTATATCATTACCATATGATGATGTTGGACTTAATATTTATGATGAAAAAGAGTATGAACTGATCTTTTTTCTGGTTTCTGAACCTTTGCGATATTGATTGTTGCAAGATATTTGATATTTGGATATCAATACTAGCTATTGGTGTTATACTTTAGTGATGCTGATAATGTCTGTAATTTTAGAGTAGATGTTATATTGTTGGGTCTTGGGTTGGGGATGATGGTGTCAATTATGGCAGCTTACTGTGACCCTAATTTCTCTTTGTAGTTGGCTGGCAATCTGAACCCGTCATGGTTCCCCCCATCTTCGATGTGTAGGTGGATGAGTTTGACAAGATTATTCAGGTACAATTTCATTCTTCATTAGAAAATTTGAGCAATTTTGTTCAAATTTTATAATGACCATGTCTATATGTAGCCTCTTGCATATTTTAATCATGATCATGTATTCATGTCTAAAGTTTTGATTTTGATGTATGTTCTTGACTATCTCAATTCAATAAAAGGAGAGATTTTTCATGTGGATTATATAGAATAACTAAAACATAACTTTAATTAACTTTAATCAAAGGAAACTCAGAGAGTGAACAAAAAAATTACTTTTACAGTAGTATTTTTGCCTCACTCACATTTCAATCAATTCTTAAAAGCAAATTTGTATAATTTTTTTTAATAAATAATATACTGATTTGAACTGATTTCTTTTGATTCAAATCGCAATATAAAACATTTTGTGTTTTGTTTCATAAATTTAAAGAGTTTATTGAAATTGTGAATATGAAAATTTGCTCCAATATGCCAAATTGTCAAAGAAATACTTGATTTGGTTGTAATTCACTGAAAATCGAAAAAAACTGCTAATTACCCTGTTTCGAGCTTGTTCAAACTTTGGCCAAATTATGGGCTTTTCCTGTGGTTACAAAGCAAGTTTGGCAAATTGGCAATCAATCTCCTGAAAATTATAATATGCATCCCGAATCCACCCAGGCAATGATGAAATTGCCTTAACATTTGAAAACATCACACTAATATTGTTTATTTGTTTAGTTTTCTTATTTCTGTTTTTGTTCCTGCTCTCTCTGCTATGTATCTCATTTAAATCATCATCTTTTTCTTCTTTCTATCTGTTTCATTTCCTGAAGAATTTTATCATGAAATGTCTGTAAAGTTATTATGTTATCTTACAGCTCGAAATCCAGTGGTAATGAAATAATTGGCATTGATTTGGGTACCACTAATTCATGTGTAGCAGTCATGGAGGGAAAGGTTAGTCTTTTATTCCTTCTCTTTCATGGGCATAGCTTTCTTGTTAATTATGCTTACTATGGCACTCATTAGCTAGAATTGAAATGTTTATGCAGAATTCAAAGGTGATAGAGAATGCTGAAGGAGGTCGGACAACTCCTTCAGTCGTTGGCTTCAGCGCCAAGGGAGATCTATTGGTGGGAACTCCAGCTAAAAGACAAGCAGTGACAAATCCACAAAACACTTTTTTTGGAACTAAACGTCTTATAGGAAGGCGCTTCGATGATCCTCAAACACAGAAAGAAAGTAAAATGGTTCCTTTTAAGATAGTCAGGGCTCCAAATGGAGATGCATGGGTTGAAACTACTAGTGGGCAGCAGTATTCTCCTAGTCAGATTGGAGCTTTTGTTCTGACCAAGATGAAGGAAACAGCAGAGGCTTATCTGGGGATGAACATTTCCAAAGCTGTGATTACAGTTCCTGCCTATTTTAATGACGCCCAGAGGCAAGCAACCAAAGATGCTGGAAGGATTGCAGGTCTTGATGTGCAACGAATTATAAATGAACCTACTGCTGCTGCACTAGCATATGGGCTGAATAACAAGGAAGGTCTCATTGCGGTTTTTGACCTTGGAGGTGGAACCTTTGATATTTCTATTTTAGAAATATCCAATGGTGTGTTTGAGGTAAAGCCTTTCATTTGCATTTAATTTGGTTAGTTTTTCCCTTTAGGCTAGTGGGTCAAAGTTCTTGTTGCTCTCTCATTAGGTTAAAGCAACCAATGGTGATACCTTCTTGGGAGGTGAAGATTTTGATAATGCCTTGGTTGAATTTTTGGTGAGCGAGTTCAAAAAATCCGATGCCATTGATCTATCACAAGATCGATTAGCTTTACAAAGACTTCGGGAAGCTGCTGAGAGAGCGAAGATCGAATTATCATCTACCACTCAAACAGAGATCAGCTTGCCCTTCATTAGTGCTGATTCATCTGGTGCTAAACATTTCAATATGACATTAACTAGGTCAAGGTTTGAAAGTTTGATGGAAAATCTGATCAGTAGAACTAGAGACCCTTGCAAGAGTTGTCTGAAAGATGCTGGGATATCCACCAAAGATGTGGATGAAGTCCTTTTGGTTGGAGGAATGAGTCGCATACCCAAAGTACAAGAAGTTGTTAGTGAAATTTTTGGAAAGACCCCAAGTAAGGGTGTTAATCCTGATGAAGCAGTTGCAGTTGGTGCAGCAATTCAAGGTGGTATCCTTCGTGGGGATGTAAAAGAGTTACTACTATTGGATGTAACTCCACTTTCTCTTGGTATCGAAACCCTTGGCGGTGTTTTTACAAGGCTGATCAATCGAAATACGACCATTCCAACAAAGAAGTCTCAGGTAAGTTCAGCTAGTGCTTTAACTGTCAAGTCCTCTTGCACAAATTCCTACGGCTAATTGCCAGTAGTCCAGTACCACATTGTGCTTTGTTTTTAAATGTACACACAGTGGCATGCTCATCAATAAACTTAAAGTTTTTAGACACATGGCACACAATCATTCGTGATTTTGGCATGCTCTGTTTGCAATATTTAAAAGTATAGATTCTTAGGTGAGATGGTCTCACCGTAAGACCAACTCTCATAAGAAATGGTAAAAGAAAAACTTGTAAAAAGTTATATATGTATAAAATTACCTTACAACTTTTTATATATTTTCAATAACTTTTGTTGAATTTTGCATAAAGCTCAGTGCGGTTCTGAGCATCCCTCAATTACTTCTAGATAGTTGATTCTATCATAAACGTGCATCCTTTTGATCCCAAATTTAAATTAATTTGTCCTCTGGTTTTTGGAGTTTAGACTATGATTGTGTGTTGAGATTTGGTAATCTCGGGTCATTTTCTAGAAAATTGTTATGTTTTCCTTCTAATGGCTAACCAAACAATGGATTCCTTTCACTTTCTTCCTTTGAACCAAACATGGGAAAATAAACTTAACTTCCCTTCCTTTCCCATCACTTCCTTTCCCTTCCATTCCTTTACAAATATTGAACCAAGCAGGCTCTTAGTGTGACCACATTCTTCAATGTGACTGATCTTTTGAGACTTGTTTTATTGGCAGATATTCTCAACAGCAGCAGATAATCAAACTCAGGTCGGGGTCAAAGTCTTTCAGGGCGAACGTGAAATGGCAACAGACAACAAACTCCTAGGCGAGTTTGAACTTCAGGGAATCCCGCCTGCGCCTAGGGGAATTCCACAAGTTGAAGTGACATTTGATATCGATGCCAATGGAATTGTAACAGTCTCTGCTAAAGAAAAGACTACGGGTAAAGAACAGCAAATCACCATCAAATCATCAGGCGGTTTGTCAGAGGATGATATTCAGAAAATGGTCCAGGAAGCTGAGTTACATGCTCAGAAAGACCAGCAGAGGAAAGCTTTGATTGAGGTCAGGAACAATGCAGACACAACTCTTTACAGTGTTGAGAAGAGTTTGTCAGAATACAAAGATAAGGTCCCCAAGGAAGTTGTGACTGAGATAGAATCTGCTATAGCTGAGCTTAGGGAAACTATGCAGAAAGATGATGCTGATTTAATCAAGTCCAAGATTGATGCAGCCAATGCCGCTGTTTCAAAGATTGGACAACACATGTCTGGTGGCGGTGGTGGCGGTGATGGTGGTTCTGCTTCTGGGTCCCAGGGTGGTGGGGATCAGACCCTCGAAGCAGAATATGAGGAGGTAAAGAAGTGAGCTTTTGATTGTAATGTTATTGATAGGAGAATAGGATCCTAGTGTAGTGGTTCGTGAAACTGTGATCGATGTTTCTTGGTACGCTTTTGTAATTATTTTTTTGTTGCGGATGCATCTCTTTCAAAAATACCAAGAAATAAATAAAAAATAACATCCATTACTCCGTAAATAATTTTATTTTTCTTGCATTTCTTCACATCTACAATGATGGTGGCTTATTTTGGTCTGATATTGTAAAGGTTAAGGGGGTACAACCCTTATATATTAAAGGGACAATTTGCCTCTTTTGCACTTGTCAATGGGAACCAACCGGTCCACAGTCACAGCACCACACTATTTATATCATTGCTTTGGCCACGATAAAGTATATCATTTCAAATATTCAAAAAAGAAAACTGACATATTACAGATTTACTGTGCATTCTTAATTTCTCATCATTTAAAAAATGTTTTAGTTCTAATAAGCTTGGTTAAATTCAGATAAATTCAAATAAGTTAATCATGTTTAAAGAAGGTCTAATAAAGTGTAATAAATTCAATAAGGTTTGATTAGGTTCAATCAGGTGTGTTAAAACCAATTATTTTTACAATTAAGACTAATAAGGTCTAATCAGATCCAAAAAGTTCAATAAGTTTCCATCAGAGTTAACAAGTTCTAGTAAGTTCAGAAAAATTCAGTACAGATACAATTGGGTCTAATAAGTAAAAAAAACTCACCCTACAAATCCTACCTTAGACTACCAGCAAACTTTTTTTTTTTTTGCAAGGTAGAGGCTTGTTTTTTTTTTGTTTTTTGTTTTAAAAAAAAGGGACAATAATAACATAACATAAAGTAAACAAATGACCCAGTCCACTAATAATGGCTACTAGCCCTTTTGTGGGTCAAAGGTCATTGTCCTTACTACAAATATTACAATATGTTTCTCTAGTAAACTTAGAACACACAATGCTACTAAAGTTAATTACATCACTTGGAAAACACTGATAAAGACTACTAAAATTTAAAGAATTGTTAAACAATAAGCAATGACGAAAAGTTTCAAACAAACAATACTCTTCTTTCTATAGATATTGTCATTGTTAAAGGACTATCTCAACCAAAAGCTTAAGCTAATAGTTGAGACCCGGAAATATGTTACTCGCATATACTTTATAAAACCATGGGGAATTCCTTGCGAACATTGAAGTGGATTGTGAACTCATGGCCTGTCATCAACTCCTATATTCCTTTTCATTTTTATTTTAACCCGTAGGAAAGTTGGAAATCCATCACCTAATCAACTGAAATAAACATTATTCACACCTTTCACCTTAAGGCACAAACATGGAGGTTGAGGTGAATTTTCATTACCTATCAAATTATTAACAACATAAAATATGATTTTTGTGTGTGTGTAGGAAACCGAACTAGTGATTGGATTTTGAATATGGATAAATATAATTTTGTAAGTTAATAATTCCATGATAACGATTTGTTCCTGTTCTGGAACTGGTGGGCCCAGAACACGAATGATTATAATATAATCCCTTGGCACCCTTACTTGCTTTTATAAGAGCCAAATTCAGAAAATATTTAGATCTAAATTCCTACCACAATACAAACACATTTTATTAATTAGAAATATTAATACACATTATTACATTGGAGTTTGGACACTGCCAAGTGCCAACACAAAGCACAAACTAATTGAACACATACACTGGAGCTCAAAGGCAAAACAACTTTACATCTTGCTCCTAAACCCATCAAACATTATAACCCATTCACCAAACTTATTCATACATAACATAACATCAACATAAAATCTTTTGAAATGAAGAAAATAAAGCAAATTAAATTGAGCTAGTACTCCACAGCCCACCACACAACACAACAAATTTGGTAATCTCTTCAAGAAAGATCGAGAGAGAGAGACACACACACAAAGACTGAAAGACATATATAGACATACACAATGACATAACAAAGTTTTCATAATATGAAAAATTATTTAAGCTGTCTGCAAACTCACTGCATCATTAGCAAGTCGCTTACAATAATGCCGTCATAATCCACCATATAACAACGACCATTTATTACCATGTTTCCACTTCTACTACAACTGCAACCACCTCACACTGCAATGTTTCCACAGCCACCACCGCATCCATCTCCACGACAGCTACCACCACTGCACTTTGCCATCTCAACACATGAGGTGCAACAATTACTACCCTTTTCCATGTTAACAGATGTCTTCACATTTACCATTTTGGGCAGTCTCTGCACCACAACCTCCACCGCATCCACCTCCACGACAGCTACCACCACTGCACTTTGCCATCTCAACACATGATGTACAACAATTACTACCCTTTTCCATGTTAACAGAGAGGTCTTCACGTTTACCAATCTTGGCAATCTCAGCACCACAACCTCCACCACATCCACCTCCACGACAGCTACCACCACTGCACTTTGCCATCTCAACACAGGAGGTGCAACAATTACTACCCTTTTCCATGTTAACAGAGATGTCTTGACATTTAACACTCTTGACAATCTCTGCACCACAGCCTCCACCACATCCGCCTCCACGACAGCTACCACCACTACACTTTGCCATCTCAGCACATTGAAAGCCACAATTACTACCCTTTTCCATGTTAACAGAGATGTCTTGACATTTAACACTATTGACAGTCTCTGCACCACAACCTCCACCGCATCCACCTCCACGACAGCTACCACCACTACACTTTGCCATCTCAACACATTGAGAGCCACGATTACTACCCTTTTCCATGTTAGCATAGAAATTTTGACATTTACCACTCTTGGCAGTCTCAACACCACAACCTCCACCATATCCACCTCCACGACAACTACCACCACTGCACTTTGCCATCTCAACACATTGAGAGCCACAATTACTGCCATTTTCCATGTTAACAGAGATGTCTTCACAACCAACTTTGATACTAAAACGACCCTTGCTTCTCAAAATATTATTCAGAATAAAGGCTAAAGTGATGCTAGTTAATATTATCCATTCATCCATGACCTGCTCACAACAAAATATAAACTGAGAGGAAAGAACAATTGAAACAAGAACATATCACTATATATATATACAAGATTGAAGATACCTTTAAAATTCCATGCTTGAAATCAAATAATGCTAAAGCCCTTCCATAAGGATATTCACCAGAGAATTCAACAGCAGTCATAAAATCATGCTCACGTCTTTGATTTTCACATTGTTTAGGCTCATAGTCTAGCTTCCTTCCAGCATACAAACGCACCTAAGTGATGGTTTACAACAGTCACAAGAGAATTCATTGCTGAATATTTTTTAAAAATATTTTTAATCAATAATTCTTATTGAACATAGAATAAGCAACTCCACAAAAACATTTACCATCTTATGACCAACAAGCTCATAAATATAATCATCATTATTTCCAGAAGTGCAACAAAGCTTCAAGGAGCCATGGCTCTCCTTTATAACCCATTCATTTCCCTGAAACGCAGCCAAAGTTTGTGCTTCACCAGAGTCTTTGATGCAGATTACCTCCTTTAACAAATCAGGGATGCTCCTTGTACTGGTCTTGCTAACCTCCTCCCTAAGGAATAAGAATAGCACATATAAAATAAAAGTTCATGGGTTATTAGTGTGAAAAAAGTGGGACATTTAGGTTTATTTTAAGGGATGTTTGGTATGAGATTAGTAAGGGTAATTTATTGGAAACAAATAAGTGAGGAAAGGGTAATACATAATGTTACCTTTATTATATGTTTGCTATCACTAAGGAAATGTATATGTAATAGAGTGTATATATATATATATATATATATATATATATATATATATATATATATAGGCCTCAACCATCAGTTTAAACTCTTGGTTGAGATGATCTTTTAACATGGTATGATTGGTATCAGAGCTAATGGTTGAGGCTCAAGAATATATGATATACTCTATCAATATGGTTACAACCATTCGGAAACAATAATTTTTTCCTCTAGATTTAGGAGAGTAAAAAGGTAAAAGAATTTATTTCTCTTACAAATTTTGTTTCCGTTTCCCACAATCCATGACAAACAAATGATAACGATATTGTTTTGTGATTACGTATCATAAGCTGATTTTTTAGTACACCAAATAGCCCCTAAGTACAGGGGAATAAAGAGACAATCAAGAATGTAATTAACACAAGAAAAATAAATATTTAAAAGATTTATGAGTAGTACCTTATATGAAGGCTAAGAACCCCATTCCCATCATCATCAATAACAAAGGTATGATCATCCTTAGAATTTCTTTCCTTCCCTACCTCGGGAAGTGGGAGAAGATAAGAGCCTTTAAAGAGAGGTTTAGGGTGCACAAGATGAAAAACTAGAGGTTTTGGTGTAGGAGGAGTAAAAGAAAGAGAAACATGTAAAAGGATTGGCTTATTAGATGCTAATAAGGAACTAGTTACAGGAACCACTTGAAGCCATTTATCAACAGAAAGTTTAGATTCAGAAATCAGACATTCTTGAACAGACAAGGAACAAGTTCCAAATGGTTTGAAGGATTCAGGTTTTGCTTTATTTGAAGATGAAAGCTCAAACAAAAGCTCCCCAGTAGAGTCACACTGGAAATAAGCAGCTTGATTTTCTTCAAGCTTAGGTAGTATAGTCTTCAATGTTTTGTTGGCACTAGTAAGCTTGCCAGGATGTTTATTACAGAATGACACACAAAGGCTTACTTTGTCAGCTTCTGGTAAATTCTTAACTTCCACAAATTCCAAGAAAATCTGTCAAGCAAAGCAGGTCTCTGGTAAGACAGTCTCTCAATGATGAGACAGTTTCTCAATGGTGAGATCAGGCCTTAGCTTCTCATGTATGAAAAGTTATATAAAAAAAAATTATAAAGTTAAAAAATATATAAAAAGTTATCAAGTGTTTTTTATACATATAGAAAAATTATGAAAAACGAGCCTAGGGTGCGCGCCCGCTATGAAGGAGTGTAAGTTTTGCAACTTTTTCCTTAATTTTTATTATAGATATTCTAACTCAAAATCATATGGTAATAAGAGGAATAACGCCTTAGCAATATAAAGTGGGAACAACTTTATTATTTTTTCAATGTGAGATTGATCACCACAACAGTACTCCCATCCCCCTTAGTACTAAACATTTCTTTCAATGTTTTAATGTAGGACAACTCATATGTGGATGAATACGGAATCAATAAACTATTTACATATTTTCTGTAACTTTTGCAACTTTTTCCTTAATTTTTATTACAGTGAGACCATCTCACCAAAAAAATTGTATTTAACATATAGTAATATCTAAGAAATAAAGGAATAATTTATTAAACTTGATTGGATTTGATCAAAATTTGTTTGACTTGGTAGACCTGATTAGACCCGGTTATAACTCATCAAAACTTATAATAATTACCATGAAACCCTAGTCAAAACATCATTAACTATAATTAATTACCTCCATAGCTTTCACCTCAGGTAGTTGAATTAGATTACCAAAATTGTCTGGCTCATGAAACTTCTTTCCCTCATAAACAAATGGATAAGGAATTTGTGTAACTGGAGTAGGAGTATTTCCCCTGTACCTAGCTCCTGCTTTCCAGTAACTCAATCCAAAAGTGTGTTTCCACTGTTTGGTAGTTCCAGTGAAACCAGTGTCTAGCTTTCCCCCTTTTGTTCTATCTGAATCAGCATCATCATGCTGCAACACCATGCCTAGTAATTTCATAAGGTCATTACAGTATGAAACTGGATGTAATTGGTGAGAGTGCCACATAAGGTCAACATCATATGTTGGAACACAAAAACGCTTTACTCCATTCTTCCCGTTTATCCTAATAAGATGCAAAAACCCTTTATATCTTGCCAATGCTTCCTCAAGAAATAGATCATCAGTCATGTGTGGCCTCGACACCTGCCAAAATTAGTGAATTTAGTCATAATTATATAGACAACTGATATACTATATCACATAATTTTGGACCTTAACTATCAGCTTAAGTGATATGGTTTCAGAGCGATCATTGTTAGTTAGTGCTTAAAAATGATTAAAATGGAAAATCATTTTACATACTACCAAACAACGGAAAACCTTTATTTGTGAAAAATGAATTTTCCAATGTAAAATATTATTTTCCATTGAAAATCATTTTCATCTGAAAACATTTTACACACCCTACCAAACGAGTCCTTAGTATTTGGTAGTTGTGTCAGTAGAATTACAACGTGGGAGAGCGAGGTTTGCCCTCTAGCTAATTCAGTTTCATAGTGTTAGCCTATATATATGCCTAGTAATTTCCATTTAATTCCATACATTAATCATTGAAATCAGTTTTCTTCATTAATTCAACAACGTATGTATCAAGAGCTCCAGGTTAAATCGAGAAGTAAATTCTAAGATGTTCATTACCTGATAGCAGAATGAAACCTGTCTCTTGACAGCAGAAACCAGATCATAACTGGTAAAATTTTCACTTTGCATATTCTTTTGTGAGACATCAAGGAAAGTTCTATTGGGGTCAAGTTCATAGGGTTCTTCAGGATACATTTTGCTCCAAACCTCCTCAGTCTTAGTCTTTGGAGTTCCTTCAACAGATGAAATGACATTATGGGTTCCAAGGATTCTTCCAAACAACATCTCACAATCAGACTTGTATCTTACCTGCTTCACAAACGAACACCCAATTCGATCACCCAACTTTTAAAAAAGAAAAACAGAGATTTATTACACTCTCTCTGTAACATATTAATTGCAACGATTTTAACATTTTTTTTTCCTCTACTTTATGTCAAATCGTTGCACTTATTATGTTACAGAGGGAGTAGAATACAATAATTAAATTAACGTCTAGAAGCGTACCGGATTGAGCCTATGGCAATGCCAAATCCATTCACAATCAAGAGGAACAACTAATGGACCATCTGAAATAGTAGTGTTCTCCATATGTTTGGCGAGTAACGGAAGCCAGTAGGCATTGTACCTGAGATCCATTGGAATACATACATTAGGCATCTTACTTAATATATACTATGATAATAATTTTTTATTAATTCCACATTTTTTTTTGTTTAATTAGTTTTTGTTTTTCATTATTGGAATATTTAACTACATAGAATCAATTCAAGAAAATTCTTTTAATTTGTATTAATCTCAATGTAATCATTATTAATTCCACATTCTTTATTTGTATTATTAATTTACCCTTGGTTTTTCAAGAAGATCGTAATTTACCAACCACCAGGCAAACGGTCAGTAAAAATAGGTTGATAATTAGTTCTTTACCGACTGTTTCATTGATGGTCGATAACATGACGCCGGTAAACACACAAATTCTTTATTTCATAATTTATATTAGGAAAATGCATGCTACATACAACAACATTTAATAAGACCATATATAAGATGTCAAAAGTGGAAAGATTAATTTAAAAACAAACATTAATTACAAAGAACGACGCGTGATTTTAGCATACTTTCCAAAGTTTTCACTTCTTTAGAGGTATATTAAATTTTTTTAAGCGATAAGGACTAGGGTTGTATATATAGCATTACGTACATACACTTTATATTTGTAATTTTGTAGTACGTAACAAAGATACAATAGTAGTTATAGTATAAGGGAGTCGAAGGGCCTTGGATCAGTTGATCCAAGTGTCCCTCGTGATCTCGCTCCGAGGTCATGGGTTCGACACCCCCAACCCCACCTGCTAACGTTAATTATATTCCTGAGATAGGAGCCTTGCCCTTGTGTGGGACTGTGCACCTTTACTCAAAAAAAAAAGTTTTAATATTAGGGAATGTTACCTGTAGATAGCCCATTCCAGCAAAGGGCCTTCATACAAGTAACGATTCCGATCAACAGCAGCTAGAAATTTCAGCTGATTCTTGGCAACACTAACTAGATCCACGCTTATTGCTATCTTCTGGGCTTCTTCCCACTCCCTCTCTTGCTCCTTCTCCATTTTTCAACCTATTAAGAGTGTTATGTCACAAACGTTACTATCGATCTATCATACATTATTCAAATTTTTTATGATTAGTTGTACATATTTATATGAACGTTTTATAAAATAAAATTTTAAATAATTAATTAAATACTAATTTTACAATGGGTCTACTATACATCCGGATATACGTAGAACTATGTACATCTACGGTATTTTATTACTCATTTTAAATAATTTTGCTCATTTTAAATTTTAAAATGAACAAAATTATCCTTGGATATATCATACATCCAGATGTATACAAGAATGAATTTCTACTAGTTTTATCAATAAATAAAGAAAAAAAAAAGTTGATGAGATGTTTACAAATTGAAATTATCTCTCTTTGATGATGTTTAACTTTCTTCAAGTAAATTATGTAAATACAATTTTTGGTGTTTTTTAGAGTTGATAATTTTGAAGCAAACAATATGGGAATTTATAGTAGAAGAAATTGAGTAACGTAAAAATTAAGGTTGAGCTAAAACACGAATACCATGCCTAGTATTTGTACATATCTTTTCCTCTATGACTAATACCCTTGTAAGAGTTGTACTGATTGAAAGCAAAAACAAGTCTCATGCGTGCTAGTCTCATTTTATATTTCAATTTTCTTTTTGGAAAATATGAAATGACACAAATCAGAAATTAGGGCTTTTCAATTAACCATAAGTGCAAGGAAGTTAATATTCTTTCTACATTTTAATTTTTTATTTCTTCAATTGTTGGGAAAGCGTGGAGTGTAAGGCTTCATTTGATTTAATAAATTATATATTTTGTTAGAAATAGTATATTAAGAAATATATTGTTAAAGAAAAAAAATTGTAAAAACATTTTCTTGTACGGATTGCTTTGGTTAAAGGACATTTAATTTTAGGATTTTTTGTCAAAACCCCCTAAACTTTTAGGGGTTTGTGAAAAACCACCTTAAATAAAAAAGAATTGTCCAAAACTATCAGAATTATACAAAACCATTGTTGACCCATACCTTGATGGTTTTAGGGGGAGTTGACCATGGTTTTATACGTATTTTTATGTGTATCTTTATACGAATACGTATTCTTTTATGTATTTGTGTATTTTTATGTGTATTCTTATACGAATTCATATTTTTATATTTATTTTATAAGAAATAGATATAAATATTTTTTAAATGACACGCGAATCGAGGCTATCCGCGAATACAGTTCGGGGCTGATCGGGTCATTTTTTGCGAATTCCGACCACAATACGGATCCCATAAGGGTTAAAATGACCCGTAAAACCTTGAATGGGCTATTTTTTTCCTGATACGTAAATCGATGCACGCAAGTCGAGGCTATTCATGAAAAATGTTCTCAGGTTGTTTTTTTGCAAATTCAGACCTCGAAACGGACTCATGGAGGGTTAAAATGACCCGTAAAACGTTGAATGGACTATTTTTTACCTGACCCCGTCGATCGATGCACGCAAATCGGGCTATTTTCTATCTGTGAACCTCGATATGCGCGCATCGATCTACGTGTCAGAAAAATAATTGTTTGTTCAAGTTTTTATGGGTCATTTCAACCTTTAAGGGTCCGTTTCGAGATTGGAATTTGCAAAAAATGACCCAATTAGCCTCGAATTGCGTCTGTTTCGGGTCATTCATATTTGAATTGCGTCTATTTCGGGTCATTCATATTTTTACATTTATTTTGACCCGAAATAAGTATAAATACGTTTTTTAATGACACGCAAATTGATGCAATCCGTGGACGCAATTCGAGGTTGATCGGGTCGTTTTTGCAAATTCTGACCTCGAAACTGATTCCATAAGGGTTAAAATGACCCGTAAAACCTTGAATGGGCTATTTTTTTCCTGACACGTAAATCGATGCACGCAAGTCGATCGACGTGTCAGGTAAAAATTAGTCCATTCAACGTTTTACGGGTCATTTTAACCCTTAATGGGTCCGTTTTGAGGTCTGAATTTGCAAAAAACGACCTGATCAGCTCGAACGGCATTCGTGAATAGCCTCGACTTGCGTGCATCGATTTACGTATCAGGAAAAAAATAGCACATTCAAGGTTTTACGGGTCATTTTAACCCTTATGGGGTCCGTTTTGTGGTCGAAATTCGCAAAAAATGACTCGATCAACCCCGAACTGTATTAGCGGATAGCCTCGATTCGCGTGTCATTTAAAAAATATTTATACCTATTTCGTATAAAATAAATATAAAAATATGAATTCGTATAAGAATACACATAAAAATACAGAAATATGTAAAAGAATACATATTCGTATAAAGATACACATAAAAATACGTATAAAACCATGGTCAACTCCCCCAAAAACCATCAAGGTATGGGTCAACAATGGTTTTGTATAATTCCGGTAGTTTTGGACAATTCTTTTTATTTAAGGTGGTTTTTCACAAACCCCCCAAAAGTTTGGGGGGTTTTGGACAAAAAAAACCTTAATTTTATGGAAATAAATGAAAAATATAAAATAAAGGAAGACGTTATGATGATGGATGCAGACAAAAACAGAAGTAAGGAGGAGGGAAGAAAATGTGACATACCACCGACCCTTACGCACTAGAGAAAAATGTGACGTACATTGTTCTTCACAAAATAAAGATGGAAAATTTAAGGAAAAATTAGTTTCCTTCCCTTGACAAAACAAGCAAAGAAAAATAATGGAGAAATTAAGCAAAATTATATTAGGGGAAAAACAAAGATATAAATGGCGTGGTGTAGTAATTGTGGATTGGTTGATTCCCATTTACATGTGTGTTGTTCTAGTCTCGTTCAAAATTAGAAGCAATCCTAATTAACTATGCTAAAGTAATTGCTCTGATATGGAGGTAATTAACAGAAGATGAGAGACATGTATGAGTTGGGAGGAAATTTGTATAATAATTTGAGTCATTTAAAAAACATATACTTCAGTGTTCATAGCGTTTCAAAATCAGAGTTTTGAGCTCAGAAATCTAACTTAAACCTCTCTCTCACAAACAACAAGAAATCTAATTGGACTAGTCAAACCTTTTAAAAAGACCCTATATAAAACTCTAAATTCATTCTCATGAAAAAACTCACAGCCAAACAAGCTCATAAAAACTAAGAAAAAGATTATTAAATTTGATTGAATATTAGAAACGTGCCTGGGCAATCCAATATCGATGAGGAGACTTAGGTTACTTACAAACCATAGGAGGTGTAACTCTTAGACTTATAAGTTAATTTAGTATCTTCTCATCTTCCGATGTGGGACACTCACTAATGCATTATATGATATTTGGGGTTCAACAGTGAGTGGAGACAATAATGTTAGGCATGATATCAATAAATTCACTAGGCCTTTAGCACAGTCGTTGCACAGATTTTATGTAAGGAATTGTGAGGAAAAAAGTGATAAAGTAATTTTTCATAATTAAATACATTAACAGTTTTTATTTTATATTTTTTTATTACCTTGTGTATGTGGGGTGCTTACATTACAATACTTAGTCGAGTTCGAGTATTACGTTCCTCGATTTGAATTGTTAGCAACTTAGCATATCAAGTCGAGCTCTAATCAAATCTAGGTCATATGAGTTTGAATGTTTACTAAGCTTAAATCGACCGAGCATT
This sequence comes from Salicornia ramosissima, assembly GCA_951394345.1. Lineage (NCBI taxonomy): Eukaryota > Viridiplantae > Streptophyta > Magnoliopsida > Caryophyllales > Amaranthaceae > Salicornia > Salicornia ramosissima. Next base: position 49,751,010 of record OX596240.1, on the reverse strand, counting down.
GCTCAAGTTAATCTTTGATCGAGTTTTGACAAGTACATTGAGCTTTAACCGAGTTTTTAACGAAAAATTTTGGAGTAGCTTGCGAATTATCTTATCTTTATAACACTTTATTTTCAACTGTCATTTTTATTACAAATCGTTAATGATCGAGATATGGTACTATTGAATGATCAAAGTATTAAATAATTTTTAAAAAGTTAATAATTCAGTTATACTATTATGATATTATATAAAATTTTATATATGAAGCTTCTCACTATTTTTTTGAGTCAAGTAATGTATTGTTAGCGCTAGCACAAACTTGAGTTGAGCTTTGATTGAGTTGAGCCCGGGTAGCTCAAAAGTTGTCTTGTCTCATAAGCAGCCCTAACCTTGTGGTAAGAGTGTAATAAATTGATAGTCAATGGTTTAACATAATATACTGCAAAGTATATATAAATTTTTAATATTAATCTGCATTTTTTCCTGGTTGGTAAAACAAAACTTTAAGCTTTAATATTTTAATTATATATTTGAAAAAATTATAAAAATTATATAATTTATTAAAAAAATTACATGTTTTACAATTCTAATAAGACCTTGCATAACTATATTTGTTCTTACAACTTTGAGAATATCGCCGAAAGTCAAACTAAGTAAACAAAAACTAAATAGAACAAAAAATATAATAATACAAAGTATTTCGATCACCTTATGGAACTATATATCCTCTACATTAGAGCCATTTATATTGAACTTTTGATCGTACAATATATAATCATACCCAAGTTAAATACTATATGAAATACATAACAAATTAAAGAAATTACGTGATTAAGATGATAGATGGATCGCAACAACACTCGTCAATTAAGCAGCAGCAACACAGAGCAGCCAAACTGCAAGAACAATCGCATTATACATATACCACCTTTGTTTTAAATTATTTGTAACTGTCAAACTTGCACACGTGCTAAAATTTTACTTTCATTTTTAATATCTACCATTATTTTATTTTTTTTTTGAAAACTAATATCTACCATTACGCAAAAGTAAAAATTATAAAAATTTGATATAGTGAAAGTATTTAACGAGACGAATCAGAGAAGACACATGTTTATTTTTCTTACATGTAAATAAAAAAAAAAATTGGTCAAATAAAGTAAATAAGATGAGTAGTGTAAAAGCCAAATTGTTGCACATAATTAGAAACTAGTATTATAATCTCTCCGTCCCTCTAAGATTGCTACATTCACTTTTTCAAATCTCCCAAAATTAAATTTTAAATTAAAATATCTTTAGATATGCGAAATAAAAATTATAAAAACTATATATTAAAAAAAGTTTACATTAAGCCAAAGAATTTGTATTTCCTTATACAGATAAGATTTATAGAGAGTCAAAGTTACTAAATCAACAGTTACAAAAGTTAATTTGTGGCAAATAAAAAGGGACGGAGGGAGTAAATATGAGTCGAGATCCACTAGAATTGGGATATTGTATAGTTTGACTTGTGACTGTTGTGAGTGCTTTATTTTTTAAAAATATTTTTATGGTACTTTTATTTTATTTTTTTAGGTAAATTTACTATGAACCATTGATCTTTATTAAGGGTCTGAATTTGTTGAAATCTACCCTTTAGAATTTAATTAAAACCTAAAGGATCCAGACTCAGTAAATATATACTCTGTAATCTACTAGTACACTAGTATTTACGGGGTTGTGATATTCACACTACTCTTTTACCTTATACACTAGTGGAGCGTATAAGGTAAAAGTACGTGGAGTATGAATATCACTTCTTGTATTTACGTCATACAAATGATCAAATTTCATAAGCTTTGATTTTAACATAAAATGTATAAAGGGATTCTAAAAGGAAACATTTACATGAATATATATAATCCCAACTTTTAATCCGCTTTTCAAATTAATCCCAACTTTTAATTATGATAATATATATATGTTTCCAACTTTGATTGGTTCTCAAAACAACATGCACTAAACCTTTTTTTTTATCCCAGCATAAATCAACAAAATGATTGGAACAAAATTAAAATAACATACACTTGGAATTATTTTGAAAATGATAGTCATAAAATTGGGATTATTATAAAACATTCAAAAGTGAAGATTATTTTGAAAAGATATAGGTGAGAGACTACTTCAATTTTTCCATTCTAGTATGGTTATATAATTTATTTCACACTAGTACCCCAAATCCAGCAAAAAAAAGCTCAATTAAAAAACATAGAAAGAGGTAAAGTAATTTAATTTAATTAAGAAGAGAAAGTAATTTAATTACCAGCCTTCAAGAAAACCAGGTTGGTTCCTGGGAGGATCTGGGGGAGGTGGTGCACCATATTGGTATTGATATTGTGGGGGTGCCATCACTGGAGGACCTTGATAATATCCTTTTTTTTTCATCCCCATTTTTCCCATTACATACAATTTCATAATAATATATATAAAAAAAATAAAACTCAATTAGTCACTATATATCTAATTATTGACCTACAAATACTACATATGCATATATATACATATATCAAATATATGTAAAAATAAAAATTCTTCTTTTTTTCCATCAACAAGCTAAGACAACAATTATAAGAATTTAAGGCCTTTTTTTTTAACCCCATTAGCTAGCAATCAACTAAATTGAATATAATCAAGGGGAAAAAAGAAATTAAAGATTAAATAAATAAATAATTTAAATGAAAAATGCATGAAATTTTTATTATATACTACTTAAACATGTTTATTGAGAAAATTAATAAATTGAAAATAATCAAGGGGAAAGAATTTGAAAGAATTAAAGAGAGGAGAAAAGGGAAAAAACCTTGAGCGGCAGGGTAAGGGTAAGCATATTTGGGGTCGTTCATCTTTGATTTAATTTGGAGATCGAATTCTAGACTCTTACTTACTGTTGCTGTCTTGCAAAGTTGCAAATGCTTCACTATTATGTCAAAGACTAATTTTAATAAAGTGTCATCTAAAAGTAAGTGACCGTTTTTCATAAACCTTTTTAGTTTTCATATTGTCCAAAAAAACACAAAATAATTGATAAATGATTTCAAATCTATTACTACCTATAACATTAGTAAGTCTACCATCATATATTAAGACAGTTTGATGGGGTAACTCTTTTGCCAAAAAAATATACTACCTCCGTCTTTTTTAATTGTAACGATCAAACTTTTTTGTATTTCTATTTTATGTCAAATTATTACAACTAAAAAGAAATGGGGATATATAGTACTCCCTCCGCAATATATTAATGGCAACGATTTGACATAAAGTAGAGAGGGAAAATGTCAAATCGTTGTCATTAATATGTTACGGATGGAGTACATAACTTTGTAGCATGAAAACATAAATTTTTGGAACGGATTAAATAGACATGACCATGGCCAAACTTGACTAAGGATGAAAATAGACCAGGTTGGATGTGGTGAAGCATCACCCGAATCTATGCATCTAACACATGCGGGTGAAAACGATGGGTCGAGAGATTAGTACGTTGGGTGAAGTTGTTTATCATATATAATCATAAAAAATTAATAAACATTGCAATAATATTTAGTTAGAAAGTAACAATTAGTTTATGACAAATTAACAAAAAATCTATCTAGATTTATTGGTGCTAAACAGATGGTAAAACAGATGACAAATTCAGGTGACGTACCAAAAGACTATTTATTTAAATCAGATGGAACATATTAATAGATATCCACTGGATATTTTCATCTATCCCTACTCATGACGTTAGGGATAATATGATGATTTGCCAAGCATTCAAATAGTTTTGATTGTATGCTTTTTGGAATTTCCTTGAAGGTTTGAAGTTGGTGGCTTAGGGAGCACTTTATAACGTCGGCACCAAATTTAAACAAAGCAAACGCGGTATTTTTATATTGGAGTTGTTGAGCACTTGAGCTCACCTCACTTAACCCAAAAATATGTCTACTTTTAAATATGCAATTTCACTTTATTTTACACAAATGTAATTATGCTTTATGAAAATTTGAGGTCATCAAATAAGTTCTGGTTCACTTCCTTACTATCACAAATAGAAAATCAAAAAATGTGATTTGCATTTTTCTGTTGTCAATTTTCAAATTATAATGGCAGATCCATTATTGGGGTCCATACGAAGTAATTTGATGGAGGCGGATTGAGGACCCAATGCAAAATGTCACAAACCTTAACACAATATGTTATCTCCTTGTAGGATCTGGGATCGGAAGTTGGAACCGGGACAAAAGAGGGGGGGGGCAAAAATAGTACTAACTATGAAACAAAATGACCCTGTACAGTACAATCGAAATCAAAGGATAAGGGTTCTCGAGACGCGGGAGCAAAAATATCTGAAAACATCGTGGCAGAATCCTTGAATACTAGGAAGTCTCCGAGAAGGATATCAGACTACTTTAGTCATATGATGGAGGCAGAAGACCCATTTGTAATTCTTGAGCGATGAAAAATCTTCCAAGAGGATAAAATGCTTCGTTATAGTAATGATTGATCTAGTTTAATTCGTCTTATCATGTACTTTTCAAATATATAATTTTTATAATTTTTTATTATGTGTAATTCAAGATATTTTTATATAAAGCCGTGTCTCGAGAAATGTGAAAAAGTGAATGTAGCAACTAAATTAACACAAACCAATAGCAATAGAAAAACTCTGAGAAATAAATAGGTAAATAAAAAGTGAAAACCACAAATTACTAACAATAACAACCCTAAACATGAAATTTAAAACATGACATGAAGAATCTCTAACAACATAATGAATTTCTAACACATGAAGTCAAGTAATAAAATAAAAACATGTACATTGAAAATAGCGTTGAACTTATTATAAGTCAATATATCGGGATTATCTACATGGTATACGTAGGGTTTGTTTACTTCAGATTAAATTCAGTTCAGTTCATCTCTATTAAGTCCAGTTCAGTTCAGCTCAGTTCAATTAATACATTTCTATTAAGTCCAGTTCAGTTCAGTTCATCTCTATTAAGTTCAGTTCATCTCTATTAAGTTCAGTTCAGTTCAGTTCAATTAATACATCTCTATTAAGTTCAGTTAAGTTCAGTTCAGTTCATCTCTATTCAGATAATGTAAACGAGCCCGTAGTCTTACGATTTCCAAACATGTGTTTTAAATTCCTGAACTTGTTAATTTGGAGTGAAAGTCATATTGTGATTTAACAAGTGTGAGTGTTCTTGTCAAGCAATAATGAATTTAGCCAAGTTCAAGCAATTCAAAAGAGGTATAATAAGCGTATAGGTCATTATTAGATCTATGGTGTTGTTTGGTTGGGCAAAAAAAAATGGGAAGTGAAACTTTCTATGAATTTAAATTCACATGTGTTGTTTATTTGACAAATTTATGGGAAATAGAAATTCCTATAAAGTTTCATTTCCCACACAAAATGGGGAAATTTACTTACCTTAGGGGCCTAGGTAAGTGGAACTTCTCATGGGAATTTTCATTTCTCATAGTAAACCAAATATAATATTGTACTTCCTAGAAATTCTAATTGTATGAGAATATAAATTTCCAAGGAATTTGCAATTCCTACGTTCAACCAAACGACACCTATATATAAGCTAATGCTAAAAAATTATACTAACACCTAAAAATTATAGCAATAAATTAAATTTATGATATAGATGCATGGCATATTGCCATATTGTATAGAAAATTTCCTTATGCAAGTGAAGAATGCCCATTAGTTGTTTTTGTGGTGGGCATGATCAGTAAAAACAATTGGATCAGTAAAAATTTATGATGTAGTTGTTTTTCTAGTCAAATTTATGATCCAATTGTTTTTTTTTATATGATCCAATTGTTATAGAATGATGTCATGAGTGTAAATTAACCTTGTTAATCAAAAGTATTTTTGAAGAACAATCCATAAAAATAAAAATAAAAAAAATAATAATAATAAAAATTTGTTGAAGCATAAATAGCTAAATTAGTGTACAATAACTTAAAAGCTATCATAAAATTTATAAGATAAGAAGTTACCCTAAAAACCATTAAAGTTACCCTTTGATAAAACTACTCATTTTGTGTGATTTTATCATTGTACTCCGTATTACATTATGAGTTTTAGCCTTTTAGGGTAACTTTTAGTCATTTTGTATACACCTGTTGTATGCAAAACTTTTTTTAATAGTCTAACAGGATATTTAAATAAAATATTGTAACTTTTATTTTAAAGCTATAATAACTTTTTACCAAACTAATTAAGTTTTATGCAAAAAGTTACTCCGTATGATTTTATGTTGAACAGTTATGGTTTTCTAGTGAAAAGTTATTTGTCAAAGTTTCTGAAAGGGGACTTTTTGTTCTGCAAAAGAGAAGGAATGATTTATAGACTTTGTTTATATTACCTTATTTAAGGGACCTTATTGCTTATTTCAGGTTAGTTTAGGATAAAATCAAAATTCAGATCAGATCGTATGTTTACTATAAACTTATGAAGGCATGAAGCTAAGCCTCTTGTTAGCCTATATGCATAGTAAAAAAAATTAATGTAAATGCATGGTAATTTTTTTTAATTTATCACCTTCTATTTACCATTTTTTACAAAGTATCATCTTGCTAATTTTTATTTTTTTGCTCACCTTTTATTTTTCAAATTTCATTATTATTCACCAGACACCACCACCAAATGAGATTTGTTCAAAAATTCATTTACAAGGTCTCAATTTTCACTTGAAAGCTAAGTTCACACTCCTCATTACATTTATATTTTAACTTATTTTAATCCTTTTTTAATGCGAAATTGTTGAAATTGTTCATTCAATTGTTTCACAGCCTTAAATTCTATATAAAAACATCTAACTTTTTAGTTGGGTGATTTGGGTCCAATTCTGATAGAGTATATAACATATTCCTGGGTCTCAACCATCAGCTTAAGCTTTTGGTTGAATGGGTCATCTAACAAATTAAAATCGATTTTAAGCTCAAACTAAAACAAAACTATTCTATATATTAAATTAATTTGGAGAAACTGAACACTAACATTATCGATGGATTTTTGAATGGATTTATTGAAGGGGTGGTAAGTTATATAAGGATTTTAGAAAACAAAAGGTAGTAAGGAAAAGAAAATTAAACAAAAGATGGTAGTTTAGAAAAGTGATGAACAAAATATGATAAGTAACAAATTATCCTAAAATTAAAAAAGTTATAACCTAGTAATGCATTTGGAATTGGACTTAATTTATATTTTATTTTTTCATTATTTTCAAGGTTTGAAGGAAGCACACTTCTATTGGAGTATTGGGCTTTTACTTTTTTCAAGTGGCTTTCCAGCCTACGATTTGGGCTCAGGAACTTAGGAACAATTTTTTTTTGCCTTGATGCATTTTTCATATTTAGGGCTTATGTTTGAATACTTTAAACATTCTTGAGTTTAATGTGAATGATGTGATACCAATTTATAATGTCCAACATACCCGGGTTGTTGAGGTGAAATGAAGAGTTCTAGGAACATAACATTGATGTAGCATGTTAAATCACATTATTGAACACATATGAGTGTCCTACATTGTAGAAATTAAAGATCAAGGAGAGAATAAACCAGTTTATGAGTCGAATTTAATTGATTGAACCTCGTTGAACTTGTAAGTGGACCGAATTTAATTTTCCTCTTCCGTATTTGTTTATCCATCCCCAATTTTAATTAATTCAAAATATTAACATAACCGATATATAAAGAGACGAATATCGGAATTGTTACACCATTGTTGGGACTTTGAGAGGAATAATTAGTTGTAAATATATTATCTCCTCCACCACAAGCACTTCCATCCGTCTCATATTATATTAGCCCGACAATTAATTCATGATTTTGCATCCAGGTGCACAATGAATACCATGCACCTATATATATCTAAAACAAAACATCATATTATGCATTTAGAACATCTATATTGAATATCTAAAACATTCAGATTTTATATTAGAACCACTTAATAACATTAATATTGTAATTGTTCTATTTTAAGAGCAAATGCATAGTGATAACCAACCACGGCCTATAAGGAAATTTATTCAAGCATTAGTACAATAACCCAATTTAAGCATAAAAAGATGCAAAATCATTGGAAGGGAAATACATGTTTGGCAAAAACACAACAAATGAAACCAAATATCACAGTAGGACATTGGATTAGCAGCACAAATTAAAGGAACCATTGAAAGATCACAACTTATAATTAACACATCATGCATTATTGATGTAGATATTATTTCAACTGTAACTTCCTATTTTGAGATATTTCAGATTGAGAGATCAATATATCTGTGTCAATGTTCATTGTCCCTACTCAAAAATCCACTATAATAACATGCTTACTATATTGGACCATAGTACTTTATACATAACATAGTAGTGTGAAACATAAAAAGCAAGGAACAATACAAGTTTCAACTGGATTCATCAATCAATCGATATTCAAGTGGCAACATCGATTCATCATTATTGAATTGCTAGTCTCAACTCTCAACGCTTTTGTACATAAATTCATCAATAAAAAAAAATCTTATTTAACCAAGTCGTCTTGGCGTGGTGGTCGTTCACTTTGTCTCTGCTTTCGGCGGTGGATACCCTTGGGAATGAAACAAGATCCTTGGCCAACCCTTTATCCTTAAGTGGAGCGCTCGGGACGAAGGGATTAGTCACTACTTTCGGCGGTGGATAATCTGGTTCACACCAAAAAAAAAATCTTATTTGATTATGGAATATTATGTATTTAAAAGGATTCGTCCATGTCTATGCCTTGATTAGATACGGATTGAGAAAATTTAGGTCATCTCTATATATAGGTGGTGATATATATAAAAAAAAAGAGGCGAAATTAAGTACTACCTCCGTAATAATTTAATTGTAACAATCTGTTATTTTTAATTTATCTCTACTTATTGCCAAATCGTTACAAATAAATTGTTACAGAAGTCTGTATTAGCTATGTGTCTACATACATTTTTTTTATGCAAAACAGAGATAATTAAATAGGCTAGCTAGAGGATATCCCGACCCGCAATGTCCATAATTTAGGAAAATCCCCCAACAATATATGATCAAACTCCAAATTACAACCAAGTTCAACAACATTTGAGACGTACATGTTAAATTATGTAGTGCATTAAATTCCATAACTAATTTTGCTTAAAGACAAAATTTTCCTAAACCATCTTAACTTCTGATATCTTTTTGTAACCATCTCAAAAAAAAAAAAAAAAAGGCCCTATAACTTTTGTAAATGGCTGAACAGGATTAACAGACAGGGAACATAGAGACATTGCTATACTATTCAAAAAGTAACTAGAAACTTGAATGGCTACTAAATAAGAACACCAATAAGTTCAGCAATAAGTAAGTGGAGTATGATATGAATATGAAGTGTCTGTAAGAGTGTATACGCCATAATTAGGGTGCGTTTGATTCAACGTATTTAAGCAATTTAATTAATATTTATTTCAGATTAGTTTTGATCATATCAAATCAGCTCAGAAAAGCCAACGTATTAGCAGCAGCAGCAGCACGCGCCCTAAAGTCCTGAATCTTAGAGATCTTATGAATCCGCTTAAGTAACGAATTGAAATAGCATCTGCCTCTAATTAGGAAAAAGAATTTCACGTTCTTCCTTTCGGGAAGGGAGGATTAGGGAAATCCTATTGATTGCAGCTTTCTCCAGACCTCTGGAAAAGCATGAAAAAAAAAGGCTCGAATGGTACGATCCTTCCGTCACCCCAGAATGAATGAAAGGGGTGATCTCTGGAGAAAGGTAGAAAATCATACCCTAGTGCTTTACATTTCACCTAATATTTGACACACTTGCGATGTGTTGCATCAACCACCACACGACCGGCCATGAAATCAGACAATCCAAGTTGTATTAAAAGCGACGATATAGCGTCAAGTCAACACAAACATCAAGCCCTGTAATTAAAAATAAAGTAACAAATCCGAAGGACGGAAGTTCTGTGCCATCTGTCACTGCACATAACCCAATGCAACTTTCCTTTTAACGGTTGAGGTATCAAGTGAATAAGGGCAATAATAGCAACTTTTCGGTTGGTACAAAACTACAAACAATTCACGGGTAAATCTTATTCTTTACGAATTATGGTCCCTATGAGGCTATGACCCTATTTTATTTTATCCTGTTAAAACATCCCATGCAGTATTTGAGGGAGATTGCTACACCAACTCATCCGGTTGACAACCCACTACTAATAGAATAATAAATTAATATTATTTATATTAAGTGAGACTTTATTATCAATGTCATCAACAAATCTTTATTAGTAATGGGTAGTTAACCCGGTAAGTAGTCCAAGTTTTTTCGTTATTTGAGATACTACATTCTATGACCTTTTGTTGCATATTTGTCATCAAGATCAGAACTTAGTAGTTACTACCGTCGCGATTTGTATTTTTTGCAGGCCAAATTCTAACATTACTCTTACTATTTACTCGATAATGATAAAGATTATTGTAATTGTATTAAGGAGCAACTTTTAATAATACTATAGTGAAACAAATTCGACTCGTTATACACTAATTTATCGTATAATTTTTTTATTTATTTATGTTTGCAGAAGGTGCTAACTTATAAATTGTAAGGAGACTCAAAAATTGTGTTCAATTTATAATCTCTTAATATGCAAGATAAACTTTTGTCCACCAAGAAACCAAATACAAAAGATAACTGGGTCCTTTTGCCAAAAAAAATAAATAAATAAATAAAGAACTACTCCCTCCGTCTTCATTTGTTTGCAACACGATACAATTATAATTTTTATAAGAGTTTTGTATTAAGTTGGTATGAAAATTTGTATTTTAGTGTGTAGAGTGCGTTGTGAGTATGTGGGGTAGGTAAAATAAAATAGCTGAGAGTTGTGGGGACCACATGTGTACCATATTACTTATTTTAAAATTGTAGCAAATATTTTGGGACATCCTAAAAAGAAAATTGTTGCAAAAAAAAGGAACAGAGAGAGTAGATAGGTTTCCTAAAAATCTAATGATTTATAAAAGAAAATATCTACTTGTATGATATAAATCATAACTCATAAGTAATCTATATCCAAAATGTTCCCACAATTACACAATAACATGTGTTGGACCTTGGAAGCAATATAAAATCAATGCAAGTGCCCAAGATTATTATATTACGGTCACTCTGATCCAACCTAAATGAATTAGGATTAAGATCAATAAACTCCATATATTTAGAGCTATAAATCTTCAAAATATGTTTTTGAATAATTAGAGTAAATTTTCTTTAATTAGATACGAATTGAGATATAAAATTTAAATTAGCACACTTAAATTAACAACATTTTCAATATGTAATCCTAAATTTAATGACGTGTGAAACAATGTCCACAACTTCAAGGATATAATAATCCTTATATCAACCAATGAGATGGTAGCTTTCTTAGCAAAGAATATATACATACATTTTTATTCTAGTTTTTGGAATCGTGGATAGACAATGAAATTAACAACATTTCCAATATGTAATCCTTTATTGTAATGGGGTATAAAACAGTGTTTTCAGCACCACCTTTTATCCCTAGGGTTAGAGACTCAAAAATTCAAATAAATTTTTATATCAACCAATAAGCTAATAGTGCTTTTACCAAACTATACAATATATAGACACACAAACATATGACAAATACACTAGGATCAACCCCAAGATGACCTCTATCAGGCTAACTAGGTTGCATTACCGATGAGGAAGGGGAAATGAGGAATTGAACTCGGCCTGCACACTAATATTGGAGGCGAAGATGCTCATCACCCGAATACTTTGCATTCCACTTACCGACCCCACACACACATACACATGAATAGGATTAGATAAAAATATTTTCAACATGAAAACCACTACATTAGACGCTTGAAATAGTATGCGTGTGGTTGTGTGATCACTAGTTGCGTTTTTTTTTTTTTTTTTTTGGTTAAATACTAGCATGCTTAATCTGAAAATCACGTGTACCCTTTTATATATATATATAGACTTTTTTTAACATACCATTTTGTTAGGTTTGAAATTATTTTGTAAGAAAAATTAGCCAAAATATAACAAATAAGTGGAGCGAGTACTGTAGTATTGGTATTACTCACCAGCCTTTGACCTTTTTTAAACTAGATAATATGGGTGGTAGTAGGCCTTGAATCTGTCCTACTGCAGGTAACTCATTCTAATTTGGCCAACACACATTTATATGATGTATGAATAAAAAAATAAAACTCAGATTCCCATGTATATAGTGAGGAATGCATTGTAGATCAGAGTAACCTCGTAAACGTTGGTAATAATATGGATCCCACCATAGATAAATATAAATGGAGTAAAATCATAAATGTAGGTAATGTCGTCAGTGGCATCACTATCATCAGCTCCATCCACACCATTAACAGTACATATATATTATACAAACATATGATGATGCCCCATAATGTTTTCTTTTCCAAGGATAAAGTCATAGCCCAGTGGTTAGCGCTTTAGAATTTCAGACACGATGTACTGGGTTCGATTCTCACCGCACACATTTGCAAGGATTTCTTATTATCCCTCCTATAGATGTTTGTGTTGACTAAAATTAAGTCGGATGACCTGCAGTAGGCCCAATTCCAAGTCCTAGTATCTCACACATTATCCTATTAAAATAATAATAATGTCTTTTTTTGCCAGGCCACTTGATTAACTTATCCTCTGTTTTGGCTTTAATGACCAAAACATGTTAATTAATGCTTTTCTTCATCAACCCCCTTTTTGGTCCCACTTTTGTCCTTCCTCACTCTCAATTCATCTATTTCAAACAAGACAAAACTAATGTTTGTTCATTGTTCCCTTTGTGATGATCTCCTTAAGAATTGAACCTAAGGAAATTTCACTTAATTTTTAATTTCAATATCTTTGCTAATACCTAATACCTAGTACCTAACTAATTAATACTAGATTTCCATTAGCTCAAGATAACATGCAATTTTATAAATACACAAAAGCTAATAATAAACAACAAAATATTAAATATTAGTTATGTTGATCGACACGTGTTATTGACGTTCATTCCAAAATTAATACCTGTACAATTTTGAAAATATATTAAATGACTATTGTAATTCACCATCAAAAGGGATACATGTTACACACACATGCATATGTCCTAGGGCGTTAGATAATGTGGCAAGTTACAATTGTTTTAAACACAAACACATCACACATGCATAATATTATTTTTGACATACACATGCATAATATTGGATATGCTCACACACACATGAGTACGTATATCTAAGATTACGTACAGTCTTATTAAGTTTGTCGTAATATGTAATTTTATAATTTTTACTATCATGAAGTTATGATACATAACGGTATATGTATTGCAGATTGTGTAAAATGCAAATTATAATATCTTTATGAAACAAAATAAGATATATATGTGATAATGGTTGATGAAAAGAATTAAATAAAGAATCACAAGGAAAAAGAGAACCACCAAATGGATCTAGACAATTCTGTGAGAAGTTCTATGAGCTCCCTCAAGGAGGCCATTTTCCATTAAAAATCAAATCTATATATAGTACTCCATCCGTAACATATTAATGACAACGATTTGACATTTGTAACGGATGGAGTACATTTGTACTCTTTCTACTTTATGTCAAATCGTTGCCATTAATATGTTACGGAGGGGGTACATGTGTAACAAACCCACAATATTCTCTAGTGTTCTCCTAAGACATGGGACATATTTTACAAGTAAAGTATATATACATTTTATTAAGTATTATGAGGATTGTATTAAGTCCACTACTTTGTATGGCCTTTTCACAAAAAAAAAAAGTATATTTATATTAAAAGTAATTTTTATAAATTAAAAATACAATGTGATCATAACTTAGTCTTTTTTTCCATATGAAAAGAATGTCACTTGAATAGTTTATATATCAAGCTTATTAATTTACTAACACTAGAATAAAATATACACAAAATCTAAAATACACCAGGCTTGTCTTAAATTTGTAAATAACATATTAAAAGTTACCTTAAAATAATAAAAAATTATTCCCTTAATTAATAATAATTATTCCACTTTGACATGAGCGACATTATATTAGCTCTGATACCATGTCAAAGCATCTTGTAAAACAAAAATTTAAGCTGATATAGTTGAAGGCTGGTAGCCTATATATATAAATTGATTTTATACTCTGTCAATATTAATACGACGCTACTTTGATTACACACCAACTACCTATGATCTAACTATTCTACTTATTTATTAGCACGATTTAACCAAAAATTAAAATATCAATCAAAGTTAAATAGGGAAATCTTCTACAGATGGAGTATTTACATACTAACCATCAACTCTTGATTTAAAGCTATTAAATAATATAAAAAATTATGGTGACCTAACTTTTGATTGAACTTGTTGGTTTAAGGGTCAAAAAGTTTCCACCTCAGTCGTGGCTGCTAATAATGATGAGCAATGGTCGTAATTTGGCTTTGTGGAAAAGTCGAGATAAGTATTTGTATTTCACAAAAGAAACACACAAAATACTAAAAGTTGCAGGACCAAAGATTCACTGTGATTCTATTTTGATTAAAATAAATACTGTTGTTAATTGTTGCCCCAAAATTATTTAACGTCTCGTATAGTTGTACAATAAATATTTTAATATTAGACATATTGTAATAAAAATAATTTTAGATTTTCACTCATGTTTTAAGAACTTGAGCACAATTATCTCTAATAACATAATATATATGAAAATCATAATTGGATGATATCGATTGTGCATTTTATACTTTTTTTTAGGGAGAGATAGGCGAGCAATTTTATTGATTAAGAAAAATCGATTTCTGCCAAAGTAGCTCTTCTTCGAGGGAACGGGCCAAACAAACTAATTCCACATTTTCAGGAGTACATTGCATAGGTTTGATACTAGTTAAATACGGAGTACCTATTAAGCATAGAAGCTATATATATCCTCATCAAAATAATTTATTACCAACGTAACTACCCAATGGGCCGTACATAAATCCAATTATAAGTGTTCCGGATATGGAACCTCTTTGAGCATACAAGTCGTGTACTATCGAAAATACCCATGTTGGTGTAGTAGTAGTGCCTACAAACATAGAAAAGGACACTTAGCTATCACCGGGTGAAACCCAAGAATGTCCCTCCGACATTTGCTTAAGTTAGAAAGCAATTAGAGAATATAAAAAGTACAAAACTTGTCAGAATTAGAATCAGATACTTGACAAATTTGACAATTGTAGTCATTGGTGAATGGTGATAGATGATCTGCATTGTACAAGTGACACAAATCCATCATGAACGTAGGTTTACCCCTCCGGCCATCCTAGGAGTAATTATGTCTTTTTTAATAGTTAGCGGGACCCACCATAATGATGGACCACTGGACCTGAACAATAAATTATCTTGCCTTAGAGGAAGAAGAGAGAACAAGATGAGTTAATTATTCGATCCTTATATCACCAATTAATTTTAAAAAGAACTTATTTATGTTTGTAGATCAACCCAACTATCTTCCTTCATCTTGGGTTGTCTAATTAAGCTCGTTTTAGCTGATCTAAAAAAATTTAAACGATAGCTTTTTCAACAAAAAGGGCCACAATCCACTAATGAAGCAATTAAAAAAAATGTAATAGGAAAGAACAAGTTCATGGAAGGAGTACAGACGAGGAGTACAGAAAGCGATCACAAAAATGACATAATTAAAGCAATTTATACAGAAAACAGTGAAGTTAGGACATGATTTTGATTGTTGAGTGGAAATTAGGAAAAGCTAGGGATTGTTGGAAGATGACATATATACATATATATATATTGTTGCCAAATTAATTATCTTTCTTTCGTTAATCCTTTGCTTACATACTATTTTTGTTGGCCATTCTTCACAAGTAAAAATATTAAGTATTGATAGGACTTTGTTTAGTAAGTAACCTTCTCTCACTCTATACTCTATAGTCTTGTTAAACCAATCAATTCAGGAGTATTATTGTAACAACCCAAATTTTTGGTTTGGCTAGTTATCATTAACAGTTGTTTGATTGTTGGTAATAAATTATGGTTATGAGATGAGATTTAACATCGTATAATTTTGTTTAGTAAGAAACCGCACAACAACATTCTATCTTTTTACCGACCGCTAAAAAGATCCAAAAAAACACGGGAAAATATATTTCCAAAAAAAATTAGATAATTTATAAGTAAGCTAGCACCACCATGGAAATAAATATATAATATGATTTTAATTTTCTACTAAATTTACTTATGAATTCCTTCATAATACCTTTTTTTATAATCGACCCAAACGGGTCGTAACTCGTAAGTACCTTTATTTTTAAAAGTTATCTATAAAGACCCTTGGCTAAATTTATGGGTTATAAATAGAAGTATATAAAGGCAAATATTATTTTATGTATGTAGATAATATTTTTAAATCTTTCTCTCCTCTAAAATTGAATTTTGAAGAAAAATAATTAATAAAAGACATGCAATTCAAGTTTTAATGATTTCCAACGCTAAGAAGGTTAATCAAAGTCCTCAATAATAACTTTTGAAAATTTAGATAATTGGTGATAAGACTGATAACTTATACTAATATTCAATTCCTCCCACTAGTCGCTCTTAGTTCAAAAATTCGTATCCATAATCATTTTATATTGTCTTAAGCTCTGTTCTTTAGGACTGATCTGGTCTGATCTGATTTGTTTTGAGTTTGTCTAATCTTATCTAATCTGATCTGATCTGATTTGAGTTTTTCTGATTTATATTTATATTTATATTTATATTTATATTTATATTTATATTTATATTTATATTTATATTTATATTTATATTTATATTTATATTTATATTTATATTTATATTTATATTTATATTTATATTTATATTTATATTTATATTTATATTTATATTTATATTTATATTTATATTTATATTTATATTTATATTTATATTTATATTTATATTTATATTTATATTTATATTTATATTTATATTTATATTTATATTTATATTTATATTTATATTTATATTTATATTTATATTTATATTTATATTTATATTTATATTTATATTTATATTTATATTTATATTTATATTTATATTTATATTTTAATTTTAATTTTAATTTTTTTATTTTTTTTTATTTTTATGTTTATGTTTATTTTTTTTTTTTTTTTTTTTTTTTATTAGGGACAAAAATTTAATGAGCCCAAAGCCTCAAGCTCATTTCATTTCACCTTTTCAGTATTTTACTTTTCATTCTTTTCAAATCATTTATTCAATCTGACTCCAAAACCGTCACCAAAAAAGTCGACCAAATAATCACCGTCGGAAAAGTCATTCCGAAAACCGTCGTCGGACAAGTCGTCCCGAAAACGGTCGCCGAAAAACGCGGCCTGCAAATCGTCGCCGGAAAAGTCGACCAAATAATCACCGCCGAAAAAAGTCAGTCCGAAAACCGTCGTCGGAAAAGTCGTCCTGAAAATCGTCGCCGAAAAACTCGGCTTGAAAATCATAGCCGGAAAAGTCAATCGAATAATCACCGCCTGAAAAGTAGATCGAATAATCATCACCGGAAAAGTCATTCCCAAAATCGTCGTCGGAAAAGTTGTCTCGAAAATCGTCGCCGAAAAACTCGGCTTGAAAATCATCGCTGGAAAAGTCGGTCGAATAATCACTGCCGGAAAAGTCGACCGGATAATCATCGCCGGAAAAGTCATTCCGAAAACCGTCGTCGGAAAAGTCGTCCCGAAAATTGTCGCTGGAAAAGTCGGCCGAATAATCAACGCTGAAAAAGTCAGTCCGAAAACCGTTGTCGGAAAATGTCGAGCGGAAAAACAATGCTCGAACTAATAATAATAATAATAATAATAATAATAATAATAATAAAGAGTAATAATGTCTGATCTGATCTGATTTCACTAAGTCTGATCTGATCTGATCTGATTACTGTAGCTTTTAAGTCCAAAAGAACAGGACCTTACATTACTATCATTATATATAATTATTAAATTAAATAGGAAACCAAGTCATTTTGATGACGTACATTGGATTTTTAATTTGGGGAGTATTATCATTGTTTCATATTATTTGCAATACTTTGTAAATAAAAATAAAAAACCAATAAATATTTTATTTCTTTTTTTAAGTTGTTACTTATCTTTATACTTCTCTGTTCATCACGTGCATCTCTATTATTCATTAGTCATTTAACACTCACAAACAAATTTTATCTAAGAGTTCATGCGAACACTTTTGTTGCATATACTATGAAAATTGAGGTATTATAAATAAAATAATTTTTTTTCTTTTAATAGTCCAACCTTTCAAGTTTTAGCAATCAATGAACTAAACTGTACTTGAATAAAAAAGGTTAATTATATATGTTGTTCTATTGTTTTCTTGATTTTTTTAATCAACTGCATATTAAATAACTAATGTTAACTTGCCTATGCAACAGGTAAAAAGTAAAAAATGAGAGGTTTTGGTTCATTTGTTGAATTTCGGTGCAAAAGTTGGATTATTGCCTAATAATCTAATGGGTAAATTATTGATTAATAAAACTGGAAAAGTTAAATTATTAAAAGCACGTATTGTATGTACTCGTACCAGCGTTTGAACAACGTGAATTGTTGGGAATTGATCAATCAAGGCCCTGCTAAATTTAGAATAAATAGTAATTTAAAAAAAAAACCTAGAAGCCAATACATTGGGTTATCCATTTAAGTTAGGAGGAAAAAAAATCATCAATATAATAGCACGACCTCCGGTTTTTTTAATGTGTACAGTTTAATTTTTATCACTACTCACAAAACATATTTTGACCATATATTATGATTTACATATAGATTCGTCTCAATATGTAATTTTTTAATATCAAATTGTTATGATTTTTACAAATATGCAATGAAAGATATTAATCATTAAGATTTTCTGGACAAAAATGAAAAGGTTAAGTTAAATGAACAAATTAAATAAAAATGGATAAAATATAAAGGTATATAACCAACAACCAGGATTTAACTTAGCTCAAAAATATCAAGTAATATTTCTCCTAGCATAAAGGATCTATTCATCTAATGTCTACCAATAACTTTTAACAAACAAATTATACATTAAGGAGGCGTTGTTAAATGAACAAAATAAATAAAAATGGATAAAGTATGAAGGTATAATCCTAACTATCAATAGTGAACTTAGCTCAAAAAATCAATCTAATTTTATTACTATAATTTCTCCTGACATTTAACATTGTACGTCTAGTGGTAAACTTTTGACAAACAAATTCTAACTTTTTTACTTTTAAATCGTCCGGATGTTTGTTGTGTAAGAAGTTATAATTTTATTGAAAAAGTTTACAATTTTGTTTAAAAAAAGTTAAGAAGATGTCTCTTGTTAGAGTTTGAAACCACCATCTGACTATGTAACATGAAATTTATTGTTTTCTTTTTAACCAGTCTTACTAATCACATGAGATTTGGTTATAATATCATTAAGTATCGATTAATGTATGTGATAGATCCGAATCAAGTACAGTAACAGATTGGGAAGACATTGCCCAAAAAAAAAAACAGATTGGGAAGACAAAATGCATCAAACATTCGTGCAATATAGAAAACTATGAGGCTGAGGTAGTATTACATCCTTGAAGCTAGATCTCAATGTTTCTAATCTCTAACTAAAGCTATATTGCCTTTTTTTTTTTAATCGGCGTATGAATGTTTCTTTTGATAATCTCACTTTCACTTGCCCTATGAGGCTATGAGTGTTGCTAATCGTTAATTAATTTTCCCCTAATAATCCATTTTCAACATCAATTTTAATTGAAAACTTGAGCTTTAAAATGTAGTTTTCCAGGGATCACATATTCATTCACAAAAGAATTTGACATTATCGAAGATGTTATATTTTGGCACAGTCGTGAATAGCTCCATACTTAATTTCCCCTGTTCTTGATACTTTGTTTCCCACCCCACTTCACAACAACCCCCAACTACCTCCCCCAAAAACCAACAAAATTAATGAGATTTAGAGTGAAAGGTATTGAAAATATAAATTATTTATTCCATTAAAGTACAATTCCTATGTAGTATCACCTATGATTCGATATGGTCACCACTTCACATCTACTGTTGGGTGTGGCCCAAATTTTTGGCCCAAATTCTAAGTGCTTCTAGAATCTACTTAAAATGGTGAAGTTGCATATAAGAATCAAGATTTTTCTAGAATGAAATTTCTAGAGAATGATGGAGAATACTAAAAAGAACCACCATCATTCTAGAGCTTGAATAATATAGAATATTCTAGAAAAATCTTGATCTATACACCACCTCCATAGTTCACCTATATATATAGGTTTACATGCACACACCCATCATCATCAACAACCAAAGAAGCCACACACATACTCACCCACAAAATACATAAGTCTTTCATATTAAACCTCCACCAAAATAATTAGTTTATAAGTCCACTATACCTATTGTAATACTCCATTGTGAGTAAAAATAGAGAGAGTCTTATTGTAATACAAACACCCTTAAAAGGGATAATTGTACTCTCCTATATTTCATATAGTGGAATAAAAGGCTCGTCGTCAAGAGGGTGTTCCCACACAAAATCGTCCATTTTTATCTCAATATTAGTCTTGCATATTTTCTCCCTTATTATATTTCTCGATCAATACATCTTCTCTTCCGCTGCGCACTCTCGACCCCTAACATCTACCTATCCTAAGAGCTTGTTTAATTCAGATTATATTCAGTTCAGTTCAGTTAAGGGTAATGACTAGTAAATCAAATTGATTTTTTAAGCAAACATATCAAATGCCATTTTTGTAATTTTGTTGAAAATAAATTACCAAAACACCCCCCCTATAAAGTTGGTGCTCGGATCCATGTCCTTAAAGTTTGTCAAAATTACTTGAAAATGTCATTTGAGATGCAAAGTTTGTATCTCAAATTGATTTAATGGGAATCCCTCGTTCAGTTAATCTCTATTTAGTTTAGTTCAGTTCAGTTCATCTCTATTTAGTTCAATTAATACACTTCAGTTCAGTTTAGTTTATCTCTATTAAGTTCAGTTCAGTTCAGTTCAGTTTATCTCTATTAAGTTCAGTTCAGTTCAGTTCAGTTCATCTCTATTCAGCTAATGTAAACGAGCCCTAACTAGTAACAAATAATTAAATTATATATTACCACCGCTTTTTCTAAATGCAGGGCCGGTGAATAGGGCGTGCAAAGAGACCTACCGCACAGGGCCTCGTCATTAAAAGGGCCCCAAAATTTTAAATTTTCATATATATTAACTAAAAAAATTACTTATTCGATCTCCTACCAATGTTTTAGAAAATCCATATATGTTATTATGTTAATAATATGAAGTGCCTACTTTTGATTTTTAACACATGACCTTTATTAAGTTTAAAACGGCCCTGTCTAAATGTTTGCAATATTTGGGTATTTTTGCTTTTTTAAAAGTAGTGTTGAATTGGTATGTAGTATGTAGTAGATTGGAATTTTAAATAAAGTAGAGAAGATATGTACTCTGATAAAAAGAAAGTGTAGCAAACATTTAAGAACATTTTTAAAGAAGAAAAATTGATAAAAATGGTCTGAACTCTGAACTATTATCAATCTTCTTATAATTGCGGCACTCTTGATTAAGGTTTATATCTCTACCCTTCATTGCCATCTTCCTTCATTATTTGCGTACTCTAATGTTGACTAAGATTGTTGTTCGAACACTCTTCGCTCTACTTCTTGATATTGTTGTTTTTTTGGTGATAATTTTGTCTCTTGGTCCACCAAGCGGCAACCTACCCTATCCAGGGCCGTTCCTAGGGCAGGGCAGGTGGGGCGGCTGTCCTGGGCCCAAGAAGAAAATTCCAAGTTCAATAAAAGGTTTAAGGTAATTTTTACAAAAATAAAATAAAATAATAAAATAAAAGTAGGCAACAACTCCATTACTCCAACGCATCAGCTATCATAATCAACGGTCATTTACAGATTCAATTTCTATATATCAACTTGTCTATAAAAAAAACCTCTTTTCATGTCCTTCATATCCCATCAATCTCTTTTCTTATTTGTAATTTGTTCATAAT
Organism: Salicornia ramosissima; assembly: GCA_951394345.1. Lineage (NCBI taxonomy): Eukaryota > Viridiplantae > Streptophyta > Magnoliopsida > Caryophyllales > Amaranthaceae > Salicornia > Salicornia ramosissima. The sequence goes on along the minus strand of OX596240.1, from coordinate 49,728,830 downwards.
TCTTGATTACTAAATTTGATATTGAAAAATTGGTGAAAATTTTGGAATTGGGCAAATTGGTTGCGAAGCCTGCGATTATGTATTACTCCTACATTGTAATCGATTAATTCTAGATTATGTATTATTTTCTTCGTCCAAATTTAATAAAAATTAAGTATTGCAAATTGAAGTCTCACTTATTGCACACCCTTAAATTTTATATATTTAATAGTAGTTATTCAATGGGCCCCATATCGTGATCTCGCCCCTAGGCCTCAGGAACGGGGCTGACCCTATCCAAATCTAATGTTGAAGCATATTGTTGCTGAAGCGAGCTGGTTACATAACTTACTTCTTAAATTTTACACTCCACTTCGCCGTGCCATATTGTTTATTGCGATAACGTCAATGTTGTATATTTATCTACTAGTCCTATTCAACACCAACACATCAAACAAGTGGAAAGGGACATCCACTTTGTTCGGGCAAATGTCGAGTTGCGTCAAGTTCGTGTCCTTAGTGTTCCTTGGTGTTATCAATTTGTTGACATATTCACTAAAGGACTACCTCAACAACTATTCATAGAGTTTTTCTTTAATCTTAGCGTCCGTCAACCTCCGCTATAATACTGATTTACGTTGTAAATCAAAATATTCTTTTGTTACTTAAAATGTTGGGTGATTAGTTATGTCACCCTAATCTTGTAACCTATATACATGAATGATTAATAGAGAGCCTCCTCAAGGAGATTAACACAACTATTGTTTAGCTTCTAAAAACAGTATTAAAATAAGATTGTTTTTAGAAGATATATTATACATAGTAGTTAGGACAATTTTTATAAAATACCTTATAAAGTTTAATTTGAACCACTGTGAGACATCCAATAATTTGGACTATTTTTTGAAGACCGGACAATGTTGGGTCCGTTTCAATTAAATTTTCCTTTTAAAAAATAAATAACAAACATTTAGGGACAAAATAAACTCTCCATTCTAGCCACTACTTGGTGGTTTGTTAGAAACTCTCTTATTTTCTAACAAGAAACCACAATAGAAACCTTACAATTGCAGAAGCAAAACGTATTAGTCCACAAATCTCAATTCCTTAGAGAATGAGTAAAAAAAAGTTGTTTAATTTCTTTAGGAATAAATAATATCCGTATTGAATTGATAGCCTCACAGCCATTAATTCTATTAGACAAACTAACCTGTTTAAAGAGGCCATTATGGATCTAAATAAGTTTAACTATTATTCTATTAATCGTATCTATAGAGAAAATAATAAAGCAGATGATCATCTAATTAAACTAGAAAACCAATAATAGATTTTGACTTGTTGGTTTGATTCCTACTATTACAATTTTTTCTTTATCATTCAATATAATATTTGTGGTTGGTCCTATAAAAGAGGTTAATCAACTTTTCTTTCCTTGTAAAAAAAAGAAAAGAAAAGGGACCAAATACAACATATAATAATAATAAGTAACAATATGGCGCAGGCTTTTGGGCGATCATATATTCATATCAAACAACATAGTACCAACAGATTCTTATGGAATAATGACATATAACTCGAAACTTGTATTAATAAAATTAACAAATTGGGAGAATGATGAAAGTACAACAAAAATTGTGTAAACAATGTCTAAAGAAACACCTATGTACAAGATAGTACTACAATATACTAAGGAAGCGTTTGGCTCAGCTCGCATGATATTGGTATCACGTTTCTAGCAGATACTTAGCGATTTCATAACATGATCTGTACCAAGCTTTTGTTGGTAGTCTTATCATCTTTAACCATATCCCTCGACCAATCTTTCTCAAGTAAGTTTGTTCTGCCATATAGACTAGAAAAAGTATACGGAAGACACGAGTGGGTCCCTCATACTGATCTCAAAAACCAATACATAAAAAGGAAACTAAGTGCTCTCTCACTGAGCTAATCCCAAATTCTAGCCGTATAGGCTAGATATGAAAACAAGGATCATGTAGGGCGGATATTTGTCTTGATTCCAGAGTAATATGAACCAAACATCTTGTAACAAACTCCATAACCCAATTTGTCTAGTTGCTTTGTATGGATTAAAAAAAGAGAGGAAATAAATAAATAAATAAAATAAGAAGAGGGCTAAAATTAGCAAGGAAGAGGAAAATGTGAAGGTTTAGGTGGTTTTTGAGGACTTAAAATAGGGGAATGATTTTGTGGACGAGGAGGCTCACATGGGCATGGTAGAGCTATGAATCTTGGAATCTGATCTCCTGGCATTATCACTGGTACGCTTCCCATTTGTTCTTCTTTCTGCATTTTTTTAACCAACAACCACAATAATCCATCAGAATTTCACGCATTTCTATGCATTTTTTTCCCAATTTAATTTAATTACACATGTGGCACTAACTACTTCACAACTTTTTTGTTTCAAATGATAAACCATAAAATAAGATAAAACGGCAATAAAAAAGTAATTTTATAATGAATGTTAAAATTACACATCGATCGATATCGTTAGTATTTACTACTTTGTATAAATTATTATTTCTTCTTTCAACATCTTTATTTTATTTATTTAACGTCTAGAAATGTTTGTTAGTTTTTTGCTAAAGTAAAATAATCACTATGTGTAGATTCACACATAATTCATTTGTTTCATTAGGCTACATATATAAGTTGTCAACATTGAAAAATCAACATTAAAATCAAACATTAATCATGGTGCAACATATATATTGGTTGTATTTCAAAATTATTACCAATTTAGAAAATATAATATATATATATATATATATATATTTATTTATTTATTTATTTATCCTTATCAATGATCAGATGTAAGAAAAAAAAATAATCATATGAATTTTGTGACTCGAAAAAACATGTATGCATCGATTTCAGCATAGAATACAACGAATTAAAATTATTCCAAATATATGCTTCGTAAAAACGTTACCCCATTATAAACTTACTACGGAGTATTATTATTTTGGGATAACTTTGCATACATTATCACTAAATTAATGAATAGAAGAATGTGTGATTCTCTAATAGTCTTTCCTAATCGACAATTGAGCATAAATTGAGAAACGTCCTACTCCAGTAGGCCATTCTTCTTTGCCATCAATAAAATATCTACTACCGTGTCTTGCTCAACTTATAGGGTTGGACTACCAAATTTTGGAACTATTTTTCTTCTTAACAAAAGTTCTTTTCTTTTTCTTGCATAATTTTTTGTTACATATTAAAAAAAAAAAACTTTTCACCAATTTTGATTTACGTCTGGCCGACTCTAAATTGTTTTGAACTAGACTTTATTTTTATTGTATAAAACAACTTTCATGCCGTTGTTAATTATAATACTTTGTAAAAGAAAAGGATAATTTTAAAATGTCCAAACCAAATACTCCAACTGTCCCAATATAAATGTTCTCTTTTGAACAAAAAACTCTAACAATTTTGGTCAAAGTAGAAGAGCTATTTTGGGACGGAAGAAATAATAAAGTATCTATCCATAAGAAACTACAAATATTTCTTTTAGTTGATCAAAATAAAAGAAAAAATTTAAAAGATTGAAATTCTGTTTTTAGAACATTTTTTTAATCAATAATTAATTCCTTTAATCACTAGGGTTTATTATAAGAGATCCTCCTTTTCACTCAACTTAAAAATTTGGTCATGACATGAGACAGTGATTTGTTAAATGAAAGCAGCTTGAGTATCTTTATCAATTACTGTACAATTTTAGAAAATTTCTAACACTGCGTATAAGGAGAAGAAAAAAGGCATTAATAAAGCCAGCTATTAATAAATTCTGTTATGGTCCGTGGGGCTGGGGCATATTAAAAATATCGGCCAGTCTTGTGTGACTGGTCACTTACAAAAGTGCTAAATAGCTCTTATAACACTAATCGATCGTTAACCTCTAAAATACTTACTAAGTAACACTAATAACATTACTAGATAATTCTTATAAAACTGATCAAGTAAGCGCCGTAAAATTAAGTAACTCCTATAACACTCAAGTAACCCCTATCACACTGTATGGCACTATGACCCACCACATATAAGAATTTGGGTAAACATATTTGGTGTCATTTGTGTGTCCAACTGCTAAATGCTAATTAATAGCTTACCACCCAAAAAAACTGCTAATTAATTAATAGCCACCCAAATTATGCTTATTATATCGTTCTAAGTTCCAACTTCCATACCCAAACTGTACATTTTTTTGGTTACATACTATCCGAGGGTGCGTTTCATTCTTCTGAAATATTTTGATCTAAATTTTTAATTTTTCTAACCTGATTTTATCTTATCTAAACTTAACTCATTTGATCAAAAGGTGAAGTTCCTGACATTAAAAAACTTTTAACCACTCGGACGAGGCCCTCATTTGCTTATCCAAACTGTACTAGATAAACTAAGAAATCCACAAATCATATAAAAAAAAATCTTGACCTCCATGTTAATTTTTCCTTCTAAAAAATGGGATTTTTTTAATATTCCGTATACACCATAATACAATACGGAGTATATTAATACGGACTTAAGGGTAGAGTACGTCATCAAATTCTTTTATAAATGTTGACAGTACGAAAAAATAAAGCTTTTTTTAAAGGTAAAGATGCCCTTTATCTTAGATAACATTAAGCTTTCGAGCATGTCCTATATTAATAGTACTATTACCTATCTAATCAAGTTATCACATATTTAAATAACTTGATTTAATATCGTAACTTTTTGTTTAACAATTAAATCACAACTTTTAACATAAATTTTGACTAGTTTTTGTAAAAAATTATGGAGTAAAATATAAAATTACAGTTTTTTAGTTAAAAATATGTCAAACCGTCATATAGTCTAACATCGTAAATGGTATTATACTTATTTTGTAATTTTGCATTTTTTTTTTTTTAACATTTTGCAAATGTTGCAATTAATTGGGACCGGTGTAATATTACTATTCCATTTGTCCATATTTTATTTTTTATTTTATATGTGGAAAAAAATTATGTAGAAAAGCAAAACAGAGCACGTCAACTGAGTAGAAACAAAGTGGGCAACAATGCTCTGCTCAGTAATTTACTGCAAAAACAAAAACACAGACCACAATTAAAAATCGGCAACAACAAATTCAATAATTTCAATCCAAACTCAGAAACTGATTAGAAATTAACACCATCAACAATAATAAGATCTAAAATCACTGTTAGTAAATTAATCAGAAATGTATATAGTCAATCAATAATTAATAAATTGATTAAGAAAAGAGAGAGGAAGGTAGGTACCGAGAAATTAGGTTTAGGTTTGTGAGGATGAGTAGAAGCTTCAAGGTCAAGATCATTGGCATAAGCTTGACGAAGAGATCGAAATTTATCCCAGTGATAACAGCAAGAGAAAATCCCACTCAAACTGAAGATGATGAGGAGTAAAAGAGCAGTTCCTAATGGAAATCCAAGGGAAGGTCGAGCTCCATCTGAGTGATGATGAACTACAGGGGAATATATTGGACTCTGATGCATCATGATTTCTTCTTGTTTTTTGATTTTTGAAACTGCTTATTGTGTTTTTGCTGGTTGAATCGTCTTCATTCATAAGCCAGTAAGGTTTGATTTCGCAGAAATGGAGGAGTTGCAGTTGCAGAGAGAAGGAGATTTTAGAGAGAGAGAGAGAGAGAGAGAGAGAGAGAGAAGAGGAAAGTAGAGAGTGAAAGGGAAAAAAAGGATGGAGGATGAAGGTGCGAATGTTGGGAATTTAAAGAGGAGAATATTGTGAGGAAGGGTACGTGTAAAGGTTATATTGCCACAAATGCCGCTACTTGTCCCAGTTTCAGTACGGAATTTGGGTCCCGTTTTGGCATGGCAACTACTATTTCTTAACAGCTTTAGGGCTTGTTTATGTTAAATGAATATAGCTTTAAGGCTTGTTTACGTTAAATGAATATAGCTGATTTGAATTGAACTGAATACAATTGAAAGTAATATTTTATAAGATAAGAAAATTGAGAGCTGAAATGAACTGAACTGAATAATGCTGAAAGTAATACGAAGTATTTTATAAGAGAAGAAAATTGAAAGCTCAACTGAATTGAACGGAATTTAAGCTGAAGTAAGCAGACCCTTAATTTTACTATAGGCTTATAAGTTATAACATGGCCTTTTTTATTTATAATGTAAGGGAATCTACCAGGTTATTAATTGGTAATAGGTTACTAATTCATATGATACAATAATCTTTGAATTTGAGGGGGAAGAACCTTACACCTTTAGGATGCAAGGCGGGGTTCAATTCAGATTCTATCTTGTTTGCCTAGCTATAGTGATTCTGATTAGGGTTCATGCAAGTTTACTAGTAGATCTCTAAGAGCTTATTTTGTATTCATTGGAAGCAATCTTGTATCTTGGAAAACCAAGAAACAACCAACTGTTAGCAAATCATCAATAGAGGTTGAGTACAGAAGTCTATCAAGTGCCGCTAGTGAATTGTCATGGGTAGAAAGTCTATTGCAAGACATGAGAATGCAAGTTCAGCTTCCTATATATTACCTTGGCATGTGAAAATCTATCTGTTGAACACTTGATTGGCAAATAATCATATGTTCCATGAAAAGATCAAATTAAACACATCAAACGAATTATGCATTAGATTAGAGAACAAGTGGAGTAAGGTTTCATACAAGTTTATCATGTTAGAGAAAAAGATCAAATAGCTGACATTCTTACTAATACACTTATATCTACTAGACATTTCTATTTATGCAAGAAGCTTAATTGACTTATTACATTGTCAAGCCTGGGAGGGGGTATAAGAGTTATTAACTAAGGTTAATTGTAACTACCTTAGTAACCATAATAGTATTAGTTTGCTTAGTATATATAGCTGATTATGAATAGTGTAACATATTAACTAATTCTAATTTAATTTATTCATTTTGTTTCTCTCTAATATGTTGTTTCTCAGCTTACAGAGTTACTAGAGGAACTTACGGGTCTAAGTAGAGAATTAGGTTATAGAGAATTTTACAAGCCTGATACAAAATATATAGTTTTTCTTCCTTTGGGCCAATGAATTTTTTCTTATTTAAAAAAAGCATATCTTTTGCTCTTAGTTTTTCTAAATTAGATATAAATTATATGCATAAAGCTCCACACAACAATTCACCACATTTTACACTAGAATAATAAGATCAAAGTGTTTTCAAGACTCCGGGAAAATTTAGTATTAAAATAGGGATAAATGGAGAGTGAGGTATATGCAGATGATTTTCACGTTTCCTAACAATAATTTATGCTAGCTAAACCCAAATTAATTTGGAAATAAGAATCTATATATTGTTGGAGATCATGTAGGTTATGAAAATAATGTATAACTTGCTATTTTTAAATAAACTAAATAATATGCCATAATTGATGTCAATGAAATCAAGTTTGGTTCTAGATATAATTTACTAACAAAACCTCTCGAATTGCAGATAGAAGGCCGAGATTTGAAACTCGCTATATATGTTCAACTTAAGTAAGAAGAATATTCAGAGTTCAGACAAATTAAAATAATACATTGAGGATTCCAGTACACAATTATCCAAAACATTATCAACTTTTAAAAAACGTCAAAAAAAAATCACTATATGTAAATATAGTGTGCTTACAATTTTGATTTGGTACAATAGCTTTCGTAACAATTCATATATTCTTATCGCAAAGTTTTACACTAAATTTTCCAACGTAATACAACTTACATTACATGACAAGACCTATCATAACATACGCATGCTACAAGCCTACAACAAATTATTGTTATACTCCTTAATTGACTAGAGACCAAAGTCACTCAAGCTTTTACTTTTCAAATAGAAGTACTTCCCGCACAAAAAAAAAAAAATGCTCCACTTTCATTTTTCATCCGTCTCAAAATAAATGTTTCATTTCTTTTTTTTGGTATATGACCCACATACAACTTTACATTTATACCCTTACTTACCACTTAATAGTTAATACCTACTACTTTCACCTATTTTTACTTACAATTTTACACTTTTACCCCTTACTTTTCACAAAAAGTGGATCCCAACAAAAAATCTCACCCCAAACCATAATGGAGCGGTTTTTTTAGGATGGACGGAGTCGAATGAATATAATCTTGCTGGTATAATACTAGAAGAATTCAATATATTATACGGAGTATATAGAACCATTTAACTCTTTGCCAAAAAAAAAGTTCACAAAAAAAAAAGAAATGAATAGATCAACTGAGTTTTTTAAAAATTAAAACAAACTAATAACTTAATTCAATAAGTGATCCACCCATAAAATTAAACAAAGAAATGAAGTTTAGTAGAAACTCATACCGATTCAAACGGGGTTGAAAATAATCTAATGGAAAATTGGAATAATTGTCAAAAATAATGTGGAGTTTGAAGCATGATCTTCCTCTATTTTTTTATTCAAAAGTTATATATATATATATTTTTTTTCAAAATGATTTAAAGTTGATATTTCATCTTGATTCCTATACTATATATGTTGGTTCCAGGTGAAATGTGACATACTTGGCTACTTGTACATAAAAAATTTAGAGCATAAGATGACGATGTACATGTTGTTGACAAACTCAGCCGTAATATATTAACTGCAACGATTGGCATTTTTTTTCTCTCTACTTTTTGACAAATAGTTATAGTTAATATGTTACGAGTGGAGTAAGTAATAGTTCGAATATATGCGTGTAGATTTCAATTTTCAACGACGTATTGTAGGACAACTAACATCAATCATGTGGGATATCTTGATCCTCAAGACATAAGTGCATAGCACAAGCTTCTAAAACCGAACATTTATACGTGTAAGTTGTAACATTGAACTCACAAATATATGAATATATGATAGTGGCAATGTCTTCAATAATCTTTATGTGCCAATTATTGGGCTTTACACCATATGAAGTATGCAACCATAAATTCCGTAAGTTTTACTCCAAATATATGGATGAAGAAGCTAACAAAAACATAGGGCATATTTTTTTAAAAAAAAAAAAAACGGGGGGGGGGGGGGGGTGCGGTGGGCAAATACTACTCCGTAATATAGTATAGGAAAATATGTACGTAAAAAAAAAAAAAGTATAGGAAAATATGGTTAGCATTTAGCACCATATACTCTATATATATAGCTAATAGCTTCCTTTTTTAAGGGGGTTGGTAATTTGGTAAAAAAAAACAGGAGTTAGTACAAAAGTTTGCACTTTTTTTTCCTGCCAAATCTTATGTGTATCTCTGATTTTATTAGAGTTACAAGTCTTAGCTTATTCTTCTGGTTAAGTCATTCGAACGTGAAATCCGAGGTTTTGAGTTTGAATCTCATCGCATGCATATCGACATGTATGAGGATTTTTATCTTCTTCCTTTTAGAGATATGTGTCAACCAAATTGGATCAGATGACTTGCTACAAGGTACAACTCGAGACCTATTATCACCCAATTAATAAAAAAAAAAACGCTATTTTATTCTCCATTAGGTATGCGGTCCTTTTATATTACTCCCTCCGTCCTTTTTTACATACAATGACCTTTGTGATTAAGATTAATTGAGGTACATGCATTAAATGTATCCAAGGCTTTGTATTTTTCCATATTGCATTCTAATTTCTAATAATTTGATTAAAAAAAAGTCAAACACCTTATCCTAATAATCAATAATAAAGGTGGAACCACTGCATCATTCCTCATTACCTTATTTACTTCTCTATTTTATTAGCAAATTCTTTTTGTAAATGATACGTAGTATATGGAATCTTAAGACTCCATTAAAAAGGAGTATAAAAAAAAAAAAAAAATATTAACTGTAAAGTGCAAACAAATAAGAATTACACTGAACAACGCATTTTGGACACGTATTTCCAAATTATTACAAGTTTAATATATACTCTATATTCAATATTCATATATTCCTTAGAAAAGAAATGCATAGATGATTATTTTTGTTTTGTTTTATTTTGTTTGTAAGGTTTAAGATTAAAAAAATTAAATAAAAAAAATCATTCAAAAAAAAAAAAAGAAAAAAAAGAAACAAGCATAAAAAAGGAGCCCAACTTGACGAAAAACAGTGGGTATTTCCGTAAGGCCCACGGTGTGAAGGGACCCGATAAAAAATGAAAAGGCCTTACGACCTAACTATTTTCCTACTCATTTTCTTCCACTTTCATACATGCTTTTCCTGCTGTGATGCATTATTAGTTATTACTAATTAATAACATAAATCGTGTTTTTCTTCTTTCACAAATTTGGATCGTTGTACCGTACGGAAGGATGCATGGATTTTTTTTAGGATAATGGGTGGGAATTGGGATATTAGGCTTTGAACCGAATCTTACTGCAGGTCATCTCACTCAATTTTAGGCATTTAGCCAACATATGCATCTGTAAGGGAATAATGAAGAATCCTCACAAATACGTGCGGTGAGAATCAAACTCAGATCCTCATCCTCAAATAGGATGCATGGATTAGCAATATTCTCCACTCTTTGTTAGCTACGTTTGAAAATCTTTTGTGAAAAAAAATAACATCAAATTGTAACAAAAAAAAGAGGTAGTATTTATCAAATATTGACCTATATATTAATGATGGTAATAGTGTTTCGGTTTCACTTCTTTTTTTTTTGGTGGGAGAAATTGGGTTGTCTTGAGATTGAAAAAAATGGTCCAACACTCCACTCATATGAACTCAGTAACTAACTCGGTCCCACATATTCATATTTGAAGTATAATCTAACAAAGTAGAATATGTAGAGTTCAAAGCTTGTGCTGCAGTGGCATAAGTTTTTCGAACGTTAGAACATGGATATGAATCTAAAAAAAAAAAAAAAAAAAGAGGGAAAATAATTCAAGGGGATTCTCTATTTTTTTCATATTGGAAAGAGCATAAAAGCTACATACTATGGGGGCGCGTCTTCACTTTTAAAAAAATTAAATAAGTCGCAGTTTAGATAAGTTGAATCAGATCTAATCATGTGTACGTAATAAGTTTGATAAGGTTTGATCAGATTAAATCAGGTGTAATAATATCTGATTGTTAATCAGTTTAATAAGTTTGAATCAGATTTAATAAGTTTTTTTTTTTTAATAAGTTAAGATCTAATAAGTTGAAGATAACACACTATAAGTCTACATATATTATAGGAGAAGTTGCTAACGGAAAAACATGGTTATTTTTGCCAAAATAGAATAAAGTAACAATGAACTACTTTAAAAAGTGGAAATATTTGTATGAAATAGGGCAAGTAAAAAGAATAGAAGACAAAAGTTATTAAGATAGTATATATTCATTTTATCACAAAGGAAGGAATTACTTCATACTAGATTCTTCCTAATTAATGGTGCATGCAAAGGTCACACATTTCCTTTTTGTTTGCAAATACCAATGCATTTCAATTTTCACCCCTTGTCAACATTATTTAACCTGGGTTAAGATTACATCCAACCAAATTATTCTTTAGAAGTTGAAATTAAGATGTGTTCTCTTCTACTTTAAAAGAAAATTGATCAAATAAGTTCAGATAATTTAAAACAGTGAAAGTATTGGGTCAGATAATTAGATGAAATATGTTATCTTTCTAATCAGTTTTAATTTATCATATTTTTAAAAAATTTCTATAATTATCATATTAGCTTTTTCACTGGTATATATTTGATACATTTTTCACAATCTCGTGATGAAGAACTTTCCAGGCTCAATTAATTTAAGTCTTTAGCTTTCAAACTCACTTACGACTTCTTAAAAAAATGCATGTTTCATTGCATCATCAACCTTTTCACTATGCCTTTTCATCTTGAAATTTCAAGACTATTTCAGATTTGGTTAAGACATAAGACAACACAATACATAATGGATAAAATAATTTTGAAATTTTGTCTTGAGACAAGTGGAATCCATATTTTATGTTGATGTAATAATAACAAGTCTAAAGACTGAAAGCTAAACATGCTTTGGATTTCAATTGTTTCTTAGAATCAGGTTTGATAGGATTAAGGATATGTTTCATTGGACTGGATTAATTTGAACTAAATTGAACTAAATTAAACTAAATTCAAGACTTATCATGAGCTTAACTAAAGTAAACTGAATTATACTGAATTCCAAACTCATTAGGAGCTGAAAATTAATTAATTAACTCCAAAAAACCGGAAAATTAGGGCAATGTATGTCATTCACGATGACTAGCAAATTGTTATAGGCTTATAGCCAATTACCTATATATATATATTTTTTTTTTTACAATAAATAAATCTAAATGACTAATGATTAAATATTTTAATAAAGCACTCATCAATATCAATCAAACAAAACTTCACATAACTATTTTTTTGTTCTTTTATATTGTAAAAAAATGAAAATTTATTTCTAATTAAAAAAATTGTTATTGCATGTTTACTAAGAGAACACATAGGAATGTTGGGAACACGTGCTATGTACTTGTCAACATACTGCTACAACTTATTACTGTACCAAAATACACATCATGTAAGCATTTTTTCATGATAAGGTAAAATAGACCTCAACATATCTTACATATGTGCGACTCATATCACAGAATTATCAAACGAGAATTGTTCGTGGAGTCACTAGAATTGTCCCTTGGCCCCGAGGATGAGTTGCGAGGATCGATCTCATAACCTCACAGTTACATGCATTGTGAAAGTTGTGCCACTACACTACCTTATTTCCACCAATATATATGTGTAAGCTTAGGCGGCGGAATGAAGTAGTAGTCAAGTGCCTCAGGCCCTCAAGTAAGGACTCCTAAAATAAATGTCATTATCTATCATACACCATGTTTAATTTGTTTTCAAACTAATATATAGTATTACCTTCTCACATACTTAATACATCAAAGTCCAAATCACATGCATGAAAATTATTAGTTGAAGCCTATTATATTATAATTAACTTGACCATTTTGTATTATCAAAATAGATAGATTTCAAACTTAAAGATAATGACTATCGTATTCTTGTTGTTTTGTGTTAAAAAAAGAGGGAGAGAGAGAGACACTCCTCAATAATACATTATTCCAACATGCTCAATTTGTTAATGGCAATTGGTAAAAATAAAGCACTCACTTTTAAAGTGTATTGTGTGAGGCGTACACAACAGCCAAACTACTCCCTCCGTAACATAAAAATGGCAATAATTATTTTTTTCACGCATTTTGAGAAAACGATTTAAGGGTGTAACCGAATGAATTAATCAAAATGGTTTTAACACAAGTAAGAATATGAATACAAGTTACTAATATCAAAATTATTTTAATTAATTAATTTAATCGTTTATACCCTCAAATCGCTTCCTTAAAATGTGTGCAAAAACAATCGTTGCCATTTTTATGTTACGGAGGGAGTACTATAAAAGTAAAATAAATATGGCAATACTGTTTTTATTATTTTGAACACACAAATAAATATTAAGCTAAAGAAACTTATTGTATAGTCAGACAAGCCGATAGTTAAATATGAGAAAAAATAGAAGGGAAAAATCATTAAAAAAAAGTACAAGATATTGGGTTTACTTAAGCTAAAGAAGTTATCGATTTTTCCCTTCTATTTTAAATCAGTTTTTGACTACCAGTTGCTGATTAATTAGTTGTCAAAAGTACAAGATATTGGGTTTACTTTTGACTATCAGATCAGTTTTTGATTAGTTGTCAAATCAGTTTAAATAATTTATCGATTTCTTTATAAACGCGTTTATTGATTTTGTTGTTTATGTGTTCATTTATTGACTACCTTCTATTTTATATGTCATCCAATTAATAGAAGAGTAGCACAATAAAATACTAAAAACCATCTCCACAATCCACTTTTTGAGTTCAAGGACTTGAACGGAGCTTATTAGAACAAATTTAAAACATCAAGGCGCGCTAAACTTAAAGCCTTGTATGATAAAAGATACACATTCTATAGTTCCCTCATCACTCTCTTGGTTAATTGTTTGGACCACCATCAAAGATGCACTCAATACTCTATAGTTCCGCATTTATGTAGTAATATAGCCCATTCTAATCCTCAATGTCACTTTATATATATATATATGTATGTATATATATATATATATATATATATATATATATATATATATATATATATATATATATAGCATATGTAAATTATTGTTATTAAAATATTTAATGAAACAAAACAAAAAAAAGTATGCACGCGTGACAAATTTGTATTGTAGATTACTTTAAAAATGTAAAAGTTTTCATATTATTTTAAACAGTGTTAAGATTCTATAAGGGGTGAATAAAGAATCAAAGAGATCTTTGTGTGACTATTGTTTTTAACATAATGCTCATCTTTTTTCAGCTAACCTCACGTGCACCATGACCTAATGTGATTTTCTAACTAGCTCTTAGGTCTCTTTTTTGGAATGAATTAGATCGAATTAAGCTAAAATTTGAACTCAAGAGGAGTTGAATTTTTTTTTTGATTGAACTGAATGTGTTTGAAATAAACTGGATTGAAATTTCAAAAATTAAACTCCAAAAGGAATATATGGAGTTTGCACAATACTTTAGAAGAAATATGCAGGGTTTTCTTATTGACTACAGTACAATACTTTCAGAAATGATTTTGACACTCCAAGTATCATAACACATTTTTCAATGCTTTGCTCACATAGAAGATCGAGTATCAAAAATCAAATTTAATTACCTAAAAAAGTAAGGTAATCAACATATTAGCTAGTATTGTACACGATGTAATAAAAAAGTGGATTTTCTAACCAAAGTTTTTTTTTTTTGGTCACCAGACAAACAACGGAGAAAGGGCAAGTCACAAGAGCCCAATAACTCAATAAGTACCCAATTTGCATTGTTATCATGTTCAAGAAATTTGGAAGTATGCTAACAACTTGACCCTTTTTGGGTAGTGGTTAACCCTATCTAACCCTAATCATTGAATCCAATAAAGACTATACCTCTATTGCTAGTCCATGGGAGAGGACCACCATGATCTTTAACCAGACTACACTGGCCTGCCAAAGATAAGGAGATAACTTTTATGTTAATGATAATCCAAATTAAAGTCCATGTCTTAAGTGAGGAATCTCTTGCCAAAAGTTTAAAGTGTGAGGAATTGAACCTTCTATCTTACCATTGCATGCAATTTGTCAAAATTGCCATGCTAAGATCCGCCAAAATCGTTTTTTTTTTCCATTAATAATATTCGTCAATGTGCTAACAAATTTTTTTACACACGTTTAGATAATAACAGGAATACTAAGAGCAACTTATATTCAGTTCAATCTAATTTAGTGTAGCTTAGTTCAGATCAACTCAGTCAAAAATATATGGCAAGATCTAAGAAGAACTTCGATCTAATATTAGACAACAATAGTTAGACTTATACACTATTTACACTATTTATTTTTTTGTTGGTATTTTTATTTAAGTATAAGGAATAATAATACATGAGATCATGTTATATTCATTTTTTTTGTATAAATTTTATAATTTTTACAATACATAATTCATGATATTAAGAGCTTATATTATGTATTTGCGGATTTTACATTTCATATATTGCAATTATATTTATAGGTTAAATAAAGGCGAGATTATTCACAAGGAATTTAGATTATGTGGGATCTAGCAAGATTTGAAGCGAAACTAAGAAATGTAACGCAAATATATCGATAGCTAAAATTATGAACGAAGACGAGAAATCATGGAAGTTAGCCACCTGTCATGGAATGAGGGGACCAAGAGACGGCTTTGGCTCTGCGTATTAGGGCGCAAGATATTTTTATGTAAAATTATTTTGTAAAATAGTTTTAAATCATTTATTTTCTTTAAGAGTAAAATAACTTTTTTTGATGGGAAATTATTTTCCATTCAAAATGAAGGAAAAACTATTTTCATGACAGATATTCGCTAGTCGCTATTTCTTAGTCTAAAAAACAACTTTTAACTAAATATTCTACCATAGTCTAAAATTATAATTTTTAACATGGAAAAATATATTTGTACTCCTCCGCCGTATATAAAAATTATTATTTAATGGTAAAAAGTTAAGAATTTTTGGTAGAAAATTAAATTGGCGTTAAACCTTTAGACAATTTAGCAAAGAATGACAAGAGTGGGCCTTGATGTAAAGAACAGGTTGATTTTGACAACAAAAAAGTAAGCTGTGGTTGGCTGGAAGGATCAACTTCGTGCATCTTATCAGTTTTTGGGCTAATAGTAACAGTGACTTCCTCAAATATAATGGTCCAACTACGACTTATTCAGCTGTTTTTTTTAAAATTAATTTTCTTATTTTGGCAAATATTTTGTCCGCTTTTATATAATTGCAATGTTTGCAATTTGGATACTGTTTATAAGTATTTATATAATTAATTTTTTTGCTTTATACATATAAAAAATATAGTTATCATGTGAGATCTCTTTGGAATCGTCTCAACGTGTAATTTATTTTGATACAGAGTATAACTTTTATATTTTTTTTGTAAAACGTAACCAAAGATATTACGAATACAAATTATACATGGGCAAACATGAAAAAACAAACGTTGAGATTATCAGATTAATATGGAGCGGATGAAGTACAAATTAAAAGGTACACGCGTGAGTAGTATACATTAATTCAACACCAATGAACATTAGTATAAAATTAATGAACATTATTCAAAATTTAAAATTAAACCAAATAACATTTGTAATCAACTTAGTGGATATTTATTCATTGTATATTACATTTATATGGAGTATAACTTTCTCTAGTTACTCACTATTGTAGGTTTTATTCTCTAGGTAATAATATTAGTAGTCTATAAATCCTTCTTTTTTTTTTAACATGTCAATTCATAAATATTTTTTCTCTCCACTTTTTTTGTTATTTATTTTAAATCAAAGTGTCTGACTCTAACATGTCAAATATCAGTGAAAGTATCTATATTTGGGTGATTTGTATAGGGAATAAATATCTATCTACGCCCTTTTTTGGGTTTAATATCTTTACTTTTTTAGGTTCTAAAATATCTGCTTTTCTATCCAATAGTTTCTCTGTTTATCCGAATATTTTATAGGCTTTTGATATGGTTCAATCAACGGTGTAATCGTATTGCACGTCTTTCTAACTTGAAAGTCTTGGGTTGAAGTCTCAAACAAGATATTAGTGCAAGTGGCAATATGGTAGGAACTACTTCAAAATTGATATGAATGGAGTGAACCATGCACTATACAATCTTATGGAGTATATAATACTTTTGAAAATTTATGATTATGATTTGAAGATTGTTTTTTTCTTACAAGTATTTCTTAGTTCATTTCTTTGAAAATTTATTTTGTGAAGATGAATTTGTTTATTATGCTTTAGGATGTGAATGTGACATTTGAAAATTGAGTGCAAATGTATTATGAGAGATTGTATTTTGTACGTGGTGAAATTATAGGTAAAGAATGAAATTAAAGGTAATTTAGTTGTATTGTGTTGTTGAGATCGAACTAACAACATACATGTAGGTGTAAGTGTTGTCCCACATTAAAGTGTGAAAGTGTTGGGGGTGTATTCATTTTACAAGAATAAGGAACTACTCAAATATTCAATCACCTTATTATCATATTACTGTAAGGTGAAACCGCTTCTAGTGTTATGAAAATAAAGTGTTACCTGCTTCCATGTGGTAGGCGCGATCCAAAGCCCATCTATGCCGTGTTTTGTTGATTTAAAATTGAGTGTCGATAATAGGGTTAGTAGATCCATGTGGTAGAATGCTAAGAAACTTACTTTAATATATCCAAATCTCTGACCAAAACTTACCAATTTTGAGTGAAGTTAGGATGAAGGTAGATCTTTTGTGATGAGTACAGATGATTAGGTCGAATTGCGTGACATTCGTGTCAGGTTGATGATTATATAAGTAAAGTTCACTTACACTGTCCCGGTCCATATAATATGGTGTTGTGTTGTATCATCAATAATTCAATTAAAAACACTATAACCTTTTAATTAACTTAAATAACAATTTGGTGTCGAACTTATCAATTTTTTTCTTCCATGACATGCAGCAAACCATCATTCGGAATTCGATAATTACTCAGTTGTCAAAACTTAAAAATAATTCCACTAAACCTTGTATACCCTTAGTTAGGGATGCTGGTAAGTGGTCAGGGGCTCAGGGCATTGCCAAAAATAATAATAATAATAACCATCAGGGCCATTTTGGAGATATTTGGGGCTCAGTTCATATCATAATTAATGTTAATATTCAATACTATTTTGACAATACATGTATATATCTCATAGTTATTTTATAGATAATAATATATTTATTTAGAAATATTTTTTTGGTGTAACCACCCGGTTCACCCTTTTGGGCTAATCCGGATTTGGAGCGTGTCCTAAGGTTAAGGTTTTAAACTCCTCCCAACGTACTTGCGGGGGATCGAACCGTGGTTCTCCCTACCAAGTCTAGCCCCTGGCACCACTAAACCAAGACATAAGACAAAAAAAAAATAGGGGCTTTATAAAAAGGTACCCTGTACAAAGGGTCTCATTACACACCCACCTGACACACTGACCTAACACTCATATAAGATTATAAGTCATAATCATGGTTAAATGACCAATCCGACTAGGTGATGTTGTTGCATGTGAACTTGTGATTTGCTGTAAAACATGTAACAAGTGGCTGGGTTTCCACTTTCCAAAGCCCATTACGTACTGGATCCAACAGTATACTGCATGCCAAATACTACTTATTTAGTGCACATTAATTGCTGTCCAAACAATTTGGACTATACGGCCCAACAAACATGCAAGCTGCTTCCCACTACTGTTAGGTCCAGCAAAATAACAGCCCATGGTAAGAATACTTACAGTCCCAATATTTACAATCCACCCAATTGGACCATATGGCCCAACCTACATGCAAGTGGCTTCCTATTACTGGTTTTGTTAAAAAGTACGTCATCGTACTGGTATGGGTACGAGTACGACACAAACATATGCGTGTTGACATGTCAAAAAATCAGATTTTTTTCCTGAAAAAATTTGATATTGATATGGCTGGGTACGGAACATGTCATGTTAATCAGGTGATGCATATTCTATGTTTATTTTTTTGGGAAAAAAATCTTTTAGTCTAATTTATAAAATTTTAAGTGCTCTTAAATTTTAAAATACCGTATTTAATCTAAAGGCACTTTCTCACAAGAAAAAAAATAAAGGAGGCACAAGAAAAATGGCGAGACTGACAACCCTAGACGACTACTACCATGAAAGACATAATGTGTGAGTTAATACAATAAGATAATAAATAAACATATTTACATGGTAAATGCTATCACTCACTTTGAAAGAATGTGATGCTAAAAAATTAATTCTACTATCTGAAACTATAATTCTACTATCTAAAACTATTAAGGATATATTATTAAACATTAGTTACTTTAGTTATATAGTTAAGCTACAGTATATATATGTAATGTTGTGTTAACTATTAGTTAACTAACTTTCTACTATCATTCACTACAGTAATAAAAAAAAAAAAAAAAAACTTACTTTCTCTCATTTAGTCATTTACATAGTATCAGGGCTAAATCCTCTTTGGATTTAGGTTATAATATTCGATTATTGTGTTGTGTATGAATCTTTGTTTGATTCTTACATGCAAATTTTCTCTTCTAGAGTGCGATTAACTGAAGTACTAATTTCAATAACTGAAACAATAATAATATTAACTGAAAAGTCTATATCCATTAACTGAAGCATTAACTCTATCACCTCAAACACTAATTTTGTTAGCTGAAAAACTTATTCAATCAACATAAACAATAATTTGAAATTTGAAACACTAATCTTATATTAATTAATAACTGAAATAATAATCTCTATTATATAAGTGAAGGGGGAGCAATGGTGTCCCCCCTCAAAAAGTCTAAAATACTCCCTAAAGTTTTCTAAATATCAAACTACATTAATATTAACTTAAAAAGGAAAATTTTTGTATTTTTAAAATAAAAATATTATTAAAAAATAACTCAAAAAAATAAAATAAAAATACCAAAATATATATTTTTGAATTCACTACAAATAGACATCCATATTGATATAATTTTTTACAGAAATATTTTAATTTTTTTTTATTTTAGTATAAATTTGATAGGAGAAAGAGTATAATGGATGAACTATTTTTTTTATAATTATGTAGAAGAGTAAGAATTTGACGAATAATACGTGCTTCTTATTATATTCCCAGGTTATTTTTTGCTTATTTTCAATTATATTGCATATATATATTCTCAAATCTTACGTTTGTGCAGTTGTGTTAATAAACTCTATTATATAAGCTAAGGGGGGAGCCATTGAAAATTCCATAATGTCCTCTAAAATTTTCTAAAATCCAATTAACATCACTCATATTTATTAAAGAAAGTTATTACAATTTTTGAAACTTTTGAAAATGAAAAAATTACAAAATATAAAATTCGTAAAAAGAAAATAAAAATATCAAAATTCTTTTTTTTTGAATTTTCTATAAATGTACATCCATTTTGATATACTTTGTCACATAAAAATTTTACCTTTTGATTATCGTAGATATTTGATAGCCGGTTTTGTTAATTGTTCTGGAATGGTCGGATGAAAGGAGAAAGTTTGTTTATGATTATGTGAATGATTGTGAATTTTAAAAATATTTCAAATTATCGAAAAAAGATCTTCGATTATTTAATGATACATTTAAAATATCATCGCACGCAAAACGTGCACATAAGACTAGTTATATTAGATGAAAAGAGTATTTCAATTAACTGATATATTAGCTTTATCACTAGAAACACTAGCTAACTAATTAATTAAGCTAAAATACTTTTAAATAACGGCAACTAATCTTTATTTGATTGAAGGATCAAGTTCTTCACATTTGATGAACTCCAATGTGCCCAACAGATACATTCCCTAAACCTTGATCCACAATTGTTAAGCTCCCACAATCAAGGAAACAAATAATGTTATTGAGAGAAGACTGTTGGAAGTTCAAAGAGTGAAAAGGGTGGGAATGTGAGTAGTTAGAGAGAGTCTGTCCCACATTGGTAGAATAGGAAAAGTTTTTGACATTTATATATTTGAGCTTATCTCTATTCTCTAAAAGCTTAAGTGGTTGGGGGGTTGTTGACAAGACACACGTGCTCGCACCGCACCAGACCAGGCTCGAGCTCGAGCCGTGGGATGTGCGGTGTGCGAGTTGGGCCTTGGGCCACGAGGAGAGACTAAACTAGCTTATAAGTCTAGGAGTTACTCCTCCTATTACCAATTGGTTTTAGGATGGAAACTCCTATGGCTTGTAAGTAACCTAACTCTCCTCATGGACATTGGGTTGCCTAAGATTAGTTTGGACATACAATGAGCAAAGTAGAACGAAGCTTAAATTTGCAAACCATGTTGGGAAAACATACTTGCACTTCTGAGCAAATTTTAATTTCAGTGCACCAATTCAAGACTAAAAAAAATGAGTTATATGAAGTGAAACAAGTAAACTAAAATTCAAATGAGCAAAGTGAAATTAAATGAGGAATCTGGCGGCCGGGGAAGGAGGTCTCGAATGGTCTCAATCCCTTCCCAACTTCACCAGGTTCAATTTTTCTCTCATAAAAAGTTTCCAAACAACACTCCAAACTTAGTAAAAGATATAAGAATACAACCTTTGTTAAAGTACGATCGAGTAGCCAGCAATCTCACAAGAAAGAAAAACCTCCAAAAAAAACATAAAATTAACAAAAAATGCGAAAAATAAACATTATTCAATTTGTCACAAATGAGTGAGTGAAACCATACAACAACCTTACGAAAACACTACTTTAATTTTGAAGACATAAGGCGATCTCCGTTTGAGTTCTGTCCATTAAGTGGCTCAGTGCTAGAATTGGCCGGAACTCCTTGGTCATTATGGTTCCCATTTGGTTGGCCGCTAGACTCACTTTCCTGCACTCTTTGTTAATTATGGTCCCCATTTTGTTGCACTCCGCCATTCTCGTTATCTTCTGGACGGATTCCCTACAATCACAATATGGATGAGGAGAGTTAGGTCACTTATAAGCCATAGGAAGTTCCATCCTAAAACCAATTGGTAATAGGAGGAGTAACTCCTAGACTTATAAGCTAGTTCAGTCTCTCCTCATCTTCCGATGTGGGACACTCACTAGTGTAGCATATGGGGCTCAACAAGTAGAGATGGGTTGGTTTGCAAATCATCGGCTAATCCAATAGATAGAGACCAACACACGGAAATAAGGTTGTTACTACACGAGAACATGTCTAATCATGTATGTGTCTTTGTGTGTTTATTATATACATACACAAGAATAAATAAAGAGAGTACACATGACTATTTTCTCCTTATATTTTGCAAAGATTACCTTAAGTTTTAAATAGTTGGAAGATTCTAAATGCAAAAAATAAATGAGAACAATGGAAATAATTACTATATACTCACATATTGCTTTTTATATTAATAATGCAAAATTTTATGTTATTTTGATGTAAATTAAATGTTTCCAAATTAAAGTAGTTTTATATAAATCTTTGCTCAATTCACAGTATGGCTAGCGTAACCAATCAAAGTACTTCGTATTAATTAATGTAGTATAAACGACACTTGTAATATTATTTTCATTCGTATGTAGTGAACCCCATATGGTAGATGCACTAGTGAGTGTCCCACATTCGAGGATGAGGAGAGATCAGACTAAACTAACTTATAAATCTAGGAGTCACTACTTCTATCCCAATTGGTTTTAGGAAGGAATCTCCTATGGCTTATAAGTGACCTAAATCTCCTTCTCCATATTAGGTTGTCCAGGCTCGTTTTTAATTTTCAATCAACTTTAACATGGTATCAGAACCCAAGTCGTGGGTTTGGGAGTTGTTGAATCCCATATGGTGCACTAATGTGTGTCCCACATTGGAGAATGACTGAATGAGGAGAGATTAAACTAACTTATAAGTCTAAGAGTCACTCCTATCACAATATACCATTCAAATTTAACACAAAGTACGTATGAGCCGAGGGATTAAGATCAGATGAGCTTACCTGTTCTATCTGATTGAATGAATCTCCCCTCCTTACAGAAGGCTTCTTGTTTCGAAAGACGCAGTTAAAGACATGCCTACTTACAAAGGGGGAAATGAGACAACACATTACAATGACAACGATTGCAAGCCCCAATGATTTTTTGTATAACACAGCAAAAACTCCCATCATAAAAGCAGATGCGGTGAAGAATAGTGAAATCTTGAATAGAAACATGCTTTTGTCAATCAAATGTATTGCCCTATTGGTATCACACCCCGTGGACCATATGAGAATAATCAACACCAGTATGGAACAACATAAGCCTAGCGTATCAGATATCAAAAATAACATAAATGGTACGGTTATTTTCTCATCGCCGCCCAGAAGTACTGCTCCACTCTCTTGATTAAGTCCACCGGGAAGGGTGAATCCAGCAGTGAATGTAATGGTCGCTATTAAAGCCGCCACCAATGAAAGTGTACTTCGTATTTCACCAAGGTTCTCCTTACGCTTGAAGTTTTTTGGTCTTATCGTTGGGTCAAATCCAACTCTAAGGCACATCTGCTCCTGCATTATATATTATGGTAATCCATACTCATAAGATCACAATAATAAAATTGTATGTAAAGGATTGATTGGAGGGGATAAAAAAAAAAAAAAAAAAACTTGTTAGATTTTTACTAATAAAAAATACTTCAAAAATGAAGCAATATTATCTCTCTATTATGAATTTATGATAGTCCATAACCATAATCATAATTAAGATCACAGTAGAATTTTCAAAATATAAATAAATTCCTAAGTTAATGCAATATTTTATGTACTATAAAGAGAGAGAATTTTAGGGAGATCAATTAAAGAAAGATCGAAAGCATACCCATTCAAGTTGGTCGTATTTAGCTTCCAACAAGTCTAAGACAGTTTTATCATCACTGCCCTTGATTTCATACGCTATCTTTTTCTGGTTGAGTAATGTTTCTGTCAAGAGTATGTTTTCTTCTCGTGTTGCTTTGTGTAAAGGTGTTTCCCTATGATCATCTTGAAGATTGATTAGGTCATCCATGCGTCGAATTTTGAGAAAGTCTTCATATGCCGTTAAATTACCGAGTTTTATGTGATGCAGAGGAGAATTCTTATGCGTAAAACAAAGATCTCTGAACTTTCCATCATCATATTCCATGAAGGCCTTAATAGCAGAGACATGGCCTTTCTTACATGCTTCAACCCAAGCCAAGGATTCATAATTGTATGCCCTAGGATGTTTCTCTAGCAGTGCTTTTATAAACCATTCAGCACCCACATCAAATGCTACATCTAGAGATGTTTTGTTGTCATTGTCTTTATGGGAGATGGACTCATCAGCTGCTTCTTGAATCAGCCATTTTCCCAAATCCTTGTCTGCATTAACGTTAGAAAAGGACGGAAGTGGAAGCAAATTAAATAAATAAATTAAGAAAAACGCAGAAAATATGGACAAGATAATAAAAAAAATAAAGAACACAAACTGTAACGTTAGGAAAACTCTCAAATGAGATAAACAACCCGCAAACAACAAGCACTTAATTATCCAATATATGAAGAAAAAAATATATGAGTGCAACCCCGAGGGTATATGACTCTCCTAACAAGAGTATGGTATGATTATCCTGCTATAACATATTGGATCAAATTAAATATTAAAGAGTGGTCTTTAACAAGGGATGTAATTAAAGAGTGGTCTTTATTTATAATATTAACTACAACCTACAAGAGATAGACTTGGGCCACTTGGCCAATTGATCGATATATGACATCATAATTCATAAATTAAACCTTGGAGAAAAAATATTTTTCACAAACGACAAGTAAATATTAGTGGGTGTTGAGGAGAAGGATTAAATGACACATCACAAATGTGAAAAGCATCTTGTAGTACTCCAAACTTTTTATATATATATATATATATATATATATATATATATATATATATATATATATATAGAACTATAGAAGTAGGCTCATGTGAGAAATGTAGTTTTAGTGAGAACGGTGAGAATTGAAGCAGCCATAACCTTTTGATCAACAAATGAAGGGCTAAGATTAAATTTGATTTTTCCTTCTTACTACTACTATAGTTTGGAGTCAATGTATTTTTATTCAATGTATTTATAGTATATTTTGAATGTACCTATAGTTGTTAATAGGGCCGGGCAAAACCGGATATCCGGTTTTTCGGATCACTTTTTTCCTGATCCAGATCCGGTCCGAATAATTCGGATATCCGAAAAACCGGATTCAGAAATCGGATATCCGGATCCGGTTTTAAATTGGAAAAAATAAATAAACTTGACAATAAAAAAAAGTAAAACAGAAAAATATATTACATAATAAATAATCAGAGCATCAAAACATAAAAAAGATACATAAAAAAGAAAAACCTAAACTTCTTTCCAAAAAAAAAAAAAACCAAACTAAAATCCTAAAACCGAAAAAAATAGAAAATCGAAAAAAAAAATTACAAAGAAAACAAGAACATAAATCAAAGCAAATTATATAATAAGAACATAAATTAAATTATCAAAGAGTGGAAAGCCAATTTATTTATTTATTTTTATAAAAAAACGGGATACCGGATAATCCGGTTTTTTAAAAATGTGATCCGTATCCGGTCCGGTTTTCATTTTTTAAAACGGATATCCGGTCCGGTTTTAAAAAACCGGATCGGATATCCGCTTTTTCGGATAAAAAAAAAGCGGATAGCGGATCGGAAACCGGATACGAATTTTTTTGCCCGGCCATAGTTGTTAATCAATGTACCTCTAGGTTATAGTTGATGTATTTATCTCTTCTCACATTTCTCACGATTTACTTGGATCATCTGATCTCATAGCTAGTATTAATGTTATGTAATTAGAATTAAAATGTAGAGCAAATCAATGAATGTCACTGACCTATGCAACTTGGAGCAAGATGTAAGATACTTCGACCATTTGAAGAATCCATGAGATATGTAGTCCAGTTTCCCTGGTCGTCTAATTGATTCACTATCATTTTAGCTACTTGAAAGCTGTTGTATTTTACAGCCTCAAAGGCAGTTTTGTGTGGTAGCCCTTAATAATCGAGCAAGTGAGTCATAGGATGACTACCAAGTAGTGACAATATATAAGATGCAAGATCTTTAAGGCCGTGGCGTAAGGCATAGTGTAGAGGTCCATCATCATTTCTATCCTTTTTGAACCATGGCAATGCATCTAATGGCATGTACTCCCAATTTTCATTTTCATCTTGGAAAGCTTTTACAAGATGCTCTACAATTGTGACTATATTTGATTGATTGTCGGAGGTCGCAGCAACATGAAAAGGAGTGCAATCCTCATACAAAGCAGTATCAGACATGAGTCCCACGAATCGACTTTTACACGGTTTGTTCTCAAAGACAAGTGTTAAAGGGCAAACTTTACCTATTTCAACCCAATGGTGTAAAATTGTTGCTCCTTCATTGTCCAGACCTTGAATCATCTCTTCATCGATATCAAGATCCAGCAGCCGTTTACATATTTCTTCTGATATCCATACACAATTGTGTTCATTGTCAAATAAAATTATTCAAATCTTCCGTCCCACAATTTTTATCTCATTGTGTTTCACTTGTTTTGATTGGTTTAAAATTTATTATGGCCCATGTTTCAATTTTTTTAAAAAAAAAAATATTGTTATTTCAAGTTTTCAACCAATCAAACTTGATGGAAAACAAATGTGACAAAATAGATGGGACAAAGAATCTTTTTCCCAAATAAAATAGTGCGTCTAAGAAACATTAGGCAACACAATAAATTAACTATTCCAAATAAATTAATTACTACATCCCCTTTCATATGATTGTTTTTTGTTTCTTACATGAACCATTGTATAGCTTGGTGTATGTAATAAACCCTAAAGTCCAAGTAGGCGGTGTTTGATATGAGATTAGTAAATATAATGGATTGAAAATAAGGAGGACAAAAGATAATACATATATAGTGTTACCCTTACTAGTTGTTGAATATCACTAACGAAATGTATATTGTTATCATTTAGAAATGGTAATTGTTTCCACTAGATTTAGGAAGGTAACAATGTAATAGAATTTATTTCCCTTACAAATTTGTTTCCGTTTCCTACAATCCATAACAAACACATGGTAACGATAGTGTTTACCTAATTCTATATAAACATCTTTGTGCTAATGAAAATGTTATATATGATGTGAATTAGGGAGAATAATAATCTCTTGTTTTAGTTGTGGTAATTCTCTCCGTGAAGGTAGAATTAAGGGTTGTGAAAGACACCCAATCAGGATTACACTGAAGATTTTCTTGATTAAACAAATCCTAATTAAACGTGTTACACATCTCTCTCTATATATATATAGTTGCTGTTGCTACATGCTGCTTCTGCTAGAGCATGCACCCCATTTTGCTCGTGTGTGGTGATAGATGTTACGTTCAGCGGTTCAGGCTGGGTGAGGTTGTATGGTATGGTCATCATAAGGGGCTGCTCTGCTGTCCTAGTGGCTTGGTGACGCTTATTTACATTATTAGCTATCTCTTAATGTACAATTAGCTTAGGGACTATATATAGTACGTACTCTGCTTAGCTCGTTGTATGTATGATTATTAGTTGGTGTCTTTTATCTCTTACAATATATACTTGCTTGTTATATAATAATGTTCATTAGGGACTTAGTCCCTTAGTTAAAGCTTGTATGGTAGTTTCTCTAATTTTTTGAATGATTCTTTAATTTAAGTCGATCTATTAGGGGGTCCTGTCCCTAATGGTTTTAGATTATCTTTTTGGTGGCCTGGTGGCTTTGTGTCACAATCTTAGAGTATAATGTAATAATTTTTTCCTTTGATATATAATACTTTACTTAAAAAAAAAAAAATAATAATAAGTTGTGAGAATCATATATAGAAGTAACCAAGCAAATTTAGTAAGTTGTAAAAATTACTCACTTGAGGATAGTGGTGCCAGATGCAAGGCATTGAGCCCCTCTTCATGCTCAAAGAACAAATGAGTCCAGCCTTTTTCTTGTATGATGTCAAGAATCTTATCCGCAACTTTAGGACACTTCTCTCGCATAGCATAGAATAAGCAATTGCGATGACATTGATGTTCAAGTGCATTATTGTTATCTATGGTCAAGATAAGTATTGCTAGATCTTCATTCTTCATCATAATGGCAAGGGTCAGAGGTGTATGTTCATCCTTATCTTGCACTAACCATGGAGCTGTTGTGTGCGAACTTGATGATGCCTGTGCTTCTGGCTCTTGTTTGTACACATGTATAAGGAATTCTGCTATCTTAGTAGCTTCTGCTTTCTTTGGGTTTAAAGCAAGGAGATGTAGTGGGTTCCAACCGGTTTCATCACTTGCTGGTGAAATTAATTCCACAATAGCCCTCCTTGCGTCGTTACTATTCAGAAGGCACTCAAATGGCCATAAATAATTATTTGTTGCCCAAGAATGGAGGACTGATAATCCTTTTGTTGATTTGTGGTTGAATATGCCTGGTGCTTTCTTAAGCAATAGTTTTACTATTTCTTTTCCTTCTGCATGTTGCATGTAAGTACACTTACACTCAAAATACAAACATTTAATATATATATATATATATATATATATGTTAGATTGGTGCCTTGAATCTGTTGTATGCCGTACTCCCACTTCGTATAACCCTGCACGGGGGTCTCGCTTTGCTTGGTTGGATGGTATTTTTTTCGACAATATAAATGTTAGATTGGTGCCTTGAATCTGTTGTATGCCGTACTCCCACTTCGACAATATAAACATTTACGGTATATGTTTTGTGGGCTATGGTTTTCTGTTTTGGGCCTATTTTTCGGGCTTTTCAGTTTCTGTTTTAGGAGTCATATATATACTCCTTATTTTTTTCTTAACCTAGTTTAGACTTTGTAATCTGTAATCTGAAATTCCTCAAAATCAATAATACTATCTCTCTCCTCTGCCTGTGGACGTAGTCGACAAACTGTCGGCGAACCACGTAAATTTCGTGTGTTGTTCTTGTCTATTGTTTGCTTTACATTGCGCATCTGTTATAACAATATATATATTATATAGTAGCTGAATTGCATATGTAGCTAGGAAACATAAAATATAAATAAAAGACTCCGATATCATACTTTGATGTTAAATTAGTTGAATGTTATTTATCTTCAAAATTGGAAAAAAAACAAACAAATTAAATAATCCTACTATATATATATATATATATATATATATATATATATATATATATATATATATATATATATATAAAGCCAATGTACACATCACATGGCACTTTGAGGCATCTTTATATACACAATTTGGTGTCTTCTGCTGATTTCATTGTCCTTTTTTTTTTTACAAGGATTTCAATATTGTTTTGGCAACAACTTATTCATAACTTTTTACAATAACATACCTATAATCAACTTTTTAAAATTCTAATGTTGTAGTCTTGTGACTTCCGACTACTATAGTGGATGCTTAGGATTATATGCCTTTTGATTTATTTTTAATTCCTAAATCAAATTAAAATATTTTTTAAAATACTTTAATTAGATTTTTTATTTTAGGAAAATAATTTTTGATTTTTTCTTAAATTGTTTTTATTCTTGAAAAATCAGAATTTCATTTCTTAAAATCAAAAATCTAATTAAAGTATTTTAAAAAGGATTTTAAATTAGATTTAAGAATTAAAAATATATCAGAAATTGTGCGATCCTAGTCATCTAGTACAGTAGTCGATATTCATAAGATTACTACACTAGAATCATCCACTAGCCAGTGGCGGATCCGGGGAAAAAAATTGGAATTAAAAAAAAAAACCATTTACTTAATATATACAATATGAAACTGTGTATAAGTACAATATATATAGCAGTTCAGTGGTAAGAGTTGTAACTCTCCTTGCAAGGGGTCGGGGTTCAATCCCCCCTTGTAAAAACGTTGCAACTTTATGTAATAGTTCGTGCTGCTGGTGAATATTGAAAAGTTGGTACCTATAAATTAAAATAAAAAGTGCAATAGTTGCTACCTATTATTGTAATCATTTCAATTTTTTTAAGATACTTAAATACTTCAATGTTAATTGTTATCATCGCACCATGGTATTGAAATTGAAAGGGCGATTCCAAGATGGCCAAGGCAACTTTTGAAAAACCTGCCCGTACAGCAAGGTAAAGCAGGCTGTTGCCCTCATTATCATTGATACGGCAGAGGGACTTCATATCCTTGTGCAATATTGGCAACACCCTATTCTGGTCAGACATGAGGTGGCAAGGGGTACGCCCCAATGTATCCTTTTGTAACCACGGTTTATTATCATCATCATCAGATGATATATCATCTGATGATGATGATGGGATGATGTTGTTGAAAACATCCAAGAAGAGCTTTACGATGTTGGCAGTGCCAAATCGGACTGCTACATGAAGAGGGTTCCAATTTTGCACCAGTTGTTGGACAAGGAGTTGCCGTGAGACAAGGGGAGCTAAGATCTCCGTAGTTGCTTTTTCAATGAACTTTTCTCTCTTATGACCGGCTGCTATGTGGAAGATGTTGCCCACACGCTGCTGCAGTTCATTGTTTTCTCCATCATCAATATACCCAGAACTCAACACACTGTTTTCGTCATATTCTGATAGCAAATCCACATTTCCATTTTCAGCTGCTTCCAACACCGCTCTATCCCCGACGCATGGTCGTTCCATGGCTGTCGGGGGTGAACTTATCATGCTACTGCTACTCATGTTCGACATTACTCTTTTTTTTTCTTTTTCTTTTATGTGGTTTAAACTACTATCAAGGATGAGATTTGCTTGGAATCAATAACCATACATTGTTCTTATATATATAGGAATTTTTTAAGAAAAATTATAATAATAAAAAAAAAACCCTAACATTTTGAGATAGTTATTAAATAATTAAAATGCACCTACCCCTTAATGTCGAATTTAAAGTTTTTTTTTTATATTTTATGAAATCCCTTAAAAATTTTAAATAGAAAATTTTGTCATTAACCACCTAATAAGTGGTAATTGTTGTCAACAACTACCATAAATTTTTTTTATTTAATTTAACTACCAAATAAGTTATAAAAAGTTGCAAACCACCACCTATTTTTAACACCGTTAACTCAAATCACAATTAAACCTTAATTAAACCACTTAAACCTTAATTAAATCACTTAAACCTTAATTAAATCACTTAAACTTAATTAACACATTTTAAAATTAAAAAAAATATATATATAAAAAATCTGGAAAAATAAAATAAAATTAAAAAAATCTAGAAAAAAAAAACCTCAGCCACCCCTCCCCTCCACCACCAGCACTGCAGCCACCTCCCCCACCGGCACTGCCAACCCCTCCCCCTCCCCACCGGCACACCCCAACCCCTATTAGGAAGCACCCCACCACCAGTCATTACTTTTTCTTTTGTCTGATTTTTTTCTTAATTTTTCAATTTTAAATTTAAAGAAAAATAAATCAAGGGCCAATCAAATCGCGACACGTGTCACAAACTAACGGTAAACTAACGGCGTTAGCATATTCCGTTAAGTTTTCATGGGTAGGTGGTGGTTTACAACAAAACATAACTTATTTGGTAGTTAAATTAAATAAAAAAAATTATGGTAGTTATTGACAACAATTACCACTTATTAGGTGGTTAGTGGCAAAATTTTCTTTTAAATATATCATATGCACCCCTAAACTTTTCAAAAGTTCAATCAAGCTATACATTAATATTTGTTAGAAAGATAAGATATGGTAGATAAGGAAAATATATATTTTCCATATTAATAGCAGTGGCGGACCCAGGATTTCGGAGACGGTGGGTCACCATAAATGGTTGATCATATGTCAAAATAAAAAAATAAAAATTTGGGTCCAATACATAATTGAGTTCATCAACATAATATTAAAAAAAAAATTCATACTACAACAACCAAGTAATACTAAAAAAAATCATCTTACAAGCCGAAAGTAGTACAAATCTTCAAATTAAATGTCACAAACAGATAGTACTTTTTTTATAGTACTATATGTTTGTTTGGCAAATGTTTGTTTGAAAATATTTGCCAAACAAATAGATAGTACTATAAAACTATCAATACTACAAAAGATACGATTTACGACAAGTATTCTAGTGGTGACAATGTGACCCCGTCCTAGAAAAGGTATTAGAAATAATTTTTTCTAGTTGCAAATATGTGACTCATCTTATCCTAAAAATGAGGGTTCCTGAATGATTTTTCTCGTAGCGAACTAGCAATCCCATTGCAAATAAATCAATTTAATTTAATAGAGTTTGGATTATGTATTATGTGAATTCTAACGACAGGACCAAAAACTATTATAAAACATCTGCTTTTAGACAAGATATAGGCCCGTCATTAATATGCATTGTCGATAATGGGCCTTTTTTTTATAGTGTATTGCAATTGTTCACTGTAATAACCCGGAATTTTGGGCCAGAAAATTTCGTGGTTATTAATAGTATTTATTCAATTTTTAGTCCAAAAAGGCCCATTGAATTGGACTGTTTGATTTTTAGCCCAACTCTTTTCTCTTCCAAAATTGGGCCAAAGACCCAATTTTCTTTTCCTTATCCTCATGGCCGGCTACCTCCTTGGTTTGGGCCAATATTGATTTCTTAATTTAATTGGTAATTAATTTAACCTAATTTATTTATTTCTTTTAAAACCCATTCAAATTGGTTGTTCAAACAACCTAACTAATTCCCTTATAATCTCCTAAAAATCACGGCAGCCCTATGGTGTTGTTTAGGGTTTGTTTTGATTTTCTTTTTCTATAAATAGGAACTAGTGTCCTCTTTTGTTCCTATTTTTGCATTTAGTCACAAAAACTCTAACAAGAAAATCCCTCCTTTTTCCTCTTAACTAGCCGTGCATAATTGATCACCAAGGGGTGATTTTTGCCTTGGAATATTATGCGATTAAGGTAACTTCGCTTTCCTCTTTAATCTATGGGTAGAAAAACACATAGTTAATTAGGAATTGAAGCATGAAAATTGTAGGAAGTTTAATATTGTTTTCATATGAACATGTCGAGCATGAAGCATGAATTTCTTGATTGATTTTTATGTATATTCTTGATTTTATGTATGATCTTGTATGAATTTATTTACCAATCAAATCTTGTTATTTCTTGATGAATTTTTCATGGAATCTGGTTTACTGTTTGATTATTAACCACGATTTATTTCGTGGCAAAATTCGTCCGTTTATTATTTATAAAAATTTAATCTTTCAAACCGGTAAAACTGTCCAGAATAGGTTTACGAATTTATTAGTGTACTTAATCAATTCGGAATGCTACGAAATTTTATATGGAAGTCAGTGATAATGTTTTACAGCTTGTGTTAAATTTTCGTAATTTTTAAAGATCGTTTGATATGGCATAAAATTCTGAAACCGAATTCAGCCTAATCTGACTGGTTAGTTATAAAATCACTTAAAAATAGTAAAAGATGTTATTTTTAGACGAAATTTATGCACGTTAATCCTTGAACCCATATTTAGCTCCCATAAAAATTTCCAGATTTTTAGAGATCTTTAGATGGTCGTTTTTAATTTAATTCTTTAAAAATCAGATTGTATAAAATAGGGCAATTGAATTATTAAAATATGCTATTATTAATTATTGAATTTTCGAGTGGTACAAAATTTAAAGGAGGAAATAAAAATATTATTTTTATACTAATCTTGAACATGCTAGATTAAATATGTGAATCTTTATTTTAAATCTTTATTTAATTCCATGAATCTTTAAATTCTTGAATATGTAAATTTGTTCTTGAATTATATTCTAAAATCTACTTACTCTCGGGATTCTCCCGAGTGAGCTAAAGATTAAAACATTAAAAGTTGTGTTATTTCTTGTTTATATGTATATGCCGTGTATGTATGATTTTAATCTTGTTATGTTATGTTAAGTATAATTTTTCGTAAGAATTGTTTATTTAATTTAAGTGTTTGCTGTAGATTAAATTATATGAATTAATTAAATAATTTTTATTAAAAGATACTAAAACGTCGTGTGGAAGAAAATTAGGAAAAATATGATTTTTATTTTAATTTGCTAATTTTTAGTAATTAGTTGTTTAATTAAAATAAATTAAGAAATACGATTAAATTTTGTTAACACTCTGGGAATGCCGTGTAAAATTGCTGGAAATAGTCAAATTTAGTTGATTTTGAATTGTTACTAATTTAGGAATAATTTAGTAATATAAGTTACGGATAAAATAATTATTGGGGATAAGTTGTAAAGTGTAGGGATAAAAAGGAATAATAATATTAGTAACATGTTTATTAGGGCCAAATACTAATAGTGTTATTAATACAATTATCTTACTTTGGATAATGTTACAAATTAGTATATGATATAATATTAAAATTAGTATCCGAAAGGGTAAGATTATAAGTATATGATATATATATTTTAAGGATAATATATTATATGAGTTTTGAAGATATATAAGATATTACTAGGGATAAGAAAGGAAACAGAGTAATAGATATACATGTTATGTTTCGGTCTCTGGCTAGGAAAGACTTGGTATTTAAGGTGGCCAATATACGTGCCGCACCTCTCTTTCCTGGGACTCCGAACATTTCATTTCCTATTACGGTCACCTAGTATTTCCCAATATATGATATGATATGATTAAGTAAAGATATAAGATACAATATAAAGATCGCCCCTGCGATGACGCAAAGGTCATCAATCGGGTTAAATAAGATAGGACGCCCTTGCGATAACGCAAAGGTTATCAATCGGGTTTAGTCGATGCCACTGCTCACATGGGACGAACGCAAAGGTTCCCCCGCGCAGTTCTTGGTCTTAGAACATGTAGCCGTCTGGTAACCGTATCTGCGAGCCGCTACCAGGAGTTATGGCCATAGCTTAGGCTTAGTTCTCGCAAAGGAGGGCTACGGGTGGGACGCAAAGGTTCACCCCGACATGTTCTAGGAAAGTTGCGAACGCAAAGGTTCGCTACGAGCTGAAGAAGACAGTCCGCAAAGATGATATGTTAAGTTAAGTTGATATAATAAGTACATATGTAAAGTTAAGAAGATATTATGTCCTTATTATAAGATTGATGTAATGATATGATAAGTGCATATGTTAAGATAAGAAGCTATTATGCCCTTATTATAAGATTGATGTTATGATATGAGATGAGATGTAATTATAAGATATGAATTACGATTAAGAAAGATTATGATAAGATATAACATATGATATGATAAGATTATGATATGAAATTCGATGATAAGATTATGAAAAGATATGATTAGGATTTACTGATGATATCATGTAAGAAGGTGGTGAAGTATAATTCTAAGTTGTATAATATAAAGTACAAGTTCAGTATATTATAAGTCTTCCGCTGTGTATATTTCTGTAATTATTCGAGTATGTTAGCGTGTGTATGTATGCGAATGTTGAATGTATTTTGTATGTATTCTAACCGTATCTGCAGGGTTGTTTGTACGTATTCTATACGAAGATTATACGTATTCTAACCGTATCTCTGCAGGTGTATTTATACGTATCTTTATACGTACTTGTATACGTATTTCTGTACGTACATTTATACGTACGTCTATACGTTCTTTTATATGTATTTTTATACGTACATTTATACGTAATTTGTATATTTATGTGTAAAACATGTATTAAGTTCTTTACAGTTTTTATGACAATTTCTATGCTATTATGTGTTTGGTGGTCCCTCGATTAAATGGGACAGCCTAGTTACTCGCCACTGATGGTGGACCCCCCCCCCTCAGTTTCAGGTGACGTTGCAGCAGATTAGAGCGGGCTTCGCCGGATGGGCTTGAGAGTTTGGGCCTCTATTTAAGTATTCTAGTTTAGTCAGAACTATTTAAACCTTTATTTAGTTTGTTACTAAAATCCCAGCATGTTGGGACAGTATTTTTCAGACTTTGATGTAATATTAATTAGAGGTTTATTATGGATTCTAGCAGCTATAGTTAATAAAGGTTAATTCTTTCCTTTGTAATATTGAATTATGGTCTAATTAGATTAAGTAATGATCCGAATGTTGATTACCCTTCGTAAATCGACAAGCTAAAAAGTCGGGTCGTTACATTCACAACAACTTTTCATGTTTTAATATCCATTTATAAGATCACTCATTTTAACATTGATAAACAAATCACTATGTAGAAAAATAATCAAACAATCATTCGACATTAAATTTGAGCTCCAATGCTATTACGTAATTTATGATTCACAATCATCCTACAAGAAAATACCATTTCGACACTTGTCGTTGCAACGTGAATAACAATCATCAACTTCAAAATCAAATATAACCTATTATAAAAAATTCTGAAAATTCCTTATGGTCCCTGGTGAGTCACTGGACCCACCAGGACCTATACTACCTCCGCCACTAATTAATAGGATATAATAGAATATTCTTAGCAGTTTGTTAAGATATTATATTTGTGGAACATTGTTACCTATCTTAGATTAGATTATCTTAAGGTTGTATAAATACCTAACCTTTCATGAATCATATGACAATACAATTTATCTTTTTCCCTAAATTTATTATACCTGTTTTTTTTATAAAAAAAAAAATAATAATAATAATTTTGATGGAATGAAAATCATCACAAAAAAAGCAAACAAATTTTCGATGGAATGAACATCATCGACACACATTTTTTAAAGAAACTAATTTGTTTTGAAACAAATCTGAAATAAAGACAATCAAAGGAGAATAGAAAAATAAAACTGTCAATATCAAAGAACAAATTAAACCTGAGCAAGAGGCTAAGATATTCAAATAGAACCACGCAACCGAATATCCGGCCGGTGGGGGTAATAAACCAAAGATCCACCCCCCAACAACAGGGGGAAATTTTTTTAGAGAACAACTTGCTCTTGATACCATGATAAATTTAGGGAAAAAGATAAATTGTATTGTCATATAATTCATAAAATGTTAGGTATTTATACAACCTTAAGATAATCTAAGATAGGAAACAATGTTTCACAAATATAATATCCTAACAAACCGCTAAGAATATTCTATTATATCCTAACAAACTGCTAAGAATATTCTATCATATCCTATTAATATGGAAAATATACCACACACGATATTTTTTCCTTATCTACCATATTTTATCTTTCAAACAATATTCCACTAGCCTTATATGCACGCTTTGCCTGCTATGATATTTTAAATGTATATTTTAATTTGTTCAACAAAAAAAAAAATGAATGTGGTGTGTTTAAGAAATTGAAATATTTTTCAAATTTACATTCATTCATATAATTATAAACAATCTTTTTTCCCTTTATCTGGCTACCCCACAACAATGAACAAAAGAAAAGTTTATTTACTACATTCTAGCAGTTATCAAATTTTTACGATAATCAAAATATAAAATTTTCATGTGGCAAACTATATTAATATGGGTGTCTATTTATAGATAATTCAAAAATATAATTTTTGGTGTTTTTATTTTATTTTAACGAAATTTATATCTTGTAATATTTTTATTTTTAGAAGTTAAAAAATTGTAATAACTTTCTTTAATATTGAGGAGTTATGCTAATTGAATTTTTGGAATTTTTTGGAGGGCAAAGTAGACTTTTCCAGGGGGGACACCATGACTCCCCCTTGGCTTATATAATAAAGATCCAGATCAATTGAATACAAAATTGTTTTCAAATCACCAGGTAATAAAGGAAAAACTAATTCAACTAAAATCATAAGTTAATTATCGTTTCAATTGTATATTTTACGGAATTACAATATTATGGGGTGCATTTTATAACATCTTAAAACCCCTCCTCCATCAAGAAGAATAAATATGCATTATAATGAAGTACGTAATTAGAATAATAGCAGTCAGCCAGTAAACTTTGTTGGAGATTCCATCCTTAGAGTGGAGATCGAGTAGTTTAATTGGTTTATAGTACAATATAGAGCAAATTAAACTACTGCCACATTCTAAAAGCAAAGTAATCAATGATGCCCTTAGCTAGCTAGAACGAAAGTGCAGTAGTAGGTGGCTCCTGGCTTCCACTACTATAACCCCCAAGGCCCCAAGGCCTTAATTATGATCATCAATTCAACACATGCCAAATTACTTAATTAAAAACAATAATCTTGAATATATTATTAAGTGTCCCTTATGGCCCCTTTCTTAACCGGCCGGTTCCCTATTATCTAGAAAAGAGAGTTATTTATCACGGAAATTTCCGTCGTAGAAAAGAGGGTCGTAAATGAATCAATTTTAATAGAGTTTGGGTTAGATAGATATTTGATGAATTTTAACGATGAGCTCAAAAACAAACATAAATCTATACATTCACAACAAGATCTAGTCTCATCATTAATGTATACCCGTCGTTAATGGACCAATTTTTTTGTAGTGATTATAAATGAAAATAATGAAAATGGATTCATATGTATGTTTGGTATGAAAATCAATATCCAATCTCGTGGTTATGCATTTAACTTCAACTGAAATCAGAAGTTAATTGTTCCAATTGTATATTTGATAACTTACAACATTAGGGGTTGTCAGGAATTGATTTCCCCTTAACCTTCATTAATCTGTAGAGTGAAGTTTATATACAAGCTAAAATAATACTATCGGGCCCTAAAATACAATGGGCCAATAAACATATCTAAATATACAATAGTATGGTCTAACAGGGGTGCATTTCATAACATCTTAAAACGTTAGGGGGTAAAACTTAAGGGGGGGTTTGC
Organism: Salicornia ramosissima; assembly: GCA_951394345.1. NCBI lineage: Eukaryota > Viridiplantae > Streptophyta > Magnoliopsida > Caryophyllales > Amaranthaceae > Salicornia > Salicornia ramosissima. Next base: position 49,689,969 of record OX596240.1, on the reverse strand, counting down.
AAAATGAAACGAAACCACCTTCATTCTTTATGTTTTATCTACTCTACTAGTCTACTAACAATAATATATAAATCCCTTCATTCTGTATGTTTTGTTAAAGTATCTACTACTAACAATAATATATAAATATATAACTTATACTAAAATAAGACATTACTTGCATCATCAAGGACACGTGTCAAATTATTTTCAATGAAAATTTTTCCTCCAAAATTAAATATGACATCATCTCTCCAAAAAAAAGTAAAAAACAAAACTAATTACAAGTGTTGGGAATGTCAACTATTACAATAAATAATATTTCTATTTACAACGAATGAATGTTGTCTTGCTTCTTTGAAAGACTACAAAATGAAATAACTAATATTATAATTTTATTTATCCCTCCATCATATGCATAATGCATTTAACTACGGATTACTTAAATTTCAAAATATTTTTTCAACCATGCATCTTACGCTTGATCTTTATTTATTTCCACTGTACTATATCAAGATTTTCTAATTAAATTAGCATTGATTCCATGATAATTTATATTGTAAGATAATTAATCATCATTATTTTGTATTTATAAATTGTGCAGCACACATATGCTAATCTAGTTTTACTGTATAATAATTCCCCGTGACAATAATTCCCTCCTCCTCCATTTGCTTTCCATCATTATACTATACTCCGTCCGTATTATAATTATAATTTATAATACAGTAATAAAGTACCTAGTAATTGGAATGATAGCAGTCAACTTTTGTTGGCCGGAGATTCCATCCTTAAAAATGGAGATCTAGTAGCACAACATTATATCAAATTAAACAAGCTAAGCTGCCTCCCACATTCTAAAAGCAAACTAATCATCACTGCATCCCATATTTTTTGGAATAGTAAAAAAAAATAGAAAAAGGCGTATGAATTGTTAAATGACGTTTTTTAATTGTTACAATAATCTTACTTTTTATATCATAAATTATCAAAGGTCCTTTCCACCTCATTTTTTTTTCCAGGCATTGGTTTTTCAAACAGCTTTTTATTTTCAGTTGAGTTCTGCTTTTAGGGTCCAAAAGATCGAACTGGCCGGCCTTGATGTTACGGTGAAACTATCTTTCCAAAGATTTGTAATTGTAATAGTTATATATATTTATTTGAATGGAATATAATGCTTGTTAGATTAATATATTCTCTCTAAACTTTATCTCTTTAATGTCTTTTAATGTCTGCCTGTTATCATGTTTTTAGAGATCCTAACAATTTGGTTCACCCATAGGCCACAACTGGTTCAATGCTCATGCAATTAACGACGGTCCTTAGCTCGTTTTTTGCATGCAGCTAGCCAATACCCACCAATGGATAGCGCTACTACTCGTATACGTCATTCTTTTTTAATGTTCCAATCTCAGATCACTTACTTGCACGCACATTGTTAGATTCCAATTAGGTAGCGTTTGGATATGTGGAATTCATTTCAAATTAATGAATTCAATTTCTGAAATTAAAATGTTACAATTCAAATATCAATTATTTGTTTGGGTTGTTTTAGAATTTGAAATGACATGGTTATATTAAGTATTTGAAATACACAACATTTGATTGTTAAGCATTTGGGTTGAGAATTGAGTCAAATCCAATTCCAAATTATTTAACTTGCCAAATATGTAATTTGGCCCAAATGCATCATTTCAAATTCAAGAATTATGAAAAGAATTGATCAAAATTTGATATTTAAGCCATCATCAAAAATGATGAAATTTAAAACAACAGAGTTTATTACAAGCAATGTAACAGTGTCGCATCACTATATATAGCATGCAATTAGGAAATGTTAAAATATGAATTGAAATCAGTTTAATTTGTAAAGTGGACTTAACAGCCCTATTTATTACAACCACATTATGCCAGCTATCAAATTAAAGAGATCTTAAAGACCACAAATTCTTAAAATTAAGTTTCTTTTTTTTTTTTCATTTTTTCCAAATAAGGTTTTTTTTTTTTTTTTTGTAATAGCAAAGAGATCTTTTTTTCCCAAATAATTTTTTTTTTTTATATATATAGAACCAAAGAGATTGTATTTCTACCATAATAGGTCTCTTAACTATTTTATTATGAAGGTAGATTTTACTTTTTTTTAACCGGTAGGTACCGATTCTTTCGATGCACTTGTAATACATTTTTTTTTTCATAAAACAATAAGGACATGTATAATCCTCATACATACACTTTTTGTTGCCAAAAAATAAATTATTTAGGTTTTGCATCTTATAAATCAATCTTTAATTTTTCTTCCAAAAATGCACACGAGAAAAAAAAATGCCTTCTTCCCATTTCCTTTCACTGTGTTCTTCATTCTTCCAATTTTATGGATGATATTCTTGATCGTTCTCAATCTATTTCTCTGCCGGCACCAGTAAAATAGAAGTCATGTATCCCTGGAGGTTGATTGATGTGAGTTTGTGTGTCATTGTGGGGCAAATTTAACTTTATGACATTAATTATTTAACGCCCGCCACGATTGTCTAATAAGTAATTAATTTATTATTTAACAATTTTTGTTCCTACAAAATTAAAGAAACTCGTTCTATTTTGTCAATGCAAAGTAAAAACAATATATAATTGTATAATTCCGCATTCCCTCCATTTCCTTTTGATCTACTTTTGAGGAATATATAAATTTAATTATATATAAATCATCAGTAGAAAAGGCAAATCCATCTGTAATGGTACGTGTCGGCTATCCGGCACCCCCTTCCTACAAGGTCACGTGGTCGTAATTTGGGAAAATAAGGTCTATCAATCTAGCATACTGTCAAAGCCTGGTGAAACCCTAAAAGGACGTACACCATGCCCAATAGGCTAGGGTTAGGAGAATCTACAGTTGTCATACGAAACTTATATATGGAAGAGCTTAACCTAGCCATAAGCAAGTTATTCACTCTTGAACCTCTACATATTGCTCTTATCCATTTTATCGTAACACTCTCGAACTGACTTGAGCGTCGAAGTGTTGTTCCACTGTACAAACCCAGGATAAGCTCGTGTGTATTCTTTGTGCAAGTGTGCGCCCCTTGGATCAAGGCTACTCACTTTTGGATACCGGAACACCATCCATCAAGAAGAATAAATATGCATTTATAAAGTACGTAATTAGAATAATTGTAGTAAACTTTGTTGGAGACTCGCTCCATCCTTAAAATAACAAATTAAAGAAGCTGCCACCCAATGCACATTCTAAAAGGCAAAGTAATAATCAATAACTAACGAAAGTGCAGTAGTAGGTAGCTGCTGGCTGACGTGGCTGCACTACTTTTTAACCCACAAGGCCTCAACTGTACTCATCAATCAACACATGCCAAATTACTTAATTAAAAACAATGCAATATAATTAATTGTGAATAATGTCCAGTGACATCCCAGAATTTTCATAATAGTGATTCACCCTTACTTGTAACGAATATAAATTTTTTCCTACACTATCTGAAATAGAATTTGCATTTCACTTTCTAGTTGTGGATAGTGATAAAATATATAATACTCCCTCCGTAACATATTAATGGCAACGATTTGACATTTTTCCTCTCTACTTTATGTCAAATCGTTGCCATTAATATGTTACGGAGGGAGTACATTCTTGGGCTTCAACTATAAACTTGAATTTTTGTTTGAAATGGTCCTTTAATTAACATGGTATCAGAACCAACGTGACACAAAGGCCACGGATTCAAATCTCTCCTCCCTCTCTCTTCTAAGTGAAATTAATTCGCGTTGGGTATGATAGGGGCATGTGCTACGTCCATATTTAATTTCAAGCCCAAAGGGCCTTTCATGTGAGTGGGAGTACGAGATAGAGAATATAACACATTCTTGGGCCTCGACTATCAGCTTAAGCTTTTAGTTGATCGAGATAGTCTTTTAACAGATAGAGAGCGAAAATTCTACCATTGTCTTATGACTATGAACTATCACAATGGAGGACTGGTGTGCGCGGGGGAGGGGATATTATGATGGAAAAAAAGGTGGAGATAGTGATTGTTTTTCTTTTTTTTCCTTTGATTAGATAAAAACTCTACCAACTCATGAGTTGGTATGTATTCGAAACCTTTGACCTCTATGATTAGAGGTGGAGATGGTTGATTTATTTATTATCAATCATCGTGATTATATTGTTGAGTAAAAGGAACAACATTTTATCCATTTATACAGTTGGTAAAGGGAGCTGCTGGCATCCTTGTTCCCTTGTTGCATATATAAGATCTTAGGGACTAACACTTATTATGGTGTAAGAGAATTATGTATGATAATATTAATATATATGGGAGAATTAACACTCCACATTGAGTGGCTTGTTTAGTTACTATGCTGATGAGAATCTAACTGCATAATTATTTTTAATGATCGAATTTGGATGAAGCTTTTTGTAATACGTACCCATTTCATCAGAGAAAAAGGTGAGTTTTTTGCTTTTAAAAAATAATTGATAGAGTATATAATATATTTTGGGGCTTCAACTATATATTAGTTTAAATTTTTAGTTGAGATGGTCCTCTTATATGGTATCAGAGCTAACGTGATACAAACTACAAAGGTCACAAGTTCGAATGTCTCATCCTTCTCCCTCCTAAGTGAAATCAATTCGCGTCAGGTATTGATGGGGCCTGTATTGCTTCCACATTTCATTTCCATTTACTTTTGAGAAATATATATATATTAATTTCATTATAATAAATATGCATTATAATGAAGTACGTAGTTAGAATAATAGCAGTCAGCCAGTAAACTTTGTTGGAGACTCCATCCTTAAACGGGAGATCGAGTAGTTTAATTGGTTTCTAGTACAATACCAAATTAAACTACTGCCACATTCTAAAAGCAAAGTAATCAATTATGCCCTAAAACAAAAGTGCAATAGTAGGTGGCTCCTGGCCTTCCACTACTTTAACCCACAAGGCCTCAACTATGCTCAATTGCTCATCAATTCAACACATGCCAAATTACTTAATTAAAAACAATAATCTTGAATATATTATTAAGTGATGTCCATTGCCTTTTTCGTAACCGGATCACTGCTAGAAAAGATGTTATTTACGATGGAAATTTTCGTCGCAAAAATCTGACCCCGTCGTAAAAAAGGAGGTCGTAAATGATTTTTCTCATTGCGATCGCGTCGTAAATGAGTCGACTTTAATAGGGTGTGGGTTAGGTATTTGGTGAATTCTAACGATGGGCTCAAAAAAAATCATAAATCTCTACATTCGCAACAGGATTTAGTCCCATCATTAATGTGTACCTGTTGTTAATGGACCAATTTTTTGTAGTGATTATAAATGACAATAATGGAAATGAATTTATATGTATGTTTGGTATGAAAATCAATATCCAATCCCATGGTTATGTAGTTATGCTAGCTTGCCTCGATCCAATTTATCCAATTTTCTTCAAAAATATATATTATCCTCTAATAATAATGAATGGTGATGGAAATTATGAAGAAAATTTAAACTTGAGAATGAGAATATTTTTCCATAGTAATTGTAAACTTGTTTTCCTTGCTAAATTGTGATTTAAGTTCATTTCTATTACCATGATTAATTACCAATAACTAACCATTAATGTTTGCTACATTTGGGTATTTTTACTTTTTACGAGTTGTATTAATTAATTAGCATGTAGAAAGTATGTGGCCTATGAGTAAAAAAAAAATGTGTTTGGAACCATTCATTATGCCAAAAATGAGGTTTTAAAACGGTTTTTTTTTTTAGTGGTTTTCACAAAACCGCTATAAAAGAGGAAAATATTATCTTTTATAGTTGTTATTAAAAACTGCTATTAAAACGCTACTAAAATAAACACACTCTTATGTTCTTTCCCCTCTCTCTTTCCTCTCACGTCTCACGTAAAACCCATGTATTCAAAAGGGAAAAAAATCCTTAGAAATTACACCATCAACAGAGAAAAGCTTCAGGCCACGTGGGTCAAGGATATAAATTAGTAAAAAAAAAAGGCATAATCAATTAGTTTTATTGGATGGGAATTTTTTAATGACAAAAAAAATCCGTTGTCCTAGAATTTGTATTTCATTCGTGTCACACACATCTGTAAAGAGGAAGATAACAAATCCTCACAAATGCGTGAGGTGAGAATTGAACCGAGAATCTCTTGCCTAGAACGTCGAAGCCTTAACCACTAAGCTAAGACCTCATCCTCAATTGTTGGTGTCTTGGTGATGATAGATGGATATATATATCTAATGCCTGTGGCGGTGGTGAAATTCGATCGTATGGTAAGAGGGTGATAAACTGATAATGGATGTTAATGGAGGAAAACATCACGTCTAAAAAGTGGGCAGTGACTCAAAATAACAGCCCATTACTAGACCCGTTACTATTTACTAGCATTATAGTGAGGTGATGCTGTGTAATTTGCTGTAAAAGATGTAACAAGTAGCTGGGTTTTCGAGCCCATTACTAAACCCAACAGCATACTTCCAAACAGTTATTGGGTGTCACTTTGTGCCCATTAATTGCTGTCTAATTAATTTGGACGATATGGCCCAACATATATGCAAGCTACTTTCCACTACCGTTAAGTCCAGCAAAATAACAGCCCATGTACTTACAGTCCTGATATTTCCAGTCCATCCAATTGGACCATATGGCCCAACCTACATGCAAGCGGCTTCCTACTGCTGGTTGTCGTCAAAAACTATGATACACCGTCCAGTCACTTTTTTTAAAATGACAAGGTACAATGGTGGATGAGTGGATCCCCTACATGGGTCTTATCTCAAAAAGTCACTTTTTAATAATGTGATGCGTTGTGTACTTGTGTCATTAATCTTTCAAATTGAACTAGAAATTCTTAATCCAAGTGACTAGTTTCGTGAAAAATTTACACATACATAACTCAATAGAACTTTTCTATTAGTGTATTGCATGGATCCCAAAATTTTCCCTTCCATTTTTTTCCCTCCATAAATCTATTTTCCTTAAATCTTATCCGGGTATTAGTTTATGTATGTAGAGACCACAATCACAAATTATATTAATAGTTTTCGATACCATGTGAATTGGAGCAAAACATGCAAAAAGTGGTTGGGTTTCCCACTGAGGTGATATTATGTCAATTGTAGGACTGACAAATTATGTGTTATTATAACCTGATCAAACCTAAAAATAAACGGGTTGGTGTTGGATTGATCCAAATTTTTTTTTTCCCAAAAAAAAATCTTCTAAAATCTAAATTATTTAGCCTAATTCCTAACAAAAAAGAATTTGCAAATAAAGTAGCACATAAATATCCAATATATAATGGTTAGTTTACAATAGATTAAAGTTCAATAAAACAGAGCGTTTAAAGTATAACTGATTAAAAATCAGTCTGTCCTGCAGGCCCGGCTCGACCTTGCCCAATTTTTTAAGGGTTTCGGATATAGATTTTCAACCCGAATCGAACCCCGACATGGCCCACTATTTTCCTTTGTTTGTGCGGGTTTTGGTTACTTATTAGATAAGTTTTTTTAGGCCTGGACCAAAAAATCCATCAAGATCACACTATATTTCGGATTTTGGGCAAAACATTGAAGCCTGAAAATATGTCCAACCCAAAAAATAGGCTTCATTTCTAGCATTGGGCCCACCTGTCCTGACACATGATCAGATCTAATTTAAAGCAGTAAGCAGGTTAAGACAACAGCTTAAAGTTCAACACTAAAAATTAATTCCTTGACTGATTGCTATCCTAGCTCTTTCAACACCAATCCATCCTCAACATGCGAAATAATCAGCTTAAAAAATTCAACCTCAACCCAACCATTTATATAACAGGTAGAAAATTTAAACTCATCCCATTATTAATAGGTCGGCTGTGTTAGCAGATTCGCGTTTTTTGCCTTCACTAAGGATTTGCTGTAAAAACATGTAACAAGTGGCTGGGCTTCCATTATTGGACCCAACACTGCCAAATACCTAGATTTGCTATCCAATCCATTGGACCAAATGGCCCAATATACATGCAAGCTGCATCCCACTACTGTTAGGTGCATCAAAATAACAGCCCTGGAAGGACTAAGTACTTAGGGTCCAAAGAAGTACATAGCTGAGGTATGAAATAGTAAGGGCCTTTTTTAGACTTAATTTTTTACAGTCCAAAAAACATTGTCAAACTGCACATTTATTTTAATCTAAGAAAGACTTAAGACAACATGAAGGAAGATGAAGTTGTGGGACCTGTGTTTACTGTGTTGCATTAATTGTTGTTGTTGTTGGCTGGGACACATGTCATAGCAAAATTGGTTTTCTTCGTTTTGCATGCAACATTGTATGAAGTTGTTGCTTTGTTGACTGGGACACGCATTTTGTATTTAACCAAGCAAGACACGTGGTCCAATCATTTTACGACACTTGTTTATGCTGATAGCATTTAATTATTTATCTTTTGGATGAAGGTTTTTTTTTAGGTTATGGTTGTGATGGAGATGAATGAAATTTTCTTAAATTATTGAATGATGAATGAGAAAGTGGTAGAGAGAGGGACGAAGGAAAATTTCCTTCAAGTGCTCTTAGTATACAATAATATACTAGGCGTTGAGCCATTGAGCTTGGAGAGGAATAAAGCCCGAGCCCTCATTGACCTCAATTCCTTAATAAATTTTTTGTTTAAAAACCTCTCCTTTAAGTTCAGTTTAGACTTTGTTAGTTTAATATTCAAAACTCAAAAGGGTTAAAGCCTTCTCTCTCTCTCTCTCTCTTTTTATATAAATATAATGTGGGTGGTATTCGACATTGAGCCAGATGTTGCTCTAGGTTATCCGGGCTAATTTAACTAACATACACATCTAAAAGGGATAAGATAAGTAATCCTCACAAATTTGTGCGGTGAAATTTGAACCCAAAATCTGTCTTTTTTTTCGTAAAATAAACTTAACCAATAGATTAAGACTCATACCTGACGCAATTACTACCTGCCACAACTTCTAACATAGATTAGATGTCAGTATATACTTAACCCTTAACGTTATTTTACTAATTTAAAGAAAACTATAAGGTGTTAGAAATATATTAACTCAAACAAAATTTTAGCTTACCAAACTATGCGTGATTTAATAATTTTTGAAATAATTATTATTGTAGTACAAAATATATAATAAATGCTTGTGTATGTATGTAATTTCATTACCCTAAATTTAAGTCAGTGTAAAGGTGATCAAAAGTTTGGGTGGGATCATGTTTTAACTAAGAAAGTGTAACCAAAGTTTGGATTTTTAGCCGAGCTTGGCTGATCATTAGTAGATTTTCGGGTCAGACTGAACATTTGAAATAAAAGCACATATTTTAAGGGGAATGATTAGGCACCCCCTAAATTGATATTCACACCCCTTTGTGTGAGACATGAATAGTAGAAATATGGGGTGCGGTTATCAAATTATGTAGTGCCTAAATCACTTCTCATATTTTAAGTGCAGCAAATCCCACAACATTTTCAGGCCGAGCCAGCGAGTCGAGCCAATGATGACAAATTGACCAATTCTAAGTTAATGATATACAACAATAACAATTGTATATAAGCACGTAATATATTTCGAACTTGTTTGGTTGAGAAAGTTTGGATGAGAGTTTAGAGTTTTGACCAAACAAAACTCTAATTTGGGTGTTTGCTAAAATAGAGTTTAAAAGAGAGTTTTGTACCAAAAACCCTGATCAAAACTCTCTTTAGAAAAAGCTGTGTTAGGCAGCTTTTTCTTCAGAGTTTTCGAGAGACAAATATTTATTGACTAATTTTTCCACATATTTAAAGTTAACAAGTTATTTTTAAATGTCAATAAATGTCATTTTACACAGCAAAACTCTAAGCAATCAACTATGTGTTACCAAACACCTTTAAACAATCAACTATTTAAATTAGCAGTCTCCAACAAAAAGTAATCATCTAACCACAAACTCTAAACTCTAATCACCAAACAAGGCTTTCATAAATAGTTAAGAATTTAACAATGATAAGTGCAATATCACGCACAATTCGGTGTAAGTGTAATCAATAGTTAACTTAAATTAATAATTCTACTTTTGACACTTTATATACACTATACAAACGTATATTTATCATCTTCATTAAATTAATGATACAAATCACGAATCATAGATTAATTAAGAATAAACAAGTAAGGAAATTAAGGGTGACCGGCAAAGGCGGGAGTGTTCCGACACTGGGTCCCTTTGTCGTGGCACAGCCCCGCAATTTCTGTCTCTTTCAAAACTAAAACACTCCTTAAAGCTATTTTGTGGGCCCCATTTCATCATTTTTTTATTTTATAAATAAATAAACTCTTGAATTACCAACCCCTTTTCCTTGCTAAATTGTTGGAGCAATGATAGGTAGATATTTGATATCAATTAATTTTGTTGATATTATGACATTTTGATAAATAAACTAAACTTTTTGTTGTTTACTTTACACGTGGCAAAGCCACAAACAAAAGAGACATGGGACTTTGCCCTTATTTTTGTCATAAATTACATCATGTGTCATGGTATCAACAAACTTAATTGATATCAGGTATCCACTAGCGCTTTCTCAAATTGTTCTATCAGGTTATCCCCTCGTTGACTTGTTTATTTGAGTTTTGATATAACTACAGGTTTTCTTAATATTGAGTTGTTGGAAAGTTGTTCATTCCAAGTCACAAATTGGAAGAATAAAGAGTAGGAGAACTCTTTAATAATTTTATCAAACATCCATTAGTATGAGGTTTTTTGGGAAGATGCCCAAAAACAAATCGGTGCGGCTTGGCCCAAAGCAGACAATATCATTATTCTAATAGTTGAGTTGTGTTGTGTACGCTTGCGGCCTTACGAGATATGATTGGTGCATAGTTGTTATGTACACATAACAACTAAATGACAAAGAAAATTTACCAATTTTCTTGGGAAAAAGACAAAAAAAAATTTGTCATGTAGCTAATATGTATACATGCATAACAACTATGCACCAATCATATCTCCGGCCTTACACGAGTACTTATCAAATATCCTAGGATTTTTTTGGTTAGTGAATTGTATCACAAAATTAATTATGTGTCTATTGTGTGATCCAATGTTTGGTTCAAAATTACAAATTCATAATATTATATTTTTCTATTGTATATATAGCTCTTACGGTTATATAGAATATATTTTTATTTTTTAAAATAAATTATTTCTACCCTAAATTGCTTGCTACAATTGATGTTAGTAAACTTTTTTATATAAAAAAGATACTAGTAGGTTTTAGTGCAAGAGAATTAAGTATATATGTACGAATTAATACATTATGAAAAGAATAGATATTTTGTAGATGGAGTTGTTTTCAAAATGGAGTATATATAATTGGTTATTTTTCGTAATGATCTAAGTTGGAAGTATAAATCATACGGCTCACCCGTAGCAAATCATCTCGGATTATCATGTGTATATATAGCAAACCAACTCGGATTATTGATCATGTAGATACTTGAATACACATATTATCAATTTAAACTCAACTCATAAACACTCCATATAAATTGATAACCTGAATTTGCATATTCATTCCTTAGTTTGGTTGTAAAAAATTCCCTATATCTAAATAAATGATCACATAGTTAAGTGAAATTTTGTTATAATTGTCTCAATGAGTAATTTCAAACTATTAATATTTTCCATTTTTTAAATAAATGTCGACATGGACAGTATTTCAATAATAAAAAAAAGTGATTGTATTTATGAAATTACGCTTCTTCACAACAACATTATTAAGGGAAAGAGATCTAATAAAAAATGAAAATATTTGTAGTTTGATAATAACAAAATAAAGAAGATAACAATTCAAAACACATTTTATAAACAAGAGAGAGTACTAAACAATTTGTAGCACTTCCTGAAAAGCGAGACTTTCCTACCATAAATTATACGAAGTACTTCGTATATATAGGTAATATAGTTATTATCAGCAAGAAAATTACTTGAAAAGCACTTTATGATCATACATTTAGGATCTTGTTATATTCTTCTCAAAAAGCAAGATTATTTCAAAATTATTAATACAAAGTAATAGTTTATGAAAACTTGATTAGGAAACCCAATTACGTACCCAAACACATTCAAATGACTTTTCCTTATATAAGTAATTATATTAAGATTCCCTCCAAAATTTCTCAAAAAAATTTAAAAAAGATTCCCTCAAAAAAAAAGGTAATTGTATTAAGATATATATATATTATTTTTTTTTGAAACGAATGGATTATTGTTTTGTTACAAGAGTTTTTGTCACAAAATCATTTGCATGGAATTTATGGATGTCCTTGATAAGTTGCTATCATCATGTATGCATGGTAGATATATCATGATGATGCATGATCATCCTAGCAAAATGTGGGGAACATGACCCCATCCGTTGATTTAGATCATACGGTGGATAACCAACATCTTGATTATGCTAAGATGACGTGCTAATGATGTGATGGATTGTTTATGATAATGAGAATTGGACGATGATGATGTTTCATGGGAGCATGGTTATGAAATACATACCCAAAAAAATTTAAAAAGTATAAATATAAAATCTTATAAATGCAAAAGGGTAAAAGAAAAAAAAAAGGAAACATCATGTATATAAGTGTGCTTGTCCCAAGCATGCGAGACAGTAGTGGCAGTTAATCATGTCTTTGACACCAAAATGTTAATTAATTAATAGATAATAATACTACCATTACCACTAATTCAGGATATATATCACTACTAAAAAGCTTTTTAGAAGAAAAAAAATCGGTCAAAGAGTATTAAACTCATGATTCATGAAGGGTGTGTTCTCTTCAACTTATATCAGATCAGATCTCATAATATAAGTTCAACTTATCAAATATTTTCAGATCTTATCTTATAAGATCAGATTAGATAAGATCAGAAAAAATAAGACGAAGAGAACACACCCGAACTCTTACTTTAATATCATTGGCTCTAACCATTCCATTATAGTTGAGCCAATTAGTTTATGATGATATAATCGATTCAATTGATATACTGTTTTTACTAGGTTTGTGCATGAGCTAAGTTGGTACATTAATCCAAGCAGGTGTGGCACATTGCATAAGGTCATAACTCATAAGGATCATAGAGGTGAGACCTAAAGCGTGGTGCATTTATTGCAAACTATTTTGGATGATATGCTTAATTCATCTCAAGGAAGAGTGCTTACCAATCATGTGAGCCGAACAAAATTGAGTCAAATTTTGACCAGTCTTTGACTAAATCTAGTCGAGCTTTGGGCAAGCCGATCTCAAGTAACTTGCAAATTATCTTGTCTTAACAACACCCTTAGGATAAAAAATATGTAGGATTTAAAGTTTTAGACAATTGGCAAAAGCCACATGACCCAAATAAGGAAATTTGTTTCTAGTAGATAATACTTCATTTTAGTGCCCGTAAAAGGGCAAGAAGCCTCCGAGAGCTACCCTTTAACCAATGATTAGAAAAAGGACAAAAAAGGTCATCGGAATGACTTTTTAGAAGTCCTGTAAGTCGAGATCAATGACTATAATCCACCTATTTTGAGATTTTTAGGGCACGAGAATGAAATTGATTTAATCTCTTAGAACACTGAGGTAGTAGTTATATTGGGAAACGAAGAACCCCTTGGACGGATTTAAAATGCATCTATCTTATGATCTCTCTTTTCGGGGCATAGGAATGAAAGTGTCCTCAACATTAAGACTGGATCATGAGGAGCCTTTATGATGGATTTTGAACACATCAGAGTCTTATGATGAAGCGGGATTGCATGATCCGGAAATCCGAACATTGAAAAGTCACATTAGAGGGCACAAGGCCTGGAAATGGACAAGGAATTTCCCGTTGCTACCCTTACACAATGATGAAAAGACAGGGAAAAAAAACACCAAACCCTTAAGTGGCGTGCGAAATCTAAATCAAAGAATATAATCCACGCATTTTAGAATTTTTGGGGGACTGGAACGAAAACGTCCTAAAACTATAGAGGTAAGGTCGTTGGTTGAAGTGAATGGGAACCCCTTGTACATATTCCGGACACATTGGAGTTGTATTATTGAGCTGGATAGCCTAAAATTCTAGACAAACCATAAATTAAAAGTCCCTCTAGAGGGCCCATCTTTCATTTAAGAGGCCAAAAACGTACGAGGTCCTTCTCGGTAATTAAACTATGATTAAAACATATAGTGAAAAGGGCTCTCGAAAAAGACTCCTGGAGGCCAAAATTAAAGGATAAATCCACAATATTCTAGGTTCCCTAGGCGTAGGAACAAAATTATGTTGAAACATCGAGACGATTACATTGGAGGACGATGAGCACCCAAGGAAGATTTAGGACACATCAAAGCCTTATGATAGAGCCAAATGACCCAAATTATGACATGACTTAGACAACGAAAAGACCATTTGAAGGGCACGACACTTTGTTTTTATCCCTCGAAAATTGACTAGGATCTTTCATGTGCATACCTTAACCTTGTTAAAAAGACAGGGCAAAATACTTCTTTTTAGCATCCGAAAATAGATGAGAAGCCTCCATGTGCTACCCTTAACCCATGATAATTGATAATAAGCCGTAGTGGAAAAAACTCACCCTCCAGAACGGTCTCCTAGAGGACACACAATACCAAATGCCATAATGTATGCATGTTTGTCAAGATTCTCAGGGCCCAATGATGAAGATGTTGATGAAAACAAAGGTAGAGTCATTGGACAACAGGGATCCTCAGGATGAATTTCTAGCGTATGGGAGTTGTATGAGATACAGCCAGATGACCCAAAACACCGCACAAATCATGTACCAAAAAATTATTTTGGAGGACACACTACTTCATTTAGTGCCCGAAAATGAAACATCTATGTAGCCTCTTGAATACCGGACGGGAAAACTTGCCTTCGGAATGGTCTATCGAAAGTCAAAACCAATCGTTATCCACGCTTTCTAGGGTTTTGGGGCACATGAAGCCAAAATCAAAGACTATTCGTGCTTTATAAAAATTCAGAATTAAGCTATATATTTATTATTTAAGCAAAAAATTAGGCTGAAATAGCAGTGACCTCAAAGCTAAAGCAACGGGTAAATAACATGTTAACTAATCATTCAACCTATTATTAGCTTAAATGATACTAAGATTAGCTTAATACTAAAATTTTAAAATATTGACTTAGGGTGCATTTGATTCATGTACTTATTTTCAGAAAATTCATATCATATTAGACTATCAGATCAAACCAAATAAGATCAGATAAAAAAAATAGATTAGATCAGAAAAGTTCAAATCAGATCAGAAAAATTATAACTATAATAATATCTATAATTAAAAAAAATTCAGATCAAACCAAATTAAATCAGAAAATTTTGAATGTATCAATCAAACACACCTTTAATCGGCTAAATATTCTTACCAATTTTCCCTTTATATAACATAAATAATTTTAAAAAAAGATTCAGCTTTTGCTTTAATATTTCTGCTTCGAGTTTCACGGCCAACATACAAGAAACAAAGAGCTTAAGCTTTTGTTGCTTTCTGCTGAATGGAGGGTCCTTAGTCTCTCTCTCTCTCTCTCTCTCCTCTGGAAAAAAAAAAACTAAACTAAACTTTTGTGATCTTCATCATCTCTATTCTCTTCTGCATTTACTACTATTACTCTCATCTTCAACCTTTTTTTTTTCAAGTTGATTCTTCAGAAGCTTTGCTTTCAACAAATCTACTCTTCACTTTCCTCAAGTAAGTTCTTCTGCTTTTATTTTCTTTTGCATTTTTTTTGTAATCTGATGAGATCTTGATCTGCTATTTCTTGTTTTGTTATTGTTGATGGTGTTAAACTGTCGCTTTTATTTTACTGTGTGAGACCAATTACACCTTTTTTATTTTCCCAGAAAATTTATAAGCGTCGTAAAGTAGTCAATTTTTTATTTTTTTTAACTTGTAATTTTTTTTTTACCCTACTTTTGAAAATCTCATTTTTAAGTGAAGCAACTGCTTTTGGTTCTGGGATTTTTATTTTTTTGGTATTACTAGCTTTTACTGAGATAATGCATGCACTTAAACTTTCACTGTTTTTATTTTTTTTCATTTGTTTTAAAACATTAAGGATCTTTAGATTTCAATTGTGGTGAATCTAATTAGTTCAAATTGTTCTTCTTATTTCCTTCTTTGTAAACTTTTTTCCCTTTTTTTATTTTTGTTTGGGGTCTGTGAATTGTTCTGTAAAAGATGGTGCTTTGGTAATTTTCAGATTTGTTAATTGTTCTCTGTATAACTGTCCATTATTAAATCCCCTATATTTTGTTTTAGATTTTGAGAAATTCAGTATTTTACTACAGGAATCTAATCAAAATTCTTTTTTTTTTTTTGTTGATGAAGTTCTTGGGCATATAAACTTCTAAAAGTATAAGTGGGGATGGAAGTTAATTAGAAGTAATATTTATCTTTCTTGGACAAACTTAATTAAATAAATATCACTTAGCAAAAATGGAAAATATGGAGATGAAATTGAATTAAATGGTAAAAAAACAGTGGATTTAGATGCTTGGTTTGATGATTTTTTTTTCCTTTTTGACCTTTTTAATATAGTTTGGTTTTGGTAAGTTTATGCAGGTATTAAGAAATTAGAGAAGTTAGGGTTAAAGTTAAGGAGGTTGATTTGATATATAAGGGAAATTTCATAAGAAGTTGAATTTGATGTCTCCCCCATTGTTGGGTATTGAAGGGGGAGGGCAAAGCAATGATCATCATCCATTGGTGCCTTCTCCAACATGTACAGACTCACAACTGAAGGAGCACAACTATTTTGGGTTTTCGGAATGTTCATCCGTCGATAGCTCGAATGTATCGAGCTTGTCCGAGGATAACAAGGGAAGCCTCAACTTTAAGGCTACTGAACTGAGGCTCGGGCTTCCCGGGTCTCAGTCCCCTGAGAGAGACTCTGATAGTTGTCTCATCAGTGCCTCAAAGCTTGATGAGAAGCCGTTGTTTCCTTTGACTCCGTTAAAAAATGGGATCTCCTCGTCTTCACAAAAGTCTGTTGTTTCCGGGAGTAAAAGAGGCTTCTCTGATACCGAATTTAATTGGGCGTTCAAGTCTCTAGTGCATGATTCTGAAGCTACAAAACCCGGGGCTCAATGCAAGCTTCCACCTAACGATAGTGTGAATGAGATGGGGCCCGGTGCCCCTCCAAAGAGTGGAGCCCCGAAAGCCCCACAGAAGGCTTTGGAGGAACTGCCGCGTGCCAATAGTAGCAATAACGCACCGGCTGCTAAGTAAGTTGGGTGTTGGATTTATGAAAACCCTGGAGTGATTATGCAATGGTTACTGAAAAACTATTGTTGCATCGATGACAGGGCGCAGGTTGTTGGTTGGCCGCCTATCCGATCGTTCAGGAAAAATACGCTGGCTACGTCTGCAAAGAACCCTGATCCGCTTTTTGTCAAGGTTAGCATGGATGGTGCTCCCTATCTGAGGAAGGTTGATCTCAGAAGTAATGCCACTTATCAGGAACTTTCTTCTGACCTTGAGAAGATGTTTAGTTGTTTCACACTAGGTAAACATCCATCATGATCCATGATCCCTTTTACCCCTGGCTTTAATTTGGGCAATTTTATATCACCGATGGATTATTCAATTACATTTTGTTGGTTCTTTAACCTTGTGGTATTATAAAAAGGATTAGTTTAGATTTCAATGGTTTTCAGGTCAATGCGGCTCAAATATGAGTGAGACAAAATTAAGGGATCTCCTGCGTGGATCAGAATACGTTCTCACCTACGAGGACAAGGATGGTGATTGGATGCTTGTTGGGGATGTACCATGGGAGTAAGTGTTTTCGTCATGTTTTATTTTTAATTTACTACTCGCATTTCTTGCTTCCTGATAGCTTCTCAAATCTCAATCACTTAGTTACATGACTAGTTGTTAATGATTATAAAAGATGGTGACTTCGATACTTATTCTTGTTGTGCAAATATTTTGATTTGGTTTACTTAATTTACCTTAATGTTTAGGCATTTTAAAACTCGAGTCTTGGCAAAAGGATATGTATTTATAGCTAAGATTTAACGTGTTTTTTCTTGTGTCCTGACTTTTGAATTGCCCTTACCAAATATTTCCTTCACTCCATAATAGTTGCAACTTGCAAAATACCTCTTTGACACGTATTTCTAGGAAGAGATTTGAGCATGTAAACGAACAAATTTGATAAAAACATTTTGAAACCACTAGCGTATAGTTTCGCTCTTTTTGGTGTTAAAATTATTTTAATTAATATTCACATATACATGCTCAAATCTCTCCCTTAAAATGCGTGCCAAAGATGTATGTTGTGATTAATATGGAGCGGATATAAAATGATTAATATATTATTGGGCATCATCATATAATGTGATGCAAAATCATAAAACATAATCTTAATTTACCGCATAGTTTTCATATGCTTACCAGTTTGAAACTGGCAAGTGGTAATATATTAGAAAGCTGATGTCTTGAAGCCTTCTTCATAGTAGCTACGACATTTCAATTTAATGCATCTTGAAGCATTGCTTTAACTCCCAATTTTCCAACACGTATGGAATAGGACAAATGTGCCGAGTCTCTAGTGTAACCAGTAAAGCTATACTGGTTACTTTCAAGATGGGAATTGACCATTCAAATCAGTTGTATGCCTACACTATGTAGCCGAACTCCTAGAGAGCCCATAAAGGACCTGCTACTACACAATAATTTCTCATACATTATTTCTGGGTTTTGGAGGATGGGTGGATAGAGGGAGGTGGGTGCGGCGTGCGGGGATGGGAAGTTAGTAAAAGGGTGACGTCTTTGAGTTCTTCGTAAATATATAAATGCTTTCTTATGGCTTTGTTATGGCAGAGGTAAGATCATTTGAGGGTTGTGTTGTTATTTGACTAGTAAATAGTTTCATTTCTTATAGTTCCTATTATTATTGAAGTGACTATCTAAAGGACTTGGATTTATCCTTTCTTTTACGAGACTTTGTAAAAGAGATGACTGAGCTAGCAGCTAGAATCAACCTGCTCTTTTTTCTCAGCTTAACCTAAAATTGTAGGCACAATATGATTGCTGCACTAGTTTGAGTAGGGAAGTTTTAAATAGCAAAGCAGGTTTCTATTTGTTACGAGGGATGACAACCTCGTAATTGAACATGCTAGCTCCATCTTTTTGCAAAGTTGATCTAATCTAATAATTCTATTTCTGGTTGTAAACAATAGGAAAATTTACAAGAAACAACCTTTTTATAAGCACTTTTTGTGAGAAACAACCTTTTAATTTTTTGGCATTTAATAACCTTACCTTAACCATAAATTTCGTGCGAAATTAGACCTCAAGCCTTTTTTCCGACATTGCTTTTTATCCCCAAGTGTTGATCAATGTGTTTTCTATGTGCAATTATCGCATTTAGGGTGTGTTCTCTTCACCTTAAAAAAATCAGTTTCAGGTTTAATAAGTTCAGATAAGTTTCAATAAGTCAGATAAGGTCTACATACACCTTAAAAAAATAAGTTTCAGGTTTAATAAGTTCAGATCTAAAAGATAAGTTGAAGAGAATGCACCCTTAAGGTGCTCAATGCCTTGACCGACTCTTGTGATATGTCTGATATCGGAAGAAATTTTAAGTTAAGGTTAAGTATCGAAAAAAAAAATTTAAAATGTTGTTTCTCGCAAAAAAAGTACTTATAAAAGGTTGCTTCTCGCAAACTTTCCTGAAAACTAATAAGATTGAATTCAAAAATCCCATTCTCTAAGAGTCTAAGGTGAATGTATTCTTGCATACACATTTACTTGGATGTGTGTGTGTGTTCATGCATGGACTTGGGGATGGAAAACTGCTGAATTGCTTAGCTGGCTGAAGACAAGCAAAATCTTGGTGTTGAACTCTTGCTTTTCTATTTTTGTTAAAGATGTTTTAAAGAACATTGAAATTTACTCTTGGTTATCAACTTTGTAGGACTATGTACTACTACCATTTGCTCTCTGCGTCAAAAATAAGCCGATCAATTGCTTATTTGAGAATTAACATTTTACACATTTGTGTTAAAAAAAAAAAAACCAATTCAACTTCCAAGTATTGATTCCTTTTTTTTTCTTCCTTTTTCCCCTTTGTTCTCTACCACATCAACCCTTCTTTCTCTACTAGAGCTCTTTAATTGTTTTTTTTTTCTGCTTTTATTGCCTTTTCTAATTACACCAAACTGATTTGTGATGACACTCTGAAATGGTGTAAAGTTGAACATTTATGCTGCATATTTTGCACATTTATGTTTTACATTTAGAACATTTTTTTCCCCTAAATTTGAGTGGTTTAAATATAAAAGACAAACGCTCTAAATACTCAAGTAAATGTTTTATATGCATAATATGAATGTTCTGTTTTAAATGCAAGTGCATAGTGTTCATTGTGCACCCGAGTGCACAATATGCAGATTAATACCATGGGGATAGTATTATTTTGTCCGGCCCATTTTACTCACCTTTCATGTTTGATAGACAATGACACACGCCCATATAAGTTTGCATTATGAGCACTTGTTTGATCCTCAAATTTTTGTTATATGAATACCTTTATATTTGTATAATTGTATTTGCGTGGAGCCACGGAGGCCTTGAACTAATGTGATTCATATTTTGCTATGACTCAATCCTTCTCTATAGTGATTTGTGTTGCTTTTGTCCTTTATCTGTGGACTGACTAGAATATACATTGTTAAGAACTATGTTTGTAATTTGAACTTTAATTTAGTGAAATCTAAGTGCACTAATTTGATGTTATGTTCTATTTGCAGGATGTTTATTGAGTCATGCAAGAGGTTAAAGATTATGAAGGGTTCTGATGCAATTGGCTTAGGTATGTGTATGATACGCCTAATAATGATTTTCCATTCCCTGTTAATATGATTTATGCAATTGTCCCTAAATATTACTCTCTTCGTTTCATAATGTTTGTTACGTATTTTGTTCAAGGTGTTTCAATGTGTTTGTTACGTATTGGTTGTTAATCGAAATAATTTATTATTACAATATCTTGGTCAATTCAATCTAAATTGTGAATGTGATCGGCTAAAGTAGATAATTTTTTTAAAATTAAATTATCATGAGCATTGATTAAGACATAAAAATAAGTTTTTATTCAATTAAAATGCGTAGCATATTCTAGCCCCGCTAACAAATTATGTGTGCAAGATTCAAAACATAATCAACTTGATGAAAAGGGAGGGAATATGCTACATTTTAATTTCAAAGGTCAAAGTTCCGATCCTACTCTATGAAAGTGATAATTTTGGATTTATCTCAGAGACATTTTTGTGAGATTCTAGTGTGTTTTTTTTATAAAATACTTCTATGATAAATTGACTCTTGCTCAAACTTAACAAGAAACTACCTGACCCAACTACTTCAAAAAAAAAAAACTTGTCTGATACTTGTTTGATACTTTGTGAATCATTGTTTGTTGATGTGAATTATTATTGTTTACAAAATCCATTGTTAGACGGTTTGACGTAACTTTTAACTATAATATTGCAACGTTTTACTATAAATATAGAACTTTTTACATAGCAGTTAGTAGTTACGCTTTTGTATAAACATTTAAGATACGTATAACATATTATGCTAAAAGTTATCATGTGAGATGGTCTCATAGAAGACTTGCTAATTTTTGTTTTTGTAGCAAAATAAACTTAAGAATTAGACATTCCCTATCTCTCACTGGATGAGTCTCACGTGCTCGACTTGTTTTTTACAGCTCCAAGAGCGATGGAGAAATCCAAAAGCCGAAACTAGTGATGAAGCGGCAAATGCTCATCCGTGTTTTTCGTTGTGGATAGCAATGGTCAGCTGTTAATTTCATGTGGAGTATGTTTTATGTGGTTCGGTTCGTGCATCAAGTGCATGGTGTCTTATCACATCCCGTTGTTAGCATCTCATCTATGTTTAAAAAAAAAAAAAGCTTATGGTTTATAGTTTACCTTTGAACTTGTGCTGAGATTTCATCATAACAAGCTGGGACTTTTCTGTTTGAAACTGAGTGTATGTTGTATGTTAGAGGGACATTTAGATGATTTGTGTGTTTGACAAACTACCATATTGGTTCTGCAATGAGTAAATGTATTGTTAATTGTGATTATGAGATTGGGTAGTATCCACACTATTGTCATACTCTGCTGAAAGATCAACAACCAAATGTGGACTTAGAAAACCCGAGCAACCGGGTTCGAATTGCATTTTTTTTCCCTTTTGTTCCACATGAGGGCTCCCTTGGTTTGAGCAATGGTTAAATGAAGGGAATGCAAAAATTGTTTCAATATTAAAACAATGTGGTCTATAAAATTTGAAAATCACTGTACATGAATCATAATAAAGTTGAATTTTACCTCTTTTTTTTATAAATTGAGGGCTCACAATTAGGTTGTTTTCTTCGACTTATTAAAGCTGAATTTGTTAAATTTGATTAAAACCTATTGAAGTCCTGATTATAGAAACAATTGGACTTTATCGCACCTAACTAAACCTGATCGGACCTTATTGAACTTATTATGTCTGATTAGACTTTATCTAAAGTTGTCTGAACTTTGAATGGGAACAATAGAATGCACCTTAATGTATGAAGAGAGTAGCAGAATGAATTTTGAATGGGAACAATAAATAGGTGTATAGGAGGAGAGTGCATATAAGTCATTGGTTTTCAATTGTTGAATGATACTCAGTATTCAACTGACTCTATTATGTATATTTTTTACCCTAAAGGATCTTAACACAAATTGCCTTCATTCTTTAGTGTGTCACAGATTCATGAGATTTCTCTAAAATTCGTATGCTAGAAACGTATTATATTTCAGATTAATAAATATGCAATTCTAATTTATTATCAATTTATTAAATATTAACGTGTTTCTTCAACATCGTCAGTCAGTTCAAACCTCTGTGATCCACAAGCACTCAAGAAGGATTCCTGTTCACTTTCACCCCCTTAACCAATTACGGTGTCTTTATGGATGGATGATTTTCTAATGAATGCCCAAGTAGGTTCCGGAACTGATATTCAACCTGAATTCCTTTCACAATACAAGCCTCCCTCTCTTTTCTAAATGAAATTAATTACTACTTTTTTTTAAGACAAAAAAAAATTTTGCTACTTAGATATGAATGAATTCAAAATACATCATAAAAAAATGTTTAATATAGATCATATCCTTGAATTCAACTTTTGAAGACCATTTTGGTGGCACGTTGATTGGACCATACATGAACCTTGTTTTTGGTTGACTTTGCCATGGTATGTTCATGACTATCAGACCATGTCCTACTCTAGGTAGCAGTAACGGAATTGCAGACTTTGCAGTGTTAAATTTCAGACTCCATCCGTCTCAAATTAGTTGCTATATTCTGAAAAATGGCACTATTTATTTGTAAACTTTGACTGTTGTTTTATGTACATAAATAAAATATAGTCATGATGGATCTGGTTTGATTTGTCTCAATATGTACTTTTCAAACATATAATTTTTTATTATGTGTAGTTCAAGATATTTTAATTTAAAGTTGTGTATTGGGAGATGTAAAAAAGGGAATGTAGCAAGCAATTTGGGACAGAGGGAGTACTTCGTAGTTGTGTTTGGATAGCACCCACAAAGAGAAAATAGTTCAATTTAAAATGTTATTAAAGGGATTTCAACTTAATTTTTTTTTTCTAATATTTCTCTTTTCTCAAATCAGTATGGGACACTCATGAATTTTACTTAAAATCTTTGTGCGTTGATTTAATAAGTCATAACAAGCACTCCATCTGCTCCTAAAAATTAAGGACGTTTATAGTTCATATGATTTACGATGCACATATTGTATTGTAAATATTTATAACATTAAAAACTATAATGATCTGATTTAATATAATATATTTACAAAAACGGCCCTGAATGTCAATGATTATTTTATATACTGTATTTAAAATTATTTAAAAGATTCCTTATATTTATGAATAGTGAAAAACCTAATTTTTAATTAATGGAGGAAATAGTAAAAGTATATATCAAAAGGCTATTTTACAACCATCATTTTGAGTCTAAATTGCTTCAATTGTAAATTGTGGCACATTCCCGAAATAGAGCTATAGTATTAATATCACGATCGAACAAAGCTACATCTATTCACTGGGTAGTTAATTTGCTAAAAATAGAGATGAATGCAAAGTGGAACATAAATCAGCAAAAGAAAATACTTGAACTATAGAAATGTAGAAGTGGCAAGGCTGCAGTTTGTAATGAACCAAAGCTAAGGATGGTATGGCAGCTACAGAGTGGTGTACACATTGATGTGCTTCCCACTTTTATTTGTTCTGCTTTCAACTTTAAGGTTATGCAGTTATTATGATTCCATGATTATCTTAATCCAAAAGGAGGACATGACTATTAACCTCTAAAAGGAAGTAAGTGCAATATCTTGTCATGCAACATTGTTATATACTGTACTTCAATTAAATTGATAATTTATTGCTTCATATATCAGAGTATATAGAGAATCAAGTCATAACCCAGTGGTTAGGGCTTCAGAATTCTAGGCACGAGGTCCTAGGTTCGATTCTCATTATTAGAGTACATAATTTAAACAGAAAATACAAAGATATGGCTCGGCGTGTACGTTCCTGAGAAAGTCCCTGCAGTCAAGTAAGATTAAGTAAGAGAGTGAGAAGAGAGAAAATGCTTAGGGTGGATGAATTGAATGCTTATACCTGGTTGGTATGTAGATGTTTGATATTTATATTTTTTCCCATTAGGGATATTTTGGTAACTTTCTCCATGTGGTCTTGGCCTCTTGGGCCTATGTTTGTAGCCAGACAATATGGAGCGGGCCTGGTTTACCCATGGCACAAACAGTCACGGTTCGTTTGGTTGTTGGTAATAAATTGTGGTAATGGTAATGAATTTATAGTGTAATTTTGTTAAGGAGAAAACTTATAATCTCTATGAAAAATAAATTTTCATTCTCAAGCTTCAATTTTCTTCACATTTTTCATTCCCATCCATTACCATTGGGGAGGGTGGTATTTGATGGGAATGGATATTTGTGAAGAAAATTAGATAAATTGGAGCTAAGGTTGCACCACCGTGTGGATGAATTTTTATTTTCCTTCCAAATTTAGTTATAAATTCATTCCCATTACCATGATTTATAACTGGCTACCAAACGGGCCATCAGTGTTTACTATATAAGCATAATTTAATTAAGGCTAAAGCTAATTATTTTTACACTTAGACTATTGTTTTTGTTTATCAATAATATTTTGGATTTTTCTAAGCTATGTTTCTGAGATTTTCGCTTTTTTAAGTTGTGTCCATGTTTTTTTAAAAAAACCCTAAGGTATGCCCCCATAACTTAGGTTTTTTAAATTAACAATGCCCCACTATTTTAACATATTGTTAATGAATTCGTTAATAGGACTTAAGGAGTTGCATTTCGTGGGAGGAAAATTTTCCTTCTAAAATCCTAGGGCTTTTAACTGATTTTCATTGCTCTATAATTGATGGATTGACATACAATAATAAACGGTGAAAATCAATTAAAAGTCTTCCCTCTCATGAAATGCAACTCATTTTAACGGATCCATTAACAATGAGTTAACCAAGTGTGTGCTGTTAATAATTTAAAAAAAAAAAAAACTAAGTTGGGGTTATAGCTTAGAAGTTTGAAAAATCATTCACAATACTTAGAAAAGCAAAAAAAAACTCATGGGTATAGATTAGAAAAACCTTAGTTTTTTTTAGGATTGTTGTTTGGTCGATTAAGAAAAGGGTTAAAAGAAAAGAAGAAATAGAAATTTATGTGAATTTACCCAGCCCCTCTTAATTAATGAAAAATCCAAGTTATTGTCATGGCGGATATCCAATTTTTATTGGAAGCAATAATTTCTCCCTATTTACCTAGGTAAAAATTATTGAGTAAACATTATTATATTTGTTGAAAATTTCGTCTTTTGTAGTGGGATGCTTTAATAGATCAAAATATGGTAATGTGAAAAGCAATTTAGAATGATAAAAGTATTCACAAATTTAATATAGTTTTAACTTTTAAGCAAAATTTGTTAAAAATAAATCAACTTTTATCGATCGGATTTTCTCAAATCAAGCCAGCTTTTGTCATGTATTGACTCACAATAATTAACCTAATACTCATATTTATTAATAAATTAAGTTTTTTCGGTTGAATAAATTAAAATTTACAATGAACAACTATATAAACAATAACATATTAATGTACTTTGATTTTTTTATTGAAATTTTGTTAACTTAGTCATCTAGTAAATTGTAAATAAAAAATAAAAGTTAAATTTGAGGGTAAAGGTATTAGATTGACTCATCCTTTGTTAATAAAAAAATCAACATAATACGATAATAACAGATAAAAGTTGACTTAATTTTAACGAATTTTTCATAGTTATATTGTAAAGTAATATAATTCTTGTTGAGTTCATCCATTTCCAAGTCCACAACAACTTTATAATGTCCCCCCCTGAGATAGGAGGGGGCTCCCCGTGTAAGTTACCTTACCAATGCCCACGGCTCACCCTTTCTATGAGGAATAAAAAATCTCAATCACTAAAGCACGAAATCATTTGGATTCGAGAATTCTGTGATAGAATCCAAATAAAAGCTTGAGTGTGTCGGGCACGGGTGTGCCGAATCGACCCAATGCAAAACCCGCATGCTTTGTGTCATATCGGGTTGTATCTAAAATGGAACAAGAAACTATCACTCGTGCCATACTCATCTTAAGTTTTAGAAAACAATGCTCATGTATGACCCGATCAATGTTTCATATCTTGCCTTATAAAAAATATCAATATATTATGTACTTCAATTTTTTTATTGTATTCATAAAGTGTATGGCCAACACTTGGATCGACATGTCGTGTCCAGGGCCAAATATAAATATCACGATCCATGACCCATCAATGTGTCTTTCATGATGTGCCCTACTACTAGCGAGCTTATGCAGATCGGACCCTGGTCGTACTCGTATCATGCCAAGTCAACACTTGTGTAGTCTAGCCTATGCCCAGGGGAAATGATTTTAGCACCCTAATAATTGATATTAGCACCCCATTATAAGAGAAATTTTTTCTATGTTTTACTCATAAAGTGGAGTGTCAAAATCAATTTAAAGTGTGGCAAAATCAGATTCCCATGCCCAGGCAGCCCAGCTCTAATTGTGTCTTCCACTATTTATATGCACTGAACCAAATCTTTGGAGTATATGCATCTACGTACTACACCACTACCAATAAGTCAATAAGACAATAACCCATTCCACCCCTTATCTATGTTTCTTTAACTTATTTATTTATTTATTTTTATACTCCATAATAATGATACTTTTAACTCAGTTTTCATTCCAATTACTCACTTAAAAATCAATGGTTGATATGATAATTTGAACCCTGTCTTACCTCAAAGAGCAACGATGAGAGTGAAATTGTTACTCCATACCTCATTCATCACTGAAATGTAATTATTGAGTACCGATCTACCATCAAATTATTCTCCGAAACGGACCAATCAAAACCCTAACTCTAAGTTGTACCTAATGTTTATATGAGCATGAAGTTGCCACATCTATTTGTACTTCACTTTTCACAAAATCCTAAAAAATTTAAGTACTTTAATTTTCAGAAATGCAAATACATTATGTCACTTGTGGGTGAGGATATTGATAGTGATAAGACATAGGTGTACCAAATATCATACACAAATCAAGTGATCGATTCACAACTCGTAAATTACAAGCCTATGACCATAAAATCGCCACATCTAATCCTTCATTGCCTGATGATGAGTCGAGATAAGAGCCGGGGTTGGTTGATCTGTTAAAGGACCATCTCAACCAAAAACTTAAGCTAATGGTTAGGGCCCAAAAATATGGTATATGCTCTATCATGATCAATGAGTCAGGTCAAGTCCATTCTAGTGGTGGCCCACCCAGGCAACTGGCTACGGTTGATCCGATTAATGGGTTGGTCGGCGATGATGAGTCGATCTCTCAACCCTATCGCCTCTGCTTGAATTCGACCCCAAACCTCACGAATGATACGTTCATTTTGTTATCATTTTAATAATTATATTATGATTGTTATCTCGTCGATATACAATTTTATTATGTTCTTAATTAGTTATAACCTGTAGAAAAAAAATCAAGTTGTAAGCGCGGAAAGAGATAGAGAGAAACTAGATAGTGCTCGTGCGTTGAACGGTTGTAAAAATTAAACCTTTTCAGCTAAATTATATCGAGCAACAAAAAAATGATTAAATTTGTTATATAATAGGTAGTATCGAGCATAATACATGTGGGAGAATAAATGTGAAAAGTGAGTAAATTAAAAAAAAAAAAAAAAAAGAAAAAAAAAAAAAGAAAAGTAAGTAAATTAAAAAAAAAACCGTAGCGAGTATAATACAAAGCACAGATTAAATAGCCATAGGAATGTTTGCTTATGCTTCCACGCGTTCATTCTATAATCGCCCCTTAGCCTAGAGCTTGTAATAACTTGTATGAGAGATAAACACCATGAATCTTAAATACAGTTATAAAGTTATTCTAGTACCTGTTAAGCGTCATTGTCTTTTTTTACAAGTAGCATATTAGATTATTAGCATGCTTGTAGTTTTTTTTTCCT
Source organism: Salicornia ramosissima (assembly GCA_951394345.1). Classification (NCBI taxonomy): domain Eukaryota; kingdom Viridiplantae; phylum Streptophyta; class Magnoliopsida; order Caryophyllales; family Amaranthaceae; genus Salicornia; species Salicornia ramosissima. The sequence continues at coordinate 49,661,290 of OX596240.1, read as the reverse complement.
CGAAGGAAAGGTACATAAGAAATTAAGATCTCTTTATCTTGAAATTGAATTATAATACTTCCTCCGTTTTTAAATTCTTGCAACAAATAAATTTTTTATCTCTCACAAATAATACCCATTTGTTGCAAGAATTCAAAAACGGAGGAAGTACATAAAAAAAAATATGAAGAAAGAAAACTTGGTATCTATGAAAGGATCCATAATAACAATAGGCGAAGTGAAGCAATGACCCAAAAAAGCAACATAGTATGCAGTGTGATCATTTTCAATTTTATCTTTGACCTCTCTAAAAAAAATTATGTAGTATTATATGAAGTCTTTTTTATGGAACATAAGGCATGGGTCGGGCCAGCACGAGGGTCAACTTGGCATGGCACAGTTTGGGCCCGGCCCAGCACGAGCCCGCTATAAGCACGACACGACACGAAGGCACGAATGGTGGGCCGTGGGCCACCCATGAACAACATTTTGAAAATTTGGCACTAGTCCGACATGAGCATGATGTATGGGCCGGTCCGCAAGTTGGCACGCTCATTTTGAATAAAATTTCAAAATTTATAAAAATTAGTATAAGGCATGATGGCACGGCACAAGTTGGCACGCAAGTTGGCATGATGACGACACGTGGGCTGGGTCGTGCATGGGCCTTATATTTTATAACTTGGCACGAGCCCGGCACGACACAAACTTTTCTTGACCCGTATAGGCACAACACGCTATGGCACGAGGCACGCGGGCTTGACACGTGGGCCGTCCCGTGTCCACCTTTAGGAACATTGGTCTTCATAACACTAGTTTTGGTTTAGGTGCATCCAAAAACATGAACTTTTATAGGTGCATCTGACAGCACAAACTTTGATGTTGGGTGTGAAAAGTGACATAAATTTAATTAAAGATGCTTACCACTGTCCGTTGCGGCAACATATAATGACTATCAGTAGTCACCCGCCAGAATCCTCGAGAAGTAGTAAAAGGGAAGAAAATCTCTCCCGGTCCATTCCTCACACCTAAAGGTGACAATTGTGACTCATTCTCGATTACCCGATCTAAATATTCCGATTCAAAACCTGAAACATAACCGAATTCACAGATTTATTGACCCAAACTTGACATGACCGGCCCAAACTTGACCCGACCCGAATTACCCGATCATTCAAGTATGTAATACTTATTACTATGTCAGTATGTGTATGTCTTTTAAAGCTATTTCACAAAAAAAATCCTAATCTAACTCAACTCAAACCCGACCCGTTCCAAAAACAAAAAATCTTCAACCTGAATTAACCCGACCCCAATCAACCCGATCCATACCTGACCCGAATGCCACCTCTAGACTCACACCAAGAAAACCAAGGCCATACATACCCTCAAATGACCAGCTAAGGCAGCAATAAATAATGTAATTCAGCGTTTCCTCTAACACATAAAAACCAAGTTTGAGAGTCGATCGAGACCAGAAATAAGCTCACATACAAGTGAATCAAGCGTAACTAACTAATACATTAGCCATAATTGATTTATACAAATTAGTACTTTTTGTTTTTAAACTTCAAATGCAATAGGATTGTCTATATCATTTCTTTTTCATAATTAGCAAAGTGAGGGCTACGAGTAATTGAGTTTAATCTCACCTTTTTTTAATAAGATAAAAAAAAAAGGTGAAATACAAAATCATGTAGCTTTGTAAACAACAGACAATTGTGATCATACTAAAAATATTGGGAGATTAATCTCACTTGACAACCGGTATAATTAAGCAAAGCATTAAGTTAAGAAAAATGATATATATAGCCAATATAGGCATAGCCCTTACTCCTTAGGACTACATATAAGAAACTTAAAATGAAAATAAAAATGTTGAATCAATTATTTATTATATCAAACAATGTGTGATTTGATTTTAAAAAAAATCCTAAATTATTTCCATTTTAGAAAATAAATTTAATGATTACCATACATTAAAGTAGAGGAGATCAAAAGCTCAGGTTGGGCCTTAACTAAGCAATTGTGCAAAAAATCTGATTTTTTACGGGCCTGGCGGGCCATTTGCGGACTTTTCAGGCCGGCTTTTGAACTAAAAATGCAATTTTTAGTGCACCAAGGGCTGTAAATTTTTCAGGCTAAGCTAGCGCGTCAGACTAATGATGATCAACTCTACATTTAATGCATGACTAGAAAGTAATTAAAAAAGTTGTATGATCACGTTGAATAACTTATGAAATTCATTCATTCCATATAATTGGTGGCTTTTGAATTAATGAGCGTTGGTTGGTTAGGATTCTAAGCATTAATTGAGGCCCATAAGACATGTGGCTAAATAATGATAAACACCTTCACCAATCACCACTAGTTATTGGAGAAATACACTGTTGTATACTACCAAAAATCGTATTAATAATTGTTTAATCTACAAAAATCTAATATTTTATATGCTGAATTATGTATTAAAAAAATAAAAAACCTGCTAACATGATTGATGAGTCAGACACTTAATTCTCCTCAAATGAAATATCTCCAGCCAACTAGATACTTGCACTAATTATTATTAATTTTTTTGGAAGAATACTTTGCACTAATTATTACTACCTCTGCTTTTTTTAGTTTACTCAGTTTGATTTTGTCACTGTTCACAAGTATACTTAGACTATCGTTTGTGATTTATACATAATATAAAATATAGTCATGTAGGGTCTCGTTGCATTCGTTTTAACATGTAGTTTTTTAATAACTAGTTTTTATAATTTTTACAAACACATACACGATTAAAGATATTAATCTTCAAAGTTTTGTCTCGGCAAGTTTGAAAAGTGAAGTGAGTAAATTAAAAAAAAAAAACGGAGGGAGTAGTTACGTGCCAAATACGTACTCATCAGATTGATCACCTATAAATCTAAATCACTTATAAGGTGAGGTTGAATCACGACTTGAGTGGTAGAGGACATAGTTCCCGGGAGTCATGCCACAGGTTTGAACCTCATGCAACAACCTCTCCCTTTGTCGGTGTAATTTCCTCTTGTAGGAATCTTGTTTGTGCGGGTCGCACTTGTAAACCTTTGCGGGTAAAAAAAATCACTTTTTATAGTGATATGTTATACTAATCTATTTTATCTTATTTAAAAAATATATATGAAGAATAAGTTGATACATGGACTTAATTATGGCCATGTTGGGCATGAATATATACTAATAATTGAGGATTACCGGTGAAAAGTTTAAAAATTAGGGTTATATATCAATGAGAAACTTCAAAAGTATAGGGTTACTAGTGACTTAGTGAGAATTTCCCAATAATTCATTATAGATATTGAATTGTTGATCTGAACTATGTGATACCGATTATATGATCAATTCTTTCATTTTTTTAGTTAATCTAGCTAGCACAAGTGTATGTCTCGGCTTATTGAATAATTATATTGGATTCAATAAATAATATTTCTTTTGCTCTATATTAATCGTAATGTTGTCATTTTTATGCTTGTTAATGCATTATTTATAATCGTAATATCTTTAGCTATGATTTTTATATATATAAAAAAAAATTAGATCATAATGAAGTATTTATTGAGGCAATTTCAAAGAGATCCCACGTGACTATTTTTTATATGTATAAATCACAAAAAGCTAATTATACAAGTGTTTGTGAATAGTGCGTGCTAGATTTCAAAGGGGACGTTTAAAGTATTTTTTAGTATATATATTGCATTAAAACATGAAAAATTAAAACGTGTTATAAAACTTAGCTTTTTTAACCACTAGGTCACCCCGAACTCGACGAAAAGCTATTATCGACCCGAGCCCGCTACTAGTTTATACTAACCCGGCACGTTTGATAGGTATACCTATCACCCATGGAATATTGACCCATCATCCAATACATGTATTGTTTTAGATTATTTTTTTAAGTGAAACAAAGGGAGTAACAAATCATCATAAATTGCATTTCAATTTATATTTCCTATTGAAACTTGGTACCCATATTTATATTGTCAATTTATTTACTTTCTATTTTCATCAAAACATATGTATGCAATAAGCAATAAATCAACTAAAATTAGACAAATAATACTTCATCCATTCCATATATATTACTCGCAACATTAAGGATTTTCACGTTTGTCAATGCACAATTTAGAATATCAATTTTTTAAAATTTTGTTGTTGTGTAAAAATTATAAAAGTGGATTTTAATAAAGTAATTTCCGGGACAAATCTAACAAGATTCTACATGATCATATCATTTGTAACGTATAAATCATAAAATGTACTCAAAGACAAAATTGTGAATAATAGTGTACGTAAAAAACTCTAACATTGCAAGTAAATCAAAACGAATAAAGTATATATTAAGCAATGCAAATTAACAGAAAGTTAAAGCTTTATATATTACGGAGTATATCGTTAATTGTAGCCGTGTATTCATGCTCTTATTTAAATCATTATTCCTACTTAATTTTATTAATTTAAAGTTTTTTTAAAGCAAGATGATGTAAATTTTTGAATAGAGACAATATACATGATCCTTTCCATAACTCCATGTGCTAATTAATCTAAACATTCATATAGTCAACTAATTAAGGGGGTTTGCTAATCACTAGGTACGTACCATACAATATAGTCCTTCAAAGGGCAAGGGAAACAACAAGAAATCTTCAATTTGAATATTTAAAAATAGTTCCTTTCTATATGGGGATGTCTTGATACTCTGAAATGCAGAAGTAGCAGAACCAATACACATGATTTTATTTTTATTTTATTAACAAAAATTAATAAGTTGTTGAAAATGCAATTATTAGGCAAGGCATCATTTACCATACCGTCCATACATATCATTCTATCATATATGGAAATTAATTTATAAATCATCCTTTCTATATTTTAATGATTTTAATTTTTAATTAATCTCTTTGCTTTGGGGAGTGGATGGCATATCTCTTATGTCGGGACATTGTTACACCAACCTGCCGGATTGACAACCCACTACTGATAGAACAATTAAATAATATTACTTATATTAAGTGAAACTTTATTATTAATACCATTAACAACTCTTTATTAGTGGTGGGTAGTCAACCCTGTCGATAGACTATGTTTTTTCCCTTATGTCTCCTCTTCATCGCAGTATTACGGATTAGAGAGAGAACAAGTCATTAACAAGCTAAATATCTAATAATATTATCAAGTACTCCCTACTATTCTTGGGGTATTCACTTTCATCTAAATATACAATACTTGTCACTCGTTTGATAGTTGCTAATAAAACGCAGTGATAACTGATAATTAAGAATGGTATAAAAACAAAAAATATAAGTTTATGAAGAATAAAAATACTTGTGTTTTGTTGTATTTTTCTTTACAATCTATTACTAATTATTAAAATGTTGATATTGATTGAATGAGAATAAAAATTTATGAAGAAAATTGGGTGATGATTATGAAGTAAACTATCACTATGGAAATTAATATTGATTTTCTTTCCAATTTTTATATACGGATTCAATCCTACTAACTTCGTTTATGACCGGATATCTAAACGACCGTTAGTGCAGCATGCATGTCAAAGTCACATATTATTATTTAGTGTAGTTTTTAATCTTTAATTTAAGTTAATATTTTACTTTTGTCACCTTATATTGTACGTTTATTTGTATATAATTTGAAGGGTTGTATTTATCGGTTTTTTTTTTTTTTTACAAAGTACTTAAAATTGAAATTGAAAATTATGCAAGTTGCATAGCTTAAATTAATTGATTAATTAATTAATTACCAACTCCCTTACAAATTCAAAGTCAAAGATGGAATTATTTGAACAATCTTTGTTACTAATATTTGTACCACCTTTTCCTTTTTGTACGTACGTTGAATATGGATATTTTAATAGTAGTTGTATTTGGTGTTCATACTTGAATATTTTAATAATAGTTGCTCTGATCTTTGTTATTAAACACAGCAAAACAAATCCAATTAGTTAAGGCAGTTTTAGGCAAACAGCTGGTTTTGTGTACAACTGGCCGCACAATTGTAAACTATGTGACTGGTTTTGTGTAGTACATGAATAAGGAAAGTTTTTCTTTTCAAATGCAATCCACCTGGCAAATTATGCATCTTAATTTCATTATAAATAACTTTCCACTAATCATAATAGGAGTGAGAAAAAAACAACCTTTTAAAATTTTTTCAAAGGTATTTTTTACAAAAAATATAATTCTAAAAAATAAAATAGAAACACCAAAATTTCTATTTTTTAATTCTCTACAGATAGAGACGCATATTGATACAGTAACTTTTTACGAAATACTTTGTGACCCTCAATAAAACACTTTGAACACCACTTAAACATTTTGTAAACCACGTAACACTTTGTAATTCCAGTTAAACATTTTGTAATCCCACGTAAGCACTTTGTAACCCCACATAAATATTTTGTAACCTCCCAAAAAAACACTTTGTAACCCCCAAAAAAGCACTTTCTAACCTCAAATAAACACTTTGTAATCCCATATAAACACTTTGTAATCCCATATAAACAATTTGTAATCTCAAAAAAAACACTTTATGACCCCAAATAAAAACTTTAAGCATTTTTTAACCCCACATAAACACTTTGTAACCCCCAAAAAAAACACTTTGTAACCCCCAAAAAAACACTTTGTAACCCCCAAAAAAACACTTTGTAACCCCAAATAAACACTTTGTAACCCCAAATAAACACTTTGTAACCCCAATAACACTTTTGTAATCCCATATAAGCACTTTGTAATCTCAAAAAAACACTTTGTGACCCAAATAAAAACTTTAAGCACTTTGTAACCCCGCATAAATACTTTGTAACCCCTAAAAAACACTTTGTAACCCCCAAAAAAGCACTTTGTAACCCCAAATAAATACTTTGTAACCCCAAATAAACACTTTGTAACCCCAATAACACTTTGTAATCCCATATAAACATTTTGTAATCTCCAAAAAACACTTTGTGACCCCAAATAAAAACTTTAAGCACTCTGTAACCCCACATAAATACTTTGTAACCCCCCAAAAAAACACTTTGTAACCCCAAATAAACACTTTGTAACCCCAATAACACTTTGTAATCCCATATAAACACTTTGTAATCTAAAAAAAACACTTTGTGACCCCAAATAAAAACTTTATAACTCCACTTAAATACTTTATTTATAACCCCAATTAAATTTTTTTTGAACCACACTTAAATACTTTGTAACCTCATTCTGTGACCCCACTTAAAAACTTTGTAACCCAACTTAAACACTTTGTAACCCCCAATAAAACACTTTGTAACCCCAATAAAACACACTTTGAACCTCAATTAAACACTTTATAACCCCAACAAACACCTCGTTACTCCACCTTGTAACTCCAACAAAATACAACACTTTGCAACTACAATAGATTATTTTGTTATTGGGGTTACAAAGTTTTTATTTGGGGTTTGGGGTTACAAAGTGTTTACGTGTGGTTACAAAGTATTTAAGTGGGGTTACAAAGTATTATTGGGGTTACAAAGTGTTTTTTGGGTATATGGGATTACAAAGTGTTTCGTTGAAAATTATTATATCAATATGGGTCTCTATTTATAGAGTATTAAGAATTAAAAATTTTGGTGTTTAAATTTTATTTTTTAAAATTGTATTTTTAGTACAAAAATATATTTGAATTTTTTTTAAAAAGTATTTACCTCTCTCCTACTATGATTGGTAGAAAAATATTATAAGTAAATTGTTTTATTAGGCTGCATATGTTGACTGTTGAATGAAGCATGAAGAATAATGACCTTGTAAAAACAGTTGCATGTACAGCAGGCCGCATGGTTTAAAACCATGCATCCTGCAGCATATAAGAATTTGTCTTAGGCAAATGCATGTGTATTGTTTGCTTAAGAACAAGTTTTTTTTTTTCGTTTGACATTTCATCCAAGAAGAAAATATATTTAATACAAAGTACAAGTATAATGCTACCGTTGCTACGTATATATGTTATACACTTATAATTTAATACGGAGTAGTAGAATAGAGAGATTGTTTTCTGCGTTCAATCTATGATTTATTTGAACGAAATTAAAACAATTTGTCCAGAGCTATACATATATATATATATGACGGTTGTTTGCTAATTAATTATTCTTTCAAAGAAAATATTTTTTTTGCAAATATTTTTTTGGACTTGACTACACTAATAATCATTTCTAAATTAAACCACGAAACAAACACGACTATTACCTCATTAACCCAAAATTGTAACGAGCACTATTCCTAAACCACATAAAATCGATAAAGAAAAGAAGAAAATCACGATGGTTTTGTGGTTTATGGGATGTTATTGATTGTTACGATTTTGAGTTTCATAGGTGAATATTGTAGTGACTTTGTGCTTTATGGGATAATGGACATTACAGTTTTCTACTTTAATAATACCGAGTACAAAAATTAGAAAGATTTTTAATATTTCGATTGATAGAGTATATAACATATTCCTGGTCCTTAACCATTAGCTTAAGCTTTTGGTTGAGATGGTCCTCTAACATGGTATCTAGAGCCAACGTGACGCAGATGTCACAGATTCAAATCTCTCCTCCCTCTCCTTTCTAAGTGGAATTAATTAGCACCAGGTATGGTGAGCCTGTGTTGCATCGACATTTTAAGCTCAAAGGGTCTTTCATGTGAGGGGGATGATAGAGTATATAACATATTCATAGGCCCTAACCATTAGCTTAAGTTTTTGGTTGAGATGGTCTTTTAACACCAATATCGATAAGGGCAATTTATGATTATTATTCATTATTTGCATTCATAGGAAGATCCTATTACATTTACTATATGAGGGAACCATATAAAGTTTTTAATTTCAAACGGAATTTTACAACTTAAATACGAACCTTATGATCATATAAAAATTAAACATATTTTTTAGCTGTTTGAGCATATTAAAAAGTCAAAAATCAGCCAAAAAATCAGTTTTAAAACAGGTTTATATATCAAAATAAGGAATAATAAGTGAAAAAAAAAAAAAGTTGAATAGAGAAGAGTATAGTCTAAAATAAACAGTAAAATACGAGTAGTCAAAAACTCAAATGGTTGATGATGAGTGATGATAGTTTTTCCAAAAAAGAGAAAGGGAGGAAACTTGAAAGTGAGAAAGCTGACGAGGGTTGAGGCGAAAGAGCGGATCTTAACAATGAATGGTCCGTGTGTGTGTACTGCAACACACCAACAGTGAGTGAGTGAGTGAGTGAGTCCTAAGCTAGTTGACTTCTTTACTGTTTTATTATACTCTTATTTATCCTTTTCATTTTACCCTATTCTAGTATTAAAAAATATCCAGCTGTCAGTGATCTGAGCTCTGTCTCTTCTATTCTACTGTAGTTTTGTATCTGTATCTCCTCCTTCCCAAAAATTATTAATATAACAATATCTACCTTGTCCTTGTATATCATAACTCAATAAGGCTCTGTTCTATAGGATTGAGAAAACTTGAACTTAAATTAAATTAACTGAACTTAAATTAAATTAACTGAACTTAAATTAAATTAAAAAAATTAAATTATATTTTAATTTTAATTTTTATTTTTATTTTTATTTTAATTTTAATTTTTATTTTAATTTTAATTTTATTTTTATTTTTATTTTTATTTTATTTTAATTTTTATTTTTATTTTTATTTTTATTTTTATTTTTATTTTTATTTTTATTTTTATTTTTATTTTTATTTTTATTTTTATTTTTATTTTTATTTTTATTTTTATTTTTATTTTTATTTTTATTTTTATTTTTATTTTTATTTTTATTTTTTGATTCTTTTTTTCATTTTATTTATATTTCAAAGTAAACCCTAAAACCTTCATTTTTCAGCGCCGGAAAATTGTCGTCAAAAAACTCCGCCAAATAATCACCGCCGGAAAAGTCATCCCGAAAATCGTCGCTGAAAAACTCGGCCTGAAAATCGTCGCTGGAAAAGTCACTCTGAACATCGTCGCGGAAAAACTCGGCCTGAAAATCATCGCCGGAAAAGTCGACCGAATAATCACCGCCGGAAAATTCAATCCGAAAATCGTCGTTGGAAAAGTCGTCCCGAAAAATCGTCGACGAAAAACTCGGCCTGAAAATCGTCGCCGGAAAAGTCGGTCGAATAATCACCGTCGGAAAATCAGTCCGAAAATCGTCGTCGAAAAAGTCGTCCTGAAAAATCGTCGTCGGAAAACTCGGCCTGAAAATTGATGTCGAAAAAGTCGGCCGAATAATCAACGCCGGAAAATCAGTCCAAAAACTGTCGTCGAAAAAGTCGTCCTGAAAATCGTCATCGAAAAACTCGGCCTGAAAATCGTCGCCAGAAAAATTGGCCGAATAATCAACGCCGGAAAATCAATCCGAAAACCGTCGTCGAAAAAGTCGTCCCGAAAAATCGTCGCCGAAAAACTCGGCTTGAAAATCGTCACCGGAAAAGTCGGCCGAATAATTACCGCCGAAAAATCAGTTCGAAAACTTTCGTCGGAAAAGTCGTCCCGAAAATCATCATCGAAAAACTCGGCCGAATAATCACCACTGGAAAAGTCAGTCTGAAAACCGTCGTCGGAAAAGTCGTCCCAAAAACCGTCGCGGAAAAACTTGTCCCGAAAATCGTCGCCGGAAAGTCGGCCGAATAATCAACGCTGGAAATGTCAGTTCGAAAACCGTCGTCGGAAAGTGTCGAGCGGAAAAACAATGCCCGAAACTAATAATAATAATAATAATAATAATAATGAAATGAACTTAAATTAAATTAACTGAACTTAAATGAAATTAAATTAAATTAAGTCAATAGTAGTCTTTAAGAACGGGGCCTAACTCATATATTGGCGGTTTTTTTTTTTTGATAAACATATATTGACGGTTCAATGTAAACAGTTACCGTATATTTTCTTTGCGGGATTAATTAAATTGGATGGGATTATATTTGATTATAATATAATAGATTAAATAGCTTAGATAACTTTTATTGGATTCGAATGAATAATTTTAAATACGTTGAGATGAATAAATTGGAATTTAATAGATTGAATTGGATTAAATTGGATTGAACTTATAAACCCGTAAATAAAATATGAACTTTTTAATTAGTTGAATAAAGATCTTTCGTCTTACCAAAAAAGTCAAATAAGAATTTGAAAAGATAAATTAGCAAGTGTTATGTGTAGAGCTGGGCATGGCCGGAGTGACACGAGGGCTAACTCGGCAATCGACACATCACGATTTGAGCTCAGGGTACGATATGAGGCACGACTAGTGGGCATGGGCCACACATGGACAATAATTTAAAATTTTGGTGTGAATCCGACACAAGCATGACGGGCTGACCCACAAGCTAACACGCTTATTTTGGATAAAATTTCATAATGTATAAAAAATTATATTAGACACAATGGTGCGGCACGAGTCGGCCCGACAAAAAAGGTGGGCTGACCGTGCATGAGTGTTATCTTTTATAACTTGGCATGAGCTTGGCACGCCAAGAACTTTTGTTAGCCCGTTATAGCCTTATAGGCACGACACGTTGTGGCATGAGACACAGGGCTTGGAATGTGGGACGTCCCGACACAGCCTAGGCCCCATCTCTAGTTATATGAGACCTTGACACTGTTCTCGTCTAACTTATTTTCACGAATTTGCCCTACATATAATATTTTATTGACTGGAAAAGTGATGAGTTATATAAATAAAGTAATTTCTCATAAAATGTGGTGTAACTAATGTAATTTTAGACAAAAATCCTGAAGACTAAACTACATAGTACTCCCTCTGTCGTAAGTCCATAACACATTAGATACAACAAATTAACGTTTTTCCTCTTTACTTTATGTTAAATCAATGCAGTTGTTTTATTACGAAAGGGGTTCTAGTTTTTTTTTTTAAATGTGTAAAAACAACGCTACACTAGCGACTAGCGAGTGAAAAAAAGGTACTCCCTCCGTCCCAAATTAATACAATTTCCTTATTTGGATGTCCCAAAATACTTGCTACATTTTCTTTTGAAGTCTATGGGCCTTGTACATATTTTATATTTTTAAACTCTTTTTTGTCATTTTTATCCTCTTTAAGCCAATCTTTTTCTTCAACTTACCTTTACCAATAATGGACCCACATGAAAATTGATTTACATAAAAATTTGTTTTAAAATGTAACGTAGCTCTAGCTGTGAGCTGTGGGTGACGTTAAAATTTTAACCCAATGAATGCAATCCCTTAAAAGAAAACAAACAAACAAACAAACAAACTGAAACTACTTTCTCCACTCTCCTCCTCTTCCTTCGTGCACTGATTTTTTGGGCCTATCAACCTACTCCATCCAAAAGACTGAAATCACATATCAGTAAATGAACAAATTCAAACAAACCACTCTTTCTTTCTGATACCCAATATTAATATGATTTCCAGATAAACTTTTTCCTGACCTACTTTCCATCCTCTTTCTGCCATTACCTTAATTTTTTTTAAAGAAGAAGAAGAAAAATTACCCAAACTCCATTAACATTAACAATGGGTACTGGATGGCGAAAAGCTTTCTGCACTTCCATTCCTAAAGACCCAGAATCCACTAACAACAACAACAGCAACATCAATTGTAGTCCAAAATTTGGTTTCTCTAAATTCACTTTCTTCTCTTCTTCTTCATCTCCTTCAACCCCTCGACCTCAAACTCCTCCTTCTGCACCCAAAACACCAAACCTTCGCTGTAAAACCGCCATTGATGATTCCTCTTCTCCAAAGCTCAAGTGCAAAAAACTCACTGCTACTTCTTCTTCTTCTCCAAGTACGCCTTCATCACCTTATTCTCCTTCTACCTTGAGTCTCCTTCTCAAAAACTCTCTTCGCTTCACCAAACAAACTCGCTGTGGTATTTGTGTTCATAACGTTAAAACTGGTCAAGGAACCGCCATTTTTACAGCTGAATGTTCTCACACTTTTCACTTCCCCTGCATTACTACCTTAGCTGCGAAAAACAATGGTGTTTTGCTCTGTTGCCCTCTTTGTGGATCTCAATGGAATGAAACTCCATACCTTGTAAACCCTAAAAAAGTTGACAACAAACAAACTAACCCTAAATCATCACTTCCCAACGATCTTCGTCTCTATGATGACGACGAACCACTTGCAATGTGTGCGGCTTCTATTCGATTCAATCCTATACCCGAATCCGAGGAAGAAAACGATCATGATAATGATGATGAATTTCCGGGTTTCTTCTCGGATCCTGTTACACCACGACCTCAAATTGCAAGTACCAAAGGAGTGAAGGTTGCAATCTCTCCTGAATCAGCGGTGATCGCCGTCGGAAGAAGTTACGAGACATACGCGGTGGTGTTGACGGTTAAAGCACCGCCGATTCCGGCCAGAATTAGCCGTCCTTCGGTGGATGTGGTGGTGGTTCTCGAAATCGGAAGCGAGATGAATGGGGTTAAGCTACACGCCATGAAAAGAGCAATGAGAGGATTGATAGGCTCGCTCTCCTCCAACGACCGTCTTTCGATGGTTGTGTTTTCGTCGCATTCAAAGCGTCTTCTTCCTCTAAGAAGAATGACACCTTCTGGTCGAAGGTCAGCTAGGCGAATTATCGACGCCATTAATTTAGCTTCTGAAGGTTCTTCTCTAAACGACGCGCTTCGAAAAGCAGCGAAGGTGTTACAGGATCGTAAAGAGAAGAATCATTTCGCTTCCATCGTGTTGCTGCACGGCCGTGATGAAGAATCCGAATCCGAAAGTGATAAAAATCGGTGTTTCGGGTCGTCAACACGGTTTTCTGAGATTCCAGTTCATACGTACAAAGTAAGGGAAGGTTTCAGTGATGAAGAGTTTGTTAAGTCTGTGAATATTTTCCTAAGCGTCGTCGTTTTAGACGTAAGGGTGCAATTTGGTTTGGCTTGGGGCTCAGCAAAAGCAGAGATAGTCGCGGTTTATTCCTGCACGGGTAGACCGTGTTTGCTAAACTCCGGTTCTGCGAAGCTCGGTGATCTTTACAGTTCAGAGGAGAGGGAAATCCTAGTTGAGTTGAGGGTCCCAGCGGCTTCAATTGGGTCCCACCACTTACTGTCCGTTCGATCGTATCATAAAGATCCGTCAAATAGTAAACAGGTGATATACGGTGGGGATCAGTCATTGGTAGTTCCTAGGCCCCACACCATCCGATCATCCGACCCGAAGATCCAACGGTTGAGGAGTCTTTTTGTGATGACACGGGCAGTAGCTGAAAGTAGGAGATTAGTAACCGAGAGAAGTGACCTTATTGGAGCCGAGCGGCTCCTAGGGTCGGCTCGAGCCGTGTTAAGCCAGCCGGGACTGAAATTAGCCGCGGCTGATGAGTATAGACGGAGGGTGGAATCTGAGCTGGCAGAAGTCAAGTGGAGGCGTCAAGTTCAGTCGGACGATAAGCGGAGGAAGGAGAAAGACGGAATCAACCATGGTGGTGGTGGAAATGGCGGTGGATGTTGTGTGGTGGATGAAAAAGGGGAGCCGTTAACTCCAACTTCGGCTTGGAAAGCGGCTGAGCGGCTCGCTAAAGTGGCTATGATGAGGAAGAATTTGAACCGTGTTAGCGACTTGCACGGCTTCGAGGACGCGCGATTTTAAGTACTTAAATCAAAATACAAAAAGACTTAATTTCCAAAATCCAAAAAAAAAAAAATAGATAATCAATGCAATTGATTAAAAAATTCAATTTTTTTAGTAGTGCTTCAGATTTTTTTTTTTTTTTTTTTTTGGGGAAAAAATTGTAATAATTTGTAGAGAGGGACAAGGAGCACCGGACGGCTAGGGACTTTAGCGCATATGATTGCTTGATTGGTGAGAGTTAAAGATGCCTTCCAACAATTTTAGTCGTATTTTATTTGGGTATGAGAAAAAAAAAGAGTGTTTTTTTTAAATTAATATTATGCTTTGTAATTTTAATTTTAAAAGCAAAAGTGAATCCCCAAAAAAAAAATGATTATTGAAGAAAGAAATTGTTAATAGAAAGAATAAGAGGGAGTGGAGTAGAAGTGGAATTAGGTACAAAGTTGTTGTTATGGTTAATTTAAGTTTGGATTATCTTGTCTTATTTTGTTAATTATTTAGATTAGGATATATGGATCTCATTATTAGAATCTTTAATTGTATACTTGAGCTGAAATAGTGGAAGACATCTTTTATTCCTAATCCTTTTCTCAATGTTTTTGGTTATGTATCTATAGTATTTGGATCATTTAAAATACTAATTTGTAGAGAATTGTACATTATTGTTGTAGAATTGTACATTATTGTTTGGATACAATCATACAAGTATTTCATTTGAAATGATGGATTTTGGTCAAATTACATGATTGGCAAGTAAAAAAATTTGGAATTAAATTTGGCTCAATTACCAACCTAAATGTTTAACAAGCAAATTTTGTATATTTTAAATACTTAACAATCATGTCATTTCAAATTCTAAAACAACCCAAACAAATAATTGTCATTTGAATTGTAACATTTCAATTTCAGAAGTTGAACTCATCAATTTAAAATGAATTCCACATATCCAAACACTACCTTATATAATTTCTTATTGAAGTAATTGGTAGTTTCTTTTTTCCAAAAATGACGTAAATTGTCGAAAGTTATATTAATAATTTAAATCACAAATCTAAGACACCGTATATATGTATATTATTATTAATTTTTTTTAACATATTTGTTAGAGTTGCATATATACGAAATTAAGAATATACAAAATTAGATTAATTTCGTTCTAAAAAAAAGATTAATTTCAAGATACAAACCAATTAGTTAAGATAACAAAATAAGTTGTGCTATATTACGTATATTGCAGAGAATTTTTAATGGTAAAATTTGATCTGAATTTTTCTGATTTGAACTGAAATTTTCTAAAATAAGCATTATATTTCTTAAATAAGTTTAATTAAACGTACCTAAAATTCGAAATTATATAACAATAACTATAATTAGAGTTGCTGCAATAAATTTCGTTTTATAACAATATATTCGTTTTATATTCATTTGTTTTTATGTTTACTTTTTGCACAGTTCTCAATTAGTTTAAATGTTAATATCTTATATTTTATTCGTTTCGAAAAAAATGCAACAATTTTTATTTTTGGATGTTTCAAAATAAATGCAACAATTTTAATCTTCTTTTTTTGTAAGTTTTTTCTTTCTATCTTTCATATCATCACATACACCATTTTATCTCTCTATTCCTTTTACCCTAAAAAAAATGCCTATAAGTCACTGATACCCAAATTGTTGCGTTTTTTTCGAAATGGATGAAGTACATATTAAAAAACGGAGAAAGGTACAGCTTATACAAATCATAAAATTAACGATTTAAAAAAGTATTGTGAAAATATTTAATTGAGGTAAATTTAGCTGGCTCTTATTTAACATATTTTCTTTACTGAAATCATAAATTCATAATGGTGGGTCAAATTGGACAATATAAAACAATTTTATTTTATGTTAAAAAAAGGTTGTATTGTATTTGAATCCCTAGGAAAATAAGATGCACATAAATCGAAAAGGACAATTCAATAGATTCAAAGTTGAAATGAGTAGTAGAAATAAATCAGTAGTAAGCACTAAGTAAGTAGCAGTGTAGTCTGATCTGTCTTGACCACCATTACTACAAATTCCATATTAGTGAATAAAAGTTATAAAGTGGATTTGTATATGGAAAGCGTAAGCCCAGAATTAACTACTACAATTTTTTTAGTATTTTATGGATTACATAACATTTTTTACATCTAGGGTCTGTATAATTCGATGTAAAACGTTTTCAATGTAAATTGATTTTTCATGGAAAAACATTTTCCCTTGGAAAACTCATTTTTATAAAAGTTTTCTCATTTTTACTTGCATGGAAAATACGTTTACTCTCAAATTTGAAGGAAAATGTTTCTAATATGGTGTAAAATGAGTTTTCATCCCAAGTTTTACATTTTATTTTTTCACCCAAAGTAAACGATGTAAAATGGGAACGTTGTTTTCAGGAAAAACATTTTTCGCTTTAGTAAACGGAGCCGTAGTCACAAAATTTTGCATAAATAGGCTTATCGGGCCCTAACCCGATGTCTGGTCTGGGGTCTGGGGCCCGTGGACAAATTCTTCTTTCGCATCCAGGCCAGGTTCTTATTTTACTAGATTGTTGGATTTGATGTGACTCAAGTTATGCCCAAAAAATAGATTGAGAGGTGGTTAAAATCTTAATTTCAAATCAATTTTTCATCAATTGTTGATGCACTCGTTTTATCTCAGGTGTATTTTTCCATCTCTACTTAGCTTAGTTTGTCTTTTCCTCAATTTGTTTCCTTTTGTAGCTTGTTAATCATCATTTTTCTCAAAAACCCATAGCTAGAAAACAAGAAAACATTACAAATAAGGGGAGTGCTAGAGCAATCCTAAGAGTTATCAACCCTCTTCAATGCAGGTTTTTTATTGGTTAAAAGTATATTAAAATATTAATATTAATTTTAATTATTCTCTTTCTAATAAAACTTAGATATATTAATATTTTAATATTGTGTGTGTAGAAGGGTTGACAACCCTCAAGGTTGCTCAAGCATGCATTTTCCTACAAATAAAATATTGGTACATAATATAAATCTCATCAAAAATGAAAAATGGAGGGGAAAATCATTTAAAATCCGATTATCACTACCTAGGAAAGGATGCATGGAAAATCCACTCCCTAACAAGCCACGTAGGTAAAGGTGCATGGATCATGCACTCCTACCTAGATAGGCCGGGAGCAGATTTTTCATGCGCCCCAACTTGTTTTACGACATAAAAAAAGGTTTGCCGAAATCCCCTACAATTGTAGCTGACATGGAAGCAATGACGGTGGTGGTGGTAGCTACATCAGTTCGACAATGGAGTGGTGTTGGCTCGTACTACAGTGGTCGAGACTAGTTCTAAGTACTCCGTATAATTTATTTTATTAAAATGATATGACATGCTTATGTGGCGTACATGCTTTGGAGAGTGTCACATGGACAATCTCGGGTGGTGAAATAAGGTGTCAAGAGCGTCTTTTAATATATTGTACTGTATAGATAATTTGGACACCAAACAAGATCGAACTTTAAATGTGTGTTCTCTTCAACTTGTCTGATGAATTGAATTTATTAAACCTAATTAAACAATTGAACATTACCCACCTAATTGAATTTAATGACATTATTGAACTTTTACGTCTGATTAGACCTAATCTGAACTTGACATTATTTTCTTGTTCAAAGTTTTTTTTTTCCCCTTAATCAAGTGATTTAAGAATAAAGAAAGGGTTTATTATTAATTTAGAATTATATAAAGTGTATCGCTTAGTGCCAGCATACTTTGGCTTCAGGGCCGTCCTTGCACATGTGCAAGGTGACCAACAACATAGGGCCCCCAATTGTAAGGGGGCCATTTTCATATTTAGCACAACATAAAAAAAAACAAAGAAAGAAAGAAACAAATTAACTGTAATCTATAATGAATGTCAACTAAATACTCCACTTTTCCATATTCCATTTTCACATTAAAAAAAATCATTCATTAATGGCAAATATTAAATTTCCATAAATTAATTCTTTATCTTCATCTTCATATTTAGGGGTCCAATATTTTTGTATGAGAACAGAGCGCCAAAATTTAATGGGACGGCCCTGTTTGGCTTGCCTAATTTGTTAACTGTCGTTTATCAGTTGCTCACTTAAGAAGTGTGTCCAAAATAATGTAATAAGTTAAGAACCTTCTTAATGGCAGTGTACTTTTTTTAGCTAACTACTGTAAATTATTAAATCAAACGCCATAATCAATTTTGATCATTATAATTCTCGAGGAGAATCTTTTATGCAGCCCTAGCAAATTTGAAAATTTTAATTTATTCAGGATAAACCTTACTCAAAGTACTCGCTGCATTAAAATTTTACACTTTCTTTGTTTTTTTTTTTCTTAATTTTTTTTTTCTCTTTCCAATTGATAATATAATTAAGTTTTAATGGCAGGAATAAGTTGATTAATTGGCCAAAGTTCATTTTTGAAAACAAAAATTTTCTATTTCTAAATTTCACCGCATTATCGGTGTTTATTTTACAAATTCTTTGGTGGCACTGTCTCACCGTAAGACTAATTCTTAACGTGAAAAGTTAAATTAAAACTTGCAAAAGCTACAATTGAAAACTTATAAATAGTTACATAACTACTTCATAACTTTTTATATAATTTCAAGAACTTATACATAATTTTTCATATAATTTTTGTTAGCAAGATTTGGTCTTAGCGTTGTGAGACTATCTCACCGAAGACTTACTATGTTTATTTAAGGGTAATGTTATATGCTTATTTGTAGTCCCAAGAGCTCTTTTTTTTAGTATTAAGCTGAGAATTTATCAACCATTTACGAGTAAATCAGTGTAACAAATGATCATTTAATGTCTATTGTTTCCACTTTTGGCTTCTTATATGTAGCCTGGCCTTTGGGTTGCATATAACATTTTCTTTTCTTAATTTTTTTTACAACACTTCTGGATTCAATTATTAAATGCAACTCTATTAAATTTTAATCTTTTTTCACAAAAGTGGGATTCAATTATTTTATGTAATATGATAATCCAAGGTAAAAGACAATTGATAGTGATTTATATGCAAGGAAAAACATAGACATGCGAGTTCTCGTTGGATTTATCTTATATATTATGACTTTCATGTCATTTTCAAAACTTTGCCATAATATTTTGAAACGATTTTACTCCCGCACCTGAGAGTCGTAAAAAAAATGAGAATTATAACCTTCTATTTCAATTTTTGGGGAATCATTATTCAAAGACATGTTTTATTTTCACCCTATTTTGTCAACATGGTTTCGGATTCTGACAAGGAGGGTTGTTTTCTATTTTAGTCATCTGTATTGAAGTATTGTAACTTCTTGAAGGATTTCCGATGTAGGGTTGTACTGAGTTTTAGGCATTTCAACTCTATCATATCATATACTCCATAATCTAACTACAAAATGTTAATATCGATTTTATGGGCTTCCTGGAAGTTCCTGCTATCCAAGGATTTTTCCACACTGTTTCACAATATTTTTATTCTCGGACCCTAAGGACCCCGAAATGCATGAACTACAACTTTCTCTCAGGAGTTTGTTCTAGTATTGAATACGGTTTTGCCTTATGTCTTCATCGTGAACACAGGGTCATAGAAGGAAGATCCTTGTCCTTTTTAGACTTTTACGCCTCTAAAATGAAGTATTGCATCCCTTTTGATATTGTGTCATGCAGTAATTAAGGCGTATTGGTTCTATTATATGGCTTTGCAGCGTCTGGTATATTTAATTGGAGGTTTCTTTCTTCCAAGAGTCCAGCCACATTGTTTTGCGATTCTATTTCCATTTTGACCCGAAAAACAATGGATAAAAACCTATGGTCAAAGCTCTCGTAGGTTGTTCCAAAGCCGTTTTTATTTTCATCTTACTTCAAGGGTCTTACAGGGAGGATCATTAATCGATTTATGATTCTATAACAATAACTAATTACTTACTGTCAAAATTAATCAACAAAAACACGGGTGTAAATGTGTAATTGGTAAATTATTTACCGATCGTTAACGGTCGGTACGCCATTTGACAGATTTTAAATTGACGAATTCAAAGGCACCTCAAATACTTCAATTTGAAACAAATATACTTCCATTACAACTTAAGCATAAAAGCTGTTAAGTTTCTTTTTGGAGGGGCATATCCTAGTGTGTGCATCACACAAAAGAGTAAGAAAGAAATCAGAAAATGACGGGAAAAATTGTAAAGGACAAATTTTAAAATGGGACACCAAATAATGATGCGATAATGAAACAAAAGAGAATGGCTTTGTCCTTATCTATCTTCAATTACGAGTAATAGATAGTCTACCTAACTACTAGTGAATAACTCCTAGTACAAATTTGGAATCTCATATGCTTTCCCTATCAAAGAAAGACCATTTTCAGCTCCTCTATTAGGGACTAGAGGTTTTTTGGACGAAAAAATTTGGTAAATTTTTCCCACAAATTTTGCAATTTTCTCTCGCAAAAAAAATTAAATTAAATTAAATGTGACAAATATTTTGAAATAAAGGAAAATTATATATGAATATGTCCTCAGAATTCTGATATTGTAACGCGGACTAGCAGAATATTATTACTCCCTTCGTCCCAAAAAAACCTGCTCCATAAGGGTTTGAGGTGAATTTTTTTGTTGGGACCCACTTTTTGTGGAAAGTAAGGATAAAAGTGTAAAATTGTAAGTAAAACTAGGTAAAAAGTAGTGGGTATTAAGTGATAAGTAAGTGTATAAATGTAAAATTGCATGTGTGCCATTTGCCAAAAAAAGAAATGGGACATTTATTTTGGAAAGAATGAAAAAGAAAAGTGAAACAATTATTTAATTTCATTGAAATTTTGATATTGTTTGTAAGAAACAAAATTTTTAAATTCAATTTTTTTAAACGAATGTAGGGCATATAAAGCATAATTATATAAGATATTATCTAATTAGTCCCAATAATTAGTTTTTTTTTAAAGCTATCTTTTATTCAAAAAGTTTTTATCTTAAAAATTAATCCTAAATAATTCATAGATCATTAAAAGTTTTAAACATATTTTCGAATATATATCAAGCATGACTCGAGCCAAATAGCAGCCTCATCTAATCTTCCTAAGCAAATTACAAATTACCGAATCTTGGCACATGTGATACATTAATTAGAAACTTTACTTGTAAATCACGTAGTTTGATCTTCATTTCGCTAAACTCTTTTTTAGGTTTTCATCATCTATCATTATTAGGTACGGTAATGTGACATTTTCACATGCTTAACACAACTAGTAAGCAATTCTTCAATGTAATTATTAGAAGTTAGGCTTCTGGACTCTATGTGCCAAACTTCGCGTTTTAGCCTAAATAACTTTACCTAATTAACTAAATTATAGAATATTACAAAAGATGAATAAAAGTGAATAATTTATTTACTTTTTACTTAAATTATAAGTCAATCACTCAAAAAATTAAAGTTTTGAGAGGTTTATACTTGCTTCGATGTGAATTATCTGCAACAATTTTTACTTCACGAGATTTTAAATTATTTGTAATAATTTTAATCTTTTTATTTTTATAATAAGTTTTTTCTTTTTATCTCTCACAT
This sequence comes from Salicornia ramosissima, assembly GCA_951394345.1. Lineage (NCBI taxonomy): Eukaryota > Viridiplantae > Streptophyta > Magnoliopsida > Caryophyllales > Amaranthaceae > Salicornia > Salicornia ramosissima. The sequence goes on along the minus strand of OX596240.1, from coordinate 49,639,114 downwards.
ATACTCTCCGATTAAGAGTTTAACTATGAATACATCTAAAATTATGCAGTATAATAAGATCATAAATTTACAATCCTTTACCTTTGTGATTAGAAAAAGGCTATTGGATGGCTCCTCGAAATTCAAAGATAAATGATCATATAATAGCTTCCTTTACTTCACTTTTAGGACGGTCAATCATAAACTTTTCCTAAAAATGCGCATCATCTTTATCATAATCATTTTTATTTTTTTGTGATCTATTCATGGAACAATTAATTAAGAGTAATTTTATAGTCCTTGTGTTCTTTAATGTTGCTCCAATATTTTTTTTTTCAGATTTTTCAAAATATTGTTTTTTTTAATCTAAAATCTTTTTACTGTATTTTAGTTATCTTTAATATTACCATAATTTTCCATTATGGCTTAAAATTATCCAATTTTGATAGTGATTTTTACATTTACTTATGCAAAACTAAATGCATACATTAATGATATATATGATGTACTAAAATCTTCAAAAGAAAAAATTATTCAACCTTTTTTTTTCTCTCATTTATTAATGTAATTCATGTTATTTCTCGTCCAACCTAAAAGGCTATTAAAAGAAAGTGAAAATATTTCATTTAATAATTTCATAATCCTCACAAAAGATTATAAAAAGAATATTATCGAAAGTATTATCGAAAAAACAGGCGAGTATAATTTTTTTAACTTTTCTTTGAAAAGGTGCTTTTTTGATTGAATTTAAAGGGACAATTTTCTATTAAAAAATGCCACTCAATTATTGGGTTGTAGTCTTTGTTTTGTTGATACATTTTTATTGAGTAGCAAGGCACAAGGTCCTATGTTCGATTCTCACCGCACACATTTGTGAGGATTCCTTATTATTCCTCTTACAGATGCGTGTGTTGGCTCGTGTTCATTATCCTTTTACATGTGTTGGTCAAATTGATCTGGACGACCTCCTATAAGGCACGATTCAAGATCCCGTGGTACCCCAATTATTTATACTCCACTACGTAAAAAAGTTAATTAGTACGGAACACTCCGTAATAGATAAATTGTACTCGAATCCAAAAAGGAAGTGAACAAAAAGAAGAAATATACGCCACAAATGAAAATTTGCTATTAGAGGTTAAACCAATGCAAATGGCCCATGAAAAAAGGGGAATTGTCTTCTTTCTCCTCTTCTGCTAGTTCAATGTACATATTCTGTTATATAGATAAAGACACTCACTATCATCCACCATATCTTATACATGATCCCGTACTCTACATGTTTTCTGGTATTGTTGATTGCATTTTCAAAGGTCTTATCACGCTTTAATGTGCTTTTCTTTGCATTGAGAATAATGAGATAATAACACATCTTTTGTGTTTTTTGGGTGAATATTAGAGTTAAAACTTGGTATAATTCGACATGGAGTTGGTGAATTGAAAAATAAGTGTTACGAGTACATTAAATCGTCTGATAGAATAACTTTTTAATAAAGATATGTAATGATAATTTTAATAAAACCACAACTTTTTATATAACAGTAAACTAGTTATAGTAAAAGTTATAAAACATTGAACCATCTCATGGTTTAACATGAGATTTTATAATTGTAAAAATATTAAGTTGGTACTTTGTAAGAATATAGAGCCTAATAGAGGTATGAATTGATTTTGCAATTTCAAAAAATTATTTTGGCCCTCCAACAAAGGCAACATGGTTTTTAATTTTTAGTGCTTTATTCATATAGAGAGACAAAATTGAAATTATGAGTGTAAAAATCAGTTTATGCAACTTTGATGTTGCTATGAAACATTTGATCTAAACTGAAATTTTCTAGCTGTAGTTATTTTTACAGTTATAATTTTTCTTATTTGAACTTTTCTAAAATAAGCATTACAGTGCTTAAATAAGTTGAATCAAACGCACCCGTAATTCTAATTAAATTTTTTTTATCAAATCGATTACATGCAAATGATTATCAAAGCAGTGTTCATTGAGTAAAGAATACCAATCAAAACGATCAAAATTCAAATTGCTTCAGCGTCTGTACCACTAATGAGCCATAAACCATTATTTGGAATCAATCCAAGGCCAAACGATCTAGAAATGTTTAAGAACCAACAAAAGGCATTTTATGTTACTATTTGGGTCAGCAGCTTCAAATTCTCAGTAATCAATGAAAAAAAATGTCAGTCATCAGTTACAAATTTTCAGGAAATTCTCCGGAATCAATAGAATAGAAAAGTATAGGACAACCTTTACACTGAAGTTATACAAAAATTCTACGGAGTATATACTATAACACTAACTAGGAAAGCTTCCTCCCAAATGAGGCAGGATAAAATTTCTAAAGCACCAAAGCTTTATCACGGTGCCCGGCCGCTTCTAGTAGCTAGTAGGTCTTCCCGGATTGGATAAGGCTTAGGAAGTAATATGATAAGGAACACATTACCACGAAATAGTACATCTGGACATGAATGCTATCTTCTTGAAAATTATGTTTGGATAGCAACATGGGCGGGAAAGAAAGGGCAGGGAAAGAGGAGGAAGGGGAGGAGGATCGGATAAAAATGGTTATTATAGCCGGGAAAATGGATCTCCCCGTTTCCTTCCCCCATCCTATCTACCAAACAAAAAGGTTTGTTCTCTTTCATTTCTTTTCCCTTCCTTTTTTTCTCCATTTCTTTTTATCCAAACAATGCGTTAGTGAAAACTTATTTGACAAATATGTGCATATTCTCCTCAACTCATAATCAAAAGTTTCAATTAATCAATCAGCGTCAGTTCAATTCAGTAAACAAACACTTTGTTCACTAACAAGCAACAAGCTTTGTTAAAATCTGTTCACTTATTAGACACAACAAGTCTACAAGTGTGCAGGATCAGTACCTCCATCCTCAGATAGATGGGATTCAGTAGGGAGGTAAAAATAATTACCCATATCACATCAAAAGTGAGGCAGGTAATTGTAAAAAAAATAAATATATATATATAATAATAAATAATATTAAAAAGGACACTAAACTGCAAGCTTTTTGCAAAGCAGCTTTAGTGAATCAACAAGACATCATGAAAAGGTTAAACATAACAGTTCCAGATTCCAATTTTACTTCATTATAGAAGTAACTGCTATGTAACAAACATAACAAGACATCATGAAAAACTATGTAACAAACTAACAGTACAACAGTAAAATGAGGTGAAAAGAATAGAGGTATTGATCATCAGAATTCAATTGTACGAGTAGCAAACAATGAATGGGGATGGAGTGAAAATCAATAATAGAAGTAACTGCTGATAATTGAAGATAAACTTCCTCTGAAGAGAAACTCACTTGCACTTCAGTTTATATAACCCATATAGCATCTACCCCTCTACGCGTCATCGACTTCTACTTACAAATTGGAAATAATCCTCTTGCCCATAAAGTTTCCTAAAACATGCAAATTGCCATAACGGGTTTAGGTAACTTGCAAAAAGAAAGAAAAAACGCGAACAAAGAAGCGAAATTGCAAAAGCAGAAAAATTTAGCCCATTCCATGAAAGTTTTAATTTCGACATCCTAAAGCAAAACTTACAATCTAGTGGAGAAAATCATTCCATGATAGATTAATATGATTTCTCTTGTATTCCATTAAAGATTTAATTTCAACATCCTAAAGCACTTCAAAAGTTTTAATTTTATCATTGTCTTCCTAAGAGAAGAAGGATTGCAAAATCGAACTTCCCAATCAATTGTATGGATTTATATCTTTCAGATCGTATTGTGTATAATTACTCTAGTATGTAAGAATGCTATCCTCATTTCACCGAGAAAAAAAATTAAAGTTAGCAAAATGATTCTAACAAAAAGAACTACGTCATCCTTTAACTCAAAAACAGGGAGAAATTCCTAGTTCATTTCATTGGTAGTTTTTAACAGGTTATAATGATATCTTTATCATGTTGAGAAACATTAAAGGACCGCATTTCAAAATTCCTAGTTCATTTCATATAAACTTCCTAAACCTGCTTATCTTTTGTGTGGAAGTTTCAAAATTGCCCCGCATTCTCCTTAATTACAAAGAACTGCATTGAGATATGCTACATCATAGAGATAAACTAGGAAGTCCTGGTTAAAGTTTTATTGATGAATACAACAAATGAAGGATAAGTTTTATTGATGAATACAACAAATGAAGGATTTTTCACTTACAACCTCTGTTAGCTTTTCAGATCCTTATCTATAGTAGCTTAGGTCTTGGAATATTTTAAACTATGCATAACCAATAAGATTAACATTTTAAATGATATGCAATCTCCTAGGTTTAAGCAGAACAAAGAATGAACTATAAGTCTATGAGCAAGTAAAATAAATAAACAACAAATCAAAATGAAAGCTTTTAAGACACCAAGCTCAAATGTAAGATCAAACTTACGCAAGGTCCGCTAAGGATTCCGACTTAATTACAGCCTTCCCTTCTGGTAGTTCAAGGCAAGAATGGTGCATTATCATTTCCTTCAAGGTGTGCTTTGTGCTTTTGACATCATTATCCCATAAGATACTCTGAAACAAAGTAGTTGTATATGTTAGGCTAGTGTTTTAATTCATTCAAGCAAAGGAGTTCATAGTAGCAGACTAGCAGTTCCAATTTTCAACAAACTCATCTTCCTAGATGTATACCTTCCTAACATACTCATCCTTCACCTCTTCCCATGGAACTTTTCCTTGAGGAGAGAAAATCGATGCATTCCAAAGAGCGCCCCTTGCGATCATAACGGAGGAAGCACCTATCACGTCAAAACATAATGACATATAACAATAAACAAATATAAACAAGACATCACTAATAAAAAAATCAACATGACGCCAGTTGCAGCACAACCTTGAGAGTATAATTCAAAAGGATGGATGAAAAAACGTGGTAGCTGAGTCTAAGATAGAACACAATTATATACGAAGATATTCATGCAATTGTTAGCCATTACTTATCAATACCCAGAAAAATGACTAAATCTCATACATCTCCCAAATTGGCAAAACCTAACACTAGCTGAAATATTGGTCAACTTTCTAAAAGGTGATTTGGTACTACTATAAGCTAGATGGCTAAGGCTAATACTTGGCTAACGTGTCATGCACAATAAATAATAAATAAATACTCTTGATAAATGGATCCCAAGAGTCTAACTAAAAAAAGGTTTGGAACCTGTAGCAATTTTAATGCGTTGGATATCATCATAGTCGAAGACATCTCCATTTGCTATCACAGGAATTGACAAAGCAGCAACCACATCAGCAACCTCATTCCATTTTGCAGGATCCCTTGGTCTATCTGGAACTTTTCTGAAATATATTTGGAAAAGAAGTAGAAAGATTTTTTTTAAAAAAAAGGGACAAAAGGGAGAAGAGGATTTTATAAGCAACATTACCAAAACAAATGTCTTAATTAACAATGTGATCAAGATTACACTACACTAATATACACAGATTATAATACTCCAAGGAAATTTGCACCAATAAGCAATTAAAAGCAAGAAGAATGCTTATGATCACAGATCATAATTATTTGTTCTTTCCAGAATTTACACACATATTATAGAAAATGGGCCTCTTTCTGTCCCATGCTTTTGTAAATTTTTGGATAGAACAAAAAAAGTAAAGAGGAAGGTATGTCCGTTTCAAATAAAGGGGGAACAGATGCAGATGCACACAACCTTCCATGGACAGCAAGAGCACAAACACCTGTTTTCTCGATTCGTCTTGCTAATTCTACAGTGTCCTGAGATGTTTTTAATAGTCGTATTTTACATGTTACAGGAGTACTTAGGTTCCTCTTCAATGTTGTCAATATCTGAATTCAAGAGGGGGTAGCCAAAAGTCATATAACTATAATACACAATCAAATGAAGAAAATAAGTTGCGGCAAGAGGAAATGGGGAAAAAAAAACAGATTAAAACAGGTTAAACAAAAGATTAAGACAGTGAGAAATTGTTGCCAAAGTAGAACATACATCGTGAATGGTTTCTGGCTTTGATAACAGCGCAGCACCCATGCCCCCACTAATAGAAAATGACCTGGGGCAACCCATATTGATATCAACAGCAGCAACATCATTACACCTGTTAAGGAAGAATCCTAATCAATTAAAAAAAAGGCATAAGGTTTCCACGCATTATCAAGATGCACAGGAATAATCTTAGTAGCTTCAAAGACGAGATCAAAACAACAAAACACATGTTCGATTTCTAACAGTACGAATTTCGAAAAAAAACGATGACGGCGTCCGGAACAGCATCCCAAACACCCAGAACTGAAAGCTATAATTCACGCTTATTTAGGGGTCCAGGTACCCAGAATGAAGGTGGCTGAAAATCATATGGGAGGTTTGTTAGATCATAAAACGACCCTACGCAAGTGGAAAGAAGCAACCAAGGCCGTTTGAAAGACCGAAAATGCATATAAGACCCGTTCGATTGGGTGGCGGAAAAACGGGCGTGTAAGGTGCAACGGTGATGATTTGAAGGAGAAAAAGACATAAGTCCCCCAGAAGGTACCCCGGACCAGGTGTTTGAATTTTGGGGAAAACAGTGACGGGGCCCATAACGTAGATGGAAGGATATGACCTTGTCCCTTTGCAGTTAAGTTTTCCATTATGTTATCTTAAGCTTGTTTTTGTCTTGTTTTGAGGGGTATATATAGCATTCTCCCACTAACTAAGGTACCTAGCAGAAGTGGAGAAGCAAAAAATAACATATTACCATCTTTCATCACAAGAAATTGTAAGTATTTGAATTGATTTTCTCAATAATCGTTGTTTTGAAATCATTCACTGAATCATAAATGGTTCAAGCTGGAATTTTCAGTTTAAATTTATCTCTCCCAAAGTTTCACTTTCCTCTCTAGTCTCTACTTTCAGTACTTCTGTACGTTCATGTTGGTAGTCCTTAGTTTAAGACTTTAAGATAGATTCTTTATTCTTGAATTTTTAGTTGACTAGAACTTTATTCTTCAATGGCCACTATTTTTTTAGTAGTTCCGCGCAACTGGTGATAGTTAGGGCTCGTTTACTTTAGCTGAATATAACTGAACTGAGTTGAGCTGAACTGAATACAGCTAAATGTAATATTTTATAAGAGAAGGAAATTGAGAGCTGAGCTGAACTGAATTTAAGCTGAAGTAAACAAGCCCTTAGTAGTCCAATTCTATAGTTTGGTTGAAACCATGAATGCAATCATGAAATCTCAATTGCATATGGGGGATTAAACTTTTGTAGGGTGGTAGTTTTTTTCCAAACTAGATTAAAATGAATTGAAGTAAATTAATTAACAAACTCAGCTAAACTAGACTACACTAGCTAGTACACTGTAATCAAAATAAGGTCAAAAGCACAAGGCTTTAGTATTATTATCGGATTCTTATGGCTAATTCTTGTAATTGATGATCATATCCTTAAAATCTTATCAACCAAGGTTGGAGGCGAGTGACAGGCTTCCTTATGCTTGTTTAATTAGTAGACCATGAAAAATTGAAAATAGGGATTTCAAGATAACAAAATTCTTATTATAATTATTGCTTGAAATTATGTTTTGTTACCATGAAAACAGGTTGTAGATTGTGATTCAAGCTATTCTTTCTAGCTCAAAATAGTAGTTTGGGTGTCTTAGATCACTTCCCCTAACTCATCTCCAAAATTCTATCTCCTCCATGCTTAATTGTTCTTTTCATGATCATAAAGCTTTCTGTCATTAAATTCACCCCTTTTAATTCTTAATCCTGTTACTTTGGTAGTCATTACCAAACTTCTCCATCTTTTTCCAACAATTCTATTTGGACTTAACATATGAGTTCAACCCTTTCTGGCACTTGCTTCTAGTGATTAAGATAAATGCAACCTTTCCATGGTTCTTGTACAGTTGATGGTATTGCAAGACACTTAAAGACCTTCCTAGAGACTAGATCTAATCAATAACATGATTCATCATGTCTACTAAATATCAACTATGAATACTTAATGTATAGCACCAATCAAACTTCAAAAGACAATAACTTTATATCGATAACAACAACAATCACAATCAATTAAGAGGGAAAAAATAAAAGAATTTTCACAACATACACAAGTTGGGCAGCTTTAAGAGCCCTAACAGCATCAGAAGTCCCTATCTGAAACACCACCCGGCTTCGCTCCTCTGGGCAAGTCCGAAACACAACACTTTGTGTCCCTTTCTCAACTATATCAGTGGTACCCAAATGCTCTAGCATCACAACACATAATGCAAATCAATACTCATCTCAACAAACAATAATAAGGGATATCATTGTTTTTTTTTGTTTTTTTTGGAAAGGAAAAAGAAAAGGCTATAGCAGAAAAATAAGAGTAAAAGAACCATTGTGAAAACGGTCACACTTAATAAGCTTATGGTCGATTATTTCCTCCCCATAAGTAATATCAGCACCATATTCAGCTGCTAGTAACCTCAATGGCAATGTACCCTGTCATACCCAAAAAAAACCGAACAACTCATCCCCAAAATCAACCATAATTTTTACATCATACACAGAATTTGCAGACTATGAAAACAGTAAACAGCTGATTAAATCATTAAATCTAAAATTTTCTCGGGAACTATGGAAACAATTAACAACTGATAAATTGAAACAAATCTAAATTGCAGTCAGTATAGTAGATTATAAAGGAGAATTTGCTCAACATGAAAGTATTAAACAACTAACAATCCAAAAAAAAATCGATAGTTTTATCGAAGATACAGTATAACAGAAATCAGCAACAAAGCATATAATTATAGAGCAAGAAAGAGTGATGAAAGGAGAGAAGACTAACAACGCGAACCATAGGAGCAAGAACGAGCTTGTTACGGTACTCCATTTCCGGCGTTTCAATTGCGGCGTCGCAATATATTTTAGGAATACGATTAGAGACGGAATATTTTATTAATGGGTTCGAATCAAATAATTTGACCCATTTTATTACAAACAGACACATATTATTCTAATTATTGTCAACATTTAATTAATCACTTTGGGTTAGGTTAACTCCACATGTTATATTTATTAAACACTTTGAGTTAGGGTTGAGGCCTTAAAACTGTTTAAGTAAACGGGTTTTCGATTGATAAATTAGCACTCTTTACATCACATATTATTGTCAACATTTGGTATTATTTGTGAGAGATAATATATATTCAATTGTTATAAAAAAAGTAATATGACCTGCAAAACCAGCACGACATCAACCCGTTATTAACTAGTTTGGTTAAATGAGTTTAACTTGTTTAAAAAAAACGGATTGTTAAGAAACGACCCGTTTAATAAACGGATCAAGTGAGCGTTGAGAATATTCGACCCATTTAAGTACGTGAGTTGACACAAATTAAAACCAAACTCAACCCAAATCTATATAGATAGCTTAACTGTAATTACCAAATAGTCCTCAATGGATGTTCTCTCTTTGTATGGACTCAGGACTCGTGGCCTTGGATTTGGAGTACGAGTACGGAGTACCAATTAAAATGAAAAGTGATAAAAGCCCATTAGGATTATTGGACTTTTTAGCCTTGGTCTTGAATACAGAAAATGATTCACAATGGGAGATTTGGATAAGGTTAGTACGTACTTAGGCCCTATTCTTTAGGACTGACTGATCTGATTAAATAGAAGTATTATTTTGTGAGAGTATAAAATTAAAATAAAGCTGAACCGATCTGATCTGATCTGATTATTGTAGCTTTTAAGTCCAAAAGAACATGGCCTTAGTAGTCCCTCCATTTTCATATGTTACATTTACTTTTTTTGGAGTTATTTTAGAAAATTGATGCAATTTATTTCTATATTCGGGTGTATATACACACATTTTATATTTTGCTCATTTAATATTTATTTTACTTATTTACAACTTTACTTATAAAATTATTTTATATTGCTCATTTAATTTTCTACATTGTATATATATAAATTGGATATATTTTATCATACTGGATTTAACTCATTTAATGATATAGTTTTTGAGAAGTTTAAGAACTTAAGTTACTTAACCATGTATTATCATTACTACTTTAATAAATAAGAAGAAAAGGTAATTGATAATAAGAAGAGGCAAATCGATCAACAAAAAAAGAGAGTATAATACTACAAAGTGTTGCAGAAATCTTCTTTCCATTTTTTTACTAGATAAGTTACGGATTCCACCAATTCATTCACTGGTAAAGGCTACTAGCCCAAAAGGAAAGGTGGAGTGAAAATGCCCGAACATAATCTGGGGTGAAGATCAAAATCTTACCAAAAGCTTGAGAAACAAAGACAAGCTCTACTAAGCTATACTCGCACCACAAATATGCGTTGGATACTTACAGATTTCTAGGGGGGGGACTATTATACTCTAAATGTCGTGGTGTTAAATGATGGAGCCGAAAATCTCAAAACACAGCGCAATTCAATATTGAAAAAACTTTCGAGATAAATACTTTGTTATAAAGGCCTAAATTAAAGTGGATAAGGATCCTCCTTATAAAAACTTCCGGGCCAAGAAGAAAAGAAAAAAAAAAATCAATCCTAAAATGTCTACTCGATTGTTGAAATCGAATGCAATAACAATAATCCATACCTTTTGAGCTTCTTGTGGACAAGGAACAATAATCTTGCAAATTAAGGTGGTTGCTTCCTTGGTGATCCACTGTTGCAGAGTCATATTTTAAAGTTGAAATTAAAGGCTCAAAATATTTCATAACATTGCATAAAAAAAAATCGTTATTATATATGTTGGAACATTTATGAATAAATGTGCTAAGGTATTGGACAAAATAGGCTAGGAAAAAGGACCCACGAGGCAGAGAGGGTCTTGCGGCCTGCGACACTGTCGCGACCCGTGAGGAGCCTTCGCGACTCGCGAAAAGCTACTGGAAATCTGGGTGTGGTTTGCCCAGTGCTCGCGACCCGCGAGGGGTTTTCGCGGCCCACTAAATCTCTTTGGAAAATTCAAGCTGTTTGTTCGAATTTTTGGATTCTTTTCCTAGGATTCCTTTATGTTTTTTTAAGCTTGTCTTTTGAGCTTCAATGCTGATCGATGTAAGGGAGGATTGAATCAGATTGAATGAGAAGATTAAGAGCTAACTTTGTTGAAGGAATCATTTTAATTCATTCCTTAAACCAAGTTAATCTTAATTTCAGAATTCATTGGGTTTAATGAGTGAATTCAACTCAGAATTTTCTGAGTTTTTTCACTTGCTTATGTGCCTATAAATAGGCATGCAATTGTTCATTGTAAAACACAAGAATATAAGTAAAATTCTGAAATTCTTTGTGCTTCTATTCAACTTGTTAGCATTTAGATATCTCTAGCTAATTTGTCTAAGTGTGATTCTAAACACAACAAACGCAAGTCCTTTTGTTCTTATACTCTTGAAATCACTTGAGTATAAGTTTTCGTTCTCTATTGTATCTCACTAATCGTTCGTAGTAACCCGGTGATCTATAAGGAGCGAATCAAATTAGTAGGAAAGTGTATTTCCACGCCTTGGAGGGTCATTCATCATCATCTACCTTGCTACGTCACCAACAATATACTACCTCCATTTCTTTTTAAATGGAACGATTAGACAATTTTCTTCTCTACTTTATGTTAAATCGTTGAATTTAAAAATAAACGAAGCTAGTATATATATTTCTAGATACACCAAAATGCATGCAAGAGCTTACATTTTATCTCGAGTTTATTAGTAGAAGGTCAGATAAAAACAAAAAAGCTCTAGTTTATGACATATATTCAACTTTTTAAAATGCTTAGAGTAACACAACAAGAAAATCACTCTCGGCCGACCGACATTTACCGGGAAACAACTTTTCCGACCGCTCCCGGTCGGTAAATGTCAGTCGGTGGAAATTTAGTCGGTAAATTGTTTATACCGACCGCTAGTCGGTCGGGAACTTTTTTACCGACCGATTGGAGGAGAATGGAAAAATGGCGCCAAAATCCCATTTTCCGACCGCTAGTCGGTCGGTAATTTACCGACTGAAGTAACGACGGTCGGTAATTTACCGACCGAAGTAACGACGGTCGGTAATTTACCGACCGAAGTAACGACGGTCGGTAATTACCGACCGTCTAGCGGTCGGAAAATGGGATTTTAGAGCCATTTTAGTGCCATTGTTCCAATTTTTTTGTTTTTTTTCTTTTCACTAAATATCAAAAACGCTTTAAAAAATAAATTAAACTATATATTAATGAAAAACAAATTAAAATTACGAAATTAAATTTTATATTATTTACATAAAGAATTCGTAATACACAAGACTAACACATATTACAGTTTGCAAAAAAGTAAGCTATAATAAACCGAAATCTAACAAATAACTACACTACGAAGGCTCCAGAACCGTCTGTGCGATCGTCGGGGGGCGTCGGAGAGTGGAAGACGGATCGCCGAATTGCCTCATGAAAGCGTCCATTTTCGCCTTCATCAGCTCGAGGTACTCCGCTTGCTTCTTTTGATTATCCTCCAGACGGCGCTCAGAATCCTCCAAACGCTCGGACTCCAAAAAGTTCTGGGTTTATTTTTCCTGCAAAGTATGGAGTTAGTTCAAAGAATTCCAAATAAAAGAAAAATAAAGTTGACATGCAAATTTTGTTGCATTTTTTGGGCGTTTTAGGGTGTTTTCGCGCCTAACTTATACAAACGCTACCTATTACACGGTTTTAAAGCTCGATCATGTCATAGGTTATTCATTTAAGCTTTTTAGGTCTTGATTCCACATGTTTAGACACAACAAGGTCAATTTGGGGCAGGAAAGGACCACTTTGGGGCGTTGTAGGGGTTTTTTTTTGCATTTTCGCTCCTAACTTATCACATGTCTATCCATTACTAGATTTCAAATAGAAACAAAACTCACTCTAAACCATGATCACAATTGAAAATAAGAAGGCCAAAACAACAAGATTTGCTAATCTAATTTGTACTAATTTATGCCCGACTTAAATATTAACATTTATGCATGATAAACAACATGCCAAAAAAAGACCCAAACGCATTTAAATAGCTTGAATATCATGCAAACAAATTCAAACACGCCTAATATACCTCAAACAAGCAAGAAATCATGAAAAAATACACACACATGCAACATTCAACATAAATGTGGCCAAAACATGCCTAAATATATTCAAATAAGCAAGAACCTATGTGAAAAGTCTTACAGAAATAAAAATCCTAGTTCTCCACTACCTATCTACCCCACAAACCTAAACCGCCTCTATTACCTGCAACAAAAATAAAGGAAGACAATGTTCATAACTGTCCCCTCTCCGAATTACAATAATCCCAAAAAATCTCCAAACACCACTGGTGTCTATCCTAACAATCTCTAAGTTTCATTATACCAAATTGAGCCATTGTCTCAACCTGCAACAAAAAACAAATACAAAAAACCCTAAAATTCAAATCAATGGTAATTACCAAAACAAATACAAATTATATTCGGTCGCTACTTAGTCGGTCGGTGTTTGCCGACCGCTGCCGACCACACAGTCGGTCGGTAAACGTTTTTTCGACGGTCATGACGGTCGGAAAAATTTTTTCGACTATTTTCAGTCGGAGACGGTCGGGATTTTTCGACTAGATTATATTCGGTCAGTAAAATCGGTCGGCCGAACCTTATTTTCTTGTTGTGTAATTAAACACAAGGAAAAATTATCTCCTTTACACGACCGTCCAAATTAAAGTGGAGACAACTTTATTATTTTTTTCCAATGCGGGATTGATCACCACAACACCCCCCTTACTACTAAGCACTTTTTAATGTGGGACAATTCACATGTGGATGAACACGAGTTCAACACTTCCCCTCACATGTGAGTTTTCCGAAACCGTTGGCTCAAATCACAACAGACCCAACCTGACTCTAATACCATGACAAATGGGTTTGGGTCGCGCCCGTTACGGAGGGTGTTTTGAATAAATCCCACATTAATAAATTAATAAAGTTGTCTCGACTTTATGAGGTTAAGAGTTACTCCCCTCATTATATAGTTTTGAGGTGAACCTTCTTAGCCTTACAGAGTGTTACACAAGATTCATTCAATTAATTTGGCAAATTTGCGTTGAAAAAACTTTTTGATGAGTTGCTTCCACGATATGATAATATGAGATAAAAGGCTGTTATATAAAATATATATATTCACTTAGAAAGGACAAGACCTAAATTTTATTTTAGTACTAACAAAGTATAGATTAAACAAAAAAAATGACGTGGATTTGAGTATTAGTCTTGAGAACTAATCAACCCATCTTATCGCTAAATCTTAACATGTGCTTTCTTGATTATTATAATCATAGAGCAAATTAAAATTAGATAATCCATTGTTGTTGGAATAACTCCTTAATCTTTGGTTCATGTAATCAATCGAACCAACACGTGTAGACGACCGTACACATGAAAAATATCATGCAAAAAAAAAAAAGATATTATTAATTATTAACGCGTCAAAACTCAAAACTATATACAAGTATTGAACAATAAAAGTTTGTAAATCCTTCATTATATATAATGTTTGATTATTTTTTTTAATAAAATTGTCAACAGCTGGTTAATGGAGTTGACTTTGCTGCCCTTACGTCAAGCTTGGGTGTTATGAATTCTTATTATTGTTATCATTTTTCCCAACTTTGATGCAGGGTGGGGGTTAAGATATTGGTTCACAATGTATTATCTTAAAAATATGCACTTATTCTTATAATTATATACTATCATACATACATACATGCATTCATTGATACATACATATATACGTGAGAATGAAGTCATAACCCAGTGGTTAGGGCTTCAGAATTACAGGCACGAGGTCTTGGGTTCGATTCTCACCGCACGCATTTGCGAGGATTCCTTAATTATTATCCCCCTTACAGATGCGTGTGTTGGCTAAAATTGGGCCGGGTGACCTGCAGTAGGGCTCGTTCCAAGGTCTAGTATCACACACATTACCCTATAAAAAAAATGCATATATACGCACATATGTATACAGAATTATTGGCTCTACCCACTACAAAAAATGTTTTCAAGAAGGACAATTAAAATTGTCCTATTTGATACAAAATTTGTCTTCTTAGGTTATAATGACAATTTTAGGATTGCCCTCATGTTGCCCTTGTAACCCCGTTGTATTAGGTTTCAAAGACAATTTTAGATGTTTTGCCCTCTTTGATTCAATTCAAAAAGGGCAAAAAAAATTGCTTTCATTGATCATCAACAAAGGCAATACATTTTGCTTTCCTTGATTTAAACACTTTATTTATTGTCAAATAGGGCAAAGTTTCAAAAGTCCAAGAGGACAAAGTAATCATATTGTCTTCATTGTTAATATCAATGAGTGCAAAAATAATTGCCCTTGTAGGCATCATTAAGTAAAACAATAATCATATTGCCCTCTTTAATCATGATAAGTTGCCCTCGTTGTGTGAGTTTCTTGTAGTGACCCTCTACCTCTTCACGACATATCTATAAAAAAGGCAACCAAACTGCGGATTATATTGCGTCACTCGTGCATTGGACCCCTACGCATGTTGATATTGATTCTTTTATGGATGCCAAATTTTTCCCTTTTTTAAGCTACTGATAGATCAGAATTTTTCTTCGAGAGGAAGCGATCTTGATTTCTCCTTGTTCACCTTCCTTTCAAAAAAAAATGTATACAAAATTATTAGGCTGATGTGAGAAAACGATTTTTAGTGAGAAGGATGGAAACGAGAATTGGTCCTTAGATCAACAAATGAAGGGTCAAGATTACTTTAGAGTTTAACAATTACTCTTTTTAAAAGTGTTGTTCAAATAATGTATGTATAGTATGGAGTAAATGTATTTATGCTCCATGTACTTATAGTTGGCCGTGAATTGAAAGTGAGTACTTATTGAACATACTTCGTGTATCT
This sequence comes from Salicornia ramosissima, assembly GCA_951394345.1. NCBI lineage: Eukaryota > Viridiplantae > Streptophyta > Magnoliopsida > Caryophyllales > Amaranthaceae > Salicornia > Salicornia ramosissima. The sequence continues at coordinate 49,623,215 of OX596240.1, read as the reverse complement.
ACATCCTTCATTCTCACTAGAAACCAGTATCCCATGCATGATGCATATGAGGTGGGAGTTGACACCACTTTTGTCACTACTTTTGATATTAAGAATAATTTCATATACTTCCTCCGTAAAAATACTCTTACAACATTTGTTATTTTGGGATGTTTTTGAATTCTTGCAACAAAATACGAACTTTCCCCTATATGGTAAGTTTTTACATATTTCTCTCTCCTATTTATACTAATCTACCAATAAAATACCAATAAAATATCAATTTTTCTTAAAGGGGACCACTTCATCTCATTTCTCTCTCCTACTTTTACTAATCTACCAACTTTAACATAATTACTAAATTATTTTTGGAGCCCATATCGAGGGGATTTGTTGCAAGAATTCGTTTACGGAGGAAGTATAGTGTTTGGAAGAGTATAAGCTTCTAAAAGACAATGTTTCCTCTTCATCTTCCTACTTTGCCATCCAAAAAAAAAGTTTCTAACATTTTGATTGAGATGGTCATATAAAAATATTACAATTGAGAAAAATTGATTTATGTGTCAAAGTATATATTTGCCTTTTTAAAGAATTAGTCTTACAATTGATTATATGATAGTTATTCAATATAAAAAATAACTCAATCCAAACATATATATACTTTCCCGTTTTTTACTCGCATTAAACACTTTTGCATGCTTTTTGAAGAATATATTTCAGGATGTAAACAGACAAATTATTTTAAAAAAAATAACACCGATAGCTTCTAATGAATCTCCCTCTTGTTTGTGTTTAAATTATGTTAATTAATTTGTACGTTTATAACCTTAAATATCTTCCTTAAAATACGTGCAAAACAGTTTGTTGCAAGTAAAAATAAATGGATGAAGTAATTGGATTTCTTCATATATATATATATATATATATATATTGCTCTATTCATGCAACATAAAACCAAAAAAAATTGATCTTCAACTCTTTAAGCATAATAAAATTACTTTCTCCTTAATCTAAAACAAAAAAATTAATGATTACATGCAATAATTACAAAATATTATATACGAAGTATATAAGCTTTTTTCTCTCCAAATAAACATAAAATCGGTCTACAATTAGAATGACTGGGTGTGTTAATACCATGTAAATTAGACAATGATAGTTTGGAAAACCTTAATGAAAATATATTAGCATGCGTGGTTGGAAAAAATGGAAAGGATATGGAAAATTCGTGCGTTGCACGGTTTTAAAAACGATAATTGGTGAAAATTGTTCAATAATGGGATCTATGCTGTGCAAGTAAAAAAATAGTTGTTTTGATTACATGAAGTATAGATGTGATGATATATTATGTGAGTTTATCATCACAATTTATATTTCCGAATTTTAAATGTGTCATGATTTTTTTTTTCTTATTCCACTATTTCATATAATGATAGTTTTGGTTAGAATATAGTAAGGAAATACAAATTTTTAATTAAGCATATGCAAATTTTTGGTTTAGTTTAAGATTTTTGCGATTAGTGATAATATTATGGAGTAATTGAGTTGTAAACTACTTTTATATTTTAATTTATACTTATTCAGCATCTTTAGAAATTATAGTCGGATTTTAATAAAATAGAGGGTTTTTTTTTTAAAAAAAAAAGAAAAAAAGAAAAAAAAAGTCAAATGAAAGTTTGGAGGAATTTTTTACTGAGAAGCTGACATGTGGTAGATGATGCAACAATTTTTGTTTTAGTAATAGTTAGTGTTATAGAAAAATAAATTATAGATAGATGGAACGAATTTTAATAAAAGAGAGGGGTTTTAAAAAGAAAAATAAAGAAGTCAAATGCAAGTTTGAAGGATTTTTTTAAAAAAAAAAGCTGATATATGGCAGATGATGATGTAAACTGTTTTTTTATTTTAGTAATAGAGTTAAGATGTGAAACATAGAAAGGAGAAATAGAGACATTGCAACATTAATTTCCTACCTTGATATTCCATCTTTAAAAAAGAGAAAGAATCCTTTTACAAAAAAAGTATTAGCATTTGTTGTCGACTTGTGGGAAGGATCCAAACCATAATAAAAATAAATTCAGCATCCGACTCCGTTTTATAAAAAATCTGACTCCAACTCCAAGTTGGAGTCGTATCGGGTCGATGTTGTCAAAATCCTCACAAATTGATTCGATTATGACATGAAATTATATTTTCTATTTGCTTAAATTATATTTAATGAACTGAGTACTATGCATTAGAGATGATCAAAAGTTCGGGTCGGATCGAGCCTTAATTAAGGAAGTATGCCCAAAGTCCAAATTTTTTAGGCAGGCCTGGCGAGCCTTGCACGGATTTTTTGGGCCGGGCTAGGCTTTTGAACTAAAAAACGAGTACTTTAATTGCACCAAATTAAAGCCCGCAAAATTTTCGGACCGATTGGGCTGGACCAATGTTGATCAGCTCTACTATGCATTATACTTCAATATATTTAGTACTAATTATGAATTTTACTAATAATATATAGTATTTTATAATTTATGGGTAATTTAAAAAATAGAATAAATTATATTTAAAGTCGAATTTTCAAAGTAGGATGTCAGAGTCAAACTAAAGTTGGTTTAGAGGCAGATATTGGAAGCCAAAATTGGAGTCGGATTTCGAATTCTTGGAATCAGTTGTTCGAGTCGAATCGAACATCTAATTACTAGTTGAAATCTGTATATATACATAATTCGATCCTAGTACGATTCATCGCCAGATTTAGGCTTTGTTTGATTCAATTGATTTTTTTTATCTGATCTGAACTTATTTTTTGGATATGATCTGAACTTATTATCTAATTTGACTAAACTTTGACCGCACATATATGGTAATCTATAAGAAAAAGTACATCAATTAAGATCTTATTTTATTCGTATTAATGAGTAGTTTTTTAAACATGTAGTAGTAATAATTTTATTGTTACAGAATTAAAAAAAAATTAAATTTAAAAACAAGAAATTGAATTATTTGATTTGATCTGAACTTATTTTTTCTATTCTAATATAAAATAACTAAATAAGGGCTTGTTTATTTCAGATTATATTCAGTTCAGTTCAGTTCAGTTCAATTCAGTTCAGTTCAGTTCATCTCTATTTAGTTCAATTAATACACTTCTATTCAGTTCAGTTCAATTCAGTTCAGCTCTATTCGGCTAATGTAAACGAACCGTAAGTAATAAAAAGTGAAAATAAGGAGTATAAAAAAAAAAGATGGCCTTCAAATGTTTTTAAATCTCAAAGTTCAAGAACATCTCTAACGTAAAATTTTAGTTTGGACTACATATATATCGTTCACACAATCACACTATTAGCCCCATGACGGCATGACCCCATCATAATAGATCTGTAGATGATTAGATCTTAGTTTTTATTTGTATTAATGAATAATAAATAGTTTTTTTTAATATACAATTTCAATAATATTTTTGTTACGGAATTAAAGATTATTTAAAATTTAAAAAGCATCAAATTGAATTATTTGATATGATCTTAAGAGTTTGGGACTATAATGTGTTGATGTCTTCTGACTTTGATTCTGCTATTTAATTTTGTCCTCTTTTGGGTTTCTTTCAAAAGATAAATATATAAAAAAAAATTTAAAAGCATTAAATTGAATTAGTTGATCTGATCTGAACTTATTTTTTCTGACCTGATTTGAAATAATTAAAAATAAGCTGAATTAAACAAGGCCTAATTGGACATAACTTATTTTTGTAAGGTGAAGAGAACACACTTAGGGGGTGTTTGGTTTGAGTTTTTTAGGGGGTGTAAACGGTAATAATTAACACTTACCGTTTCTTTTTGTTTGGTAAATAAACAAGGTAACAAATACCATTAGTCAGGGGTAATGGTTACCTCCACTTTGATTCCTTTCAACAACCCACGGAAACAAAAACCGTTTCCGCTCAAACAAAACAGCATCATAAAAAAAATTAATCACGAATAGCATCAGCATCATCAGAGCATCAACTTCATCAGCATCATCATTAGATCATCAACTTCATCATAGTATCATCATCATCGAAACCAAAAGAAGAAGATCATCACATAAACCCATACTGATGATCTAACAGGAGAACTGCAAACTTGATGATGATCTTCAACTTTAATTGGATTCAGTTGAAAATTTGGTTGATGATCTAAACCCAGAATTATGATGATTTCATTCTGGGTTGAAAATAAAACACCCATAATAAGGTTGAGTTTCCTTAGCCAAATTTAATGTTGAAGATGAACGTTGAAAATTTGGTTGGAAATTTGGCTAAGATTAAAATTGGCTAAGGTTGAGTTTCATTTTCAACCTTCATCTTCAACCTTATAAATTCTTCTGCAAATTTAGTTTGAGTTTTTTAGGGAATGGGAATAATGATTTTCATTTCAACCTTATACAAGGATGAAATTTGGCTAAGATTTTCAACCTTCATCTTCAACTTGATGATGATCTTCTTTAATTTGGATTCATCAAAATTGGAAGTGGCGCCATATATAAAAAATGGAGTGAAAAGGAGATGGGAATTTGAGGGAAGAGAGATGAGGGAACTGCTATAGAGGAGAGAGATGTAATGAAGCAGTCCTAATTTCCTTATTTCAATTGTCTTTTTATGCATATAATTACTTTCCATTCCATTCCATAATAACCAGACAAAACAAAAGGTAATGGAATAAACTTTAATGGTTTCCATTCCATTATAATACCAAACAACTAATAAAGATAACACTTATTATTACCCTTTCCCCTTCTTATCAAAATCCTTTCCATTCCGTTTACGCTAATCCTACCAAACGCCCCCTTAATCATAACAACTTTGAAAAATCAAAGAGATACCAATTCAATTTGCATCTGACCCTAGTCCGATCGGCAAGTAAATTTACGATCCAAATTTGAGAAAAATAAACTCCGCATCCTCCAATTTCGACTCGAAGTTACCGGAGTCAAATATCTGCAAAAATCCAACAAATTAATTCGACTCCGACATAAAAATGAGTTTTCTATTTTCTTCAGTTATACTTAATAAAATGTGTATTACATCTAACAATATCTATGAGGAAATGGTGTAGAGTGGGAGCCAAATTGAAATCCAAGCCACTCGGAATCTGATATTAAAAATTAAAATTGAATTCGGAGTCAAATGCTAGAGCCGGGTCCAAGAACCGATTCCTAGTTGGAAATGGTACGTGTAATTCGATCCTAGTCCGATTCATTGTCGGACTTACAATTAAAAAAAGTGTGTATTTATTTATTTATTTATTTATTTATTTATTTATTGTTTAAGTTCAAGAATAGCTCCAATGTATTGTCAAAAAAATATAGCTCCAATGTAAAAAACTTACTTGTATTTTGGACTATATATCGTTCACACTATTAAAAAAAAAATTCAATAATAATAGAGATGGAGATGAAAATCGTGGATAAGGCTTTGAACCATGGGTTGATTCCAGCTAACCATGGTTAATAAAATTAATTTTTATTGTATAATGTACCCCTGATACATCACTATAAATAGGGAGCCTTGGCTACTTCAACACTCATCCTCACTTCTCATTTTCTTAAGGTTTCATGCGTTAACTCTCAAATCTCATGCTCCATTCTCACATCAACCATTAGTTTTTTTTTTTTTTCTCTCTCTCTCTCTCTCTCTCTTTTTTTTCTCCTTTTTCTTTACACAAAAAAAAAAAAAAAATCTACAAATTCATCATCTTGTTAGAAGAATTCAAACATCAATCTGGTAAGTAAAATTTATGTTACAACCTGTTACTTCGAAAAATTATGAATTCAATGAATTTTGACAATCTTATATCAATTGAAAGAGCAATTATATATTGTTACTCTTCGTATTAATGATAAAATTTTATTTTGTGGTTTTTTTTTATTTTTTTTGGCAGAAATGGAAAACGTAAGCGGAAACGGAAACGGAAAGGGAATGACATTGGGAGTAATGGAGGGGAATGGGAACTTGAAAATACAAACAAACAGGAATGGGAATAAGAAAGGGAATGGGATATGCCATGATGACAGTTCATTGCCGGTAAAAGCTCGAACAATAGAGGAACTTCATTCCCTTCAAAAGAAAAGATCAGCGCCTACTACCCCTAGTAAAGGTTTTCAACTTAATTCCAGTTTTTCCATTATTTCTGAAGAGGAACGTCAAAGACAACAGCTTCAATCCATTAGGTATAATTTTATTGTACTCCGTATTTATTATTATTATTATTATTATTATTATTATTATTATTATTATTATTATTATTATTAAATCTCTATTATTCAATTTTGCTAATTTTCCACGTCATCATCCGTTTTTTTTTTCCGTTGATATATATTGTTACAAATTCCCAATGCTTGCTTGCATGCATGACAATCTTTGTTTTTGGCAATAATATATTCAGCTTTAGGAAAACATTAAATGTATTTTATAAATCAGTACGTTACTGAGTAGTGTATACTAAAATCACACGATAACAAGTGTAATTGATCTTAAGCTACATACCTTATTCAAGGTGTCACTTGATTTAAATTGTACTTTAGTAGAATTTATAACAGTACGGGGTGTAAGTACATTCATTTTAGTTCATTTTATTAATATGTAATTTTAGAAAATGAGCAAAATAAAAAATAAAATGAGCAATTTGAAATGATTTAATTAATAAGCAAAAATACATATTAGATAAGAAAAAACCAAAATATAAATATGCGCGATGGTACGTAGCTCTACGTACATTTGAGCAGTAGTATAGGACCTCTACATACATTTGAGCAGTAGTATAGGAGCCCATACTTAAGTGATTGAAAATAATTTAAATAATTTTTTACGCTAGAAAATAATTTAAATAATAATTGTGAGAACCCTTTGCCAAAAATAATAATAATAAATAATTGTGAGAAAAGATATGATCCATTAAGCGGTTACGCTAAGTCCATGACCTGCCTGTCAAAACAATTTATTGGAGCCAAAATTAATTTTCGCTACTAACTCCGAAATTTTGGGAAAATTGTAGATGCATTTTTTCAAAAACGATTTTTAGAATTTGTGTGTGTGTGTCTTCTTTTTTTTTTGATCCAAAAAAAAAAAGAAAGAATGAAAATACTCAAATTCTTATATATACGTAGCTGTACACCACCAATTTAGTGGCCTGGTTGTGATATACGCACACTTTTTTAAATTTAAGCACCTTCTCCCCCCCCCTTTAAAATTCATTTACAAATGTAACAAAAAATATTAAAAATAAGGGTTACGGGTGTGCGTAAAAAATACATATGTGCGGATAATCGGATATTACCTTCCCATTTTAGCGTGCATAAATCCTTAAATATATAAACTAGGTGTACACAAATTCTTATATTTGATGTATGTTAATTTATTATACACAACACGAAGTTATTTATTCGTGAAAATAATATCAATTTGAAAATACTTTTTTTTGGTACAATAAAAAGTTACTTCTATACACAATACACAAATGTATATTAATGTAACGTATACACAAGTCATAGCCCAGTGGTTAGAGTATCAGAATTCCAGGCACGAGGTCATGAGTTTGATTTTCACCGCACGTATTTGCGAGAATTCCTTATTATCCCCCTTACAGATGCGTGTGTTGGCTAAAATTGGGCCGGTGACCAGCAGTAGGGTCGGTTTCAAGGACCAGTATCCCACACATTATCCTAAAAAAAAAAAATATATTAATTTGATGTACATAATTTTTTTTTGTCTTAAAAAAGATTTTTGTAGGAAAAAAAGAAAAAGAAAAATGATGCTCAACCTTTAATTTTCTTATCTTATTTTATACGAAGTATATGTATAAAAATGAAAAAAAAAAATAAAATTATCCGTCAACTTTAATAGATGCTTATGCTATTGCGTTGCTAATGGATCAGGGCCGGATCCAAAGGATGGCTAGGATACGCCATGGCCTACCCCCCATGATCCAAATAATATTCATCTATTTGTGAATTGAATGTAATGACTGATAAATGATCTAATACAATTGGTTAGTTGTAGTCTTGTTCATCTTATTTTTGCTTAAAATAATTTCAGTTTCAATATCAGTCTAGATAAACAGGAATAAGATTTGCCTCTATGACAAAATAAAGTCCTAACAAGTTCAGATAAGTTAAGAAAGATTCAGATTTGTTAAGATAAGTAGAGATAAGGAAAAAAAAAGGTGAACTTGTTAGGAAGCAGAAAGTTCTGAACGTATTTCGTATTACTATAGTTGTAAGTTTTTTTTTATTCTGAATTTCGTATATGTATCAAAAGGAAGCAGAAATTATCCAAACTTATTAAAGCCATTAAAATTTTGAAAATCGACAATAAAAAGTACTTTTATTGGTTTTAATTTTTTGTTCTAAAAAAGAAAAAGGTAAAAACATAATAGCGAAAAAACTGTGAACTTTGACATGTAATGTTTGATCCCTTATGGTTGCCCTTTTTTTGGGTGACTAAACTATTAATAAGAAACTGAGAAAAAGTCTGAAATAATTACATCCAAAAACCACGCAGCACAATCATCTAACCACACCTCATTACAAAAGGAAGACACTGTCCAACTAGCAAGCCCATGAGCGATCATGTTACACTTTATAGAACAAAAAAGAAAAAAAAACTTGGCCTAAAGCCTTAGCACAAGAAATAGTATCCTCAACTAACAATTGAACACTATTAGGCCTACTAATCTCTAGCTTAAGGGCCTTGATAATTAATAATTCCTGCTGATTTTTGGATTTGTTTAATTTAATTGCTTTTTTTACGCATATTTGTCCCTTCTTCATTTATTCCCATTAATCATCAATTGTAAGTTTATAACTAAATAATGTACTCCACTTTTACCATATACGAAGTATCTATAATTTTTTACATAAATAATGTAACTTTATTACTTGTGTGTACCTTATTTATACAATAGCATCACATTATCCCAATAAGTGTAGGAAACAAAATAACATTCTTATATCAATATTTAGCATAAGCTTTATTTTTAAAAGATTTTATTCACATACATATTATATTTAGCAAGACGGTCTGACAGGATTAACTTTTCAGTTAAAAATTGTAACTTTTGTGCATAAAATCATAACTTTTTATATAAAGCTTAACTAAGCTAGCTATATAAAATGTGAAAGATTTATAGTAAAAAGTTACAGTTTTTTTAATTAAAAGTTATTCAGATCGTCAGACGGTCTTGCAGGAGAAATGATATTCTCTATTTATAATATCAATATGGAATTATCTACATATTCCATATTATCCTGTATCTCTAATATGTCCTATCTATAACAAAAGTCTCAAGGATGAACAAGGGCTGATTGAGGAAGTGAGTCCTAGGGAGATAGAGGGATTTACAACACCATCCACCCATCAGGAAGATCCTTTATTGTCAATAAGGTGTTACATTACTTTTTCTTGTTAATGCAAAGTAAAAGGTCATACTTTGCATAACAATTTTAGCTATTTTGAATGTAAAATTAGCTGAAATAAAAAGTTATGCTAATTACACTAGTGGTTGTTTGGTTGAACATGTGAGAAGCAATATATTTTCAGTGTAGATTGAGGGTCCGTTTACTAAAACGAAAAATGTTTTCCTTGAAAACAATTTTCCTATTTCACATCGTTTACTTTGGATGGAAAAATGAAATGTAAAACTTTGGGTGAAAACTCATTTTAAACCCTATTGGAAACATTTTCCTCCAAATTTGGGAGTAAAACTTATTTTCCGTGCAAGTAAACATTGGAAAATTTATATGAAAATGAGTTTTCCAACGTAAAATATTTTTCATGGAAAATCATTTTACATCAAAAATGTTTTACACCAAAGTAAACCGACCCTGAGTTCCTAACAAGTGCAAAATGTTGTTTGGTTGAACTTTAGACTTCGTAGTTACTCCATGTTCTCCACTATTCATTCCTTCATTCTTACCAACCAAACAACTCCATGTTTTGCACTACTTGTTATGTTTTGATGTCAGCCAAACAAGCATTAAAGTGTGATCAGATAACTTTAGGAAATCTAGAATGAGAAATAATTACTCTAATAATACAAACTTTTCAAAGTCTAAGCTTTAATAATTTGCACAATTTCCTATATATTTTAAAAAATTGTGTGACAAATGTTTGTACTTGTTAAATGAGCTCTTGTTGTCATACAACTAAGTTAAAAATAAAATCTTTCTTTTTTTTGGTTGATATAACATCTAACCATGCTGTCAAACACTATACAGTCTTCATGGTTGTATATAAAAAGCTAATTATTAAACTGATTTGCGCGTGTTTTTCTCATATGCTGACAATCTTTTTTTCCTTTTGAGTACTTCGTAACATTTTTAATGCATATTGTATTGCCATTTTTCTTTTACATCAAGCAAGTTTAATACTACTGCATCCGTTTCATTTTGTTTGTTACGCTTTCACCAATTTTCACTGACAACAAGATTCTACACGTAACAAACAAAGTGAAAAAGAGTGTATATTCGTTTTTCATCTAAAAAACCTTTTCAATTTTTACTAGATCTTTAGCAATAATTTTACAAAACACATGCATCTTTATTCTTTATAATGAATCAAAACTTTTGTAAGCATATTCTCCTTAATCAATTGTTATTCTCTAATGTATATTACAAAGCTAAATCAATGAGATTATGCAAGTATAATAAGTACATATATTGACCTTTTTTATTTTTTAATCTGCTTGTGTGTTAAAAAAATTGATTGAACAAAAAAAAATAAAAAAATAGTGCATCATTGGCATCATCGGCAAGAGAAACAGGACCAAAGGTAGTAAGAGGAGACCCATCAAAGGCTCCAAAGCATGTGCCACATCACCCGGTTATTCCCACCATTAGCGTCAGTGACAGCTCCCTCAAATTTACTCATGTCTTCTACAATCTCTCTCCTGCTGGTATTCTTCTTCTTCCTTACATTAATCCATAATTATATAATCATATGTAACATATTAATTAATTGCAACAATATTACTTAAATTAAAGAGAAAATGTCAAATCGTTGCATTTAATATGTTACAGAGTACTACTGTACTATCAATGTTTTGGTTTAAAACATGATGATGGATGAAAACGTGATGCATGATGACAAATGTGTAAATACTTCCCCGTCTAAAATTATAAACAACATTTGACTAAAAAACTTTACATTTTTAGTTTGGTTATAATTTGACACGGAAAGAGTAAAATTTAAAAAAAATGCATAATAGATGTGACATATCCACACGTGTGATTTTGACGTGCAAAATTGCGTACATCTTATAATGCTATGTCAAGAATTGCAGCTAGCACAAAACATCAACTTTTCCTCCAATTCCATATTATATTATATATATATTTTTGGCTTATTTCTAATTCTATATTGTGCTATGTTCTTTTTTCTTTTTCTTTGAAAGATTATAGTGGTAGTGGCCTAGTGGGAGGTTAGAGTGTATGAGTAGTACCGTTCTCCAACTTGTATCGAATATAAGATTCAAAACTCATTACTCACCTTTTCATTCTTGAAACCATTGGTTGACTTTTTGACCTAATTCGAAAAATATACAATAATGCCAGAATTGTAAATAAAATAAAAGTAGAAATAAAATATCGTTGATTTTGACATGTAAAAGTAACGAAATACACTACCCTACACAGCATAGTACTCCGTATAAACTTTGGGGGCTACTAAATCACTCATTTAGACCCAAATTACTTGCTATATTTCCAATAAATAGATGTCCTAAAGGCACACCAAAATTGATATTGACAGACCCTTTTGATTGTGAGAGTATATTTTTCTATATGTTCCTCTTCAAAGTGTTTTGTCAATATTAATATTGGTTGTGCAAATATGACTTTCCGTTAAATTGGGTTATGAAAAATTAATGGAATGGTGGGTGCAGAACTGTATGAGCAAGCAATCAAGTATGAAAAGGGGTCATGCATTACAGCAACTGGAGCACTGGCAACATTGTCAGGAGCAAAGACAGGAAGAGCTCCAAGAGACAAGCGTGTTGTAAGAGATGAAACTACTGATCGTGAGCTTTGGTGGGGAAAGTAAGCATTACTCTACTATTCACTACTTCCTCCCATCATTCTCATTCATCTATGCAATGCACTACACTATACACCCATTATATGTACCTATCTTTGTCTTTGTCTTGTGTCTCTCTTTCTTTGTCATTTAATAAATAGTGTAGTAGGTAAAGGTGGCCACAGGCTGCGTCGGGACGGCACACGTGCCAAGCCCGTATGTGTCGTGGCACAGTGGACTTTGTTGGGTGTAAGAAAACTTTGTGATGTGTCGTGTTTGTATCAAGTTATAAAATATAAGGCATATGCATGGCCAGACCTCGTTTCGTCTCCATCCGGCTTGTGCCGTGCCGCCGTGCCTTATATATACATTATGAAATTTTAACCAAAATAAATGTGTCAACTTGCATGTTCGTGTCAAGTTTGTACAAAACTTTAAAATGTTGTCCATATGTGGACCATGGCCAATCATTCGTGTCATGCTCATAGCACGCTCATGTTGGGTCATTCCCAAATTGTGCCATGTCAAGTTGACCTATGCCCAACTCTATTAGTACATATATGGTAAGACCCTGTTGTAATAGTGAGATCATGTTTTGCCAACAAAAGTTACAAAAGAATGTTTAAAAATTATTTAAAAAAATATATATAAAAAGTTATTAAGTAATTTTATACACATATAAGTATATAACTATTTGTATATTTTTAATAACTTTTGCAAAGTTTTTTTTTAGTGAGACCGTTCCATTTAAGAATTTGTAATAATATTGTATCACATCACACTCTTTCTTCATTTTTGTCACTTATTATATTTTACTACATTATTGATCATACTCTTGATTGCATTAAATAAATTCCAATCATTATGAATATGTTGCAGGGGTTCTCCTAACATTGAGATGGACGAACATACCTTCATGGTTAACCGAGAAAGAGCTGTTGATTACTTGAATTCCTTGGACAAGGTTTTTCCCTTATCTTTATCTTAATAATAATGAAGATTTAGTATATCCAGCCAAAAAGTTTCATTATCTTATTCTGTATATTAAAAAGATAATTAAATAACAATTTTTTTAAGATAACTTTTCACTTTAAAATTATTTTCTATATAATAACTTTTTAGGCGATCGATAAAATGTTTTATTAATAAAAGACATTAATATAAAGCAGATTAAGGTTTAATAAGTCCAGTTAATAATAGAATGAATGCTAATTAAGTTTAATAAGGAGTATTTAGTATCTTTCAAGAAAACCAAAATATTGTCTCCTTCTTAGTTGTAACTTGTAATCTTAGCCCTATTCTTTTTTACTGGATTAAGCCGAGCTGAATTAAATTGAATTCTAATCGAATCAAATGCTGAACCAAACAGGACTGAATTAGTATGCAACAAAGTCAAAAAATATGGCCTACAAACCTTCTTTTATGGGATAAAAGCCTAAAACTAGAGGTGGCAATTGGGTCGTTTGAGTTGATTCAGATCAGGTCAATTCGAGTTTAAGGGCTTTTGGTTTCAGGTTGAATTCAGATTTTTGCCAAATAGTTTTAATGACATAAGAATCAAGATAACACACCTTGATAGTCGAATAATTCGGTTCGGATCAGGTTCAAATTGAGTTAATTTCTGGTCAATAATATTATGTAAATTCAAGTAAGTTTCGAGTTGAGGTATTCAGATTGGATCATTTTTGTCCCCTGTCCCTTAAATGAAGTGAAATTTTTTTGTTATAATCTTCTACTCGGCGTGTGGGAAGAAAACAAATTGGTGATGTCAATACAATGAATGGGTTGAAATTTGTCTTAGAGATGGGATTTCTGACAATAGAAGTGCTTCTTTCTTTTTTCTTTCTTTTTGAGTTTCTATCCTTTGAGATGAATCTTTGGGAATTGAGCCCTTATTTTGTCAATTACAGCCTTCTTTTATGGGCTCCATAGTTGTGTATTTTTAGATAGGATAACTATCCAGTATCCATGGCCATGTCTCTCCTTTTAAGATTTGTTCTTTTCTTATCTAAACACATCACAACTTTTTGTCATGGTATCCTGGTAAAGTTTAGTCCTTGTCTCAATTTATAAGTAACATTTGATTTTTTTTTTAAAAAACTCACATTTTCAGTTAAATGTTACTTATAATTAGGACTGACGGAATACTAAATTGGATGTGTAGATCTTGAAACTTGAACGGTAAAAGCAAATCTAAGAACTAGTTTGATTCACATGAAAAAAAATTTCTATGTCAATTTTCTAGGATATATACAATTTGTTTGGTTCATTATGGAAATTTAAAAAAATTCATGGGAATTTTAACTTATCAGTAAAACCTTGGTACATAATTTCATCATTTTGTTAGAAATAGAATTTCAAGAAAATACACATTCCTATGGTTATATTATAAACAAAACACCACAATCAATTCTCATTTTGTACGTAGGAATAATTCCCAATTTTTTTTGCTGTCAACCAAACAAGCTATGATATATAAAATCTATGATCAAACTATTAATCTTGTTTTGATGGATGTAAATAAAACTAACTTAAATGGTATGTTGTGAAAATTTTCAGGTATTTGTGAATGATCAGTTCCTAAACTGGGATCCACAGAACAGAATTAAAGTCAGGATTGTATCTGCTAGAGCTTACCATTCTCTGTTCATGCACAACATGTAAGCCTTCATTCAATCATTATCTATGCTTACTTTTTTTTATTCAATTTCTCCCTTACATGCTTATACCGTTGCCCTCTGTTGCCTTTGGTCTTCTAATTGCTTGCATGAATGGGATCCCAAGGTTCCTTCCACATTTCACCTCACCTTGTTGTACTTAGGCCATTTTTCTGACTGAATTAGTCTGAATTGGATTGAATTAAGCTAAATATTAAACTCATTAGGAGCTTAATTGAACTGAATTGAAATATTATAAATCAAATCACGAACAAAAGTTAAGTTCAGATAGGTTATGAGTATAGGCCAATTATGGCTACCAAAGTTTGATTGACAACTGCAATGATTTTATGACTAAGAAATGTAGTAGATAAGTTTATTTCAAATATGATCTCTCCTGTTAGGCCGACTTACAATCTTACAAAACTTTTAACTAATAAATTATAACCTTTTACCATAAATCTATAACTTTTTATCTAACCAGTTAAACTTTATGTAAAAAGTTATGGTTTTGTAACTTTTTAGCGAAAAGTTGTCTCATCAGCCCATCTGACATTGTCTAGTGAGAAAACTTCATATTTTCAAATAGGGAAGAGAGAGTGCATAGGTGGTGCAATTAAGAGAAACACATCCCAAGATATGGAAGTAGTACATATAATTTATTTTTTTGTTGTATACCCAATGAAATGAGAAAGATTATATATATGCAATAATATGAAGAAAAAGGGTGTACTGTAGTAGATAGTATACTCCAATTAACAACACCCTAGATAGCTAATAATAAGGTTAATTATGTGAAAAATGAATAATTGAATGGGGTGACAGGTGCATTCGACCTACACCCGAAGAGCTGGAGGAATTCGGTACTCCAGACTTCACAATATACAATGCAGGACAATTCCCTTGTAATCGTTACACCCATTACATGACATCCTCAACTAGCATAGACATTAATCTAGCTAGGAGGGAGATGGTCATCCTCGGCACTCAATATGCCGGGGAAATGAAGAAAGGCCTTTTCAGTGTTATGCATTATCTCATGCCTAAGCGTCAAATCCTCTCCCTTCATTCTGGCGCCAATATGGGCAAAAATGGCGATGTCGCCCTCTTCTTTGGCTTGTCAGGTATATATAGAGATATATATATATATGTAGTATATGGTGTGGACCACCTTTTCTGCATTCTATTTCGTCTACTCATCTTCTTCTTTTGTTCATTTTCTACGTCTTGTCTTGATTAGGTACCGGGAAAACTACTCTCTCAACCGATCATAACCGTTATCTTATTGGGGATGATGAGCATTGTTGGAGTGACAATGGTGTATCCAACATTGAAGGTGGTTGTTATGCTAAGACCATTGATCTTTCTAGGGAAAAAGAGCCTGATATTTGGGATGCCATCAAATTTGGAACCGGTAATAACTTATTTTTTTTCTTCGTGTTTCATGAGCCTATTCAGTATATGTTAGCAAGTACTCTCTTAGTCCCCGAATCTTCATGGAAAGAAAATTTGAATGTAGCAAAGATTTTAAGATAATTATAAAAGAATAAATAATTTAGAGACCGAAGGAGTATATATTGTTCCTACTTACATGACAAACCTTTTGATACATTGTTGTTTTTTAATGGATCAGTGCTTGAGAATGTGGTTTTTGACGAGTACACTCGTGAAGTTGATTACAGCGATAGATCCGTCACAGGTAAACAAAATTTCCCTATGCTCTATCAGGATTTAGTTAATAGTCATATATGATATATATATATATATATATATATCAACCAACTAACTCAGCCAAAAGATTAAGCTGGTAGTTAGGCGATATTTGATTATGGACACATCGATCATATATATACTTGTATTTCATAATGCAAACTTTGTTTCGTATCTCAGAGAATACTCGAGCAGCCTATCCTATTGAGTATATTTCGAATGCGAAGATACCTTGTGTTGGACCACAACCAAAGAATGTCATACTCTTAGCTTGTGATGCTTTTGGTGTGCTCCCACCTGTGAGCAAGCTAACCCTTCCTCAAACCATGTACCATTTCATCAGTGGCTACACTGCTCTGGTAAGATCACCATCAATCATTAAGATTAGATTACGATAAAAAAATGTACTCCCTTCGTAACATAATAATGACAACGAAAAGTAGAGAGAAAAATGTCAAATCGTTGCTATTAATATGTTACAGAGTGAGTATATATTTGCATCAATTTATCTAAATAAAACAAACATAGATGTGTAATTGATTGTTGAAAATTAAAATGGACTGTCTTGAAAATGTAGGTGGGTGGCACAGTAGATGGTGTCAAGGAACCAACAGCAACATTCTCAGCATGTTTTGGTGCAGCTTTTATAATGATGCATCCTACTAAGTATGCTGCTATGCTTGCTGATAAGATGCAGAAGTATGGTGCTGTCGGGTGGCTAGTCAACACTGGCTGGTCCGGTGGAAGGTATCTATATATAGCCCGCTTAATTATCTTGAGATATGGAGTTGTTTCGCAATCGGCTGTTGTCTTATGTTTTTTTTTTTTGTTGGTTTAGTTGTCTTGTTTGACTGACCGGAAGAATTGGATATATGTGTTGGGATTTTAGTTAGGTTGTTTAAGTCAGTCGTTTGTGAAAATGTTTGATAAAATTGTTGTGGTAGTTGTTGGCTGTTTATTAGAGAGTTTGTTCAATAAATCAGAAGCCAATCCAACCAACCAAAAAGTGAGTAACAAAAAGATAGTAACAAAACATGTGTTTTTTTTTTTTTTGACAATATGTAAAGTCAAAAGCCAATAGAAAAACACCTAACACCCCTATGTCAAGTTTTTTGATGGAATTTTTTTTTTTTTTGGATTGATAAAATTTAGAAAAAATTATTTGTAATGACCTAAATTTGGAGGTTCCGTAATAAATAACATCGACTTGATACGCTATTAAAAATAACCCTAACTTGGTTGGTGTATTGCAAAGTGGCACAAACTTTACAACTTAGATGAGTTAGATCCAAGTAATTAACAATCTAAATGCACAAATTTGTTGTTGTTTTATACTTTTATGCTACTTTTACAAAGTTAAGTGATTTATGTTTTTAGGCTATCAAATTCGTGTCGATTTTATGGGTGTATCAAGTTCGTTTTTTTTTTTTTTCCTTTCTTTTTGTGTATGTCTATCAAAATTTGGGTCATTACAAATAATTTAAAACGACATGTTTTCTTCTACAGTATAACATTTCATGGAATAATGTTTTTGTGTGATCTATGTAGGTATGGTGTAGGAAGCCGTATCAAGTTGCAATACACTCGCAAGATTATCGATGCCATACACTCGGGCTCCCTCCTTAATGCAAACTACAAGAAGACTGACGTTTTTGGGCTCGAAATTCCTACTGAGATCGAGGGAATACCTTCGGACATCCTTGATCCAATCAACGCCGTAAGTTTTTGGGCTCCATTTTCCGGCTTTGTTTGACAATATATTTCAGTCACCCATGCTAAAATTTTAAATCACCTACCAGCATTAGACTTTGTTCTTTAAAACTGAATTAATCTAAAATTAAACTAAATTAATCTGAAGAATTCTAAACTCATTAAGAAATGAACTAAACTGAAATTTCAAAATTAAATAATTTCCAATAGGAATTACAATTTCATATGAATTTTCTTCCCACACAGAATTTCATAAACTTGTTTGGTTGTCATGTAAGAATTTACAAATCACTTGAATTGTTAATGACTAAGTAGGGTGTAGATAAATAAATTCTCATGTTTTGTGGGAAGTTGAAATTCTCATGAATTTTCAATTCCCCAACCAAACAAGAAACCTAAAGCAAATTGATCGGAATTTTGAATGCCCACAAAAATTATGAACAACCAAACTACACCTTAGTTACTACGGAGTATCAGTAACCTTATCAGTTTTATTTTATTTTATTTTTTAAAAGCTCGTGTTGCCAAACATAACCTTTAATTTGGGACTTTAAACATGGTTGTTTTTGTTCCTGTGTTTTAGTGGCCGGATAAGGATGCTTATAAGGAGACTTTGCTGAAATTGGGAGGGCTATTCAGGAGTAATTTTGAAGTGTTTACCGACTATCAAATTGGCAAGGATGACAATCTGACAGAACAGATTGTTTCAGCTGGTCCTATTTTTTAATATTCTAAGTATAAATAATACTAATAATTATTTAAGGCTTTATGCAAAGTAGTTGGGGCTAATCCTGTCCCCCCAAAAAAAATAAAAATGTTGGGGCTATATCAGCTATATGTATGAAAATTTGGGGAAACAAAAAGGAAGGATTTTATATATCTTTTAGCTAGAGCATCAATCATTGGAAAATTATTGTCATTTTGATAGAATTTTGATTAAATTATTGAAGTGCATTGGCTGTTTACTAGAAAAATTAAATATCCAGTTATGATGATATGATTTAATTTGCTCGTAATAAATTCTGATATCACATTCTTATGCACATTAATAGAGATATTGATGTTGCATTTGATTCGTTTGAAATTTCCTAATTTGATCTGATGCAATTCTATTAATCAAGGAATTATCTTTACTAAAGAACTAGCTTAGCTAGTCTTTCTTCCCCCGCCGCCTTTCCGAAAGCAGAAAGGCTTATCTAACAGGAAAAGGACTGATCGCTAGCAGGAAGTTGCACCCAAACAGGAACCTGAAAAAATACTATCTTTTCTAATCTGTTCTAATCTTACCTGAATTTTTCTAACTTGATCAAACCTTATATGAACTTTTTATTGTGTTTATGGTAGTTGTTTTATAGTTATAACTTTTTTTTATATGATCTTATCAATCTTTCTAAAATAAGTACTACAGTACTAAAATAAGTTGAATCAAATACACCCAAAATTGTTGTTTGGTATGGAAAGGTTTGGCTCGCCCTTAAGTCAAGAAATTTAGAATCAAAAAAAGGATTTATTTATCCTGATGAGTTGGAGCCCAATAAAGTCATGATAGATATGCCCTAGACATCCCTTTAGGTCATGGGCTTTGGCAGCTTACATGATTAAGTGGGCTATAGGCTGCACTTTAAGCCAAGAATTTATTTGGTGTCAAACTGTCATGTGGGCTGGACTATAAGTAATCTACACTTTTGTTTTCAACTGGGCTCAACCGCAACACATATTTTTCATTAGTGAACTAGAGAGAGCTATTGTTACATTATGAATCCAGAATCAAATAATGTAGCACTTTTATGGACCCTGGGCCTGGGGAATGTTTGTTTTTTAAATAATAGCGTAAATAAATTGGACTATTTTTTTTTATAGATTGTATCAAATTTTTTTAGTTGATTATACATTTATACAGATAATAAGTTTCTCAAAGTCTGTGTAGTCTACTACAAATAATGTATAAAACTCGACAATCCGGGCATTGCCCCGAGTGTTACCTTTTTTTTTTTACTTTTGTGGAAAAGTTTAAACTCTAACTTTACTTAATAAATGAAAGAAGTATATAAAATTATATAGACAATTTAAGCACCAACATAATTTAGGTGAAATGATAAGTGTATATAGCCTTAATTTGTACTTCTTCTGTCCACAAATAAGTGCTACATTTTGACAAAAAAAAACTCTCACAATTTTGATAATGGGTTTGAATCTAGATCTAAGCGTTTTTTATATTACATGACATGATGCATCATGCTCATGTGGTGCACAAACTTTAAAGAACGCTACTTGTACGATCTTACGTGGCGAAATATGGTGATATACTGATATGAACAATTTTTCATATAATTTATAGATATTAATAAATTAGTTTTAGTTGAATGAAGTGTAAGTGGGGAATCCATCCCCCAACCAAAAAAAAAAAAACTCATACTATGTAATGAAATGATAGCTCAAGCTTACCATATAGAATAAAAAAATGTGATTACTCTATAGAATTTATAAAAATAAAAAATAAAAAATTACAGTGCCCTTTGTTGAAGGGACAACCAAATGACCAATTAAGTTCTTTTTTCATAGTTAGATTAAGAGCGATATAAGAGAGATATCACTCCATTCTTCAAAACAAATGACCATATAGAATTACCCAAGATAGTTATGGTGTTAAAAAAATTCTGGAAAATTCAAGAAACTCAAGAATCAAATCTTCTAAATATTATAAGAATATCCTATATAAAAAAAAAATAAATCGTATTGGAATATTCTTCTAGTTCCATGTGCCCCACACAATTTATATTTGTGTTTTACTCATTTAATATTAATTTTTTCATTACATATGCATTTTTGTATATTATGAAATTTCAAGTTGTTTATTTAATTTTCTACTTTAATTTGTTCATTTTTAATTAGGTGTATATTCACCCAAATTTAGCATGAACCTTTTACACATGAATTCAGGAAATGATATTGACACGCTTTAAATTTATATCATCACTTCACATTGTAACTTGTAAGTAGACAGTAATTATTATATATGCTAAAAAGCACAGTATCAATATCAATTTTGATGTGTCAGTATCATCATCATTTTACAGGTTTGGTGAGGGTTGAATTTGCTATGTCATAATAGAGGGTTAATTGTACGGCATGTATGCTATCCTAAACAAAATGTGATTCAATTTTTCACATCACCAATAGTCTTAGGCGCATCTTTGAATACTAATATCATTAGTTGTATATAATAAAAAAAAAATTAAATTATATATTTAGAAACACAACTAGAAAAGATGTTTACGACAAGAATTCTCGTCGCAAATCCCATCGTAGAAAAGGGGAGTCACAAATTATTTTTTCCACTGTAAAAATATGACCCCGTCGCAAAAAAAAATGGTCGCAAATGATTTTTTCCGTCGTAAATGAGTCATTTCTAATAGAGTTTGGGTTACGTATTCGGTAAATTGTAGCGACGGGCTCAAAAACCGTCACAAAAGATCTACATTTGCGATGAGATTTAGGCATGTCATTAATGTGTACCCGTCGTTAATGGGTCAATTTTTGTAGTGAAAGTACGTATTGAAACGAATTAAACGAGATCAAAATGAGACATGAATATGTTTTTCTTTTATATAAGAAGTATAAAATTAAATGAAATCAAAGTTACACAGTAAACAGTACCAAAAATCAAACTGAATCCTTTAATTTGGATCCTTTAATTTGGGATAAGGATTACCATTTTGGCATTTTTCTAATATTGTACCGCTATTTCGAAAGCCAAGTGTTCAATGCTGATATACTGGCGGATTGGCCCTACTGTTTTTTTGTTTTTTTTTTTTGAGGCCCCTACTGGTTATTATTTATTATTTAGTATTTAGGCATGCAAATCTCGAAATAATCTTTGTTGAATTATAGCCACATACTTGCTCTAAAAAGACTAAAATATTACGAGGATCGACCAACACTTACACGCACTGTGAATTGTGATGCACTGGTTTTGAAGTATACTTTAATTAAATTGCGAGTTCCATTTTCATCAACTTGTTATATATGGGTCTCGGCCGCATCCGTAATTGATAGAGAAAATATTCCCCAAATATTCTATAGGATATATTTTTTATAAATACTATTTCAATGGGCCAAGTTTAAGGACCCAACTTTGTAACCCTGGATCTCCTGTTTTTAGTTTTCTTAAATCTACAAACATGATTAAATGTAATAAGGAGATATTATCTAATTTCTGTAATTCTTGTCCTTTAGGAAAACATGCTCGGTTACCTTTTGACAATTCAAATTATATGACTTTTTGTGCTTTTGATATTATTCATGTTGATTTATGGACTTCGCCATTCAAAGCCTCAAAGGTCATAAATATTATCTAGTTTTATTAGATGATCATACTCACTTTGTGTGGACTATTCCGCTTATGTCTAAATCTCAAGTTTTTCCTTCCTTAATTAATTTCCGAAAATATGTTGAGACACAATTTGAACGGCATATTAAGTCTTTTCAATGTGATCACGGGCGGGAATTTGACAATGGCCCATTTAAACAGAAATGTCTTGATCATGGAATTATTTTCCGCTTCTCATGTCCCCACACCTCCTCCCAAAATGGCAAAGCCAAACGCATGATTCGTACGCTTAACAATATTAAACGTACAATTCTTTTTCATGCCTCCCTTCCCCCCTCTTACTGGTTATATGCTCTTGAGACCGCTACTTATCTTTTAAATATATTACCTACAAAAACACTCAAAAATAATACTCCAACTTTTGCCCTTTTTCGACGAGTGTCCACTACAAAAAATGTATTCAAGAAGGACAATTAAAATTGCCCTATTTGATACAAAATTTGTCTTCTTAGGTTATAATGACAAATTTAGTATTGCCCTCATGTTGCCCTTGTAACCCCGTTGTATTAGGTTTCAAAGTCAATTTTAGATGTTTTGCCCTATTTGATTCAATTCAAAAAGGGCAAACAAAATTGCCTTCATTGATTATCAACTAAGGCAATACATTTGCTTTCCTTGATTTAAACACTTTATTTATTGTCAAATAGGGCAAAGTTTCAAAAGTTTAAGGGGGCAAAATAATCATATTGTCTTCATTGTTCATATCAATGAGTGCAAAAATAATTGCCCTTGTAGGCATCATTAAGTAAAACAATACTCATATTGCATTCTTTAATCAGGATAAGTTGTCCTCGTTGTGTGAGTTTCTTGTTGTGTCCATCTTATGATCATCTTCGGGTTTTCGGGTGTCTTTGTTTTCCTAACCTCTCCTCCACTACTCCACATAAATTAGCACCGCGTTCCACACCATGTGTCTTCTTAGGATATCCTATTGATCATCGTGGTTTTCGATGTCTTGATCTCACTTCTCACAAAATCATAATTTCTCGTCACGTTCTTTTTGACAAGCACACTTTTCCATTTCAATCATTGGAAAAATTCCAACCCTCATCATATGACTTTCTGCGTGATGAGTCCATTTCTCCTCTGTTTTTCCATCCTCCTACCTCATCTCCAGGTCCTCCCCAAGCTGACCCCACTCCTTCAAACTCCCCTCCTCTTTCTCCTGTGGCACAACCTACTCCACAACCAAGCTCACCACCTCTACCCGCTTGCCCGCCTCTTTCTCCTCAAATGCAAACTCGTACCAGACACGGAATTCACAAACCAAACCCAAAATATTCTCATGCCCTAACTGTTCACACAAATGCCCTAGCTCCACACAGATCCCCCATTCCTAAAACTCACAAACAAGCCTTGACCGACCCTAATTGGAATGCGGCCATGCATGATGAATATAGTGCTTTAATTCAAACTGGGACATGGAAATTAGTACCCCGGCCTACGAGGGTGAATATTGTTAAGTGCATGTGGATTTGGAAACACAAAGAAAAATCTAATGGTGACCTTGAAAGGTACAAAGCTCGTTTAGTTTGTGATGGCAGGTCGCAAGAAATAGGGGTTGATTGTGATGAGACATTCAGTCCAGTTGTGAAACCGGCTACTATTCGTACTGTTCTTAGCTTGGCTATGGCACGGAAGTGGTCTATTCATCAACTTGATGTAAAAAATGCATTCCTTCATGGTGATTTGCATGAAACTGTTTACATGCACCAGCCACCAGGTTTTGTTAACAAAAAAGCCCCTGGTCATGTTTGCTTACTTCGTAAAGCTCTCTATGGTCTAAAACAGGCACCTTGTGCCTGGTATCAAAGGTTTGCAAATTATTTACTACATCTAGGGTTTGTTATTGCCCAAAGTGACACATCTCTCTTCACCCTTCGTCGAGATAATGACATGGCTTATCTCCTTTTATATGTTGATGATATAATTTTGGCTTCTTCTTCTGATGGGTTGCGCGAAAGGTTGATTTCTCAACTTAAAAATGAATTTCCTATGTCAGATCTGGGACCTTTGAATTATTTTTTGGGAATCTCTGTGACCAGAATATCTTCATATATGCTTCTTTCTCAACAAAAATATGTACAAGATATTCTTGAGCAGGCAGGTATGGCAAATTGCAAACCCACAGCGACTCCTGTCGAAGCTAAGTCAAAACTTAGCGCCGATTCTAGTCCTCCTGTCAAGGATCCTACTAGGTATCGAAGCCTTGCAGGTGCTCTACAATACCTTACCTTCACTCGTCCTGACATTGCATATGCCGTCCAGCAGATATGTTTGTTTATGCATGACCCGAGGGAGTCTCATTATGGTGCGTTGCAACGTATCCTTCGCTATGTTCAGGGAACTATTGATCATGGGTTACATATATATCCGTCTGCTACATCTAGACTGATTACTTATATTGACGCTGATTGGGCCGGTTGTCCTGACACTCGTAGGTCAACCTCAGGTTACTGTTTTTTCTTGGTGATAATCTTATCTCTTGGTCTTCTAAGCGTCAGCATACCTTGTCAAAATTTAGTGCTGAAGCAGAGTATAGAGGTCTCCAAGGCTTGTTGGCTCCATAATCTTCTACTTGAGCTTCATTGTCCTCTTCGTCAAGCCTCCATTGTTTATTGTGATAATATTAATGCAGTTTATTTGTCTACAAATCCGGTTCAACATCAACGCACAAAGCATGTTGAGTTGGATATCCATTTTGTCCGTGAAAAAGTTGCACTAGGACAAGTTCGTGTGCTACATGTTCCTTCCCGTCACCAATTTGCTGATATTTTCACAAAGGGTTTGCCTCGAGAATTGTTCTTGGAATTTAGATTCAGTCTTAGCGTCCGACCTCCTCCCGCTATGACTGCGGGGGTGTGATAGAGAGAATATTCCCCAAATATTCTCTAGGATATATTTTCTGTAAATACTATTTCAATGGGCCAAGTTTAAGGACCCAACTCTGTAACCCTATATATATTGACCAATGCATAACACTCCGATGAGGGGGGTTTTCACAAAGTCTAACAGTAACAAAGAGAAAGTTTGATCATACACAACTAACACAAGCTCGATGGTTTCATTATAAAACGAATTGATAATATAAGGAGTAACCACCAAACCTATATATTAGTCATTATATCTCTAATCTTTAATTTCAATGTGGAACACTTGCATGTAGCGAACTTAGAATGTCTATTCTTGAATAAAACCTCCATCTCTCGATAAATGTAAAAGCAATACCAGCTCGATATTCCTAGTAAAAGCCATAAATTGGGATTCAATAACCTTACGGAAAAAAATTACTACAACTAACATATTATTATACTCCGTAGAAAAAAACTTGCATGCACTGGATTCAAAGTTACCCTAAATTCCTTAGAATTTACATACCCTCAACAAAAAGAGTAAATTTAGCAAACGATAATTATTGTTGGCTTGCTGCAACATAACATAACTTTTAGTCAATTGTAGACTAACTTACCTTAATGTACATATTTTAGAATCTGTCAATATTATATGCTCGTGCATCGTGATTATCGTACATGCAAATATGCATTAGAGGATTTAGAGATCTCGCGAATCTTGATTCATAACCTTGTTTCACCAATAACTCTACACGTCAGGAGCTTACCTTAATTATTCTATTCTTTTACCAAGATTTCAGGAAGTTATTAGATTTAATAACCACTATTATTATATACGAGTATGATTTTTTTTCTTATAAGTATATATATACACAGAGATTTTTCTTTTTATATAGGATAATGTGTGGGATACTAGGCCTTGGAATCGGGTCCATCTGTAGGTCACTCGGCCCAATTTTAGCCAATACACGCATCTGTAAGGGGGATAATAATGAATCATCGCAAATACGACGTGTGGTGAGAATCGAACCCGGAACCTCGTGTCTGAAATTCTGAAGCCCTAACCACTGGGCTATGACTTCATCCTCACACATAGATATACAAATGGAAGAAATCTTTATTTTAATTATTGTATACATTTCTTTAAGAAAAATAAATTTGAAGTACTGTATAAATCATTAACTTCACAAGTCAAGGGTATTTGTATTGTATTATTTCCTAACCACTTTTATTTTGAAACCATTCTTCTTATAATTTTAATGGTCAAATATTGTGTAGTCATCCGGCCTGTTTATATTATAAGGCCCTGTTCTTTTGCACTTAAAAGCTACAGTTTTCAGATCAGATCAGATCAGACTTTTCAGATCATATCAGATTAGTTCAGCTTTGTTTTAATTTTATACTCTCACAAAATAATACCCCACCTAATCAGATCAGTTGAGATCAGATCAGTTCAGGTCAGATCAGTCCTAAAGAACAGGGCCTAAGTTACATTTTATAAAAAAAATCAAATAAAGAGAAATCAAAAGCAGTGGGTCATAAAATTAGAAAAATGAAATGAAAAAAAAAATTCAAGTGGAAGAGTTATTAGGTCGGAATTAATTGATTTATTATATAGTTTCATAATAACAACTGCTTTTTATTTTATACTCGGCAGTAATTTTAAAAGTCGACATTTATTTGGTAGTTTTGGATAATTTTCCCTAATCTAGAAAATTATTTTAAGTTTAAAGTGTTTTAAGCAACAAAAAAGAGGAATTAGTTGTTAACACTAGTTGGAAATTCTCTCTTCCTCTCCCCCTCTAAAAATAACCTTAAAAATCCCCTAAAATCTTTAAAAGCCACGAGGGGCTACCATCCTCCTCCTCTCTTTGATGATGTTAAACCCCAATTCTTTCTATATTTCCTTTGTTATTTGTTATTTAGTCATTAATAATGCTCCTTCCTCTCTCTTTATGAGAGTTTTTTTCTCAATTTTTGGGTTTCTTCTCTCCTTTTGTGGGATTTTGGTGTTGTTCTTTATCCTTTTCCCTCATGGAAGATTGAAATTTATTTTTAAGGTTTTATTTGAAATATTAGATTCATATGTTGTCAGTAGTACAATTTTGCAATTGGCATTGGAATCGAGGATGCAATCTACATGGTTGAGTAATGAATTTTCTTCCAAAAACTATGTAACGAAGATAGACTCCCTCATAAAAAACTGCATAATTCAGCGAACAATCGGGGACTGCAATTCATCGTCAAATTTAGTTTCTCATCATCGTAGTTACTTTAAAGAAGATTTTTACTTGATTAATTTAGATTGTATTTTACTTCTTTATAATGCTTATTGTAGATGTCGTATGACTTTCAATTAATGAAATTTTATCTTTCCCTTCAAAAACAAAAAAGCAACAAAAAAGAGAGACAGAACTATAGGATTATTACACTATTACTAGAGTTTTTAAGATTAAACTTTGAAATCTATAGCAACATTATTTGCCACGCAAAACCCAAAATCTTATTTCTAGAAGTTGAATATATTACTCTTTCTGTTCTGAATTAACTATTTCATTAGGGTTCGACTGTAAGATTAAACTTGAAAATTATAGCAATGTAAAGTTCTATATGAACCATTTGCCAAAAAGAGGAAATGGAACAATTATTTTAAGACGGGTGAAAAAGAAAAGTGGATTAGTTATTTTAAGACGGGGAGAGTATATTATATCATAATAACACGTGATTACCGTGCATACATTTGACTATTTGAGATCTTACGAATCTTGATTCCTTGACCTTATAGCAACAAACAAAGAAGTCAGGGCTCAGTGATACAATAAGTGAATAAGTTTATCAAATACGGCCGTGTTCTCTATTACACTTTAAAATAAATTTTAAAAAATACGGTAATTTTTTAACTTAGTACGTTACATTGTAGAGTTTTTTTTGTTTTTTTTTGTTGTTGTTGTTGTTGTTGTTGACCTACATTGTAATGTTAAATGGTGTTTAAGCGTTAAGCTAGACTTTATTCTAGACTATCTGATTTAATTTAGTCAATATATACACTTGACAGAGTGGGAATAAAAAAAAATCTCATTTAAGTGTGTCAGTCGGGATATGAACTCATGGCCAAATCTCATATCTGACATTCGATATTGGATCACCGGATCAAGCATTGCACCGTGTTTAGCATACGCGTATTGTCGAGCTATCTTAGAATTATATGAGTATGTATTAGGAAGATAGATTGAGCCCCATCACACGACACTATATTAGAATTATCGTGTTAGCAATCCTGGCATTTGATCTCTGGTCTCCGAAAGGTGACCTAGTCACCACTTGATCCATATGCTCCCTACATTTTATACCTATTTAATTAGTATTCACTATTAAGCAAATATACTGATAACATAAATGGTGTTACACACCGGTTGACATAGGAAATGAGTTTCCACATAAAATTATAATTCATGGGAAATTATTTCCCTTGACCATTTCCTAGGAATTTGCATACTTTAGCTGTTTGTTTGATAATATAGGAACTTAAATTTCTTAGGAATTGATTTTCTTTGTTTTATTAGTTACCTTGATAAAAAAATCCTAGGAACTTAAGTTAATTAATTTTATTTTTTTGAAGGGAAAGATAAAAAATTTCATTAATTGAAAGTCATATGGCATCTACAATAAGCATTGTAAAAATGTAAAATACTATAAAATTTAATCAAGTAAAATTTTTTTCTTTAAAGTAACAACGGTGAAGAGAAATTAGATCTGACAATGAAATACAATTCCCGAGTATGCACTGAATTATGCAACCTTCTATCATTCTATAAAAGGGTCCATCTTATTGACCTAGTTTTGAGAAGGATAAAAATTCATTAATGGACCGTGTGGATCACATCCTCAATTCCAACATCAATTATAAAATTGTACGACTTGCAACATATGAATCTATATTTTCAAATAAAATTCTAAAAATAATTAAATTTCAATCTTCCATAAGCGAAAAGGAGAAAAATAACACCAAAATCCAACAAACGGAGAAAAGAAACCCAAAAATTGGGAAGAAATATCTCATAGAGAAATAGCAAGTAAGAGGATTATTAATGACAAAAATAAAATTTAATTAGAGAAAAATAAAGAAACTAAATTGTTTGTGGTAATAATGCATGTAGGCCCCACAATAATCATAGTTAATATGATTTACCAAGGTGAGACTTGGTAAATTATTTCTCATATCTCATGGAAACTTGTACTTAAATCCGTCTCAAAATAAATACGGAGTACTGCATTTACTTTTTCACATCACCCAAGACACATTTTTAAAAATTAATATAGGGAAACTCCCAGTGGTATACCCGAGCTTATTCGAAATCTCACTGGTATACCCGAGTTTATTTTAATCCCAGTGGTATACCTAAAATTAGGTCTAATTCCCATCCGTTACATTTAGAAGGTATATTCCGTTAAATGTATTGGAATATACCTATTTTAAGGTTAGATTTAACTTTGGTTAACAATTTTTTTTAATTTTCTTTTTTAAAAAAAATAAAAATTAAACCAAGTAATATATTAAATTAATGGGTTTTTGCAAAAAATGATCCGATTGCCCCCAATTTGCGTTTCTGATTTGCATCGATTTGCGCGCATTGATCTATGTGAAAAAAATAGTCCGCTCATGGTTTTACGCGTCATTTTTTTCCTTACGAGATCTGATTTGAGGTCGGATTTTGCAAAAAAATGATTTGAATGCCCCCACTTTGCATTCCCAATTCGCCACGTTTTGTGCGCATTGATCTACGTGAAAAAATAGTTCGCTGAAGGTTTTACGGGTCATTTTTACCCTTATGGTATTCGATTTCGGATTTTGCAAAAAATGATCCGGTTGTCCCCCAATTTGCGTTCCCGATTTGCCTCGTTTTGCGCGCATTAATTTATGTGAAAAAATAGTCCGCTTTAGGTTTTACGGGTCATTTTTATCCTTAAGGGTTCCGATTTGAGGTCGGATTTTACAAAAAATGATCCGATTGCCCCCAATTTGTGGTTGTTTTTCCTTTATTTTTTATTTTTTTTTATTTTTTTTCAATTTATTAACCATGGTTAGTGTTTTTAACAATTTTTAAACAAAAAGGTTACTTTTGGGAATTATGTTTAACATTAGGTACACCTCTGGGATTAAAAAAAACTCAAGTATACCAGTGGGATTTCCAAAAAGTTCGGGTATACCACTGGGAATTTCCCATTAATATATTTAGTTGTGTATAATAAAAAATTATAAAATTATATATTTAAAATATACATATCGAGGCAAAATAGTAATCTTCAAACAGGAAAGGAAGATAGAACTATACATCTTTAACGGATGGTGACATAAGCACCCTCTTTTTACTTAATATACTTCACTTTTGTCTATTTTACTTAAATAAAAATAAATAAATACAGTGGAGTGGGAAAGTGATTTTGACACTCCTCAATGTTATTATTCATGTGAGAGGGAAAAGAGTGCCAAAATCAAATTGAGAAGTGCCAAAATCATTTCATCAATGGAGTCTATTTATCATATTCTATCTTTGACCCCTCGGGTGCTAAATATAAGACGGGTATCGTCGTGTAACTCGTGTTAGTATCACTTACTTTACACTGGTCCTAAGGACTTTATTTTAATTTATTTTATTTTATTTTATTTTTGTAGGTGTGCGTGAATTTAATGATACTTTGTAATAATTGATGAAAGATTAATCATTGGCGTTATGAGCAAACTATTGGTTGGCAGAAAAAAGTTTCTAAGAGGAGCAGTTATCACCGTAGGTCCGCAGGCTTATGAACTATGAAGACAAAATTTCACATAATCACATTTACGACGAAGACAGTTTGTCATTATGACACTTTTGTCAATACGGAAAGTATAATGTGGCCATTTAGCGATTTAGACATTTCACATTTTTACGAGCACTTCACTTTTGTTTATATTTAAAAATGTTTATATTGGTTAAAGTAGAGCATGTGTAAAAATCGTCACTCAAAGTATAGTATCGACTCTAGAATGGTGACTATGCACTTTATATTTTTTATTTATATATTATATCTCTTCTCACATGAATAGTGACCTCAAACACTATCTATTTACGGAGTATGTAAGATGATAGATCTTAGACCTACCCTGCGCAGGGATCAAAATGAGGATGAAAATTCTTGCTTGGATGGGGATAGGAATTTCCATGCCCGCTCTACCCCAATGACATCCCTAGATGGAGTGCGTAAATTAAAAAGTATTTTTCTCTCTTCTTAATTCCCATTTTTTACAAGTCCTATTTGTCGTTGTATATGAGATCTACATATAATGTTTGTATGTGCATCCTCCATTCTAAAATAAGTGGCCTATAGTCCCTTGTATTCACTTCCTAAATTTTTATAATTGGTTTTGAAACTTGGACTTTCTCATTTTATGTACATAATATAATATAATATATAGTCATGATAGTTCTAGTTTGATTTAGTTTAATTCGTGTCAATATAGCAAATA
Source organism: Salicornia ramosissima (assembly GCA_951394345.1). Taxonomy (NCBI): domain Eukaryota; kingdom Viridiplantae; phylum Streptophyta; class Magnoliopsida; order Caryophyllales; family Amaranthaceae; genus Salicornia; species Salicornia ramosissima. The sequence goes on along the minus strand of OX596240.1, from coordinate 49,591,378 downwards.
AATACACACAGGTGGAGCTTGACACAACTAAGCAGTTGTTATGATTGTAATAAATCAATTGTGTTTCAATCAAATCATTTGAATTTCGTACTATTAAAGTTAGGTATATGTCGACTAATGAGGTCTTAGCCTAGTAGTTAAGATTTCAGAATTTCATGTACAAGATCCTGAGTTTGATTTTCACCACACGCATTTGCGAGGAATCCTTATCTTCCCCATGTCGGATGCGTTTATTGGCTAAATTGGGCTGAGTGATATGCAGTAGGGCCCGATTCAAGGCCTAGTACCCTACTCATGTTTTCCAAACTCTATCATAACTCTACCATTCTGAAATATATAGAACATTAAGACTCCAAACAGTTTTGTTTAATTTATATCAATTAATTTTTATTTAAAATCAGTTCAATTGAATTTTAATTCAGTTCGATTTAATTAATTTTATTTCAATTAAGTTTCATTAATTTTTAATTTAGTTCAGTTGTAGTTGTTTCAGATTATAACCAATTAGTTAAATGGTAAAACGGTTCATTTTAATTCAGTTTAATTTTATATCAATTATTTTTTAATTTTTTATTCCAATTATTTTCAATTTGAATGTTTTAGGTTCATTTACTTTCGATTTTATATAACTAGAGGTATTCATTTCAAAAATTCAATGTGAACGAAAAATATTGAATTTTTTAATATTAAAAAATTTGGATCGGATATCTGAGATGTACTACACACACCAAGTCACCAACTACAGTTTTAAGGACAACTTATTACAAAAAAAAATTATCTGTCTCTCCTCATTCCAAAAATTTATATAACTTGACTAACACGTACCTTTTAATCTTTTTTAATATGTACCATTTTCCTATTAATTTTTAATTTTGATTCAAATTTTAATTTTAATTATATTTTAATTTTTATTTGACATATCAAAATCACTATCATTACCTTAAAATAAAATCCAAGTAAAAAGGTAGGAGTAAAGTAGTAACGTACTGGTACTCAGTAATCGTAATGAATGTTGGAACATTTATGACTAAATGGGCTTGGACAATGAACTAAGGGTATAAGGCAAATAGAAACGACTGAGTCTAGAGGTACCTCGCGAGTCGCGAGGCTACCTCACGACTCGCGAAAAGTTTCTGGAAGTAGCCAGAAATCACGAGCCAAGACAGAGCCAAGTCGCGACTCGCGACGGCTCTTCGCGACTCACGATTTGCTACTGGAAGTTTTCGTGCAATTTTACGAAATCTTGGATACTTTGCCTAGGATTCTTTAAACGTGTTAATGCATGTTTAATGGCTTTGTTACTGACTTAATTCAGTACTAAAGGGGATTAAAATCAGAAGTTGGAAGTTTTACATTGTTGCAAGGAATCCTCTTGGATGGTTATTGCACATTAAACTCCATTAAAGCTGATTTTATGAGGTTTGAATGAGGAGTTTGATCAGCTTTTTTGAGCTGATTACACTTCATTCTTGGTCTATAAATAGAGGCCTTAGTTCATTGTTGAGGACACACAAGAAATCAGAAATATATTGTCACTTCAACTTGCTAGTACTTTATAATTTCTAGCTAATCTTGTGAAGTGTGACTAAACACAATCAAACACAAATCCTTTTGTTCTTATACTCTTGAGATCAGTTGAGTATAAGGTTTCGTTCTCCTTTGTATCTCACTAATCATTCGTGGTAACCCGGTGATCTAAATATAAAGGGCGAATTGAATTAGTAGGAAAATGTATTTCCACGCCTTGGAGGGTCAATTGTTCATCAAATCCTTGCTCATAACCAACAATGAACGGATGGTGGTGCCAAAATCAATTTCCGTAATAAACAAATAACTGGAACCCTATAAGAAATAACACGTGACAATCACAATCCTATCTACTATATGAATGATCCATTCAAATGTGATTTTTTGAGCCACCCTTTTTGAAATCGTCAATTCATGTATATGTGAAAAGGCCATGAATCTAATTATTGGAACAACTACTATTTTAATTACTACTGAGTAAAAAATTCTGCTAATGGGTATGCAACTGTAGAAATATTTATACAAACCTGGTTTAGGGTGTAATAAATGCTTATTTTGTTCATCTTATAATTTTTTTTCTTCTCATTTTAAAATTTTAAATGAGCAATAAAATATATTTGGCTGCATTTATCTCTATGTGCACTCGGTGTATAATAGACCTATTAAATTGATGCAATTGTACATTAAAATATTAAATTAGCGTAAAATGGATTAAATGTTACTCTGAAAAATTGATAGTTACTTTTTGATAAATGAGTAACTATTAGTATAGGGCTTTTAAAAAAAAAAAAAACTATTATTATAGTGCTTTATTCTTTTGGAAGGAAATAATCTGGACTTAACTGAACTAACTTAACTTGAACTGAACTAAATGGACTTGAATTGATTGTTTTTATCTTTAGCTTTATTAATTTTTATTTATTTATCATAATAATAATAATAATGATAATAATAATAAGGAAAATGATATATACATAGCCCTTTGGGCTATTTATAAGATGCTCAAAATGGAAAGAAAATTTCAAATCAAACATTTATTATTGTGTTGTTTTGTTTTGTTTTGTTTTCTTAAATTATTTCCATTTATAGTGTAGTATTAAATGCTTATACATAGCCCTAAGAGCTATGATTATTCTATTTTTTTTTATTTATAATTTATTAATATTATATTATAATTTTATAATCCATATATAATATTTTTATTTTTAGTATTTTTATTTATAATTATAATTTAATTTTATATTTGGATTATTTGCTTTTAATAATCCAACCTTTCGAGTTTTAATAACAAATAATCCAATCTTTGGAGTATTATTTAGCGAATAATTAACCTTTCAATTTTTAGCAACCAATGAACCAAACTTGAAAATCAGAGGTCAATTATATGTTGGTATGCTGTTTTCTTGAAATTTTTAATCAACTACACTTTAAAAGACATACACTAATTTACCTATAAAACAGGTAATACTCGAAATTGAGAGCTTCTGGTTCATCGGTTGGATATGGGGTGCAAATTTTGGATTATTCGCTAATAATTCAAAGATTGGATAATTGGTTACCAAAACTCGAAAGGTTGAATTATTAAAAGCAAATAATCCTTTATACTTTTATTTTTTTTCAAATTTAAATATACATTTTTATATCATTTAATTTTATATAATTTTTTATTTTTTATTTTTTAATTCCATTTTTACTTCTTATTTATTGTAAATATTTTCATTTATATCTATATTTATTTTAAATTTATTTTATTTTTCAATTATAATTATTATATTATATTTTACATTTACATTTATTTATGTTTATATTTATATTTAATGTTTGTTAGTTATACCTGAAGAATAGTCGCCAAAAAAATAGAAATGAAAAATCATGTGAGAATATTATGTTGAATAAATTGACAGGAAATGTCGATCAGATAACCGTTGTCGAAAATTTTGCCCGAAAATTCAACCATAAAAATTGTGATCCTAAAGCGCCCGAAGAAAAATCGATTTTGGACAACATTTAAGGAAAAATTGACAAAAAATTCATTGCTAGAAAAGCCTATTGAAAACGTTTCTGGAAAAGTTGATCGGAAAAATGTTTTGGAAAATGTCGGTTGGGAACTATTTTTAAAAACAAAATACTGGCCGAATAAACTTTATCAAAAAAATTCGTCGGAAAAGATGATCAAAATCCGTTCATAGAAAAATCTTTCCTGTTATAATGATGTAATGAAGTACTAAGAGTCCGGGAATCTATAATGTAAATAAATTGTTAATGAATCTGTCGGGTTCATCGATTTTATGTGATCAACTATTTCTATCAATGATGAACTCACTAGTAGAAAAATCCCCCATTAGTATCGTTTTTTTTAGCCTATTAGTATCGTTTTTCACACGATACTAATAGAGGCGTTAGTAATAGAGAATTATATTGGTATCGTTTGTAAAAAACGATAGTAATGTAGACTATTAGTATCGTTTGTTAGAAAAAACGATACTAATACAGAGTTTATTACTATCGTTTTTTAATAAAAAAACGATACTAATAGAGAAACCATTAGTATTATTTGTTACTAAAAACTAGGGGTGAGCAAAAAAATCGGGTACCCGGTTTTTGATCTGGTCCTGATCTTGAATCGGTGGGTCTGAACACAGAACCGGTGTAATTGGGTCTGATCCTGGGTCCAAAGAAGAGGACCCGGTTGAAGATGGTTCCGGGTCTGGGTAGTAAAATTGGGGACCCAGTACCCAGTGGAATCGGGTCCGATTTTGGGTACCCTATTGGATCCGGGTCTCGCACTAGGTACCCATTGTGTAGGACCGTATTTAACTTATTTTATTGTAATTCCTTAACCCATAAAAAGCTCAACTAATTTTTCAAGTGTAATTGCTTGTCGTAATTAGTAAAGTATACTACATTATTTTTTAAATTACATGAATCGGGTACCCGGTTCCAACCGCAATTAGCAAAGTAGTGCTATATTATTTTACAAATTGCACGAATTGTGTACCCAGTCCCAGACCCGGTCCCGCCAGTTCCAAGGCTGGGTCCCAAAATCTAGGAACTGTTGAACCATGTTTGATTTGAATGATGACAAGCCAGTTCTCTATACTTGATGTCTATGTATATTTGTATATGAACAGGTTGAATCAAGTGAGGACTCATCAAGGCAACCTTGAAGGCCTTGAGATACTTGAAGATCAGAAGCCAAGAGCTTGGAGCTATTTATTTTTTATATTTCTAGGATCTTCTTGTAAAATAGGCTTAGGAAAATATTCTTAGTGTTTTTAAGTAAAGAGCAAAAAGACTTTAAGTTTACATCCAGTAAAGAGAACAGGCCAAGAACAAGCTAAGAACAGGCACAGAACAAGCTTGGAACAGTTCCCTTTACCAGATGTAGACTTAGTAGTACTGAGACCACTGTGGGAACAGACCTCAGTATTACGCACGTGATCCGTACAAATTTTAGTGTTCAAAATTATTTTTGAAAATATTTGAAAAATATGGATCACTTGTGTTTTGGAAATCTGCCAAATTGATACACAAAATCAACTCATTAAATGCAATGTACTTTGTTTGGACTTTAGTGTACATCTCTCTTCCCATAGTGGAAAGAGACAAAGTCTGAAACTAGAACACTACACTTGTGTCAGCTAAAGTTGTTTGCACAATTTAGGCAAGTCTCCAAGCACACTTCTAGAGGACGGTTTTTTCCTTGCCTATATAAACAATCTTTGCAAAAAACCCTTGAAGACTTTTGCTCTCAAAAGAAAACCAAGTTATATTTTCTGAGAGTCTATCCTTAGTGCAAAACTATCTCCATATCCACCTTTTAGAGAAAAACTTACGGACATTTAAGTTTGTAATATTTGAACCACTTAGTGGGAAGTGGTTGGGGAGTGTTCTGTGAACACTGAGTGAACTGTTAGAGTTAACAGTTGGGGAATTAAGTGTTACATAGTTGTAGGATTTAATTGAGTGTGTAACCTTGTTATTATTCTGAGTTGATCAATAATATTGGTGAGAGAGTGGAGGACGTAGGCTTGTTTAGAAGCCGAACCTCGTTAAATCCTTGTGTTCCTACTCTTTATTTACTGTTCTATCGTTGTTCTCACAAAAAGAAAAAAAAACCTTGAAAATGATTGAAAAAAACACACATACTCAATTCAACCCCCCCCCCTTCTTGAGTATACATTGAACTAACAGGAACCGGTTGAGTTGGGTCCGGGGTCTGGTTCCAAATTCTGGGACCTGCTTGTAACTGGGTCCGGGTACTCCAAAACAGACCGGGTACCTGGTCTCGCTCACCCTACTAAAAATGATAGTAATAGACTCCCTATTAGTATCGTTTTTAGTAACAAATGATACTAATACTGTTTTTTTATTTAAATTTATATTTGATTTTTGGGCCAAAAATATATATATAAATATGCATCCTTTCGGCATTATCTACAGCTCTGTTCAATTCGGTATAATGTACAATAATATAATATTTTTTTTAATTAATTAAAATTTATAAACGATACATATATAATAGAAGTTCGATGTATTCATATAAAATATAGTTTACAAGAACAAGTTGGATACGATCGATGTTTAAGAAGTAACTATAAATAAAATGTATAAATGAAATGAAATGTTAAGACTTTTTGGGACAAACCCCTAATTGTCTAACTTCCATCCAAACCACCTAAGAAAAATACACAAGTTCTAAGCACAAAATAAAAATCAACCATAACACTAGCTTAGAGCCTAGCCATTTTTGGGGGATTCCCCCTGATGGTTACAAAAAAACTTATTAAAAAGCTATCAACTCAAACAATAACAACATCTAATACTCTCTTATTATGATAAATTACATGTTATGTAAGAGCTAAACAAATAGATCCATACTTCCACTTAATCAGAATCAAATCCATAATAAGTGCAGTTGCGGCATTAAGGAAGCAACATATTTGCAGCCATCACAACATGTTGCTGCTGGGAAGTGGGTTGTTGCTGCTGTTTCGCGTGTTGCTGTGGACGCTGCTGCTGCTGCTGTGCACAGGCCTGCTGTGCTTGCTGCTGCTGTGGAAGCTCATTCAGAGCCTGCTGGCCTGCTGTTGATGTGTTTGCAATGGAGGTTGTTGCTGCTGTTGTATTGCCACTGCTAGGTTACCCCCCTGCTGGCTTTGAAAAGAAAAAGAACGTCAGCAACTGTTGTATTGCCACTGCTAGGTTACCCCCCTGTTGGCTTCGAATTTGTGAATCTATTTTTTTTATGAAAAGAAAAAGAACGACAACACGGATACGATGTTAATTAAATAAGTATCTCAAACAAAAGTTTAAACTGATAGATGAGGCCTATGAATATGTTAGAGGATCATCTCAATTAAAAGCTTAAGCTGATAGTTAAGGCCCAAGAATATGTTATATACTTAATCAAGATAATAGAAGAAGATGCGATGATTTTTTTTAGTTCAGGCAAATCCCCAGCGAAAAATAGACTATTCCTTCTTTTGTATTGAATTGATCATAATTCAAAACCATAAACACCTTGATTGAATGAAATATGAAACCAAGGTGCTATTGCCTTGATTTGTTGATAGCTTTTGTGTTAAATTCTGATAACAATAATGAAATTGATAATAGTAACGTTTCATAATCACTCATACAACTAGCATTAGTGATTTATACATGTAAACGATAGTCATGTGAGATCTCTTTATATTGAGTTGTCTCAATGTGTAATCTATTGTGATATAATTTTATTATTTTGATAAAATTAACAAAATATATTACGAATATAAATTATATTGGCAAGTGTGAAAATGGAAATGTTGCGATTAATATGGAGCGGATGAAGTATATATACAATACTTAATTGAAAAGATGCTATTTACGACATGAATTTCCGTCGTAAAAATGTGACCCCTTCCTAGAAAAAAGGGTTGTAAATAAATTTTCTGGTTGTAAAAATGTGATCTCGTCCTGGGGGAATCATAAATAATTTTTCCCGTCGTAATTTAATTGAGTCTGTGTTAGGTATTAGGTGAATTTTAATAATGAGCCAAAAATTGTCATACAATATCTACTTTTAGGACACAATTTCAACTCGTTATTCATGTGTACTCATCTTTAATAGGCTAATTTTTTGTAGTGATGAAAAACCAGATAGGATAATCCGAATATCCGATCAGTAAAATTTGAAATTTAATTTTATTGGATTGGAACCGGATCAGAGCTTCGAATTACTCGTCCGAAAATTTTGGATGTACAATTTTTCAGGTCGAATATATGAAATGAACAACCCTAAGGGCATTGGCAATAGAGAGGTTTGTGTTTATTTTTTGAGGTTTGTTCATAAATCTCTCTATTACTAGTAGAAGTTACAACATTTAAGGTTTGTGCAAGTTACTAATTAGTAACCTAGGTTTGTCATCTTTTTTTTTATTTTTTTGTGAGAGTTGGTTTTTTTATTTTTTTTATTACACTGGGTTCCAACACAAACCTTAATAGAGGTTTGTCCTATTGCTAGTGCCATAAAAGGAATTATTTAAAAAGAGACAAATCTTTTACAAAATCCAGAGAACTACATATATTATTATATATAACTATAACATGATATGATAGCAACGAATCAAATCTTATACAAAAATAACAAGAACCAATAAAAAATATTAAAATATTTAAACATCAAAAAACACGTTGTTGAGAATTAAACACCCGAAAATGCTCTATATAAATATATTTGGTCGACTAATAATAGTGTATGAAGAGCAAATTAACAAAGCCACAACATCTCAAGTTCTCCCTTTAAAGCTTCTCAGTCTACTAATTCCTTCTCTAATAATTCTTATTTTCCATTTTTTTTTCCCTGTTATTATTGAATTTTTTGAGCAGTTTAATTTATCAAACTCAGAAATTAATAAGGAGTAAAAGAATTCATCACAATATGGAAGCATGGCTTGCTGAGCTGGTAAGAACTCTAAATTGCCATCTTTTTTTTTTTTCTTTTTCTTTTTCTTTTTCTGAATCTAGTGTGTTAATAATTAACCATTTGAAATTTTTTAATACGAAAATAATCTTGATTAGTGTTGGTATTTAATTTGTTGAATAAGTGTAGTTTTGCAGCCTTCTCTTTCCTGCTACAGTAATCAAATACAGTATACTTTTGCCTCATAATATACTCCAGTATACATTATTGAGTTTGACTATGAAGTCATAGCTTAGTGGTTAGGGCTTCAGAATTCCAGGCACGAGGTACTGGGTTACATATGCGTGTGTTGGCTAAAATTGGACCGGATGACCTACAGTAGGACCAATTGATTCCAAGGCCTTGTATCTCACACATTATCCAAAAAACATATACATTATTGAGCGAACTTGGTTCAGTGGTGACCAAGTCACCTGGTTTTCTCGAAGAACAAGGATCGATAACATTACCTCCCACCACTCTCGGGTATTGCCAGATTAATTATATATTTTGAGATAGGAGTTAGCATGTTTGGAGTCCAGTTCACTTTACTTGATAAAAAAATACAGTATACATAATAATAGAGTATTCATAACTTGATGCGATTTTTTTTAATTTTATTTTGTCCCTAAAAGTCAAAGCCTTGTGCATTTAATTTGATTGGTTTAAATAATATATACAGTTGCTTAAGAAATTACACTTTTATACCTTTTTCTAATACTCCATTTGTCTTACGAAATTTACTATATTTACTTTTTGCACATTTACAAAATAATTGTTTAAACATCTCACTATACTTTTATATAAAAATTTAATATTTATAAAATTATACATCTAGACAATACAAAATTAACAAGATATGTTAGGGAAATTCCCAGTGGTATATCCGAACTTTTTGGAAATCCCACTGGTATACCCGAGTTTTTTTAATCCCAGAGGTGTACCTAATGTTAAACATAATTCTCAAAAGTAACCTTTTTGGTTAAAAATTGTTAAAAACACTAACCATGGTTAATAAATTGAAAAAAAAACAAAAATAAAGGAAAAACAACCGCAACTTGGGGGCAATCGGATCATTTTTTGTAAAATCCTACCTCAAATCGGAACCCTTAAGGATAAAATTGACCCGTAAAACCTAGAGCGGACTATTTTTTTCACATAAATCAATGCGCGTAAAACGAGGCGAATCGGGTTCGCAAATTGGGGGGCTATTGGATCATTTTTTGCAAAATCTGACCTCAAATCGAACCCCATAAGAGTAAAAATGACCAGTAAAACCTTCATCGAACTATTTTTTCACGTAGATCAATGCACACATAACGAGGCGAATTGGGAACGCAAATTGAGGGTAATCGAATCATTTTTTGTAAAATCCGACCTCAAATCGGATTCTGTAAGGATAAAAATAACCTGTAAAACCATGAGCGGACTATTTTTTTCACGTAGATCAATGCGCACAAACTGATGCGAATCAGAAACGGAGATTGGGGGCAATCGGATCATTTTTTGCAAAAACCCATTAATTTAATATATTACTAGTTTTAAATTTTATTTTTTTTAAAGAATTTTTTTTTAAAAATTTAACCAAAGTTAAATCTAACCTTAAAATAGGTATATTCCATTATATTTAACGGAATATACCTTCTAAATGTAACGGATGAGAATTAGACATAATTTCAGGTATACCACTGGGATTAAAATAAACTCGGGTATACCATTGGAAATTTCCCGATATTTTATGTATATGTTTTTTTTTTTTTTTTTTTAATGTTCATATAATACTTTGTAAAGATCTCATGGTACCCAAAATTTCAAAGTTAAAAATATTCTGAATTCTGAAATTATTAAGAATATATACAAGTAACCATTTGATTTGAATTTACATTGACGATTGTGCAAATTAAAGAAATCATAACTTTTTGGTTGATGTGGACGACGTGACAAATAAATAGCTAATAATGAGTTGTTCACATGCAATCATGGGCAAATCAGCATCAATGCATCATCAACTGTTCATCTGCTTAAAATAATACTCTCCCTAGGTTTTGCATTACATTTTTCTTTGCATACAATATCTGCTTCCCCAATCCTTTCCATTCTCTTTCTTTAATACCACATCGTCATCATACTCTATCCCTAACCTCCGCCATCCAATCCTAACTCTAACCTCCACCAACCCACCACCTAGCCGCCCCTCTCCTCCCTAGAAAGCGTGCTGGTGAGAGGTGGTAGAGGGTAGGCGTTGAAGTGAGTAATTTTTTTGGTTGTGGGGCTGAGTTAGGTTATGGTGATGGAGTGTGGAAGTGGTTGTGTTAGAGTTGTTTATTCTGAATGAATCGATCTGAAATTTTGGATAGGCAAAATTCTGATCCGAAGCCGGTCTTCTGATCCGACATTTTTCCCAAGTTTGTTTTTGTAGGTGTTTTTAATATATTTTTTCGAATTTTTGACCTGAGATATCCGAAAATTTTGGATATTTGATCCGAAATTGAAAAGATCAGTTACCGATCTGAAATATCTGATAAAATTTTGATATTCGATCCGAATATCACTACAAAAAACTCACACAATGAGGGCAACTTATCATGATTAAAGAGGGCAATATGAGTATTGTTTTACTTAATGATGCCTATAATAACAATTATTTTTGCACTTATTGATATTAACAATAAAGACAATATGATTATTTTGTCTCCTTAGACTTTTCAAACTTTGTCCTATTTGACAATAAATAAAGTTTTTAAATCAGGGAAAGAAAAATGTATTAACAATTGGCTTTGAAATATAATACAACAGGGTTACAAGATCAACATGAGGGCAATACTAATATTGTCATTATAACCTAAGAAGACAAATTTTGTATCATAGGGTAATTTTGATTGTACTTCTCGAACACATTTTTTTATAGTGTCTGAAAACACCTGTTTTCAATCTGAAATATTAAAAATTTTGGATATCTAAAACTTCAGTTCTCCTGACTAGTATCCGGTCCGAAAGTTGTCGGATACCCGATCTGAAGTATCCAAAATTATTAAATATAAAAATTATCCAATTTTTTTGGCTCGGATCGCTTTGATCGAATGGTTTTGAACAACCCTAATTGTGTAGTGGCCTCATTCCTTTTCTTTTTCAGAACAAACAACTACGTAAATCTAATTCCTAATGTCATTCCCATTATCACACTTCACCAACCAAACGACCCCTAATTATTAGATTGTGTATGCAGTAATCCGTAATAAATTACACATTGGTTTTTTATGTGCTCTTTCTTTTTTGTGGTGCAAATGAAAGCGTGAAGCTTGTCCCCATAGACAAATTGCGCCTTTTTTTTTTTTTTTTTATTTCCTTTATCTTTTCCCAGTTTTGGAAGTTAGCAAATTGTATATTCTATTTTGTTATTGCAATCCGGGCATATATGGAAAAAGTCAGCACATATAAGTATTATTACCACGCAAATTGTTACGGAGTAGTCCGTATTAGGTAGGTGAGTATTATGAGTTACATGTGTGAGACCATATATGAATTTTAAATGAGTTAAATGTCATAATCTTTAAGAGCGGACAAAAAATAGAATACATAATTACTCCCTCCGTTCCAATTTACTTGCTACATTCTCTTTTTCACATCTTCTGAGATACAACTTTAAATAAAAATATTTTTAACTATATATAATAAAAAAATTATAAAAATTATATATTTAAAAAGTACATGTTAAGGCGAATTAAGCTAGATCTATCATGACTGTATTTTTTCTTACGTATATTAAATTAAATAAAGTTTTTTTTTGACGTAAATTAAATAAAGTTAAAGTTCACATCTGAACAGTGCCCAAAGTCAATTTGGAACAAGTAAATTGGGACAGAGGGAGTAATAATTTTTTAGGAATGAAGGTAGTATATGGTAGTTAAGTAATAGTGGGCATTTCATAAAGTTATAAATATTTACAATATTGACCACCCTATTATTAAAAAGAATATTTTAAATCACTGCTAGTATATTAGTGGCGGGGGGGGGGGGAATATGGTAACGGGGTTATCTTTGGATTGGTATGAAGATGATTCTAACCTCTAATTCTAGGGAAATAATATACTCTCTCCGTAACATATTAATGGCAACAATTTGACATTTTTCCTCTCTATTTTATGTCAAATCGTTGTCATTAATATGTTACGGAGGGAGTACACATAAACATTGTATATAGTTTCCAGCCACCAATAAATATTTAAAAATGATTATAAAGGAGATTAATAGAACGGATTTTGAGAGTCATATAATTAACCAATAGAAGTCATTGTATGTAGGTGGAGTTTTCATATATAATCATTAGAGATAAAGGGCAAGGGTGGAGCACAGAGCACTACTTCACTACTCCATGCAGCTCATTCCTCACTTTGATTAGCTACATGAATAAAAAAAAAATAGGATAGACTTTCACTGGAAAATGAAGGATATATGGACCTCTAATTTTCCAATGCATTGACAACAAATAAATATTGTATTGGTTATTACTTTTTTAAAAAGTCAACAAACTGCATCATCGTGTTTGATGAGGGAAATATTATGATCACATAGGTGAAACTAATAAGTTATAGTAGACTGATTATGTCCCATATTTTCTAAATAGTCAGTCGCTTTATTTGTTTTTGTATGAATGATTTATATAGACATACTCAAAGTTATTTTTGTCAATTTTAGTATCTTGCATTAAATTGTGAATTTCTCATGGAATTTGTCCTACTGTATATACACAGTCCCAAAAATACCCTCTTATTTTTCTGTTTCTTATCTCTTTTTCTTAAAATCGTACATCGTATTAATTGAACTAGAGATGAATAGAGATGAATTGAACTGAACTGAATTGAACTGAACTGAATAGAAGTGTATTAATTGAACTAAATAGAGATGAACTGAACTCAACTGAATAGAGATTAACTGAACTGAATATAATCTGAAGTAAACAAGCCCTAAGTATGTGTACACTTGTAAGACTTATTAATAAAAATGTGTTTTTGGTGCAACTGGCCGCACCATTAAGTAATGGTGCGGCGCGCTGATAAATAAGGGGTTACAAAGTTGATTTTTGTATGGGGTTACAAAGACTTTGTAATCCCACTTAAATACTTTGTAACACCAACTTTGTAACCCCATTTAAATAATTTGTAACTCACTTAAATATTTTCTAAACTCAAAAAACACTTTGTAACCCCACTTTGTAACATCACTTAAACACATTGTAACAAAAAAAAAACACTTTGTAAGCCCTCAAAAAACACTTTTTAACCCCAAAAAAACACTTGTAACCCCAAAAAGCACATTATAACTAAAAAAATACTTCGTAACACCAAAAACACTTTGTAATTTCCAAAAAAAACTTTGTAACCCCACATAAACACTTTGTAACCCCAAAAACTTTTTGTAACTCGAAATAACAGTTTGTAACCCTACTATAACTCCAAAATAACACATTGTAAGTCCAAAAAATACATTGTAACCCCACTAAAACACATTGTAACCCAAAAAACACATTGTAACCCCACTAAAGACTTTATAATCCCTAAAAACGGCCGCACCATTTGAAACAATGCAGCTGGCCGCACGATTTACAAACCATGCGGCCAGCCGCATATAAGAATTTGTGTATTAATAAAGTGAAAAGAACACAATCCTTAAAATTGTACAACTGAAGACTTTTTTTTATTATTTATTTAATATGAAAGAACAGAAAAATAATCAGTGATGTGAATTATGAAAGCATATATTTATTTAATTACAAACTCCACTGGAAAAATCTTACAAGTGCACATGCGTTAATTAAGTTATAAATTAAATCTTACTACGTCTTTTTGTGGAAAAAACTTTTTGTAAGGTGTGTGTAAGATTTGCATCAATAATCCCAAGAACATCTCAATATCTTCATTAATGACAATCTACTGTACAATAATTTAATAAATCAATAAATGTATACATGAACAGAACATTACCATTATATATGTTCAAAGAATCTCATTGTAATGGGCAAAAATTAACAAACGCCCCTCCTAGTGCTAAATAAGATATATTAAAGGTGGAATAACAAATTGTAAAAATAAAAAAATAATAAAATGATGCGTGATTTTGGAATGCAAAAAATTATTAACATTTCAGTTATAAGCGTGCGTTTGATTCATTTGAAATTTTCTTATCTAATATGATTTGAACTTTTCGAATCTGATCTAGTCTGATCTGAAATTTTCTTATCTAATATGATTTGAACTTTGTATTATAGACAACAAACTCACTTATGGTATTAACTTGATGTAGGAAATGGACATGGATCCTGCTTCAACTTTTATGAACAACCTTTGTCACCAAAGTGAAGCAATGCAATTGTTGTCTTTTGATGAACAAATTGATGTTACACTTGCCCAGGATTTCTCATATCCTTTATCTGCGGAAAGTAACAACACCTCACCTCAATGTGATTTTGATAACAATATCATCGATCACATTACATCTCCCTCGCAATATTTCAATAATAACATCAATAATCAAGACGACATTATTAATAGCAACAATAATAATAACAACAACAACAACGACAACAAGGAGAATGATAATAATAATAATAATAATAATAATAATTTTGGAAGCTCGAACTTTAATGTCGTTGAAGAATTGAATCAATTTCATGGTAATGAAGAGACTAAGAAGAAGCAAGGAGTAAGCAGTGGAGGTGCAAAGAGAAAACGACAACCAAGCCAAGTGCAAGATCACATTATTGCCGAAAGGAAGCGTCGTGAATTACTTGGTCAAATGTTTATTTCCCTTTCTGCCATTGTTCCTGGCCTTAAGAAGGTACTAATAATAATCTTTTATATACTTTGTAACATAAAAATATCTTCTTTTTTTTTCACGCATTTTGAGGAAGCGATTTAAGGGTGTAGACGAAAAAATTGATCAAAATGATTTTAATACAAGCAAGAATGCGATTATAAGTTACTAATATTAAAATTATTTTGATTAATTTGGTCGTTTACACCCTTAAATCGTTGCCTCAAAATACGTGAAAAAACAAAAGTAGATATTTTTATATTATGGATGTTGTATATTGATCTTTATCATATTATATACAAGTATTACTCTTTTATAAGATGATTTTTGATATAAAGTATTGTACAATTTGATTAATATATACATCAAACGAACTAATTAGTTGTTGAGACATATAAACGGTATTTTGAAAATCTTTGTAAAAAAAAAAATTAAGGATTTTTCTAAGTTATGTTCCTGAGTTTTTGTTTTTCTAAGCTGTGCTCATATTATTTTAAATTTCTAGGCTACCCTAAGTTAGGTTTTATATAATTATGGATTAAAAAAAGTTGCATTTCGTGGGAGGAAAATTTTTGTGATCGATTGTATTCTTGACACAGATGGACAAAACATCGGTGTTAGGAGAGGCAATAAAATATATGAAACAACTTAAAGAGAAAGTGAAGGTACTAGAAGAAGTTGCGACCAAGAGGACAATAGTGGTCGTTAAGAATTCTCACACAATCAACAATGATGATAGTGATTCTTCCTCAACAGTTGATGACAGTTGTGGTGGTGGCAACAATAGTGAAGCAAATAACTACAATGATTCACTTCCAGAAGTTGAAGTTAAATTATCAGGCAAGACTCTCCTCTTAAGAGTCTATTGTGAAGACCAAAAAGGGATTTTGGCTACGCTATTTGCAGAGCTGGATAAGCATGATATAAGTGTTACTAATTGTAGTGTTGTACCATTTGATACCTTGGCTTTGGACATTACCATCGTTGCGCAGGTACTTACTCTTCCGTATTATTTGTGTATCACCATGTTTTGTTTTTGGCTTTTTAGTTAGTTGTTGGCTTTTGGTTGTTCAACTCGGTCATTTTTAAAAATTATGGGCTTGTTTTGAAAGTGGCTGGAAGCTGTTGGCTGTTTTATGTGGCTTGTTTGACTGACTGTTTTATATGGCTGGTTTGATTGACTATTCCATCTAGCTGGATTAAATTTAACTTTTGGCTATTGATTGTTTCAATGTAAATTGACATAAATAACCTTTATATAATAATAATAATTAATACATATCAATAATGAGGGGCATATTTGTAATTTAATAATTGAACAGCCAAAAGCCAAATGGAAAAAACTAGTAATACTAGCTTTTGGCTTTTGGCATAAAAGCCCGCTTAAAAGTCACCAAAAAAAAAGCTGAAAACCAAACACTATTTTTACCTTTTTGGCTTGGTCAAACAGCCAAAAACCAAGAGAAAAGCCAATTCCCAAACACCCCCTATGTTTTGATGTTGGCTTTTTCACCGGCTTTTCAGCCTAAAGCCAAAAGATACTAACACAAGTTTTTTCAAATTTACTTTTGGCTTTTCATTTATTAATTTACAAATTTACCAATTAATTATATAACTTCAATCATCCAACCAATTAATATCCTTAAAGTTCATTTATATCATTTTGTTATTTAACAGCCAACCGTCAAAAACCAATTTTACCAAACATGTTTACGAAAATAATAATAAAAAAAATAACCAACAAATTCAGCCAAATCAAACCAACCAACAACCAACAACAAACATTCAATTAGCAAACAGGGCCATTTATCGAATTATAAAATTAGAATTTTAGATTCCTTATTATAGTACCACTTGAATTATTTTTTTTTTCCTCAAAAAGACTAAATAGTAGAACACTTTAAAGGATCCCATGATTGTTATGTTCTTTTAATACTATGTAACATATAATAAAATAACTAAACTTTAATTTCTATATGTAATTTGCAGATAAAGGAAAAGGGTTTCAATGACAATGTCAAAGGTTTCATTAGATCTCTTCGATCCGCTCTTCGGTTGATTAGCTAGCTGCTGATGCCAAGCATCCAGTGCAGATGATCATATACTTCATAGTTTCAACCTTGTTCGTTTTGTGTGATTGCCATTCCAAATAAATTTTGGGTCTTGTAGTAATCAAATTATTTTATTAATGGAGAATTAAATAGGAATATGATCTCCCTCAAAAAAAAAAAAAGGAATATGATCAATTGCTCATGTCTATTCATTGTTCTTCTTTAAAATAATTTTTTTTTTTTAAAAAATTGCCTAAACTTTCTTGGCAGAGATATATGTTAATGTTATGCAATCCAGGGTAAAGCCAAACTAAGGGTGTGTTTGATTCAACTTAACTAAACACTTAATGTGCTTAGTTTCAAAAAATTCAGACCAGATAAGAAAAATTCATATTAGATCAGAAAAATTGTAACTTTAAACTCCCTCTGTTTTTTATTAGACGTAACACTTTGACTGACTATATCTTTAATTGTATAATTATAAAAATTGTAAAAAATATATATTTTTGGATAGTATGTACCGAGACGAATCCAACAAGACCTGCTTGACTATATTTTACCTTATGTATAAATCGCAATTAGTAGTCAAAGTGTGTTGGATGAATAGTAACAAAAGCCAAAGTGTTACATCTAATAAAACGAAGGGAGTAATAACAACAATCAGAAAAATTTAAATCAATTCAGATCATATAAGACCAGACCAGAAAATTTCACATCAGATCATATCAGATCAAAAAATTTCAAATGAATCAAACGCACTGTAAGAGCTAATCCAATTAAAAAACTAAATAACAAACTAAACATAGCCTACAAAATCACTATTATAATGCTAAATCTTGACAGATTTACAATTCAATAATAATGCTTCAAATCCTTAAAAAATGATGTCATAAGAAAATCTATTGTGTTATTCACTCACAAATTAAGGACTTTTAATAGGGGTCAATGGTCATGAACCATTTAGGCTTCAATAGTATATAAGCAGGCTTCAATAGCATATAACCATTTAGGAAATATGAACCATTTAGGACTTTAATAGGGGTCAAGAATGTGATTATATATAAGTTACTAATATCAAAATTATTTTGATTAATTTGATCATTTACATCCTTAAATCGTTTCCTCAAAATGAATGGAAAAAAAATATATGAGTAGAAATTTTTATGTTACGAGGAGAGTACTATTAAAACGTAAAAGATGTAGATGGGTGAAGTTATACATACGGTTAAAACGGGAACTACAAAAAGTAACAAAGAGAATACAAGTGATCAAGTCATTGGTATCATTGTATAAAAGGCAATTCACAGACTATCTAAATTTATATCCTCGCTCCTTCAATTATGTGAGATATAAAGTGTAGAAAAATGAAGTGTGGATATCAATTTAGAGATTGTAGAAATCACTTCTCCTGATATAACAAATGCAAAATTTATGGTAAAGATTAATAAGAACAACCACATAATTTATATGGTTCACCCACAACGTGTTGACTTTGCAGATAGAGAAGTTTTATTAATCTTACGAATTTGTGAATATAATGGTAGTTTAGGTTAAGAGATTAGGAATATATAGTAATCCTAATAGAGAAACAAAAAATGCCCAAAAAAATGAGCCTAAACTAGAAAATAAAACCGTAATCCTACATAACAATGATACACTCCTATCATTTTTATTTTTTTAATAGGATAATGTGTGTGATACTAGACCTTGGAACCAGACCCTAATGCAGGTCACCTGGTCCAATTTTAGCCAATACACGCATCTGTAAGGGGGGATAATAAGGAATCCTCGCAAATGCTTGCGGTGAGAATCGAACTCAAGACCTCATGCATTGGCTAGTAAGGAATCCTCGCATCGGTATATTTTTTCTTACGTAAAGTCAAAGTTCATATGTGAACAGTGCCCAAAGTCAACTTAGGGCAAGTAAATTAGGACAGAGTGAGTATCAACATACTAGCCTTGTGTGCACGCGTTGCATGCGACGATATTTTCAATGTATTTGTTCGAGAATTTGAAATATTTTTTAAATTCACTCATTCACATAATCATAAATAAACTTTCCCCTTTCATGCAGTCATTCCACAACAATGAACAAAATTGACTATCAAATTTCTACGATAATCAAAAGGTAAAATTTTTATGTAACAAACTATATTAAAATGGGTGTCTATTTATAGAGAATTTAAAAATATGAATATGATTTTTTTATTTTATTTTTACGAATTGTATATTTTGTAATATTTTCATTTTAAAAAATTAAAAAATTGTAATAAATTTCCTTAATAAATAAGAGTGATGCTATTTGATTTTTAATAAATTTTTAAGGGGCATTATGAACTTTTTGAGGGGGACACAATAGCTCCCCCTTCACTTATATAATAGAGATATATAAGGAAAAATATAGTTATGATAAATTGCTTCTTATTTCACTTTTATTTTGGGACCTCTAAGAGTGAAGAAGGTAACAAACTAATAATTGGTCCTGTCAGAAGTAAGTTAGTAACACATGACAATCAGCAAATTGACAAATGACAATTGATAAGTGAACACCTCCCTTCTTTTGGTTTCGTTAATTCATTGAAATCATAAAGGCACGACTAAAATTGATATATGCACAACCCATTGTGAGAGCACTCTTCTCATGTTCCTCTCACAAAAGTTGTGCCTTTATCAAATTTAGTTGTGCCAATATCAATTCACGTCAATTCATACGTAGATTGTGGTCTTTTTTTTTTCACCCGTTACGATAATATTTCGTAGAATGAAAATCAATATCTATTCTCATCCAATATCGTCAATCTCATGTAAAAAAAATAAATTTGAAAAATGTGTAACCAAATACTCCCTCTGCCCCTTTTGTTTGTAACATTAATTTTTTTCACATCTCCCAACACACATATTCAAATAAAAATATTTTTAAATATATATAATAAAAAATTATATATTAAAAAAGTACACATCTAGCCGAATCAAACGAGATTTCATTTGACTATATTTTTTTCTTATATGTGTAAAATTAAATAAAGCCACAGTTACTTAGTGAACAGTAGCAATTGTCAAATTGTTGCAAAAAGAAGGGGACGGAGGTAGTATATGTTGTAACCTTTTAATTTGTGACCGGTACTCTGTAGTATATATATACAGTACATATTTTTTTTTATAGTAACACACAATTCACGTGCACGCAATTTTTCCTCGACCTAAAAAATAACATCGGTATCCTTTTTGACTTATGCCTTTTTATTTTTATCCAATTTTCTATTTTACTCATTATATACATTAAAATAATCATTATGTATGTCTCATATTAGATTTACCGTGTATTTGCTAGAAATGTAGTGGTATGTTTTTTTTTTGGTTTAGCATCATGCTTGTTAGATAAAGGTTTTTTACTTTTTTAAAACATAAGAGCATGTTTAACCAAGTCTTAAGAAAGTATTTAGTGATTAAAAGCGATGATGTAACGATCCGTCTTAGTGCAGCGACACCAAAGGAAATAACTTTAAAACGGATAGTTATTGAACTAGCTATTTAAAGAAATTACCAAAAAGAAACTGTGAAAAATCAACGGAATACTAACAACGAAAGGAAAACCTTATTCATTAATGGAATCGTCTAGAAAACTTCAACTTAAAGGTTACATTTGATACTTGGGGATCCTATACAGAACTCTAAGGAAACTGTAAAATGGTCCCTAGTCTCACAGGCTCATCCCAACCACAGCAAACCAACTATTCAACTTAAAAGCTTGAAAAATTTCCGTGCTAAATATCTCTTGCATTGTTTCACTTTACTTGCTTTCATGTTCTTTAAATTATACAAAAATTGAAAAGCAAGTTCCATACTATAATTCACCCTTCTTATAGTATGCCATCTGATTAAAAAAAAAGACATTTAAAATTATTAGATAGTTTATGACAATTTTTTTAAGAGAATGTATTGTGTCAGACGATTCTGATACATTGTTTGTGTCAGACGCCTTTAACTGGAAAAATAAAAACTCTAAACACTGATCTGGACAAAATATATATCATCTGGACAATGTAAACACTAACCTGGACAAAAATTAGTCTCGTTTTCATCTAGGTTAGTCTCATTTTTGTCATGGCTAATCTTGTTTTTATCTAGATTAGTCTTTTTTTTCCAGGTCTGACCCAATCGATCCCGTTTGACAATAACATCAAATTCTATTTTTATTTACTATCAAATTATTGTATGTCTATCATTTTTATCACCACTCAATATGTTTTTATGCTAGTTAATTTATTTCTTATAATTATGTCATATTTTGAAATTTTGTCAGAATATCTGAACTTTTTACTAACACAACTTTTAACAATTATTAAAATATTTTGATATTGAATACTTGATTTTATATTATGTGTAACAACAACCAGACTTTCTCATTTGTCAATGCATTAATTTGATTATTAATATCAATAACTACATATATTATAACAATTATAACAAGATTATTTAATTATATTTTTCATTTTGTATACTTGTTCCTTTTCAAGTTGATCTTGTAAGTTGCTATATGTAGGGTTAAAATATGAATATTATGAACAAATACAAGTGGGGACATTGTGATCAATTAAATAAGGTGAGAAAATATATACTACCTCCGTTTCTTATTTTTATAACGATGTGACATAAAGTAGAGAGGAAAGGTGTCAAATCGTTGCAAATAATAAGAAACGGAGGTAGTATAAAAAAAGTAAGTGGAAACATGAAGCTAAAGTCTCAAGTTCTTTATGGAACAGACCTAATTGAAAAGTCACCAGATCCTTTAAGAAAGGTGGCAAATCCTTTAAGAAAATATATTGCTCCCTCTGTCCCAAATTACTTGCTACAATTTTCTTATTTGGATGTCTAAAAATACTTGCTATATTTCCTTTTATAGTCTATGGGCCCCATATATATTTTACATTTTTACCCTTTTTTTGTCATTTTTATCCTCTTTGAGCCAATCAATTTCTTCTACTTAACTTTATCAATGGTGGGCCCATATGAAAATTGGTTTGCATAAAAATTTGTTCCAAAATGAAATGTAGCATGCAAAATGGTACGGAGTGAGTATCAATAGTGCAAAGATTAATAAGTTCCTATATCCTTTCAAAAATAAATAAACATTATCAATAGTGCAAAACTCATGAGTACTAAGTTGTCCAAATAGTGCATATATAATATATTATCAATATTGAGGGATTCCTAGTAAATCAATTTGAGATACAAATTTTGTATCTCAAATGACATTTTCAAGTAATTTTGATAAACTTTAGGGGCAGGGATCCGAGCACCAATTTTATAAGGGGTGTTTTGGTAATTTATTTTCAATAAAATTACAAAAATGCCATTTGATATGTTTGCTAAAAAAAATCAATTTGATTTACTAGCCATTTCACTTATCAATATGATTATATGAATTATGATATGAGATTTCTCTGATCAATGAGAATGAGGGCTCGTTTACATTAGTTTACTAGAGATGAACTGAACTGGACTGAACTGAACTGAATAAAAGTGTATTAATTAAACTAAATAGAGATGAACTGAACTGAACTGAATAGAGATTAACTGAACTGAACTGAACTGAATATAATCTGAAGTAAACAAAACCATAAGTCGTTCAAGATGGGAACATAAGGAAAAAAAAGGTAAATTTGTAGCACGGGAATCAATTAAAAATGTCTACGTAAATGCCCAGGCAATCAAACATAGTAGAAAGATGTGTGGATAAAATTGACGATTGAATAGTACATAACAGCGTGAGTGGCTCTTATTGAAACGCTATTCACAATTTCACATAATTTTCCACATTATTCACACACACACTGACACACACACACCAAAAAATAAACAGCTAACCTCTCTCATAGGGCTAGCGAATCTCTCAAAATTTCACATTATTTTTCACTTCAATGCTAAAAAATTATTACTACTATTTCAATTTAGTTGCTATATTTTGACTTGTAGCATTATTTACATGTTGTCTTTGATTGTTTCTAGTTTCATAAGACTAAGAAAAAACATAGTCATGAATCATGATAGATCTAGTTTAATTCGTCTCAACATATACTTTTCAAATATATAATTTTTATAATTTTTTACTATTTGTAATTCAAGATATTTTTATTTAAAGTCGTGTCTCGGGAGATATGAAAAAGGGAATGTAGCAACTAAATTGGGACGGAGGGAGTACTACATAATTTTTCTCAATTGTTGTAACAGTAAAAAATTTACACTATTCAAAGTATGTATGTTGACTAATATTTAAGTTTTACCCATAACGAAAAACCTAGTTAAATAATGGAGTTTCATTGGATCCGCAACATGTAGTTTTTTAATTTAGTTATACTTTTTACAACAATGATATTAATCAAATACATAATATTAGTTAACAAAAACATGTCAAAAAAAAATTGGCATACCAAAATATATAGAAAATACATCTACCCGTAAAATATGCAAAAAAAAAAAAATTATAAAATTACATAAATGTATAAATCAATACAATGCATGATAACAAACAAATTAAAAAAACTCCCTCCATCATTTTATGTTTGTCAAATCTTGAGTTTTCAACTGTTGATTTAGTAATTTTGTCTTTCTTTAATTTTATACATATAAGTAAAAATATAATCAAATGAGATCTCGTTTGATTCGGCTCGATGTGTACTTTTTTAATATTTATTTTCTATAATTTTTTATTACACATATTTAAAGATATTTTAATTTAAAGTTGTGTTTTGGGAGATGTGAAAAAATGAGTGTAGCAAACTTAATTAGATATACGAAGTTTGTAAAAATTAAATAAATATGAAAGTAGAAAAGTGGTAGGCCAGGTGTAGTAACTAGCAGGGTGTTTGGATCCTCTATACTTCCTCCGTCCCTTATTGTTTGCCCATATTGACTTTTAACACTGTTTATTTGGTAACTTTAACTCTCTATAATTTTATACATATAAAGAAAAATATACCTTGTAGATTTGTATCTATCTCACTTTTAATTTTTACATCAAAGGTCCACATGTTTTACCATTAAAAATCTCTTTTAAACTTTTGTTGTGAATGATGAGCCACAAAGGGCGGGATGAAAATCAATCCCAGGATCACCTGAAATCAGAAGGAAAACTCTAACCACTCGAGTCATCCCTTACTCTAAAAAAACTTTTTAAATTTCAACCATTGATTTATTTTAGGTTTAATGTGAGTGTTTGATTGATAAGATCTTATAGATTTATTTATTTTTTTAAAGTCATTACATGATGGAACTTTTATGGAAGAAAATCAGTTCGCCGAGTTGTGTGGAAGAGTGAGATAGTTAATACAAAGATAAGAGGACAAATATTTTTGTCGAGTATTGAGGGTACTCTGATAGCAACTAATCACATCTCATATATTAAATTAAATTCGAGTACAAAAGTGAGAACCAACGAATAGGAATATGCTGCAAAATAAAATAAAAAAATTGAATAGAAATAATAAAAAAAAAATTTTAAAAAATACTCCCTCCGTAACATAAAACTTTCAACAATTGGTTTTGCAAGCATTTTGATGAAATGATTTTAGGGTGTAAATGAATGAATTAGTCAAAATGATTTTAATATAAACAAAAATGTGATTATAAGTTACTAAAGCAAGATTTAAGTTCAAAACCAATTATTAAAAGTTTTAAGTTCAAGAGGGAGTAAAAAAAAAAAAAAAACACCTTTTTGAGAAATACACGGCCAAGAATGCTCTATATAATGGTCGGACTAAAGTCAGTGTAATTGTATAAAGAGCAAACAAAACCAAAACATCTCAGTCTATACTTTTTTTCTCTAATATTATTTCTCATCTTCCATTTTATTTTTCTGTTATTCTTGAGCTTTATCAAACTCAGAAAATAATTTATCAAGAATAAAAGATTTCACATTATGGAAGCATGGCTTGCTGAGTTGGTAAGAACTCTAAATTGCCATATTTTTTTAATATAATACATATATAATTTAGTTATGTTATGATTCCATTGTGTATTATTAAGGCTTCTTTACTTCAACTTTAGTTCAATTCAGTTTGGTTAAATTCAGTTTAGTTCAGCTCTCAATTTCCTTCTCTTATCAAATATTACTTTCAGCTATATTCAGTTCAGTTCGGTTCAATTCAAGATAATTAAGTAAACGTAAACATGCACTTAGTAAATTGTTGTTGAATGAATGAATTGAAATGTATGTGTTTGGTATTTGTTGAATAAGTGTAGTTTTTATTGCCTTTTCTTTCATGCTACAGTGAGTCAGTGAGTGCCAATTTAAAAAAAAATAGATTATATTTTGCATCATATAAACACAACCGGTTGCTTACGAGTTTGACTCTCCACGGCCCCCCTTCCCCAATAAATATAGGGGTAGCTTGTGAGCTAGAGCCAACAACCTAATGTGTGGAAAAAAAATGCAACAATAGTGTATATATAGAAATAAATAAATAGCTAAATAAATAAATACTTCCTATTAATGAAAAATATTTCTTATACTATATATTACATATGAATGAATCTCATTGATCTTATTGGACCTAATTTACACTGATTATAAGTAATAATCGGACTTGATCAAATCTTATTGAACTTATAAAACATGAACAAAATAAATAAATAAATAAATAAATAGTGCGTAGTTATCAACTTTTTTTTTTTGTAAAAATTCAATTAACAAAATTCAGTTACGAAGTATTAGTTTAACTTTGTATAAAAAGTTAGTAAAAATAACTTCAATTGAAAAATTATATTACCACCTCTATTCTATACACAATAATGCTACAAATGTTTTAAGGAGTTGGGGTATGGTTTGGTGGTAATCTCCCCACGTCTCGTGATGACAAAGGTCATAACTCATGAGTTCGATCCTTACCCCCAATATTATGCTGGGTATTTTTCCTTTCCCCTTTGGGCTAGTAGCGTTATATCAGTCAATGAACTGGTAGTTTCCTTACGTAATAAAAAAAATGCTACAAATGTGCTCTCACATAGTGGAGTGGGCATTTTTTCTCTTTACTTTACGTCAAATCGTTGCACTTGCTATGTTATAGAGGAGTATTTTTTTTAAAGAGAAAAAGGGAGTAAAATATATGTTGATATGGCCATATTTTAGAAAACATCAACATCATATATATAAACTATGATAGTACAAAAATCTCAAAGCTTGATCGTGTGTGATATTGTGTAGTGGACAAATGGCGTAGCGTTTAGGTAATAATGGGCCATTGTTACCAAGTGATTTTTTTTAATAAAAAAAATAATGTACACATCAAGTCCTTTTTTGGACAAGCATGTCCATTTTATGTATTCTTTTTTCTAGTATTTATAAAAATTAGATTCTTAAAGAATCTTTCTAATTTAAAAGTATTTTTATGCATCCTGTGTGTACAGAGTACTAACCTAATTTGTTTTATGTGTTTACTTAAAACAAATTAGGCAACATAATAAACTACTAACATATGGTATATAATCTGATATAGAAAATTAAAATGGATTCTGCTCCAACTTTTATCAACAACCTTTGTCACCAAAAGGAAACAATGGAATTGTCTTTTGAAGAACAAATTGCTGCCACACTCGGCCAGGATTTATCATATCTTATGTGTGCAGAAAACAACACCACCTCGCTCCAGCAATGGGATTTTGATTGCGATGTTATGGAACGCATTACATGGCCCTCACAATTTTTCAGTAACAATTGCAACCAAAATGATGTTATAATCAATGACATCGTAAATAATAATGAAAATGACAACCGCAGTAACAGTAACAGTAATAATGACAACGAGAATGACAATAATAATATTGTAAGCTCGAATTGTAATGTCCAAGAAAGGCAACAACAACTTAGATGTGAGGAAGAGACTAAGAAGCAAGGAGGTACAAAGAGAAAACGGCATCCAAGCCAAGTTCAAGATCACATCATTGCCGAAAGGAGGCGACGTGAATTACTTAGCCAAATGTTTATTTCTCTTTCTGCCATTGTTCCTGGTCTTAAGAAGGTACCCCTTCATATTTGCTCTTTATAAAAATATATATATTTCATCTGTTTCATATTAGTTGTAAAAAAATTGAAGGAAGATATTTTATTATGTAAACTCAAAAAAATTATTAACAATAATTTCATCACAAGTGAGAGAAAAATAATACATTATAAGCGTTAAAATTATTAAAAGGGATATGTTGTGACTTATATAGAACGGATGAAGTATTATTCTTGTATAAGATGATTTTTAATATAAATTACAATACAGTTTGATTAAACTAATCATTTTATACAAGGGTACAGTGAATACGGAGTAATATATATGTAGTACATCAAGTAGTTGAGACATACATAAATAGTACCATGAAAATCTGTACAAATTAAATGTTCCACCTATTCTTTTTAATATTTCACTTTTTATAAATGTCGAAATCAAGTCTTAAAAATTAATATTTTTGATTATATATTTGTAAAAATTATGACCAACTAGGTATAAAAAAAATATGTTGGGACGAATCTAATGAGATCTCATCACTATGTTTTTATTATGTGTAATGTTCAAATATTATCAAAGTACGTAACATTATTAACGCAAAATTTTGATTGTTGCAAAGTATATTTGTATATGTGCAATCAAACTACTATATATCCGGATGCACATAGAGATATGTGTACAAAATTATTGAAGAGCAAAAAAAATGTAAATGAGAATTTCTAGTATATGTGAGGGAATAGACAAGGATAACAAGACTACACTGAGGTATAACTGTATTATGATTTGTGATATGATGGCTAGAGATACTATCTTAGATAGCCATGGCAATAATTTAATATACTTGCTAACTAAACAAAGTTTTACATTATTGACTCATTGTTCTACCTTCGGTAATCGGTAATAAAAAGCTAAAGGAAGTAGACCTATATCCATTTATTTGAAGTGTCCATACAACCTAAGTAGGCTTTGTATCACAATACTTGCTATATATGCGATACGGACTCTTAGGTAAAAAAGGATTGGGCCCATAATAAAAATAAAATTAACAAAGCTACATATCGGTAATTTTTATACTAAGGGCTCGTTTATTTTAGTTGAATATAGCTGAATTGAGCTGATGAATTGAACTGAGCTGAACTGAAATGTATACAGCTGAATGTAATATTCCGTATTTTGGGTCCGTTTACTTTGGTGTAAAACATTTTACGTTGGAAAACTCATTTTACTCCCAAATTTGAAGGAAAATGTTTTCGATCAATAGGATATAAAATGAGTTTTCACCCAAAGTTTTACATTTTATTTTTTCACCCAAAGTAAATGATGTAAAATAGGAAAACTATTTTCAAGGAAAATATTTTTCGCTCTAGTAAATGGACCCCTTATAAGAGAAGGAAATTGAAAGCTGAACTGAACTGAACTGAACTGAATTTAAGCTGAAGTAAACAAATCCTAAATGTAGTTAAAAAAAAATTGTTGCAAGTACTGCATTACAACCTAAAATTATAAAAGTTGCGAATATTGCGATATGGTGATAGTATTTAGCTGGCTATATAAATCAATAGTGAATTGTGGTGTGATTGTTGACACAGGTGGACAAAACATCGGTGTTAGGAGAAGCAATAAAATATATGAAACAACTTCAAGAGAAAGTGAAGGTACTAGAAGAAGTTGCGACCAAGAGGAGAGTAGTGGTCGTTAAAAACACTCATGTAATGAACAATGATGATATCGATTCTTCTTCAACAGTTGATGATGACAGTAGTGGTGGTGGTAGTGGTGAAACAAATAACTACAATGATTCACTTCCAGAAATTGAAGTTAAGATATCGGGCAAGACTCTTCTTTTAAGAGTTAGTTGTGAAGACCAAAAAGGGATTTTGACTAAGTTATTTGGAGAGTTGGACAACCACGATATAAGTGTTACTAGCTGTAGTGTTGTACCATTTGATACCTTGGCTTTAGACATTACCATCGTTGCACAGGTAATTAAATGATACATTTTAAATTTTGGCGCTGTTTATTTTGTAACTTTAATTTCCTTTAATTACTACTTAATGGAGTTTAATTTGTGTATGTGTAGGTAAAGGAAAGGGGTTTTAATGACAATGTGGAAGGTTTCATTAGATCTCTACGATCCGCTCTTCGAATAAATTGCTAGCCATTGAAGCAAGGCATATGGTGCAAATGATCACACTTCATAGTTTGATCATCTTTGAGAGTTGAGATTGCCATTCCAAATAAAAAAAATTCCAGTGTTAATTATTGTAGATTTGTAGTAATTAGGTTATGGTTAGTTTTATTAATTACTAGGGAATAAGAAATTAACAATAGGGCTACAAATAACTACATGTCTTGTATACAACGAACTTATAAGTTAAATGAAGCCCTAATCTTTGTTCCTTTTTTTCGCTTTTCAAATTTGCCTAATTTTTAGTCAAGCAATATAATTAAGAGCGAAGCTAGACTTGTTTGTATAGAAAGACCAATCCAATAAAAAAAAACTAAACATTAACCTAAAGGGAGCAATTGGCTATTAAGGCGGTGTTTGTTATAGATAATTTTGATGTAGGAAAGAGATTTAAATAATTGTTTTCATTTCTTATTATTTGGCATGAGCTATAAGTAACAAATATCATTTCTGGTTGGTAACAAAATCTCCCCATTTGTTACCCTTGTGATCAGTAAGTAGGAAAAAATTAAGTTTTCTTTCTCAATCAAAACTTCTCATTTGTTTCCATTCTAATAGGAGCTCGTTTGGTTCACATGAAAAATAATTTCCAATAGAAATTTTTATTTTATGAAAAATATTTTCTCTTGTAATTGCCTAGAAAGTCATAAATATTATTTGGTTGATCACGGGAAATACAAATTCCCATGGAAATCCTAACTTACCAAGGGGATTTTGGTGAGTTAATTCCCCTGTTATGTAGGAAATAGAAGTTTAATTCCCTACATTTTTTCCAACTTTCTTGGTTCTTGTCTTTTTTTTTTGGGCAAGCTAGTATATATACTTCATACTTGTTACGTATAAGATCATGTCAAAAAAATATGGATACTAATTTTAGCACTCTCAAATTCATTTCCGCTCTCTATTTTCTTCAACCTTTTAGTTGATGACATGTTCATAAAGTGAAGTGCGGAAATGAATTTTGTGAGTACCAAAATTATTATCCTTAATATTGGGTAAAAAAAATTGTTATACATCGGTAGGAAGTGGTTTAATGGTGAAGGATTAAACATTCTATACCATGCACATATCTCGAATCAACCTGCACGGGTTTGTATGTTTTTTTATCTTTCTTCTTTCAGATATGTGTAATGACTAGGGGTGCTTATTGAGCTGGGTAGCTAGCGAGCAGCTCGAGTTCGACTCGGTCAAAGCTCGACTCGAGTTGGCTCAAGCTCACTCGAAACAGCTCGTGACTCGATAATTTTACAAAAAATTAATAATTTTCTACGTTAAATATTTGAAAAACAAAATTAACCTTGATATTTAATATAATAAATTATTATACTTTAACAATATATAATTTTCATAAAGAAAAGAAAATATAATCAATAATTTTCTTTCGAAAATATTAAGATTCAAGAAGACTAAAACATTAAACGAGCAGCTCATGATCGACTCGGCTCGGCTCGAAACCTAATGAGCACGAGTCGAGCAACCCCCATCTCGTGATCAACTCGCTCGATAAGCGCCCCTAGTAATGACCAAGGGTGTGTTTGATTCGTCTGAAATTTTCTGATCTAATATGAATTTTTTTTCCTGTTTGTATCAGATATGAACTTTTCTGATGTGGTCTGAATTTTTCTGATCTGAATTTTCAAATATAAGCACATAATTACTTATTTAAGTTGAATCAAACGCGCCCTAAATTGAAACGAGTGAGTGTCAATGGAACTAACGAGCTCAAAACCTAATACGACACTCGTTATCATTTTAAAAAGGATTTTTTTTGTCCCAAACTAAAAAACTACCTTTACTTAACGAAATTGTCCCAATATACTTTAACTTTCATTGTTAACCATTACCCGATTGGTTTTTTGGCCTTTAAACCACAATTTTCCGGCCACCAAAAGTAGTTTTAAAACTCTTTTACCACAACTTTTATTTTTCTAAGGCACAAAACAACCCCAACAACACTAATACCAACTACAATGGCAAAAAGAGAGAATAAGAAGTTACTTCCAAGTTGCAACAAAAAAAAAGTCTTGTACCCGGAAAACCACTTTTGGTGGCCGGAAAACTGTGGTAAAAAAACCACTTTGGTAGTGGTCGCCAATGGTTTTGAAATTAAAGTATTTTTGGGACAATTTTGTTAAATGAAATTAGTCTTTTGCAAAGTGTTGAAAAGTTAGTTTTGATAAAAATAAAAAATAAAAAAAAAACATTTTTAAAAAGTACAATTTGTTAAAAATATTTATACAACGTGTTTTTTTTCCAGCTTTCTTGGTTCTTGTCTTTTTGTCTTTATTACTCGTAATAATACATATAAGATCTGTTCCATACTTCCATTGGTATTAATATGGGGATGGGGTAGTACAATTAATATTGCCAAATTTATGGCGTTTGGTTTTTTTTTTGGTGGGGGGGGGGGGGGGTGGGGCTGATAGGTTGTCAATAAAAGGTCCCAAACTAATTAAATGAAAAAAATAAAATAAATAAGTACTTCTATTGAGCGTTGTTCTTTACATTTGTTTTTCAAAGATAGAAGGAGAGAAAAAAAATTAAGAAATGCAAATTCTTCATTATATATAACGAATACAGACAACACTTTACGAGATAGAATCAGAAATGAAGATATTCGTAAGAAAGTTGGTGTGCGAATATTGCGAGCAACCTAAGAGAAAATCGTTTGCGTTGGTTTGGGCATGTAACACGAAGACCCCAGGGAGCACCGGTACAAAGAGTGGGATCAGGGGAATTTCAAACGTGGTAGGGGGAGACCGAAAATGTATGACTTGGTAGAAAAGATATGAAGCAGTTGGATTTACAAGAGATTGAGGCTCTCAACCGTGCGGGGTGGAGGAGGAAAATCTATATGGACGACCTCTCGGAATAATCACTTTGGTTCATGTAGCCGACACCACTTATGGGAATAAGGCTTTGATTGATTGATATAGCGAATACATATTTACATGAGGTTTTATTAGATTCGTCTAAATATTTTTTTAATACTTGTATATATTTTAAATTTTTTTATGAAGTGTAGTATAAGATATTAAATTATTAATGTTTAAATATGTGCATCGAAAATTATTCAAAAAATAAATGTAAAGAACAAATTATTGTAGGATAAATTAAAGTAACTAAATGACATAATTGAAAAATGATAACAATGAAGATATAAAAATGTAGAGTTTATATAAGAAGTGCATATATAAAAAAAAATTAAAACATCTAGAAAGGAAAAGGTGTTAAGGAACGCCCTGAGTGGCGTTAGATAAAAAGGTGAAAAATAAAAATAAAAATTTATAAAAAAAAAAAAAAAACTTAATTACATCGATCGACATATAATTTTGTCATTTTGACATGTATTACTCGAAATTGCCATATTTTTTTAATATAATACATATATAATTTAGTTATGTTATGATTCCATTGTGTATTATTAAGGCTTCTTTACTTCAACTTTAGTTCAATTCAGTTTGGTTAAATTCAGTTTAGTTCAGCTCTCAATTTCCTTCTCTTATCAAATATTACTTTCAGCTATATTCAGTTCAGTTCGGTTCAATTCAAGATAATTAAGTAAACGTAAACATGCACTTAGTAAATTGTTGTTGAATGAATGAATTGAAATGTATGTGTTTGGTATTTGTTGAATAAGTGTAGTTTTTATTGCCTTTTCTTTCATGCTACAGTGAGTCAGTGAGTGCCAATTTAAAAAAAAATAGATTATATTTTGCATCATATAAACACAACCGGTTGCTTACGAGTTTGACTCTCCACGGCCCCCCTTCCCCAATAAATATAGGGGTAGCTTGTGAGCTAGAGCCAACAACCTAATCTGTGGAAAAAAAATGCAACAATAGTGTATATATAGAAATAAATAAATAGCTAAATAAATAAATACTTCCTATTAATGAAAAATATTTCTTATACTATATATTACATATGAATGAATCTCATTGATCTTATTGGACCTAATTTACACTGATTATAAGTAATAATCGGACTTGATCAAATCTTATTGAACTTATAAAACATGAACAAAATAAATAAATAAATAAATAAATAGTGCGTAGTTATCAACTTTTTTTTTTTGTAAAAATTCAATTAACAAAATTCAGTTACGAAGTATTAGTTTAACTTTGTATAAAAAGTTAGTAAAAATAACTTCAATTGAAAAATTATATTACCACCTCTATTCTATACACAATAATGCTACAAATGTTTTAAGGAGTTGGGGTATGGTTTGGTGGTAATCTCCCCACGTCTCGTGATGAAAAAGGTCATAACTCATGAGTTCGATTCTTACCCCCAATATTATGCTGGGTATTTTTCCTTTTCCCTTTGGGCTAGTACGTTATATCAGTCAATGAACTGATAGTTTCCTTACGTAATAAAAAAATGCTACAAATGTATGTGCTCTCACATAATGGAGTGGACATTTTTTCTCTTTACTTTACGTCAAATCGTTGCACTTGCTATGTTACAGAGGGAGTATTTTTTTTTAAAAGAGAAAAAGGGAGTAAAATATATGTTGATATGGCCATATTTTAGAAAACATCAACATCATATATAGCACTGTCAATTCAAGTCAACAGTTCAGTTTTGGTTTTAACCAATCAGTTTGGGTCGTTTTCAGTTCAGTTAATTTCAGATAATTTTTTTTCAGTTCAGTTCAGTTTTCAGTTACTTTTGATTCCAGTTAAGTTCGGTTTAGTTTTTGTACGGATATATTTCAGTTCAATTCAATTTCAGTTAATTGTTCAGTTCAACCAATCAGTTAAAAATTCAAACGGGTGCAATTCAGTTCAGTTCAAAATGTCGACAGTTCAGTTTTAGTTACAGTTTTTTTGGTTCGGTTAGCTTTAGTTCAGGTCATTTGAGATTATAATTTTGTTACAATTAATTTGTAGTTTAGTTTTTATTTCAATTTCAGTTAGTTTTTTCGGATATAGCTCTATGGTTGGTCTTCGAATTTACCCGTACAATTTCAATTATTGTTAGTTCATTGTGAACGGTTGATATAACGGATCCGATTGTATTCAGTTTACGTTTGGTTAAATACGGTTCTATCTGTACGATTTCAGTTATTATCAGTTAATTGTAAATGATTATATTCAGTTACATTATGGTCATTTTCAGTTTTGTAAGGACATTTTTAACGGTTTTGATCAAGGTAGATATCGAGTATTAATGGGTTTACCCGAGTTTTCTTGCGTTTTCCCCCCAAATAATATGGTCGGATCGTATTCGGTTTAACTGTTGAAGTGTTTTGCCTTGCAACGGGTTAATTTATTTGTTTATTTAGTTAAGGTGTACGTTAATGTTATTATTTATTATGTTTCAATTTTTATATAGATCAATTTATCCTTGTACTAACATTAGGTGTAAATGTGTAAGCGTGTATCGAGTATTAATATCAAGTGTAAATGACAGTCAAGATGATGATGGGTGATACTAAATTGACGATAACAACGATCATAACAATAATGATAGCAATTAACAACAACAACAATGAATTGATGATGATACCAATGATGATGGTGATTGATCTGATATATATGTGATTGATCTAATATATATATGAATAATATAATGACAATGACAATAATAGCAGTAACAATATCGAGAACAAGAACAATAATAAGATTTGAGCCTATTTTTAATCTAATACAAAGTTCATAATATGTGATATGTATAATATATATGTGATATGCGTAAGAGAGTTGAGGTCTGAGGATATTGTAGCCGTATACTAGAATGCATACAATTTTAAAATTTTCATTAAAGTTTGGGAGGGAAGGTTAATTTGTCATTGAAATTTGGGAGATAAGGTTAATTTTTCATTGAAATTTTGGAGGGAAATTAATTTTTTCAATGAAATTTTGGAGCGAAGTTAATTTTTTTATTGAAATTTTGGAGGGAAGGTTAATTTTAATTGAAATTTGGGAGGAGAGTTAAATTTGTCATTGAAATTTTGGTTTAGTTAAACAACAGTTTAAACAATTTCCGTTCATTTTAGTTCAGTTAACCAATAATTTAAAATATTTTTTCAGTTCATTTGGGTTTAGTCAACTGACAATGTAAAACAATTTTTTGTGAAGTTCACTTTAGTTATGACCAGTTCAAAACTGTTTTAAATAGTCTAACTTTTTCAGTTCAGTTGATTTAAGTTTAGTTTCAGTTTAGTTAAGTACAATTCATTTTGTTTCAGTTGGTATTTCAGTTATGAATCATTTGGTTCTTAGTTCATTTCACTTCAGTTAATTCAGCTCAGTTTGCGTTAGGTTCAATTTCAGTTAGATTCATTTATCATATTTTCAGTTCAGTTTCAGTTAGCTTCAGTTATCCTCTTTTCACTTCAGTTCAGTTAATTTCAGATACTTTTTAGTTCAGTTTGAGTTCAGTTATTTTCAGATACTCGATTTTCATTTCAGTTCAGTTCAGTTATTTTAAGATATTTAGCAGTTAACTTCAGTTTCAATTTGCTTTAGATTCAGTTCAGTTCAATATTTTTCAGTTGCATTTCAGTTATCAGTTCATTCAGTTCAGTTCAATTTCAGTTTCAGGTAATTTCAGGTCGACCTAAAACAGTTCAGATTCATTTAGTTCAGTTCAGTTAAATCAGTTTTGACCCAATCTAACAGCGCTAATATATATAAACTATGATAGTACAAAAATCTCAAAGCTTGATCGTGTGTGATACTGTGTAGTGGACTAATGGCGTAGCGTTTAGGTAATAATGGGCCATATTTCCAATAATAATAATAATAATAATGGGCCATTGTTACCAAGTGATTTTTTTTAATAAAAAAAATAATGTACACATCAAGTCCTTTTTTGGACAAGCATGTCCATTTTATGTATTCTTTTTTCTAGTATTTATAAAAATTAGATTCTTAAAGAATCTTTCTAATTTAAAAGTATTTTTATGCATCCTGTGTGTGCAGTGTACTAACCTAATTTGTTTTATGTGTTTACTTAAAACAAATTAGGCAACATAATAAATTACTAACATATGGTATATAATCTGATATAGGAAATCAAAATGGATTCTGCTCCAACTTTTATCTACAACCTTTGTCACCAAAAGGAAACAATGGAGTTGTCTTTTGAAGAACAAATTGCTGCCACACTCGGCCAGGATTTATCATATCTTATGTGGGCAGAAAACAACACCACCTCGCCGCATCAATGGGATTTTGATTGCGATGTTATGGAACACATTACATCGGCCTCACAATTTTTCAGTAACAATTGCAACCAAAATGATGTTATAATCAATGATATCGTAAATAATAATGAAAATGACAACCGCAATAACAGTAACAGTAACAGTAACAATAATAATGACAACGAGAATGACAATAATAATACTGTAAGCTCGAATTGTAATGTCCAAGAAAGGCAACAACAACTTAATTAGATGTGAGGAAGGGACTAAGAAGCAAGGAGGTACAAAGAGAAAACGGCATCCAAGCCAAGTTCAAGATCACATCATTGCCGAAAGGAGGCGACGTGAATTACTTAGCCAAATGTTTATTTCTCTTTCTGCCATTGTTCCTAGTCTTAAGAAAGTACCCCTTCATATTGCTCTTTATAAAAGTATATATATTTCCTCGATCTGTTTCATATTAGTTGTAAAAAAATTGAAGGAAGATATTTTATCATGTAAACTGAAAAAAATTATTAACAATAATTTCATCATATGCGAGAGCAAAATAATTTCACTATAAACGTTAAAATTATATATTAAAAGGGATATGTTGTGACTTATATAGAACGGATGAAGTATTATTCTTTTATAAAATGATTTTTAATATAAATTACAATACAGTTTGATTAAACTAATCATTTTATACAAGGATACAGTGAATACGGAGTAATATATATGGAGTACATCAAGTAGTTGAGACGTACATAAATAGTACCATGAAAATCTGTACAAATTAAATGTTCCACCTATTCTTTTTAATATTCCACTTTTTATGGATGTGGAAATCAAGTTTTAAAAATTTATATTTGTAATTATATGTTTGTAAAAATTATGACAACTAGATATAAAAAAAAAATACTTGTTCCGTAACATAAAAATGGCAACAATTATTTTTTTTCACGCATTTTGAGGAAACGATTTAAGGGTGTAAACGAATGAATTAATCAAAATGGTTTTAATACAAGTAAGAATATGGATATAAGTTACTAATATCAAAATTATTTTGATTAATTTAATCATTTACACCCTCAAATCGATTCCTTAAAATGCGTGCAAAAACAATCGTTGCCATTTTTATGTTACGGAGGAAGTATGTTGAGACGAATCTAATGAGATCTCACTATGTTTTTCATCATGTTTAATATTCAAATATTGTCGAAGTACGTAACATTATTAACGCAAAATTTTAACTATTGCAAAGTATATCTGTATATGTGCAATGAGCCTACTATATATACATCCGGATGTACATAAAATATGCGGACAAAATTATTGAAGAGCAAAAAAAAACTGTGAAATGAGAATTTCTAGTATATGTGAGGGAGTAGACAAGGATAACAAGACTACACTGAGGTATAACTGTATTGTGATTTGTGATATGATGGCTGGAGATACTATCTTAGATAGCCATGGCAATAATTTAATATACGTAGTACTTGCTAACTAAACAAAGTTTTACATTATTGACTCATTGTTCTACCTTCGGTAATCGGTAATAAAAAGCTAAAGGAAGTAGACCTATATCCATTTATTTGAAGTGTCCATACAACCTAACTCGGCTTCGTATCAAAATACTTGTTATATAACTATGCAATACGGACTCTTAG
Source organism: Salicornia ramosissima (assembly GCA_951394345.1). NCBI lineage: Eukaryota > Viridiplantae > Streptophyta > Magnoliopsida > Caryophyllales > Amaranthaceae > Salicornia > Salicornia ramosissima. Next base: position 49,553,059 of record OX596240.1, on the reverse strand, counting down.
GTAAAAAAGGGTTGGGCCCATAATAAAAATAAAATTAACAAAGCTACATATCGGTAATTTTTATACTAAGGGCTCGTTTACTTTAGTTGAATATAGCTGAATTAAGCTGAATTGAACTAAGCTGATCTGACCTGAACTGAATTGTATACAGCTGAATGTAATATTCCGTATTTTGGGTTCGTTTACTTTGGTGTAAAACATTTTCGATGTAAAATGATTTTCCATGAAAAACATTTTACGTTGGAAAACTCATTTTCATAGAAGTTTTCCAATGTTTACTTGCACGGAAAATAAGTTTTACTCCCAAATTTGAAGGAAAATGTTTTCAATAGGATGTAAAATGAGTTTTCACCCAAAGTTTTATATTATATTTTTTCACCCAAAGTAAACGATGTAAAATAGGAAAACTGTTTTCAAGGAAAACATTTTTCTCTCTAGTAAACGGACCCTTTATAAGACAAGGAAATTGAAAGCTGAACTGAACTGAACTGAATTTAAGCTGAAGTAAACAAACCCTAAATGTAGTTATAAAAATTTGTTGCAAGTACTGCATTACAACCTAAAATTATAAAAGTTGCGAATATTGCGATATGGTGATAGTATTTAGCTGGCTATATAAATCAATAGTGAATTGTGGTGTGATTGTTGACACAGGTGGATAAAACATCGGTGTTAGGAGAAGCAATAAAATATATGAAACAACTTCAAGAGAAAGTGAAGGTACTAGAAGAAGTTGCGACCAAGAGGAGAGTAGTGGTCGTTAAAAACACTCATGTAATGAACAATGATGATATCGATTCTTCCTCAACAGTCGATGACAATAGTGGTGTTGGTGGTAGCATTAGCGAAACAAATAACTACAATGATTCACTTCCAGAAATTGAAGTTAAGATATCGGGCAAGACTCTTCTTTTAAGAGTTAGTTGTGAAGACCAAAAAGGGATTTTGACTAAGTTATTTTTAGAGTTGGACAACCACGATATAAGTGTTACTAGTTGTAGTGTTGTACCATTTGATACCTTGGCTTTGGATATTACCATCGTTGCACAGGTAATTAAATAATACAATTTAAATTTTGGCACTGTTTATTTTGTAATTTTGATTTTCCTTTAATTATTATTTAATGGAGTTTAATTTGTGTATGTAGGTAAAGGAAAGGGATTTTAATGACAATGTGGAAGGTTTCATTAGATCTCTACGATCCGGTCTTCGAATAAATTGCTAGCCATTGAAGCAAGGCATATGGTGCAAATGATCACACTTAGCTTCATAGTTTGATCATCTTTAAGAGTTGAGATTGCCATTCCAAATTAAAAAAATTCCAGTGTTAATTATTGTAGATTTGTAGTAATTAGGTTATGGTTAGTTTTATTAATTACTAGGGAATAAGAAATTAAGAATAGGGCTACAAATAACTACATGTCTTTTATACAGCTTATAAGTTAAATGAAGCCCTAACCTTTGTTCTTTTTTTTTTTTTCAAATTTGCCTAATTTTTTTTCAAGCAACATAATTAAGAGCGAAGCTAGACTTGTTTGTATAGAAAGACCAATCCAACAAAAAAAAACTAAGCATTAACCTAAAGGGAGTAATTCACTATTAAGGCGGTGTTTAGTATAGCTAATTTTGATGTAAGAAAGAGATTAAAATCATTGTTTTCATTTCTTATTGTTTGGCATGAGCTATAAGTAACAAATATCATTTCTGGTTGGTAACAAAATCTAATAGGAAAAAATTACGTTTTCTTTCTCAATCAAAACTTCCCATTTGTTTCCATTCTAATAGGAGCCCGTTTGGTTCACATGAAAAATAACTTCCAATAGACATTTTTATTTTATGAAAAATATTTTCTCTTGTCAATTTCCTAGAAAGTCATAAACATTACTCTCTCCGTTCCCATTTGTTTGTCCTATTTCCTGAAATGGAATTCCTAAATGTTTGTCCTATTTAGAATCTTTTCTATTTTTAACTCCAATATCATTCACCTCTTGTATAGTAAAATGAACCATATTTATTGTTTTTCAACCATTACATTAAATAAAAGGTTAACCGTTATCTAAAATACTCCACAAAATTCACTTTTCAATACACTATTATTACATTTTTCCATAATATTAATAAAAAAATCAATAACTCTTTTTTCAAGTAAGAATCATACCATATTAATTACTTCTCTTAATTAAAGACTCTTTTTTCTTAATTCCCTCCCCGATTCCAAATGGGACAAACAAATGGGAACGGAGGGATTATTTGGTTGATCACTGGAAATACAAATTCCCATGGGAATCCTAACTTACCAAGGGGATTTTGGTGAGCTAATTCCCCTGTTATGTAGGAAATAGAATTTCCTAAAAAGTTTAATTCCCTACATTTTTTCCAACTTTCTTGGATCTTGTCTTTTTTTTTGGGCAAGCTAGTATATATACTTCATACTTATTACGTATAAGATCATGTCAGAAAAAATATGGAAACTAATTTTAGCACTCTCAAATTTATTTTCGCACTATATTTTCTTCAACCTTTTAGTTCATAACATGTTCATAAAGTGAAGTGCGGAAATGAATTTGTGAGTGCCAAAATTATTATCCTTGATATTGGTTAAAAAAATTGTTATACATTGGTAGGGAGTAGTGGTTTAATGGTGAAGGATTAAACATTCTATACCATGCACATATCTCGAATCTCCCTGCACGGGTTTGTATGTTTTTTTTATCTTTCTTCTTTCAGATGTGTTTAATGACCAAGGGTGTGTTTGATTCGTCTGAAATTTTCTGATCTAATATGAATTTTTTTTCTGATTGTAGTTATTTTCATATTTATAATTTTTTTGATTTGATATGAACTTTTCTGATGTGATTTGAATTTTCTAAAAATAAGCACATAATTACTTATTTAAGTTGAATCAAACGCGCCCTAAATTGAAACGAGTGATTGTCAATGGAACTAACCAGCTCAAAGCCTAATACGACACCCATTATCATTTCAAAAAGGATTTTTTTGTCCCAAACTAAAAAACTACCTTCACTTAACGAAATTGTCCCAATATACTTTAATTAACTTTCAAAACCATTGTTAACCATTATCCGATTGATTTTTTGGCCTTTAAACCACAATTTTCCTGCCGCCAAAAGTAGTTTTCCGATTCTTTTACTACAACTTTTATTTTTCTAAGGCAAAAAACAACCCCAACAACACTAATACCAACTACAATGGCAAAAAGAGAGAATAAGAAGCTACTTCCAAGTTGCAACAAAAAAAATACCTTGTACCCGGAAAACCACTTTTGATGGCCGAAAAACTGTGGTAAAAAAACCACTTGGATAGTGGTCGCCAATGGTTTTGAAATTAAAATATTTTGGGATAATTTCGTTAAGTAAAATTAGTTTTTCGCAAAATGTTCAAAAGTTAGTTTGGATAAAAAAAAAAAACATTTTAAAAAAGTACAATTTGTTAAAAATATTTATACAACGTGTTTTTTTTCCAGCTTTCTTGGTTCTTGTCTTTTTGTCTTTATTACTCGTAATAATACATATAAGATCTGTTCCATACTTCCATTGGTAATATGGGGATGGGGTAGTACAATTAATATTGCCAAATTTATGGCGTTTGGTTTTTTTTTTGGTGGGGGTGTTTTCTTTCTTTCTTTTTTTTTTGGGGGGGGGGGGGTGTGGGCTGATAGGTTGTTAATAAAAGGACCCAAACCAATTAAATGACAAAAATAAAATAAGTACTTCTATTGAGCTTTGTTCTTTACATTTGTTTTTTAAAGATAGAAGGAGAGAAAAAAAAATTAAGAAATGAAAATTCTTCGTTATATATAACGAATATAGACAACACTTTACGAGATAGAATCAGAAATGAAGATATTCATAGGAAAGTTGGTGTGCGAATATTGTGAGCAAGCTAAGAGAAAATCGCTATTGTTGGTTTGGGCATGTAATACGAAGACTCCAGGGAGCACCGGTACGAAGAGTGGGATCAGGGGAATTTCAAACGTGGTAGGGGGAGACCGAAAATATATGACTTGGTGGCAATGAGTAAGAAAAGGTATGAAGCAGTTGTTTTTACAAGAGATTGAGGCTCTCGACCGTGCGGGGTGGAGGAGGAAAATCTATATAATCTATTGAGTCTTTAGTTAGAGAGAAGTTTTTGTAATTTTTAATGTATCTAATCTTTTTCTATTGGTTATTTTTTGTGTCCTTTCTTTATGTAATGGAGGGGGTATTTATAGGCATTTCTTTCCTATCAAAATATGACACATCCAGCTATCTCAAAGTAGTGAGATGAATTACTTCTAGGCTAAGTAAAATTCTAGACCATCCACTTGCTTTCCTATACTTTATAGGGGTAGGGCAAGTTGTCCATTTGCCAACTTGTCTTTCTCTTATCTTATCTTATCATTGTGATTTTTTTAATAGATATTTTACTTAGGTTAAAGTAAATATGTTTTAATTATTAATTTCTTGCCACATGTCACATAATCATTTCTTTTATGACCATTCATCATCTGCCATGTGGCAGTGTGTGGAGTGACCACATCATTTGCCCTTCAAAAGTTGGGCCATATGCATCCAAGTCACATACAATTTGGGACAAAGAGGTTTTGGCCCAGGTTTTGAGAAGAATCCAAATAAAATGAAAAACCTTGAAAAGATTATACAAAGCCACCATTCCAAATCTCACAAACCATTTGATTTGATCCAAAACAGATCAAAACAACTCATCCCTTTTTGATATTGACGAGTTGTTTTGATCTAAAATGGATCAAAACAACTCATCCCTTTTTTATATTGACGAGTTGTTTTGATCTATTTTGGATCAAAACAACTCGTCACCTTTTGGATATTGACGAATTGATTTAATCCAAAATAGATCAAAACAACTCGTCACCATTTGGATATTGACGAGTTGATTTGATCCAAAATAGATCAAAACAACTCGCCCCTTTTTTGATACTGACGAGTTGTTTTGATCTATTTTGGATCAAAACAACTCGTCACCTTTTGGATATTGACGATTTGATTAGATCCAAAATGGATCAAAACAACTCGTCCCTTTTTTATATTGACGAGTTGTTTTAATCTATTTTGGATCAAAACAACTCGTCACCTTTGGGATATTGACGAGCTGTTTTGATCCAAAGTTGATCAAAACAACTTGTCCCTTTTTTTATATTGACGAGTTGTTTTGATCTATTTTGGATCAAAACAACTCGTCCCCTTTTGGATATTGACGAGTTGATTTGATCCAAATAGATCAAAACAACTCGTTACCTTTTGGATATTGACGAGCTGTTTTGATCCAAAGATGATCAAAACAACTCGTCCCTTTTTTGATATTGACGAGTTGATTTGATCCAAAATAGATCAAAATAACTCGTCACCATTTGGATATTGAAGAGTTGATTTGATCCAAAATGGATCAAAACAACTTGTCCCTTTTTTATATTGACGAGTTGTTTTGATCTATTTTGGATCAAAACAACTCGTCACCATTTGGATATTGAAGAGTTGATTTGATCCAAAATGGATCAAAACAACTCGTCCCTTTTTTATATTGACGAGTTGTTTTGATCTATTTTGGATCAAAACAACTCGTCCCCTTTTGGATACTGACGAGTTGATTTGATCCAAAATAGATCAAAGCAACTCGTTCCTTTTTTATATTGACGAGTTGTTTTGATCTATTTTGGATCAAAACAACTCGTCCCCTTTTGGATACTGACGAGTTGATTTGATCCAAAATAGATCAAAACAACTCGTCCCCTTTTGGATATTGACGAGTTGATTTGATCCAAAATAGATCAAAACAACTCGTCACCTTTTGGATATCGACGAGTGGATTTGGTCCAAAATAGATCAAAACAACTCGTCCCTTTTTTATATTACCGAGTTGTTTTGATCCAAAATGGATCAAAATAACTCGTCTTTTTATGGGTGTCGAGTAGATATGATTTAAATTGGATTAAATCTAATTGGAATTTTGAGCTTTAGAAGGGTGACGAGTTGTTTTGATCCATTTTGGATTAAAACTAATCGTCCATATAGTTGACAAGTTGGATAAAAATGACCCAAACTACCTGTATTTTCTTTTCTTTGGCAAAAATATGAGATCATCAAAACTACTCGTCCATATAGTTGGCAAGTGAGTGCATATGAAGAGGAAGAAACCTTCGAAAAGCGAGTTTTTTTGATCCATTTTGCATAACCTTGTTTATTAGATTGAACATCTTAATGCGGTTACCTGGAGTTAAGTTTTGAATGTGATTCCCTAGATTTTATTTACAATTTTTGCTCAATTTTAATTATAATATTTTTCAAATGCTTAATTTTATCAAGAGGGGGTGCAAAATCCTAAATTAGGCACTCCTTCCCAAAAATAATACCAGGGAATTTTTATGAATAAGTTATATCAAATAAGTTTTTGAAATCATGCTTTTGACTAAGTGGGATAATGTCCTTATTTGGGGCAGTGCCCTTGAGAAAATGGAGCGTGCCTTTATAAGAATGGGGCAATGCCCTTGAGAGAATGGGGTTTTACCCTTATTTGGGGCAGTGCCCTTGAGAAAATGGGGCCTTTCCCTTATTTGGGGTAGTGCCCTTAATAGATTGGGGTTGTGCCCTTGAGAGAATGGGGCATTGCCCTTATTTGGGGCAATGCTCTTAATAGATTGGGGTTGTTCCCTTAAGAAAGTGGGGTTTTTCCCTTATTTGGGGCAATGCCCTTAATAGACTGGGTTTTGCACTTGAGAAAATTGGGGCTTTGCCTTTATTCGAGGAAGTGCCCTTAATAGATTAGGGTTGTGCCCTTGAGAGAATGAGGCATTTTCCTTATTTGGGATTGTGACCTTGATATATTGGGGCTGTGCCCTTGAGAGAATGGGGCTTTGCCTTTATTTGGGGTTATGCCCTTTTTATGGAACTAAACCATTAATGTACACAAAAATTCTTGGAACAAGACTTAACATTAATAAAATTCAAACGTAAGTAGCCCTGTCTCTTAGGGTCTTAAGGATTGATCTTCCTTATCTAATGGTATATTTTCCTTGAACAAGTTAAGGTTGTGCCGTAGACCTCCATATGGGACTATGAGTCTTTAATGTAGAGGGTTTTTTTTTTTCCTTCGGGATTTTCTTTTTTAATGCAACCATTTTTCGCCTATTTTCCTCCCTTGCGATTTCAGCCGTTTCTTCTGAATGATTTTCATTTTTGTGGTTTTTTGAAAGTTTTGTAGTATTGTGTTTAATTGGTTTAAAGTGACCGATTGTTCTTCTATTGGAGTCTCACTCCCCGGTATTTGCATTTCTTGTGGTTCATGTGTAAATTCATCCTCCATTATGACTTGATTTTTTATCAAACTTCTGAAGACCGTACCATCACTCGACATAGCTAAGAATCTCTCCACAGACGACGCCAAAATGTTGTGGGATTTTCCTCGATTACTTGGGAGATCGATAGCTTAAGATTAAAGTGAAAGTATGTAGAGTTCAAATATAGATTTTATCAATTGAGTCTTTAGTTAGAGAGAAGTTTTTGTAATTTTTAATGTATCTTTTTCTGTTGGTTATTTTGTGTCATTTCTTTATGCAATGCAGGGGGTATTTATAGGCATTTCTTTCCTATCAAAATATGACACATCCAGCAATCTCAAAGTAGTGAGATGAATTACTTCTAGGCTAAGTAAAATTCTAGACCATCCACTTGCTTTCCTATACTTTATAGGGGTAGGGCAAGTTGTCCACTTGCCAACTTGTCATTCTCTTATCTTATCATTGTGATTTTTTTAATAGATATTTTACTTAGGTTAAAGTAAATATGTTTTAATTGTTAATTTCTTACCACATGTCACATAATCATTTCTTTTATGACCATTCATCATCTGTCATGTGGCAGTGTGTGGAGTGACCACATCAGACGACCTCTCAGAATAATCACTTTGGTTCATGTAGCCGACCCCACTTATGAGAATAAGACTTTGATTGATTGATATAGCGAATACATATTCACATGAGGTCTTATTAGATTCGTCTAAATATTTTTTTTATTATTGTATATATTTATAAATTTTTTATGAAGTGTCGTATAAGATATTAAATCATTAATGTTTAAACATGTGCATCGAAAATTGTTCCAAAAATAAATGTAAAGAACAAATTATTGTAGGATAAATTAATGTAACTAAATGACATAATTAAAAAATGATAACAATGAAGATATAAAAATGTAGAGTTTATATAAGAAGTGCATATATATATAAAACCATCTAGAAAGGAAAAGGTGTTAAGGAACGCCCTAAGTGGCGTTAGATAAAAAGGTGAAAAATAAAAATAATAATTTATAAAAAAAAAACACTCAATTACATCGATTGACATATAATTTTGTCATTTTGACATGTATTATAAAATTATGAACATTTTAAAGTGCCCCAGATTTGCTCGTTAGAAATAATATCGTAAGAAAAAACATAACAAGTAGTAAAAGACGAAGAGAATAATAGCAAATTAGTAATGGGCACATGAGATAGGGGCTTCACTATTGACTTTTGACTGTTGAGGACTTGAGGCCATTGAGGGTGCCGTCCAAAATATGACTGTTCATGAAAGCGAACAGTGCTCATTGACAAGCCAAAGGCACGGCCAAAAACCAAAATATATATATATATATATATATATATATATATATATATATTATAGTAAAAAATATGGACCACACTTGGTAATTGATATATATGTAAATGTAATCCATCCATTTCTATAAATTTAACTCATTATTATCCCTTTTCTAAAAAGAAAAAACATTATCATTTTACACAATTGTCGACTTATAACTTTAAAAAAAAAATTTATATATATATATATAAATATAAAAGGGGTGTTGGGTTTAGTGGGATATCTAATAGATTATTATAGTGGAAAACTAAAAACTTTTAATCTGAACCATTGAATAATTCAAACTTTTAATCAAAGCCGTTAAAAACTAAATGCGGATTAACATTGCTGATGTTGACTCAGTATCCTCTTTTTTTATTTTAAACCAAAATAGATTACAACTGTTGATCTAAATTTAGCGGTTGATATCAATAGTTTTTAGTTTTCAACTTAAGCTATGTTTTTAGTAGATCCCGATATATATATATATATATATATATATATATATATATATATATATATATAGGATCATGTAAAACTAGACTCTTAGTTGAAAACTAAAAACTTTTAATCTGAACCATTGAACAATTCAAGCTTTTAATCATAGTCGTAGAAAACTAAATGCAGATTAACATTGTTGATGCTGACTCAGCATCCTCTTTTTTTTATTTTAAACCAAAATAAATCACAAATGTTGATCTAAATCTAGCGGTTGATATCAATAGTTTTTAGTTTTCAACTAATAGTCCATTTTTTACATGATCCTATTTCAACCCAACTAATATATATATATATATATATATATATACATATATATATATATATATATATATATATATAGAAGTAGGCTCGTGTGAGAAATGTAGTTTTGGTAAGAAGGGTGAGAAGCAATCTCAACCCTTTGATTGACCAATGAATGACTTTTAAATTTGAATTTTCCTCCTTACTCCTTCTATAGTTTAGAGTCAATGTATCTATGACATAAATTCAATGTGTTTTTACTCAATGTATTTGTAGTATATGTTGAATGTACCTATAGTTGGTAGTCAATGTACCTCTAGGTATTAGTTAATGTATTTATCTCTTCTCACATTTCTCACGATAAGAAATTTCTCACCGGAACCCAACCCTATATATATATATAGTTACCGTTAACTTTACATTAGTAAATTTATATGGTAAAAGTTTGATATTATTAGTGCTTGTTTGGTTGCATCCTATTTCTGTGTGAAATTAATATTTTTAAGAATTGCATTTTTGTCATGTTGTTTGGTTGAAAAAAAAAAAAAAAAAACTCATAGTAGGAATTTAGAATTCCCACGTAATGTAGGAATTCACTCTCTAGCCCGCTGGGTGAATCAAAATTACAAAGAAATAAAATTTCTCTTATCTCAACTAAACTAAATTATAAACAAAGTATCTAATTACTAGGAAACAAATAAAGAAAATTAATTCCCATAAAATTCAAATTACTAATAATAGCTTATTATTGTGCTTGCCAAGACAATTTTGACCCCACCATATTTTCTTCTATTATGAATAATATCAATATTAAATGGGATTAACTTTTAGATACTACCTTATTATGATATAATTAATAATTAATGAAGGAATTTATGATAAAACACATGTACATCAGTTAATCCCAAAATTATAATTAAATTTAAATAATATATGTAACCCTGAGAAGTACTCACTATTTATTTAGACTGACCTGAAACAAATAATAAGTGAATCCATCTATCTATCTATGTATTTGTCTATCTATCTATAGTCATTATTAAAACAAATTATAAACCGTTAGACATCATTATTTGACACATTCAATTTCTCGTTGAATTTTGTTTATAAAAAAAAAAAATGCGGGTGCTTCTCTTTAACTTTTTTTTATCAGTTTTCAGAACTTATCAGGTTTAATCAGGTCATGTCAGGTTTAATAAATTATAATCAAGCCAACTTTACTAGGTTTGATCAGGTCAGGTCAAGTCGAATAAGTTAAATAGAACGCACCCTTCATTTGCCTTCTTTTTTTTCTTTTTAAAAACGCTTTCTATTTATTTGTTAGTCTGTTAAAATTCTCATTTTCAAAGTATTAATTATCCATGTATTAATGAAATTTCATGCTTAATTGTGTTTCAATAAGTCTCTTATCTGACAATCTAACAAATAACTGTTCACTTGAAAAGTATAACTTTGAGTATAGAGCTATAAATTCTTTTATATACTATAAAACTTAATTAATTATATTACCTCCGTTTCTTATTATTTGCAACGATGTGATATAAAGTAGAGAGGAAAAGTGTCAAATCATTGCAAATAATAAGAAACGGAGGTAGTATAAAAAGTTAAAGTTTCATAGTCAAATTTTACACTATTTGATAGCCTTAGCAAACTTGTAAAGGGCATTGGTGAACCAAAGAAGTTAGATCATGCCAATACAAACAAAGAGAGACTAATTAAATTTGCTAGGGTAATGATCGAGGTCTTTGTGGACCAAGCTTTTTCTAATCAAATTACTTTTGTCAATGGACATGTATTGGGATTAGTCCAAAAGGTAGAATGGACAACAATCCTCCAATCCCACTCCATGTCCATTGACAAAAGTAATTAGAAATGACAAAACAGCTGAGGAGAAACTTGAAAAGGCTCATAGGTTAATGCATAACAATCCCAATTATAAGGAGCTTTTCTATAAAGATATTCCAACATAACTGACTATAGTTGAAAATAATATTTTAGAATAGAAGGAAATTAAGAGCCGAACTGAATTGAATAGAATTGAAGTGAACTGAATTTAACTGAACTCCGAGCATTATATAATTCGGATTACGGATTCTCGTCATTTTCACTATTATACATATAATTATTCTAGTCAGTTTTATAAACTATATATGGGATTATATGGGATATGAATTAAGTGAATATAATGTATGCTGGTTTAGAAAATTATGTTGTGAACGTGCATTTGTTTATATATGCTATATTGCAACATTGAACGAAAGGTACGCACGCACTATACGTCGGACCGCCGAACCACGCTCACACACACACAAACAACAATATTGTCCGCTTTGGGCCTAAATCCTCACGGCTTTGTTTTTGGGCTTTCCCCCAAAAGGCCTTGTTATTGTATGTGTGTGAGCATACCCACCACCCCATACGGAACTCGCTGCTTGAACTTCCATCAGCTTCAATGGTTCATGAACCATCCTACTGGGCAAATGCCCACCGAACATGCCCATTCACACCGAGTTACAGGGCACCACCGTCGATCTCAGGGCAACCTCCGAATAAAACACAGCTTGATCACACCAAGAGGACTTTCGATAATACAAGGGCAAACCAGATCACAACAACTTCGAGGATACACGAGGGACCCCACAAACTCACGACAGCCACCTTGTCCTGGACCGAACATTCTGGCCCTGATACCACTTGTCGGGCCGCCGAACCACGCTCACACACACACAAACAACAATATTGTCCGCTTTGGGCCTAAACCCTCACGACTTTGTTTTTGGGCTTCCCCCAAAAGGCCTTGTTATTGTATGTGTGTGAGCATCCATATATAAAGTGCTTCTCCACTTCATAATCTTTCCATGTGGGACTTGGGATGACATCCCAACACTATATGTGATTATTATTATCAATGTTTATTATACATAATTCACAAATACCTTTTTATAATATCCAGAATAAGCCAATATTTGGCCAATCTTCTTTTTCCTTCTTTGGTTTAGTTGGTGGGTGATGTTAGTGGTAGTGGGTGGTTGGGTTCGATGGGGTTTACCCTTTCGTCTAACTCCTAGGGAAGAGCTCGGTGGAGTTTGATTGTGGGGGTGTTGGGTTTGATGGGGTTGTTCAATCATGGGTTTGGGTTAGTGGTGGGCTGTTCGGGTTTGGTGGTTCGATTCTGATTAGGTTTATGGGTGGGTGTGGCTGGGATAAGGGGTGTTGGGTTTAGTGGGGTGGGATTTTTGTAATGCTTCGGTGGTCAATTTCATTTTGTTTGGGATCAAAACCCTATGTCAGATCGAATTCACAATAATTCGGGTTAGAGCAGATCAGATCTGGTTAGGATCCTAACTTGTGGGGGGAAAAATATATCGGGCCCCTACGGGTCAAGGATACACAAGTCTATTGAAGTCAATTAAGATCAGGCCGTATACTATTTGAATTTATAGAACCATTGTAACAAAAATTATGATGATAGTGGCGTTAATAAGCGACTAATATGAATATTATATAATTAATTTAAATTGATTTTTATGAAATAAAAATAATATAATCAAGTTTTAATTTAATTAATTTATTTCAATTTCATAATTTTTTTTGCAACTTAAAGAAATCGTGTAAACAAGTTGGGTCAAAACAGTTTTTAAGTGGGTCGAAAACAGGTTCGGTACAGATCGGACTTGGTATAATAAAAACTGGTCGAAAACAGGTTCGATTTTAATCGGATTTGGTACCAGTCAGTTTCGGCATGCGTGAAACTTCATTCTAATTTGGATTCAGTAGTGGTAAGTATCCGGTTACTAAAAATTCGGTTGAAACGGTTTCGATATCGGTCGATCAAACAAGTTTCTTACTACATATACACCGCTAATTACAAAGATGTGAAAAAACTATGGATTGCATACAATGATGCCTACGTAAAATTAAATATGAGATCTATTTTCACGTGTTTGGGAAAAATGAATGAAGGCCCATAATACAAAGGCTCATAAATTCATGATATAGAGGGCAAGCACATCTTCCCTAAATAAACACCAGTACACCACTATTTATATATGTCACTCCAAAGTAAAGATGAAAGGGGAGGAAGGAGGAATCCAACCAGAGCACTCTCTTTCCACACATTCTAATAAGTTCAGGTCCAATAAGTTTAAAATAACGCACCCGTAATTTATAATACTTATTAGGAATATTTGATTTTAATAATCTAACCTTTTAGCCATTCGCAAATAATAATCCAACCTTTTTATTATTCTTAAATAATCCAACCTTTTTATTATTCTTAAATAATCCAACCTTTTTATTATTCTTAAATAATCCAACCTTTGTACCAAATTTCATAGAGTGAACCAAAACCAAATTTTAGGTGTCGTTTTGGGGTTGGTTTAAGTAGTGTTTGGGTAGTTTAGCGCTAACGGTGTTGACCACTTACCTAAAGACACAAACAACAATTAAATTAGCCCCAATATCACACCTAAAATTTGGTTTTGGTTCACTCTATGAAATTTAGTACAAAAGTTGGATTATTCAGGAATAATCAAAAGGTTGGATTATTATTTGTGAATCGCTAAAAGGTTGGATTATTAAAATCAAATATTCCTATTTATTAAAGATAAGTATCTACATCTTCTCAAATTAAATTTTGCCATTAATTCCCACAAGTCAATTGTTAAAAAAGCATACAAAATTTGATGTACAACTGTTAAAAAATAAACCTTTCAAGTTCATCACATGCAAGTGTCCCACATTGAAAGATTAAAGAGAAAAAAACTAATATATAAGGTTTGGTGGTTACTCCTTATATTACGAATTGATTTTATAATGGAACTCATCAAGCTTGTGTAAAGTCAAATTCTCTGTTTGTTACGGGTGCGGCCCAGAACCGTATTCAACAACAACCGAGCGCTATATTGACAGTCGATCACTACGTGTACAATGAGGAAATTGATTATTATTAATAGAAGGGTTGAGATGAAAAGAAGAATGGGGTTAAATAAAAAAATGTGATAGATTTGGCATTTACAAAGAGGCATCAAATAGTATGAGTTGGATATTTTAAGAGTGAGAATGAGACTAATTGTTGTGATTGATGATGAAGCTTACGTTTTGTTCCTATGAGATTGCGAATGAGATTAATTTGGCACTTACACTTTACAGGTTATGATAAAAGTAATAATTGCGAATAATATCAAAAAAATAATTGTTGCAATAATTTAAAAACGTAGGAAGTATATTAATTGAGATTTTATTTTATTTGTATTAATAATGCGTAATTTTTTAATATGCAATTTTAATACGAAGTAATATTTTTTGTTACAAAATTAAAGATATTCAATATTTTAAATATCAAATAAAGTTGTCTTATGTAATATGAACATATTTTAGATTTGGTCTAATATGAAATAAATAATGAGGTGTTGAAATAATGTTAATCAAAAGGCCTAAGTGAAGTATTGTTGAGGTTGAGGTCTTGGTCTGCTGATCAAGGCTTCAGAATTTCAGGTATGAAATCTTGGAATTGAACCTCACTTTTTATATTTGTGAGAATTTCTTATTTTCCTCTTTCAGATGCGTGCGTGTGTCGGCTGAATGATAGGGCACTCACAGTTGATGGCTAAAAAAACTACTCCCTCCGTCCCGTTTTAAATGTAACATAGAGAAAGTGAGTCATTTTTAAGGTTGTAGTTGGTATGGGTGGGCCATAATATCAAAAGTAGTAATGTGAATTTATAAGTGGACCACAATACTAAAAGTAGTAAAAGTAGAATTAATTAATGTTATGTTAAGGGTATAAGTGTAATTTTATAGGTGGACCATAATATAAAAATAGTAAAAAGTAGTAATGTAGCATTTATTTTGGGACATACAAAAAAGGAAAATGTAGCATTTATTTTGAGACAGAGGGAGTACATAACATGTGAAAAAGTTTTTTTCCAGGCCCATATACTAAAAAAAATTGACATCCGCGTGTCCACATATGTAAGACCCGGACCCGACACATAGACCTCCTTATGTATAATAGTAATATATAAAAAAAAAAGTATGCCCTAAAACTAGTGACTAAGTGCTTAACATAAGAAAGACCCATCTAACATCCATTTAGGACCCGTGGACCTGCTAGATCCAATGGCTCTGGGTATGATAATTATTATAAACCCAACACGCCGGTCTAGCTTAGGTTGGGTACTCCTAGACCTGTTTATTACCCACAACCTAGACCCGACCCAATGCCATCTTTACATGTACAAGATTAGAAAATATATATGCAATATAAAATGAATAGCAAATTACTTGAGAAAATTCAAAGCATTCAATATTCATCCAATACTTGCTCTTCTACATAATTGTCTTAAAAAATCTCTTTCACATCTCATAAAAATGAGAAAAAGAAAATGTCGATCCACGATAATTCTTCTTTTATCAAATTCGAACAATAATAAAAATATAAAATATTTTGGAAAAATTGGCTATAATATATATCACGGCCTTTAGGTCGATTGCAAGAAACAACACGACTTATACCGGATGCAAAGGGCAGCATGAGCTTGTTCAAAGGGTGCAGGATGTAGCATAAATGATGCCGAATTGCACAAGGTCATGCTGCCCCTTTGCTTCTATTGCACAAGGTCATGCTGCCCCTTTGCTTCTATTGCACAAGGTCATGATTATCTTGCACCCTTTGCACAAGGTCATGATGTCCTTCACATCCGATATAGGTCATGTTATTTCTTACACCCAACCTAAAAGACGTGTTGTTATGCTAATTTTTTCAAATACTTTTGTGAAAATCTATATCAATATGAGTATATATTGAGTGATAGAAAATGTTGATCCACTATAATTTGCACAAGGTCATGTTTTCCTTCGCACCTGATATAGGTTATGTTGTTTCGTACATGACTTGCGGACCGTGGAAAAATAAGTACTTGCAACTTTTATTTTTATATACGAATTGAATAACATTTTTAGTATTATTTTTTTATTATTTTTTAAGTACTTGCAACTTTTATTTTTATATACGAATTGAATAAGTATTTTTTTTATTATTTGCAATGATAGTGAAAAAAATAGAGTAAAATTATCTAATTGTTGCAAACAATAAGAAATGTAGGCAATATAATTTTATAGTATAATCGTTGATTTGACAGGATTTTTTAGCTTAAAACTTGTATAGTAACTTTTATTGGAGTATAAAATTTTAACCTTTTAGCTTTGATTTTAAGTTGGAAAATCTGATGAAAATAATCCGACTAACTTTCACCAGTATGTTTATTTTGGTCCATACTTTTGATCATTTAGTTATAATCACATCTATCACTCCATTTGCTTATTTTGGTCCCAACTAACCTTCGGCCTTTGCTTTAGCAAAGCCATGTGTTTTTTTAAAAAAATAAATAAAATTAAAGGAAGCCTATGAGTATTTGTAAAAACTCAAGCTCCTCATTTTTTTTTTCCCAAAACCTCTCTCTTTCTAACCTTCTACTCCGTTGCATGATTTGCATCTCTCTCTTGCTCAAGGACAAAGGGTCACTGGTGGACTGGAGGGGGAATGGGGGTAATTTAAAGATAGGGGAGGTGTAGTTAGATGGGAATATATTAAGTGCTTCCAACGTCTTTATTTTTAAAAAAAAAAATCCTAATGTCTCCTCTTAAAACAAAGTCGAGCCTGTTCACGAGCTTTTCGAGCCGAGCTTGGCACAGCTCAAGCTCGGCTCGTTAATGTCTCGAGCCGAACTCGAACTGAAACCAAGCTAAAACGAGTCGAGCCTTGACCGAGTTTTGACTGATCCGAGCCATAACTGTTCGCGAACAGGCCGAACTTATTATCACCCATAAACAAGGTAAATTAAACAAGATCATATACATTAACATTGCATGCATGTTAAAAGTTACGGAATATTTGGCACCAAAATAAGCAGATGAAGTGATAGTTGAGATTAAACCTAGTTAATTAAAACTTAAAAGTATGGGCAAAATGAGGAGATCGAAAAAAGTTGTGATTATTTCCATCAAATCTTCCTTTTAAGTTTAAAAGTTATAATTTCATGTTAAAAAATTCAATTTTTTATTACTTATAACTATTTATTTGTAACGATTTAACAATTTTCTCTATATCTCTATTATATAAGCTAAGGGAGAGCTATGGTGTCCCCCTGAATTGTCTATAATACCCCTTTGAATTTTCTAAAAACACAAGCTACATAATTAAGGAAAATTTGTACAATTTTTTAATTCTTTTAAATAAAGTAATACAATTTATATAGTTCAAAAAAATAAAATAAAAATATGTAAATTCGTATTTTTTAATTCTCTACAATTAGATACCCATATTGATATAGTTTTTACATAAAAATTTTACAATTTGATGATAGTGGAAATTTGGTAGGAGGGAAAATATAGTGAATCAACGTTTTCTTCAATTCATTTTTTGGTATGAAATAAATTCAATTCGAATATTTTTTTTCCTATTTTTAGACTATCACAAAATAAATGAGATCTCGTTCGAACCTTATTTATTTGTTGTTTTGTTTTATTACTCAATAACAACTACTCTGTATATAAAAAATATGACATAATTTTTTTTCCATTTCAATTATCGTAGAAATTTGATAGCAAACAGAATAAAGTAAATAAACCTTTTCTTTTGTTCATTATTATCGGATGACCTGATGAAAAGGGAAAATTCTAATATGATTATGTGAATTTGAAAATATTTCAATTTTTCTAACAAACAACATTCTTTTTTGTTTGTTTAGACAAATTCGAAGTTACATTTAAAATATAATCGCACCCAAAGCGTGCATATGAAGCTAGTTTTATATTAGATCATTACAAATAAATTGTTTCGAAGATAATAAAAAGATTACCAAAGTACTTCATATTATGTTTAGTTGTTTAAAATTTATTCTGTCATATTCTCTCTCTTTCATTTGTTTTGTTTTTATTGTTTATAAAAGACCTTATTTTATTCTTTTTATGATAATTATTTTTCTCTTCGTGAAACCTATTATTTCGTGAAACCTATTATTTATTCTTTTTATGATATTTTTCGTCTATGTGTGCTTGTTTTTTTCAGGAAATTAATTTATTGGTGGTCATTTATGCGTGATCACAACAGATTTTTATACTTCCACTACATTCAAAAGAATTGAATCAGGATCCACTTCAAAACTATTGCAGATAGGTAAAACCATTCGAGAAAAGTTGTATGAAGATGTAACAATGTAAAAGAAAAATGATTGTTCAAGCAGATATCCCTTATAGAGATATAAGTTTGTCAAAGTGGATTCTAATTTTGATTCATTTCCGTATATGCATTTTGCTACTGATTTTGATATTGTCGTTTGAGTTTCAATTACGGAGTAATAAATTAATTTTTTCCTTCTATAAAAAAATTACTCTGTCATGAAGTGATTAATAATAATTGCACGTCATGATATGTCTAATAAACTTGCTACAGTACGTTGTTGGTACCGTTGAATTTCGTGCGACTTCCTGCATCTTTGGAATCTAGTCAGCTTGTACATTGACTATATATATATATTTTTTTTATAGGATAATGTGTGGGATATTAGGACTTGGAACCGAGCTCTATTGCAGGTCATCCGGTCCAATTTTAGCCAACACACGCATCTGTAAGGGGGATAATAAGGAATCCTCGCAAATGCGTGCGGTGAGAATTGAACCCAGGACCTCGTGCCTGGAATTCTGAAGCCCTAATCACTGGGCTATGACTACATTCTCACATTGACTATATATGCCGCTGCATGCAAATATGCAATACACCAATAAAGTCGGAATTTTTTTATTTCACCAATGGGTAAATAATATAGACAAATAAAAATACGGAGTACATAAAATTGCAACGTTTGTAATTTTACACTCTACTATTCATGCTCATTTACATAATTAATTTTTGTGTTCTATATATGTAAAAAAAAAATGGTCATGTGGGACCGATCTCTTTGGATTCGTCTGAATATCTATTTTATTAAAATCTAATTTTTATATTTTTGATAAAACGTAACTAAAGATATTAAGACTATAAATTATACATTTGGAAGCGTGAATTTACAAGCGTTGCAAGAATTATGGAGCGGAGAAAGCATTTTATTTTGCTGATGTGGATCCCACTATAAATTAAGGTCTATCTCTAGCGAGTTAATTAGTTACCCAATCGGTAAATCCGTAAATGTAGCATTGTGTTCAATAAAGACACTGCCTTGTAAAAATTGTGTTCAACAGGCGGCTCTCAAAATTGCCTTCTACACATAAAGAGGGAAGATAATTAATTATGGCTTGTAAAAGAAAAGGAGAAGAGGGAAGATGGTGAAGCAAGGTGGGCTGGAAATTAAATGAACACCTTGAACATGTTTTAGGTGGGCTGGTGAAGATGTTTTCTGTTATATTCTCACTAGATTAGTTCCCGTGCTACACACGGTTTTTTACAAAATTATTTATAAAATATTTACAAAATACGAATATTTAGTATAATAATAAATTTTTTTATGTATGGTAATTTTTTAAATTATCGTAAACACACAATTAACATGAAATTTATATACTATCAATTATTTAATAAATTATAATTAAAATGGACCTTTTTTTTTCCTCTAAATAGAATAAGTTGAAATTATATTACTTTTTGGAGAAGCTTTTTTATTTTTGGTCAGATAAACATGCATATGGTTTAGGTAAGAGATTTGACCATTAGGGAAATGAACATAGTTAAAATTTTACTATTGTAAAAAAAACTTCAAATTTGACAAATTTTAGTAGAGTTTCAATACAATAGGTGAACTTTAAATAATTTTTAAGAAATAAGATTTAAATACAAATAATTAAGTTTTAAATTTACTAATATAGATTTAGGAGAATTAGTGATAGATAATTCTTGTTTAGGAAGCTACAAAAAAATCTTTCACTTTTTTTTGTCTAAAAAAAAGAAATTAAGAATTGGAGGGAAAATTTTCATTGTAGACGTGACACATGTCAAGGTATTAAAATAGTATATTTTACTTTAATATATAGTATAGATTTTTACAGGTAGGAATTTAATATTTTCAAATTTTTATAACTTTTTATCCACGTAAGAACATTCATAGACTTTTTTTCAATTTAGGGCACTAGCAATAGAGAGTGTTATGTTGAGGTTTGTGTGTTTTTGTTGAGGATTGTTCATAAACCTCTCTATTGTTAAGGTAAGTTACTAATTGTGAGGTTTGCAGAAGTTACTAATTAGTAACCTAGGTTTGTGATTTTTTTTTTTTTTACATTAGGTCCCAATACAAACCTTAGTAGGGTTTGTCTATTGTTGTAGGTTTATATGGAATGGGGTTTATTAAATTTGATGTGGCAAGAGAACACACATCTAAGATTAGTTATAATTTTGTACAGGTTAGTTGTTTGCTCGTCTGATCATTTGTATTGTGTCAGACTTTTCTGACACAATACCTTCCCAAATAGTATAGCAAAAACTTACAAATGCCTGTTAAAGTTGTGTGTAAGGCTTTGCTTGTTTCTAGACCTGGCAATCGGACCGTTCAGATCGATTTCGAATTAGACCATTTCGGATCAATTTACTTTCATATTGGACCAAACCGTTTTGGATTCGGACCAAGTTCGAATGTCATATTATTCAGACCAGATAGGGATTCGAGTTGGAGTTTCGGGCCAAGATCAGATTGGGACTATTTCGGACCGTTCTTGGGTCGAACCATTTCGGATTGCTCCCTTTCAATAGTGCTTGTTTGATTTTTCAAAAAAATTATTTATTGTAATTTTTTTAGGATAAAAAGGAGCATATCTTAATTAGACTATTAAAGAGAAAAGAAACAACAAGTCATACAAGTCTAAAGATCACAAGATGAATAAATTAAAGTAAAGAAAAAATAGAAAATCAAAGCAACATCATAAGCTGAGTACAACAAGTAGCATTTTAGATCAGTTTGTTTCGAATCAGACGCGTTCGAATTCGGATGAGATTCTAATCATATTGGGATTTGGATCGAACCTGTTTGGATTCGAATGGGTTACAGTGCTATTTTTACGTATGTTATGCGCTGCTCTCAAATTCATAGGTAGTATTACAGTAGCGCTATTTGCTGCATACAAGTCTATAGGTGATGCTGTCATTTGCACCTACAATATTTTTAAAGAGTATTAGGCCTTATTTGGTTGATGTAGCAAGTTTAATTCCCATAGGAAATGGTAATTCATAGAAATTTATTTACTTAATGAAATTCTTAGAAATTTAATAAACTTTTTTGGTTAGAAATGTGGAAATTTGCAATTTCCATGAATTTTCATTAACCAGGGGGGGGGGATATGGTCATTTATTTCCTATGATTTGTAGGAAGTCACAATTCCCATGAATTTCTATTTCCCCCATTTTTATGTTTTGGTGTTAACCAAACAACCTACATAAGATAAAATTCATGAGAATTTTGAATGCCGATGCAATTTGTTGTCAACCAAACAACACCTTAGTCGAGCAAAAATATATTCTCTGTCCCAATTTACTTGCTATGTTCACTCTTTTTGTGACGACCCGACTCGCTTAAACCGGCGCGGAAGAAACCGACGAGTCGAATAGTCAGAACTAACAACTAAAATACTTAAAAATTGAAACAATACCTCAAAATACTTTATTACTAATCCAAAAAGTACAAATACCCACAAGTTTGTACATTACTAAACCAAAAGTCAATTACTACTACTAATAAAAGTAACTCCAAAACCATGTCAGAGTTATAACAAAAGTATACAAATACCACTTCTATAGTTCAACACTATCTAAAATCATAAAACAACAGAAACACAACTATATCATAATAACGGCGCTCGCCCAACCCAAAGCTAAGCAAGAACCTCATCATCAGAATTACCTGAAAAGTAAACAACAGTCCACCGTCAGTGGCGAGTAACATAACTGTCTCACCCTAACGGGAATACACAAGAACATAACATACACCAAACACGCAAATCATACCATCGAATCATGCGAAATCATCCAAATATACATGCTTGACTCAACTAACTTATCCAAACTTATCTTTGGCGCAGTCATTCATAAACTAGACCGGACTATGCACGTACGGACGCCTCTTACGCGAACGAACTTTCCAACTATGCCAGGATTGAGAATCTTACTCCCAACCCCATGAAACCAATCTTACTGGAAATCCATGTCAAAGACGACATAGTGGTACTCACTATCCCAATACCGCGGTTAAGATAGGGGCAACGTCTTAACCCAAAAACATAAAATCTTACTCTAAGTTTTAGGCGTCTAGCTACGAAATCAAGCTAATCTTACATTCTTTAACTTTAATCCGAAGTTTACATTCTTAGTTACTTCTTAAGTTGCATCTTACGCCTTGACTTAAGAAAATAGCATGCAAACCAATCATCTCATATCATCTTATCATTTTCTTTAACCTTTTCTTTAACTTAAAAGACTTAATCAAGAACTCATAAAGACTCTTAAAGAACTCATCAAGAACTTAAAGAACTCATCAAGAACTCATCCAAGATTCAAGATCTTCAACCAAGAACTAAATCAAGATTCAAGAACTTCAACCAAGAACTCATCCAAGAATCAAGAAACTCATCCCAACCATCATACCACACGCATAAATTCAATTCTTCAACAATGAAAATCATCAACTTCCAAGTATCCAAAAATCATCAAACTTGAACATGATAATCAACAAACTTAATACTAACATATCCACTCACAAAATCATCATATTCAACCATAAAATCATCACCAAACCACTTAAAAATCAGATTTACATTCATACATAAAAACATGGTTAAAACTTCAAAATAAACTATTCTAATCATTTAATCTATACTATGAATCATAGTACACCAATTAAGTTGAGAAAGTATGTTACCTTATTGAAGATTAACAAAAAAAATCAACACAAGATGCAGCCCGGAAAATCGAACCACACGACCCTAGCCACGGCACACACGCACGGCCTCTACACGAACAACACGACACCACCACACGGCTGCCCAGCACGGCTGTGTCACACGAGCCACCACTGCCACGGACCAACTGCACGGCCACGGCACCACCACTTGCACGGCTGCCCACTGCACGGCTCCACACATGAACACCCACACGATCAAACCCACACGAACAAGTGCCAAACCAAACCCGAACTAGAGATCTTGAATGCAAATTAGGAGGTTTAGATTGTGTTTAGATGCTTAAAGATCAATGGAAGTTGAATCTTTAAGTTTGGGTATTGAAAAGATGATGAACAAATGTTCAACTTGGAAGAGCCAAAAATGGCGTGAGGCAAGGGAGCAAAGTGTAACGACCCGACTCGCTTAAATCGGCGCGGAAGAAACCGACGAGTCAAGTAGTTATAAAACTAAAACTCAACACTTAGAAAATAAACTAACACCTCAAAATATTAGTATTAAACCAAAGATGTACAATAACCCACAACTTTGTACCAAAAACTAAATCCAAAAAGTCAAAAGTACTAAAACAAAAGTAAGATGCAACTCTAACTACATGCTAGAGTCTTATACAACAAATGTATATCATAAATCCTGAAACAACGTCTAACAAGTCTAGTGCTAAGAAACAACTGAAATAAACCATAGAAAGCACACAAAGCGCCGCTCGCCCAACCCCAAGGCTAAGCAAGAGTATCATCGTCAGATGTACCTGAAAAACACAACATATCCACCATCAGTGGCGAGCAACATAACTGACTCACCCTAACGGGAATACACAAGTACATAGCAATAATCAAATAACATCACACATACAATCCTCGAAGACACGAGACAACCTCAAGCTCGTAATCCAAAAATCAATCTCACCACTCGACATCATCAATATACGACATCTCTATACTCAAATCTAACTCAGGTGCAATCATTCTAGTTCTAGACCGGACTAGGCTCGTACGGAAGCATCTTACGCAACCAAACTTCTACTATGTCAGGACCGGGCATAAGCCATACACCCAAATCCCACAAACCCAATCAATCTGGGAAATTGTGTCCCTAATCCCCAATCATTTTGAGCGTACTAGGAATAACATAGTGAGACTCCAAAAATAGTGGCAACGTCTTAACCCAAAACTAAGCATAAGCCATACACAAAGTCAAGGGCGTCTAGAAAAGAAATCAAGCTAAAGGTCTCATCATATCATCATCATTTCATCGAAGTTAATTAAAAACAAGAATACGCCATACTCTTGAAATTAATAACCAAAACATCGAAGTTAACCCAAGAACTGCCTATAGCCATGATCTTGAGACTAACCAAACATCATATCAACAATCTTTACTCAATTCTTTAATCATCACAACTCAAATCTTTAACTTTCAAGATCCTTTCTAACACTTTCTTTAACTTTCAAGAACTCAAACAACCTCAAAAAGAACTCTAAAGAACTTCATCAAGATCCTCAAAGAACTCATCTATGACTCAAAGAACACATTCAAGATTAAAGAACTCAATCAAGAACTCATACAAATCTCAAAATCCACACGCATGAAACCTCATATCACACGACATTTTTAACAATTTTAAATCAAAATTCAACAAAATCAAACCCAATCACCATGATTTCCAAAATATCATAAAAACATCTTAAAAATATGAAAACCACCAATAAAACATCATTAAATACTTTCAAAAATCAGAATTAAAGATTTACTTCAAAATCATGCATAAACATCAACAATTCACTCAAACATGCATTTAATCAAAGCTATAAACATAGTACTACCAATTAAGTTGAGTTAGTATGTTACCTTGTTGAAGATTAACACACAAATTCAACACACAATTGCAGTCCAAGAACTCAACCCACGCACGTCACACACACGGCCTGCACACGGCTGCACCACCACTCGAACACGAACACACCCACACGAGTGCACCACCACACGGCACTGCTGCACGGTTCCTTTGCACCACCCAGGCTCGACACGGCCTGCACGACCACCACGGCTTCACACGAACACCCTTACACGAACACAAACCCACTAATAAACCCGGAAACAACCCAACAAGTGATCTTGGTTGAAACAATGTGTTTAGGATTGTGTTTAGGATGCTTAAAGATCAATGGTGTTTGAATCTTTAAGTTTTGGGCAAGGAAAGATGATGAACAAATGGAGGTTCAATCACCAAAAGTGGCGTGAGAAATGGAAAGAGTAGAGAGTGTTTATGTGCTTGGCAAGTTGATGTCAAGGTAGAAATGGCAAAATGAGTAAAGGGGCCTTACTAACTCTCATATAAATAGAGTTAGTTAAGGTGTGAACACAAGGCAAGTGGCAAGCCTTGCCATGCCTTTGTAGAACCGGCCAAGAGAAGCAAAATGGGCCTTGTGATCCATTGGACTAAAATACTAAATTTACATGACTAATCATGCAAACACCGGCAGCTTGTGAAGTTCAAGACCGGCGGTATGGAACTGGCAGCATGCAAGGTCCAAGACCGGCAGTAAAGAACTGCCAGCTTGCAAGCTCCAAGACCGGCAGTATAGAACTGCCAGCTTGCAAGGTTCAAGACCGGCAGTAAAGAAGACCAAACCGGCAGCTTGAAGCCTCGTCTTTAAAACTGGCAGCTTCATCTTGAAGTCTCAATTGGGCCAATTAATAAAATAATAACTAAAATAAATAATAAAAACTAAGAAATAAAACATTTCGATTAAATCGAAATTATTCATATAAAATTAAAATAAATAGTTCAAAATAAATTTTGAACTAGCAAATAAACACATAATTATACATATAAATACCGGCAAGAATACCGATAAAATTTGGGTCATTACACAAAGTGGAGGTGTTTTGTGTTTGAATTTTGATGGCAAGAGCATAAGATGACAATTTAGCAAATGGATCCTTAAGCCTTACTAACCCTCCTATATATAGAGGTTAGTTAAGGTGTGAATGCATGGCAAGTGGCAAATCCTTGCCATGTACAAGGGAAAACCGGCCAAGCAAGGAGAAATGGGCCAAAAATGGGCTTTCGTGATTAATTGGGCTAATTTATAAAAATTACATGATTAATCATGCTTAAATCGATTTAGCCCGAAATATTAAATAATTAATTAGAAAATTAAATAATAAAATTCTAATTAATTAAATAATAATAAAATAAATAATAACTAATCAAAATAAAATAATTCGAATTAAATCGAATTTATTCACATAAAATAAAATAAATAGTTCAAAAATAAATTTGAACTATACATAGCAACATATAAATACACATAATCATCTGGAAGAAATACCAATAAAAATTGGGGTCGTTACACTTTTACTATCTCCCGAGACAAAACTTTAAATAAAAATATCTTTAACTATATATAATAAAAAATTATATATTTAGAAAGTACATGTTGAGAAGAATTAAAATAGATCCATTATAAATATGTTTTTTCTTTACATATAATATATAGAATTAAATTAGAAGAATCTTGGTGACAAGATCGACAGGGTTCTAGGGCGGACGGCACTGATTTTTTTACCGCATTGATCGCTAAAAGGTTTCCCTTCAATCTCAATCTAAAGGAACCTAGAGTAAAATAGCTGTTGAATACCATCGTACATAGCAATAAGCTCAGCAAACATAACATAAGTAATATCAAAGTTAAAAGTATGGACTACAAATTGCTCCCTAAATCCCGAATAAACTGGGCCAGGGAACATGACTTTTATCCCCTAAGATTTTATAGAGCTCTTGTGTGGTCTTCATGTGCACACGATTTAAGGTTTGTTTGGTAAGATATAAAATGTTTTTCCGATAAAAATGGTTTTTTAGGAATAACTTTTACATAGAAAAGATGATTTTTATAAAGGTTTTCCGTTGTTTGGTTGCATGTAAAATGATTTACCATTTAAGCATTTTTCATTGTTTGGTTGAACTGAAAATCAATTACTTCAATTCAATTGTGACTGAAAATGTTTTCCTTCCATTTGCGATTTAAAAGTTTTCCTTCCAATTTGGGAATTTTTTTTCAATAAGGTTAAAATAGTTTTCCGCTCCAAATTTTATATCTTAATGTTTTACTCCAAATCAATTAAACAATTTAAAATTATGAAAAATATTTTACATCCTACCAAATGAACTTCTAATTAAAAACAGAGGGAAGATACTTGACATGAAAAAAAGAAATGGTTGGACGTTTTTATTTTATTTTATTACGAGAGGCTTAGGCCCTGTTCTTTTGGACTTAAAAGCTACAGTACTCAGATCAGATCAGACTTTTTCAGATCAGATCAGATCAGTTCAGCTTTGTTTTAATTTTATACTCTTTCAAAATAATACTCTCACCGAATCAGTTCAGATCAGATCAGTTCAGTCCTAAAGAACAATGATTAGGGTAGTTATTAAAAGAGGGATAAAAACTTGGGAGGCCACATGAAGACATGACTAGTCACTGGCTCACTGCATGAAAGGTGACAAGAATTTGAACTTAGGCCGTGTGGTACCGCTAAAGTTCATCATCAACAATTCAACCTAGAACTTTTTAGAACTTTTTGTGGAAAATATCGTCATTTGTTACCATTTTGTGGGTTATATATATATTTTTTTAAAGAATATATCAAAATAAATTAATGATTGTAATTTGTATGTAAGGAGGGAAAAACCCATTTTTTGGATAAAAATGTCAACATTTTGGCAATTTATTTTTTTGCGAGGATATACCAAGATAAATTTAAAGATTGTAAGGATGTACCAATATAACTTTAATGATTGTAATGAGATATCAAAAATTTAACTTTTTTTGCTTGGAAAATGGATTTTAGTATCTTCTTATAACCTTTAAATTTATCTTGATATATTCTAGAAAAAAAAATTATTGAGTATATCCAACAAAATGGCAACAATTGATGGTATATCCACACAAAATGTTCAACTTCTTATTTATACAAAATTTCAAAAATGGCATGATGTACTACTACTAAATGTTGCCTCCTGCTATATATATGGCATGGTTTTTATCGGGGTTACTACGTTTTTTTTATCGAGGTTAATCGATGGGGGGGGGGGGTTTACAAGTTTAATATGTGGAGGGTAACAAAATTCTTTTGTTGGGAGTTACAAAATTTTTTTGTTGGGGTTACTAAGCTTTTTTTGGGATGAATCAGCGGATGGTTACAAGGTTCTTGTGGGGGGTACGTTACAAAATTAATCTATTGGGGTTACAACATTATTTTATTGGGGTTACAAGGTTCTTTTATTGGATTATAAAATTCTTGTTATTCACCGCGTGAGTTACACGTACGCTGCAAAGCTAGAAAATGGTCAGCTGACCATGCTAAAAATACGTTGTTATATATATAGATTATTGATTTTAAAACATAGGTTAAAACGTTAAAATGAAATGTTAATATTTCAATGTTCAAAATATAATCATAGGTTTTTGATTATTTTTTTAAATTAATGATAAATAATAAGAATGATTTACTTTAATATAAAATTAAACTATTAGAATATTGTTATTTTTGTTGGAAAATTTAGAGTATATAGGTAGATTTATGTCCACGTTTATGTCATTAAATTTAGGAAGTTTTATCAGAAACCATCTTTTCTAAACCTGTTTTTGTCATAAACTATCTTTTTTTGAGTTAATTTCTAAAACTATTTTTTCCGCCGGATTTTGTTGAACCAATATGAAGCCACCGTCATTTCAAGAAATGAATGTCAGGATCTTTCTTTCACTTCTAGCCCCATTTCTTAATTGAATTTAATGCTGAAATTCTTTCGTCGAGCCCTGAGCTTGTGGTCCTCCTTTGAGTGTTGGTTCAATTGGATGAATTTCTCAAGCACAAATGTTTGTTGACCACTATAATTTTTCGATTTTCGACATTTACTGTCACGTGACTTACTCAAATTTGATATCTTTTTGGTCTCCCTCTTCCCAAAATCCCGTTAAAACCCTAGTAGGTTGAGAAATACTTGAAGATTTCAGGGTTTTAGAAAATTTGGTGAAATGGTGAAATATGGGTTTTAAATGAGATTTTAGTGGGGAAAGCAACGAAATGGAAAAAAAGAAAAACAAAACGCAAGATCAGATTTAAGTAAGTCACTTGAGTTGTGCGTGATAGTTAACATCGGAAACCAACAAAAGATGGTGGTGAACAAACATTTGTGCTAGAAAAGATGGTTTGTGGCAAAAAAAAAATCTAGAAGAGATGGTTTTTGAAAACATTTCCTTAAATTATTGTGACCATTTTGAAAATAGGAGTTTTTGACTTTTATTGTGTGAATTTCACTCAGTCATGCGGCAAGATGCTTTTTCCAGGATTTTGCATCTAAAAGTTTCCGTCATGTTCGCTCAGTTGGGCCACTTTTGCCCGAGCGACCAAGCAGGCATGCAGGACACGATATATATTTTTTGACAGTTTTTAAGTTTTTATTGGTTATGCATAAATACCTATGTCCTTAGCTCTATAAGAGATCTTTTTAGTGAAGTTATGTTATTTCATGCATATTCCTTCATGAATTGATACGGTAATACCTAATAAGGTATTTGATAGAGTATGTAATATATTAATTACTTGACCTCAACTATCATCTTACGCTTTGGTTAAGATGATACTTTAGTAATATTGACTAATAAAAGTGGGTTGAAACAACCCTTTCATGCATTATAAATAGGCTTTGCATATGTTGGATGATACAAAAACATGAAGAGCAAATTTATCATCAATACTCCATTTTTCATACCTTGTTATTATTATTTGCATTTTTCTTCCTCTGATATATATATATAATTAAAGAGCGAATCTATCAGGTACAAAAACAGGGAAAGGTGTATCACGTGAATAAATCAATCATACAAGAAGATCTATACATCAACATGGAAGATACCAAAAATGATCAGACTTTAAAAATATGTGTATCACGTTACTAAAGCAAAAACACCTTTTAACTATTCATATAAATTAAACCCCTCCCACCCCAAAAAAGGTTTTTAAAAAAAAAAAAACAAAAAACACGTGGTTGATAGTTAACGGTTGATGGAAGATACCCAAAAATGACTATATATCGATCACACTTAAACTCTCTGTCTATTATTAGTTTCTTCTTCAATACTCCATTTTTCTCCTGTTTATTATTATTATTATTATT
The DNA here is from genome assembly GCA_951394345.1 of Salicornia ramosissima. Lineage (NCBI taxonomy): Eukaryota > Viridiplantae > Streptophyta > Magnoliopsida > Caryophyllales > Amaranthaceae > Salicornia > Salicornia ramosissima. Next base: position 49,522,550 of record OX596240.1, on the reverse strand, counting down.
AATTATTATTACTTTTATTATTATTATTATTAATTATTATTACTTTTATTATTATTATTATTATTATTATTATTATTTACCCATTGTTTATTAAAATATGGAAGCATGGCTAGCTGAGTTGGTAAGAACTCTATGATACATTATCATTTTTCATTTATTTATTTACATGTTTTTTTCCTCAATTTATTGTATATTTAGTACGTATTTCATTGAATAATTTTGAGTTTCTTGTGATTCATTTTTATCGGCTATTTGAAATGTGTTCATATAAAAGCCATGGTCACCATTCAAATATCTAAAAGATGTTCAAACTTGGGAATTTGAACACTAGTTATTGTCTCATCGGTTCCTAATTAAAATACTCCAGTCCGTAACATAATAATAAGTGCAACAATTTGACATAAAGTAGAGAGAAAAAATGTCAAATCGTTGCAGTTAGGGTGAATAAAAGTATGATCATATCGTCACATTTCTCTATGTTTAGGTTTTTGCTTGCCAAGTAATATTTGTACCATGAAAATTGCGTTGTTTAGATTTTTTGAATTATATTGGCCCTTAAAGCTAGGTCACATTGAGGGCCTTGACGAAAAATAATCTTTTATTTTACGTTGAATGTCTCAATTAATTTGTACGAAAGTACATTTTAAAAAATAAAAAAAGGGTAAATTTGATCTAAATAAAATCCAACGAGAAAAATATTAAAATAAAATTACCAGAAAATTGAGAACTTCGAAAACCATAGAACATAGATTGTAAACCGACACAAAATTAAACCTTAGGGATTTAAGTATGATGGTGAAAATCTCTTTTTTGAAATAGTAGTGCATGGTTTCTCGAGCTACATAGTAGAATATAGTAATAATTTGACCTCAATTTTATTTGTGAGAAAGTCAAAGAGAGCTCCATAATTAACGATTCGATGCAACATATAATAGCTTTAGAAAATAGAAAGTCAAAGTAATATCTAGAATATGATCGAACAATACCAACCAAGAAATCATATACACACTTATCCTCTTTGCTTTAAATTTTAAAAAGTTCTCTATAAGTAGTAATTCATACATTAAAAGTGCAAAAAACAATTTGTTCCTTGTCAAAACCATCAGCAGATTCAAAAAAAAAAAAAAAAAAGGTGTTTTATTTATTTTTACGATGACAAAGTGTCTTTTGAGCACAACTTTTATTGTGGTTTGGACAATTGGACATGCATTTATAATACATTTTGGACACATGGGGCAATAAATTGACAATTATTGGGAGCTTTTTTTGGATGTAGTGGTAATTAACTTTTGTAGTAATATATCTTTGGACAAATGGGGCAATAAGTTCACAATAATTATTGGGAGCTTTTTTTTTTGGGATGTCGTGGTGCACTTTTATAATATCTTTTGGGACTCATGGAGCAATAAGTTGATAATTACCATTAAATATCATTATTATTATAGCAATAATAAAGATATTGGTTTTTTTATTGACTCAATTATTATTTTTCATTATATTTAAATGGTCTACCATCTATCTATCTATATATAATATATTAAAAAACGCTTTTAATAATGTATTGCGTCACATAAGACTGTCCACAAGACACTTACTAAAGCATCTGTGTCATATAAGCGTTGTCAGTTTGTCACATCATCATGCTAATAAAATAAATTATGCTTAGAACTAGATTCGACCCAATGACCTCTTACAATTCAAGGTTATGCACTTACCATCTCAAACAACTTTTATTATTATTCTACATTTGCACATAACATTATATATTTCTCCTAGTAATTCAGTAAATTTGTGGTTGATTTTTTTTTTTTTTAATAAAATTGTTTCATAGGAATAAGACATAAATACATATCAAGTAAAAAAAAGTAACATCCGGAGCAAATGTCTGGGCTGACACACTAGTTAATAATTTAATATTTGCTTTGTTTTGAGTTACTCATCATAATATTGTTTTTTTTTAACATTATTGACACTTGTTTTTTTTTTTTTTTTTTTTTTTAATAAATAATGCATTTTGTGATTTGTAAACATATGTTAAAAAGTATGATCATATATATGAGATATAGTTATTCACGTCAATAGTAATTTGTTAAAATTTATTTTTAATTTTTTATAATAAAAATATACTCCCTCTGTCCCATTTGATTTTAATTTCTTACTTTCCTTTTTTTGGAAGTTTTAAATATTTTCCCCATTTCATTTTTTTTTTGACTCATAATGTAATATGATATACAGAGTATATTATTTTTGGATAGTGGAGCCTATTATTATGAACTATTGTTAAAAAATAAAAAAACATTACAAGTGATTGATAATTGATGAGGGCCCACGATTTTTGAAAATCCCGCATACACCACCGATTGTATATTCAAATTAAAATTGTGCATCATTTGCCGCTCGTCTTTTTTTTTTTTTTTTTTTTGGCAAAGGCGTCTATCTATTATTTATTCTCTATAATTTCTAAACTAGTTTACTTTAATTTTCAAAAAGTTTGGCTAATGTTATAATTTGATGTAGGCATTGGAAGCAGATCCAGCCTCAACTTTTATCAACAACCTTTGTGATGAGCAAAATGAAACAATGGGATTAACTTTTGATGATCAAATTGTGGCTACACTTGGTCATGAGAATTTCTCATATCCTCAATCTGCAGAAAGCAACAACACTTCGTTCAAATGCGCAGATTTTGATAGCAATATCATTGAACAATTTACTCCCACACAATTTTTCAATAATCAAGATAATAATATAATCAACGGAAATGATTACGACAACGACGACGACGACGACAATGATGATAATGATAATGATAATAACAATAACAATAATAATAATAATAATAGTATCGATAGCTCGAATAATGTGAATGTGCTAAAGAATCAACAAAATAATAAGGCTTGTAAAGAAGAGAATAATAATAAGAAGGAAGGAGTGAAAGGAGGTACAAAGAGAAAGCGGCATCCAAGCCAAGTGCAAGATCACATCATTGCCGAAAGAAGGCGTCGCGAATTGTTGAGCCAAATGTTTATTTCCCTTTCTGCCATTGTTCCTGGCCTTAAGAAGGTATCCTTCTATTATATTCTCTCTATCTATTTCAGTCCCATTAATTTTTTCCTTCGAAATAAACATACATATTGATTTCACTATTTTAGTTTTAATAAATTCCTCAATTTTTATAATTAAGGATGCTCTATCATTCAATAATGTCATCACTAATTAAGTACTTGACACATATACATGAACAATCTTACTAAATTTCTTGTATTTTTAATGATCTCTTTTGAATTGATTTGTTTTAAAGACTGCTTTATTTATATATTACACATATACACACAAACAACGAACTACCTCTGTATAATAAATTAGATGAAACAAATGAATAGTTTATGCCCCAGAAATAATATCATATGTTGTATCTAATTTGTTTACGGAGATAATATATAATAGGATTACGCTAAAATAGCACATTATTGTTCAACCTTTGATAATTACGTACAAAGCCATCAATTGTGTCATGTGTACGTGTTGATTGTCATGTTGATTTTGGATACATTTATGGACCATGCACTTGTATATTTGAAGTGTACATTAGGTTGAAGCATGACCTAATGGTAAAGGTCATACTCTCTGCGCAGTGGCGGGTTCAGCCTCATCAAGTGGGCCCTTTGACCCAATTTGAATCTGGAAAAATAAAAAATTTACCTATAAAATTTATTATTATTTTTTTTATATAAAAAGATTTTCTTAAAATTTGTTTACTTGACCTAATAAAATACATAAAGTGTATTTTGACCCCGCTGAATATTATCCCTGGATTCGCTACTGGCTATCCGGGAGTCATGCCCCTGTCTAACCTCGTACCAAACGTGCACCACACCCCCCCCCAACCAATGTATTATCGTGTGAATTTTACGTCGATGCAAGGTAATTAATTAATTAATTATCTATCTAGGTATATATATAATGTGATCTAGATGGTGAATTTTAATTGATAGAGAAAATTTTATGACACAGGTGGATAAAATATCGGTGTTAGGAGAGGCAATCAAATATATGAAACAATTACAGGAGAAAGTGAAGGTACTAGAAGAAGCCGCGATCAAGAGGACAATAGTGGTTTTTAAGAATTCTCAACTAACGGACGATGATGATAATGGTTATTCCTCCACTATTGATAACAGTTATTCAACTGCAAGTGGTGGTTTAAACCGTAACAATAATAATAATAATAACGATGATGATGATGGTGATGGTGATGATGATAATAATAATATTGGTGGTGGTGAAAGCAATAACGATGCAAATAACTACAATGATTCACTTCCGGAAATCGAAGTTAAGACAATATCAGGCAAGACTATATTGTTAAGAGTAAATTGTGAAGATCAAAAAGGAATTTTGGCCAAGTTATTTGCCGAGTTGGATAAGCATGATTTGAGCGTTACAAATTGTAGCGCCGTGCCATTTGACACCTTGGGTTTAGACATTACCATTGTTGCACAGGTAATATTATTTGCTCGCTCTAACATATTTATTTGATTGATTGATTGTGACTTTTTTGTATTGTGGTGATTAAGCGACTCTCATAGCCTGTTTGGTAGACTGTAGTAAATTATGGTAATGTGAATAAATTTTTATGTAAATTTGAAAAGAAAATCGATATTTATGCTTACGGTGGTGCTAGCTTACATTCAAGTATTTTTTTTTAATTATAAATATACATTTCCATCCAATTCCACTATCTATAATAGTAATGGATGGATGATAACACCGAAAATTTAAGGTTAGGAATGAAAATATATTTTTCATGGTGGTTATAAGGTAGAAATGTTTTTGCACCCAACCTATGAGTTGTGCTAATACGTCAGTTGGGAGGGGACGAGTCTTGCCTTGGTTGGTGGTGGGGCGAGGTCGGTGAGTATGAAAATTTACCTGTCTTGGGTGATGCGGTGGGGATGAATTTTATATTATACCTGCACTCGACTCACCCCATTTCCATCCCGCCCCACCTCATACCAATTATAAATATAAATATTTAAAAAATATTAAACATTAAACTTTCAAAATCATTTCATAACCAATAAAAATAAAAAAGTTTAATTTATTGCTCTTTTAATATTTCTTTTGTCTTTTTTGTTTTTTGTATTTTTTGTCTGTATTTTTTTAGTACTCCCTTTGTAACAATTTGACATTTTTTCTCTCTACATTATGTCAAATCGTTGCCATTAATATGTTACGGAGGGAGTAATATACTTAAGTGTAATTCATTGGTGGGAATTAAGTTTAAGTGGATGGTGGGACAAAAAATGTGAGGATATATGGGTGTAGAATTGTAGATGGTGGGGCAGGAACTTTTTTATTAAAAAAAAAAAGAGGCGTGATGGGAATGAGAATTCTAACATCCGACCCGGCTTGCCCCTTGATTTTTTATTTTTTTTTGGGACAAAGCCTTGCCACTAATTTGACATCCCTAGCTGTGACGTTTCAGTCAAAAATTTTCCTTTTTTCTTTGCTATTTACAAAAGTGATTGATGTACTCTTATCTCTCTTTTGTACCCTTATATGAGCCTAGAGCTTTAAAAAGTGCCAAAAGCACTAAATAAAAGAATTCTATGATTAATATGTTATTTGAATAATACATTGTAGATTAACTTTTTTTTTTTGTGTGTGTGTGTGTGTTTTGCAGATAATGGAAAGGAGTTTCAATAACAATGTCAAAGATTTCATTAGGTCTCTACGCTCTACTCTCCGGTTGAGAAGATAGCCACCAATGCCATGTAACTAACAGGGTAGTAGAGATGATAGATCACACTTCGTACTTTGATACGAAGTATTTGTTCATCTTGGATTATCATTCGAAATAAAAATTGAATTTTGTAGTAATATAATATCATTATTGCTCCTGAAAGTTTGATGCCCTTTATATTTTAGACCATTTTAAAATTTTATTACACTTGGAATTAGTACTCCATGATGAATAATCAACTTTTATTACTCTTGGACAACTTTACATCATATAGTTTTAGATGAATTCTTTATTCTTATTTGCGGCTGGTTGCATGGTTTACAAACCATGAGGTCAGCTGCATTGTTTCAAATGATGCGGCCGTTTTTTAGGGGTTACAAAGTCTTTAGTGAGGTTACAAAGTACTTTTTTGGAGTTACAAAGTGTTTAAGTGAGGTTCCAAAGTATTTTCTGGGGTTACAAAGTATTTTTGGGGTTACAAAATATATTTTGGGTTACACAATATTTAAGTGGGTTACAAAGTGTTTTTTGGGGTAATAAATGTTTGAATGGGGTTACAAAGGTTTTTTTGGAGTTACAAAGTGTTTTAAGTGGGGTTACAAAGTGTTTTTTTGGAGTTACAATGAAATTACAAAGTGTTTTTGGGGTTAAGAATTATTTTTTGGGTTACAAAGTATTTTTTGAGGTTACAAGTGTTTAAGTGGGGTTACAAAGTGTTTTTTTGGATTACGAAGTGTTTAAATGGGGTTACAAAGTATTTTTTGGGTTTAGATAGTGTTTAAATGGGGTTACAAAGTATTTAAATGGGGTTATAAAGTGTTTAAGTGGAGTTACAAGTAACTCCACTTAAACACTTTATAACCCCACTTAAACATTTTGTAACCCCATTCTATTTAGTTTTACACAGCTGATTGCACCATTAATAATGGTGCAACCAGTTACACCAAAAACACGCTGATAGTTTTAATAATTATTTTCCGTATTAAGGATGACAACAGAACTTTGGCCCGAACCGAATCCACGGAACCAGAGCGCTAAGTAAAAAACTAGATTATTTTAGTCATTTTTTATAATAACGAAAAAAATCATGTGTAAAATTAGATCTAACATCTTTTTTACTGAATACTTGGCTGCTTAATTGATTCATTACTTTTAATTTGCAGGGTTCTGGATCATACCTTTTACTATGTTTAATTATTCATAGGTGATAGACTGATAGGTAGTATTATTTTCATATGATAAGTGGGTACGTGATCACTGTCGTGCTAATAATTTCACATTTATTTAGATCTACTGTACTTGTTGAAAGAAGAAAAATTCCTAGCCGCCGTACATTATTACAATAGTTTATGCGCGATCAGAAATTCAGAATATGCACAATTTGACTCTTGTGGACTGTGGACATGTTAGTTTAATTAATTTGTTTATTATTAATACTATTAGTATTATTATTAATGTTTTCATTATAAAAAAAATGAAATCTGATTTACACGAAATTGGTGGGCAGTTAAATTACTATTTATGCCCCAGACTTCTAGCTATTGTAAAATCAATAAGGTGAAGATGTGAGCAGCTACACGCCTGCACTTGCCCCAATGTTGGAAGTTCTGGAGAAAATATAAACCTAGTTCTGCAATGCATCAACCTCCTCTTTAATCCCTCCAATAATGTAGATTAGAAAATGAGAAAGGAAGAAACCCTATCCCATTACCCTTCAACTAGTTGCATACGTACTTAACCCTCTTGTAATGAGCTCAAGACCATTAGACAACCCAAATTGTGTTAAAGGATCCAGAAGTGATATCCGTAAGAGAGTTAGAGAATTAGATCGAGAAGAAATGAATCAAAAGGCTTGTATATATAACTAATATAAGAACCATTAATAACAAAAAGTTAACTAACTCTAATACTCTTCAACTAAGGGTCCGTTTGAATTGGTAGGATATAAAACGTTTTAAAAAAAAATGGTTTTCCATGAAAAACCTTTTACATTGGAAAATTCATTTTCACAAAGGTTTTTTTGTTGTTTGGTTGCAGGTAAAATGTGTTTCCATTTTAAACAGTTTTCATTGTTAGGTTGAACTAAAAATCAATTATTTCAATTGTTCGTGACGGGAAATGTTTTCCTTCCATTTGCAATTTAAAATGTTTTCCTTCGAATTTGGGGGAATTTTTTTTTTAATAAGGTGAAAAATAGTTTTCCACTCCAAATTTTACATTTTAATGTTTTACTCCAAACCAAACAATGTACCATGGGAAAACAATTTTCATGGAAAACGTTTTATATCCTACTAAATGGATCCTAATTGTATAATAAAATACATTGCACTTTATACAACTAAATATGCAACTAAATTTACAACTGACATCTCTGCCAATAACCCCATCAAGTTGGAGATGTATGTATTCCCACCCGCTAAGAAGTTGATTGAAATGAGGAGAAGGTAAAACCTTGGTAAAGTCATCTACAAGTTGAGATTGAGTAGGTAAATAAGTTAATTGCAACAATCCTTCCAAAATTTTATCCTAGTAAAAAGACAATCTATTTCTATATGCTGTACGCTCATGAAAAATTGGGTTCTTGGTGTACGTGGGCGCCTTTTTTTTCTTGTGAACCCACTATTGATCATTTGAATGCCTACTTATTTTGTTTTGTATTGCATAGTGTGAGTATGTCTGACTCTGGGTGAATGCAAGAAGCTCAAGTAAAGGATTCGCCATTGTTCTCTATGGGAGGAGTACATAACCCATTCGTCTAGCCCATAGGTCAAGACATAACCCCAAGGTTAGGCCGGTCGTTCACCAGATTGAAGTGTAAGGGATTAAGGTAAGAACATTGTAGTTCACAATTTTCCCCCGCATCTAGCGGCATCTACTTCATCTCATTGTAATTTCTTTGTCATTATTTCAAACAACATAAATATTTCCATATTAAAATCCTAAATGCAAATAAATAATTACCAGGTGGGTCAATTTATAATGCACACATAAATCTAATATTTTTAGGTGATCACTTTGATTATATAAATTTAAGGTCCCTAAGTCCGATTATCTAAAATTTATCTGATTTTAATGTGATAGCATAAAATTCTGATCTTTTTAACAATACTAAAATAAAGTGATTCATGCAAAATTATAAAATAAAGAGTTTTAAATAAAACAAATAAAAATCCTAATCAAGACACTAAAAGACGAAAATAAATATAATTTTTATGAATTAAATCAGAACATTAATAAAATAAAATTGCTAGAATGGTACTAACAACAGAATAATTAATATGATAAATACAAACTTAATTAACATGATACTAAAAAAAATCAAAAACCTATCATGATACTTTTAATTTGTGGGGTTCTTGATTGTACCTTTTATTATAATGTATTGAATTAATAATAGATAGTATTATTTTCATGTGATAAGTGGGTGCATGATCACTGTCGTGCTATTTATTTAGATCTACTTGTTCAAAGAACAAAAATTCCTACCCGTACATCATTACAATTACAATAGTTTTTATTCACGATCAGAATATACACAATTCGACACTTGTGGACATGTTAGTTTAATTAGTTTATTATTATTAACATAATTATTATTATTATTAAAAAAATAATGATATAAAGTCATTTGATTACACGAATTTGGTGGGCAGTTAAATTATTATCTATGCGACTATGCCCCCACACCCTTGGCTATCACAAAACCAATCTGGTGAAGATAATGTAAGCAACTGCATTTGCCCTAATGTCGAAAGTCCTGGAGAATCTAAACCTAGTTACGCAATGCAGTGACCTACCCTTTAGGGTTCGTTTACATTAGCTGAATAGAGATGAATTGAACTGAACTGAATAGAAGTGTATTAATTGAACTAAACTTAACTGAACTGAATATAGATGAACTGAACTGAACTGAATATAATCAGAAGTAAACAAGCCCTTAACCCCTTCAATGTAGATAAGAAAATAAGAAAGGAACCTAGTTACGCAATGCATACTTAACCCCCTTTTAATGAGCTCAGAATCAAAGTCAGACAACTCATATTGTGTTAAAGGAAAAGACCTAGGGTGTGTTCTCTTCGTCTTATTTTTTTCAATCTGATATGATCTCAAAATGTATGAGAATTTAATCTTATAGGAAAATTTATTAAAAAACACCTTATAAAATATATTTTTTTTTGTCAAAAACCACCTTTTAATTTATTTTTTTTTGTAAGAAGCTACCATATTTTTATTTTTTTTTAAAAAAAAAGCCACCTTCAGCCTAATTTCAGTGTTTCAATCGAACCTTCCTCCACCATTCCGACGAACCCGTTCGTACCTCTCCAAGCCGTCTCCATCCCCTTTCCTCCCCTGAACCACCACGCCAAACTAACCCAAAATCAAAACCCGAAATTCAACCAAATGTGGTTCCTTGCAAAAAAAAATTCAAAAAAGGTGGCTTCTTACAAAAAAAATAAAAAATTAAAAGGTGGTTTTTGACAAAAAATTATATTTTATAATGTAATTTTTAACAAATTTTCTAAACTTATATTATGAGATTTGATTTGATCTGATCCTGATATAAGTTGAAGAGAACACAATTCTAGCTAGTTACGCCTACACATACGTCAAGGCTTCAGTCTTAAGAATAGAGTAAAAGATTGGTCTGGTATTTATTATTATTTACTTATTTGTTGACGAGATGGCCCAAAAACAAAAGAGTCCAACTAGAGTGACCCCCTCATTGAGGTGGCCAGTTCATGTTGGTTTGTTTCGTTCATAGCTCTTTTTATTTAGTTAATAAATAAATAACCACTTGTGAGAATCAATTTGCTTTCTTTCTTTTTTAATTTAATTTTATTTTTTTCTCATGTCATAATCATATATAGCCTTATAGGACGAGAACATTAACGTAAATGACGCAAATCAATTAGTTTATTTGCATTGTAAATTGACTAATGTTACGCAAAAGACGCATCGATTTGCAAATAACAATTTTTTATTTTTTGATGGCGATTTGTAAATAACATTAAACAAATGCAAGAGTCAGCGAAGCAATAACGCAATAACATTAAAAATAACAAGTTTTCAATGCTGGCTATACAGCCATACAGGACCAATTTGTATGATTGTAATTATTTTCGTAATAATTTTTTTTTTTTTTTTTTGGTGTGGGTTAAGAGAGCCACAAAAGTGGAGATGATGATCGATCTCAGAATCCCTTGAAACCGGAAGGGAAGTTTTAACTACTTGTACTATCCCTCACTCTCAAATATTGTACGTGCTTGTGATTGCGTCAATTTCTATATTGTTAAAGAAAGAATTTTATGATAGAATATTAATTATCAATATCAACTTAATACAAATTATTGTATGATGTAATTAAATAATTAATATAGTTGGATTTAAAGTTTATATCAAAACTAACACATTACAAATGCAAAATTGTGTGATGGTTTAGTACGTACAAAAATTCTACTATAAAAACCTTCTTTTAACACTATAAAAATTTACGAAATCACAAGCACAATATTTATGAGGATAAAATTTAAATTCTACAAACCGTCTGTGCATCACCGGGGGTCGAAGAAATTTTGGAATCTGTCAAGGATTTTTTCTTTTTTTTGGATGTGAATGAGCCACAAAGAATGGGATGAAAATCGATCTAATAATCATATGAAACCGGAAGGGGAACACTAATCGCCTGAGTTATCCCTCACTCGCAGTCCGTCAAGGATGGTAACAAATGGCAAGGTAATGGAAAAATAACCACTAAATTACTATAACTTAAGAATATGAAGAACAAAAATGACCCAATTCCATCAACCGGTCCAACTGGGCTGTCTCAACATAGAAGTTTCAGACCTATATATCATCAACCGGTCCAATATTTCATCAACTGATACAACCCAATTCCAAGAATCTAGCAAAACGCTTTTCTAGAGCAAATGTTAAACGTGAATTTCTAAAGACAACTGAAAATTAATTTTTAATGAATTTAAATCCTTTGAGAGATGCCAACTCTGAATCATATTTTATTTATGAAATTTTCAAGCCCAAAAAATATCTTGAAATATATTGGTGTTGTCCATTGACTACAAGAAGACCCAAAATATTACATGATCCATTATGACACATTTTTTATATGTTATAGTCTTATAGATATAGATGTGTGTTTATTTTTATCATATTCTCCATTGTTCTAATCTTTTAAAGCTATTATTGTTATGTTTTGATAGTGTTCTCATGGGTTTTGTTTAATTAGTGTTGTTTTATAGGTAACAGATGTGGTTATTAGCCTTGGCAAGACTCTAACGGCACGTTTGGTTTTTCGTAATAAATTGTGGAAATAGTAATGGATTTAAAGTGTAATTTGTTAAGGAAAAACTTAAAAATTTCTATGGAAAACATATTTTCATTCCCAAACTTGAAATTTCTTCTTATTTTCCATTATCATCCATTACCATGTGGAACGGTGGTATTATATAAGAATGGATATTTGTGAAGAAAATTATATAAAATAGAGTTAAGCTAGCACCACAATGGGAATGAATTTTGATTTTCCTTCCAAATTTAGTTATAAATTCATCATTCTTATTACCTCCATTTATAACCGGCTACCAAACGAGTCGTAAGAGTGCATGTGATTCGTCTTAACTTTTCTGATCTGATCTGATTTTTTCTGATTGTAGTTTTCAATATAGTTATAATTTTACTTAACTAATTTGAACTATTCTGATATGATCTGAATTTTTCTGAATTGATTTGATCTGAATTTTTCTGAATTGATCTGATCTGAATTTTGCTGAAATAAGTATTAAGGTGCTTAAGTCAGTTGAATCAAACGCAACCTAAGATATACTATTGATCTTGCACATGGACTTTGAGAATAAATAACAAAACTGCGATGAAGTTGGCAAAAGATTCAGGCGTGCTCTAAAACTCGAAACTCAATCTTTTATCACAAGAATATAGATAGATTGTAGATTATTTTTTGAGGGACGAACTAGAGCTGATCAAAAGCAGGCCGGCTCGATTTTTTGCGGGCTTTGGGCATGAAAATTAGGCTCGAATTCAGGCCTGGCCTAGCCTGGTTTTTTTTTTAAGTGCGGCCTTCAGACACTAAAAATTAAGCTTTTTAGTTAATTTTGTAGGCCCGGCCCGAAAAAGCTTGCCAAGCCCGCACTAATTTTTCGGGCTTTGGCCAAGAAATTTGAACCCGAACTAGGCCCGGCCCGAACACAACTCGCTCTATGGGCTTTATTTTATGCATTGAGCCCGGTCCGACCCGGCCCATAATCACCTCTAGGACGAACGAACCACTACTTAAATTTCTTTTCCATCTTGTCTAATTTTCTTGTTCTTTTGGTTTTATGTGGTTTAGTCTTCCCTAAACATTGTTCTCAAGTTTAGTTATGTGAAGACTATATTAATTCAAGTTTCCTTCTTTCAATCGCGTTCAACATGGACACGATTCAAGTTTTGATTTTTCTTCGTTCCCTTCATACTCTTATTATTCCTGTCACCATGTGTTTCTTTTTATTGGTTACAAAATTATTTTGAATATTCGTTTAATCGTTTTTATTAGTTCCATTTAGAATTTTTTCTATTGAAATAAGTTTTAAATTTGTGGAAATATATTGATTTTTTGTTTGGGTACATTAAACAAAGACGTAAAAGCTGTAGCATTTAAACATTTTGAAGTGCCCTTAAAAATATTTTAAAGTTTACTTTTTCAATAATTTTAATTTTTTTTTTTATAAGAAAAAAAGATCTTGCACTACTAATTAATTACTTTGTATATTAATTTTTGTGCAAGAATACAAACATAACTATGAAATAGGAACAAATGCAATTTGGATTCGGTGGAGTTTTATGAAAACTCTATAAGGTAGTATTGAATCATAACCTTATATATATTAATCATGGGCTTAGATTTTATGGAAAGAGATAAGAAGGAAAGATATTTGGTGAAAATAGGGGGGAAATTTTCGAAAAAAATACTTATAAACCATTGATTTTTTAATCAATGACCAAGATTTCTTGAACTCTACTTGGTAGAGTTATTTACTAACTCTACTGAATCTTGATTCGAACAAATGAGACATCTTTCGTAGTATATCTTTCCTTGTAATTTTTGGTTTAACTCAAGTGAAAGTATTGAGTCAGACCGTTTGACCTAATTTTACTAATAGACATGCTAACTCAAACAAATTGTCTCTCTAAAACTTAAAAAAGGAAAAAATCTCAGCAACTCTTCATCAACAACAATGGCAGCAAGAGCACTCCTTCAACAATGGCAATAATATAAAGGTGCCCATGCACCGATGACACCCCCAATTCAATGACCGCAACACCACCGCAACACCACCGATGACCACCAACGATTCATTCTGTGTTGACGATTATCTCTCACATCTAAGCTAGTGTTCTGCTACTGATGACTATTGTTTGGTCCAAAGCTACTTGACTTCTTTCAATATCTATTTTATTATTGAAAACAAAGAGGAGGAAAGAGTGTAATTTGGAAGGACTTTTCAAGCAACCGTCGGACGTGTATAGTGGGATGAATTATTGTTCACTGGTCTAGGTTACAATTTTGTCCAAATCAGTTGTACTTTACTCCAAATCAGTTATAGTTTTTTCAGGTCAATAATTACAGTTTTTTTTAGTTCAGTTGTAATTTTATTCAAATTAGTTATAATATTCTCCACACCTTATCTTATTTTTTTCCTGGTTAATCAAAATTTTGTCCGAATCAGTCGTTAGTTTTCAGTTGTACGTACGTTGGTCTGACCATTTGTAGACCTTCTCTTAAGTAAAACCATATCCATAATTATTGTATGAATTATTCCTTGAATTCTCAATTTAATTAATTATTTATTGTTCTTGTTTGATTGAACGTGTATATACCAAGATACCAACATTAAATTACGATAATTAGTATTGCTATTATTCAATTGTCTCTATCACAACCGGAATTGGATATTGAAAGATTTGATTTTTTTTTTTTGGTGAAAAAAGATTCGATTATTTCATCTCAATGGTATTCCACAACCTTTGGATAATGTATGAAGTAATCAATTGTGGAGTACCACAAAAATATTGGTTTATTTGGAACAATTTTTCATATATTATTTGAAAATGGATTATGATAAAGTATTCTTTGAGACTAATTTAATACCTAAATGACATTGCCTATAAGAAAGGAAGGGTTGGCAATAATTGAGTAGCAGCCGCTCAAATGCTTTTTGGTATCTATTAAAAATGGATTTTAATAATGTATTCATTGACAATAATGGATTTTAAAAATATAATCAAAGACAGGTTGTGAATAGTGCAAAAAAAAAAAACTCAATGATAGAGTAAACCAGAATAAAACAAGTATTTAACAAGCTCTGTCCTTTAACGTTTAGTTAAAACTCGATCTAGAGAATCCCAACACGAGGATAAAAGATATAAAATAATTTAAACTAAATTGCCTACCATTTCTGAAATTTGAAAAAAAAAAAAACCAATATGAGCAATAATATATGTACCATTGGTATTTTAATCAATGATTGATATTATATAAGATCCAATTGTGATGCAATATCACATATATAAAGTTGTCCCACATTTTCAAGGTGCAAGGTTTAATTTTCACCAAAGACTAACCCAATCCCCCAACTCTCGAAAAATGCAAGCATAAATTTTTATGTGAGTAACCATAAACCGGGTTCAGTCTACTTTACCGTCAATGTCACAAAAAGTTGTCTCGCATTTTCAAGGTGCGAGGTTTAATTTTCACCAAAGACTAACCCCATCCCTCAACTCTCGAAAAATGCAAGCATAATATTTTTACGTGAATAGATTATACACTGGGTCCACTAATCTACTTTACCGTTTATAAAAAAAAATGTGAAAGAGCTCATTTATGATTGGAAGAAACTAGAAACATAAACAAAAACAAAAAACATGTGATACATTTATGGTTGGACGGCGATTTGTTAGCAGCCCCTTTCGAAGTCGTCAATTCTTCATTATACATAGACATTAATTTTTCTATTTAGAGCCATAATCTAATCTTATTGGACTACCACATATTTTATTTAATTTGTTAAGATTAATAAGGAACAAACCTCCAAATTAAAAACAGTTACCACTTGATAGCAATGCGCCAATGCAACAATTCTTTAAATATATACAACAATTATAAAAACCAAAGAAGGGAATAAAGGCCAAAAAAAGAAATTTTGATTTTTTGTTTTTTTATAACATAAAAAAAATAAAATTACGAGGTTGAAAGATACCCTAAAAAGGGTCTATATATCTAACAGTAAAGACTAGTTGAGTATTTATGCCAAATAAAGAGAGACCATCTCAACTTATTCTTAAACACACTACAAAATAATTAATTAGTTACTAATTTCTCTTCCTCTTTTTTCATTTATTTTTTTTGGGTTGTTTGAGAACTATGGAAGCATGGCTAACTGAGTTGGTATGATTACTTAAATTTCTTCATTTTTTTTTTATGTTAATTTATTAAGCATTTATTATGATTGTATATATATATATATATATATATATATATATATATATATATATATATATATATATATATATATATATATATATATATATATATATATATATATATATATATATATATATAAAGAGGCCGATTAATAAGAATTTTCATCAAATTAACATTCAAATTTGAATGCCGGCCATTAATTAATATGTTTTAATATTTTTGTGAGGATGGTGTGTTTTTAGAATGAAACTATTTGATTACCTATGAATCTATGATGCTAGTATGCTCTACTACTCGATTGATGAGTAAAGTTGAATTCCGGCCATTGAGAAACCATGATTTGATGGGTGAATGTAGTAGTAATTTCGGTTTGGTTCAAAATTGTTTCGGTGACTAAACTGAGACGAGAAATATGAATTGAATACTAAAACTAAACTACTATATTTGAGCTGAAAATTGAAATAAACAAAATGAAACTGAACTGACAACTGTACTAGAAAAGAACTAAACTAGAAATAACTGAACAAAACTGAAAAATGACAATTGAAATGAAAATTATTAAAACTAATTTGAAAATATAATTTTTTTGATAAGGAAAGAAAACGCCGGTTAGCTCCTATTATAGGGTCAACCAAGAGCGTCCTTACAGACGATTTTAAACTATAATTGATTTGACCGAAAACTTATTTTCACCAAAATTGGACTGTACTAAACTGTAACTGAGTTGATCTAAAAGAAATTTTAACAAAACTTAACTAACGCCCAATGCAATATGAATCAATTTAACCAAAATTAATAAGCCATTTTTTAATATGAATCAACTAAGACCCGATATGACTATTCTTTTATTCCTATAAATTATAAGGAATTTAGTTTTTTTTTTTTTTTTTGTACTTATGACAAGAATAATTAGGTAGTACGGAGTATAAAGGATGTAATTCGTTTTAACCCAAGACAGAAAATAAAGGAGTTACGACGGGAGATTAGGGAATTGATAATAATTTGAACCATAATAGAATATTTTTTTATTTGACATGGTGTATATATTTGCCCCAAGGAGAAGAAACTTAAAACTGGAAATAACTATTGTAGTGCATAAATAGAGCTGGCAATGAGTTGACCTGGGTTAGGTTCGAGTTGACCCATTAATATAAATATGTTGAAATCTCCAACTCAAACCCAACTTATTTAGTTAAACGAATTGAGATTCTCAATCCAACCCAAGTTATGCTAAATGGGTCGGCCCAATAACCTATTGAATATGATAGTTACTTTTTAATCATCATTAAATAAAGGTATATGATCATATGCCTGTACTGATGTACAGGCCTAAATAACAACATGCAATAGTCATACAAATTATAGGCTATATTGTTCATATTTTATACTTCCTCTGCTCTATATTATTAATCGCAATGTTGTCATTTTCACTATTGCCAATGCATTATTTATAATAGTAACAACTTTAGCTATGTTTTGCCAACTATTATAAAAATTAGATCACAATA
The DNA here is from genome assembly GCA_951394345.1 of Salicornia ramosissima. NCBI lineage: Eukaryota > Viridiplantae > Streptophyta > Magnoliopsida > Caryophyllales > Amaranthaceae > Salicornia > Salicornia ramosissima. The sequence goes on along the minus strand of OX596240.1, from coordinate 49,504,801 downwards.
AAGTATACATGGAAACAATTCCAATGAGATCACATATGATTATATTTTTTTTATATGTATAAAGCACAAAAACTAATTATATAAGGGTTTGTGAATAGTGCTAGATTTCTAATGTTGCAATTATATAGGAATGAGTGAATTGAAGTACAATAGTAATTAATAACTAATAACCTTTTGAATTATGATGTTCAAGATAAAAACATTAAATTTTAAGACATTACATGCATCAACCTACATAAAACATAATACAACTATTATACAATTAAAAAAAATGAAAGTGGTATTTTAAGTTAGCACGTCAGCTCAACTTGAAACAAACTTGATTGTAATTTATTTACTTAATAGGTTAGGCGGGTTTAAATCGGGTTGAGTATTTCAACCTGTAAGTCTGTAACCCATTTGATAACGGATTGGATTAGGTCAAACCATTAAGTCAAACGGGTCGAAAAACTCAATCCTACTTGCTATTATTGGGTTGGGTTCGGATTAGGTTATTGGATTTTGTCAGATTTTTCCACCTATATGCATACCTGTTTTGAGTTAGATTATTAAAATATTCAACTAATCAGATTGAAAAAACCAATTGGATTGATCTTTTTAAAGGACCGGATATGATTCAAAATAAATTTGAACATATATAACTAATTAAATAACATAATAAACAAATTAATTAAAAGTAACTGAACTGAAACTTAAAATAATTGTTGCAATAAACAACTATTTTGGATTGAACTTTTGAACTGTTTAATCAATTTTAATTTGAAGTGAAAATGAATTGCAATTGAACTGAATTGAAAAAATAAATCAATTGAAACTGGGCTGAACTGGAAACAAAATTAACAGAAGTACGTAATATCAGCTATTTCCATGAATTGTTTTGAAACGAATTGTTTGGATAAAACCATAACTGTATTGTAGAATTGAATTGTCACCTCTTGATCCTAGTTTGTTTATTACGGGTAGGTATAGGATAATTTGAAAAATCATATGAGACTTAAATTAAACAAGTTGCTTGTCATACTGCTGGCATTTTCATAAATGTTGACAATTTAGTTTAAAAACACACAAATCTAGTACTCCTTTGTCCTTTTTTCTATGACCCGTTTATTTAAAAAAAAAAAAAAAATCGAGGCACGACTGTAAAAGAAAATGTTTTTAAGTATAACTAAATAAATATTATATTAAAAATGTATATATTGAGCTCAATCAAACTAAATTGTATTTTTACTATATTTTTCGTTCTATATAGAACTCTAAAAAGTCAAAGTGATAAAATGAACAATTGTAATATAATTGTACAAATAGAGACGTAGGAAGTATAATATTATTTTATGTACACCTTTAGTCATCTTGATATGCACCAGTTTTTCATTTTTACAATTGTATATACACACATGACACACACACACTCAAACATATAGTTCCCCTGCTCCTTATTACTTGCAACATATCTCTTTATCATTCATTTTGAGGAAGATATTTGAGTATGTTAATGCCCAAATTAATTAAATAATTTTAACACAAGCAAGAATAAAATTATTCACTTCTAGTTTAACTTAACTTTTCAAAAATCCGGTGTCAAAAGGGTAGTAATTATTTTTAATATGGTGAGGTACATTGGGCCCCAGCGTGCGACTCCTATCTCAGGATAACCAAGTTGACATTGCTCGTAGAAGGCCCCAGAGGATCCATACAGGGACCCCCAAGGAGGGAGGGTTAATGGGTGTTTAACCCTAGTCTAATGGGAGTATGGGAGAACATAGGAGGTGAATACCAACTGATCCAAGCTAAGCCTCATTGACGTCAAAAGGGTGGTAATATACATTTTTTGTATGATAATGTGTGAGATACTATGTCTTAAACCGGACCATATTGTAGGTCATCCTTCTCAATTTAGCCATTACACTCATCTATAACGGGAAAGATACGGAATCATCAAAAATATGTGCGGTGAGAATTGAACGTAGGATCTCATGCCTTCTAAAGCCTTAATCAATAGTCTAACGCCTCATCCTTCAAAAGGGTGGTGGTAAATTGGTAATATAGGACATGTACACACACATAACTTTTTGTATACACTTTCTAACACTATAGGCAAACTTTTCATAAAGATAAAAAAAGTCTAGAACTTAAATGTTTTTAAAATATATATGTATGCAATATAATTTAGAACAACAATCTAACTTTTCATGAGGTGAATTATAAATATAAATTAGAAAATGAATAAAAGTTTGATTTTTTTTTTATCAGTGATTTCATTTCAAAAAATGATTTATTTATAAATAAAGATGTAACATGACATTATTTTATTGTTGTTTAGTTTAATATATTCAGAGATAATCCTTTTAAATTACAAACCCCAAAATTTAACCCAATTTGATTGATTTGAATGCAAATTTTTAATTTCACTTGTCAAAGTGTCAAATGAGTTTGATTTATACAAATTAAAAATTAAAACACGTGAAAATTTGCTGAAATTTAAACACCTGCGTTGCTTGAAGTCACTTTGCTTTGTTCCACGTACAATTGTTCAAAACAAGGGCAAATGCTGTATTCATTTTCGTGAGCGATGATATGCAAAAACTCGAGCTTGCTCATCTTCACAAAGATTTTTGATATCATTCTTAAAATTTTGTGTTAATTTACCTATAAAATTTGTGATAGTTTGTTTGATTATTCCTCGATCACTCCTTACTACCTCTCCCCAACCACCACAACAATTGCAACAAGTCTCAAGAATACTCTTGAGTAACGAACTAATGGAATATACCTTGTTAAGGCAATGAGCTTGATACGAATTGAAGTATATATTTGGGAATTTCAAACTCGCTAGTATTGGCAAATTTTGCAGCCACTTCTTTATTACAGCCATTCTATGTTATTAGGCTTAATTACCCCCAAACTGTATTATGGATTTATGTTCTGTTCAAGGACATTCTTATGTTTTCAATGATGTGGGTTAATTTGTATTATGGATGTGAACTCAGTTTGGTCTTGACCAAACTTTCTTATTATTAATCTAAGTTTATGCACCTTTCAAAAAATAAAAAAATAAAAAAAAAACTCGTTAGTATATCAATGAGATATGTTAAATTCTCAGCTATACCAGTGAAAATCTCCCAAAATAAAAATAGCGTTACTTGCCTAATAAAAATTACTCTATAATTAAACTTAAAAAATAATATTATACATGTTCGTCAAAACTCAATATTTTATTTATTATCAATCTGAATTATAATAAAGTGGACGGTCATTAGTGCACTTGAGTTGTTGATAATTAGTTCAAATGATATGATAGATTTGTCCTCTACATCAATTAATATACGGCAACTAATTAAAAATCTTGGGTTCACCCCTACTCGCAGGAAAAGGAGATAGATTATTCTGCTTCAACATTATCAATCAACAACCCTTATTATCATGATCACCAAAATGAAACAATGGAAGCATCTTTTAACGAGCAAATAGGTGCTACACTTGGTGAGAATTTCCCAAATCCATGGCCACTCTCTTCTGGAAGCAATAATACCTCTCCTCATTGGGATTTTGATTGCAATAATGTCATCAAACATTTTACTTCATCCCCATATATCTTTATTGAAAAGGATATTATTCAAGATGTTATAGTCGATAATGAAAACTATATTATTAATGACAACAATAACTACCACGATAATGATAATAATAATGATAATAATAATAATAATAATAATTATGATAATGATGATAATAATAGTTATGAAAATAATAATAATAATAATAATAATAATAATAATAATAATAATAATAATAATAATAATAATAATAATAATAATAATAATAATAATAATAATAATAATAATAATAATAATAATAATATCGATAGCTCGAATAATAATGTGAATGTGAAAAAGAGAAAACAAAGTAAGGCTAAGGTAGATAAGAAGAATCAAGGAGGTACAAAGAGAAAACGGCAGCCAAGCCAAGTGCAAGATCACATCATAGCCGAGAGGAAGCGTCGCGAATTGCTTCGACACATGTTTATTTCTCTTTCTGCCATTGTTCCTGACCTCAAGAAGGTATATATATCTTTCTCTATTTTCTTGTGGAAATAAAATTCTTAACTTTTTTCAAAAAAAAAAAAAAAAACTTTCTCTAGTTCAAATCTTTTGTTTTTACTTTATTTGATAATATACATGTTTACTTCACTATTTTGGTTAAGTTTCTCATTTTAGATAAGGATGCTCTATCAATCAATAATGTAACCATTAAGTATTTGAGACATTATATTACACGGACAATCTTACAAACATTTGGATAAATTATAGCAATGTAAATGAAACCTATACATAAAAATTTGAGAAATATGTTAACTCAACCCCATGTCGGTTTTTTTTTTTTTTTTATATCATAAACTGTCATTCACATCTGATACCACATGTCAAAGGATAATGGTTCGTTGGTGCTTAAAAAAAAGAAAATGCACGTTTGACGATGACATTGCATTATTAGCATAAAGATAGAGTAAAATTTTTCTCTACTAAATTAGACTTTAAATTCATTGCCATAAATAATCAGGGCCAATCCAAAAATATATATCCCCGGTAAAACAAAAAATATGGAGTCCTTTTTTAAAAGTACTTAAAATCGATTTTAGACTAAACTTCATAGATAATAAACAATAACATATTTCATTAAATTAGTATAAGTGCATTATGTTACGTTAGATACATTACAAAATAATGACTCAAGTACGCTATATTACATAAAAAGTTATTTGTAAACTTAGAATTTTGTTTCTACATATGAATTATTATACTCCCTCTATAAATTATTATACTCCCTGTGTAACATAAAAATGTCAACAATTATTTTTTCACGCATTAAAGAAACGATTTAAGGGTGAGAACGAATGAATTGAATTTATCAAAATGGTTTTAACACAAATAATAATATGAACATAAGTTACTAATATCAAAATTATTTTAATTAATTTAATCGTTTACAACCTCAATTCGCTTCCTTAAAATGCGTGAAAAACAATCGTTGTCATTTTTATGTTACGGAATTATTATATGTTTGCTGACAACTATCGAGCATAGGACATTCAACGAACATAGGTTTTTATTTTCCTTATTATATTGAGGTGTCCTTATAAAATTAAAACTAGATATATAATAATATAGATTGATATTGAATTATTGTGGCGTAATGATATATCATTTTGTACATACACAGGTGGATAAAACATCGGTGTTAGGAGAGACCATAAAATATATGAAACAACTACAAGAAAAAGTCAAGGCATTAGAAGAAGTTGCGACCAATAGGAGAGTAATGGTGGTTAAGAATTCTCCCTTGATAATGGACACTGATGACACTGATTCTTCTTCTACTGTTGATGATAATTGTCCAAGTGGTAATTGTGGTATGAACCCTAATAATAATTTTAATAATAATAAGGATTTTTGTCGGATGAAACTTTTTTTAAAAAAAATTTTGTCAGATAAAACCTTTTTAAAAAAATTTTGGCAACTTAAAAAGTTAAATCTAATTTTTTTGTTAGATGAAACTTTGACCGTATTTTCCGACGTTGATTACTACTTTCGGGCGTTGACTCATTTTTTTGCGAGATCTTACGCATAGAGACATAGAGTGATGCCTGACAGGTCTTCAAAGAAGAAAATGAGGAACGAGCAAAGTGAAGATCAAGAGAGAAAAACATGTGAAAAGGAGTAAGAAACAAATCAAGTGCAACAGATGTGCAGTCCTCGGACATTACATGCAAAAGACGAGTCAACGTCATAAATGAGTAGTCAACGCCAAAAAATAAGGCCAAATTTTTTTAAAAAGGTTTCATAAAGCAAAAAAAATAAAAGGTTTTATTTCACAAAAAATCAAGATAATGTTGGTAGTAATAATATCCAATACAATACAATATAATGATGCAATTCCACTTTCAGAGATTGAAGTAAAGATATCAGGCAACACACTCCTCTTGAAAGTTTGTTGTGAAGATCAGAAAGGGATTTTGGCCAAGCTATTTGCGGAGTTGGACAAGCATGATTTATTAAGTGTTAGTAATTGCAGTGTTATACAACTTGGTAGTTTGGGTCTTGACATTACCATTGCTGCACAGGTATATTATTGTTCTTTAATATCTGGTCGATCTCCACATATTTACTTACTCTTCACTCTTGTTTGATAACTGATTATAAACAATACCTAAGATTGCTTGATTTTTGATTTTTTTTTTTAATTTGTAAATCTAACAAAAAAAAAAAAAAATTTTTTTTCAATTACTTTAAAAACATTTCTAACTAAAAATATTTTTTTAATTAATTAAAAAATGTATCTTATTTTCGGAAAATATTTTTCAAAATTAAGAATTGCGTTTATAGTAATAAAAAAAGATTTTTAGTTGAATTTAGTAATAAAAAATAAAAATTCTAACAATCTTAGTCTTCTATTATGGATTTATGGCAGTCCATAGTTAGAACACCACAGTAAAATTTTCATACATATGGCGTTAGTTCATGTGAAATTGTTTATTTTTCTTTATAAATTTTCATCCCCCGGCCTTGATACCATGCATCCTCTGAGTGATAATTTTTTTAGAGAAACTCCATCAGAATTAGATTGAATTAATTTATATATATATATATATATATTATAAAATAAGAATATTTTTAAAATTCCACATTATAAATTAATAAAGCTATGTGTATTTGCAGATAAAGGAAAGGTGTTTCATTGAGAATATCAGAGGTTTCATTAAATCTCTTCGCTCGGGTCTCGGGTTCAGTAGCTAAGCTAGCTAGTGAGTAGTGACCACCAATGTCGTGCATCTATATATAGTGTGTAGGATCATCTGTAATTCATATACTTCATCCGTTAAAAAAAAAATGCAACAAACCATTTTACACGTATTTTAAGAAAGTGATTTAAAGGTGTAAATGAGTAAATTAATCAAAATAATTTTAACACAAGTAAGTATGATATTATAGGTTACTTGTCTTAAAATTACATATATTAATTTGATCGTTTAGACCTTTAAATATCTTCCTTAAAATGCGTGCAAATAAGTTTGTTACGTTTTTTTTGGAACGGAGAAAGTAGTTTTTTTTTTTTTTTTTTGTAAGTGTAATTCATATAGTTTGATGTGTGCTTGTTGATCATCTTGCCATTGTTATTCCAAATAATTTTGGATTTTGTTAATATACTATGCTACCTTTGATTGAGAATTAAAGAAACTAAAGACATTAAACTAAACTAAGCAAGAATTAAAGAATGCACAAATTAAACGATTGAAAACTAGATTGGAAACTACGTGACTCAAAATCTAGGATTAGAGTTCACTACTGTGGCCAATTTACAAGAATTGATACAAAATTTAATTACTCAATGACATTCAATAGTTAGATTAAATGGGGGCACATTATTAATTCTCTCGAATCCTAGACCCCCTCATGACTTAGAGCATCTATCAAGTTCTTGCATTTACTAGATTCATCTTGCCTAATACCTTAAATATGATGTGGAGTTCTTACCTATCAGCGCAAACTCGGCATTATTTAAACAATACAATCAAAGCTGGCGATAATTCAATTGCAATATAATAAAAATAGGTAACATAAATTGATTCTAAACCAAGAATTGTTGAGCAATTAGACTAATTAAGCCATGAACTCAACCATAGTTTCTCCTAAACCCTAAAAGGGGAAAACTATTCATACATGATTAAAGAAAACAAGAAACAATAAGTGATAAATATCGAAAACAATAAAGAAAGAAATAAAATTACCAATTGGAAGAGTAATCAAATGGATCGAAGTTGGATTGAAAACTTTAATTTTCTGTTTGAACCAGAGGAAACTCTAGAAAAGTTTTCTAAAAAATGGATACTAATTAAATAGAATAAAACTTAATTAGATCCAATCTGTTGGGAGTATTGATCCCACTTGTACTTAGGTTAGTTAAGTTGTACTTAAGTCAGTTACTTAGCCTCTAACTAACTTCTCTATATATATGTATTATAGCTTACTGTACAATTTAACTTTGCTATAATCAATACAATTCTCTTTTCTACTTTCTTCATTTTGTCTCATCAATATGGTATCAGAGTAAGTATAGCTAATCTTGAATTTCTTTGATTTGTTTTTTAGGTTTCGAGTTTCAATTTCTTTGATTTAGATTCTTTGATTCGATAATGGCGTCAAATTCTAATTTGCCATTAAACCAAGATCCTGCAAGCAAGTATTATATCCACCCTTCTGATGCGAATTCAATGCAATTAGTGTCAACAAAGTTCAATGGCACGAGTTTTGCAAACTGGAAGAGAGCAATGAAGCTGTCACTCTCAGCAAGAAATAAACTAGGGTTCGTAAATGGGAAGATTGCAAAGCCGACTGAAGGTACTCTTGAGTATGAAGCTTGGGAGAGATGCAATGATTTGGTATCAACTTGGTTGATAAATAATCTCGATGGTACGATTTCTCAAATCATTTTATTTCTTAAATCAGCTGCTGACATTTGGAATAATTTGGAAACTAGATTTGATTTTGTAGCTTTGACAGAATTATTTTCTTTAGAACAAAAATTAGCTGCAACTAGTCAGGGTAATAGTACTATTTCTGAATTTTTTACTGAGATTAAGATGGTATGGGATGCTTTAGAAGATCCAATTCATGTTTGTACTTGTGAAAATTGCACTTGCAATGCCACTTTAAAGAATAAACAAAGAGAGGCAAGAAAGATGTTGTTGCAGTTTGTGATGAAACTTAAAGACGAATATTCAGCAATAAGAGGAAATGTTCTAATGATGAAACAAACCCATGATGTAACTGAAGCATACAGAATTTTCTCTCAAGAAGAAAGTCATAGGTCTTTTTCAAACAGTTCTTCTCAAGATTCTATGGCCTTTTATGTTGAAGGAAGAAGGTTTGGTGACCAAAGGTTTAAGGACCAGAGGGTATCAAGACCTGGTTATGCAAGAGGGAGTGCAAATGCTGATGGTAATCAGAAAGTTTTTGGCAATCAAAGGCAGTATAGTAGTGGTGATAATAAGTTTAGGAAAAAGGATAGGGCTGGTTCTTTGTTCTGTACACATTGCAAAATGTCCAATCACACAGTGGATAGGTGTTATAAGTTACATGGTTATCCAGGTGATTGGAACAGGAACAAGAATTCTAGTGGTTGGAATGCAAATGGATGGAGCAAGAACAAGAAGGTTGTTGTTGTTGCTAATACAGAACAAGGAGCTACGGAAGATACTGATGAAACAGTGGCCATTTCTACAGAACAATATGGCCAATTCATGGAGTATATGAAGGGTCAAGGTATTTCAGATCATACTGGTTCAATGTTTGAAGGAGGAGGTCATGCCATGCTTGCTGGAGACTCAAGTTATGCTGATCTAGCAGGTAATTTTTTCTTAATGTCTTTTACTAATGCACAATGGTTGCTAGATAGTGGTGCATCTGATCATATGTGCTCAGATATTAGATGCTTTATGTCTTATCATGCCCCTGCTGATAGTTTGCATAGTTATATTACTATACCTGATGGTAGTAGGATTCCCATTAAATATGTTGGTTCTGTGAAGCTAAATGACAGTATAATTCTTCAAAATGTTTTATATGTGCCAGATTTCAAATTCAATTTGATCTCAGTGCATAGAATTTGTCAAGATTTACATTGTCAATTGCATTTTACTCATGATAAATGTTTTATTCATTCTCAGAAAGGGACCATAACTCTTCTTGGTAAGCTTGTTGGAGGGCTCTACAGGGTTGCTTCACAAGAAAATCAAGAAGATTCTTCAAATAAAAAGTATGCTTGTAATTCTGTTTCAGAAGGTGTTAAACTTTGGCATTTGAGGTTAGGGCATATGCCATTTAGTGAAATGAGGAGTATAGATCCTACTTTTAAAGTACACTCTTGTGTTTAAGAAAATATATGTCAGATTTGTCCTCGAGCAAGACAGAATAAGTTGCCTTTTACTTCTAGTAGTATTAAAACTGTTAGGCCCTTTGAGTTAATACATGTTGATACTTGGGGTCCTTTGAGGTTTAAGACTCATACTGGTTGTAACAATTTTTTGACTATAGTGGATGACTATACAAGATTTACTTGGATTCATTTGATGAAAAACAAGTCTGATGTTGTGTCAGTTTTGTCCAATTTTACAATTTTTGTTAAAACTCAATTTAATTTAGTTATTAAGACTTTGAGGTCTTAATAGTGCTAAAGAACTTTGTGAGGGTGCTATTAAAGTTTTTTATGATAAGTTTGGGATTTTGCATCAAACTAGTTGCAGTGATACACCAGAGCAAAATTGTGTAGTTGAGAGGAAGCATAGGCATTTATTAGAAGTTGCTAGAGCTTTGTATTTACAGTCTAGGGTCCCTGATAAGTATTGGGGTGAGTGTGTTAAATGTGCTACTTACCTTATCAACAGGATGCCTTTAAAAGCTATTTCTAATATGTCTCCTTATGAAAGGTTATATGGTATTAAGCCAAGTTTATCTCATTTAAAGGCATTTGGATGCCTATGTTATGTGTCCACTTCCAAAGTCAATAGGCATAAGCTTGCACCAAGAGCCTCCCCCTCTGTTTTTCTTGGTTATCCTGTGACTCAAAAAGGCTATTTGGTTTTGGATTTAAAACAAGAAAATTATTGGTTTCAAGGAATGTTAAATTTCATGAGAAACATTTTCCATTTCAATTATATCTTAAAAATTCTACCAAAATAAATTCTGAAAATCCTCACATGTATGATATATATCTTCCTGGTGTTACTGCTGTGGATCCTAATTATGGTGGTCCAAGTATTCCTAATATAGAGGCAGATACTACTTCCATGTCCACTAATTTAGTGGGTCAAAATTCATCACAAGATTCTCAAGGTTATTCACAAGGTATTCAAGATTCTCAGTTTAATGATAATACTTGTAATTCTCATAATTTGGATAGTGCTGTACATACTCCAGCCATTTCTGAACACACAGACAGCCTTATTTCTTCTCAGTCTATACATGAAAATCATATTATGTCAGAATCTTTAATTGATTCAAGTAATCCTCCCTTAGTGGTAGATTTTTCTTCCTATCTTCCTGCTCAAACAGACAATGTTGCTCATGTAAGAAGGTCTTCTAGACCTCATCATCCTCCTTCATATCTTAATGCTTATAAATGTTATGTTGTGAAGTCTGATCCACATGTATCTTCTAACCCTTCTCATTGGTGTAATTTAGTACACTTTGATTCTTATTCTAATGAGCATCAAGTTTTTTTGGCAAAAGTTTGTGATATAAAGGAACCAGAAAACTATTCACAAGCTAGCAAGGAACAATGTTGGGTGGATGCAATGGACAAGGAGATACAAGCCTTACATGACAACCATACTTGGGTTCTTACAAGTTTGCCCCCTGGAAAGAAGCCAATAGGGTCTAAATGGGTATACAAGGTGAAGCTCAAAGCTGATGGCAGTTTGGAAAGGTGCAAGGCTAGACTTGTTGCACAAGGGTACATGCAGAAGCAAGGGATTGATTATTCAGAGACATTCTCCCCTGTTGTTAAAATGTCCACAATAAGAGCATTGTTAGCATTCCCTTGCCAAAAAAAAAGAGCATTGTTAGCCCTAGCTGCAGCAAGGAAATGGCAAGTCTTTCAACTAGATGTAAACAAGTCCACAATAAGAAGTGTACATGAGGGTCCCTGAAGGGGTTCCAAATCCTCTCAAGTCTGCAAATTGAAAAAGTCACTATATGGATTGAAGCAGGCATCTAGGCAGTGGTTTGCTAAGTTGGTGGAAACTTTGGTGTCTCAAGGCTTCACACAATCAAAGAATGACTACAACATGTTTACTAAAAAGTATGGAGATCAAATATGCATAGCTGCAGTATATGTTGATGACATCCTTCTCACTAGGACAAACCTAGCTGCAATTCAAGATTTGAAGCAACACTTACATACAACTTTAGTATCAAAGATTTGGGATAGATTCATTACTTCCTTGGTTTGGAGATCACTCAATCTCAAAATGGTTTTCTTTTAAGCCAAAATAAATTTACTAAAGAATTATTGAAAGGCTGTGGTCTAGATATCTCAAGGAAGGCTACTACACCCTTACCCTTAACTCTGAAATTACAAGTTGATCTAGAAAATTTGTTTCCCAACCCAGAGCAATACAAAACCTTAGTAGGAAAGCTTAACTTTCTTACTAATACAAGACCATATTTGGCCTTTGCGGTTCATTCTTTAAGCCAATACATGCATTCTACAACAACTCATCTCATGGCTCTATAACACACCTTAAGATATGTTGCAAACACAATGGGACAAGGTATACTTTTACAAGCTTTTTCAGATCTCAAGTTTCAAGCTTTTAGTGATGCAGACTAGGCTGCTTGTGCTGACACAAGAAGGTCCATCACAGGCTATGTCATCATGCTTGGTAACTCTCCTATTTCTTAGAAATCAAAGAAGCAAAACACCATTTCCAGGTCCTCAGTAGAATCAGAGTACAGAGCAATGGCAGCTGCTGCCTCTGAGGTAACCTGGCTAGTTCGATTACTAGAAGAGTTGGGTGTGAACAATCTCAGGCTTATAACTCTCCATTGTGATAGTCAATCTGCTTTACACATAGCCAACAACCCCGTGTTTCATGAACGAACAAAACATATTGAGATCGACTGTCATTTTACAAGAGATAAAGTATTGGAGGGGCTACTTCAGCTCACCTATCTGCCAACCAAGTCCCAGCTTGCAGATGTGCTTACCAAGACTGTTCCCTCACCACAGTTTAATAATTTGTTATCCAAGTTGGGAATGCATACATCCCCAACTTGAGGGGGGTATTGGGAGTATTAGTCCCACTTGTACTTAGGTTAGTTAAGTTGTACTTAAGTCAATTACTTAGCCTCTAACTAACTTCTCTATATATATGTATTATAGCTTACTGTACAATTTAACTTTTCTTAATCAATACAATTCTCTGTTCTACTTTCTTCATTTTGTCTCATCAATAAAGAAAGACTAATTAGACTAATTAAGCCATGAACTCAACCATAGTTTCTCCTAAACCCTAAAAGGGGAAAAACTATTCATACATGATTAAAGAAAACAAGAAACAATAAGTGATAAATATCGAAAACAATAAAGAAAGAAATAAAATTACCAATTGGAAGAATAATCAAATGGATCGAAGTTGGATTGAAAACTTTAATTTTCTGTTTGAACAAGAGGAAACTCTAGAAAAGTTTTCTAAAAACTGGATACTAATTAAATAGAATAAAATTTAATTAGATCCAATCTAATAATTAAAAAGTAAGAATTTTGACTCTGTATGATCTATCCCGGTCGGGGTGTCTGGTGCCTGACCTTGGTAAACATGCAGTTTGCTGTAGCTGGTCATAGTGATGGACCAAAATATTTTTTTTACTTGGAGGCACTCACAAACTCAAATCAACCAAAATTATATGAAAGCCGCGAAATTCAATTCCTGAACCCATCACCTTTAAACCCTAGAAATTAACTACTCACCAATCATAAATAAACCAATTACAAACAGGGGAATTAAACCAAACCAGTAAATAAAGCAAACTAGCATGAAATTACATAATTTAAATACTAATATACTTACAAGACATGTAAGAAACAAGATTAAAAGCAATTGAAATAAAGTAAAGAACAAACAAAGTAAAGGAGAAATTGAAAACTATAAGAAAAGAATTATAACTTTAATAATAACCACAGTCACAAAAATTCAAATCGGATTTTAAAAATTAAGATTATATCAGATTGGAAAATTTAAAACGAATCAAACGCACCATAATTAGTTGATAGATAGTTACTCTATAAGAAGTTTTTAACTTATTACTTATTTTTTCAGTAAGAAATTCTAGGGTAGAAACAAGTTTTCTACCAAGTTAGAGTGAAAATGAGAGACATGAACTCTCAAGAAGAACAATATGTTGTAATCTATCAATTACAATCAATGAAAATACAAGTCCATCACACAAAATCATTCGGGTCAATCAAAACTTCCGCGTGCGCCCAAATTTCCATCATGGTATCAGAGCCAAAATGTGATGGCCAGAAGATGAGAATCAAAATAAGATTTTTTTTTTTTTAAGAATGCTAATGACAAGGGCGTTAGCGAAGTGTGTCGATGCCATGAGCACCACTAAGAAGAAAAAAAAAGAGTAAGAAGAAGAAAAAAAAAGGAGTGAGTGAAGGAAGAAAAAAAAATAACGAAGAGAAAATTTTTGGAGGTTGCTAATGACAAGAGCATTAGCACGACTAATTGGTGACAAGAGCACCAACAATCGAAAAAAAAGAAAAAGAAAAGATGGCGAAGGAAGATGAAGGTAAAAAAAGAAAGAAGAATAGAAAAAAAAAGAAAAGAAAAGAAAAGATTTTGGAGTTTGCTAATGACATGGGCATTAGCAAAGATCGATTGTTGGTGACATGAGCACCAAGAACGAAAGAAAAAAATTGGGAAATGTCATGAGAGATGATATAAATAAGAATTGGTAACATGAGTAACAATTAAAAAAAAAATAAAAAAAATGTTAGGGGGAAGAAGTTGGTAAAAAAGGTACCAACAAAATTGTTGAAGATCAACAAGGTGCAAGGACCAGAAAAGAAGACTGAGATGGTTGGTGACATGGGCGCCAATAAGAACAAGAAGAATCAAGCTATAAGAATCAAATTCGGAGATCGTTGATGACAGGTGCATCAACAGAAAAATTTTGAAGTACAAGAATTTTCAAAATTAAGGGGGAATGTTAGAGATTAATCTAGAAAATTCTAGTTGAGTTATACATAATATGATATGTTCTAGAAAAAAATCTAGTAAAATGTTGTAGAAATTGAAGAATAGAAAAATCTAGAGATATTAGATTAATTAGTAGAACTCTCTAGTATTAGATTAGTTTAGAATATTCTAGAATTATGTATGTAACTAATATAAATATGTAATATGTGAGCCAAGTAGAAAAGAGCCAAAAAAAAAGAAGAGAACAAATTAAGAGTGCTCCCAAATAAAAATATTGAGAAGGTAGAAACAAGTGTTCTACCAAGTTAGAGTGAAAATGAGAGACATGAACTCTCAAGAAGAACAATATGTTGTAATCTATCAATTACAATCAATGAAAATACAAGTCCATCTCACAAAATCATTCGGGTCTATCAAAATTTCCGCGTGCGTCCAAATTTCCATCAGATTACAAATGCCCAACTTGCGAGTCAATTAAATACAAAAACTGATGAGAACCCAGAGACTTAGTACATATATCAGCTAACTGATTAACCGTTGAGACATGACTAGGAGCAATTAGACCGGCTTTGATACCATATTAAGCATATATTTAAGTTTAGGTTTAGGTTTAGGTTTAGGTTTTGAATGTTGTGTATTTCTCTCTATTAGGTAGTTGTACGTATGTTAATATATATACAACCTAGTTAAATAGGTTTAGGGCCTAACTTTGCCAATTATATGTGCAAAGTCCAATTAATATATACAAGTATTCCGTAACACTTACCAATATATATAAGTTTTCAATGTTATTTTAATATTTTCAAATAAGATTAGACATCGGAATCGAGCATATATAGGAGAAAAAGAGTAACACTTGATTAAAATAATTGGAAAAATTGGCATTCATAAGTCATATAAGGATACCTCGTGGATTTTCAAAATCTTAGGACACACCGGAAAAAAACCATAATACTACGTATAAATATTAAAAAAAAAAAGTAAGATAAACATATATATCACAAATACTAATAATAGACCCGTTTCTATTTGCTAATTATGTTTAGTATATTGTACTCCCTCTGTAACATTACAATTTCAACAATAGATTTTTTTCCACGTATTTTGAGGAAATGATTTAAGGGTGTAAACAAATAAATTAATCAAAATAGTTTTAATACAAGCAACTAAGCAAGAATGGGATTATAAGTTACTAATATCAAAATTATTTTGATTAATTTGATCGTTTACACCCTCAAATCGCTTCCCTAAAATGCGTGTAAAAACAATTGGTGAAATTTTTATGTCAGGGAGGGAATACAAGAATTAAGATAAATAGGTAATGCTGCCAGATCCTTTATTATTTTATGAAAAAGAACAAGTTGTTGATTATTTTTTAATTTCTACATTTTTCTTTAAATATTTAATTTTGTCTCTGTATTTATTACACAATTGAAAATGCAACACATTTCATTTTTTCACAACCAATTGTATTACTTTATTACTAACGGACATCAGCGCGTTTTTGGTGCAATTGGCCGCACCATTACTAAATGGTGCCGCGCGTTGATTAATAGAGGGTTACAAAGTTAATTTTTATATGGAGTTACAAAGTCTTTGTAACCCCAACTTTGTAACCCCAACTTTGTAACCCCATTTAAAAACTTTGTAACTCAATTAAAAACTTTGTAACTCAATTAAACACTTTGTAACCCACTTAAACTTTCTAAACCTAAAAAACACTTTGTAACTCTACTTTGTAACATCACTTAAACACTTTGTAAACCCCCAAAAACACTTTGTAAATGTAATACCCCGAAATTTTGGGATATTTTAAATTTTTTATTTATTGATTAAATATATGATCAATTGACTATTTAATTGATTATTATTTAATTAATTATTATTTGTGTAACAATTTAATACTTTTTGAGCCTCTTTTTATTTTGTTAACCAAAACCCGAGCCCAATTGTTTCCTTTGATCCATTTGTTACGCAGTCCGTCCTTTTATTTATTTTCTTTTCTCCTAAATGTTTTATTTTAATTCTAAGTCCGAAAGGCCATATTAATTGGACTGTTTTTATTTATAACCCAATCCTTTCTTCCAAATTGGGCCAAAGACCCAATTCTCTCCTTTTAGTAATCTTGGCCGGTTCTTGCTTTGTTTATGGGCCAACCTTGTTTTTTTTTATTTATTTAATTAATTATTATTTTGTGGATAATAAAATTAATTTAATTAATTTAAATATTCTAACCTATACAAACTAGCTAAGTCCTCCCCTTTTTGCTCCTCCCATGTACACGGCTAACCCTAAGTACATAATAGGGTTTGCCCTCTTTGTTGCTTGTTTTCTTATAAATAGGACCTAATCACCTCTTTTGGGTCCTAATTGTTAAGTTATCAAAAACCCTAAAATACATATTTTCTCCTCTCCTCTTCCTTTCTCTCAAAAGCCAAACCCTTGAGAAAAATTCACCAAGAGTGAATTTTTCGTGCCTTGGAATTATTAAGCGAATCCAGGTAACTTTGCTTTTCTATTTAATCTACGGGTAGCTATTCACATAGTTAATTAGGAATTGAAGCATGAAAATTGTAGGAATTTTAATATTGTTTTCATATGAACATGTCGAGCATGAAGCATGAATTTCATGATTGATTTTTATGTATTTTCTTGATTTTATGTATGATCTTGTATAATTTATTTACCAATCAAATCTTGTTATTTCTTGATGAATTTTTCATGGTATCTGGTTTACTGTTTGATTATTAACCATGATTTATTTCGTGGCAAAATTCGTCCGTTTATTATTTATAAAAATTTAATCTTTCAAACCGGTAAAACTGTCCAGAATAGGTTTACGAATTTATTATTGTACTTAATCAATTCGGAATGCTACGAAATTTTATATGGAAGTCAGTGATAATGTTTTACAGCTTGTGTTAAATTTTCGTAATTTTTAAAGATCGTTTGATATGGCATAAAATTCTGAAACCGAATTCAGCCTAATCTGACTGGTTAGTTATAAAATCACTTAAAAATAGTAAAAGATGTTATTTTTAGACGAAATTTATGCACGTTAATCCTTGAACCCATATTTAGCTCCCATAAAAATTTCCAGATTTTTAGAGATCTTTAGATGGTCGTTTTTAATTTAATTCTTTAAAAATCAGATTGTATAAAATAGGGCAATTGAATTATTAAAATATGCTATTATTCATTCTTGAATTTTCGAGTGACCTAAGTATTAAAAGGGAACTAAAAATATGATTTTTATGATGAATCTTGATAGTATTGAATTATATTGATAAATCTTGAATTAAAAATTAAATCTTGTTATTACCTTCTAATTGTCAAGTGTATAGAAATTAAAAGAAGAGTTAAAAATATTATTTTTATGTTAATCTTAATGAATGTTGTCGAAAAATATGATTTTTATGTTTATTAATTAGTTAAATTATTTAATTCTTGATGATTGAATTCATATAAATTAATTGAATAATTTTGGCTATTATTGATATAAAATGTCGAGTGTGGTGAAAGTAGGAAAATAGGATTTTTATTATATTTTGGTTAGTTTTGAATTATTATTAATTTAGGAAATAATTAATAATAAAAGTTATGGACAAAATAATTATTAGGGATAAGTTGTAAAGTGAAGGGATAAAAAGATATTATTAGTATTATTATTAAGAGGACCGAAATAATATTAGTACTATTAATATAAATATTTTTCGAATATTGTTACAAATTGGTATATGACGTAATATTAAGGTTAGTATCCGAAAGGATAGGATTATAAGTATATATATATTTTAAGAATAGTATATTATAAGAATTGAAGTTGCATAAGATATTACTAGGGATAAGAAAGGAAACAGAGTAATAGCTATACATGTTATGTTTCGGTCTCTGGCTAGGAAAGGCTTGGTATTTAAGGTGGCCAATATACGTGCCGCACCTCCCTTTCCTGGGACTCCGAACATTTCATTTCCTATTACGGTCACCTAGTATTATCCTAATATATGATACGATTAAATTAATTGAAGATATAAGATACAATATGGACACCCACCTGTATGATACACGAGTCATTAGTGGGTTAAGTCAGAACCACTACTCAATGGGACGAACACATGAGTTCCCCCGAGTAGTTTGACCTTAGAACATGTAGTCGTCTGGTAACCGTATCTGCGAGTCGCTACCAGGAAGTTATGGCCATAGCTTAGACTTAGCGGTGAAACACGGGATCCGCTATGGGATTGAGTACACGAGCTCCTCCCGGCATGTTCTAGGGAGTTATGGTGAAACACGAGATCCATAACGAGTTATTAGTGACCGGTCCAACAAAGATATTATATTACGATCATACGATTTGATAAGATGAAATCATAAGATGAAGTATAAGATGATTTCAAAAGATGATAAGATATGTTATGATCTAATGTGATAAGAAAGACATGATATGATATGATTAAGATATGATTTATGATGATATGATATGATATGATAAGAATATGATAAGTCATGATGATAAGAATATGATAAGTTATGATGATAAGATATAATTATGATTTATTAATGATATAACTTAAGAAGGGTTAAGTATAAGTTAAGGATTGAAGATGTATAGTATAAAGTATAAGTTAGTGTATTGTAAGTCTTCCGCTGTGTATTTCCTGAATTTATACGAATATGTAACGTGTGTGTATATTATACGGATGGTGTATGTATTTGGTATGTATTCTAACCGTATTTGCAGGTTGATTATACGTATTTTATACGTAATTATACGTATTCTAACCGTATTTCTGCAGGGGTATTTATACGTATTTTTATACGTATCTGTATACGTATTTTATACGTACTTCTATACGTATTCATATACGTACGTTTATACGGAACTTGTGTATTTATATGTAAAGCATGTATTGAATTCTTTACAGTTTTTATGATATTTTTCTATGCTATTATGTGTTTGGTGGTCCCTCGATTAAATGGGACAGCCTAGTTACTCGCCACTGACGGTGGACCCCCCCCTCAGTTTCAGGTGAAGACGCTGCTGAATAACGGGCTAACGTGGATGGGTTTGAGTAGCTGAGAAACTTAGTTAAACGGTTTAATTAGATGATTTATGATTTATGACATTTATTTAGTTTATTTTATGGTCCCAGCATGTTGGGACAGTATTTTAAAACCTTATATGTAATTATGGCTATTGGATTGTTATGGATAGTTGGTAGGTTATTTAATAAAAGTTAATTCATCTACTCAATTAATCTGATTTATTGTTATTTAAGTTGGTAATGATCCGATTGTCGATTTCCCTTTGTCAATCGACATGTCTCAAAAAGTCGGGTCGTTACAGTAAACCCCCAAAAAACACTTTGTAAACCCCAAAAAAAAAACTTTGTAACCCCATTTAAACACTTGTAACCTCTAAAAACACTTTATAACTCACAAAAATACTTCGTAATCCCAAAAACACTTTGTAACTCCAAAAAACACTTTGTAACCTCACTTAAACAAAAAAAAAACCTTTGTAACCGCACTTTATAACCCCGATAAATACGTTGTAACCCCACATAAACACTTTGTAACCCCCAAAAAAAAACTTTGTAACCCCAAAAACTTTTGTAACTCCAAAATAACACTTTGTAACCCCAAAAAATACATTGTAACTCCACTTAAACACTTTGTAACCCCAAAAAAATATATTGTAACCCCACTAAAGACTTTGTAACCCCTAAAAACGAATGAAGCTGTTTTTCTTTCAATTATAATGTAAAATGTTTTCCTTCCAATTTTGAAGAATATGTTTTCAATAAGGTAGAAAATGATTTTTTCACCCCAAATTTTGCATTTTAATATTTTATTCCAAACCAAACAATGTAAAATCAACGGGTTTTTGGTGCAACTGGCCGCACCATTAAGTAATGGTGCGGTGCGCTGATAGACATGGGGTTACAAAGTTGATTTTTGTATGGGGTTACAAAGTCTTTGTAACCCCATACATATACTTTGTAACCCCAACTTTGTAACCCATTTAAATATTTTATAACTCATTTAACACTTTGTAACCCCACTTAAATACTTTCTAACCCTAAAAAATGCTTTGTAACCCTACTTTGTAACATCACTTAAACACTTTGTAACCCCCAAAAATAAACTTTGTAACCTCACTTAAACTTTGTAAACTAAAAAAAATACTTTATAACTTAAAAAATCACTTCATAATCCCAAAAACACTTTGTGACTCCAAAAAAAACTTTGTAACCCCCACTTAAACAAAAAAAAAAACCCTTTGTAATCTCACTTTATAACCCCAAAAAATACTTTGTAACCCCACTTAAGCATTTTGTAACAAAAAAAAAAACTTTGTAACCCCAAAAACAATTTGTAACCCCAAAAACACATTGTAACCCCACTATAACTCCAAAATAACACTTTCTAATCCCAAAAAATACATTATAACCCTAGTTAAACACTTTATAACCCCAAAAAACACTTTGTAACCCTACTAAAGACTTTATAACCCCTAAAAACGGCCACACCATTTGAAACAATGCAGCAAGGTTAACCATGCTGCCAGCCGCATATAAGAATTTGTGATGTAAATTAGAAGAAAAAAATTAGGGAAAATATTTTACACCCTATCGAATGGACCTGTAATCAAAAGTTATATTAAAAAAAATATTGAGTCGAATCAAATGAGATCCTATTTAACTATATTTTACCTTATATGCAGAACAATAGAAAAAATCAAAGTGGTCAAATAAATAGTCGCAACATTCTTTAAGATGCAAAAATAAAAGCAATAGAGGGAGTACACATTCTCTAATTATACTTCCTTCGATCCAAATTAATCGCAACAACTTCAAAATTTGGAAGTTTCAAATTAATTGTAACAATTTCATTTTTTATATGGAATGACCAAAATATCATACTTATCTAATCACATGCCCCTATTTTTTCCTTAATTTGTTTTTGGTCCCACTTTCCCTCTCCATAATAATATCTAATCACAGTCTATTTCTTTTCTAATTACACAAATGAAATTTTGCCTAGAATTTTGTGCCACAAAAAAATGTTGTGATTAATTTGAATCGGATGAAGTATATAGAGTATATACTCCCTTCGTTCCAATTTAGTTACTACATTCACTTTTTCACATCTTCCGAGACACGTCTTTAAATAAAAATATCTTGAACTACACATAATAAAAAAAATTATAAAAATTGTATATGTGAAAAATACATGTTGAGACGAATTAAACTAGATCCATTATGACTATGTTTTTTCCTACGCTTATAAACCTAGAATCATTCAAAGACCATATATATATGAATAGTGTTACAAATCAAAATATAGCAACTAAATTGGAACAGAGGCCAGAGGGGTACTATACAGTGTATATTTTTATTTAAGGATTAAAAAGGCAACTTATGCATTCGGTTCCCTTGCGTTGCACGGGGTCACAATATGAGGGACCACGTGCGAAGACTCGAGGCAATGGCAAGATTTGCAACTTCAATTTGTAAGCATATATTTCCGTTTGACACTTTTCAAAGGTCGTTAATTATTTGTACTTTCAAGTTTCATCAATTTGAAAAATAACAAGCATTGTTGCATATACGGGGTAAAAATAGGTTAAACGGTCGGAAACAGATCGGTCAAAAACGGGTTCGGTCAAAAATGATCGGTAAAAAACAGGTCATATGACAACTTTTGGTATCGGTCGGTAGCGTTCGGTCTTATTCGGTATTCGGATGAATTCGGTATTTTCTAAAACAAGTGTCGGTCGGTTTCGGTCCGGTACTTATCGGCTCGGTCGTTTTTCGGTAACAGGTCACATTTAGTCGGTCAAAAACGGTCTTTTGCAGGTCATAATCGGTATACGGGTCATAAACGGTCAGTCAAAATCGGTATACATGTCAAAATCGGTCGGCCAAAATCGGTATGCGGGTCGTAATTGGTTATTTACGCTAGTCTATTCAGGCCAATTAAGATCGGGTTATGTTCTATTTGAGTTTATAGTAAGGGTGAAAGTAATTCTGATAAAAATCGAAAACCAAACCGCACCAAATTATAATTTTGGATTGGATTTTATTTTATTTCGGATCGGATTGGATTGAAAAGTTTAAGAAGTTTGGATTTCAGATTGGATTCGGTTTTGGCCTTTTAAAAACCGAAAACCGGATTACAAACCGAATTTAAGTTTCTATTGTTAAGTTAAATTCAGTTTGTTATGTCTAGGATTTGTAGTGAGTGCTCATAAAAAATTAAGCTTTGAATTGATTAAGTGCTCATAAAATATTTATATGTAGACCTTTTAATTTCCTAAAGCGTTTGAGAAGGCACTATAAACTTGTTAATTAGTTGAATATCTTGCTATTTGCTAAAACATATTATTTTATTTATGTGTTATTAAGATGCATTTTATAAAAAATAGTCTCAAAAGTATGGATCGGATTGGATTACAAATACTAAAATCGGATTGGATTGAAATTTTTTTGGTTTGGATTCGGATCGAAAATTACAAAACCGAATTATTATGGATCGAATTTGATTTTGCCAATAATCCACCCCTAGTTTATAGCAACATTGTAACAAAATATATGAGAATAACAACGGCATTAATTTTATTTAATTTTTATGAAATTATATTAAGTTTAATTTATTTATATTAAGTTTTAATTAAATGAATTTAGAAAAATTTCATCAATTTTTATCAACTTAGAGAAATCATGTAGATAAGTTCGGTAAAAAACGTGTTCGGTTGTAAACAGGCAAACGACTTCGGTGATAAGGCCGATCCAAAACAGGTTCGGTACAGTACGGTTTCAGTCAAAATCGGTCGGTCAATAATCGGTTTTTGGCAGGTTGAAAACAGGTTCGGTTTGAAAACAGTTTCGGTAACGGTCGGTCTCGGTATAATAAAAACAGGTCGGAAACGGGTTCGGTTTTGAATGGGGTCGGTACCGGACGGTTTCGGTATGCGTAAAAGCGGTCGGAAAACGGTTTCGGTATAATTCGGGTTTGGTAGCGGTCGGTATTCGGTCACTAAAAATTCGGTCAAAAACAGGTTCGGTATCGGTCGGTCAAACAGGTTTCTGACCCATATTTACACCCTTAGTTGCATACACTAATATTACTCCCTCTGTCTTATATTAACTTTTACATTTTGACGTGTGACACTATTTACATAATAATTTTGACTTGTAGGACTATATTTACATGATAATTTTGACTTTATTTAATTTTATATGTTTAAGAAATAATATGGTCATGTATAATCTCGTTTGATTTGTCTCGATGTGTACATTCTAAATAGCTCAAAATATTAATATTTAAAATTGTATTTCGTAAGATGTGAAAAAGTAATTGTCGCACTTATTTTAGGGCGGAGGGAGTATATAGCATATACTAACTTGCAGCTCATCAATTGTACGAAATATATCACCATAACTATAATCAACCAAACACAAGTTTTGAAGTTATTGAAAATATTTACGTAAGGCCTCTTGTCAAGAAATAAAATTTTAAATACTTAAAATGTTAGATATATTTTTATACAGTTGTAAAGTCTTATGTACTTCACCTTTTTTTTTTATTACGTGCAACAAACTTGCATGCATGAATTCTTCCACAAATTTTAGTTATGCGTGAGCGAGAAAAACATAGAGAGAGAGAGAGAAAGAGATGCATATGTGATGAATAGAGAGATAAAAGAAATTATGTAAGAAAAACGAAAGAAACATCTGTTGCACATGAACTTGATAGAAAATTTTCAGATTTAGTAGATGTTGCAAATAAAAGAACGAATTGAAAGAAGTGATAGAACATAATGTAGTTATATTAATAAAAATTTATACACATATACCGTCCATTTTTAACTATTTAGAGATTAGTCCCTGAATATATATATATATCCGATAATATAAGCGTTAGCTTAGGTTGCTCTAACTCCTCTAAGCAATAGCAATGTAGCCAATTTAATTTTATTGTATGCTTTCTATTTTTAGTGTGTTTTGGAACTATTAACAAATTGGTGGATTTCATTAGATGGACAAATCCAGATAGTTTTAATGAGTTTGTCAATACTCTATTCTTTCCCAATCGCACTTTTTAACACCTCCATTATATGTCCTCATTATTATATGAATATGTATATTTATATTTATTAATTTATATTATAGAAAAAGTTAAAGAAGACACACAAGGGTTAACCTAACTTTTTCTGTCTACTTTTCCTTTTTTTTTCAAAAAAAAGATATATAGTTAAATGTAAAAAAAAATATTTAAATAAATATTAATTACATTGATCTACAACATGCGTGAATATGAGATGTATACCAAAATTCATTTCATTTTAGAAAGATTATTATTTTACCAAAATTACATCGATCTATCATCTATGCCTGAATTACATCAATGTACGCAAAAGATTTGCACTAATTTATGTACCACTTTAATTGGTTATTGGTTGATTTTAGTGTTGTGGACCACTACTTTTATATACATAATACTAATAAATAATAAATTCAATAATAAAAAGAATGATATATATTTGATCCGTTTATTTTTATTTGCAAAAAAAAAAAAGGAGAGTATTATTTTGAGTAGACCACGAAAATGTGGGATTATTAGAATCCATTTTTCCAATTAAAAAAATGAAGAAGTGTTGTATATATGAAAGAAAATATCATATGTATCCTTAAGGTTATATATAACAAACTCAAAAAATTAAATTGGAGAATATGAATTACACCTCATAAATTCCTCAAATTTATGCCATTTTAGAAAATATATTTAATGCTTCCTTTTAAAAAAAAAAATTTACATGTAGCCCTAAGTGTATATAACTCTTAGTGGGCGACGTATATCATTATCCATGCATAAATTGTGGAATAGAGAAATTGAACTTAACTTTTAAGAAGCTAAAAGTGAAAAGACTTGACATTAAATAATAAATCATTGGACCGATTTACTCGAGAATTGTTGATTAATTCTCGAACTTAAAAATAAAAATATATTAAATACTTACTATGTTAGTATCGTGCGTTGCACGATTTAAACAATATTTTATTTGTTGATTTTTCAAATGAATGCTCGTAATTATTCTATATGTACAAAATATGAAGTTAAGGCTGCATAGAGTATCAAATACTTGTATAGTTATATGTAGTCATGCAACCCTTAGAGATGCATAAAATATTACCCAATATTTAAATAAGAACAAAACATTAACATATTCCATAAATGCAGGTAGTAGGAACGTGAACCTCCATAATTATTCCTACAAGTATATAATAAGAAGAAACTGAAGTTTTGTCCCAAGGTCATTGTAAAACCAAAAACTTTATCCCAAAAATATCTTCTCTATAATTAGAACTATATATATATATATATATATTCTTCTGAGATTAGAAGCTAGCTAGGTAATTTTTTTTCTTTCATTTTTTTCCACCTCTTTCTACATTTTTATGTCTTCTCATTTCCCCCCTTTTTGTTAGTGAAAAAGCTTGTTTTCGTCATTCAGAGGAAAACGACCAAAAGAGAACTGAAGAAGCTTAACATCAACAACAAGGAAATTAAAGGTCTATTGTGGATTTCATAATCTAATGGCATCGGTAATACAATTGAAACTCACTCTTGCATCAAATCTTGATTTCCTTCCTTTGTTTTTACCTTATTTTATTCTACTCATTAATTATAACATGCATGTATAGATGACAATTAGTCTTGATCTGACCCTATTCCGATATAAACAGCAAAAATAAATCCGATTCTAATCCTAAAAATAACAATCCGACTTCAATTCGTTTAATAAAAATCTGACTCGAAGTTGGGGTCAGATTTTGTAAACAATCCGACAACTTAATCCGACTACATCATACATGGAGTTAGATTTTTTATTTTGCTAAGCTGCATTTAATTATTTATCTAGTTTTATATAATTTTGGAGATACTTGTAGTAATTATATATTTTATTAAGGTAAATCATGAAGTAATTTTTAATTTGATTTTTTTTTTGGCAAGGAATTTTAATTTGATGTTCGACGTTTGTTTGATTTTATTAATGAAACAACAGTTAAATTATATGTCAGAATTGGATTTTTGGAGTCGGAATTGGATGTCGGATCGGACATCCAACTATTGTTGGATCGGAGTTGGATTAGAGTCAGACCTGTTGTCATTCCTACTTGCATGTTCTCATACAGTACGTTTTTGCTGATTTAATCTTGAATTCATTTCGTTTTATATTGTTTGAATTTCCATGCAAGTTTCTAGTTTATGTTATTCTCAGTATCTTCGGCCCGACCACCCGAGTTTTTTGAAGAAATTTACAAGTTACCATTGTTGTTTTAAGACTAAACCAAATTACTTGTAAGGTTTTTTTAAAAAGTTACTAGATATTCTTTTATGACTATAAAATATTAGTTTTAAATTATTTTAATACTTTCAAATAAGATTAGGCATAGAAATGTGGTACAAGAGAGAAAATGCATGATGGCTTGATTTTAAATAATTGATAATAATAACATTGAAAAATCAACATTTTTTTTTGTCATAAAGGGCATATCGTACATTTGTTTAAAAACCTTAGCGGCACATTTGCTATCCGGTCATAAATGGTGGTAATGAAAATTAATTTATAACTAAATTTGGAAGAGAAATCAAAATTCATTCCCATGGTGTTGTTATTTTACGCCTAATTTATCTAATTTTCTTCACAAATATACATTCTCAACTAATATTATATTATCCTCCCCAATGGTAATGGATGGTGAAAAAAAAAAAAGAAAATTCAAGCTTAGGAATGAAAATATGTATTCCATAAGTATTATAAGATTCTTCCTTAACAATATTACACTTCAAGTCTATTACTAATACAACAATTTATGACCAAAACCAAACAACTGTAGGGGTACTTAACGCATTTTTGAAACAATATGGGAGGCAATGTGCCATATAAGAAATGGGGCCCTAGAAATAACAATGTCATAGTTTAAATTCACGCAAATGATGCACCAAAAATATCTACTTCAATATTTTTTTTTATGATAATGTATGGGATACTAAGTCTTGAAATCAGGCTCATAAGGAATCCTAACAAATGCGTACGGTAAGAATCGAACTCAAGACTTCATGCCTGAAATTCTAAAATCTTAACTACTAAGGCTAAGATCTCAAAATAACAATTTAATACAATCAACAATAATTAACTAATAAAATAATAATCGGTATATATATACAAACATGGCTACGTAGCAATTACTATGTATAAAAAGGAGCCCTCTTAGCAATCTTAATTTAAACAGCACTTTGAAGCAAGATAAAAAGTTTCGAAATAGTTTATTCTTATAATTTATTATGATTGAACGAGCATAAACAAATAAACAATTGCTATATACTTTCTCCCTTTTTTAGTTCAACTATTGATTTTTTTTTTCTCAAAAATATTTTCAATTGTACTGAAAAGATTCATGAATGAGTAGGGCATTAAGCAATAATTTTACCGAGGAAAAACTATGTTAAAAAAAACAGTTAGACTCCGATTTGCAGAAGTTTAAGAACGGCCATAATATGAGTAAACCGTAAATTTCGTAAAATCTCAAAAATAACCACTGAAAAACTGTTGAACCCATATAGTGCACTAGTGAGTATTTCACATTGGAAGATGAGGAGAGGCTAAACTAACTTATAAGTCTGATCTAGGAGTTACTCCTCTTATTACCAATTGGTTTTAGGATGGAACCTCCTATGGCTTATAAGTAACTTAACTCTCCTCATCGATATTGGGTTGCTCAGGCCCGTTTCTAATATTCAATCAAATTTAACATGGTATCAGAGCCCAGGTTATGGGTCTCTTCTAAACCGGGTCTTATTAAGCGACTGGAAAGGGTTTGTCTCGATAGGATATCCAACCCCTAAGAGGATTATTTCTAATTTGCCTTTCCAGTCAGCTCTAAATTCTAAGGACACTTACTAGTGGGGGGTGTTGAACCCCATATAGTGCACTAGTGAGTGTCCCACATCGAAAGATGAGGAGAGGCTAAACTAACTTATAAGTCTGATCTAGGAGTTACTCCTCCTATTACCAATTGGTTTTAGAATGGAACCTCCTATGGCTTGTAAGTAACTTAACTCTCCTCATCGATATTATTTAAACCTTTTTTTATTTACCAAAATTTTCAATGTAGTAGTGCTCAGTAACCCTTTTTTGGCTAAAACAAAGTAGCAATTATATCACTTTCTGGCTTTTTTAGTTGGCTCATTTTCACTTTATAAAGTTTAGTTTAAGTGTCACTTGTCAGTTATATAAAAGATAAAAGATAATCATGTGGGATCATTCAACTGCATTTAAAGCGGACGGTAAAAATCCATCAATAAATTTATTTAATTTTAGTATTTTATTTTGTAGTTTCCACCATAAATTAGCTAGGAAGTCCCTACAATTGCAACCCATGTTAATATGTCGTAATGGACGTCATTGAATCACTGATGGTTACGTAATGTTTTGAGGTACATGACAACATATTGAAATTTCCTAGTGCCAACCAAGTTTATTTTTTCCCTTCATGACAAATATAATATGACTATCATTAAGAAATACATGCAAGACACCATGAATATGTCCATCCAAATCTGATCTTTAATAAATCTACCGGGGGTGGAAGAAATAGAAGGCTTTAAGACGGTCCTCAATAAAAAAGACAGAAATTTGCTTTTGATTCAATTTAAATAAGCATTTATGTGCTTATTTTTAGAAAATTATGATCAAATTAGAAAAATTCAGATCAGATCAAATCAGAAAAGCTCATATCAAATCAGAATAATTATAATTATAATAATAACTACAATCAGAAAAATTCAGCTCAGATTAGAAAAGTTCAGATCTGATTAGACCAGATAAGAAAATTCTAGATCAGTTCAGAATAGGCCAGAAAATTTCAGATGAATCAAATGCACCCTTAAATCACGATTATGATGTAAATAAGCTGGAAGTCACGCGTTCTTCAACTTGGTCCAATCCAATTTCCGGCATATCCAATCGGAAAATTAAAATATATGATTCAAACTTTTAAATTATTGCTATTGATTAAGATCAGATTAGGATGGTTATGTGAAAAATCAGGAGTTTTAGAAATTTCAAATTGGAATAATTCTGGATGTTTGGAAATTTTGGATTGGGTACCTAGATATTTGGATATTTCAGTTTGGACATCCAAATGTTTATTTTTTGAAAATAAATTAATAAAAAAAATATTTTTAGGGATGGATATATCGGATCTATATCCATAAATTTAGGAATTAGGATTTTGGATTTAGGATTTAGGGATTTGTGGTCAAAAGTTTAGGTTTTCGAAATTTTCGGATCGGATATACAAAATGAACACCGATAGTCGTAGGATGTTTGTTCTAAATCTAGCATGGGACGTTCCCCTTGCATTCCATGGCAAGAAGCTCATCATCACTTTGGAATATATGAGAATGTGGGGTTCTATTGAGATGCCTTTGGGCTCTTTGATTGTCTTCAAGTTCTTAAGAAAATTAAAAATCGTCAAAGTTTGTGATTATACATAATACATGTTCTCTTCCAAAGGTTCCATGTGAATGTTTTCTCTATAAATAGTGCGTTGTTGGTATATATATGTCCCAATCTCCATAACTTTCTCTGAGTTCAATGCCTAAATTTCCCGCAATTGAGGGAAGGTTGGTGGTAGAATACTAGATTCATGGCAAATTCTTATATGCAACCATTTTTAGGGGCTACAAAGTATTCAGTGGGGTTACAAAATATTTTTTGAGTTACAAAGTGTTTAAATGGGGTTCCAAAGTATTTTCTGGGGTTACAATGTGTTTTTTTAGTTACAGTGGGGTTACAAAGTGTTTTTGGGGTTACAAAGTACTTTTTGTGTTATACAGTGTTAAAGTGGGGTTACAAATTATTTTTTTGGGTTAAGAAAGTGTTTAAATGGGGTTACAAAGTTATTTTTGGGTTACAAAGTGTTTAAGCGGGGTTACAAAGTGTTTTTTTTTTTGGAGTTACAATGGGGTTACAAAGTGTTTTTGGTGTTACGAATTTGTTTTGGGTTACAAAGCGTTTAAGCGGGATTACAAAGTGTTTTTTGGGGTTACAATGTTTAAGTGGGGTTATAAAGTATTTTTTTGGGTTATAAAGTGTTTAAATGGGGTTACAAAGTATCTTTTGGGTTTAGAAAGTGTTTAAATGGAATTACAAAGTGTATAAGTGGGGTTAAAAAGTTGGGTTACAAAATATTTAAGTGGGGTTACAAAAAATTTAACATTGTAACCCTCTATTTGATTTTACACAGCACGCCACGCCATTTAATAATGGTGCAACCAGCTGCACCAAAAACGCGCTGCTAGACCCATACCAAGAAAAGTAGGCCTCGAAGTTTTGTTTTTTTTTTTTTTTTTTGGACATAATATCTTGCACCACATTCCACCTACTTCCATGGCGATGATCAAGATAACGCAATTTTTTAAAAAAATCATCACAAAAGGGTAGCCTATCATTCCATTTTGAGAGATGTCCGGTACCTTATGTTTAAAAATACAACACGATGACATATATAGTTGTAAATATTAGAAAAGGAGCATGATGAAATTAAGAATTGTCATGTGTCATATGTCATATGTTTACCAATTTTCGTTTTATGTACGATTATGCCGCTGTGCTACGTTTAAAAACACGGCACTGTGCAATAATATTGAGAAATAGCCTCCCCTTTATTATTTGTTTGAAATTAACTATACAAATATAATCCTTTTCAAGTTAACTATAACCCGATACTGGAGTGTCGGCAGATGATTTCCGCAATACTCCAAATCTATTCTTACACTCCCCTCCCTCGATCTACATACAATAAGAATAGTGGTGTGGACACTGTTCATGTGTGAGAGGGCGGAGAGTGCGAGAATTGTTTGGGGTGTGGTAATCATATAGGAGCTAGCTAGTGGGTCGTGTCAAGCCAACTAGTCTGGGGGAGATGAGGTCGAGTTGGATTTTTTTAGTGGTGAAATGTAGGCGACTTATTATGTGGTACGGTGTTCTCTCTTTCTATATCTCCCTAATGTTTTTTTTTTCTATTAATTCTTTGACCTTCAATGGGATTAGATTTTTGGAAATTTTGTCAGAAAAGACCTTTTAAAACATTCATTTTGTGAGAAAAGACCTTATAAAAAATTTGTTGTGAGCAGGGACCTAAAACAAAAAAAAAAGTTGCAAGGAGGGACCTTACCTCTATTTTCCGATGTTGACTGTGAATCTTTGGCGTTGACTCGCTATTTCCCTCCAATTTTGCACGAATCCTTCGTATTTAAGGGGGTAAGAGATGAGGAAACCCAAATAGTGAGTCAACGCCAAAGATTCACAGTCAACGTCGGAAAATAGAGGTAAGGTCCCTCTTTGCAACTTTTTTTTTGTTTTAGGTCCCTGCTCACAACAAATTTTTTATAAGGTCTTTTCTCACAAAATGAATGTTTTAAAAGGTCTTTTCTGACAAAAAGAATGTTTTTTTTACCAAGTTAGAATTTGTTCATTGTAACTTAATTTTGCGAATTTGAACTTATCCGAATTCTTAAACTTTTTTAAATATATGAACTACTTAACTAAATAATGTTTGTTTTGTGAGGAAGGCCAAACTTTTTTTCCTCATTTGAATTTATTTAAATTGTACGTAAAAAAAGGTGAAAAGTTTAAAATTTTAAATGGTTATTAATTATTAGTTGTCGATGGCCTATTTGCCTTATGTGACTTTTTTAATGATTTTATTTTATTTTTTTGTATCTATATAGTCTATGATAGGTAAACAAGTAGCTGAGGAACAAAATGACACAGCCACAAGCAATGTTGATGATGCAAATCTTAGGAATTCAATCCCAGAAATTGAGGTGAAGTTATTCGGCAAGACAATCCTTCTAAATGTGTATTGTAAGAAACAAAAAGGGATTTTGACAAAATTACTTGAAGAGGTGGAGAAACAAGAAATGTGTGTGGTTAATTGTAGCATGATCTCCTTTGATTGTTTTGCGTTAGACATCACTATTGTTGCCGAGGTAATTGTTTTTCCCTATCGATCTCTTCTAATTTATTGATCATAAACTTCTTGCAATTTGAGAGTGAGGGATAACTCAGGTGGTAAGAGTTTCTTTCCCTGTTCCAGGAAATTATGGGATCGTAGCTAATCCATGTCCTTGTGACTCTCTAAACACAAAAAAAAACTTCTTGCAATTTGCACTTTTTGCATTTGTCAATGCATTATTTTTAAATCATTAATATCTTTTATCATATGTACCAGTTCTCTTTTTACACTACTTGTCGAGACACAAATTGGATCCATAATATCTCTAAATATATATGTGGAAAAATTATTAATTTATATATTTGAAAGTGTATTCTGAGGTGAATCCAACAAAATCCACATATTTTATTTTGGATGAGTTGAATAAATAGAGCCAAAGTCAAAGTGTTCCATCTAAAAAGAAACGGGGCGAGTATTATGTTTGATTAAATATAAAAAGAGTACTCTTAAATTCTAATCAAATAAGACCCCACATTACCATTAGCGGGTCTAAATTGTAACTACAGGTTTGCAAATGCTACCCATGATTTCATAAGATTTTTAATTTATTTATATAAAACAAATACTATTATGTTGCTTTCTATGTATTACCTATATTATTTTGGATATTTCTTTTTGTTAAATTTGAAATCTTTGTATTTATGTTAATGATATGTGTGCATATGCCTCAAAACTACAAAAAGTATATCCCACACCGAGTGTATATGTACCTAGTTGAAAGTATACAAGGTATACAATTAAATGAGCAATCTAATTTTATAACAAAAACTTCATATTAAATGAGCAAAATACAAGTGATTGGCATGCACTACTAGCAGAAAAAATGTTATTTATGACGGGAGTTTCCGTCGTGAAAATGTGACCATGTTGTAGAAAAAAAGGTCGTAAATAATTTTTTCTCATCGTAAAGATTATGTTTAATTTTTCCCTAGAATGGTGTCAAAAATGAAAGTTATATAAGTTAAGTGATCAATAATTAAACACGAAAGTATTTAAGAGAATAGGAGAGCATGGTAAAATAAAAATATAAAAACATTAGTAGGAAAGTAGGTAATTATATTTTGATTTATAGTATTTCTTGTAAGAAAAAGTAGAATACATAACTGAAATCTGAATTATTGTACTGTATTTGTTTTGTATACAGATAGAGAAAGATTTCAAGCAAGATGTGAACGATTTTATTAGAGAACTTCATTCATTGTTCTAATTACGACATCAGAGTTATTCCAATGTTTTTTAGCTGTTTTTTAATTTATTTTTAAAATTGTAATCTAAATAATGTTGTTGTTATTCCTTCCATCCATTTGTTAGAATTATAATAATGCAAAGTGGTGAATGGTGAGTTTTGTCCTTGTTTAGATTAATTAAGTTTTTACAATTTGAGATGTTATGTTTTAATACAGTTTTAAATTTGGACTCTTCAAATTTAAATAAAATTCAGCTGTTATATTTTTAAGCCGTTATGTTTGATTAAATTAAAGTAGGGAATAAGCAATTGAAAGGCCAATTAGTAATGACGACTATTGATGACTGATGAGAGTGAGGGATAGCTCAAGTGATAAGAGTTGTTCTTCCGATTTTAGGAGATTCTGAGATCGATTCTCATCTCCGCCCTTGTGCCTCTCTAAACACCAAAAAAATAAAATTTTGACGACTATTGAAGGCCAAACTCAGTGATCGTATGGCTACTTTTGTTTGGAGATATGTTCAAGGCCACATTTTGCTTTAGAAGGTTGATTATGTATACTATACGAGTATACGGAGGTATATTATTTTGGCATTAAGATATGAAAAACTAAACCTCCGGGTTTTTTTTTTTTTTTTTTTTCCCTCGATTTTATTTTAGGGACAAACACTCGCCACCATTAAAACTTATGATATTAAACTTATGATATTATGGGAAATTTTAAGCACAAACACTTCCTAACGAATATTAAACTTTAATTTGAAATTAATTTAATTGGAGCACAACATCAATTATTTGCCATAAATTGGCTATTAATGAAGATATTTCTTATAATTTGTACTTTTTAGAACGTTTGAAGTACATTTTAGTATATATATTGTATTAAAACATGATAAATTAAAGAGCGTTATAAAACTTCTCAATCTGTTGGGTCAACCCGGCAGGCCAAATCCGACGACTTTGGGTTATGAATAAATTAATATCAACCCGAACCTGTTGACACTCAAACCGTTACAACCCGAACACGCAACTATTTTACACCAACCCGACCTGACCACCCGTTTTATAAGTCTAGATGAAGATGATGATGATGTGTTGATGCAGGCTAAAGCATATGTAGAATGGGCTTCTTTTTCTTCTTCTTTTTACTTAATTGTGGGCTTAAACATTTAAGAAGCCTTTTGACCCAATTAATTCGTAAAAATATTCAGAAGTAGAAAATCATTTATAACTTTATCATATTTACAAAATAATTTAATGACATGAAAATAAGTGTGATAGTATATCAAAACAATTATAAGTTAATAAATATAAAAATAATATATGTTCTTTTAAAATTATCAGACTCTTTAAAAAATTAATATCGAATACATTTTTTTTAAAAATAATCAGAGTCTTAATTGTTGATTTTTTTAAAACTATTTTGAAGAAAATCTTTGTCGAAAAATCTAATAGCATACTCATTAGTGTAATTGGTCCCTTGACATGAATCCTGATCAATATTACTATGAATATTACAAGTATAATCAATTGTTCTAACATTCATAACCCTACCTTTTCACACAAAAACTTTTGATTATCCATTAAGTTCACACACAATCATTACAAGAAGATCTGGAATACTCAAAGTACAAGCCCTAAACTATATTATTCATGTACTTCAAGACTCGAAAGCTTCTTTGAATGACTTCAAAAAAAAAAAATGCTTCAAATCTTGGAATAACATATCTTTTTCACATTTAACAAAGTTAAAGCATTGTAAAAACAAATATGACTGTTTTAGTATAGTCAGGGAGCAATGCAACTGGTTCCAACCAGAGTATGTATGCACAACAATTCTGCTCAAAACATTATTTCTTGCATAAGATCAAGGAAAATTTAGCCATATGGCCCATATAAGCACCAACTTTGGGTTGGATGCATAAAATAATACCACCTAAAGTGGGTGCGGAGAGCAGCACGACCTTGTGAAAAGGGGTGCAGCAAGTAGCATAAATGATGCCCCCTTCATGATTTTTTTTTTTAAAAAGGTAGTGATGCCCTTCACATCTTTTGTACAAGGTCATACTGCCCTTCGTACCATTCTCATAAGGTCGTGCTACTCTCTGCACCCACTTTAGGTGGTGATGTTTTGTGTATCGAACCAAAATGTGGTGCTGATATAACCAATTTTTCCTAAATTCAATATTGTTCAGTAAGTGAAAATTTATCTTAACAATATTCATAGCAACAATTCTCAGCTGGTTTCCACCAACAATATAACACATGTAGTACTCAACTATTTCGCATTAGTGTTTGACATCATTCAAAACATACTCAAACACATTGGCTTCAAATTATAGACCGGGTCCATTTTTGACAAGCCTAAGCACAACCAACAGTGGCGGATCTAGAAATTTTATGTAACGGGGTTACTTTATATAAAAATGCACTCCTCTCACAACGTTGACATTATTATATTAGAAATTTTACATTATAGGGTCACTTTTCACTATTAACTGGGGTCTCATGTACTACACAAAATATTTTTTTGACCAAATTTTATTAAAATAAATAAACATAAATTAATTTTTTTAAGCCCAAGTGGGGTCACATGACCCCACTTAATTGTACTTCCATCCGCCACTGACAACCAAGAGATATATATGTGTGTTTGAATTAGTTGGTACATATAACTTTAGATACATAACAAAATAAGTTCAAGACATTAAAAAAATTCTTAAAAAACTAAACACGACGGAGATATCCAGCTAGCTTAAATTTTTTTTTTTTAGTAAGGAAATATACATATGGATTATTATAAAATAATAAGACAAAAGAAAATGGGGTAAAAATGCTTTGACAACTTAAATGGCCTACCACTAAAATAAATAGCTAGATCAAACTACAACATCAACTACCAGGCCATTGCTTACTCTCTGCTGCTCAATCAAGGTCAAGGTTACATTACATTTCTCAACCTCTTCTCTCTGCTTATACATAAATCTTCTCTCTATTTCTAAAGATAATACATTATTATTAACATTTATATGTATTTTGTGAGATCAAATTATGTGTGTTTTAATGTTTAATTAACCTGTGGATTATATTAATTATGGCAGGTTTAATTTCCTTTCTTTAATTTTGCTGCTATCATTGGATATGTCGTCTTTACTGCCAAGTGAAAGTGCTATGATTGCTGAACTGCTGGTAAGTGACCTCCTTTTAATTTGTTGATTTTCACAACAGTACAATTACATTCATTATTTTATGATTCATAAATAACATTTTTGAATTTTAATGACGTACTTAGCCCTTAGAATATATATATATACTAGCCTTCAATGCACGCTTTGCGTGCGATGATATTTTAAATACATATATTAATTTGTCTAAATAAAATAAAATAAAGGTTAATTATTCGAAAAATTGAAAAATCTGTCAAATTCACACTCATTCATATAATCAGGAACAAACCTTTTTCCTTCTCATTCGGTCATCCCACAACAATGAACAAAAGAAAATGTTTAATTTATTTTGCCATATTCTATTGGCTACCAAATTTTTACGATAATCAAAATGCAAACTTTTTATTTGATGAAATATACCAATATGGATGTCTATTTATAAAGAATTTAAAAATATGAATTTTGGTATTTTTGTTTTATTTTTTTGAATTTTATATTTTGTACTATTTTCATTTTAAAAAGTACAAAAATTGTAATAAAATTTCCTTAATAATTAGGAGTGATGCAAATTGATATTTTAGAAATTTTTGAGGGGTAATATGGACTTTTCGAAGGGGAACACCATGGCTCCCCCCTTGACTTATATAATAGAGATATTTTTTAAAATATATGCTAGTTTAATTCATTGATTGAAACTTTAATTTGGGTCTTTTTTGGGGTATATATAGATTTAGGTACAACGTTATTGAACTCATGTTTTTTCCCCTAAGAATTATTAGCTAATGATTTTATTTAATATTTGATTTTTGAATAGTTTTTTTATACATCGTGTATAGTATACACTATGTTAGTGTATAACGGACTTAAAATTACTCCATAATTCATAAAATGTTATATATTTACCCCCTAGCTTGATAAAACCATACATAAAAAATAGTTTTAACAAGGGTTAACTTTTATGGTTTTTAAGTCAACTTTAAATCAGGTGTACTGTACACTAATTTTTTGATGAACACCAGATGTATTTAAATTATTTTTTTAATTATTAGAATAATTTTTTCCATTTTGACTGACAAAATGACCCAAAACTTTAATTTGATCTTAAAGATAGGAGGTTTTGAATTTCTCATATTAGCAAAAAGATAAATACTTGTTTACGGAATCATAAAGAAAAATTATGATCTAAAACCTTTTATTTTAGTAGCTAAAATAAGGAATTAACACCGATTATATTAAATAAAAATGGAAAATGCTAAATATTGCACTAAAGGCTATAGTTAAAAATTTAATATACTTCTCTAAGGTTTAGTAATAATTTCGGAATTCCCTTTCAAGAAAAATTGGAAATTTAAGCCTAAATCATGTGTGAATCGGTGAAATTAATGTATGAATTTGGAAAATTATTATTTCTACTTTTTGCACCTTAAACATTGCCCCAGGGGTCAAGAGCTATGGCTAGCATTTTCTATTTAATTTTAAAATATATATATACTTCCTCCGTTTTTTAATAATTGCAACAAATGAATTTTTTTATCTCTCACGCAAAATACCCACTTGTTGCAACTATTCAAAAACGGAGGAAATATATTAGATTCATTGAAATTTTCTTTTAAAGGAAATTGAAACTTAATTTAATCTTATCCTTAATTGATACTTGCACTAGATTGGCCCTCTTCACTAGATATAATATTAATAATTTTTAGTAAAACTCTATTAATGTCAGTAGATATAGAGTAAAAAAAAAAGTTCCCACATGCCGGAAAACATACACTCATTTAATTATAAGCACATTTCAGCAAAAGTAAATAAAATAATTAACAAATGGTTATGTTATGAAAAATAGTACTCCATTTTATTTTGTTGATTATGTATTCTGTTTTAGGTTTTCTTTTTTGTTTGTTATGTTTGGAATCTTTTTATTTTTATATAGCAATCTTATTGGTGCTCAATTTATAGCATTTATGATTTTAAAAATTACACTTCTAGACGAATCTAACAAGATTTCATATGAATATATATTTTTCTTATGTATAATATATAAAAAAAAAATCATGATGAAAACTTCTCTTTCATTGTATTCAAAATTCTGAAACAAAGGGAATACATATTAACCCCTCTACCGTATTGTCTAAGTAAACGTGCAAAATTCTAAACGTAACTAACAGATGGAAATAATAATTATTAGATAGTTGTTCTAGTATATATAGGCTAGATTCACATAGATTCCCACACTATGGATACTACTATACTGACACAACTTTTTTTAACACTTAAGATAAATTGGGTCCAACATACAACTCTTATTTTAGAATAATTGAACCGGTAATACCCAATGATAGGAAATGCCGATCTTTGATCTCCGAGAAAATCAAGGGACTTGATCACCACTAAACCAAGTTCACTCGACATATTATTACAACTTGTTATAGTATAGTGCTAAAGGCGCATAGATTTGTAATTTGTATTCAAGAGGTCAACTCTCACCGATTTGCGTTTGGGGGGGTTAGACAAATTCTTTATTATATCCTCTCCTATTCTTAAATAGTTTAGTTTTAAATGGATCGAAAAATAACTTATAATTCAACAATAGGCTACTGATAAAGTAATCCGAGTTCATACTTCAATGAGGATAAAATGAGGTAACCATGGATCAAATTGTAAGAGCACGGTACCTCGGGAGTGATGCTCCGGGTTCAAACCTTATTATCTCTTCACCGTTGTTGGGTTTTTCCCCCTTTATCTATAGTTTAGGCTCTGAGATAGGATCTTGACAGTTTGTACCTGTATATGTTTTTTCACTAGTAGAAAAATCCCCTATTAGTATCGTTTTTTTTAGCCTATTAGTATCGTTTTTCACACGATACTAATAGAGGTGTTAGTAATAGAGATTCTTATTAGTATCGTTTGTAAAAAACGATAGTAATAAGTTCTATTAGTATCGTTTCTTATTAAAAACGATAGTAATAGATAGTCTATTACTATCGTTTTTAATAAGAAACGATACTAATACTATTTTTTTATTTGAATTTATATTTGATTATTAGGCTATATATATATATATACTATATATTTATAAATATGCACTCTTTCGGCATTATCTGCAGCCCTTTCGGCATTATCTGTAGCCCTGTTCAATTTTGTATAATGTACAATAATATAATATTTTTATAATTAATTAAAATTTGTAAATGATACATATATAATACAAGTTCGATGTATTCATATAAAATATATATAGTTTACAAGAACGTTTGATACGATCGATGTTTACGAAGTAACTATAAATAAAATGTATAAATAATGTGCTACTAATACAAATTTTATTTAATTTGAATCGGACAATACGAAATTTAGCCTGAAGAACCTCGCCCATTGCTCGCGAACCTCATCCAACTCTCCTTTGGTATATGGGGCAGATCTTCGAATGTAGTCCTTCAAAATCAAAGAATGAAAAGAAAACATATAAGTAATGTTATAGACGCCATATTGCTTAGACTTTTAGGGCCACAATATTTGCAAACTAAAAAAAAGATGTGCTGTTATACACCTACCTAAGCTATGACGGGCAAATGAAAGATAATTTGCACTAAATTAAATTTGGAGTAATCTTAGCTTAAAACCTGATATACACTAAGTGTGCAAGCTCTCCCTCCATTTCCTTTTTGTTGGTTAAGTTTGAAATATTTTCAGTAGTAATATATAATAATTTTATTGATTCCCAATTGATAGCATTTATAATTGTAATATCAGATCAAATGTCCCTTATATTGATTGACTAATCAAATAAATAAAAAGTTTCAATAAATTATCAAACGTATTTTAACTGTGTTCCCTCTCATGCCTTAGGGAAACTGTGTTCCCTCTCCACTCTTCTCATATTTTAACTGTAATTAAGAAACATAAGAGTTATATTTTCTATACAAAGTGTGATCCCAAAGGGAAATATGTTCTTAAATATTTGCTTGAGATTTCTTAGTTGATTTTTGTATTATTTGCATTATTTGTGTCTTAAGTTGATTTTTGTGTTTTTATTCTGCTTCTCTTATTAATTTCTTGTGTAGAAATTAAGTGTGTGATTAAGTTCAATTCAATGGGTTGTTGGAAGGAGTGATATGGAAATGAGAATTTTCCACTAAATGCATGTTCATTCTATTTGGATCCTAACATAGAGTACATTACTATCCTAATATGGAAATGACAATTTTCCACTAAATGAAGGTAGAAAGTAACAATTTAAGATGTCATCATAAATTACTTTATTAGATTAATTTGGTTTGACCCCAAGGCTTGGCTATTATTCATGAAATTATTTTCTGTTTTCGTTTCTTTTTCTGAAATAATAAAGATTTTATAATGTTCTCGGGCTGGTTGTTTTGGCTGTAACCACCACTCACTGAGGCCATGAGGAAGCACCCCTGCTGTAACCACCACTCACGGAGGCTCGTGATGGCCTGCTGCTGCTGCCGGTGGCGTGCTGCTGCTGCCGGTGGCGTGCTGCTGCTGCCGGTGGCCTGCTGCTGCTGCCAGTGAGCTGTTGTTGCTGCTGCTGGTGAG
Organism: Salicornia ramosissima; assembly: GCA_951394345.1. Classification (NCBI taxonomy): domain Eukaryota; kingdom Viridiplantae; phylum Streptophyta; class Magnoliopsida; order Caryophyllales; family Amaranthaceae; genus Salicornia; species Salicornia ramosissima. Next base: position 49,463,038 of record OX596240.1, on the reverse strand, counting down.
CTGCTGTTGCGGCTGCCGGTGGCCTGCACCTGCTGCTGCCAGTGGCCTGCACCTGCTGCTGGTGGTGGTCTGCTGTGGCTGCCGGTGGTCAGTTGTTGCTGTCCGAACCACCGGTAGCTGCCAGCGTTCCCCATGGCTCGTGTTCCACCCTTATGTGTGTTATTTTCTTCTTAACAACTATTGAATATCAACTTAAAAACCTTATTTCTGTTTTCATTTTTCTCTTCAGATTATATTTTCTTTATCTCTTTTGGATCCCTTTAGTTCTTTTCTAATTATCAATTTTTGTTTCAACTTTCTGTTCTAAGTCATTGGCATCACTTTTAACAAGTTATTACTGTATTCTAGTTCTAAAACAGATATGATCAAGCAAATTACAGTCATATTAATTGATCTAGGATTCATTTTTTTTATAGTAAACAATGGTAAAAGGAAGTGGTGTTCATAACCACTTAGCTTCCTCTCCAAAACTTCACCAAAATCCCAAATAAACCTCCAAATATCGTCACTAAACAAACCACGGCCTTCCAACACAATCAACTAAACAATAGTAAAAGGAAGTGGTGAAGTGGTGTTCATAACCACTTCCTCTCCAAAACTTCACCAAAATCCCAAATAAACCTCCAAATATCGTCACTAAACAAACCACCGCCTTCCAATACAATCAACTAAACAATAGTAAAAGGAAGTGGTGTTCATAACCACTTCCTCTCCAAAACTTCACCAAATTTCCAAAAAACCTCCAACTATGAGTACTAAAATAGCAAATTTCACCAAATTCCCAAAACACAACAAATTAAGGCATGATACAACTTACCCTTATTTGCTTGACATCACCCTTACTTTCACCAACTTTCTTGACTATCTCATTCATGTACTTCATGACATAGTAGCCACAATCCAAACCACCGGTCTGCTGGGCGCACTAACAAATTTACAAAAAACTAGGGTCAAAACAAATTACAAATGGATATTATTATATCAATAAAAAATTGTATAATATTCGAAAAAGAAAAAAATATAAGTCACTCATACCTCGATTCTTTTGACCTCCAACACCATTTTAGTATTTTCTTTGATCCTTGCTCTGTACGACTTGTAAGCGCTGAAAAAAAATTCAATATGCCAAAGTGATACCAAAATAAGGCAAGAATTAACCTTATAAAATCGTGATTCACAAACGAAAAGCTTGATAATCTAGAACAATAATCCTTACAGGTCAAACACGTTTTCGCAGCTTAGTTGACGTGGTGCCTGCTGTGTCAATGGGTCGAGTTGATAAATTATACCGTCACATAAATCAATGGCCATGAGAATCCAATGGTTGCTACAATAAACATAACACATGATCATCATATCCAAAAATAACTAAGTAATTAAATTGCATGCAAATAAGTTGCTAAAAATTAAAGATGAAACTAGTTCATACCTTTCATTGTAAGGTGCTAAAATAAGGTGGGACTTTGAATCTTTCCTTTTTAGTTCGTTGTTGAAAGCGTGTTTCACATACTTAACTACATCAAAGAAACTTCTCTTGCATTCTGCTCCAGACAATCTATGGGGACACAAAAAGGTTATGTGTCCCCCTTCAAACTTAGAGATAAATTCTGTAAGGAGGTAGCTGTAATTCAAAACAAAAAGAACCAAAAATCATAACACATATTTGTAAGCACAACATAACAGGAAATACAAAAATTTGGCCATTATGTTTAGAAGGTTTACCAAATGTACACATGGATCACCGACACATTTATACACACTCCTCTAACAAGTTCATCAACGTCGGTGGATGTGACATAAATATGTTGGTCTTCTTGGAGATACAACGTTGGTGCCTTGAATGAAACACATACACTTTCATGCTTATCCTCAGTCATCAGCATGTATAACAAGTCACACTCCGGAAGATCGGAAAGTGCACCCATTTGAGAAGTTGGGTTGTCAGTGCGTTGTGAGTCTTGTGTTCTTAGAGGGTCACAGCTACCTACGCCTTCTTTGCTTTGCGACGCTGTCATCTTCAAAACATCCTACGCATTTTAAAAGTTGTAGTTCAAAAGTTCAAATTCAAGTAATACTAAAATGAGTTACATGCACAATCATAAACTAAATGTAAGGATTTGCATACTAACCGTGTCCTCAAATAGTACCATAGATTTAGGCCAACTCACAAAATAATCCTTGGCTTTGCCAAGCTTAGTTTCACCATCAGGTGATGGGACAGGCAACTCCTTATAGTGATACTCCTCATATGGATGGTCGATGCTAACCTTATAGTGATCAGGGAGCATTGATGATGTATGAATCACAGAGGTTTCACTAGGATACCAAGTTCCTTCAGCAACAACCACTAGGTTACCGTCATCATCAGTCATGGCAAGACGACATTTTTGGGGTCCCGCCTATAATAGGAAACCAAACACAGGCAACAAAGCATGAGTGTTATGAACAGGTAAGGTTTGAACACAAGCAACAAAGCATGATGTTATCGGGGTACATAGGTTTTGGTTAATGAATTAATAGCAATATAGCACAACACAGAGAGCAAAATACCGTAAAATAAGTGTGGAGTTTACTCAATTATACCTCTAGAGAAGTCTTCCAATTCAGTAGGAGAGGTGGCTTCGAGCTCACTTCCTTATTATTTCCTGCTAAGTTCATGGAGGATAATGAGGCTATGGCTTCGATCTTCAATTCCAATCGAGCTATAGTTGCTTTTAGTGCGTCCATTTCCTCATCCCTATCTTTCCTTCCCCTTCGAGGTTCCTTCCCAAAGGCTTGTCGATGGCCAATTCCAACTCCAGATCGACCAATTCCTTTGACATAACCATAGTAGTCCTTCTTCCCAAGAGCCTTACATAAAGCGTCATTTTCGACCTCTGAAGCAGAAGCAGACGCAACTCCACTCTCTTTTTCCTTTGACTTCTTTTCCAAGTGTTCCATCTGTAAGAAGAAATAAATAATATGAGATGCAAATAACAATAGCATATTGGCATCATTAAATGTTGTAAGCATTAAAATACTTTTCCAAGTATTCATACATGTAGGCATGAAAATACTTAAAGTGTCTATAATAAGTACAACAACTTACAACTTGGTTCACTACTCTAACAGTCTCGCCTTTAGTTGGATCAACTTCCCATTTTCCATCCTTCGTACGCGTTGATGTGCTAAACACCACTCGAGCGCTCTATTTTGCATCTTGTTGCTCACGATACTACTCTCTTCAGTAGAGCTGTCAATAGCAGAAGGTGGAAGTCTGTCCTCTTTCACCCAATCTTTCCTTTTTCAGTTGTAGCTCTTTTGACCAAGTGTATGGCGATGGATGTTTCCTTTGGAACACAATTTGCCTATCTCACTTTTTTTCTGTGTCAAACAACAAAAAATTATGTGCTCGATAGTTAAAAAAAGCAAAAATACATACTATTGCTTACAATTCCTTGTTTATATTATTGTCTTTTCTACTAGTGCTTACTACAATTGAATGCCTACTTATACTTATACTGTAACGACCCGACTCGCTTAAATCGGCGCGGAAGAAACCGACGAGTCGAATAGTTAAAAACTACAACTTAAAATACTTAAGAAATAAAACTAATTCCTCAAATATTGTTATTAAACCACCAAAAGTACAAATACCCACAAGTTTGTACATAAACTAATCTAAAAGTCAAACTAGAAATACTAAAATGCGAGTAACTCCAACCACACGTCAGAGTCTAAAAATAACGTATGAAAGTCCATACAATATTCTAATACTATCTAAAAATAATAGTAATAGAAAATACATAGCAGAAATAACAACGTCGCTCGCCCAACCCAAAGCTAAGCAAGAGTATCATCATCAGAAATACCTGAAAAATATACAACAGTCCACCATCAGTGGCGAGTAACATAACTGACTCACCCTAATGGGAATACACATGTACATAGCACAAATCAAATAATCAATATCAATAATCAAAGTACGAGATCAACCCACACGTGAACTCGACTCAAACCAACCTAATCAACTATCTTTGGCGCAATCATTCATATTCTAGACCGGACAGTGCTCGTACGAACGCATCTTACGCATTCGAACTTTCTACTATGCTCGGATTTGAGAATCTTACTCCCAAACCCCATGAAACCAATCTTACTGGAAATCCATGTCCCGTGAAACCAATCTTACTGGAAATTCACTAAGATCACATAGTATGACTCCAACTATCCCAATACCGCGGATGGAATAGGGGCAACGTCTTAACCCAAATACAATGAATCTTACTCAAAGTATTAGGCGTCTAAAAATGAAATCAAGCTAATTAATTAATTAAATCTTTAATCATTTTAATCATATTATTCATTTTATATCCCAACATAACTAAATTAAGTTCAAGAATTGCCTCTAGCCTTGATTCTCGAAATTAACTAGTTAAATCATCGAAGTTATTCTCAAGAACTGCCTCTAGCCTTAATCTTGAGTCTAACCAATCATAATCCAATATTCAATAATCATTCTTTAATCACTTTAGACACTTTCTTTAACTTTCTTTATCATTTAAACCTCTTTCTTTAACTTTCAAGATTCAACCAAGAACTCATAAAGACTCATCAAGAACTCATAAAGAACTCAAAGAACTCATAAAGAACTCATAAAGAACTCATTCAAGATTCAAGATCTTCAATCAAGAACTCAATCAAGATTCAAGAACTCAATCAAGAACTCATCCAAAATTCATCAAACTACACGCATAATCATCATCAATCAATCGAAAATCCAACTTTTACTCATCCAAAATTCATCAAACTTTAACATAATATTCATGATCACAAATCAACATATAATCAATCATAATATCATGAAAAATCATCATCAAAACACCATACAAACACATAAAAATCAGATTTAGAAATCATACATGAAATCATGGATATTCATCAACAATCAACCCAAACATGCATTTAATCTATACTATAAACATAATATACCAAAAAGGTTGAGAAAGTATGTTACCTTATCGAAGATTACACACTAAAACAACACAAAAGTTGCTGCCCGGAACAAAGTACACACGGCCCAAGCAAACACGAACACGGCACCACCACCACGCACCACACGGCTGCCTCACGAACTGCACGGCTGCCACGGACTGTACCAGTCAAACCACCACGGCTGCACACGGTCCTCTGCACGGTCACCACTCGAACCACCACCCTTGCTTGGTCTTCAACACGGCACCCACACGGATACAACCCAAAACCCAACCCGGACTAGAGATCTTGAATAAAACAAATGGGTTTAGATTGTGTTTAGGATACTTAAAGATCAATAGACTTTGAATCTTTAAGTTCAAGGTTAGAATTGATGATGAATAATTGATGGCTTGTTCATCAAAAATGGCGTGTAAGTGGAAGAGCAAATGGGGTGAGTTTTTTTGTGTTTGAAATGGATGGCAAGAGCATTAGATGGCAAAGTGAGCAAAATGAGCAAAAGCCTTACTAACTCCCCTATATATAGAGTTAGTTAAGGTGTGAACACAAGGCAAGTGGCAAGCCTTGCCATGCCACATGAGAACCGGCCAAAGAGAGGTAATGGGCCTAAAAAAATGGGCTCTCGTGCTCAATTGGGCTAATTTGCGAAAACCGCATAACTAATCATGCAATAATCGATTTGGCCCAAAATATTAGATAATTAATTAGAAAATTAAATAATAAAATTCTAATCAATTAAATAATAATTAACATAAATAATAAAAACTGAAAATAAAATAATTCGAATTAAATCGAAATTATTCACATAAAATAAAATAAATAGTTCAAAATTAAATTTGAACTAACAAATAAATATACATAAATACACATAATTATCGGCAAAAATACCAATAAAATCTGGGTCATTACATATACTGCTAGACTATCACATAATTTACCTTGAATTCAAGAGATTGAGTGTATTCTTCAAACTTTTCCCACTGCTCCTTAGTTATGTAGCCTTCATACAACTCCCAAGGCTCCTTATCCGCATTTGGATTACCTTTTGCAGGTGCTTTGCTTTTATCAATGAAACGTCTTACCAAATCAGATTTGTGGGAACGAAAGCGAGCACCTACTGCTCTTTCGAAATTCTTCTTTCTTTTTCCTGTTGGGTCTTCAATGTGGAACAATTTCTGAATGAAAGATTGTGTTAGTAAATGAATGAGTGCATTGCAGGAGTGAACAACTTCATAATGCAAACAGTGTGAGATACGCACCTTAGTCTCTGCCCATAAAGCATCCTTTTGCACTTGATCCACTTTGTTCCATTTACGGATATTGATGTCAATCCTATAAGCACATTGTCCAATTTGTTTGCCGTACTTATCTTCAAATTTACCCGTCGGCAATTCATACTCATCAAACTCAAGGAACATTGGCTTTGACGATTGGACGGGTTTGGATGGACCTCTACCCACTGTCTTTCTCTTTTTGGGTTGTGAAGTTGACGATTGGTCTTCATGAGGAACTTCATCCTCCCTACAATCCGTTCTTTCGTCTTTATCACGTAATTCGTCATTCCTCGAATCCATTGCTTCTATTTCCTGAAGAAGTAATACAAAAATGACACATTAGTCAAAAAAACAAAAGGATAAGAAAAAGGTACGAGGTTCAAAGTTCACATTAGTAAAAAAAAAACAAAAGCATAGAAGAACATGCATCATTAAACTAACTACAGTAATATTTTTACCTTTTCACACGTGTAATCATAATCACTACTACCACTACTATCTTTGCAAGTGTCGTCATCACTATTAGGCTCATAATCGACATCGAACTTCTCATTCACTACTACTCTTTTTTGTGTCATCTTTCGTCTTGATCCCATCAATGTGTCTGCCATTTTTGACAAACCTAAAGCTTCCATTCTTGCGTTATTCTCGGCTATCCTTAATGCCCTCAGCCTCTCATAATTCTTTGCCTCCTTCCGGCCCATCGTAATCTTTAATATCTTTAAAACTTCAAACAAACCACATGAATCAAATATATGTAATTTAATTTTTAAAAAAATATAAACAATGTTTTTTGATATTTTAAATCAAAGATAAATTAATGGAGAATGAAAATTTAATATACATATATAAATTATTGGAGAAAGAAAATTAATGGAGAAAATTCATTTTATTAATAAGTGAAATCTTTTTCATCCCATCCATTACAATATAATACCCCCCATATACATAACATTCTACCCCATGTACTTGCACGGTTACACTCTACGTGCGAGTAATTGCAATATCAACATAAACTCCTTCCTCGCGATCATACACTGCATCTTCCTCAACGTTATGGCCGTTTTGGACAATTTGAATACCGGTTGACAGTGGAGGGGTGGAATCCCACGTATCATAGTCTTCCTCATCTACCACATCTTCAACTCCAACAATTCCTCTCTTCCCTTGAACTACTACCAACCATTGAGGGTCGATATTGTCTTTGACGTAGAAAATCTGCTTAGCTAGTGATGCTAGCACAAAAGGTTCCTTAGTCTCTTTGAAACGAGTTGAATCAACTACTGTCATCCCATCATCGCTAACTTTCTTACCTCGCCGATTATCCACCCATTTACATCTTAGAATGGGAACTTTAAAATCAATATAATCAAGCTCCCATATCTCCTCAATAAAACCATAGTAAACTTGTGTCAGATCAATGGGGTTGGTATCCCTGGCACTGGAATATTCTGAAGAAGAAGCAACAACCATTACACCACTATTCTGGTGGACACTCTTTTCATCATGGCGCTTAGTGTAGAAGGTATATCCGTTGATATCATAACCATCAAAAGCAGTAACATAATGTCGTGGACCCCTAAATAAACACTGAATTGTATCAGAGATGTTGTGATTATGGTCCTTCAATGCAAGATGCACTTTCTGTTGAAACCATTGGGCAAAAGTGCGATTGTGTTGTTGCGTTAAATCAAAGGGATTTAGATGACGGTGACGTGCACGCAATTCAGACATATGACTTTCCAAGTAAGGGTGAACTTCAGAAAGGTGTTGTAGAACACAACGGTGAGCAACAGACAACCTCTCAGCGGGAGGTATAACGTCACGACGATTGATTCCATAACCCTGGAGTCTACCCTCATGACGAGACTTTGGACAACCTATTTCCTTAGCCTTTTCCAAGAAAACCGCACAAAAATTTGAAGCCTCCCCAGCCATGTACTTTGTTACCATGCTTGCATCAGGCCTTGCCAGATTTTTAACCAGTCGTTTTAAGAAACCCATGTATCTCTCAATAGGGTACATCCACCGTAGAAAAGCAGGCCCACACATTTTAATTTCACGAACAAGGTGTATCATCACGTGAACCATTATGTCAAAGAAAGAAGGTGGAAAATACATCTCGAATTTGCACAATGTCTCTACTAATTCTTCTTGCAAAGTGTCTAGCTCTTCTGGGTCAAGTATCTTACTGCAAATCTTATTAAAAAACAAGCTCAACTTGATGATGGGCTCTCTTACATGCTTAGGCAACAATCCTCTTAGTGCAATTGGTAAAAACACTTGCATCATGACATGACAATCATGGGACTTCATATCATTCAACTTCTTATCAGCTAGAGATACAAAACGCTTTACATTCGAAGAATAACCAGAAGGCACCTTGATGTCATGCAAACACTCACAAAAAGTCCTTTTCTTTGGTGTTATACTCTGGCCACAAGTTGGGTCTAACCTTTTCTTTTTGCATGTCTTGTCGCGCTTTGATACCGTCTTTTGTCTTTCCGTGCATGTTTAGCAGAGTCCCGACAATTGAGTCACACACATTTTTTTCAATATGCATGACATCAAGGCAATGCCTAACAGATAAGTACTTCCAGTAAGGAAGATCCCATAGGATTGATTTCTTTTTCCACGATGGACCCTTCGTTATGCCCTTAGCCTGACCCTTTTTTGGAACCTTATCTGATCTCTTCTTTCTAACCTTTTTTGGAGGCTCTTTACCATATACCGTACTCACATTCTTCATTTTCTCAAACAATTCCAATCCCGACAATGGCTCACGAACTACCCTGTTCTCAGTTTGGCCATTAAATCGTGATTTCATCCTTCGATATGGATGATGTCGAGGGAGCCATCTTTTGTGACTTCTATACACATTCTTACCCGAGAACTCAAGATAATCTTCATCTGCATCATCCTCACAAATCGGGCATGCATTTGCACCTTTGACTTTGTACCCCGACAAGTTTCCATAAGCCGGAAAATCATTTATAGTGCAAAAAATCATCGCGCGGAGTGTGAAATTTGTACCTGTATGTGCATCAAACATGGACACACCTTCATTCCACAACAAGATCAAATCCTCTACCAAGGGTGCCATGTATACATCTATATCATTTCCAGGTTGCTTTGGACCTGATATAAGAAGAGACAACATTATATACTTGCGCTTCATACAAAGCCATGGAGGCAAGTTGTATATAGTTAGCAAAACTGGCCATGAACTATGTTGGGTACTAAGTGTGCCATAAGGATTCATCCCATCTGCACTTAAACCAAGTCTAAGGCTCCTATGCTCATCACGAAAAACTGGGAATTCCTTATTTATGTCATCCCATTGTTTAGAATCGGCGGGATGCCTGATTAGCCCATCTTTCTTTCGACCCTCATGATGCCACTGTAGACACCTGAATGTGTCTCCCTAATATAGAGACTAATGATGAAACTATGAAAACACCAAGAAGTCCAATTAAGTAGAATTGACGATGAAAATGCATAATATACCTCAACCAATTGCCTAAACCGTGTTTATAGTGCCTTGGAATCAAATGTTAGGTTTTGCGCTGATTACGGGATTCATTCGTAATTTTTCTTCATTTTTAGATATTTTTTTTTATATTTTTGCATGCATTTTTCAGTGTTTTATATTCGTAAAAAATAATAAAAATGTCTTTTTGCATCAAAAAATATTTTTAAAAATCACAAAAATAATTTCATAATTTATTTATATTTTTCTATTTTTTATCATATTTTTAGAGCTTTTTATGGATTTTTTAGGATTTTTACATGCTTGGGGGCATTTCGTCATTTCCGAATGTTGAAAATTGTTCCGCAAAGCATATTATTGTTTTTCATACTTTTCATATTTTTTCATAATTTTTAATAATTTTTCTGTAATTTTTTGAAGCTTCTGGAGGAATCTAGAACATTCCGGAACATTCTGGGCATTCCGGCACATTCTAGAACATTCCGGGACATCCCGGAACATCCCGGGATATCCCAGAATATCAAAATATTACAGAATATTTCCGTAATCGAATAAAATCGGATCGTAATCCTGAAAATCACGTGCAAAATCAAGCAAAAAAAATCAACCCGGATCCAGCCTGGACCTGCGCCTAGACGCAGGTCCATATTACAGGACCTGCGCCTAGATGCAGGTCACAAATACTGACCTGCGTCTAGACGCAGGTCATGTAACTGGACCTGCGCCTAGGCGCAGGTCTGGTGTCATCCGGGGCGATTTTTTCTCCAGCTGGCCTCAGCTTGACAGATCATGGAGTGGGGTCTGCGTCCAGACGCAGGACATATTACAATGTCTGCGTCTAGACGCAGCCCTGTAATGCTACGTGGCACTTTGCTGGCAGTTTTGGCCTATAAATACAGAAGCTTATACGAGCTTCAAGACACAGATTCGGAGCATTATCACTTCTACTACTATACAATACTCTTCAAAAAATAATATTCTCATTTCAAAATTCAAACATACATACATAATTGCATTTTCTGTCGTGAAATCTACTAGTTGCGTTCTTGAGGTACGAATTCTGAAGTCTCTACTTTAAATCTATTCATTTTAAGTTTGTTTTTATATTTACAAATCTTTAAAAATGGTGATCTTTGATAATGGTTAATGTGTTCAATGATCTGAATTGTTTTATGTGAATTGTTTTATGTGAATTTTAGTACTTAAATTCATGTCTGTCATATTAATGTTAGAACTTTAATTTTTTTAATCAAATCGGCCGTAGATTATAATTTTCTAATATTGATATTTTATGACTCATATTAATCAGATCTGGTATCATGTGTTAATTTCATATAAAAACTTCAGTTTTTTTTTTTTTGTCGTTGATAAATTTATTTTTTAATATTATGATTTATTTATTAAATTGAATATTTCCAATAATGATTATGATAATAAACCTGGTTAATTTATAAGTCATATATAGATCTGGCCTGATTATGAATGAAATCACAATTATTGTTGTTAACATTAATATGACATCTGGTTTTAAGTATTAAAAGTCGCATTAATTAATTCATATATGTTTTATGTATATTTTTATTGGTTGAACAGCACGTCAAACCACTTTTCCTAGAACACACTTTGAACCTGCACATATTTTTATTTTTTATTATTTTTATGCTTATATTTTTGTCTTTCGTTCATATTTTATTTGTTTTCAATTTTTAAGATTTTTAATACTGACTTAATTTAAAGTGGTCGCAAAAGTTAGTTTTGATTTGTAAATAATTCAAACCCACTTAGTAATATGCGCTTTTAGGATATAAGCTGAGATATTTATGTATTTGGGATTAATAATAATTTGACCACAAAAAGAGACCTAGTAGAGACCGCTTACAGGCGGGCGGGCCCAATGCACGATTGGCTCGTAACCTGTCCCCGAACCCATACTCTGGTGCACGACCATATGGGGCTGATTGCTCCTGGCTTTCAGTACTTCTTCGGTGTCCGTGGACCGTATAAAACGCATGCTGGCGACTCCTACTAGTCCGTATTCACATACGACGTTAACGAGCATTCAAATAACTCGTGAGACGTAGGCGGCCGGGTAAAAACGACCCCTACAGTTTGGCGACTCCGCTGGGGAATATCACTCCTTAGTGGTGTGGACAAACTTGAAAAGTCTCGTGGTCTTATTATTATCATTGCCGAATTTTTTTTAGGCATATTGCATGTGGCCCTACGAATAAGTGCCGCACTATAGGACCTTGTCTCATATGAGCATGTTCTATGCTCGAGACCGACCCCGGGGGGTTTGATTATGGTTACTTGTGGTGCCCGACCACAATGATCATATCCGGCCCATCCCAGCCATGGCGCGTGATCATCATGCCCGATGAGATCATAATAAGGAATCTATTAACCGTGTGTCATTCAAAATGAAGAATGATCATATCGGTTCATTTTTCTTTAGCCATGGTACCTTATGACCACCCAAGACTGACTTTTAGAGACCTTTCATATTATTGTAGGTTAGTGTGCTTATGTGACTATGTGTGCATTTTTTATTTTTATGGGCTCTAGCCATTTTAATTTTCACTATTCACTCACACTTCATATAGTCATGGACATCTTCTAGTTCATATAGTCCATTTTTTTTGGGGCCTTAGTGTCCTTGCATATAGTCCATATAGGCTTTGACCTTAGTTTGACCATAGGTTTTGGCCCAAAACCTTAGTCGTTCCTTTAAATGGGCTTAGGTCCACTCCTCATTTAGTCATTTCCATTCATATACAATGCATATTTTATGTCATATGGTGCCCATTCAAAGAAAAAATATATATAAAAAATCAAAAAAAAAAAAAAAAAACAAATAATTCAAAAAAAAATTCAAAAAAAAAGTTCAAGAAAAAAAATTTATAAAATTCAAAAAAAAAAATTAAAATTTTTTTTTAAAAAAAAAATAATAAAATAATATAAAATGGAAAGGGCACCTTGCATCCATGCATTTTAGGGAAGATGACCATAAAATTAGGACATGCATATACATCCGCATTTGCATCCATATCACAATGATCAAGGGGGTTCACTAAAAATTTTGGTTCTTTTCAGTTAAGAGCGGTCTAAACAGTTCCAAGTCGACCCAAAGCATAGCTGAGGTCGGAGCAAGCCTCAAGCCCAATCCAACCTTACCTAACCTCATTTAAACACCACCCCAGCCTCACTCAAACCCAAAAGACTTAAGCCCATACCCAGCCTACATCACTTAAGCCCACACCCAGCCTACACCATTTAAGCCCATATCTTAAGCCTACATTACTCAAGCCCATCACTCAAACCCATATCCCAAACTTACATCACTCAAGCCCATATCTTTAGCTCACAACCCAAACACCACAAATGGCCACTCAAGAGGACCAACTCAAACAGCTCGCTAAGCGTTTCGATGAATTGACCGCTGTACTCGAAGGGCTCCAGGCCAAGGTCAGCGATCTAGAAAAAACCCCAAGCTCATCCATGATAAAGAACCTAGCCGAACATGTCCAAAAAACAAGAGACTCTGCCTTCCACCAAGAAACACTTTCCATTGACCCTAACCTTTCCTCCAAACTTCCTAAGGAATTCTCGAGCAAGGATCTCCCAAAGTTCAAGGCCACAGATGATCCTCGTTATCACCTCAAAGGATTTCGAGCCACCATGGTCCTTAAGGGTATTGAACCAGCACTATTCCCTACAGTCTTTCCACTCTCACTTGAACCAGTTTGCCAAAAGTGGTTCTACTCTCTTTCTGAGAAGGACACATCTACATGGGAAGACATTGTGCATGCCTTCATGACCCGCTACAAGGGGAACATCCAGGCCCAGACCTCGACAAGAGAACTTGAGATCTTGGGGCAAGGCGAGAAAGAAGGGTTCACTGCTTATTTGACAAGATGGAAGCAAGTTGCAGCCCAAATGGTCACTACTCCTGCTGAACCAGAGATGGTTAAGACCTTCATCTCCAGTCTACAACCAAAGTACCAGGACCACCTCAAGTACTTAGGCCTCACCTGTAATGACCCAGATTTTATTGGTATTTTTGCCGATAAGTTATGTGTAGTGTTGTGTTAGTTCAAATTTATTTTTGAACTATTTATTTTATTTTATGTGAATAATTTCGATTTAATTCGAAATATTTATTTTTAATTTTTATTATTTACGTTATTTATTATTTAATTAATTAGAATTTTATTTATTTAATTTTTCTGGTTAATTATTTAATATTTTGGGTTAAATCGATTTAGGCATGATCTATCATGCGGTTTTCGTAAATTAGCCCGATGGATCACGAGAGCCCATATTTAGGCCCAAGTGACCCTTTGGCCGGTTCTCATAGTGGCATGGCAAGGATTTGCCACTTGCCTTGTGTTCACACCTTAACTAACTCTATAAATAGGAGAGTTAGTAAGGCTTTGGCTCATTTTTGTCATCCTTGCTTTTAAACACAATTAGCCATCAAAATTCAAAACACAAACTCCCTCCCATTTGCCTATACTTCACGCCATTTTTGATGATTGATACCCATCAATTGTTCATCAATTTTCTTAGCCCAAAACTTAAAGATTCAAAGTTCATTGATCTTTAGGTGACCAAACACAATCCTAAATACATTTATTTTATTCAAGATCGCTAGTTTGGTTTGATTCCGGGCTTGTTCGTGTGCTTTGATCAAGTGGGTTTGGGTCGTGTGGTGCCCGAGTGGAGGTGCGGTTCGTGAGGGCCGTGCAATGGCCATGCAAGAGTGGGTCGTGGTGGCAGCCGTGCTGACTGGGCTGAGGACCGTGGTGGTGGTGTGTGCCGTGACTGGGCAGCGTGGTGCGTGGCAGTGGGCTGGACAGCCGTGCGTGGTTCGTGGTGCCGTGCTGAAGGCCGTGTGTTGCTCGTGTTGATTGCGCCGTATTCTTTGTGTTCCGGGCAGCAATATTTGTGTTGATTTGTGTGTAATCTTCAATAAGGTAACATACTAACTCAACTTAATTGGTATACTATGTTTATAGTATGAATTAAATGCATGTTTGGGTTGTTTGATGATGTTTATTCATGATTTTGTATATGGTTTGTAATCTGATTTTTAAATGGATTTCATGATGTTTTAATGGTGGTTTTTATGATTTTAAGATTGAATTTATGTTGTTTCGAAATCATGAAGATTGGGTTAAAGTTTGATGAATTTTGGATTATTGGAAGTAGTATTTTCGTATGGTTTGATGATTGATCATGCGTGTGTTTTTGATGAGTTTGGATGAGTTCTTGGTTGAAGATCTTGAATCTTGATTGAGTTCTTGATGGAAGATCTTGAATCTTGAATGAGTTCTTTATGAGTTCTTTATGAGTTCTTTGAGTTCTTTATGAGTTCTTGGTTGAATCTTGAAAGTTAAAGAAAGTGGTTTAAAGGTTAAAGAAAGTTAAAGAAAGTGTCTAAGATGATTAAGGGATGAGTAAAGAATGTCGAATTATGATTGGTTAGACTCAAGATTAAGGCTAGAGGCAGTTCTTGGGAATAACTTCGATGATTTAACTAATTAATTTCGAGAATCAAGGCTAGAGGCAATTCTTGAACTTAATTTAGTTATGTTGGGTAATAATAATGAATAATATGTATAAAATGATTAAATGAATTAATTAAAGTTTAGCTTGATTTCATTTTTAGACGCCTGATACTTTGAGTAAGATTCATTGTGTTTGGGTTAAGACGTTGCCCCTATTCCATCCGCGGTATTGGGATAGTTGGAGTCATACTGTGTGGTCTTTGTGAATTTCTAGTAAGATTGGTTTCACGAGACATGGATTTCCAGTAAGATTGGTTTCATGGGGTTTGGGAGTAAGATTCTCAAATCCGAGCACAGTAGAAAGTTCGAGCGCGTAAGATGCGTTCGTACGAGCACAGTCCGGTCTAGAGATTGAATGATTGCGCCAAAGATAGAGTTAGGTTGGATGTCGAGTTGAGTCGAGTTGAGATTACGAGTTTGAGGATGTTCTCGTGTCTTTTTGGGATTTAATTGTGATTATTGATGTTTGATTTATGCTATGTACATGTGTGTTCCCATTAGGGTGAGTCAGTTATGTTACTCGCCACTGATGGTGGACTGTTGTTGTACTTTTCAGGTACTTCAGATGACGATGCTCTGGCTTAGCTTTGGGTTGGGCGAGCGACGTTGTTTCTTGTGTTGTCTGATATATTTACTGTTTTCTTAGCATTAGTTAGCGATAGTATTGTATAGATGTCATTACATTACTTTTGGACTTCTACATGTGAAGTTTAAGACTCTGACATGTAGTTGGAGTTAACTCGTATTTTTAGTAGTTATAATTTGACTTTTGGATTTAGACCGTACAAACTTGTGGGTACTCGTACATTTTTGGTTTGTAATAATAATACTTTGAGGTTTTAGTTTTATTTCTTAAGTATTTTAAGTTGTAGTTTTTAACTATTCGACTCGTCGGTTTCTTCCGCGCCGATTTAAGCGAGTCGGGTCGTTACAGTTGGTATCAGAGCCGAATAGGTTTTAAGTGAAGTTTTAGGATTTGAGTTAAACCCGGGAGTTGAGAGCCTTACTATTCCCAAGTGAATAAACCAAATTCTAGGAATTTCGTGAAGGGAGAAGAGTGGGTAGAAAGGCCGGGATAGGATTCTTTCTATTTTCTTTTCCTTTCCTTTTCTTCTTTATTTTCTTAGTATGCTTGACTTTGGTGGGGTAATGGACTAACATTTATTTCTTGTTATGTCTTTTTGTTGTGATGCGTGGCAGCATGTCTACACCTCGCCGGTTGAGTACTGGACGACAGAGGTTGCGGGCACTCGAGGAGGCGATCCTTACGTTGGCGCACCATAGTCGTCATCCGCCGAATACGCAGTCGACGTTTGATCGCATCGCACGTCATCGACCTCCGACATATGATGGGGTTGCCGACCCTACTACCTTGGAGAGCTGGATCCGCGAGATGGGAAAGCTCTTCGACGCGACGTTTTGTCCCGAGCACGAGAGGGTGCTGATCGCCGCATACTACTTACGTGGAGAAGCTGATAACTGGTGGACGTTAGCGAAGGACGCGTACCAGCCGTTACATGCGATGACTTGGACCGACTTGATCGATAAGGTCCAGGAGCGTTTCTACCCCGACGAGTTGCGGTGGCAGAAACAGGAGGAGTTTCTTACTCTTGCACAGGGTAAGATGACTGTCCAGGCGTACACCGACCGATTTACTGAGTTGTCGAGGTTCGCTACATCTGTGATTCCGTCAGAGAAGGATCGGGTCAAGCGCTACATCAAAAAGCTAGATCCGAGGATTCGAGTTCATGTGATCAGTAGTGGAGCGACTACGTTCCAGCAGGCCTACGAGGTGGCACTCGAGATACAGGCATCGATTACCGAGGAGGATTCGAGCAAGAAGAGAGCTCCGGTTCCGACGACTACAGCTTCGTTTAAGAAGCCACGGTTTGGCATATCTAGCAGTACCCCTTCGACCCCGAGTTCGCGTAAGGGTAGTGATGGCTCGAAGTGTAGAGGTTGCGGCCGAGACTTCCATCCAGGGAAGAAGTGCGACGGTTCTCCGATCACTTGTTTTACTTGCGGGAAGGTAGGCCATAAGGCGTCGACATGTCCCGAGAGGAAGCCAGATTCTGAGGTTAAGCAGCTTCCAGCACCGCCGAAGACTCCGGTGACGAACCGAGTCTACTGTATGACCGAGGCGGAGGCCGAGGTTCAGCCTGACGTCGTATCAGGTAGATTTCTTGTCTCTGGTGTGTTAGCTTTAGTTCTATTTGATTCTGGTGCTACTGTTTCTTTTATGGCTAGTAGTTTTGTCTCGAGGTCTAATCTTCGAGGCAGCCTTCCTGTTAGTTCAATTATTACTCTCCCTTCCGGAGAGGATTTTGTTTGTCAGCGTGAATTCCGAGGGGTGCCTATCGTGATAGCTGGGGAGCAAGCGACGGCCGATCTGAAGGAGTTTCCGTTGATGGAGTTTGATGTTATACTAGGTAGGGACTGGCTATCAAGGTATCGAGCGATAATTCGTTGCCAAGATCAGTCAGTATCATTCCGAGGATCTCAGGGCAACCGAGTTACCTACTCTGGGTTCGTCCTTAAGAAAGGAGTAAAGGTAATCTCTGCCTTGAAAATGAGGAAACATCGCCAGAAGGGCGATTTAGTGTATCTCTGTCAGGTACGAGACTTGACTAAAGAGTCTCTGTTGGACGACATACCTGTAGTGAGGGATTTCAGAGACGTATTTCCTGATGAGCTACCAGGCGTTCCACCTGAGCGCGATGTCGAGTTTCATATCGACTTAGTACCCGGGACAGCGCCGATCTCGAAGGCACCGTACCGGATGGCACCATCTGAGTTATTGGAGTTAAAGACACAACTCCAAGATTTGATCGATAAGGGCTTCATTAGGCCAAGTGTTTCTCCGTGGGGAGCCCCTGTGCTCTTCGTGAAGAAGAAAGACGGTAGTATGCGCCTGTGCATAGACTACCGAGAGTTGAATCGGGTAACTATCAAGAATAAGTACCCACTTCCTAGGATTGAGGACCTGTTCGATCAGCTGCGAGGAGCAGGAGTGTTTTCGAAGATAGATCTTCGATCTGGATATCATCAGATTCCAGTCAAGAAAGAAGATATTCCGAAAACTGCTTTTCGTACTCGATACGACCATTACGAGTTTGAGGTGATGCCCTTTGGCCTCACTAATGCGCCAGCCGTGTTCATGGACCAGATGAACCGGACGTTTCACCACTTACTCGACAAGTGCGTCGTAGTATTTATAGATGATATCTTGATCTATTCTAGAGATGAGTCCGAGCATACGGAACATCTCCGGATGGTACTCGAGATATTGAGGAGTCATAAGTGGTTCGCGAAACCCTCCAAGTGTGAGTTCTGGCTTCGCGAAGTAGCCTTCCACAACAAGAAAATCCTCTTCGCCCGACCGCACTTACCGACCGTCAATAGATGGTCGTAAATTACCGACCGTCGACGACTGAACACAGTCGGTAATTTTTTCCCCCCAAAACCAATGTTAGTCAGACCATTTACCGACCGCTAAACGGTCGGTAAATTCGACTTCTAAATTTACCGACCGTTTAGCGGTCGGTAAATGGCTACAGGGTTCTGGGTTTGGTGGAAAATTTATTCCACTTAAATATACCCAACTACTGTACCAAATTACCGACCGCTTAGCGGTCGGTAAATCTTCTGACCCAAAATCAAAAATTGGGTCGTTGCGATTTTGAATCGCATTTCAACCAAAACACTCACAAACACTCACCCTCTCTACTCACCGGCGACAACTCCTTCTTCACTCACAAACACTCACTCCGGCGACCCTCACTCCGGCGACCCTCCCTCCTCTCTTTCTCTTTCTCTCGCACAACCCCCCCCCACCACTTCTCTCTTGCGCACAAACCTCCCCGCCGTCGACTCCCGACGCACCACTAGCACCACCACCACCGCCTCCTAGGTAATTATTGTGGTTAATTTAATTGAATTATTTTTTTTATTTGTTGTATTGAATTGAATTTTTTTTTTTAATTTAGTGTTGCTTGCGCACCACCGTCTTCGCCGCCGCCGCACCACCGCCCCTCTCTCGCCGCCGCACCACCGCCCCTCCTCCTAGTAAGGGTTTGATTTAATTTTTATTTTTCATTTTTTAATTTTAGGGTTTAATTTATTTAGTTTTTGTATGTATGAATGTATGTAGATTTATGTATGTATGTATGATTGTGTATATATGAATGTGTATGTAGATTATGTATGTATGTAGATTGTGTATGTATGAATGTATGTATGTATGTATGAATATATGTATATGTATGTATGTAGATTTATGTATGTATGTAGATTGTATGTGTATGTATGAATGTATGTATGTATGTATGTATGTATGAATGTATGTAGATTGTGTATGTATGAATGTATGTAGATTTAAATAGTAAGCAATTGATTTTTGGTTTTGATTTATTTTTAATGAATGAATTGAAAGAGTAAGCAATTTGTTTGGTTTCAAATGATTTAAATGATTGAATAAGTGATTGGTTTTTTTTGGTTTTGAATGAAAGATATATATCAAGAAAGAAATGATGAATGTATTTTTGTATTTGAATCAAATGTGTAATAATAGGTGTATGTATATGTATGTATGTGTATTTTTTTTAGCAAAAAATTAAAGTGTATGTATGTATGTAAGTAAGTAAGTATATATTTAATTATGTATGTATGTAAGTATATATGTAAATATGTATTGTATTTTTCGTAAATATGACTTAAATATATATACATGTGCATTACATAAGAAAGCTTTAACAAGAATATTTAAGAACGGCTTAAATAAGATAGGAGTGAAGACATTGAAGTATGTTTGAATGCTTTGAACTAAAATTTTTGTTAATGTCTTAGAATTGTATTAATCGAAATGAAAAGGAAGGAGCGTGAGTGGATGTACAAGAGAAAAGATAAGGAACACAAACTTCGTGATGAGTTCATCAAAGGGGTGAATGAGTTTGTTACCTTCTCTCAGCAGCACCCCGAGCTCAATGACAAGGACAAGATAAGATGTCCTTGTGTTCGGTGTAAGAACTTGAAGTACTTGGATGTGCCCAACGTCAAGGTACATTTGTATAAGAAGGGGTTCATTCCGAACTACTATGAATGGTTATGTCACGGTGAAAGGGTGAGTACAGAGTCCACCTCGTCTTCTACTCAGCCGAATCCTTACCGGGAAATGGTTGTCGATGCTTTTGGGGACAACGTGGACTCATCATTCGTTGAGGAGGCAACTTCGGCCGAAGAAGAACCAAATGCGGAGGCAAAAATGTTCTTCGAGTTGCTCAAGGCAGCCGAGCAGCCGTTGTATGATGGGAGCAAGATGTTTGTGTTGGAGATGGCTTCCAGAATGATCAACTTGAAGTGTGACTACAACTTGCCACTCAGGTGTGTAGACAGCATTGGGTCATTGTTCAACGATGCGCTCCCCACCTCCGAAAAAACTAAGTGTACCACCTATTATGAAACAATGAAGGTTCTGAAGGGATTAGAGCTTCCTCACGAGAAGATACACGCCTGCCCTAAAGGATGTATGTTGTTTTGGAAGGACGATGCTGAGCTTGATAAGTGTCGTCATTGCGGGTCGAATCGGTACAAGGAGACTTCGAATGAAACTTTGGTTCCCGAAAGTTTTATGGTGTACTTCCCAATAACAGCAAGATTGCAAAGAATGTTTGCAACTAGAAACATTGCTGAGGCTATGACATGGCATTGTGAGAATCGTCGAGGGCAAGGGAATATGGCTCACCCTAGTGACAGTGAAGCTTGGAAGCACTTCGACAGGACCTTTACGGACTTCGCATCCGAGCCTCGAAACGTTAGACTTGGGTTGTGCACAGATGGTTTTTCCGTTTTTGGGAAGTTTGGAAAGCAATACTCTTGTTGGCCTGTTTTAACTACACCGTACAACATGTCGCCGTCCATGTGCATGAAGAAACCTTTCATTTTCCTTTCCTTGCTTATCCCTGGGCCAAAAAATCCGAAAAACAACTTGGATGTCTACATGCAGCCTTTGATTGATGAGTTGAAGCACCTATGGTCGGTTGGGTCCTTGACTTATGACGTATCAAAGAAGCAAAATTTCAATCTTCGTGCAGCCTTATTGTGGACTATCAGTGACTTTTCAGCATACAGTATGTTGTCAGGTTGGAACACGTTTGGCAAAAAGGCGTGCCCGTATTGTATGGAGAATAGCAAGGCCTTTTGGCTAAAACATGGTGGCAAAGTATCATGGTTTGATTGCCATCGTCAATTTTTAGATTCCGATCACCCCTTTCGAAAGAATAAGACGACTTTTTGTAAGAACAGAGTTGAAAATGACTCGGCTCCTCATATCATGTCAGGTGAGGAACTGTGGCAGTGTGTCAAGGACTTACCGCGAGCAGCTGACGGTCCTGATGCTTTGAAGGAATTGAAGAAGAAAAAAATAGGATGGGATAAGCAATCTTGTTTGTGGCAACTGCCGTATTGGAAGGATTTGCTGCTTCGGCACAACTTAGACGTGATGCATATCGAGAAGAATTTCTTCGAGCAGCTCATCCACACCGTCATGGACGTGAAAGACGAAACGTCTGACACTGTTAGTGCGAGGAAAGACATGAAGAGTGTCTGCAGGCGTCGAGAGCTGGAGCTCATTGATGATGGTAAGGGTAATGAGGTGATGCCCAAGGCGCCTTACGCACTTAACAAGGAGCAGAAGAAGGTGTTATGTGACTGGATCCGAGACTTGAGATTTCCTGATGGGTATGCTTCGAACTTGAGCCGATGTGTTGATCAAAAAAAAAATAGGCTCCATGGAATGAAGAGTCACGATTGTCATGTAATTATGGAGCGGTTGTTGCCTGTTTGTCTAAGAGAGTTGCTCCCCCTTCATATTTGGAAGGCAATAACCGAAATAAGCCAATTCTTCCGTGACTTGTGTGCTCCCACTATCACGTTGAGTGAGATGGACCGCCTACATAAGAACATTGCCGAGATCTTGTGTAAGTTGGAAAAACTGTTTCCTCCGGCATTCTTTAACTCCATGGAGCACTTGCCTGTACACTTGCCACATGAAGCATATATTGGGGGTCCCGTTCAATACAGATGGATGTATCCATTCGAACGGTGAGTTATTGTAATCGTTTATACCCCTTTACTCATTTCTTCTGAATTGTGATTTACAATCCACATGTATTCTTTACTCACAGGTACCTTAACCACTTGAAACGTAAAGTGGGGAACAAGGCAAGGGTTGAAGGATCTATATGCAATGCATACCTGGCTGAGGAGATATCCAATTTCTGCTCACAGTATTTTCAATCTGAGGTTGATACCAAGTCGAGGGATTTGGGTAGAAATGCATATCATGCTGTTGAAAGCCAACATGGTGTTGATGTCCCTGAATTGTTTAGGGAGGATTGTGGTCGACCTGCATCGAGTGGTAGTAAACGTTGGTTGACAGACAAGGAGTATCTCCGACTCCATCTGTATGTCCTTGCAAATTGTGGCATACTAAGTGAGTACGAAAGGTAATTTTCTTACTTTAACTGTGTTAGATTACAAAAAAATACTAAGCGACTAACATCGAATTTGCGCACTATAATAGGCAATTTGAGGATCACATAGTAGACTCAAATCCCCAAATAAAGAGAGATGATGTCTGGATCAAATGCGAATCCCAATACCCAGGATGGTTAAGGAAACAAGTGAGGAATTTCAATCCCCTAATACCCCAATTTTATTTTATAATTACGTAAAATCATTTTACTATCTGACTCACCAATGCAAATGTAGGTTCTTCAGACACAGTCTGCCGATGACGTCACACGAGCTCTTGCGATGGGACCCTCCACAGAAGTCACAACTTGGAATCAATTCTACGTCAATGGGTACAATTTCCACACACAAAGCTATGGAAGGAACAAGTCAACCATGAATTATGGGGTCTGTGTTGAGAGTCAAGGAGGGGGTGACTACTTCGGCACTTTGGAAGAGGTGTTACAATTGTCTTACCACGGGAGTGATGCAGATTACAAGACGGTATTATTCAACTGTCGTTGGTTTGATTGTGACAAGGGCATGAACATCCATGAGAAATATAGACTTGTAGAGGTCAATCACTCTAGGACACTCTCGTGGTATGACCCCTTCATTGTCTCCTACCAAGCCAGCCAGGTTTATTATGCACCTTATCCTAGCCTTAAGAGAGACAAATTGCAGTGGTGGGCTGTGTTCAAGACCAAAGCTAGGTCAGAGGTTGATGCACCGGTGGACTCGGATGTTCTACAAGAGGCAACATCCCTTGTTCCTGTAGGTTTATGTTCTCCAGACGAGATCCCAGACTACGAGGTTATTCAGGGTGATGATGACGAATATGAGGAGGTCATTCCGAGTCTAGATGAAGACGACGATGACGGTGGACAGGAGCTTAACGATGATGAAATCGATGACATGGTTGATGATGATGACGAGGACGTTGATGACATCAGTTTGTTTCATTAG
This sequence comes from Salicornia ramosissima, assembly GCA_951394345.1. Lineage (NCBI taxonomy): Eukaryota > Viridiplantae > Streptophyta > Magnoliopsida > Caryophyllales > Amaranthaceae > Salicornia > Salicornia ramosissima. Next base: position 49,439,255 of record OX596240.1, on the reverse strand, counting down.
GATGTAATAATTGTAGCAATTTATTGTAATTTGAAACCAAAAACCAAATTCTTGTAAAAATTGTAATTTATTAACGGTGATTGTTTAGTTATGTTATTCATTATATTTGTGTTTGTGATTGGGGTTTGTTTTCCTAATTCATTGTATTTCTTTTAATTTACTAACAACTTTATGCAGGAAAATGTCATCAAAACGGCCCGGTGGTGCTAAGAAGAAATCTGGAGCGCAGAGTCAGGGCGAGCAACCCCAGCCCACCATTATTGGTCCTGGTGAACTTCGTCGGCGTCAGTCGTCTATGACACGGCCGTCGATTTCACCTTCCTTATCTCTGGACCACGGGGCTGCGCGTCAGCTCCAGTTTGATGCTCCATCTGCTCAGTTTCCTCCGTTGGAGCCATCTCCTTCTGGTGCTGCTGCTGAGGCTACTCCGTCTTCTCAGCCTTCTGGTGACGATGATGGTGGCGACGTTGATCCGGACGTAGCTTCGACGTCCACATTAGACCCTGATGGCCTATGGTGAGTTTTTGTTTTATTTTTTAATGTTTTAATAATTGAAATTAAGTTGTATTCATATGTTGTTTATTTAATCTTACTTTGTTTCGTGTGCAAGGTTTGACACGAGCAGTGTTGTTCGATCCATATCACACGTGATAAAGTCCTACTTCCGTGAGCCTTGGAAGAACTACACCGAGGTGGATCAGGCAACCAAGGCACATTGGTGGAACATGTGGAAGGTGATAAAGACAAACTCTGTAATAAATAGTGTTTTTTTATATATAATTTCTAACAATAACATAATTCATTGGATTTTGTCGAATGCAGAAACAGTATCGTTGGAGGCTTGAGCTCGAGGGCACAGTACGAGATGCTTATGAGAGCAAGGCTGGAAGACGCCTGAAAGACATCTTCAACGATGTGGTTCACAAGCGGAAAGATCGACCTAGCTGGCTCGGTGAGTATTGGATAGTCATTTCTAAAATTTGCTAAAATATCAATACTGCCCATCAAGTGTTAAGTTTGATTGTTTTTCATGACAGGTGATGAGATGTACAGCGCAATGAAGGATAGACTTACTGACGAGAAGTCTAAGGAGAGGTCAGCTCGGGCGAAGGTAAACAGGAGAGCTGGCAACGCTAGTGGCGCCGCCCCGGCCTCTCATTGCGCTGGATCTGTGTCGGTGATTCAGCGAGCCAAGAAATTGGCTAAGGAGCAAGGAGGGAAGTTCCCTGACGCTACGGATGTCTTCCTTGACACTCACTTCAAAAGGCAAGAAGGCATGGAACCGCAACCAATTAGCCAGAAGGCCAAGGAAGTGATGGTAATGTTCTTTTCTTTGTTTACTTTGATGTTTAGAGCGGAATTCCGGCTTATAAGCCGATGAGTACGAATAGGATTGTTTTTTATGATTTGCATTTGATGTTTAGAGCGGAATTCCGGCTTATAAGCCGATGAGTACGAATAGGATTGTTTGTTTATTAGTTGCATTTGATGTTTATTGTTTGTCATGATTAATTACTTGACCTAAACTGCAAAAAAAAACCCCTTGAAAGTATAATAGTGTGTTATAGGACGTGTATAAGCTTTGAAATCTAGTAATGGAACGTTACTTGACAAGTTAGGTGCGAAAATGCAAAAAAAAGCTCGAAAATGACCTAAAAAGCCAAGTTTTGACCTAAAATGGTGGTGGGGCCCTATAATCAACATAATCAACCCCTAACAAGTATAATAGGGTGTTATAGGACGTGTATAAGCTTTGAAATCTAGTAATGGAACGTTACTTGACAAGTTAGGTGCGAAAATGCAAAAAAAAGCTCGAAAATGACCTAAAAAGCCAAGTTTTGACCTAAAATGGTGGTGGGGCCCTATAATCAACATAATCAACCCCTAACAAGTATAATAGGGTGTTATAGGACGTGTATAAGCTTTGAAATTTAGTAATGGAACGTTACTTGACAAGTTAGGTGCGAAAATGCAAAAAAAAGCTCGATAATGACCTAAAAAGCCAAGTTTTGACCTAAAATGGTGGTGGGGCCCTATAATCAACCCCTAACAAGTAATGGAACGTTATAGGACGTGTATAAGCTTTGAAATCTAGTAATGGAACGTTACTTGACAAGTTAGGTGCGAAAATGCAAAAAAAAGCTCGAAAATGACCTAAAAAGCCAAGTTTTGACCTAAAATGGTGGTGGGGCCCTATAATCAACATAATCAACCCCTAACAAGTATAATAGGGTGTTATAGGACGTGTATAAGCTTTGAAATCTAGTAATGGAACGTTACTTGACAAGTTAGGTGCGAAAATGCAAAAAAAAGCTCGAAAATGACCTAAAAAGCCAAGTTTTGACCTAAAATGGTGGTGGGGCCCTATAATCAACATAATCAACCCCTAACAAGTATAATAGGGTGTTATAGGACGTGTATAAGCTTTGAAATTTAGTAATGGAACGTTACTTGACAAGTTAGGTGCGAAAATGCAAAAAAAAGCTCGATAATGACCTAAAAAGCCAAGTTTTGACCTAAAATGGTGGTGGGGCCCTATAATCAACCCCTAACAAGTATAATAGTGTGTTATAGGACGTGTATAAGCTTTGAAATCTAGTAATGGAACGTTACTTGACAAGTTAGGTGCGAAAATGCAAAAAAAAGCTCGAAAATGACCTAAAAAGCCAAGTTTTGACCTAAAATGGTGGTGGGGCCCTATAATCAACATAATCAACCCCTAACAAGTATAATAGGGTGTTATAGGACGTGTATAAGCTTTGAAATCTAGTAATGGAATGTTACTTGACAAGTTAGGTGCGAAAATGCAAAAAAAAGCTCGAAAATGACCTAAAAAGCCAAGTTTTGACCTAAAATGGTGGTGGGGCCCTATAATCAACATAATCAACCCCTAACAAGTATAATAGGGTGTTATAGGACGTGTATAAGCTTTGAAATTTAGTAATGGAACGTTACTTGACAAGTTAGGTGCGAAAATGCAAAAAAAAGCTCGATAATGACCTAAAAAGCCAAGTTTTGACCTAAAATGGTGGTGGGGCCCTATAATCCACTTCGCTTTGCTTATGGGTTTATGCTTACCCTTAATTGACAAATATTTTGCTTACGGGTTTATGCTTACCCTAAGCTTACAAATATTTCTCTCCGAGGGTTTATGCGTACCCTTAATCCACTTCGCTTTGCTTATGGGTTTATGCTTACCTCCTCTGATCTCCAGAGTTTATACTTACTCTTGATTCCCCTCCTAAGAGTTTATGCTTACTCTTAAAACATCATCCTTGCTCATGGGTTTATGCTTACCCTCATTTCTCAAGAGTTTATTCTTACTCTTGTTTTCTTCCTCTAAGAGTTTATGCCTACTCTTAGCACATTATCATTCTCACGGGTTTATGTGAACCCAAACACACATCATACTTTTTATCAAGAGTTTATGCTTACTCTTGGCTCGTCACAATTTCTACCAAGAATTTATTCTTACTCTTGGCACACAACGGGTTTTTGCCTACCCTAAACATATTTTCTCGTGAGTCTATGCTTACTCGCGCACACCTTTTCAAGAGTTTATGCTTACTCTTGATCGATCCCACCTATACGACTTTTCACTGTCCCAAGTGTTTATGCTTACCCAAGGGAATAGTTCCGAAAGATCCAAGCGCATCCAGAGGAACCAGACACTTCATATGCCATCATCCCGAGGATCCAGACGCTTCTAAGGGATTAAACCGCATGGGGCGCGGTTACAGGTAAAACTAACATTTGTTTTGCAGGTAACGGCGTTAAAAAGGGTGACTCAAGGTCGCAGAACGTCTTGAGTTATCCTCCGTCCCGACAGGAATACTTTGACTTTCGTCTTGCGAGTTTATATTTACTCTCCAGACTCAGTCAAAGTGGGGGCTTCTGTAGACACCTGAATGTGTCTCCCCAATATAGAGACTAATGATGAAACTATGAAAACACCAAGAAGTCCAATTAAGTAGAATTGACGATGAAAATGCATAATATACCTCAACCAATTACCTAAACCGTGTTTATAGTGCCTTGGAAGCAAATGTTAGGTTTTGCGCTGATTACGGGATTCATTCGTAATTTTTCTTCATTTTTAGATTTTTTTTTTATATTTTTGCATGCATTTTTCAGTGTTTTATATTCATAAATAAAATAAAAATGTCTTTTTGCATCAAAAAATATTTTTAAAAATCACAAAAATAATTTCATAATTTATTCATATTTTTCTATTTTTTATCATATTTTTAGAGCTTTTTATGGATTTTTTAGGATTTTTACATGCTTGGGGGCATTTTCGTCATTTCCGAATGTTGAAAATTGTTCCGCAAAGCATATTATTGTTTTTCATACTTTTCATATTTTTTCATAATTTTTAATAATTTTTCTGTAATTTTTTGAAGCTTCTGGAGGAATCTAGAACATTCCGGAACGTTCTGGGCATTCCGGCACATTCTAGAACATTCCGGGACATCCCGGAACATCCCGGGATATCCCAGAATATCAAAATATTACAGAATATTTCCGTAATCGAATAAAATCGGATTGTAATCCTGAAAATCACGTGCAAAATCAAGCAAAAAAAATCAACCCGGATCCAGCCTGGACCTGCGCCTAGACGCAGGTCCATATTACAGGACCTGCGCCTAGACGCAGGTCACAAATACTGACCTGCGTCTAGACGCAGGTCATGTAACTGGACCTGCGCCTAGGCGCAGGTCTGGTGTCATCCGGGGCGATTTTTTCTCCAGCTGGCCTCAGCTTGACAGATCATGGAGCGGGGTCTGCATCCAGACGCAGGACATATTACAATGTCTGCGTCTAGACGCAGCCCTGTAATGCTACGTGGCACTTTGCTGGCAGTTTTGGCCTATAAATACAGAAGCTTATACGAGCTTAAAGACACAGATTCGGAGCATTATCACTTCTACTACTATACAATACTCTTCAAAAAATAATATTCTCATTTCAAAATTCAAACATACATACATAATTGCATTTTCTGTCGTGAAATCTACTAATTGCGTTCTTGAGGTACGAATTCTGAAGTCTCTACTTTAAATCTATTCATTTTAAGTTTGTTTTTATATTTACAAATCTTTAAAAATGGTGATCTTTGATAATGGTTAATGTGTTCAATGATCTGAATTGTTTTATGTGAATTTTTTATGTGAATTTTAGTACTTAAATTCATGTCTGTCATATTAATGTTAGAACTTTAATTTTTTTTAATCAAATCGGCCGTAGATTATAATTTTCTAATATTGATATTTTATGACTCATATTAATCAGATCTGGTATCATGTGTTAATTTCATATAAAAAATTCAGTTTTTTTTTTTGTCGTTGATAAATTTATTTTTTAATATTATGATTTATTTATTAAATTGAATATTTCCAATAATGATTATGATAATAAACCTGGTTAATTTATAAGTCATATATAGATCTGGCCTGATTATGAATGAAATCACAATTATTGTTGTTAACATTAATATGACATCTGGTTTTAAGTATTAAAAGTCGCATTAATTAATTCATATATGTTTTATGTATATTTTTATTGGTTGAACAGCACGTCAAACCACTTTTCCTAGAACACACTTTGAACCTGCACATATTTTTATTTTTTATTATTTTTATGCTTATATTTTTGTCTTTCGTTCATATTTTATTTGTTTTCAATTTTTAAGATTTTTAATACTGACTTAATTTAAAGTGGTCGCAAAAGTTAGTTTTGATTTGTAAATAATTCAAACCCACTTAGTAATATGCGCTTTTAGGATATAAGCTGAGATATTTATGTATTTGGGATTAATAATAATTTGACCACAAAAAGAGACCTAGTAGAGACCGCTTACAGGCGGGCGGGCCCAATGCACGATTGGCTCGTAACCTGTCCCCGAACCCATACTCTGGTGCACGACCATATGGGGCTGATTGCTCCTGGCTTTCAGTACTTCTTTGGTGTCCGTGGACCGTATAAAACGCACGGTGGCGACTCCTACTAGTCCGTATTCACATACGGCGTTAACGAGCATTCAAATAACTCGTGAGACGTAGGCGGCCGGGTAAAAACGACCCCTACAGCCACACCAAGTTCTTTGCATCACTCGGAATTGAAAAAAGTCTCCTGAATCTTGGAATAATTGGAAGATACCATAACACCTTAGCTGGAGGTAACTTCTTATTGCTACGGCTATCACCTTTCACTTTCTTATAGCGCGACAAATTGCACTTCGGACATGCATCCAAATTCTCATACTCCTTTCGATAAAGCACACAATCATTAGGACACGCATCTATCTTAGTGTATCCTAATCCTAACGGGTTTATCAACTTCTTAGCATAGTGAGCAGACTTAGGCAGAACATTCTCGGGGTGCAACATGTCCTCAAAAGCTTCCAGAAAATCTGATAAGCCCACATCACTCAAACCGTGCTTCGCTTGTAAATTTGAGAATATTAAGACTGCTGAGAGCTTGGTATACTTAATACAACCCAGATACAAAGGCGTCTCAGCAGCATTTGACAAATCCTCAAACATGCGAGGCTTTTCATTGAGATGGTCTCCAAATGCATCCATCATATCATTCATTTCATTTTCCTCTATGACATCATTCCCATCCTCTGTAGTGTCATTGACCTCATAAGGATTCTCCCCTAATTGCACATCGTTGTTGTTATCATCATCATCCCCAAAAGCCAATTTTTCACCATGCCAATACCAAATCTCATAATCAGCCTTAAATCCACGGCGATACAAGTGATTCTCTATGAAATCTATGTCCGCCCACCTCTTTACATTACTACAATCACGACAAGGGCAACATATCAATGGCTTATATTCTAGCCTCCGTTCTTCGGCAGCTTGATGTTCTAACGCTGCATTACGGAATTCTGTAATCCCCTTTTGAAATGTTGTATCCCGTCGATCACCATACATCCAACTACGATTCATTTCTAAGAACAAAACAACGACCACTCTAATCACTACTATATAGCAGTATACTTTTGTAACATTTCAGAACAACACATACTAGCACAAAAAAAAAATCACATAACATGCTATACAAAATAATTGTTCATTTCATCAATCAGAAATTATATACAAGGCATATTCAAAAATGATTCTAGGCAATAATAGAGACTTACATATACAAAAAAAAACCCACTACTAATAAAATCTTTAATTCAACATAAAGGGACGAAAGAACCTCACCCATTGCTCCCGTACTTCATCCATCTCCACTTTTGTGTATGGATCAATTCTTCGAACAAACTCGTTTTAATTAAGAATTGAGTTCTTTTCAATTATTTTATCATTAAAAGGAACAAAGGATTAAAAAAATATTTCTAAAAAAGAGATCACATGTAATAGGAGCTCATTTCTATGGTTTAATTTAATTTAATATATGGATGTAAATCATAGCTCTTTTATTGACATCATGTTAGGCAAATATTGACTTTTCATTATGCTCTCAATGAGGTAAAATCGGAAAACTAAACTTGGCATAGAATATGTAAAAACAAACTAAGCTACACACTATAAAATAATTATTTACTAATTATCATTTTGACAAACACCTTGTGGGCATAAACTAGTAGTGTGATTTTTCATTTACTAATTATTTCATTCAAACATTTACTAATTATCATTTACTAATTAGTAGCCATTATAATGCTTGAATGTTTGATAATTATAATTAGTAGTCATTATACTAGTTATATAATGTTAGTAGTCATTAACATTATATAATGACTACTAATATAATTACTACTACTTATAATTACTAATAACTACTAGTAATATTATACTAGTTATACTACTAATATTACTACTATACTACTAATATTATAATGTTTGATAATTATAATGACTACTAAATGATAGTTATTTACTAATTATCATTCAAGCATTTTGACAAACACCTTGTGGGCATGAACAAGTAGTGTGATTTTTCACATAAAGAACATAATAAGAGTAAATCTAAACCACAAATCAACAATAACAACTTGTTTAAATGAAATAATTAAAAAAAAAAAAAAGAAGAAGAAGAACTAACCTCAGCAGCAAGCCAACACGCACGAACAGCTAGCCTGCACGAACAGAACCCAGGCACGAGAAGAACAGCCAAGCAGGCACCACGACCAGCAGGTGCACGAGAAGTAGTTAACGACCCAGCAGGCACGAGAAGAACAGCCACGAACAGAGGCAAGCCACCACGCACGAGAAGAACAGCCAGTAGCAGCAGCAAGCCAACATGCACGAGAAGAAACCTAAAGCTGCAGCAGCAGGTCGACGGCGGAGCAGCAGCGGAGCAGGGCGACGCCAAGGTTGTCGATCTGCTCAGTGGTGGTGGTGGTTAGTGTTAGGGTTTTGGTGATGAGAAGTATTTGGGGTTTTGATTTGGTGTTGAGAAGTATTTGGGGTTCTGATTTAGTGTTAGGTCCGTGTGGTGGTGAGGCTGTCTTTTTTAAAAAAAAAAATTATATTAGTATCGTTTCTAATAGAAACGATAGTAATACAAAATCTATTACTATCGTTTCTAATAGAAACGATACTAATATAAATTCTATTACTATCGTTTCTAATAGAAACGATACTAATATAAATTCTATTACTATCGTTTTTGTTTAAAAACGATACTAATATCCAATATTAGTATCGTTTTTAATAAAAACGATACTAATAACTTTTCTATTACTATCCTTTTCACCAAAAACGATACAATTATAGCATTATTATTATCGTTTTTCAAATAAACGATACTATTGGGGCGATACTAATAGACAATTTTCTACTAGTGTTTTAAAATAAAAAAAGTGCAATGCATGCTAGCTTAATAGTCCTACGGAAGTTGTAGTGTATTGCGACTTGGCCTTTTAAAAAATATAAACTGATGCTTCATTAATGACAATTTTTATATTTATTTTAAAAAATATCAGGGCTTTAGGTAAGGCCGAAGAAAATAAATTAGTCACACTCGGTGTACGTAATCTTATTGATCTATCACACCATATTTCCCTGAAAAGTTGAGTGCACATGTTGTAGTCTATCCTAAAATACTAATAATTACCAATTTGCAACATCCTCAATTTAAAAAATGTATGAAATAGTAATTATTTATGCACATAGGGTAAATTTTTACTCCATTATACAATTAAAAAAAATACAAAATTAAAAGTTACTATAAAAACACTACTATTTACCCCTTTATAACACATTTGATTATTTAAAAAAAATCATATAAAGGACTAACTATTTAATTTATGCAATTATGGTAACGTTTACTCTACTGCACATTAAAACGTACAACTTTTTTAAAAAAATAACTAAAATATACATACAAATTTAATTTATTGAAAGGATACGTTAAATAATACTCCATGCATCCTTTTTTTTAGATGTAACACTTTGACTTTGACACTATTCATCCGACTCACTTTGACCTTGGAATACACTTTTCAAATATATAATTTAGATCTTGTTGGATTCACCTTGGAATACACTTTCCAAATATATAATTTTTATAATATTTACATTTCTATAATTAAAGATATTACGAGTCCAAGTTGTGTCTCTGACAAGTGTGAAAAGTGAAGTATAAAGAATTTGTCAACGTGGAAAGGGCAGATATGTTGGTTCGTGTAGCACTAATTTACCACCCACCGAGTTCTGGGGATCGAAAACCAATTTCTTTGAGTATTAAACTCAACAAGTTGCTCTTCTATTGCCAAAAATATAACTCAAGTTGCTCTTCTATTTCCAAAAAAAAAAACTCAAAGTGCTCAATACATTCCAATTGTTTATTTACACATTTCAATTATACTAACCAATCTCCCAAACAAACTTAAGTAAGACCTAACTACTCAATTACATTTCATTTGTTCTTCTTCACATTCTAATTGATCTTTAATTTTATTTTTACACGGTTAGATAGAATGCATATGCTTATGGCTCCTATATCAGAATATTAAGGTTCAAAGTTCTGTCACTGGGTGGTAGCATGATATGTGCGACACTATGCTAAATCGTATTTTTGTTATAAATTCATAGCAATTTTCTATTTTAAGTAATGTACTAAGATTGCATAAAGAATCACCTTTTATATAATGTACTAATATAGTCCCTTATTTACACAAAACTATCTCAGTTTGGTTGATGAAATAGGATCCAAATTCAATCGTCCAAACTGACCTTTAAGTCTACCTTAATGGGGAGTTCCTAAAACCCTATCTTGCGCATGACATACCGTCCATGTTTAATTTAATGTTCCAAAATTGGTCCATTGACGACGGGTACACATTAATAACGAGTCTAAATTCAGTCGCAAATGTAGATCTTTTATGACAGCTTTTGAGCCCGTCGCAAAAATTCACCTAATACCTAACCTAAACTCTATTAAAATTGACTTATTTACGACAGGATTGCGATGGAAAAAATCATTTGCGGTCCCCCTTTTCTACAATGGGAAAAATCAATTACGATCCATTTTCTTCGATAGGGTCACATTTTTACAACAAGAATTTTCGTCGTAAATAACATCTTTTCTAATAGTGCACTGAACTTTGCAAAAAAAAAAATACCAAAAAAAATTATAATAAAATGTTACACCGTCCCATGTTGGAATAAATAATTGCATGTGAATGAGGCTTCTTTCTCCACGACCGCATGCAATTTGGCATTAATTAGTTACAATATTAAAACTACTTCCTAATATATTCCTAATCTTTGATTTCAAGGAATCAAGGGGGCTTGGACCTTCATGCATAAAGTGTGTACGATGTTCTCCAATCCATTATTGCTTTTGACTTATCTACCAATTTGTGGTTTTTTTAAGAGATGGAAACATAAGCTATCTATGGTTAGCTATTTAGCTATCATTTGGTAATAGTGTTTATTCATATTTCAATATAATAATTAAGAGATCACAACACTGTTGAAATGTAATAGTGATTATCATTTGTAATGATATTTGTAAACATTTAATATAGCTGTTAAAATGGTAGGTATTTGGAAGTACATGTTAAAATTATGTTTAATAAATCGGTGTAATAAATGTTACAATTCAAATGACAATTATTTATTTGGGTTATTTTAGAATTTGAAATGACATGGTTTTATTAAGTATTTGAAATACACAGCATTTGCTTGTTAAGCATTTGGATTTGGAATTGAACCAAATCCAATTTCAAATTTGTTAATTTACTTGCCAAACATATAATTTGGCCAAAATCCATTATTTTAAATGAAATTCTTATTATATCCAAACATAACATAAATTTATTATGTGCATGGTGGTGTTATCAGGATATGGAGGATCCAATGATGTTGCATGAATTTGTAGCGGATTGTTTGGTTGATAACCCTCCTCTACAAGACATAGAAGCTGTGGTGCATGAAATGAACCCTATCTCATCATCAATAGGTTCAGATAGCAGTTCATCTACACCAACAGCCGCTGATACATGCAATGATGAAGAAGAAATAAAACGAGCTGCATCAATAACTAATACTTCAAACCCTAGAAAGAGACCTAAGCTAAAAGGCATCCGGAGCAATGCCAAAATCATATCATCGCCAAACGACAGCGGCGTCCGTGTCAAAACTCTTACTAATTCTTTATTTGTCCCCACCTTTTCTCTCTCCAATTCTTTAATTGTCCCCACCCTCTCTCAAAACTCATTTAATTATCCCCACTTTTCTCTCCATTTATTTTAATCAACTACCCCTCATTTTTTCTAATTACCCACAACAAAAAAATGCCTAGGAGTCCGTGTCATAACAATTGTTGCGTTTTTTTGGAACGGAGGTAGTAGTAAAAAAAATAACAAAGAGAAGAATATGAATATTGCGAAAATGCAAACTTTGTGTGAAAGATTAAAAAAAATGGAGACTTATATATGTTTTTACAATGGCTCCTTGCAAAAATGGTTTAATTTGCACACAGGTGGATAAAACAACAATTCTAGGGGCAGCAATCAGCCACATGAAACAGCTAAAAGAAAGAGTAAATATCCTAGAAGATCAAAATGCAAGGAAAACAGAGGATTCCATTGTAGTTATCAAGCAATCACAAGACATTACTGAGAATAGTAATATTGACAGCAACTCATCAACCTGCAACGATGAAAACCTCTCAAACAGATTATATGATCATCATCTGCCAGATATCGAAGCTCAATTTTCGAATAATAATGTTCTTATTAAGATTAATTGCGAGATGCAAAAGGGTATTCTAATCAAAATTATGAGTGAGCTTGAAAATCTTCAAATGGTGGTTATTAGCACTAATTCTATGCCATTCGCTGGTAAAACTCTTGATATAACCATCGTAGCCCAGGTAATTAAATTATAAGAACCCTTAATTTTAATGTGGGTTTTTTTTTTTAAAAATCTCTAATTACTGATTTCAATTTAATTTAATTGTTTTTGCAGACGGAATCAAGTTTCAGTATGAGACCACAAGATGTTATTCAAAGACTACGTTCAATCTTTCATCAATAGTGCAGATTTATTTCAACTACAATTTTGTTTTATTTAAAGACCTCACTACCTCTTATTTAAGCCCTCTGATGAATTGTCTTTTCTTCCATTTTCGCTCGTAGATCTAAGTTTATGGTGGCGATGCGATCAATTAGTAACGGTTCGAGATTTATGTATTCCGATGTTTTCAAGAATCAACAGAATTATCGATGATTTTTTATAGATTAGCCAAATTTTGATTGTTTTTCTAGTTTAACGCACTCCATCTTATTGATGGTTTTCTTTCCCCAATATGATTTTTGGGTTGTCTTTTCCCATATTTTATAGGTACTCTTTTCCTATTTTTTTTTTTTTGTTATTCTTTTTTTATGTTTGGTGGTGAATTGGTTATTTAAATTTAAGATCTAGGATTTTAATATTATTTTTTTCCTCTAACAATATACATGAGTTAGTTGCAATTGGGAAAAAAGCATTGACTTTATCATCATGTGATTCTACATGCAGCTAAACGGAAGCAATGCTATTAACATAGTACGAAATAAAAAATTTATTGATGTTTTAGATCTGGGGTTCTTGTGTTTTATTATGATTGTGTCATTTGATTTATTATCAATATTGATAATCTTGTAGCCTGTTGGCCACCAATTTATTTATTTAGTATGTTTTATAAGATAAAGATACAACAATCTATGGGTGCAAGAAGCTAAGTTTAGTTTTCCTTTTTGTCATTTTAGGCACTATGGTAATATTAATTCATCTACATTTGCCTAATCTTCAACTTAGGCCCTTTTTCTTTGGACTAAATGAATCTAAATTAAGCTGAATTGAATTGAATTTAACCGAAGTTAACAAACATAAACAGATGAATCGAACCGAGCTTATTTTTATTTTCAGTTTTATTTTAGATTTTATATTTATGTTTATGTCTATGTCTTTGTTTATGTCTATGTTTATATTTTTATTTTTATTTGAATTCTTATTTTTATTTTTTATTTTACTTTTATTTAATTTTTTAAAAATTTTATCATAAATTTTTAATTTTTTTAAGAATTTTAAGTTTTTCATTTTTCATTTTATTTATTTTTTATGTTTTAAAATTTATATTAATTGTAATTTTTTAAAATTTTTATTTTATTTTTTAAAAAAAGGTAGCTTGGACCAAAATTAGAAAAGTCGTGCGAAAAATGTCGAACAGAAAAACGATACTGGAAAATGTTGGACGCAAAACATCAAATTAAAAACTTTTCTAGAAAAACCTTCATCAGAAAAGTGGGCGGAAAAATGTCGTTGGAAAAGTCGGCCATCGTAAAACCGTATTCCCTTATTCTTGGGATTGGGGGCTTGGTGTGTGTGTGGACTTGGTAGGGTCTTCTCCATTAACGCACTCTGGTTTGGCTAACTTTGTTCCGGATGGTGCTGTGATTGTGGCTGCTCTTCGAAAGCGGGTTAAGTATGCTGATAGATGTCGAGCAATGGGATATGGCTTTCTTCCTTTTTTTCCTTTTCAACATTGGAGGAATTGGAAGGGGAAGTTGTTACCTCGTTAAAGCAGATTTAGAAATTTTCCCTTATTGCGGATATTGGAGCATGTGCGGCTGCTCAAATCTTCACTAGGGTAGGTTTTGCAAAAGTTAGGGGAGTTGGGGCCCAGATAGTATCTCCACTACCCACTAACTTCTTGTAAATATTTTGATATGCACTCCTTTTCTCATTATGATGATGATGATGATAATAATAATAACAACAACAACAACTGTAACGACCCTGATTTTATAGGTATTTCTGTTGTATGTTTATGGGTATTTGTGTGTTGCTATGTATGGTTCAAATTTATTTTTGAACTATTTATTTTATTTTATGTGAATAATTTCGATTTAATTCGAATTATTGTATTTTGATTAGTTATTATTTATTTTAATTATTATTTAATTAATTAGAAATTTTATTATTTAATTTTTCTAATTAATTATTTAATATTTTTGGGCTAAATTGAATTAAGCATGATTAGTCATGCAATTTTTGTAAATTAGCCCAATTGATCACGAGAGCCCATTTTGACCCATTTTGGCTCATGAAAACCGGCTCCCTTATGTGCATGGCAAGGATTTGCCACTTGTCTCATGTTCACACCTTAACTAACCTCTATATATAGGAGGGTTAGTAAGGCTTGAGGATCCTTTTGCTCATTTGTCATCTTATGCTCTTGCCATCAAAAGTTCAAACACAAACTCCCTCCCATTTGCTCTCCTATTTCACGCCATTTTTGGCTCTTCCAAATCAACCATTTGTTCATCATCTTTTCAATACCCAAACTTAAAGATTCAACTTCCATTGATCTTTAAGTATCTAAACACAAACTAAACCACATAATTTGCATTCAAGATCACTAGTTTGGTTTTGGGTCGTGTTCGTGTGGGTTGTTTGAGTGGTGACCGTGTTGGTGTTGTGCATGAAGGCCGTGACAAGTGATGGCCGTGCAAGGGACGGTGGTGCTCGTGTGGTTCGTGTTAGGCAGCCGTGCTGGGCAGCCGTGGTGGCCGTGTGGTTCGAGTGGTGGCACGAGGTGAAGACGGTGATGCGAGTGTGTGAAGCCGTGTGACCGTGTGCGTGCGTGGTGGACCGTGTGTTTGGGCCGTGTGATTTAGTTTCCGGGCAGCGAGTTTTTAGTGTTTATCTTGTTGATCTTCATCAAGGTAACATACTTTCTCAACTTAATTGGTGTACTATGTTCCATAGTATAGATTAAATGAACAAGATTAGTTTATATGAAGTTTTGATCGTGTTTTTGGGTATGAATGTAAATCTGATTTTTAAGTGGTTTGATGATGATTTTATGATGGAATATGATGATTCTATGATTGATTATGTTAGTATTAAGTTTATGTTTATCATGTTAAAGTTTGATGAATTTTGGAATGCTAGAAAGTGATGATTTCATGTGTTGAATTGTTGGATGTATGCGTGTAATTTGAGCATGTATGGATGAGTTCTTGGTTGAAGTTCTTGAATCTTGATTAAGTTCTTGATTGAAGATCTTGAATCTTGGATGAGTTCTTGATGAGTTCTTTGAGTTCTTGATGAGTTCTTTAAGGTTCTTTATGAGTTCTTGATTGAGTCTTTAAAGTTAAAGAAAGTTAAAGAAAAGGTTAAAGAAAGTGATAAGATGTTGTAAGATGATTGGTTTACATGTTATTTTCTTAAGTCAAGGCGTAAGATGCAACTTAAGAAGTAACTAAGAATGTAAACTTCGGATTTAAAGATTTAAAGATTTAATGATTAGCTTGATTTCGTAGCTAAACGCCTAAAACTTAGAGTAAGATTCTTTGTTTTTGGGTTAAGACGTTGCCCCTATCCTATCCGCGGTATTGGGATAGTTGGTGGTCTTACTATGTTGTCTTCGGATGTAGATTTCCAGTAAGATTGGTTTCACGGGATTGGGAGTAAGATTCTCAATCCTGACATAGTAGAAAGTTCGAATGCGTAAGATGCGTTCGTACGTGCATAGTCCGGTCTAGTTTGCGAATGATTGCGCCAAAGATAAGTTTGGATAAGTTAGTTGAGTCAAGCATGTATATTTGTATGATTCGCATGATTTGATGTTATGATTTGGGTTGTTTGATTTATGCTATGTTCGTGTGTATTCCCGTTAGGGTGAGACAGTTATGTTACTCGCCACTGACGGTGGACTGTTGTTTACTTTTCAGGTAATTCTGATGATGAGGTTCTTGCTTAGCTTTGGGTTGGGCGAGCGCCGGTGTTGTCATATAGTTTTTATACTGTTGTTTTACGACTTTGATTAGTTTGGACTATAGTTCTAGTACTTGTATACTTTACTATAACTCTGACATGTATTTGGAGTTACATTTATTAGTGGTAATAGTTTGACTTTTGGATTAGTAATGTACAAACTTGTGGGTATTTGTACTTTTGGGTTTAGTAATATAATATTTTGAGGTATTGTTATAAATTTTAAGTACTTTAGTTTGGTAGTTCTGGCTATTCGACTCGTCGGTTTCTTCCGCGCCGGTTTAAGCGAGTCGGGTCGTCACAACAACAACAACAACAACAACAACAACAACAACAACAACAACAACAATTATTATTATGCTAGTTTTCCTTGCTTCTCCCCTGCAATCTGTTGATTTAAAAGCAAAAGTTTTTCAGCATTTTAGTATTGTTGCCTCTAATCCTTCTTTTGATGATGTCGTAAGTCTTTTGAATAGGATAGGACAATGGAGTCTGACATTTTAAATAACCCTAGTGAGATCTCAACCCCCAAAGTCATGAAGAAATTAAATAGCCGGGCATATATTTCACAAAGGCTACTAAATCTCTGGAATCCACTTTTTTCTTATCTCCACGGCAAAAAGCTTTGTGGCATTCTCGGCAGGAGGAACGCACCTCTGATCAACTCAATGCGGTTCCTATTTCCGGTTGGGTTAGACTATGAATGGTAGGACCTACCGGTTGCGTGTTGTGCTGTCGGTTGGGGATTCTGTTGTTTTCTGTACTAAAGTCGTCTTCAGTTGTTCTCGGGTCTTTTAGGGAGATACATATGGTGATCATGTCGTGTCGTGCGCTGGTATTGTGGGTATTAAACATCGACATAACATGGTCTGTGGTACCCTTTTTTACATCTGCTATCGGTCTGAAATTTATGCTGGTAAGGAAGTCGGCATTGGATTATGTGATGGGCATGACAAACCCCTTCGTCCTGCGGATTTGTTACTATATTCTTGGGATGGAGAGATTGATATTTTTTTTACTTGACTGGGTCATCGTACCTGAAATTCTGAAGCCTTAAACACTCGGCTAAAAACTCATCTCTTTTTTTAGTTGGATAAAGTGGGTGCGTGGTAGGTATTATGCCTTGAACCGACCCTACTACAAGTCACCCGATTCAATTTGACTGACGTACGTACACATCTACAAGGGGGAAAATAAAGAATTCTCGCAAATGCGTACGGTGAGATTTGTATTCGAGTCCGGCGTTCGAAAACATAACCAATAGGATAAGACTTAAACCTCATCTTTTATTTACTTGCTTTAGTTGGGGGGAGTATGGATTATACATACCTCGAGTAAAATAATACTCCGTAAGAAAAACTTAGATGGGCTGAAAGTTTTGAAGACTTGGAATGGGCTGAAAGTGTTTTTTGAGAACTTAAATGGGCTACGCTTACAATAAATAGGAGGAAGCCAAACCGAGAGGAACCCATTGCCTACTATTCTGCTTCTCAAGGTTCCATCTCTCAACTTCAATTCATCTCTCTCCTTAGACATCTCTTCTCTCTATTTCTAAGAATATCATATACAGTATAATTTACACTATTGTTAACGTTTTTATGTATTATATGCATCATTATTATATTTTATAAGATCAAATTATATGTGTTTAATTTACCTGTGCATTGTGGCAGGTTTTCGAACTTTTGCTGATATTATTGGATATGTCTTTACTTCCGAATGACAATACTTGGTTTACTGAACTCCTGGTAAGTCACCTCTTTTTGTTGATTTTCACAAGAACGAACTACATACACTACATTTCTTTCTCATACATTTAATGTTTTGGGGCTCAATGTCCTGGTTTGATTTTCATCACACGTAAGATTCCTTATCCTTGCCCTTACAGATGCATGTGTTGGATAAATTGGACCGAGTGGCCTGCAGTAGGGTTTGGTTCAAGACCTAATACCCCACACATTATCAAACTAAAAAATATGTATATATATTAATTAATGATTCATTAGTAGCATTTTGGAGCTTCATTATTGAACTCATGTTTAATTCCCATAACAAATACTCCCTCAATGTCGATTTGTTCAATATTATTTAGGGGTGTCACACTTGCTCGTACACAATTTAAAATATCAATTTTTTTATTTTAATGTTGTAAAAATTACAAAATGTAGATATTAATAAACTACTCAATGAGACGAATCTAACAAGCTAAGATCGACCGCATATAATCATATCTTTTTCTAACTTGTATATATAAAGGAAATAGAATTACAATAGAATCAAAATGGATGAACTATAAAATATTCATATATGACCCCCAAAGAAAGAAGTTGTAGAATAAGTGGTGCCACACCAACCTTGCATCGTTGAGGTGCAGCTTTGCAGGGTTTCATCATCGCCTTTTGTTTGAGAATTCCTCATTTATTTTCCCCCGCATGCATGTACAGTGGTTAATATGTTATATTGGTTGATAACTCATTACTAGCCAGGCATCCATTAAGTCGATGGATCATTTACCATGTCAAAAAATATTGCATACTATATACACTAAATCTGTATGTGAAAATACTAAGAGCATTTGTTTGATATTGCTATTTTTTTTAGTATATTGGAAATCAAACTAAATAACTATCTCCATTATCTTTTATTTGATATGATGTGTTGGTAACGTAACGTAACCATTATCTTTTATTTGTTATTACCACCATTTTTTTATCCTTCTCAACCTTGTGGAAATAAAATTCTTTCATGTCTAATATGTTTCTATTACATTTCCTTAATTACACCAAACAAATGCTCTTTCAATTCTCTTTCCAATTTGTTTGTATTCCTAAATTTATATCAAACACTCCCTATTTGTTTTTGCTGAGATATTATTGGTGCATATATGAATAATATGATATATATGTATATCAGCTACAGGACAAACACAATTTACCATTCTACTTTGAAAAAACGCAAAAAAAAATAAAATATCTTGTAACTGATATACATACATCTCAGCTATACACTAATAATTTCACCATTTTTCTTGATAAGGAGCAATAGTGTTCCACTTACGTCATGCTAGTGTTTGTCTAATCTTACCCAATTAAGGTTGACATTTTTGGAGATTTTGTCGTTACTTCATTTTTGTCTTGTTTAGCGGCAACTACGTTATGTCGTTATGTATTCAAAATAATTTACATTAGATTTTTGAGTATTACGAGTAACGAGTATCTTACTACTACTATCTTTTACTCTGTATTTAACATTCTTTTGTGTACATTAATTGTAACTCTTACTAAAGATCAAATAATTTTGCCGACAAAAACTATCGTTTTCTAAAACTAGGACTACAATATATGATCTCTGGCATAGTGGACATGGGGTGGACACTCCTATAGGCACATAAATGTCCGACAGACCCAACTACGTGTTGGAGCAATTGGCCTTATATTGTTAACTTTTACTAATGTAACTTGATCTTAGGGTAAGATTGTCTTACGAAAAAAATTATATTTACTTGTTATATATCTTCTACTCTCAAACACTTGAGTTTTTTAATGAATCAAAGAAGAAGGGAAAAAAAAAAAACCAACTTGATGGATACCAATCCAGGCTCAAGATTCATTAACAACTTTTTTTATTTTATTTTTTTACAATAATCATGTTTGTGTGTATACATTTTACTTCAACACTTTTGTCAATGTAATTTTTACTTTAGATATCTTTAATTATATTTTTACAAAAATTATACAAATTAAATATTCTAAAAGTGACTTTTTGAAACGAATTAGAAAAATCTCAAATGACTATATTATTATTTTGTGTTAAAAAAAAAAAAAATTGGATAAATGGTATAGATAGGATATTAAGGTTATGTTTGAAGATTAAAAATAGTACAATATATTTTAGTTAAATCAAACATTTATCAAACGTATTTGTGAGTGCTTTTTAATTAAGTTTTAAAATAGGAAAAAAGTTATATGCAACCCTAAGGCCGGGCTGCATATAAGAATCTTAATATGACAAGTTTAACAAAAAAAAAAGCATTAATTATGGATGGTTCCACTATGGCTGACTACCATAAGTCCATAATAGAGAGCTAGAGGCTCGTTTACTTTAACTGAATATAGCTAATCGAACTAAACTGAATTTAATTGAACTGAACTTAACTTAACTAAACTGAACTGAACAGAATACAGCTGAAAGTAATATTTTATAAGAGAAGGAAATTGAGAATAGAACGGAACTGAACTAAACTAAATTGAACTTAATAGAATTAAACTGAAATGAACTGAATTGATCGAGGTGAATTTAAGCTAAAATAAACAAGCCCTAAAATTGCTTGATTTTTGAATTATTTTTAATTAATAATTCATTAAAATTTGACTTATAGATGGTGAAAATTCCATTAAAAACAAAAAAAATAAGATGGAGTATGCAATCACCCTTTCCTTTTTTTTTTTTTTTAAGTATGAATTAAATTCCGAAGAATTTAATATTCATGGGGTTTGGCCTTTGGGAAATCGCAGATATTGTTTAGAAGTTTGAGTACGTGTAGAACTAATGTGCTATGCCACTAATCTGTCACTCATCGAGTTCTTGGGAAAACCAATTTTCAAGAGTATTAAAGATACTCTAACTCAAGTTGCTCCTTTCATTTATTTCTGTTCGATCCCCTATCTCCCCAAACAAATGTAAAAAGATTAATTTTAAATTACTATCTCCATAACATAAAATTTTTAGGAATTGCTTTTGTGCGCAATTTGAGGAAATGATTATAAATTACTCCCTCCGTTTTCATTTGTTTGTCATATATGGAATCTTGACACTATTCATAAGGTCGGAGAATCTTCTAAATTACTCTCAACATATAAAACATCAGTCATGTGTGGTCTTGTTTGATTCGCCTCAATGAGTACGTTATTAATATCCAATTATTATAATTTTTACACATATACAACAAAAGATATTTAAGGTCAAACAACTGCATTGGCATGTGTATAAAGTCAAACATGACAAATAAATGGGAACGGAGGGAGTACTTATTTTAAAATTATTTTTACTAATTCATTCGTTTACACATTTAAATTGCTTCTTTAAAATAGGTGCAAAATTAATTGTTGAAAGTTTTATGTTACGGGGGGAGTAATTTTTTTTCTCACTTTTACTTTTCAAATATCAATAGTTAAAAAAAATTTATTACTTCCTCACGTAGTATGAGGTTTCCTAACTATACTGATAGAGTATATATAATATATCTTGGGCTACAACTATAAGCTTAAGTTTTTGGTTGATATGATCATTTAGCATGGTATCAAGAGCCAACGTGAGGCAAAGATCACGGGTTCGAATCTCTCATCCATCTCTCTTCTAAGTGGAATTAATTTGCGCTAGGTATGATGGGTCTGTGTTGCATTCACATTTCAAGCCCAAAGGGCCTTTCATGTGAGTGAAACTATATATAAGCATTAAATACAATTCTCAAATTGGAAACAATTTAGAAAATCATGAAAAAATTACACATTAATTGAAGTAATAAAAATGTTTTATTCAACCTTTTATTAAGATTCCTTTTCATTAAAAAAAAAAAAAAACTATGTATATCGTTTTCCTTTTTTAATTAAAAAACTACCATCTGCAGGGGCGGAGCCTGGGGGGCTTGCGGGGGCCTTGGTCTCCCCCTTGGTCCAAATTAAAATTGTTATTATATGTCAACTTTAAGTGTAGATAAACAATAAAATTATAAAAATATAGTAATTCAATTGGTTTGATTGCTTTTTTTATACTTCTTAGACTAGGGTTCGAGACTTACTAGCTACATTCTTAATATTTTTTGCTCTTTACTATTGTATTACTTTTGTGTGATTTTGATTTCCGCCCTTATGAAGAAAAAAAAATTCTAGCTCCGCCACTGGCCACCTGGTAAAACTTCTGAATACGATTGGGGTCTTGAATTGATGAAGTAGAAACTAAATCCAATTAATCAAACAAGAGTATCCTTCAAAGGAGGCTACCTTAATGGCATTATGGCAATTGGCAAGCCCCTAAAACCCTAACTAGCACATGGAAGTATGTAACTGATGACATACTACAGTACTAGTGTTACTACTCGTAATGTTATTGCGACATACGCAGGATTTAAAAATTGCATGCGAATCAGGCCAGGCTTCTTTCCCCACGACCGCCATTTCGCATTAATTAATTTCTTCAACTTACAAAAAAATTAATAATTTGCCCTCCCAAACTTCCATATATAAATACTTCATCCGTTTGTTTTGCACGCATTTTAAAGAAGGGATTTAAGAGTATAAAAACATACAAATTAATTAAATAATTTAAATACAAGAAAAATGTAGATTAGAAGTTGGCGGTGTTAAATTTTTATAAGTTAATTTGTCCGTTTACACCCCTAAATTTATTTCTTAAAAAAAAGTGTAAAAGTGTTTGTTACAAATAAAGAAAAACGGATTAGTATAATAATAAAAAGGATTCAAGGGGAATGGTTTCCTTTCATAGTTTCATACGTATAATTGCGTACGTTAAGTGTACTCCATAATTGCTTTTGACTTATCCGCCAATCATTGGTTAGGTATTAGTTTGTAATCCCTAGTGATTTGTGTTAACTGATTAATTAAACTTGCCATATTTGTATAAGCTGTTTAGGTAAAAATATACTCATTTGGTAGCTTATAGCAAAATTATTATTATGTAATCCGTATACTAATTACCTAAATAAGCAAGGATGCTGGATACATCATACATAGGCCATGTTCCTTTAGATTTAATTTTTGAAATTTCACTTTAGCTCCGCTGTGTTTGGGATTTAGTTGAATTCTTTCAGACAAATTCAGTTCAGTTTAGATTAATTTAGTTTAAAAAAACAAGGTTATAATATATTTTTATGTTATTAATATGTAATTATCCATACATAAAAAACATATGTATGATTACGTAATATATTTACGGATAGTACAACATATAATTCAGCTCACTTATGAAAATGTCATTAATGATCACACACGAAAGGGTACCAATTTTTCTGATCAAAAACACGTGATCATATTCTAATGTATGTGACTATGTGTGGATATTAGGGTATGTATGTAGATGTGCATATATATATTGCATTTTAAATTTATAATAGTACAGTGTAAGGTTTTCGTTGTTGTTTGGTATAATAATTAATGTTTGATTTAAGTTAATAAATTCGTAATAATTGTTTTCATTATATATTGATCTGATTTCCATAATGAAACAAGTTTGTGCATGGTGGTATATGTTATCGATCAGGATATGGAGGATCCAATGATGTTGCATGAATTTGTAGTGGATTGTTTGGTTGACAAACCTCTAGAAGACATGGAAGCAGTGATGCATGAAACGAACAATCTCTCGCCGTCATCATCACCATCATCAGGTTTGGATAGCAATTCATCATCAACACTAGCAGCTGCAGTTGCAGCTGCTGATACTCGCAATAATAAAGAAGGAATAAAACGAGCATTAACAATAACAAATCCTACAAGTCCTAGAAAGAGGCCTAAGAGGCTTCCCGAACAATGTTATAATCACATCATCGCTGAACGACAACGCCGTCAAACACTTAGCGAGCTTTTTATTGCTTTGTCCGCCCTTCTTCCCGGCCTCAAAAAGGTATATTACATTCGTCCTTCTAAGTTTGCTGCATTTAATTTTTAAAATCTTAATTTTATGCCATAATTTTAACTGAAAATATCTTTACCCACGCGTGTAATAAAAAATTATACAAATTAACACACATTGAGAAAATCAAACGAGATTTCATTTTACTATATTTTTTCCTCATATGTAAAAAATTACAAAAAGTCAAAGTTAACAAGTGACTAATAGCGTAAGTCAACTTGGGATAAAAAAAATATTCATAATTCATGCATATTTCTTAATAGCAGAACTCAACTGGATTCTAAGATATTATTTGATATTATTAGATCTGATTGAGCCAGATTCAAACTTTCAAAACTTATTGATTCCAACCAGACTCAGTTTCAACCGTTAATTCATCACTCCTAAAACTCATTATAACGGCTAAAAAGAACACGCCTAAAGTGAAAAAAGTTTTGATAAACTTTAATAAGATCGATCATATATGTTCAATTAAATTAAGCACAAATAACATGAATAAAAATGAACAAAAAGAATAATATGAATAATTAGATTAAAAAAGTTTGAAACTCATGCAATCAAATTAAAATGGTGCAGGTGGATAAAACATCCGTTCTTGGAGCAGCTATCAGCCACATGAAACAGCTAAAAGAAAGAGTAAAGGTCTTAGAAGATCAAGATGTAAGGAAAAGAGCTGATTCCATTGTAGTGATCAAGCAATCACAAGTCATTACTGAGAATAGTAATATTGAAAGCGAATCGATAACATGCAACGATGAAAACCTCTCGAACAGATTATGTGATCATCATCTGCCAGATATCGAAGCTCGATTTTCGAATAATAATGTTCTTATTAAGATTAATTGCGAGATACAAAAGGGTATTTTGATCAAAATTATGAGTGAGCTTGAAAATCTTCAAATGGTGGTTATTAGCACTAATTCTATGCCATTTGCTGGTAAAACTCTCGATATAACCATCATGGCCCAGGTAAATTTAAGAACCCTTAATTTTAACCAGATATATTTCATCTGCTCTATATTAATCGTAACATACTTTTGCGCTTATTTTTAGAAAGAGATTTGAGTATAAAAAAATAATGAAATAATTTTAACACCGGTAAAGTATAGTTTCAAATTAATTTTCACTTTTAGCAAATGCATTAATTAATGTCAAAAACACATTGAAACTTGTTTTACACAATGATTATATGAAAATTTTCCATTGAAATGTAAAATTCTTTTCATATATTAAATACATATTTCAATTTTCTATGTAATATTTTCATATAATAAATAAATAAAATATATTTATTTCACTTTTCAATGAGTTTTTTACACATATTAAATGTAAATTTCAACTTTTAATGCATTTGTTAATTCTTATGTATAGCCCTTAGGGCTATGAATAGCAAAACCCTTAAATTAATGCTCAAACCTTTTTCTTAAAAAGTGTGGTAAATAATTCATTGATGATTTTAATTTAAATTTTATATTTTTTTAATTCTCTAATTTATGATTTTAATTTGATATTTCATTAGAAGGGGCTAATTAATTAAGTCATTGAATTAATTACCTTGTGCTTGTTTGCAGATGGAGTCGAGTTTCAATTTGAGACCACAAGATGTTGTTCAAAGTCTACGTTCAATTTTTTAATAGCTTTCATCTTTGATTTTGTTATATTATGTACTTTTCTATAAAATAAAGATACTTCTTGCCTTCTTTCGTTGCTACATTTGACAAAAAAATATATATATATATATATATATATATACAAAAATTGACACTCGTAGTTTTGGTCAAGTATAGTAATATTAGTATCTAAAAAAAACAGAGGGATTATGGAGTATGTACAACAATCTATGGAAGCAAGAAGCTAATAATCTTTGTATTCTTTTTTGTGATTTTTGATGCTATTTTGAATACTATCGAGTATATGTTTTTGAAAAACCACAATCTCTTAAAAGCATGTTTGCATGTTTGGTATTGTTATTTTTTAGAGTTGGAAATGGATAGGGTCATTTTTAGCGGTCTGCAAAGAGACAAACCGCACAAGGCTCCAACGTGAAAAAGGCCCAATTTTTTTTCTAATTTTTCCTGGAAAAAATTCTTATTCCTTTGTTATCAATTTTTTTAAAAAAAAAAATCTATATTTTATAATATTTGTTTATTAAGACTATATATTATCACCTAAAATATATATAGATAGTATTAATTTTATTAGTATTATCACTAACAGTCAATTGAGATTAATTTTGTTTCCATATTAGTGCTTCTATATCAATTCCCCTCAATTGGTGTCATTTTCGTAACTTTTTTTTTTTTTTGCACTATTTTTCTATACGTTGCCATTAGTATGACGTTTGTTTTGAAGGATAAGAGGGTGGGATAAAGATTTCTTATCCTTTTACTCTTTAATCCTCCATTTATTTGAGAAGATTTTTTTTAGGATGATAATAGGGATAAAATACCCTTTTATCCTTCTTATTTTGTATCTAGGATGGATATGTATAATTGATGGGATTTTTTTTTTAATTATAAAATAAAATACCCTCTTATCCTTATATATAATTACATTTCGGTATATACCAAATAAAGGATAGGAAAAATTTAGTGAATTCCCCATAATTAATTCTCTATTCTTATCCCTTTATTTATCCCTATTCCTATTTAATACCAAAAGTCCCACAATCGTCTGAGTTTTTTTTTTTTTTAATCTAGCAAAGGAAGATGGGCATGATGGTACTTTCAAGTGAAAAGAACCGCCTCCTCCCTTCCCTGGTATAATACGGAGAATAGAGATATATAATGGTATGTTTGGATGTAGAGTTTAGGGTAGTTGGTAGAGGTTTGACTAGTTCAAAACTGTGACGACCCGACTCGCTTAAACCGGCGCGGAAGAAATCGATGAGTCGAATATTCAGTTCTAACAAACTAAAATACTTAAAAATTAAAACAAAACCTCAAATTGAATATATACTAAATCCGAAAGTACAACACCCACAAGATTGTACACATCTAAACCCAAATGTCATATTACTACTACTAACAATATAAACTCCAAATAAATGTCAGAGTTAGAAAATTACACAAGTGCTACTACTATAGTCCAATACTAGAAATCATTAAACAATAACGCAAAGACTAAACAACATCGGCGCTCGCCCAACCCAAAGCTAAGCAAGAACCTCATCATCAGAATTACCTGAAAAATAACAACAGTCCACCGTCAGTGGCGAGTAACATAACTGTCCCACCCTAACGGGGATACACATGAACATAGCACAAATCAAACAATCAAATCAAACATATACACATGCGAATCAAATCAACTAATCATGCTGACTCAACTAACTTTAACCAACAATTAACAAATCTTTAAACTTTGGCGCAATCATTTACATACTAGACCAGACTATGCACGTACGAACGCATCTTACGCGAACGAACTTTCTACTATGCCAGGATTGAGAATCTTACTCCCAACCCCATGAAACCAATCTTACTGGAAATCCATATCCGAAGACAACATAGTAAGACCTCCAACTATCCCAATACCGCGGATAGGATAGGGGCAACGTCTTAACCCAATTCTTAGAATCTTACTCTAAGATTAGGCGTCTAGTAGCAAAATCAAGCTAAACTTAACTCGAAATTTACATTCTTAGTTAATTCTTAAGTTGCATCTTACGCCTTGACTCAAGAATAACATGTAAATCAACAATCTTGGAACCTCTTTATAACATTCTTTAACTTCCTTTAACCTTTCTTTAATTATTACTAACTTTCAAGACTCGACCAAGAACTCATAAAGAACCAACAAGACTCATAAAGAACTCATCCAAGATTCAAGAACTTCAATCAAGATTCATGAACTTCAACCAAGAACTCATTCAAGATTCAAGAACTCAATTCCAAAATCATCATCATCATACACGCATACTAACAACAAGTTCCACAATAAATTCATCAACTTCCAATCATCGAAACTTCACGAAACTTGAACATGAATAACATCAAATATGGAACTAACATAACCAATCATGAAGTACATATAATCAAGTAGAAATCATCATAAAAACCATCACCCAAAATCAGCTATATTCCACACATAAAAATGAGTACATAAACATCAAAAGGTCTAATCTAGTCACTTAATCTATACTATGAATCATAGTATACCAACTAGGTTGAGATAGTATGTTACCTTAATGA
This sequence comes from Salicornia ramosissima, assembly GCA_951394345.1. Lineage (NCBI taxonomy): Eukaryota > Viridiplantae > Streptophyta > Magnoliopsida > Caryophyllales > Amaranthaceae > Salicornia > Salicornia ramosissima. The sequence goes on along the minus strand of OX596240.1, from coordinate 49,411,180 downwards.
AGGTTAAACACAAATTAACACAAACTTGCAGCCCGGAATTCGAACACACACGGCCCCAAAAACCACGCTGCAACACGGCTTGCACACGAGCCCAACACGGTGCACCACCACGAACCACACAAACTCACGAACACGGCCCTGGCTGCACGGACCCACGAACACGGCACGACCCCGACTCGAACCACCACCTCGGACCACCGTCTTCAACACGGTCCACCACACCAACAAGACCTCAAAACAACCCCGAACAATAATTCTTGATTGAAAATTATTAAAATTATAGTATCTTAAGTCACTTAAAGATCAATGAATGTTGAATCTTTAAGTTTGGGTTTGGTATCGAAGATGAACAATTGATGGGTTGAAGAATGCCAAAAATGGCGTGTGACTTGGAGAACAAATGGAGGGAGTTTTGTGTTTAAAATTTGGTGAGCAAGTGTGTTTAAGATGGCAAATGAGCAAATGATCTCAAGGCCTTACTAACTACTTCTATTTATAGAAGTTAGTTAGGTGTGAATGCATGGCAATTGGCAAAATTTGCCACTTAACAAAGGGGGGCCGGCTATTACAAGGCCAAAATGGGCTTTCGTGATCAATTGGGCTAATTACAAATTTGCATGATTAATCACGCTTAAATCATTTTTGGCCCAACAATATTAAATAATTAATTAGAAAATTAAATAATAAAATTGTAATTAATTAAATAATAATAAAATAAATATTCAAGAATAATAAAAATAATAATTAATCGAATTTAATCGAAATTATTCACATAAAATAAAATAAATAGTCCAAAATAATTTTTGGACCATACATAAAATCACATAAATAACAAATAAATCGGGGACAGAAATACCGATAAATCGTTACAAAAACACCACTATAAAAAATTAACAACTGACATCTATCTCTACAACTAATTTTACCAAACATACCCTAAGTCTGTTATATGAGGTTAGAAGTTACTGCTCTTTCATCTATTGGTTTTGCACTAGAACCTTCCTTAAACTTGTAAGTGATCCAAAATTTCGTTCGTTTTGTTAGAAACGATGTTGGGCCCAACAAACGATGATATTAATTGAGTTGGTAATTTTAGTTGAATATGATAAAGATGGTTTTACTGCCTTGATAGTAAGCATGTAAGTAAAGTGTCATTAGCCTAAAGGGTGTTTACAGGGGAAATATAAATTTCTACGGATTAGAATCTAGCTAAGGCCCCGTTCTTTAGGACTTCTATTGACTTAATTTCAGTTAATTTAATTTAAGTTCAGTTAATTTAATTTAAGTTCAGTTAATTTAATTTAAGTTCAGTTAATTTAATTTAATTTCATCTCATTATTATTATTATCATTATTATTATTATTATTATTGTTATTATTATTATTAGTTTCGGGCATCGTTTTTCCGCTCGACATTTTTCGACGACGGTTTTCGGACTGACTTTTCCGACGTTGATTATTCGGTTGACTTTTCCGGCGACGATTTTCGGGACGAGTTTTTCGGCGACGTTTTTCGGGACGACTTTTCCGACGACGGTTTTCGGATTAACCTTTCCGGCGGTGATTTTCGGCCGAGTTTTTCGGCGACGATTTTCGGGAAGACTTTTCTGACAACAGTTTTCGGACTGATTTTTCGGCGATAATTTTTCGGCAGACTTTTCAGGCGACGATTTTCAGGCCGAGTTTTTCGACGACGATTTTCGGGACGACTTTTCCGACGACAGTTTTTAGACTGATTTTTCGGCGTTGATTATTCGGCCGACTTTTCCGCATCGATTTTCAGGCCGAGTTTTTCGACGACGATTTTTCGGGACAATTTTTCCGACGACGGTTTTCGGACTGATTTTCCGACGGTGATTATTCGGTCGAATTTTCCGATGACGATTTTCAGGCCGAGTTTTTCGGCGACGATTTTTTGGGACGACATTTCCGACGACGATTTTCGGATTGACTTTTCCGGTGGTGATTATTCGGTCGACTTTTCCGGCGACGATTTTCAGGCCGAGTTTTTAAGCGAAGATTTTCGGGACAACTTTTCCGGCGACGGTTTTCGGAGTGACTTTTCCAACGGTAATTTTTCAGCCGAGTTTTTCGACGACGATTTTTCGGCGGTGAAAATGAAGGTTTTAGGGTTTACTTTGAATTATAAATAAAATAAATTAAAAAAATAGAAATAATTTTTTTTAAAAAAATAATTTTTTTTAAAAAAATAGAAATAAAATAAAAAATAAAAATTTAAACAAAAATTAAAATTAAAATTAAAATTAAAATAAAAAATAAAAAATAAAAAATAAAAAATAAAAAATAAAAAATAAAAAATAAAAATAAAAATAAAAATAAAAATAAAAATAAAAATTTAATTTAAGTTCAGTTAATTTAATTTAAGTTCAGTTAATTTAATTTAAGTTCAGTTAATTTAATTTAAGTTCAGTTAATATAATTTAAGTTCAGTTAATTTAATTTAAGTTCATGTTTTCTCAGTCCTAAAGAACGGGGCCTAAATGCCTTTATGTTTGATTAACACAAAATAACACAAGTGTAAAAACTAAAATTGGAAAATTGGAAACTAATATTTCAACCTTTCACATTTATTCAGCTAATAATCACACTTTTTATAAATCAAGGAATAATCCCAACATTTTATATCGTATTAATCTGTTGGACCTTTTTACAATACTGATGAGGTTAGTTTTGGTGGTCTGTTAGGCTTAGAAATATGTGCTAAGTTCATCTGTGAGGTTGAATTTGGTGTGCGAAACCTAATAGACCTCCAAAATTAACCTTAAATCAGGTCAATTTTGTAAAAAGGTTCAACAAGTGAATACGATATGAAGAGGTGGGATTATTCCTTAATTTATGATGGTGTGATTAGTAGTTGATTAAGTGTGAAAGGTGAAATTATTAATTTCCAATGAAACTAGGTCAGTTTGTTTTTGTTTTCTCCTGTCTCGTGCGGTTTTCTGAACTTCCCTACCCCCATCCCTTTTAAACTTGGGCCTAAAGGCCCAAATTGAACTTGATTTTTTTTCTATTTGGAATGGGTGAGCATATGTCCCAGGGGGCACCTTAACAGATCCGCCCCTGATTATAACTATCTATTACCTCTTTTTATATCTTGAAAATATCCAATAACTATCTATTACCTCTTTATATGTAATTTGAAACTTTTGTCAAAATGGATACACATTATTTGTAACAAAAAAGTTTTTTTCCTTTTTAGGTTTATAATTTTCTATATCCTCCATCACGTGCATCCATATATTTTCTCTCCCTATTTTCCTCTCACATGCATATACATTTTGCTAAATATCAATAAAAATAATCATAGATTCAAAATTATAATAGTTGGATGTATTTTTGCCTAAAATCTCATAGACTATGATAAATTTACTACAATAATAATATTTTTGGGTTGGATCACTTTTTTGCCCACAAATTTGTGTTTTATCTTTAGCGAATTCAAAACAGGTTCAAGTTGCAATTTATTTTAAGCAAAACATTATTGTTTTCGAGTTTTGTCGGCATTGAATTTTGAATTGTGTTGATTTTTGACGGGTCTACTTGACGGCATGGGCATTCTTGTCATATTCCTAGTTGTACAATAGATTTTTTTTTTCTTTTTTAGAAGGAAAAGTACACAGTATTCACATAAGATTCTATCTCAGGAAAAAAAAAATCTTTTTAAAAGGAAAGGTGCACAATATTCACATAAGGCTCATATCTCAAGAAATAATTAACTTAGTAAGCGAGGCAAAAGGTATCGAACTTGTATCTTTAAGGATCACATGGGTCACTTGGACCAACTGAACCAATTAAATAATAAGGCACACGGATAAGTAGTATACAATGTACAAGAGGATGAGGTTTTAGACTTTTAGGCTTTTAGCCTAGTAGTTAAGACTTCAGAATTTCAGGCGCAAGATCTTGGGTTTGATTCTTATCGCTTATCTTCCCTTTCACAAATGCGTGTGTTGCCTAAATTGGGCCGGATAACCTGCAATAGAACCGATTCAATATCTAATATCCCACACACTATCATACTTTAAAAAATAAATAAATAAAGTATACAATGTACAAATACCAAATGCTGACTTTCCTGAACCTATATTTAGGGTTTAAGAGACTTGGTGGGTAGATGGGCTGGTCCCTACAAGTACAAGCCATATATACATGTTAACAATTAAGTGATGATTGAGTTGGACCACAAAAAAAAAAGGGGTGACGATGAAACAAGCCCTTCTTTGTCAGATGGGCTGTATGGGCCTCTTAAACAGTTATTACAACTGGATATGATCAATTTGTTCGCATATAACTCACTTCAAGAGATAAGATGATATATCTTACATTTTTCACAAATTTTTATATGCAATCAGCCGCACGGTTTTAGAACTGTGCGACTTGCATATAAAAAAGGATTACAAAGTTTATTTGTGTTGGAGTACAAGGTTATTGTGGAGGAGTTACAAGGTTATTGTAACGAATCACAAAGTTATTTTATTGGGGGGTGATAATATAATTTTATTTATTCTTAAATTTTAAAATGAGCAAAACAATTATAAAAATAAATAAAACTACCCCCCTAAATGTATCATATATCCGGATGCATATAAAAATTTCTATTATTCAACTATCTAGCCTCGAGAAGAAATGTACTTATATTCACCTAATTTAGCTAAAGTTAGAAACATTATTTATTGTTTTTGGTACCCTATAGTTTTTTGTACTCTGTACAATTTTTTCATGTACGAGTAACAAAATATTAAATATGTTTAATGTACGTTATTTGTTAATACTTGACATTTATCTTTCCTGTGAGTCAAAATAGAATAATTATTATTTTAGAATAGGACGAATGTTTTAAGAAAATAATTACTCTTTTCGACTTTTCGTTCCAAAAGTAAGTGATCCATTTACTTTTTCATCGTATCTTCTATGACACAAATTTAAATTTTAATATCACGAGCTACATATAACAAAAAAATATATATTTAAAAAATATACATTAAGACAAATCAAAAGAGATTTCATATGACCATGTTTTTTCTTAAATATATAGAATTAAAGAGACACAAGTGACACAACGTTACTATGTACTCCGTAAATAGTATCATCAATGAAAGTGAATCACTTGAAGTAGGTAGGGCCTAGCCGCCTAGCTAAACGACGCTTTTTTTATTGAAGTGCTGAAGATAACAACAATATATATCGTCACCTGAAATTAATAGCTAATGGTAGTGAAATTTTCCATGATACCTTTTTGAAGATCCATGAAATGATGAGCGTACAAAATTTACACAGTTCTAAAACAAACAAACTTGACTTGCTCGTTCTTGTCGTTTGGTGATTATATTGTTAACATTTTTCTTATTGATTATATGACTTTGGAAAATTGCACAAGACGGCCAACTAATGAAAATCGATTATAAAACTAGTGTATGCATGTAACTAATAAAAAAACGATTTATACGAGGATGAAGTTATAGCCCATTAGTTAGGGTTTCAGAATTCCATGCATGAGGGATTCCTTTTTATCCCCTTACGGATGCATGTGTTAAATTGGGCCAGGTAACCTGCAATAGGGCCCAGTTACAAGGCCTAGTATCGCACACATATATTATCTTAAAAAAAGGACTTATATATATAGTTTAATAGTTATATTGGTACTAGATTTTGACAATCTCCAAAAGCAATCGTGATGTTGTCCCTTTATTGTTTCTCATGCAATCTTGTGATTATATTCACATTGTGTTGCATAGAATTCCTAGTGGTTATCTTGATATGTTATTTTATCTGTAATTTGTATATTTTTCTTCATAAAATTTCACTTAAATTCAATATCATCCTTCAAGTGTTAAAAGATTTTAATGAAATAAACATGGACATACATAACAATGATAACACAATGCAAGTTAAGTGAAAAAATTGTAATACAATGAAATTTGCATTACTCATTTCTCCACAAAAATTATTTTTAGGGTGTGTTGTTTTCGACTTATAAAACCTGATTTTATAAGAGAACTACTCATCACAAATAAAATCTGATTATAGTTAAAATACAGACTTATTGAAACTTGTTAATCTTGGCCTAACATGACCCTATCTACTCAACCTTGATAAGCCTTTTATCTATCATTAATAAAATACTTATTTTATTTTGAGTGGTCGAAGCATGATAAATACATATCGTCTATTGGACATTCTGTCGAATATTAGCTATCTATCATATCTTGTGTTACGATAGCATATCTCATGCTACTAATATACTATCCAAATAAGCGTGTTATATAAAGGGTATATTAATTTTTGTACACAAAACAAGCCTAGAATGACAAAAATTGCGAGTATTGTGATACGTAGTGCTGGCCACCGAACCGGCCGGGCCGGGCTTGAAGCAGATGACCCATGAACCGGCCCGCTGGGTTACCGAGCCGGGCCGAACCGGGTTCATGGAGTGGGTGACCCATGAACCGGCCCACCCGGGTTGGACCGGGTTACGGGTTATAACACTCCCGACCATGACCCACCCGTTTAGCACTGGGCTGGGCCACGGGCCGGGTCCGAGCTAAGCGGGCCTGACCCATTGATAAGTAGTTATTTGATAGCATTTTAGGTGCATTTTAGGAGTCTTTTCCTAGCTTAGTTAGTGCATAATAGCTTAGTTTTGCATGTTTTTAAATCTTTTTGGTACATTGGGTGCTTCACGGGTATTTTGTTCATATGGTGATGTTTTAGGCCTTTTGGAAGAGTTTTTGGAATGCCATCATGCAGAATTCCTGACTTTGAACAGCTATAAATTTTCCTCTACTAAACTTTTTGGCACGATTCCACTTGGAGATGAAAGCTTGTTCCGTAAGCTTCGCAACGATAGGTCGCATGCCCCAAACCGATGAACAAGCAGGAAGTTATGACGTTTTGAAGTCGAGCTGTCCAGCAGCCTGAGGAAGAAGGCAACACGTCCGTATTGATTTCAACACGTCCGTGTTGACTTGTGTCCAGAGGATCAGATTTGGTTCTGCTTGCTGTTTCTGAAGGCAACACGTCCGTGTTTATTTGAACACGTCCGTGTTGACCTGTGTCCAGAAGCTCCACTTTTGGTTCTGTTCTTCTGCCATATAGCAACACGTCCGTGTCACTTTGAACACGTCCGTGTTGCTTGCCCACCTTTTTTTCCAGATGCTACTGGTTTGGTTCTGTTTACACTGCTCCGTGCCAACACGTCCGTGTCACTTTGAACATGTCCGTGTTGGTCTGACTTCCGGGTTTCTAAACTACGCCGTTTCAGTTAGTTTTGTGCGATTGTATTTATACCCCAAGGCTTTTGGGGATTGAAGGAAAGGGGGTCTATTTTTCTGCATTTTTCATTGCCCTAAGTTAGTGCTAGTTCCTTACTTTCCTCAAAAACTCAAAAACTTATGCTTTTAAATTTTCCATGTAATCTAATTTGTAGTTTCTCAACCTCTTCATTCAAGAAGATTTAGTTCATCAATTCCAATCTAAATTGAAGCTTCAAGTAATTTTCTCTCTTCTCCATTTTTACAATTTATCTTTGATTTGAATTATAATGCTTTGCATGTTGGTTGATGTTGTTGATTTCAATAATTCTTGATACTTTCTTGCAATTAACCTTGTTTTTGCTCATGAATCACACTTTTATAATTATTTTTATAATTTGTTCTTGATTTATTTTATGATTTTTGTATATGTCACCTATTGTTCTTGAAGTTAATTGTTATTGATTATTACTTGAATCTAACCTTAGTATTTCCCATGGATTATATTTTTGTGATGTTTATCTTAATTTCTATGGATTGTGAGTAGTATAATTCTAGGTTTTGGGTGAATCCCTCAATGTAGTCATGGAGAAGTAATTGCATGTTGGGGTCTAATTGCTTTAGGGCTATAATTAGTTAAGATTAAGGGGTTTTTATGCATAGTTCTTGTGATTGATCACCATTAGAGCTTGATTCTTAATCTCCTCAACGAAGGATCGAAAGATGAAGTTGAGTTGTAGGTTCCCTTGTTCTTATTTGACTAAAAGGCCATGAAAATAGGAATTTCTAGTCAAAGGAAACCTCTTGTCATCATGTTCATGTGTTTAATGCTTGGATTTGTGATTATAACCATGAAAATAGGTTGAAATGCATACTTTTAGGCAATCCCTCTAGCTTGAAAGAGTAGTTGGGTGTTTTAGATGACTTCCACTAGTTTTCCCCATTGAATTGTTCCCCTTGTGGTAGCAGTTGTTCCATGACGAATTTGAGTGGTGAATCCCAATTCCTAGTCCCTTTTATCTTTGATTTTCCCATTTTTACTCTTTAATTTTACTAGTTTTATGGTTTGTTACTTATTAACTCCGAAAACTTGTCTTGACTTAGCTTATTTAAACATTAGCATTTGGTGGTTGATTCAAAGCCTCTCATGGGTTCGACCCTTTCTTGCCCTTGCTACTAGTTAGTAGGACCGAGATAGGTTTATAATTTGATAGGTTGGCGACGCCCTGTCACCCATCAAGGCCAAAAACCGGGCCGGGTCAATCCGGCCCAGTGGCCACCACTGGTACTACGAATGTAGTACTCCCTCCGTAACATATTAATGACAACGATTTGACATTTTTCCTCTCTACTTTATGTCAAATCGTTGCCATTAGTATGTTACGGAGGGAGTACATTGATTACCCTTGCAAATAGGCTGTAAGTGTATAATATCTGAAATTTACAATATCAGATCTGTTACCTTGAGGATACATTGCATTGAAGAAGCAAGTAAAGCAACTACTCCGTAGTTTAGTAAAAAATGTGATCATACATTAATAAGTACTGTAAATCAATATATATATATAGGGCTATAATTTCAGAGTTCCTACATATATAGTAGAGTAGTTTTAAATTTTAACACCTACATACACATATATAGCTAGTTAGGTAGGTAGGCTATATATAGTAGGGTATTACACGATGTATCCACCGATGTCTTCACTTATTATGATGATCATGATTGATGATATTGATTGATACCACCCCACCCCCCACCCCCCACCCCCCACCCTAGCTTAGCCTATACTACCTTCTGTCTTCTCAGCTTCAAACTCAGAAGTCAAGTGCTTTATTTAAATACTTGTACATGCATAATACATTTTGCATGTCACAGACTCACAGTATGTACGAACCTAGCTAGCTAGTTACTTGTATTTTACTGACTTCTTTCGTCACCCATAATCAATGTTCCATAGAATTACTAGAAAAACAAGTGTATTTTAGTACTCTCTTCACAAATTATAAATAAATGCTCCATTTTAATCAAAAAACTTTCACAATTTTCATCAAAATGAAGTACTTATTTGTGGACGGAGGGAGTACTCCGTATGAGAGGATCGTGATTGAGCGTACTAGCGATGGAGAGTACATCTTACAATTGAAAGATTATTAATTTAATTCTCGTCTCTATCCTCTCCCCTTAATAAATGTAAAGGCAAGGTTAACTCAGTATTCTTTTGAGAGAAGTCGTGCTCTAGCTTAGGGTCCATTCACCATACTGGTTTTTTTTTTATTAAAAAAATGTATTTTAGATTCTGTTGTTATGGACAGGAAATTATTCTAAATGAAACTGAATTAAATCAAGTCTTAGACTCAATGGGAGCTTAATTGAACTAAAATTTTAAAAAATAAATCTAAAAAAACCTGACCTTAATACTGAAATCAATTACTCGACTATTGTATAAGAATCTACTAATATAATCTCCAATGTAATGGAAGCTCATCCCTAACTTTGTATATTCTTCCTTACTACAACTTGGGGAATGGGGAAAATATTTTGGAAAATACTAAACAACTTGTAGTTGATTAGCAATATATTGGTTTTCTTTACAAATTCATCCTCACTATTCATTTATATCCTATAAAATAAATAGCGGGTAGTATTACAATTTATTTTTCACCTTATAGTGATGATGACAATTAGATTGCCAAAATAACATTCTGCATAAGTACACTTTTTTGTACAAAAAAAGTTGAAAGTATGGAAAAAAAAAAAAAAACATAATAAAAACCTTACATGTTTGTGATTCGAACATTATTGCCAAAGCATAAAATGCATTTGTTGAATGGAAGCTAAAATTTCAAAGTTCTCTAGTGTGGGTTAATAATAGAGGTGAAAGAAAAGTTACACACAATTTGATCTGAAAAGAAATCGGTATGTTATTAGTTAGTGGATTTTTTTATCAAAGGATTTGCCTCATTTAAGTATATATACATCGAAATGGCGCGACATAGTTATTAAACTAGATGAAACAACAGAACATAATTACTAGTATGTAAATATTGACCACCAACCAGTTTAACAGAGCAAGTATACACGATATCATCCATTTATTAAACAATTCTTCGATCGGATCGGCGCGGGTTAGAATTAATGAAATTAAACCCTAACACATAAAGGGATTGATGCAAACCTTACCTAATTTGACCCTATTACCAACTCTACGCAATAACAATTTAACAACACACTTTAAATTGGGATTAGGTTTGTGGAGAGCTTTATCTTGGGCCAAACTTTTTGACAAGTAAAAATAGTAGTTAGTATGATAATCTATAATAGAAAATGACGTTGGTGAATTGGTAGGGAAAAATGATTGAAACATGGAAGGATAAATAATCATACTAGAGATTACCACTAAAATCTAAAAAATTAAAGGAAATTGCATATATTAAATAAGCAATCTCGAATAATTTTAAAAGGAATTGCATATTAAATGGACAAAAGATAAATCTCGAATGTATATTCACTTGGGCAACGCATGTAGGATATAAATTGTATCATAATACAAGTATATAAACAAAAACTTTAAAACTTACTCCCTCCACATTTCTAAGTTTGTTACATTTTGACTTTTGTTATTATTCACTTGATGATACTTTTCTTTCTAATTATATATATATATATATATATATATATATATATATAACTATAATAAAATGGGAATTTATTTAATTTGATTCGACTCAATGTATATTTTTTAAATATATATAATTTTTTATTACACGTGATTAAACATATTTTAATTCAAGGCTATATTTAAGAAAATGTGAAAAATAAATGTAACAAACTTAAAAGAATACAAAATTACAATATGATCTTATCTCCCTTAAGTCTCTGTTCTTTAGGACTGATCTGATCTGATTTGTTTTGAGTTTAATTAAACAAAAAAAGAATGTGGAATTAATAAAAAATTATTATCATAGTATATATTAAGGCCCTGTTCTTTTGGATTTAAAAGCTACAGTAATCAGATCAGATCAGATCAGACATTATTATTATTATTATTATTATTATTATTATTATTATTATTATTATTATTATTATTATTATTTCGAGCATTGTTTTTCCACTCGACATTTTCCGGCGGTGATTATTCGACCGACTTTTCCGGCGACGATTTTCAAGCCGACTTTTTCGGCGACGGTTTTCGGACTGACTTTTTCCGACGGTGATTATTTGGCCGACTTTTCCGGCGACGATTTTCAGGCCGCGTTTTTCGGTGACGGTTTTCGGGACGACTTGTCCGACGACGGTTTTCGGAATGACTTTTCCGGCGGTGATTATTCGGTCGACTTTTTCGGTGACGGTTTTGGAGTCAGATTGAATGAAGGGTTTGAAAAGAATGAAAAGTAAAATACTGAAGAGGTGAAATAAAATGAGCTTGAGGCTTTGGGCTCATTAAATTTTTGTTCCTAATATAAATATAAATATAAATATAAATATAAATATAAATATAAATATAAATATAAATATAAATATAAATATAAATATAAATATAAATATAAATATAAATATAAATATAAATATAAATATAAATATAAATATAAATATAAATATAAATATAAATATAAATATAAATATAAATATAAATATAAATATAAATATAAATATAAATATAAATATAAATATAAATACAAATACAAATATAATCAAATCTGAAAAACTCAAATCAGATCAGATCAGACAAACTCAAAACAAATCAGATTAGATCAGACCAGATCAGTCCTAAAGAACAGATCCTAAGTCTGATCTGATCTGATCTGATTATTGTAGCTTTTAAGTACAAAAGAACAAGGCCTAAGTCTAGTAGCACGGAGTAAACTCGCTTACTCATCACAAACATGTTTTTTTAGCCAACAAGGACACAGACACAAAAATTAACCTAGGAGATGGGTGTTCTGTGTGACATGTGACATGCATGCCTAGGACATCGTCCTTGGAAGGCCGAGTCATGAGCCCAGGACGCAAATATTTTGTCTACTCCGATCCTCTTCATATTAATCGCAACGTTTTTATTTTCATGCTCGCCAATGTATTATTTATATTTGTAATATTTTTAGTTATGTTTTACTAAACATTATAAAATTAGATTACAATAAAGTACACATTGAAATGATTCCAAAGAGATCTGACAATAAATTACACAACTATATTTTTTCACAAGTATAAAACACAAAATCCAGATATATGAGTGATTATGAACACTGTCCAAATTGCAATTACATAAGAATGGGTGAAGTAGTTTATAAAATTCATACATTGTACCACTTTCCTTAATCATTATGCTTCTTGAATTTGGCCTGGCACAAGATGTCGGGTGGTGATTTAGGTACTCCAAAGCTTTGCACGCAATCCACTTTACCCACAATAAAACCCCTTACATATAAACAAAAATGGAGTGCTTACAAGAATGTAGAGTGCCTAAATCAACACCTGATATGTCAATATCATCATGCTTCAGCTTATAGTCTTGTGCCCACCTCCTTAATTTAACACTTTTTTTCCTTATTTGAAAAAATGGAAAAGAGTAAAAATGATAATAAAAATAAATAAAAAAAAAAAAAACAGGTGAAACTGCCATTACTATGCAAATGAGTTCAAAAGAACTTTTTTTTGGGGGGGGGGGGGGGGGGGGGGGAGTTCAAAAGAACTTTGAATCACTTATAGCATGATACAATGATAACCCTAGCCTATCGATATTTTTGGAGAAACCTTGTATGTAATGATGTTTAAACATAGAATATAACAAGCACTTTGCCAAAGTTTATTACTACCAAATTTCTGCTTTATATAGCTTTTTTTCAAGGGAAAAAAATAACATACAATAGTTGCATTTGTGAGATGGTACAACATGATCACTCTCAAGTCTCAACCAATCAAAATCCATAATTTATTTATTTAAAAATTTAATTCCACCAAAAACATATTGTGAAGATTCGTTCACATTTGTCTTAATTTACTTGATTTATTTTCAATTTAATTGCTTTTTTCATAGCTTATCAAAAACATATTTAACCATTTATACTTGTTAATTTCATGCATGTCTCATGTATAAGAAAAAATTATAAAATTTATATTTAAAAACTACATGGGAAACTATTATAAAAATGAGATGTTAATAAATTGTATGTGCAGAGCCTAGATGCCTTCTTCCTTTGCTACAACTAGAGCGGGTATTCATTCAAAAAGAATGCATTTATTACCTTTAGGTTCTCTTGGTGATTAGTCCAAGTTTCCTTAAGAACCTCAATAAAATAAGGGTTCAACACATTACCTCGCATCTAAACTAAAAGTATGTACATCCGCGTGCGATGAGGAGGGATCGGTGATCGGATCGGAACATCTCTTTCTTACTTTTGGGTGTGCCAAAAATCGTCTAATTAAGCTTCGAGGAACACACCCTTGAATGGTCGAGGTCCTTCTGGAATTGTACCATTCTCGAAGGAAAAGTCATTTTACCCCCACGAGATTTCTTTTTTTCTCTATCTACGCAATTTTGATAAGAGTCTAGTCAACTCGTCGGAAAAGAATCAAAGGAGACCTCACTTACATGACTATATTTTTCGTTAAATGTAAATCACACATTGTAGTCAAAGTGAAAATGCAAACAGTGTCAAAAGTACGCAATTGTTGCATTCTTATTATCGATTATAATATATTAGAATAAGCTTATGATTGGAGGTACAAAATGATTTTTATACTTTATCATTGTTGATTGTCCTCATATGTCGGCAAAGTGTGCTTATAGAGTTCTAGTTATAAGCTACAACTTTTTGTTAGTAGCATGAGTACCGTTGTAGTGCTCATTCCATGATACCATGATCCCATGAGAAGGAGATACATATCATACACAAATAAACTATCAATTAACTATAAAGTTTATAACAATCACTTCCTACGACATATTGTATTGAGGGATTGGTGACGTTTGATAAGGTTCTATGAAGTGTGATAATGTCTAAGGCCCTGTTGACAGGGCGTCGCAACCCGTCAAAAATAACCTAAATATCAAAACTAATGTAGCAGTGATAAGTAGGGTCGAATCCACAGAGAAGCAATTTAATTTCTTTTATTATTAAAAAGTATGAATTATATAAAGGGCCTTTGTGATTGAATTATCCTAAATAACTAATAAATAAAGAAAAGAAAATAAAGGTTGAATTTTTATTGGAATTAAATGAATGAAGGAAATTCTAGGGTTTAGGATTTTATGAATGAAATCATAAACTAATTGAATTCCAATGTTCAATAATTCATTAACAAATTCTAATCAAGATCTAACAGGCTTTCGCAATTTATTAGATCTACAGATTTACATAACAGGCTCTCGCAATTTATTAAATAAATCTGCCTAAAATCTTAAGTCTTAATGAAGTTTTCACCTTTCTGCTACCGGCTAGATTATTACTCAAATTTATATGATCAAAACAGATTTTAGGGAATTAAAACTAGTCATGAATTAAAGAACAAAAGACTCAATTAATCTAATCATTTAAACATAATTTTTCCAAACCCTAGATCTAAAAGACTACTCACACATGTTTGAAAGAATAAAAGAAATAAATATGATCATAATAAAAAGCATAAATAAAATAAATAAGAAAGAAATAATACCAGAATTGGAAAAAGATTGAATCTTTAATTAACTTGAATTGAATTGAATTTAATGTGTTTTTACAATAAAAGAGAGAGAAAGAAAACCCTAAAAACAGAAAGAAAACCTAA
Source organism: Salicornia ramosissima (assembly GCA_951394345.1). Lineage (NCBI taxonomy): Eukaryota > Viridiplantae > Streptophyta > Magnoliopsida > Caryophyllales > Amaranthaceae > Salicornia > Salicornia ramosissima. Next base: position 49,396,142 of record OX596240.1, on the reverse strand, counting down.
AGAAAAGCATAATCTCTTTACAAGGGATTAAAACAGGTATTTATAGGCAATATTAGGCTTAAACGGAGCCCGTAGCGCTGGCCCCGGTACGGGGTACATGCACCCCGGTACCGGGGTTGTCGCTGGAATCAGGTTCGCTATTTTTGGAAAATGTCGAGTGAAAAGCTGTGCAGAGACCCCGGTCCGGGGTACATGTACCCCGGTCGGGGCCGATGCTGGGTGAACTCTGGCTTCAAAGCAAAGGAGAGAAGAAGGGGCAGCAACCACCCCGGTCGGGGTGCATGAACCCCGGTAAAGCTTGCACAGACCCCGGTACCGGGGTACATGCTGGGGGTCTAATCTGATGCCCTGACTTCGAACGCCCATAACTCCTTCGTTTCAAGTCGGAATTGAGCTTATGACCTACCGTTGGAAAGCTCTTTGAATCTAGTTTCCAACGCCGCTGGAATAGCTTAAATAAGATATTCATAACTCTAGTTATGTCCAAAAGAGTGAGAGGTGGTCAAAATCATTCGAACCGAATCGAACAATTGCAAGCCAATTCTTCACTAATTGACATCAGAACCTCTCAACACTCACCGTGACATCATAGTGCTTCTCCTTTGCCTAGATTGGTGTACTTTGATGGTTTTTGTCCCATTTAGAGCATCTTCTATCAAAAACCTGTCAAAAACATGGAAAAGACACAAAACACTCCAAACCGACTTATTAGCGGCAAAACGGCTCCTAAGAGCACGGTTAGCACAATAAAACCATACAAAATAAGGAGGAAAAACATATACTAAACCAAGTTATCAAACTCCCCCAAGCCAGCCTTTTGCTTGTCCCCAAATCATTTGGACTTAAAAGCTACAATAATCAGATCAGATCATATCAGACAAACTCAAATCAGATCAGATCAGATCAGTAGATCAAATCAGACATTATTACTCTTTATTATTATTATTTTTATTTTATTATTATTATTATTAATTTCGAGCATATTTTTTCCGCTCAATATTTTCCGACGACGGTTTTCGAACGAGTTTTCCGGTGACGGTTTTCGGGACGACTTTTTCGAAGACGGTTTTCGGACTGAATTTTCCGGCGGTGATTATTCGGCTGACTTTTCCGCCGACGATTTTCAAACCGAGTTTTTCGGCGACGATTTTCGGGACGACTTTTTCGACAACGGTTTTCGGATTGACTTTTCCGGTGGTGATTATTCGGCCGACTTTTCCGGCGACGATTTTCAGGCCAAGTTTTTCGGCGACGGTTTTCGAGATGACTTTTCCGACGACCGTTTTCGGACTGAATTTTCCGGCGGTGATTATTCGGCCGACTTTTCCGGCGATGATTTTCAGGCCAAGTTTTTCGGCGACGGTTTTCGGACTGACTTTTCCGATGATGATCATTCGGCCAACTTTTCCAGCGACGGTTTTCAGGCCGAGTTTTTCGGTGACGGTTTTCGGAATGACTTTTCCGGCGGTGATTATTCGGTCGACTTTTTCAGTGACGGTTTGGTCAAAATTTTCGGCAGTGATTATTACTACTACTACTATTATTATTAGTAGTAGTAGTATTATTAGTATTAATATTATTATTTGAAGTTTTGAAGTTTTGGAGTGAGATTGAATGAATAGGTGAAATGAAATGGGTTATCATAATAATAATTATAATATTAATAATTATAATAATAATAATTATTATATTAATTAATAATAATAATTATTATTATTTTAGTAAATATAATCATGTATTACATTTCTCATAAAAAAAAATTAAGTATAACAATTATAAAAATAAAAATAAAAATAATAAAAATAAAAATAAAAATAATAAAAATAAAAATAAAAATAAAAATAATAAAAATAAAAATAAAAATAAAAATAAAAATAATAAAAATAAAAATAAAAATAAAAGTAAAAAAAATAAAAAATAAAAATAAAAAATAAAAATAAAAATAAAACTAAAAATAAAAATAAAACTAAAAATAAAATAAAAATAAAAATAAAAATAAAAAATAAAAATAAAAATAAATATAAAAATTAAAATAAAAAATTAAAATTAAAATTAAAATTAAAATTAAAACAAAATAAAAATAAAAATAATTCAAATCAGATCAGATCAACAAACTCAAATCAGATCAGATAAGATCAGATTAGATCAGATCAGATCAGATCAGACCACATCAGTCCTAAAGAACAGAGCCTAAGGCCTTGTTCTTTTGGACTTAAAAGCTACAGTAATCAGATCAGATCAGAACAGATCAGATCAGACAAACTCAAATCAGATCAGATCAGACATTATTACTCTTTATTATTTTATTATTATTATTATTATTATTATTATTATTATTATTATTATTATTATTATTATCATTATTATTATTATTATTATTATTATTATTATTATTATTATTATTATTATTATTATTATTATTATTATTATTAATTTCGAGCATCGTTTTTCCGCTCGACATTTTTCAACGACGGTTTTCGAACGAGTTTTCCGGCGACGGTTTTCGGGACGACTTTTCCGACGACGGTTTTCGGACTGACTTTTCCGGCGGTGATTATTCGGCCGACTTTTGCGGCGACGATTTTCAGGCCAAGTTTTTTGGCGACGGTTTTCGGGATGACTTTTCCGACGACGGTTTTCGGACTGAATTTTCCAGCGGTGATTATTCGGCCGACTTTTCCGGCGACAATTTTCAGGCCGAGTTTTTCGGCAACAGTTTTCGGACTGACTTTTCCGACGATAATCATTCGGCCAACTTTTTTGGCGACGGTTTTCGGAATGACTTTTCCGGCGGTGATTATTCGGTAGACTTTTTCAGTGACGGTTTGGTCAAAATATTCAGCGGTGATTATTACTACTACTACTACTATTATTATTATTAGTAGTAGTAGTATTAGTATTAATATTATTATTTGAAGTTTTGGAGTGAGATTGAATGAAGAGGTGAAATGAAATGGGCTATCATAATAATAACTATAATATTAATAATTATAATAATAATTATTATTATATTAGTTATTATTAATAATAATAATTATTATTATTTTAGTAAATATAATCATGTATTACATTTCTCATAAAAAAATAAGTATTACAATTATAAAAATAAATATAAAAATAAAAAATAAATATAAAAATAAAAATATAAAAATAAAAATAATTCAAATCAGATCAGTTCAGATCAGATCAGACAAACTCAAATCAGATCAGATTAGATCAGATCAGATCAGATTAGATCAGATCAGATCAGATCAGACCAAATCAGTTCTAAAGAACAGAGCCTAATTAGAGTAAGTCAGGTCCTATAAGTTTCAGTCATGTTTAATAAGGTTAAATAATTTGAATCTGATAAATTTAAGAGAACTCTCCCTAAAAGGATTAATCTGATGTATATATACTCTCGATCTCAATTTGTGTGTTCCACAAATTTCGTAATTCTACGCAATTTTCTTTTACATTTTCATCTATCAATGCACCTTTGTATAAATTTTACAGTAAAAATTTAACATTCCTATATTAGTTGTTGATACAAATCCAATGACACTACATATTACTATATAATTTTTTTTTATATCAATGCTAATCTAGAAGATTATTTCTTATTATGAATAGTGTCATGATTTCTAGATGCCTTTTAAAAATGAAGGGAATATTTCGGGTGCAATCTCTTCACCTTAAAAAAAAGAAGTTTCAGGTATAATAAGTTCAGATTAGTTCAATCCAAATGTAATTAGTTCCAATAAGTTAAATCGGGTCTACTAAATTTCAATCACTACAAAAATTCAAGTTTTTAGCAACCATTTAAAATATTTGCTATGATTGAAAAATTGGTTGCTAACTCTAGTTAGCAACTGTTTGGCAACAAAAAAAGTTGGTTGCCAAAAGGCAAGTTGCCATTTGATATTAGCAACAAAATGCAACATAGATCGGTTGCCATTTCGCATCGAACCAAATTTAGTTGCCAAATTGGTTGCCATGCTTGGCATCCATTTTTTATTTTGGTTGCCAACTTTGTGTCCAATTTTTATTTTTTTTCACCATTAGGTTGCTAAATGGCAACCAAGTTATTAGTTTTTGTTGCTAACATAGCAACCAAATCGAAAACTTTTAGTTGCTAAATCTATATCCGAAAAAAATCTGACACCCCCTATGACCCGATCTAATAACTTCCCAAGAGGTCACCCATCCCGTGATTACTCTTGATTGAGCACGCTTAACTATGAAGTACCTTAACATATAAGCACCTTAAATGGAACAATAGCCTTATTAATATAAGTAGCACATCAAAACCTAATAAAGAAATCATGGATGTTACATATAGAAACAAAATTATAGTTTTGGTTGCTAAAATAGCAACAGAATTATAGTTTGGTTGCCAAAATAGCAACGAAATTTCAATTTTAGTTGCTAAGGAAAACATAAGCAACCATTTTATTTTTCAATATAGTATTTTTTGCTAAATTATGGCAACCAAACATTAAATCAGTTGCTACACTAGCAACGAAAATTAAATCAGTTGCTAGAATAGCAACGAAAACTACATTAGTTGCTAATAAGAGCAACAAAAATTGAATATGTTGCTACAATAGCAATGAAAAAAATGTCCATCCCCAAGTTAGCAACTAAATGTTAAAAACTTTTGGTTGCAAGTGACAACAAATGATTAATTTGTTGCTATTATGCACTTAACAAATATTTTAGCAACAAAAAAAAATTATGGTTGCCAATGAGCAACAAATTTAAATTTCGTTGCCACATTTGGTTGCTAAAGTAGCTCAATTTTTGTAGTGAATAAGTCCCATTAAGTGTACGTAATAAATTCCAATCATGTTCAACCAGCTCTATACTATATACTGTGTCCAGCCTTCGCATTAGTTATTTCTATCTCCCAAACAAAGCTCCTTAGGTAGCGTTTGGATATGTGGAATTCATTTCAAATTAATGAATTCAATTTCTGAAATTGAAATGTTACAATTCAAATGGCAATTATTTGTTTGGGTGATTTTAGAATTTGAAATGACATGGTTATGTTAAGTATTTGAAATACACAACATTTGTTTGTTAAGCATTTGGGTTGGTAATTGAGTCAAATCCAATTCCAAATTATTTAACTTGCCAAACATGTAATTTGGCTCAAATCCATTATTTCAAATGAATTGCTTGTATCCAAACATAGCATTATGGGAATACCAAGAAAATTCAACAAACTGTTGATATTGAAACAAGTCCTAATAATGAAACGACCTATTATTCGTAAAGGGATTCATTGGTGTATTGAAAAAGGATTGACCATCCTTTTTTGGCTCGACAATTGAGCATATCATCAATATCTTAATCAGCAATTCCTTTATCTTAATGACAACTACTACATACGCTAGCTCACTTACAATCGCTTTGTGATGCAACTCAAATACGAGTAGTTGTTTTAGCTTTTAGGTTCTTAAAAATGATTTATTCACTAGCACCCACCCACATGTTCCTTCATATTTAAGGTCTATCGCTAACTTATGTTCCACTTCCTGACACCCTTTTACAGGGCCTAGTCCTGTTCAACGGGTCGGTGCAGGTCAATTATTTGGTGGGCCGGGTCGGGCTTCACATATTCTTCAACGGGCCGGGTTAGATCAAGCCCTATTTGACCCGGCCCGGCCTAGTCCACCCTATCTAAGAGGAAATTAAGGAAGTTTTTGGAAAATATGGGAAGAAATTTAAGTGGCCCTTTAAAAGCCAACCCGGCCCGCTTAGGATCATTAATTTGTTGACCCTATTAAGATCCGCCCCATTTTTAAAGAGGGTTGGGCCACACAAATTTTTAATAGATCGGGTCAGGGTTTTAAATGGGCCCCGCCCCATTAAACATGCCTAACAGGGCCTTACAACTTCTATATACTTTCTGTGAAAGTTGCCACATGGCTGGCTCACGATATTCCTACTTCCATAAGCTCTTCTTTGGAATTTAAAATGGATATAGAATTTAGACATCCCTCCTAAACTTAGGCTATTTATCGTGCAAATGTTACAAACACGGTTACACGTCGTCACACTCCCCCCATGTTTGATTACAGTAGTATATTTTGTGTAACAATATCTAGATTAACTTATAAGTTATAACCGAATACTTATTGTCACTTTGTCTATTCAAGCTAAGCACCGAATGGTATTAGATTAGATAGCTGTAATCAAACAAGAAATTGTCACAAACCCCCCCCCCCCCCCCCCACAAATTATCAAATCTTGGGTTATACAAAACGAAGTTTGAGAACATTAGCAAAGTCCCAAAAAAAAAAGGAGTCAAACAATGATCACAATTTTTTTTTGACTTGTACATGACAAGTTTTATTATTTATTTATTTAATCCTTTTTTGTTTTTGGTTGGTGAAGTTGTGCTGTGACAAATTTATGCACTTATGCATAGTAATAAGAAATGAGGTATAGTCGTATAGAGTAGTGGTTCCACTATCCCTCTAATCATAAAATTATAGGTTCGAATCATTATACTGGCTAATAAACTGAAAGATTTTTTACCATAACAAATAAAATAAAAGGCGCTAAGGAGCTAATCAAATTGAAGCACAAAAGTGTTCATAATTTAAGGACAAAATACCCACTTTCTAAACAACTTTTGCTACTTTATTAAAGCTAATTGGAAAAAAAATGTGGATGTAAACTTAGAAAGGCCCTCAAGTATCCAATGCTCCAAAGTTATACTATTGAAACTTCAATCATCTTTTCAAATGGCACGCTTGGTATCAACTTTATGTTAGCTTTTTATGCATTGGTATGTAATTTTATCGAACTTAATTTATCTAAATTTATTTATTGTATGTTAAAATTCATTTCAACTTATTATACGAAGTACTTAAATGAGAAACTAGCAGATTATCATGCATGTGCATAGCAATTGCCATAATTGCTAATCTATCATAGCAGATCAAAAGTATTTTTGGAGTTCTGTTTATATATTTGGAAAATATATGCAAATTATTGAAAAAAAAATATTTTTTTCCCAATAATTGCAATTATAATTTATTAGTTGAACATATAAAACACTTGTAGTTTAGTAACCTAAAACATCTTTTTTTAAAAATTATCAAATTTCCTACTGATATTTTTATTTTATGAAAAATTCACATGAATAATCCGATTTTTTTCGGTCTTCTCAAAATAGCCCGATCTTTGCATTAACTTGTTATAATCCCACTTTTCTACGTTGTCTTCCAATTTAGGTCGTCCTCCTTTAATTTCGTGTGTTTTTTTCACTTTAGTAAGGCTATGGAAGAGTGTTTTTTAGAGATGTTTTTAAGTAATGAATTTGCTTGAGAGCTTGTGTTGGGATTATAGCAAGTTTTGAGGGTTTTTGGGTGGTTCAAATGAAAGGATAGCCAAAATATAAAAACACATTATAAAAAATGGGATTATAATGAGTTAAAACAAAGGTCGGACCATTTTGAAAAAGAAAAAAAATGGCCAAATGTCGAATTATTTATGTGAATTTTTTCTATTTTTTTACCATTCCATATTGTATATGAGGACGTCGGTTAGTTAAACTTTTTAAAAGTGACTTTCAAGAACTAGATCTAGAATTCTTAATTATATATGTTCATATCAATGATTGAAATGGAAAATCGTCAGGCCGTCTAATAATCTGATGGGATAATTTTTTGTCAAAAAATTATAACTTTTTTGTATAAGATTACAAGTTTTTATACAAAGTTAATTAGTTTAACAAATTATGCAAAATGATGATATAGATTCATATTTCATAATAAAAGGCCATGTTACAATGTGATAGAAGATTTTGTATCTAATAGAATTGTGATAGCGTTGCACAATAGTTAGAGTCCGTTTTCTTCACTTTAAAAAAATAATTAATAAGTTTCAGTTCAAATAAGGAAGCGTTTCTTCAACTTATAATAAAACCTGAATTAATCTTAATTTATATGATTGAACATATCTAAACTATTCTGCATGTACATTTGAACTTTTTAGAGCTTATCTGAATTTATTAAACCCCATTAAAACTTATTGAACTTATTGGATCTGATTAACCTTGATTATAGAAACAATTAGAAATTATCACAACTGATCGCACCTGATCAAACCACGCTGAATTTATTACACCTGATTAGATCGAGCTTATCAAAACTTATCTGAACTTAAATTTATTTTTTTAAGATGAAGAGAACGCACCTTAGGTTCAGATAAGTTTTAATCAAATGTAATAATTTCAAAAGAGTTTGATCAGGTCTAATCATATATATGTGATAACTGATAAGGTATGTTATTATCAAATCCATTCATCAAGTTCAATAAGCTCAATGATTTTTTATCAATTATACTGAACTGATTTTTTTTTAAATGAATTGAATTTTACTGAACTAAATTGAATTTTAGAGTCAAGATGCAAGAGTTGATTTGTACTAAATTTGATTGAAATGCAATGAAATTTCAAAAATTGAGTAAAAACAACATGTCCTAAGTTGAAGATAAGGCACCATGCATTAATGGTTGCATGAGACTATGATTAAAAAATAGAGTAAAAATAAATAAAAATTGCATGGTAGCAGAGGGTATCATCTTGTGGACTAAAACAGTGCCACGTACGTACAGTGCTATTTTGCCTATTTATAGACAGAAAATGAAAAAATTTCTCGTAAAGGGTCCATGGTGAATAAGAATTACTGTATAAATTATGGATATTCTTATCAATCAATCAATCAATATAATAATGTGGCCATAAATTAAATTAAATGAATATAACTTACTTCCAATTCAATTTCCATTCAAAAAAGGTTGTTGGATGGCCATGGCCTAAACAAACACTATGTATACTTTTAATGAATCTGCCTCGTGCCCACGGCACATATATATTTTATTATATCTTTCTTGTAAGGGCTCGTTTACATTAGTTGAATAGAGTTGAATTGAACTGAATTGAACTGAATAGAAGTGTATTAATTGAACTAAATAGAGATGAACTGAACTGAACTGAATAGAGATTAACTGAACTGAAATGAATATAATCTGATGTAAACAAGCCCTAAGTGTATTTATTAATTATAAATTATACAATTTATAGCTCAACAATAGTGCAAGCAATATCTACATACATAAAAATTAAAAGAGAAAAAAAAAAGTGCAAACACTTTAATCCTTTTAGCGCCAAAAGTTGGTCAGTTGGTGAAATGGTGATGTGATCTACCATTAATTATGGCTATAGCTCACTCGTGTTTTATTATGGAATATTCAAAATTTTAACTAGACTAGATATATAACTACATAATGGAAGTAACAACAATATTGGCTAATATTGTTCTTTAAAATGTTGTATTACTTCTGAGTCTTCTGTAGTTTCAGCTGCTAATCTGGGAAACTAGGGGTAGTATGGGCTGTTCTAAAAAAAATGGTTAATATGGAACGAGCGCCATTATATTATATATAATAATAAGACTATAAGAGGTTTGTCATTAGGATTGTTTTAGCTTTTTGAGTTTTGTAGTACATATACATATGTAAAAATTATATATACTACATACGTATCGCAACACTCGCTACATAAGTATGCGATGCGGACTCCTGGGCAAAAAGTAATTTTAAGAGAGAGATATAGTGAAAAATGAATAATTAAGTGAGCTCATAACAAAAGTAAAGTTAACAAAAGTTTTACACGGGTAATTTTTTCACTAAATATAGTAAAAAAATATTTGTTGCAAGTATTGTATTACAACCTAAAATGACAAAAGTTGCAAGTATTGCGATACAGCCTCCTGCATAGTGGAGCTGGACTCCCCTACCCACAGCAGTGGTGAGAGTTCGACACCTCATCCTCGCATTTTTTGTATCTTGAAATAAAATAAGTGTGGGCTCACTTGTGTACCTTGCCATTAAAAAAAAGATTGACACACACAATCTTTAGTCAGGTCATATGCCGGTCTGACATTACTTTTAGCTATAAATCTATAACATTTTGCATCACTCGTTAGCTTTGTATAAAAAAGTTTTGATCTTACATTAAAAAAAGCTATAGTTTTATAATTTGGCTAAAAAAAATCTGTCAGACCGTCAAACTGTTTAACAAAAGACTTGCTAATTGGCATATAGCTAGATACACACATACATAGAGCTTGTTTGGTTGACAATCAATTATTCACATAAAAATTAGAATTTCCTAGAAAGTTAGCTACTACAATTTAAACTCCTAATTAGGGGTGGAAGTGGAATTGAAGTAGAATATCTTATATATTCCTCTCAAAATTATCGTATGTGGTATTGTAATATACTCCCTTCATAACAAAATAAGGGTTTGTTTACTTCAACTTAAATTCAGCTCAGTTCAGCTATATTCAGCTAAAGTAAACGAGCCATAACTATAACAATTTCACATAAAATAGAGAAAAAAAATATTAAATCGTTGCAGTTAATAGATTACGGAAAGAATAATTTAAAACTTGTACTTGATGAAAATCCTTATGTACAGTATTAAACTAAGAGTAGTCTAGTAGGGAGTACTAAACAGTGGGACTAGTCATTTAATTGAGAGAAATGTATGAATATGGTGATAATAATCCTTTCCTTGTTTCTAGTGTAAAAAAATTGCTTTGAATTCGCACATCAAGCGTTGTTGCTTGAAATGCATGCATGGAATTTTAATTGGAAATATAAACCCTACATCACATCGATCTCATGATCTCATCTCTGTTATAAACTGAAACATTTCCACTGACTCGACATGATCAATCAAATATATTGGGAAAATCAAACTGTACGTCCATATCTGTTTACAAATTACTCTATTTCTAACTATGAGTACCCTTCAATAATTATAGTGACCTTTATTGGAAAATTTTATACTCCGTATTAATAATCTCCATTTTTTATTATTTTTTCAAAATAATTTCAATTCAAGCATTGCCGAGTCGCAATCTTTCTTTTTATTTTATATTTTTCTTTGTCATTAATCCAGTGATTTTATATTTTTGTTGTATAGAAATGCTTGTTTTATTGATTAGTAATTCAATATGTATTGATTTTTTTTATCAAATTTATTCATATATATCAAGTGTGCACTAAATAATTAGGGGTTCTTTGGTTGCGTAAAATAAATAGAGAAAATTAAAATTCATGTGAATTTCAAATTGGGGTGATTGTTGGGTTGGATTCAAAAAGTGAAAATGGGGAAGTTGAAATTCATGGGAATTTGAATTTCCCACAAAAATGTAGAAATTTAATTATCTACCCTCCCCTTGGTCATTGAAAATTCCCATGAAATGCAAATTCCAACATGCCAACCAAACAATTTAGAACAATTTCTAGGAATTTTATGAAGGGAAGTAATTTTCGATGAAATGAAAATTTCTATGGAAATTAATTCCCATGGCAACCAAACATGATCAAGTGTGCAACTAACTAAAAGTTACTCTAAAACTAATAAAAAGATTCCATTTAAATGATAAAATCACACAAAAATAAGTAATTTTTATCAATGTGTAACTTCTGTGGCTTATAGGGTAATTTTTACATTTTTCTAATCTTTAATCCGTTTTACACTAATTTAGTGTATGTACTCAATGTATTTTAAAATATGTGATTTTATATTTGGTGCAGTGAACAAGCTAAGCTAAGGCATTAACGATCTTAGCGTATTGAATTGAAATGTATTTTTGGTCGACAAATGTGAGTCTGTTGTCACTTGTCAGTTCCTTCGTCTCGTGTGCTCCACTTTCAGAAAAAAGTTTATTCAAAATCTCATACGTATTCACAAATTGAGATTTTTTTTTAATGCTTACCCAATTAATTACGTGACATAATAGCGTAAAGTGCTTAACTATCTAAGAGACTAACATAGTAACATATATCATTTAGTGGTAATAAGCTAAGCCTTTGCTTTTAATGGTTTGGTCCCTTCATCGTCTTCATCTCAAAAAAAGAGAGTTTATTGATTCACCCAAATATTATCTCAAACTCATGGCATGCATTTTGAATTGCCTTTTTGAGTATATACTTCACTTTGTTACATTACTTTTTGTTATTGCTTTGGGAGCAAATAATGAAAGCTACACCACTAACATAATACATGCATATTCACTTTGTTTCTTTATCGGGGGTTGTCGGGTGGGTGTGCAAAAAAACCCACTGCACAGGGCCTCGTTATATAAAAGGCCTATTTTTTTGTTTTTCTTAGTCATTTGTCTTAAATTATTCATATATTTTTATATAAATTAACGATTTTCTACTAAAATATTTTTGGGATGTATACATGTATTGTCAAAATAATATCAAATATTAGCATTTATTAAGATCTGAAGGGCCTAAGTACAATTTTAGAACATGACCCCCAATAACTCCGACACGGCCCTGTTCTTTATGTAGCTGACTTGTTTCTACTCAAAATGAAGAACTCGTTGATTCTTTTTTCTTACTTCCTCTAATTGAATTTATTTGCTACAATTGGCCTCGCACATACTCTTAAGTAAAATTTAATTGTGAGGATAAAAGGAATATACAGAAAAAGTGGGGTATGTGATGGAATGAAAGATCAAAAGAAAAAACCTATAAAAATGAAAATTAAAGAAAACATTTGTTGCAAATAACATAAAACATATATGGTTGCAAATAAAACTCAGTGTTCGTTAACAAAATAAAACGCCCCATGACCCGTTTCACCAATATGCCTTTTTAAAAAAAAATTGTCATAAATCATCATTTGTCGACATTTTTTTGTTGACCATCATTTTTTGGTCAAAAATCAGAGTTGACCGGCATGTGAGTCACAAAAACTAATGTTTTAGACTTTTAGTGGCTCATAAGCCACGAACGTGCAAGTTATCGCTAATTTCCGCCCAATAAATGGTGGTAAAAAAAAATATGTACAAAAGATGGTAAAATATCAAATTTAGAGAAAAAAAGAGGACCAAAATGGGAAAAAAATGTTGGTTTAGTGATTCACAAGCCACATATGCCAGTTAACTCCTATTTCCAACCAAAAGATGTTGGTTAACAAAAAAAAATTATAAAAGATGAATTCTACAAATTTTTCTAAAAAATAAGAATAATTACATTAATAGGTACCAACTATTGCACTTTTTAATTAATTTTATAGGTACCAACTTTTGATTATTCACCAGCAGCACGAAGCCACGAACTATTACATAAAGTTGCAATGATATGTATATGACCTAAATATTGTTGCAAGTTATAGGTCATCCATACCTATCGTTGTAACTTTATGTAATAGTTCGTGTTGCTGGTAAATAATCAAAAGTTGGTACCTATAAAATAAAAAATGCAATAGTTTTTACCTATTAATTTAATTATTCCTAAAAAATATTGTAGTCTAACAAAATCATTTTAGTAAGGAAAAAAAATAAGGAAATAAAAAGAAAATGAAGATACTTTTAGGTAAGAAGCAGACTATGCATGCACCATGTGGTTAGAGAGAAGCATAACAAACCCCAATAAACGACAAATAAGCACTCCTAAAATAAAACTAATAACTCCCAAAACCTACGGTTACGGAGACTAGTACTAGTATAAAACCGGTATGTGAGACGTTTATTGAAAAAAAAAGCAAAAGCAACCAATACGATAATATAAGTATTACAGTACATAATTTAGTACATAAAAAAGATACATTATGAAAATTTTGATCAAATTATTCAAGTAGCATGAAAAATTGTGCTTTCAATATATATATATATATATATAAATTGGGAAAATTTGTTAAAATGAAAAAAAAATATCTCTAAACACAATTAAAAATGGGCCGAAAACAAGCTAATCTTAAGCCAATCTTTCAAAATTAAGTTAACCTTTTAGAAAACCCAAATTAAGCTTACCTTATTATTATTTAAGCCAAAAATATCCACTTAAATGATAATAATAGTTAACTAAAGCGATAGGTAACTACTAGGTTGCATGAAACGAGTACGTGTTCGAGAACATGTACAAAACTAGAACGGAATACGACAAATTTAAATTTAAGGATATGGGTACCAATAAGGAAATAGTACATCAAATATATAAAAACTAGTATTTTGGCCCGGGCAATGCCCCGGGTCGATTATTATTATATATTGTATTTCGTTATTTTTCATAAACTTCATAATTGATTTTGGTTTTTTTTGTGAAATGCGAATTGATAGATGACAATGATGGTGTCATAAAAAACGCAACAATTTTTTTTTTGGATGTTTCAAAATAAATGCAACAATTTTAATTTTCCATTTTTGTAAGTTTTTTCTTTCTATCTCTCACATCATCAAATACCCCACCTTCTCTCTCTATCACTTTTACTCTTACAACAAAAAATTTCCTAGGAGTCCGTGATATCCCAATTGTTGCGGTTTTTTTTTTAACGGAGGAAATAATAAATTTAAAACTATTAAAGATTTGGAATTAAAAGAGAATAACATTAAAAAAAATTGAGATAGGATGATATGTAACAATAGTAGCTGTTAACTTAGTAGATTTATTTGAAATGTGTTTTTATTAGTTACACTAATTTGCAATGTTTTATCATATTTTAACGTTAAATGTTAAACAAACAAATTAAAGTGGTTTGATGGTTGATAGCTTATATTTATCATATTTTAATGATAAATGTTAAACAAACAAATGGAAGTGGTTTGATGGTTAATAGGTTACATTTCACTATGAAAGTTACATGACATAGCTGAAATAAGGATTAACAAAGGGATGACACGTGGCAGTTAAAACTTCTTATTTTAAATATTTAAGTGTTTTGGCCCGGGCGTTGCCCCAAGTCCAACATTTTTATTGATTTTATTCTACACATTTGCTCTGTCTGTTAAGCGATAAAAAAATATAGACATGGAGAAGCCTAAAAGGTATAGTGCATTAATAATAAATGCACTATAATTAATAGACCTTTGGCGTGGATGATAATCGTAGACTGTTGAAACATCAAGAACAATCGAAACAAGCTCGAATCAGTAAAATTACCCTCAATTTGCATCTCAAATCAAACATCAACTTGATGGGAAAACACCAACAACAAATCTAGGTATCATGATGAACAAAATAAATTGGAAATTATAAGTTGGATTGTAAATGTATTTTGTAGACGAATTGAAATTCAATTAGCAAAAAAACCATTGTATTGGAGCAAAGCATCGTGAGTTTCGCTACTATGAGCTATCACTTCATCGCCTTCTTCCGTTTTTATATAAAAATTTTCTCCCTTTATTTTTCCTAAGTAATAAAACAATATGGATATAAAGAAGCATAACTAAATCAACAAATAAATGTAGTTGAGTTGGTTACTATTTACTACTTCCATATAAAAGATCTCAGGTTTGAATCTTATTATAATTATTTCTTATGTTTTTTTTTAAAGTTGACTAAATTTTAGTGATGCTGACATGGCGCTTCTGCACATGTGCCACGTGGCGTAATTACGGTGCTTCGCGCACCTTTTAATAATTGTTATAGATATGAAATTCTATGAAAATCTTGAATGTAACATGGAAATTATATTTGTAAAAACACAAATAATTAAGTAAAATAATAAAGCTATTTTCAAAGAATAATATAAAGCCGGACAAAATGACTAAAATATAATAAATTTTTTAAAAATAAAGTATCATGTATCCTTAAAGTATCGGTATCGTATTGTTATCCAACATAGGTATGTCCTTTTTAGTTGGAGTATCCATGCATGTAACTAATGGTCAAATAGTCATTCCACCCATATTTGATTTAAATGATAACAATGATAGCGTAATTTTGAATTTTCAAAAGATTGACTTAAATATGGAAGACCAGTCAAAGGTTGATTTATCCTTGACAAAATTTCCATTAAAAATAAAAAAGAGCAAAATATATATTGAGTCCCCATACGATACACTATGAAAGACCAGTCAAAGATTGATTTATCATTTGACAAAATTTCCATTAATAATACAAAAAGAGCAAAGTATTGGGTCCCCATACAATATGTATATCGTACACATACCTAGTCGTTGCAATAGAGTTGTTCAGATCAAGTACGGGCCGGGTCTATTCGAGTTTCGTGGCCTTTTTGGTCGTGTCGTGTTGAATTACATTTGGTTTTTTTTCAAATAGATTTACATGATATAATAATCAAGATTACACACATTAATGGTCAACTGATTCGGGTTGGCTGGGTCAATAACATCATGTTAGTTCAGGTATATTTCGAGTTTTGGTCGTAATTCGAGATAGACCACTTTTCCCGCCTTTGCGGCCATACTTATTACAGACACGTGAGCAAAAATAGAGTACATATGCTACATAGCGCATAATAATAAGGAGTTTTATGGAGTAATACGTCCTCGTCCATTTTTTGTTTGCCCATTCAATTTTTCTCTTTTTTAGAGACACACCTTTAAATAAAATTAACTTTAGATATTGAATCAAACGAGATCCTATTTGATTATATCTAAATCCTTCTGTCTTTATTTACTTGCACCCATTGTCCCAAAAAACTTTCACATATTTTGGTCAACGGGTGCAAATAATTAAGAACGGAGGAAGTATATCTTATAAGCTTAATTTTTTCCATATTTTCTATAATTATTCATTACCACTGGTAATGGTCATATTGGATGGAGATGTAATATTTATGAAGAAAATCACTCCGTATATAATTTTGAGGCCTGTAGGTTGGGATCATCAAAATAAATATTGATTTTCATACCAATGATAAACAAGCCGTTAGTGTTTTGCTTTAATTTTTCTAAACTGTACTTATGATTTTTAAAATTATCAGCTGTATCCTTGAAATAACTTATCCTTCTAATTTATGCCCTTTATACTTAACACTACGTTACATTTTTTTTAGTATAATTTAATTATCCATTTCCGAAAGTTTATAAGAAGTACCTCTAAGTATTTTTTGCTAAAACTCAATAATAAAAAAAAAACAAATAAAGTCGTATCTAAAATTTTAAAATCCTTAAGATGCTAAAAACAGAAAGAACAAGTAATAACTATTTACGTATTACACTGATTTGCACGTGTTTTGTGATAAATCTATTTTTTTTCGTTTTAAGCAATGTATTTAATGTTTATTTGTATACAATTCTAAAACTTGCATATATCACTACCTCAATTAGAATAAAAAATTAACCACATAGAGCGAGCGTAAACTTTTAAAAAATTAGGGGAATTTAGGAATATAACACACAAAATACGTTGCGGAAAAAAAGCGCACACACACACAAAATAGGTACTTCATCTGTTCTAAAAAAATGCTCTATTATTTTTTGTACATCTCTAAATATACAACTTTAAATACTAATATTTTTAATTATACATAAGAAAAAATTATATATTAAGAAGTACGTATCAAGACGAATCAAACGAGATTCTCATGACCATATTTTTCTTACAAATATAAAATTAAAGAGAGTCAAAATTACAGAGTAAACTGACAATCAAAATGAAGCAGTTTTTATAAAAGGGGAAGAGTACAACTTTTTTATAAAAACAACATTAATGAAGGTAATTTTCAAATCCAAAAAGACAATAAAAAAAAGGGAAATAGTCCCAAACACTTTTTTTCATTAAAATAAAAACCTCAGTCTCCCGAGTTCCTATCTTCCCTCCTTTCTACTCTTCTTTTCTCTGCACTTACCCTTCTTCCTCATCCATTGTTGCTTCCTTCCTTTAATCTACCAACAAAATTTCATCAAATATCTAAATCAACAATGCGAGCTAGTCATCTTCTTCCTCTTCTTTTTCTCCTTCATTTTCACTTCATCAATGGCAAAACATTACCAGAGCACAAAGCTTTACTGGGTATTAAATCCGCCATTACTGATGACCCTCAAGATTCACTTTCATCATGGAACACTACTACCCACCACTGTACTTGGGCACACGTCACTTGTTCTTCTTCCTCACACCATTCAACTGTTGTTTCACTCAATCTTTCTGGGTTAAATCTTACTGGGATTTTATCTCCTGATATTGGGTTTCTCACCAATCTTCAAAACCTTTCTGTTGCTGCAAACTCCATTTCTGGTCCAATCCCTCCTTCTCTCTCTCTCCTCTCTGAACTTCGTTACCTCAATCTCTCAAACAACATCTTCAATGAGCCTTTTCCTTCTTCACTTTCTTCTTTAAAGAAGCTCAATGTGCTCGATGTTTACAATAACAACATCACCGATGTTCTTCCGCTTTCTGTTGTCCAGATGCCGGAACTCCGGCATCTTCATCTTGGCGGAAACTACTTTTCCGGCGAAATTCCGAAAGAGTACGGTAAATGGGAGAAACTCGAGTATCTCGCAGTTTCTGGTAATGAGCTCGAAGGCAAAATACCTCCGGAAATCGGAAACTTAACTTCGCTTAAAGAGCTTTACATTGGTTACTTTAATGGCTACTCTGGTGGAATTCCTGCTGAGATTGGAAACTTAACTGAGTTGGTCCGTTTTGATGGTGCTAATTGTGGGTTATCTGGAGAAATTCCATCTGAGTTAGGTAAGCTTCAAAAACTTGATACCTTGTTTCTTCAAGTAAACACACTTTCTGGGTCACTTCCTTCTGAGATAGGATCCATGAATAGCTTGAAATCAATGGATTTGTCAAACAATGTATTGTCTGGTGAGATTCCTCACTCCTTTTCACTTCTTCAGAATCTAACCCTTTTGAATCTTTTTAGAAACAAATTACATGGGGGTATACCTGAGTTTATTGGGGATTTACCTGAGTTGCAAGTTCTTCAACTGTGGGAGAATAACTTTACTGGAAGTATCCCACAAAAGTTGGGAACAAATGGTAATTTGCAGCTTCTAGATCTTTCTTCTAACAAACTTACTGGGAGTTTACCCCCAAATCTTTGCAAAGGAGGGAACCTTCAAACTTTGATTACATTAGGGAATTTCTTGCTTGGTCCAATTCCTGAGAGTTTAGGGAGTTGTAAGTCACTTGGGAGAATAAGAATGGGGGAAAATTACTTAAATGGCTCAATTCCTAAGGGTTTGTTTGGGCTTCCAAAACTTTCTCAAGTTGAGCTTCAAGATAATCTTCTTACTGGAGGTTTTCCTGAAACTCATGACTCTGTTGCTGTTAATTTGGGCCAAATCTCACTTTCCAACAACCAGCTCAATGGGGAGTTGCCTCCAAGCATTGGCAATTTTTCTGGGGTTCAGAAGCTGTTGCTCAATGGGAATAAGTTTTCTGGGGTTATCCCACCTGAGATTGGGGATTTGCAGCAACTTTCAAAGCTTGATTTCAGCAGCAACAAGTTTTCTGGTGAAATCCCATCTGAGATTAGCAAGTGTAAGTTGCTAACATTTGTTGATATCAGCAGAAACCACTTGTCTGGTTTGATACCAAAGGAGATTACAGGTATGAGGATACTCAACTATTTGAACATATCAAGAAACCATTTGAGTGGTAGCATTCCTGGATCAATTTCTAGCATGCAAAGTTTAACATCTGTTGATTTCTCATACAACAATTTCTCTGGTTTAGTTCCTGAAACTGGACAATTTAGCTACTTCAATTACACTTCTTTTCTGGGCAACCCTGATCTTTGTGGACCTTATTTGGGTCCTTGTAAAAATGGGGTTGATGGTTCACCTCACACACCTCATACCAAAGGCCTCTCTGCTTCATTGAAGCTGTTCTTGGTCATTGGACTCTTACTTTGCTCCATCATATTTGCAATAGCAGCCATTATCAAAGCTCGCTCGCTTAAAAAAGCGAGTGAGTCACGAGCCTGGAAGCTAACCGCCTTCCAGAGGCTAGACTTCACAGCTGATGATGTATTGGATTGTCTTAAAGAAGACAATATCATAGGAAAAGGGGGTGCTGGGATTGTTTACAAAGGAAACATGGCAAATGGTGAACACGTAGCTGTTAAAAGGCTGCCTGCAATGAGCAGGGGTTCATCCCATGATCATGGATTCAATGCTGAGATTCAGACATTAGGGAAGATTAGACACAGACACATTGTTAGGTTATTAGGGTTTTGCTCAAACCATGAAACTAATCTTTTGGTGTATGAGTACATGCCTAATGGAAGTTTAGGGGAGGTTTTACATGGGAAGAAAGGTGGCCATTTGCATTGGGATACAAGGTTTAAGATTGCAGTTGAGGCTGCTAAGGGGCTTTGTTATCTTCATCATGATTGCTCACCATTGATTGTTCACCGCGATGTTAAGTCCAATAACATCCTTCTTGATTCAAGCTTTGAGGCTCATGTTGCTGATTTTGGGCTTGCTAAGTTCTTGCAAGATTCTGGCACTTCAGAGTGCATGTCTGCTATTGCTGGTTCCTACGGATATATTGCTCCAGGTATCAATTTTTCACTCTAATTTCCTCTATTATGTGCACTTTAGTCCTTATTTCATCACAATTGTTTAGAATTAGTTGAAATTATTGGAGGCTTTCTTAATTTAGAACTGTATTAGCATGTTTTAACCATAGTTACCTAATTCTCTAAACTCTTTGCGAACCGAAAAAAGCGATTTCGAATTATGGTCGATTTTAGTCTATTTTTGGTCCATTTTGGACAGAGTGCGAATTATGAAAGGTGAATTAGGTGACACAATACACAATGACATTTCGGTAATTTTACATATTTACAAAATTGCCACAGTTTGTTCTGGATTAGGCATTAGCCAAATTATTGGGTGTATTACAGT
Organism: Salicornia ramosissima; assembly: GCA_951394345.1. NCBI lineage: Eukaryota > Viridiplantae > Streptophyta > Magnoliopsida > Caryophyllales > Amaranthaceae > Salicornia > Salicornia ramosissima. The sequence continues at coordinate 49,375,509 of OX596240.1, read as the reverse complement.
GCTGAAATTTGGTATAATTAGACAGTTAGTAGTAGTAATTAGTCAAAAGACTTGATTTTTTTTGTGTACCTCTTATTGAGTTGTACAGTAAGAGTAAGTTTCCCAATTGTGATTCTGTTTGGATGTCTTTCTCGGAGTTGCTCTGTTACTGCTAAAGTTTTTTTTTGACTTAAATTCACAAAGGAAATTCATTTATTATGCATTCCCCACTTTACCAAATGGTAGTTCATACTCCCTCAGCCACTTAAAGATTGTAAAATATACTCAAATGGGATCTCGTTTGATTCGGCTCAATGTGTACTTTTTTAATATTTAATACTTATAATTTTTTATTATACATATCTCAAGATATTTTCATTTAAAGATATGTCTTGGGAGATGAGAAAAAGTAAATGGGCAATCTTTTAGGAACGGAGGGAGTATCAATTCTGTCGCTTTCATTATGCTTTAGAGTAAGTGCTGTAACGATAGTCCAGAAATTGATTTTTTTAAAAAAACTCCCTTAATACTCTACTATTTAGTTGGGGTGGGTGTTGTCACTCACCTATTGACACTAATTAATAATTTCAAGATTATATTTAAAACCTTCTAAAGTACTCCACTAATCTATGATTCTGTCTGAATTAAGACACACAAAGTCTCAATGTTCTTCTGTGTACTTGTTATAAATTAGAGATAATGATATATACAGCCCAGCCTCCAGCCTCGAGGACCCTGTGTGAGCATTTAATGTATTGTTGGACTTTATGCGAAAATCGTTTGTCGTTCGATTGAGGATCAAACTCCAGCTTTGCTGTGCTGGAGTTCACTTTGCAATCGAGAGGTTGCGAGTTCGATTTTCACCAACTTCTTTCCCCCCCACAGTCAATGCTAGTTAGGTATTCTTGTGGTTTGGTAGCTAGAGTTTTCGCCCCAAGGCCTGATTTAGTGATTTAATCATTTGTAAAAAGAATCAACGAATTTAATAATTTGGTAGCTAATTTTTGCTGAATTTATGTATGCAGAGTACGCCTACACATTGAAGGTAGACGAGAAAAGTGATGTTTACAGCTTCGGAGTAGTTCTGTTGGAACTGATAACGGGTAGAAAACCGGTTGGTGAGTTTGGTGACGGGGTTGACATCGTGCAGTGGGTGAGGAAGTTAACGGACGGGAACAAGGAAGTAGTGCTCAAGGTGTTGGACTCGAGGCTCTCATCCGTGCCCCTCCACGAGGTGATGCACATGTTCTACGTCGCCATGCTGTGTGTCGAAGAACAAGCCGTGGAGCGGCCCACAATGCGGGAAGTGGTGCAAATACTCATGGAAGTTCCAAAACCGCCCTCAACAGCCAAGCAAGGAGACGGGGGGTCACCTTTAGAATCACTCCAACAAATCACAGATGCATCAGCAGGTTCACCATCTAAGGAAAACCAACCACTACCTAAATCACCCCCACCAGATCTTCTTAGTATTTAGTGTGTTCTATTAATATACTAGTATGGTTCTTCAACAAATGAAATTAATGAGTTGGGGAGTAGCTGCAGCTTGATTTTCATTATATTTTTTTTTTCCCCTTAGTTTGTTTTAGAGGGATGATATTGGTCTTAAATGTGTTTTGCTTTAAGAATTTTCTGGGGTGTACAGTTTTTGTATTGGCGGGTTTTAGCTATTATTAATGAATGTAAGTTTCTCAAGAAATCATATGTTTGAGTTGTTTTTTCTCCCTTTTTTCCGGCCCGAAACAAATATGGTTTAAGCCTGGCCAAACCCGAAATGTCCGACTCCGTTATTTTGAAAAAAATACAGAGTAGCAAGTTTTTAGCTAAGATTGAAGTATTCAAATATCTTGTCGTGTCTGACATGACTCGACTCGAGACACGATTTTTGAGGTAAAAGAAGGTGATATATAGAATATGCCTAAAACTCACAACTGTTTGCCATTGTTTCCTTGTAGAAGCTGGTTTTCTCTGCTGATGCTCTGAAACTGAAAATGGGTCAGTGTGTGAATTTTTTTGTTTAAAAAAAATGTGGTCAGAAAAGAGAAAATCAAAATGGGATATTGATGAAGAGAGGTCTTTTCTTTCTTTCAAAGTGGAGTTGTTGAACACTCCACTTATTAGTCAGTAGACAGCTGTTCTAGTGTTGGGTACATGAATTAGTTATAACTTTTTAGTAATGCAGAAGTATTATTATTAATGCAGTACTAATATGTTACTAGTGGTACTACATTGCCCAACTCTTTTAAATTATTGATCATAGCCCCTAGAGCTTTAAATAGAAAAACTACTTCCTCTGGGGTCTTTCCTCTTTTTTCAATTGGACTACTACATTTGAACTTTTATGTTTCAAATGTAACCATTAATATTTTTTATTTAATTTTTTTTTTAAGTTTCCTATATTAGGGTTTGTTTACTTCAGCTTAAATTCAGTTCAGTTAAGTTAAGTTCAACTCTCAATTTCCTTCTTTTATAAAATATTGCTTTCAGCTGTATTTAGTTCAGTTCAGTTTAGTTCAACCGTATTATGTAAACGTAAACAAACCCTTAGTGGCAACATCTCTTTAACACAAATTAATTAAAATATTTCATTAAATTAGTTCGTTAACATGCTCAAATTGTGTATAAGAAAAAACATATAGTTTTGTGGAATTGTTAAGTTTTATTCGATTTGTATTTTTTCAAAAATACATATACAACAATTTTAACAATTAGTCACGAGAAAAAAAATATAAACACAACAAAAAATAAATAAGAGCAAAATATACTTTTGTTTGTTTTTCTTGTATCATTGGAAATAATCAAAATACGTTCAGTGTAAATAATAGTGTAGAAATCTTTAAAATGAGGTAAAAAACAAATGGCAACTTACAAAATTAAATAGTATTTAAAGTGGTACTAGTAGTCAATTAGTCATAGATAGTGATGAATTTAAAGGATTGAGAATTGATAGCAGTGCCTAACCATTACCGAGACAATGGGGTGCTTCTGTACCCCCCCCCCCCCCCCCCCCTTGTTTTGCTTTTATGGCATTTTCAACATTTGAGGGAAAGAAGGGATGAGTATTAAACTATTAATAATACTCACTTTATTTTTTTTATTTACAACAAACCACTTTACATGCTTTTGAGTTTTGAGTAATATTTTTAGGGACGTAAATGGATAAATTAATTTTTAAAATTTTGACACTGGTAACCTCTAATCTCTCTTTTGCTTGTGTTTAAAATTATGTTAATTAATTTGTATGTTTATATTCTTAAATCTCTTTATTAAAATGCGTGCAAAACAGTTTGTTGCAAGTAAAGGAAAAGGAGAAAGTTATTAATATTATTATTATTATTATTATTAATTATTATTAGACGAAAAGGGTAAGGGGCACTCTCAAGTGGTACATAATACAAGTGAAAATAATAAATATTAATTACATCATATCAATCAATGTGTGATTTTGATATACTACCTCTGTTTTTTTTTTTGTTTTTTTTTTTTTAATGTAACGAGTATTTGTGAAAATTTAGTGTAATCTTATGACTACCGATAATTGTAGTGGAGGGTTATGATTGCACGATTTTTGATTTATTTTTAATTCCTAAATATAATTAAAAATAGTTTTAAAAATACTTTAATTAAATTTTTTATTTTAGGAAAAGAATTTCTGTTTTTTTTTCCTAAAATATGAAATCTTAAGAAATTATTTTCCTAAAATAAGAAATCTAATTAAAGTATTTTAAAAAGAATTTAAATTAGATTTAGAAATTTTAAAAAATAAAAATCGTACGATCATAACCATCCACTGCAGTAGTTGGTAGTCATAAGACTACACTAGAATCATCCGATTATTTGATATTTTTCGTTTCTACTTTATGTCAAATCGTTGCATTTAAAAAAAACGGAGTTAGTACGTTCCGAAAATATAATCACTTTAGAACATTTATAAATGTTTAACTAGCGCTCTGTGGACACCTGTTAGCAATGTGCTTATTTTTATTGTTGTTAATTATTTAAACAGGAGAGGAGGACCACAGGTAGATGGTCAAAAAATTGGGGTGTTAATGCATTGGAGTATGATATCAGTAGTTACATCTTCAAAGTTGGTCGCCCTCTTCTCAACGACAGTATCCAATTATAACTCTATTTGATTCTCCTATTGGTTGGTGTGCTTGGTTATTTTAGGGATATCCCCACCAGTATGTGTCATTACTATTCTTTTAGACTGAATTAATTTGGATCGAGCTCAATTGCACTGAATTTAATTGAAAAATGATAAATTGAATTCAGTTGAAAAAACTAAACTGCAACGAACTTGCGAGTGCAATAGATTGAATTGAAAATCAATTCAAAAGAACAGATTCTTGCGAGTTTTTTTAGTCGAGTAAGAGCTTGCTCAACTTGGCTCTTTAAGGTTTCGAGTCGAATTTGACCATATCTAAATTTGAGTCTAGAATTGACCGAGCATTTAGCAAGTCAAGCATAGTAGCTCACCAGTATTATCTTATGATCTCATAACACTGAACCAAGATCATATTTTAGTGGGTGAAACCTAAAAGAAACTTATAGTTTACAAGGTATAATGTCTATCCTAGCTACCTAGCTATTATCGTGACACTTTGAAATGTAATTTAAATTGTATTTCCCTATCACATCATTAATATATTGATTAGTTATAGACAACCTAATTTAGTCATTTCTATCCATTCAAAAATGATTCTAGACGAATACCATCATTACAATCTCCCACATGAACTATCCAACTTGATTATGGTACTACATTGGACTTGTTCAGTAAATAGAGGTTTAATCATATCTTATAGGCTTGCCCGGCTAATGAGTGATTTGAGGTTGTTTGCTTTCACTTTAATTTTCTGGGAAATAGTAAAATGAATTCTTGTTTGATTGACAAAAAATAACAAAAAAATAGAAAATGGAGATTTCAAGGAACATGAAAATTCTCAAGAAGTGTAGAAAACCATGAACCAAGAATCATCCCCCCATGGTGAATGTCAATTCATGTGTAAATTAACATTCTAAATGGTAAACCAAATACAAATAACCGCTTCATAGAAAATAACTAAGAAAAATTTATTTCCTATCAAATTAGACTTCTTATTGTGATAATCGACTTTCCACGGTGAACAAAACGAATGTTGGGGGAATAGGCAAAAAAAATTAAACTTAGAGGATTATTCGACCAAAATGACAATTAGGTCTACAACTTGATTCAAATTAAACAATAGAGGTTTTGTGGGGGAAATCATTTCCATTTGTTTCTCACTATTTTCTCTCACATGAATATAAGCTATTGAACAAGACTCCACACGACCACATCCGAATCCACTAATGAGATCGATGCTAATTATCTTACCAAATAAAAAAAAATTAAAAAAAAAAACTTACACCATTCCCTCTATTTCATGGCACCTCATAGTAGATGTATGATGGTAGGTTGCAATTTTAATTTTTTTTATTTGCCTTTAAATTTATTTTTCGCCTCTACTTGTAGATATGGGTGGTATTGCTTTTAAATGTGTATTCAATGAAAACAAATTTTTAAAAGGAGAACAAGATTTTGGAATGTAATTATTTATTTGCATGAATTAGAAACTATAGTTCGTTGACACGGATTTAAGAAGACTGATATGAGATAATCAATAGTTGACACTGATTTACATTAAGAAGATTGATCAATAATAATTAGAACCGTTTTTACCATTTTTTCCTTTTGGTTATCCATTATAAAATTCACCATATATTAATCCATTGTAAAATTAATATACACACCTATAAGGCTATAATCATTTGCTAAGTATTCATCAAACGACTCTATTAAAACGGCTAATGCAAAAAACAAAAAGTTAAACGAGTTAATAACTTAATACAATTTGCTGAGTTCTGTAATAGTGTAATACCTAACCTACAATGTTCACGATTATGGCTCCACCTTCTCAACTTTCTTCTCCATCAAAGATTCACTTCAATAAATATACAATTTCTTTAATTTAGTCACGTTAAAACTTTCTTTAAAAAAATTAATAAAATAAATCCTTGATTAGTCCTAATGGCTAGTCCTCTAGTTTTTTATTAGTTGGTAATAAAGATTGACAACCGGAAATAATTTAGAGTTATAATTTAGCAAAGCAAACAATAAACTTATTATCTTAATTAGGGGTGTTCAACTTGATCTGATATGTAATTCGAAACATTCTATCTTGTTTTTATTTCGATTTTTAGATTTGTTATTTAAAAATTTTCGGATCATATTTAGATTGGATATTTTGAAATTTCAGATAGATGAAATATTCAATTTTATTTATGTTTCAGATACCCAAAAATATTAATTTATACATCCGAATTTTTAAGATTGGTTCATATCGAATTATACCGATTCAAAATTTTTATATCGAATATACGAAATGAACACCCAAATCTCAATGGAAACATATTCGAGTATGTTTCATGTACTTTCAAATAGCCGTCGCATGAATATGTAGTAAAAGTATGTTCTAGTAACCTTATTTGTTAAATGTAAAATAAAATTAGATTCAATTATTTTTGAAGTATAAAGTTTACCTAACTTAAACTCCGTAGTAAATTAGAAAAAGTACAAATGACTAGAAATAAAAAATATATCATCGGGCTAGACGGGGCATGCATGGAGTTAGACTCCTCTCGAATTCTCATTCTTTTCCCTACACACCGTTGAGTATACCGTATATGTGTAATTTGTATTTATTGTAATGTTGGTAATAAGGCATTTGAATTGTGGCATATCCCATGTTAGTTATTACTAATTGATTGAATTTAATTAGCTGATATATGCACCTAAAGTGGAGTAGGATAATAATAAAAAAAAACTTAGACGTATGGGGTGAGTTTTGATCTCAAGATTTCATTCTATCATTCCAAAGAATTTTTTATTTTTTATTTTTTTTAATGATAAAGAGACGGAATACAAAATTAGGTAGCCCTTCTAATTAGGGTAGTACCTAATCTATCCTCCTCAAGTATAGTATACAACTGAGAAGTGTGATCAACCTGAATACATAAAGAAGAGTTAACTAAGTGACCGATGTTGGCTACCCAATCAGCCGCGCGGTTTCCTTCTCCGTAGATATGTCGAATCATTCCAAAGAATTACTCCCTCCGTAACATATTAATGGCAACGATTTGACATAAAGTAGAGAGGAAAAATGTCAAATATAATCGTTGCCATTAGTATGCAGGGGCGGTCCTAGCATAGGACATGGTGGGTCCCTGGACCCACCATTATTATTATTATTTTTTTATTTTTTTTACTTTGAAATTATACAATTATATACTACTCCATCGATTTCAGTTTGTTGTTTACGTTTACATTTTGCACAATTTTCATTGCACGTGTTTAAACGTTAATATCTTATACTACACTTTATAAAAAATACATATTAAAAAAAAAAATTTAGACGAATTAAACAAAATTTCGTATATATGAATACATTATTTCTTATGTATATTAAAGATTTTTTTTTAACGTTATCTCGTTTTATATCCTAAAAAAATAAACGTCAAGAACTAAATGGAACAGAGGGAGTATATAATTTAAAGTTACTGGAGATTGTTTAGTTATATGACAATAAATATATAGTTTAGTTATGATAATAAATACCATAACTAAGGCGATATGGTCCCCGGAAAATATATGTTGAAGATTGAAGTTATTTAGTTATACTTATATACTCAATACACTTCGTATATAGTTTAAAGTTATATATAGTTATATTCAGATATATAATTTGAAGAATTGAAGTTATATATAGTTCTATTCAGATTTGTAGCACATTTTTGGAATGTAATAAATTATGGAAAAGTTGCGGGACAAAAAAAAAATTATTCGTTATAGATAATGGTGACCCACCATTATAAAAATCCTGAGGCCGCCACCGTTAGTATGTTAGGGAGGGAGTAGGTCATTATTTATAACACAAAAACACAATACTATGTATGTGTATGCATCAATGTATAGGAAATGGTTCAAACGTAACCTGGCAGCTGATTGCAGTTAGTTGTTGCATGTGAGTCACGTGCATGGCGAATGACAAAGAAACTTGTTGAATTGTGACACTTGTGACTGGTTTGAGGGTAATTGTGGGCCCTCACTTCCACCCAACCATCTCAACAACTACTCTGATCTGCCCCAATTTTTACAATTGATAGATAGGGACCAACATTCTGGATTTTTCCTCTTAACCTCCTTAGCCCATTGCACTTACACTTGCACCTACTTCCAATATTATTAGTAGAGGTATCAATTGAGTTCAACTGTTAAGTTATAGTTATATCCAAACAATTCAGCCGATACTCCATCTGTCATTCTGTCCTTTCTTAGTTATTATTACTCGTATATTTCTTTTAGCATAAGTTTTTAGAAGAATTATATGAAATGATAAAGATCATTAAAAAGTTTGATTACTATTCACTAGTACATAAGTTTTTTAAAATATATTCTAATATATATATAAGAGCAAAAAAATAGTCATATAGGTTCCTATTTAATTTATTTTGAGTCTTAGTTAATTTTGGTTAAAATTAATTACGGCTCAACTCAGATAAATTTCCAGTTCTATTTTGGTTATCATTAGTTTTGGGTAAAATTAGTGACGCTTTCAATTTAATTCAGTGAGTTCAAATCAGTTTTCATCTTTTTTTAGTTAATTTCAGTTTTATTTGTCATTTTTTCTTTTCTTTTCTTTTTTGTTTAGTTATTTTCAGTCTAGTTTTAGCATATATTTTCAATTCTCATTTCAAATTTTTAGTTCACTTTTAGTTCAACTTTTTCAGGTCGGTTTAATTTAGTTACAATTACCCAAAAGGTTTTGAACCAAACTAACAGTGTTCCCCGTTTACTTCCTCCATTCTCCTCATTATGATCGAGTATGTTATTTGGCCTCTCTCCTACTTCCTTGTTTTTTTAAAATCTCGCAACATTGGGGATATTTACATTATTCACAATCTTATCTTTAATTGTATTTTATGATTTATATGTTAGAAAAAATTAAATATGCTGACTATGTAGGATCTTGTTAGATTCGTCTTTTTACAAAAATAAAAGTATAAAAAAAATACTATTAATATTTTTTTACAAAAAATATGCTGACTATGTAGGATATTCACATTATTCGTCTTGAATATTAATACACTATTAATATTCTAAATTGTGTATTGACAATCGTAAAAATTACTCAATATTACGAGTAATATGGAACAGAGGAAATATTTTTGATTCATTTTTGTTGGTAAGGTATTAGTTTGAATTGAATGTGGATTGGGCGGTCATGAAAGCCAACTCGAATGGCATGTGTTGGGTCCAGCTTAGCACAAGCCTGTTACTAGCACGACACTATCCAGTGATGGTTTGTAAGTCGTACATGGATAATATTTTAAGAAATGGGATTAGGGCGCTCTTTATTTGTAGTTATTATTTGGGACAAGCCTGAAATGAGATGATGGGTTGACCTGCACATTATGAATAAAATCCATAGGGTAGTGTTTGGATATGTGAAATTTATTTCAAATTGATGAATTCAATTTCTAAAATTGAAATGTTACAATTCAAATGGCAATTATTTGTTTGGGTTGTTTTTAGAATTTGAAATGACATGGTTTTGTTAAATATTTCAAATACACAACATTTGCTTGTTAAGCATTTGGGTTGGGAATTGGGCCAAATCCAATTCCAAATTTTTTTATTTGCCAAAAATGTAATTTGTCTCAAATCCATCATTTGAAATGAAATGCTTGTATCCAAACATAGCATTATTATAATGAAAACAATTTATATAAGCCACGAGACAAAAGACAAATCGGCTTGACACAAAATGTGGATCGGACAGTACATGGTCCATATTTTTAAAAAATTTGGCATGATTCACACAAATTTGACTCACACTAAATGTGCTCAACCTTTAGTTTTACTAGATATCTGTAACGACCCGACTTTTCGACTTGTCGATTTACGAAGGGAATCGACATTCGGATCATTACTTAACCAATTTAAGCTATAAATGTAAATTATGTACTTAAAATAAATCAACTTTTATTATATAAAAGTAGTCTCAAATCCAAGGTCAAAGGCATCTAGCCTAAAAGTTACATAAATAAAATAAATGTCTTCCCAACAGGCTGGGATTAAAATCAAAACTAAAGTGATGTCTCAAACTGTTCTGGATAATATAGAACTCAAAGAAAACAACTAAGCTACTCGAGCCCATCCAACGAAGCCCGCTCTACGCTGCTGCATCGTCACCTGAAACTGAGGGGGGGTCCACCGTCAGTGGCGAGTAACTAGGCTGTCCCGCTTAATCGAGGGACCGCTAATCACATAATATCATAGGAAGTGCACGAAATATCCATAGAAAAATAGAAGAACGAAATACAATAATTATACGAATCTCGTATAAAAATACGTAAGAAGGTACGCACACATGTTCGTATAAAGTATGTATAAAATACGTATACATACACCTGCAGAAAATACAGTTAGAAATACGTATACAATACGTATACCACACGTATAATAATACCTGCAAAATACAGTTAGGAATACGCATACAATACGAGTACAACTCAGACATATACGTACACAATACATACGTTTACAGATACATATAATCATACAAATACAAATACATACATTCCACCATACGATGACGTACATACATAAAATGTACCTGCTCATATCATATACTTAGAATCATACACAGCGGAAGACTTATACATTAAATACTTAGCTTATACTATATGGTTCCATACTCTCGTAGATATATCATAACTTAGAAATATCATAACTTATCCTTTATCAGTCATATCTTATATTTCCATAACATATCTTATAATCATTTCATATCTTATTATATCATATCATTTCATATCATCTTCATTATATCAAATCATATCATCTTCATTGTATCAAATCATATCATCTTCATTGGACCGGTCACTATAATTCGTTGTGGATCTCGTGTTTCACCACAACTTTCCTAGAACATGCCGGGGTGAGCTCGTGTACTCAACCCGTAGCGGATCTCGTGTTTCACCACTAAGCCTAAGCTATGGCCATAACTCCCAAATAGTAGCTCGTGTACTACTACTCAGACGACTACATATCCTAAGACCCATAACTACTCGGGGGAACTCAGCCTGACTACTCGGGTCATCAGGTGCGTTCGTCCCATTGAGCAGTGGCTTCGACTTAACCCAGTCTGACTACTCGGGTCATCAGGTGGGCGTCCTTATCTTATCTTATATCTTTCAATTCTTTATATTATATCTTATATCTTTATTTAATCATATCATATCATATATTGGGAAATACTAGGTGACCGTAATAGGAAATGAAATGTTCGGAGTCCCAGGAAAGAGAGGTGCGGCACGTATATTGGCCACCTTAAATACCAAGTCTTTCCTAGCCAGAGACCGAAACATAACATGTATAGCTATTACTCTGTTTCCTTTCTTATCCCTAGTAGTATCTTATGCAACTTTAAACCTTATCTTATACTGTCCTTGATATCCTATCATATACTTATAACTTATCCCTAATAATTATTTTATAAGTCCAAAAATAAACTAAAATCCCTTCTTAAATATTACCCCACTCGACATTTAGGGTTACACCTAAATATTATTAATCTAAATTAATTAATTATAATCACTAAATAACTAATTATTCAAAATAAAATAATTGTCCAAACTTGTTACAACTACTTCCTAAATTCATGGTCAAAAATCCTAACTTTATTACTAGTACCACCCGACATTTTGACAACTAAAACCAGAATTTATATTTTAATTCCATTAATTAATTTAATTATAATTAATCATATAAAATACATAAAAACAAGATAAAATTCCATGCTTCAAATTTAGGGCCACTCGACATTTACATGAACAATACCGAAAGTTTGCATATTAATTAGATAAATATAAACAACAACAATAGATCATGCAAATTTAAATTAAGCAAATAAATCATGCCATAATCATAACATCATCAAAATAATCCAAGATCATGATAAAAATCAGATTTTTAAATCCCTAAAAGATTATAAGTCAAAATTAACTAAAACATGATAAAAATCCTATTTTTATTTATTCAATCTACTCGAATTATATATATATAACCCAAAATTCATGCTTTAATTTAATCAAGTACAATAATCATCTATTAATCATATACACTTATACAAACAATTTAAATTACACTATTTTACGCAATCTGATTTTAAAGGATTAAATTAAGATCAACCATCTAAAGGTCTCGAATAGTCTAGAAATTTTAATGGATATTAAATATAGGTTAAAGGTTTAACTTGCATAAATTTCGTTTAAAAATAACATCTTTTACTATTTTTAAGTGATTTTATAACTAACCAGTCAGATTAGGCTGAATTCGGTTTCAGAATTTTCTGCCATAGCAAACGATCTTTAAAAATTACGAAAAAATTACACAAGCTTTAAAATAGTATTACTGACTTCCATCTAAAATTTCGTAGCCATTAGATTTTATTAAGTACACTAATAAATTCGTAAACCTATTCTGGACAGTTTTACCGGTTTGAAAGATTAAAATATTATAAATAATAAAAGGACGAATTTTGCCACGAAATAAATCATGGTTAATAATTAAAACAGTAAAGAACCCTAAACGAAAAATTCATCAAGAAATAACAAGATTTGATTAACCAATAAATTCATACAAGTAATTATACCATATAAATTTAAATAAATCAATCCATGCATAAAAATTAATTAAAACATTTAAAGATTCATAATGATCACAAGAACACATCAAGGATGAAATGATAAGTATTTCACATGGTTCGAAATTTTCAGAATTAAACATCTCCTAAATTCTACAAATTTTCATGATACAACCTAATTAACTATGTGAATTAGTAAGTACCAAAATTAAACGGAATAGCTAGTTACCTGGATTCGCTAAATTAATCCAAGGAAAAATCACCCTTTGGTGAATATGGGGTTCACGGCCAAGAGAGAAAAAGAAGAGGAAGAGTGAAATATTCTTTTAGGGTTTATAACTTTTGACAAATAGGAACCAATGTGTAAATGGGGTCCTATTTAAAGAAAGAAGGCCAAAAGAAAAACCAACCCTAAATTTGTATAAGGGTGCCGTGAGGGGGTACTAAAATAGGGGGTTAGATGGAGAAAATTTAGGTTGACTAACAAAGTTTGTTAGGTCAACTTTGAATGAGTTTTAGTAAATTAAATTAAATAATTAATCTAATTAATTACATAACTTAATTACTAAATAAATCAAAGAAAATAAAATGGACCAAGTTAATAATAGGGGCCGGCCAAGGTTGAATAAAAGAAAAGAATTGGGTCATTGGCCCAATTTAGAACAAAGGATAGGAAAATAAGATTAAACAGTCCAAAAATAATGGGCCTTTTGGACTTAGAATTAAGACATATCATTAATAACCGCGAAATTTTCTGGCCCAAAATTCCGGGTCGTTACAATATCACTTATAATTTACGAACTTTAGGGTCCGTTTACTTTGGTGTAAAACATTTTCGATGTAAAATGATTTTCCATGAAAAATATTTTACGTTGGAAAACTCATTTTCATATAAATTTTCCTATGTTTACTTGCACGGAAAACAAGTTTTACTCCCTAATTTGGAGGAAAATATTTCCAATAGGGTGTAAAATGAGTTTTCACCCAAGGTGAATGCGTCCGGTGACATCGCTAGCCTTTGTTTGTTTGAAGGGCGGGGAAATAGAATAGATAAAGGAAAAGGGCAAGGTTCTAGCCCGTTGAAGTAAGAGTATGAAAGGGAACAACAGGGTATTCCCCCCCCCCCTCTATGCTTACCAACTACCAACGCCTGCCGACTATTAGCCAGGAGTGGAAAGAAAGAAACTATCGGCTCGGCATACAACGAAGGAACTAACTAACGACCTAGTAACCGCCGCGGAAGGGAATGAGGATGAAGACGGATTCCCAGAAAAGCCAGCCCTGATAGTTAGCTTAGCTGCCCATACGAGTTGTACGTCCGGTTGAAGTGCGCCTTACCGAAAGAAGGAATAAGCGGTTCAAGAGTAAGCCAAGTCCGATCGATCTTAAAGCTTTTACATTTTATTTTTTCATCCAAAGTAAACGATGTAAAATAGGAAAATAGTTTTAAGGGAAAACATTTTTCGCTCTAGTAAACGGACCCTTAATAGACCATTTGAATTTTAAGATCTCTTTACTCTCATACTCCCAAGTCACAATAACAGCAACATTAACCACCACTACCACTCAACTCAAGAGTCAAGATTGTCTCAAACTCTCAACATTGGTGGTTTGAATCTTGACATGGCAATAAGGGCATTTGGATGAAACATTCCCTACCATGCATGTTAAACTACCTTGTTGTGACTACGGATAGGTGGAGTAGTCTGTTAACTCGATTGTAGATAAGAATTCTAACCACCTTGCATTTCATCATGAGTTCCATACATTCAAACTCAAAGTTTTTTTTTTTTTTAAAAAAAAAGAAGTCATGTTACATTTAATTACTAGCTAGCTAGAATTGATAGGTTAGGATTCAGTCTTATGAGAAGACAATTCTAACTCTTCTGCATATCTTTTCATAAGAAAAAATAATAAATTACTTGGAAAAAATTGTACATATTTTTGTTTTTTACAGTTAACGTTGTTAGGTTCCAGCGCACAATCCCACTCACAAAATCAACATCTTGAACTGAAATTGCATGCCCTTATATTTATTAAAGGGTAAAGATAGGTGAGAATCGAACTCACAAACCACTCATCTATAAGATTCAATCCAACGTTAATGCGCTGGAGCTCGATCATTATTCAAGAAATTAAAACTCGTACATATGTTCGACCTAAAATCAACACAAGGAATCCTTGTCTGCCACCAAATTAAGTCCACTTAATATATATGTGATATGTTTATACAACACAAATTTACATGTTTGACGTGCGTGCATGATCTATAGCAACATCCTATCCTATTTATCAACTAGCAAGTTCACATGCGGAATATATATCATCTTAATGCTGTAGACTTCAATCATTAATTTGTATACTATTAAGAAAGGTTAATCCCTTTTTAATTAGGATCAAATTAATTATTTCAATTTTTTTTTGTCTGTTTCACTGTATATGTAATATGTTATAGGCCCAATTGCCATGCTTCTATTATTGCATCTAAGGTCTTGTTTACTTCAGATTAAATCCAGTTCAGTTCAGTTTATCTCTATTAAGTTCAGTTCATCTCTATTCAACTAATGTAAACGAGCCCTAATTGGAAGCAATTTAGAAGAATAGTATTAATACTTTGATTTATTTATTCTTCAGTTTAGTCCATGTATAGTAGAACAAACAAAATACTATAATAACACGAGGTAATAATAAAGTAATAATCCCTTTGTCGTTTCTAACTTTTATTAATTATGCTTGCTTTTTTGAACTCAAACTTATATTCTGATCCACATAATTTTAATCTTAAATTTTCATGCATTAATATACTATAAGAAAAGAAATTACCGTGTAGGATATTATCGGATTCATTATAACATGTAACTTTTTAATATTCAATTTTTATCATTCCGAAATTATAAAAAAATAATAATGATCAAATATATATGCTTTTTCAAAATTGTGAAACAAAAAATGTAACTAATTAATAAGAAACATCAAAAGGAGTAGTAAAAATAAATAATGGCAAAATAGTAAAAAAAAAAAATAGAGAGAGAAATTCTTGTAGAGCTTTTTATTTAAGGGTCGTTGTATTTAAGATGCTAAAAGTGGCCTAGAAATATTAACATAGATTAACCATTAATTACATTAAAAATACGTTTTCTTCAACTTATTAGACTTGAACTTATTTGAACTGAATTTATTTGAACATTTTGGAACTTATTACACCTGAACTGAACTTATTTGAAATTATTAAACCTGAAACTTTTTTGAAGATATCTTCAACTTATTAGACCTGAACTTATCTTAATGAAAATTATTACAGCTAGGGGCGGCAAAAGCTGACACGACCTGCTAACACGACTTGTACCTAACCCGAAATTATAAGGTTTGGATTGAGATTTTCAACCCGAAAAATTAAATGGGTCTGTTGAACCCCATATAGTGCACTAGTGAGTACCCCACATCGGGAGATGAAGAGAGACTAAACTAGCTTATAAATCTAGGAGTTACTCCTCCTATTACCAATTGGTTTTAGGATGGAACCTTCTATGGCTTGTAAGAAACCTAACTCTCCTCTTTCATATTGGGTTGCCCATGCCCGTTTCTAATATTCAATCAAATTTAACAGGGTCGACACGAACACGATCTGAAATTAAATGGGTTAGCTTCAGGTTGCCATTTTCAACCTGAAATGACACGATTTTTTAAGTTGGGTCGACATGAATACGACCTGAAATAAAAATGAGTTAGGTTTGGGTCAGGGTTAGCTGACTTGAAAACCTGCTGACTCGAACCTGAAACTGATCCAACCTGATCTGTTTGCCGCCCATAATTATAGCTGAATTGAATTTGTCTGAACTTATTAAACGGACACTCGGTAGATTGACCGAAAACTGTTCAAGCCTAGGACTTTAAAGGGACAAATCTTAACTACGTTGAGATATTCAAATAGACAGTATATAGTATATATTCAAAAAAGCTTAAGGAATTGAATTGCTACATAAAAGTGATTAACAAAAAGGTTAAATTAGCCGATGATAGAGATGAGGGCAAGAGGAAAGAGACGAAGGTGATGGACTAAAAAAAGTTTTTAAAAGAAGGCAAAGAGGGGTCCTTTTTCATGTGCAAACCTTTGACAATTGCAATTTTTGTGTAAAAATAATTAAGTGGAGTGTAATACCCCGAAAATTTGGGATATTTTAAATTTTTTATTTATTGATTAAATATATGATCAATTGACTATTTAATTGATTATTATTTAATTAATTATTATTTGTGTAACAATTTAATACTTTTTGAGCCTCTTTTTATTTTGTTAACCAAAACCCGAGCCCAATTGTTTCCTTTGATCCATTTGTTACGCAGTCCGTCCTTTTATTTATTTTCTTTTCTCCTAAATGTTTTATTTTAATTCTAAGTCCAAAAGGCCATATTAATTGGACTGTTTTTATTTTTAACCCAATCCTTTCTTCCAAATTGGGCCAAAGACCCAATTCTCTCCTTTTAGTAATCTTGGCCGGTTCTTGCTTTGTTTATGGGCCAACCTTGTTTTTTTTATTTAATTAATTATTATTTTGTGGATAATAAAATTAATTTAATTAATTTAAATATTCTAACCTATACAAACTAGCTAAGTCCTCCCCTTTTTGCTCCTCCCATGTACACGGCTAACCCTAAGTACATAATAGGGTTTGCCCTCTTTGTTGCTTGTCTTCTTATAAATAGGACCTAATCACCTCTTTTGGGTCCTAATTGTTAAAGTTATCAAAAACCCTAAAATACATATTTTCTCCTCTCCTCTTCCTTTCTCTCAAAAGCCAAACCCTTGAGAAAAATTCACCAAGAGTGAATTTTTCGTGCCTTGGAATTATTAAGCGAATCCAGGTAACTTCGCTTTCCTCTTTAATCTATGGGTAGAAAAACACATAGTTAATTAGGAATTGAAGCATGAAAATTGTAGGAAGTTCAATATTGTTTTCATATGAACATGTCGAGCATGAAGCATGAATTTCTTAATTGATTTTTATGTATTTTCTTGATTTTATGTATGATCTTGTATGAATTTATCTATTAATCAAATCTTGTTATTTCTTGATGAATTTTTCGTGGCAGTTTGTTTACTGTTTTATTTTGAATCATAATTTATTTCGTGGCAAAATTCGATCTTTTCTCGCTTGAAATAATTTAATCCTTCAAACTGATAAAACTGTCCAGTTTTAGTTTACGAATTAATTAGTATACTTAATCAAATCTAATGGCTACGAAATTTTAAGTGGAAGTCAGTAATACTGTTTTAAAGCTTGTGTGAGTTTTTCGTAATTTTTAAAGATCGTTTGCTATGGCAGAAAATTCTGAAACCGAATTCAGCCTAATCTGACTGGTTAGTTATAAAATCACTTAAAAATAGTAAAAGATGTTATTTTTAGACTAAATTTATGCACGTAAATCCTTGAACCCATATTTAGCTCCCATAAAAATTTCCAGATTTTTAGAGATCTTTAGATGGTCGTTTTTAATTTAATTCTTTAAAAATCAGATTGTATAAAATAGGGCAATTGAATTATTAAAATATGCTATTATTAATTATTGAATTTTCGAGTGACCTAAGTATTAAAAGGGAACTAAAAATATGATTTTTATGATGAATCTTGATAGTATTGAATTATATTGATTAATCTTGAATTAAAAATTAAATCTTGTTATTATCTTCTAATTGTCGAGTGTATAGAAATTAAAAGAAGAGTTAAAAATATTATTTTTATGTTCATCTTGATGAATGTTGTTGAAAAATATGATTTTTATCTTATTTTGGTAATTTTTGTAATTATATTGATTAATTAAATTAATTCTAGAAAATAGTTAATTATTGTTATATTTTTAATAATGCCGTGTAGAATTGATGAATTAGTCAATTTTTTATTAAATTTGATTATTGTTAATTTAGGGAATAATTAATAATAAAAGTTACGGACAAAATAATTATTAGGGATAAGTTGTAAAGTGAAGGGATAAAAAGATATTATTGGTATTATTATTAAGAGGACCGAAATAATATTAGTACTATTAATATAAATATTTTTGGATAAAGTTACAAATTGGTATATGACGTAATATTAAGGTTAGTATCCGAAAGGATAGGATTATACGTATACATATATTTTAAGGATAGTATATTATAAGATTTGAAGTTGCATAAGATACTACTAGGGATAAGAAAGGAAACAGAGTAATAGCTATACATGTTATGTTTCGGTCTCTGGCTAGGAAAGACTTGGTATTTAAGGTGGCCAATATACGTGCCGCACCTCTCTTTCCTGGGACTCCGAACATTTCATTTCCTATTACGGTCACCTAGTATTTCCCAATATATGATATGATATGATAAAGGTATAAGATATAATATAAAGAATTGAAAGATAATAAGTTAAGATCGCCCCTGCGATGACGCAAAGGTCATCAATCGGGTTAATAAGTTAAGATCGCCCCTGCGATGACGCAAAGGTCATCAATCGGGTTAATAAGTTAAGATCGCCCCTGCGATGACGCAAAGGTCATCAATCGGGTTAATAAGATAGGACGCCCTTGCGATAACGCAAAGGTTATCAATTGGGTTTAGTCGATGCCACTGCTCACATGGGACGAACGCAAAGGTTCCCCCGCGCAGTTCTTGGTCTTAGAACATGTAGCCGTCTGGTAACCGTATCTGCGAGCCGCTACCAGGAGTTATGGCCATAGCTTAGGCTTAGTTCTCGCAAAGGAGGGCTACGGGTGGGACGCAAAGGTTCACCCCGACTTGTTCTAGGAAAGTTGCGAACGCAAAGGTTCGCTACGAGCTGAAGAAGACAGTCCGCAAAGATGATATGTTAAGTTAAGTTGATATAATAAGTACATATGTAAAGTTAAGAAGATATTATGTCCTTATTATAAGATTGATGTAATGATATGATAAGTGCATATGTTAAGATAAGAAGCTATTATGCCCTTATTATAAGATTGATGTTATGATATGAGATGAGATGTAATTATAAGATATGAATTACGATTAAGAAAGATTATGATAAGATATAACATATGATATGATAAGATTATGATATGAAATTCGATGATAAGATTATGAAAAGATATGATTAGGATTTACTGATGATATCATGTAAGAAGGTGGTGAAGTATAATTCTAAGTTGTATAATATAAAGTACAAGTTCAGTATATTATAAGTCTTCCGCTGTGTATATTTCTGTAATTATTCGAGTATGTTAGCGTGTGTATGTATGCGAATGTTGAATGTATTTTGTATGTATTCTAACCGTATCTGCAGGGTTGTTTGTACGTATTCTATACGAAGATTATACGTATTCTAACCGTATCTCTGCAGGTGTATTTATACGTATCTTTATACGTATCTTTATACGTACTTGTATACGTATTTCTGTACGTACATTTATACGTACGTCTATACGTTCTTTTATACGTATTTTTATACGTACATTTATACGTAATTTGTATATTTATGTGTAAAACATGTATTAAGTTCTTTACAGTTTTTATGACAATTTCTATGCTATTATGTGTTTGGTGGTCCCTCGATTAAATGGGACAGCCTAGTTACTCGCCACTGATGGTGGACCCCCCCTCAGTTTCAGGTGACGTTGCAGCAGATTAGAGCGGGCTTCGCCGGATGGGCTTGAGAGTTTGGGCCTCTATTTAAGTATTCTAGTTTAGTCAGAACTATTTAAACCTTTATTTAGTTTGTTACTAAGATCCCAGCATGTTGGGACAGTATTTTTCAGACTTTGATGTAATATTAATTAGAGGTTTATTATGGATTCTAGCAGCTATAGTTAATAAAGGTTAATTCTTTCCTTTGTAATATTGAATTATGGTCTAATTAGATTAAGTAATGATCCGAATGTTGATTACCCTTCGTAAATCGACAAGCTAAAAAGTCGGGTCGTTACAGGAGAGGTAGGACAGAATCCTCAATCAAGGAATTAAATTAAAGGCTGAAAATCTATTTAATTTACTCAAAAAAAAAAAAGGCTGTAAAGTGTAACAAAAAGTACTCAAAATAAGATTCTTCATCTTTTATTATTTGTGCTTTGTTTAGTAGGGCAAAAGGTAAAATAAAACACACGTTTTTTTTTTGTTTTTTTTTTTTGGGGGGGGGGGGGGTGATATGTTCAATAGGGTTTTTTAGGGTTGTCAAGTTGCCATAATAGACTTACTATTTACATAAATAGTGTAAAATTCTCAAATAATATATGAAAATTTGAAAGGAAAATTAATGTCCACTTTTTTTAATTTTGTAAAAAAACATGTAGATAATAATATATTGATAATTCTTTAGTCTTTCATGACGCAACCACTACTGTTCAACAACTTTCTCGATAAATCTTATGCCAAACTAACAATTGACATAAAATTCTCGATGATGATACTTCTTAGCGCCCTAACAAACACTCTTCTCCCTATAAGGATCTCATCATTAGCGGATAAGTTGGACCCCTCTAAAAACACGGGCATTTATGTTATATTTCGATGGATTATTCAATTACGCCAACAATAGCACAACTACAAGGTTTATCATATAAGAAATTAAATCACAGAAGGTAACATCCTAAATTGAAGATATGACCTTGGAGTCATTAATGCCGTTCGAAGGACCTGGCAAATCCCTTGGAAAATCCATTAGGAAGTTCAAGACACCTGTCTTAACCTCACTAAGTTTGACAAGCTAGTTTAGTATAGAATACATCTACAAAGAAGTAAATTATGCAGAATAGAGTGATGGCCAATTTCTATTCTCATGGTTGTGCTAGCTTACCTCCAATTTATTCAACTTTCTCCACAAATATTCATTTTCATTCAATATTACCCTACCCAAATGATAATAGATAGTAATTAAAAATAAAATGAAAATTCAAATTTGGAAATGAGAATTTGTTTTGCATGGGGGTTACAAGGTTTTATCCTTTGCTAAATTGAACTCCGTAGCACTTTATACTACAAAAAATTATCCCATTAACGACGAGTACACATTAATGACGGGCCTAAATCCCGTTGTAAATGTAGATCTTTTGTGAGGGGAAAAATCATTTGCGACCCCCTTTTTTTTGTGATGGGATCATATAGTTAAATAAATAGTAAAAAATTTCATATGAGGTCACTTAAGATACACCAAAGCCGACTTAATAAATACAAACAAAATAGTTAAATAAATATACATCAAAATGTTGAAAATTGTGTTAGGGTTTTTCCTGTTTTAGCAGCTTATGAAAACATATGATATTTAATTTTCTTATAAAACTAAGGTTTGATGGACATGCATGCATGTCTAAATCACAAATTAATTATTAATTATTTAATATAATTAACATTTGATTTAAGTTGATATTTTCTATTTTGGAGCCATATATGCAATAATTTCACCAAATAAATTAAATAAAACCGAATATTAATGTTGTTAATTTATTTTTTAAATTAAATATATATATAAAACGATTTATGACGTTGTTCAATCGGACAATAGTTGGTTTTACTCAAACATAAACTCGAATGATTCCATTATTGTGTCTTATAATTTTATTAGCCTCTGGCTTATATCAATTAAAAGTTTTAAAAACAATTATTGAAGTTAAATAAGATACTCTTTAAAGAACAAAGAGGATACAAATAAATAAGCATTTAATGTATGTGCATAAATGCTAAATTTTTTGAACTGTTTAACAAAATCATGTATTGTTCAAAGCAATTAATATTTATTTTACTCCGTCCGCCCACAAATAAGTGCTCCATTTTGACCAAAATTGTGAAAGTTTTTTGGTAAAAATGGAGCACTTATTTGCGGATAGGGGAGTAGTTAATATTTAGATTTTGACTATTTAGCATTTTCCTACAAAATATTTAGAAGATCCTAGTAGTGAATAAGGCCTTGTTATTTTGGATTTGAAAGCTACAGTGATCAGATCAGATTATGTTAGATTTTTTTAGATCAGTTCATCTTTGTTTTAATTTTATTCTCTCACAAAATAATACCCCCACCTAATCAGATCAGTTTAGATCAGATCAGATCAGTTCAGATCAATTTAGATCAAATCAGATCAGTTCAGATCAGATCAGTCCTAGATAATGATCAATCATGATATTCATCCATTCTCTCTCATCTATTTATGTTCCTTTAAAAGAAGGCCCATCCTTGGATTCATCCAAAATTCAATTATTGACTGTAGACTGTAATCTATTGGTAGGATTATGCGGTCTATACTTGAATAATATAGTCAAGTAAATTATGAGGTTGCATAATATTGTCTTGCCTTTCCACTACAAATTGTTTTTTTAATCTTTTAATATAATAATGAAGTTTGCTCAATGCATTTTTTTTTTGGTAGAATTTTTTTTAAAAGAGGGTAGAAATCTATTCAATGCATGCATATTGCGTATGTAGATTGTAGAGGTTCGCATGGCCGGGCCGACACAAGGGTCAGATGGGCATAGTATGGTTTGGGTCCGGCTTAGCACGAGCCTGCTAGAGGATCATTGTGGTATGAATGATGAGTGGTACACTCATGGATCATGGATTGTTCACAAACAACCTTTTCTAAACTTGGCACAAACATGGGTGACATGCTTGTTATGAGCAAAAATTGCCAAAACATAAAAAATTATAAAGTACGGCATATGAGTTGAACCAGCACGAATCGTGGGATGAAGTAGGCTTGAACTCTTTTTTTTAACTTGACACAAATCTGGTACAACATGAATTTTATCTTAGCCCATTTTAGACATGGCCCGTCATGGCATGAGGCACGTGGACCGTCATGGAGGACCGGTGACCACCTTTAATTGTATGGCTTCCAATCTTCCATGGTTTCATCCCTTTTCCAAATCAAAATTAAAGCTGAATTTCTTAATGTAAAGGCAATAATAATAATAAAAATTGTGCCTTATGCCCTGTTCTTTTGGACTTAAAATCTACAGTAATCAGATCAGATCAGATCAGACAAACTCAAATCAGATCAAATCAAATCAGATCAGATCAGACATTATTATTATTATTATTATTAATTTCGAGCATCGTTTTTCCGCTCGACATTTTCCGACAACGGTTTTCGAACGAGTTTTCCGGCGACGGTTTTCGGGACGACTTTTCCGACGACGGTTTTCGAACTGACTTTTTCGGCGGTGATTATTCGGCCGACTTTTCCGGCGGTGATTATTCGGCTGACTTTTCCGCCGACGATTTTCAAGCCGAGTTTTTTGGCGACGATTTTCGGGACGACTTTTTTGACAACGGTTGTCGGATTGACTTTTCCGGCGGTGATTATTCCGCCGACTTTTCCGACAACGATTTTCAGGCCAAGTTTTTCGACAACGGTTTTCGGGATGACTTTTCCGACGACGATTTTCAGACTGAATTTTCCTACGGTGATTATTCGGCCGACTTTTCCGGCGACGATTTTCAGGCCGAGTTTTTCGGCGAAGGTTTTCGGACTGACTTTTCCGACGATGATCATTCGGCCAACTTTTCCAGCGACAATTTTCAGGTCGAGTTTTTCGGCGATGGTTTTTGGAATGACTTTTTCGACGGTGATTATTCGGTCGACTTTTTCGGTGATGGTTGGTCTAATTTTTCGGCGGTCATTATTACTACTACTATTATTATTATTATTATTATTAGTAGTAGTAGTAGTAGTAGTAGTAGTAGTAGTAGTAGTAGTATTAGTATTAATATTATTATTTGAAGTTTTTGAAGTGAGATTGAATGAAGAGGTGAAATGAAATGGGCTATCATAGTAATAATTACAATATTAATAATTATAATAATAATAATAATTATATTAATTATTATTAATAATAATAATTATTATTATTTTAGTAAATATAATCATGAATTACATTTCTCATAAAAAAAAATAAGTATTACAATTATAAAAATAAAAATAAAAATAAAAATAAAAAAATAATAATAAAAAATAAAAATAAAAATAAAAATAAAAATAAAAAATAAAAATAAAAATAAAAATAAAAATAAAAATAAAAAATAAAAATAAAAAATAAAAATAAAAAATAAAAAATAAAAAATAAAAATAAAAATAAAAATAAAAATAAAAATAATTCAAATCAGATTAGACAAACTCAAATCAAATTAGATCAGATTAGATCAGATCAGATCAGTCCTAAAGAACATAGCCTTAGTAATTGCTCAACCTTTTATCATCAGGTTTTATTTTTGATAAATTTAATACATGCTACTCCCTTCGAACATAATAATTGTAATGATTTGATGTAAAATAGAGATAAAAAAGTCAAATCGTTGCAGTTAATATGTTACGAAGGCAGTGGCGGATCCAGGAATAATATCTAGGGTGGTCAAAATGCATTTTTAGTATTTTATTGGGGTCAAGTAAACAAATTTTAAGGGAATTTTTTAAAAAAATTAAATTTTATAGGTAAAAATATTATTTGTCTAGGGGTCACGTGATCCCACTAAAATTGGTTGAATCTGTAACGACCCGACTTTTTGGACTTGTCGATTGACGAAGGAAATCGACATTCGGATCATTACTTAAACAATTTAAACTATAAATGAAATTAATTAATTAAAATTAAGCAACTTATATTAAAACACTGAACTAAAATCCAAAAGTCAAATAACGCATATAGTGCCCAAAGTGTTACATGAACTAAGTAAATGTTTTCCAACAGGCTGGGATTATAAATAAAGACTATAATATTGTCTTATAAGTCCTGGAATAACTAAAATAAATCTAAACTTCATCCACACTCAAACCCATCCAACGGAAGCCCGTTTTATGCTGCTGCATCGTCACCTGAAACTGAGGGGGGGTCCACCGTCAGTGGCGAGTAACTAGGCTGTCCCGCTTAATTGAGGGACCGCTAAACACATAATATCATAGAATATACACATGAAAACACACATAAAACCTAATATAATGTATACAAAATTTACGAGATACGTATAAAAAAAATACGTACAAAAATACGTATACGAATACGTATAAAATACGTATAAAATACGAATAAAATACCTGCAGAAATATAGTTAGAAATACGTGCAAAATACGTATAAAGGTACGTATACCATACGTATAATTATACCTGCAAAATACGGTTAGGAATACGTACAAATACGAATACAACACAGGTATACATGTACACAAAACATACGATTACAAATACATATATCATTACATCATACGAGTATAAATACGTATAACGTACCTGTACAAATACGTACTTCAAATCATACACAGCGAAAAACCTATACAATTAATCCCTAACTTATACTATATGGTTTCCATAATTCCTTAATCATATCATATCTTAACATTTCATTTCATCCATACCATATCTTATAATTCATATCATATCATTATCATCTTTCATTGGACCGGTCACTATAACTCGTTGTGGATCTCGTGTTTCACCACAACTTTCCTAGAACATGCCGGGGTGAGCTCGTGTACTCAACCCGTAGCGGATCTCGTGTTTCACCACTAAGCCTAAGCTATGGCCATAACCCCTAAATAGCAGCTCGTGTACTACTACTTAGACGACTACATATCCTAAGACCCAGAACTACTCGGGGGAACTCGTGTGTTCGTCCCATTGAGCAGTGGCTTCGACTTAACCCAGTCTGACTACTCGAGTCATCAGGTGGGCGTCCTTATCTTATCTTATATCTTTCAAATCTTATATCTTATCTTATATCGGGAAATACTAGGTGACCATATTCGGAAATGAACTGTTCGAAGTCCCAGGAAAGAGAGGTGCGGCACGTATATTGGCCACCTTAAATACCAAGTCTTTCCTAGCCAGAGATCGAAACGATTCGTAATCCTCTTACTCTGTTTCCTTTCTTTCCCTGTTAATATCTTATTATAACTTATTGTAACGACCCGGAATTTTGGGCCAGAAAATTTCGCGGTTATTAATTATATTTATTTAATTCTAGTCCAAAAAGGCCCATTATATTTTGGACTGTTTAATTTGTATTTCCTATTCTTATTTCCAAATTGGGCCAAAGACCCAATTTTTCTTTCTTTTTCTACTTGGCCGGCTCCCCTCTTTTTATTTGGGCCAAGTATTGTTTTTATTTATTTAAATTGGTTAATTAATTATTTGATTTAATTAAATTAGTTTTTAAAGCCCTAAACTAATTCAACCTAGCCTAGTCATACCTAACTAAGTCCACTCCACCTCCCTATTCTTTCTCCTTCTTCACGACAGCTTCATTAGTAGCATTAGGGTTTGTTTTTTTTTATTTCTTTTCCTTCCTCTCTTCTATAAATAGGACCATTATCATTTAGTTAGTCCTATTTTTGCAATTTTTCCTAAACCCTAAAATACATTTTCTCTCTTCCCCTTCTTCCTCTTCTCAAAAACAGTGAGCCATCATTTTCCCTTGGAATTTTAATAGCGAATCCAGGTAACTATGCTCTCCTCTTTAATCTATGGGTAGAAAAACACATAGTTAATTAGGAATTGAAGCATGAAAATTGTAGGAAGTTTAATATTGTTTTCATATGAACATGTCGAGCATGAAGCATGAATTTCTTGATTGATTTTTATGTATTTTCTTGATTTTATGTATGATCTTGTATAATTTATTTACCAATCAAATCTTGTTATTTCTTGATGAATTTTTCATGGTATCTGGTTTACTGTTTGATTATTAACCATGATTTATTTCGTGGCAAAATTCGTCCGTTTATTATTTATAAAAATTTAATCTTTCAAACCGGTAAAACTGTCCAGAATAGGTTTATGAATTTATTAGTGTACTTAATCAATTCGTAATGCTACGAAATTTTATATGGAAGTCAGTGATAATGTTTTACATCTTGTGTTAAATTTTCGTAATTTTTAAAGATCGTTTGATATGGCATAAAATTCTGAAACCGAATTCAGCCTAATCTGACTGGTTAGTTATAAAATCACTTAAAAATAGTAAAAGATGTTATTTTTAGACGAAATTTATGCACGTAAATCCTTGAACCCATATTTAGCTCCCATAAAAATTTCCAGATTTTTAGAGATCTTTAGATGGTCGTTTTTAATTTAATTCTTTAAAAATCAGATTGTATAAAATAGGGCAATTGAATTATTAAAATATGCTATTATTAATTATTGAATTTTCGAGTGACCTAAGTATTAAAAGGGAACTAAAAATATGATTTTTATGATGAATCTTGATAGTATTGAATTATATTGATAAATCTTGAATTAAAAATTAAATCTTGTTATTATCTTCTAATTGTCGAGTGTATAGAAATTAAAAGAAGAGTTAAAAATATTATTTTTATGTTAATCTTGATGAATGTTGTTGAAAAATATGATTTTTATCTTATTTTGGTAATTTTTGTAATTATATTGATTAATTAAATTAATTCTAGAAAATAGTTAATTATTGTTATATTTTTAATAATGCCGTGTAGAATTGATGAATTAGTCAATTTTTGATTAAATTTGATTATTGTTAATTTAGGGAATAAATAATAATAAAAGTTACGGACAAAATAATTATTAGGGATAAGTTGTAAAGTGAAGGGATAAAAAGATATTATTAGTATTATTATTAAGAGGACTGAAATAATATTAGTACTATTAATATAAATATTTTTCGGATAATGTTACAAATTAGTATATGACGTAATATTAAGGTTAGTATCCGAAAGGATAGGATTATAAGTATATATATATTTTAAGAATAGTATATTATAAGAATTGAAGTTGCATAAGATATTACTAGGGATAAGAAAGGAAACAGAGTAATAGCTATACATGTTATGTCTCGGTCTCTGGCTAGGAAAGGCTTGGTATTTAAGGTGGCCAATATACGTGCCGCACCTCCCTTTCCTGGGACTCCGAACATTTCATTTCCTATTACGGTCACCTAGTATTATCCTAATATATGATACGATTAAATTAATTGAAGATATAAGATACAATATGGACACCCACCTGTATGATACACGAGTCATTAGTGGGTTAAGTCAGAACCACTACTCAATGGGACGAACACATGAGTTCCCCCGAGTAGTTTGACCTTAGAACATGTAGTCGTCTGGTAACCGTATCTGCGAGTCGCTACCAGGAAGTTATGGCCATAGCTTAGACTTAGCGGTGAAACACGGGATCCGCTATGGGATTGAGTACACGAGCTCCTCCCGGCATGTTCTAGGGAGTTATGGTGAAACACGAGATCCATAACGAGTTATAAGTGACCGGTCCAACAAAGATATTATATTACGATCATACGATTTGATAAGATGAAATCATAAGATGAAGTATAAGATGATTTCAAAAGATGATAAGATATGTTATGATCTAATGTGATAAGAAAGACATGATATGATATGATTAAGATATGATTTATGATGATATGATATGATATGATAAGAATATGATAAGTCATGATGATAAGAATATGATAAGTTATGATGATAAGATATGATTAAGATTTATTAATGATATAATTTAAGAAGGGTTAAGTATAAGTTAAGGATTGGGATAATTTAAGATGTATAGTATAAGGTATAAGTTTAGTATGTTAAGTCTTCCGCTGTGTATTTCTGTATTTATGGGTATGTATGTATGCGAGTAAGGATGCATGTATGTATGAATGTTGAGTGTATTTTTGTACGTATTTCTAACCGTATTTGCAGGGTTGATTGTACGTACATTATACGTAGATTATACGTATTTCTAACCGTATTTCTGCAGGTGTGTTTATACGTATTCGCATACGTACTTTTATACGTATTTTTTATACGTACTGTTATACGTATTTTTGTACATTTTTATAAAGTCATGTATTAGATTTCTTTACAGTTTTTATGCATATTTCTATGCTATTATGTGTTTGTTGGTCCCTCGATTAAATGGGACAGCCTAGTTACTCGCCACTGACGGTGGACCCCCCCCTCAGTTTCAGATGACGATGCAGCAGAGTAGAGCGGGCTCCGCTGGATGGGCTTGAGTAGATTAGTATTTTATTTTGAGTATTTAGTATTCCCAGAACAGTTTGAGACATTAACTTAGTTTATCTTATGATCCCAGCATGTTGGGACAGAATTTCCAGACTTTATATGTATTAGTGACTTTTGGATTATGGATTTTCAGTAGTTAATTTAATATAAGATAATTTATTCATTCAATTAAGTTGATTTATTGTTATTTAAGTTAGTAACGATCCGAATGTCGCTTTCCCTTTGTAAATCGACAAGTCGAAAAGTCGGGTCGTTACACTTATCCCTACTGCAACTTAATAATAATATAATACTATTGATAATACTATTCGTAATACTAATTATAATAGCAATAGTAATATCTATCCCTTCATATCACAACTTATTCCTGATAATTCCTTTAATTGTAAATTTTATAATTTTAATAACAATTATTCCTAAAAATATTATAAGTCAAAATTAAACTAAAATTGACCAACATAAAAATTTGGCCACTCGACAAAAGATAAATAAACTCATAAATTCATCATATAATTAATTTAATAAATTACATAAAAATACAATTAACTACATAAATTACCTAAAACATGAGAAAAATTATACTTTTCATATTTTACACTACTCGAAAATCATGGAAAACAATACCAAAATTACATCTTTAATTAATTAAATTCAACAACCATTAAATCATAGCAACCTTTATAATAAACATTAAAATTATCCTTAAAACACCATATTTTACACAATCTGATTTTAAAGTATTAAATTAAGAACCACCATTAAAAGGTCTCGAATAATCTGAAATTTTTTATGGGAGTTAGATGTAGGTTCATGGATTAATGTGCACAAATTTCGTCCAAAAATAACATCTTTTACTATTTTTAAGGAATTTTATAACTAACAGATCAGATTAGGATGAATTCAGTTTCAGATTTTTCAGCCATATTAATCGATCTTTAAAAATTACGAAAATTTTACACAAGCTGTAAACACTATTACTGACTTCCACCTAAAATTTCGTAGCATTCAGAATTGATTAAGTATCCTAATAAATTCGTAAACCAATTCTGGACAGTTTTACCGGTTTGATAGATTAAATTATTTCAAGCAATAAAAGGACGAATTTTGTCACGAAATAATTTATGATTCATAATAAAACAATAAAGAAACTTCCATGAAAAATTCATCAAGAAATAATACGATTTGATTAAGAAATAAATTCATACAAGTAATTATTCAACAATTGCAGATTCCAATAAACTACATAAAATAATCAAGAAAATTTCATAATAATTCATAAATATTACATACTATCATCAAGAATAATTACATAATAACATCATCATGGTGTTCGACTTTTCCTAGATGAACATGATACTAAATCCTAGCAATTTTCATGTTCTAATCCTAATCAACTATATGATTAACTTGTTCCAAAATTAAACGGGTTAGCAAAGTTACCTCTGATCGCTAAAATATTCCAAAGAAAAATCTCTCCTTTGGCTTATGGAGGTTCACGGTTTTTTTGATGAAGGAAGAGAGAGTATTTTTCATTTAGGGTTTACGAGCTTTAGCAATTAAAACAAATAACAATTGCTAAGCTACTATTTATAGAGTAAGAAAAGCAAAAAGGAACCCTAATAAAAACCCTAGGGCAGCCGAATGAGAGGAGGGGAAATAGGGGGAGTTGAGCTTATTAGGGAGACTTAGTTATTTAGGTAGACTAGGCTTTTTACAATTTAAAATAATAAATTAATTAATTTAATTAATTAAATAACATAATTATCTAATTAACCAAATAAATCAAAAGAAATAATAAGTTGGCCATACTAGAGAGAGGGCAGGCCAACATGAAGAAAAGAAGGACAAATTGGGTCACTGGCCCAATTTGAGAAAAGAGAGCAGAATAAAAACAAAACATTCCAATTTTAAATGGGCCTTTGGACTTAGAATTAAATAAATTGAACTAATAACCGCGAAATTTTCTGGCCAAGCTCAAAATATTTAGATTGCTACACAAAATAACAATTAATTAAATAATAATCAATTAAATAGTTAATTAATTATACATTTAATTAATTAATAAAAATTTTAAAATATCCCAAATTTTCGGGGTATTACAGAATCCGCCACTATACGGAGGAAGTACATAATTGTTACAATACCCCCTAATGATTGCTTTACAGGAATTTCATATACTGTACTACTCATATCAACAAGATCGATGTATCTTCCTTCTAGGAAACTCATTTCCTAAGAAATTCTACAATTAAGTGTGTTTGGCTGGGAGCAACTAATCTTAGGATGGGTGACCTACTTAGAAGTTTCTCAAGGTGTGCATGAGTGAGGATAAAATGCACCAGAAGGACTTGTGTTGGTTCATGGGAATAGTTGTCGGCCCTTGTTGTGCAACAAAAAAATTCATCCGTTTTCAAAACAAAAAAAATGTAACCAATGAATTTTTAATATCTCCAAAAAATTCCTTAGATGCTCCGCTTTGTATTGCTTATAAATGTCGTGACAAATTAAAAAATTTGATAAATTTTCTTAACCATCTCATCATATATTATAAATTTCTTTACATGGATCGCTTGTAAAACTTTTGTGTCCTTAATTTATCTGCGTTCAATAACATCACATATCTTTTTCGTCAATATTTCATGACTGAATGTATTATAAATAGAGATTTTTCCATTATAGACACACTATCATTTATTACTAGAAAAAAAATGATATTAATATATTTTACTTTATATTCAAGATTATACATAAATCTTAAGATAGGGGGTTGGAAATTTGTGGTTTCAAGTTCTATTCGTTGTAAGAATAATATTTTCTATTAATGTATTACGCACACGCTAATT
Source organism: Salicornia ramosissima (assembly GCA_951394345.1). NCBI lineage: Eukaryota > Viridiplantae > Streptophyta > Magnoliopsida > Caryophyllales > Amaranthaceae > Salicornia > Salicornia ramosissima. The sequence goes on along the minus strand of OX596240.1, from coordinate 49,342,967 downwards.
TTTCATGAAAAGCTTATGATAATGACATGTGGCGAATGTATTGCAACGGAATGCATTTTAATTATATTTCGAGATTATAGATAGATTACCTCCGTTTTTTAAATGCGACAATTTTTTCCACACATATCAAGGAAACAATTTAACGGTGTAAACGAACAAATTAATTAACGATAATTTAAGACATGTCATATGTAATATCATATATTCATGTATTAAAATTTGGCCAAAAAATTTAGTCATTAACGAAACAAAAAGTGTTGCATCTAAAAAACGAAGGAAGTAGATTATATAAACCCAATCACCTCAATGTTGGTTGGTTTTTAAGAACCTGGGTTAATGTGTTGGATTTCTGTTGGACTATTGTTTTGAATTTTAGGCTAATGATCTCGTGGTTTAAACAATTTTTAAGCCCAAGTTAAATTGGGCATGCAAATTAGAAACCACTGTCTTGTCTACCAACTATTCCAAGGCCAACCCAGCAGTCAATATCCACTGTCTTGTCTTGGAAATTTTAGGCCGTCCAATTTTCCAAGACGGGCCTCGTTCCATCGTTCGCGTATCGAACAGGTTTTCTACTCCCTTCGTTCCTTAAAGATTGCCCTATATTGACTTTGCTACTGTTCATTTGATAACTTTAACTATCTATAATTTTATACATGTAAAGAAAAATATAGTCAAATGGGATCTCATTTGATTCGGCTCAATGTATACATTTTTAATATGTAATGCTTATAATTTTTTATTATACGTATCTCAAGATATTTTCATTAAAAGATGTGTCTCGGGAGATGAGAAAAAAGTAAATGGGGCAATCTTTTAGGGACGAAAGGAGTATATCTTAATTTGATACACTGAACTGAATTGAAGTGAATTGAGCTGAATATTGTTTATTAGAGAAAGAAATTGAGAACTGAATTGAACTTAACTTAACCGAATTGAACTGAAATGAATTGAAATGAGTTGAATACAATTATTTATGGGAGAAGGAAATTGACAATTGAAGTGAATTGAAATGAACTGAAAATAAATTAATGTAAATAGGCCCTAAGACCATGTTTGTTGGACTCCATTATTCTCAATTAAATCGATCTAAACCCAATTGAATTAAACAAAATAATAGACTCATCAAATATTGAGTTAAACTAAGCTGATTTGAATTGAATTGAACTGAATTTATTTAATTTCAGAAATTAAACCTAAAATAACAAGGAATAAATATCTGTGTTTTGGACTAAATTAATCTGAACTGAATTCAAATAAATTGAACTAAATTAAGCTAAATCGTAGACTTGTTAGAAACTGAAATGAAGAAAAATTTCAGATATTAAGTCTAAAAGAACCGAAGGACCTTATTTTCGGTACATATATTACATATTCCCTAAAAAACACTAATTTCTAAAATCCTACCACATTTAAAATCTTTTTGAGAGGCAATTTGACATTTGATCTTTAATAAATTTAAGTAGTTTTTTCACCGTGGGATACACATTAAGAATTTAAGACCATTGTTTTTTTTTTATTATTATTTTAAAAAAGTAGTCATTTATTTATTACTCCCTCCATTTTAATTTATTATTTAGATTTACTTTTTAGGATAAAAGTAGAGAGAAAGTTTTTTAAAAAAATAAAAAAAAATTCAAAAATTATCTTTTATAGGTTGAGTTTTGCAAAAAAACAAACTTATGTAGAATTTTTTTTAAGAAACCTGCTTATGTGACTACTTCTTTTATAACCACCATTTTATCGCCAGAATCGGACGTTGACTCGCACGCATTTGTCACGTGAGTCAGTAAAATCTTTTTTTTGGTTTGGATGAGAGAGGGCTTCTTACCTTTGCAAATTAGAGCCGCAAAGCAAGTAAAAAAAAAACAAGAAAGAATACTAAAGAGAGGGTGGGAAAATGGAGAAGAATAGGGCAAAAAGTGAGGGGAAAACGCAAAGAATTTGAGGGAAAATGGGTTTTAATGACTCACGTGCCAAATATGTATGAGTCAACACCAAATTCTGGTGATAAGATGGTGGTCAACAAGAGAAGTAGTCACATAAGTTGGTTTCTTACAAATTTTCTACATAAGATGGTTTAGTTTTTTTTGGCATAAAACTCAACCTACAAAAATTGATTTTTGTCAATTTTCTCAAAAATTCATTATACATAGGATATCTTTTCAAAACATATTTCTTTCTTCATAGCCTCCACTCCACTCCACCCACATCTTTGACTTCCTTTGTTAGTTTGGTTTATTGGTTTATAATAAAACACCCTATCTGAAAATTCAGTGCTAAAATTCCGCCTTTTTTTTTTTTTTGCCAATCAAATTAAATTACAGTAACAATAAAAAAAATGTCAAATAAGAGTGATGTTAGTAACGGAACAACGAAGAAGAGAGCATGGAGTTGTATTTTTGGGAATGCAAAGCTGAATTCTCACGTGAAGTTTCGTATATTTTCGATGATATTAGTCTTCTTTGCTTGTGTTTCAAGTTTCGGTTTCAGTTTCATTTTCGCCCCTTCTATTATTTCGACGTTCTCGCCTTTATTGCAACCGTATCAAGGTGAGTTCTTTACTCCCTCCGTCCTTTTTACGAGTATTTGCGTTCCCTTTAAGACAAGTTTTTTGGAAAAAAAAATGTGTAGTGGTAGGGACTAGGGAATATGAAAAATAGAGATATTTATTGACAAAATGACAAAATTAAGTGTAAAATAGATAGAATAAAATGGGTAAATGACAAAAATATTGATATAACAGGTAGAATTTATGTGAGCCTCATATGCCAAAATAAGAAATGTAGCAAATAAATTGAGACATCCAAATAAGGAAAACGTAGCATGTAAAAGGCAGGAAGTACTCCGTCCGTAACATATTAATGATAACGTTTTTGTTTGTACGCACTTTAAGAAAACAATTTAAGGGTGCAAACGAACTAATTGATCAAAAATAACTTCAAGATTAGTAGCTTATGATCCAAATCTTACTTGTATTAAAACTATTTTGATTAATTTGTTCATTTACACCCTTAAATTCTTACCTTAAAAGTGTGTGCAAAATTAATTGTTCTCATTAGTATGTTACGGATGAAATATATTATTTCCCTCTTTTCTTGATTTTGTTTCCTTTCATAACTACCTAACTCTTATGTGGCAATTCTCTTTCAAACCAATTGTTATACTGTGCTCCTGGGACCACCTGCCTTATTTGTGGTCCTGCAAGTCAGCACGCTAGCATTTGAACATGTGACAATACACAAGTTCTGCTTTTCGCAATCTTCATTTTCTAAAGTGCTATCTTCATTTTTAAAAAACTAAAATCTTCATTTTTTTAAAAATTACAAACCATAATCTTTATTTTATTTTTTTTAAACTGTAATCTTCATTTTTTTTAAACTAGAGTCTTCCTTTTTTTTTTTATAAACCATAATCTTCATTTTTTAACTAGAATCTTTTTTTTTTTAATACAGAATATTCATAATCTTCATTTTTTAAGGTAGGATATTCAATTTTTTTTTTTTTTGCAAAAACAAAACAATGAAGGGTAATATTAATTTTTTCCTATGCTAACATTCATTTCAGAAAGTATTCATTTTTGCAACTCAATATTCATTTTTTAATTGAAACTAGAATCTTCACTTTTTTTATATAAAAAAAAAAATCTTCATTTTTTTAAACAGGATATTCTTTTTTGTAATCTTCATTTTTAAAACTAAAATATTCATTTTAATAAACTAGAATCTTCATTTTTGTTTAAACTAGAATCTTCATTTTTTTAAAACTAGAATATTCATTTCTTAGCATGCAATATTCATTTTTGTTACTACAATGATAATTTCTTAATATAAAATATCCATTTTTGTAAATAAAATGTTGAATCATCATTTCTTAACAATCAATATTCATTTTTGTAAATAGAAAGTTGAATGTAACATGAAAATATTCGTTTTTCTTAAAAAAAAAATAATGAAAATTCTAGATTGGTCGTTAACAATATAAAAATACTTTCAACATCCACATTCATAAATACAAAACATACACAATCAAACAAAACAAACTCCATATAAAAAAAACCTATTATTACATAATCATCATCTTCAACAACAATCATCATAAAATTTAAGAAAAAATAGTTTGAAATTGTGAATAAAATTTTTAATGAAATTGAGATTGAAAATATAGCAGAAAATTGAATCGGGGAGGAAAAAAGAAAAAAAACAAGTATGCAAAAATTAAAGAGGAAGAGAGGAGGAGGAGAGAGAAACAGGAGAGAAAAAAGAAGCAAGAGAGATGCAAGAGACAGAAGAAGGAGAGCATTTTTTTATCAAACGTGGACCGGGACCATAGAAAAGTGGTGGTCTCGACCAACTAATAATTTGCGCTTTTCAACCATCTAACTGTTAGATAGATTGCAAAAAATGACCGAAAAAGCTAGAAAAAAAGTTACAGTCCAACCAAACTACCTCTTTGTACAACTTTTCCAAGTTTTTTTCCCGACTTTTCTGTGTAATCTTACCAAAAAATATAATAAACTATGTTCCTACGAAATGTGTATGTTGAGACGATGAGTCAGCGACAAGGGGTGTAATTACATGACGATTTATTTCAAAAAAATTTCGTTAATCTTGATCATTATAATCTAGCCTACTTATTTGCATTTTGCAGTCTATAACTTCACAATGCCAAAGATTCGTTCGACAATAGCGCCATCAGCTAATGATATGACGTATAACTTACAAAAAGTAGTGTTCCGAAAACATTGATATCATCCCTATATGTTTTTTTTTTCTTCTAATTTTAGGCATTGTCTAAGGCTATTTGAAATTATTTGAACTTTTGTTTATACATATATATACAATAATTATAAAAAATTATTGTCAAAATTGACGATCTTTAAGTAAAAAAAAAAATTGGCAAAATTTTCCCAAATTGAACTTTTGTTGTTTTATGTTGGCAATGCAGATCAAAATCTCGAGGTTTTGGAGTCAAAAATCAGCTGTGATACGTCTCACTATCATTATGATCTTTGTTCAATCAACGGCCCAACTGTACTGGATCCCACCACCTCCACTTTCTATGCTATTGGGCCAACAAAGCCCAAACATTTTCATCAGAAATTACGACCTTACCCAAGAAAATGGGAGAATTCCACAATGTCAATGATAAAGGAGGTGAGTTTAAAGTCCGGCCCAAAAGGCCCACAATGCGATATTATTCACAACACTTCAGCGGTAGTATTCAGTGCGGGAGGGTACACAGGAAACTTTTTCCATGATTTCAACGAAGGGTTCCTCGCTCTCTTCATCACCGTCCGATCGTTATCATTGACTAATCATGATGTTACTCTTGTGATCCATCAACCACATGATTGGTGGGTGAGTAAGTACATTGATCTCCTTGGTGAATTTAGCAACTACCCAATTATAAATCTTGATAATGAGACCTTTACTCATTGTTTTAAATCAGCTAATTTGGGCCTAATCTCACATGGGTTTATGACTATTGACTCAAAATCATTGCCCAAGCCCACAACTCTTCTTGATTTCCATTTCTTCTTAGACAAGGCCCATAACCCAGTCACAGTACGTCCAACGGGTCAGCCCAAACTGGTGTTGCTGAGCCGACCCATGGGAGCAGGTCGGGTTATCGTGAATGAACCCGAACTGAAGACCATGGCAGAGAAAATGGGTTTCGACGTGATCATTTTTAAGCCCAAGCCTGAAACACCACTATCTGAAATGTTTGAAATTTTGAATGCGAGTCATGTACTGGTAGGTGTCCATGGGGCGGCATTAACCCATTTTTTGTTTCTTCAACCCGATACTATATTCATACAAATTGTACCCGTAGGGATATATGGGCTCGCAGAAATATGCTACGGAAGACCGGCTAAGGAGATGGGTTTGGAGTATTTGAAGTACAAGATAGAGATTGAAGAGAGTAGTTTGGTTTACAAGTACAACAAACTTGACCCGATTCTTCAAAACCCAATGTCACTTAAAAACATAAGGTGGCCTTTATTTAAAAAAGTTTATTTGAAGGAACAAAATGTTGAATTAAACCTTATTAGGTTTAGGAAGTATTTGAAGTATGCACATATAAAGGCTAAGCGTCTCATGTGCAAGACTTGATAAACACATGTAATCCTTGTTATAATCATAATATACATTTAATTTGCTTATTAATAAAAAAAAGCGTTTTATTGTTTTATTTTATGTCGAGGATCGTGCAAACTCTTTTTTAATTTGGTAAGAAAACTATCAACTAAAATATCAAGAAAATAAAGCAGTAATTATCGAGAAAACTTGCTCATTTAATATGCAATTTTAGAAAATTATTACGAAAACTAAATTAGATAGAACATGAAGCACCAAACACATTAGTAACAAATTACATGCTATGGAATACATGGCTATTTTTTTCTTTCTTTTTTTTAATACATACCAAAACATGAGTAATTAGTCTAATTAACTAACTATATAAAATATTAAGATGTATATATTAATTTCTTTAACTCCTCTGAAAGTCTGGTTGGTTGGTAACGGACCTAACCCAAGCCCACTTGTGATCCATGGTATCCACCGTGCTTTTGGTATGGGCCACTTCCTTCACCGGAATATATGCGTAATTACCATTAACCCGACCCGCGACAAATCCGGTATACCCGGCCATAGCCCCATGGATCGCCGAGTGGGCTAACAACGTACAATACATATTATCGGTTGCATTGGCGGGTACGGCCCGTACCATATAAGTCGGGTCTATATACTTGACCGTAAAAAGCTCCCCTGGATGATCCGTTTTCCACCACTTAAAAAGCTCCGATTTCAACCACTTCCCAACATCCAATAAAACCGGGTTACCCGACTCGTCGACCCGTTTATCCTCCTCGTCTAGCCTTGGTATCAAATCTTGACCCGCACCCTCGGCCACCACAACCACCGCGTGACCGTTAAGAGTCAACCGTTGCTCAATATACTCAAAGAGACCACCTTTTCCATGTAGGAAAAAATCATTTTCCGGAATCAAGCAACAGTCCACGTCACGGTTACTTAGGGTTGCATGTAGCGCGATGTGGCCCGTGCTACGGCCCATTAGCTTAACAAGCCCAATCCCATTAACGGCGCTCTCGGCCTCCACATGGCCCGCGTCGATGGCCTGTTGGGCCGTCTCCACGGCCGTGTGGAAGCCAAACGACACGTCGATAATCCCGACATCGTTGTCGACCGTCTTCGGAATCCCCGCCACCGCGACGGGGAGCTTCCGACGGACAACCTCATCGTATATCTCCACTGCGCCACGCATGGTCCCATCACCACCCACGATGTACACGTGGCTGAACCCGTGGCGGACGATGGAGTCAACGATTTTTACAAGGTCAAACCCTCCCCTAGAAGTTTGTAACCCGGTCCCACCTTGTTTATGCCAGGGGTCAACCATCTTTGGGGTCAAAGGTACAGGTTCAGAGGTATAAAACCCTCTGAACCCGGCCTTTATCCCAAAAATATGGTGGACCCCATAAAGATCCGAGAGTCCAACAACCAGCTCTCGGATCACAGTGTTAGTACCAGGGCACAGGCCCCCGCATGTGACTATAGCTGCCCGAATATTTTCAGGGTCGAAATAAATAAGCTTGCGGGGGCCGGAGCGGTGGTACGCATAGCCGTAGGCAGGCGGCTGGCGGTTTTCAGGGTGGTCGGTAAGGTCGTACAAGGATTGTTTGAGGAGGATGTCGGAGGAAGGGGAGATGTAGAAGGAGTCGGTAGGGTGGTAATAAGGGTTTTTAGTAGCAAGTGGGTTTGTCACGGTTTTGAGTTGTGATGAGGGTATGTAGTCACTAATGTGAGGTACACTCTTGATTTTTATTCCGGATAAAGATAGTTTTTCCAATTCTACGGTTTCTTCCTTTACTCCATAACCATTTTCTCCCATTTTTATTTGCTTTTTACGGTTTTTTTTATGTAGTAATATTATAATTTTGGTGGATTTTGTGATATATACAAGCGGCTAGTAGCATGCAACTAACGCTAAGGTGTCAAAAATCCCTTGATCTTTAAAAAGGTAATAATACGGCGGATTGGATTGCTAATGTAAGTCATTTAGTCTGATCTAGTTTATATATTCATTGCTCTCATAATTCTCAGTCTTTTGTTTAGTTGGTGAATGAAGATCGATTAGGTACTACTCAGTTAAATTTAGCCGATATTTGAAGCATAGAAATTGATTTTACGCTCTACTACCGTACGGTCGTACCACACTCTCCTTGACACGAGAGTCGTCCGTTGGGTTGGAATGGTCTGATATAAGTTTTGGAGATTCACCCAAAATGTGATATTTTATTTTAAAGTATTTATTGATGTGAATCATACTATTAAACATCACATGATTTTATGTTGTATGAATGACAATTTCTTTTGTAAAAGTTATATATTTGAAAAATTAGACGTTTAGACGAATCAAATAATATCAAATATGAATTTTTTTTTTTCTTAAATATATAAAATTAAACGGAGTCAAAATTTACATGTGAATAGATATAAAGTTAGTAAGTAAAATGAGACGAAGGAAGTAATATAATGCGTGTTAGTTGAATATGATGGATAAGAAGACAAGTGTCAAAAACAAAGAGTACAGATGTAAATGTAAAAATGAGTGAGTGAATCTCAAGCAAAGACACATGGGAAACTAAGAAATTGTGTAGGTTGAAATATTGAATGCTTGGGTAGAGGAAGAGGGGGGGGGGGGGGGGAGTGGTGTAATTCTAGAAGGTAAAGTGGTAATAAACTAGGTAGCAAGGATATTTCATGAAGATAGTCGTACATGTATTCAGTATCGATATGATAATGATTCTTTATTCTATTTTAATATTATTTTTCGATGCGTTTTTCTATAGTATAATTATTTTTTTTGTTTTTATATTTTCATATACTTTTTGTACGATTTTTCTTATCTTATTTTAATAATTAAATTAAAAATTTTTAAATGATATTGAAAATTTAATTAAAAGTTCTTAATTTTTAAAGTATCTAATAATATGTATCTCTCATATATACATTTCCCATATTTTTCAAGCTGACATATTCCATACATGTTTGCATGTCTCTGTTTCCGCATCCATATCTATACAACTTAGGTGGTAACACATTTTTGTAAATGTGCGAACAACAAATATTTGGAAATATTGAGATAAATGCGTCCAATTATTGTTCGTCTTTTAAAAATAGTTTTAACTATTGATTATCTAATATTAGTTCTAACTTTAAAGGTTCTTATACAAAAATAGTCTAAACTACGTTATGTCTTATAAAATAATCTCAGATAGTGATGATTGAGACTGTTTTTAGAAGAAAATAAATAGTTGAGAACTTTTTTATAAACCCATAAAGTTTGGATAATCAATAGTTATGAATATTTTTAAAACACCGACAACATTGAGACTGTTTTAATAAAAATTAAAAAAAAAAATGAGTATTTCTATACATTAGTGTATAATAAGTACAAAAGTACAATTCCACTAAACAATTCACTCATTGAGTCATTGCATAAATGTTAGGAGCACATCACATGCATGCTTATTCATTTAAACGTAGCACATCTCATTCATATTGTTTACGGAGAAGAGGGTCGGTGAGAATCAAATTCATAGGTTATAATTTCTTTAAGGTGTGTTTACTTCAGCTTAAATTCAGTTCAGTTCTCAATTTCATTCTCTTATATTCAGTTATATTCTCAATTTCAGTTATATTCAGTTCAGTTCAATTGTATTTACTATTCAGCTAAAGTAAATAAAGCCCTAATTAAGTTGTGATTTGTGAGATGCAATTTAAAGTCACTTTGTCATAACTTAATCCTCTTAATGTGTTAATATATTCCACTAATATATATAGTACATGATTAGAGATATCAATATTTAAAATTTATCTTTTTACATTTGAAAAGATAATTGTTGCAAAAATTCAGATACGAAGAAATAATATAATTAATTGAGTTGGTCTCTGGTACAACCAGCCACACCCGTGTGGCTGTCTTTTAGTAAAAAAAAAAATCATGTTGTACTACTGTTGAAGTCACATCAACTCAATAAGCATAAACTTTTTTCCACATTTTCCAAAACTTATTAGGAGAGAGAAAAAAAGGTAGTTATTTTTTTTCAAATTCATATATTATAAAAAATACAACTCCAAAAAATAAAATAAAAATACCAAAATTTATATTTTTTAATTCTCTACAAATAGAGACCCATATTGATATATTTTTATAACTTTAATTTTTTTGCCTTTTTAAAACAATTAGTAACCCCTTAAAATATTTAGTAACTCAATATAAATACTTGGTAACCCTTTATAAACATATACTTAATAACTTAATATAAATATTTGATAGCTACGTATAATTAATATAGTAACACTATAAAAAATTAACCGATAACCCATAATAAGTAATCCCACCGACTTATATAACCCCATTAACTATCTAACTTAGTCATAGTAATTGCGCTGAATCATGGGAAAAAAATATATGAGGCATACAAGACATATGCTCATGCAGAAAGCTTTGGAGTAAGAAAATCAACAAGATGGACACAAGGTGTTAATTGAACAATAAGATCAAAAGAGTGAGTGTGTTCGAAACAGAGATTTCGATGCACTAGTAAAACCAAGACAAGTACACCAAAATCATCGGAAAACACATCAAAAATTATGAATCAACTACCAAAAAAAGAAGCAAGTACCAATAACTAGAACATGTGGTGGTGCTTCTCTAAGGGCCAAAGTTAAAGATAGTACTTGGGAGGTTGATGTGCTTATCACGAAACATAATCATGAGCTGACAAGAAAATATTTGCAACATTTTCAAAGGTCTAAACAAAAGATGACAACATAAAAAGCTGATGCAATAGACCTTATGTTGGATAGTGGTTTAAGATTAGCACAATCATTCAACTTGATGGCTCATGAAGCAAGTGATATACAATCAATAAGACACATTGCAACATTTTCAAAGGTCGAAACGAAAGATGACAATATAAAAAGCTGATGCAATAGACCATATGTTGGATAGTGGTTTAAGACCAGCACAATCATTCAACTTGATGGCTCATGAAGCAGGTGATATACAATCAATAAGACACACTTTAGAAGATAATTACAACTACATTTCAAGGAAGAAAATGAAAGAAATTGAGGGAAGAGATACACAAAATGTCATTGAAGACATGTATCAAAAGCAATACCAGGATTCAGATTATTTTTTTAGATTTAAAAATAAATGTTTGAGGGGTTACTGATTCATGTTTGAAGGGTTATTTATCATGTTTGAGGGATTACTGATTCATGTCTGGGGGTTAATGATTCATATTTGAGGGTTTACTAATTCATGTTTGACGGGTTACTAATCATGTTTGAGGGGTTACTTATCATGTCTGAGGGGTTACTGATTCATGTTTGAAGGGTTACTGATTCATGTATGAGGGGTTACTGATTCATGTTTGAGGGGTTACTTATCATGGTTGAGGGGTTATTAATTCATATTTAAGGAGATATTTATCATGTTTGAGGGGTTACTGATTGATGTTTGAGGGGTTACAGATATATGTTTAAGGGGTTACAGATTCATGTTTGAGGGGTTACTGATTGATGTTTGAGGGGTTACAAATATATGTTTAAGGGGTTACAAATTCATGTTTGAGGGGTTACCTATTATTTCTCAGGGGGTTACTTATCATGTCTGAGGGGTTACAGATACATTTTTAAGGGGTTGTTGATTCATGTTTTAGGGGTTACTGATTTATGTTTGAGGGGTTACTGATTCATGTTTGAGGGGTTACTTATCATGTTTGAGGGGTTACTGATTCATGTTTGAGGAGATACTTATCATGTGTGAGGGGTTACTGATTGATGTTTGAGGGTTTATAGATATATGTTTGAGGGGTTACAGATTCATGTTTGAGGAGTTACAAATTCATGTTTGAGGGGTTACTTATCATGTTTGAGGGGTTACTTATCATGTTTGAGGGGTTACAGATATATGTTTAAGGGGTTACATATTCATGTTTGAGGGGTTACTTATCATGTCTGAGGGGTTACAAATACATGTTTAAGGGGTTACTGATTCATGTTTCAGGGGTTATTGATTTATGTTTGAGGGTTTACTGTAGACACCTAATTCTGGTACCTCAGTTAGCTCCCAACGGTCTATGATGAATGTACCATGTTGCACAGGTCCGGTGTTGAACAAGTATGCCAAAATGACACCTCTTTACCCCTCTCATGCCACTCTCACACCATTTATAGGCGTTTTAGAGGCTCACGACTCATTTTGGGATTTTTCGGACATTTTTTAGGATTTTTATTAATTTATTTTTATTATTTTTCATGCATATTTATTTTCTAAGGGCATTTTAGTCCCTTCACATTGCATCAAATAATTTTTCTAGGTTAATTACATTTTTCTAGAATTTTTGATATTTTTTCCATAATTTTCTGAGTTTTTATCTATTTTCCAATTAATTTTTGAAGCATTTTCCATTCTTAGGGGCATTTTAGTAATTTTGCACCTACATCGTCCACTTTTTCTCCACTTTTCACTCAGTTATGTTTTTCTAGAATTTTTCCATATTTTTTGGCATTTTTAGCGTATTTTTTGAAAATCGTCCGAAAAACCCGAAAACAGTCTAGAGTAGCCCAGATTATTCCGGAACCTCGCAAAATCTCCCGGAATCTCAAATATTACGTAATCGTATCGTAATCGCATAAAAATCTCGGAGAATCACGCGCAAAATAAGCAAAAAAATCGTCCCGGATACAACCTGGACCTGCGACTAGACGCAGGTCATATAACTGGACCTGCGCCTAGGCGCAGGTCTGGTGCCATTCCAGGACATTTTTTTCCTCTGCTCGCCTATAAATACGGCCCTTGTCCGGCCTTTCAAAACGACAAAAAAAACTTCATATTCTCTGCTTTGCTCTACTACATATTCTCTCTATACAAAAACTCTGTCAAAATCAATATTACGCACATATAAAACACATTCTAAGCATTTTCAATCACTGATTCCGGCATTTGGCATACTAGTTTCGAGGTCGTAATCGACCGCCGCACATTTCGGTACACATTCCTGAGACCCTTTTTTATTCAATATCAATATGCTTAATTTTGTTTTAATTTCCATTTTGATTTATGACTTGCCTTCATCATGATAATATGCATTTCTTGTTGTTCTGTTCACTCAGATCTATGTTTTGTTTCATGAAGTTTTTAATTCATAAGCCATGTCATGCTTTAATTCTTGCATTTTTCATGTCATCTCCATGCACATTTTCATGCTTTTTCTCAATCCGTAAATTTTATGCATCTTTCTATGTAGCATTTTATTTTATTTTATTTTATTTTTTATTTTATTTTATTTATTTTGATTTTCTAATTGCACGGGATTCGAGGTACGTTCGTATTTTCAATTTCACTTTTTTCGTGCCCTCGCTGTGTTTTTCTTTTTTATGTGATTTATTTGATTTGAATTTTTTTTATTTATTTTATTTGGACTTTTGGATTCATTCTAACATTTTAATATTGACTAATTCTAAAGTGGTCACAAAACAATTTTAGGCTAATTCGTGCATTAATCTGAACCGACTTAGTAATTCGCAAATTAGGGCTAAAATTGAGTTATCTCTGTTGCACTTAAATTGAACAATGATCTTACAAAAGAGACCTAGTAGAGACCGCTTGCAGGCGGGCGAGCCCAATGCACGATTGACTCGTAACCTGTCCCCGAACCCATACTCTGGTGCACGACCATATGGGACCGATTGCTCCTGGCTTCGGTACTTCTTCGGTGTCCGTGGACCGTATAAACGTACAGTGGTGACTCCTACTAGTCCGTATTCACGTACGGCGTTAACGAGCATTCAATCAACTCGTGACGTAGGCGACCGGGTAAAAACGACCCCTACAGTTACTGATTCATGTTTGAGGGGTTACTTATCATGTTTGAGGGGTTACTTATCATGTTTGAGGGGTTACTGATTCATGTCTTAGGGGTTATTTATAATGTTCAAGGGGTTACTTGGTAATCCCTCATAAACATACTCAGTAACCCATGTATCTACCAAATATTTATACCGGGTTACCACTAAGTATTTTATGGGGTTACTAAGTTTTTTAAAAAAGCTAAAAATTTAATGTTATAAAACTATATCAATATGAGTCTCTATTTGTAGAGAATTAAAAAATATAAATTTTGGTATTTTTATTTTATTTTTTGGAGTTGTATTTTTTGTAATATATACATTTGAAAAAAATAACAAAATATGTATTTTCTCTCTCTAGTAGGATTTGGAATAGGAAAAAAATTGTCTATATTTGTTGTACAGTGCATATTTGCAAGTGCATGTGCGTGTTTTTTTAAGAAAATGTTCATAATTAGTTTAGTGCGGAGTATTACCATGTGGCCACACCATTAGTTAATAATGTGGCTGACTGGCTGGCCACACCATTAATTAACGGTACGGCTGGCCACATATAAGAATTTGCCTAATTAATTACTTTATCTTGGCTCTTTGCTTTTCCTTCTTGTGGCTCTTCTTGGACAATTTCCAGAAGTCGCGGCACTTGTTGAGCAGAATCAGGTAAGTTCAAGTTGTCATTTTTAATTACTGATAAGTCATAATAACGTCAAACTAATCTTTGCCTAGTCAAATTTAACTCTAACACATGCTTAATTGTACGAGTAATTTAATTCCTCATCTAACTAATTTAACATTAGTAAGTCATAAAATAAATGTTTAATGAAGCTAAGAAAAATTAAAGGGTACAATAGACTGTCTATACAATATATTAAAAGGTGCGTGAAGCACCAGTTATGCGACACATAAGCTGGCACATAGCCGACACAAAAGCATCATCTTTCGCCTGAGTTCCGCCACATATGCAATATTTCCATGTAGGATTTTAGTTTGGGTGTTTAATTATTAAAAAAATGTTCATACTGAGGTTCAAACTCGAGACTATAACATATTAATAGTATACACTTACCAACTCACCCAACATTCATTATTATCTCATATTCCACTATTTTAAAACTTATTGTTTTATTGTTCGAGTACACTTAATGTTAGTTTATTATCTAACAATAAATTTAATAAATTTCTAGATCCCTTATTTTTTTTAGGCGCAAACAAAAGAGACAATATTACTATTAATAAGGCAAAAGATAGGCGTTGGATAAGATTTAATAATAATACTTACCTTCCATGATAACTATTTGACAAAAAAGTTAAATTTAAATCACTATTCATACTAATTATTCATATTATTGTTCATATAAAAAAATATTAATATTATTGTTACAAGTTTTACCATCATTATGAAATATCTTTTGTCATATTTAAATCAAGGGAAACAATGGTAGTAAGAACAACAACACCAATAACAATATTTTTTTTATTTAACAAATATTTTTTAAATTCAAAAGACTCGCACAAATTTTCTTCAAAAGGAAAAATGATGTGCATTGTTTTCATTTCAAATATTATGTAATTACTCGCCACAACATAACGTTACAATTATTAATTATGCCATGTAATCTATATTCTTCTTCTAAAACGCTTCTTCTAAGCATACTTGAACCCATAGTCCCTTAAGTACAAAAGCCTTAAATACAAAAGTGACAACTTAACCATTAATCCATATTAATTTCATTATCAATTATTCCATAAAGAATTATTATAAATTTCATTAAAAAATTTTGTTGCCTTTGTTTTCTGGACTTGAGTCTCAAAATAAAAAACGTAGTGTATCATTCGATCAAATTAATGATGATGATACTTCTTCTGTTTCATTTTAAACGCATGAAAAGGGTATTTTTTGTGAAATATAAAACATTCGTTTGTTGTGTTGAAAACGAAACGGAGGAAGCCATGATGATGATGATAACCAATTTTCAATACGTTAGTGAAAGTATTAAGTTCCATATTGTACTATCTTTCAAAATTTCGTTCGGTATTTTACAATTCTCATTATACTATATTACTTTCAAATCATAAAAAATATTGAAGATGATGAAAAAATGTATGACCCGGGGCAACGCCCAGGCCTAAATACTAGTTGAATAAAGAAAACTTGTTTTTAAATCTTCTCCTACAAAGTAAAATAAAAAAAAAACTCTGCGTATCCACCAAGTAAATGACTCACCACCAAGGCCCTGTTCTTTTGGACTTAAAAGCTACAGTAATCAGAATTTTTCAGATCAGATTAGTTCAACTTTGTTTTAATTTTATACTCTCACAAAATAATACACCACCTAATTAATCAGATCAGTTCAGATCAGATCAGATCATTTCTAATCAGATCAGTTCTAAAAAACAGGGCCTAATATATAGAGAGTAGATGTAGTGGAATCCTACTCACCAAAATAAATGATTTTAATATTCTATTAGTGACGGGTAATATATCTATTGGGTATAACTAATTAGCTAAGTCCTACTTTTTTAATATATTTTCGAAATAAGAAAAATGAAAAATAGAGAAATTGTGCTCTATTCATTTAGAATTGTTAGGTTTGTGTCGACCACTTCAATTAGTGTGTCAAATTTATGTAATATCAGCTAGATTTTAGGTTTAAATATATTTTTCTTTTGACGTAAATTTGTCACATGAAAATCTAGCTGATTACTCTATTAATCAAAGGCTTACTTTCTTTACATCTTCAAATATCATCATTTAGCCTCTTATGTAATTAGCTTTTTGTTAAATGAATATCTGAGTTTATTTCTCCCATGAACCCTTAGCACATCCTTATTGGTGGATTCCAAATTTTGCAAACCGTGCGATTGTAATTAAGTCATAATTAATATCCTTATTTACTTTGTGTTTTGAGTACATTATGTTTAGTTCTTGATAATTAAATCTTAGTAATTTAATTTTTAAGTCCATATCCTTGTTTATTGATGTAGTTTTATTTGACGGTGTACAGTTTATATTGGGTTTATTTTAATGAATGATTTTTTCTGAGATTTTTGCTTGATTTTGCCTCCTTGTTCCGCATTATGTTCGATAATCTATCAGTGTATTCCATCTGATCCATAAAATTTTTATCTTTTTTCGTCTAATTATATAAAATATTTCTCATTCTACATACTTTATCTAATTTTTTTTTTTTTACCTAATTACATTTTCTCAGCCTACTATATATTGGTTCACTTTAATTTCTTTACTCTTATTATTTTCTCTACCACTCTCATTAATACTATGAAAAAAATGACCCCACTGCACTTTTATGTATTTACCCTATGATTTTTATTGCTACATGGAATGGACAGATGGAATAAAATGAAATTTTAGGTATGAATGTTGGATATTTTAATAGAAATTGATGAAAAGATCGAAAAGTTATTATTCAAATTTAATGCGAAAATTGACTTGTATTAGAAACATTAAATAAATAATAGCTAACAATTTCTATTTTTTTTATAAAAAAAAAAAAAGAAGAAGAGAGATCGTATGTCATCATGTCAACAAATACACAACCAATGCAATCCTCTTTTGAATGAAAGTGACGAATTCCATTTTGGTTTTAAGTCGAACTCATTCTAAATGCATGCTACACCTAAATTGTAAAAGAAAATGTGTAAAATGGAACATTTTTTTAAGTCTTTGGTGAGACAATCTTAAAATGGTGATTGAGAGTGTAATCGAGATCATGTTTTTCTAAGAAAATTTATGAAAAAATCTGTATATATAGTTATTGAAAATATATAAAAAATTATTAAGTAGTTAGTTGTTTTATAAATATATATAACTATTTATATATTTTTTTGTAACTTTTACAAATTTTACTTTAACTTTTTCAAGACTTGATCAGCGGTGAGAACTTCTCACAAAAAAAGTTGTAAAAAATGTAAATCAAACTAAACCCTAAATATCTAATAGAATCTACTTAAAAGATGACGTTCATTTCACGAAACTCCTCTATTACAATAATCGAAGAACATTCACCGAGAATCGATAAATCAATATTCACTTGTGGATTTCAAAGTCCATAAGTAGCTTAGGGGTATGATTGTAATTTTCTCCACATGTATAAAATAAGACCATAAAATTAGAATCATACATTTTGTACATGAATTAGGGCTCGTTTACATTAGTTGAATAGAGATGAACTGAACTGAACTGAGCTGAACTTAATAGAGATGAACTGAACTGAGCTGAACTTAATAGAGATGAATTAAACTGAACTGAACTGGATTTAATCTGAAATAAACAAGCCCTTAGTCTTAGACAATTATTTTGTAACATTATTAACTTATTAGCGATCAATCCATTTGATAGAACCATAATTATTGACGTAAATCAACATCAACAAGTACTCCCTCCATAACACAAAAATGTAAACTTTTGCTAAATATGGGTGTAACACAAAAATATCAACTTTTACAAAACTTTCTATACATGGCAAAAAAAAACTTCATACAATTTACACATTTGCCATTACTTTTACATGGGAGTCCGTGTTTTCTTATTTATTTCTCTCTTCTCTACACAATTACAAAACAATTAACCCACATAAAACTTTTACATGGGAGTCCATATTTTCTACAAAGTTTACATTTTTATGTTATGGAGGGAGTACTTATAATAAAATCTCTGACTTTTTCCCTCGTGTTGTTGTATTTCAGCTCAAGTTAGGCCAAGTTACTCAATAAGAAGATCAATTTTTTTACTTACAAAATACCTACTTTTATAAGAACTAGCATGACCTGCTCAACACTGATATGCCTTGATTATAGTTAAAATAAAAAATTATTGAAACTTATTAACTCTAACCTAACTGAACCTGCCCATCCTTGATTACTTATAATGTAATTATGTTATCAAATACGAAGCATTTACTTTTCTGGAAAAAAAAAAGAGAAAAAAATGGTCAAGGTATGAAAAATCAAACAATACATACAAGTCAGATGTAGAGTTAGGCTTGGGCCGTGCCGACACAAGGGCGAATTTAGCATAACATGGTATGAGTTTGGCCCAACAAGAGTCCGCTATGATGAGTACAAAACGACACGAAGACACGAATGATGGGTCATGGGCCACACATGGACAATACTTTAAAAGTTTAGCACGAGTTTGGTACACAAGCAATTAAGTTGGCCTGTCATGCTTATTTTGCTTAAAATATCATAATGTATATAAAATTTGTACAAGGCACGACACAATCAATCAAGCTGACCCAACACGTAACATGTGTCAGGTCTTGCATGGACCATATATTTTATAACTTAATTGACACGAGCCTGACAGTCCGGCACTACACGAACCTTTCTTGGCCCATTACAGACACAACCCGTTGTACTGTGGCACGAGGCATGAGCTCGATACATGTATGGACCATCTCAACACGGCCCGTGCTAACCTTTAGTCGGACTTTCAATTGCAATAAGTCATTACAATTTAATTACATCTTTTAAATGATGTGGACAACAACACCTAACACATGTGATAAAGTAAAACGACACACCACACACTAGACACTAAACACAACACACAAAAATAAAATCAAAGATAGTGACACAAGTGATGAAATATAGCTGTAAAATACAAATTGATCTTCAATAATAATAATGAACCAAATTAAAGTGACCCAAAAAAACAAACCTTAAAATAAATTAAAGCAAGCAACTAACATAACAAAAGTGATCACCATTATTTTCCACTTGTTAGGGTTTTAATGAGTTGTTTTGGTACCCCGCCATATACATATACATATACATATACATATACATATACACATACACATTATTTTAAACCATACATAACATAATGATAATATAACTCCTCATTTCTTTTGTATTATCATTGTCTTCTCCCTTTTTGCGTGCCGGCAAAGTTACGCTTTCAAACTGCAACTTCTTCATTATTCATCTTTTTCTTCTTACATCATTTTCACTCTTTAATTTATTTTTTATTTTTTAACTTACAACAGTTAACATATATATTCATTTATATATGTTCATCATATATTATATAATCCAATAATAATTTATGGTAAAATATTGTCTTTAATTTGTACGTGTGATCGAGAATGAAGAAGATGAAGGCAGAGAAAATATGCAAGCGTATCTTATTATTCTTTCTACTTCAAATTGGTTTCATGTTCATCCTCAAATTCACTACTACTACTACTACTACTACTACTACTAATCATCTTCATCATTATCAACTTCAAGGTAAAGTATTACTATTTCCATTTCCATTTATTAGTTCAAATTTAACACTTTTATGTATAATGTATTTATATATATTATATATGTTTCTTTCTAGTTGAAACAATTTGACATAAAATAATGAGAAAAAATATTTAATTGTTGCAACTAACTAAAAAGTAATTAAACAAAGGTAATGTAGTATATAATTACAATTTTATGTACATTTATTCATTAGAATCTAGGTCATTAATGGCCTAGTGCCAGAGATAAACATTTTAATGTATTTTCTAAAAAGATAATTTGTTAAAAATAACTCACTTTCATCCGATTTTCTCAAATTAAGTCAACATTTAAATTAACTTACTCGTCACAATCACAAATTCACAATGAGCCAACCTTATTAATACTCATATCTACGAAATTAAGTTTTTTTCTTAATGTTTACTAGTTGATTAAATTATATTTTTAATGACCAAACATATAAACAACATCTATACTAATACACCGTTTTGATTTTTATTAAAAGTGTTAACTTAATCAATCATCAGCAAGTTGTTAAAAAAACTTAATTTGAGCGGTATGATTATTAGGTTAACTTATTGAATTGTGAGTTAATTAAAAAGTTAACTTTTTTAAGCAAATTTTCCTTTCTAAAAAGATAAGAATTTTAAAATGCATATGAATTTCATGAATTGATCAGTGTAATATATATTAATTATTCATCTGCATTCAATTTTTTTTTTAAAACTTTTATTAGCTATATTATTTAGTGTCTAGAGTCCAATAAAAATCAGAACTTAAATAAAAAATTTATTATAGTAGTTCATATTGATGTCCTTTACATCTTAGGTTAATTAATTATGCAAATCCATTGTCCAAATCTAGAAGAGGTTTTTTTGCCCCTCCACTCTTTCGATGTCTCTTCCTGATCATGTGCATTGTCCCTGTTTGTTTCCTTTTTCTTTTTTTTTTTTATAAAAAATTTTTGGATGTTTGAGAGGGGCAGATGATTCATAATAAAATAAATTGGACCATAATTGCCGGCCTTCATATTTCCTATGAGGTTTTTTTATATATATATAAAAAAAAATCTTGAAAAACATTGGGCCAAGGGAAATTCAACTACCTTCTTAATGATATATAGTTATCAAGTTATCCTCCATCTCATTGCTCAATGCATGAGTCATGACAAATTATTGGGGTGAGCAGTCTAGGTTGTATGGATACTTCACTTTACCCATGTATTCCGTATCCGATACCGATACGATACCGATACACGATTTTGTGTATCCAATACGATTTATGGCGTATCCGATTTTTGGAGTATCCGATCATGTAAATACAAGTCGTATCCTTTGTATTTTGGTGTATCATAATACCAAAATTTAAATTAAATTATTTTTAGACTTAAGCCAATAATATGCATAGTTCAAAAGTAGTTCGCCAATGAATAAAAAGCACCATAACATCACCGTTTCGGCAATATAAGGCAATTTTCAACTTTAACTTAATAAATTATTAATTGTATGATTAATTTATTGAGTATAAACTTACATATAACTCTTACGTTGTTTAACTTTTTCTATTTTTTAATATATAATATTATATTATATTGTCGTACCCGTATCCTACATTTTTTTAATACTCATACTCTGTATCCATACCATTTTCGTACCCGTATCCATGCTACCTAGTTAGCAGTTTGAAACCTCGTGTGAATCAATAAATTGATAAATTACTTAATAAAAAATATATAGCAAGAATATTACGAAGAATGATTTTGGCACTTTAAAAACTGATTCTGGCATTCATCTGTGCGAGTAGAGCATTGTAAATTAGTTATTCAAAAACTAATTATTGTGGGCATGATGGTCCCAATCTTAGGCAATTTGGCGCTTAGCCCGTTAGAGTAGGTAAGACCGCATGAATACCATCAATTATGGCAGTAATTTAGCAGCTACTTACGTAGCAAAACATATTGACATATAGCCCATAGCTCAGTGGTAGAGCCACAAATTGTGAGGTTGATGATCCGGATTTGATCCTCTTACCACACTCTTCGCCTCACATGACAAAGTAATTTTATGAGATAGAAGTTTTGTGCGAATCCTGTATATCTTTTCTATAAAAGAAAAAATAGTTGTAATTTGTGAGAGGTTGAAGTCTTGGCCCGTGGACAATGGTCAAGACTTTCATACGTCAGATTTGTAATTCTGTGTTTGAACCTCACCGCAAGAATCTTAGTGGAATCCTTCTCTCTCTCAACGCACACATATCTTACATTTTCTGATCTGATCTAAACTTTTTTGGTCTGATCCAGATTTTTCTAATCTTAGTTATTTTATTTATAAAATAATAACTCGTAAATTAAAAAAAAGAAAAAAAAAGAAATGAAAAGTGGTAACTATTACTTATTTACATAATGCGAAAATCATTTCTTAAATCTATTTCATCCTCTTGATTTATGAATCCTTTTGCTACTTTACAGAGCAAAAGGCATGGACAACATCAACAAAGGTAACAAGGAGCATATCATCGCCAAACTCTAGGCTATCCATCCATGATGATGCAAGTAAGGCAAGTTATAAAATTTCTCTAACATCAACCCGGCATTTGGCCAGCAATCCAAACCCTATTGACCCAACCATCTTTTGCAACCGGTCTCATCGACTTTACGATTGGTGTCACATGAAAAACCCTACTATATTAGAACCAAAAGCCGCTACATTTTTTACTAGACCATCAACAAACCCCTCAGCTGATCCCCCTACGGTAGAAAAAATTCGCCCTTATCCTCGAAAAACCGACAATAAAACCATGTCGAACATACGAGAAATCACCCTAACCACAAAATCGTCACACTCTCAGTGTACAATTATTCACGACACACCGGCTTTAGTGTTTAGCATTGGCGGCTTCACCGGCAATTTCTTCCATGATTTTAACGACGGTTTTGTCCCACTTTTTATCACAATTAACACCCTTTTTCCCAATCAAGATGTCACCCTAGTCATAACAAACTATACTATATGGTGGTATGGAAAATATGAGGCTATACTTCCTCAATTCTCCAAACACCCTATTATAAACCTTGACAATCAAACCGTCACACATTGTTTCCCATCTGTTGGGGTAGGCCTCATAACTCATGGGCCTATGACTATCAACCCTAGTCTTATATCTAACCGAAAAAACTTCCTCGATTTTCGAGCCTTGTTCGAGGAAGGGTATCGAAGATGCCCCGTGTGGCCCCCACCCAAGATCAAGGGTAAGCCGAGGCTTGTGTTGGTGAGCCGAGCCGGGCCCGTGGGCCGGGTCATACTAAACCAAGACAATGTCATAAAAACAGCCCAACAAGAAGGTTTTGATGTGGTGATTTTCGAGCCATCAGCCTACACTTATCTTTGTGACGTGTACCGACTAATCAACGGTAGCCACGCCATCATGGGGGTCCACGGAGCCGCCCTGACACACTCGCTCTTCCTGCAACCGGGTGCATCGTTCATACAAGTGGTGCCACTTGGCGGCGACTGGTTGGCCAAGACCTACTTTCGAAATCTAGCCAATGGGATGGAATTAGAGTACATGGAGTACAAAATAAAAGCAGAGGAGAGTAGTTTGGTTGAAAAATATGGTAAAAATCACATTTTAATAAGAGATCCATACTATATAGCAAGCAAAAATTGGACTGCATTAAATAGTATATACTTGAGAAGCCAAGATGTTAGGTTAAACATAACAAAATTCAGGGGATATTTGAAGGATGCTTATACAAAGGCCAAGAAGTTGATGGAAAATCAAGGATTGCACGTTAAACGTCGCCCTAAAATCAAGAAATTCATAAGGCCTCCAGTGTTTAGTTATACTTATGGTGTAGGCTAATTATTAATTAATTAACTTTGTTTGATTACATGTAATCCATGTTTATTAATGTTAAAGGTATATAGACTATAATACATAAGCTTTTTTTTTTTTTTTTTTTGAAATGGGCCATACATACGCATATTGAAGGTCCATATATATAGTTTATTTAGGTAGCATGGAAACAATGTTGAATTTCGTTTGTAATATGGAGTATTTTTCTTTGTATATATATAGATATTTAAAAATAAAAATCAAAATATGATGATATTTGGGATAATAGGCCTCGAAATGGGTCCTACTGCAGGTCACTCGAACTAATTTTGCCAACACACGCATCTGTAGTGGAAGATAAGGAAGATAATTATATGGTTTGCCGAAACTATTTAATAGTTCATCCGTCCCCAATTACTTGCTACATTCTGAAAGATGGAACTGTTCATTTGTAAACTTTGACTGTTTATAGTTTTATGTACATAAAAGAAAAATATGTACTTTTCAAATATATAATTGAGTTTTTCTATGGTATGCACTTATGCCCCTGATTTTTTTTTTTCTAAATTAATTTTTAATAAATAAAATGCAATAATAGAATTTAATTTTATATCAGTTTCTAAAGTTAATTTTTATTTTTTCTTACAATTTTTATCAATTGACATAGCTTGTGAAACCTAACATTGCATGATGCTCCAACATTAAATTCAATTAGTGTTCAGTGTTAGTGGTTACACTGGAAATTTGTTTCATGACTTTGACGATGGCATTATATTATACCTCCCTACGTTACCATTAATACCCTTTTCCCTAGCCAAGAGGCCCAAGATGTTATATTAGTGGTCACCAAATTTACCAATTGGTGGTAATGTGGTATAGCAACTTAAAGCATAAGATCTTGTTAAACGTGTTTTTTACTAGCTACATCGCGTAGTTAACCTTGACAATCAAACGTTGGTTAATTGTTTATGGTATGGTGTTTCAACCCATAAATATACGTACTTGTGTGATGCATACAGACTTATCAACGGAAGTCAAGGAATGATAGGAGTGTATGGGGCCACCCTGTCACATTCCCTCTTCCTGTGATCAAGATCGGTGCTCATCCAGTTCGTGCCACTTGGCAATGAGTGGTTGGTGGATTCATACTTCAAGAATGTGGCAATGGGGTTGAGTCGTTGAGATTAGAGCATGTGGAATATACTTTATGTTTGAGTCACTGGCCCCTCTCCCAACGAAAAATGTTAGCTGATTCTTGTAATAAAAATCTTGTGTTAGAGTCCAGTTTACCTTACCATGTAAAATATACAAGTATAAATAAATCATAGTATTTCATATTTGCATCTCAAAGGAAGGGCTTGGTGGCTTTGATAACGTGAGCCCACCATGTTAATACGCACATCATTGGCCCATAATATCATATGGGGATAATGAGATATGCTGCATTGCTGCCTATGTGTGAAAATGAAGTTTGTGACTTTGTGTCATGTTACGCCTAAAAGTAGTGCATTATAATGATTGTGCATCAATATCCACTCTTTTAAATTTGGAAAAATTGACAAGAATAAGCCAACCCTTGGGCGATCTTCCACAAATAAGTCAACCTTTTGAAAATCCAGAAATAAGTTAACTTTGTTATCATTTAAGCCAAAAATAAATCAAATGATTATTTAACATGTTATTTTATATTGTTTTTATCACTATTTTACAATCATTCAACCTATTTTTTGCTTTAAATGATAATAGTAACTTGAAACAACAGATAACTAATAAATTAAATAATCGTTTAACCTATTTTTGGCTTAAATGATAACAAGGTTAACTTATTTCTGGATTTTCAAAAGGTTAGCTTAATTGTGGAAGATCGGCCAAAGGATTGGCTTATTTTTAACAATTTTTCCTTTAAATTTTAACAAGTTCTATCTTTGTCACCTTTTTGTGGCAATTGTACTTTCTAATCCCAAATTGGCCAAATGACATCATGTTGTTTAGTTTGTGGTGGCTAATTTGAGGTGGCGCATTGGTGGCATTAGTTGGGGGCAATTCGTTGCATATATGAGGTGGTGATGGAAGCCGTTTGTGGTGGGCCGCATGGTTTGATGGGTTTAGGGTTTAGACACGACGTTTTATTGGTTTCCAATCTTAGGCCCCGTTCTTTAGGACTTCTATTGACTTAATTTCATTTAAGTTCAGTTAATTTAATTTAAGTTCATTTCACTATTATTATCATTATTATTATTATTATTATTACTATTATTATTAGTTTTGGGCATCGTTTTTCCGCTCGACATTTTCCGACGACGGTTTTCGGACAAACTTTTCCGGCGACGATTTTCGGGACGAGTTTTTCGGCGACGGGTTTCGGGACGACGGTTTTCAGACTGAATTTTCCGGGGGTGATTATTCGGCCGAGTTTTTCGGCGACGATTTTCGGGACGACTTTTCTGACAACATTTTTCGGACTGGTTTATTGGCGGTAATTATTCGGCCGACTTTTCCGGCGACGATTTTCAAGCCGAGTTTTTCAGCGACGACGATTTTCGGATTGATTTTCCGGCGGTGATTATTCGGCCGACTTTTCCGGCAACAATTTTCAGGTTGAGTTTTTTGACGACGATTTTCGGGATGACTTTTTCGACGACAGTTTTGGGACTGATTTTCCGGCGTTGATTATTCGGCCGACTTTTCCGACATCGATTTTCAGGTAGAGTTTTTCGGCGACGATTTTTCGGGACGACTTTTCCGACGATGGTTTTCGGACTGATTTTCCGACGGTGATTATTCGGCCGACATTTCCGGGGACGATTTTCAGGCCGAGTTTTTCGACGACGATTTTTTGGGACGACTTTTCCGACGACGATTTTCGGATCGACTTTTCCGGCGGTGATTATTCGGTCGACTTTTCCGGCGACGATTTTCAGGACGACTTTTCCGGCGATGGTTTTCGGAGTGACTTTTCCGGCGGTGATTATTCGGCCGAGTTTTTCGACGACGATTTTCCGGCGGTGAAAATGAAGGTTTTAGGGATTACTTTGAAATATAAATAAAATATTAAAAAAATAAAAATAAAAAAAATAAAAATATAATAAACATAAAAATAAAAATAAAAAAATAAAAATAAAATAAATAATAAATAAAAATAAAAAATAAAATAAATAAAAATAAAAATAAAAAATAAAAATAAAAATAAAAAAATAAAATAAAATAAAAATTTAATTTAATTTTAAGTTCAGTTAATTTAATTTAAATTTAGTTAATTTAATTTAAGTTCATGTTTTGTCAGTCGTATAGAACAGAGCCTTAATCTTCAATTGTGTCACTCCTCCCTCTCTTTTTATAATGATTGGCAATATACGTAGTATAAAAAATAATAAATTCTCACAACTCCATTTACCTCATGCGACAACAACCCTGTATTAATCAACATTACCCCAAGTTAAGAATATCTTTAAAATCCTTTAAAAAAAATATCTTAAAAATACATTTTCCTTAACTTCAACAAAATCAACATGAGCAACCAATTCAAATAAGTTTAGAGAAGTAAGAATCAAAGTAGGTTTGATAAATTTTAATCATTAGTTAGAATTATAATCTAATCTAATTTAATCAAGTTTAATAAATTGAATTCATTTTACTCAAGCCTAATCAGATTCGATAAATATATGTATACATAAATTTAAACAAATAGTGATAAATTCAAGCTTCTTTGAGATAAAATAAAATGTAACCTAAATACTAGCTCTAATTATTGTTATTTGTAACAATTCATTTTTCACGTATAACGAAACAAAACTTAAAAGATTAATATCGTTAGTTATTCACAAGTTTAGTTTTTTTTTAAACAAATTATTCAATTTGACTTTTGTCACTGGTCACTTTTTAGCTTTAACTTCCTTTAGTTTTATATATATTAGAAGAAACATAGTCAAATGGTTTCTCGTACGTTTGATTCTTCTTAATCATATACGTAATTTCTAAATATATAACTTTTTATTATAAACAGCTAAAGATATTAATATTTAAAGATGTGTATCGACTGATGTGAAAAAAAAATTAGAAATTCTTACATACATGATACATGCGGATGTATGGTACATCCAACAATAATTTTGCTCATTTTATAGTTTTTATTTTAAAATGAGCAAAATTATTTAAATAATAAGCAATAAAATACTTTGAATGTACATATTTCTACTTACCTCCAGATATATAGTAGATCCATTAGAATGAAATGGGTTCCAGCCCATGAAGATGGTCAACGGACCTATGGGCCATTGCAGCCACTATCCAAGTATAATATGTCTCATCTGTATTTTCATTCCGATCTCTGACTTAAGCATTGGAGGGGCGTTCATGGGTTCCACCCCCAACTTAGCAACTTTTCGTTATTTTTACAGGATAGACTCTCGAAAAAGAGCCATTAGAGTAACTCAAACACAATCAAATATACTCGGTCATCCACAAAAGTTTCTAAGCAGGAACAAAAGGAAACATTTTGTTTGAGACGATGAATAATTTTTTAAAATTTAAATTTAACAATAAGAAAAAGGCACAATTTTGGGATGTGTGCAACAAACAGCTGGGGGGATGTTTGTCCTCACTCCTCAATGCAACTAGCTCTCCACTTCACAGTCTCTCTCATCCAACATTTTAAAGTAAGCTAAAGAGGCAAATACTTATTATTCCCTTCTTCAATCTTCAGTTCAGTAGTTTCTGTTCCCACTCTTTCTCTCTCTTTGAACCCATTTTTAGAGAGAGAAAGCTCAATCCAAAACAAAAACAATGGAGAAAGCTCTGACTAAAGTAGGCAGTGTCAAGGCAGCTGCTGGAAGCTTCTGGATTACTAAGAAGGCTAAAGAAGAACTCATTGACATCTCTCAAGACCTCACTGTTTGTTCTCTTCCTCTCCTCTCCTCTCTTTTTTAGCTGCATTTTTGCATTTTATGAACCAATTACACAACAATTCGTTATCTTTTGTTGAATTGAAATGTCTTTGAATCTTTCTTTATTAAGATCTGTTTTAATTTTCTTTGTAATTATTGCCAATTTTAATTAGTTTTATGTATCATTTTTTTGATTTGTGGTAGATCAAGTCCCTTTTTAGGAACATGGGAGGATGAATTTTTTTGTTAGGATTTATGGCAATGCAATTTTTGATTATTTGAAATTTGAGTTTTTTTTTTAATTAAGTTTTAATTAATGCGATATTATTTGCCGAATTAGAGGAAACAGAACAAGTGTTTGAATGATTTTGAAAAATGTCATTGTTTTTATGGTAGTTTTGTGGCGTTTTGACTACTAATCTTTTAGTACAAAATTGATGTTCTGAGCTCTGAAATTGGATTCATTTACAAATTTGCCCTACCCAAATGCTGCCTTAAGGGTGCGTTCTCAGAACTTATTAGGTTTACTGAAGTCAGGTTTAATAAGTTATAGTCAAGTCAGCTTTAATAGGTTTAATGAGGTCAGATCGAATAAGTTTGAAGAGAATGCACCCTAAATTGGATATGTTCTGGAGAGGAAATGTATATGCATGAACAACTATGAAGGCTCTGAACATCTCAATAGTATACATGACTATTAATTCCTTTTGGATTGAATAAACTGAACTGAATTAAACTGAATCCTAGACTTAGATGAGCTGAATTTGTCGGTAATTATTCCAAAAGAACAGAGCCTAACTTAATGATTTGTATGCATACCCAAGCTATAAAAACATTCATTCTAAAGTGAAAGGATTACACCTATACTTCTTCATTATGCCTCGTTGAACGTGTAGATATGTATAGGCTCGATTGTTATCACAAGTTCAAGTAATTAATGTATTATTCCAAGGCTTTTGGTGAAATGGCTACTATAGGTACAAGTCCAATCATGAATTCATGATGATATCAATCTAAATGTAGATGGCACTTATCAATGCTCTTTCTAGCAATAACACACAAGAAATTGAAAATGGAAATACCTAAATGACTATCTTGGGGATTGCTTTTATGATAGAAAAATTCTAAATACATTGGGTATAAACTAAGTGTAAAGCGCTGATGGGAGAAAATTGAAATGATCCTTGAGAGTCTTGAATTTTGAATGTAAAAAGCGAGGATGAGTTTGTGTCATACGGTCATACGCTAGTTGCTTAAGATTAGCTCTGCTGAATCTATACCGATTCTTGGAGTTTACCAAGTGATGGATTCGCTTGAATTTAAATATGTTGTACGAACAACTATAATGGTTGTGATGTATAGAACTATTGTAGTCGTAAACCATTTGTCATTATTGAGAATGCAAGTAGTTTGGCTGATGTTGTTTGGAAAATGTTTGTTTTTACAGGCAGTCTCAAATATAGTAGAAGACAAGGCAAAATGGTTATTCAACAAGTTAAAAGGTACTAATACATATGTTCTTCTTAAACATTATACGCTCTTGATGTAATTAGTTACTACTACACTATCTATTGAGGTCGGAGGTTTGTCTCGGTGGCAAACGTCTTTGAACGGCGGTCTTTGAGGTCCCAAGTTCGAACCTCATTGCACGTATTTGTGAGTATTCATTATCTTCCCCTTTTAGATGCATGTGTCGAATTGGGCTGGTTGACCTACAGCAGGTCCGACTCAAGGCCCAATATCATCCACATGACCCCAAAAAAAACTACACTATTTAGCTCAGTATCTTACAAATAAGAACTTGCATTTGTCATACAGGAAAGCCGTCAAAAAGCTTACCTGAGCTTCTGAGGGAGTACAACCTACCATCGGGCCTCTTCCCCGAGAACATAACATGCTACGAGTTCGATGAGACAAAAGCAAAGTTAATAGTTTATTTGCCACACCCATCTGAGGTGATCTTTAAGGATTCGTCAGCTATAAGATATGCAACCCGAGTGAAAGCAATCTTGCTTCGAGGGAAGATGATGGGGATCGAGGGAATGAAGACCAAGGTCTTAGTATGGGTTAAGGTTGCAAGTTTGGGTGTTGAAGGCAATAAATCTGAAAAAGTATGGTTCACTGCAGGAGTGAAGAAATCGAGGTCTAGAGAAGTTTATGATACGCCTCAAAAGGCTCGTAGAGTAGACGAATTTTGAACTTTTAAGATCCTTGGAAATTTGTTTGGTATGGAAGCGAAGCTATTGTTTTTGCCCCATAATTTATCTGATTCTTCAATGTCTACAATGTATGAAATGATGGTGCTTATCAATTTATATGATCATATATTGAATTCTTCAGTAGGCATTCAAACAATTACTTCTATGATTTGTGGAGATATGGTGATCATTTTGTGTGCACACTAAAAATGATGTACCAACCTACATTTAAATCAGAACCTCTACAGTAGGCGTTTAGAAAATTCATATTTTATATTTAGACCACTTAGGGAGTTAGGATGCGTTTGATTCATCTGAAATTTTTTGATCTGGTTTGAATTTTTCTAATCTGATCTAAATTTTTGTATTGTAGCTATTACTATAGTTATAATATTTCTAATCTGAATTTTTTAAAAATAAACACATGAGTGTTTATTTAAGTTGAATCAAAGGCACCCTTAATTTTATAAAACAAGTGTTCTAAAATTAGAATGTGAACTCCTTAAGAATTGATTTTCCAAAATCAAACTTAATACACCATTGTGTATTGTGTACTTCTATGGTGTACTTAGTCTTGTTCTTTTGGACTTAATTTTTAAAATTTCTATTTGCTCAGCTCCTGTTGAATCTAAGATTTAGTTTACTTTGATTCAATTTAGTTCAAATAAATTTAATTCAGATCAGATTACTTCAATCCAAAACAAAAACAAAAAAAAAAAAAAATAGGGCTTAGACATCTCAATTGATACTCCACTAGTAATTGATACATCACAATTTTCTTATATTATGATTTATGAATGAGGCATCTTATTTCTCTGCATTTGATCATGTCCTGAAAAAATAATCACAATATTCAAAACTGTATTTGAACATATCATTCAATCTTCAACCTTCACCTGCTTTTAATTTACTAGCAACATAATTTCAAAGAGCATACATATTGGAGCAAATCCAATTGGTATATGAAAAATAAATAATAATTGAATAATTATGAGTAATACTCGAATACAATTATTAATTTGTGTTTTAACTAATATCTAAGCATATATTAAGCGGATAGATTAAAAAAAAAAAAAAAAACTTTCGAATTTAGCAGAATGCGCATAAGAATTTTTCCCAATGCACACTGCAAGGCTGGAAAACTCAAAGGGGGATCAGGAATTGGGATTTCATATATACAAATGCAATAGAAAAATTTTACAGCAATATTCCTATCATAGGTGCAATATGTTGCCCAAAAAAATCAAGTTAATTAAAATCATGCAAAATTTGGTTGCTGCAAAAATTATTTGCTTCGGCTAGCAGATCACACAGAACCAGCAGCAGAGTCCCGAATGATCTCATATAATGATATTACGTTCTCGATACTCAACAAGATGATGATGCACCACTCCAAGAGGTCCGATCTCCTATTTTGCAGGACTTCTTGCAGGAAATGGATGTTGTGCTGCATCATCCCATAAAAAGAAAAGAGGAACTAATTAAGGTACAATTCAAACTTCTAATAGTAATCCATAGCTTATTTGCTAAGCAATTTTCAACTTCTATCCAATACAATTTAGCTAGCTTCTTAACCTAGATAGACTCGTGGCCCATGTTTTGCACGGGATTAATTTTTTGTTATAGATATAATATGCTTGTTTGTTAAAAAAGTAGAATTGGAAAACCAAATGCCAATTTTTTAATGGTAATGTGGGTGGTACTAGGCCTTGAACCGGACCCTATTGCTGATCACACGGCCTAGTTTAACCAACACACGCATCTGAAAGGGGAAGACGAAGATAAAGATTCCTTATAAATGCGCGTAGTGAGGTTAGAACCCATAACCTCAAGTTTGGTGTTTGAAGCGCTTACCGTCGAGGCAAGCGCTGTTCCTCAAACCAAATGTCAATTGCTACGTGAACTAATTCAGTTGTGTATTTATATCAAGTAGGCATAATTACCTCGACAAATTTAAGCTTGATATCGAGGTTTCCAAAACGCTGAGTAACCTCATATTCTTCGCGAAGATACTCATTTATCATTGCATATTTAGCTTCCCTCCAAGCAATCTCTGATCTGTATAATGTAAAAACAGAAACAAAAACGAAAAATTAGAACATCAACAGCTTCTTCAGGTTTATATTAAGCTAATGAGCGGGAAATTTTGGCAGCAATCACAGTCTGATACTCCAACACTGTGTAGAAAGGAGCCTTGTAATTTAAGTTACATCAAAGATCCCAACAGGACCTAATCCAAAACTAGCAAACACACTTGTAAGCTTCCAAAATTATCCAATTCCTAGATTTAATTCTAGAGTTTTAAAAAATGCCTAAAATCCATCAGAGAAATAAATAGTTTTAAACCAAGCTCTTAACACTAGCAAATCCTCATGAACACTCATTCTAATAGAATAAAAATGTGATAGATTAGTAACATTAGTTTCAGAATTTTAGGATCATGATAGATTGATAGGAATATCCCTGATCACTTGCATTCCTTGCTAGTTGCTATGAAAAAAGATATACTACCTTAGCCCCAATTTAGTTGCAACATTTATCCAAAAAGGAAACTACACATCAGTTGCAACAAGTATTTTCTTCTTTAATAGGTAATCCTTTCTTCCCATCTCTCTCTTAGTCCCATGTTTTTGTTTATCTCTCTCCGTCTATTTCATACTCAAAAACAAATTTTGCCTAGGAATCTCCGTCTATTTCATTGATAAGCAGTATTTTGTTCCCTTTTTCCTAGCCTTTTTACTTAGTTTATGAGTAGTTTTCTTTGTTTTTTCCCTTTTTCTCTCCTTTTTCTTTGTTTTAGTGCTTAGGGCTCCTTTCTTGGTTTTTATGTGTTTTCCCTCGATTTTGCTCTATTCTTGTGTTTTCTTCCATTTTGTAGGTCCGGAGTTCATTTCGGAGCGCCAGGAAGTAAGCCGGGAAGCCCAGAGGAAAACTAGAGTCATTTCTCCCAACAAACACCCCTTGGCCATTGGAGAGCAAGGCAAGAAACAAAGCACAAAAATTGCAACAAAACAAAAGGAGCGGTCGCTCCTATGTTTTGCACGGCCGCTCCTTTTGAGCGCTCCTATTTTTGGCTATATCTGCACCCTCGCTTCCCTCTACAGATGGCGTTGGCAGTGGTTGAGAAAAACAATAGGAGCGGTCGCTCCTTCCACTTGCACGGTCGCTCCTTTTTGAAGGATATTTTCCCAGTAGAAAAGGAGCGGTCGCTCCTAATGCTTGCAAGGCCGCTCCTTTTCAAGGATATTTTCCCAGTAGAAAAGGAGCGGTCGCTCCTAATTCTTGCAAGGCCGCTCCTTTTTGCAGCTCTGTTTTTTTAATACGTGTGAAGCCTTTTTGCTTAGCAATTCTCCCTAATAGTATATATACCCTTTTGAACCGTTTGAAGCCAGAGATTGGAGGGCTTGGAGAGCCTCTCTTCTCTCACCTTAGCTTAGCTTGTAACCCTTTAGATTTCTTTGGTATCAAACACTTAAATTTATGCAATGAATCTCTAGTTTGTTCTTCCTCTTCTTCTTAGCTTGTTCTTCAATCTTCAAGGTACTTTATTGCTTTCTTTTATTGCTTTGATTTCTTGCTTTTTGTTGTTTAAATGTTAGTTTAGTTGTTTATGGTTGTTGTTTTAGTTATTTATGTTTGTTTTAGTTATTTATGTTTGTTTTAGTTGATTTTAGTTGGTAGTTTATTTAGGTTTTGGTGTTAGTTTAGTTTTATGTTTAATTGTTAGTTTGTTAGGATAGTTGTTCTTAGTTTTAGGTTTTAGTTTGTTAATTTAGTTGTTCTTAGTTTTAGGTTTAATTTATGCTTTTAGTTATAGTTTTAATTATGTTTTTATTAAATAATTTTGAGTAGTTAATTTCTAGGGTTTGAGTGAAACTTCTCAATTCCTCCATGATTGTGGTTTAGTTGTTTTTAGGCTTGGTTGTGATTTTGTCGGTACCTTAGGATTCGATAATGTTGAGTCATATGTTTAGCTAGCATAGGATTCATTGAAGAATCCCCACCGAAGGACCGAAAGGTGAACGTGGGTGATGACTTCCTTTGCCCGATTGATGGAAGCACCACGAAAGTTGGGCCTTCGATCAAGGGAAAGTTACCGGTCTTCATGATTTTGTGCTTAGGACTCGTTAGATGTGTCGCTGCACGAAAGTGAGTTGTATATGTCTTTCCGGTCATCGTACTAGCTCGAAAGAGTGGTACGATCATAGAACAACCTCCCCTTATCCACGACCTAAGTCTAAGTTTCGATTGATTCATAATTCATGGTGGTATGAGTTGTGGATCTCTTACCCTAGTCCCTTTTGTTTTTGTTTCCTTAGTGTAGTTTTAGTTAGTTCCCTTCGCCTCTCGCGACAATCACCCGACCTAGCTTGTTCAACGCTCATGCCTAGATTAGTGCAACGTACCTTCCCCGTGTTCGACACCCCCACTCATACTACGACGGGGGTTTTTATTTGGTATGAAAATCCCTCCTATCATTCATGCTTTTAGGTTATGTTGGCTGAAAAGATACCTATCAAAAAGACCAACTTTTAGGATGATATCAGCAAGATTTGAATTTGCTTTTCCAACTAGTTGAAAAAGCTTCTTTCTACGCATTGTAAATGTTCCAGTCTTCTCCATTGCACGATTAATATCTGCAAATTCTTCAACCATAACATCAACCTGAAAGATGGATGAAAAAAAACAAAACATATAAGCTTCTGTAGTAGATTCTTTGACCCGGAAAATCGGATTTCATTGCAGCAATGGAGTCTCATCAAAAGCACCATTTAAAATTTCAAATAGCCGTGTCACACACACATACATATAAGCAGAGAAAAGTGAATCACCTGAGACACGAAATAGTCTAAAGCAATACTTTGGCCAAGCACACTTCCAATAATTCGAATACCATCAGTGTCAAGATGTTTAAGAACAATATAATCAGCTCCCCCAAGCATTTCTTCATCAAGTGTAGGCTTCTCCCTTACCATGTAGTCTGTGAAAAATAGAAGCAGATTAAAACTGAAGGACAATATCAAAGTAATACAAGAGTTCCTCTTTTTTTCATGGTATAGAGATAGTGGTTATGATCCTTCCATTAATAAAAGAAAGAATGGTAATTATTCTAATTGATGATTCCCAATAAAATAACGCCATACCTTACTCCATATTATCGTATCAGGGGGTGCTTGGTATACATTTAGGAATGGAATGAAAACAAATTAGAAAAGCAAAGGGCATTATTTAATGAAACTATTATTCGTTGTCCGGTGCAATTAAGGAAATAAAATGGAAACAAAATATAAGGGAATGGATTTTGTTTCCACAAAGTTGCGAAGGGTAACAAAATGGTAGTAATAAATCTAATGACTACCATTCAAAAAAGGATTGTGTTACCAACATTTCATATCAAACAAACAGAAATGGAGATAGTTATTTGATGGTTTCCAACACTAAAAAATATCAATACCAAACATGCTCTCAATCATTTAAAATAGAAATTTTAGGACTATTAGAACTTGCAATGTCATTTAGAAAGCAAAAGCCATGGAAGTAGAAACATTCCTTTAATCTATGCTAATTAGACTCCACACAATTTCAACACACTTCTGAATTGGCCTATTTCTTGTGTGCACCAACTAAAGTATTTTGAAAACAAAACTCAAATGATGTGCACTAAAACCAACAATAAAGTATTTTCTTAGTTTGGGAGTATTTAGAGTAAGAGGAAGAAATTCACAATAATTTTTACAAGTCTGCAGATGGAAATCCACACAATCAAAGCTCAAAATTTATCAAAAATCTAAATTGTTACATGGCATGATCAACGCCTCAAAATAACATTGAGGCGCTAGCACAAGATGCCGTACCTAACTCAATTAAAACCTCCACAAGTATGGTCTACATATAAAGCATATGCATAGTTTTCATCAAGATAACTAATAAAATCAAATATTTTAGAGCTTTTATCTGTTTAATTGAAATT
This sequence comes from Salicornia ramosissima, assembly GCA_951394345.1. Lineage (NCBI taxonomy): Eukaryota > Viridiplantae > Streptophyta > Magnoliopsida > Caryophyllales > Amaranthaceae > Salicornia > Salicornia ramosissima. Next base: position 49,305,874 of record OX596240.1, on the reverse strand, counting down.
TCTTATAAGCAATATGGGATTCAGAATAAACTTATGCGATGAGTAATGATGATGACTTTCTTTAGTCTTCATATAAATAAGCCTTACATATCTTTGAGGATGGGAAATCATTTCATATCGTGGGAATCAATGATTTCAATCCTGTAGTAAGCAAAGCTTATTAAATATCCTTCACTCTAAACAGGAGTCACTTCAAACAATCAGGTCCTTCCAGAGCATTTATTACCTTTTTGAAAACAATGAGAAATTGGAAACCACCGAACCTGACTAAAGGGGGGGGGGGGGAAATCTAACGCAATAAACATACAGAATGTACCAATTGGGTTCAGCTATAGAAATTTGAAAACATGAATTGAGATTTTTTGAACATCAGGGTTTATTATTTTATTTGTGTTTGATCTCTCAAAGCCCCACATAATTCATCAATCGAAAATGCATATACATATATACCACACCGTGATTGATAAAGTAAGCTTTTATGTATCTTATAATAAAAACCAGCAGCGGTTAGCTTATATAGCTTCATGAAACTAAAATGTAACCAACAAGCAGGTATACCCAAAAAAAATTGCATTGATGAATCACTTAAATGGTATTTTATATTTATTTAAAAATATTTCTACAAATATGAGCTTCCCAAAAGAGCTTACCATCTTTCTTCATCTCTAAAAGCAATCCAGAAGCATGTCTTCTAGCAATGTTCAAGAAGAAATCAATTTCATGGTCCTCAACATTGAAGAGAACAGCAGATCCATATTGAAATACCACCATGTAGCGGTTGCAAACCACGTTGTTCTCAACTCCCGTGCCCTGAGTCAAAGGCCCAGTTCACAAGTCCTTTAATAATTTCGAAAATTGAAAGGCTTAAATGCACAATGGTACGTTAGAGAAGGGGAAAACACGAAACCCTTTGTAGCGAATCTTGATATACCATAAAAGGCCAAAGTCGAGCATCTACTCTTTAAAAATTCAGGCTTATCTTCGACAAAGCAACTTGTAAAGTTACTAAAATTGCGACAAGCAACGTGTAACAATAATAAGATGTGTCCCATTGGACACTAGAAACATGTCAAAGTGATTATCCTAGTGAAGGCACACTCTATTAGCAAAATTTTCCGATATTTCTGTACTACTAACAAAAGAAAAAAAATCATAGTAGTTATGACACAATTTAAGTGATTCATACACGTCATTTGAAAATTTCTCACAAGTGCAAGCATCAAAACATTCAATTACTTGGATGCCAGTTGTATTCCTGAAAAGAGCATAATTGGAATGCCATAAATTCTCCAACAATCTCAATTGACAAAATAGAGATTGTGAAAGAAAGCCTTTCAGCATCTCAATAGTAAAGGTCTAGAGATTCTTTGCTTTGTGTAAATTCTGCTTATATATCACTAGCTCTTTCATTGTATAGCTGACAGAATGAATTACCATCATTTCTAATATTGGGATGCAAATAATATAATGGATTCAGCTACATGTATATGAATCCAAGGCAACATACTCATTGGAATGCAAAAGACCTTAAACATTGATGAACTTTCTAGCGTTAGTTTTACAAGCTCAGAGGTAGTACTACTGTGGACCAGATAATATAAAATTACATGCTTGACACAAATACAAAAAACCTTATATAGTCAAACAGAAGAAACCTCAAGTAAATATGTATAACAGTTTGGTACTTTGGTTATAAAATCTCCATTAAAATAACACATAGCAAAACTAATTGGGCAAAAAAAGATCTAGCTCAAGGGAAAAAAACAGAAAAAATAAATTGATTTCTTAAATTACTTACAATCATTCCTGAAGGTATATTGCAGAATCTGAGTGTGACATAATTTGAGGTGCGAGAGGTTGGTGGGACAACATTCCCAGAATTCTCTGCCTGCATGCTCCTCAAGTCGATACTGTCAAAACCATGATTCTAAGAGGCCAAATAATAAAAAAATAAAAATACACATACAAAGCGGTGCAATAAGGAAGGTGAAGTGGTGAACATGAGATTAAGGCCTGTTCTTTTGGACTTAATTTCTAAAATTTCAGTTTAGCTCAGCTCCTGTTGAATCTAAGATTTAGTTCAATTCGGACAATTTCAGTTCAGTTCAAATTAAGCCGGTCCAAAAGAACAAGGCCAAACAAGCCCCGATTTTGTGTAAACGTCATGATGAAAGCAAATAAGACTACATGTCACCAGAAATACCATCTTCAAAAGAAGTAACACACACACAACTCTATAACTCCTCTCCTCTTTCAAACATTGCTCGCCCTCTCTATTATTCCATAAACACCCCAACTTGTCCCATTAATAGTATTAATAGGAACTAAATCATCATGGAGAATTCATGATTTTTGCATTAAGGATCATTCTTTGGTTCAATAATACTGCATACACATGTGACTTTCACAGGCACACTCCATGCTCAATTTTTCCCTCCGAAATTCCAATTGTTCTACGGCTCTAAGTAGTTGAAGGCTCTACAGAGTACAGATCTAAGCAGTTGAAGGCTCTACAGAGTACAGATCTAAGCAGTTGAAGGCTTCAAGCACAATTGTCACCACATCATCCACAATCTTGCCTCTTATTGCTAAAAATACTCCTGCGCTTCATGTCGGATTGTCGGTAATCCAAGAAAAATATGCATACACCAAAAAGGGGGCAAAAAAAGCAGCCATCTTGGTAACAAGAAAGATACTCAAACCAACAATTAATTCCATGATGCTTCCAATTTAGACAATTTTATTCAAAAGAGAAGTAGCACCATCCATAGTTTATAGTATTGCTAGAAAAATCGTTAGTGGCAGAGCAATGCCCACTCTCATGTCGGATTCTTGAGATACGGTGTTCGAACCTTAATGCATGCATCCCCCTCCCCTATGTATATACAGCTCAAAGAGCAGGATTTCCTTACCTAATTTAAAAAATAAAAATAAAAAATTCCTATGGTTTATGTAACTCAGTAGTCTAGGAAAAATATGCATAAACCAAAAAAAAAAGGGCAAAAAAGCAGCCATCTTGGTAACAAGAAAGATGCGCAAAGAAACAATTAATTCCACAATGATTCCAATTTAGACAATTTCATTCAAAAGAGAAGTAGCACCAGCTCTTACTCCCACCCAAATAAAAAAAAATCAAAACTTTATTAATGAAAATTTCTACTACTGTAGCAATTAATTGTTCTTACGCCAGAATCAAAGCAACAACGCCTCCAAATCTAATTTAAGTAGTAAAAACAATTACAAACAATATGAAGGATATTAAGAGTTCACAAATTAGAGATAAGAAGAGGAGAACAGGGCAAACCTTGTAGAGAGAAAGAAGGCTTTGACAGGAATCTTGGCAGTTTCTTGTTCCCCAATCCCATGAATGTGAGAATGAAGTTGTTCATCTACATAATTATGAGAAAAATCACGAGACCCATCATCAAAATCATGGGCTAAAGCAGAATAAGATGAAGATGGGAATGAAGAAAAGGGATTAAAACGATGAAACTGGGGTTTGGGATCTGAACAACAAGAATGGGGGAGATGGTGAATTGAAGAAAACAACGGAAGAATAGAATATGAAGATGAAGGTGAAGGTGATGGTGAAATTGAGGTTAAACGACGAAGGAGACGAAATGATGCCCATCTCCCCATTCAAAAAGATGATGGTGAAGGTGGGCTGCTGCTCTGTTCATCGACCACAAACTTCAGTTGCGCTGCGCATCAATGACTGTCACACTTTTCAATCGTTAGTTACCCCAGATTAATTAAATTACGGAGTGAGTGAGTATAATTTGTTTTCAAGGTTCGATTTTTCGAGGTACAGTACATTCTAATTTGTTCAAGAATAAGATTATTTGAAGATTTGGATCAAAAAATATATATATATATATTATTTGAAGATTGCAGTTAGGTTACTTAGGACCTTAGGTACTCCTGTATAATTTCCCCTTACTAAAAAACAATGTACTCCATCCATTCTGGAGGTGGGAAATCTTGACACGACCCGCTAATTGGACACGAAATTGACCCGTTATTAACGGATTTGGGTCGATGATGTCAACTCGTTTAAATTAAATGGGTTAACACGACACGACACGTTTAATAAACGGGTCGGGTTAGGGTCAAGGGAGTTCAACCCGTTTAATTAAATGGGTCAACCCGTCACGACACGGTTTTAGTTGATTTTCAACTTTAGCGTGAAAAAACTACATAACCCGCCAACACGACCCGAAGTCGACACGAAATAAACGGGTTTGGGTCAATGATTTCGACACGTTTAATATAAACGGGTTGACACGACAAGACCCTTTTATTAAACGGGTCGGGTTAGGGTTGAGGGGTGTGAACCCGTTTAATTAAATGATACGATACGAACTCGATACGACACGTTCCCCACCTCTAATCCGTTCCAAAAAAACGCAACAAACTTATTTGCATGCATTTTAAGGAAGAAATTTAAAGGTCTAAACGATCAAATTAATATATGTAATTTTAAGACAAGTAACCTATAATATCATTCTTGTGTTAGAATTATTTTGATTAATTTGCTTATTTACACCCTTAAATCACTTCCTTAAAATGCGTGCAAAATGGTTTGTTGCGTTTTTTTTTTTTTGAACGGAAGAAGTATCTCAAAATATATCAAATGACATTTTTGTAATATTATTAAAAATATGTTACCAAAACACACCCTAATGAGTTGGTGCTTGAATCTTTGCCCTTAAAGTTGAAATAAATTACACTAAAATGTTACTTTGAGATACAAACTTGTATCTCAATTTTAGAAACCTGATATTCCTTCATTCCGCAGTCTGCTAAACCTTGAGTTAAGCATACGTTTGGCCCCTAATGTTTGGTTTTTTTAACCATTTACCCACTAACGTTTTAAACCTTAACATTCACCCCCTAACGTTTAATTAACTCAACCATGGTTAATTATGAATGCTTAATAACTACCATAATAAATATAGTTAAGTTTGTAATTTGTTTTACATCTCCAAAACTTCATTTTCTTCAATTTCAACTGGAATTTACGCAAATACAACAACAACAAAAAAAAAAGACTACACCATGGCTTGATAGACCTAAATGGGAAAAATTGTGACTTGGTCATAATAAGAAAATTAATATCAATGAAACATTATCCTAAACAAAAACTAATGTAATTTTTTTGCTATCATCCCAAAACCCAAAAAAAAAAAAAGTTCAATGCCTTTCATTTCTCAATTGAAGCCTTGAAAAAAAAATGAAATAAAAATGTTGTCTGGATTCTTGAAATGGCAAGAGAGAGTGAGGAAAGTGAATGGGAAGGTGAATGTCTAACTGGAACATAAGAGTCCAAAATTCTCCAAAATTAATTAATTATTATTTTTTAAAATGATGTAATTAGTTGTCAAGCAATAAAATTTAACTATGGTTGAGTTAACTAAACATTAGGGGGTAAATGTTAAGGTTTGAAACGTTAGTGGGTAAAGGGTTAAAAAAACCAAACGTTAGGGGCCAAACGTATGCTTAACTCGCTAAACCTTTTATAAGTATTTCCCTAACTTTCTTGAGCCATGGACCCACCTCGTTCTCTTTGTATCACGGCTTAGGATCTAGCCCTCATACAGTCGGACACCACCCTATTTTTTTTTCGTTTTATAAAATTCGATGATGGTGGTGGCGGAACCCAACAGTGATGGTGGCAAATAAATGGTGATAACATTGGAAAATTTTAATAAGATGGTATTTTTAAAAAAAATAAGGAACTTTTCATCTTTTTAAATCTTAATAATTATAGGTGGACGCCTAAATGGTATTACTAATTACTAATACGTAAATTTTACATTTTTTGAAAAAATGAAAAATAAGAACAACTTCTGAAATTCAAAATTAAAGGCAACCCCTTTGCCAAAAAAAAATAATTAAAGGCAACCAACAAATGTAATACTCCGAAATTTCGGGATATTTTAAATTTTTCATAATTAATTAAATATATAATTAATTGACTATTTAATTGATTATTATTTAATTAATTATTACTTTTATTGTAGCAGTTTAATTATTTTGATCATGGCCCGAACTTTAATTTCATCTTGCCAAAACCCGAGCCCAATTATTTCCTTTGTTCTTTGTATCTCACGGCCCACTCCTTCATCCTTTTCTTTAATTAATTTCTTTTAATCAATATTATTATTAAACCTTTATCTATTTTGTAACTAAGCCTAAAACCCTAATCCTTGCTTACCTATTCTCCCTACTAGATTTTAGGGATCATCACCCCTTTGTTTTTATTTTATTTTTTCCAAACTACAAATAAAAACTAAACTACAAATAAAAACTACAAAATAAAAACCCCTTTTATTCATAGAGACTCACGGCCCTTTGGCTCTTTCCTTTTTATTTAATTCATTTAATTTGTTTAATCAATTATTATTAGTTAATCTATCTGTTTGACCCTTTCCTAAAAACCCTATTTTTATTCCAACCCTTCTATTCTTGTTACTAGATTTTAGGAAGTCAAAACCCTCCCTATTATTTCCTATTTCACATGGCAACCCTAAGGAGTAACAACCAAATTATTTTATTATCTTTTCCTTCCAAGATCAATCATTAAATTGTTCCTAAACCTTTTATATTGTTCCAACCCCTTAAGGATTGATCAAGAACCTTAAAGAAACCCCAAATAAACCTCAAAATAAATCCAAGAAACCTTGAAATATTCGAACCCCATCCATAATCAAAGGTAATTAGATCTGCTTTACTTAATCAATAGGATAGATTAGCAATATGATTATTAGAATAGGATTGATCATGTTTAGAATAGGTTTAAAATCATATGGAATTGATGTTGAATTATTTAGAATTATTTATAGTTGTGTTATGAAGAATGTCGAGTGTGACATGATGATATTCGAATGTTTCTTTGAGGAAAAATATGATTTTTATGTTATTTTCTTGATCTTTAATTAATCTTTTATGCAAATCTTGAATTGAATCATTGATTTAGGCATTCTACGATGGTTTCTTCAATAAGATCTTGATGTTGTGTTAGACCATGAAGACCGTGTATTTTAAGGTTTTAAAAGCATTGATTTTGTCTTGTTTTGGTACAAGTTTGATGATTTATTGATTAAAGTGTTATGTTATGATTTATTATTATGTTTATGTGATTAATTATTGTTAATTGTATTTGAGCAATTGAAGTGTAAGTTTTGGTATTTATGGGCAAGAATGCCGTGTGATGTTGAATGATAAAAATATGATTTTTATTTTGTTTTAAGCAATTTCTGTTGATGATTATTGGTTTATTAAGGAAGAATGTCGTGTGGTACTATTTTGGGTTTAGAATTTTGGGTCAAGTTAAGAAGAGCTAGAATTGAATAGAAGTGAATTTGAGTCAATAAGGAATTGAATTGTGAAAAGGAATCAAGAACAGAACAGAATTGAATTAAAAAGATGATTAACTATGAAGTGTCCGCCTATTTAGTGGCACAAGTGTCATGAACATAGGTATAGTCGAAGCCACTGTCCTATCTTCGGATTCGGGACAGTTCTTGATCCCAGTGCTTGGGGAGTAAATCTTCGTGGTTGACCCGGCATGAGCAAGGAAAGTTGGGGGAGTAGATCTTCGTGATTGACCCCTTACGAGCATATGACTGGTCACGGATTAGCACCTGAACTGAATAGAATAGAAGAGTCAATAGTGGTGTCAAGAAGTCTAGAACGGAGTAAGTTAGTATAGAAGGTTGTGGTTATGGGGTTGTTATGTTTGTTTCCTCTGCATACTTGAACGATGATGTCTATGAATGATTTCCTGATGATTTGTTTGACTGTTTGGTTGACCTGTTCTGATTATTATGTTCCTAATTGTGTTTTACTGATTAAGTAGAACAATCTAATTACGCACCACTGACTGTGGACCCCAAAACCCTTTTCAGGTACAAGTGATGATTAATTGAGTTACGCAAGGGTTGTGATTGTGTGCGAGCTTGTAATAACCCGAAATTTAGGGCCTGAAAATTTCGCGGTTATTAATTCTATTTATTTATTCTAAGTCCAAAAGGCCCATTAAAGTTGGACTGTTTTATTTTATTTTCTCTCTTTTATCTCAAATTGGGCCAATGACCTAATTTTTCCTTCCCCTTATGACATGGCCGGCCCTCCTTTCCTTTTTGGGCCAATGTTACTTCTTTCATTCAATTTAATTATTTAAAGGATTTAATTAATTAAATTAAATAATTATTTTTGAAATCCTAAAACCTAGTCTTCTAAGCCCATTTACTAGGTCCATTTCCTCCCTTATTTTTCTCTTATTACACGGCAACCCTAGGCATATTAGGGTTGTTTTCTTTGTTTTTTCTCCTTCTATATATATGCTTGGTAATTGTTGTTGTTCCTAATTTTTGCTCAAGCTTTAACTCCAAAAAAATATTCTTTCCTCTTCCCTCACAAAATCCGACTAAATTCACCAAAGTGTGAATATTTTTGCCTTGTATAATTTAAGCAATCTAAGGTAACTATGCTATTTCGTTTAATTTCGGTACAAGTTAATCACATAGTTAATTAGGATTAAAACATAAAAATTGTTAGGAATTAGTGTCATGATCACCTGGAAAATTTCGAACCATATGATAGGATATTATGTAATTTTTCTTGATGATAATATGTAATCTTTATGAATTATTATGAAATTTTCTTGATTATTTTATGTAGTTTCTTGAAATCTTTAATTGTTGAATAATTACTTGTATGAATTTATTTATGTAATCAAATCTTGTTATTCCTTGATGAATTTCGTGGCAGATTCTTTACTGTTTGATTATGAATCATGATTTATTTCGTGGCAAAATTCGTCCTTTTATTTCTTATAATAATTTAATCTTTCAAACCGGTAAAACTATCCAGATTTAGTTTACGAATTATTCAAGACACTTAATCAATTCGGATGGCTACGAAATTTTAGGTGGAATTCAGTAATAATGTTTTACAGCTTGTTTTAAATTTTCGGAATTTTTAAAGTTCGTTTGATGTGGCAGAAAAATCTGAAACTGAATTCAGCCTAATCTGATTTGTTAGTTATAAAATTCCTTAAAAATAGTAAAAGATGTTATTTTTGGACGAAATTTATGCACGTTAAACCATGAACCTACATCTAGTTCCCATCAAAATTTCCAGATTATTCGAGACCTTTTAATGGTGGTTCTTAATTTAATACTTTAAAATCAGATTGTGTAAAATGTGGTGTTTTAAGGATAATTTTAATGTTTATTATAAAGTTCGCTATGATTTATTGGTTATTGAATTTAATTAACTAAAGACGTAATTTTTGGTATTGTTGTTCATGATTTTCGAGTGGTATAAAGTATGAAAGGTAGAATTTTTATCATGTTTTATGCAATTTTTGGTGATAATTATTAATTATTCGAATTATTGTTAACTGAACTGATTTTGTTAATTATTATGTTGATGAATTTCTCTAACTAGTAAACTAACCCTAAAATGTCGAGTAGGTTAGTTATTGTTGACCAATTTTAGTTTAATTATTTTGGCTTATAATAATATTGGAACAATTTTGGGAATTAGCATTATTATTATAATTATTAATATTTATAATTAGGGATAAGTTATAATGTGAAAGGGTAATAATAATACGATTAAAGAACTTGGTTATTTTGGACAATAAGTTGTATTTATTATTTTTATAAGGAAGTCAGTAGGGATAAGTTACAATAAGGAATTAAAGATAATAAGATATTATAGGGAAGGAAAGGAAACAGAGTAAAAGGGTAATTATTTGTTTCGATTTCTGGCTAGGAAAGACTTGGTATTTAAGGTGGCCAATATACGTGCCGCACCTCTCTTTCCTGGGACTTCGAACATTTATTCCCAATTACGGTCACCTAGTACTTCTAGTTATAAGAAGGATAATAAGTTAAGATCGCCCCTACGATGACGCAAAGGTCATCAATCGGGTTAATAAGATAGGACGCCCTTTTTGATGATACACGAGTCATCAGATCGGGTTAAGTCGATGCCACTGCCCCATGGGATAAATACACGAGTTCACCCGGGCAGTTCTGGGTCTTAAAATATGTAGTCGTCTAAGTAGTAGTACACGAGCTGCTATTTAGGAGTTATGGCCATAGCTTAGGCTTAGTGGTGCACACGGGATCCACTACGGGCTGAATACACGAGTTCACCCCGGCATGTTTTAGGAAAGTTGTGGTGCACACGGGATCCACAACGAGCTATAATGACCGGTCCGTTAAGAAATAAAGATGAATGATATGATATGATATGATTACAAAGTTAAGATGGACGATATGATATGATTACGAAGTTAAGATAATATAAGGTTCAATATGATAATTAAAGTATAAGATTGTATAAAGTATAAGTTAAGTATTAGACGTAATGTATTATGATTGGTATAAGTCTTCCGCTGTGTATGTCTGTATATGTATAACTCTGGAATGTATGTATGTATAAATGTATTTCGTATGTATGCTTGTATTGTATACGTATTTTGCACGTACCTCTAACCGTATTTTGCAAGTATTGTTATACGTATTGTATACGTACTTTTATACGTATTGTGTATGTATTTCTAACCGTATTTTGCAGGTATTATTATACGTATTGTATACGTATTTTTATACGTATTTTTGTACGTATTTGTATACGTACCCCGTATGTACTTGTGTATGAAATGTTATTTGTATACATGTGCTTTCGTGTGTTATCCTATGCTATTATGTGTTTAGCGGTCCCTTACTTAAACGGGACAGCCTAGTTACTCGCCACTGACGGTGGACCCCGCCCCCCTCAGTTTCAGGTGACGATGCAGCTGCGTAGTCGGGCTTCCGCTGGTTGGGCTTTGTTGAGGCAGAGTTTTAGTACCACCTTAGTATTTCTTTTCTAGAATTCAATAAGACAATATTACATTATTTCATTTATGATCCCAGCATGTTGGGAAGACATTATTTCAGTTTATGTAATTCTTTAAGTATTTTACCTTTATTGACTTTTGGGATTAATTTCAGACTTTTAAATTAATAAAAGGTGTTTCTATTTTAAATATTTAATTAATGTTTAATTTAATGCTTAAGTAATGATCCGCAAGTCGTTTTCCTTCGTCAAACGACAACTTAAAAAGTCGGGTCGTTATAGAGCTAGTTTAGCCGTTCATTTTTATTCTAATGTTCACCCCTAGCCTTTGTATTATTTTTAGTGGACTTTTCCTTATTTTGTAGCATTGTTGGACTTTATAATCTTATTTATTTTGGATTATTTAATGGTTTTAATGAATAATATGGACTAAGTTTAAGCTTCCGCTGTAAATAATGAATCTGATATTAAAAAGGTTTTATATGATAATGATCTGTATTGTTGTTTTCACCGAAAACAACGCTGCTAAAATACGGGTCGTTACAACAAACCAAGCTTTTCATTCGTTTTGGGTCCAAAGCATAAAATTGTCAGGAAGTTTCTTGGATCATGAATTCATGATAAGACCTCAAGACGACTATTAGATGCTAAAAAGGGCATGAGAGTGCACCTGAAGAGCTAAAACATTCTACATGATATTCTTGTGACAAATTCCACTATAAATGACATTTACTACACTGCAGTGGCTTAAGGCATAATAGGAGCATCACGGTGTTCTTGCAAAACAACAATAACAAAAATGAGGCACAAACAATGTCAAGCTTGAACATGGCCACCAAATTTTGAAAATCAAAGGTTGTACCACATCTTTGACGTTTCTAAAACTGGAATGAAAATGGTCAAATGTCATTTGGAACTTTATTGGTTCATAAAAAAAAGTTTCACAACAACTATCATGTACTATAAAGGACATGAGATGACAAAAAAGACCCATATTACTATGTGATTATCGATGTATAAATGTATTAGAATGCACTTATTGGCACTAGAGCGGTAGAGCCCATATGTCCATAACGAGCAAGTTAATATTTGACTAGGATATCGAGTTTCACCACAATGACAAGAAAGCGCAACTTGTAAGTTGCAACTAAAAAGTTTCGAGTTCGATTCTTACCAATCCCCCTGCCCCAATAAAGTAAAGGGATGTATTAACTTGGTATTATTATAAGAGAAGTAGTGTTGGGCAATAATCTTACCTGGAAAAAAAGTTTGTACTTGATTAACATATTTGTGAAAGTCATCGATCTCTGAAAGATAAATTTCAATATTCTATCTAAAGCTATTTTTCTTATCAGGAGTATTTGGAAATCCCAAACTCCTTCATTTTCCAAAACACTATTTTCTTTTTGACATCAATTCTTTTTATAGCTAACAAATCCTACCTAGAGTGGCCCAGCCCTCGCAACTACACTTGTAGTCAAAAGCCTAGCCCAAAATTTTATTACAGTCTCATGTTCCCCACCCCACTAAGATAAATTAAACTAATTTTTGATGCCACAACTCCACGGGAGTTGAAGTCATCATCTGTAACAATTCTAGCGAATGTTTGGCGGCTCGCTCCTATAACATCGACAAAAACTTCTCCTTAATAAATGAAGCTTAGCGGGCACTTTCTAGTTATTTGTATTTTGTTGGGAAAATGCGCAACATGTCCATGGAAGATCAAGTTTCTAAATAAGGATGTTAACCAGCTTATTGTCCATCGATATTATGAAGCTATGCGCCACTGTGGGAAATATGGTCTGAATAATCTCGATAGTAGTTCCATGAACATCTATGCATATCGCAAGACAAATCGAAGATCAAATTATCTTGCTTTTTTAGGTCATTGGACTCTAACTAATCTATGACATTAAACCTTGTGTAGATGCAAAATTTGCTTATTTTTTAATTCTAGACTACATAAATTATACTTCAATTCTGTGAGAACATAAACCTAAAACTTCCATTAAAATAAAATATTTAAGAATGTACTCATTTAACTAGAAATAATTTTAATTACATTTGCTTAGTTTTTTCAATATCTTAGATTTTTGAAATCATATGCACGAAACGGTGTCGTCGTAACCAGAGAAGACAAAAATCAATTCTGCAATTCTGAGTCTCAGCTTATTGTTCAGTAATCGAGCCAGAGAGTGATTGCGCAGTTAACATTCTGAGACTATAATCAGTAATTGAGAAGTAGTCATGGCGATTTCAGGGGATCTAAGAGTATTTGCTACATTTGCACCTCATCATCTTCCTCATCGTCCTTTGCCACAATTGTCTTCCAAGGTTATTTCATATTTTTTTCTTTGTTTTCATCGTTTTTTTATGTGCTATGAATTTGAATGATTTTGTACTCGTTGATAAAAATGTGTGTTTTTAAACTCTTTGTTTAATCGCAAGGTCATTTGTACTTGCGGGTACTTTGAAGTAGAGTTTTGGGTGGGAGGAAATTGGTTCTTTTTTTTTAGGGTTAAGATACAAATGCTAATTAAGTTTGATTGACCATTGATCTTTTAACTGTAATGAAGCTGGGATTATAAATTTTGTGTTGTTTTTGGGTGTTTCGGAAATTTTTGGAAGAAATTTGAGATGTTAAGCTAATGGGGTGAATTGATGGGCTAAGGTAGAGGATGGAGCAGGGGGATTATGACGTTTTATCAATAATTTTCTCAATTGTTTTCTGTGGAGAATATCAGGGTCATTTTGCATTTCAAGTTCGATTTATGGGGATGAATTGATGATGGAGATTTTGGGATACTGTGTTTCTCAATTGAGTAATTACTGCCATATGGTGAGGGGCTAGGGTTTATGAAGATACAGGTGCCAATACGCATTTATACGCTTACTTACCCATGTTTTTGTTTAGGTTGTAATGTTGTATTAGTTACAATCTCTCTAGGTTGTTAGTACTTGGTAGCACTATTCTTTGAAGGTGGTTACTTGGTTGCACTATTGGGAAGCATGAAAGACATAATTAGTTAATTACACAAAAAAAAAAGTTTTTATGAAAGCTTGTTAAGAAGAGGGTATATTGGAAAAAAATACTTCAGCAATTAGCAAAGTTTTCCAAGTGTTATTCTAGAAGAAGATTGTTATAGGAGCTAGAATGTATAATGTAATGTAATTAAACATGTAATCAATCTCAAGTCATTTGGGAATGGATTTTGAGCCTAGAGGGTAATGAACATGAGTCAACTATTACAACGTTACAGGGAAATAAGGGAATTGTGATTTTAACTTTTTAAGGGTGAGGAAACTTAATAGGAGGGGTTTCGGTTTTCTTTTTCCTCACTGTCTGATTTGATAGGCAATATGCAGTGTATTCATGATAAAATGACATTGTGAACTTTGTTGTAGGTAGTCTGTATTGTGATAGAAGTTAGGCGTTCTGCATCTCTTCTCTGTCTGCCAAACATACCTGTCAGTTTCTTTTTCATTCTCTTGTTGTGCAATTTTTACTTGGTCAAAATTGATGTTGTCTTGGCAATTTTTTCTTTCTCGGGTTATTTGGGCTGTGTTTGGGTCAGTACAAATTCGGGTCATTAATATCATGTGAATTCATTTATGTTTCGGGTTTTGGATTGGGTCATGTTTCAAATTTCAATACAGTTAGTTTTGGTCTGTTTTCTATAGGCATAGACTGTAATGAGAACACTCAATTCAGTAGTAAATCAAGCAATGGCTAAATCGCTTAATTTACAATTGAAGGACCTATGTTGATTTTCAGGGTTAATAGTGAAACTGTTTATCTGATTATGAAATCCGCGTTTGAAATCTGAATAATTACAGCATTTCAAAAGGACCAACTATCAAGAACTACCTATAAATGCAGCCACTGTATCTGAAACTCATTGCTCTTTGTTGCAGCTAGATGTTTCTAGTTTTCCAAGCGGAGGCTTTAATATTTCGGAGATTTCATCAAAAAAATTGAGCAGTGTGTCAAATGGCTTGAGCTTTCGCTGCCAATCTAATCTGACTTTTGGAGTCACCGGAGGTGATAAAAGTTCTGTAAAATCCTTCAGCGAAGATGCTGAGAGCTTTTTATTGCACGCTATCAACATGAACTTCTTTGACCGTCTAAACTTAGCTTGGAAGATCATTTTCCCTCCTCCGAAAACAAAGAGAAGCTCAAATGCAATGATTGCAAAGCAGCGGTTGAAGATGATCCTATTTGCTGATCGATGTGCGGTTAGTGATGAAGCAAAACAGAAGATAGTCAAGAGCATTGTAAGTGCTCTATCAGATTTTGTAGAGATTGAATCTCAGGAGAAGGTGCAACTCAATGTCTCAACTGATACGGATCTCGGAACTGTTTGCTCAGTTACCGTGCCCGTAAGGCGAGTGAAGTCAGAGTATCAGGATGAGGATGAAACTGGTTCAATAATGAATGTACAATACAAAGATAATGGTGAGACATCAGGTGCTGTAGACGTTACATTTGATTTCTACATGCCAAATGAGAACCCCATGTCATGAGCATACCTGAGTTTGCTCTGTTACAACTTAGTCACATCAGGCATCTTAGCAATGGCAAGTTTTTGAACCCAATTTAGATAATTAAAATGGATGTGGGTTTCTGCATTTTAGTGGTTCTTCCAAGATGGTTTGTTACTTGTTGATAACTTGCTTTTCTGTAAATAGAAGATGTATTCCCCAAAGTGAAAGATTTATTCTTTACTTTTGATTTATTGTGAAACCTATCTCAGGGTACCACTTCTGAATGTATGTTGCTAATGGATGTTTTGTTATCTGTCTCTGATTACAAGTTTTGTATTGCCGTCATGATTTTTGATCATGAGCAACTTGCTTGCTTTGACGATTTCCCCTGCCAGTGTTTTGATTTCGTATCGGCTTAGCTGGTTGTATATGTTTCTTACGTGAAATTGACAATTAAATGTAATAGGGCCATGTTATGTCAACATGTATACTTCAATTAGTTGAAACCTCCCCACCCTAATCTGAACTATTTAATAAATATGTTGTGTCGTGTCGTGTCATATCAATCTGATTACTTAAATGGGTCAAACCTTTGACTCAAACTTGTCAATAAAGGGTCAATTTTTTGTCAGGTTAGCAGGTCGGTCATGCCAACTTTTTCTGCTTCTACCTGTGTTGTGCTTTACGGATTACGGTTGTTTGAATAACATATATACTCTCTACTTATATATAACATATTAGTGAAACCAGAAAAGGGAAGGAGAATGAAAGAGAGGATTCCCTTCCCCAGTTCCTCTCCCTTCCCTGTCTAGTTCAAGTAAAGATGATTATTGCTTTCCTTTCCATTTATTTGATTTATTGCCATTCAAACATCATGTAGATGATTTTAGGTCAATCGTGTGCCAACATCTACGAGTACGTAGTTACTCACCTTATAGGCTTATATTGAATTTTGCTTGTGCATGGTTTTGTAAATCTGGATGATAATAATAATAATAATAATAATAATAATAATAATAATAATAATAATAATAATAATAATAATAATAATAATAATAATAATAATAATGATGATGATGATGATGATATTGAGTACATTTTATCTTCCTCTGAAATAATAAAAGTACTATATCCGTCTAAAAATCCAAAAAATTAATTTGACTCTGACATTTTATCTTCCTTTGAAAGTACACTTTTATATGAATTACTTGATAATTTTTAATGTTATTAGATATTTGTTTGATTTAGAGATGACCATATAGTCCGGAGCCGATTTTAGTCCGATATGATCCACAAGGAAAAACCCGATTCAAATAAAGGAAATCTGCATCCGACACCATTTAAAAATAAATATGGCCCCGATTCATAGATTATACCTAACTAAGTTAGCTCTGTGTGATGCATGATTTCATTAGTTTGTTATTATAAGAACATGTTGTTATCTTTCAAAAAAGTAAAATAAAATGCTATTAGTTATATGAAAATTTTGTAATGATACTTATTAAATTTGTAAAGAAACATTTATTAATTAGTCTTAAAACTTGGGAGAATTAAAATGAAAGTGATGTCATCAGTAATTTTGGAAGGAAAACATTTCATGAAAATTTGACACGTGACTCCTAATGACATCAACATATTCTATTGTAGTTAAACCTGTCAAACGGATCGGATTGGGTTGGTGTAAAATAGTTACAGGTTCGGGCTGCAATGGGTCGGGTGTCAACGAGTTCGGGTAAGTATTAGTATTTATGACTCAAAGTCGTCGTGTTCGAGTTGACCTGGCAGGTTGAGAAATTTCATAATTCCCTTTTAATTTTTCATGATTTAATGCAATAAATGTGCTAAAATGTAATTTAAATGTTCTAAAAAGTACAAATTATAAGAAATATCTTAATTAATAGTCAATTTATAACAAATAATTGATGTTGTGGTCCAATAAATATAGCGTTAAATTCAAAGTTTCAATGGTAGAAAGTGTTTTGTCTAAAATTTCTCATAATATCATAAGTTTAATATATTACTATGATTTTTAGGTTGGGTCGAGTTGAAAACAATCGGGGTCGAGTTAAGAGCGGTTTATATTTAACGGGTTTTAAACAAGTTCTAGTCAATTGGTCATTTTTTTTGTTAAAACCCACTATTTACAGATTGTGTTTATTGAATTTTTCGGATCCGGCTGAACATTGATCGCTCTAAATTTAGTACTCCTTGTATAGTTATAGATTATAAATTATAAATACGAGTCCGACTTGTTGCCATCCCTACTCCATTTTAGCCTTAACATCTAAACTATCTCCTTTGCCCCAAAAAAAAATGCAAACTACCTTCTGAGCGGGAACTCCATCACTTACAAAATTTAAGCAAAAAAGCTCATCATTTTTAAGTCTCAATCCAGTAACGTTTTTTAGGGCAAATTCCCCTCTTCCAATTTCTTTTGTTTTTCTACTATTTCAATCCTGCAAATCCATCTCCTTAACTGTTTAAAGTTTAAACAACGATAGAATTTCGGGGTCCTCCAAATTCACTCCCCAATTTGAATTTTGTACCCAATTTTTTTTTTTCTCCTTTTCTTTTCTTAGTTTGTTTTGTTTTGTGAAATGAGCGTAAATTGTTTGAATTTGGAAGAACCCATTAGAGATGCAATTACACGAGTACGATTTGCTCCAGAATCCAACAATCTTCTCATTTCTTCCTGGGATTCTGTGAGTAACAGCTCTTTGCTTTAGCTTACTTGATGTATTTTACTTCTTATTTATGTATTCCTTTGATTACAACTTTGATTATTCTTATGTTTATTACTAGAGCATCAGATTGGTTGATGTGAATAGCGGTAAACTTAGATTAGAAGCTCAAACAGAAGCTGCAGTTCTTGATTGTTGTTATGAGAACGAATTTGTTGCCTACTCTGCTACTTCGGATGGTTCCATTGTTAGGTAATTGCTTTGTCTTCTTATTTCAATTTTATCATAGTTCAACTTACCCTAATTCGGAACTAATTGTTGTTCCTTTATTTAATGATTCTTGCCAATTGTGTATGAAAATTGCTTAATGTGTAGTATAATGTGTGTAATTGTGTATCAGTTATTTCCAATTGCTTATGAAAATTACTTCATCTTTGTGTATATTGATCTGTTTGGGGTGCAAACTAATAGTTCTATTGATGCTATTTTGTTTTTGAAGAACCTGGTAAATTTAATGTGGTTGATTTTTACTAGGTATAATTTACAATCCGGAACTTATGACATCATTGGAAAACATGAAGACTCGGCAACCTGCATTGAATATTCTCCCGAAACAAGTAAGCCTAAGTATTAATTGAAGTAGTGGTAGATATGTGCATACACTAAATTATCCTTGGTTTTAAATAAAAAATATGAAATACTCTTAATTAAATCACATTTTGATATTTTTTTAGTTGCAATTTTTTTAAATTTGGTTTTATTTATGAATTATGATACAAAATATTTTATAGTTATGTATAGGATTATCAATTAATAAAAGTAGACAAAACAAATTTATTGACATTCATTAAATATGTTTTTTTCATTTTTTTTATGCAAATAGTTAATAAAATGGAGTGGGGAGGCAAATTTGAAAGGGAAAAATTGGGAGGGTGGTTATTGCTTTAGTATAGTTATAGATAGATATAGATATAGATAGATAAAATATATCGATAGATAGAAGGATATTCTTATTAGTTATAAAATTGGTCCTATGATTATGTGACAAGTAATGCAGCTAAAAAGTAGTAGTATCTTCTAATGTGATTTTCATGTTGGGGTAGAGCAGTGCCTAATTCGCTTCTAAAATTTTCAATTCGCCAAAAAAGTCCAGGACCGACCATAATTCGCTTATCTCAATTCGCAACACTTGGAGAGTTTAGTGAATTATTTAACCATGGAATAGAGTATGCAGTCAGCATAAATGAATGATTGATAAAATAGGGTGCTCAATGCCATCATTTTATGGCAAATCTAGTTTCTTCTGCATAGTGAAACCTTTTTTAACCTCATGATATTGTCATAGTATGGAAACTTACAGTAATAGTAAAAAGTTGCAAGATTTCTTGATCAATACTGCCTCATTTTGGGATAATGAATTTGACTATTGCTATCTTTTTTTTTTTTTGACGGAGACTATTGCTATCTTTGAAGCTTATGCAGAGTATAAATATTAACTGTAGGAGCATATATGGACTACGCTCTTCATCGCAGAATCGTATTGGGGTTTCTCATAGCTAAATTGATTCCTTTTCTTTTTTCAAATGTCAAGAAAAATCTTATTGACTATAAAAGAGAGACAGTTTGATACATTTTAGTTACGGCAACTATAAAAAGAATACAATGACTAGAAGAGTAGTTTTTAACAAGCAGCTGATCTATCAACTTTAAACTGATCCATGTATCGACTTTCAACTCTAAAAACTGATCTCTCAACTTTAAACTGATGCAACAAGTATTGACTTTTTCAGGCAATGTGATAACGGCTGGTTGGGACGGAAAGGTATTATCATGGGACTCGCGCTCAGAAAAGGCGTTGCCAGCTTTGATTGACCCCAGTCGACATGTGGAGTCTGTTTCAGTATGTGGCACTGAATTGTTGATGTCCACTGGATCCTCAGTTTGTAAATATGACTTGCGGAAACTTGATGGATCAATCCACACTGAAGAAATATCAATGGGCTTTTGGATAAGATGTGTACGTTCCATGGTATGCCAAAAAGGTAGTTTTGGTCCTCAATTAAGAATGCTATTTGCAAGTTTTGTAAAATAACTTTGTTGGAATGAAGGATTTAACTTTAATTTTTGTGGATTTTTTTTGCATTGCCTCCTGTTATTCAATATCTATCGTGGTAAAATCACATATTTACTCAAGACCCTTGTTTTGGATGTAGGTTTTGCTGTTGGGTCGGTTGATGGTCACGTGAAATTGCAATCAAATTCAGAAGAGATTGGGTAACTTACTAGTGTATATAGCTGAAATATACTGTGGAGTGTGGATGAATTACTATATAGTGAATCATTCTCCTTTTTTCCCCTGCATAAAATGTGTTTTCTTTTCTTTTTTGATGAGAATTGCTGAATTGGCCTTTTGTAGGCTAATTAAGCATTTTGGGCAGCCACAAATCTGCAATTAATGACAGATATGTTCAATGCTAATCTATGCAGAATGGATTTAAGTTAAGCTTTGAGCTGTGGCTACTTGATATGTTTAATCTGTCTTCAAATAGCCAAAGGTGAAATTTTTGTTGAAGCATCAATCCCGGTATAGATAGATTCTAATAACTGTAAGTTTGGTCATGCTGGCGGGGGAAGGATTTGACCCTGCAAATTTCATGAAAATAACTACTCCCTCCGTAACGCTTTTAATTTCTCCTTTCAGAAAAACACGGACTCCCATACATAAGTTTTTAGTGGGTTAATTGTGTTGTAATTGTGTAGAAGAGAGAAATAAATAAGTATTAGTAGAATGGGACCACCATTTTTTGGAGGGAAGATGAAAAAAAAATAAATTTAATAATACACCATGTGGACCCACTGCTTTTTAAAAAAACAAGTGGGCCTCAAATACACGTACAGTACAATAGCAGGGGGAGGGAAAAGCTGGAATTTGGAGGGCCAAAATTCAACTTTCCCTCCAAATTCTTCCAGCCAAATTAAATTCACCATTGTAAAATTACAACCACTATAAATACTCTCCCACCCACCCCATTTAATGTCATTGTTACACTTCCAAAAAATTACAGCCATATTTATGGCACTTTGCAAATATACAGGTTAAACAGCATAAGTCCAGCAGCCTTCATAGGTATTTATACAAAAAATTCCATCTTGTTTTTCGTTGCACTGCACACACTGCACCAATTAGATTAGAACAAAATATACAGAATTAGAATTTAAAAACAGCCCCCATTAAGTTCATCATCTTGTTGAACAAAATGGATGATGATTTTGATGATGCTTTTTTTTTTTCCGTTGTTCAATTGTTAATGGAGGAAGGACTCCTTGCATCATCAGTTGCCACTTCTGAAAGATGGCAAAGAAATTTAATTAGACCCGAGCCAAAAGATTTAACAGATGCACAAAAGACAAAAATTGTGCATCATTGTTTAGCATTGAAAGACGGGGGTAAGCTGCCTTATGGTACTTTAACCAAATTAGCAACAGAATTGGGATGTCACAAAACAACAGTAGATAAAATATTTAAAAGAGCAGAACAACAAATTGCAAGGGGGGAAGCCATTGATGTCAGTTCACAGAAAAAGGGCCGGGTAGGAAGAAAGCCAACTTATGAAAATAGTGAAGAATGGCTGACTCAACCCCACTACATTTAAGGCAATCTTACAGAGCTTATGCTGGTGCAATTGGATGTTCACATATGCATGCTTTTAGGCTTTTAAAGAAAGGATTGCTTAGGGCACATACAAGTCCAAACCACCCTAATGTTAGTGACAAGAACAAAATTGATAGGATGAAGTGGGTGTTATCACACATTGAACCAGCCACAGCACAAAGTAAGGCAAGATTTGTTGACATGAAACACACAATACATATTGATGAGAAATGGTTTTACCTAAACCCAACCACTAGAATGTTTTATTTGTTGCCCAAAGAAATTGACCCATACAGAACTTCAAAGTAAAAAAATTACAGTATAAAAGTCATGTTTATGGGAGTTACATCTAAGCCAATATACAGTGAAGAGGGTGAAGTGCTGCATGATGGGAAATTTGGGATATTCCCATTTGTTTTCACAGAAAGGGCCAAGAAAAAGAGCAAAAACAGAGCTGCTGGAACTTTGGAGACCAAAGCTGTCACAAAAGTCAATCAACAGGCTACAAGAGACATGTTAATCAACAATGTCATACCAGCAATAAAACAGAAATGGCCAGCATGCCTGTCAAAGAACATACTCATCCAACAGGACAATGCAAGGCCACATCTTGCAGATAGTGACCCTGCATTTAGGGTAGCAGCATCATCAGATGGTTTTAATATGCACATTATCAACCAACCAGCACAATCACCAGATTTTAATGTCCTTGATTTAGGTCTTTTCAGGGCACTACAAAGTTTGCAGTACCAATCATTCCCCAAAGATGTAGAGGACCTAATTGTGAAAGTGCAAAAGGCTTATGAAGATTTTGAACCCACATTGATAAGGTATGCATGGATTAGCCTACAACTTGTGATGGTGGAAGCACTAAAGGTCAAAGGATCGAACAACTACAAGCTACCACATATAGGGAAAAAGAGGCTAGAAAGACTAGGTTTGTTGCCAGATGTGCTAGAGGTTGAGCAGGAAGTTATTCAGGATGCAGTGGCTTATTTAAATGAAATTTGTGCTACAGAAGGAGGTCAAGAAAACACACAGCAAGAACAAGACAACAATGGTTACACCCCTGAGTTCATAAATGCATACATGGAACAAGAGGAACAATGGAGTGCATATCTTGAAACACTTCACTTAGTGGAAAGTGAGGAAGAACAATCAGATTCAGAGATGGATGGATGAGAGGTCACTAATGTGGGGGACAACTTTTTGGATATAATTAAATATGTAAATAGTAGTAACATGAAGAAATGGACAACTTTTTGGGACTTCTTCAAGTTTAAATGCATCAAGTAAATATACTCCTCAGACAGAAATGATCAACCATTGGAGACTGCCTCATGTAACCAAAATTGAAGATAGTTCATAATGTAAGTTAGTTTTTGCCATATTAAAGGTAAAATTGTGGTTACTTGATAGGGCATTTGTATTTTTGAACCTATGGCAGTCTTGTAATGAAAAGAATTGTTATGGTTGACTTTTAAAAATTAATGAAATATAATGGTTTATCCTATTTGTTGTAATTCAATGTTCATTTTTTTAAACACACCATCAGGGCACAATAATCACACACATCACCATAACTGTATAGCTTCTCAATAGTTACACAACTAGAGCAACATATAGAACTAGTTATAGCTTCTTAATAGTTATAGAACTAGAGCAACATATAAAACTAGTTATAGCTTCTCAATAGTTATACAACTAGAGCAACATATAGTAGGAACGGGGTTTAGTGGTTTGGAGTCCCTTCATCATTTGGGTGGAAGGACATACAAAGATACTTTAGGGACTAAAAAAACAGAAACACATGTTTACACCCAAAACACATCAACACATGTTTTTTAAATGCTCTAAAGCCCTCCAGAAAAAGTCATTGGGCTTTTGTAAGAAATTCATTTTAGTTTGTAAAGAAATTTGTTTCATCATTCATCAATTAAGGTTTCCACCCCCACATAGAAGGACTCATTATAACAAAATGGGACTCATAAGAACAGTGCAAGCAAGTTATAACAACACAAATAAAATGCAGGAACCATAATACCAAAACCAACAGCTTCCATCGTAAACATCAAGCCAGCCAGTGCAACCAAACAGTAAGGACAAAACAGCATAATACCAAAATGCAGGAACCAGCCACAACCAATAGTAAGGACAAAACAGATCGATTTCCATCCACATCAAGCCAGCCAGTGCAACAGCAGACAAGCAAACAGAGCAAGGCCAAACCACCAAGCCATCCATAGCCAAAACCAACAACAAAACCAGAACAAAAATATGTTAATACATAGACCATATATTCAATAAATCATGAATTAAACATGCAAATAAATCAGGGCTTTTTTCGAAGTCAAAAATTTAGGCAAAAAAATGAACTACCAAGGCAAAAATTAAACATGCAAATAAATCAGGGCTTTTTTCCAAGTCAAAAATTTAGGCAAAAAAATGAACTACCATACGTATCAGGGCTTTTTTCCAAGTCAGAGAATGCCTTGATTTGTTCATCGGGTATTTGCTTCAATTGATCAAAAAGAACTTCATTCATTAACTTAACCCAGGGGGACTGCATCAGATCCAGAACATCCTCTTCTATGGGCTCCTCTTTAACAGTGGCGGTCTTAGGGACAACATCAGAAACCCTAGTTCCCAAATCCTCATCCGGATCACGGATTTTCACCCCCACACCACTCAACTTCCTCAACTCAGAAAACCTAGCTCTCTTCACATTAGGAAGAGAGCACTCAACAGCCTTTCCCTTTACCTTTCTATCAGCAACCTTATTTTCTTTAGAAGTCAGAGATCGAACTCCTTCATTGGATGGTGAAGGTAAAGCACAAACAATACACCTTTTTTTCTCCTCCTCCTTTTTCTTCCTCAACGTTTCCTTCTCCAATTGATAATCCTCCATAACCATCTGAAAACTCTGCATTCCCCAGAAACTGATAAAAGTATGATAGTCACCATCTCTGTACATTTTTTCTGCATGTTCAAAGTTACCGGACTCCATTAAATCTAACAGTAGTTTGAGAAGTGCCCTTCTCGTGGAACCTCCTTCCTTTTCAAAAGCTAACTTTAAGGGTTCTAAATCAACCATTGGAGGTAAATACAGTGAGAAAAGATCGAAGATCGAAGGAGAAAAAAGAAAAAGAAAGCAGATCGAAGGATCTGATGAAGAGATGAAGAGGAGATCGATTGGATCTGTTGAAGAGATGAAGAGATGCAGAGGAGAGAGAGAGTAGGTTGAGTGGTGTTGAAGAGGAGAGATAGTCAGTTGAGTTGGGTTTGAAGAGGAGAGAGAGTGGGGGTGGGTAGAGGCAAAGATTTCTGGGTTTATCATTGAAGAGGAGAGAGAGTGGGTTGGGTAGGGATGAACTAGGGTTTTAATTGGGGATGGGTATGGGTATGGGTAGTTTAATTTAATTGGTTGTGGGTAGTTGAATGGGTGGGAAATTTAATGTTGATGTTTAAAATTGGTGGGAATCATTAAAGTGGAGATTAAATTAGGGTGTTTATAATGAATTTTATTAAGTTGTAAAATTTGGTTATGATTTTAAGTAATGGCAAATTTGTAAATATATTGATAATTTATTTGCCTAATATGGAAATATGAGTAGAAATTATTTTGTTACACCCAAATATAGAAAGTGTAGAAATTAAAGCGTTACGGAGGGAGTAGTTGAAATTTCTGTACTAATGGTTTTATATATATATATATATATATATCGTTTTTTGTTTTCTAGTTTCACTTTAAGCACACCCTAGAGTTCTATCAAGCTCTTCTATTGATATCACTGACTAAATGCTCTAAGGAAACAGAGAATGATGGACTTTTATGATTTTAAATATTAAATCAACTTATGTAGTTTTTAGGTCTCTTTTCAGAAATCTATATTTCAGAAATGATGTTATCCACATCAGTATTCATCTGATTGCATTTATGCTTATGGCTAAATTCGTAATATTTATTGGTCATTGCCACATTGGTTGGTGTAGGAAATTGCATTTCTCCAGATTTGCAATTCCCTCGGTAGTTCCATTTCTTAGTAAGTGTAGAATTTGTCTAGTTGAATGCATGAAGTAAAGCTTCCAATGAGAGGTTCCACTTAGGCACTTACTGTAAGGGACTGGGTAAGAAACATTTTGTCAATCCCCCATTAGTGGGATGTTTTTGTCAATTTTTATTTTTTTTAATGTTTCATCAAGCTTTACTTCATGTGTAAATTTGTCAAAATGACCAAAAGTTTATCACCGTACAAATAGTTTTATGTTGGTCAGATTACACTTGAACTTTTTTCTCGTCTGTCTGTTCTGTCCTTAAAAGCACAGTCCTTGTTTTGTAGCCTTCTTTAGTCTTTACTTGGCTGCTGCTGATTGTTTTGGGAAGTTTTCTCAGTGTGCTTTGCAATTCTTCACAGGTATACATTTCGCTGTGTTCCAAAAACAAAGAAAGGAGAGTATCATCTTATCACAGTGAATGATATTGCCTTCAACCCATCGTATGTATCTTGTTGTAATGCTGTGGACTGTGGTTGCTTAATCTTATTTTTGAAACATAAAATTAATAGGTTACTCTAAAGTGTCCCAGGTGCCTTTGTCACTGGCGATTATGAGGGCTATGTCATTGCATGGGATGGTTTCAGCAGGAAAAGATTGTCCGAGGTACCGTTTTCTGTTCTTAAAGCATTCAACAACTCTCCTGCTAGTGCATCTTGAATATGCTACAAGTCTAGCTTTCTCAGACATCAGATATGCTTTTTCGCTGATTATTTATGGGCACTTCAAGGAATTTTTTTTTATAATTGGAGCAATTTCCATGAATTATATTTGCAGCTTCCGAGATACCCAAATAGTGTGGCTTCATTATCATATAACCATACAGGCGAACTTTTGGCAGTTGCTTCAAGCCATACTTATCAAGAAGCTTATGAAATGTAAGATTTTGCTATTATTTCTTTAAGTTCATCTTTTTTTTTAATAAAAAAAGGGTCCTACCCAAGGATCCCATCTCAGAAATTCCGAGGGAGGGTGGTGAGGGTATCGATCCCAGATATCCTAGGAGAGGAGGAGACCACTCCATTCCATCTATGTTATCCTAGCTCAAAGTTTGGATTTACCAAAAACGCAATTGCTCTCTTTATTTTTCCAACATTTTCTCCCTCTTTTAATTCCGTGACCCACACTAGTGTTAACCTGGAACTGGAACGAAAGGATTAGCTAGTTCCTAAGATTTTATTCCTAGCAAATGTTTACTGTTTTGGTGCTTATAAAATGAATGCTTTTCTCTTAACAGAGAAGACGATCCTCAAATATTCATCCAAAAACTGGGCGAAAATCATTTGAATTCTGCATCGAGCAGGAGTTCCTCTCGAAGATAGTGATGTAAGTGGCAAGGTAGATTCTTTTTTCTTTGGTAGCTTGTTATTAGCACCATATAATTAAGTGCCTGATATAATGTTACAATATAGGTGATTACCACTTCTGCAATTTGATCACACCTGGCTAGTCCTGCTACAAATACTATCAATTTTAGGTAAAATGTAGATCACCCTTTGTTCTGTATTATTATGCCATGTTGTAATCTCAAACTATTTTGCAGTTGGCTAATCTCAATGTATGATTTTGCGTTCAGATATGATGAAGGAATTCTATTGTAAGATGTTCGAGTAAATTTGATTAATGATTGATTTAAATTAATATTCTTCACTTTTTTAAAACTTATATAGAGCACTTGGGCATGCATTTATCATTTTTTTTAAGAAAATTAAATTAATATGGTTTTAATTAGGTGAAATAAGTGAATAAATTTAATATGTGGACACCTCATAAATTGTGGTGTCATATTGGCTCATCCATAATCAGGTTGCATGAACACCTCATAAATGATGGTGTCCGGTGACTTATGAGATACTTGTATGATAAGTCTCCTGGATAGCTAGAGATGATAACTTTTTACTAAAATGTTATAACTTTTTATTTAGAGCGTAAACAATTAGGTAAAATGTTAAAATCTTATAGTAATAACTAATAAGTAGTAATTTTTAGTTAAAAACATCGTGATATCCTGTAATATGACATGTTATATCTGATGCTTTCTGACACAATATTCATGCAAGTTTATATGAAGCGATTCTCAGATTCATTTTTGCATTCCACTTTATGAGCATGTTATCAACTACTCTCATTGTTCCAAAAATTGAAAAAAAAACTTATTCACTTTGACCAAAATTGTGAGAGTTTTTTTTTGTCAAAGTAGAGTAGATTTTTTTTATGGATAAAGTAAAAGATTAAAGAAAGTAGAGTGCGAAAATGAATTTGGAACTGCCAAAATCACTCTCCAAAAATGATATGTACAATAATGATGTAAAATACTGATCAATAAATAGTTATAGGTATGTTGTGTGACTAGTTAGGGCTATGTTTAGTAAGCTTACAATAGAGATAAAAAGTCAAATTAAACATTTATTATCTCAAATTATGTGTAATTTTGTCCTAAAAAATCTAAATTATTTCCATTTTAAAAAGTGAATTTAATGCTTTAGGGCTATGTTTAACTTCTTTCTTTCGAGTAAATTAAAGGATGATATGCGGAGGGTCAAGTAGGTTACTTATAAATTCTTGATATGATGCTATGAGCCATTGTATTGGTAGTTATAATGGTAAGTTCCTGACCTTTTTGTATTGCTTTATGCATAAACAGATCAAGGATGGTTTCGCTGAAGGGAAATACCTGATTGTGAGCGTGATGAGGACCTAATAAGTAGCTGATGTCTAACCTGTTCAAGTTGACTACTGCAGTAAAACATGAAACTCTAAATGATCGAATTATAGCATTTCCTCTGCTTATATTAGTTGCAACATTACACATTATGTTTTCGCCTCTTCAGCACACATTTTGAGGAAGTAAGGTTAAAATAATTTTAACAAGAGCTAAAATGAAAGTAAAAATTTTGTTTAAATTACTTTGTTCAATTTGCTTGTTTACACTTCCAAATTTATTCCTCAAACTAAAAGCCAAATATATATGTTGCAACTAATACTGTAAAAAAAGTTGAAAAATTATGTTTGCGGGGCCTTATCTTAGCTCCCTCTTGATGGCACTATATTGACTATTTATGTATTTTAAAAATTCTTTTGTGAGACAGTCTCACTAAGAAAAATTAGCTAAAAGTTAAAAAAAAAACATATTAATAACTATATATGCATAAAATAACTTCATGATTTTCTACCTATCTTAAATAATTTTTATAATTTTTTTTGTAACTTTTGTTCAAAAACACGGTCTCATGATTGTGAAACGATCTAACCAAAGACCTACTATATGTATTTAACATTTGTTAAAGTTTCACTAGATTGATGAATATTGTAGCAGTGAATGAGGCAAAATTTATCAGTTCGCAGACTTGCAACACAACCCACAGGTGAAACTAGTAAACTGCACACAACCCACAGTAAATTTTACCTCTTATTTAAACAGAAAACTAGTATGAATGGAAACACAACAATACAAAAATTAATCTACTCGTGACATGTTTTCAGCATTAATTTGCTTTCGACACCACCACCAGACTTTTAAATAGCAAACATGTTTGGTATACATATTTTGATGGTTGGAAACAGATTGAAAGAAAAACATTACCGGCCCTCACAATTAAAGCAATTAATTTTCAGTTCTACCAAATAACGAAAAATGTTTAAAATAAAAACCATTTTACTTGCTACTGAACAACGGAAAACCTTTGTGAAAATGAATTTTACAATTATACTCCCTATCAAATGGACCCTAAAACATTAGCCTACAGCAACCTCAACCTCTCTGACTACCCTCTGTTTGCTCGAATCGAAGAGCTGATAAAAAGAGGTACAGATTACTCCAGCCACGGGAACAGAGGAGCTGATGAAAAGTGATGGTGTTGATAAAATACTTGAAGGGTTTGTGCAGCTTCTCCTCAAGATGAAGGAAGATAAACAGAAAGAGGAAAACTCGCACAGAGTTCAATTATTAGGAAAGTTTTATACGTACTTCGATTATAGATTAAGGATTAGATACGATTACGTTGCCTTTGACATCATATGAGAAACCTGTTTGCATCTAATCATCTATTATCTCATGAAACGAATGGCTGTACCCAACCAATCATCAGGAATGTTCCCTTTAATTTCTCCTTTCAAGGCCTTTAAAGAATGATCTGTGGCAGCCTGAAATAGACGAAGCAAATTCAGAACTCAGAATATGAACCGTGCAATATAACATGAATGTCGAAAAAGTTGCAGGTGATACTAAATCTCAACCCCCCAAGAACTTTCTTATTGAGCTTAAATGGAGTGACTCCTAGGTTTTCATGAATATCAAATTAATATATGGAGGAAAATGATTACCTTTACAATATATACATCAATGCCGAGTTTTGCAATAGCTGCAGCTTCGGATATTTTGGTCACCATACCCCCGGTTGTGTCATGAGCTGCTACAGTTATCTGAACTGTTGACCACAATAGATGGAATGGAGTCAGATCAGGTTTTTAGCCATCATGAAGGGATCTTCTAAGCAAGGAGGTACAGTCTTCCCTAAAATGTTGATGATCAATAAGAGTTGCTTTTACAGAAGCTACTGTCCTCCCTACACTAGTAAAAACCCTGTTTCTACTCTCACTGTCATTCAGAAAGCCAATTTACAACAATTTCACATCAGACATATCTTCTAGTACTGCAAAGCTCAAGTTTGGGGGATGATTTAGGCACTCCCAAAATTGATTTTGGCACTCCTCCCCCTCTCACATGAATAGTAAGGGGGAGGAGTGCCAATATCAATTTGAGGAGGGCCAATATCAATTTGAGGAGGGCCAATATCAATTGCCCTCAAGTTTACCAAGTAAGAGAGTTGGAAAAAGGAATTTTCTCTACTAATTTGGCAGGTCAGTGTCACTGGAAGCTACCGAAACCAATGGCGGAGCCACATTATATTAAGTGGGGTCCCTTGAACCTGGATTTGGAAAATTTTATCTTATAAAATTTTAAAATTTTATCTATAATTTTGATTAATTGACCCTGATAAAATTAATCAAGTGCATTTTGAGCCCATTAAACATTTTCCCTAGATCCGCCACTGATTGAAACCAGTTACTATGAAAGAGAGTCAGAAAAAGGAATATCCTCGAGTAAATTTAGTTGATCAAATAGTCGGAAAGTAGTTGAAACCAGGCACTGTGAAATAGGGGCCATATAGTAATTACACGGTTACACCAGGTAAAACAAGCACAAGTTCAATGGAAGTGAAAATCATGATAAGATCAAGAAGAAATACCATGGAACATAGTAACCTTGTTCAGCAAAAGTTTAGCAATAATTGTCTTCCTAATCTTTGATCAGTTGAGATGCAGTATAGTTAAAGGTGCAAGTTAAGTCATAAATGTCTTAGTACCTTCCTAGTTCCTACCCTTTAATCTGTTGAAATGCAATATATATACAGTAGGGTGGTCCTCTAATGACACAAAATTACAATAACAACAAGCAATCCTTTTAACCTTAATCCCAATAGATAGTATTGGCTAGGTTGTATGAATCGCTTGATAAATGCTTCTCAAAACCTAGAATCTTCATATTCTTTTGAACTCCTTCCAGGGCTTCCACCCATTCATCATATGTCTCACTTCACCTCTTTTAAAATCCTCATAAACCTAATTTTCCACCTTGATGTCACATATGACCAAATCAATGTGGTTAGTTCTCCTTTGAATTGGTACCTGCCACTCCAACCGTCTTCCGAATATTTTCATTTTCGATTACATATCTTAAAGTCTTTCTACACATCTATCTTGAGATATGCAACGTTCATAAACTCCATTTTCTTAAAATGATCGTTCCTGAAAGCCCAATATTCTGACCATTTTCCCATTAATCTTAGAGATACACTACGGCACCTAAGACATTTTTTAATTCACTTGAGCCATCCACAATTCCACACCTAACATGACAGAAAATTAACTTCATATTTACTTAGCATTCTAACAAATATCATAAATTAAAGGAGCTTTTCAGGCTTTACCATCCACAGCACAACTAGGTTGAACTGAGTCGGGAACGGGTTCGAAAACGAATACGGATACGGGGACTGAAAACAAAAAATTAAAAAAATAATGTTAATGGGTACGTCCAATTATAAAATGAAGCATCGGAATCGTCCCCAATATAGAGACAAATCGGGTTCAGGGACGGCTACCCTTATGAAGTACTCATGCTACATAGTGGCACAATATTAGATCCTAAAACATAAATTAAAATTTTGAATAGTTGTCTCGTTTATATGTTCTGTAGCATGTGCTCATGAAGTCAATAAAGAGAACTAGCACAAAATCACTGCATATTCATCTTTCCAGCAGCACTCAAGAATTAAATCATCCTACCATTATTTACCTTGCTCATTCATTGATTTCAGGGCAGGATTCACAACATGCCAGCTTCCCTGTTCATCAACAGCTGTTACAAGCTAAAATTATGCATTTATGGGGGAAGCATCAAATTTTAAATTGCGAAAAGCCACAGAATGGACACAGTTCCTATAGACTGCTTACCTATCTCTTTTAACAATATTGCGTCTGGTTCTGATGGTGGACGGTCATATACACCAAAAACATCTGTCTTGATAGATGATTGTATAGGATAACTTATATAAAGTGAAAAGTGTTACACACTTACAACATTATATCACCAACAGCTAATATTCAAGTAATTCTTTTCTCCGCCCGATTTCAATACTGGTTTTTACTCCCTTTAAAATACAGCACAATCAGTCCTTTTTCTCCACAGCCTTATTACCCCACTATTGAAAAACAAAAGCATTTTGGACATTACACAGTTAAGGAAGAAGACATTCATCCTTGTTTGCTACACCAGAGACACTTTGGTAAGCAACTCCATTTTTCATGCTTCAAACATTGTATCTTATTATTTGGCATAAGATCTCTGCAAAGTAGATATATAACAACAAAAAGGATACAAGAAAAACCACGTATTCAGGCTTCAAAGATTCAGCCAAATGCCGTATAATTACATCCCCACTCAAGATCGTGCAACCCTGTAGGCATGATTGTGTAAACAGGCAAAAGCATAAAGTGATAAAGGTCTATATGGGCAAAGAACAGAGTTTGATATTTGATGGTGAACCTGTGAGTGATCAAGTACTGCATCTCCGTGTAGAACCTAGTAAACAAGAAAAGATTTAAAATCCTTGTCAAATGGCAACTTTGTAATTTTTTCATTAACCACAACTAGTAAAAGAAAATAAAGAGTTATTTGAATCCTATGCATTGCCTTCTGGAACATGACTCTGCATTCTGAACAAGCAATTTGATGGTTTTCAATGAGGCAAATCATCAACTCGCCCCTATTCAAGGTCAAGGCTTCTCCAACGAATAAAAACAAGCTTTAATGGATGAAATAAATCTTAATTATGTATGTAGTCTATGTACATGTGTATTGTATGTACATTCTTACTGCTTAAATTAAGAATGAGTTATTAAGGTCATGTTATTATGTCTACCTAACGACATCACTTTTCCTGATTTATTAAACCCACACCCTACCTGAGGAATGATCTCAAATGCTAAGTTATAAAAATACAAATAAAAACACCTTTTCTACTTCACATTTGATGATAATCAAGAAAAAGAACAATGGGTTACACCTCCAGACTTGAGGAGCTGATCATCTGACTGGAATCTATCCAGATAGAGCAAAGGTAGATTTTTAATTTAGATGAAAAAACATAATTCTTAAATGCTGCAATTAAACCAAAGAATATAAATTGTTTACGAAATTTCCATCTTTGGCACAATACAGGCAAAATAACATTGGACTTACAGGGATGAAACCAGAGTCAATAGTGGTAGCCACAGTAGTGATATCAGCAGAGGCAACCTTCAATACAACACAATACAATATTAATCATTAATTAAATATAATATGGCATTCTGATTAATCATATCAAGGGATCTGTATGGAAGAGATAAACATATGCATTAACTATAAATATTGTAGTAAATAGTCAATACTCACTAACATTTCTTTGAAACGTTGTCCATCCACATGAAAAAGGAGATACTCCAATTGAAGGGATACCCTCTGTAACAGAACAACAGAACAATAAGTTCATTAGCACTTAGCAGTAATGATTTTTACACCACAAGAAAAGAAACTATTTACCCTCAAGTACAATATTGAGTATTGACGCATAGTAAACCATATTTAGAAATTATTTATCATTTGAAGCTTAAATTGTAACTTAAATTGTAAAAAACTAGAAACATTAAAAATACCTCGAGCAAGTGCCCTCACAATTTCCAGGTTGAGCGATTTGACCTGTACAACAGAAGTGAAACATATGTCTAAGAATATTGCAGCTACCACAGCAATAGACACAGGAAATTCTTCACTTTGAAGAAGGGTTTTTTCATATTTTGTTTTAAGAATATTGCAAGACTTGCAACTAACACAGCAATAGACAAATTTATATCTTGCTGCAAATTTAGGGGGGCATTCAGTAGTTCTTACTGAAATACTTGTAGCAACAAAACCAGCTTTAACAAGAGACTGATCCAATCCTCCTTTATGCACCCCTGATTTGCTGGCTTGGAAATGACCAAATGATCCTAAAATCAGAGATAAAGTTCACTATATAAGTATCAAAAATAATTCAGGAGTTGAAATATAATGAACAACCAAACGTCCATTGGTTAGCCTAACATATACATGTAATATGCAACAAATTAAGAATCTATCAGGTACCTCTGGCTAGAATGTCACAGCAAGGAAGAAATAGTCACAAACATGTGAAAGCTCCTTCAACTCCAAGCACTAGAACAGTAGCGCTACCAATCACAGCCTTTAATTTGATTAACTCATGGATTGCAATCAGTAATTGCCCTTAATTAGAAGCAACTAACAAATGCTAGTGAAACCTGACAATCTTTTCAGAATCAGACACAAAATCTCTTGAAAAGTAACCAATTTTGCCTCTTAAATCTCAAGATCCTATAGCTTCTGATTTACCTAGTCACCAAAAAGGTCAATTTACCCAAATCTCCACTGTTTTCAGATTATTATACCACACAACACCATAATTACAAAATTCTACCTAGGAATCTGTGCTAGTACAATTGTTGCTAATATTTCGTAATGGAGGAATTATTAAGGTAGTAACAGGAGTTAACACATGTAGGCTTCACATTAAAAAAAATAAATAAATAAAAAACTCCAAATGTTTTTTTACCATCTCTTACATAATTACTTTTAAAATTCTTAGGTATCATGTATCAAGTTATCTTAAAAGCTAATTCTAGAACTAATTGTTACACACTAACAAAATTTTAACTAAGCTTTCTAAATTTTTTCAACACTAATACTTCTTTAAAATTTAAATAAATCATTTGAGCATATTTTAGAAAAATATTTATATATAAAATTATTCATCCCTCAAAAAATTGTATAAAATTATTTAATCATGATATATATACCAAGTATGGCTTGGGGTAGCTATTTGAAACATTATACCCCATGCAGGTGCCACGTAAGATTGGGCTTAAATCAAAACTTAAAAGGGAAATAAAAAAGAGCTTGCATTAAGTTTCGATCTTCGAATTTTATAATATAATTGCTACTACACATTTTCTAACCACTAGGTCATCACAATTTTTCTCAGCAAACAAAATAGTTTATTTAATTATAAGCAGTGTGACAATGGACATTGTGTATTTGTGTGTATCAGCAAAGTATAATTACAAAACAGAAGGAAATTGTATGACCCAGGGAAACGCACGGCTGCACAGACCAATTCACTAGTTATTCTATAAAACATAAATACTTGAAACTTATCTTAATTAGTACTCCCTCCGTCTCATATGAAGTGCTCCATTTTGACTAGAGTCACTATTCACATGGTAACTTTAACTCTTTATAATATTATGTGTATAGAAGTATATAGTCATGTGGGCGTCTCGTTTTATTTGTCCCAACATTAACTTTTCAAATATATAATTTTATGTTATATGTAGTTCAGGATATTAATATTTAAAGATGTTTCTCGAGAGATTGTGAAAATATAAATGGAGCACTTATTTTGGGACCGATGAGTAATATTAATTGTACTCACCAAATAAATGAAGAGTACAACAATAATACAAGTGCATAAAAGTACATTATAATAAAATCTATGATCCACTTTTGTAAATAGATGAACCCTTATTTTGTCCTACAAATAGAGCAATAAGAAGGTATGGAACTATGGACCATTCAATCATTCATGGGGTCGAAGGTTCAAAAATTCGAATCTAAATACCATATTACCATCCAATAAGCTTGTGGCTTTCTTAGCATTTTATTAAAATAGAAAAAAACAATCAGATTTTCCCAAATGAATAATGCAGCAAAAACAAAAGTATAGTGGTTAAATGAATCAACTAACCAGCTCCGTGAACAACAATAAAATTGCTACAATCCAAGGTCGACTGGTTTATAGTGCCATCAACATTAACACTTATATCTGATCTCCCATGTCTTTTACTCCAATCCATATCAACAAATTCACCAGATAACATTGCTTCCCTCAAGTGTACCGAAACGGCTTTAAGATTCTCTTCATTGATCTTCTCCAATTCATACTTACTTGTTACAGCTGCACCCCCTAAACTTAACAACAAAAACTTAAATCAATTTTTTAGGTAAAATTAACAAAGCAATTGAGAACAATCACATTTCCTCGATATCTTGCATCTAATTGATCAAACAAGGGAGTTTCATCTAATTGATGAAAACACGTTTTAATTAGCAAATAAGGGCTTGTTTACTTCAGATTATATTCAGTTCAGTTCAGTTCAGTTCATCTCTATTTAGTTCAATTAATACACTTCTATTCAGTTCAGTTCAGTTCAATTCAATTCAATTCAATTCAATGTAAACGAACCCTAAGTACCAGACAAACCAAAAAATACAAGCAACAAACTCCCAATTTAGTAGTTCAAGGTTGAGAAAAATGAGCTCAAAAGATCAATTAATCGACATCAATAAAACTGTAACTTAAACGTATTACAAAGTGTGGAAGTAGAAAAGAAATGGAGAGAAGGAGTTTGAAGAGAACAAACCAAGCTTGACGATGCAACGAAGGGGTTTGTTGAGAGAAATTAGAGGTTCATCCATGGAATATGCTTCCTCGATTAATAATAGCTGGTGTTTTGAGTAGCTAAATTAGGATCCCTCCATTTTCCCCCCCTTTTTATACATTATTATTAGGATTTTTTGTCCAAAATCCCCTAAATTGTTGGGGTTTGTGAAAAAACACCTTAAATAAAAAGAATTGTCTAAAACTACTGAAATTATGCAAAATCATTGTTGACCCATACCTTGATGGTTTTGTGGGGAGTTGATCATGGTTTTATACGTATTTTTATGTGTATCTTTATACGAATACGTATTCTTTTACGTATTTCTGTATTTTTATGTGTATTCTTATATGAATTCATATTCTTATATTTATTTTATACGAAATACATATAAATATATTTTTTAAATGACACGCAAATCGAGGTTATCCGCGAATGCAGTTCGGGGTTGATCGGGTCGTTTTTTGCGAATTCCGACCACAAAACGGATCCTATAAGGGTTAAAATGACCCGTAAAACCTTGAATAGGCTATTTATTCCTGATACGTAAATCGATACACGCAAGTCAAGGCTATTCACGAATGTCGTTCGGGCTGATTAGGTTGTTTTTTGCAAATTCAGACCTCAAAACGGATCCATTAAGGGTTAAAATGACCCATAAAACGTTGAATGGACTATTTTTTACCTGACACGTCGATCGATGCACGAAAATTGGGCTATTTTCTAGTTGTGAACCTTGATATACGCGCATCGATCTACGTGTAAAAAAAATAGTATGTTCAAGGTTTTACGGGTCATTTCAACCTTTAAGGGTCCGTTTCGAGATTGGAATTTGCAAAAAATGACCCAATTAGCCTCGAATTGCAAAAAAAACGAACTGATCAGTCCCGAACGACGTTCGTGAATAGCCTCGACTTGCGTGCATCGATTTACGTGTCAAGAAAAAAATAGCTCATTCAAGATTTTACGGGACATTTTAACCCTTATGGGATCAGTTTCGAGGTCAGAATTTGCAAAAACGACCCGATCAACCTCGAATTGCGTCCACAGATTGCATCAATTTGCGTGTCATTAAAAAACGTATTTATACGTATTTCGGGTCAAAATAATTGTAAAAATATGAATGACCCGAAATGGACGCAATTCAAATATGAATGACCCGAAACGGACGCAATTCGAGGCTAATTGGGTCATTTTTTGCAAATTTAAATCTCGAAACGGACCCTTAAAGGTTAAAATGACCCATAAAACCTTGAACAAACAATTTTTTTCCTGACACGTAGATCGATGCGCGCATATCGAGGTTCACAGATAGAAAATAGCCTGATTTGCGTGCATCGATCGACGGGGTCAGGTAAAAAATAGTCCATTCAATGTTTTACGGGTCATTTTAACCCTCAATGAGTCCGTTTCGAGGTCTGAATTTGCAAAAAAACAACCTGAGAACGTCTTTCATGAATAGCCTCGACTTGCGTGCATCGATTTACGTATCAGGAAAAAAATAGCCCATTCAAGGTTTTACGGGTCATTTTAACCCTTATGGGGTCCGTTTTGTGGTCGGAATTCGCAGAAAATGACCCAATCAACCCCGAACTGTATTCACTGATAGCCTCGATTCGCGTGTCATTTAAAAAATATTTATACCTATTTCTTATAAAATAAATATAAAAATATGAATTCGTATAAGAATACACATAAAAATACACAAATACTTAAAAGAATACGTATTCGTATAAAGATACACATAAAAATACGTATAAAACCATATTCAACTGCCCCCCAAAACCATCAAGGTATGGGTCAACAATGGTTTTGTATAATTCCGGTAGTTTTGGACAATTCTTTTTATTTAAGGTGGTTTTTCACAAACCCCCTAAAAGTTTAGGGGGTTTTGGACAAAAAATCTTTATTATTACGATATTATGAAATGGAGGTATCTTTACTCTTGAGTGACTCATGAAGTCATGGAAATGACCTGAATATGATATATTCAAATAATTGATAGGATTCTAGTTTTATAAAAAATGCAACCCATGAATAGATTTTTTTCATTGTTTTGATAATGAATGTTCATTTGGTGTAATTTTAAAATTTGAATAATGTTCATTGAGGTTGAACTAATGTATGTCACGTTTATATCATTCAATTGGTTCACATGTCTATATCTTTGAATTTGTACTATACTTAGGCTTTGATTAAGGTTATTATAATTTTCACATAAGGAGAAATTCACATATTATCCTCGACATGTGTGTGTGCAAGGGGGTATGAATGCTTAGGCTTATGTGTGCATTAATCAAAACCGGCTAGCATAATTTTTATGTGCAAGTATGTATTAAAAGAGGATACATATGTTGCTCAAAAGCTCAAACGATGGTGCAACATAAGTAG
The DNA here is from genome assembly GCA_951394345.1 of Salicornia ramosissima. Classification (NCBI taxonomy): domain Eukaryota; kingdom Viridiplantae; phylum Streptophyta; class Magnoliopsida; order Caryophyllales; family Amaranthaceae; genus Salicornia; species Salicornia ramosissima. Next base: position 49,266,655 of record OX596240.1, on the reverse strand, counting down.
AGTCTACAAAATGCAGACGAATGAGGTTTATGATCGATATGACATAAGTAGTGAATCATTCCAAAATTAAATCTCATTGGTTTGCAGACTATCGAATTTGAACCACATAGGTAAAGACACCCTAAAAAACTCTGTAGAAAGTATAAACCTTACATCTTGAAGATGCAAGGCAAATTTTGGTGTCATTGTACAAAAAGTTTGTCAATAATAATAGTAGATTCTAGACATATTAAAGGTGAAGCTAATTGGGTTATAAATTTTCTTGTCTCCTTTGGGCATTGGACTCTTCCACTCATAAGGATATCGACCCATATGTAGGTTCAAAATCTTTTTTTTTTTTTACTAGAGAAATTAGAATTCAACCTTGTGAAACATGATCATTAAACATTTCCATGTAAAATAAATAAATAAAAGGGGATGATAGATATGTCAATCATAGGGCTGAGCGTTGCGAATTTTAATTTCAGACGTGGGTATGACGGATACAGGGTGAGTATGGCTGGCACAGGCAAGTGCGGGGCGATTACAACATGAAGCTAAGCATCCTCATTCTCAAGCCCCCCCCCCCTTCAATTGTTCTCTTCAACTTAGGGTGTGTTCTTTTCAACTTATATCAGACCAGACCAGATCAGATCAAATCATATCTTATCTCACCAATTCTCATAAGTTTTCAGATCAGATCAGAAAATTTCAGACGAAGAGAACGCACCCTTATTTATACTTATCTTAACATATCTAAACTTATTTGTTTTTTTGTTAATTAATACTTATTTGAAATTCTAAACTTATAAGTAATGAAAATAAGTTGAAGAAAACAGGGCCATCGTGGGCACAATTTTTATCCCTATTCTAATCAAACATTGACCCATCATGTTGGGGCGGGGATAAGACAATTCACCTATATTGGTCCACCCCATTAAGAAATCATCACAAATGTGTGTGACTGTGTGGTAAGGTTTGAATTCATGATCTCTAATTTGACGTTTGTAAGACTTAACCAATAGATTAAGACTCATACCTCAGGAAGTAGAGATACTTGTGTGCACCACTACCATACAAATTAAATAATACGAAATAACAAATTAGAAAAAAGGATTGCCAAGTTTTTTTGTTTTTTGTCCCAATAGGGTTGTTATAGTTGTACCCGCCCCGCCATGCATAGATTTTTTACAGGTCAGGTATGAGTCGGAATTTTTTTTGTTTAGTTCAAACCATTTGTCCCGCAAATTTTTTTTTTTTTTTTTAAAAAAAATGGTTATTTTTATTTTCAAAACTCACAAATACCCTGTTTTAGCGGGTCGGGTCCAGGTACCCGAATATACAAATATTTTTTTAGGAAAAAAAAAACTTTAAAAACTATATACAAAAATTAATAATGTGGCCTAGGCCCTAGCTACTAGCTAGTTGCCAAGTTAAGGAACCACGTTGCAATTTAGGAATTAGGAGTACAATTTTAGGTAGTGCAGGATAAGTGGTGGCCAATTGTAAGTTTGTAACATTTGCTGGATTTTTTATTTTTATATTTTATTTTATAATAATATAACTGGAGTATTTAATATTGAAACGTTGCCACTTGCCGTTATCCAATCCATACAGTGATACAGCCAATCAGCCATACTTACTCAATTACATTTAAAAAAAAATAATATCATACACTTAGCCGCCTCCTATGTTCCAAAAATATTATTCCCTACCTAAAAAAGTTAAAAGTACTCCGTAAAAAAGTAATGATGAGGATAACAAAAAATAAGGTAAAATAGGTTGAATAAATAGGGTAAATGACTAAAGGTGCGTTCTCTTCACCATAAAAAAATAAGTTTCAGGTTTAATAAGTTCCAATAAATTATATCAGGTATAATAAGTTCCAATAAGTTCTAATAAGTTCCAATAAGGTCTAATAAGTTCCAATAAGGTTTAATAAGCTCAAATCAGGTCTAGATTATTATTTTTAATTATTGATCAAATAAAATTAATTAAATTAATAATTAACTTAAAGCACTCTTACGCAACATAAACCAATTTTATTTTATCATTCTTGTTTTATAATTTTTTAGAGAAATCAATCAGAGTTAGATTAAATTAAACTATTTTTTTATATTATAAAATAAAACTTATTTTTTATTTTGGGTTTGATTTAATTTTGGTCCAAATTAAACTTTACCCATCCTCTATATTATTATTACTAATTTTGGTCCAAATTAAACTTTACTCATCCTCCATATTATTATTATTCAATTTGTTCTAGTTTGTTAATTTTACTACAAGTGAATTAAGAAAAATTAAATATGTAGATAAGTTGTTATTGGAATTGATAATATTAATTAATAATGGGTTTGAAAAAAGATATAGTAATTATTATTACCTTCTTGATCGTAATTCAACAATAAAAAAATATATAGGTTCAAATGTATAGAATATTATCATCATCATTATTATTATTATTATTATTAATTTATTTTATTCAATCATATAAAATACGTTCCAATAAGTTTCAATTAGGTTTAATAAGTTCCAATAAGGTCTAATAAGTTCCAATAAGGTCTAATAAGTTCCAATAAGGTCTAATAAGTTCCAATAAGGTCTAATAAGGTCTAATAAGTTAAATCAGGTCTGATAAGTTCAGATAAGATAAGTTCAGATCTAATAAGTTGAAGAGAACGCACCCTAAATGGTAAAAGTAAGGGTAGAATATGCAAAATTTAGATGAGTTCCACAAAAAAAAAGAAAAAGGGTACTCCGTAGCAAGTAATTTGAAACACCTGCATACAAAAATGTAGCAAGTAAACACATGGAGTATTTTTGTATTTTTGACACTAAGAGCAACTCCACCGGTGTAAAAGAGAGATTATCTTGCAAATTTAACAAAGTTGTACTTGTATCTACTAGATTTATTGTTGGAGTGAAATTTAACATGTACTACCTTCGTAACATATTACTAGCAACAATTGGTTTTGCAAGCATTTTGAGGAATCGATTTAAGGGTGTAAACGAAGAAATTAGTCAAAATAATTTTAATATTAGCAACTTGCATGTAATCACATTCTTGTTTGTATTATTAGCAATCATTTTGACTAATTTTTTCGTTTACACCCTTAAATCGCTTCCTCAAAATGCATGCAAAACCAATTGTTGCTAGTATTAAGTTATGGAAGGAGTGCTTTGTGGAGCTATGTTGCTCCACGAAGCAATAAGCTTTCTCCATTTACATGTGGGGCTGTTTTTTGTATCACATATTTGCACTTTATCATTGCCATTTCACCTAGGATCTATAAAAAATACAAGTAGTTTTAGTTTTCATTGAGAGAGGTTGTAGCATGTTTTATAGCCCGAAAATCTTGTACTTTAAAAATATGATATGATACACAAAACTACAAGTGGTTGTAACTTGTCAATGGAGTTGCTCTAATAAGTACTCCCTCCGTAACGAATTAGTAGCAACATTTGGACTAGTACGGACTCCTAGATGAAATAGATTAATTGTGTGGTATTAGGTGGTATAATGATAAAAGTAAGAGAGAAAAAAAGTAAAAAAAGGAAAAGTAAATGGGGTATTATGTGGTATGATGATAAAAGTAAGAAAGAGAAAAATAAGTGGGGTATTGTGTTGTTTTTTTTTTTTTTTGCCAAAAAAGGAATAAAATGAAATTGAAAAAATTGTTGCAAGTATTTTGTTACACCTAATAATGGAAATTGTTGATAGTAATTCGTTACGGATGGAGTACTAAGTAGTACGGTAAGACTTTTTTTTTATTTTCGGCAAAGATCAAAAACAACAAAAAGAATCCCCAAATAATACAAAAATGAAAACCAACCTCAGGCCCTCTTTTTGCATCCACTTTTCTACTTCTCATCTAGTGTACTTCTATGTTCCATCCACTTCCCCAAACAAGCACTTCAATGATTTATTTATTTTTTTTAACGAAATCTCATATGACACTTTGTTACGGTTTCACAAATCTCTTATTATAAACTACTTGCTTGTGAAAAAAAATAATTATATACTACTTGTATAATTTTTTATATAACTAATTAAATTTTATATAAAAAATATAATATGTTACAAATTTATAATAATTTTGAACAGAAAGTTCACCTTCACAATTCTAATTGTCAAATAGTCTAACTAGAGACTTGCTAATTGCTAATTTTTTTAAGAAAGGTATACAAGGTAGTTAAGGAAAGCTTTTTCAACTTTATTTTACATTTTATGTTTATTAATTACAACAAGTACATCTCATTACCATGTCGATGATAGATTAAAGCATAGTGATAATAAAATTATTTAGATGGAGTAATTGGTAAAGGAAGTTTTATCCTCAAATAATGCTCTCCTTCACAAATTTTCATAAATTACTCAATTAAATTTATGAATTAAAAAAATAGAAATTTTGTCAGAAAAGACCTTTTAAAACATTCATTTTGTGAGAAAAGATCTTATAAAAAATTTGTTGTGAGCATGAACCTAAAATAAATAAAAAGTTGCAAAGAGGGACCTTACCTCTATTTTCCGACGTTGATTGTGAATATCCAGCGTTAACTCACTATTTCCGTACAATTTTGCACGAATCCTTTCGTATTTAAGGGGGTAAGAGATGAGGAAACCCAAATTCAGAAGAAGAGAATTTTAGATGCTAGAAGGAAGTGTTAATGTATGGTTTATGTAGATGAATTTAGGAGGGAAAATGAAGGGGGAGTGGAGGAAAAATGAATTTATAGTGAAAAGAAAAGGAAAGGTTAAATAGAGAAGAAAGAATTCATCGAAAATTGGAGGGAAATAGCGAGTCAACGCCGAAAATTCACAGTCAATGTCGGAAAATAGAGGTAAGGTCCCTCCTTACAACTTTTTTTTTTGTTTTAGGTCCATGTTCACAACAAATTTTTTATAAGGTCTTTTCTTACAAAAAGAATGTTTTATAAGGTCTTTTCTTACAAAAAGAATGTTTTATAAGGTCTTTTCTCACAAATTTTCCTAAAAAAATATATTTATATGAAAATACATTCTTACTACACATATTATGAACATTAGAATAATGCCTTTTCATATGAAAATACACTGTTATTACTTATTACCCATATTTATTTAGTACTCGCGTATGTGTTTAGGGTTGGTCATGGATTGACTCGATATCGGTTAAGAATGCGGATCACATATAAGCAACATTTTAAAATTTTGACACAAACACGACATAAACACAAAAGACAATTTCGCTCATCATAAACTTAGCAAATGCTCTGACATGCCTTTTTTGACGTATTTTAGTTGTGACCTGCTATCAACTAGACACATAAATTTGGCACATAGGTTGTTTGGCACGACATATGTCCAGCCCTAGATATTCTTATGTTTAAGGTGTATTTGATTCGTCTAAAATTTTCTGATCTGATCTAATCAACACTTTTCTGATCTGATCTGGTCTGATTCTTTGAAATCATATCTAATTAATTAGGTTCAATTATTTGTAGTAATGTTAAATAATTTCAAAGCTAATAAGTTCATTTAAATTTATTTTTTTTATTAAGTTTCAATCAAAAGTTAATAATTTAGAGCCTGATTACTTCAACTGAATGCAGTTGAACTAAATAGAAATATCCTGAACCAAAATGAGATGAATCTAAGAGTAATATTCCCTCCGTCCATAAATAAGTGCTTTATTTTGATCAAAATTGTAAGAGCTTTGTGGTCAAAATGAAACACTTATTTGTAGACAAATGAAATAATTCTTATCATTAACACCATCAACTCATCAAGGCATCAATCAATGTAAGGTGAAAAAAATAAAATAAAATTAGGAGGCCCGAACCAAACCCGTTTGGCAGATCTACTTGTAGAGTTGTAGTACCTGCAAGTCTGCAACCAATCTCCAAATGAAGGATTTTGACATTGTTGTATTCTAATCTGTTCTTCCTTTTCCAGAAAAGTTTTGGTACCAAAATTTCATGGCATATCATAACAAATTACCCCAAAAAAATTACTAAAAACAAAATTAAAAAAAGCTCTCAAACTTTGAGTCTCCTTTTTTCTTCTTGCAGAGCTGCTGCTCTGAAGAACAGCTGTAAGAAGAAGAAGAAAGCTCAGAAAAGCAAGCTTCAATGGCGGAAAATGATGACAAAATCAAATCTTGTTCAAAACCCCCACAACCCCAATCATCTGTACCTTCTTCCTCACGTAGACCAACCATAACACTTCCATCAAGAGCAGGGATCGAATCCTTATTCACCGGGTCAAGTTTCGGGCTTAGCCCTGGCCCGATGACTCTCGTTTCCAATTTCTTCTCTGAAAATGATCCTGATTCTGATTGTCGCTCTTTCTCTCAGCTACTTGCTGGTGCTATTGCCTCTCCAACTCCACAACAACAACAACAACAACAACATCAGCAACAACCACAACAACAGCAACAACAACAACAACATCAGCAACAATCACAACAACAGCAGCAACAAAAACAACCACAACAGCAGCAACAACAACAACAACAGCAACAAGGGTTCTTTCTGCTATCTCCTGGAGTTAGTCCTGCAACTCTGCTTGATTCACCTACTCCATTTCCAGCTCAGGTGGGTCCCAATATTTTCTTGTTCTCTTAGAGTTTTTAGTTTGATTTGATTTTGTTGGGGGTGTTTTTAGTATGATGGCTTTGGGGAGAAAGATGAGGAGTTGACTTTATTAATGACTTTAGTTTACATGTGATACTTCATACTAGTGTAGATGTGATGATGATGAACTATATATGTTTGATTTGAATTGAAGGGAAATGACTATGATTGTGAATGCAATGATGGGGTTAATAATTTTGTTGTTGTTGGGAATGGTGGAGGATGTGTGGAATTCAATTTTAAAATTCTAGCTTACTTGAGTATTTTTAGTAAAACGGTATAGGAAGTTGGAAATTTGAAGGTGTTTTGTTAGAAATTAGAATGTAGTACTATATCTGATATGAGCAAGAATTGTAATTTTTTGTTCAAGGAAAACTCATTGGAATTTGGACCATATAATACCCTGTTGTATTGGACTTAATTTCAGTCAATTTCAGTTCAATTCAGCTCATCTCAATTTCATTGTATTTCATTTTAATCCATTCCAAAAGTAAAAGGCCTAACAAAGCGATTTTTGATTGAGTGTTTGTAGATTTTTAGGCATATTACAAGTCTTGTTCCTGATCCTAAAAATTTAGACAATTTCAGTTTAATTCAGTGCGTTGTGTTCATTGAGCCCCAAGTGTATAATTGTATTCATGGCCAACAATATATCTTAGAAAGAAGAAGGGGCTTTGTGCACAAATTGAGCACATTACATGGACTACAATTTCTGATGTTTAATTGACAAAATTTTATGGAAGGGATTTTTTCGTGGTTACTTGTGTCCAACATAGGTTCCATGGAAAATAACTTGTTTGGTCCATTTGACCAGCTTCATCTTAATATAGGTTTTACAACTTATTAGGGAGTAGGGATGAGTTGCATTGTTGAAAACTTAAAGCCATGTCTCTAATTTAAGACGTATCACCTATATGTAGGGTCCATTTGGGATGTCTCATCAGCAAGCATTGGCCCAGGTTACTGCACAGGCACAAGCTAATATGCATATGCAAGGTGGATTTCAATCTTCAGGGTCAGAACCATTTCCAGGTTTTACCTCCGAGTCGTCAATGCAGCAAAATGTATCGACTTCTGCACCTGATACTAAAGAAACTAAGGAGGTAGCTCAATTCTCAGTTTCTGATCAAAGACAACAACCTTCTTCCATCGTTGTTGACAAGCCTGCCGATGATGGCTATAACTGGAGGAAATATGGGCAGAAGCAAGTCAAAGGTAGTGAATTTCCACGGAGCTATTACAAATGCACATACACTGCTTGTCCTGTCAGGAAAAAGGTGGAGCGTTCTCTTGATGGTCAAGTGACTGAGATAATATACAAGGGTCGCCACAATCACGACCCACCCCAGAAACGATCCAAGGATGGTGGAAATCTTAATGAAAACTCGGGAGCTCAAGGAAACGCTGAATCTCATCAGCAGCAAGCTGGTAACATGAATAACAAAAGTGAAAGCATGGCTTGTGTGTTGACTAGGGATCAGGAATCTAGCCAAGCTACTACAACAGAGCAGTTGTCAAGTGATGAGGAGGAAGTGGGTGATGGTGGAAGTAGAGAACCTAGAAAAGATGAAGACGAACCTGATGCCAAGAGAAGGTATATTCGTGTTACTGGATTCAACTTGGTTAGTCATGATGTCTTTGTTTACTCTTATTTTTGTGCTGATGGTATTTTGTATTGTGCTTGTGAAGGAATACTGCTGAAGTCCGGGTGACAGAACAAGTTACTTCGCAAAGGACGGTTACAGAGCCCAGAATTATTGTTCAAACAACTAGTGAAGTTGATCTTCTGGATGATGGTTTTAGGTGGCGCAAGTATGGGCAAAAAGTTGTCAAAGGGAACCCATATCCAAGGCAAGTGAATTTTCTTTGGTTATCATATGTCAAACTTCACATCATTTTGAAACTAATTTTACTGTCTATGATATTCCTTCTCAGTGTTGAGTTCCTGGTTGTTCAAATACTATTTTTAAACTAGGACAATTTGCGAAAAGCCACCTTTTATAACACTTAGTTTGCCAGAAACCACCTTTTAAATTTTTTTTGCAAGAAGAAGCCTTTTTTTAAAAAATTAGCGAGAAGAAACCTCAAGGTACTAATCATACCTTGAATATGTTGATCATGGATTAATTAGTTTTGACTTTGATTATGTATCATTATTATGCTTGATTAGTGCTTTTAAACTAACTAATCAAACCCTTATGGGGTCAGATTTGTTTAAAAGCACTAATCAAGCACAATAATGGTACATAATCAAAGTTAAAACTAATTAATCTATGTTTAACGCATGATTAGTGCCTTGAGACTTCTTGTAATTTTTTTTTTTTAAAAAGGTTTCTTCTCGCAATTTTTTTTTAAAAGGTGGTTTCTCGCAAACAAAGTGTTTTAAAAGGTGGTTTTTCGCAATTTTTTCTTAAAACTATAATATGGCATTTAAATAATGAACTTGGTGAACATACTGTTATAGATGCTCTGAATGGCAGTTATTTGTGCTGATCTTTAATTTGGAATCAGTACAGTAAACTTGTAGAATAATGTGTGTTTATCAAATGCAGAGTGGTCTCAATTTATGAGGCCTTGGGTTAGGCAATTTTTGTTGGTGATATAAACAAGGTTGCCTTTTTGGAGTCGTCGATGACTCGATGTGGTTATGTGATAGATTGTTGTGCGAAGTTTTTCCCTTTTTAGCCTAACTTCTGAAGTCTGAACTAAGGTGGTCCATTTCCAACACTGCACCTTTATCACATCAACTATAGTATCACTCACTACTATATCTCATCTTAGTAATTGATGTTGTAATCAGTAGGAACTTTTGATGTATTGCTAGTATTCAATGAGATGCATACACATGATGAGGGAGCCTTGACTTAGGATACACACAACAAAATTCTTAAGCATTCTCTAGAACTGGGTGATCTAGACAGATTTTATGTATGTTATTTCCTTAAAAGCATGGGAAGGACAGCAATCACAGAATGATGGTGCCTTGTTGGTTTAGCGAATTATTTGGAGTTTGGGCACAAGAAAATTTATCTTTGATACTTTGTCAGCCTACTGGTATGTAGCCTTGTTGTAAGAATTAAGAAAGACTACGAGTTAAGTTATGTGCAGTTCATCTTATATTAAGACCCTATTACTTACGCCGCATCAGAGAAATAACTTCAAATTAGATTAAATGAAAAAAAGAGGTTCAAATTAAGTTTTATCATACCGAGTATTGTTAATTATTTTTTGCGCTTTTTTTATTGCTAAATATCTTTAATACCGTTACATATTTGGAAGATACACATTAATACAAATCCAATAAGATCTCACTTGATTTTAATTTTCCTCATGGATTATTGGATTGGAGCATTTTTAAGGTCAAAGTTTATTCTAATTGATTAATAAGTTCGGTCAGATGACTCGGATTAGATTAGAAAAAATAAGCTTAGATCAGAAAGAATAAGTTCACAAGCAAAAATCCGTTGAACCAAGCATAGACTTAAGTGTTTCATTGTGTGAAGAGTAATTAGTAATTTTGACTGTATCAAATCCAAGACCGGAATAATGTTTAGCAGTTTAGGTCAAAATTTCATGGGATTCAAATGGGATAAACTTCAAGCTTCATTTAGTGAACTCTTTGATCTTGTTCTGTGGCTTGATACCAAAGTAAATCTAAACACTTTTAGGTTTAGTTTGGGATAATGTAATGCGAGTACAAAAAAAATTGATTGGGACATATATAGGGATCGTTGAAATAGATCAAGTTCAATAATCTGTCTTATTAGAGGTGTCTTGTTGTTATAATCCGATCAATCCAGACTCCTAAATATAGCAATCCTCAATTACATGAAACGTAATATTTCATATTCTGTCTAAGTTGGGAGTTTTCCCTACTTCTCTTCGATAATTTCACTCTTGTTCTTTTGGCATTAATTGTGCTAATACATTCAATCTAAATCCTAAGTTGCGCCTTACCTATATGTGCGATATCTCAACAGGAGCTATTATAAATGCACTTATGCGGGATGCAACGTGCGTAAACATGTAGAACGTGCAGCCACAGACCCTAAAGCAGTCATAACCACTTATGAGGGGAAGCACAACCACGACATTCCTGCTTCTAGAACAAGTAGCCACAGTACAGCCAACAGCAGCTTATCACAACTGAGATCACACAATTCAGCACCCAATACCAACGCTTTTGTTGGAAAAACCGAATTTACTGATACTCATCAACAACCTGTAGCAGTTCTTAGGTTAAAAGAAGAAAGTATTACATAGATTCATGAAGGAGCCAGAATAAATTATTATTATACAGAAAAACTAAAGAGCGCGCCCAAGTATACAGGAAATAGAGAAGATGATTAGAATCAAGAATCAACCTCGTCAGAGTTTGAGTAAGCGTTATGTTTGTATCGTATTTGTTAGTAACTGTTATATATATATATATGTACACTAGTCTAGCGGAGGTTATTATTTTGAGTTTTGACGTATTCTTTTTGTACATGGGGAAACAATGAATTGTTGTAACACTGTTCGTTTCGATAGGAAATGAAGAAAAAAAAAGAAGAAATTGTAATGCAACTTTCTGTGTTTCAGCTGTGTGTCCCAAGTCTCTGTACAGCAAGGCTTTGTAGTTTGTACTAGTTTAGTAGTTTATGCTGAAGAAACAGAGATAATTTCTTTGCTGTGATATGGTTTAACCTTGTACTTCATGGCTTTCATAAGGTTTAACCTTGTATCTCATATGGCAAACCAACTTTGCACATCTTATATTACAATGTATATTATTACAATGTATTTTTTTAAACCCGAATGCTTCTATTGCTCATCTTATACCAATAACACTCAGAACATGTTCTTTTGGACTGAATTATTCAAAACTAAACTGAACTGAATTTGTTTGAATTAATCTGAACTGAATTAAACTAAATCCTAGACTCATGAGGAGCTGAACTAAATTAAATTGAAATTTCATGTCAGATGTTTAGCAAAGGTATCAAATGAAATCTTTGTAATTTTGTTGAATATATATTCTATATATCTCCTTATATGTTTACATAACCGGACATATATGCCTCTGATTTTTCTCAAAATTACGTCAAAATACTATTGTGAGATACAAGATATTTGTTCAGAAATAAAGATGGTATGCCCACTATGTATACTTCAAGAGAAGCAAAACAAAAAGGCCTCAAGGGAAGGGAGAGAGCTCAATAGAAAATGTAGGACATGAATGAGAAAAGATAGAAATCGATTTAGGAAGGATAAACAAAAAAAGAATTAGATTTCCCTTCCTTTTTTTCTTTAACCCTTCTCTTTTTAATCACTAATAACAAATACAATGAACAATACTTTTTTTTTTTTTATAAACAAACAACTATACAAAGAATGTGTCAATAAACTGTCCTCTTGTATGTGATTTCTGAAAGGCTTCCTTTAACAAGGTTGTTCAATTCAATCATCATCCAGGGTCATTAGTGTGGGTATTTGCCCGTGATTTACAAAGTCTATCTTGTTTAATCTCATGCAACACAACACCTTTTCTGGTAGTTCCTCTGCCTTTTGAGCCTGTAAAAATTCGGACAAACTCAATTAATTTGAAATGAACTAAGCTCAACTGAATTAAGCTAAGACAAGACATTGTTCTTTTGGACTTAATTTCAGATAAATTCACCTCATTTCAGTTCAGCTCATACAAATCTAGGATTTTGTTTACTTCAAATTTATTCAATCCAAAAGAATGGCCTAAATGTTAGACTCAGTAGGAGCTGAGTTGAACTTATTTCCCTCATTTTATGTCCATGTTAAAGGATGCATATTACACTCCTTGTCTTTTCTGCTTGCTTTATCTCTTTTTTGGGAGCCAAAGTTATAAAACTTTGACAATTTTTGTGACAACTTCATAATACTACATATAAAATCGTTACGTGAGATATTGTTAGATTTGTCTTATTGTTTAATTTATCAATGTCTAATTTTTGTAATTTACTTAAATATACAATTTGAATTATTAACAGTGACAGATAGGTCTTGAAAACAGTACAAAAAGAAACCCAACAAGTAAAAATAGACGAGAGAATAAAAGGATTCTCATCATATGAATCAAAGTGTAGGAGGAGCAAATGTAGCTCAGTTGGAGCATACCGCACCTCGTGACTTCAATTCAAAGTCACGGGGTTGATCCTCGCCGCCCTTAACAGGCAATGCCAGTTGATTACTCATGTGACAGGGAGTCATATAATGGGCCGCAATGTACCTTACCGTGTATAAAAAATAAAAATTAAAGTGCATAAATACCTGAATAGTCAAACCGAGATCAAGAATTCCTGAGCTCAATCGTTCACGTAGAGATTCCAAGGCTTTCCTAGATACAAAGCTGAATCGATGCACATCTATGTCGATTTCAAAATAATCAGGTCCCTGCATAGTACGTATTGAAACGAATCAAATAAAACGAATAATAAATAAAACTCTGCAAAAAAAATTAATCTAAACTGAACCCAAAAAAAAAAAAAAGAATGTCAAAAAAAGAAACCTTGAAAAATTCATGTTGAGGACGGGTCAAGACGGGTTTATCCTTGTAAGCATTAAGAAGTCTCTTTTCAGTAGAACTCAATTGAAGATCCTCAGGATTTACCACTCCTGACAATATCTTTAGTCTTTCTCTGAATGGAACCACTGATTTCAGCTTTTCTGTTTCATTGTCCACCAGTTTCTGTTTCATTTTCAACGTCAATGAATAACAAACTTCGCCATATTCTCATTTCAAATTGTTTGTTACGTTTATTGCCGATTAACATATAGAAAATTATATGTTGTATATAAGAAAACACATATTCATATGAGATATTATCGATGTTTAAGCATGTGTATTGAAAACGGTGTAAAAAGCAAATCTTTTGAAACAAATTGAGTAATAACTTATTGCCAAAATTTAATGATTGCAAAAGTGACCTCGTTTTTTGAAGTGTTTCTATTGAAGTAGTTCGTGTAACTCGTTCACCCTTATTAGGATTAACTAATTTTCAATTTTCACTATTACGATTTTGAAAATAGAAGTATTAGTATGGAACGAGATTAGTACCTTGATGCTCTCTATAAAATCAGATGGAATTTCTTCATCAAGATTTTCAGATAGCTTGAAATACAATACAATGCTTATGCCTTCTCCATCACTATCACCTAGGAACATCTGAGGAGCATACGCAGGCATCTGCACAAAATCACAGAAAATTTTATTTAAATAAAATAAATTCAACAAATTTGAGTTATATACTACCTTCGTAGCATATTATGTGAAATAATTTAACATAAAATAGAGAGAAAAACAAATGTCAAATCATTGCACATAACTGTAGCAGTATAATATAGCCAAAGAAAATGGGAACAAAAAAGGGGAAAACCTGTATATTAACAATGAGTAAAGGGGGTAGTTTGGTGTTTGATTGCACAGAAGGGAGCTCAAGGTGCTGAGCAATGTGGTTTATCTTCTGTTCACAAGCAAATAAATCCACCCCAATTGGAGTATATGGGCAAAATCCTGGTGCTTCATTTTTCAGTTTGTCTCTGCATGTCAATATATATATGTAGTTAGATCTTCACATCAACCTTAGTAAAAAAATCAGGGTGTTTTCTCTTCGTCTAAAATTTTCTCTGATCTAAAAATTTATTAGAATTGGTAAAATAAGATCTGATATATATGTTGAAGAGAACACACCCTCAATCTTACTACTTGGTACGTTGTTCCATCATTCCATGACCATTTGGTCGTTCCAAGAAATTTATATACATATATGGAAATAGGATCAAATGAAAATCGTTATCGTGAAAATTGGTACGTTAGATGCTTAAAGTGGTACGCGTGCGATCATTAGTGGCATATTCGTAAATACTGACAACTTTGATCTAAAAAACATGTTTACACCTATTTGTCATAAGATGTACCCTTTAAGGAATGATAACGGGTCAGACTCAAATCAGATTTATGTATAATCCAACACCGACCTGACAGTAATCAGAGTCGGTTCTTTTTTACAAGGAATCAGATGCTGATTTTTGTTTTTCGAATTTGAATCGGCCTTTTTCTTACGGATCGGACTGGTGTCAAATGCGGACTTAATTGACATCGATCTCTAACCTCTTTCAACATAACGTGTAATCATTTTATTTGATTTTCAGCAATTTTATGATTTTGAATTTTAACCAAAAAGCTTTCACATTTTTTTTTTTTTTATCAAAGTGTAACAACTAATATGCAGTAGTTTGCATTAACTTAAAGGAAGCAACTTACTTAAAGTAACTCTCGCCTCGTACTCTGAAGTTGGAGGGTGAAAGTGGAGACCAAGAGCACGGTAATGCCTTGTCACCATTTGAACATGGAATCTCAAGTCCTGCTTGTGGACGCATCATTTGTGCACCTGTTCATCCCATAGGTTCCACATCACTAAGCATACATAAATACTATTTCCGTAGTAATTTATTTGCAACGATTTCACATAAAATTTCGTTTGGTAGACTGTAAAACTTTTTTAGATAAAAATAGTTTTTGATGGAAAAACCATTTACGTTGGAAAATTCATTTTTACAAAGATTTTTCATTGTTTAGTTAAAATGAAAATCAATTGCTTCAAATTTCAATTGTGACAGGAAAATTGTGATTTGAAATTGTGAATTTGGGGGAAAACGTTTTGAATAAGATGAAAAATGATTTTCCGCCTCAAGTTTTACTTTTTAATATTTTGCTCCAAACCAATTCAAACAATGCAAAATGATAAAACAATTTTCAGAAAAAACGTTTTACATCCTAACAAACAAACCCAAACTTAAAACGAAAAAAAGTGACAAAAATGTTGCAAATATATATATATATATTTTTTTTTGAGAGAATGTTGCAAATATATTGTTAAGAGAATGTAATCTTTCTGTAACATATTAACTGCAATGATTTGAAATTTTTTTCTCTCTAATTTATGTCAAATTGTTGCAATTATTTAGTTGTAGAGGGATTATTAAATTTTTAACCCATTGAATTGAAGAATCAGCTAACCTCCGAAAACACTGATAAAGTCATCGTCAGACTCAGATTCTAATATGCTCACTGAGTCATACCATGCTTCTTCTTGACAGACTCCTGCATTTGTATACCCAACAAATTCCCATTAGAACATCAATCATCCATGCATGCTTAATAAATGACTGACACCTGTACCAATAGAATGGTATATATTCATGTTATAAAAATTAGACCAATTTGAATTAATGTTTCAGTAGGGTTTAGGCTCTAATCTTTAGGACTGAACTGATCTGATCTAAACTGATTAGGTGGGGGTATTATTTTGTGAGAGTATAAAATTAAAACAAAGCTGAACCGATCTGATCTGATTACTGTAGCTTTTAAGTCCAAAAGAACAGGCCTTAATAAACATTATTCAAGTTTTACAATTAGATCAGATGAATATTCATCATCAACAACCGTAGTACATTAATTCACTGTGAGTTGCATTTGTATAATTGTATGAACAATACTTAGGGCCGTCTCAATCTTTTTTGGGCCCTGTTATAATCTTGTTCTAAAGTAAAAAATGAGGCCCCTAGGCTTATACTATAGCTCGTTTGGTTCACATGGGTAATAACTAATAACTTCCAATAGAAATTATAATGTAACGGGATTATAAAATTAGAACAAAAGTGACTAACAGGATTAGAACTATTGACAGAGGGAAGGCATTCATTGTGCCATTGTGCATACTACTAGCAAGACAAAGGATACAAGCTATTTGTTTCATCACATCAATTAATTTATATTATGTGCAAAAAAATTGGGCCCCTAGTGAGAATAAGGCCCTGTGCAACGGGGCTAGTTGCACAGGCTATTCACGGGCCATGACAATACTTTCCTATAAGTACTATTCCCTCCGTCCCTTTTTGTTTACTCCATGGAGTGAGTTTCACTTTTTTTAAGAGAAATGCAAAAAGTAGGTGGGGACCATGATGTAAGAATGATTATCAAAATTAACTAAGAGAGAGAAAAGTGTGATTAAAGAAAATAAAAATGAGGGATCAACTTTATTCCTTCCAATTTTTCATTCACTATATGTACTCTGTAAAATAAAAAACCCGTATCCGGTACTCGATTTTTTACCTGAAAATGTGGAGGTAAAAAAAATTGATGGATGAGAAATGTGGAGGGAATCATTAAAAAATGGAGTGATTAATTTAGATTAGGTAGAAATTAAATGGAAAAGATTAGATAAAAATTAATAAATATAAGTTTAATATGAAGGGACCACATACTATAAATGGTATGGAGCAATCTTTTAAGGACGGACCAAAAAGGAAATGAGGCAAACAAAAAGGGACGGAGGGAGTATGTGTGTACCTTCTTCAAATTGGGATGTGTGTACCTTCTTCGAATTGGGATGTATGAACTAATGTTATACGAAGTATTTCTGAATCAAACTTTGAACAATCTAAACTTTTATAATACTCACTCCATAACATATTAATTGCTCGTCAATATATTACGGAGGGAGTAATATGTTTTACCTCTAATGTTTCACGAAATTTACAAGGTACTCTACACTTTAAAAAATACACTGAACATAAAAAAAAAAAAAAAAAAAATGTACCCATTGCTCCTTTACGACTAAAAATACTTTACCGATGTAATGTTTTCAAATAAAATTCGGCAAAAAAAAAAAAAAAAAAGATGTAAATATATAAAGGAGAGAAAAGTACAAACCATTTTCATCAACATGATTCCAATGAACCTGAGTGAGATGAAAGGATTTATTAGAAACTTCAGATCTGCGACAAGTAGTGGTGGCTCCATTCTCAAAGTCAATTTGAACAAATTCACTCACAGAGATACGACTTCCAGCATCACTAACTGATTTTCTTTTAATTGGAGCTTCTCCCATTGCCACTGTTGAGCTCATCATCTTCTTATGTCTGTTTCTTAACCTCCTTGTTTGCTTCTTCCTTTGTGGTGCTACTTTTGAGTGTGTTGTTGATACACACCCTCCCATCCTTTACTTTTTATTTCTCTCTCTCTCTATATATATATATGTATATTTATTTGCCCTATTATAAACCTTTTTTCTTAGCTTGAGGGAAGTGGTTATCTGTCATCAGTACAGTGACATAATCGTAAATAAATTGAAAGAATCCCAAATACATAACACACCGTTGTTCGTGATTTTGGCGTCATGATATTTACATGCATGTCAATCCTTGCGTTACGCTTTAAAACATATCACTGTGCATAACTGGGTATCGCTCATTTTTCATTTGCTTTTTATAATTCAGTACAGTGGCATAATCGTAAATAAACTGAAAGATAATATATAACACATAAGCATTCGTGACTTTGGCATGCTCCATTTATGTATGTCGGTCATTGTGTTACGCTTTTAAACATAGCATTGCGCATAACTGGGTATCGCTCATTTTTTTAATTTGCAAACATATATAAACTAAATTCACCCAAAATCAACCATAATTCACTTTATTCGATATAACATCAATCACTATATAAACAGAATAATAGAAATCAGTACAACGGGTACCTATCATCAACACATTGGCATAATCGTAAATAAATTGAAAGATGCCGGATACATAACGCACAAGTATTCGTGATTTTAACATGCTCCATTCGTGATATTTACATGCATGTCAGTCATTAGGTTACGCTTTTAAACATAAACTAAATTAACCCTCGCTTTATTCGGTATAACATCAATTACTATATAAACAGAATAACATAAATCATGGAACATCAAAGGGGCAGCAAAACAGCCTAGCATGAAACAATCAGCCTTGTTTTGTAATTTCTTACTGCTATTACAAGAGAATTCAAACACAATAGTCACATTTAATTGATCTTCTACCACTTAATATATTTTCCAACAAAATTACATAAAAAGCCATTTGTTTTTTTATAAAAAAATAAAATAAAATTCTAGACATACACCAAATTGAGAAACTGGGTATTTCCCCCCACTTATTTACAGAGCCTATTAATAGAAAACAGAGCAAAATAGAATAACAACAATCATTATTTATAAACAGATTAACAGAAATCATGGAACAACAAAAGGACATTAAACAATCAAACATATTTTGCAATTTATTAATTTCATCAGAAGATAAATTCACACACAATAATCACATTTAATCAATGATATTCAATCACTTTTTTGCAGAAGATATTAATGAACAAAGCATTAGAAAACAGAGAAAAACAGAGTAACAACAATCTTAATATAAACAAATTAACAGAAAAAAGTTTCTGCAAATTTCTACCTTGGTTTATCCAGATATTCAGCATGATATGAGGACAATAATCAATATCCATTTAGAATTTATGTTCTTCTAACTTTCCCGTGCTTATAAAAATGTCATATTCATTATTCAACCCACTTTTCAGCTCAAAAAACATGCACCATTGAAACATCATATTCTTATACAACCAAGACTTGTCTGCCTTTTTTTATCTCTTGAAGACATTGCCAGCTGAATTTTAATTAAAAACTATGCAAAAACATAAAATAAAATTGGGTGGTCCTTTTATATTCATCATCATCACCACCACTAATGGCTTTACACATACACACACATACATACATCATCATCATCATCATCATCATCATCATCATCATACATCATACATCATACATCATAATCAATGCACATATACATTCACTTAATCTATGAAAAATATGCAGAAATTACCTTAAGAATGATCAAAGGGGACTTAGCTTCTCAGGTTATCCTTGCAATCTTAATGTGTAATCAACACTTTGTTTTTTTTTGGCTAATCCCTGTCAAAATGAAAATTATCAAGTTAAATAATACTGAGGAACATTATCAGAGCAAGAAATTAATAATCTTTTTTATAAAAAAAAAAAAAAATGAATACTAAAAAATTAAAGATTGACCTTGAATTCAAAAGGGGAAAAAAGTCAAATAAATACTAATCACATATAAATGAGAATATATGATAAGCTAAATTTGGGTTCTAAAAACTTATAGGATAATATCTTGCTTAAATAAGGGTATATGTTTCTGTATATAAGGGGAGAAATTAGTAGGAAATCATAGCTTAAAGAAGCTAGAAATTATATATATATATATATATATATATATATATATATATATATAAAGAAAAAGAAAAAAAAGGTCATTAAATTCCAATGATTGATGCATAAAACATCAAATTGTATTCTACAAAAGCAAATGAAAAGAAGAAAAAAATACTCTTAATGTCTCCATCATAACAAGTTAAGAAAAAGACAATAAAAATGCAAAAAAAAAAAAAAAAAAAAAAAGTTTTTTAACTTTTATTTAAACTCCCACATTAAGTTTCTGCTTTTAGATGACCAACCAATAGAAAATGAAATAGTCTTATGAAGTGGGTTCAATGGTGCTAAGTGCTAACCTAAAAAAAAAGAAAAAAGAAAAAAAGAAAAAGGAGAAGAAGCTTATGATGTGCCCATTTTAACAAATTAATTAATTAATTAATTGAACAAGTGGAAAAAATAATAAATGAAATCTCATAGATTGAGATAATAACATCATAAAGTATACACTGGTCAATTTATTAACAAGTTCAATTAAGGTACTGTATAAACTTCAATTAAGAATAATCACCCCATTAAAATAAAGACTTGTGTTGAAATCTATTAAGACAACATTAAATTTCTAAGCAATTTCTCATTGGAGGTGTGACATGCATAATTATTTGAACCTATACAAAAATTAACTTCAATAATGTTTCAAATTTATTTTTTGGTTAAGTAAAAAAATAATAACGAAGAATTAGTGCATACTGCATTGAAAAAAAGAAGTTTGATAACTAGTTTTAAGCAAAATGAAATAACGATATTCATCAATTTCAACTCTCATTGAAATGCTCTTATTTTTTTAAAATAATCAAATGTTATTTTATTTTAATTCTGATCTCTTATGATTCCTTAGTAATGGATTGATGTTATTGTTTTTAATATAAAAACAATTAAACAGGAAGAATGTAAACCTGAGGAGAGAGAGAAGCGATGAATTCCAACAACTTAACTGCCTTTGGAATTCAACACCTTCTCCTCTTCCCTAATGTTGTGATAAAATTGCAGTTAACCCAATTCCCTCTTGTCTCAATTGTCAGACAGATAATGTTAAAAAAAATTGAAGAAATTATAAAGATGGAGTACGAAAATAAATCAAAATGAGTATACTGGTTTTTAATTGGAAACTTCTCTATCCATGTTCTTCGCATCCCTTATTTCTTGTCCATCCCAATTTATGTCTTTTCCTCATTTTTATCTCTTCCTTTTTTTCCTCCTTAATTTTAGTCTCCCATAAGTTTTAGCATTTCTATAAGTTGCAAAGACATTTTAATTACTAATAGCTATAATAAGATTCTAATAATTGTCAACATAGATTATAATTTGATAACAAATAGGTTATTAATTAACATCTCAATCATATTAATGGTACATAATGTAACGCCTTTACATATTCAACTTTCTTTCTATCAATCTGTCGCATACCTCACAGTAGTTTATCGTCATAGACGCGGTAAAGAATACTAAGAGATTATAAAGATTATTAATTTTTAAGCTTAATTTAACATCTATCTTAATTGGATATATATATATATATATATATATATATATATATATATATTTGAGATCCCAATTCCCAATGATATATATAACAATACTAGGAGCAAAGGTCCTCCATAAATAAGTATATGCCTTAGTTAAATAATAAAATCTAATGTTAAGTCGTTTGATGGTGTGACACAATTTTGATTAAAAATTTGTAATTTTTCTATCATAAATTTATAACTTTTTTCATAAATAGTTAAATTTATTATAAAAGTTTATGATATTATATATATAAATTATTGTTGGGAAGTTGTTCACCGCAAGTCCTACATCGGAAGAATAAAGAGAAGGAAAACTCTTTATTAGTGTTACCAAACACCCATTAGTATGAGGCCTTTTGGGAAGGTGTCCAAAAACAAATTCGTGAGAGCTTGCCCCCCAAAGCGGACAATATTATACTAATGGTTGAGCTGTGGTGTGTACACCTGCGGCCTTACAATTACAATATCTTAGTAAAAATTAATCTTGTTAGACCATAAGTGAAATCTAAATACAACTATATATTCAAATTACATATATATCATAGGTTTGCAACACCTACTCTAACTAAATAACAAATTAGCGTCAATATCATATATTATCACTCTATACTTTTACTACCACATAATATTATTATTCCACAATTGTTTGGTAATTCACTAATTCGAATTATATTTTGTTTGAGGTGGAAAATTTGCTAGGATTTCCTGTTTCTTGATGTTGTCCCTATTCAACGGACAAAAACAAATGGGAGCAACAACTGTTGGATAACTAAAATACATATTCCATCTATCACTTCCTATTTACGAATATTTTAAATCTTATTAGAATTTTATACTGTAAATTATTAGAGAAAATCTTTTAAATTCTTTTTAATTTATAAGGAAAAAAAACTTAGTTATCACTACCAGAAAATATGTTATTTACGATGGGAATTTCAATCGCAAAAATGTGGTTCCGTAGTAGAAAAGGGGGGTCGCGAATGATTTTTCCTGTCGTAAAAATATGACCCTGTCGTAGAAAAGGAGGATCGCAAATGATTTTTCTTGTCTCAATCCCATTGTAAATGAGTCAATTTTAGTAAATTTTGGGTTAGGTATTAGGTGAATTTTAGCGACGGGCTCAAAAACCGTCATAAAAAATCTACATTTGCGACGAAATTTAGGACCGTTATTAAGTTGTACCCGTCGTTAATAGGTTAATTTTTTATAGTGTATATATATATATATATTTCATTTATTTCAAGTTCAATTTATTAATACATATTTTATAGTTTTAATTAATGAATAACCAAATATATTAATGGTGAAAACATGCATGAATATATTAAAGTTCGCACATCCAAATGAAAACAATAATAAAAAAAAACAAAAAAAAAAAAAACAAAGGGATCAAATAATATTTTCATTACCTTTATTTTTTTTCTTATACAGAATAGTACTTTGTTAGAATTCCAAAAACATTACCTTATATTCTCATCCCATTTCGTGAACCAGAACGAATCAAACAATATTCCATTTATGCATTGGGTATATAAATAAATAAAAGATGCATAGTAACTTAATTTACATAACGGAATTATTCATGAAAAAATAATTTTTGTAGACTTGTAGCTTTAAGGTCTACATAACATATAATCCATAAAAGTGGAAACATTAAGCTAATTAAACTAAATTAAATATTGTCTACACCTGTTAGACATAATTTACTAGATATAATAATTTTCTTTGCTAAGATAGACAATAGTCACAATACTAATACTCACGAGGATATAATTTACTCCTTCGGTTTCTTAATGTTTAATGTGTTATTTTTTTATTTATTTTTTCACATTTTCCGATTCATGCATAGGTGTAAACATCACTATGTATTCCCTATGTTTTATAATTTTTACAAGTATTTTATAAAAATTAATATTTAAAACTCTAATCATCTAAATAAATCTAACAAGATCTTATATATATATATATATATATATGTACCTCCTTAAAAATTAACATGTACTTCCTTAAATTAGCATGTACCCCTATAATATTAACATGTACCCCTTGTTTGTACTACCTCCGTTTTTTTGGTCTCGTTGGATTCGTTTCAACATGTTGTTTTTTGATATCTAGTTTTTATAATTTTTACAAACACACAATTAAAGATATTAATCTTCAAAGTTTTGCCTCAGCAAGTGTGAAAAGTGAAAAGAGTTTTAAAAAAAAAAAAGATTTTTTTTCTCTGATTTTTTGTAAAATTAAATCGACAGTCATGATGGGTTAGAAAAAAATCAATGGCCAGGCCGGATATTTAGTTTTTAGGTTTTTAATTTCTTAGAAGGTTTTTACATGATCCTATTCCTATATATATATATATATATATATATATATTTTCAAGGAAAGTTTCTCATTCCTCACACCTAACATTCTTAACCTAATAAATATTAGGGTTTTTCTATGTAGTGCCCCTGTGGTATAGCGTTTTCTACGATGTACCCCTCCAAATTGGGACTTCTACATGGTACCCCTAAAAAACTATTGTTCACCACTTAGTACCCCTCTAAATTATTAATTACGTAATTAACAATCTAAACTTGATTATTAGTGCACTAACCGTCATAATTAATCTAATTTGCTGTTAATTATGACTAATTATTATAAAAGAATTACCAAAAAATACAATTAAAAAAACTAAAACTACCAATTTTTTTAAAAATAGTAATAATTAACAGTTTTTTATATTAATCATGAAGGTTAGTGCACTAATAATCATGTTTAGTGTGTTAATTACGTAATTAATAATTTATAGGGGTACTACGTGGTGAACAATAGTTCCTCAAGGATACCATGTAGAAGTCCAATTTTAGAGGGGTACATCGTAGAAAACACTATATCATAGGGGCACTATATAGAAAAACCAATAAACTAACACAGTACAATCACTTTTTTATTTTTGTAAATTTATTATTATTATTTTTTTTTTAAAAAAAAAAAAAAAAAAACTAACACAATCATTAGTTAAATAATGTTAATGTGATTTAAATTAGTAACTCTAAATTCTCGGGATTGCTAAGGCATTAAAGTCATACCATGTTAGAGAATTGAAGGTAATTGATTAGCTTCTTAATTAGTCCCCATTATTCTAGGCCTGCCTTGAGGTTTGGAAGTGATCCGATGAGGGAAAAATTTGTCATGCCCACCGGTAGACTACCCATCACTAATTAAGTGTTGTGGTTAATAGTGATAGTGGGTTCCAACTCATATAATTAATAATATTTTAATGTGTTTATTAGTAACGGGTAGACTACCCATGCACTGCTCTCTTTAATTTCATTTGACATATTTTTTTTTCTTTATGAATTATTGCATAGCGAGGGTCAACTTTTAGTCAAATCAAGTGATCATAAGTTCAAATCAAATAATTAGAAAAAATAAATTTATATCAGATCAGCAAAAATCTGTTGAATCAAACATAGCCTTAATCACATAATTCATTCAAATTCAAATTCAAAAAGATCGAGTAAAGATTATTAATTAATTAATTTACATTGAGACCAGCATAACTACATAAGAGATAAAGAGTAAAGATTAGCAAATAAGAACATGCAAATTATAACGTGATTATTATTCGATGATAATGTACACAAAGGAGATAGAAATGTCATTGACCCTGAGGCTTTTTTAAGGATATAGGATTAGGAACTAGATTACACATTAGATAGTTTAATTTAATATTATGCACTGCTCTCGATTAAGGACTAGTAGCTATAATAATATAAATCTAAAATAAGAAAATTAATAATAGTCTAATTAATATATATATGGTAATCAAAAGTCCGTCACATGTTCGAATCTCATCTATTCACTCATTCTTTCAAAATGGAATATTATACGTTGGTTAAAGGGATGCTCATGTTGCGTCCACACTTCAAGGTAGGGCCGGGCAAATCCAGATATCCGGATTTTCGGATATCCGAAAACCGGATATCCGGATTTTCGGATCATCTTTTTCCTGATCCGGATCCGGTCCGGATAATCCGGATATCCGAAAATCCGGATTCGGAATTCGGATATCCGGATCCGGTATTAAATATATATATTTTTTTTACTTATTTGATTTGGCAAATGATTTAAAAAATTGCAAATCAAGTCATGCAACCAAATCTACATCATAAAAACTTAAAAGATTACAAGGCTTCAAACCTATAATTTGCCATGTAAGGCTATCAAACAATATTATCTCAAATTTAAAGGGGGCGTGAAGCCGCCGGAGATGGAGAACTGAAAATAAAGCAAGCAGAGGGGACCGGAGATGGCGGCCGACGGCGGCTACAGTGCGTTGCTGGCTTGCTGCCTTGCGAATTGCTGGAGTATGGTCCGTATGGAGGGTGGAGATTTGGAGAGTATTAGCTAGGGGTTTGATTCTTTTGAATGTTTCATTTTTACAAATAATAGAAACTGACTAATGAAATGGGCTTGGGGGAGTTGGGGTCTTGGGCTTGGGGCAGCCTTGTTTTTTTTATATATTAAAAAAACCGGATACCGGATTATCCGGTTGTTAAAAAGGATGATCCGTATCCGGTCCGGTTTTTTGTTTAAAAAACCGGATATCCGGTCCGGTTTTAAAAAAACCGGATCGGATATCCGGTTTTTCGGATAAAAAAAGCGGATACCGGATCGGAAACCGGATACGAATTTTTTTGCCCGGCCCTACTTCAAGGAGTTCAAGCTTAATTATGGATTCCTGTGTGAGAAGCCATGATACTATGATAGAGTATGAAGCCAATTTTTGTGCTCCAACCATTAGCTTACGATTTTAGTTGAAATGATCCATTAACAAAAACTACCAAGTACCAACGAACATATGGAGTATGGTATGTATTATTATATATTGTTAATAGTTAATACTCTTTGGATTCTTCTTGTATTGAAAAAAATGTTTATTCATCACTTTTTCAAATATATGATATTGACACCAACAGATATGATCGACTTTGTATCTACGTGATCACTATACATAAATTTACCAATGATAATAATTTATGTCAAATAATTTGATTACCCCTTATTTAAGCTTATTTGTATATGATATTAATAGCATAAGATATAATGTTGATAACAAAGAATAACATGCATATATGATATGTACATGATATTGGACAATTTGTTCAATAGGTGATATGTGCTTATCACAACCCAGGGGATACAAGTAAGTCCAACATTTTTTGTTGCAAGGATCATCGAGGAAACTAGGGCTAATTTCGAATTGAACCTTGTACCTCTGAGATACAAGCTCGAGAACAACACCACTCGCACACTCCTACCTTGTATAATAATTTATATTTTATAGGGATTGGAAGCCATGCATTTTCAAACACACAAAAAAAAAAAAAAAAAATATATATATATATATATATATATATATATGTATGTATTTGTTTAATATAAAAAAGTAAATAATAAAAAAAAGAAAAAAGAAATAAAAGTTAGGCCATTAGTACATACTCTGATCTAAAGTCTAACCTTACCAAATTAACCTAACATTAGAAATTTATAACTACTCATGTACATTATGATCATATATTTGTAAACACATTCTAAAAAAAAATTCAACGGGTACATACATAAATTTGTTAGAAATAGGTTAATAGATGTGTACAAATTGCATCAATAATTTGAATAAAAATTTGTATTAGTGTTTCTGTTGTTACTCATTAATCTTCGGCATAAATTAAATTCTAGATTTATATAAAAACTAATATATAAATATATATATATATGCACGAATATAAGACAACAAAATATCATAAATAATGTAAATTAAATAATCATAATGGATTTGCTTTGCTACATACGGGCATACCCAACATAAAGATTCTTAACATATGAAAATGATTAGTAGCCGCTTTGAATGAGACATTTAAGCAACTAATTAATTAATAGTTGATGACGATTAGTCGAACATATTGTAATTAATATATTATTATTATTGTTATAAAAAGAAACATACAAAGTTATTTGATTTACAAGAAAAAAATGGGGAGCCGAGATACAATCTGAGCTCCCACACCCTTAACAATAGCAAAACTGATCCTGATGAAGATATAGACAACTGCACGTTCCCCAATGTCTTGATTTGTTGAAAACTTCTGAATCCGCTTCAGCAATGAAACAATATCGACATCTAATTCCCTCAAACTGAAAAACAAGAACGGACAGAAATCATACCCGATAGCCTTACAACCAGATTCATACTTATTATTATTATTATTATTATTATTATTATTATTATTATTATTATTATTAAATAGTTATAGTTTGAAGTGGTCGAACCGTGTTTAGGTAGTTTAATTGAATGAGCCTCCAATTTTAAGGTCAAGGTTGCAAAGTCACTTTCCACCATCCCAACTAACCCTTTGAGAATGATTGTTAATACATTGTTTACTTAAGCTATGCTTAGGAATCTTTAGCTATTTCAATGCTTGTAGATATTTGATTTCCATTTGGGAAAGCAACCCATCTTATGTATGACACATCATGCTATTAATTAACAACTCCATCTATTTTTTCAATTTATCTAAATACTTTACATTTTTATATTTGTCGAGACAAAGTTTTAAAGATGATTATCTCTAAATTACATTTGTAAAATTACAAATAAAAACAAGATATTAAAAAAAAATACATGTTGACACAAATTCAATTATGAGATATCACAATACTATGTTTAACCATACATATAATAAACGATATTCACAATAAATTTTGTGAACAGGGTAAAAAATGAGATTATGTAAAGTTGTAAACTAGTTAATATTTATTTTAATTTATTATTTCTAGGTACTTTTAGTTACCTAATCTAGTGCCTTGGGGCGATGATTGTAATGACCCAGATTTTATCGGTGTTTTTGCCGGTATTTATGTGTAATTATGTTTGTTTATGTGCTAGTTCAAATTAATTTTTGAACTATTTATTTTAATTTTCTATGAATAATTTCGATTTGATCGAAATGTTTATTTCTTAGTTTTTATTATTTAAGTTAATTATTATTTAATTAATTAGAATTTTTATTATTTAATTTTCTAATTAATTATCTAATATTTTGGGCCAATCGATTTGGGCATGATTAATTATGCGGTTTTCGCAAATTAGCCCAATGGATCACGAGAGCCCATTTAGGCCCATTTTAGCCATGATGGCCGGCCCCTCTAAATGCATGGCAAGGTTTTGCCACTTGCCTTGCTTTCACACTTAACTAATTTCTATAAATAGGAATGATTAGTGAGCCATTAGGTTCATTTGCTCATTTGCCTTTTTAAACACTCTTGCCATCAAAAGTTCAATCAACACAAACCCCCTCCACTTCCTCTTGCCTCACGCCATTTTTGATGAACAAGCCATCAATTGTTCATCATTAGTTCTAACCTTGAACTTAAAGATTCAAAGTCTATTGGTCTTTAAGTAGCCTAAACACAATCTAAACCCATTTATTTTATCCAAGATCGTTGGTTCGGGTTGGGTTTTGATCGTGCTCGTGTAGAGGGCCGTGTGTGGGGACAGCCGTGCGTGGTGCCGTGCAAAAGCAGCAGCCAGGCCGTGCAAGGGCAGCAGCCAGGCCGTGCGTGGTGCAGTGGGCAGCAGCCGTGCGTGGTGCAGTGGGCAGCAGCCGTGCAAGGCCGTGTGTGGTGTTCGTGCTCGTGTTGTTAGTGCCGTGTTGGTGCTTGTTTCCGGGTTGTAATTTGTGTTGAATTTGTGTGTGATCTTCCATAAGGTAACATACTAACTCAACTTAATTGGTATACCTTGTTTATAGTATAGATTAAATGCATGTTTAGGATGTTTGTTGATGTTTATTCATGATTTTATGTATGATTATACAATCTGATTTTTATGTGTTTACATGATGTTTTAGTGATGATTTTCATGATTTTATGATTAGTTATACATTATTATATGATCATGATTTATGTATCAAAGTTTGATGAATTTTGGATAAGTTTAGGTTGATTGTTCATGATGATATGCGTGTGATGATTATGTTGGATGAGTTCTTGATTGAAGATCTTGAATCTTGATTGAGTTCTTGGTTGAAGATCTTGAATCTTGAATGAGTTCTTTATGAGTTCTTTATGAGTTCTTTGAGTTCTTTATGAGTTCTTGATGAGTCTTTAGAAGTTCTTGATTGAATCTTGAAAGTTAAAGAAAACGGTTTAAAGAATAAAGAAAGTTAAAGGAAGTGTTAAATATGGTTAAAGAATGATTAAAGATTGATGAATAATGATTGGTTAGACTCAAGAATAAGGCTAGAGGCAGTTCTTGAGAATAACTTTGATGTTTTAGCTAGATTAATTTCGAGAACCGAGGCTTTAGGCAGTTCTTGAACTTAGTTTAGTTAAGTTGGGATAATAATGAATAATATGATTAAAATGAGTAAATGGATTAATTAATTACTTAGCTTGATTTCATTTTTAGACGCCTGATACTTTGAGTAAGATTCATTGTATTCGGGTTAAGACGTTGCCCCTAATCCATCCGCGGTATTGGGTTAGTTGGAGTCATACTATGTGATCTTTGTGAATTCCAGTAAGATTGGTTTCACGGGACATGGATTTCCAGTAAGATTGGTTTCATGGGGTTTGAGAGTAAGATTCTCAAATCCGAACATAGTAGAAAGTTCGAGCGCGTAAGATGCGTTCGTACGAGTACAGTCCGGTCTAGAATGTGAATGATTGCGCCAAAGATAGTTGATTAGGCTTGGTTTGAGTCGAGTTCACATTTTGGGTTGTTCTCGTACTTTGTTTAATGATGTTGATCGTTTGATTTATGCTATGTACATGTGTGTTCCCATTAGGGTGAGTCAGTTATGTTACTCGCCACTGATGGTGGACTGTTGTTGTATTTTTCAGGTACTTCAGATGATGATGTTCTTGCCTAGTTTTGGGTTGGGCGAGCGACGTATCTTTCTTTTGTTACCTGTTGTATTTACTGATTTTGTAGTATTAGTAGTGATAGTTTGTTTAGATGCTACTCTTTAGAATTTTGGACTTTTATGTGTTGTTTAAAGACTCTGACATGTAGTTGGAGTTAACTCGTATTTTAGTATTTTTAGTTTGACTTTTGGATTAGTTTATGTACAAACTTGTGGGTATTTGTACGTTTGTGGTTTATTAATAATGTTTCGAGGAATTAGTTTCAATTTCTTAGGTTTTGAGTTGTAGTTTCTAACTACTCGACTCGTCGGTTTCTTCCGCGCTGGTTTAAGCGAGTCGGGTCGTTACAGTTGGTATCAGAGCCGAATAGGATCTAAGTGAAGTTTTTAGGATTTGAGTTTAACCCGGGAGTTGAGAGCTTTACTATTCCCGAGTGATCAACCAAATTCTAGGATTAAGTAAAGGGAGAAGAGTTGGGTAGAAAGACCGGGATAAGACCTTTTCTATTTCTCTTTCTTCCTTTTTGTTTGTTTTGTTTGTTTACTTGACTGTGGTGGAGTGTTTGACTAACGTTGTATCATTGGTATGTCTTTTGTGTGATGCGTTGCAGCATGTCTACACCTCGCCGGTTGAGTACTGGACGACAGAGGTTGCGGGCACTTGAGGAGGCGATCCTTACGTTAGCACACCATAGTCGTCAATCGCCGAATACGCAGTCGACGTTCGATCGTATCGCATGTAATAACCCGGAATTTTGGGCCAGAAAATTTCGTGGTTATTAATGTAGTTTAATTAAATTCTAAGTCCAAAGGCCATGGAAGTTGGACTGTTTTTATTTTTAGCCCAATCTTTTTCTCAAATTGGGCCAAAGGACCCAATCCTTTCCCTTCTCTTCCCCTTGGCCGGTTCCCTTATGGATTGGGCCAATGTTGTTTTTATTATTTAATTAAATTAATTATTATTTTTGGATAATTAATTTAATTTAATTAATTTAAATATATTTTAAACTTATTCAAAGTTTGTTGTTTGACCTCAACAAACTCCCCCCCTTGCTTGCTATTCCACACGGCTGCCACTATTTTGATTAGGGTTGCTTGTTTTTTTTTATTTTTTTTATTTATTTTTTTTTTTTTTCTATAAATAGGACCCCTTCACCTCATTTGGGTCCTAATTGCTAATTGATCCAAAAACCCTAAAAATACACTTCTCTTCTCCTTATTCCTTTCTCTCATTAAACCGTGCATATTCACCCTCTTTGGTGAATTTTCCTTGGAAATTTATTAAGCGAATCCAGGTAACTTCGCTTTTCCAATTAATCTAAGGGTAGCTAATCACATAGTTAATTAGGAATTGAAGCATGAAAATTGTAGGAAGTTTAATTAATATTGTTTTCATATGAACATGTCGAGTATATGGATGATGATGTTCTTGATTTATTTTTCATGTATTTTCATGATTTGATGTATTTCTTGAAATCTCTAATTGTTGAATAATTACTTGTATGAATTTATCTATTAATCAAATCTTGTTATTTCTTGATGAATTTTTCGTGGCAGTTTGTTTATTGTTTTATTTTGAATCATAATTTATTTCGTGGCAAAATTCGATCTTTTCTTGCTTGAAATAATTTAATCTTTCAAACTGATAAAACTGTCCAGTTTTAGTTTACGAATTAATTAGTATACTTAATCAAAATCTAATGGCTACGAAATTTTAGG
Organism: Salicornia ramosissima; assembly: GCA_951394345.1. Classification (NCBI taxonomy): domain Eukaryota; kingdom Viridiplantae; phylum Streptophyta; class Magnoliopsida; order Caryophyllales; family Amaranthaceae; genus Salicornia; species Salicornia ramosissima. The sequence goes on along the minus strand of OX596240.1, from coordinate 49,234,795 downwards.
TGGAAGTCAGTAATACTGTTTTAAATATTTTGTAATTTTTTCGTAATTTTTAAAGATCGTTTGCTATGGAAGAAAATTCTGAAACCGAATTCAGCCTAATCTGACTGGTTAGTTATAAAATCACTTAAAAATAGTAAAAGATGTTATTTTTAGACGAAATTTATGCAAGTTAATCCTTGAACCCATATTTAGCTCCCATAAAAATTTCCAGATTTTTATAGATCTTTAGATGGTCGTTTTTAATTTAATTCTTTAAAAATCAGATTGTATAAAATAGGGCAATTGAATTATTAAAATATGCTATTATTAATTCTTGAATTTTCGAGTGACCTAAGTATTAAAAGGGAACTAAAAATATGATTTTTATGATGAATCTTGATAGTATTGAATTATATTGATTAATCTTGAATTAAAAAATAAATCTTGTTATTATCTTCTAATTGTCGAGTGTATAGAAATTAAAAGAAGAGTTAAAAAAAAATATTATTTTTATGTTAATCTTGATGAATGTTGTTGAAAAATATGATTTTTATCTTATTTTGGTAATTTTTGTAATTATATTGATTAATTAAATTAATTCTAGAAAATAGTTAATTATTGTTGTATTTTTAATAATGCCGTGTAGAATTGATGAATTAGTCAATTTTTGATTAAATTTGATTATTGTTAATTTAGGGAATAATTAATAATAAAAGTTACGGACAAAATAATTATTAGGGATAAGTTGTAAAGTGAAGGGATTAAAAGATATTATTGGTATTATTATTAAGAGGACCGAAATAATATTAGTATTATTAATATAAATATTTTTGGATAAAGTTACAAATTGGTATATGACGTAATATTAAGGTTAGTATCCGAAAGGATAGGATTATACGTATACATATATTTTAAGGATAGTATATTATAAGATTTGAAGTTGCATAAGATACTACTAGGGATAAGAAAGGAAACAGAGTAATAGCTATACATATTATGTTTCGGTCTCTGGCTAGGAAAGACTTGGTATTTAAGGTGGCCAATATACGTGCCGCACCTCTCTTTCCTGGGACTCCGAACATTTCATTTCCTATTACGGTCACCTAGTATTTCCCAATATATGATGTGATATGATAAAGGTATAAGATATAATATAAAGAATTGAAAGATAATAAGTTAAGATCGCCCCTGCGATGACGCAAAGGTCATCAATCGGGTTAATAAGTTAAGATCGCCCCTGCGATGACGCAAAGGTCATCAATCGGGTTAATAAGATAGGACGCCCTTGCGATAATGCAAAGGTTATCAATTGGGTTTAGTCGATGCCACTGCTCACATGGGACGAACGCAAAGGTTCCCCCGCGCAGTTCTTGGTTCTAGAATATGGAGTCGTCTAGGTAGTTCTCGCAAAGGAGGGCTATTTAGGGGTTATGGCCATAGCTTAGGCTTAGTTCTCGCAAAGGAGGGCTACGGGTGGAACGCAAAGGTTCACCCCGACATGTTTTAGGAAAGTTGCGAACGCAAAGGTTCGCTACGAGCTGAAGAAGACAGTCCGCAAAGATATTAATTTAAGATGATATAATAAGTACATATGTAAAGCTAAGAAGATATTATGTTCTTATTATAAGATTTGTGCGATGATATAAGATAAGGTATGATTATATATGATAAGATATGTTATATAAGTTAAGAAGGATTACGACAAGTACGAATATGAAATGATAAGTATAATATAAGATGAGTATAATATAAGCTAAGGTTCTGAGTTAATTTAAGTTGTATAATATAAAGTATAAGTATGGTATATTCTAAGACTTCCGCTGTGTATATTTCTGTAATTATGTATGTATGTATGCGTATGTATGTACATGGATGGTGAGTGTATTTTTGTACGCATTCTAACCGTATTTGCAGGGTTGATTGTACGTACATTATACGTAGATTATACGTATTCTAATCGTATCTCTGCAGGTGTATTTATACGTATTTGTATACGTACGTGTATACGTATTTTTATACGTACCTTTATACGTATTCTATACGTACATTTATACGTATGTTTATACGTACCTTTATAAGTATTTTGTATGATAGAGTGAAAGCATGTATCAGATTTCTTTACAGTTTTTATGTATATTTCTATGCTATTATGTGTTTGGTGGTCCCTCGATTAAATGGGACAGCCTAGTTACTCGCCACTGACGGTGGACCCCCCCCTCAGTTTCAGGTGACGATGCAGCAGAGTAGAGCGGGCTTCGCCGGATGGGCTTGAGTAGTTTAGTAATTTAATTTGAGTATTTAGTCCTTCCAGAACAGTTTGAGACATTCATTAGTTTATTCTATGTTCCCAGCATGTTGGGACAGTATTTTTAGATCTTTTATGTATAATGACTTTTGGATTATTATGGATTTTTAGTAGCCTATCTAATAAAAGATAATTCTTTCATTCAGTTAATTTGATTTATAGTTTAATTTGATTAAGTAATGATCCGAATGTCGATTCCCTTCGTAAATCGACAAGCTAAAAAGTCGGGTCGTTACATCGCACGTCATCGACCTCCGACTTACGACGGGGTTGCCGACCCCACTACTTTGGAGAGCTGGATCCGCGAGATGGGGAAGCTCTTCGACGCGACGTTTTGTCCCGATCACGAGAGGGTGCTGATCGCCGCATATTACTTACGTGGAGAGGCTGATAACTGGTGGACGTTAGCGAAGGACGCGTACCAGCCGTTGCATGCGATGACTTGGACCGACTTTATCGATAAGGTCCAGGAGCGTTTCTACCCCGACGAGTTGCGGTGGCAGAAACAGGAGGAGTTTCTTACTCTTGCACAGGGTAAGATGTCTGTCCAGGCGTACACCGATCGATTTACAGAGCTGTCGAGGTTCGCTACGTCTGTGATTCCGTCAGAGAAGGATCGGGTCAAGCGCTACGTCAAAAAGCTAGATCCGAGGATCCGAGTTCACGTGATCAGCAGTGGAGCGGCTACATTCCAGCAGGCTTACGAGGTGGCACTCGAGATACAGGCATCGATTACTGAGGAGGATTCGAGCAAGAAGAGAGCTCCGGTTCCGACGACCACAGCTTCGTTTAAGAAGCCCCGGTTTGGCACATCTAGCAGTACCCCTTCGACCCCGAGTTCGCGTAAGGGTAGTGATGGCTCGAAGTGTAGAGGTTGCGGCCGAGACTTCCATCCAGGGAAGAAGTGTGATGGTTCTCCGATCACTTGTTTGACTTGCGGTAAGGCAGGCCACAAGGCGTCGACTTGTCCCGAGAAGAAGCCAGATTCAGAGGTTCAGCGACTTCCGGCACCGACACAGACTCCAGTGAAGAACCGAGTCTACTGTATGACCGAGGCGGAAGCCGAGGTTCAGCCTGACGTCGTATCAGGTAGATTCCTTGTCTCTGGTATGTTAGCATTAGTCTTATTTGATTCTGGTGCTACTGTTTCTTTTGTGGCTAGTAGTTTTGTCTCGAGGTCTAATCTTCGAGGCAGCCTTCCTGTTAGTTCAATTATTACTCTCCCTTCCGGAGAGGATTTTGTTAGTCAGCGTGAATTCCGAGGAGTGCCTATCGTGATAGCTGGGGAGCAAGCGACGACCGATCTGAAGGAGTTTCCGTTGATGGAGTTTGATGTTATACTAGGTATGGACTGGCTATCGAGGTATCGAGCGATAATTCGTTGCCGAGATCAGTCAGTATCATTCCGAGGATCTCAGGGCAACCGAGTTACCTACTCTGGGTTCGTCCTTAAGAAAGGAGTAAAGGTAATCTCTGCCTTGAAAATGAGAAAGCATCGCCAGAAGGGCGATTTAGTGTATCTCTGTCAGGTACGAGACTTGACTAAAGAGTCTCTGTTGGACGATATACCTGTAGCGAGGGATTTCAGAGACGTATTTCCTGATGAGCTACCAGGCGTTCCACCTGAGCGTGATGTCGAGTTTCATATCGACTTAGTACCCGGGACAGCGCCGATCTCGAAGGCACCGTACCGGATGGCACCGTCTGAGTTATTGGAGTTAAAGACACAACTCCAGGATTTGATCGATAAGGGCTTCATTAGGCCAAGTGTTTCTCCGTGGGGAGCTCCTGTGCTCTTCGTGAAGAAGAAAGATGGTAGTATGCGCCTGTGCATAGACTACCGAGAGTTGAATCGGGTAACTATCAAGAATAAGTACCCATTGCCTAGGATTGAGGACCTGTTCGATCAGTTGCGAGGAGCAGGAGTGTTTTCGAAGATAGATCTTCGGTCTGGATATCATCAGATTCCAGTCAAGAAAGAAGACATCCCGAAAACTGCTTTTCGTACTCGATACGGCCATTACGAGTTCGAGGTGATGCCCTTTGGCCTCACTAATGCGCCAGCCGTGTTCATGGACCAGATGAACCGGACGTTTCACCACTTACTCGACAAGTGCGTCGTAGTATTTATAGATGATATCTTGATCTATTCTAGAGATGAGTCCGAGCATACGGAACATCTCCGGATGGTACTCGAGATATTGAGGAGTCATAAGTGGTTCGCGAAACTCTCCAAGTGTGAGTTCTGGCTTCGCGAAGTAGCCTTCCTAGGTCATGTGATTAGCAAAGAAGGCATTAAAGTAGATCCAGCTAATATTAAGGCTGTGGTAGATTGGAGTAGCCCGACAAATGTGGCGGAGGTTCGTAGTTTTCTAGGCTTAGCCGGATACTACCGACGATTCGTCCAGGACTTCTCTAAAATAGCTAGACCGATGTCTAGTCTTCTGCAGAAGGAGGTCCGATTCATTTGGACAGAGGCTTGCGAACAAGCATTCCAGGAGTTGAAACAGAGATTAGTCTCTGCTCCAATTCTTACTCTTCCGAACGATGAAGAGGGCTTCGAGGTCTATAGTGATGCTTCGAAGAGTGGCTTAGGCTGTGTGCTCATGCAGGGTGGGAAGGTCATCGCTTATGCATCGAGACAACTGAAGGTGCACGAGCGTAATTATCCTACGCATGACTTAGAGTTAGCGGCTGTAGTGTTCGCGCTCAAAATCTGGAGGCACTATCTCTATGGTGGTTCGTGTAAGGTATTCACGGATCACAAGAGTCTCAAGTACATCTTCACTCAGAAAGACCTCAATATGAGGCAGAGACGGTGGCTTGAGTTGATCAAGGACTACAACCTGACGCTCAACTATTGCGAAGGCAAGGCGAACTTGGTCGCAGATGCACTAAGTCGCAAACATCGCTTGAGCTTCAGTAGAAGCCGTGGTTCCGTCAGACTTCGTCTGACATCTATGAGTGCCGAGCCTGATTTATTTCAGGAGCTGCGCGAGGGTCAGCAGAACGACCCACAGTTTGCCAGGATTCGAGAGGCTATACGGCAAGGTAAAGCTGTAGGTTTCGAGATCCCTTCTGATGGTGGTATGCGCTTTCGAGGGAGATGGTGTGTACCGGACTGTTCTGATCTTAGGAACAGAATCATGTCCGAGGCACATAACTCGCCTTATTCTGTTCACCCCGGTGGTAATAAGCTTTACCAGGATCTTAAAGGCCAGTTCTGGTGGCCTAAGATGAAAAGGGATGTAGCAGAGTTTGTCGCTCGGTGTTTGACCTGTCAGAAGGTCAAGATTGAGCATCAGAGACCAGGAGGTCTGTTGCAGCCACTACCTATTCCGACCTGGAAGTTTGAGTCGGTATCTATGGACTTCGTAGTGAGCTTACCCACTTGCAATGGCTTGAATGCTATTTGGGTCATAGTGGATAGGTTAACTAAGGTCGCTAGATTCATTCCGATGAAGATGACCTGGTCGATGGAGCGTCTAGCTGAGGCGTATACTCAGGACATAATCCGACTTCACGGAGTTCCGAGGGAGATTGTTTCTGATCGAGACCCGAGATTTCTGTCTTGTTTCTGGAAGTCAGTTCAGGAAGCCTTTTGGACGAAGCTGAAGTTGAGTACCGCTTTTCATGCGGCTACTGATGGTCAGACTGAGAGGACCATCCAGACTTTGGAGGATATGCTTCGAGCATGTGCTCTGGAGTACCACCAGTCTTGGGTACGCATGCTCTGCTTGATGGAGTTCTCCTATAACAACAGCTATCACTCCAGCATTGAGATGGCTCCGTACGAGGCCCTGTATGGCCGGAAATGTCGGAGTCCTATATGTTGGAATGATATCAGCGATACTGTGGCTTTAGGACCTGAGATGGTACGCGATACTATCGAGAAGGTTCGAGTCATCCGGTCTAAGATGCAGGCCGCTCAGAGTCGTCAGAAATCCTACGCCGATAATCGACGTAGACCGCTGGCTTTCGAAGTAGGTGACAAAGTCTTGCTTAAGGTTTCGCCATTCAAGGGAGTGGTACGTTTCGGTCAGAAGGGGAAACTCCGACCGAAATATGTGGGACCTTACGAAATACTTGAACGAGTTGGAGAGGTGGCATATCGATTGGCATTACCACCTAGTTTGGCTAATGTTCACGATGTATTCCATGTTTCCCAGCTAAGGAAATATGTACATGATCCTACTCATGTGATTATAGCGGATCCGGTCGTGATCGAGCCGAATCTGACTTATGAGGAGCGACCCGTCCAAATCTTGGATCGGGAAGTTAGGACCCTGCGGCGTAAGCAGGTACCGCTTGTCAAGGTGTTGTGGAGAAATCAACACCATGAAGAAGCGACTTGGGAGACGGAAGCGTCTATGCGGCAGAAGTTCCCGGAGCTGTTCGATGGGGAACGATCTCCTGCACCTTGAAATTTCGGGACGAAATTTCTTTAAGGAGGGGAGGTTGTAATGACCCAGATTTTATCGGTGTTTTTGCCGGTATTTATGTGTAATTATGTTTGTTTATGTGCTAGTTCAAATTAATTTTTGAACTATTTATTTTAATTTTCTATGAATAATTTCGATTTGATCGAAATGTTTATTTCAGAGTTTTTATTACTTAAGTTAATTATTATTTAATTAATTAGAATTTTTATTATTTAATTTTCTAATTAATTATCTAATATTTTGGGCCAATCGATTTGGGCATGATTAATTATGCGGTTTTCGCAAATTAGCCCAATGGATCACGAGAGCCCATTTAGGCCCATTTTAGCCATGATGGCCGGCCCCTCTAAATGCATGGCAAGGTTTTGCCACTTGCCTTGCTTTCACACTTAACTAATTTCTATAAATAGGAATGATTAGTAAGCCATTAGGTTCATTTGCTCATTTGCCTTTTTAAACACTCTTGCCATCAAAAGTTCAATCAACACAAACCCCCTCCACTTCCTCTTGCCTCACGCCATTTTTGATGAACAAGCCATCAATTGTTCATCATTAGTTCTAACCTTGAACTTAAAGATTCAAAGTCTATTGATCTTTAAGTAGCCTAAACACAATCTAAACCCATTTATTTTATCCAAGATCGTTGGTTCGGGTTGGGTTTTGATCGTGCTCGTGTAGAGGGCCGTGTGTGGGGACAGCCGTGCGTGGTGCCGTGCAAAAGCAGCAGCCAGGCCGTGCAAGGGCAGCAGCCAGGCCGTGCGTGGTGCAGTGGGCAGCAGCCGTGCAAGGCCGTGTGTGGTGTTCGTGCTCGTGTTGTTAGTGCCGTGTTGGTGCTTGTTTCCGGGTTGTAATTTGTGTTGAATTTGTGTGTGATCTTCCATAAGGTAACATACTAACTCAACTTAATTGGTATACCTTGTTTATAGTATAGATTAAATGCATGTTTAGGATGTTTGTTGATGTTTATTCATGATTTTATGTATGATTATACAATCTGATTTTTATGTGTTTACATGATGTTTTAGTGATGATTTTCATGATTTTATGATTAGTTATACATTATTATATGATCATGATTTATGTATCAAAGTTTGATGAATTTTGGATAAGTTTAGGTTGATTGTTCATGATGATATGCGTGTGATGATTATGTTGGATGAGTTCTTGATTGAAGATCTTGAATCTTGATTGAGTTCTTGGTTGAAGATCTTGAATCTTGAATGAGTTCTTTATGAGTTCTTTATGAGTTCTTTGAGTTCTTTATGAGTTCTTGATGAGTCTTTAGAAGTTCTTGATTGAATCTTGAAAGTTAAAGAAAACGGTTTAAAGAATAAAGAAAGTTAAAGGAAGTGTTAAATATGGTTAAAGAATGATTAAAGATTGATGAATAATGATTGGTTAGACTCAAGAATAAGGCTAGAGGCAGTTCTTGAGAATAACTTCGATGTTTTAGCTAGATTAATTTCGAGAACCGAGGCTTTAGGCAGTTCTTGAACTTAGTTTAGTTAAGTTGGGATAATAATGAATAATATGATTAAAATGAGTAAATGGATTAATTAATTACTTAGCTTGATTTCATTTTTAGACGCCTGATACTTTGAGTAAGATTCATTGTATTCGGGTTAAGACGTTGCCCCTATCCATCCGCGGTATTGGGTTAGTTGGAGTCATACTATGTGATCTTTGTGAATTCCAGTAAGATTGGTTTCACGGGACATGGATTTCCAGTAAGATTGGTTTCATGGGGTTTGAGAGTAAGATTCTCAAATCCGAACATAGTAGAAAGTTCGAGCGCGTAAGATGCGTTCGTACGAGCACAGTCCGGTCTAGAATGTGAATGATTGCGCCAAAGATAGTTGATTAGGCTTGGTTTGAGTCGAGTTCACATTTTGGGTTGTTCTCGTACTTTGTTTAATGATGTTGATCGTTTGATTTATGCTATGTACATGTGTGTTCCCATTAGGGTGAGTCAGTTATGTTACTCGCCACTGATGGTGGACTGTTGTTGTATTTTTCAGGTACTTCAGATGATGATGTTCTTGCCTAGTTTTGGGTTGGGCGAGCGACGTATCTTTCTTTTGTTACCTGTTGTATTTACTGATTTTGTAGTATTAGTAGTGATAGTTTGTTTAGATGATACTCTTTAGAATTTTGGACTTTTATGTGTTGTTTAAAGACTCTGACATGTAGTTGGAGTTAACTCGTATTTTAGTATTTTTAGTTTGACTTTTGGATTAGTTTATGTACAAACTTGTGGGTATTTGTACGTTTGTGGTTTATTAATAATGTTTCGAGGAATTAGTTTCAATTTCTTAGGTTTTGAGTTGTAGTTTCTAACTACTCGACTCGTCGGTTTCTTCCGCGCTGGTTTAAGCGAGTCGGGTCGTTACAATGATGGTTAGCCTTTTCCTATATATATATATATATATACTAGGTTAGCACCTGTGCGGATGCATGGTTTTTAAAAAAACAATTGTTAAAACTTATTTTAATAATGATGATCTATATTGTGTAAGTAAAAGTTGAAATTAAGTAAAATGAACAATAATGCCCATATGTATAAATAAATATTATTATTGTTAATAGTTTCTGTTTTATTCTGTAGCAAGGTTGCACTTGAAAATGTACAATTTTGACGAAAATATTACATTTTTATTAGACTTATATAATTTTAATTTAACCGTATTAAATTAAATATATACTTGATTTTAAAAAGATTAGTGCAACAACTTTAACTTATGAAAATGTTTGTAAGATTGAATATTCTTATTAATAAGTTGTAACTAAAAACAAATATTTATATTTAAACACAAATGAAGGTGTGTTTGATTCAACTTATTAAGCAATATAGACATATAATACTTATTTTAGAAAAGTACAGTTCAGATCAGATAAAAAAATCCAGACCAGATAAGATCTGAAAAATTCAGATAAGATAAGATCAGATCAGACAAAAAAAGTTAAAATAACTATAAAAACTGAGTGCAATAAAAAAAATCAGATCAGATAACATTAGATCAAATTTTAAAAGTTCAAATAAGATCAGAAAAGTTCAGATAAGATCAAATCAGAAAACGAATCAAACGAACCCTAAGCATCAATTTTTCAATAATATATAGAAAGAAAAAAAACTTTGAAAAAGAGAATACTGGAGTTAAAAAAACAATAAATAGAGAGTAAGTTTTGAAAAAGAAAAAAAGTCAAAAAAAAGTTGGAGAGAAATTTTTTAATAAGGAAGTGACATGTGGCAAACGATGATATCAGCGATTTTTGTGTTAGTAATAGATATATACTTCGTATTATATAGTTTACGAACTATGTAAGGACTAAGGATGACATAATATACTTGTTTTATTATAAAGATTCGAGTTATAATAATCTTAAACATAAAGCAACCTTAATTAATTTTAGATAAGTAAAAAGCTTCTTTTATTCATATTACAACTTTTTTTGACGTCATATTACAACATTAATTTAAGGAATAATGGAATCTAATAATCCCATCTTTAGTCGGCCTGAAAGTAACGAACCTATTTTTTGATTAAAAAATAACAAACCCACCTTTAAGGTTTATTTGTTTTCGGTGCACCCTACCGATTTGTGACTTGATGTAAGAGGTTGAATTACAACGTGTCAATCCCTCATTGGTTTAAAAAAATTAATATGTTAATTAAACCAAAAAAATTCAACCAATGAGGGATTGTCACGTCGTAATTCAACCTCTTACATCAAGTCAAAATTCGGTAGGGTGCATCGAAAACAAATAAACCTTAAAGGTGAGTTTGTTATTTTTTAATCAAAAAGTAGGTTCGTTACTTTCAGGCCGACTAAAGGTGGGATTATTAGATTCCATTATTCCTTAATTTAATTTGAATGTCCAATTATTTATTATGGGTTAGTTACTTAATTTAAGGTGACAATATACATATGGGACTTGTTAAACGTCGCCCGCATATTACTTAAAATCGCCCACGATAAAAAGTAAAAAGACAAAATTGCCCTTGATTTAAAATTACACCACAACAACTTAGATTAAATATACAACGATATCGGACACCACACCATGACCTTGACCACCACCACCACCACGGGCGTCTGATCTGGACGCCCCTTCCCTTATTAAAAAAAAAATTAACCACCACCACCATGGTGGTGGTGGTGGCGGCGGTGGTGGTCGAGGTCATGGCGTGGTGTCCGACGTCGTTGTATATTGTAGGGGCGTCTGATCTGGACGCCCCTTCCCTTATTAAAAAAAAAATTAACCACCACCATGGTGGTGGTGGTGGCGGCGGCGGTGGTGGTCGAGGTCATGGCGTGGTGTCCGACGTCGTTGTATATTTAATCTAAGTTGTTGTGGTGTAATTTTAAATCAAGGGCAATTTGTCTTTTTACTTTTGGTTGTGGGCGATTTTAAGTAATATGCGGGCGATGTTTAGCAACCCACTATACATGTGTTGAGCCCCATATGCTACACTAGTGAGTGTCCCACATCGGAAGATGAGGAGAGACTGAACTAGCTTATAAGTCTATGAGTTACTCCTCCTATTACAAATTGGTTTTAGGATGGAACCTCTTATGCCCAGGTTGTGGGTTTCTTCTAAACTGGGTATTATTAAGCATTGGAAAGGGTTTGCCTCGATATATAGGATGTCCAGCCCCTAAGAGGATTATTTCTAATTGCCTTTCCAGTTAGCTCTGAATTCTAAAGACACTCACTAGTGAGGGGGAGTGTTGAGCCCGTATTAGGTAAATAAATTCCTATGAATTTCCATTTCCTATGGGAATTTTCTTCCTACTTCAACCAAGCAAGGCCTTAGTTGATGGAGTGGCACTTAGCATATCTTACAGCGCAACATGCGACATAAAGGTAATTTAAGCACAATTTTGCCTCTAATCTAACATGAACCTTATGATTGAAAATTCGTATAATATTAGTACAAATAAAATAAGATCTCAATTGATATACTTTTTTCTTATGGATTACTCCAGATTGATAGAATATGTAACATATTCTTGGGCCTCAATCAACTTAAGATTTTGGTTGAGATCGATAGTCCTCTAACATGGTATCAGAGCCAACGTGACACATAGGTCATGTAACGACCCGACTTTTTAACTGTCGATTGACGAAGGAAATCGACATACGGATCATTACTAAACATAAATGTAACAAAAATAGCATATTCTAAGTATAATTGATCTTTTATTAATTAAAGGCATAACTACTAGTCTCGTAATCCATGAGTAAACTCTAAGGTACATATTGAAATATTGTTTAATCCCAACAGGCTGGGATAAATACTTAATAAATAGTAAAACATAAATAGAGTAAAACATAAATAGACTCCGGGTTCACTAAGTTAATCTCATCACATCTCACCACCCGAACCATACGAGCCCACTTATGCGTCTGCATCATCACCTGAAATGGGGGGGGTCCACCGTCAGTGGTGAGTAACTAGGCTGTCCCTGTAACGACCCGACTCGCTTAAACCGGCGCGGAAGAAACCGACGAGTCAGATAGTTAGAAACTACAACTCAAAACCTGAGAAATTAAAACTAATTCCTCGAAATATTATTAATAAACCACAAACGTACAAATACCCACAAGTTTGTACAGTCTAAATCCAAAAGTCAAATTAAAACTACTAAAAACACAAGTTAACTCCAACTACACGTCAGAGTCTTAAACTTCACATATAAAAGTCCAAAAGTAAAGTCACAACATCTATACAATACTATCACTAACTAATGCTAAGAAAAACGGTAAATACAACAGGAAACAAAAGAAAGAACGTCGCTCGCCCAACCCAAAACTAGGCAAGAACATCATCATCTGAAGTACCTGAAATAATACAACAACGGTCCACCATCAGTGGCGAGTAACATAACTAACTCACCCTAATGGGAACACACATGTACATAGCATAAATCAAACAAACAACATCACTAAACAAAGTACGAGAACAACCCGAAACGTGAACTCGACTCAAACCAACCTAATCAACTATCTTTGGCGCAATCATTCATATTCTAGACCGGACTGTGCTCGTACGAACGCATCTTACGCATTCGAACTTTCTACTATGCTCGGATTTGAGAATCTTACTCCCAAACCCCATGAAACCAATCTTACTGGAAATCCATGTCCCGTGAAACCAATCTTACTGGAAATTCACTAAGATCACATAGTATGACTCCAACTATCCCAATACCGCGGATGGAATAGGGGCAACGTCTTAACCCAAATACAATGAATCTTACTCAAAGTATCAGGCGTCTAAAAATGAAATCAAGCTAATCTTTAATTAAATCTTTTAATCAACTTAATCATATTACCATCATTATTACTCAACATAACTAAATTAAGTCCAAGAATTGCCTAAAGCCTTGATTCTCGAAATTAATCTAGCTAAAACATCGAAGTTATTCTCAAGAACTGCCTCTAGCCTTATTCTTGAGTCTAACCAATCATTATTCATTAATCTTTAATCATTCTTTAACCATATTAGACACTTTCTTTAACTTTCTTTATTCTTTAAACCGTTTTCTTTAGCTTTCAAGATTCAATCAAGAACTCATAAAGACTCATCAAGAACTCATAAAGAACTCAAAGAACTCATAAAGAACTCATTCAAGATTCAAGATCTTCAACCAAGAACTCAATCAAGATTCAAGATCTTCAACCAAGAACTCATCCAATCATACAATACTACACGCATATCACACGAAAAATCAACATAAACTTAACCAAAATTCATCAAACTTTGATACATAAATCATGATCATATAACAATGTATAACTAATCATAAAATCATGAAAATCATCACTAAAACATCATGTAAACACATAAAAATCAGATTGTATAATCATACATAAAATCATGAATAAACATCAACAAACATCCTAAACATGCATTTAATCTATACTATAAACAAGGTATACCAATTAAGTTGAGTTAGTATGTTACCTTACGGAAGATTACACACAAATTCAACACAAATTTCAGCCCGGAACTTGATTCACACGAACCAAACAACACGGCTGCACCACACGGCCTCTCACGGTGCACCACGGTTACAAGCACCACCACGGACCACCTTGCACGGCCACTGCACCACGCACACACGGCCCACGACACCACTGCCACGGACCCACTGCACGGCACCCACGAGCACTGCACGGCTTCACTGTAACGACCCGACTTTTTAGCTTGTCGATTTACGAAGGGAAATCGACATTCGGATCATTACTTATTCATAATTAACAATAAATCAAATAAAATAAATGGAAGAATTAACTTTTATTAATATAACTGCTAAAAACCATAATAATCCACTATTGTTATTACATCAAAAGTCTGGAATACTGTCCCAACATGCTGGGATCATATAATAAACTAATAAATGTTAAATTGTTCTGGAAATTACTAGAAACTTAAGAATAAAGGCCTAAACTCTCAAGCCCATCCGGCGAAGCCCGCTCTAATCTGCTGCAACATCACCTGTATTTGAAGGGGGGGGGTCCACCGTCAGTGGCGAGTAACTAGGCTGTCCCATTTAATCGAGGGACCACCAATCACATAATAGCATAGAAAATATCATAAAGACTGTAAAGAAATTTATACATGCTTTACTCATAGATACACAAAAATCCGTATAAACGTACGTATAAGAATACATATAAAAGTACGTGTAAAATACGTATACAAATACGTATAAAAATACGTATAAAGATACGTTTAAAAATACGTATAAATACCCCTACAGAAATACGGTTAGAATACGTATAACTACGTATAAAATACGTATAACCAACCCTGCAAGTACGGTTAGAAAACATACCAAATACGTACAACATCCGTATAATTATACATACACATACATACTCATAAATACAGAAATACACAGCGGAAGACTTATAATATACTTCTTAAATTATCCCAATCCTTAACTTATACTTAACCCTTCTTAAAATGTATCATTAATTTATCATCATCATTACATTATCTTAATCTTATCATATCATAATTCATATCTTATCATATCATCATTCATTTCTTGTCGTAATCATATCTTATCATATTCTTAACATATCATATCATATACGATCATAACTTATCTTATCATCTTTGAAATCATCTTAATCTCCATCTTATGATTTCATCTTAACATATCAATCGTATAATCATAATATAACATCGTTGTTGGACCGGTCACTATAACTCGTTATGGATCTCGTGTTTCACCATAACTTCCTAGAACATGCCGGGAGGAGCTCGTGTACTCAACCCGTAGCGGATCCCGTGTTTCACCACTAAGCCTAAGCTATGGCCATAACTCCTAGTAGCGGCTCGTGTACCACTACCAGACGACTACATATCCTAAGACCCAAAACTACTCGGGGGAACTCGTGTGTTCGTCCCATTGAGCAGTGGCTCTGACTTAACCCACTAACGACTCGTGTATCATCAGGTGGGCGTCCATATTGTATCTTATATCTTCATTTAATTTAATCATATCATATATTAGGATAATACTAGGTGACCGTAATAGGAAATGAAATGTTCGGAGTCCCAGGAAAGAGAGGTGCGGCACGTATATTGGCCACCTTAAATACCAAGTCTTTCCTAGCCAGAGACCGAAACAAGACATGTATAGCTATTACTCTGTTTCCTTTCTTATCCCTAATAATATCTTATGCACCTTCATTCCTTATAATATATATACTATCTTCAAATATATAACATATTCTTATAATCCTATCCCTTTGGATACTAACCTTAACATTATATATTAAAATGTAACATTATCCAGAAAATAATTTATATTATTATATATTAACATTTCGGCCCTATTACTACTAATAGTAATATTATCCCTTTTAATCCCTACACTTTACAACTTATTCCTAATAATTATTTTATCCGTAACTGTTATTATTAATAATCCCTAAAATTAATAATAAGTCAAAATAAATCAAATAAAGCTAATTCCACTCCCTTTCACACGGCAATTCATAGTTAACAATAATTAATTAAATTCTTAATTCCTCTTAATTAATTAACTAATTACTAAAATTACCAAAGTTTATGATAAAAATTATATTCTCCCTAATTTTGGTCACTCGACACATTATACTAATTTTACCAAAATTATTCAACCAAATTATATAAATTCAATTAACAAGTAATAATTAAATTAATTAGACAACACTCATAAAAATCATACTAACATCATTTAACATGATTAAAATCAAGAATCAAGATTTAAATTAATCATGCTTCAATTCATCATCATCTTCACGGCATTCATAAAGAAAACAAGAACACTTATACAATTTCAAGAATTACAATAAAGATTCATGTAACCAATTTATTAGGATCAAGCTTACATAGAAACAATACTTTTAGAATTTTCTTTAATCTTTAGCTCACTCGGGAAAATCCCGAGAGTAAGTAGATTTAAAAATAAACATGATATAAATTTAATTAATTAATATACATCATAATCATGCTTAAAATTATCAAGGAACATTTCAAAAATTCATCCAAAATCTATCATGCCACTTGACAAATATAAAAGAAATTAAGAACAAATATCTAAAATTATATATGCAAGAACTCGAGTGATTAAATAATTAAATCAGAATTTTTCATGCAATTAGATTAATTAAACAATCAAGATTGACATATAAAATTCAAGAAAATTACAAGAATCAATTCATAACAACATCATATTTCACTCGAAAATTCTCCAACAAAAATCAGAATTTTATCATGCCAAATTCGAATACATGCTTAAAATTTCATGATTTAAATTACAATAATTCTAATAATCAAATCATGCATAAACATATAATTAAATCAAGAAAAACATGGAAGAACACATCTAAATTCAACATTACATCACACGGCAATATTGGCATAAGACAAGATCAAAACCTTACAATTTTCATGATTTTAATTTCCTAATTAACTATGTGAATAGCTACCCTATAATTAAATGAAATAGCTAGTTACCTTAAATCGCAAAAATTCCAAGGTAACAATACTATGCTCGGCTGAATTTAGGAGGAGAAAGGAGGAGATGAATATTTTTTTTTAGGGTTTGGAGCAAAATAACAAATAGGACCCAAATGAAGCAAAGGGGTCCTATATAAAGAAAAAAAAATAAAAAAAAATAAAATAAATAAAAAAAAAATAAAAAAAACAACAAACCCTAAGCAAAGCAATAGGGCTGCCGTGTGAATGTGCAACAAGGGGGGGAGTTTGTTGTTGGTCATCAACAACAATTTGAATAAGTAATTTGATTAATTCAAATTAATTAATTTAGTTAATTATCCATAATAATAATTAACATAAATCTAATTAAAACAAAAATACATTTGGCCCAAAATGGAAGGAAGGCCGGCCATGACCCATTAAAAAGAGGAATTGGGTCTTTGGCCCAATTTTAGAAAAGGAAAGAGTTGGGCTAAAAATAAAACAGTCCAATTTAATGGGCCTTTTTGGACTAAAATCGAATAAATACTATTAACAACCGCGAAATTTTCTGGCCCAAAATTCCGGGTCGTTACATTCACGGTTCCACGCACGAACCCCAACCCAAATCAACCCGAAACAATGAATCTTGTTTGAAATAAATGTGTTTAGGCTTGAGTTTGAACACCTAAAGATCAATGAACTTTGAATCTTTAAGTTTTGAGCTAGGAAAAATGATGAACAATTGATGGGTATCAATTGATCAAAATGGCGTGTGGAAAAGGGCAAGGGAGGGAGTTTTTGGTGCTTTGAATTTGATGGCAAGTGTATTAGATGGCAAATGAGCAAAATGATCTTAAGGCTCACTAATCCCCTCTATTTATAGGAGTGGGAGTAGTGTGAACACAAAGCAAGTGGCAAGCCTTGCCATGCTTGCTCAAAAACCGGCCAAGGGTAAGAAATGGGCCTCAAAATGGGCTCTCGTGATCCATTGGGCTAATTTGCGAAAACCGCATAATTAATCATGCCCAAATCGATTTCACCCAAAATATTAAATAATTAATTAGAAAATTAAATAAATAAAATTCTAATTAATTAAATAATAATTAACATAAATAATAAAAACTAAGAAATAAACATTTCGATTAAATCGAAATTATTCATATAAAATTAAAATAAATAGTTCAAAAATTAATTTGAACTAACACATAAACACACATAAATACACATAATTATCGGCAAAAATACCAATAAAATCTGGGTCATTACAGTCCCGCTTAAATGAGGGACCGCTAACCACATAATAGCATAGAATCATTCATGAAAACCATACATAACATATAACATTACGTACAGATATGCATACAGGATACGTATAAAAGTACGTACAAAAATACGTATACCTTTCGTATGAAAATACCTGCAAAATACGGTTATAGTACATACAAAATACGTATACAATACAGGCACAAAATACGTTCACTATACCAATACATATACGTACACATACATACCCGAATAGCTACAACGTACAAATACGTATTCATACTTATACATATACAGACGTACACAGCGGAAGACTTATACATATCATCTTATACATTTCATTTTATTCTTATCTTACCTTAAACAACTTCATATAATACATAGACTATCATATCTTAGCTAATTTTATATCTTAACATATCATATCATATCATATCATATCTTATCATAACATAACTTTTTATCATAACTTATCATAACTTGTCATATTATCTTAACTTCTTGGCGGACCGGTCTTTATAGCTCGTAGTGAACCTTTGCGTCCACAACTTTCCTAAAACATGCCGGGGTGAACCTTTGCGTCCCACCCGTAGCCCTCCTTTGCGAGAACTAAGCCTAAGCTATGGCCATAACCCCTAAATAGCCCTCCTTTGCGAGAACTACCTAGACGACTACATGTCCTAGAATCAAGAACTGCGCAGATACCGCAATCTGGCAGTGGCAACGACTTAACCCGATTGATAACCTTTGCGTTATCGCAGGGGCGACCTTAACTTATTAACCCAATTGATGACCTTTGCGTCATCGCAGGGGCGTCCTATTTTATTAACCCGATTGATGACCTTTGCGTCATCGCAGGGGCGACCTTAACTTATTAACCCGATTGATGACCTTTGCGTCATCGCAGGGGCGACCTTAACTTATTATCTTTCTTATACTTGGAAGTACTAGGTGACCGTAATCGGGAATGAAATGTTCGAAGTCCCAGGAAAGAGAGGTGCGGCACGTATATTGGTCACCTTAAATACCAAGTCTTTCCTAGCCAGAGATCGAAACAAATCGATTACCCTTTTACTCTGTTTCCTTTCCTTCCCTAATAATATCTTATTATACTTTTCTTATTGTAACTTATCCCTAATGATTTCCTTAATAAAAATTGTAATAACCCGGAATTTTGGGCCAGAAAATTTCGCGGTTATTAATGTGATTTCCCTAGAATATTGTCTCATAACCGGCAGCTTGTGAAGTTCAAGACCGGCGGTATGGAACCGGCAGCTTGTGAAGTCCAAGACCGGCGGTATAGAACTGGCAGCTTGCAAGGTCCAAGACCGGCGGTTTATGAAGACCAAACCGGCGGTATATAACTGGCAGTTTGCAAGGTCCAAGACCGGCGGTTTATGAAGACCAAACCGGCAGCTTTGAAGCCTCATCTTTTAAACTGGCAGCTTCATCTTGAATTCTCAATTGGGCCAAAGACCCAATTTATTTCTTTGTTTTTAGTGGTGGCCGGTTTTTCTTAGGTACTTGGGCCAATTTTTGGGTTGGTTTATTTAATTGATTATTAGATAATATTTGAATTAATTAATTTAATTAATTTAAATTATTACTAATTACTTTGTCAAATGTTTGTTGTTGACCAACAAACTTCTTCCCCCTCTTTCTCTATGTTCACGGCAGCCCCCAAGGGCTTGGCTTAGGGTTTGGTTATTGTTGTTGTTTTCTTTATATAGGACCCCTTCTCTTTTTTTTTGGGTCCTAATTGCTATTTTGAGTTAAAACCCTAAAAAAAATTACAACTTTCTTCCTTTCCTTTCCTCTCAAAGAACCGTGCTAAATTCATCATCTTTGGTGAATTTCCTTTGGAATTTTTATAGCGAATTAAGGTAACTAAGCTATTTCATTTAATTATAGGGTAGCTAGTCACATAGTTAATTAGGAAATTAAAATCATGAAAATTGTAGGAATTTAATTCTTGATTTTCTATATGAATGCCGAATGGTTTGAGTTGTTCGATGTTTAGTTTCGTTGAATATCTTGATAACCTCCGAAAGCAAGGTCACTGTTTTAGTTGTTTGTTTCCTTTGATGACTGATACTAGATTTTTGTTTTGATAGTTGACTTAATTAATCTTGGGCACCGCTTATTTGAGTTGTATTTGCTTAATTTGAAATCATGATGATAATATTGTTAGTGCATGATTCTAACATTCTGAGCTTGGAGCTTGGAGTTTGATTTGCTTGACTCTTTGTATTATGCGTGATGATGAATGATCTTTTGCATGATATTACTTAGATAGTCTTTGATGGATGAATTGATATTATTCTTGAAGCAATTAGAGTAGTTCTGGACTGCTGTTTCTGGGCAATTGTATGCGTGAATATGTGTTTATGAAAGTGTAAATCTTGTATTTGAATCTAAAATCTACTTACTCTCGGGATTTTTCCCGAGTGAGCTAAAGATTAAAATATTAGAAGTTGTATGATTGTTCTCGATTTATGGGGAATGCCGTGTGATATGAGTTAGGGCATGTTAGCTAAATCTTGATTCTTGATTTTTATCTTATTATTTGATGTAAAGTATGATTTTAGTAATAATTGTTTATTTAATTTAATTATTTGTTGTAGATTGAAAGTATATAAATTAATTGATGAATTGGTAAAATTTGTTATGTTTTGAGCAAATTTGTCGAGTGAAAGCAAATAGGAAAGATAGAACTTTTATTCTTATTTTGCTAATCTTTAGTAATTAGTTGTTTAATTAAATTAATTAAAATAATTATATGTTGTTAAGTTGAAATGCCGTGTAGAATTAGTTGATTTAGTCAACTTTTGATTAAATTGAATTATTATTATTTTAGGGAATAATTAATAATAAAAGTTACGGATAAAATAATTATTAGGGATAAGTTGTAAAGTGAAAGGATAAAAAGATATTATTAGTATTATTATTTTAAGAGAACCGAATAATATTAGCATTAATAATATTAAGTTTCGGACCATATATATATATATGTGTATATGAATTAGTATATGATATAATGTTAAGGTTAGTATCCGAAAGGATAGGGATATAAGTATATGAATGTTTAAGGAATAGTATATGTTATAAGAATGAAATGCATAAGATATTATTAGGGATAAGAAAGGAAACAGAGTAATAGCTATACATGTTATGTATCGGTCTCTGGCTAGGAAAGACTTGGTATTTAAGGTGGCCAATACACGTGCCGCACCTCTCTTTCCTGGGACTCCGAACATTTCATTTCCTATTACGGTCACCTAGTATTATCCTAATATATGATATGATTAAGTTAAATGAAGATATAAGATACAATATGGACGCCCACCTGATGATACACGAGTCGTTAGTGGGTTAAGTCAGGGCCACTGCTCAATGGGACGAGCACACGAGTTCCCCCGAGTAGTTTTGAATCTTAGAACATGTAGTCGTCTGGTAGTGGTACACGAGCCGCTACTAGGAGTTATGGCCATAGCTTAGACTTAGTGGTGAAACACGGGATCCGCTACGGGATTGAGTACACGAGCTCCTCCCGGCATGTTCTAGGAAGTTATGGTGAAACACGAGATCCATAACGAGTTATAGTGACCGGTCCAACAAAGATGTTATATTATGATTATACGATTGATATGTTAAGATGAAATCATAAGATGAAGATTAAGATGATTTCAAAGATGATAAGATAAGTTATGATCGTATCTGATATGATATGTTAAGAATATGATAAGATATGATTATGACAAGGAATGAATTATGATTATGACAAGATATGAATTATGATGAAAAGATATGATTATGATTTATTAATGATATAATTTAAGAAGGGCTAAGTATAAGTTAAGGATTGGGATAATTTAAGAAGTATATTATAAGTCTTCCGCTGTGTATTTCTGAAATTATACGAACCTGTATGAGTATAAATATACGGATGATGTACGTATTTTGTATGTATTCTAACCGTATCTGCAGGGTTGTTTGTACGTATTTTATACGAAGATTATACGTATTCTAACCGTATCTCTACAGGTGTATTTATACGTATTTTTATACGTACATCTATACGTACGTTTATACGTACTTTTATACGTATTTTTATACGTACGTTTATACGGATTTTTGTATGTTTATGTGTAAAGCATGTATTGAGTTCTTTACAGTTTTTATGATAATTTCTATGCTATTATGTGTTTGGTGGTCCCTCGATTAAATGGGACAGCCTAGTTACTCGCCACTGACGGTGGACCCCCCCCTCAGTTTCAGGTGATGTTGCAGCAGATTAGAGCGGGCTTCGCCGGATGGGCTTGAGTGTTTAGGCCTTATTCCTAAGTTTCTAGTATTTTCCAGAACAATTTAACTTTTATTAGTTTATTATATGTTCCCAGCGTGTTGGGACAGTATTTCTAGACTTTTGGATGTAATAACAATTAGTGATTTATTATGGATTTTAGTGGTTATATTAATAAAAGATCATCCTTTCATTTATATTGATAATTTATTGTTTATTAAGATTAGGTAATGATCCGAATGTCGATTTCCCTTCGTAAATCAACAAGCTAAAAAGTCGGGTCGTTACAAAAATAATAATAATAAATATTATGGTGACAAATATAATATCTATCCCTGAAATCCTTTTATTATTATGTTACAACTTGTTCCTTTTGTCATATTATTATTACCCTTCATATTACAACTTATCCCTGATAGTTTCTTTAGTAAATATTATTAATAATTATAATAATATAAATTCCTAAAATTATCTCAATATTATTATAAGTCCAAAATCAAACTAGAATTGACCAAAAATAAAATAGGGCCACTCGACATATGTAAAGAAACATATAAAAAAAATTAAATAAATTCATAAATTCATCATATAATTAATTTAATAAATTACATAAAAATACAATTAACTACATAAATTACCTAAAACATGACAAAAATCCTACTTTTCATATTTTATACCACTCGAAAACTCCATGTCAGCAATCCCGAAAATTAACACAATTAATTAAATACAATTATCAATAATTAGCAATTTTAACTTAATAATATTAATTAAAAATCATACTTTAAACATTAAAGTTATCAAGAACCAGATCAAAATCAACACTTTATATACATGATATCACACGGAATTCTGGCATATTAAATTCATCAAGATTAAATCCAAGAATTCAATAGTAACATGTTTTAATAATTTAATCACACTATTTTACACAATCTGATTTTTAAAGAATTAAATTAATAACAACCTCTTAGAGGTCTCGAATAATCTGGAAATTTTAATGGAAGTTAAATATGGATTCAAGGTTTAACGTGAATAAATTTAGTTCAAAAATAACGTCCTTTACTATTTTTAAGGAATTTTATAACTAACAAATCAGATTAGGCTGTAATCAGTTTCAGATTTTTCTGCCATAGCAAACGAACTTCAAAAATTTCGAAAATTTAACACAAGCTGTAAAATACTATTATTCACTTCCACCTAAATTTTCGTAGCCATCCGAATTGATTACGTATCTTGAATAATTCGTAAGCTAAATCTGGACAGTTTTACCAGTTTGAAAGATTAAATTATTATAAGTAATAAAAGGACGAATTTTGCCACGAAATAAATCTTGATCAATAATCAAACAGTAAGGAGACTCCCTAAAATTATTCCAAGTGACTCGACAATTTAGAACAACAAGAACAAAAATATTCATGCATTTATTCAATGTAAATACGTAATTCAATAAATTATTTCATGCATAGAAATCATTAAAATAACTAAAGATTCATAAGGATTACATATTATCATCAAGAAAATTACATAAAAACATCATCATAGTGTTCGACTTTTCCTAGATGAACATGATACTAAATCCTAGCAATTTTCATGATTTTAATCCTAATTAACTATGTAGAAAACTAACCCAAATTTAAGAAGGTAAGTCTAGTTACCTTTAAACGCTAAAAATTCCAAGGAAAATTCACCACTTTGGTGAATATTATGCACGGCTGAATTTTTGAAGGAAAGGAGGAATATTTTCTTGTAGGGTTTATGAGCTTTAGCAATTAGGAAAAATTATTGCTAAGCCTAACATATATATAAGAAAGAAGAACAAAAAAAAACAAAACAAACCCTAATACTAAGGCTGCCGTGAGGGTGAGCAACAAAAGGGGAGAAGACCTAGCAATTAGGGATTAGAAGACTAGGTTTTAGAAGTTTAAAATAATTAGTTAATTTAATTAATCAATTAATAAAATAATCTAATTAATTAAATTAAATCCCAAAAAGAAATAATCATTGGCCCAAAAGGAAGAGAGGCCGGCCATGCCATAAGGAAAAGGGAAAAATTGGGTCATTGGCCCAATTTGAGAAAAAGAGTGAGAAATAAAATAAAACAGTCCAAATAGATGGGCCCTTTTGGACTCGGAAAGTTAAAATAATATAAATAACCCGCGAAATTTTCTGGCCCTAAATTTCGGGGTATTACAGGTCACGAGTTCGAATCTCTCCTCCTTCTCTCTTCTAAGTGGAATTAATCCGCGTTGGGTATGATGAGGCCTATGTTGCGTCCACATTTCAAGCCCAAATGGCTTTTCATGCGAAAAGGAAGTAATAGAGTACATAACATATTTCTAGACCTCAACTATCAGTTTATTAAGCTTTTTGATTGAGATAGTCATCTAACACAAATAAGCAAATTAAATTCAAATCTCTGGGAATGATAACGCCTAGAAAGAGGGGTCGATATATAATCAGTTAATCACTATATCCCTTGTCGATGGTTAATATCCCAATACTTCAATTCAGTCACCCCAAAAAAAAATCATATATATGAATAATATATAGGAACACACAAGTTACTCTATAATCAACATCAACACAACTTAAATCAGTTTTTAAGACTACAACAATTGCATGTTTTGCTAATTAGATCACACAAAACAAAAAAAATAAAAAAAAAAAAACAAGACAAACACAATTATATAGAGTTGTGGATTTATTAATAATGAATTGAAAAGGAGAATTTTGAAGCCAATCATAGCTTTGCAAATGCAAGACAAACACCAATAAAACCATACCAATACGCCAAATATTGGGGTCACTTGGCTTTTTTATTTGTTTAAAATATTCTTGTATTCTTATTTCTAAATTCATATATATATGTGTTTATAATAATAATAATAATAAAATGAAAATTATTGACAAAAGAAAATTGCTAAAAAAAATAGCCATGGGACCATGCTAGCTTAGCTTACTGGCTACCACATATATATCACATTTGGCTTATTATTGATGTTATTGTTTATAAAAAAAAATAGAAATTGAAAATTATATTGATGTTTAGGCCTTGTTCTTTTGAACTTAAAAGCTACAGTAATCAGATCAGTTCAGTTCAGATCAGATCAGATCAGTCCTAAAGAACAGGGCCTTAATTGAGACATAAGTAAATGTACATGTCAATCTCCATATAGTTGGATGGCTTGGATCTATATATAACACCTGACCCATGTGAGAAAGAAAGGTGGTAGTGTGGTACATAAATACATAATAATTCCAAAAGCTTTGGCTACAACTATAAGGATTTCTAGCCCCTATCATAAATTTAGATAAACTCCTTACAATTATGTTGATATGTGACAATTTTTCCCCAACAAACACACGTGTGTTGATGTTTTTTTTTTTTTTCTTTTTATAAAAAAAAAAAGGCATTGGTGATCTGAGTGAGAAGTAATACTACTAGCCAAGGTTACAACTCACTAGAGTCACTGCCATGGACCATGTGCCAAATTAAGTACAATGAATCTATAACTTAATCGGTTGGTGAACAATGCACTCCCGATTCAATAAATTTTCATCATATTATGTCTATTATTTATGATCAATTGATCATATCATGGTCCATGTTGATGCATCTTTCATAACTATCCACACTTATAGAGAATAATGGGTCAAAGGCTTCCCGTAAAAGAGTATTTGCTTATGACGCCCCCATACATGTAGAAATTCTAAGCATTAAGGAAGCAATGACTTTTTGCCATCAATTAAAATTGAAAATCAGAATTTTTATTTTATTTTATTACCATATACAAGATTGCATTGATTATACGTGAAAATGTCTAAGGTGAGATTGTGTAAAAAAAATGATAATAGTAATAATAATAAATAAATAAAGGTTGAAATTATGTGTTATTGAAATACCTTGGAACCATTAAACTTGTCATATTCATAGCGTATTTGATTCAACTCATTAAGGCGGCGGTCTTATAAGTTAGAGAACTAAATAGTAAAATGCGATTCTAATAAGTTCAAATTAATCCAACTTATGAAAATTAATTAGTATTTGATTCTTATAACAGGACAAATTTTATAAGCGTATAAGACGTTATGAAAATTAGATATAACTTATAAGTGTATTTAATTCAACTAATTGAAAGATATATCTAATTTTCATAATTCTTATAACAGGACAAAGATCATTGATCTATCATATACAATACTCAATACAATGGTGAACACCCACCAAAAAATATATAATGCGATGCAGCTAATTAATTAAGATGTAATCCGATCTTTCAATATCGGATAATAACAAGCATACTTCACTACTTTGCTTGGGGTCCCATCTTCCACATCTCGCGCAATACACGGCAGACCTTTTTTTATTTTTCCTAAGATTTACTTCTTCCGTTTCCAAAAAAACACAACAATTGGGGTGACACGGATTCCTAGGTAATTTTTTGTTGTAAGAGTAAAGGGATAGAGAGAGAAAGTGGAGTATGTGATGATGTGAGAGATAGAAAGAAAAAACTTACAAAAATGGAAAATTAAAATTGTTGCATTTATATTGAAACATCAAAAAATAGAAATTGTTGCGTTTTTTTCGAAACGGACGAAGTATATGAAAATGTCCCACTCAATTTAATCATTAGATGATCTCGTCAAAATGTATTTGTATTGTAATCTCTCTATACCTTTTTATTTGCGATATTTCCTTTAGTGTAAAGTTTTTAAGAGGAAATATGTATATTATTTTATCTAATTTGATATGATCTGATTGGAAATTTTCTTATCTGATCTGGTTTGATTTGATCCGGATTTTTTTTTATTATAGTTATTATCCTGCTGACGTGTGTCGTGTGCTACGGGTGCGCGGGAAATTCAAACCTAACATCTTGTGGCGACTTACTTTTGGGAAAAAGCATCACCACTCCGTCGGTACTGATACTTTTTGGGGGGCTAGTTGTATGGGGCCTACCGGCATACCGACAGGACCTCCCTAACAACGTCCCTGCCAAGATGTTTTGTAAACTGTGACCACCAATACCAAAGGCTAGCGGTCACAGCATAATCATGGCTGTCGCCATGAGGGCGGCACATAGTCATCAGATGTTGTCCTATAGATGACGGATCTGAAGGTTGTCTGTCTTACCAGACGTGTCGGAACCAGCTATAAGAGAACATAGGCACTTGGCGGCCTCTTGGTAAACTGCCAAGTCATTTCCTATAAAAAGGAGACTTCTCAACCATTTGAACCTAAGATCATTCACCTACAAAACTACTCTCTCTCTCCTCTTCTCTATATTTCCTCAAACCTAATCCCCTTTGCTAACTTAGGCATCGGAGGGTCTTTTCTCGAAGATACCTCGGGGTTGACTCACCGTGTTCTTTCTTTGTGCAGGTGACGGCTACCACTGCTAACATCTATGCACCACCACTCACGGTATAAACAAAACCATACCGGAACAATAATTATAAATTTTCTGATCTGATCTGAACTTTTTTGATTTGATCCGATTTTTTTATCTGACTTAATCTGATATGAGTGCTTATTTAATTTGAATCAAACGCAACCTTAGTCCATGAATATAAAGTTCGAAACTTTTTAGTGTGTGGTATTGGAGTTGCTAGTGATTGGAAAATGATCTAATTCTAATAAATGGCAAACAACGTGGTTTGATTTTATTCTCCATTAAATTGTTGAGGAGGAAAACTATATTGAGGTATTATTGTTGATCTGAGATTTGATAACGCCTCACCCCCCCCCCCCAACACACACACACAAATACTGCTGTATGTATAGTGTCCATTTTGCTCAGTTAATATGCATTTTTACTTATGAATGATATAGTACAAAATCAATTCATGAGCCTCAAGTATCCGTTTAAACTTTTGGTTCAAATGATTTTCTAATATGATATAAGACGCCTAGTATCATCTTCCATCTTTCTTTTTCTTCACAAATTCTTTCAATGGCTGACAAGATCCATTCCGCTTTCACAATCACCAACATCAAAAAGTTCACGGGTGACGGGTTAGAGTCTTATTCACCCACGCGCTGAGTAAGGGGAGAAACATATTGCATCCACACTTCAAGCGCAACAGGTTTTTGTATAAGGGGCAGTGGGACGTGATGTGTATAAAATCAATTTATACGTTTCAACCACGAATTTAAACTTTGGGTTGAAATGATCACTAGACAATGAAATCATTTCATATGTTCATATCTAGGATATTATGAAAAGAGTTATGAATAATTAATTTCGGCTTTAAGACTTAGGGCTTGTTTACTTTTGATTAAATTCAATTCAGTTCAGTTCAGTTCATCTCTATTAAGTTCAGTTTAGTTCAGTTCATCTCTATTAAGTTCAGTTTAGTTCAGTTCATCTCTATTAAGTTCAACTAATACACTCTATTAAGTTCAGTTCAGTTTAGTTCAATTCAGCTAATGTAAACGAGCCCCTAAAGTCTTAAACCTATCAAAGTATCAAGCAAGTTGGACAAGTTGAATCACTTGTATAGTTGTACGTAAATTGAGGTGTCAACTACAACTTTACTAGTGCGAGTTACTGAGTTTGACAAGGTGCGAGTTATTGAGTTTGACAAGTTCATATCACTTGTATAGTTGTATGTAATATCGGGCTTACCGACAACTACAACTGCAAGTAATATTAGTTAAAGTTTGTTTGATACAGCCTAGTTTACCAGTTTACCTTTCTTTTTCAAAAAAATAAAAATTTAGACGAATTAAATATTTCTCTAGTCGTACGATGAGACTTCAGAGAGGTAGAAGGTGGAACAAAGGATTTACATAAGAGTAATGTGGAAATTTTTTGTAAGTTTTGTGGCAATATTAATTTCACCATATTTAGCAATTTACTTACACAGTTACACTTAGGGCTTGTTTACTTCAGATTATATTCAGTTCAGTTCAGTTCAATTCAGCTAATCTCTATTCAGTTCAGTTCAGTTCAGTTCTTTTCAGTTCAGTTCAGTTCATCTCTATTAAGCTAATGTAAACGAGCCCTTACTACTTATGTGTTTCAACATTTTGGTTTCTTTTTCTTTTTTCACAATTTTAATACATACATTTAGACATGAATATTTCCGCTACTGCATTTATTGAAACAAATCTAACATGATCACATATGGATATATTTTTTCTTATAATAAAGATTCTTCATAGTTGACATAGTAAGAACATAATAATGCTATTGGAGGATCATGAGCATAATGCCTAGCAAAACAAGTCGAAGACACAAGGACTGGATCTATTCAATCTTGTTTTAGTGTTGTTTTTCTGTTGCTTTTGTTGTAAGAGAAAAAAAAACTACTCCCTTCATCCCAATTTAGATGTTGCATGTCTGTATTTCATTTTGGCACAAATTTTTATGTAAACTAATCTTCATATAGGGCCCACTATTGGTAAATGTAATTAGAAGAAATATATGGTTTAAAGAGAGTAAAGTGACAAAAAAGAAGATAAAAATGTAAAGTGTATGTGGGGCCATATACTATAAAAGGAAATGTAGCAAGTATTTTGGAACATCTAAGGGTGTGTTCTTATTGAGTAATATACAATAAATTGTTATTTTTGGTAGTTATTGTTAGTTAGGATTTCTAGAAATAAAAAGATAAAAAAATAACAATTTATTGTATATTACTCAATAATTCTCTTCCACTTATTTGACCTGACCTGACCAGAAATGACCTGATTAAACCTGACTTGATTATAACTTATTAAACATGACCTGACTTGTTCAAACCTGATAAGTTCTAAGGCCAGATAAAAAAAATGAAAGAGAATGCACCCTAAATAAGGAAATTGTAGCAAATATTTTGAGACATCTAAATAAGAAAATTGTAACAAGTAATTTGTCATGAAGTAAGCTAGGTGTAATCGTTGTAGCTTTCCTTTTCATGAAGAAGGAAAATTGTAGCAACATGTTGGTTCCAATATAAACAAGCTCATTTAATAAATATGGATTGGCCTAGCTACATTTGGGCCTTAGTAACTCAAAAAAAGTGGGCTGACTTTTGGTCATGTTTAGACGCACATAGCAATCTTCAGCCCCATAAGTCATACGAAGTATAACTCATAACATAACTTCATAAGATTGGTCATTGCCCATTACCCATTACGACCGAAGAAGTTTTCTTATTTAGATGTCTCAAAATATTTGCTACAATTTTCTTATTTAAGGTTAGGGTTGGAAACTTGAATTTATAAAAATAGTTAAGGGAGTGTTACCACCATTATATGCTACTTTTACGGAAGAGATATACTCCCTCCGTAACATAAAAATGATAACAATTATTTTTTCACGCATTTTGAGAAAACGATTTAAGGGTGTAAACGAATGAATTAATCAAAATGGTTTTAACACAAGTAAGAATATGGATATAAGTTACTAATATCAAAATTATTTTGATTAATTTAATCATTTACACCCTCAAATCGATTCCTAAAAATGCGTGCAAAAACAATCGTTGCCATTTTTATGTTACGGAGGAAGTATATTTTATCCATTTCACTAAAACAACAAAACTAATACACCAATCGAAACTAAAAAAACTAAAATAATCATAAAATGATACAAATATTGCTAACTAAAAAAAATTACACTCTTCTGTCATTTCAATTTAACTAGTTTGATTGTGAAGCAAATTCAAAAAATGAAGGACAAATAAACAATTAAAAGAAACAATTACCCCATTTTCAAAAAAAAAAATATGATCGGAAATTGCAAAATAAAAATCACCATCAAACGGTGAGTAATATACGTTTGGCAGTCGGTAATTTTCTTGAACTTGTTTTAAAACAAAATACCGACTGCCAAACGAAAATTACCGACCATTTGCCGATGTTAATTTTTATTTTTCAATTTTCGAACATGTTTTGTTTTTTAAAAAAAAAGGAGTACAGGCGCCTCTATCTGAAAGGATTAGATTGAATTGGATGACAATAACTTGAATACGATTTGAATGAATTAGATTAAATTTAAGATAATAATCCCACGAAAACAACACACTTTAAGTCACTTAATACATTCTTAGGACAATAATAACAAGAAGCTATGCGCCTATGCCACTCCATAAGAGCACTACCATCAGTGAGTAAATAATATCCTCACGGGAAGAAAAAATAACAATGGCAAAAATAATTGCATCCCAGCAGTGGGTAAAACACCAAAAAAAAAAAACTTGCCGTGAGAATCCCACGGACCATGGGAAAAAATGGGCTTTGAATCTTGTGCTTTCAGCGCCATGTGTCAGCCGCGCATTGGCTGACACGCGCGTGTGGCACACACGCCCGACAGGGCTTATGAATGCTGCAGCAACTTTACACGCGGCAAACCTTGATTGGTTGTGGTACTGTTCATTAAATGCAACGGTAATATTTGTTCAACGGCTATTTTGATGATTTTCTTTAATTTAAAAAAAAAAAAAATTACCAACGGTCATAATTTTTCGAGATCTATAAATAGACACCCATTTTGCTATACTTTGACATACTTAAAAAAATCAGTTTGTTCAAAAAAATTATCAAAATTTCAAATTTTCATATAATTTTTTCTTCTAAATTTCAAACCTACATATATTTTTTTTATCAAAATATTTAAGTAAATGGATCCATTTAACTTGAATAATATTGATCCTAATTTGCTACAAAATCCAGAATTCCAAAAATTTTTACAAAATTTTGGAGGAAATGTTTCAAATGTTCAATTTCCTCAACAACAACAAACACCTCCTTCCAATGTCCATGATGTTCATCAAATGTCTGATAATAATGATTACTCTCCTCATTATTATCAAGGTAGCAATAATGAATTTCATGGCCATCAAAGCGAAGATGAAAGCGTTCCGGAGACCCAAGAACCGATTATGTCTCCTCCGGTGGTGTCGATTCAAGCACGTGCTATGTCATCGGCTGCACGTAGTTGGTCGGTAAAAGAGGACGAAGCTTTAATCGCATGCTACATGGAACATTGCACTGATGCTATTATTGGTACCAACCAAAAAGCGTCTGTGCTTTGGAGGAAAGTGGCAGAATCGTGGGATGCCGCTCAAGTGAATCGACCACAAGAGTTGCCGGTGAGAACCTCAAAAATGCTGGAAAATCGATGGAGACGTATGGCTAGCGACATAAATCTATGGGTTGGTTGCTATGAAGAAGCAAAGAAGGCAACGGGTAGCGGTTACAACGAGGACAACACAGTTCAAACAGCTTACACTTTATTTCGAGCATCAACCACACCTACAAGGAACTTCTTGTGTGAGCATGGTTGGAGGATGCTATGTCAGTATCCAAAGTGGAGGCGAAAAATGAGGTGGGCCATGTCGAAGAAAGAAAGGGAAACCGCAAATGCCGAAGAAGCTGCTGAAGAAAGTGCTAGTAGTGGAAAAAGAACTAGAGTTGATGAAGATGGTGACACTGGCATGGGAACTAGTAGCTTCGTTTCGGGTGGTATCAATAGGCCCGATGGTGTTAAAAAAGCGAAGTCTAAACGAAAGGGTAAAGAGATAGCACCTGATTTTGCTAATTCAATAGATAAATACAATGAATTGTATTTTCAAATGATGGAGACACGCCGCAAAAAATTAGAGTTTGAAGAGAAAAAGTGGGCGGCGAGGCAAGAAGAAAATCACACTGCTTCAATGGCAGCACAATTTGACATGCTGAAAGTATTAGTAGAAAAGCAATCACCTACTGAGGAGGAGGAGATGCTTAAGAAAAAATTAATTCAGCAGCTTTATGGTGAAATGTAGATTAATGCATTTTACTTAATTTTATTTATGCATTTTAGTTATGTATTTTTAGTTATGCATTTTAGTTATGTATTTTAGTTATGCATTTTATTTATGTATTTTAGTTATTTATTTTAGTTATTTATTTTATTTATGAATTTTAGTTATGTGTTTTAATTTACATTTACACTTTGCAATTATGTTGATTTTTTTAAAACCGAAAAAATACAAAATACTAACACGTGAAAAAGCTATGTAAAAAAAAACAAATACGGGTCTAAAAAAAGTTAAAAAATACGAATCACGAAAAATAAATTTTTTCGTATTTTTGTGAAAAAATACGAATCACGAATAATACGAATCACGAAAATATACGGGTCAGAAAAAATTACGTGAAAAAAATACGTGAACAAATAGATACGGAAAAAAAATACTTTGACAATACGTATTTTCGTAAATTACGAGAAGAAAAATACATCTCAAAATAATACGGGTATAAAATACAAAAATAAACATACATGTAAACAATTAAACACTTGTAAAATATTAAATTTGTAAGAAAGAGAAATGGGTGGGGTATAGTAGATAGGAGGAGAGAGAGTGATGGTTTTTTTTTTTTTGCTCACTGCTAGTATAAGTTTTGGAAAAAAAATTTGCCCACGAGATTATGTTATGTGGAAGAGTAAGAAAATGGGTAGAGAGAGAGTGATGGGCATTTTTTTTGACCGCTGCTGAGAGTGGCCTAATGGGATTACAAATTTACAAAGTCCTTTTGACTTGTATCAATAATTATCAAATCATCTATTCTTACAAAAACTTCATCCATTTTTTTACATGAAATTAAAAAAGAAAAATAAAAACTAATCAAATTCAATCCAAACACTTGTGGACAACTAATAAACCACAATTTAAATGAAGAAAATTAAAGAGACAATATTAGTAAAAATTAATAAAGAATTAATGCAGAAAAGAATATATAGAATTATAGAGTACAAAATGTCAGCGGTTTATAGGTATCACGGTTTTGGGGGCATAGAAGCTAAGAAAAGATATGAAACGCTACATCCAAAACTTCCTTCTTGGGAGAATCACAACTAACACCTACTCTTTAATTTAATGTTGGTAGTAATTCTTGAAATTACCAACCTTTGTTTTTTTTATATTAATAAAATAAAATAAATCGATGTTTACTACAATAGCATGTCTTGTTTTGGTAATGCCATTGATTGCGCAGTACATTGTTGTTGTTCATCACAAGCTTATTCTCCAATCACTTTTCTCTAGGTTGTTGTTTCTTTTTGGTTGAATACATGGAGGATTGGATTGTTCTCATTAGGTTTTACTTGCAATCGAGAGTTTCCGAGTTTGATTTTTCCTAATAAATATAAAGGTAATATTAGTTTGGTATTTATGTGAGATGGGCCGTGTTTTATATATGTAAGAACAGCAATGATTATGAGCGTTTCGAAATGTTTGTTATGTTTATTTTTTACATAGCTTTTAATGCATTTGTTAAAATATGTGGATTGCTAAACGTCGCTCCAAAATTACTCAAAATCGCCCCAATAAGATGTGAAAAGATCAAAACACCACTACTCACTACTCAACTCCACTACCACCCACCAAAGAGTTTCTCTCTCTATAACCACCACCAGCCGGCACTACCAACCACCACCGCCAAAGACCAAAAAAAATTACACAATCAATTTCAGTACGATGAGCAAAAATTTTAAACTACAGATTTTTCAAAGAATTGCACAATCAATGCGTTAAAAAAAGCACAATCAGAGCGTTTCAAAATGTTTGTTATGATTATTTTTCAAAGAATTGCACAATCAATACATAAAAAAGTGCCTGATCAGACGCCTACGCCATGGCTTGGGCTCTGGACGTGCGAGACATTTTTTCTTGTATTAAAAAAAAACTTACCGGTGGTGAGACATTCAAGGCGGCGGCGGTGGTGTTTTTCTTCGTTTGCAGCTCCGACCACCTCCTTCTGGTCTTTGACTCATGTTCATGGTTGTGGTGGTGGTTGTGTAGAGTGGTGAAGTTTGTGTGGTGAGACGGTGAGAGGTAGAATGCGATAGAGTGAGTTTAGGGTGTGAAGGGTGAGATGAGTGTTAAAGCCTTAAAGGGTATCTTGAGTAATTGGTGGGCGATGATTAACAACACCCTAAAATATATATATCTTCCACTATAATCAATGAAAAATGTGTTTGATAGTTAAGGGTTTGAAAGCGAGCTTTGGGATTAAAAAAAATCTTTTTCAAAAGCTCATATGAGGGTTTTTTTTGGAAGAGCTTGTCACTTTTTGATTAGTTTTACTTTGAAGCATCTAACAACTAACTGTTATTTACCAAACAGTTTTACACAAACAACTAATATAATCAGACAGTCAAATTCAATCGGCTAACAACTAACTCTAAAACAGAGTATTTATACCCATTGTTGTGCAACCTAGATCTAAGCATTTGGTAGATAGTGGGAAAAAAAAAAAAGGGAAAAGGAGGAGAAACAAGGTGGCAAATCAAAACTAGGCAACATCATCCAAAAAGTGTAGGAAGCATTTGGGGCTTAAGGCCATGAGTAATTATTATTGGTTTTGTAATAAAAAGAAACTTACAATCACCACTCCAACACTCCTCTCTCCACTCCACACACACACCCCCACACCCTGTTCTTTTGCTGCAGATCTCTAAAACCCCAGTCTCCAAAAGTTCACAAGACACAAGGAAAAAAAAATAAAAAAATAAAATTACAGTACTGTTGTACTCTAACCCTCACAAATTTGACTCTTTTTTTGTTTTTCTTTAAAAAAAACCCATTTTTTTTCTCTCTCTCTAATTTATACTTCAATTTCTTCTTTGGATTATGATTTGAGTGAACCAGACACTAGCTTCCACACCCACATTTTTTCCCCAGTTTTTTTTTCAACCTTTTTTCAACTCCATTTTTGTTGTTTTTGAAAGAACATGAAGATTTTCTCTCTCCCTTCAAAATCTCTTCCTGTCATACCCGGATCCAAACTCACCCATCTTACCCAAATTACTAGTAGAATTTAAAGCCAATTCTCATACATTAAAGATTTGATTTTTTAAAGAGGTTTTTTTTTTTTTTTTTTTTTTTTTTTCTCATTTCTTCCAAAAAAAAAACCCCAAAAATTAAAATTAAAATGAGAAAGCATGGATGGCAACTTCCTTACCACCCACTTCAGGTAATGTTATAAAAATTCAAGAATGTAATTTATGTTTTTTTTCCTTAAAAAATCCTAAATGCTGGTTGAATTTTGCTGCAGGTGGTAGCAGTAGCTGTGTTCTTAGCATTGGGGTTTGCTTTCTATGTTTTCTTTGCTCCATTTGTTGGGAAGAAGCTTTACCAATATATCATAATGGGTGTTTACACTCCTCTTGTGAGTTTAATTTCCTTTTATTTTGCCTTAAAAAAGTTGAGATCTGGGTTTTATACTGTTCTTTAGTTATGATTCTGCATCTTTTCTTTTTTGGGTTTTTATAATTTCAATAATTTTCCCGCAAATTTGGGTCACTTTCCTTTTCTGGATTCAATTTTGAATGTTTGAGTTTTCTTTTTGTCACTATATATTCCAAGAGTATCAATGCCATCGCTTTTTCTGGATAAAGGAAGCTGGGTATTTGTCTTCTAGCTAGTCTTTTCACTTTGTCAAATATTCCTTCTGAAGTTAATTATTTTTAGAGATTGAGATTGAATTCCTTTATGAACACATTAGCCTTAATTATTGTGTGGAATATCCTACATATTGTTCTTAACATGTTAAATCCTAGAGATTGATAATCCTAATACAATAGGTTTTGTTCTTGAGAACTTGGGGTTAGCTTAGTGGGGAGGGATCCAAGCACCTCCTATTTAGTTTGGGTGATGTATTTTTAACAAAATTACGAAAATTACAAAAATGCCATCAAATTGGGAATTTCCCCTCAGTGGGAGAGCACATCGTGTTGCATGGCCGAGACCAGTGTTTGATTCTTACCCCAACATTATGCTCGGTTTTCCCATGTGCTAGCTTTCTGAGATAAGACCGATATAGGGGACCCATACCCATTCGTGTACATTGTCGTAAAAATAATAAAAAAAAAGTTTTGTTCTTAGATATCTAAATTGATGATTGGCCTATCTTTGTTAATCCATCTTGGTTATGTATGTAGTGTATGTGGGTCAATGTGTGAGTGATGTTTTTGTTTGTTTATTATCTTGTTGTACCGCATTCTTCCGAGCAATAATTTGACAAACTAATACATTGCTAATTGGTTTTAACTTTTAAATTAATCTGTGTCCTGTACAAAGGTGTATATAATAAGGAGAAGTATTTATTACTTGCTAAATTGTGAATTATAAATTTATAATTTTAGTGTCTTAGTTGTTCCTTATTGTTTGTGGTCGTAGTGCGATTCAGGACCTTCGACCACAAATGTCCATTATGATATTTGGTTACCAAGAGGTAGGTAGCTTGAGATTTTGGGTTAATGTACTTGTTTGGGGTAACAATGCTTTGACATAATTTTTGATATTGATGCCTGCTGAGGTTTCCATAAATACGAAGTATTACTTGTTTGAGTTTCTCTGAAACTTTTAATTGAAGGACAAACTCAGGAATGAATTTAATGTTTTAAACCATAATTAGGGTCAGGAGTGGTTAAGTTAGGGATTTTGCTGACCTTCGTTATGTGTCCATTGTTCTTTGCCTTCTCCTCCTTTTAATGTTGTGGCTTGACCAATCTTTCTTAGCTATTTTGGAAGTTATATTGTTTTCTTGGTTCTTTATCAAATGAGTTTAAGTTCGAATGTAGTGAACCATTATCGTTTTGTAATGAGGAAAAAAAAGCTATTGATAGTCTATTGTTTTCAATATTTTGAGCCAGTTTAGTATCTTGGCATCTTGGTAAAGTATTATTATGGAAATTATGATTAAATATAATGTAATTTTAACTAAAAGACAGTGATTGTATCTTGTTTCTTACATGCTGCTAATTTTTACCTGTTTATCAGAGTGAACTGTCCTCGAGGATGCTGATAATATTACTCTTTTTTTTTTTTTTAATCCCAACCAGATTGTAAGTGCGTTTGGATTATATATCTGGTGTGCAGCGTCTGATCCAGCGGACCGAGGAGTCTTCAGGTCTAAGAAATACCTTAAAACTGCAGTTAAAGGAAAACATGCTGAAGCAAAGGATTCAAAGCTAGGCGAGGATTCTGCTTCATCCAAGCAATATGTAAATGTTAAAGGGGATGGGGGAAAACCTTATGATGGGGATGCTAAGAGTACGGATCTCAACATGGAGGATTTGTGTGGTGAACCTGAAAAAGGGGCTAAATCGTCAAATTGTACATCTTGTGTGTTGGGAGTGTTGTTCTTTCCATGTACTTTTCTCTGCAACTGCATGAGTCCATCAGAAGAGTCTTCTGAGCGGCAAGCCAGTGAAGGTGGAATGTTCTATTGTAGTTTATGTGAAGTTGAGGTATTTTCAAAAAACTTAATTTTAGTTATGACTTACACAATCTCCAATCTACCTACAACAGAAAAATGACAACGAAAATTGTGAAAAAGATGTCATGTTTCCTATAATAATGTAAAGAAGCCCTACATCCGTTTTGATTTGCATATTGGTGACTTGCCGGGTCTCTGTTTGTTTATAATGTGTTGGAATTGTCTTAATTGTGTTTACTTCTCAATAATCTATGTATAGGTTTTCAAGTACAGCAAGCATTGTAGAGTTTGTGATAAATGTGTTGACAGTTTCGATCATCACTGCCGGGTATGTGAAAGAAGTTGCCTATTCTATTATTTGTTTTCTACTTTGTCATGACAAGCTTCTCCTGTCTAAGTTTGCTCTTGATTTGCAGTGGCTCAATAACTGTATAGGCAAGCAGAACTACCGGAAATTTTTCACCCTCATGGTTGTGGCACTTTTATTGGTAAGTGAAGGCATCTGTAAAGCAAAAAACTTTACATCCTGTTTGCTGTTGTTTTCCTTTCGACAAATAAAATAAATGTTATAGAAGATGTCTTTGGTTTGAAGTTTTATTGCCGGCATTCACTTTTAGGAGATCTGATCCAAATGGCTCAATAAAAAACTAAACCCAATAATAAATATTCTTTGAATTGAAAACCAAAACTGAAAACTGATAATCATTCGAAAAGCGCCCCAAACTAACTGCCTTACTGGTCATTAGTCCTTTCCAAAGATGCCAGCTTCTAACTAGAATGAATTATTTCAAATTACTCCTGAGCGATGTTTAGCGTTCTCAATTTCAAGCTAGAAGGTATTACATTGTTAAAGTCTTGTTTTGAATGATCTGTCTGTGGCAATTGTGAACAGAAAAGTGCTGGATTACCCTGCGACTCTTAAATTACTGGTTCTTACAAATGAGGGACCAAAATTTTACTGGCCTTCCTTTTTCATTGAGCCAACTTTTGCTTTCAAGCTATGATAATTTAGAAATTACAACCTCAGACCACATCGTTGATGTGTCTATCAAGCCAGAACCTTGTCAAAGATTGCACATTTAGTTTCGTGCCATTTTTTATTATAGATAACTATTGACAGGTTGTGCATGGCATGTTGGGGTTTGAGATTGCAGCTAATTCTTCAATGGTCAACTGGGATACTTGTTTTGATTTGCTCTTTGCTTGAGAAGAAGAAATTCAATGCTGAGATTGTTGCAAATCTGGGAAGCAGTTTCTCTCTGGTACCATTTATTATTGTAGTGGTTAGTGCCTTATTCTATCCTACTTGATTTCTTCTATGTGCTCGTTTCAAGTTACTCAATTATTCTTAAGATTATTCCGTAATTGATGCGGGGTTTTTGGAAGAATGTTCACTTGTGATAATATTTGACCTTTCTTGGATAATGCCACGATTTGCAGGCCATGTGCACCATTTTGGCTATGATTGCAACTCTACCATTGGCTCAACTTTTCTTTTTCCATATTCTCCTGATAAAAAAGGTGAATCTGACAGCCTTTTGCAAATATCCGAGCTTTTCTTCTGGCAATTTTTTTGAGCACCCATGCTTATCATAATCTTGCTGATTTTATAACCCTGAATTTTTCATGAGGAAATCAAAAATATTTTGGTCTAAATCGTTTTTTTTTTTTTTTTAAATGTGTTGTTTTCAGGGGCTTAGCACATATGACTATATTGTAGCTCTAAGAGAGCAAGAACAACAAGAAGTTGGAGGTGGACAGAGTCCTCAGATGTCTCAAGTTAGCTCTCTTACTGGATTGAGCAGTGCTAGTTCTTTCAATACTTTCCGACGGGGTGCATGGTGTACTCCTCCACGGTTGTTTCTCGAGGATCAGGTAACTCTTCTTAATCTGTTATAAAAAAAATTACCTGTTCATTTCTCCATTCAATACACCAAGGGAATAAACCTGAACTGAAGTAATGAAGCATTTTTCTTGATTTTCATGTTAATTGATGTATTTTATGCATTGTTTTCAGTTTGATGTCATTCCTCCGGAAACTGGATCAGTAAGTTCCTATGGTAAAAAGGTTGCTACAGAGGAAACTGTGAAAAGAAAGAATCCTGCTGTAAAAATAAGCCCATGGACTTTAGCACGTTTAAATGCTGATGAGGTTTCAAAGGCTGCTGCAGAAGCAAGGAAAAAGTCCAAGATTCTGCAGCCGGTGATAAGACGTGAGGGCCCACTTAATGTTGAAAGAGAAAACAGCTTTGGCAGCGAACGACGCATGGGCTCCAGGCTCGACCATAGTAGAAGACGAAGCAGCAAACGGATCAGACTGCCATCAGATCTGCCCCTAGAGCAGCTGGTGAATGCACCCTCGAAAACAACTAAAGCAGCATCATCGAGCAGCTTGGCTCCTCTCCAGCTAGAAGCAAGGAGTGCCTTCCGGACTAGCCTAGCCATGTCAAGTGGAGCAGCTAACATGGTTGGCTCCTCCCCTGAGAGCAGCTTGGACTCACCCGATGTGCATCAGTTTCGTCGTTCATCTTCTGGAGCGGAAGATTCTAGAAACCTAGCTGCGTTGTCAGTGGCTGGCGGAGCTGCAATTCCTGGGGTCCCGCTGTCAAGGTCAACCAGTGACGGGTATGAACCTTCCGGTGGAGAAGACAGTGACCAGGTCCCTTCAAGGCCTGTGGAACGGACCGTTAATTGGAGCAACTTGCTTTTGAGGTCTAACCAAAATGGAGGAAATCTCAATCTCAAGGAAACATCAGCATCAACCCAAGGCAACCTTAGAAAGTTCTGAGAAAGATGAAACTTAGTGAATATGTTTTATAGCGTTTTTGGCGGGTGAGTATATCTTTCATTTGGAAGAAGGTTTCTAACATCGCTAGGATTAGTGGCCATAGGAGGATATGTGAAAAGCGAGATGATGATCGCCCGCCTGAAGGTGTTGTGCAGATTCTACCATTGAGTAATTATGCTATTATGCAATGTTTTTGGGGAGAAAAAAAATTGCTAAGGTGATGCTGTAATATTACCAATGACCTGCATGGCTATATGTGTTGAATTTTTGTTGTATGTAGGCAATTTTTCTCTGGTTGTCTTTCTTGTTTGCAGGTGAAACTTTTTCAAATTTATGAGCTACCCTTGAAAATGTGAAGATTACTTGAATTCTTTATTTACAAGATTCTCCACATTCCATTGATGATTGAATTCATAGAAATACTCTATCCCTAATACAAAATTTTCAACAATTGTTTTTCCACGTTTTTTAAGGAAACGATTTGAGGGTGTAAACGACTAACTTAATCAAAATAATTTTGAGATTAGTAATTTATAATCACATTCTCGTTTGTATTAGAATTATTTTGATTAATTTCTTTGTTTACACACTTAAATTGCTTTGTTCAAACGCGTGAAAAAATAAATAAATAACAGTTAGAATTTTTATGTTATAGAGGTAGTAGTAACAATCTATAAATTGTAACTCTGTGTACCATCAACAGTTTGCCCTAAAAATATTTAAAATTGCTACCCCACTATAACTCCACTTTATTTAGATATTTTTTGATATGAACTCCACTTTATTGAATTAACCATCTGATACTATAAATTAGTTTCTGCATTGGTGCAACAAGTTGCATATATTGAACTAGTGTTACCGTCGGTGTTGTCCTGGTCTGATTTGAACACCCCTTCCCTTATTAAAAAAAATAAAATTTAACCACCACCATGGTAGTGGTGGTGGTCGAGGTCATGGTGTGGTGTCCGACGTCGTTGTATATTTAATCTAAGTTGTTGTGGTGTAATTTTAAATCAAGGGCAATTTTGTCTCTTTTTTTTTATTGTGGGCGATTTTAAGTAATATGCGGACGACGTTTAACAAGTCCCATTTAAAAATTATACATTAAAAGGATGCAAGCAAGGTCTCAACTCACAAGTGATATATATTTTTTTAGTAATATCAAGGGGAATAAACAAGTAAAAGTTATATAAATTGGACCCATAAAAAGTGAATAAGGAAATCATAAAAATGTGAGAAGTTTTAGCTAAGTGGTAGGTAGTGTTTAATGATTGATTTTGTTGGGTGGAACCAAATTGGTTGTGATGGTGACTTAATTTCTTATGTTTTCTCCATTTATGGTATCTCATCCTTTGCCCTTTAAACAAGCATTTCCAGTTAAGACTCTCAAGAGTAGGGTTTTTTAAAAAAAATAAATAA
Source organism: Salicornia ramosissima (assembly GCA_951394345.1). Taxonomy (NCBI): domain Eukaryota; kingdom Viridiplantae; phylum Streptophyta; class Magnoliopsida; order Caryophyllales; family Amaranthaceae; genus Salicornia; species Salicornia ramosissima. The sequence goes on along the minus strand of OX596240.1, from coordinate 49,192,112 downwards.
ATAAATTATACCATTCAAATCAGTTTAGGATACAGTAAAGATAATCTTAACTCAAATAACACTTTACAGAGAATACAACTCAAAATAAACCCCAAAACAAATATATTTGTCAATTGTATCATGTAATGCACCTAATAGTGAATAAACAAGTTGAATGAAAATGATCTTTAAAGATACTTGTTCTTGTTACATAACCCTGAATTCTTTGAAAAGACGAAAACAGGTGGTATGCCTGACTTTAGAATTAACATCAGATCGAGCTAGATGACATAATACTATAGAAGAACTGCTACTGAAAAGTCGAAGAAAAAAAAAAACAGTGAGATCAGCAAATATAAAACATATCAAGTTATTAACAATGGATGTCTGTGCACGCGTGCGCCCCCTTCATCAGCAATGACAAACATGCAACTTGCAAGTCGTCGCAGCAAACACAGTTGAGACCTGAAATAGTGGTGTTAGATCAGACAACTTAGGAGCTGAAAAGTGAAAACCAATATGGTGATAGCAAACTAAGGACCTGTTCTTTTGGACAGAATTAACCTCAACTGAATTTGTCTGATATTAAGTCCAAAAGGACGAGAACTACAAGAAAAGGCTAATAAAAAGGTTGCTACTTTATCTCAAGTATGGATTCACCACAATTTCGCTAATAAAACATCTTTAAAAAAAGGTTGTCGCCTTCTCATCATCTCTCAATTTAAGATAGAATATGATTGGAATTCCAATTATAATCAATTCCTATTCAAGGGTGCACAACCATGTGACTATCTAAAGTCTAAAACACTACTTCAACAATTTAACCACCCTGGACTGTACAGATCCAGCCAATAGGGAGAGCTAATTAGTTGACAGGCTACAAACCAATCGAAAGGTTGTTCTCGCAAGGAACGTACAACCAGAAAACACATCATGATCCAGCCAATAAGCTGTGCAGTGACAAACATTTAGTGAGGGTCAACTAATACAAATTTAATTGTTTAAGCAATTGGATAGGTCTCTATGCTTGCTAGTTTTGTAAATATAAAGGCTCAACTTAGAGTGCAGAAACTTCATAGCAATGACCATACAACAAGATTATATGGGTTGATCTCGTGATAATTTTTGGTGAAACCTAGGTAATGTTTGTTTCAAGGAATGGATCCAAAGAGGCGGTAACCTAATCAATCACCTTGCCAACTTGAAAATTGGACATGGATACTACACTTGGGACTTAATTTTGGGCTAAAAGCCTAAAACTATGAAAAACATTCATAAACGTGCGGAATCAGACACTTGGACATGGGTACCTGAGTCCGAGTAACATAGGATGTGAATCATGTGACAGAGTCTTACAATTACACATGTTTAGAATTGGTGATACCTAAGGGAAACCCACAACAATCTCAGAAGTTCAGTTGTTTTTCTTAAAACGAAAACCCTTCTTTAGCACAGACCAAAAATAAATAAATAAATAAAAATCCTCAAAACCCTTCTTTCTCTTCTCCTATAAAAATTCCAAACCTTCCAAATTTGGCAATTAACACAGCTTCTATAATTTTATGATAGTGTGATAGCAAGGATACATGAACTTAGCCCTTTTGCCACAAATTTACCACAGTATCACAGTATGTGTAGGTCAAGATCTTTATAACATGAAGGGCTTCAAAAATTAATTATGAAGTTCAAAATTTTACCATTTCTCTGGTAAAACGGTATGACGGTCTAACATAACTTTCAACTAAAAGCCCATAACTTTTTACAAAACTATAGAACTTTATATTAAAAGTTATGGTTTTATACGCAAAATTTACACTTTCTAAGCGAAACGTTATCCAGTCAGACCGTGGGAGTGGGACAGGAGACTTACTAATGTTTGATTATGTTGATATCAACCATAAGCTTAGAGTTTGGTTCACCGAACATTTTTCGCATCAAAATAAGCAACCTTTTATGCAAATCTCCATAACTTCAGAGTAATCTAGAAATTATACCATGGTATGCTCCTTGCCATAGTAATGTGGCTAAATGATACAATGGTAGGTTGACATACAGACATAATAAGCAATTAAGCAATAATGACTATGAGAAAGATCTAAGTTAATCAAACAATAATACCTGCATATTCCATCTGAAAATCATAATCATACTTGATACTTCGTACTTAGGGATGTCAAAGTACATTTTCAGAGTTCCTAAGTAGTCATGGTTTATACTTAATAATGTCCATACTCATATTAAGGAAGAGAGTATAAGAAAGACCAGACTGCAGTAAATGGTCTGTTAGTAAAATCATATATAGTCCTTAAATACAAGGGGGGAAATCTAATGGGAGAAATTGAGAATTAATTCCACAAGGAGAAAATACTCTGTAGCATTTTATTACTGTATTGATAAAATCAAGCTGAAAAGTAAATGCTCGGACCTAAGAAGATCAAGTACTCCCTCCGTAACATAAAGATTTCAACAATTGTATTTTCACGCATTTTGAGGAAGCAATTTGAGGGTGTAAGTGACCAAATTAATCAAAATAATTTTGATATTAATAACTTATAATCACATTCTTGTTTGTATTAAAACCACTTTGATTAATTTCGTCGTTTAGACCTTTAAATCGCTTCCTCAAAATGCGTGAAAAAACAATTGTTGAAATCTTTATGTTACGAAGGGAGTACATTACAAAAATTGAGGAAACTATGTGAAATTTATTTTTTTTAAAATAGACATTTCCAAAGACAAAATTTCATAGAAGTGAGTTCTTTCATTTGGAAAGATTGGTAACTGGGAACAGTCACAGTTTACTTATAAATCAATCTATCACGATATTCCTGAAAAGAGGGAAGAAGTTGCGATAGAAGATCACATAAGCTCTTCAAGTATACAAAGAAAAGAAACCCACCATAATAAATGGCGATGGAGTTCTTGCAAACAGATAGGAAATTAAAAAAAAAGGAAGATGGAGTTGACAAAGTTATGCCTTGTATCCAAGTCCGGCGTAACATCTAATGCTTTATATGCTATGGATGTTCGAACGACATCTCCCTAAGAAACTAGTAATCACTTGTTATGATCAAGAATCCTGTAACTATTACTCTCTTCCAAGTTCCAATCACCAAAAAGTCCAATAGAACAGGCCACCAAGCCATGGCACCCAAGTCAAATTTAGCATTATGGGACAATGATGGAATACACAATTACACACATTTTTTTAAATACACATACTTCATCCATTTATTATTTATACAAGGATTTTTTTTATTTAACCCCCAACATGTATCCTAGTTTTTTAAATAGCCCCCAGTAACTTTTTTTATTTTATTAAACCCCATAATGTTGCAAAACGTTTTGATTGCACCCCCGAAAGCAAACTCCGTTAAATAAAAGTCGTTATGTGGGGCCCACTTACCCATTTTCCCTATTAATTACATGTTTATCTCTTCATCAAGAGTACCATCATCTATCTTCTTCGTTCAGCAACATCACCATGATTATCAATCGATCATTAAGAATCATCATTAAGCATTCATCAATAAAATCATCACCATTCATCAATCCAGCATTAACACCACCCACCACCAATAATTTCCACCATGATCATCAATCTTCCCACCACACCTCCACCACGGCACCACCCTCTTCCACTACCCTAAACCACACCACCCATAACCCCTAATTCAAACCACCACCTAAAATTCTTCGAACGAACCCCAATTTGAATCAACACCTAATTCAAACCAACTCAACAAACCCCTACCTTTGAATACACTAGCGCAACACCAAAGTTGTCGGCGGCGTTTGAATCTCCGCCACAACCCTTGTAACTATAGCAATCACTTAAAACAACAACTTTCACAATCAACTTCAATTCGAAATCCCCAAATCTACAAAACCTTAATTCGAAAAATCCCGAAATTAATTTCTGGGTTCATCAACTAATGGTGGCTTCAAATTGATGTTGGTGGTAGTGGCGTCGAATTGCAGACTACCCAAATCACCTCCAGCGGAGGATGTACCTTCCATTGAGAGAGAACGACGATGATGGGCCTTATTGAGGGGCTCGATTTAGGGGTGGTGATGGACTTTAGGAGGGACTCTATTATGATGATAATGATGATGATGATTGATGAGTGATTAAGTGATGATTTGATGAATTATCAAACAATGAGATGGTAGATGGAGGATTGAAAAGGTACTCCCTCCGTAACATATTAATGGCAACGATTTGACATAAAGTAGAGAGGAAAAATGTTAAATCGTTGCCATTAATATGTTACGGAGGGAGTAGAAAATTTTAGATTGAAAATGGATCATATATTAGAAGGTAATTATAATTAGCAAGGGAATTTTAGTAATTTCAAAGTGTTTTAAGATAGAAAATAGGTAAGTGGGCCCCACATAACGACATCTTTTTAACGGAGTTTGCTTTCGGGGGTGCAATCAAAACTTTTTGCAACATCTTAGGGGTTTAATAAAATAAAAAAAGTTACTGGGGGTTATTTCAAAAACTGGGATACATGTTGGGGGTTAAGTAAAAAAATCCTTTATACAAATAAAGCATGTTGGATGCCAATTTTTAAAAGTGTGAAATAACAAACATCCATTCACAAATGTAAACAACTAAACATGTTTGTGTTTGTACCGCCATAAACCATTGGCTGGCTAATGTGATCTCTAATCCATACATCTTAGGGTAATCCAAGCTAATGTGATCTCTAGTCCAATTTATCTACAAAAGTCCGCAACACCAAGGCTTAGCAGCAACCGCAACAAATAATAGAATAGTGATTCTGATTGCCAATAGGCTTTGCATAAGTAAATGGCATTTTTCTTATTAAATTGGAAATCATGGCAAAGTAAATTAAGCTTACTGATATAGTATGATATTGGGATTTGAAAGACAGTAATATATGCATCCAAGTATCCAAAAAATGTTCAAAGTCTCCAAACATAAAATGTCATTCTCCTTGCCAAAAAATTGTCATTCCTTCATTTGCTCGTATATAAATTTCATTTCATTTCATTTGCAAATAATGAGCAAAACACAGAACAAGGATTACACACAACACATATGAAGTAAAAAAAAAGAATACAAAATCATCACTCCTTCATTAGCTCAAATTTACATTTCATTTCATTTTTGAAATAATGTATAAAAAGAAAATACAGAACAAAGATTATACACACAAAGAATACAAAACCAGACATAATTAGTATGGGAATCCAAACTGACCTGAAAGGTTGAAACTTGTTCAATACACATAACAAACAACATGAGGAACCTTCTTATCATCAAAGGGCAGGCTCACATAGTCATCTGCAAACTCATGCGCAATCTCTCCAGCTAATTCCCCGTGCAACGCCTTGCAGTACATATACAAAACCGTAAGGGAAGCAATTCCATGGAGCAATAGCAATGTCAAAACAGCAGAAGTTGCCATAATTCTCACAGCGAACGCCCATGTGCTCCAACCATCCTCCATGGCAGCTGAATCGCCACATGAAACCATACTAATCCACAGCAATACAAACTGGAAAAACCCAAAGAACATGATCAAGGAAAGTGCCACCCACCTCATTCCTCTAACCAAATGCTTGCTTCGAGCCATGGGTTCAATCCCCCATTTTGATTCAACCACAACAATCACATTGACCAAAATCCAATTAACAGCAATATAACCCAAAACTAAAGCAAACAAAACAGCCCCAATTGAAGAAAGCCCATAAAAATAAAGTGAATTGTAAGAGAATTCCCCTTCGATTGCCTCAATTCCCTTGACGCCCAAATAAGCAAAAACCCCGAATAGAGTAAAAACAAGGGAAATAACAATCTGGGCAGCAACGAAAGTGATCAAAAGAGGGATAATAGAGCGAAGAACAGAGGTGATTGCAGAGATAAGTTTAACGGGTCTACCGTAAAAGCCATGAAAAACAGAAGAAGCGATGGAAGCGAAAGCAAGGAGAGAGAAGAAAAGGGTGAAGGAGGAAAAGAGGAGAGTGAAAATTAGGGTTTTATGAGTAGATTGATGAAGAGTAGGTTGAAGAAGAATTGGGGGTTTTTGGAAATTGAGGTTGATACGAAGAAGAGAAACGATGTGGGTGTGGGGAGAAGAAGTGAAGGTGTGAAGGAGAGTAGGGAAGACAGAAAGAGAGAAAGAAAGAGGAAGAAGAAAGAGAACAGATAGAGCTAAGAAATGGCGTGAGTGAGCATTGATGATTCGCTTTGATTCAGTGATTACTCCCCAGAAATCAACCAAAGATTGCGATGAATTCTCCATTGATGTTGTTGTTGTTGTTTCAGAAGAGGGGATTTGTTCTGGGAAGAGAAGATAAGTGTTGAAGAAATCTTATGGGGTGATTAATAAGAAAGTGGATTGCTAAGGATGGTGAATTTGTTATCGTTGATGATTGGGGAAATGGCGGGGTTTCGAGGTTTTTTTTATATGGGCCAATCTAATAAGGAATATCATGTTTCTAAAATTGAGATACCAGGTTTTTAAAGTGGTATTTTAGTGTAATTTATCTTAATTTTAGAGGCAGGGATCCAAGCACCAATTCAATACGGGTGTTTTAGTAATACATTTTCAACAAAATTACAAAAATGTAATTTGATATGTTTTGAGATATATTGTTTTTTAGAAACTGGGAATTTCCCCCAATACAACTCACTAACTGACTAAGTACTCAAATTGTGTTTATTTTTTTTGGAAAATTTGTAAAAAAATCTTATAAAACATTCTTTTTGTAAGAAAATACCTTATAAAAAATTTGTTGTGAATAGGGACTTAAAACCAAAAAAAAAAGTTGTAGGGAGGGACCTTACCTCTATTTTCCGACGTTGACTGTGAATCTTCTACAATGACTCGCTATTTTGCTCCAATTTTCGACGAATCTTTTCTTCTCTATTTAAATTTTCCTTTTCTTTTCACTATAAATTCATTTTTCCTCCACTTCCCTTCCATTTTCCTTCCTAAATTCATCTCCATAAACCCTACATTAACACTTCCTTCTAGCATCTAAAATTCTCTTCTTCTGAATTTGAGTTTCCTCATCTCTTAACCCCTTAAATACGAAATGATTCGTGCAAAATTGGAGGGAAATAGTGAGTCAACGCCGGAGATTCAAAATCAACGTCGGAAAATAGAGGTAAGGTCCCTCTTTGCAACTTTCTTTTGTTTTAGGTCCCTGCTCAAAACAAATTTTTTATAAGGTCTTTTATGACAAAATTTCCTTATTTTTTTCATACATAATATTGGTAAATATTTTGAGCTAGTCAAATAAGGAGTAGGCCAATTAAATCAGTCAACAACCAACATTAAACAATTGATTACCATCGTCTTTTTACAAAAGCTAAAATAATGAAGTATTATGCCCTCTTGAATAATATAACAATGTTATAGTTTTGCGATGTTTCAAGCCATACAACTCAATCGGTCGTGTGAATTCTCTACCATCAAGCAAGCCTTCCTTGGTGTTTTGGGACATTTTCATTCTCGAACCCCCGAAAACCTTAAAAAATATGGGCTATTCTCCTTTTATGTTGGCTTCTAGAAAGTTGTTCTAGGGTTTTTTTCGCTTAGTTTTGTCATTTGTTAAGAACGACGGGAGGATCCTCACATCATTTGTTTTCAGGCATGAAAACGAAGTTGCTCGATTTCGGGTTCATGGCTCTATGCACAGTCTTGGACTTTCCTACCTTTCGGGTTCATGGCTCTATGCACAGTCAACAACCATGCATAAACAAATACGCACTTATTTTCCTACCTTTCCTCAAGAAAAAATATATGCATAGGACTTTCCAATATCGAATAATGTATGAATATAATATTGATACTTGTTGAATATAATATTGAAATCAAAAGATATAATTTTATATTTAGGTGATCATTGTACACAAAATTTGTTAATGATAAGTTATGTACGGAGTATAAAAGTATAAAATATCATATTTTAAAGCTTATTCAAATATGATATTGATTTGTTCAAAACATATGATATTGCTAACTTTGATTCTTTGAATCAGAGCCGGTCATTATTGGACCGGCCAGGTAGCCCTGCCCGATCAGCCTAGAATTTTTACGAGCTTTGACGCACTTAAATTAGGCGTTTTTAGTTAAAAAGTCCAACACGGTCCAAAAAGCCCGCAAATGGCTCACTAAGTTCGCCTACAAAAATCAGGCTTTGGGTACACTTGCTTAGTTAAGGCTCGGTCCGGCCTGAACTTTTGATCACCTCTACTTTTAATATAATGCAATCATCGTCTTTGCATACATCAAACCTCATCCTAAACGTCTAATATCGCCTATGCAATTATCAAATCTCACACTAAGGGCTTGTTTGGTTGCATCAGATTTTCATAGAAAGTCAAAATTCCTTGGAAATGCATATTTAAAATGTTCTTTAGTTAACAAAAAAATATATTTTAAGTGTAGGAATTTGAAATTCCTAAATAAAGTAAAATTCACTCCCCTACCTCCTCTAGTTAAATCATAATTCATAGAATCATGTTTTCTTTAATCTCAGCCAAACACAATTGTCTCATTAAAAATAAGGAAAGTAAATTTTCATAAGTTTTTGTTCCCATGACAACCAAACATACACTAAAAAATAGAATTTTTGTACTTATTTGTCCCCTTTTTCGTTTGCCCCATTCACTTCTTTTTTTAATTTCTCAAGACAAATTTTTAAATGAAAAATCTTTAAATACGTGTAATAAAAAATTATAAGAATTACATATTTAAAAAATACGCATTGAACTGAATTAAACAAGAATTCATTTGACTATATTTTTCTCTATACATATAAAATTGAGAAGGTCTTGTGTCAGACCAGTCAGACATAAGCTGTAACGACCCGTAATTTAGCAGCGTTGTTTTCGGAGGAAAACAACATTACAGATCTTTATCTTCTAAAAACCTCTAAGATCAAATTCATAAACTGCAGCAGAAGCTCTAAACTTAATCATATTATTCATTAAAACTATTAAATAATTCAAAATAGTTAATAATTCAGAGTCCCTTATTAATACAAAATAAAGATAGTCCACTAAAAATAATAGAACATGGGCTAAAACTAGACATCAGGGTCAACTACTAAGCCGGCAAGCTCACAATCCCAGCCCATGCGTAGCCCAATTCAGTCACCACCTGTACTTGGAAAAGGATTTTGGGGTCCACAGTCAGTGGTGAGTAATTAGATTGTTCTACTTAATCAGTAGAACACAATTAGAAACATAATCATTAGAGCAGATCAATCAAACAGATAACATATCATCATGTAAACATACATAAACATCATCAATCAGGCACGCAGCGGAAGATAATCATAACAACATAATACCCCAATCCTTCTACACTAACTTATTCAGTTCTAGACTTCTTGACATCGCTATTGACTCTTCTATTCTATTTCATTCAAGTGCTAATCCATGACCAGTCATATGCTCGTAAGGGGTCAACCACGAAGATCTACTCCCCAAGCACTGGGATCAAGAACTGTCCCGAATCCGAAGATAGCACAGTGGCTTCAACTACACATATGTTCATGGCACTTGTGCCACTAGATAGGCGGTCACTTCATAGTTAATCATCTTTTCAATTCAATTCTGTTCTGTTCTTGATTCCTTTTCACAATTCAATTCCTTATCAACACAATGTAACGACCCGACTTTTATAGACTGTCGATTTATGAAGGAAATCGACAAATGGTTCGTTACCAAACATAAAACTTAGAAATAATATTAATGATAATGTTCAATAATCTTTTTATTAGCTAAAAAGTGAGGATACCACCCCAAAGTCTAAAAAAATACCCAAATACATAATAATAGTGTTCTTTCCCAACAGGCTGGGATCAACTAACCAAAGAATAAAAGAAATTAACTCAAAACAGACCACGGTTACTCTAATCAACTCTAAAACACACAGCCCGAGCCAACGCAAGCCCATTCTAAGTCTCAACATCATCACCTGAAATGGGGGGGGTCCACCGTCAGTGGCGAGTAACTAGGCTGTCCCGCTTAAATGAGGGACCGCTAATCGCATAATAGCATAGAATCAACCAAGAAAATCATGCAAAACATATGGAAATACGTACAAAAAGACATACGAAATACCTACAAAAATGCGTAGAAAAATACGTATAAAGACACGAAGAAAAATACGTACAAAAATACATAGAAAAATACGTATATAAATACGTATAAAATACGAGTACAATACGTATAAAATACCTGCAAAATACGGTTAGAAATACATAAAATATACGTATAAAATACAAATACGTATAGAAATACAGACAACATACGGATACAATACGTACAGAAATACAGATAACATACGGATACAATACGTGCAGAAATACAGACAACAGACGTACACAGCGGAAGACTTAATACTACGAAATTAATACATAAATGTACGAAAATTCGCATAAATACACATATAACAGAATCCTTCCCGTGAAATACTTATCTTGCCATATTTTACCCAAAACCCTTCTTTTAACCATCTTAATGGACCGGTCGTTATGCTCGTTGAGGATCCCATGTGCACCTCAACTTTCCTAAAATATGGCGGAGAGAACTCGTGTATTCAACCCGTAGCCCTCCTTTGCAAGAACTAAGCCTAAGCTATGGCCATAACCCCTAAATAGCAGCTCGTGTACTACTACTTAGACGACTACATATCTTAAGATCCAGAACTGCCCAGAGACCGCAGTAGGGCAGTGGCTTCGACTTAACCCGATCTGATGACTCGTGTATCATCAAATGGGCGTCCGTATCGTATCTTGTCTTTTCTAAAGGCCATCGTGAGACCACTAATTCACAACATCTTTTCTAAAGGCCATTTTGAGACCACTAGTTCATATCATCTTTCTAAAGGCCATCTTGAGACCACTAGTTCATATTATATTATAACTTTCCTTTTTATCATATTGTTACTTTCCTTCATATTACAACTTATCCCTATTAATTCCTTTAATTATATTAATTCCTAAAATTACCTTCTAATATTATTATAAGTCGAAAGTTAAACCAAAATTGATCAAAACCTATTTGGACCACTTGACATTCTCAACAATAAAATAATAATTAAATAAATTCATCAATTAATCATATAAACAATTAAATAAATCATTTGAATTAACATTTAGCAACAATTATAACTTAAAACATGATAAAAATCCTATTTTTCCTATTCTAACCTACTCGACATTTTTAGTGAAAAATACCAAGATTTACACTTTAAATTAAATAAATACAATTATCAATAATTAATTACATAAACTTAATAATAAACAATAAAATCATGCTTTAAACATCATATCATCAAGATTGGACTAAAACAAGATTTAAAATCAATCTTTTTATACATATATTCCACACGGCATCAATAGGCAATTTATACAACAAGATTTAATTCAAGATTTAACAATAACATAATTAAATTATAGATCAAATTAAAGATTATTAATTCTAATTCAAGATTTAACAAGATTCAATCATAAAAATCAGATTTTTATTCCTTTTGATGACATGAGCCACTCGACAATTTCACACAACAAGAACAAAAACAATAATTTTAATTCAAGACTTTAATCTAACAATTAAACTATCAAGATTACCATTTTAATTCAAGAAAATATCATAAAATCATCATGGAATTATTTTGCACCACTCGACACATGCTCGATATTTTCAAGAACAAGAACTAAAAATTATCATGCAATTATTCAACATAAACATACATTTAAATAATTTATTTCATGCACAGAATTAATTATAGCCATCAAAGATTTATAAAGATTACATAAAATATCAAGAAAAACATCATGATTAACATGTCATATGGTTCGAAAATATTAATCCTAACATGATACTAATTCTAACAATTTTCCTAGCTTAATCCTAATTAACTATACAATTAAGTTGTACCAAAATTAAGAATAAAAGTCTAGTTACCTTAGATTAGCAAAGAAAATAAAAAAGAATCACCCTTGGAGCTTGAAAACACACGGCCAAACTAGAGGAACTTCTTAGGGGTTAAATTAGGTTTTACAAATTCAACTCATATTTAAAATATGATTAATTAAATAAATAATAAAATTACTTAATTAATTAATAATAAATCAAAGGAAATACAACCTTGGCCATTCATACGGGGCCGACCAAGAGGATCAAATACGGGTTATGGGACCCGATTCCCGGATAAAATTGACGAAATAAAAGTAAACAATCCAAATATACGGGCCCTTTGGACTTAGATTAATAAAATAATATTAATAAACCGCGAAATTTTCCGGCCCTAAATTTCGGGTTATTACATGTTTACCCTGGACACATTGACCTAGACCCATATTGTAAAATCTGGACATATATTGTTGAATCTGGACATATATTGTTGAATCTGGACACATATTATTGAACCTGGACACGTATTGTTGAGCCTGGACATAAATTTGTAAACCTGATGAAACATATTGAACCTGGAAACATATTGTTTAACCTGGACACATGGACCTGAACACATATTGTTAAATCTGGACATATATTGTTGAATCTGAACACATATTATTGAACCTGGACACGTTTTGTTGAACCTGGACACAAATTTGTAAACCTGATGAAATTTATTGAACCTGGAAACATATTGTTTACCCTGGACACATGAACCTGGACACATATTGTTATATCTGGACATATATTGTTAAATCTGGACATATATTATTGAACCTGGACACGTTTTGTTGAGTCTGGACATAAAAAAAATACAATTGTTGGACGGTCCGACGGTCGGACCGTCCGACACAATGCTTTCAGTATAAAATTATAGACAGTTTTAACGTTAACAAATAAACAACATCAAAAATCAAATTTTTTTTATAAGATAATGTGTAGATACTAGGTGCTAAATTATAAAGCCCTAGCCACCGTGTATAACTTCATCCTCAAATCAAAAATCAACTTGGGACAAAGAATAATTAACAAAGCAGAGTATACATTTATCAAACCTTACAATTCCTTCCGGCCTTCCTCCGACACTTTGGCTTCATCACTGAAAACCGCATCACTCATTTTTCCCATACACAAAAACACGTGCTCTGTTCTTCTCTTGTTTTGTGCTCTACTGTTAGTCTGTTACAAACTTTGGTTATTTTTCTTCTGATTCTCTCTTTTTGTTTCCTCTCTCCAATTCCAAACCCCAATTCACGTTTAGCACAAATCCCTTTTTTTCTTGCTTTCATCTTCTCCTCATTGTTCTTCCATCTTTGCTTCTTCTTCTTTTTTTTAACCATGGAAGCATCATGCCCTTCTTCATGTGGGTTTTTACTTGCCTCATGTTAATCGTTTAAAGGTACTATCTTTTCTAATTTTACTTCCACTTTCACATGAATTAGGGCTTTTTCTAATTTCCCAGATCCATATATGTCTTATTTATCTCAGCAATTCTTCTCTTAACTAAAGATCCTTGTTATTTTTTGACATATTACTGTACTTGGGCATTAGTTTTACCCCAAATTTGACACTTTTTTTTTTTTTTTTGTAAATTTGTTTTTGGTGAAATGGAAGAGTGTGATGCTAAAATTAACTTAGAGAGATTGTCAATTGGAGGATCTAGAGATAACCAGATGGAAAATTCAATTGATTCAGGTACCCATTTGAATTATCAATTTCATTCCATGAGTGTATTGGAGATATTGAGAGAAACTGTGAGAATTCTGAGATATAATTGTGGAGGATTTATGGCTATTGCAGCATTGCTTATATGTCCTGTATCTGCTGTTCAGTTATCAAATTTGTTAGTTGATCATACTATTGTGAGGAGATTAACTATAAGATTGTTATTGATTGCTAGAACTAGTGGATTGCCTCTTAATCCTGTTGTAAAGCAGTCATGTCAAAAGTTTTCTGAAATGGCTGTTTCTACTGTTGTATGCTTCCTTTTGTATGTCACCTTATCACTATTATCCAAAGGTGCTGTTGTGTACTCTGTTGATTGTACATACTCCAGGAAACAATTTGATGTCTCAAAGTTCTTTGTGATAGTTAGGAAGTTATGGAAGAGGGTTGTAGTGACCTATATTTGGGCTTGTATGGTGATTATTGGGGTTGTTACCTTGTTCATTGTTCTTCTGATTGCTATTTGCAATGTATTCTTGATATTAGGGTTCGTCCCAGATTTAGTTATCTATCCCGGCATCCTTATTGGGCTTGTCTTCTCAATAGTGTTTGCAAATGCAATAATTATTTGCAATGTCGCGGTTGTGATCTCGGTTTTGGAAGATGCTTCTGGCCCTCAGGCATTGTTGAGGTCTAGTATTCTTATTAGGGGTCAGACTCACGTAGGTCTGTTGATGTATTTAGTTTCAACTATGGGAATGGCATTTGTTCAAGGATTGTTTGAGCATAGAGTGAAGACATTGAGTTATGGAGATGGGTCTTCTAGAATATGGGAAGGTCCTCTTTTGGTGATCATGTATTCCTTTGTCGTCCTTATCGACTATATGATGACGGTCGTATTCTATTTTAGCTGCCGATCTTATAGTATGGAAGCAGCGAACGATGAAGCTCAATCGATTTTAGAAATGGCTACTTCAACCCCAAAGGTTGACCCTATTGATTGTGAGAATGCAGCTTCTTGATTGGTTATCTTCTGAAATAGTCTTCTTCTCAGCCATTAGCTTAGTCAAGGTGTCAAGATGTATGGATAGTCTCTATACCGCGCCAGGACATCTTTTGGAGAAGATCTTCTTGGCTTGTTATTTAGGCGAGTTATGAACATAGAGGATGGTGTACATTAGCAAAAGATTGCTGCTGCAAACTGGTAACATAATGTTTCTTTCTTAGCTATACATTATGCAGCAAGTTCAGTTTTTTTTTTTTTGGGTAATTATCAAGTAAAATATAGTTTTGCCCTCGTGTTTGATTTGGTATACATGTATGCTTCATTTGCATCTTAATATATTGCAATAAATGCAAGTTATCCACAAATTTAAAATTATTTGATTTGCTACTATTGTTTGTGCTTGATTTTCTGGTTGCTTGCAACCTTGCACTAGTTTTGCAATGCCTCTCAAGCCTGGCTCCTAAATTTGTTAGAATTCATTTGTCGTAAGAATGGATTATACCTACTTGATAGTCCAGTAATAATGGTGATTTGTCTTTTTACTTTAACCTTGTTTTGTTGGTGTCATTGCCAAATCTTATGATGTAACAACTATGATAGTTTTAGGCCTTGTTCATTTGAATTGAACTGAATTAATCTAAATCCTAGACTCATCCGTTGTTGAACTAGTCTAAATCCTACACTCACCAGGTGTTGAACTGAATTGGAATATCTGAAATCAAGTCCAAAAGAACCGGACATTTTTACACTAGTTTTGCATTGCCACTCAAGTCTGACTCTTACATTTTTTAGAATTCATTTTTCGTAAGAAAGAATTATACCTACTTGATAGTCCGGTAATAATGGTGATTTTTCTTTTTACTTTAACCTTGTTTTGTTGGTGCTTTTGCCAAATCTTATGATCTAACATAACTATGATTGTTTTAGGCCATGTTCATTTGGACTGAACTGAATTAAGCTAAATCCTAGACTTATTAGGTGCTGAATTAAATTTAAATCCTAGACTCATCAGATGTTGAATTAAGCTAAATCCTAAACTCATCAGATGCTGAATTAAGCGAAATCCTAAACTCATCAGGTGGTGAATTAAGCCAAATTCTAGACTCATCAGGTGTTGAACTGAAATTAAAATTTTGAAATTAAGTCCAAATGAACCGGGCTATTTTACATGGTACACTATAGTAATTTTAGGTTTCTTCTCGGGAACTGTTATCACTGATACATCTTTTGATCAAGCGAGTAATTTGCATTATGGATTGACAATGAGCAAGTGACTACAAACTTCAACTCAAGCACAATAATATCACATTAACCTTGAGTTAGTTTTATGCTTGATTCTAAACATGTGTTTGCCTTTGATATGATAAATACAGGGTGTATATGTAACCTTAGTTACATTTACGGATTAATTGGCTTGCTATTGTTTCTTGAACCCTTGTGTTCAAGTAAAAATTGGGTATAAGATTATACATCCATGTCTCCTGGTTTATCTTTGTCGAATTCAGATGGTTGGTTTTTACTACTACTAGATCACATGAAAGAGATTTTGTTAGCCCATGATCCTCAAAGCCAATAATTTTAACAAAGTGTAAACAGAACCTAGTTTTTCTGTAAAAAAAGAGTATCACATTCATGCATGTTTTGCTGTTTTAGCTGTTTAGTTCACATCTTGTTTATGCTTGCCTAAAAATTGCAAGAACAAACATTCTTCTTCATCATCGCTATGCGTTTTTTGTTTATTCATCATTATTGTTATTGTTCCTCTCTATTAACATGTTTGTTCCAGGAACAATCTTATGACAGCACAGAAGAGTAAATTCGAAATCGGTGATTACTGAAACTGTATTAGTAAGGGTTTGTTCGGCATTGTTTTTTGTTTTCAGTTTTCAATTTTCAGTTTTTTTTTTTTAAAACCAAAAACAAGAAACAAAAGAAATGATTTGGACTTTTTTGTTGTTAGTTTTCAATATATATTTTTTTAATGATCCCAATAGGTTTTCAGTGATACAATCTTACTGGTTCATACAAGCTTTTGGGGCAGCTTGTTTAAGGCTGTTGTGTTTTGGTGTAGAGTTGATCCAGTTGCTTGGTTGTCTTTCTAATGGGGTGTCTTTTATTACTCTGGAAGAGAAATTTGCTGTAAAAACGAGGAAATGCATTTCCCAAATTTTGAGTCTTTCATCTATCCCAGTATAGCAATTCTCTTGTCAAACGGGATAAATGTTTACAAAAAAACTTGTAACCTTAAACGTAAAACCATAATTCTTTATATATAAGTTGCGTAAAAGGTTATTGATATGATAAAAAGTTAGTGTCGTTCGGACATGAGAATTTGTGATCCCTATATATTATGTAACTAGTTAAAAATTGAAATAATGTGGGCAAAGTTTAACAATTCCCTTCATTTTGTAGGGTTTAGGGGCTTTTTTTTTTTTTTGTGAGTTCAAATTTCATATGGTCAACCAATCAATCAGTGGCGCCGTGGTGGAGTCACATTGAATTAAGTGATAAGAATTTAGAAATTTATGACAAAATCACATAAAATTCGTTGTAATTAATGCTTAAAAGTTCAATTTCTTTCCCTTTTAAGGGCTGCATGTGCATGTATGGCTTTTTCCATTTTTTTTTTCATATAATTTTTTAAAATAATTCAAAAGATTCTATAATTTTGATTAGTTGACACACAAAATTTTATCAAGTGTATTTTGACCCCTTTAAATATATATATATTTTTTGATCCGTCATTGCCAATGAAGCAACATCAATACGAAAAGGAATGTTCTTGGACGACCGAAAACGATCCAACTTGTATGGTGTTAAGTTGCCTAAAACGAATGATGAGTTTTCTAGTGAGACCTTGGCTCCATGGTAGGAAAAAGAAGCAAAGAATAGATGAACCTTACAATGTTCCAACGTAGCAAAATAGGGCAAAAGGTTATTGACCACACCAACTAACTGCACCTATTAATTGCTCAAAAATTTGTCACAGACAAATTGAGGACTCCATAATCCACACTTTTAGAGGCTGTGATTTTCCCGCCATATCGAGAAAGGTAATAAACTTGTCACACGCCTTAAGGGACGTTCAAGGGTCATCCAAGGGCTTGCATCTAGCATGTTACCATTATTACCATGAGTTTTAGTCTCTTGGCGGATGTTCACATTTGACTCGATCTTTCTTTGCCCATTGTCAAACAATAAACCAAATACATTGAACCACATACATCATGTCAATGGAAATTTTAAAATTATGAAAAAAATTATTTGATACCTCAATGAAGCAACACCTACTTTTGTATTTTCGATTAAAGACATAATATATTTATTACTGTGTACAATTAATATCCAATGAAAGACAGTTAGGGCTCAAAAAATGATATTCTTTCTTGACCTCAATACCTCAGTAAAGCAGCAAACAAGGAAGCACGAGATAAGCTAATTTGATATGATAATGGAGGATGAGGAGCATATATATATAAATGGAGAAGAACCTATACATAGACATTGAATTAAACAATATATATTTTGGATAATTTGTTACACAACTATTTTTCTCCCAAAATGTTAGGAGTAGTAATATTTAAAATTATTGGGCGTTTCCGTCTAAAAAATATTAAGTGGTGGCTTTCACCACCAACAACTAATAACTACTTATTCTAAATTTTACTAAACAATATTGTTTTAACCAAGAAATGATTAGACTAAGGGTGATTCTTTTGAACTTATTGAACTTAATCTAAATTGTGTTGCTCATGCTCTTGCAAAGATGAGTAAAAATTATGATAGCAATGAATAAATCCTAAGTACTTTCTAGTTAAAATAAATTATACTCCGTATGAACTTTTTACTAAACTTATTAAATTTAATCATAGAAATAGTTAAATGTTATCACATTTAATTGGACTTGATCACATTTTTTTATTTAAGGAGGGAACTACACTTTTTTTAATAATATTTGTAAATGTGTTCAGAAAACTGTTTGACCGACCGTTACCGACCGATATCGAACCTGTTTTTGACCGTATTTTTAGTGACCGTTACCAACCGATATCGAACCTGTTTTTCATCGTCGACATCATATTATGCATCCATCACCATTCATATACATCATCACCCATGATCATTATCATCCATCATCAACGTCATCATCACCATACAGAATTGATGTCATCATAATTCATCACCACCCTTCATATTGGCCAACATCGTGATTATCACCGATTTACCATGCATCATCCACCATCATTATGATCGTCATTGTTATTACCGTCCATCATCATTATTATTGATCAATTGATTATTTATGTCAATGACTCACTATCATTATCATTATTATTACCATATATATTGTTTTTATTTAGTACTGGACCGAAACCGACCGACACCTGTTTAGGAAAATATCGAATTCAACCGGATACCGAATAAGACCAACCGTTGCCGACTGATACCGAAAGAGCTCATATGACCTGTTTTTGACCGAACTTATTTTTGACCGACCAGTTTCCAACCATTTAAGTATTTGACCGTTTTTACACCTTATAAAAAGTGATAATCAAACCTTGCACCGATGGAAAATTGGAAACTGCATAAGTCAATAAAACACTTAAAACACCCTAAAAAACTGGTTAAAAAAAAAAAAGCGGCAAGCAAGCAATTTGAAAAGCGATTTATTACAAATTTAAACTCTCACGGCTAACTTGAATACATGATAGTATGATACTTCCAGTCACTACTCTCTCCATTCTTCATTTTCCTCAAATCAAAACCAATGGCTCCCCAAATCCCTAAACCTCCACTAAAGCCCCGTCAACATCCCATTAAACCCCAAGAAAATCAAAAATTGAAGAATCATAACGAACCGCGAAACCCTAGCATCAAGCGAAACTGGTCTATAGCAGATTTCGAGATCGGAAAACCTTTGGGAAGGGGGAAATTTGGTAGAGTCTACCTCGCTCGCGAAATCAAGGTTTTTTCTTCTTAATTTTTTGTTTCCCAAATTCTGTTATAGTAGTAACCTAGTGATTAATTCTCCATTAGATTATTCTGTTGTTTAATTTATTTTCAAATTGAAAATTTTGGAGGAGCAGAGTAAATTTATGGTGGCGTTGAAGGTGATATTCAAGGAGCAGTTAGAGAAGTATAAGTTGCAGCATCAATTGAGGAGGGAGATGGAGATTCAAATGAGTTTACGGCATCCGAATGTTTTGAGACTTTATGGATGGTTTCATGATGGTGAGAAGATTTTCTTGATTCTCGAGTTTGCTTTTCGGGGTGAGCTCTATAAGGAGCTCCGAAGATCTGGCCATTTTTCTGAAATGCAAGCTGCTACGGTATTATTCTGATTTCCATTTGATTTTCATGAGAGTTCTGGTGCATCTTTTTTTTTTCCTATTAAATTTATGCTGGATTTCTAGTTTTGGATTTTGAAATTGTGTTCTGCTTTTCCAGTTGGAATTACCTTGTTAGTAATTATATGATGCATCTTTCTCTTGAGCTGATTTCATGTGAGATGTGTTGGGAAAATTAGAGCGCGAGCAGGAGCAAAATAAATAAATTGAGAAAATGGATAAAAGATGGACAAGATAAGAAATAAAGAACATACAATATAACGTGGGAAAAACCCTCAAATGAGGTAAACAACCCACAAACAACGAGTATTAATATATCCAATATATGAAAAGGGTATGAGAGTACAACCTCGAAGGGTAAAAGAATATGGTATGACTCTCCTAGAATATTGGATCTAGTTCTCATAGAGAGATAGGATTCTCCCGAAGGAGCCGATAATCTCATGAATGAGATAATCTCTTAAAAGAGATGATAAAATTGATATGATCTCTATGAACATGTACATGTGTGTTTTTCACTCTGTGTTATACAAGGGAAGAATAGAGGAGTATTTATAATACTACAAGAGGTAGGCTAATGTAGGTGGTAGAACATTCTAGAATAGAAAATTCTAGGTTAGTATAATCTAGAGTAGAAGGATCTAGGTTAGCAAAGAAGATGAAATGATAATCATCATCATTATACTCTAGAATGTTCATGTATTAATACTAGGATTAATAAACCTTGGAGGCCAAAGGTCATGGAGCCCAAGAGTTAACTTGTAGTAGTAATTTGATTTGTGACATTTACCCAACAAGATGCTGGTGAGACTGGTAGCAAAAAAGGGAATTGTAAAATATTGTAATCCTTGTTGGACTATAAGGGGGTTAATTCCCAATTTCTCACAGTGAGATACCAAATTTGTATCTCACAGTGACATTTTTGTGGTTTTGTTAAAAATATATTCCCTAAAGATCCCCTATTTGGTATGTGGCCGGACATCCATGCCTCTGATTTTAATTATGTTAAAATGCCACTGTGAGATACAATTTTGTATGTCACTGTGAAAAACTCGGAATCCCTTGGGTGATTATGCATTTACGTTTCATTTTTTTGACTTAGTTTTATATTTTATGTAAAATTTTGGCGGAGTTTGTTCATTGGCTAAGGAAGAAAGTACAACACTGGTTTGGTTTTAGAGAAAACTAAAGTCCTCAATTCCATGCTTAATTGTACAAGTTACTGTAAACATTGAAATAATGTGTGAACAACTAACCAAAGTATCAATGGCAAAAGCATCAATCAAAGTTGACAGACACATTATATGGGTGATGAAATTTTGGAAAGTGGGAAATTGGGAATAGATGGGAGGAAGCCAATGCTCCAAATCATAAATTAATCCAAATAAACCTCATGTGGAACTTGATCAAAAAATTGAAATCATAACCTGCAGATGGAACAATTGTTTGAAAGATTAAGATTTGAAAAAGTTGAAAGAAGTGAAAGGGTGGTGGTAAATATATGGTTTTGTAAAGCTCTTTTATTCCATTTTTTGTTTGGTAATTGGTAATGTATGCCATGTAAAGACCTGTAACCTTTTTTTAGGAGAGATGGTGTGGCGGATCATTCGGTTTAACGAGCAATTACCATGATACCCTTTTGCAGCCATATGGTATTGGTCTGCAGTAAGTTACACTAAATATTATTGCACTTGATAAGAATTGGGCATTGTAATATTGTCGTGTTGGTATTTACTTAATTATCTCATTAGCAAATACTATGTCGATTAATGTTACCTAGTGTATTGCATATGAGAGCAAGAGCTGCAAAATCACCGTACAATTGCATATAATTAGTATATAAGGAGGGTAATAGGGAAATGACATGTTTCTACTTTCTAACAGCCTCTTTTCTCTGAATTTAAAGTTATAACTGGGTTTTGTTAGCGTTTTACCCTGTATCGTAGTTTGATTTTGCAGTAGTTGGTGCCTGAAGTATTAAAGCAAAATTTTTTAATGACAAAGAGTGAAAAAGGAAATCGTAATTTATCTACCGGAAAAGGGTATTCCTTCTGTAGAGAAGCATGGAAACATTTAGGCATTTCTAGTATTAGAATCATATTTCACTTTTGCTGATTTTAAGTTGTTAAATCTTTGTTGGGCATGTTTGCGGGGGACAGTATATTGCAAGTCTGACAGAAGCATTGGCATATTGTCATGACAAAAATGTCATCCACAGGGATATCAAACCGGAGAATTTGTTGCTTGATCATGAGGTATGCTTTTAGAAACTTCGTGTGTTTTTTAATTTCAGCTTTCTGTTAGTATTTGTACTGCATTACTCTAATTTGTGCAACTCATGCAAAACCTTTTCCTGTAAATTCTTGGGCGTAATCTATCACTGAACTGGTATTTCATATGACAAGAAAGCCATGATTCAATGTCAATTTAACAGTTTTCAGCTTATCGACTGCCACTATAACATACAACAGCTTGATTTTTAAATTCAGTCCCTGCATTAACACTTTGTAATGAAATTTGAGCGAATGATTAATATGGATGAGACAAATATTAATTGTTTTCAATCTATTATAATATACAAACCTTAACTCCTTAAGGAATTTCTAATCAGAAAATGAGTCCATTGGAACTAATCATTTAAGGGACTCACTGCCGAAGCTTTTTGAACTATGTTTTATTCAATTTGCTGTCCAGGGCCGTTTGAAGATTGCAGATTTTGGGTGGTCTGTGCAATCAAGAAACAAGAGACACACCATGTGTGGAACTCTTGACTATTTGGCACCAGAGATGGTGGAGAAGAAAGGCCATGATTATTCTGTTGATAACTGGACTTTGGGTGTCCTTTGTTATGAGTTTTTATACGGTGTACCTCCATTCGAAGCTGAGAGCCAACATGATACATTCAGAAGGTAAGAAAGAGTTTATTAACAAGTAAAAATAGGAAAAAAAAAAGTATTTCACAGTTTAAGAGTTCAGTACTTAGCTTAGGTTTTCCATGTGCAGGATTATGAAGGTTGATTTAAATTTCCCAGAGGCACCCCAAATTTCTCGAGAGGCCAAGGATCTAATTAGCCGAGTAAGTACTTATTTCATATTCGAATTTGTTCCCGGAAAACTATGGAAAACTAAAGCATGTCTTTATTGGTGCATGTAAAATGGACATCTTGCAGCTTCTTGTGAAAGATTCTTCAAAGAGATTGTCTGTTCATAAGATATTAGAGCACCCTTGGATCATAAAAAATGCAGATGTCACTGGAATTTACCATAGATAGAGAAAAGTATTCACCTAGCAAGTCAATGGAGATGGATATATACAGCTTTGTATAAGAATGTTTTAGTAGTTTTTGGTACTCATTGCTGAAGGCTGGGCTCCTAATGATGGTAAGAATCAAATCTTTAAATCTTTTATGCAGCAACAGAAGGCAGTTGGCAATCTTAGCAAGGTTGTAATGTAAATTTTTTATTAGCTTAGCTTATGTTGTATGTTTTGTTGAAGAACTTATGTATAACGCATTCATACTAAGTATTCATGTATTAGCATGAAGATGATTCTTTTATTAGCATGAATAGGTTCGGATTCTGTGGATTATTATGAAAACTTTACAAGTTAGAGTTGAAGCCTAATCTTATATTTTTACATTAAGCGCTCGGATTTTATGGAAGGAGATAGGAAGGGAAAGGATTTTTGGGATTTTGGGAAAAAAAATATATACTTATAAACCATTAATTTTGTAATCAATAGTCAAGATTTCTTAAACTCTATTTGGTAGAGTTATTTACTATCTCTATTGGATCTAAATCTTTGAATGGATTGAGGCATATGTTATGGAACTATACTAAAAATTATTTATAGAGTAAGCTGCTTCATATTTTTAGTCATATGATTCATATCTAGGATACTTGTTGCCTCTGCAGGCTTGCAAATTACTGCAAACCATGTAGTTTTCAACTTTATAGATGATGTAAAATTGCACTATAAAGAAATTGATTTTTAGAGCATCCTTAACAAGGCAAAAAATTGGTTTGTTCTGCAAACCATTGCATTGAGTTCTTAACAATGAAAACTAAAAATTGGTTGGGTGGAAAATTTACCCAATCGTTCTTTCTGCCGAAACAAAGGATGAAAATTTCTACAAAATGTTACAGATTTAAGGTAATTTTCCATTTTTGTTTCTTAAAGGTACTTATAATAGCTTTTTTTTTCATTTTTAATTTATCTATACAACAAGGTACACTGGGCCCAACGCAAGGCTTCTATCACATGATAATCGAGCTGAAAATGCCCGTACGAGGAATCGACCTTGTGACCTCGAAGTTGCAAGGTGGGATGTGTTCCACAGAACCATCCACTTTTCCTAAGGTACGTATACTAGGTTGGAGACGCACATGCTGTGTGCATACACCATAGTTCAAATAAGATTTAATGTATTGTTTATAATATATAAGAGGAAATATGATCTTTATACTAAAGGGAAGGGGAGCAATGGTGTTCCCCATGACATTATTGTTAGAAATGCAAAGGATTATTTATACTAAAGGGAAGGGGAGCAATGGTGTTCCCCATGACATTATTGTTAGAAATGCAAAGGATTATTTGGCTTTGAAAATTATATTTTTCTCTTTTTTTTTCCCTTTGTATCGTAGTGAAAGTTTAGCTTTGTTATATCATATATGTTGGTCTACTTTGGAGTATTTGAAGAGGTATTAATGAGTTTTCCCACATGCGTGTTGCCACCATCAGGCTCAGCGCATGTGCGCGATGTGGCGGGCCTTCTACTTTGGATCCGAGTCATTTATTTTTGGACAATTACAAATTTTTTGAATTCCTTGCGGTCGTTTATGATTGTTGCTCCTCTTTATGGTTGTTTTTGTTATCGTTTCAGTTTGATTTACACCCAGAATGAAACTTGGCTCCTTCCTCTATAGTTTTTCAAACTAATCTAGTTATAAAATGCCAAACCCCCCATACGATTTTTGACCACTTTGGCTCTGGGACCTTTCAAAAAGCATGAATTATAGCCTTCTGTTTTGGTCATTCGAGATACCGTTCCGAGCCTCGTCACCGTTTTCCCCGAAATTCGAACATGTGGTATGTGGTACCATCTGAGGGTTTTACACCTACAGAGGCTACAGTTGCACCCTACACACCCGTTTTTCTACCACCCAAACGAACGAGTCTTATGTGCATTTTTGGCCTATCAAACACCTCCAGTTGCTCTTTCAACTTGTGTAGGGTCGTTTTAGGACCAAACAAACCCCCATACGATTTTCGGTCACTTATCCCGGATCCCTAAAAAAGCATGAATTACATAGTCTTATGTTTTTACCGTTCGTGATCTCGTTTCGGTCCCCATCACCGTTTTTATCGAAATTCGAACACGTGGTTCGGGGTACCATCGAGGGGTTTTATGTCTTTTTTCACCTTGAAATCACCACAGTTGCACCCTACATGCCATTTTTTCCGCTGCCCGAACGAACTGAGTTTTATGTGCATTTTTGTCCCATCAAACGACCTCGATTGCTCATTTCCACTTGCTTAGTGTCGTTTTATGATCCAAAAAACCTTCCATGCGATTTTCGGAAACATTGGCTCCGGGACCCTAGAACCCTTAAAAAGCGCGAATTATAGCCTTTTGTTTTCGCCGTTCAGGATGCCGTTCTAGGCCCCGTCACTGTTTTCCTCGAAATTCGAACACGTGGTTCGGGGTGCCTTCTTAGTGTTTTATGTCTGTTTTCACCTTAAGATCACCACAGTTGCAACCTACACGCCCGTTTTCCCCCCACTCGAATGAACGGGTCCTATATGCATTTTTTGGCCCATCAAACGACCTCGGTTGCTAGCAACTATTTGCATAGGGTCGTTTTATGACCAAACAAACCCCATACGATTTTCGGCCACTTTGGCTCCGGGATCCCGGAACCCTAAAAAAAGTGAATTTATAGCCTTTGTTTTGGCCGTTTGGGATGTCGTTATGGGCCCTGTTACCGTTTTTCTCGAAATTCGAAAATTTGGTCTGCAATACCATCTTGCGGTTTTATTTCTTTTTTCACCTTGAAATCACCACAGTTGCACCCTACACACCTGTTTTTCTGCCCCCCAAACGAACGGGTCTTATGTGTGTTTTTGGCCCATCAAACAACCTCGATTGCTCGTTTCTACTTCCGTAGGGTTGTTTTATGACTCAAAAAACCCCTTATAAGATTTTCGGTCACTTTGGCTCCGGGACCCCGGAACCCTAAAAAAGCGTGAATATTAGCCTTTGTTTTGTCCGTTCAGGATGTCGTTCCGGGCCCCGTCACCGTTTTCTCCAAAATTCGAACATGTGGTCCGAGGTACCATCTGGGGGGTTTTATGTCTGTTTCACCGTGAAATCACCACAGTTGCCACCCGAGGTATCATCCAAGGTACCCTTGATAACTTGGTTTATTATGTGTTTTTCCTCCTAATTTTGTATGGTTTTATTGGGCTAACCGTGCTCTTAGGAGCCGTTTTACCGCTAATAAGTCGGTTTGGAGTGTTTTGTGTCTTTTTCATGTTTTTGACATGTTTTTGATAAAAGATGCTCTAAATGGGACAAAAACCATCAAAGTACACCAATCTAGGCAAAGGAGAAGCATTAGGATGTCACGGTGAGTGTCGGAGAGGTTCTGGTGACAATTAGTGAAGAATTGGCTTGAAATTGTTCGATTCGGTTCGAATGATTTTGACCACCTCTCACTATTTTGGACATAACTCAAGCTATGAATATCGGATTCAAACGATTCTAGCGGCATTGGAAACTAGATTCAAAGAGAATTCCAAGGATAGGTTATAAGCTTAATTTCGGCTTGAAACGAAGGAGTTATGGACTTTCGAAGTCAGTGCATCAAACCAGACCCCGGTACCGGGGTCTGTGCAAACCTTACCGGGGTTCATGCACCCCGATCAGGGTACATGCACCCCGGTACCGGGGTGGTTGCTGCTCCTGCTCATCTCCTTTTTTTTGAAGCCAGAGTTCCCCAGCATCGGCCCCGGTACCGGGGTACATGTACCCCCGGACCGGGGTCTCTACACAGCTCTTCACTCGACATTTTCCAGAAGTACGTACCTGACTCCAGCGACAACCCCGGTACCCGGGGTGCATGTACCCCGTACCGGGGCCGGCGTTACGGGCTCCGTTTAAGCCCAATTTTGCCTATAAATACCTGTTTTAATCCCTTGTAAAGATCTTATGCTTTCTTTAGGTTTTTTTTTTCCTGTTTTCTAGGGTATAAAAATTAGAACTTTCTCTTGTAAACAGAATTTAATTGTTTCCAATTCAATTAATCAAGTATTCAATTCAAGATCTTCCTTCCTTCCTTTAATTCTGGTATTATTTTTCTCTCTTTATTTTATTTATGCTTTTGATCATGATAATGTTTATTGCCTTGATTCTTCTAAATATGTGTGAGTAGTTATTTAGATCTAGGGTTTGAGAAATTTATGCTTGAATGATTAGATTAATTGAATCTTTTGTTCTTTAATTCATGACTAGTTTTAATTTCCTAAAATCTATTTTGGTCATATAAATTTGAGTAATAATCTAGTCGGCAGCCGAAAGGTGAAAACTTCATTAAGACTTAAGATTTTAGGCAGATTTATTTAATAAATTGCGAAAGCCTGTTATGTAAATCTGTAGATCTAATAAATTGCGAAAGCCTGATAGATCTTGGTTAGAGTTTATTAATGAATTATTGAACATTGGAATTCAATTATTTTATGATTTCATTCATAAAACCCTAAACCCTATAATTTCCTTCATTCAGTTTAATCTTATAAAAATTCAATCTTTATTTTTCTGTTCTTTAGTTATTAGTTATTTAGGATAATTCAATCACAAAGGCCCTTTATATAGTTCATACTTTTTAGTAATAAAAGAATTAATATGCTTCTCTGTGGATTTTGACCCTACTTATCATTGCTACATTAGTATTGATATATAGGTTATTTTTGACGGGTTGCGACGCTCTGTCAACCCTACACGCCCATTTTTCCGCCACCCAAATGAACGGGTCTTATGTGCATTTTTGGCCAATCAAACACCTTCAGTTGCTTGTCTCAACTTGCTTAGGGTCGTTTTACGAACAAACAAACCCCATACGATTTTCGATCACTTTGGGTGTGGGACCCAGAACCCTATAAAAGCGTGAATTATATAGCCTTCTTTTTCGTCGTTCGAGATGCCGTTCCGGGCCCTGTCATTGTTTTTCTCGAAATTCGAACACGTGGTCTGGGGTACCATCTGTGGGTTTTATGTATGTTTTCACCTTGAAATCACCACAGTTCGTTGTTCCCTACACAACTGTTTTTTTCGCCACCCGAATGAACGTGTTTTGTGTACATTTTTGGCCCATCTTACTGACTCGGCTGCTCGTTTTCACTTTCGTAGGGTCTTTTTATGACCCAACAAACCTTCCATCCGATTTTCGGCTCCTTTGGCTCTGGGACCCCGGAACCCTTAAAAAGCGTGAATTATAGCTTTCTCTTCTAATCAGTTGAAAAATATACGCAAAATTCGTTTTGTCTTCTCTCACTGCTCATTCTATTTTCAGAGCAAAAATATGAATTCCAACCTCCCTTTCTATAGTGGTCGTATTAGAAGGTGTTGTGTTAAATGCTGGGGGACGTTATTTTCGATTGTTGGGTGAAATTGGCTTCTAATGCAGTGATATCTATCACGTCACGACATACAATCTTTCCTTCAAATTTTGACATCCCTATCTGATTTTACGATATCATTTCCCACAATTTTATTTTTAGTACCTAGTAAGTTATTTATATAGTCAAAGTTACACAAACAATGCAAATTTAACCACGTAAAAATTTTTTAAAAAGAAAATCTTACCATTAATTTGTCAATCAATTTAAGTTTGATTAGAGGATGAGGTTTTAGGTTTTAGAATTCCAGGCACAATAACGTCATGTGTTCGATTCTCACCGCATGCATTAATTGTCCTTCATATGTCAATAATCATAGCACAACATGGAAAATGAACACAGAAGTATCAGGCTCTAGGAGCCTGTTTTAGACCATATAAAACTTTTTTAAGACAACAAATATGAACCAGAAATTGCGGATGAGCAAAGCCCGGAGGTTGTTTCATATGCACATCCTCGGTAAGAAAACCATGAAGAAAAACATTTTTAACATAGAATTGTTAAATTAAAATTTTGCAAACTATTCTATATCTATACTATAAACACAAATTCGCTTTTTTTCTATAATACATGCTTTCATTCTAAGATACATCCTTAAATTTATGCTTGCACGCGATAGTACTTATTAATACAACAGAAGTGTAGTATTTTATAATTAAGAGGGATTTTTAATAAATGAGAGGAGGGATATTTTGGCCAATTAAAACACCCATTCTCTTCATACAGTAAATGAATACTGGTAATACCTTGGTGAGGTAGGCTATGTGGGACAAACAGTTGAATAGCAAAGCAACAAAGAACAAGACAGAAGATGAGTAATGGGAGACAAAATTAGAAGTGGGAGAAACCTAAGCACTGCCCTTTCTCTTTCATTCTGCACAAAGTTTTTGAACTTCATCTGTGGATTTTTGCTAAATGCATATTTATTACAGCACTTATTTATGTGGGAAGCAAGCTAAAGGGTATGTATGTATAACTACAGAAATTGACACTACAGTTCAATTTCAATAAGAGAGATTCTTATACTCTTTTCATACACTGCCTTCCACTGCATGCCCTTGCCAATAATACCCTGTGTTCTTTATAGGCGTGATTCTTAGCCTAGTGATTAAGTCTTGCGAACGTTGAGTCTGAGGTCTCGAGTTCGAACTTCACCGCACGCATTTGCAAAGATTCTTTATCTTCCCCTTGCGGATGTGCGTGTCGGCCAAATTGGATCGGATGACCTATAATGGGACCTGGTTTAAGGCATAGTATTACCCACGTTATCCAATTAAAAAAATAATAACACATGTGCTCCTATTATACACTATTTAGCCCTTTCCAATAATCTCTGCCTAATAGGGCAGATTATGAATGTTAAGTTTTGCTTATGATTTTTTTTTTTTTTTTGGCAAAGGATTTTTCTTATAAAATTAATTCAGATTACTCATATTAAATGAACAAAATTATTTTTAGGTGAGCAAAATTTAACAAAACAGTAACCCCCCTAATTAATAATGCTAGGAAGCTCTTTAATTCCTAAAATACATTCACTACTTCTTTTGTAATTCCCACATTACCTCCATGTAGACGGTTCAAAGGCTTTTTTATGTTTTTTTTTTTGGCAAAACCGCTACTACCACTAGTAGCGGTTTTCACTTTAAAAATTGCTACTGGTAGTAGCTGTTTTAGGTTTTTTTTTTAATAAAAAACTGTCGTAAAGCATTATTTTGTACTAATGTGGGCGGTAGATTGAGTAAAAAAAATACTCCCTCTGTCCCAAATTACTTGCTACAATTTTCTTATTTGGATGTCCCAAAATATTTGTTATACTTCCTTTTATAGTCTATGGGCCTCACACATATTTTACATTTTTACCTTCTTTTTTGTCATTTTTATCCTCTTTAAGCCAATCTTTTTCTTTCACTTACCTTTACCAATGATGGGTCCACATGAAAATTGGTTTGCATAAAAATTTGTTCCAAAATGGAATGTAGCAAGTAAAATGGGACGGAGGGAGTAATAAACTGCATTCTAAAAATTACGGATCTTTATAGCATTATTAGCGGGAAAAACTACTAGTACTCCCTCCGTAACATATTAATGACAACAATTTGATATAAAAGTACAATAGTATGAAAAAACAGTAACAAAGCATGGTTGTAGAAAAGCAAAATTCAATGCGAGTAGAAGAAATAAGTGTGCATTGTCAATTCCTTTTCACGCTGCAAAAATTATTTTGTTGTTAATTTTGCAGATTTGGTACATGTACAACTCCTGTCTGTCTCCACTGCAACAATTATGTGGGGAAAAACCAAAGGGTCTACACTTCACATTATACGCAAGTTGACAACTCAACAGAATAAGAAATTCAGACTGCAATATTTTTTATTACTCCGTAAATCCCTAGTCCCCTCAAGTCCTCAACTCAATAAACATAGTCCCTCCGTAATATAATTCTGGCAACAAGTTATTTTTCACGCATTTTAAGGAATCAATTTAAGGGTGTAAACGAACAAATTAATCAAAATGGTTTCAATACAAGTAAGATTGAGATCATAAATTACTAATTTTAAATTTTTTTTATCAATTTATTCGTTTACACCCTTAAATCGGTTCCTTAAAATGCGTGAAAAAAAAACTTATTGCCAGAATTATGTTACGGAGGGAGTAGTATTTATATTAATAAAGAAAACAAAAACATTAATATTATGAGTTTCATTATAATTATTGGAATAATTTCATTTTTTTTAGTTAAGTTTAATTTAGTTTACTCCATTCAATTTAGTTAAGTGGCAAAATAACGTTCAACTGACAACATTTAAAAGGTCCTAAGGGCATTGTTAACAATGAACCCAAAAAAGGTTTGCTCATGGACAAACTTTTTTTTGCTCTTATCAACAAACTCTAAATGGTTTGTTTGCAAACCATTTTCCAAAAGTTTGGAAAACCAAATTGG
Organism: Salicornia ramosissima; assembly: GCA_951394345.1. Lineage (NCBI taxonomy): Eukaryota > Viridiplantae > Streptophyta > Magnoliopsida > Caryophyllales > Amaranthaceae > Salicornia > Salicornia ramosissima. The sequence continues at coordinate 49,160,543 of OX596240.1, read as the reverse complement.
TTTGCAAACTTGATAACCAAACCAAACTGGTTTGCAAACTTGATAACCAAAAAAAAAAAAAAAAAAAAATAATGCATGTAGCAATCACCAGCTGACACACAGAGGAGAGAGGGAAGGAGAGAGTGAAACTGCTGACAGAGTGCGGAGGAGAGAGGAAAGGGAGAGAGAGGTAATTTGAACTAATTACCCCTTTCTAATTAAAATAACTTATTATGTATATTTTTTTTAAAAAATAATTACACCAAAATTCATATTTTTAAATTCTCTACAATTTGACACCCATATTGATATAATTTTGAAATATATATTTTTTCCCAACGGCTATATTTATATAATTTTGAAATATATTTTTTTAAATTCTCTACAGTTTGCTGATAATGATGCCCTAACTAGTAACATCAATTTGGTATACTTAAAGTTATTAGCAAACCAAAAAAAAGTTCACATATTTCTCTCTCATCCACATCACCCAAACCAAACTCTTTATAATTCACCTCTTAACAACAAACCAAAAAAAAAAATCATTCTTTTCTCTCTCCTACTTTTTCCCACCTCATCATATTTTCTCTCTCCTACTTTCTCCCATCACATATTTGTAATTGTATTTAAAAATATGAATTTTGTTGTAATTATTTTTTTTAAAAAAATATACATATTAAGTTATTTTAATTACAAATGGGTAATTAAATTAAAATTTCTCTCTTCCTTTCTTCTCTCCTCCCCTCTCTCCTGTGCGTGTCATATGCTGGTTGGTTGCTTCAATTGTTTTTTTTTTTTTAAAGCAGCCATGCGTTCATTGCAGAGTTCGTAAAACCGAACTCATTGCTGAAGGTTTGCAAACAAACTGATAAAAGTTTGCTGTTAAGGGATATGAAAAAAGGTTCACATAGTAGCATACCTTTTATGGTTTGCTGTTAAAGATGCTCTCAATTTGTCCTAATCTATATTGTACGCAACTAACAAGGTAATAGTATTTATATAGCGTTAGAGTATTTATTATTATTTTTAACAGCTAAGGTATATGATCATTTATGACCAATTACGAAACGGAGCGACAAAGTATAAATTAGAGATTTGGATTGAAGAGTCAAAACCAAAGTGTATAATATAATTTGTTCCACTAAAAAACCTAGGTTAGTCTCTTGTTTTGCACGTCATAAAAAGTCTAATTTTTAAGAGGAATGTCATTACATAAAAAGTAAATAAATAAGCACTGTTAACCTATAATATAAGCAACATTTTTATTTAAATACGATAAGAAATCTATAAACTCACTAGCCAGTAAATAACTCATGCAACTGATCAACCCTTAAATTCGAATGAGAAGTTATAGGGGTAATCCTCAAGCAAGAGATAGTGAAATCAAACCCAGCTAAAGCATGCTTCATTACTTCAAATATAATGGCCTATTTCTCATTTATATTCAACAGACACTAGTTAATCCAGCTAAATCAACATTGCACTGATCTATAACCAATCTATTAGCTAAACTAGCTCATGTACTCACCATCACCTAAAACAACAGTATCTAAGAACAAAGTTAGCAATAAAACATTAGTTTCTTTACATTTTCACTAATCTTAGGCAAAGGAGCTGCTTTTATAGGACCAACTCGAGACACCGTGGAAGATGCACCCTTAGTCGAATCCACAGAATCCGACCTTTCAAGGTACAATCTGCCTCTATATGCAGCAAGATGCGCGTAATAAGCAGGAGGTACTATTGAAATAGGTTTAGTACACCTTACAAAGGTAAAGCATAAGCTATAAACCAAGTTTTGAAACTCATCAGAAGTGAACTTGCTTTCATCCCACAATACATGGTAGTGAGCAGGCCGGCTAGTCCCCCTCACCCCCCAATGACTACAAAGATAGAAATCGAATTCCCGGGGGTGAGTGATCACTGTGTCAACCACAGTCCCGGGAGGGGCATTTTGGTCACAAAATTTTAGACAGTTGTTCGGATCATTTTCATCCGGGAACAACCTTGTATGATGCCGCTTCTGAACCACTGCAAATGTGATTAATGGTCTGTAATCCGGGAACTTATCACATCCTGCTCTTATTGACAGCAATTCTTCTTTTAGGACTTTATAAAATTGAGTCTCACTAACCCCGTCTCGAAAGAAAATTATTCTTCTAGGAAGACTCTTCACCTCTTGAAGAAACTCAATCAGGATTTCATTCACCATTTCTCCAAGATCTTCAATGATCTCTTGGCGGTGTGTTTGGGACCTCATTCTTGAGACGTACTTGTTTGTCGAAGGCCAGTTTATGCTGCCTACAACAGCCACAACACTAGGGCTAGAGTCATCCAAAGGGTGAGGATGAGTGACATCAGCTCCCATAAATATTATTGGCTCACTATGTGTAAGAAGACGAGGTATTTGAGAAGGCAACGAGTTGAATAAAGCAACTGTGGATCCACCAACTTTGGCATTGATCTTAAGAGCCATGTTTGCCAAGAATTGGGTGTTTAATTTACCCAGGTTTGAGTATAAGCAACATTGGCTTACAACTCCAACTCGGGTCTCAGCAATCCTTTTCAAATCTGCATACCCTTTATGTTTCCTCTCCATTAAGCACACAAGAAGTTGTAGATTGTTTGATGCTGCTCTTTTGATTTTGCTTAGCTTGTTTTCTAAGAGGGTAACATTGTTTAAGACATGGATGGACTCGAATTGTGGGGTGATGGTAGTTGATTTGTTCAAGAAAATGCCCATTTGCTCACACTTAAAACATAATTGACTGATAAATTTTGGGATACTTAATCTTTGCTCGGTGGTTCCACCAAAACTCATCAACGCCCACCTCTCAATTCGCGTCCCTTCAACTACATGACCACCCGATAGGCTCCACTGGCGATCAATACCCGAAGGAAATACATCCCCTACAAGCCCTCTATCTCCAAGCTTTAACTTCGGAGGCCTAAGAACCCTACCATTCAACCGCGTCATCTCTCTTGATACTTGTAGTTTGAACTCTTCTCCTTGGTTGCCACTACAAGGAACAAACAAAATTAAAACCAATACAAAGACTTTTTTTTAAGGAAATTAGATGTCATTTTTAATCATAACTTCAATCAAACTTATAACCTAGTTTATACTACCTTGTTGGTCCAACCGGTCCATTAATGACTTCATTAATTATTGCTCTTCGTTCTCTTGGTTTTTGACTTCCCATCTTCATGATTCTCACAGTTTGATCCTCTGAGAGTTTACCAAGAAACTTCTGCCCTTCACAAATCATGCAAAGCTCCATCGGAAGGTAACATGGTTTACTCCTACTAATCTTTATACAAGGAAGATTCATGTATTGTATGTCATAACCATAATGATCCTTGAAGTATTCCACAAGCTTCAACTTACTACCATCCCTGTCTTCAAACCAAATCTTTCCAGTAACTTCTTCAGTTAAGCTATGAAACCGATATCTCTCAACAGTATCTCTATGAGAAACAAACAACCTCAAGCTCTTCAACTCCTTCTCAACTTCCTTCCTCTCCTTGATTGTCAAACTCCTTTCCTTTCTCTCGGGTAGATCGTGCAAAAACTTGACTCGTTTTTGCAAAAACTCTATGACTCCAATGCTTTCATGAAACGCGGTCACTGAAAAATCCAAATTCAAAGCAAGGCCTTGTTTGGTTGGCCTAAGACTTTGGTAAAACCCTCTTAATCCAATAGCTCCTCCTCCAATTTCCCGAGCTCCTCCCATCGACATCGAATACATTGATCTCCCTAAAGGGATGCATTTCTCATTAGGGCATTCCCTCAACACAACATCCAAAGCATGTAGATACTCCTGAGGAAGTGGCACCCAATCTTCTCCCTCTTCACTCAAGTATTTCCTTAACCCATTTCCATCTAATTTCGATACAAGATTAATGTTGATTTTAAATACCTTAACCTTTTGATCACCATTATTATTGCCTTCTAAACATGATTTATTACTAAGCATAATTGGGAGACTAACAAAAAATTCGAGCCTATTGCTTCGAAACTCAACAGGACTATACAAATTCTTCCTGCCATCAAATGCAGGAGAAGCACCAGAAAGTAAAGCTGAGTTTTCTTCAACAAATTTCTTCTTAATTACTCGAGCTAATTCTTTTGAAGGATAAGGTGAGATTTCTACATTGTAGTGGAAAATTTGTTGACATGGGTCGAATTTTACGCGAAAATGGTTAGCAAGAAGAGAGATTACTTGGCCTTCAACTCCACCATTGTCTGGTCTCTTTGCAGCCACTAAAGCTTGTGTTCCAGTTTCAACAACAACATCATTAGACTTCTTAATTTTAAGTGAACTAAGCTCTTGATCAAGTCTTTCATCTCCTGTTTTATTAATCCATTTGCATTATTAGTACTTGCAAGGAAAAAAAATCAGGAAAAAATATACTAACTCCATTTGTTTTTAAATGCAATAATTAGACATTTTTTCCTCTCTATTCATGTCAAGAATTATATATTAACTGCAACGATTTGACATAAAGTTATTAGGTGAGGGAGGGAGTATAATAGATCAAAATCAAATTTCAAGCATGCTCCTATAAATATATGGAAAATGCAAGATTAAAATCCATTTAATAAGAAACATTATCATTGAAACAAACAAACACATGAAGGAATGCTGATTTTACCATTACCATCATTTGATTATCTATAAAAGGGGATACCACTAAGAATGAAAAGATTGAATTTTTTTTTTTGGGTTTCTTATTAAACAAAGTTAAAAGTTATACCTTGTAAAATAGGTGAAACTGGGAGCATTTTATCATTGTCAGAGGAAGTAGGAAGAAAAGGAGAAGAGGGTTTATAGGGTTTAAAAGAGGGTTTAGGAAGATGTTTTTTTTTGGGTCTGAATTTCTGGTTTTGTTGAACAGTTGGTAATAATGGGGGTAAGGGAAGAAGACCTTGGTAAATCTGGTGTTGCTGCTGCTGAAAATTTTGATCAAAAAACCCAAATAATCTGTTATAATGATTAAAATGGTGCAAATGAAGCAGGTTATTGTAATGGTAGTTGTTATTATAATGAACAAAAAGATTATTATCATGGTTTTGATGATGATGGTTGTTTCTCTCTGAAAATCTTCTGTTTTGAGGTGTCAAGTTTCTACTTGGGTTGGAATCTTTTGTTTCTTCCATAACCAAATTGTGTGAGAAACTGGGGTTGAGACTTTTTTTGAGGAAAATACAAAAGTTGGGTTTTTTTTTTTTCTTCTTATTTTTTTGTAGTTTTATTTTTATGGGTATATGAGATAAATGAAGTAATATAGTAGTGTGTAACAATAACAATAAAAAAAAGGGGGGGTTCTGAATTCTGATGTTCTATGTTATGAACTGAGAAACAGAAGAAACTGTAGTTATTGAAGAGAGAGAGAGGGAGGGAAAGTGACTGGACTAGGAGTTTAGGGAGTTGTAATTCTTTATGTCTAGTTTGGAAGGAAAAGTTGGAGGTGAGTGAATAGGGAAAGAGGCATATGAGGTTTACCTTCAAAAGGGGTGGTGAAAAGGGCAATGTGCTTTTTGTTTGGCTCTCCACAATACATTTACATTAACATTGTTAAAGATTAATTTAAGAGGTGGAAATTCTATAAACCCAATCAAAACATAATGTTGAGGGGAAACATACATATACAATAATTGTACAAAAACCTCAGATACATTGATTTTTTAATTGGTTATGATGTATGAGGGTCCCAAAATACACCTTTATTTTTCTCCCTCCTTAATCTCATTTTTCTAAAATTTCATTGGTCATGGTATGTGAGGACTACATACAATAGTTGTATGTGCATCATCTCTCGTTTGTTAATCTAAGTCTAAATGTTTTCTTTATATTTTCTCCATTTTCAAATTCTTGAATAGATGTAGTTTCATTCATGTCGAGACAAAAATTTGAAGATTAATTATCGTTAATAAAGTGATATTGGAAGAGAATAAATTTTCAATCATGTAGTTTTTATTACCATTAATTACTGTTATTAAAGTGATATTGGATGAGAATAAAAATATGTGAATATAAGTACATACGAGCTAAACTAACACCTAGTGGCTAGTGTTAAGTTAGGTAAGATACACACATGTATGATTTATACCAATAAGGCAATACATGATACATATGCTATGATTATATGAACATTAATATAAGGTTTAAAGAACATTATTTAAATTTTACAATTAGACCAAATAAGCATTCATCATCAACAATGAACATGAATTAATTATAAGTTACATTTGTATAATGTTTCTTTAGGTACTCATGTGTGTACCTTCTCTAAATTCCTTATGCTCAACCAACCAGAAATAGCAATTTCCTAGGAAGTTGATAAGAGGATTTATTTCCCATGAAATAAGACTTCATATGGGAATTAACTTATCGTGTTCAACTATCACATGACAAGACAATTTTTTTTGTACTATTTTATTAAGTAAAAGTCATAAATAAAATATCGGCGCATGTATGCAAAGCTGCATATTAGGCTAGTTAATATTAATGGTAACAGTTTGATCAAAAAGTTCTTTAATTTTTAGAATTTTTTTGGTCAAACTATTACATTTAATATAGAATGAAAGAAATCTATCTATAATTTATAATCTATAATTTTATTACTAAAACAATAATCACTAAAATAAATATTTTCTCCTACAAAACTTATTTTTTTAAAAAAAAGAAATTCATATTGCATTTATTTCATTTCTTAAAAGAAAAAAGATAATTTATTTTTGTCTTTATTTTTAAATCATATTTTGCAAGTACTACTTTATTTAACTCCATATTTTTTAAAAATTTAATAAATTAAATGATTTTAATTAGTTTATCATTTTTAAAATTTTATTTAATGATTTTTTTATTTTCTTTATAACTCATATATTGAAGTATTTCTTAATCCTAAGTTTCAATTTTTTTTTTAAAATAAAAATCCAAACATTTATTCCAGGATTATCTAGTATATATATGAAAGTAATAAATGCCCCAAAATATATTGGTTAGAGGTAATAATATAATACGATCCAATAAGATGAAGGTCCTATACTCCTATATATCTAGTCTAGACCTAACATAGTAACATGGGGCACCCACAAACACCATGATTATCATATATAGTACTTCGTTGGCTTATTGCTATCGTGTATTATTAGAGACATCATGAAGGAATGTTGAAACTTAAAAACCCATTGTGCTAGCTATCTAGGTTGATATTGTACTCCATCCATGAAGTCAACAGAAAATATGCAACAATTGTACTTTTTATATGTGTTAATGCATTATTTTGAGCATTTACATCTACAAATCTATCGAAGTAAATATTATTAAAAAGTTAATATTATAAAAGTATCTACAAGACGAATAAATCTCACGAAAATCTATTAGACTATTTTTTCCTTACATCTAAATCAAAAAGAAAAAATTATTTTTATAAGTATCAAATACGGAAGATCATGTTTTAAAGGAACAAATTATATTTTATTCCTCATAACTCATAGTATCAACTTTAATTAATACGGTAGGTATTAGAAATGAGAAAATTCTATTTTGTCATAAAGTCCATATTATGATGAGATCATAGTTAGGATTACATGACATCCTATTGATATGCAACTTAGTTATAATCATGGATTCCTAACTTTATAGATCACCTTTATATGAATCAATTAAATAAAGTAGCTAGGTTACTAGTTCTCTAAAGTAGTGTTAATTAATATGATAATTAAGCAGTAGAACTTTCCTAATATGACCATATTACATGTATCTATCAATTTTCAAACAAGAAAAACAAAATTATGGTCTATGGATTAACTTTATACCCCCAAATTTGCTTGATCTTTTATCAATATCTATGTATGAGAGGGCCCATTAACCTACTTGAGCTAAGGTTGGTAGTCAAAAGGAGGAAGATGGGGGATTTTATTTTTTATTTAATCCAAAATTAGAATTCTATTAAAAAAATTTATGTAGGGGGGGGGACTTTGGTTAAGGACCATATTATTTATATAGTATGCATTGATTAACTCTATCCATAAGTTGGACCACATAACTCCGTTGTCTTTAGTTTTAAAATCATATGGTTTTAATTTTCTAAGCATTACGTTATGGTTTCATTTTATGTTAATAGTGTTTTGATCATGTATCAACAATAATGATAAAATTTTATATTTTGATTGATATAATTACTTTTGATTTTCATATATTATTTAAAATTTTAATTAAAGTTAGTATTTAAATAGTTTTAAAAGTCAAACTTTAATTTAGCATAGCTATGTGACATTGCTAGTCAAAATTTAGATTTATAGACAACAAACAAATTATTAGATAAGTGTAATGAAGTATGTGTAACTGTGTAAGAGAGAAGGTTAAGAAAATAATCTCATTTTTGTGGGTGATGTTTACTATTTAAGCTTTCTACTCAATATGGATAACTTATAAATTATAATGCTCCCAATTTGGAAACAATCCTTGTATTCATTAGATCTTTTGAAAAAAAAAAAGCTATGTATAACAAATTATACAATTTTTTTCTTGGGTATATTCATAACCCTAGTAAATTTAATAAGGGCAATTTTTTCTATTGTCTATCAAGCCTAAAGAGTAAACATCACCTCTCCACCCCACCTCCCAAGAAAACCTCATCTCCCTTTTGGACTTAATTTATTGCTATTATGGTTAAGTTATTTTTTTTTTCCTACTTTGTAGTTAACATGATGATGTCTAGTGCAATTAATACAACACAAAATATCCCTTTATTGTAAAAAAAGCCAAATCATTAGTTTAAATTACATTTAAAAAAAACGAATTTAGTCAAACTATAATTAAAGAATTATGAACATAATTTTTTACTACCACCTTATCATGAGAAGTGTTACATTTACCGTTTACTTCAATTTACACCAAAACAAGATCCCAATCCAATCTATTTCAAGCCAATCCATTTAATTCCAATTCCTTCAATCCATTGTAATCCAATCTCATCCGATCCCTTCAATATATTCCACTTCATTCTATTTTTTGAAAGTAATTATTTTTTTTTTGTTTATCAAACTCTTGTAATTAGAAAACGAATTTCACGATTTTTGCATTCGTAATAAAAAAAAGGTTGCAAACTCAAAATTATCAAAATTCTAGTACCTTATATGTGGTTGTGCACATTCAACGGTTTCAAGCTTGACCAATAGATCCAATGGGACTCATGCTATGAACATTAAGTCAATTTGAATGAACATTAGTACTCCGTATAAGGTTTAATGAACATCATTCAAATTTTAAAATTAGAATAAATGAACATTCATCATCAACAATGAACGTTGATTCATTATGAGTTGTATTAGTACGAGAAGTACCTTCCTCTAGGTACTTATGAATCGTCAATCTTTACCCAAGCAGCTAATTCCAGTTACTACATAACTGTAAAAACCACTTCATAAAAATGTACAGCATCAATAAAACCAAATGCTAAAAGTATTTTTACAATCACCCTCGTTTAATCTGCAAACTTGATGAATGTAGAGTATAACATTGCCCTTTCGGCGCCTATATACAAACAATCCAATTTACCGTTGGTGAGCTTCAAACTCGAGAGTATTAATCGAGTTCAGGGAAGAAAGCATTAGCCAATCAAACTCCCCTTGCTCTTGAATTTTTCCTATTTCATTTGCTATAATACCCTAAAAAAAAGAATTGCTATGTACAAATATATAGATACAATACAATAGGTTGGCTAATTCATGCAGGGAATATATATATATACTGTATACATGCAGAAATGAAATAATAATTCTGATGTAGAATCTTCTGTTTTCTAAGGATAGATCCAGAGAAAAACCCGGTCCTTGTCGTGATAAGAATGGATACGTGATATGCAGACCGACTGCACGGACATAATTTGTACGTACTCAAGCACGATGGAGAAGCGGAGCTGTATGATCATCGGAGTTGTTAGACAAACTAGGAACTAGATGACCATCAGAGTTTGAGAACTTGAAAGGAGATAATGCTGGATCCATATAACCAGTAACCAGCTCACTAAAGAACTGTGGCATTTGAGGATCATTGGCATCTTCGCGGTCCTTCTTTATCAAGCTCTGAGAAAACAAAGAAAAAGATAAATCGGCCAAAAAGGGGAAAAAAAAGTAGGGGTGTTACAAGGTAGGATGAAGATATTACACAAAATCCAAAAGAAATTTGAGGGATGGACAGTTGAAACAATCGTTATTTGAAAGAAAAAAAAAAACCCAAAAAAAATTCCATTACAGGGCGGAAAATGGAATGCTAAGCATTTGTCTCAACAAAATATGACTATTTCCTCGATGAAGAGTGCTTAACTTGAGTTAGAGTAGTATGGATCTGCACTTATTTCTCCATGCAAGGTGTCTTTTTTAGTTTTATCTAGTTCAATGTCATTTCTTAGTTTGCTTTGTTTAAGTTGAGTTGTATAGAAAGGGTGCTTATCAAGGCCTAATATGTTGGGCTCATTAAAAATTGATTCAAACCTATTTTGGGGAATGAAAATTTTGTTTTACCCGAAAAAAGGGAAAGAGAAGTTTCAATTGACATGTTTTTACAGCAGGAAAAGGTGGTTCCTAAACACATGATTGGGAGTTCAATCACAGTTTTGTTAATAGAAATGTTATATTTTGATAGTTCATAAAACCTCACCACTTGGAATAATGTCAAAAAATTACTATGGTAAACGAGAATGTCAACATATTTTAACTGAAAATGAGATTGACCTACTAGTACAGTAGTACTAGAAGCCTGAAACGGCCAAAGGTCATGAAGACTACATGAAGACATCAAGCTAATGCATGTGAAGATATATCCATTCATTATGATAATCATAAGCTAATTAATTTAGGGCATAAATAGAAAATCACAGATAAGTTCATGGAAGAGCATACCTCAGCAGAGTAGGAAACAAAGTTTGGAAGGAAGCGTTTCCGGCAATACTCGTTGAAGAGAAGTGTAAGTATCGGGAGAGGGAAAATTAACGTTGATGCTAACCTAACCTTTTTCAGTGTAAAGATACCCAGAGCAATCGCATGCATAAGCACCAGTGAGAATATCATGCAATTATGTATGGTAGGCCAAAATTTTCCAGCAGTTTCGAACTTCGGGGCATATACATTTATAAACTGCAAGATAAAAGTACAGAGAATTAGTCAAAGCTTCATTTTTGTGAAAAACACAAAATATAGTGGGATATAGAACATATATTCTTATAGCTTGTGCTAATTGACGTGAAGATAAAAGAACCATAAAACAGGACGACCAATTTTGTATGTTGAATCCACAGAGAAAGTCATGCCAAATTTTATAGAATTGCATCATACAAAATTACTCTCCCTGTCCCTTAAAGAATATTCCATTGGAGCTTCACACAATTTTAAATATATGGATGATAGTAGAGTTTATGGGTAATATAGTGGAACTACATGTTGATTAAAAAAGTATAGCAGATCATGATCTTAAAAAATTCCTTTGGGGACGTCTCTTAAGGGAAAACAGTGCATACTACAGAGGATGAAATAGACAAGAAATTTGCCACAGATTATGTAAGGTTGTTGAGGTTACCTGATTTTTGTATATTATATATGCGATGAAGTAGTAGACCAAAAGGAAAGGCACGATGAGTGGTGCCAGGAAAAAATATGAAATACCCAAAAGTCCAAAAAATACAATCTTAGGGATCTCTCTATGGTAATAAATATATGGCATTTCAAACTTGTCTGGAATTGTTCTGTTACAGCAGCAGCACTTTCGAAATAAGCTTTGAATGAATTGAATAATACGAAAGAGATAAGCTGAAGTGCCGGTCCATCCCGAAGTGACGACATAAGCGATAAAGAAAGATGCCTGCAAAAAATACCAGTAATGATTTTTGATGCTGCAAAATCAATATCCCAAAGGAACTCTGTCAATTCTTACAATTCACCAGCTCATTACAAGAAAGAAGAGCTTCGGAAGCTCCGCTAAATAGAGAGTAATATATTAAAGAACAAGAACATATCTTATCAAACAGCCAAAGACTAGTCCGCATGATACCTCTCCGTATCATTTTAGTTGCAAGACTTGCCTTTTCATGATCCCCAATGTACAACTTTGACTATGATATACTACGTATTAAGTAGGTTTTATTTAAAATTATAAAAAAGTTGACGAGTTAAGTAATAACATTTTGATGAAACTATAAAAACTTGTAGAACAATGATATTATACATAATAATTAGAAATATGGTTAAGTTTTAAAAGTTTGTTAGTTTTATACCTTAAAATGTTATAACTAAAAAAAACTCATCATTTATGGAAGTTTTCTCATGGAGAGAGTAAAGTGTCTTCCTAGCATTTACATGTTGTCTCTTCTTAGAGGAAGAGTGGAAGACTACCTGCATATACATGTAGAGCGTGGATGAACAAAAATAAAGGGAGATAATCTAGGTCATAACCACAACCAGGGAACACAATCCTTTGTATCTATATGCATCATTGCAGGTTTACAAGAAAAACAAATGTTCTTTAAAGAAACAAAAAAGTACATCTGTATAGAAGACAAATTTGGATCTTAAGCTCCCCAAAATATATTGAAGAACGAGAAGTAGTATTATCATCCATATTTTCATATTTTTGGTGACTTTTTCCCCTTTTAATTACAATTACCTCAACAAATGGACACACATTAACCAACAACCCTGTCCCCTTTCACCTATCCAGTACAAAAATTGACTGCTTCTGCAAGTGGGTTTCCAGTCCTGACCATGCAGATTCAACAGAGAATGAAAGCAAGAATAAGGGTTGATTGCAAGGCCTGGTTATTACAACTTCCCGGTGGCCTTTTTTTTCAGATAATCTCTGCTATCTTTCGATGTCTATTCTTAAATGTGGTGTTGTTAATGTGTTAGTGGCTGCCTGGATGGGCATAGGCAAGAATGGTGGTAGTACTAGGTAAGTGTGGCTAATTAGGAGGTACACAAGGAGAGGGAAAGCCTGAATCCAGATCTCCAAACCCTCACGGCCCGTTTGGTTGTTGGTAATAAATTGTGATAATGGTAATGAATTTATAATGTAATTTTGTCAAGGATGAGCCTTATAATCTCCCTGGAAAACACATTTTCATTCCCAAGCTTCAATTTTCTTCTCATTTTTCATTCCCATCCATTACCATTGGGGAGGGTGGTATTTGATGGGAATGGGTATTTGTGAAGAAAAATAGATAAATTGGAGTTAAGTTAGCACCACCATGGGAATGGATTTTAATTTCTTTTCCAAATTTAGTTATAAATTCATTCCCATTACCATGATTTATAACCGGCTACCAAACGGGCCGTCATTGCTTTAACATGGCTAAGTTTTTAGAATCTACTAAAGCAAGCAGGGAGATAGGAACATAGTGATTCTTATTTCTTGATTATTGATAGTTATTTCTCATAGTGGGTATAATATTGTTGCTATCATAATAATGCAGGAAACACCAGAATAGTTTAAATCTTTAAATGTGCAAAGAACAATTAAAAGAAACTACGGGTTTGAAGGATGTCATGCATCCATATATTAGTAAGGGTATTTTAGGAAGTTAATAATAACTTAGCTACTAGAAATATCTAGAAGGTTCAAGGGACACTAGATAGAGTTTTTTTCTATACATACCAAAGAAGGATAAGAGAGAAATATGTTGATGAATATTGATGAGAGTAGTGTCATATTTTTGAATTAGTTAGTGTGTATTATATCTTAGTTTATGTAATATTTCCATTTTCAATCCATCCATTTCATTAAGTGTCTTAGTTATCTCAGTTTTTGTTATGTCAGTACATCACAAAGGACTGCATTTAAAGTAACCTGAACTCCAGAAAAATAATATTAACATGGCAGAGGCTCACAAAAACATTTTATGAATTCCAATATGCTTGAAAAAAGGCGCTTACCTGTGCAGGAACGGCAACTGCTAAATGTGAAGGAATGTTTCTGAGATCAAGGAGAACAGAAAGCTGATTCAAAAATGATCCAGAAAGCACATTAGCGAAAAAGATGTTCCAGACTATAAACCAAAGGAACTTGTCGCATGCGCTTCTTTGTATCTCACTGTAAGATACATATCCTTGGATTGATGAAAGAAACTCCATGACAGGAGGCACCAATTTTACAGATATCTGAAGAATAAGGTTTGGAAGATAGCCAGTAACTATTTGACTGATCAATTTTCTGCAAGAGCACATGCAAAACTTACTTAATGATGTAACAAAAGTCGCAGCTGAAAATACAGACCAAAAACTCCAAAATATATGTGTTTAATCCAACAAATTATTGCAGTAATTTAGATGATCCTAAACATGCAGTCAGGCACTCAGGCAGTGTTAGAAAATATACATAATACAGAAATATCAGGAGAGTAATTATGTATCACAACTCACAGTAGTCAGCCACACAAACAATGTAGTACAGAACTTTCAAAAAGGCACAACACATTACAAGGAGCATACTAGAATGAGGTCTCATGGTCCTGTTACCTGCTAGTCTAGAAAAATCACCCAAAGCTGAAGAGAATGAAACAAAGTTCATTCCGAATTCAAAGCTAGGGATACTGATGATTAGGCATTCAAAACCTGCAGAAGGTAGTACAACAGTCTTCTGTCCAAGGCATTCTAAAAACGGGTACGGCTTGGAGACGGCAAAAAATATATATATATATATAAATTAAAATAAATGCTAAAATTCAAACAATTAAAAAAAAAATATTCAAACAAAATAAGAGAGTAATTGAGAAATATTCAAAAAATACTAAGTATTGTACTCCCTCCGTCCCTTATTGTTTGCCCCGTATTGACTTTTGGTACTGTTCATTTGGTAATTTTGACTCTCTATAATTTTATATATATAAGGAAAAATATAGTCAAATGGGATCTCGTTTGATTCAGCTCAATGTGTACTTTTTTAATATGCAATTTATATAATTTTTTATAACATGTATCTAAAGATATTTTAGTTTAAAGTCGCGTCTCGGGAGATGTGAAAAAGTGAATGGGGCAAACAAAAAGGGACAGAGGGAGTAACAAAGAACAAAATAAAGAGGCCTTTACCACAAAAGACAAAAATAAAATAAAATAAAATAAAGAGGCCAGCTAAAGTAAAGTAAAGCCCACTAAAGCATGGAAAAAAATAGCGGTCGCGTTCACGTTCGCGGAAACGATCGCGTTGTCGCGGGAATCGCTTGTAACGGCAAAAAAGAACGTTTCGCGGCTGCCGCGGCATGAATTTTATCAAAAAATTCACATAAGCTCAATATTAAGCTTTATCAATCTTCATTCATTCTTATTTGTTTTTGCATCACATTATGTCAAAAAAACATTATTAGTTATTATTATTAAAATTTATTAAATTTAACTATCGCAAAGTACAAGTATGACTTCTCTTAGCCTTTTCTTCTTTAATATTTATTTTATTTTATAAAAAACTGGCATTTCTTGCAAAAACGCGTTATGGAACGGGCGTTTTACCATTACGGAACGCCATCGCGGCGATTTTTGTGCGAATTCCAACTCCCAGTGTTATAACGGCATTTCTCGTATCGGCAACTCAGAAACAGGTTACAGAACGGCCGTTACGTAACTGAATGTCCGAGTTTTAATTCCATGCACTAAAGTGAAGCCCTGCTAAAGTAAAGTAAGAAAAGGCCTAACAGTTAAAAACTCCAAAAAAAGTCAGAACATTAAAATAAGAGAAAAGAAAGAAAGAAGAAAGAAAAAGAAAGAAAAAGAAGCAGAGAAGTTAGAACAAAAGAAGGCTGAGGCAACGACGGAAGGCGATGGCGGATATGGATGACCGGTGGTGGGCCTGGTGGCTAGGCGACGCAGAGACGACGGCAGCACACTTGCAATCTCGAAGCTGCTGGTGGTGGTCGAGTGAGAGAAGAGATGCGTGAGATGTTCTCAAACCCTAATCCCCAATTTAATTTTGAATATCAGCAGCCTTTGGGGACGGCTTCTTCACCCAATTCCCGTCCCCGACCCAACCCTGCCGTCCCCACATCTGAGGAGCCGTACCCGATACGTTTTTTTGCCGTACCCACACTGTCCCCGTCCCCGGTACGGAATCGGCACCCACATAGCCGTCCCCGTGCTTCCTAGCTGGATCCCAAACAAATTTATAAAATACATTTTGACACCACTATATATTATTCTTGGATCCGCCACGGCCAACAAGCAGACATATTAAGACGAGTGGATAAATGGCTGTAACAGATACAGGATAAAAAAAAAACCATTTTAAGAATCTTCTATGCTAATTACCATGAAAACATGCCCTCAATTTTAGAGAAAATTGAAGTCAATCTCACTCATATTTTAACAGTATGTTCATGCACCATCCACAGCTTGTATCAAATCAGGGAATGCTCGGCATGTACCAATCCAACTGCAAGTCCTAGTTTAAGGATTGGAAGTGATACATTCCTTGTAAAAAACTGAAGCTTTAGTGTGATCCAAACAAAGCTGCATAGTGATTTATAATACATAAACAAAAATGGTCAAAAACTTTTAAGCTAAAAACTTTTCATATTCTTCTTGCACAAAAACATTATTATAAAAGTGCAGCTTGAAATCCATGTAAACTCAAGGAAGGACTTCAGTTCATTTTGGCATTTTCAACTGACCAAGATTTGGTAAACACTTTATAGGACCAATAAAAACAGTGGCAACGAATATAACATCTTTGTCGCATGCAATTCCATAGTGGACCATATATGGCCAAAGGCTTATAAATATAGGGAAAGAAGAAAGAGCTCCATGACCTCTGCTGTAATTGTGAAATGAAGGACACAAAGTGGATAAAAGCCTCTTGGATGATCACTAAAGTATTCATAATTAAGCCCAGATATGACGCAGGTTTTAATCGTCAACAGCTGCACACCGCCACACCCTTTCAGGGTCTCAGTCATCAAATTTGGTTCTAGTCTTTTCCCTAAACACAAATTACACTATTCCTTTCCAAAAAAGGACTCGGTTGCATGAACACATAGCTGTTCTACGACCACTGATAGGAAGTTGAAATTTGAAACCTTTCTCTTCAATAACAAATAAAAAGTATCATTAATAAATTTACAGTTGAGATGAGAAATTTTGACATGATTCTCATCTCCTTAAGGATTCATGTGGACATGGACATGCACTACAGTTTTAAGGCCCATAATTAATAGCAATGAGGGGGGGGTGTGGGGGGGGGGGGGGTGGTGGGGGGATCAAAGTCTACAAAATTTCCTGTGTTTTGTGACTGGCGCATGAAAATAGGAAATATTCATGATGATAAGGCAGAAATAAAATGGAAATCATATATGTTATAAACACTTACGAGTCCAGAATGTCTTTAAAGAAGGGAAACCAGACCTCCAGTTGGGACAGATTAGCAAGACTTTGCACAACCACAACGGGTATGAGAAATAGAAGGGTCAGAAGTATGCTTGTGACTATTATCACCACTTTAGACATCCATCTATGCAAGAATGTTGAATAGAAAATTGGCCAGTATACATCATTTGGCTCAGGAGCTTGCTCTGTGACCCATTCTGTGGCTTTGTCAGATTGTTGCAAACGTGAAGCAATTGCAGCACCAAATCGAGATTTAAAGAACACAAAAGCAGAACGTACTTCCTTCACCATTATCAAAGTGGCAAACAAGGAAGTCAGCAACCACAGACCACCAATACAAAAGAAGAATGTCAATTTTAAATCGTGTAAAAATGAAAATTGACAAGAAACCCTAAACACCATCATAAAATGCTTTAATCCATCATCATGAACCTTGTGACTTATGGGCACCATACAGTCAGAACTCAGAAGTGGAAAAGAGAAAAACAAGGGGGGGGGGGGGGGGATCACTCTTCTTTTCAGGCAATCTAGAATAAACTTGCATAATATAACAATATTACATTCAGATATTAGACTATTGCAGGGAGGGTTTATTGGACAACTCTGTAATATAATAATTACTCTGCCTCAAGTCAGACAAAAAATACAGCAGTTGAAGTAACCCCTTGGTGACAAATGTACCTTTCTAGGCCTGTAGCTTATGGTGTCTATGCAGCCAGGAATGAACAATATAAGAAGCAGATCATAGAACAAATAATTTATCTCTACTATGCATTTTTTTCCCCTTTTATCAAATAATCATTTCGGCATTGTCAACAGGACATTATTACACCCAGAAAACAGAGTAAAAATGGAAGGGTTATTGGAGAGCTTTGCAATATAATAATTGCTCAGTACCATGTCAGACAAAACCTAGAGTACTTTAATATAACCCCTTGGTGAAAACTGATCCTAACCTTTCGAGAAATAAAAAGAGGGGATCCTTCAATCTTAAATCTCCAGCAGCAAAGTAGATGAAATTGCCAACTGTTAAAGCAAACCCTATACAGGGTGAACCAAAAAGGTAATGAAATTTCTGTAGTAAGGTTTAAAGCAGGCTTAGAACTTCGATTTTCTAATGAGTTGTAATCTGTATTGCGTTGAAGGCCCAGCACTGCATACGTACTGCTGCTATCTTTTTATATTTCTGTTGTTGGTGTCTGTGCACGAATATCCTCCTAGGGTCATGTGCTTCTAAAAGGGGTCACATGTTGTCCTTGCACTAAGATTATGACATGTTTGTTAGCAAAAAGGCTAAACCTTGTATACAAAAAAAAAGGTTCAGCTGAAATGAAACAGAAAATGAGATCAATATGGCGGCACACTCATTGCACCAAAGTTTCATGGTATCAGAGCTAAAGGTTCTTTAAGTTTAATTTTATTTTTTTTGCCTGTGTTTTTTTGTTAGCGCTTGCATTTCTAACCAATCTGGAAAACGAGTTAACAGTCTATGATAACACTAAAAATGAGTAGTGGTAACTCACATACAACCATAGAGCCAACCAGTCCTCTCTACCTAAACCCCTTTGATGGCACCAACCATGCAACCATAGAAACTCACTGGAACAAATAAATATAGATCTTGGAGGAGATCTTTGGAGATAGCACTGGCTTCTAATGTTACAAGGGGAGTAAAAAAGAGATGATGGAGACAAAGTGAAGCATGAAAGCATGGACACTTAACTCAACTGTGATATCCTGGATTCTGTCTTCTTCTGTAGCTGATAACATCAAAAGATCCATTATGTTTATGAATGATGCTAGTGAAATATGGAGACACTTAAAAACAAGG
Source organism: Salicornia ramosissima (assembly GCA_951394345.1). Classification (NCBI taxonomy): domain Eukaryota; kingdom Viridiplantae; phylum Streptophyta; class Magnoliopsida; order Caryophyllales; family Amaranthaceae; genus Salicornia; species Salicornia ramosissima. The sequence goes on along the minus strand of OX596240.1, from coordinate 49,141,365 downwards.
TTTTCGCTCACCAATGGTGCGAGAAAATACAACATAAATAAGCAGATATATGGCACAAAACAAGGAAGACCTGTGCCTGAGTATTATACTCAAATGAAAGCATTGTAGGTGGAACTGGAAACATTGAATATCACACTTGCTATCACCACAATGAATCTTGAAGTTAATGCATTTCATTAAGGCATTGACTAAGCAAAAAAGAAGAGTTGAGATTGTTTCATTTTTTGCGTGGATTAGATGATAACTACAGCACTAGAATAAGTCGGATATTGATGATGGCAAGACTTCACAAAGTGGAAGAAGCAAGTAACATGATACAACAAGAAGAAACAAAGCGATAAGTGTTTCACCAAGAGAAAGAGGAAACTGAAGCAATGACAATGCACAACAAAAAGTATAAAACAATATGTGGCAATTATGGCAAGACAGAGCACTCAACAGACAAGTGTTGGGCATGTAAAGCCTGTGGGAAGAATGGGCATAGCTATGAAAAATGTTGGACTGTCATTGGATATCCATCAACGAATTCAAGAAATCAAAGAGAGGGAAAAGGATAAATCTGGGAAGGAAGCAAAGGAAATCAAAGATGGAGCAAAGGAAAGCAGACATTTGTTGTCCAATGTGAATCTGAAGGAGATGTGAGCACTGGAAACACAGTTGAGCAACTTGAACAGCTGCTCAGGATGCTTCCAAGTTCCACAAAAGGTGAAGAAGAATCTGGAGAAGAAATGGAAGCATGTTATGCAGAGATGATGGAGTGCAATGCAATGAATCAAATAATTAGGGATAAATCAAAAATAATTTTCTTAATATTTATTAATTTCAGAATTAATCATGTTTATTTAGTTTTATTTACATTAATATTTGTCCTTATTATTTGTATTTTGGTTTATTTTCTTTTAGGCAAAGTTTGTACCAGAATAGGGACAAAATAGGATGAGTTAGTAGTAGTATATATATGAGGTAGTGACAAGAGAAGGAATCATCCCGAATATTTTTGTGAAAAGCTTGGGCACTTGAGAGTTTTGACCTAAAGTCACTAATTGGAGATTTGCAACCTTAAGTTGCTAAACTATCTTTGTATTACATATTTAAGTTAGGCCCCGTTCTTTAGAACTTCTATTGACTTAATTTAATTTAATTTCATTTAAGTTCGGTTAATTTAATTTAAATTCAGTTAATTTAATTTAAATTAATTTAATTTAATTTAAGTTCATTTCATTATTATTATCATCATCATCATCATTATTATTATTATTAGTTTCGGGCATCGTTTTTCCGCTCGACACTTTCCGACGACGGTTTTCGAACTGACATTTCCGGCGTTGATTATTCGGCCGACTTTTCCGGCGACGATTTTCGGGATGAGTTTTTCGGCGACGGTTTTCGGGACGACTTTTCCGACGACGGTTTTCAGACTGACTTTTCCAGCGGTGATTATTCGGCCGAGTTTTTCGGCGACGATTTTCGGGACGACTTTTCCGACGACAGTTTTCGGACTGATTTTTCGGCGGTAATTATTCGGCCGACTTTTCCGGCGACGATTTTCACGCCGAGTTTTTCGACGACGATTTTCAGGACGACAGTTTTTGGACTGATTTTACGGCGTTGATTATTCGGCCGACTTTTCCGACATCGATTTTCAGACCGAGTTTTTCGGCGACGATTTTTCGGGACGACTTTTCCAACGAGGATTTTCGGCCTGATTTTCCGACGGTGATTATTCGGCCGACTTTTCCGGCGACGATTTTCAGGCCGAGTTTTTCGGCGACGATTTTTCGGGACGACTTTTCCAACGACGATTTTCGGATTGACTTTTCCGGCAGTGATTATTCGGTCGACTTTTCCGGCGATGATTTTCAGGCCGAGTTTTTCCGCGACGATTTTCGGAGTGACTTTTCCGGTGACGATTTTCAGGCCAAGTTTTTCAGCAACGATTTTCGGGATGACATTTCCGACGACAGTTTTCGGAGTGACTTTTCCGGCGGTGATTATTCGGCCGAGTTTTTCGACGATGATTTTCCGGCGGTGAAAATGAAGATTTTAGGGTTTACTTTGAAATATAAATAAAATAAAAAAAAGAATCAAAAAATTAAAATTAAAATTAAAATTAAAATTAAAATATAATTTAATTTAATTTAATTTCATTTAATTTAAGTTCAGTTAATTTAATTTAAGTTCATGTTTTCTCAGTCCTATAGAACAGGGCCTAATTATTTAATCAAATTTCCAGATTTTTATCCTTGCAATTTTCAGTTCTTTACATGCAATACGGCTGTAACTAAAATGGAGGAGTGGATAATAGACACCGGTGCAACACAACAATTGACAGGCAACTTATAGTTGCCATTTGATGTTAAAGAAGAAAAGAAGGGGCTCAAGATAAAACTACCAAATGGGGGTACCTCAGTGGTGTCTCACGATGGGAAAGCTGTATTAAAGAATGGATAACAACTGAACAATGCGATGTATGTGGCAGCATTCTCTGCACAAAAATTGGCACAGGATTGTGGATGTGAGGTGAAATTTCATTGCAACTACTGTATTATTCAATGTGCAGCCGCTGCTAGTGAACTGACAATACCAAAGACAGTTGAAAGAAGCAAAACTAATCTCACTACCTTGTGGTATTTGAGATTGGGACATTAAGTTGGAGAAAATGGAAGGATTGAAGGGTTTCAACCAAGGAGAAGCAGAGGAGTGTATTACATGTCCCAAATCCAAGTTCACCAACCTCCCCTTCAAAGCAAGCTAATAAAAGGCCAGCCAAAATTCATATAGATACATGACTACATGAGGGCCATATAGGGTGAAAACAAAGCAGAAATAGGTATTTTCTGACAGTTGTGGATGATTGTACTAGAGCAGTACGGGTGAACCTAATGAAAGCAGAGAATGAAGCCTTTGAGGCCATTACTAAGTTTGTGGAAATATCAAGCACACAATTTGGCAAAAGGGTGAAGAGACTCACATCAGAAAATGCAACATAATTTGAAGATAAGCACCTCGGAGAGCTTTTATGACAAGTATGGAATAATTTAAGAGACCTCATGTTGATAGGCCTCAACAGAATGTGAGGGCTGAGAGGAAACACAAAAACCTACTTGAAATGAGTAAGGCATTAAGAATTCAAAGCAGTGTTCCTATGGGGTGAATGTGTGATGACAAAGTGTGACCAACCTACACCATTGCTTGGAAACAACTCTCCTTATGAGGTACTTTACTCCTCTAAACCTAATTATGCTTATTTAAGATCTTTTGGTTGTATGGCAATTGCTAGTAATCCTAAAAAAACTCACGATAAATTCAAGCCTAGGAAAGTCCCTTGTGTATTTAAAAACAAATGTAACATTTGTAGGTAGAGATGTGTAACATTTGTAAGAGATGCATTTCCGTTATTTAAAAAAAAAAACAAAAGAGAGAGAGAGAGAGGAAGAGATGTGTATTTCTATAAAAAAATATTTCCCTTTGATGTTTTCAAATCTAAAGAAGAAAAGGAAACACCCTTCAATGTAGCTGAAAGTAATGAAAAGATAATGTGCATAGAAGAAGAGGACCTTAAATTAGGCAGTGCTGTTCCGGACTTTTTGTGGGCCCTAGGCAAAATGATAAAAGGGGCCCTACGTTTAAAATTTTTAAAAATATATAATTGCATAAAAATTAAAAAGAGTATGTTTTATTATCACAATAACCATTTTTTAAATAAAATAGAATATATTTTTTTAAATATCTATAACCTCCTAATATCCCAAAAAAAGTTAATTTTGGTTGCTTTGAATTTAGAAAGAAATTTGTAATTGATTGTTAAAAGTCCGTCTCAACCAAAAGCTTAAGCTAATAGTTGAGGCCCAGGAATATATTATATACTCTATCATTGATTGTTGTAGCTTTTTAGAGGAAAAAAAACAGTGTTTTCCATTTTAATTAATGACGGATTTAGTGAAAAATTGAAATAATATATATTATATACTCTATCAACCACGGTGACGGGGCCCGGAACGGTATCCCGAACGGCCTGAAATGAAGTGGGCGGAAATCATATGGGGGTTTTGTTGGGTTATTAAACGACCTTACGCAAGTGGAAAGGAGCAACCGAGACCGTTAGATGGGCCGAAAATGCACCTAACACCCGTTTTCGGATGACGTGTAGGGTGCAACAGTGTCGATCTGAACGTGAAAATAAACATAAAACCCCCTGATGGTACCCCAGACCACGTGCTCGAATTTCGGAGCAAACGGTGACGGGGCCCGGAACGGCATCCCGAACAGCCAGAAATGAAGGCTATAATTCACGCTTTCTGAGGGTTCCGGGGTCCCGGAATGGAAGTGGCCGAAAATCATATGGGGGTTTGTTGGGTCATAAAATGACTCTACGCAAGTGGAAAGGAGAAACCGAGGCCGTTTGATGGGTTGAAAATGCACCTAACACCCGTTCGTTTGGGTGGTGGAAAAATAGACGTGTAGGGTGCAACGGTAGCGATCTGAAGGAGAAAACAGACATAAAACCCCCCAATGGTACCCCGGACCACGTGCTCGAATTTCGGGGAAAATGGTGACGGGGCCCGGAACGACATCCCGAACAACCAGAACAGAAGGCTATAATTCACGCTTTTTAAGGGTTCCGTGGTCCCGGAATGGAAGTGGGCGAAGATCATATGGGGGGTTTGTTGGGTCATAAAACAACCCTACGCAAGTGGAAAGGAGAAACGGAAGGTGTTGATGCGCCGAAAATGCACTTAACATTTGTTCGTTCGGGTGGCGGAAAAACGGGCGTGTAGGGTGCAACAGTGGCGATATGAAGGTGAAAATAGACATAAAATCCCCCGATGGTACCCCAGACCACCTGCTCGAATTTCGGAGCAAACGGTAACAGGTCTTGGAACGGCATCCCGAACAGCCAGAAACGAAGGCTGTTCCAAGGTCCAAAATGTACGTGGGGGAAAATCATTTGGGGGATTTATTGGGTCATAAAACGACCCTATGCAAGTGGAAAGGAGTAACAGAGACCGTTTGATGGGCTGAAAATGCACCTAACACCCGTTCATTAGTGAGGCGGAAAAACGAACGTGTAGGGTGCAACGATGGTGATCTGAAGGTGAAAACAGACATAAAACCCGTGACGGTACCCCAGACCATGTGCTCAAATTTCGGAGAAAATAGTGATGGGGCCTAGAAAGGCATCCCGAACGGCTAGAACTGAAGGCTATATAATTCACGCTTTTTTAGGGTTTCGGGGTCCCGAAATGGAAGTGGGAAAAAATCATATGTTGGTTTGTGGGGTTATAAAACGACCCTATGCAAGTGGAAAGGAGCAACCGAGGCCGTTTGATGGGCCAAAAATGCAACTAACACCCGTTCGTTCGGGAGGTGGAAAACGGACGTGTAGGGTCCAACGGTGGCGATCTGAAAGTGAAAACAGACATAAAACCCCCCGATGGTACCACGGACCACATGCTCGAATTTCGGAGAAAACGGTGACAGGGCTCGGAACGGCATCCAGAACGGCCAGAACTGAAGGCTATATATAATTCACACTTTTGAGGGTTCCGGGGTCCCGGAATGGAAGTGGGCGAAAATCATATGGGAGGTTTGTTGGGTCATAAAACGACCCTACGCAAGTGGAAAGGAGCAATCGAGGACGTTTGATGGGCCGAAAATGTACCTAACACCCGTTCATTAGTGAGGCGGGAAAACGGACGTGTAGGGTGCAACGGTGGTGATCTGAAGGTGAAAACAGACATAAAACCCCCCGATGGTACATTGGTACCCCAGACCACGTGCTCGAATTTCGGAGAAAATGGTGACGGGGCCCGGATCGGCATCATGAACGGCCAAAACTGAAGGCTATAATTCACGCTTTTTTGGAGTTCCGGGGTACTGTTCTGGCCCCGTCACCATTTTATTTTTTTGTCAGAATATCAAAAAGTTCTGTTCTGGGCCCCGTCACCATTTTATTTTTTTGTCAGAATATCAAAAAGTTCGGCAGGATACATAATATATATGTAGTTTTTTCATAGAAATGGGCCCCTTTAGACTTTGGGCCCTGGGCGGCTGCCCTAAAGGCCTACCCTTGGGACCGGCCCTGAAATTAGGTTCTGAAACTGAGACAGAGGAAGCTGAAACCTTTGGTGATTCTAGCAGTCCACACTTATCATCTCAGCCTGTGAGACAATCATCCAGACCTAACAGATCACCAGGATGGTTAGATGACTACTACACAAATCATGCATCACTAAGTCAATCACCTGTTAAAATTGAACAAGCCACACAAACAGTAGTAACCTGTAACTTTGCTTGTTTTCTGAGCCAAGCTCAAATCACTTACGACCCAAAATATTTCAAACTAGCAGTCACACAAGAAAAGTGGATACATGCAATGAATGAAGAGTTGAACGCTCTAGAAGCAAACAAGACATGGGAAATTCAATGGTTGAATTTCCTAAAGGAAAGAAACCAATAGGATGCAAGTGGCTTTACAAAACTAAGTACCTACCAGAAGGAAGTGCTGAAAGACACAAGCAATACTTGTAGTCTTGGACAATAGAAAGACCTATGGGTAGACTATGAGGCTTTCGCTCCGGTAGCTAAACTGTCAACAGTGGGATCCTTCACAGCAATAGCTACTCTAAGGGGCTGCTTGGTTTAGAGTAAAGGAAAGGAATGGAATGGAATCAACAAAGAGAAAGGAAAGGAAATATAACAAAAACCCCCCAATTCCCTTTCCTGTTTGGTTCATTTTCTTTTTCTAACTTGTATATTATTCAACATAAAAGTAAAACTTTGAAGTCCACCTTGACCCTTCTTCATCCTTTCTTCTTGAGAAGCAATACCACCGTGACCCTTCTTCATCCTTTCTTCTTGAGAAGCAATACCACCGTGACCTTCTTCTTCTTCTTCTTCTTCTTTCCTTTTGTATTTGCCAATTAAAAAAAACCTACCCTTTTGCCTCATTCTCCAACCTCCATGAAAGATGTTCATCTAATTCAACCTTTTTCCTCTTCCTCCATCATCATTTCAACCTCTCTCCTCAATTTCACCCTCTAACACCGCCATGCCACTATAACAAAGAACAATACTTTTTTTGTTGTTGGATTCTACCATAAAAATTCTAGTCTAGAATTTTTATGGCAGCGTCTAGAATTTTTATGGTAGAATCTAACCATTAAAAGTTAAATATGATGCTAATGAGGTATGTACACCTTTTCTCCTCTCTTCATCTCTTTTTGAACAACATGTTTTGGTGGGTTGCAATTTGGTGGTTATAGATGGGATGTGGTGGTTGCTATGGAGTTGTGAGGGTTGTGATTTGGTGCTCTTGGGCCGGGCTCTATACTCTCTAAAAGGAGAGGCGGCAACTTTTTGCCAGACTAGTACAACAAATAATAACAGATGCAAAATGAGAATCTTCATTCCAAAGTAAGAACTTGATGCAGCTCATCCTGAAAACCTTAGGCTCCAATAAAATGTTAGTATCGTCATAGAAGTATTCTGTTGCCAATGCAGCTCTCAAATGAAGGAAATTAATACTGCATCATAGCAGGTGCCTCAACAAAGGAACATTTGAACTACATTTTCATGTCTAATAAGTCATATATGAATTTAAGTTATTAATTCCACCAATAAATAAAAGTATATAACAAAAGGATACCATCTTGGAGCCAAGTGACATCTTGCAAATTATAATTTCTAGTCAGCCATTAATTTCTAGTCAGCCCTTTTTAGTGAAGCTACTTGCACTAGGGTTCTTCATAATGATCCGATCCAAGTGAACTTGTCCATCCAATTTGAAAATTTAGATATCCAATCCAATTTTTTTAGTTTAGGATAATTCTGATCAGATATCCAAATGTACGAAATTTAAACAAATACCAATAAAAAAAACCTTACAGCCTTGCCGGACTTATTACCCATTCAATAAAATCTACATTTTCAACCCTTTTCATTTCCCACGTCTCTTTCCCTATCCTTTTTATCTCTCACAAGTCACATTGCTAACCCATTTGGCTACCAGAAGTATACCACCATCAACTTCCATCTACCGCCCACCTCTCCCAGCCTAAACATTGATGTCAGGCTGTCAGCCACTCAGCTCAACCCACACTCCCCCCCCCCAAGACAGCCTGCTGCCCAGCCAGGGCCACCACTCGCCCAAACAAAAGCTGACCACCGTCAGCTCTATCACCTAGCATCGCCGCCATCAAAGACCCACTTGCCCAAACACCACCAGTTAAAATTTAGGCTCTCAATTTACTGCATATTGTGAACAAGCTAAGAGAAAACCGCTTGCGTTGGTTTGGGCATGTAACACGGAGACCCCAGGGAGCACCGGTACGAAAAGTGGAAGAGTGGGATCAGGGGGATTTCAAACGTGGTAGGGGGAGACCGAAAATGACTTGGTGGGAAGGAGTTAGAAAAGATATGAATCAGTTGGATATACAAGAGATTGAGGCTCTCGACCATGAGGGGTGGAGGAGGAAAATCTATGTGGACGACCTCCCGGGATAATCACTTTGGTTCATGTAGCCGACCCCACTTATGGGAATAAGGCTTTGATTGATTGAATTTAATGCATATAGCCATGTAAGCCAACAAACAAAAGAAGGGATGAATCTCTATAATTTTCCTTAAAAAAAAGTAGAAAAGGTAAACCAACATTTCGATTTTCAGATTGGATGTCCGGTTATTAGAATTCAGATCAATTTCTTTTCGATCCGATCCGATATCCAAAATGAACAGCCATAACCTTCACCTGCAACAAGATTTTTGTATCTCTTTCTTATCTTATAAAGGAACAGTTATAAAATCTTACCTTCTAAAAAACCGCAACTAATCAAAACAGTTGGACTGGCTTTGAAATATATTAATGAAAACTTTAACATCAACAGTCAGACAATAAGCAAACAATTGTTCCACATACTTGTCCAGAGAAAAAGGCATCCGCCTCCTCTGCACTCAGATTCTCTTCTACATCCCCCAACTTTTCAGAATATACATTGACAGAATCTGATTGTGAATGTCTCGTTCTTCTACATACTTTCTTCACATAATTCTGATAAAAAGCATAAATCAAAAGTACAATTTCTAATTAGACTTTTTAACATGAAAAGTTTAAAAGACCAATTCACTTACCAAGAAAAAAATATTAAGCACATCTAATAACAAAATACTTAAGTAACTCATATCTCTTCGAACAAATGCCAAAAGCTAAAGACTGCATGCCATAAAGAAAGATTTTGCCACCAAAATTAACTTCTTGGCTTCTCACAAAATGATAAGATGGAAAATGAGAGATGGATGAGAAATTTACTTCAAGTTTGATAATTGATGCACATAGCAAAGTTGAACCACAAAGTTTGGATTTCTGCAAGATAAGCAACCTAGCAAGCTCATGAAATTAGCCCAAGGAAAAGTGGCTATTCTCTAGGTATTGGAATTTAAGTTACCTTGAAGCTTATTCAAAAGGAACATAATTCCGTTTCAAATTTGTGTAGTTGTGCTTCTTGTACTATGTAAAATGAAAGATTATGCAATTGTGAAACCATCAATTACCTATTCTCTCTTGCACCAGTCTAGTGGGGATAAATCACAAGATTTTCACATTAAAATTCATAATAGAAAAACAGCGCATTTTTTGTAATAAGGAGTACCGCCATTAGAAATTCCACATGGCCATGTTTCCTTTCAACGAATGGAACCATAGAACTTGCTTTGACTTTCTTATTTCCATAGGTACTCCACACCTCTACATTAGGTATAATTGAATGATATAATAATTGAAAATTTATGCATACTTCTACATTAGGCATTTTTTGTAATCACCTATTCTCTCTTGCACCAGTCTAGTGGGGCTTGTGAATGATATAATAATTGAAAATTTATGCATACTTCTACATTAGGTATGGTACATAGTTCCTTTTCCACGGTCTGTGAAACTCAACATCTTCAGATGAGATGAGTGATTAATAGAATAATTTTATTAGTGATTGATCTTTCTAATAGAAAATAAAGGTTCACTACATTAATTAGGGCTTCAAATAATCAAGTCCTTCATTACATGCAGGAGCCTTTTATTGCTAAAGACTAAAGTTGTTAAGAACCAATATTAGGGAAAGAGCATTTTAACCAATGCAATACTGCATAATAAAATGTTACTAGTAGCTTAAGGAAGAATCTACAGTCTCTTAGAAAATAACTTTGACTATATAGAGAGATTATTCGGAGGAAGAATGTTATGCTGAATGTTGAATGTATTCTGAGAGTATTCTCTTTGAGAGAGAATTAAGCCACTTAAATGCTTGTATTGGGAGAGAATTAAGCCTCTTGAATGCTTGATAGTTCTTACTTAGTGTTTACTTCTTCTAATCCATCATACACATCACCATTATCTTCCATTAACCATCATTTTTATCTCTTATCCTCTATTTTGTCATTTACATTTCTGGTCAGCTAATGTCGGTTCATAGCAGTTAGTACCTTAGTATCACAGTCGTACATTCCTGGGGGATTAAGTGATTGATTTCCAAAACCAAGAGAGCATCATCTATGAAGTTCGCTGGAAGAAAGACGGCAGAACAGATGCAAAGGTGGATTAGGGAAGACTCCGATTACATCTTGAATAAAAGAGATCAAGGGATTGTAGATCTCGGAGAAGAGCGACGCATTCAGCAAGAGCTTCAACTTCACGAGTTCAATGGAAGCAACTTGGATGACTGGATTTTCCAAGTGGGAGATTCCTTCCATTTTTTCCGGTTCTACGAAAAGGGGAAGTTAAGGATGCCGTAATCTCACTGAATGGTGACGTCTTACAATGGTTCAGATAGGAAAATCGGCGACAACCATTTTTCAGGTGGGAAGAATTAAAGGAACAACTAAAGCGACATTTCAGCTCTTCCCAACACCTTGGCAGGTTATATGGACAGATCTGACGCAGGTTGATGCTAGGGAGACACCCAGCTATTTTCTTTGAGTCACGGTTGTGGTGGAAAGGCTGCAGTTGTAGGTGGATGCCCAACAGTAGTAGCACGGATAGTTTGCGCAGTGGTTATGGTGATTATATATCTTTTATTGGCGGTTTTGCAGTAAAATCTGAAGTCAGCCAAGTGGCCTTGAAGCCGTTGAAGGTGGTAGATCGTTAACTGAGTTGAATCGTCCAGTGGGTGGACTGATTGGGGGGTTTTTTGAGCGACAGAATAAGGTCAAGTGGTGGACCAGGGCTCCTCCTGGCTCCTCCTTAGTTGGTTTGACGAAGTGAGAAAGAAGAAGATATATGCTAATGGCAGAATTAGTTGCGTTTAGAGTGGAAGATATTGTTACTAGTAACTTTGTCTATTTTAGGCAATGCATAACAAATTGTTACTAGTAGCTTAAGGAAGAATCTAGAGTGTCTTAGAAAATAACTTTGTCTATATATAGAAATGATTAAGAGGAAGAATTGTATGCTGAATGTTGAATGTAGTCTGAGAATATTCTCTTTGGGAGTGAACCAGCCAATCGAATGCTTGTATTGGGAAAGAATCAAGCCTCTCGAATGCTTGATAGTTATCTTACTTAGTGTTTACTTCTTCTAATCAATCATATTCATCACTGTTATCATCCATTAATCATCATTTTCGTCTCTTATCCTCTAAGCAATGTCGGTTCACAGCAAAAGTATCATTGCTTTATTTCTAAAAAGCAAACCAAGATAAACATGAATGCAATAAAAGTATAGGTAAAAAGTTAGCAAAAGGACTTACAATGAGACTAAAGAGCTTTTTAGTTCGATGAATCACAACATGAGACAAATAAGTGGAGGGATAATACTCCTTAAAAAAAGCGTCAACGCTCTCACTGATGCTGCTACCTGGAGGTACAGGGATCCCACGAACTAATATTGTAAATTGATGTGGCTGAGGTTTGGATGAATAGAAATATGCATTCCTCTTTGAACAAACATAATCATATTCCTGCAGGTATTACGGACAGTGGACAATGGACACAAACAAATACAATTACAGTGTGATTGATTGTAGAGCACACAAAACACAATAGTTTTCTTTCAAAATCTCATTAAAAAATATATAGAACTCACATGATAAAGAAGAAAACAAACAAATCCAGTAATCAGGTACACAGCAGAACAGTGTGCCCACAACCTGCCATAGAAACAAAAATCTATGATTCAAATTGCTCCCCTTAATTGAGCAAAGTGAGAAAATTAGTATTTTAAGTCCACATTTTTTTTTCCTGAAACTGAAGAAGCGTTATATATTCATAGAATTTCCTAAATAAAATTACCATTTAGACCCATTGTTCACATTGGAAATGGTAAATAAATCCAGTGTTTCACTAGAGATGACAGTAATGTCAAATGATGTTAGCTGCGTCCCGGAGCAATTTATCGGAAGAAGAACAAAGAGCCCTATAACACCAGCGAAAGTGAATATCTTCATACTGCACAACAATGCAGCAAGAAAAGTCAATATCAGAAAATCATAACCCTCCTTAATGCCAAATAAAACCTAGATAATTGTAAAGTCTTTATTTCAACACGTCAATGACAAGGTATTCAGTGAAGGTGACATACTTTCTCAAGAAAAAAAATATATCAAAACACTTTCTAGAATATGCAGAGTATTGCATCAGACACATGGTAACTCAGCGATATAAAGAATTCTAGATCTTACACCTATTTGTAACAGGTGATCAAAATGCAAATAGGCATGGTAAGAAATTCTACTTGGCCAATGATTACGTAACAAAATTTCCTATACCTCATCATCATCTAAATAGTGTCAGCATGGATTTTTTCCAGGAGTGGTCTTAAATATACTGTTAGTTGTGCCAAGGGATAACAGACGATGGAATAATATTGAGGAAAATGTGCAAATATGGCTCAAGATAGTGTGATAAAGACAGTGAGTGGCTATAAAGATGAGGGATGTGAGGGGAGGTTACTGTATTGAAATAACAGTGACTATTATTCTTTCCATCTCATAGGTAAGATTAAACATATTCATATTCATTTGTGCAGAAATGCATGACTTCTTTCATTGGATTGATAATTAAAGCATGGAATGAGAAATGAATAGGACTTGTGTTTGAAGTAACATTGGTGACAGCTTGTGTGTGTCACCAATTCATTTCAAATGGAGGGTCATGGTGATGAGTCTTGTGAAAGGCTACAAGCTTTAATCAAATAGTATAAATATTCCAATGACTTGTATTATCGTTGATACAAACATACACCATCATCTTGTAAAACAATTCACATCACAACCATCATACCTTTGTCACACAGTTATATAAACAGAGAATTTCACATATAAGTCAATACAGTAAAAGCATTACACACTAATAGAGTTCAAAAGGGAAGAAATATAGGGGGAAAACAACAACAATTGAGCTTGACATGCAAATAATATACAGTACAATGCTGATTTATGCATATTAAATCATTGCCCCACTGGCCCACTCATACGCATAATTCCTAATCCTAAAATGAAGGGCCTTGCCAGGCTTAGTTCTAGTTTGTTAAAAATTTAAAAAAATCAATATTCTACCAATCAAATTTAAAATAAATAAATAAATAAATAAAATAAAAATGACAAATCATTTCATCTTTGCTCGTTATCCCTTATCCCATAAAAGGGACTACTTGAGAAAATTTAAATTTAGGCAACAAAATTCTATCTTGCACCAATATAGTTCTGAAATTTCATCAGCTATATATACCTGAGGATGATAGTTCTTATGAAAACTACAGCATCCAGACCTGAAGTTGATAATAAATCCTCTTGACTAAACTTCCATGCTATTTTTACCCAATTAGAGGAAGGCAATAGCCTTCGCTGGTGTATCTGACGATTCCTTAACAATCCTTTTGCAGCCAACAAGCGTGGTACGTATACATAATTATAACCTGGCTGCTTTCTTAAGATAGAGTACAGTACAAATAATAATACGCAGAGGCTGGAGTTTATTCCAACAGACATGAAAAGAGCAGAAACAATCATTTCTGGAGGGAAACTGCAAAAGCTGCCATGAGAAACAAGTCATCAGTTGCACAAGTTGTATAAGTTCATGATCATCAACATATAGCTGCAAACTCTGATGCAGACTGAAAAAGAAAGTTTATCCAGAAGATTTATCATAAACAGAATAGATCAACAAGAAAAAGAATAAACCTTTTCCTTTTGCCTATTTGGGAGGAGGAAAAAAAAAAAAGCAAAAACACAAATCCTACGAAATGCTACACAACATCACTTAGTTCACTATTTCAAATGATACTCCAAACATCATTAACCGAAAAATGCATCATTCAGCTGAATGCAAAGGGACCATGACAAGAACAATATAGCATATAAAAAACAAGTCAAATGAATTTATCAAGGGTGTGGATTACTAGATATCATGTTACATTACATCTGTACAGCATGCAAGTAGGGATCAGAACCGCTTCTAAAGAGGCTACTATATAGGATAGATTAGGCAAGGAGCCAAGGACTATAAGAACCACCGCCAATAAAATTACAAATAGAACTGGATTTCCCAAACTAGGAAACAAAAGGCTCTTTAGCCTCAGTGCCTCACCCAAACATGAAAAGAGGTTTTTTAAATCAGACCTTTGTCCCAAAGGCCTACTTTACAACAAAACTGATGTAAATCACAATATAATGACACAATTTACATCAAAAAAATACTTTAACGTTTATTATAAAAGCTTTAGTATCCATACACACGACACATCCAAATACCAAATTTACGACATTCTATTTCGTATAACGGTTTAGGTTCAAGAACACCTCAATTAAATAGGATACATAATCTTCAATCTTCATATTGTACTTCCTATAGATAGTACAACAATTGCAATCCACACTAAGGGGATGTTTGGTATAGAATTCTTAAGAGTTGGAAAGGGAAGGTGTGGAAATAAGTTCTAGTGCTTGCATAAGCAAAAACATTTATCCTTATTTGTTACCCTTCTAGAACTTACGAAAACAAATTATCTTAGGCTCCAGAAGGGCGGAAATCACTTTAAATTATTTTCATCTCATTGTAAAACCAAATAATTATCAATTCGTTTCATTTACTCTGATTATACCAATTATCCTCTAAATTTTCTTCAGAATGTTAATGCACATGGCATTTCCATCCTTTTTCTTACTCCTGCAGTCTTGCATTCATTAAAAAACTTGACTTGTCGTTAGCTTTGGTTTATGAAAACTGCATTTGGTTGTGAGAGTTTCTGCTGAATCTTTTTGCTCTTTGATCACAATGCTTCTCCTACCAGGTTTTGGATATAAAAGGCAAAGCAAGAGCCATTAGGAGCCACGGTGATTCGTAGTTTCGTATAATGAATTGCAGGTTCTCAGTTACATTTAGAAGCACCTACTAGAGGTAATTGATGTGCAGAAAAGGGCACCCACGAAATTTATTTATAAAAAAAAAAAAGCAATACATCTAAAAAAGATTTTGTTGCTAATTGTGCAACTGTAGCTGGTTGTCAGATCCCACATTTGCCACCATCTAAGCTCCGGAATAATCTAGAGTTTTCTAAGTAACTCATCTATGATCTAGATTCTAGACAATTTTAGATAAGTTTGGAATTGTAAGTTGTAGAAGCTTCCAAAATCATGTACATATGGGAAGAGAGAGGTGTAAGAAGTGTATAGAACACTTTAGAGGAGGTTAGAAAGCAACAAGAATAGGTAACTTAGGAGCTCCCTTGCCTATAAATAGGCTAGAGAGTGTGGAGACCCTCACTTGCACATGACCACAAAAAAGACATAGCCTTGTAGTCACTCTCTTTCAAGCAATAGAAACACTTCTTTTTTAAGCATTAAGCTTCCATCCTACTCACTCACTTAATCGTTTATTTACTATCCACAAGCATTGGGAGTTTACCTTGACTAGCATCCTAATTCCTAAGGGAAGGAATTTAGTGGGTACATGTGACCCTGATTAAGGGAATATAGTCGGCACGTGTCCTAGTGCAGGCTTACAGCCTAAATGACTTTGTTCTCAAGTGCTTCTATCATGTAATTGCATGCTACTATTATTGTTTTTCATAAGTCATTATCTAACCATATGGACAGAACAATCAAAGTATAGATTTAACAATTTACACCTACTTCAGGAATGGTCCATTTTCAACAATTTTTGAACCTGCATCCTTTTCCAGTGATTTTCGCCTATTTTTACACATTTTCAATTTATATTCAGTCCTATAAGGTCATCAGAGGTTTGCAAGTGGAATAACAAAAAAAATGAAAGATAGAAAGATACTTTCAACATTGAATGTTGTTCATGATTGAAATAGAACCATGATGTTCGCAAATGTACTGGATTGGAGTTGACTGAATCGAATTTAGCTGAAAAAATGAATTGAACCGAACTAAATTGGATTGAATTTAATTGAACTATCCTAGACTTACAATAAGTCCAAAAGAACAAGACTTTAGTAACAAAATTTTTTTCTCTCATTTACTAATCAAACTAAGGAAGGCCGAAGGTGTTTAGTCCCCCAAAAAAAAGGCTATCCACCGGCCAAAGAGAGTCTTAGTTGAGAGATGAAAATGAAAATAACATGTTAATTCAATTTAATGTGTAGTCAAAGCATCATTAAATAAAGAAAGAGAATAGTTTTTGTTAAGCCACAACTTAACCATGCCTTCCTTTGGGTTTGTTCTTAGCATAAGCTGTCTTTTTTCCTAATCCTATTGAACAATGGTCAATTAGCCATAAGCAACTTGAATTATAAACAAAAGAGAGCATGAATGAATCTAATGTAATTCAAGCACCCCAGAAAACCTACAATCTTCTTGTACATTTTTTTAAAGCACTTGATTTACAATTCACAAACATCCCAAAGGGGCAAAGTCAACCCACAATCAAACAAACAATGATTCAAAGAAGAAAAAAAACCTACAATTTTATGGAGACCAGCACTCTAAGTAGAACAATCTAGCTTGTGAACTCCAAGTATTATATATATCACTTGACCAGCCAATTATATATATACTAGTACAAAAATAAACTAATTTTCAGTAGGGTAAAAAATAAACCTCTTTCCTTGGATTCAGCTGTTGATAGAGTACCAGCAGAAAGAGTTGCCAATGAATAAGTCAAATCTTCATACTAAGCTTTTGAAGAAAAAAGGCGAAATTTGCACTTTTCTTCCTGAAACGGTTTGGCACCAAAGAAGAAGGATTGTTTGCCTTCTTGATTATTGATGAATAACCCACTCAGCAATTTACACTGTTTGAGAAATTTTCAACTACTATAATTGTTTTTTGTATTTTTAATGCTTTGATGTTGATTTTTCTTTTTTTTTTTTTTTTTGTTCTTTTTTGTTTCTTTCAAAGAGGCAATTTGTACTCTCTTTTTTTACGGAATTTGAAGAGATTTACTGAATTTGGTATAATTTCAATTCCAACTTCCATGGTCGACAAAGATGAATGCCCTGCTACGTCTTCGAGACTACGATGGATCTTTTAATGTCAACTGTTTTTTTTTTTTTCTTTGTAATCCGTCACAGTTTAATCTTTTTGTATACTTTTATATTAAAAAATTACATGTTCAAACGAATTCAATGAAGCAACGTGATTATTTTTTGTTATGTATTCCCTTTGTAAACAAATAAGTACTCCATTTTGATCAAAATTGTGAGAGCTTTTTGGCCAAAATGGAGCTCTTATTTGTGGATAGTAGGAAAATAAATCATAAATGATAGTAAAAGTATACTTTATGAACAGTGCAAAAGTCAAACTGAGTAAACTAAAAAAAGAATGTAGAATTTATTTATAGTAATATGACTACACTTTTATTTACATTTCTATCCTTACACATTCATACAATTTTATTTAAATTTATATCCTTACACATCCATAACTTATTTACTAATTTTACTACATTTACATTTCTACCATTACATTTACATTTTTACCATTACACATTTGCACCTCAATATGGACAGGAGGATTTTTTTTTTGTACAACCCGTTTGGTAGCCGATTATAAATGAAGGTAATAGGAATGGATTTATAAGTAAGTTTGAAATGAAAATCAAAATTCATTCCTACGGTGGTGCTAGTTTTACTATAATTTATCTAATTTTTTTCACAAATATTTATTCTCCTCCAATACCACTCTTCCACATGGTAATGGATGATAATATAAAGAGAAGGTATTGTGTCAGACTGGTCTGACAGTAACGTTTCTGTCAAACTAGTCCCCTAGACCTGGACACATATGATTGAATCTGGACTCATATGTGTTAAACCTAGACACATATTGTTAAATCTGGACATGTATTGGTAGACCTGGTCACATGTTTGTAAACCTGGACACAAATTTGTAACCCTGAAAACATATTTGTAAACCTGGACACATATTGTTGAACCTGAACACATGTTGTTAAACCTGGACACATATTGTTGAACCTGGACACATATTGTTAAACTTGGACATGTATTGGTAGACCTGGACATATATCTATAAACTTGGACACAAATTTGTAACCCTGGAAACATATTGTTGGACCTGGGCACATATTGTTAAACCTGGAAATCTATTTATAAACCTGATGACATTTGTAAACCTAGTGAAACTTGTTTAACCTGGAAATGTATTGTTAAACCTGGACACATATTTCTTTAACCTGGACACATATTACTAAACCTGGATCCCCATGAGTTGTTAAAAAAATACAAGTGTTGGACGGTCCGACTGTCCGACACAATACTTTCACAAATATAAAATAAGAAGAAATTTCAAGTTTGGGAATGACAAATATGCTTTCCATGAGGATTTTGAATTTCTTCTTTAACAAATTACACTTTAAATCTATTACCACTACTATAATTAATTACCAATAACCAAACAGGCCTTTAAAGTTTTTGTTACCTGAAACATTACTAAAAATTTAACAAACGTTACACCTTTTATTAAGAAAAATTATTAAATGTTGATTTTAAAAAATAAAATCTTACAAAATATATTACCAGGTAAGAATGAATTGGAGATTTTGAGGGCAATTGATATTGGCACTCCTTCCCCTTACTATTCATGTGAGAGGGGGAGGAGTGCCAAAATCATCCCCCAAAAACTTGGTATTGGCACTCCTCAAATTGATATTGGCACTCCTCCCCTTATTATCAGGTTTAGTAACTTCTGAAAAAAGTTATGTTACACTACTTCTCTTTAATGAGATGGCTAGGGACGTCAATGAGCCAATACACTCAAAGCTCGTTCGTATATAAATAAATAAGTTCGAGCAAATTTTTCAAGCTCGATTAATAAACAAGTTGTACTCGAACAAGGTAGTATTTGACTCGTTCAGGTTCGAGAACAACTCGTTCAACTTCGTTAATAAGCTCGTTTATAATCATTTAATACTCGTTAAAAACTCATTTATATACTTTAAATTTTGAAATATATTTATTTATATTACGTATCATTTAGATAGA
This sequence comes from Salicornia ramosissima, assembly GCA_951394345.1. Lineage (NCBI taxonomy): Eukaryota > Viridiplantae > Streptophyta > Magnoliopsida > Caryophyllales > Amaranthaceae > Salicornia > Salicornia ramosissima. Next base: position 49,121,915 of record OX596240.1, on the reverse strand, counting down.
ATACTTTGTCTTGGTTATAAATTTGGAATAATATCATACTTTATATTATACTTTTAAATTTTTATTTCCTGTATTTTTTTAGATGGAACATTATTTTTTTTCATGCATATCAAGAAAGTGATTTAACGGTGTAAACGAGCAAATTAATCAACGAAATTTTAGGGTATGTCATATATGATATAATTGTTGCTTGTATTAAAATTTTGTCGAAAGATTTAATCACTAACACACCTAAATCGCTCTCTTGATATGCGTAAAAAAAATGTTGCATTTAAAAAAAACGGAGGAAGTATATTTTATATTACTTATGTTTGGCCAAAAGGTAAAATTAGAAATAATTAATAAAACAATAGATATAAAGCTCATTTAAACATATGCTCGTTTATAACTCAGCTCGAGCTCGAATATGTAAACAAACAGCTCGAGCCGAGCTCAAACATGAAAAAATTAAACGAGCCAAGCTCGAACAAAGTTTTTGAAAGCTCGGTTATGCCCGAGCTCGGCTCGATTAATATTACTCAAGGCCTAACTCCGAACAACATAGTGGTTACATACTACCCAGCTCGTTGACATCTCTAGATATGGTGATGTTATAATGACTTGTTTCAGTATTGGTTACAAATAAAAGATTTACACAACCTCTGTTTCTTTTTAGAATCGGAGAATACAATAAAATCAAGCATCTTCAATCTTCATCCCCTCAAAAGAAAAAAAAAAAAATCTTTCATAGAATTAGTGATCATCAAAGTTTGTTTGATTTGAAGAATGTCATCACTAGGAGCAGGGAAGGGGCTTTTGGAAGTGGGAAAGTTCGCAGTCTACGTCTCAGTTCCCATCGTTCTCATGTACTCTTTCGCCAACAACACCAAGAATCTCCACAAATTTATGGGCGGAGTATGTCTCTCTTTCTCCAATCTTCTTCTGTTCATCATTTACCCTAGGGTTTTTTCTTTCAATTCAATCTTCCTTTCAATTCAATCTTGCATATTTAGCTCTTCAATTATCTAATTTGATTTAAATGTTCTTTTTCTCGCTTGTTTGTGAATATTGATTTGCAATTTCATGGAACAAATCCCCCCCCCCCCCTCTTTTGACGACTTGCAAAAAGAATGGCGAAAAACCTCATGAAAAAAGTTTGGTAGCCGAAAAAATAATTTTTAGAAAGCAAGAATTTATAAGCAAAAGACGCAATCTTAGCTGGAAGCTCTATTCAGTATTCACAAGGATAAGCAGTACGCCAGTACCTGTTACTGGAAACCTTGGAGAAATTAACAATATTTCAAGCTATTGAATAATTGAATCAAACTTAATATGATAAGTAATTTCTTGAAAGTTACCTAAAAGCAAATGATTTTAAATTCTGTATGTTAGGTTTGTGAGTTAGTGAAACTTGTATAGTGTTTGTTGTATCAGCGAGTTGATAAGAGACTTTCCTCGTGAAGTTAAAAATGCATTACGATTACCACCATTCATCAATTAAAAATGCATTATGATTACCACCATTCATCACTTTTAACAAAATGGGTCGCAAAGTAATAATAATGGTCATTGTTTGTAATTTATTCTCTGCACATCGATACATATTTGCTAAGGAAAAAAATAAATTCCCGGAGACAAGTCGGTGTTTTTCGTAGTTCATTTCTTATTTATTGGAGTAAAATGCGGCACTTCTAGTGGTGCATAGTAGAGACAAGAGTGAGAGTAACTGAGTAAGCTAGCTTCTGTGTAGGATTTTGCTTCAAGAATGGGTGAAGTGTGGTTTCTGCTGTTAACCGTTGCTCTATGCCTCTACCCATTCCCGAACCATTTTTTTGGCTAATCTAATGTCCACTCATAGCTCCATAGTCCATAATATGACTTGTATGATGTAAAAAACATTCCTTGATATTCCTTGCCCTTTAAGACAATGGAAGCTGTACCAGCCCTGGATATATATGCACTAAACTCTTTTTTTTTTTTTAAAATAAAATATCGGATTTATCGTGCAAGCTGCAAGAGAATAGCTCAAATTGGTGAATTTCATCAAGTATATTAGTTGGGATTCCTAACCTGTGGCAATCTTGGTAGAAAAAGCAATGGATTTGGCATACATCATACGGAGTAGCTTTTTAAGATGACTAAAACTTATGCTTACAATATGGAGTGCACACCTGGCTTATTTTTAATTTCTTTAGATGATTGCAAATTTGCAACTATGAGTTCTGAGATGTTATTTCTTTCCTAAATGCCTAGTTCTATCTAGAAGCCTGGATCTAGATATAGATATAGTTCAAAGTTTGGATCACTTTGAAGTTTTGTTGAGGGAATATGACTGCTCCCAAAGCAGGCAAGAAATATTTTCACGAATAGAATCTGAGTTGAAATTAAAAGAGGCTGATTATGAAATTTTCACCTCGTAGCTATTGCCTGCTGTTGGGTATTTTTAGTTCTTGAGGCCTTTAAAGTTTTGATATTTTTGGTTGATGAGTGCTTCTATTTTGACATTGCTCTTATTGGACTGCTACCAGATGAATTTATTAAAGCAGATTTCTAGTGCTGATTGTTTACTTTGGATTTCTTATGTGTTGTTTTTGTCTTAATAGAATTCTTGGTATTTTTAAGTATAGTCTGTATTTTCTTCTCAAGGATAATATTTTGGTAAAATTTGCTTCTCTAACAAGGAGTAGTTGTTATTCCAGTAGGTAGGTATTTGTGGTCCCTTCAATTACTACAAAAATAAAGGAATAGGAACCATTACTTCATGACACACAATTTGATATGTGTAGAGTTATGATACACTAATTGAGAGAAGAAAAAAAGGGAAAAAAAACACTAACGGCCCGTTTGGTTGTTGGTAATAAATTGTGGTAATGGTAATGAATTTATAGTGTAATTTTGTTAAGGAGGAACCTTATAATTTCCATGGAAAATAAATTTTTATTCACAAACTTTAATTTTCTTCTCATTTTTCATTCTCATCCATTACCATTGGGGAGGGTGGTATTTGATGAGAATGAATATTTGTGAAGAAAATTAGATAAATTGGAGCTAAAGTAGCACCACCATGGGAATGGATTTTGATTTCTTTTTCAAATTTAGTTATAAATTCATTTTCATTGCCATGATTTATAACCGGGTATCAAACGGGCCGTAAAGGCTAAAACTTGCAAAGACAGCTTTGCAGATTGACGACTCTTTTGTGAATCTGGGTGACTAAATTTATTATATACAATACAGTGGTTGTATACATGACCTACTAAATATTACTAATCATTAAACAACACAAGACAGACTTACTGAACCCCTAGTAAAATTCCATTAATTCGTCATCCTTCACTGAAAAAACCTGATTATGGAAAATCAAATTTCAAAAATATTTTCTGCTAATCTTTTGGATAAAGAATAAAGATGACATTGAGGTTCTTAATTAACTCTTATGAGAGAACCGAAGGAGTAACTACCGTTTGAGGGAAGTTGTTGAGTAACTACCGTTGGTGAGCTTTTGAGGTTGATTTCATATTTCATTATGTCATTGTGTATTTGTGTGTTCGGTGTTCCACTTGGAATTTAGCATTTTTTGGCAGCTGGAACTTGGAAGGCATTTATTTCTGTTTTTTTTAATCTATTTATTTTAAAATTACCAGTTTGAGTCTAAACATCTGTAATCTTTTTACTTTGTGAAGCGTTCTTATGTGGTCTATCCACCTGAGGCACCAAGGCCTCCGTCACCAGAGGAAATGCGAGAGATGGCCCGTGAACTAGCTCGTACAAGAAACAACCAATCATCTACTGGTGCAGGATTTTGATTGGCACTCTACAATGTGATGAGGATCCCTTGGCTACAGAGAGGAGTGCTTTGGCTGTCCTTAACTAGTGTCATTGATGCTCTTCTCCTGTCACTTATCTGTAAACTTTTAAACAAGTACTCTCATATGAGATTTCACATTGTCAACTAGAAAACTTTTCTGTACACATTACCTGTAAAATAAATGGAATTAATGTATACGGAATGTGTTGGAAACTTATATTGACAATTCATCTTTTCCTTTGGCATTCCACTTTTTCCCTAAATCATTAGCCGAATGTGTTGTGTGTGTTTTTATTCTCAGTTTGATTGTGCATGTTGTCAAAGCTCTTTTTGGGTCTCTCTTCCTCACATTGTTGAGGTTCACAAAGTTTGTGTTCTTTTGGTCTGAATAAAGCCGGGATGAAGTAAATTCTAGGCCGACTTTAACTGAACTAAATTTGTCTGAAATTAAGTCTAAAAGAAAAAGGGCCTTTCTATACTCGTAGATTTATCTGATTGTTTGTTTTAATTCATGAAAGCTTAATTTTCATTGTGCATATTGTGCATCCTAGTGTAGAATGAATACTGTAGAACTGGATAGCAATAGTATAGCATTTTTTCTCCTTGAGCCAAAACTGGCAAATAACCGGTGGCATTTCTATAATTTTGTTGAAAATATACCTTTAATTTAAGTCAAAATTATGTAAAAATGTCATTTTTTTTGTATCTAAGTGAGATTAACTCAGAATCCCTTTGATTAACCAAGATATTTTATCAGTACAGTACCAGATTTTTTACAGGAAAAAGGACACTCTAGAGCCAAAATTGGCAGTATCTCCTCCTTTTTGCTGTCATGAACCTTACACAATTGTAGTCAAACTTATTGGAACTTTTAATTTGGAAAAACCTATCTAAAAATCAAGTGGATAATTCTTCACTTGAGATGTGAGGGTGAGACAAAAAACAAAAACAAAAACAAAAACAAAAAATCTTTTCTATCCAAATTAAAACCCATACAAAAGCCCTAATTAAAAAAACCCTGCATCATTTCTTACCATTAAATTATTAAAAAAACATGGTGGAGTCTTCAGAAGAATCCTCTGACTGGGAAGAAATCCAACACCCATCAAACCGGCAACCACCTTCCCCTCCACCACCACACGGGCAGTTATTCGGTTACGAGTTAGTTATAACGGATAACTTCTACGATGACAGTTCATCCATCTTTCCACCAAGCGACCATGAAGACTTGCCGCTTCTCAGACTCAGAGAAGACGAAGATGAAGACTGTAATTCACCGAGGATTACGTCACCTTCTCATCAGTCGCCATTGTCGTCCTCCTCATGCTCGGACAGTGGTTTGCCGATTGAGCAGCGGATGAATTCAGATTCGAGAGTTTATGTTGTGATGAATGAGATTGGGAACAGAATGTGCAGTTTTGGAAGAAGGATGTTTGAGGTGGTTCTTTGTAGAGGTAGCAGAAGGTGTTCCTCCATTTTTCAGGGTACAGTTATGGTGGTTGTATTGTTTGCTTGTATGAAGATTTTGCAATGGCGGAACCGCCTTTTGCTTCTTATCCGAGAGAAAGATCAGGTAACTTTAATTATGGTTCACTTTTTAATCATTTTCCTGTTTATGGTTTTGTGGGAGTATAATCCTCTCCATTTCGTTCATATTTTATGTATGCCGAGATAATATTTTGACTTTTAATAATTATAATTAATTATGAATAATTAAAAATTATAGAAAGTTGATATTGAGTCAATTGAGATAGTATTTTACAAGACAATCTATCAAAATCACACTTGACTATATTTCTTTTATTATGTGTAAAGTTCAAAACTTGGTCAAAGTATTTAACGTGAATAGCCTAAAATGTTGAGTGTTACGTTTTTTTCCGAAACGGATGAAATATTTATGTTAAATTAGGTGTCCAAATCTTAAGATAAGGTATGGATGAGAGTATCCTATCTCTATATCGTGAAAAGTCTAATAAGTCATTTTGAGATGTTAAATTGTTAATAAAACATCTTAAATGGCAATTTTGTAAATAACTTAAACTTTTAAATGACTTTATCGTGAATAAGTCAAAAAACTTGAGTTATTTATGATAATACCACTTAAAAGTTTGCCTCATTTACAAAATTATTATTTCAAATGTTTGTAAACATATCAAATTGAGGTATTAGGCATTCCTCATATAGTCATATATATCTAGATGAGGAGGTGAGTGAGCTTTGGACAATCATTTAGGCACCCCATAAATTGATATTTATACCCCCTATATATGAGATATGATTCATATAAATAGTACTCCCTCCGTAACATAATTCTGGCAACAAGTTATTTTTCACGCATTTTAAGGAAGCAATTTAAGGGTGTAAACGAACAAATTAATCAAAATGGTTTTAATACAAGTAAGATTGAGATCATAAATTACTAATCTTAAATTTTTTTTTATCAATTTATTCGTTTACATCCTTAAATCGCTTCCTTAAAATGCGTGAAAAAAACTTGTTGCCAGAATTATGTTACGGAGGGAGTAGAAAATTAGGGTGTAGATATCAATTTAAGGGATGCGTAAATCACTTCCGGTGAGCATTGTCTTAATAGTGCAAATGTGCATCACTCATAAACAATGCACAACTTTACATGCCAAATGTGCCTGTGTATATTTGATTTTATTTATAAGATTGTCATTATGCGTTCAATTTAATATTCCCCTTTCTTACAAGGAATTTTTGCGAATATAAAAGAAACCTTATAAAACCATTTTTTGTGAGTCTTTTTTTTTAAAAAAAATCCTAACAAGTTAAACCTTAAATACAAGAATGATTGTTAGATGAACCCTTCTCATTCTTTTTCGACATTGCTTTCACAATCCTGAAGCTTGTAACCAAGTAGAAGCATTTGAGATGTGAAAAGGATAACAGAAGGGTTGAATCGTCGAAAAGAAGAAAAAATTTTCATTTGACAACTTCTATTGTGTTTAAGATTTTTAACTTTGCGACACTTTTTTAAAAGCTTCTTCCTAAAAAAAAATGGTTTTAGAAGGTTTATTTAAGCAGCTTTCTTCTCACAAACTAGAATTATACATCAATATTATGACATTTTTTATAATTTTGTTGAAAACTTATTCTCAATTTTTAGAATTTTGTTTCAACAACCTGCAAGTGTAAACTCATACTAAAATATGAATCTGGTGGTGGTGGTGGTGGTGGTGCAGAGAATCAGCCAACTATTGCATCAGATAGCCCACATGAACGACATCTTGTCAGCACGAAGGAAGGTTCCAGTGTTTCGAATCAAATAGAGATGCAAAGCAACAACATGGCATGCATGGGCATATCATACCCCAATTTTTAAATACTTTTTCCGTTTCGAAAAAAAAAAACGCAACAGTAATATTTTGTACTATTTATATTATATATTTTGACCAAATTTTAAACTTTATACATAATAAAAAATATGGTCAAGTGAGATTTTGTTATATTCCTCTTGTAAAATACTATCTTAATATTAACTTTTTATAATTTTTAATTATTCATAATTATAGTTAATAAGGGTCAAAGTAATGTCGCGGCATTCGTAAAATGTTGTTTGTTATTGTATATATTATAGAACTATGCAATGCAAGCGAAAACTCTCTGGATTTGAGCCCTCTATTTTCCTCAAATTTGGTTTCCCAACTATAATTTTATATATATGCAGAATACTGTAGAGAATATAATACTTAATAGATCTCAAATTCTCAATATGGAGCTTCAATATATATAATTATACTATACATTTAGGAAAAAGAATAAAAAAAACTACAAAAGCATTATTTTTGCAGGTCTCGTTCGTCTACCTTCCTACCAATATAAAATCTTCGTTTACAGCATCCCCTTCCCCCTATATGTATAGCTAAAAAAGAGCTGATTTCTATATACTTAAAAAAAGCAACTTTATAACATTTTATGATATGATTTGGTCAGTAAAACGCTTCCTATACTATAATTTATATTTTACATTTAATGTTTATATTTTACTCATTTAATATGCAGCTTTACAAAATGAACAATATAGGAACTTTATTGAGCATAGCAAAGGGCCAAATGTGTATCCAAATTATGAAACTCAATTGCTTTTTATAAAAATTAAAAAAAAAATAAAAAATCAATTGCTTTGAATCATGGTTGTTTCGCAATGTTGTTTGGTTGATCAAAACATAGGAATTAGATTCCTAGGAAGTTCAATTTTCTACAAAATGGAGGAATTTGTTTACCTACTAAGAGGGTCCAGGTAAATGAAACTTCCCATAGATTTTTTACTTCTTATAGTCCTCCAAACAAAATTATTCACTTCCTAGGAAACTAAAATATAGGGGAAACTAAAGTTGATGGAATTGTAATTTCCTAACATTCAAGTATTCAACCAAAACATTACCTGAAAGGGGAACTTGATAGTTGATACTATACAATAATATACTGCACTGATGAAGATGGAAACCAAATACAGAGAGCTCCAGAGACACGATACTACAGCATTGGATAAACCTACAAAACATTATCATAAACAATAGAGCCAACATACCAGTTTTACTAGATAACACATAATAACAGGGGAATGATAAAGGGACACCCAATATTAATATGGGCACACCCAATATTAATATGGGCACACCCCTTTGTGAGAGCACAGTTTTCTGTATTCCTCGTCACAACTCACAAAGGTGTGTGCTCATATGGTGTGCCAATATCACTCCTCTAATAGCAGTGATCAATCATCAACATCAAACCAGGAATTAAACTCTGAGCTCACTCCAAGATAGAGCAATCTTCAATTGGAAATAACAGGAACAATGGATTTCTATGAAAGCATTGCAAAGACAGCCAAGAAAAGTGGAGAACAGTTTCATAGTAAGCCATAACTTTCTTTTTATAAAAAAAAAAAGAGGTAGTAATAACCAAACTACAAGAATGTGTGGTAAATTGCAAGTTAGGTTTCACAAAATATGAATACAATTTGGGTAAAGAATGAGAGAACAGAGAGCTAATATTCCTTTGCAGTCAGAACCATGGAATTTTTCCATTCATCAAGAAATCAATCCCAGATGAAGAATAGAAAATGAACCAGTAAGCATGAACTTTCTTCTTCATTTCTGTCAGCGGATTTTCGAAGTCCTGCACAACTCTCTGTGTGTGTGAGCTTAATACAGCACCACCCAGAAAAAGAAAAGCCTCATACATGACCACTATATATAAATCATGCTATATAACCCAGCAAAGGTTAACTGTAGCTTACATTTCACTCGAGGAAGAAACCATGGTTAATATCATGATTTTGATCCACCGCGTCGAATGTCAAATTGATCAGCATACACTAATGGGGTAGTGGTCTCATTCCTAGTCCTCTTTATATTTGGACTCAATAACCCTCTATGCCTAAAACCATACAACTTCAATACTTGGTTATCAGCAAAGTTGAATGCTCTCTCCATGCTCTTCAAGCACTTCTCAACAGGGTAATCGGCGTAACTCCCACAAGGCTTGCAACCCACAAAATGGGTCACGAATGGCCACCTCTCGTCACCCAAACCCGGGTGGTACTTCTCCACCATCTCCTCATACCTATCCACTAACCCGGTCCAAAACCCGTGCAAATAATATGAGTTTTCAACAAACACCTTGTTCATCCAAACATCCTTTTGAGAGATCAACAAGTAAATCAAAGCCGACTGATCATCGGCCTCAAAAGCCGGTCTACCGCTCAAAAAGGCGGTCACAACCTTCCCGGCTTCATCCCTAGTGGGCCCTTTCGGGCCCATGGGAGCTAAAGTATCAAACAAATCCAAAGTCCATTGACAGTTCCTAAACAATACACTACCAGTATTCAAAGCAATCCAAGACTTCTTCTCTAACAAATCAGGGTATCCATGAATTACTAAGTTATGATTCTCATACTTATGAACAGGAATTTCAAAAACCATATCAGTAAACAAAGCATCACTATCCATCCACCAAATCCACTCAATTTCTGGGTGTGACAACAATAACCGCCGAATCAACGGCAATTTCGACCAATACCCAGTTAAATCCTTATCCAAATAAGCCATATTATACACAATTTCAATCCCATGAATGCGACAATAATCAACCTTATTCTTAATACCCTTAAGCAAGTAATGATCCCCAGTTGGGTTATCACAGGGGTTAGGTGGAGACCCACTTACCAGCATAATCCGCGGTTTCCCGTTTACATAATTAGGGTATTCCTTGTTCAATCCAAGCCATTCTTTCCTCTGCTGATCCCAATTCACAATCTTCGGACCAAAAGTGAAAGTCATATTAGGATTGAAAGGAGGCTCATCGTCAATATCAGAGCCATCAGATCGAATCTCAGCGATGACCCGTCTTGCTTCTTCTTCAAGAGCTTGCTTCTCTGAATCAGCGCTAGACATTCCAAGATTCAACCCTATGGTGCCTCGAAGAACCAAGATGGTCACAAACCCACATAAGATGGTTATCTTAATATTATTCATGGTTTTCGCAATTTGGCGTGTGCGAGGCCCGCGTGAGCTACGGCCATTAGAGGAGGATAAGGCGGTGGTCGGAAGAGTGCCGCCGCCAGCACCGAAGGTGGACCTTTTTTGGGCGGTGAAACCCTCCTGGCCCATGATTGGGATTTGAATGAGAGATTTGAAGAAAATTAAAAAAAAATGACTTGAAGACAAGATTAAAGGGGAATTTGAATATGAGATTTGATGGGAAATTGGGAGTGAAATGAACACGAGATTTGAGTGAAGTAGAGGAACGTGGTAGGGTGTAAGAAAGAGAGATGAAAACTATGGAGAAGAAGAAGAAGGCAGCAGTCAGCACCGACGATGTGATTGTCGACTCTTGTCTTCTGAATTTTTTTAAAGGATTTTTTTTTTTTATTTATTTAGATTTTGAAATTTAGATTCTAATAATAATCAAAAGTCATGGTGTATGAATGTGGTGATTGCTGAGATAAAAATTTTGGTATATAATTGGTGACAACTAATTACTAGTAGGAAGTTAATTTTTTTAATAAATGTACAACTAGACTAATGTTAAGCAAACAAACGAGTTAGCTAAAAGGGACATAAATGAGGGTTAGGGGTCAATCAGCAAATATTAGACAACTAGATTAGCACATCTGCACATGTGCGTTGTACAATTTATACAAAATAATACGAAATATTAATTAAGAGTTCGTTTGATTGAACACATGAACTCAGGAAGTTAGTTTTATTAGAAAGTCTAATTTCATGAGAAATAAATTCTCTTTCCAATTTTCTAAAAAATAGTTATTTGTGTTCGGTTGAACTTGGAAAATGGTAATTGGAATAAGAATTTGCATTTATCAAGGGAGAGTTAGGTGATTAATTTCTTACTCTTCATAGGAAATATTACTTTTCCTTGGAAATTCCATTTCCTACACTTGTCATTTTTTTTCTAACAAAACACCAAAACATTTAGCTAATTTCTAAAAATTTGTATTTCCAAGGGAAATACACTCCAACCAAACAACCTCTAATTTTACTGTGTAATTATTATTGAATCAATGTTAATTTAAATAATCTTAACATAATCGAAATAAATAATGATCAACATAAGATGTTTGAAAAAATATATTGAAATTTAAATTCTCAGTAGCCAAATTTATTATGTACATGTTAAAGGATCAATAAAATTGTACTCGTAATGTAATTTCCTTCACCCATTTCAACTAAGGATGTAACACAATATTTATTGTAAATACATATAATATTTAGAGATAGTATTGTGTCAGACTCGTCTGACAATAATGTTATTGTCAGACGAGTCCAACTAATTAACCTGGGGAAAAAAAAATCTTATCTACCCATAAAAGTGATTTAATTGGACAAAAACGTCTTTTACCTGGACACAAAGTCATTCAACTTGAAATAAGAAACACAACCTACATGGATAAAACATATTTGGACCTTAACATAAAAAATAAAAAAAAAGACCTGGATAAAAAACTAACTAGCCTTGACCGTTGAACCTGGACATAATATATAAGCACCTGTACAAAAAAAAAGGAAAACATGGACATAATATATAAGCACCTGGACAAAAAAAAAGACCTCGGCAAAAAATAAAAATACTTGAACATAATATGTGAGCATCTGGAAATAAAAAAAAAAAAACTTTCACCTTATTTTGTAAACGTGGATAGAATAATCCATGTTGTGCAGCCATGGCCTCCATTTTCTCCACCAACTAATTATTGTCTATTTAATCCACCTTCCATTTACCAATTAGAGGAAGGTGCACACATGAGTAAAAAGAGGAAGGTACTCATGTCTATAAATCCTTTTTTTTTTACTCATATAAAAAAAGTTTGGTTAACTAATGAACAATCAATACATAATCAATACTTTACAAATGAACAACAGATACATAAATATTAAACGAACAATAAGTAGTTTACAAATGAACGATAGACATACGTGATGTTTTTCTAATGAACAATAAGTTAAGATGAACAATCAACCAATGAACAACAGACATAAATATTAAATGAACAATGAGTAGTATACAGATGAACAATACAAATAAGTGATGTTTTGCTAACGACAATAATTAAAAATGGTCAATCAAACAGACAAATGAACAATTGACACATAAATAGTAAATGAATAGTCCTTGTTCATGTAAGTGATAATTTTCTAATGAACAATAAGTAAAATCAACCATCAATTAAACAATAAATAATGGACACATAAATATTAAAATAAAAATGAACAATCAGTACGTATTATCCAAATGAACAATACACATAAGTAATGTTTTCCATTTTTACATGAAGTAAAATGGTCAATCAAATAAACAATGAAAAATGGACACATAAATATTAAATAAACATTCAGTAGTTTACAAAGCTATTGTTAAATAAAAGTTTACAAATATACGGTAAACTGACAATTGTTGGTAATCCCTGGTTCATGAGCATGATTGGTTTATTTTTTATATGCTTGTGTACTTTATTTGCGAGCATGATTTGTTATCACTGAAGGAATATTATTGGTTGCCACCGAGTTGGCTTATTTGGATTGATTAATATTACTTTTTATTACTCTTGCATGTCTTTAAGCATGATAGAGTTGTTAGGGATTAAATTGGTTGGTTAGGTTGATATTATTCAACCCTTTTTATTAAATTGGTTGATTGGTTCGGTTGATAATATTCAACCCATTTTGGTTCGGTTGGCTTTGTTCAACCCTTATATCTAATTTTTGGTTCGGTGGGCTCTGTTCAACCCATATATCTTATTTTTGGTTCGGTTGGCTCTGTCCAACCCATATATCTTATTGGTTGGTTTGGTTGGCTCTATTCAACCCATTGGTTAATATTGTAAACAATTAATAGGCGTCAATTTATGATTATGTTATCACCTTGTCCTAATCATTAAAACCCGATTATGATTGTGGTTGAATGGGTTAGTGGATAATTTATAAATTAAGATACTAATCACGTAAAGTGAAAGATAGATTAGCAATAAAACTCTAGATAAGTGCACGTCTGGAGTAATGACTACTTAGTACGGGTTGGGGATTTATATCATTTTCTCTAGAGTCGTATGATCCACGCACTCTTCATTTATTTTGGTCTGGGTAAGGTACATGCAATATTGTCCTTACCCCATTTTTGTTAGTTCTTGAGATCTCACTCTAACACTGGTTCGTAGTCGAGGAGTCGCACCATTGACCGCCATATGCGCTACTTTAATTTTGGTTTGGTTTATTCTTTGAAACCCGTGGTCCATTGCTATTCTGAATTAATATAATAATACATAGTATATAAGTTGGTTATTGGGATTTAAGTTTGATTGAGTTTGAATTGGTATTACAATTGATTTGGATTGAGTTATCTCTCTTTATGGATATCATTTGTCGTAGGTTCATTAGCTTGTTGCATAGTTTATAGCATTGTATGTACTCAGCTTTGTTGATTACGTGTGCATTGTTTGTGTAATCCACCTTTATTTCTTGGTGGGGTCTGTGATGATCCATTATTTACTCGAAAATTATGGGGAGTAGATTATACAAGTATAAGTTAGTTGATGATGGACCATGCAGAGTACACTTGCATCATTTGGGGTTTATGGGTAGTATGAATGTATGATCGAGTGTATCGATTTATGAACTATTACTCACTGCTTTTATTTCCAGTTCCATTACTTTAAAGTTATGTTAACTGTTTCTTAGGACTCGATGGTTTACTTACATTTATTTTTAGTTTTTAGTAAAGGGCCAATAATGGTTCCAAGGTGTAAAGTTTTAATTTTATCATCAAGCATTCTTTAAAACCTAATACTTTTGGTTTTCTTCTGCTGCAACATTCCCAAGAAGCCGAAACGTTACCACACGTTGCAGTAACACGTCTATAATTCCCCTTTATTTTATATAAGTATTCCTAGGTAAGTGGAGGAATTTTCGGGGTGTTACATTGCCTTAATTTTGGATTCGTTATAAATTACCGATAACCTTCACATATACTTTGTTAATCATATTAAGTTCACATTAAATAAATCACTAATTTTGTTAACCATATACTTTGTTAATTTTGGATTCGCTATAAATCACTATTTTTGGGATATAGAAAATGCTATATGCAGCCCTAAGGGCTGCATATAAGCATTAATTACATTACCTAATATGGAAATAAGTTGTGAATTTATGTGAAAATTACACATTGATCAATGTAATAAATGCAGAATTAATGTTGTTTATTTCCGTTTTTAGCTTTTTATAGCATAACCCATTAAGGCCCTGTTTGGTTATTAGAGTTTAGAGGTTAGAGTTTAGTGTTTGTGATTAGAGGATTACTTTGATTGCTTTTTGAAACAAAGAAAAATTCATTAACCAGAGATCGAAACACAAATTTCCCTCAAAATACAACCAGAAATAGCATCAGGCCAGTCCTCTAACCAAATTCTTTCACATATCACAAAAGGAAGCAAATTCGCTAAACTTTGGGCAACTGTGTTGCCATGTCGTCTAACCATACTCCAAGCACAATAATCAAACTTTCTCGACCACTTAAGGATTTCAGTTATATAAAGGCCCATAATTGAACGGACTGAAGGAGGATTAGCAAGTTTAGTGATTAGACTTTGACAATATGACTCAGCTACCACTCTTCTGTATCCAGACTCCCAAGCTCGTTGCAACCCGAACAATAATGCAGCTGCCTCATGGATTTCAGGAGAGATCCGACCCTCACAGTGCTTGACACCCGCAGCCACCACATCACCCACATCGTCTCTAACCACAAAACCCAGCTCCACGCCCCGGCCCCCCACCGACCCAGCATCTGTATTAATCTTCCACAGCCCAGCAACAGGCGGAGACCATCCCTGATCAGTCACCTACTCCAATCGATCACCCTCACGTGTCTGCTCCTGGTAGCTCGTAGCAAAATTCCACGCTCTCCCAGCCACCTGTTGTAGCCACTCCCTCCGCCCCTCAAAGACCGCTCTATTCCTTGCCCCCCAAACAGCCCAAAGCCCCACCATCACCTTCTCAAATTCCTCGTGACTCTCTGTCTCCAAGATATGATAAAACCAAAATTTAAGACTTGGCCACTTCATCTTCCAACTATCTCCAACCTCCGCGAACCCCTCCCAAACTCTACGTGCTAAAGAGCATTCCTGCAGCGCATGTAGCACATCATCGTCATCACACCCGTAGACCGGACAAACCCCATCAAACATTATAATCCTTCTAGCAATGTTGGCCCCAGTTGCAAGAACACCGCGCAGAGCTTTCCACCCCACCATCTTAACTCTCGGAGGGAGGTTTGCCTTCCAAATGGTCTTCCACAGAAAATTATCATTTTGTGCCGATGACCCTCTAGTATTTACCGCCTCCAACTCCCTAAGAAAATGATAACCCGACTTCACCGAATCCTCTTCATTATTAGTATAATTCCAACAAAGATAGTCCTCCGGCCACCATATGCAAAGGGGTTGTTGTAACACCACCTCTACATCAATAGGAAGGAGAATTTGTCTCACTTTCCGCTCATTCCACGAACCTAGCTCCTTGTCAATAAGGTACTCAACCTTCAGTTCGCCCCAATCTTCTGGCTTCGGTGTGATAACTTTACACGTCAATAGTCTTGATAACCAAGCATCATTCCACATATTGACTTTTTCACCATTACCAATGATCCACCTAGCGCCCCTCTTAATAACCTCCCTTCCCTCTAACAAACTCCTCCAAAGATAACTGGGTTTTGGCCCCAGTGACGCGTCTAATATATATTAGCCCAGAAAATATTTCTCCTTCAAAACTCTAGCCACCAACAGGTTTGAATTATGTTTAATTCTCCAAATATTTTTTGCTAGCATTGCTCTATTAAACATTTCCAAGTCACGAAAACCAAGACCGCCCTCCTCCTTACGCTTACACAAATCATCCCAACTCACATAATGAAGCTTCCTTCGTGAATCCCCCGCACCCCACCAGAACTTTCTAACTAACCTCTGCAGATCCTCACACAAACCATTTGGAAGTTTGAAAACACTCATCACGTAAGTAGGAATTGCCTGAGCCACAGCTTTGATTAACACCTCCCTACCCGACCATGAGAGTAATTTCTCCATCCAACTATGTAACCTTTTGTTCAATCTATCCCTAAGAAATAGAAAGGGTTGTTTTCTAGACCTCCCCACATGAGTAGGAAGCCCAAGGTACTTCGTGTGCCTATGAACCTCATTCACACCCAAAATAGTTCGGATTTCCTCTCTACGTCCATCTCTAACACCCTTACCAAAGGCCACATCTGTCTTTTCTCGATTAATATTTTGACCCGCAACTCGCTCAAAATCATCCAACACATTTCTAGCACAAGTAGCCTGTTCTACAGTCGCCTTATAAAAAATAATAGAATCATCTGCGAAAAGAAGATGTGAAATCTCCGGAGCTAAAGCAGAAACTCTATGACCCACCAAACGACCCTCCCTCACTTTTTTATTCAGTAAAGCAGACAAACCTTCTACGCATAAAATAAATAAATATGGGGAAATAGGACCCCCCTGCCTAATCCCCCTCCCTGGACACACCAACCCCCTAGTCTCCCCATTCACCACAAATGAGTAAGAAACCGACTCCACACACCTCATCACTAGACTAACCCGCTCTCTATCAAACCCAAGTTTCAACAAGATTTGCCTTAGAAAAGACCACTCAACCCTATCATAAGCTTTACTAATATCCAGCTTTAGCGACATAAAATCATTTTGACACCCAGCATTACTAATAGAATGAAAAGTCTCAAAAGCTATAACAATATTATCATAAATTAACCTACCTGGAGTAAAGGCACTCTGACTATCAGAAAAATTTTTCGGGAGAATGACCTTTAATCTATTAGCAATAGTTTTAGTGACTAGTTTAAACATGACATTACATAGACTAATGGGCCTGAAGTCTGCCGCTGACGAAGGATTACTAATTTTTGGAATTAACACAACATTAGTATGGTTTAAATTTAAGGGAATAGGATGACCATTTAAAATGCTGAGAACAAGAGAAGACACAGACCCACCAACAATATTCCAATAATTTTGAAAAAAGAACGGGTTCATACCATTAGGTCGTGGAGCTTTTCCTGGATGCATCTGCTTGAGCGATATGAGGACCTCATCTTCAGTGTAGGGTTTTCGCAGCAGATTATTCATTTCCTCAGTGACTCTTGGTTCCACCACCTCTAAGAAATCCGACACACCCTCTAGGTTTGAAGACGAGAAAATAGTGCTAAAATAGTCACAGATCACCCGCTCAATACCATCCTCACCCTCCACCCAAATGCCATCATCATTCCTAATTTTATCAATATGATTAATCCGTTTTCTCTGGCTCGCCTTGGCATTAAACCACTTTGAATTCTGGTCACCATACTTAAGAAAATCCACCCTTGATCTTTGCCACCACATAATTTCTTCCTTATTTCTCCAGTCTCTAATTTTTTCCATCCACTCTTTTCTTTCCTCTACCCCCTTCGCCCCCTTAATCTCTCTAGTAGCCTCCTCTATTTTATCTTTTACATTGCCAAACTCCAATCTGCTCCATTACCATAACGCCTTTTGACACTCATTAATTTTTTGCATTGCATCCCCCCACCCATTTGCACCCTCATCCCCACTCCAAATGTTTGAAATTATTTCCTTACAACCTTCCTCCGTAGCCCACATATTCTCAAATTTAAAAGCCTTTTTCCTCCTCCTCTTCCATTTCTCCCTCCCACTCGTCCCTAATTTCAGCTTGCTGATTTAAATAGTTGATTGTGTAAAGGTGTTTGGTAACACATAACTGATTGCTTAGAGTTTTTTTTATGTAAAATGACATTTACGGATATTTGAAAATAATTTTTTAGGTTTAAATATATGGACAAAGTAGTTAATGGCCTTGTTTGGTGATTAAAGTTTAGAGTTTAGAGGTTAGAGTATAGAGTTTGTGGTTAGATGATTATTTTTTATTCAGAGGATTTGACTGCTAATTTAGATATTTGATTGTTTAAAGGTGTTTGGTAACACATAGCTGATTGCTTAGAGTTTTGTTGTATAAAATGACATTTATGGACATTTAAAAATAACTTGGTAGGCTTTAATATGTTTAAATATGTGGACAAATGAGTCAATTGATATTTCTCTCTCCAAAACTCTGAAGAAAAAACTGCTCAACCCAGCTTTTTCTAAAGAGAGTTTTGATCAGAGTTTTTGGTACAAAACTCTCTTTTAAACTCTATTTTACCAAACACCAAAATTAGAGTTTTGATTGGTCAAAACTCTAAACTCTCTCCAAAACTCTAAACTCTCATCAAAACTCTCTTAACCAAACAAGGCCAATAACTTTTTCTCTCTCCAAAACTCTGAAGAAAAAACTGCTCAACCCAGCTTTTTCTAAAAAGAGTTTTGATGAGAGTTTTTGGTACAAAACTCTCTTTAAAACTCTATGTTACCAAGCACTCAAATTAGAATTTTCATTGTTCCAAAACTCAAAACTCTCTTTCCCCTCAAAAAAAACTCTCTTTGCCAAACACACCCTAAGAATTTATTTAGTATGAATAAGGTTAACAGATGGTACACAGGAGAAGGTTAATCTAACCCTAGCGTAGCCCTTTTTCAGACTTTCCTCGTGTTAGCGAAACTGGAACCAAACCCCTTATACAGTTGGTGATTTCCACAACCCATGTTTATATTATTAACCCGCTTTAATACTGAAAATATAGCATGCGAAAATCAAATTTTAAAGTATGGAAATCAGTTTCGTCTTGATGTTGCGAAAAAAGCATCTATAACCACGCTTAAAGGACCTCTCTCTGTTTAGTTGACCCTCTCTTATTCTCGTCTCCTCTTCTCTGTCGAACTAACTATGACTGGGTTGGGCGTGGTTTTTGTGGTGCCTCTCTTCCATTAAATCAAGCAGAATTCCTCCATTGAAGCAAGCAAGCAGAATTCCTCCATTAAAGTAAGCAGAGTTTTTGAGGTAAGATTGTTTTTCCCGTAGAATCAATTATACAATGAGGTTGGGTTGGGTTGGGTTAGGTTCTTCCAGTCCATTCTGGGTTTATTGAATGTATATATTAGTTCATGCTTTGCTGGGTAATTTATTTTTAATTTATTGCCAAAAATGAAGGTTTTTCTTCCTGGGCTTGCCCTGGGTCAGGGACGGGCCGGGATTTTGAAAAAGAGAAAGTTATAGTGTGAAGATGGGTCGTCTTAAGCTGCAATCTGGTATAAAGTCAATTGAAGAAGAACCTGAAGAAGCTGAAGCTACATCATCATCTAATAAAGCTGCTGTATCATGCATGATTAACTCAGAAATTGGTGCTGTGTTAGCGATCATGAGAAGGAATGTTAGATGGGGTGGTCGATATATGTCAGGAGATGACCAATTAGAGCATTCTCTTATCCAATCTTTGAAAGCGTTGCGCAAGCAAGTGTTTATGTGGCAGCAGCAGTGGCATAATATTAACCCTGTTTTGTACCTCCAGCCTTTTTTAGATGTCATTAGATCTGATGAGACTGGTGCCCCCATCACTAGTGTTGCTTTGTCATCTGTTTATAAGATCTTAACACTTGATGCAGTTGATTTAAACACTGCAAATATTGAAGAAGCGATGCATTTGGTTGTCGATGCTGTCACCAGTTGTCGATTTGAAGTGACTGATCCGGCATCTGAAGAGGTTGTATTGACAAAGATTCTTCAGGTTCTGTTGGCTTGCATGAAAAGTAAAGCCTCTGTTGTGTTGAGTAATCAGCATGTTTGCACTATTGTTAATACTTGTTTCCGCATTGTTCATCAAGCCACAACTAAAGGTGAATTGTTGCAAAGAATGGCAGCACACACTATGCGTGAACTTGTCCGGTGTATCTTTTCACATCTTTCTCAAGTTGAGGGAGTAGAGCATCCAGTGGTCAACAAAGGTTCGATAAAATCCGAGGTACAGACCCTCTTTTTTGTCCTTAATTCTTTAGCAATGTCGTTCTGTTCTGCAATCTCCTTAATTCTTTCTCAACCTTTCTTTAATTTGCCTACTTTCTGTCAGCTTGTTTTGGAATAGTTACTGTAATTTCTTTGCAATCCTTGTTTTGGAAAAGTTTTGGCAAATTGGGCGGATGTAATGGACTAGGAAATTCTGACACAATAACAGAAATAAATAGAGCAAATATCCAAGAATTAGGATAACAACTGATTGAGGATTTTGATTAATGGAGATGAAGAATATCGTAGCAACTTCAGGTTGCTAGTCTCTCTAGTGACTTGAGGTCACAACTCTCAAAAGTTCATACATAAATTGTGGATAATTCCCTTATATTCTCTCTTTTTATATATACAGACTACTTCCCTCAATCCCAAAAAGCCCCCCCTGCTGGCTGCCCTCAGATGTCAGTAGTTGCCTTGTTCTGTGATGTGGTAGACTGGTAGTGGGTGTTGTAGTAGTAGTGGGTTGTTGTCCTTTATTGTCCCCTCTGTTGCCCTGGTTTGTCTTCTTCCTTCTCACATAAGTTTGGACCACTTTTGGCTTGCCTGGCTCCATTACATCTCCCCCCCTCCTCTTCGAGACTCACCTTGTCCTCAAGGTGGAATTGTGGGAATCTGTCCTAGATCATCTTTGCCTCTTCCCAAGTGGCCTCAAACGGCTGCAGATCCTCCCATTCAATGAGTACTTCTGTAAATAGCTTGTTGCCGTGTTGTCTATGGCGGACTCCTTTCACCCCAATTGGCTGCACCACCAACTCAAGGTCTGGTGTTAGTTGAGTGGGAATGGTGGCAGTTACAGTTCTGCCCCAGCAGCTCTCTTAAGCTGTGATACATGGAATACTGGATGTATGCTGCAATTCTCCGGTAACTTCAGCTTGTAAGCCACCTTTCCAATGCGTTCTATGATTGGGAAAGGCCCATAATACCTCGTTGCTAGCTTCTCATAAGGTCTTTAGGCCAAGGAGTGTTGCTTGTAAGGCTTGATTTTGAGGTAGACCAAGTCCCCTTCTTCTCTTTTCTCCTTGTCTGCATATTCCTTCATCTTTTGTTGGACCTTGAGAAGATGAACTCTGACCTCCTCCAAGATCAAATCCCTTTCCTTAAGCCACTCATCTAAGCTTTCCACCACAGTTTGCCCAACTCCTACCTTAATTACTCTCGGAGGCTCTCTTCCATACACCACCTTGAAGGGGGTTATTCCGGTTGATTAGTGAGGTAAGGTGTTGTATGAGAATTCTGCCCAAGCTAGCCAAGTAGCCCATGCCTTAAGTTCTTTGGGATAGGCCACTCTAACATGGCGCACAAATTTGCGGTAGTACCCTGTCAACCCAAGGAAGCATCGAAGCCCCCTTAAGTTCTTTGGGATAGGCCACTCTAACATGGCTTTCACCTTCTCCATATCAATTGCTACACCATGGTTAGAAATAGCATGACCCAAATATGACACCTCAAATTTACCAAACTCACATTTCTTCCTATTTGCAAACAGCGAGCGTTTGGTTAATGTTTTGAGTACCAAATCTAAATGTTGCACATGAGTTTCCATATCACTACTATACACTAATATGTCATCAAAAAAGACTAGAAAAAATTTGCGTAAAAAGGACGAAATACATCGTTCATTAGTGATTGAAATGTAGCCGGGGCATTCGTCAAACCAAAGGGCATCATAAGGAACTCATAGTGGCCTTCGTGAGTTCAGAAAGCGGTCTTGTGAGTGTCCTCGGGTCTGACCCGTATCTGATGATACCCCGCTTTTAAATCCAGCTTTGAGAAAACAGTGACGGGTGTTTGAAAAGGCACGCCTGAGGCACACCTAGGCGCTAGGCGATAGGGGGTAGGCGCCTAACTTGGCCAAGGCGAGGCGCTTGTGGCTAGGCGCAGGTGAGGCGCACTGGGGCGCACTAAGGCGCACCCTGAGGCGCACTTTAGCTTTTTCCCAATTTTTTTTTTTTTCCAGATTTTCCCAATGCCTTCTTAGGTGCGCCTCACTTTAATGAGGCGCACTGAGGCGCGCCTAAGGCTCTAGGAATTTCAATCGCCTTGGTGCGCCTTGAGCCTTTTTATACATTGGGTGACCCCATGACGCTGATCGAGTAACTCATCGATAGTGGGGATGGGGTATTTATCCGATACCGTTTATTTATTAAGGCACCGATAGTCCACACAAAACCTCCAAGACCCGTCTTTCTTCCTCACTAATAAAACTGGACTCGAGAAGGGACTAATCGACGGTTGTATGATACCCGCTTCTAGCATCTCCTTAATGAGCCTCTCAATTTCATCCTTTTGAACTTGTGGGTAGCGGTAAGGCCTAACACTAACTGGGTTGCTGCCCTCTTTAAGCACTATAGCATGCTCATGTCCCCTCTCCGGTGGCAGCCCATTTGGGGCCTCAAACACCCTCTCGTTCCTCTATAGAACTTCTTTAATAGCTGCTGGTTCTGCCTTGTTAGTTGTGCCTTCTTCTGTCGTACTGCCCAGTGTATTCAGCTCCACTAATAGCTCCCCATGTTCCTTGTTCAGAGTTCGGATCATGCCTTTCAAAGATATTTGGGTACTTTCGAGGGATGGGTCCCCTTGAAGAGTAACCCATGACCCTGGAGTTTGGAATGTCATGGAGTGATTCTTCCAGTTCATCGTCACTACCCCTAGTGTTTCAAGCCATTACACACCCAATATTACATCGGCATTCCCTAACTACAGTGGAAAAAATTCCTCCGTCACCTCCACTTCCTTTCCCAATTTGAGCCTAACCCTCTTGAACACTCCTCTTCCCCTGACCATCTCCCCATTCCCTAATGACACTCCGAATTCGTTTGACCCACTCACTTCCAATTTTGCCTTTTTGATGAAAGAGGTGGAAAGAAAATTATTTGTTGCTCCTGGATCAATCATCAGATTCATCACTACTACTCTGAACCCTTTAATTGCCCCCTCCAATTTCATAGTTTTTGGGTTTGAGAGGCCTACGACTGAGCATAAAGAGATTTCGGCCGGAATCTCATCTCTCTCTGTCGGCTCGCCTTCGTCCAGGGGCAGAATCTTGTGTCCTTCCTCTTCGCCCAGCAGCATCACACTTAATTGTTTCTTCTTGCAAACGTGGCCCGCACCCCACCGTTCGTCATACTTGAAACAGAGCCCCTTGGCTCGTCGGTCCTGAAATTCTTCCCTCGCTGAGTCGTCCGGTCTGTGGAACATGGTTGGAGTTTGTTCAGGGGACTCCACTATAGTTTACTGAAGCGTGTGATGTTGTCCCATGTGACTTCGTTGAATTTTGGGCCCCACTCCAATTTCCCCCCTTGTTGTGATTTAATAAATTGTGTTCCCCCTTTCTCTTGGTATTGGGCCGGCCCAAACCTTGCATTTATAACCACAATCTTCTTGGCATTACCAACCCTAATTCTTTCTTCCACACTCCTAGCCAGTTCTATGGATTGCTCCAATTTGAATGGGTCCATTACTATCACATCAGCCCGTACATCCTCCTTTAACCCATTAAGGAACTGGGCCATCATTATACTTTTAGGTGCATCATCTAATGGGGCTGCCATGTTAATGAATCTCCTTTGGTAATCTTCAATTGTTCAATCTTGCACCGTTGCCAGCCATTGTTGGTGAAGATTCCCTCTGCCCTTCAAACGGAATTGGTTGAGGAGCCTCCGCTTCAAATCTGGCCAGCTCTTCATTGGGCGGCGTCGGTCCTCCCATCGAAACCACCTCAAGGCGTTTCCTTCCATAGCCACCATCGCTGCTTTCACTTTTTCTTCTTCTTTCAAGTTGTAAAAACTAAAATATACTTCAACCCGCATAATCCACCCATTCGGGTCTTCTCCATCAAAAACGGGCATGTCCAACCTTCTGTATCTCACTGGTGCACCTTGATTTTTCTCACCTTTCTCGCCGTTTTCGAACTTGCCTTCACATGGATTGCTCTCCAAGTCTTCAACCTCTAGCTCATTGTTCATGATATTGGGTTTTTCCACTCTCAGCTTGGCTATCTCCTCACGCATCTTCTCCTGCCAACCCACATGTGCTTGCTTTATTCCTCGAGCCACTGCCCTACTTATGGTATCTTCTTGGTTCTTGAAAGTCTCTTCCCTTTGTGCGGTGTTTACCATGTCTCTGAGAATCGCTTGCTTTGATACCACTTTGTAATGGACTAGGAAATTCTGACACAATAACATAAATAAATAGAGCAAATGACCAAGAATTAGGATAACAATTGATTGAGGATTTTGATTAATGGAGATGAAGAATACAGTAGCAACTTCAGGTTGCTAGTCTCTCTAGTGACTTGAGGTCACAACTTTCAAAAGTTCATACATAAATTTCTGGATAATTCCCTTCTATTCTCTCTCTCTTTTTGTATATACAGACCATGGTTTGAAATTGCGGTTTCGGTTACTGTCGCGGGAACGGTTGTGGAGTCACGGAAACGGTTATGATGCGTTGATCGCGGACCATGTCATGGTTGTCGCGATGCAAATTCGATTTCAAGATAGTATAGGATTAGAGCTATCAATGTGGAGATATGGGGGAGTAATAAACGATTAGAGCCATTAGTGGGGAAATATGAGGAAATCTTTCGCTATATCTTTGAATAAGAAGTAACTTTTGAGTGAAATAATAGATGTACTTCTAATATGGGGTTATTTGGGGTTAAAATGTTTGATTCGGACAAAAATCACGGGTTTTTTAAACACCCCTTGTTGATGCGGACAATTTCGGTTCGGTCAATTGAAATTCCTTTACAAAACGGCCCAACCAAGACGTCGCGGCCTTGTTTTAAAACCATGATACAAAATTCTTCCCTTAATCCCAAAAAGCCTCCCCTGCTGTCTGTCCTCAGGTGTCAGTAGCTGCCTTGTTCTTTGATGTGGTAGTGGGTGTTGTAGTAGTAGTGGGTTGCTGTCCTTTGTTGTCCCCTTTTCTGCCTCGTTTGTCTTCTTCCTTCTCACATAAGTTTGGACCACTGTTGGCTTGCTTGGCTCCATTACAGGGGAGTGGAAGGTGTTTAATCAAGAGATTGAGAGATAGATAGACAGAGAGGAGGGAGATAGAAGGATTCCTTCATAAGGTGCAAGAGTAATCGGTTTACACATTTCAAGTTTTGAATGGTACTGCACATTTTGGAAGCTACATTACCATATTTGGAATTTTCAGTATGCATGTTTGGCATTTTAGTGGCTGATTTTTTTTTTTTTAATTTTTTTCGTTTCTTTTTCTTTTTTTTTTTTTGCTTCACACCAAACTGCGAGTGTTAGATGCATAAAAAATCTTTTGTATGGTCAGGAATGGGCAAGGAAGGTGAAAGATTCCAAGGGGCTGTAGAATTTAGAAAAACCCTGTTGGGATTAATTGATTACTACTCTGAGCAGCTACCCATTCAATGGTGGTGTACTTTGGGGAAAGGGATGGGCCATTGACTGGGCAGGGAAGGGAGTGATAGGGGGGTGGGTTTGCCACATGGCACACATCAATATACTCCCCCCCCTCTTGATTTACTTGCAATTAGACTTTAATATATATATTCATATAAATAAGGCACACAAATTTAGGGGTTTTATATCACAAAGATTTTCAAACTAAATGGTTATATATATATTTGGAGACTAATTAGTGAAAACAAATCGGTAGGTAGAAATTTATCAAATAAATTACTCCCTTCGTAACATAAAAATGGCAACAATTGTTTTTGCACGCATTTTAAGGAAACGATTTGAGGGTGTAAACGATTAAATTAATTAAAATAATTTTGATATTACTAACTTATATTCATATTCTTACTTGTGTTAAAACCATTTTGATTAATTCATTCGTTTACACCCTTAAATCGTTTCCTCAAAATGCGTGAAAAAATAATTGTTGCCATTTTTATGTTACGGAGGAAGTAATAGATTTCAAAAATAGATAATTTTTTTATTATTTAAAAATGAAAGATATGAAGTAATAATAATTTTAAAGTAGAATTCTTTCTCCGAAAATAACTTGGTGCCCATAATTCATTAGAAAATATTTTATTCCAAAGTTTTGCTATCGAATCGCAAAAATCCTAGTAACTCCCAAAATAAGGGCGTTTGGACCGACCAAAATATGTATCATGAACAACATTTTGGCCGGCCAAAGCAAGGGGAAATGAAGCATTTCAATTGAGGATAAACTCTTGGCATGCTTTTGCTAGTGTAACTCCCAAATTAATGGCATGATTATGACCCTAATTTAAGCCACCCACATTTTCTCTTCGTATTCCCCCTAGCCGGCTACATAAGAGCAGCATAAGGGCTGATTTTTGCTTGTCATTCTCCTCTCTTAACCTCACAAAATTAATCTCAAAGTTCTAGTCGAGTTTTGGGCATTTTTCCTTGGCAATTTTTGAAGCATTTTGGGTGAATTCTAATGCATATTTCTCATCCTTTGTCAAGGTAACTAACACTATCTCTAATCTAGAATTCACATAGTTTAGGATGATAGATTTTGGGTTAAAATATGTAAGTAAATTGTTAAAAACGAATTAGAATAAATTGTGTTCTATTTGCCTTAAAAATCGGTTTTTAGCATGAATATTTGTAATTGTTTTTTTTTCTTCTGATTTTCGTGTATTTTGGAGTATTTTTAGAAGGTATTTTTAGTCTATATTGGTGTGGAAATTTCATGAATAATTGTTTTGGAATTATATGTTTTAGTTATTTATTATGATAATAAGTGCTTGTTTGGCATCATTTTTTGTTAGTTTTTTTAAAAACTAAAAACCAAAAACAGGAAACAAGAAAAAGATGTTTCCACTTTTCTGTTGTCAGTATTCAAAAAAATTATGACTTTAATACGATTGACCAATTTTTGATTTAAAATGTGATATATATTATATAGTTTTCAAATACAAAAAACCAAAAAACAGAAAACCACAGCGATATCGAACGGACCCTTAGTGAATTGTTACATGTTTTGTTCTATGAAATTTTCATGTGGATTTTGAGGTCTCAATCCTAGTTGACCTTATCCTTTCCTTTAACGTTAATTGACTTAGAATTTAGGTGACGCAACCGTCCAATTGTTGTTCTTCCGCTGAAATCCTCTGTTTGTAAAGATGGGGTGTTACACTAGGTGTGAGACGCAAGGCAAAGCCGCACGCCTTTTGGATACGAGGCGCGCTTAGTGTTATAAAATGTAGAAATCAATTCTAGACTTGTTTACACTTAAAACAATATGCAACATATATTATTAGTGCATAAAATACAAAAAGAGTCATAATATGTTACTAGAATAATACTAGAAGTCAATAGTACATAATAAAGACTAAAAATAAGCTTAAAAGGTTAATGAGGAATTCTTAAGCAAATTGAGTTGCGTGGACTCCTAGGCAAAAAATGGGGTTGGGTAATTAGAGAAAAATGTTTAGAGAGTAAATGTTAAAGAGTAGAGATTAAAAGTGGGGCCCAAGAAACAATTCATGTTTTTATCATAAAATCAAGGGCGTAAATGTCTTTGTTTTTGCATAAGTGCAGCTAAAAAGGAAATAAAACAAATGTTGCCTATATTGTGTTCCATCCTATTTTAGTGAATGTTGTACATAATGGGTTATGGAGCTAGTATTATATTTCATTAACTATAGTAAAGAACTCTATGTAACAGGGAAAAAAGTTCTATATTGGCGAGTTTGCATTATGGAACAAACTGCTGGGTGAGAAGGATATGATTAATATCATGGTGTTGCATAACGATTTTTAGGTTTTGACTAATGTAATCTCTTTAATGCATAGGCATGCCTTGCTGAAGTTGGAAATAACTAATTGCCGCAAATTTTTACTCTATTATTACGGATAAAAATTGTAGTCCTGCAGAATCCTCATCAGGTATGATAATCAGTAGTTGGGTACTTAGTCATTGACTGAATAGGTTTTTTGTTTCCTATCAGAAAAATAGGTGCTTTGATTTTTATTTGTTTTTCTAAGGTGGCTAATGAATGGTATCGTATCCTATTTGTTGAATCCACCTATATGTTAATCATATAACTATTTTAGCAGGAATTTAAACGACACTTCTATCCTGATGCAGATTGGTGGCCTTGATAATGAATTCAACTTCTCCAAGCAGTTTAACAATGGAAACAGTAATTCTGAATTTGATGGTCAGTTGCCTTCTGCTAATATTGGCTCAAATGCTCCTGTTGGTATGGGTGCTGGTGTAGCGGATGAAAATGGTGCCGGGGATGGGAAGGAGACTAGGGCATATGATTTACATGTGATGACGGAGCCATATGGAGTACCCTGCATGTTTGAGATCTTTCATTTTCTATGTTCATTGCTGAATGTTGTCGATCATATTGGAATGGGTCCCAGAAGTAATGGCTTGGCAATTGATGAGGATGCACCTCTTTTTGCATTGGGTCTTATAAATTCCGCTATTGAGTTAGGCGGGGCTTCTTTTCTCAGCCATCGTAGCTTATTGAATCTGATACAGGATGAGCTCTTTCGGAATTTGATGCTTTTTGGGTTGTCACCAAGTCCTCTGATTCTTTCTATGGTATGCAGTATAGTGCTAAATCTTTATCATCACTTGCGAGTGGAGCTTAAACTACAATTGGAGGCTTTCTTTGCTTGCGTGATCTTAAGACTTGCGCAGAGCAAATATGGTGCTTCTTACCAGCAGCAAGAGGCTGCAATGGAGGCCCTTGTTGACTTCTGCAGGCAAAAAACTTTTATGGTAGAGATGTATGCTAACTTAGATTGTGACATAACATGCAGCAATGTGTTTGAAGATCTTGCTAACTTGTTGTCAAAAAGTGCTTTCCCTGTAAACTCTCCACTATCTTCTATGCACATTCTTGCTCTTGATGGGTTGATAGCCGTCATTCAAGGTATGGCTGAAAGGATTGGCAACGGATCTCTTGGCTTAGAGCAAGCACCTGTCAGTCTTGAGGAGTATACTCCATTTTGGATGGTCAAATGTGACAATTATGGTGATCCTAACCATTGGGTTCCATTTGTCCGTCGCAGGAAATATATAAAGAGAAGATTGATGATTGGTGCTGACCACTTTAATCGGGATCCAAAGAAAGGGTTAGAGTTTCTTCAAGGGACACACTTGTTGCCTGAGAAACTTGATCCACAGAGTGTGGCTTGTTTCTTCAGATATACTGCTGGGTTAGATAAGAATCTTGTTGGGGACTTTTTAGGGAACCATGATGAATTTTGTGTCCAAGTTCTTCATGAGTTTGCTCAGACATTTGATTTCCAAGATATGAATTTGGATACAGCTCTGAGATTGTTTTTGGAGACTTTTAGACTTCCCGGAGAAGCACAGAAGATACAAAGGGTGCTTGAGGCATTCTCAGAGAGATACTATGAACAATCTTCACATGTCTTGGCCAACAAGGATGCTGCCTTTTTACTGTCATATTCCATTATAATGCTGAATACTGATCTGCACAATGTTCAAGTTAAGAAAAAGATGACCGAGGACGACTTCGTCCGGAATAATCGACGCATTAATGGAGGAGAGGATCTCCCGCGTGAATATCTTATGGAATTATATCATTCTATCTGCAAAAATGAGATTCGCACAACACCTGAACAGGGTTCTGGTTTTGCTGAGATGAATCCAAGCCGGTGGATTGATTTAATGCACAAATGCAATAAGACTGCACCATATATTGTTGCAGATTCCAGGGCTTATCTTGATCATGATATGTTTGCTATAATGTCTGGTCCAACAATTGCTGCCATATCTGTGGTATTTGATCATGCAGAGCATGAAGAAGTTTACCGAACTTGCATTGATGGTTTCTTAGCTGTTGCAAAGATTTCAGCCTGTCACCATCTTGAAGATGTTCTTGATGATTTGGTTGTTTCTCTTTGCAAATTCACTACTCTTTTGAATCCGTCTTCGGTTGAAGAACCTGTTTTGGCATTTGGTGATGACATGAAAGCAAGGATGGCTACTGTCACAGTCTTCACCATTGCAAATCGTTATGGTGATTATATTCGCACCGGATGGAGAAACATTCTGGACTGTATTTTAAGGTTGCACAAGCTTGGTCTTCTTCCAGCTCGTGTGGCCAGCGATGCTGCGGATGACTCAGAGCTATCTTCTGACCCTGGGCAAGGGAAACCGCTCACGAATTCATTATCTGCTTCTCATTTGCCATCCATGGGTACTCCTAGAAGGTCTTCTGGGCTGATGGGCCGGTTCAGCCAACTGTTATCTTTAGACACAGAGGAGCCTAGGTCGCAGCCAACTGAGCAACAACTTGCTGCTCATCAGCGGACACTTCAGACCATTCAAAAGTGTCACATTGACAGTATCTTTACCGAGAGCAAGTTTCTTCAAGCTGAATCTTTGTTGCAGCTTGCACGAGCACTCATATGGGCTGCTGGTAGGCCTCAGAAAGGGGCTGCTTCACCAGAAGATGAAGACACTGCAGTTTTCTGCCTTGAATTGTTGATAGCAATCACATTGAACAACAGAGATAGGATTGTTCTTCTTTGGCAGGGTGTCTATGAGCATATTGCAAATATTGTGCAGTCCACCATCATGCCCTGTGCCTTAGTGGAGAAGGCTGTCTTTGGACTCCTTAGGATTTGCCAGCGACTGCTTCCTTATAAAGAGAACCTAGCTGATGAGCTTCTTAGATCTCTGCAGCTGGTGCTCAAGCTTGATGCTCGAGTTGCTGATGCATACTGTGAACAAATCACACAAGAGGTGAGTCGGCTGGTCAAAGCAAATGCAACTCATATCCGATCACAGATGGGTTGGCGCACCATTACTTCACTTCTTTCTGTAACAGCCCGACATCCTGAAGCTTCTGAATCAGGATTTGAGGCTCTGGTGTATGTGATGTCTGAAGGTACCCATATGTTACCTTCTAATTTCCTCTTGTGCATAGATGCTGCCCGACAGTTTGCCGAGTCTCGTGTTGGGCAATCTGACCGATCCATTCGTTCTCTGGATCTTATGGCTGGTTCCGTGGGTTGTTTGGTGAAGTGGGTTTGTGAGGCTAAGGAAGCTGCGGAGGAAGATGCTGTGAAGATGTCTCAGGATATTGGGGAGATGTGGCTGAGACTTGTTCAGGCTTTAAGAAAAGTTTGTTTGGACCAGAGAGAAGAAGTCAGAAACCATGCTCTTTCATCATTGCAGAAGTGCTTGACTGAAATGGATGAAGTCCAACTCGCGCACAGTCTCTGGTTGCAGTGCTTTGATATGGTTATATTCACAATGCTTGATGATTTGCTTGAAATTGCCCAGGGGCACTCTCAGAAGGACTACCGTAACATGGATGGAACCCTTACCATTGCCATGAAGCTCCTCTCCAAGGTATTCTTGCAATTACTCCCTGAACTCTCTCAATTGACAACTTTTTGCAAACTATGGCTGGGTGTTCTCAGTCGAATGGAAAAGTACATGAAGGTCAAAATTAGAGGGAAGAAGAGTGAGAAGCTCCAGGATCTAGTGTTGGAACTCCTGAAGAACACACTAGTCGAGATGAAGAACAGAGGAGTCCTTGCTCAGAGGAGTGCTTTAGGTGGAGATAGCTTGTGGGAATTAACATGGTTACATGTTAACAATATCTCTCCATCTTTGCAGTCTGAAGTATTCCCAAGTGCAGTAGTTGAAGAGAATAACGACACAGTTCCTGCTGAACCTGTAGACTCAGAAAGTTGATCACTTGACATCATTCCACAAGCTTAATTCACATTGATAAACTTTTCTCTTTCATGCACTCAGTTAAAGATTTAAAGTTCTTCCTAGTGGCTTAACTGCTGAAGTCTGTACTTGGCTGATTGGGAGTTATGTGAATGGTTGAGTTAGCCTGGCATAAAATGTTTTGGGATAGGGCTGTTGGAGTTCTGTACTTTTCCTAGGTTTTTTCATTAGGACAATATTGAATGTACCTATAATATTTGGATTAGTCAAGGAAGGAGGTTATCAGCTAGTCCTCATTGTAGATAGTTACTACAAGTCAAGTTTAGAGTGATGTATTGCTGTGTAATTGATGTATTGATATTCATCTTGAAAGCATTTAATCTGTCCCTTAATTTTTGAAGTACTATCCTGTATCAGTAAAGGTTATTTTGCATGTTAGCTGCTAAATTAGCAAGGTTAGCTGTGAATCTTTGTGAGTAGTTTAAGTTTGATTACCTGAAGCTGTAATGATTAACCTAGCATGTATCCCACCAAACATGCTACTGGTTTTGAAATCAAAGGCTGCTGGCTGTTCGTCGAGGATCTTCTAACTTTTCTTCTCTCAAGTCTTTATTGACATAGCCAGAGAGCCTCAGCATTGCCACATTCTTGTTTGGTTAATAGAAGAAGCTAAGGCTCACTTTGAGCATAATGAGCTGTTGGTTTCGCTTGTCAAGATGGGCTCTACTTTTGCTTGTCGAGACTGGCTCTACCAGAGTGAGTTGGTTTCGCTTGTCGGGAAGGGCTCTACGTACCAGAGCGAGTCAGTCCATTGGCTCTACCAGAGTGAGTTGGTTTCGCTTGTTGGGAAGGGCTCTACCACAGCGAGTTAGTCCATTGTTGTCTTGTTGAGCTGAAATGATAAGTACCACTAGGCAGGTTCGTGTATTTCTTCAAAAAAAGGGTTATCCATGCATTTGTGAGAAAAAGATAACTCTAGGTAGGAGGTTTTCTATTTGAATCTCACCATATGCATTTTGAACATTATTTATCTTTTCCTTTTTAGGTGTGTGTGTGAGCTAAATTAGTGTAAATGACCTGCACTAGTCCTGATTCAAGGCTTAATATCACCAACATTATTAAAAAAAAGTACCTAAAAAGGAAGATTGAGCCGTTTATTTCATTGGAAAAACTTTTGAACCATGGATAAAAGATTTGGGTTTGAATCTTACCATGCTCATTTAATGAAAATTTCCTCATCCTTTTCCTCACAACTTGTGTGCTAGATAAATAAAAATGGAGGGTTAGAGTATCATTTAGTTCTCTTTAGATGAAAATAAACTTGAATTGAGATGCATACCGTGCATAAACTATTCGATAATACAGAGTATTTTTGATTGATTGAATTCAATTAATTTCATATATATGCCTACTTTTTTTCAAAAATTAAAGCAGCTATTGCATCTGTAAGGGGGATAATAAGGAATCCTCACAAATGCGTGCGGTGAGAATTGAACCCGGGACCTCGTGCTTGGAATTCTGAAGCCATAACCATTGGGCTATGACTTCATTCTCAAATCAAAGCTATTATAAAAGACTTCATTCATCTCTATACTGATTTTAACTGTATTGAATGTATTCAAATGGACAGGGCCTGTGTTAACTAAGCCTACCCTATGATTACTTATACTAAATCTGTAATGCTCTTCATTTTCCCTTGCCAAAGAAAAAAAAAACTCAAACCTCTAAGGCTATGCTTGATTCAACTAATATTTGTCGATCTAATTTGAACTTATTTTTTTCTAATCTAATATGATTTGAACTTATTGTCTGATTTGCAGTGGTGGATTCAGCCACTTTAAGTGGGGTCACGTGACCCCACTTGGATCTACACAAATATAGTTTAATTTTTTTAAAAAAATTCCCTTAAAATTTGTTCACTTGACTCCAATAAAATACTAAAAACGCATTTTGACGCCGCTAGATATTATTCCTGGATCCGCTATTGCTGATTTGACTAAAATTTGACTGCTTATATATTCTAATCCATGAAGAAAAATTATAGCAATTGAGATCCTATATTATTTGTACTAATGAGTAATTTTTAATATATATTTTTAGTTTGTTGTTGTTATAAAAATAAAGATATTTAAAGTTTAAAAACATCAAATTAATTGAACTTATCTTTTTTATATATGATCTTAAAATTAAGAGCTCGTTTGGTTGAACATAGGAAGTTAATACCCATTCATGGGAAATGAATTCTCTTATCAATTTCCTAAGAAATGATTATTTATGTTTGGTTAAGCATAGGAAAATGAAATTGACACATAAATTTTCATTCACCAAGGGCATGTAAGTGATTCATTTCCTCGACTTCATAAGAAATTTATTTCCCTTGAAAATTCTTTTGTCTATGCTTGTGTTATTTGGTGCTAACCAAACACAACTGCGTTTAGCTAATTGAAAATACAATTCAACTAAAGTAACTACTACCTATGTTTTTTAGTTTACTCAGTTTGACTTTTGTATTGTTTACAAAGTATACTTTGACTATCGTTTGTGATTTATACATAAGAAAAAACATACTCATGTAGGGTCTTGTTGGATTCGTTTCAACATGTAGTTTTTTAATATCTAGTTTTTATAAACACACAATTAAAGCTATTCTTCAAAGTTTTGCTCGGCAAGTACTCCCTCTGTAACATATTAATGACAACAAGTCATTTTGCACGCACTTTAAGAAAGCGATTTAAGGGTGCAAACGAACAAATTGATCAAAAATAACTTTAAGATCAATTAGTAACTTATGATGTCACTCTTAATTGTATTATAAACATTTTGATTAATTTGTTCATCTACATCCTTAAACCATTACCTTAAAATGCGTGCAAAATAACTTGTTGTCATTAATATGTTACGGAGACAGTACGAAAAATGAGGTGAGTAAATATTTTTTTTTTTAATTTTTAAAAGAGGGAGTGTATAAATCAGCTTGAGACATTTACGCTTTCTCCCCTCAGTGAAAACGCCATTGAAGATTTGAAGGTAATACTACTCACTAACATGAAACATCAAATCCATCCATCACTTCAATTTTTCGATTTTGGTATTTCAAAGGTTTCCTGTCTTCAAATTACTGTATCATATTAAGAGTTCCTTTCCATTTCTCTTAAAATCACTCTCTTCTTCCATATCATACCTTCATTGCTGCCATGTCTATTCCTCGAGAACTTTACCCTTCAGAGGACGACCTTCCTTACGAAGAAGAAATTCTCAGAAACCCTTTCAGTCTTCGTCTATGGTGGCGTTACCTCGTTGCAAGGACAGCATCTCCCTTCAGGAAGCGTTCAATTATTTACGAAAGAGCCCTCAAAGCTTTACCTGGAAGCTATAAACTCTGGTATGCTTATCTTCGTGAACGCCTTGAACTTGTTCGCAATCTCCCTATCACACATTCTCAGTATGAAACCCTAAATAATACTTTTGAACGTGCTTTAGTTACTATGCATAAGATGCCTAGGATTTGGATTATGTATTTACAGACCCTAACTGAGCAAAAATTGGTTACTCGTACTCGTAGAACTTTCGATCGTGCTCTTTGTGCTTTGCCTGTAACTCAGCATGATCGAATTTGGGAACCTTACTTGATTTTTGTTAGTCAAAAGGGTATTCCCATCGAGACTTCACTTAGGGTTTATAGGAGGTATTTGAAGTATGACCCGTCTCACATTGAAGATTTTATTGAGTTTTTGATTAATTCTGAGCGGTGGCAGGAGGCTGCTGAGAGATTAGCAGGGGTTTTGAATGATGATCAGTTTTTTTCGATTAAGGGGAAGACAAAGCACCGGCTTTGGCTTGAGTTGTGTGATTTGATGACCAAGCATGCTACTGAGGTTTCTGGGTTGAATGTGGATGCAATCATTAGGGGTGGGATTAGGAAGTTCACGGATGAGGTGGGGCGGTTGTGGACTTCATTGGCAGATTATTATATCAGGAGAAAGTTGCCTGAGAAGGCTAGGGATGTGTTTGAGGAGGGTATGATGACGGTGGTGACTGTTAGAGATTTTAGTGTAATTTTTGATGCTTACTCACAGTTTGAAGAAAGTATGTTGGCGTATAAGATGGAGAATCTGGATTTGAGCGACGAGGAGGGAGAAAATGATGGAGAAGCCGAGGAGGAAGAGGATGATGAAGATATTAGGGGGATTGTTGAGCTCTCAGTGGGGAAATTCGAGAAAAAGATTCTAAAGGGTTTTTGGCTGCACGATGATAGTGATGTGGATTTGCGGTTGGCTAGGTTGGAGCATTTGATGGATAGGCGGCCAGAGCTAGCTAATAGTGTTCTTCTTCGCCAAAACCCACATAATGTGGAGCAATGGCATCGGAGGGTGAAGCTTTTTGAGGGTAACCCAACTAGGCAGATATTGACCTATACTGAGGCAGTCCGAACAGTAGATCCCATGAAGGCAGTCGGAAAGCCTCACACTTTGTGGGTTGCTTTTGCTAAGCTGTATGAAAATCACAATGATCTTCTTAATGCTCGGGTCATTTTTGATAAATCAGTGCAAGTGAATTATAAGGCAGTGGATCATCTTGCTAGCATTTGGTGTGAATGGGCTGAGATGGAATTGAGGCACAAAAACTTTAAAGACGCACTAGACCTGATGCGCCGTGCTACAGCAGTGCCCTCTGTCGAAGTTAAGCGTCGAGGTATACTTACTAACACCCATCCATCACTTCAGTTTTTCGATTTTGCAATTGCAAAGGTTTTGTTTTGTGATTTTTTATAAACAAATTCCTGTTACCTTATTAAGCAGAGTTTGCTCACTGTTATTGGCAATTGCTAAATTTTCTTGATATTTATGTGGCTCATTAGATGTTGCAACTACCCTGCAATTTCTTAACCTTACAGTAATTATCAGGTAAATTTTTGGACTGGCAAAGCTGTAATGGAAATTTGGCAGGAAATATATGAACATAGTTTATTTGTGCTGTTTCTTTGAACATTAGAGTGGTGTTTACACATTTGTATGAAAAATTATTATTGTGAGTGTGGGTGGTTGGGGCCTTGGGGTAAGACATTAATTTAGTGCCATAGAGTAAAAGTAGTTGAATGGTGATGCTGTATGTGTCCTTTCATAGACTTGAGTGTGGGGAAACATGGAATTTTTGCAGATTCTTAATTAGGCAATTCTTTATGTTTGCTTTCTGAGTGTCCTTTGGGATTATGTGCTGACCTTTGTACTTGTCGATTCAGTTGCGGCTGATGGTTACGAGCCTGTGCAGATGAAGCTGCACAAATCATTAAAATTATGGACATTCTATGTTGATTTGGAGGAAAGTCTTGGTACTTTGGAGTCGACTCGTGCTGTTTATGAGAGCATATTGGATCTAAGAATTGCAACTCCTCAAATTATAATAAACTATGCAATGCTTCTGGAGGTATGGTTTCCCTTCTCTTTATATAGATACCATGAGTTGCTATCATGCCGTTGTTCATAAGTTTTTGATATGCTCTTTCAATGCTTCCAGGAGCATAAATACTTTGAAGATGCATTTAGGGTTTATGAAAGAGGTGTAAAGATCTTCAAATATCCTCATGTGAAGGATATATGGATTACGTATCTATCCAAGTTTGTGAAAAGATATGGGAAGACTAAGTTAGAACGAGCAAGGGAGCTCTTTGAGAATGCTGTTGAAACGGTATTTTATGTTTATTGATTCAGCTCTGTCTATAACATATCTGTATTGAACAGTGTTCCCTGTGATTAAATTTGTAAAATACAAGG
This sequence comes from Salicornia ramosissima, assembly GCA_951394345.1. Lineage (NCBI taxonomy): Eukaryota > Viridiplantae > Streptophyta > Magnoliopsida > Caryophyllales > Amaranthaceae > Salicornia > Salicornia ramosissima. The sequence continues at coordinate 49,084,209 of OX596240.1, read as the reverse complement.
TGTTTTGTTAGATTCTAATAATAAAATTAGATGAGCCTGTCTAATACGGAGTAGTATTTTTTCAGTCTGTTTTTATTAGACCGGAAATTGGGAAGATAATGAGTAGAGATTCAATATGATTTTTGTATGCTTCTAGCTCTAAATTGTGATTTGTAGATGACTTTAGGACTTTAGGAGATGAGATAGACCCTGGCATTGTTTTCATTCTGTAAATAGTATTCTGAAATGCAACATAAATTCAAGTAGACTTCCTTTTGTTATTTTACAGAGTTCCTTTCCTGTTTTATTATTTTTGCAGAACATTTGGTATTTTACAGACTTCCTTTTCTGTTTTAATTGCACAAAGAATCTATTAGTCCATGATATAAGTCTATTGGTCCATTTTTTCAACTATTATGTATATTTATTATGTGTTTTTTTTCGTTGATTTTTCATTTACCATACCTTCACGTGTGTAATTTTTTTAGGCTCCTGGGGAATGTGTGAAGCCTTTATATCTACAATATGCTAAGTTGGAGGAGGACTATGGCTTAGCAAAGCGTGCAATGAAGGTGTATGACCAAGCTACTAAAGCTGTTCCTGCTGGTGAGAAGTTGAGCATGTATGAGATTTATATAGCTCGTGCAGCAGAAATGTTTGGTGTGCCCAAAACCAGGGAGATTTATGAGCAAGCAATCCAATCTGGTCTTCCTGACAAAGATGTGAAGACCATGTGCATGAAGTATGCTGAGCTTGAGAAGAGCCTCGGGGAGATTGATCGCGCTCGTGCAATTTACACTCACGCTGCCCAATTTGCTGATCCAAGAACTTTCCCTGATCTCTGGAATCAGTGGCATGAATTTGAGGTCCAGCATGGAAATGAGGACACTTTTAGAGAAATGCTTCGCATAAAACGAAGCATCACTGCTAGTTACAGCCAGGTAGGCTAATCTTGTTGCCCACTTTGTTTGGTGTTAAGTTTTATTATTCTTGGTACAAGTGGCATCTAATATTGTTGGGCTGAGCTTTGTTGATGTTTCTTCCACATGCCCCCTTTCTTCCACATGCCGCCCCCCCCCCCCACGCACACACACATCTATGGTTTTGTCAGCATATGTTGTGCAGCATCTTGGCTTTTGTCTATTTTCTCTCTTTATTATGCCTTTCACCTTATGTTCTGAACTTCAGGTTGATAGTCTTCCTTGGTTTGATATTGTAATTTATGTCTTCAATCATTCTACGAATAAATAGGTATTGCTTAAAGTAATATTTTACAGGTGTTACAATTTGTGCTTTGTCAGCCTGCACTCTTTATTTGGCCTGGCACTGCTGTCTAGTCTTAAAATGTCATTCTATAAGTTAAAAGCATTGATTCCATTTCACAACTTTTCTCTACATGTTGCTGAGCTCTACTAACTTTAAGTATTGCTGGGTGTCGTATGATAGTATAAGAAATTTTAGGATTACAACCTTTTATTCAGTCAGAGGTTTAAAAGTCTCATGGGTCATGACTCATGAGCTCTCCAAATGATCAGACCTAGCCATTGAGAAACAGTGTCAAATTGTCAACAGTCTGTTCTATTAATTGTTTTTTATTTACGTTCTGTGGGGACATACAATTGAATTGTGTAATTGCTGATGTAGTTATAAAATGAAATCATGCTTGGGCACAACTTTGTTTTTGTATATTTTGGTTTGTTCTCTTTAACTTAAAAAAATGGCTTCTGTTCCTATAAGCCCGGATGAGTCTGTATAAGTTGGAATGAGTTCAGTGAGTTTTAATTAGGTCCAATTTATCAGTGTAAAAAGGTCTAATTGTTTCTTAGAATCAGGTCTAATCAGGTCCAATAGGTGATTCTAATCAGGTCCAATAGGGTCAGCAAGTTTCAATCTGGTCTAAGCAATTCAATTGAGTTCTAGATAAGTTCAGATTAGATAAATTCAGGTTCTTAGATAATTCAGGTTCAACATAGTGCAACAAACATCTGGACCATGGTCATGTTTTTAGTTCATGGAATGCACCCAATTGATGTTGTTCGTAGAATTCTGATTGAACTGATGTGAAAATAAGAATTTGGAAATCTGTTTTAAAAAAGAAATCTTCTAGACATGTTGGAAACATCTCTTGGCTACTGCAAGAATTTCTTTGAAATGCCTTTAAGTGGCAAGAAGAAGAAGTGAAATCTATAACTTACCTCTCTCATTCTTTCCTTGTCAACCTGAGAATATCAATTTTCTCTCTCTAGTTAATATCACTATACCAAGATATGAATATTTAATTACAAGTCCATAAGGATAATTAAACATTGGGTCATTTATTTCTTGCTGAGGATGACATTTCTATGGATCTTATTGCTGGTAGAGACTTTTTTGGGAAAGGTTTTTATTTATTTTTTGTTTTTGAATGGGGTGGGGTAGGAAGGCTTAATGCACATAGGAAGTTGAAAAAATAGATTGTCGTGAAATGCTTAATGCACATAGGAAAATGTCATATCATTAGTTCTAAGGCAAGTGTATACCACCTAGTTTATCTTAGAATTGCTCGGGAGAAACAAAGAGCACCACCATAGAATTTCGTAAAGGTCATTTCTTTCCATCAGTGGTTGTGAATTTTGCCTTCGGTGTTTGAATTTGTTGTCAAGGCTACAGCTATGAAACCTGACTTGTTTGGTTCAACGGATTGTTGCTTGAACTTATTTTTTTAGCTACTAGATTTGGTCAAACTTTGACTTTCTATATACACCAATCCCTAAGGAAAAAAAATATTTCAAACGAGATCTTGTCATATTTGTAAATAACGTGTACTTTGTAAATACTTCCTCTGCTCCATAATTATTGAAACGTTTGCAATTTGCCACTATTCACGGTCACTCACATAATTAATTTTTGTGCTTTATACGTGTAAAAAAATAGTCATGTGGGATGGACTGGGATCTCACTGGAAAAGGTAACTAAAGATATTAAGACTATGAATTATACATAATGAAGTATAATGAAATTAATTGATTAAGTATATTTAATGATAAAATAGACCAAATAAAACTGTAAGACTTGATTGAACTTTTTATTATCTGATTTGGTAATTGGTATAAATAACAAGGTCTTAAAATAAGGTGAACTAAACAAGGCCTAAGATGCATTTGGTTGTATGATATATGAATATGGTAGATGGATGGAGACTGGTAGTTATTTCTGATGGGGTATTTTGTTGTCAACAGAACAAATGGCAATAAAATCAAAATAAAATATGGTAAATGGATGAAGTGGTAGTGCAGTATCGCCTCTCAAAAAAAAAAATTGTGCCGTAATTATACTTCAGAGATTAGCAATTTTGCCATTGATTGGAAAATGTGCTTGAAATTTGACGATACAGCAGTATTATTTAAAAAAAAAAGCTACTAGGAATCACACAATTCTCTCTTTCATTTGATGCTATATCTGATGTTCATTGTTAACCGAAATTTTCACTGGTTTTCATGGATTTCTGACCTTTGTATATCCTGCAGACACATTTCATACTTCCTGAGTATGTGATGGAAAAAGATGAGAAGGTAAACCTTGATAAGGCTGTCGACGCATTAAAGCAAGCTGGGGTAAGTGAAGATGAAATGGCTGCTCTTGAAAGGAAGTTGGCTCCTGCAGATAATGACGGTCCCGTTAAGGACAATGGCCGGACTGTGGGCTTTGTCAGTGCTGGACATGTGTCACAAGATGATGCTCCTAAAAGAATTGTAAACCAGGAGGAGATTGAATTGCCAGAAGAGAGCGATGAAGATGAGGATGTTGAAAAAGTTGAGATTGCACAAAAGGACGTGCCAAGTGCTGTTTTCGGTGGCTTGGCTAAGAAGCGGGAAGACCCCGAGAAAGTTGAGGATGAGGAGGAGGCCAAAGGGGCTGATTCTCGTTTAGGTGCTCTTGAGAGATTGAAGCGGAGAAAGAAAGAGTAGTGGTAAAGCTAATCAGATATTGCCCTCAAGCTGCACTCTCCACACCTTAGTTTTGTAAGCTTTTTGTAGCCTTACTCTGTTATAGATAGAATATTTGATCACTTCATTTTCTCATTTTAGGTCTATTTGAAACAGTATAAAAGGGTGTATCACTTGTTCATAAGAGTTGTTGAAGTACGGACTTGACTTGACGATGTGTTGTGCTTTCTGATGAGGAAGCTTGTTTACAGGCTGTGATAATAGGAATACATCATGATGGGTTTTAGCAATATTTGGCAAAAAGTGGGGTTTTAAGCAAATAGAAATTGTATTATATGATGGGTTCTAGCATAGCATATTCAGCATTAGAAGGGGTGTCTAAAAAATTATGCATCCCCGTTGAAAAACGTTACTTGTGTTTCCGTCATAGTGGTGAATGGTGATGTTTGTTGCATCGTTTTATTTGGGTGTCAACAAATTAGGGTTTGTCTTTTGAGTTGTTTTTTGATCATTTGATCCATTCTTTTGAAAGCTTTCATTGCATTGTAGTTATGTTTTCATCTCAAAGCTCGTAATCTTATTAGTTCTAGTTAATTAACTAGATGTTGTAATACCAACGTTGTCTTGGTCTAGTGGTGCCAGGGGTTAGACTTGGTAGGGAGAACCACGGTTCGATCCCCTGCAAGCACGTTGGGAGGAGTTTAAAACCTTAATCCCGGGACGCGCTCCGAATCCGGATTAGTCCAAAAGGGTGAACCGGGTGGGATACACCAAAAAAAAAAACTAGATATTGTAATTGGAAAGATAAGGGCTTATCTTTGTATTTTCCGGGAAAGTAGAGGATATCATGGGAAGATACAGGTTAATGGTTTCCATGATTCCAATGGCTATGCTACGTAGTAATATATGTCGAGTTATCTAGTATATTAATATATTATTCATAATTAATTAATATATTAGTACTTTCAATTTTGCCATTAATATATTATTCATAATTAATTAATCATTTGCTTAGTATTAAATTAATAATCGAAATTGACACAGGTCAGTTTCATTTTAAAAAAAATTCTCTCATAAACTTGTTTTATTAACTCTGTTTATTAAAAGCTACTACAAATCCTTAATTAATCTTCCTAAATTTTTGCATTATTAATAATATTTTTAAAATTTGAATAAAGTATCTATGCATATTCTTTAAATTTGAATAAGCTTCTATTTCTGAATTTTTTACCCAATAATTCATAGTGCAAAAAAAATTACAACTTTGTGTTGGTTTAAAAAATAATTACATGCATATCGTCCATGGATTGGAGCAGATTATTTTTCTAAAAAAAAAAGTCGCTCTGTAAAATAGCGATTTCACTTAAAGATATTATTTAAAAGCAGACCCAGAAACCATAATACAAAAAAATTACTCAGGGTAAAGTAGTAGCGACTAGCCTTTTTATATTGCTACCGTCATTACTTTGTTTCTATGTGAACCTAGTCGGATTCTACGTGGACAGTACACATGAGTTCCCAAAGACCAGATTAAAGAGCGCTATACAAATACCGTCATTACTTTTTTTAGTTAAGAATTTTTAAAATATCATGGGTATAACAGATTTTTTTAAAAATTCATGGCTACAGCTGGAAAATCCTTATACTTCATAGGTATAACTGAGAAAACCCATTAATATTAATATTAATATTGAACCTTATAGTAATATTCATTCAAAATTAATCTATTGTTCAACATCGGAACCAAGAACGATTCGATTTTTATGATTTTCATATTTCACACAAACATTTTTTTTTGGAGGGAGAGAGAGAATCAATCAAGAAACAAAGAAAAAAAATTAAAAATTGAGCGTAACTTAATGGCCACTCCGTAGTTTAGGACTTTTGAACAGAAGCTAGTTTTTTTATCTTTTTCGTTGTCGTCTTCATTTTAACGGAGCTTCTTTCTTCTTCTCTGATTCGCCATTAACAATTTCTCCTCACTTTCTCTCTCCTTTAGTATTACTCTTTTTTACTCTTAGAGAGAGAAAATGAGTGAAGTTTTCGATGGCTATGAGCGTCAATATTGTGAGTTATCTGTCAATCTCTCCAACAAATGTTCTTCCGCATCTCTTCTCTCAGATCAAGGTAAATTTTTTTTGATCTCTTTTTTTTTTCTTTTTGGTTTATTCATTTGTTTGATTGGATTGTGATTTTTTTTATTTCTTTTTTTTTTAATACGTGAAATATTATTAGCTACCAAAATGATTAGGTTTTTAACAAAATTAAGGTTGGTGTTGAAGAGTGTAATTGATGAAGATGATGGTGAGCTTTTTGTAATTGTGGATTTATGTATATTGGTTGTGATTAATTGTTTCTCTTTAGATTTAACCCGTGAGATATTAGTTACTTAAGTGATTAGGGTTTTGAAATGAATCAAAACAGGATTTGAATAGTGTAATTGATGATTGTGGTGGTGATATTTCTGCAATTGTTATTCTATATTGATTCGATGCATTTTCTACCTGTCACAGCCTTTATAGTTTTTGAAAGTTATGAGCTAGTTAGGTTATGTTTTCCTCTGAATCCAGCTTTGCTAATCTTGGGTTTGGGTAAAAGCCACTTTGATATTGCTATTGTAGATGAATTATGACATATGTGATGCATCTATCGTTTCTTCTGTGAATAGCTGCAACTATGCAAGGGGTTTCTTGATTAGCGGTGTAGTTGGCCTTTCTCAACTTGTGATGTAATTGCTTAAAGCTTATAATGGGTAGATGGATGTGATGTGTTGTTGGTGTGAGGGGAGTGATTTGGTTGAGACTTGAGAGTGCTTGAATTCTAGATTGTATGTTAGGTTCAAGCAAATGCAAAAAGATGCGCTGATTATCAACATCATGTTGAATTGTTGATGTAATGACCTAAGCTAAGAATGTGTTACCATGAGCAGATAAATTATAATGCTCTGATAGTTAATCAATCGTATGTTTTAGGTAAAGCAAAGCCTTGATTAGTGCATTCCTATCATCACCCTAAAATGTCATGAAAAAATCATGATATCCTATATTTCTTCCTTGCCATAAACTATAAAAAGACTGAAACCGTGCACAACAAATGCTATGCAAATTACGGTCCGCGATCAACGCATTAGATTCATTACTGCAAGATCACAACTGTTTCTGGTGCCACTTAATGTCTAGATGTGGTTCAAGTGCCTGAAGAATCTATGCATTGAAAATAACACAACTTTCATGAAAATTTATTCCCTTCCAATTTTCCTCTATGTTTTTAATAGAAGCTGGTTCTGTTTTGTGGTATAGTTGATAGTTGTTCTATTATTTGTCCTCCTACAAAATTGAACTTTAGAGCCCTAAGAGATTAGGCCCAAAAAATTTTGGAGGGTAGACATAGTTTATTTTGAACTTAAGTTCATCTATTCGGGAGAATATGGCATAACTTTGTACAAAATTTGTCATTTGTTTCTTCTGACTGAAATGCAATCGGATGCCGAGTTTTTAGATATGCTGTTGATCACTTTGCAATGTTGGAAAGAGTTGCCCATCGTTTGAATTTTTCCATATTTACTTTCCACGAGAGAAAGGTATCTACTGTACAAATAAGTCGAAGGAAACTTTAACAGTAAAAATAACTGTTTTTGATCCTAAGATAAAAGGTATCCGATAACTCTTTTAATGTAAAAACTTGAAGTTTTCTTTTGTTGGGGCCTTGGTTCCTTGTGATGAAGGGACCTGTGTGATGTATAGAGAGATAGATAGGAATAACATTCAAAAAGGGTGTTTGTTTTGAAACTTCCCAAGTACCCAAAAAGAAAGTGTTGCATTCCACAGAAAACAATGGCTCCATCATTTCTTGGAGGTCTCATATTTTGCATGATTTACAGGTCAGAAACAGCAGAAGCTAACTGACATTACTACGGGCCTAGATGAGGGTGATATATTGGTATCCAATTCTAATTATTCTTTTGGTTTATTTTGGTTTTGGTATGTATAACTTCAGTCTGAGACCATTATCTTGCTTTATTCAGATACGGAAAATGGATCTTGAAGCAAGAAGCTTGCAACCTAACATGAAGGCCATGCTTCTTGCAAAGTTGAGAGAATATCAAGCTGACTTGAATAATCTAAAAAGAGAAGTGAAGAAAATTAGTTCACCTAGTCATGATCAGTCTGCTCGTGATGAGTTACTAGAAGCTGGAATGGCAGACTCGTACAAGGTACCCTTGCATAACATTGAACATAATTTACTTTAGTATCTTAAACGTCGCTGTTTTTAGCATATCTAATGGTGTTTGGTATCTATTGACAGAATATTATCATGCTTGGTCTTTTCTTGATTTCGTTCTTTTTCTCTTTTTGTTTCTATTCTTTTGGTTTATGATTATCATTTTTTGTTTTTTTGGAAACATTTGTCTAATATGAGTCCACCTTTGACCTATTTGATCAAATAAGGTTTTTATTAACTAAGAATAAGTTGACCTTATATCCACTTCTGCTCTAAATTAGCTAATGCTAATGATTTAAATGTGACACGTGTCAAATTTTAATAAGCTGATCTTCTAATTTAACCCATTTAAAGTGGAAGTGAGTACAAGGCTAACCTATGCTTACAAGTTACAACAACAACAACAAAACCTTAGTCCCAAAATAATTTGGGGTCAACTAGACAAAACAAATGGTTAACATATACTTAGCTAAAAAAAAGACATTTTTCAAGAAGTAAATGAAAAGACGCCCTGAGGCGCAAGGCTGTCAGGGATATGCGGCTTTTAGGATTTAGGTGAGGTGATTTTGATGAGGCAAACAAAAGGCGCAATGAGGCGCACCAAGGCACATTCCTTTTTTTTCAAAAATTTTTCCTTTTTTTCAAGTGCGTCTCACTTCAATGGGGCGCTCCTAGGCGTTGGGAAATCCCTATTGCCTTGGTGCACCTTGAGCCTTTCTAAACATTGATTTCAAGTCAACCACCAAAAATTAATTTATTTTTCCTTTTTCTGTAGGTTGTGTATTGATAATGTTGCTTTTCCCCAAGGAAACTTATTAATGTTGTCTTATCTATAATAATAGAAAAAGAAATCAAAGGAATTGTTGTTGGCCAAATTGTGTTATTTGGTTGGTCTACTAACCCTTGAAAGTATGTGTGTCATGAAAGTTTTATCAATTTTGTAACGATTTTATGTTGTGTCATATATAAATTGTTTGTTTTTTTAGATAAGGTAAGGAAACCTCCACCTCATTGGGTGGTATGAGGATTCGAACCTCAGATGATGTGTGCTTAGAGCATCCTCCATGCCTTTTGTCTCTCATATAGATTGTTTTTGGTATGCATAAACATATCTCTGTATGTAACATGATTGCCTTTTGATGTACCTCAATCACTTTTTGCATTTGTAGCTCCTTTGACAAGTTTTGTTGGTTGTGAACTCCTGTATGCATTTCACGTAGAGAATAGAACGAATTAGAGATATTCCTCATATAGGTCGAATGCTGAACAACATCCATGCAACTCTCTATTTTGATGTTTGAAGAGATCACATAACACATCAACGTAATTGTTGTTCTTGAAAATTATAGCTGATTCGATACTGTACTAATGTTAATTTTCATGCAACTGAATAGAGAAGGTTCAACTTATGGTAACAGTAACTCACTAACTCGATTTTGCAACAATATTTGAGATTCCCAGTTTAAGCTGGCTCAAGATGTAATATTTATATTGACAGATTTCTTTTCTCTTGCATTATGCATCCCCTGGCAATTGCAAGCTGGACAGGATTACTTGTGTGTTTGAATTGCTGAAATGATTTGCTGTCTCTTCTTAATGCTTGTATATACCCTTTTCTATATATTTAGGGACATGGAACAACTGCATTAACCCTTTTTTTTTTGCAGACTTCCACAGATCAGAGAGAAAGATTGGCATTTTCGACTGAAAGACTAAATAAATCAAGTGAGAGAATTACAGAGAGTAGGAGAACTATAATGGAGACAGAAGAGCTGGGCGTTTCAATTCTTCAAGATTTGAACCAGCAGCGTGAAACTCTCCTACATTCGCACACAAAGGTAGGCTCTCTTTGTCTGCTTAGTTTTAATGTACTGAATTCATTTTTCCTGAAACAGTAACACAAACACACACGCACAAAAAAAAACCATGTGTTTCAGTGTTGATTCTATGTGATTCTCCATCATTTGAAATTGATGGAGGGCCTTTAATAAAATCAATTGCTAACTAGGTAATAGGTATCCAATCACATTTTTAGGATCCAAAATCAATCAAACCAGTTCATAAGGTATTTGGGAGGTTTATTCTTTTTTTAGGGAGCTAGTTGAGTTATCCTTAAAGTTTGTATTCTTAATAATTTTAACAAACCTTTGGGGTATCTTAGGAAGGTTCTTAAAATCAAATGGCTTAAAACTAAAAGAATAATAATAAAAAAAGGTTTGGTAGGGTTATCGACCTTATCGTTACTTAACCAATTTCAATTCCAAAAAATTATGAATTGGAACCAGTTGCAATCACTTCCTAATTTTGTTACCCGGAGCAAGAACAATCAAATATAGTTCCAATTCCATATGCTAGGAATTTTCGCTCACTCCTAATTTATAATCAGTGATAAGTGTTTATTGAATTGTATCATAATAGCCTCTTCAGACGGAATGTTTGTATGGAACTACTCCCTCCATCAAAAAGGTTGTTACACTTTCCTTTTTAGTTTGTTCCAAAATAGTTGACACATTTTTAATAAACACCCTTCCATTTTTATATTATACGAATATCCAAGATTTTGTGGAGCCCACTTTCTTGCTTTTTCTTTCTCCCTCTGAAAACAGGTCCACTTTCTCTTTTTTCTAATTCAAAAAATACCCCGCTTATACCTATAACATAACATCTGCTTTTTATATAAAATAATTTTGATAATCACTCAACAATTTATTATCTAAAACTCCGCGCACAAGAAAATGTGTCAAGTTTTCTGGGACGGATGGAGTTCCTGTTACTTTTTCCTTTTTCAGAATGTTGAATGTGTATTCTATGTATTAGCTATCCTTGTACGTCAAACAGTGAAATGTCCCTGTATGGAGGATAATACAAGGACTTAACATAATAGTTTGCCGCACCCATTTAAAATAAACGAATTAATAAATAGTTTTGTATGAATTTTTGATTTGTTTTTTGGATAGAAAGCACATTAATGGGCTTGAGCTTGTATGTAAACATGAAGTCCCTCTTATTTTTATAGTCAAGACAAGTGAATTGTCACTTAGGTATTGATGATAAATGTAAACCTATTCAATGTAAACCACCCACCTTGTATTGCAGCTTCATGAGGTAGACAATGCGATTGACAAAAGTAAGAAGATCCTGACTGCTATGTCACGACGAATAAGCAAGAACAAATGGATTTTCGGTGGGATCATTGGTGTTCTTCTCCTTGCAGTCATTTTTATTATATATTTTAAGCTTACTCATTGATCCTCCTTTTGCACAATGTAGCTGATGAATCTGATTTCTGTTTCTTTTGGTTGAGCATTTCGACGATCAATTGAGTACCCATTGATCCTCCTTTTGCACAATGTAGCTGATGAATCTGATTTCTGTTTCTTTTGGTTGAGCATTTCGACGATCATAAATGATTTGAGATTCAATTTGTAACGCCATCGATCTGTATATCTAGCACAGTTTATGTATGTAAACCAACACAACAGTATATTGTATTTCGTTTGTATAAAATCATTATTGTCGTACTGCTTGTGCAATTGAGTATCCATACACCTCTGATCTCGACTCTGGATTGAAATTGTGGGAATTCAAGGGTCATATATGTGGAATCATTGGTGTGTTTTTGTTTCTAGACATTTTCATTCCAAGGCCCTAAAACCCCCAAACATCGTGTAATGTTCTTGACTCAATTTACTAGTATAGACTCCCTGCGTAACAATTTAATGGTAACAATTTGACATAAAGTAGAGAGAAAAAATGTCAAATTGTTGCCATTAATATGTTATGGAGGGATGAGGGAGTATTTCAACTTGATCCTAACCCAATATATTGAGATGCATTATTCGTCAACCTTGTCTGAACAGAAGTGGGGAAAAAAATACTCAGTAGAAGAAAACAGAGTTGCAGTTAGTGGGAGCACAATTGAATTATTTGCACTACGTGTTATTAATCCCTAAGACAAAGCTCTAGTTGAGTATTACAGATAACTATTTCCTAGTTGCTTTCACCTTAGGAGTAGTAATCTTTGATTTCTATTTTATATATCATTGATGACTTGAATATTTGATTATTTATGCTACACAATTCAAAAACCACAAGGTGAAGCTCTAGTTGAGTATTGGTAATAATTTCCAAGTTGCTTTCATATTTGGGGCAGTAGTCTTTTGATTCTACAAGTTTTTGTAAGCAATTTAACACTAACGCACTAAATTAGTAAAATATGTGGGGCAGTGGATCAGGCATTAATTTCCAACAATGTTTTCTATGCATTCATATAGGGGTGATTATCGAGCGAACCGAGCCCGAACTCTGCTTAGCTCGGCTCGTGTTCATTTAAATTTAGTCAAATTCAAGCCGAGCTCAAACCATGATGAGCTGAGTAGTAATCGAGTCCAACTTTGACCAAACCCTTATCGAACTGTTCACAAACAGTTTCACCTAATATTATTCTTAGTTTATATGTCTTCTCGATTATAATTTTTTTGAAGATGTTTGTTTTTTGAGTTAATATTTAACAATAAGACAATTAATTTATTGATGTATAATAACTAGAATAAATGAATTTATTAATGTAACATAATATATTATTTACATATATAAAAAGTTAATCGAGCCTGGTCACGAGCTTTGCACAACTCAAGCTCGGCTTGTTAATGTTTAGAGCCGAACTCAAACTTGAACCAAGCTAAAACGAGCCGAAATAGAATTGTTAGTGAATATGTCAGGCTCATTATCACCCCTGACATTTAAATAGAAGAGATGCATTTGTTCGGCCCAAGGTTCAACGGGTATAGTCAATGACTCAATATCATTTAAATGACTAAAAATATTGGATGATTATGGTGTGCATACAACTTTCAACGTGGGTGATCTCTCTCCTTTCTTTGATGATGAAGAGCTGAATTTGTGGTCAGTTTCTTTTCAAGAGGGGTATGATGCGGGAGCATCTACTACTGTAAATCATGAGCCTAAGGTGGTGACACTTGCTATGGGAAGTTCTCCGACTACTCAAGCATCCATGTCATTGACACTAATCTCTATAATTTAACTTAGCAATTTTGGTTGTAATAAAAGTAGTTTGAACTTGTGTTTTTATTTTGGTAGTTGTTAAACTAGATGGTAGTAGCTTAGGCTTCTCATGGCTTAAGATTGATGGATGAAATAGCTTGAATAGGTTGAGAACCGGGTGTGCACGATCATGTATCAGTATTCCACATGATCGTTCAACAAGATCGTGTTAGGGCAAAGAAACAGCCCCATGACATGATCGTGCAACATACTTTGACATTATCGTGTCATGTAGAGTTGGGTAGGCAGAGAGCAGCACTTTCCAACATAATCGTGCTGACTTGTAATACACGATCATGCAGCTATAGTGACACAGTTGTGTCAGTCAAGCCTGCACAATTGTGTCATGCATCCTGACGAGTGTGGGTTTGTGATTTGCTTGTTTAATGATCTTTTAATCTTAGTCGTACAATGTCTTAGCTTTAAGGGCTTAGATTAATTGTTCACTTACGTCATCTAAACAATATTTAAGGCCTAGTGTGCCTCATTTTAGGGTAGCTTTTTGATGACAATTAATGAGAACCTCTCTCTTTTGGTGCTTGGTGAACCCTTCTTGGTGGAAAAATTCAAATCTTTCATCTTTCGTGAATGTGAGTCAAAATCTACCATCTAATTTGTGTTGTGACTAGACTTTGTTGCTTATTTATTAGTATTCTTGTTTGGTGACTGTTAATTAGTGTTGTTTGCTTGAATTTTGGTGATTTTGGATGTAATTGGTTTGAACTTTGAGAACGAATTTTCTGAAATTGTTGGAGATCTTGTTGATTATTTATGCATCAATAAGTATAGACATTTGGTGGAATAACTTAATTTAGTACTGATTAAAAAACAATAATATTATTAAACATGTAATACTCCGAAATTTAGGGCCAGAAAATTTTGCGGTTATTAATTTTATTTTAACACTCTAAGTCCAAAAGGCCCGAATATTTGGACTGTTTTAATTCTTATTCCATTATCTTATCTCAAAATTGGGCCCATGACCCGATTTCCCTTCCAATATGGCCGACCCTCTTGTTGGATATTTAGGGTTTATTTTTCTTCTTTTAATTTATTTTGGTTAGTAATTTTATTATTTATTTATTTAATAATATTTTTGGTTAAATAAATTTTGAATTAGTAAAACCCTAAATAGCTAACCCTAACTAATTTTCCTAAGATCCCATAATTTCTCCCCTTCCCCTATTCTAGCTCTAACTCCACGGCCCCCATAGTTGTTTTATTTATTTATTTATTTATTTTTTATTTCTTTTGTATTCTTATATTATAAATAGGGAGTTAACCCTAAACTCATATTCTTTTGCAAAATCTTTTTACACTTAAAAATTTTCAAAAGAAAAACATTGTTTCTTTTTCCCTCAAGTGGCCGTGTATTTTGAACTTCAAAGGGAGGATTTTTCTTACTCGATTCAGGTAACTAGACTTACCTTCTTAAATTTGGGTAGATAATCACATAGTTAATTAGGATTTAATCATGAAAATTGTAGGGTTATGTTATGAAGGTGTCGAACAACATGATGAATTTATTTATGAAATTTTCTTGATGTTTTTATGTAATCTTTATGAATGTTTTGAATTGTTAAATTAATTTTAATCATGAATTAAATTGTTTAATTGTATGTTTATGATGAATAATTGCATGTTAAATTATTGAATTATGATCTTGTTTATTTTCGTGGAAGCCGAGTGATGATGATGATGATTTGATTATTTTTATGTTGTTTTCTTGAATTATTATTGTTAAACTTGAATATTCACTTGTTATATTAAAGTATTAAACTAAAAAGAATTAATTTATTCTTGTTGTTCTAAAATGTCGAGGGACTTAGAATAATTTTAGGAGCTTATTTACTGTTTGATCTTTAATCAAGATTTATTTCATGACGAAATTCGTCCCTCTCTTGCTGGAAATAATTTAATCTTTCAAACCGATAAAACTGTCCAGTTTTAGTTTACGAATTTATTAATATATCTAATCAAATCGGATTGCTACCAAATTTTAGGTGGAAGTCATTAATAGTGTTTTAAAGCTTGCGTAAAATTTTCGTAATTTTTAAAGTTCGTTTGATATGGCAGAAAAATCTGAAACCGAATTCGGCCTAATCTGACTCGTTAGTTATAAAATCACTTAAAAATAGTAAATGACGTTATTTTTAAATGAAATTTATGCACGTTAAACCTTGAATCTATATTTAGCTCCCATAAAAATTTCCAGATTATTCGAGACCTTTAGACGGTCTTTCTTAATTTAATTCTTTAAAAATCAGATTGTGTAAAATAGGGTGATTGAATTATTAAAATATGTTATTATTAATTCTTGATTTTTTTTTTCGAGTGACCTAAGTATTAAAAGGGAATTAAAAATATGATTTTTATGATGAATCTTGATAGCTCTTGAATTTTCGTGTTAATCTTTAATTAAATCTTTAATTAATCTTTAAAGAAATCATGTTATCGTTAATTCTTGAATCAAATCTTGTTCTTGATATAACCCTAAAATGCCGTGTATATTGTGTGAGTAAAGGAATGATTACTGATCTTGATCTTGTTAGTCTTGATGATTTTATGTTGAAGTATGATTTTTAATTGTGATTGTTGAGTTAATTTACTTAATTATTGTTGATTGTATTAATTTAATTTAATTGATTAATTTGATATTTTTCATCATAAAATGTCGAGTGGCCTTAAAATTAAGAAGAGTGGAATTTTTATCATGTTTTGGGTAATTTATGTAATTTATATGAATTATTAAGTTAATTATATGATTAATTGATAAACTCATATAATTATTGTTATTATTCCTATAATATCGAGTGACCCTGCAATCACTTTTAGGATTATAGATAGTTATATTTTAGGAGTCATAAGTATTATTAACATGGATAAGTTGTAATATGAAGGGAAGTAACAATATAAAGGTTAAGCATTATTATTAGTATTATTAATATTACGAATATTATTAATATTATTATTACGAATATTATTATTATTATTATTATTATTATTATTAAGTATCAGTAGGGATAAGTTATTATAAGAAGGAATATGATAAGATATTAATAAGGAAGGAAAGGAAACAGAGTAAAAAGAATTTGAATTGTTTCGATCTCTGGCTAGGAAAGACTTGGTATTTAAGGTGGCCAATATACGTGCCGCACCTCTCTTTCCTGGGACTTCGAACATTTCATTTCCGATTACGGCCACCTAGTACTTCCCGATTTAAGAAAGATGATAAAGATAAGAAGGATAAGATAAGATAAGGACGCCCATTTGATGATACACGAGTCGTCGGATTGGGTTAAGTCGATGCCACTGCTCCATGGGATGAATACACGAGTTCACCCGCGCAGTTCTTGATTCTAGAATATGTAGTTGTCTAAGTAGTAGTACACGAGCTGCTATTTAGGGGTTATGGCCATAGCTTAGGCTTAGTGGTGCACACGGGATCCACTACGGGTTGAATACACGAGTTCACCCCGGCATGTTTTAGGAAAGTTGTGGTGCACACGAGATCCACAACGAGCTATAATGACCGGTCTGTTAAGAAATAAAGATGAATGATATGATATGATATGATAAGACGATAAGATGTTATGTACGATATAAGATAAGATATATATTTCGATAAGAATGATGATATTGAAGCGTATGTATAAGATAGGTTAAGTAAGAGTCGTATACGTACGATGAATAGTATAAGTCTTCCGTTGTGTATGTATGTATATGTAAATGTATGCGTGTTTTATACTCTATTGTATACGTATTTCGCATGTACGCTAACCGTATTCTGCAGGCATTTATACACGTATTGTATACGTATCTTTATACGTATTTCTGTACGTATTTTATACGTAGCTGTATATGTTTTTGTACGTATTTTTATACGTAATTCACGTGTGTTCTTGTATGATTTGTTAGATATGCATGTATGGTTTTCATGTGTAATTCTATGCTATTATGTGGTTAGCGGTCCCTCATTTAAGCGGGACAGCCTAGTTACTCCCCACTGACGGTGGACCCCCCAGTTTCAGGTGTTGATGCTGCAGCTTAGTGTGGGCTTACGCTGGATTGGGCTTAGTGTAGCTGAGATCTGTAGTCTGACCCTAGTAGCTTAGAATTTTTCATAAGACTTTTATGTTAGTAGTTATCCCAGCCTGTTGGGATAACATATTTAATTTATGTAATTTCAATACTTACTTTTGTAGACCTTTGGATTTTTCATTATTAAGTTATTAAAAGATGCTTTAGTTTATGAATATTTAAGTAATATTAAGTTTAATGTTTAAGTAATGATCCGTTTGTCGATTTCCTTCGTCAATCGACAAGTCCAAGAAGTCGGGTCGTTACAAAACAGGTTATTGAGTCAACCATAATTAACGTTTGTTTGAAGTAGTAACGAGTCAATTCTAACCCAACCCATGTCAACCAATGGGTCTACTGTACATCCGGATGTACGTAAAAGCTATGTACATCCAAGGTGTTTTTTGCTCATTTTCAATAATTTTGCTCATTTAAATTTTAAAATGAGCAAAATTACCCTTGGTGGCCTTGGATGTATCGTACCACTAGGTTGCGCAGACACTCCTAACAAGTGACGTGTCCCGTGTTCGGACACCGATACTTTTTGGACACACCTAAATATGTGTCGGACGCACCAACTCATATATCCAATATTTTTAGTTATATGGACACCTATGAGACACATATTGGATACTTATAGGACACATTCTAAAGTCTAAACTTCTTTTAATATTTGTATACAAGTATTTAATTTGAATGAGAATTTATATTATAATGTGTGAAGTGAGTTCATAAGAGTGAAATATAAATCACAAGCATCGTCAAATATTTATTAAAATTAATGTTATAATGACAATCAAATTTTAAAAATAATGTTTCTTCTTCATTATATATATTTTTTTTTAATAATTTAATAATAAAAATACATATTTTTGAATATTATTTTCCTGTATTCACATACCCTGAACTTTTAAGTTAGTGTTTGCTGGTACCATCTGGATGCACATAACTACATACCTAAATGCTAGAATTACGCTTGATTAGCAAGATTCCAACGACGTGTGGAATCATCATTTTGAAGTTTTGTACTCGCACACTCCCCAAAAAAATAAAAAGCTCCAAACTTCCAAAGTAAAAATGGATTCTTTGTCATCTGTATCACCTTCAATCATGCTACCTCCTGTACGCCAAAATCACAAGATTCCTAATCTTCTTCATTTTAATTCATTTCCTTCTCGTAGTTATAATCATCATCCTTTTAATTCCCTACCTTCACAAACCCTAAATTGGAAGAATGTTTCGGTGTTACGCTGTAAATCCATGGATGATTCTGATAAGGAATCTAACGGTGATGCTGATCCTGGAAGTGAAGACGCGGAGGTTGACAGAGCCCTCCGATTAGACGGGACTATTCCTGGAACTTCGGATGAGTTTGTGAAGCAGGTTTCGTCACGTGCTTACGACATCCGTCGTCATCTTCACCAGTCTCTTGATTCCAGCAGTTATGATGGTGAGTGTTTTGAATTTTGTTATGCATTATATGTTATTATGTGAAGAATTTTTCAGGACTTTTTAACTTTACAATCTGTGTTTTTTTAATTCGTATTGCTTGTAGCTGTTGAAATTTAAGTGAGGTGGGGAACTCAGGATTTAAACCTTGCGATGTAGTTGAGTTTGATGTGATTAGCTAATTATTTGGCGTAAATTTTAGTCTTCAGAATCAAACTTATAACAAAGGAAACGAATGAAAGGGGGAATTTCCCGCTTGTGTACCAAATATAGTACTAGTATAATATTCAAAGTGTGATTGTTAGGGGTGGGGCGGGGGGTTGTAGGATTTGGTATTCCCCCAGCTTCCAAGATGTTGAATTTTTTAATTTCACAGTTAAAATCTTGGGGAGATGTTAAGTATGGGTCTGGGCCGCACCCGCAACAAAGAGAGTATGACCATACATAAGCTTTATGAGTTCCATTATAAAATCAATTGGTAATATAAGGAACACCACTAAACCTATATATTAGTCATCATCTTTCTAATCTTTCAATGTGGGACACTTGCATGTGGTTAATTTGGAAGGTATATTCTTCAACAGGAGAGTGTACTATGTTGCATAGACTCTGCTTTAAGTGGCTGCAAAGGGTTGTGAGTCACAACCATTTTGTAAACCCAGGCATGAATTATGAACGGTGAGCAATCATGAATATTGCTATTATGTTGAAAGACTATGGCTTCTATTGCTTCCACAATTGAATGCTTTTGAATCGAACAAGTAAAGGCACCGAAAGTTTGAAAGAGGGATAATGGAAACTTAGGGTTCACTGTGATGCAGCTGCTTCCTCTAAATAAGTTGTGTCTGAGGTGTATTTTAAATTATGACTTAGTTCATACTTCACTGTCATACCTGGACACTTAGAGTCTTAGACATTGAAAAAATTAACACTTTAGTTTGAGCAGGACCTTTGGAGAAATACCTATGCCAGAAAGTGTTAGTCCAATAATAAGTATACATTATACGTGTATTTTCTTAAACTGGCTTTTATGACAAGTTGGTAACCATTTCTTGAGCTTGTCTCCAGCAACATGGAAACTGGAAAATTAGGGAAGTAAGTGCTGTAATTCCTTTTGTTTTATATGGGATCTGGTCTCTTTCATTATGTTTTGATCCATCTCACTTGTTATCCAAACAAGCGAATGAAATTCCTTGCATCCCTCACATCTGTGATCCATCTATTTGACTTTGACTTTGAATCTATCCACTCAGATTATAGAAATAACACCTGCAACCTTACGTCCTAGAAGCTGTTTCCCTAAATCCATGGATTCCATTATGACTTCATGAGTTTTTGTCCTATGCTTATTCTGCATTGTCGTGGTTTATTGGTAATTTGGTACTTGTCATAGCAAAGTGGGGGAAGGGGTTTGCTAGAAACTTTTATGTAGTATGAGCAACAGTGCCCCCCTACTAAGGCAATTCTTCTCCTCTTTTATGGCCTGCTTATTGTTGACAAAAGTGTTGTATATACTATGTACCTGTTTTAAATTATGAGCGATTAGGTCTTCCCACGATGAGAGTATTATGATCTCTGCAGCCTTTGCTTAAAGCTTCCTAGGTTGCTATGTAGTTGAACTGTTTCTACTTTTCAATGTAGCTCACGACAGAAGAAAAAAAATGTTCTCACTTTGTTAGGTCATGTTCTTTTGGACTTATTTTCAGTTTAGTTCATTTATTAAAAATAAAATTAAAAATATTTTAAAAAAAATAGTAAATACAATAATTAATAAAATAAAAAATAGACATAAAATTCAATTCAGTTTTTAGTAGTCCAAAAGAACAGGGCCTACGTATTTCGTTTCGGTTGTTTCCTTTTGTGGGTTACATTTGGAATCTTTCTATTTATATAAACCATACTTATTGTTCCTTGATTGAAAGTAGCTGTGGGAAACGTGTCGTGTCGAGTTCGTGTCAACCCATTTACATAAACGGGTTCAAACCCCTCAACCCTAACCTGACCCGTTCAATAAACGGGTCGTGTCGTGTAAACCCCTTTATATAAACGCGTCAAAACCATTGACCCAAACCCGTTTATTTCATGTCGAGTTCGTGTTGTGTTGGCGGGTTATGTCGTTTTTTCATGCTAAAGTTGAAATTTGATTGAAATCGTGCCATATCTTGTCGACTCGATTACTTAAATGGGTTGAACTCCTGGAAAGCTACATATGAGCATTCTGAAATAATGTTTGAATCTAAATTAAATACTTGTATGTTTGGCGTATTATGGAAAAGGGGTATGAGGAAAAGGAATAAGAGATAATCGAGTAGAGGTGCTTATCGAACAAACCGAGACTGAGCACCACTAAGCTCGGCTCGGCTCGGCTTGTTTAAATATTCGTTGAGCTTGACGAGCCTAAGAAAATTAAGTTCGGCTTGAGCTCGTGAAAATTATGGTGGCTCAAGCTTAGCCTGTGAGCTCTTATGGAGGTCGGCTTGTGAGCTCGTATGGAGATCAGCTCGTGATCTCGGCTAGTTGAGCCGTGACTGGGTTTAATTAGTCCATTTTAACATTATTGATAACTGATACTTCTAGGATACCCGATACTTTACTCCATTTTAACATTATTAGTTTTGATATGTTTAACTAGAGGCTTACCTAATTTTTTTCTTTTATTTTCACATATATTGGAAAGATTTTTCTTATCTTATTATAATAATTTAAACTAAAACATTTTAAATGTACTGAAAATTTATTTAAAGCTCTTTAATTTTAAAGTATTTAATAATATTTATTTCTCGTAATTGTATCCCATATATATCAAAGTATCAAACTAGTGTATACTGTACTTGTTTCGTACCCACCAGAAATCCGGGTGAGTCAGTGGACTCACCAGGACTCTATGTAGATCTGCCAAGACTTAGGGGGTGTTTGGTGTGAGATTAGTAAAGGTAATAGATTGAAAGTAATAAGGGGTATTTCATTTACTACATATTATATTAGAGATATGAAAAATAAATAAAGCAATTAGGGAGCAACTTCTTCTTCTTGCGCTGCACCTTAATCCCAAAGAAATGGCACGAGGACTTCCTAAGAGGTCGCCCATCATAGTACTATTCTCGGCCAACCACGGGGTCGGTGGGGTTGGCGGCATGGGAACACAAGAACTTCCCAGGAGATCACCCATCCTAGTACTATTCTCGTCCAATTAGGGAGCAATTAAAAATCTGAAATACATGAGCATAATTACAATATATATAATGAGTTCAAAGCTATACTTGTTTACACATGTTTATACAACAACCCCATATCATCAAAAGTTTTATATTCGAACAATATCTTAAAAAATGTAGCACATGTAAAACTACCAACTACCATCAAAAACAAAAACAACAGATCAGAATATTATCAAAATAAAAATCAACAACATCAACATCAGTATTAGTATAGCATCAAAATTACGTAAGAAACAACAACTGAAAAAACACTAACTCAACAACCATCAATTCTCTAACAACAAATATTTTACTTTTTATTAAAAAGATCAATGACATATTGTTTATTTATATTAGTTGGTGCTTAATAAAATATTCAGATCTTATGTTCTACCGGCATAAAAATTGCAGCTATTTCTAAAGTTTGGGATAGAGAAATGTCATCTAACTTTATCATCGATTTCCATATCTTATTCACTTTTTTATCCATTATTAGCTCTCTTTCTTTCTATTTATAATATGTACTAGCTATAGTCTCAATATTAACAATTATGTTTTCAAATATTTTTTCAAAATTGTTGAAATTGTCATGGAGAGAGGTCACTAATTCATAATCATCATTTGTATACAAGCTCTTTAAATCTATCTTATTCTTTTCTTTTACATTAGTCTCCTTTGCATTTTCCTCTTTCACCTTGTTTGAATAGTTTGGAAGATTATTTTCTATCTTTATAAAGCGGGATTGAGAAGAAGAATTATTTTTTGAAGGAGTTGAATAATCCTTTGACTTAATAGGGCATTTTTCAGATTGAGTTCTAAATGAATAATTTGCGAAATGGGTAGAATTCACATAATTATCGGATTCACTCTCGACGTTCAATGGTTGGTCTTGTTCTATAGATAATAGATCCATATCTTCTATTGCACCCACGAAACACTCATTTGCATCTCCGGTCACGTTGTCTTTCGTGTAAATCTTAGCCAGCTTATCAAAGTGAGTAAAGGAACTTCAAATTGCCTTTTGCTTTTTTTTTTTTTTGAGTCTGCCAAAGTAATAAATATATAGCCAAAGTAAAAATATATCCAAATTATACAATGTTTAAGGACATAAGAACATAATTATTTATACAAAGACACAAGAACATAGTTTCATATAAAAGTTTCCCATGTATTTAAGGAATCTTAAAAGTAAAAAATAAAAGGCGGTGTACAAACCAACAAAATAAAAAGAAATAATGATAGTATTCCATTCATCCCTTTTTTAATCTCCATACAAGGAATGAAGAATGTCATTAATCTCCTTACAAGATATGCCATGAGTCTCTTGATTCATTTGTAGCTGATACTTATTATCAAGCCTCTTATTTATGTTACAAGAAATGTCGTGACAATTCAGAATTCTTGCCCTCAAAAACTTGCCGCAGGCTAGAAGAATTATTGGATTTCAAGGCCAAATTACCATACATCCCAAAAATATATCACAAAAATCACTTTGTAACACTCATAATCATTTATTATATTGGAATGCCACATAAATAAATAAATAAAAGTGGTAAAAATATGAAGCAAAGGGCATACTAATCATCTCAAATGAGTATAAATCCATCAAACCTATTACTCTAGTTGATATCGCCTCTTCATTTTCCTATTAAGTCTGTGTGTGAGATTGAAAAGGGAGAGGAAAAAAGAGATAATGATATTTTTTGAAGATTTACTTTCTTGTTGTTGAGCAATAAAAAATAAATCATTGGGATTTGCAGCATTAATGTTGTAGACTTTGAAATTTGAATTCAATATTTATACTTTTACCCATTCGTTGAATACCGCCTTCTCTATGTGTTTCTTCTTAGCATCTATCCAAATTCTAAGGTGGATAACATTTTCACCATTGTGCTATATTTCTCTGATCAATGCTTATATATGGGGATTCGCTTTCAAACCGCAATTGGGAAACATATATTTGATTAGCTCTTCCAACCTGTTCATGTACCCATTGTTAAATTAAATTGAGAATGGGTACATGAACAAATACGAGAGATTTGTTGCAACTATAAAAATTCAATTGAGCCTAATATCATACAAACACATCATTTTTTGAGAAGAAAAAAATATGAGAGATTACCTAAATAATCTGTAATAAACAAATACAATTTATTACCTTCACATAAACTCAGATTCAACCAACAAGGTTCGAACTATAAGCAGTGAAAATCGAACAAAAAACAACTAAAAATCGAACCGTAGATTATACGTAGCATCAAAATCAACGAAACTAAGCAAAATTAGAGAAGAAACAAGAGATTACCTTGATGTTTTGGTTGAGATCGAAGATTAAAAGGGATTTTCGTGACAAGTCGCTGATTTTCTTAAGGATTTTCATGAAAGTTTTGGTGGGGAAGAGAGATATAGTGGGAGAGTAGGTGAGGGTTTTGGAAAAGAAACGGTATTATTTTGTGACTCTGTTTCCAATGCTAATTTTTGGGGATACCAAACAACCCCTTAATGTTTAATATTGTATTGTATTGTTCAGACCAACCTAAGCTACTTTTAATTTATAAGAACTTTTCCCAACTCCCTTGTTAAATGATTCGATCTGGGATATACCCCCCAAGCTTCCTACTCACTTGCCAAGTTTCCAACTATACTTACCAGCTAAGTTCATTGAGTTCAGTCTATTTCTGATGCAAAAAAAAGGGACACTTAATTCATGTTAAACTGCAGGCCTAAATACAAGATGTACAATTGGTTAAGTTTAGATCGGTTTACGTCAACAAAATTAGCATAATCAGCTTGGCATATTATCACTAACCCAACCCTTTTTCTTTCGTAAACATAATTTATTTGTTTTTTAAATAATTATTGTACTTTATACATTATTAAAAAAAAATTGTCGAGCCGTTCACGAACTTTTCGAGCCGAGCTTGGTCAAGCTCAGCTCAACTCATTAAGGTCACGAGCCGAGCCCCAATGATTCGAGCTGAGTCCGAACTGATCACCCCTATAATAAAGGGATAAGTAATTGACAACTGCCAACAGTGCCAAGTGCAAACTATGAGTGTGTAAATGTTATGAGTTTTTCTATTGTGTTATCTGTATCTGGTGTCTAAAAGAATGTTCTGGGTGCATATGTTGTCATTTTCTTAATGCAAGTGATTGTTCACTTGCATAAAATATTGTACCTTGTGTTTTTTTCTATGCTTTATTAAATAAATGTGTTCAATTTGTCTTCTGCAGTTCTAGATGACAATCCTTGGAGGGAAACTCCAAAACCTGTATATGTCCTAACCCAGAAGGAAAACCAACTATGCACAATGAAAACTCGAAGGAATCGCAGGTTTGCTAATAACTCTCCTGTCTTAAGAAATATGTCACACCTGACTTCCTATACTGGTTAGGTGTTTGCCTATTTGAATGATAACATTCAGATTTCTTGCTATAGTGAAGTTGAAAGAGAGCTTGGCTTACTATTTTCCAAGGGGCGCCAACGGGGCTCTGAATTTGGCAATCAGACTGAGCAATCAAGAAGCAGCAAAAAGTTTCAAATGGTTGTGGAGGATGTAAGGGAGGGAATACTTGTAAGCCATCCTTTTCCCCCTTTTCTTATTGTACTCCCTCCGTAACATATTAATGGCAACGATTTGACATAAAGTAGAGAGGAAAAATGTCAAATCGTTGCCATTAATATGTTACGGAGGGAATACTTTTTATTGTGTGCTATTTTTTTTAGGGTTTAGGAAGCAGTGATGGATTCAAAAATTGTAATGGAGAACAGAAATACCGATTTTTATTTTATTTAATAAGGGAGATAACATTACCATCTCCATGGAAACATAATCTCATTCCCAAACTTATATTTTCTTCCTACTCCCACACTCTCAAATTATTTGCTACATTTTCCTTAAATAGTTTGTCTCAAATTATTTTTTACATTTCGTGTTTTTGTATGTAAGACCCACTTGTATTTTACATATTTATCCTTGTTTTTGTCCTTATCTTACCAACCAATTACACTATCAACCAATCATGTAACAAAACCTACTTGTATCTCTCCTCTCTTAATCACATAAGGGCCGTACCAGTGTACCACACATTCATTTTTTCTAAAAACTAGTGCATTTGGCCACGTAGCAAGTATTTTGAGTCAGAGGGAGTATTTTTCATTATTATCAATTACCATTTGAAAAGGTAAATTGAATGGGAATGAAAATCTATGAAGAAAATCACCGTCATGGGAATAGATATTGATTTTCCTTTGAATGAAATATATATAAATTCATTCCTACTTCCTTCGTTTATAATCAAGTACCAAACGGCATGTTAATGTTATAAATTTGCGAATCATGCATTTTGATTTTCTCACATTTACTATGTTTTAACATGTACAAAACTTCCCTCCCAAATCATCCAATCAAACAAAAAGTTATTGGTTATTGTAGGGTTCTTGTGAAGTCACACACTCACATCTCATTTGCTTTGTTATCCATATGGAACTTGTTCTTTTAATGTGAGCCATTGTGTGTCAATATAGGTATTTGAAGACCCAAACGAAGCTGTGAGATATTGTGACCTTATGCAAGGTGGGGGTCAAGGTTGTGAAGGTGTTGCTGAGATAGAAGCATCATCTGTAAGAAACCAAGCCTGTCTTTTATATACCCACTACACAGATTCATTCTTCTGTTTTACCCTGAACTGTTTACTTGTGATGGTTGTAGGTTTTTGATATTTGTCGAAAGTCCAGAGCTTTGGCTGTTCTGTTTCGCAGGGGCAGGACACCACCTCAGCCCGAAAGCCTTCAACATAAGTTGAGAGCTCGAAAGCGATCCCTTGAAGACTAATACGGTACGGTTCACCGCTTTAGATTTGTATAGATTATGCAGAAAGAAACTTGAAAGTCGATCACAGTACATAATTTAGTAAAAATACAGTGATTATATTATGTATATACCTAACTACTTGTAAATGTTATCTCAGTTGTCATTGATACTCTTCCCCTTTCATTTTTCCTGTGTTCTAATCTGCATTACATAGTGGTTTGTTACTTTGTTTGGCTAGTTACACCATTAGAGCTGACTTTTTAAACACTGCAAGAAATATCCTTAGCATATCCCATGATTCTGTTTAATATCCCATTAGAGGTCAACTTCAAAATCTTGGAAGATTTTTAACATTACTTTCAATCATGTCTAGACCTCAAGAAAAGGCATTGGAATAGGACATGCTATTACACTATGTTTATTTTATTTGCAATATTTCACTATGCATTTGTTAATAAGATACTTAAAAAATATACATGGACACAAATTAAATGTGATTTCATACAGTCATATAATATGTAATATTTTTTTCTTATACATAAATATAAATATTAAATTCAAGTTTAAGTGAATAGTTGGCAAAGTGAAATTTGTTGCAACTAAAAAACTTAAAAGTTACGTAGTACGTTTGATGTCTCTAAAAGATTGTTATAGAAATCATAATATGTTGTTCATTAAAGATTTCATATTTCATTATCTTCTCATAAAGATTGTTATATTTCTTTTTTAAACCGTGTGATTCAATTGCTATCTGCCTACTCAATAAAAAAAATAAAAAAAAATAAAAACTTTTGTACCAAATTAAAGAGCTACAAAAGTATGCGTTTGGATGGCGTTGTCTATTTTGGATTGATCTAAGACTTAATCAAAGAATCAAGTTGTCAATTACAAGAAGCTTTGTAAGTTGCTTCTTTGATACAATAACCCACATAGAAAAAAGAGAATCAATGAAGATAAATTGTACATGTCAATATTTGTCAATATTGGCAAATTAACATATTTATTTGTCATTTATTATAAATGGTAAAGTTAAATAACTAAATAAGTACTAGCAATATATTGTCGACAAAGAGATTAATATTTAATACTTATCAATATTTAAGGGTTTTTTTTTTTTTTTTTTGTAATTACAATATTTAGGGGGTGTTTGGTATGAATTTGATAATGGAATGGAAAAAATAGGAAAAAGGAAAGAGTAATATTAAATGATAGAAAAAATTGTCAAAAATTATCTTTTGCAGGTTGGGTATTGTAAAAAATCATCTTTTTTAGAACTTTTTGTGAGAAATCATCCTATCTTTTTTAGAACATTGTATAAAAAGCCATCTTTTTTAGAATTTTTTTACAAAAAATTGTCTTTTTTAGAAATCATCTTATGGGTTACAATGGGGATAAATGGGTTAAATGAGCTTTATTAGAAACCATCTTATGGGTTACAATGGGGATAAATGGGTTAAATGAGGGATAAATGGGTTTCAAAACTGAAAAACAAAGGGTTTTAGTGAGTCACATGAATAAAACGTGCGGATCAACGCCGGATTCTAACTAAAGATGGTATTCAACAAGAAAATGTATCACATTAGATGATTTCTTGCAATATGTTTTAGATAAGATGGTTTTTTTTTTAAAAAAAACACATCTTACAAAAGATGATTTTTGACAATTTTTCTTAAATGATGAGACTACAAGCACTTTGACAACTCTATATAAAATGGATAGAAAGACCTAAAAAGGCATGTGATGAGAGGACGCATAGAAAAAATTATGTTCTATTATAAACAAACAAAAAAAAATATTGTTGCAACTACTAATATAATATGCAACTATGTAAGTTCTTTTTCGAATTATTGTTGCAAGTTGCAACTATAAGTAATGGCATAGACCGACAACATATGTAGTACGTATTATAAAACAATGAAGAGAATATTTTTATATTAAAAAAGTTAATTCTTTTAGTTGGATAATATGGGTGATATTAGATTTTTTTCCAGATCTTATTGCATGTTAACTAGCTCAATTTAGCCGACACATACATTCATAAAGGGAAAATAAAGAATTCTTAAAAATACGTATGATGAAGTTCGGACTAAAGATCTCAGACTCGATTTTCACAAGACTTAGCCAATAAATTAAGACTCACACCTCAAATAATTTTACTACTACTTGCCTACTCCGTCCGTATAAGTGGACGGTGATTCCCGCACCCACAAATTATTTTCCACATTCTTTATCTTTTACATAAAAACAATATAAACGCGCATTTATATTAAAAACATGGGATAAGAAAATCAATTTATAAAATACGGAAATCAGTTTTCCATACAAGTGTATAGGATTTTAGATTGGATGATAGTAAAAGGGGAAGGGACAAGAGAGAACAACTGGATGGAAAGGGAGAACCAGAAGAAGATAAGAGAAGACGTGTTGTTATGTTTCAATAATTTGGCTATCAGCCTATCATATATATCACACACGTGGACGTCTTGAGTGATTAAGCAAAAAGCTGACTTAAAACAAAGAAAATGAAATGATTTGGACTGGAGTATAAAATAAAAGTGAAATTAAAAAAACAAAATCCTGAATGAATCAAATCTAATCTACTTATAGTATTAAACTCTATACTTTCTACACTGAAAGAAGAAAAAACAATTATTGTACTCTACAATATACATTAATTTTTGTTGTTAGTACATACTTCTTCTGTAAATGAATTATTGCAACAAAGTAATTTTCATATATAATTATACTTAATAATGTTTGAGTCATTTTCATATGTTAGTTGCATGTTCCACATTCATGAGTTCCAAAATTTCATAACGTTACCATGGCTCAATTGCTAAGAGCATGATACCCTGAGAGTGACGTCTGGGTTCGAACCTTATCCCCAACGTTAATTTGATAGAATTGGATAAGCGACATTGGGCAACCCAATATGTAGGAGTAGAATTCAATCCACTTACAAGTCAAAGAAGATTAAGCTGGTTTATTCTCCCCTCTTTCTTCAATGTGGGACGCTCACTAGTGCACATATATAGTGTTCAACACCCCCCTTCTCATTAGTGAGTTTCGGAAGGTATCTTACCGAAACCAATTGGTAATGGTTGAAGTAACCCCTAGACTTATAAGTTGGTTTATTCAATCATCCTTCTCCAATGTGGGAGGAGTAACTCCTAGACTTATATATGGGCTTCAACTGAATGAATTCTAGAATCAAGTTTAGGGTGAGAACTCACTCAAAGTTAATCTCATTGAATTATAGAGTTGTAATTTAGGGTAAGGGTTTTGAGTGAATCTTATTTTATTTGAATTGGACTTAGAGCTAAGTCTTAATGCTGACAGGGGATTTTAGAGTTAAAATCAAGTAACAAGAATGTTAAGGAGAACAATTATTGAATTTATACAGGAACTCATCCCTATATAGGTTTTTATTTAAATGCTTACTTCACCATAACACGTTTGCCGAGGTTAAATTTTAAAGATTATTATCTTAATTGCATGTTTATAAAAAATATAAAAACTTGGTATAAAAAAAAAACTACATACTTGTGAGACGATTCCAACTAGACCCATGACTATATTATATACACATAAATCATAATTTATGGTCAAAGTATATTTTGTGAATAATACCAACTCAACAGAACAAATTTTTAAAAAGGTAATATTTGCTAAGATTGTGTTTAGTTTACCTTATTTTAGGACCCTAATACTTATTTCAAATCGACCAGATTAGAAAAGAATTAGTTATGATCAGGTCTTATGACTTTATTTGTTTATTTTTTTCTATCGTTACACAATAGTACAAAGTTTACGAGATCTATCTCATTTGACATAGGTTCCCCATATGTATTAGTGTGTATAGAGGACCAAAGTTTAAACAAATCATGTGATGATAAGTTTAGATAAATTCATATCACAAAAAATAAGTTCATATCAAGGGAAAAAACTCAAGATTAGTCCTAACTCTTATTCTCCGGAGGATCATATCTGTACCTTTGTAATGTCTTTCTTATCCCTCCCCAAAACAGAATTCCAAATGTTTTTCCTTTTTAATGCTACAAATGTCTCATCTATTGAAGCCTACACCAAATTTCTCCATGTCTTCCTTTATTGAAGTAGCTATAATTTAACGCTTTTTTTTCACAATCTAGGGTTCCACGATGTATTTTTTTTATAAGGAAAGAAAAACTGGTTATCCTCCTGAGAAGGACAAACTACATACGTTCTTGCGGACTAAAAAGGAAAGAGTATGATCGAAAGGATAGTACCAAAAGTCATTCGAGTGCAATCATGACCTTTGTTAGCAAGATATTATGCGACAAAGTTTGCTTTTATGAAAATATGTTTTACAGAATATAATAGTGATCGAATTTGTTAAGGTCTTATAGTATCTTCTACAGTTCTACTGTATTAAAATTTTCCCAAGGGATTTGCCAAATTCTTTTAACTGCATTAATGACTACAAGGGTGACTCCTTCAATTTGGATAATTTTAATTCCTAGAGATAGATCATTCTTAATGTGCATGTCTTCTTAAAGCGCTAAGGCTTCGGCAAATAAGATGGAGTTGGAGCTTTGAACTTTCATAGCTCCAGAGCTAAAGATATTTCCTTCATCATTTATGATAACAAATAAACAAAACCTATATTACTACTATTATTAGAATGTTTCGAACCATCGTAGTTAAGTTTAAAAGAATGTCTTGAAGGGGGTCCAAATTATCTCACAGTTTAAAAGAATGACTTGAGGGGTCTAAATTATTTCACTCCTATTAGGACGGTAGATTTATAGATTTTTTCAGCTTTATGGGTTCATCTTCATCTAGAACTTTTTGCCAATTTTTGAAATGACAATCTATTTGACAGACAATTTGATGAATAGTGGAGCTCATTGTGAAAGACTAAGAAGTTACGGGCAAACCAAATGAATCTTGGTTTTTTTTGTTGTGGTAAAAGAATGTGCTATGAAGACTTCTTGTCCATTTGTCCTCTATCCACTTTATTGCTCTCGTTGTGCGATGATTTTCTTTATGTTATTAGAGATGATTGACTGATTGTACTCAAGCTCCTAAAATATCAATAAATTTTTAAAAACAGATTTATTACAATATACTTACCATTGAATTATTTATTGTGCCCATTCTTATAAGTTTAAAAATAAGTTTTGTATACATCCGGTGTACAACTAAACAAGTTAATGTACAACGGAATAAAAATTAACCTAAAATCCATAAATGATACCTCTTGATAAAATCCATTCTATTCTTGTGAAGAGAATGCGCCCATGTGTTTTGCGAAAATGATTTTGACACTTCTCTATTTTGTGGAACGTTGAAAATTGAGTGCCAAAATAAAATTTCAGATTGACAACAACAATATTTCTTTGTGTGCTATAACTTTCTTTGCAAGTAAATGACACATTTGAGGTACGATTGAGTCTTAGTGTACTGATTAAGTTTTTCGAACACCAAGTTTGGGCCTTGGGGTATTAGGTTTGAACCTCATTACATGCATTTATCTTCGCTATTTAATGCATGTATTGATTAAAATTGGATCAGTGGACTGCAATAGGGTACGATTTAAGGACCTTGCAGACTCGTAGTATAACATCACACCATCATAAAAATAAAATGATACAGTTGCCATATATAAAATTAGGGTGCGTTCTCTTTAACTTATTTAACCTAAGCTGACCTGATCTAACTTGATCTCAACTAACTTGATTATAACTTATTACATGTTACCCGATGTTTAAAAGTGATAAATTTTGAGACTTTGATAAAAAAAAACCTGAAAAAAAAGCACCCTTCAAAGGATTTTCCCCAAAATAAAAAGAGAAAGAAAGAAAAAGGAAAAAAATAAAGGAAAACGCAAAGACAACAAACAGAATAACGGATACACACATATCAATATTTATATACTCATCATTTCCACTTCCGCGTCCTCCCTCTTTCTTCGCTTTCATTCTTTTTCCTACTTTCCTAGATTAACTCCTTGATTGATTTTCCACCATCTGATTCTTCGATTCATAGATTTTGAACCTTCTAATTTATTGGTAAGATTATGAGCGAAGGTGCTGAAACCTCGTCGGTTCCGACACCAATGGACGGCGGCGATTCACCTGCGCAAGCTCCATTGCCGTCTGCTAAAGGTGCTGCAGACAAGCAAAAGGATAAAGAGAAGGAGAAGACCAGAGTAAGTAAGACTTCCGCGATTCTGTGGCACGCTCATCAAAACGACGCAACTGCTGTTAGGAAGCTTCTGGAAGAAGATCGCTCGCTTATGAATGCTAGGGATTATGATAACCGAACTCCTCTTCACGTTGCGTCTCTTCATGGTTGGATCGATGTTGCTAAATGTTTGATAGAATTTGGCGCTGATGTCAACGCTCAAGATCGCTGGAAAAATACCGTATGCCTTTTTCCTCTATCTCGCTCCGTCTAATTTTGATTTTCTACTTTGTTACTTAAATTTTAATTGTTTTTTTTTTCCTTTCGAATATTTCTTGCATTTATTTGTCGGAATTGTTTGATGACGATTTTTTTTTAAAATAAAAAAATAGGTGTGATCGTCGAAATATAAAATTTGAGTTACTTAGTGCAAAAAATTCTTTCTTTAGTGTTAAATTGTTAATTAAGGAACCAGGTACTCCGTATCTTTTTTCCTCTTCTTGCTATTTTACCTATTTAGGACATCTTTATAGTTTATACAAGTATATACTTGTACTTATAAGAGAAGTAAGATATTGTCAGTCTAAGCGGCCCTCTTTTGGTGTATATAATCGGAAATATGTCGTGAATTACGGAGTATCTGTTACTTATCAGTGTATCAATGGCTAAAATGAAACAAAGCTTTCAAAGAGAACACTATTGTTACTTTTTTTTTTTTTTTTGTGGCGAAAACTATTGTTAGTTGGATACTTGAATGGCTATGGCTGCTATTTGATTTTAGACTAATGCATGCTCTGTGCTCAAAAGTTATGTTGTACTCTAGTGCAAATGACAAGATAATGGGTCATTCTCTTTGACTTATTTTGTTTATATGATGTTATTGAAACTTATTAGCCTTATTGAGTAGGCCAAACTATATATTCCTCTTTTAAGTCATCCAAACTGATCTAATTAATGTGAACTAAGCAGAGATAAGGTGAAAAGAACTGCACATTATCGGCTTAAAAAGTTTTCTTTCCATTTTATGCTAGACTTTTCACCAGTGAATAGACATCCACTTATGTTGCACTGATCTAATATGTTTTATTTCTTTATATGCCAATGTGAAAGTTCTGTTTAAGATTGTAAGGATTTGTAATTTGGCCCAAGGTAAGGGGCAAAGGGGCCTTTGAGGTTAGTGACTTTGGGTGCGTTCTCTTCTGAACATTAGAACTTATTAAATCTGATTAAAACTTATTGGACCTGATTGGACCTAATTAGCTCTGATTATAAGAAACAATTGGACCTTATCGAACCTGATTGAATCTGATCAAACCTTGTTGAATTTATTACACCTCATTTAAACTTATCTGAATTTATTAGACCTGAAGTTTATATTTTTAAGGTGAAGAAAATGCACCCTTAGTTATAGTTCTTACAAGTCACCAAATTGATATTTTGTTCAGTGGCATATCTAGGAAACCATTAAGAAGATAACGTGCTGGATTACCATTAAGTCAAAGTTTGAATCGTAATCCTTTTCTAAGAAGATAACGTGCTGGATTACCATAAAAAATTACAAAGTTTTTCTACAAGTTTTCATATTTTGGAAGCGTTTTTGTAATTTAATGTCACTAACTTTAGCAAAAAATGTAAAGCATTTCCATATAAAAGCTTTCTTTTGTGAAGGAAAAAAAATTAAACCATAAAAAAGCCAAAAAAATTAAACAACAAAATACAGAGAGGAAGAGAAAAAAGACCAAAAAAACCAATGGATGGAGTAGAGATAGATCCCGCGTCTTGGAGTCAATGTCTGAAACCAAAACCACTGAGTTTCACTGCTCCATACTGTCTTCATGGACACACAAAATACATTTAAGCTATGTTCTTTCTTTTTTTTTTTCCCCCAGCATTTTTTCCAAAAAATCACTAGGTTCAATGAATCTAGCTGCACCCTATGTTACTTGGAGACTTATTTTAGGCCAGAATTATTGAAAATTTTCACAAAATAGCTGGGTCGGGCACTTGGGGACACTTACCCGTGTCGGAGTCCGAGTAACATAGGTTGCATCCATAGTGTATTTTCCCTTGCAGGCTTGCATGTGAGTTGGAGTACGACCTTAAACCTTGGCTGATAATTCGATTAAACTTTTTGACCTAGCGAATGCGAAAAAGCTATGGGGTAATTGTTGAATGACAGATGAAATTGAAGTTGGGAAAGGATCCTTTGGTAATTGACAAGTAATAAGATGATTGCCAGTGTTTGAAAACACTTTTTGCATGGAAGACTGGCCGAATGGGCCAACGGCCAACCTAGAGAGTACATGCTTTTACCAAATGCAGATGCCTTGCCATTTATTGCAGAGCAATTAGAAACACTTTCTAATGAAGGAATATGGTAGCCAGCATGCTATCATTGATTCTATATATGATTATTAACAAAGCCTTTTTGTAACTGCATGGTTAAAGCTGCATTTCTATGTCTAAATTTCTCTAGCATCGGTTTAAAATCTATATATGATTGTCAATAAAGCCATTGAATTTGAGCTTTGAGGGTAAAATCCTTGAAACCTAGACTTGAGCGTCGTTTTTGTGCATATCTCAGTATTTCCTAGACTTGTTTTCTTGTTTATTTCTTATCGTTTGATAATTTCCAGAAATATGTAGTTGGATTGCAATTATATATATATTGTTTCGCTTCATGACAGCCTCTAGCTGATGCAGAAGGTGCAAAGAAAGTTGGAATGATCGAGCTTTTAAAGACATATGGTGGTCTATCATATGTAAGTTTGTCTCTGGCATGTGTATACGTTCTTTTTCGTAGACTTTGATTCTATATTTCTATGGACAGTCATCTCTTGGTGCATTAAATCATCTTGTGTGTTGACTGTTATTTATTCAAATATATCATGTGCATGCTTTTGCTAGTGTATTGCTTAAAGAGTTTCAACAAGTGGACATGAATCCTCCAAATGTTCATTAGCTGAGAGCTCTCATTGTCAATTGGGTGAGTAAGATTATACAAAAGCCTGATGAGTGATGCATATTTGATCTGGAATTTTGGATATCTAGTACTTATTACTTAGTTAAATTTCAAAGAGAAGGTAGCTGAAACTCTTTTTCTATTTTGCTCTTTTCAAAACAAAACAGGAAAACCCTAGTAAACTACTGTACACAATGCTAACTCTATTTGCATTTCTTAAATTTCAACAAGAAGGTAGGTGAAACCCTAGTTGTCATCTGTTGCTGTCCATGCACATCATTGTCATAATGTCATCCATCTGCGTTTTCCGAAATTTTCATGCTTTTATTTTCATTTTTTTTTTTCTGTTTGTTTCTTTGTTCTTGCTTTTTTGTCAGAACGTTGCTTGGTTTTTACTGAGTTTCATTCTATTAGTTGTATGTTGTTTTTCTTTGTTATGACTGCATGGATGCATTTCATTTCTCTTTGTGTTTTCATCTTTTATTTTTATTTTGGTCAAGCTATATTTGTTTATTTGTATATGGTCTCTGCATTCCTTTTTGTTGAGTTTCCATTGAAATGCATTTCATTCTTATTGAGTAGTGCTTTGCATTTCTTTTTTCTCCTTTTCTTCAATCTTGATTTGGTTGTTCGTATGTATTTCTTATTTTCCATTTTTTTCCCGCAATCCGGTTTTGAGAGGGAAAAGAGCTTGAGGTAGTGCTCTATTGATGAATTTGTTAGAAATGGGTGTAAGAAGTATTTATTATCTAGTAAGATTTTTTTACAAAAATTGAATTGATTTTGCTTATAATTATAATGTAGAAAATTTTGGATATTTTATTATTTGATCCAAAATTATTTTAAATGCAAGTATCAAATGCCTAATATCCAAATATTTGCATTGAATTTCGGGTAACCAAAAATTTCGGGATAGATTTAGACATCAAATATTGGTATTTGTGCATATTGGGTATCAAACTATCAATCCATATTAAATGGAATATCTGATACATGCATATTCTTGGATGATATGACATCAAAAGCTTTTGTGATGACTTCCTGTCTGGAGTCACTGCAGTTGAGGAGTAGTGCTTTTGGTTCTTGTTAAATCTTTTGCACATAGGGATGTAGCTATATGCATCAAAGGTAATATCTATGTATAATCTAAAGAGTCCTTAGTTTTTTCTAGTCCTCTTATTCATACTACGGAGTTCTGAAGTGTAAAGTTTTCTAAAAATGTGAATGCTACTGGAAATCTTACTGGCAGATAAATCAAATGCCACCTGTACAGTATAGAATATAGACAAGAGCTCTCCCCTTTTTCTGTCAAATGTGTGCATTTAACGTATGGGAATATAAATGTGTTGTTAACTTTATTGCTTCGCTTGGAACTAATTATCTACAGAATGTGAAAAACTTCTGTGAAGCAAACTTATTACTCTGACTTCATTCTCTAAATGCATTCTTGGCTTAAAACATTTGCCCATAGACATGTTTTTATGTGTCAGTGTTACAATTCTGGGCCACTGCCGCCACTCAGTGTTACTATTTTCTGCTGATATATGATGTATCTTCCTTTTCAGGATTCATGTTAATAGTATATAGCTATTTCCAAAATTTCTAAATAATTTATACTTTCAGGGACAAAATGGGAGCCATTTTGAACCAAAAGCTGTGCCCCCACCCTTGCCAAACAAATGTGATTGGGAGATTGAGCCTGATGAGTTGGACTTTAACAATTCAGCAATGATTGGAAAGGTGTGAGTTTGACTCTTCTTATCTTGGAATTAGTTGACAAGTTGCTCCATACCTGCTCTATGATTCAAATAGTTTAATTGGGATTCCCAACAGTTTATTTCTTTATTGTTTCGTGACTCATGCCATTAGCTTGTTAGCCATTGGTTCATCTGCATCTTAAAATTTTGACAGATGGATTACTTTCTACTTCTCGTTTTGCTTTATTTGCCTTCACTAACACTTGATTTCTGCAGGGATCATTTGGTGAGATTTTGAAAGCCTACTGGCGAGGAACTCCAGTTGCAGTTAAGCGCATACTACCATCCCTTTCAGATGATAGACTGGTCATGTAAGCTATAACTTTAAAAATAGCATATGTGCATTGGATACAATTCTCATCAATCTTTATTTCATATTGATGCTTTAAGCTGCTTGCCACAGTTTTTTATTTTGTGATTGCTACATTTGATTCGTGTCTAGCCAACCTTAATTTTTTTTGGAAATAAGGCTTTGATAATTTTAAATGCTTACCATTTTTTCCCCTGTTTTATTACTCAGTCAGGATTTTAGGCACGAGGTCATTTTACTAGTAAAGCTTCGCCATCCTAACATTGTTCAATTCCTTGGAGCTGTTACGGAGAGAAAGCCTTTAATGTTGATTACCGAGTATTTGCGAGGGGTAGGCATATTGATAATATATATTTTGAATTCGGTTTCACTGTGAAAGATCTTGCTTCATGTGTAGTTTTGAGTAACATTGCTTATGTTTATCCATATTTATCTTACAGGGTGATCTACATCAGTACCTGAAAGAAAAGGGAGCTCTTAGTACATCAACAGCTATAAATTTTGCATTGGACATTGCAAGGTATCCTTGACTTTTTGTTTAATATAAACTATCATACTTCCTCCTTTTTTTAAGTCTAACCGTTTGATTTGTTATTCACTCATGAGTGCCTTTTATAATTTATTCATAAGGAAAAATGTTGTCATATTGGATCTTATTTGATTCGTTTCAATGTGTAGTTTATTAATATAAAATTTTGCATTGGACATTGCAAGGTATCCTTAACTTTTTGTTTAATATAAATTATCGTACTTCCCTTTTTTAAGTGTAACCGTTTGATTTGTTATTCACTCGTGATATACTGAGTGCCTTTTATAATTAATTCATCAGGAAAAACGTAGTCATATTAGATCTTCTTTGGTTTGTTTCAATGTGTAGTTTATTAATATAATAATGTATACAAGTGCATGATTAAAGTTATAATTGGATTAAGAAGTGCCTCGACTAGTGTGAGAAACGAAGTGTTGTATCTAAAAAAAATGATGTATTACAATATATGGAATTATGGAGGCTGTTGTGCACGAAGTAAAGTTTTGTGAGAATGATCGTAACTCACGAGTGCTTTATGAATGGAGTCAAGTGTTTCTAATAAATATCTGTAAATTCTTTATAAAGTTGATTGAAATAAATTTAGAGGTTTGAAAGTAAATTTTTACAGGAATATCTTACCTGAATCTCTCTCTGTAAAAAAGTCAGGGTTGTAGACTTGTAGGTCATCTGAATTCGATGCCTTGGTTTCTTAGTCATATGCTAGTGTCATTAGAGATGCTGAGATTGATGCTGAAAATTGGGTTGTCTTTGATTGATAGCCTACTGTAAATTCTCTATAAAGTTGCTCTTTTACAGTTACAGATGATGTGCAAGTAAATTTCATTTAGTAATAAGTTGAGTAGGTGACTCTTGGTGCTGCTGTAGCAAAGTTACTTTGTTTGACCGCCATCTCCGTACCCGATTCGTCCCCGTATCGAGGACGATACCGATACTTTTGTTAATGTTCACGCCATACCCATTGTCATCGAATTTTTACATTTGCCGTTTTCCATCCCCGTACATGTATTCATTTTGGTTCCTGTCCCCGACTCGGTGCGACTAATGTATTTTGTTGTGTATCATTTTCATGTGTTGACATGGGAGCCTCAAATAACAGCATGTTTAGTTATGTTTGTCTCTCTGTTTTTCATCTCCTGGACATACAGAATAGACTTTGATGATGGAAATTGGTAGCCCTTTTTATATTTATGTTTTTTTTTTAGGGGGGTGGGGGGGTGGGTAGTGATAAAAAGAGATTTCATTTGCTTCCATCTCTGTCCCTTGCATCCACCTTTTCCGGCTGACTTTGCACCATCTCTTACCCATGCTGTCATGTACTCGCTTGTACTCGCTCCGTTCTTTTTAGATGCAACACTTCTTTTTTTGCACTTGTCGAGACACAACTTGGACCCACAATATCTCTAAATATGTTAGTGTAAAAATTATAAATATATATTTGAAAAGTGTATTCCGAGGTTAGGTTAATCTAACAAGATCCCACATGACTATGTTTTTTTTTATGTATAAATAACAAGTATGGAACCCAAATTGGTGGGCTAACTTTGGTGCTGTGAATCCTCTCTTCTAACTTTAGCTTTTAAGTTGTTTGGGAACCTAGTTCATCTTCGTTGTTTTGAACGCAGTTGTAGTACTTATTCACTCACTTAGGACTTAGAAGAAACAAGTGAATCCAAGTCTTGCTCTTGCTCTAGAGTCAAAACTTAGTATAAATTTTTGTAAAAATCTCCATCTTTAATCAAGAAAGTCCGTACAATATAAGGATGAAAATGATTCTATGGAGGATGTGGAATTCTTAGAATTTGCAGAGCTCTTGTTTGATGAGCCTGACTTAGAAAGAGGTGCACAATGAGGATTTATTAGCTTATTTTTGTGTTTTTTTCCTTTTAATGTTAAACTAATCTTTCTTTTGATTTTGTAGACTTGTAGTACTGATGTTTGCATGAATTTTTCTTTATTAATAATTTTTTTGCCATACCCATTTGAAAATTTGGGTTTGCTGTTTTCGTTCGCCGTCCTTGTTTTTAACCGTATATTTTCATCCCATTGCTACCCATCTCAAAATAGTGTGGAATATGGATTATGGCTGGATAGGCTGGTGTTGTGAGCTGAGAGTTTAGGAAGTTTATTGGTCGCTATCATATGATGGTTAAGTGTTGGAATGCCGTAAAAGAGAATCAATTCTGAGATTATTTATTTTATTTTATATTATTGGCTTTACCTTTCTTGTTTGTTACTGTTGAAAGCTTTATTCAGCTGTCAAGGTTGAGGAAAAAATATGCAGAAATTTTATTCTTTTCCCTTGATGAATTCTTGTATGTTGCTCTGTCACTTCTGTGTGAGCTTTAGCGATGAAAATATTTAACCATGCTTATTTGACTATTCCAATTGTTTATTTCCCAGAGGAATGGCTTATCTTCACAATGAGCCTAATGTCATAATCCACCGAGACTTAAAGCCAAGGTTTGTGCAGTTGTTATTCCCCTCTCTATAGGTTTTGGTGGTTGGATTGATCACACGCTCACACCTATAGAATGCTTTAAAATTTGCTTGTAGTTTATCTATTTACAAGAATTACAACCTCGAAGTTCAAGAATCTGTGTTTAACTCTGTTCATGGTGCTTGTTAACCTTGATTACTTTGACAATAATCTCAGGAACGTACTTTTAGTCAACTCTAATGCAGACCATTTGAAAGTTGGAGACTTTGGACTAAGCAAGCTCATCAAGGTTCAACATGCTCATGATGTGTATAAAATGACTGGCGAGACAGGAAGTTGTAAGTGGTTTTTACTCTTGCATTTGGTAGGATATTATTTATGCCCACACTAATTGTTCTTAATCCTTTGATTAAACCTAAAAAAACAGACCGTTATATGGCTCCAGAAGTTTTTAAGCATCGGAAATATGACAAAAAGGTTGATGTTTTCTCCTTTGGCATGATATTGTACGAGGTGAGTTCATTGACATGATATTTGATGGGATTGTGATAGTGGATGGGAGTTGCAGCATTTAATTTTGTTTCTCAAAATCTTGTATTTTTCTCAGATGCTCGAGGGGGAGCCTCCATTGAGAGATTATGAACCGTACGAGGCAGCAAGATATGTGGCAGAAGGACATAGACCTTCAATCAAGTCCAAATCGTTTGTCCCAGAACTGAGAGAGTAAGTTGAACTTAATTGTGCCTTTCATCTTCTTTAGTGTCTATTTCTGAACCTTTTTCCTGGCCACTTTGGTTTGGAAAGTCAGTTCACCTGTTGGCGAAAGGCTCGCGTTTGGACCATAAGACTCGAATGATTTTATGCGAAGTTCGCAGTGTACCACTTCCTCAACCCCGTTAGGTTTTTTTTTTTGGGTGCTTGGGTGGGGGGGGGGGTTATTTAGAGATATAGGTGCTTGGGTGTGGGGGGGGGGGGGTTATTTAGAGATATAGGTGCTTGGGTGTGGGGGGGGGGGGTTATTTAGAGATATACTTGATGAATCCTGATTTCCTCTTTCCACCCTTTTATTCACAGAGATTAATGAACCAGTAAAAATATACAGTAACTATTTAATTTGTATGTCATGTCTGGTATTGAATTTGTGCATATCTACTAGTATACTACACACATGATTAATGTTTTGGTGTTATTCAATACAGGCTAACTGAGCAGTGTTGGGCTGCTAATATGAACCAGAGGCCTTCTTTCCTTGAGATTCTGAAGAAACTCGAGAAAATTAAGGAGAATCTTCCAGTAGAGCATCATTGGCACTTCTTTTCTGGATGATAACTCTGCATTATTGAGCTCGTAGTCTGATGACGAGCTTGTTTTTCGTACCATCAGCAGTTGTTTGTTCATTCACTGTGCAAATTTGGATCAAGGTATTGTTATTCAAGCCTATCAGCCTCCTTGTTTCATTCTAAAGGGTGTAACACCTACTTATTAGCTTCCATCATTCAAATTATATTTTCAATTGGATAATCAGCTATATCTCTTGTCAGATTTTAGCCAAAAGTCCACTCTTGTTCTATCGTTATAGGTTTACATATCTTCGGTCTGATTCTTTATCTGCCTTGGTGGGCTTTATTCATAGTTGGTTGAACTTGTATGTAAGAATTCAAAATTTTCTTCATGTCTATAAATTGTATTATTTGTGCTCAACGAGTCATAGATTTTTCACTTGTTATTTCTATATGTTCGTAAATTTTGTAAAGGACCAAATGCTTTGATAATATGTGAAAAGCCAAGAGTTTATAAGCTGTGATAATGTGTGTTGTGTAATTGAAAAAGGCTTAGACAATATTATTCTATTTGACTGTGAAATGTTTCTAAGGCTACCATATGTGAAAGTAGATCTTGTTGCATCCTAGTATTTCTGATTGTCTAGAATTTTGATCTCCCACTACATAGTACCTACATGACCTCAGTTTGATGATCGTTATGAGTTAA
Organism: Salicornia ramosissima; assembly: GCA_951394345.1. Lineage (NCBI taxonomy): Eukaryota > Viridiplantae > Streptophyta > Magnoliopsida > Caryophyllales > Amaranthaceae > Salicornia > Salicornia ramosissima. The sequence goes on along the minus strand of OX596240.1, from coordinate 49,041,306 downwards.
TAGCTGGTTTACATGAATTTTTGGCGATTTAGATATTAGTACACAAAAAGCACGATCAAGCGAACGCCCTTGGGGTTCTAGATAAGAAGACTAAAAGTAGGTATATTAAGTGAAAGACAGCATTAATTACACTTATCAATGTATGATTTTGTCATAAATTCATAACTTTATAGTACTATTTTTAGTAATATATTTGTTTCTTAACAAACGCCATGCGGCGTTCGTTAGTAAGATCCTAATGTAAATCCCTTGGAAACAAGAGTCTCTAATGTCTTGATTAGCTTTTGAGTAGATCTACATAGGGGGTGGGACTGTGGGAGCGGGGGTTTAGTGCAGTTTTAGTGTTTTACTTCCAATCCCAACCAAATCACAAAATTGTGGTTTGGTTTATTATTATTTTTTATTATTTTGTGATTTGTTTTTTTTTTTTTAATCATTACGCTCTGCATACAAAAAAAAAAAAATGCAAATGCAGTTTGGTGGGTGTGGTTTAACCTTTTTAAAATAATTTTAACCCCATTTTAATAGGTTTAAGTCGACATTAAATTGTTCAATAACTTTTTTTTGAGGGAATTGTTCAATAACTTACAAGCTAATACAAATTGTGGTTTATAAACATTTTTATCATTAGTTAAGAACAACATTAGGAGGTTCATCATCTATTTTTAGGGGCTAAAATATAATATTGCACCCTCCAAAGGGATTTTTGCTATTTAGGTTGTGTGGTGTTTTGGGTCATTTGGCCCAATTATATAAATCCTATGCGTTATCCTGCGACAATGTTCCGGGACAAATTCATTCTCGAACCTTGAGAACCCTTAAAAATTGGTTTATAGCCTTTTATTTTAGATTCTAGGAGGCCATCCTACGGGCCTTTTTTGTACCCATTTTATTATCATGGGTTAAGGGTAGCACCTGGAGACTCTTCACCTATTTTCGGGCACTAAAATGAAATATTGTCCTTTCTCCGAAAAGGCTCTTCAATATTTGAATCGCGTTGTTTCATATGACTCCATACGACTTTGATGCTTCCAAAATTTGTCCTTCGGGTTGGGTACGGATCATGATTTGGGTTAGAAGGCTTTTGGATTTGGTTTGGGTCGTGTGATTTGTGTGGACTTCAGGTTTTTACCAAATAGATTTAAAGGGTGTAGGAATCAAGATTACAAACTTTAAAGGCCTGGTAATTCGGGTTGGGTCAACTTCGAGTTAATAAAATCATGTGAATTTTTGGTTACAAGTCAGGCCATTCAGGTTAGGTCACTTTTGCCACTTCTACATAGGACTCCCTATAATGACAATGCTTCGGTGTTTCAGGACATTTTTGTTCCCGGATAGAGGTGATCATATGTGGCCGTTGGCGAGTAATGGGTCGAGCTCAACATTTATTTTTTGTCCAACGGGCTCAAAATCCCTAGTTTGAGCCTTTTATGTAGGTTTGAGACATTGTCCATACCTACCATTTTAAATGGACATGCTTGCTCAGAGGCCTAAATTTATTTATTTTTTCTAATATTATTGTGCGAATTTTGATTACTATCACCAATATATAAGGTAAAACATGATTTTGATTTAAATACAAAAATAAATTTTGATATCACAGTGTTAGAGCAAATAAAAAGTTGAAAATTCAAAAATGGTATTAATTTTTATAATACAGTGACCATTTATTAAAATATTTAGGCTTAATGTTTGTAATAAAATATTTAAATTGTACACCCCACCAAGTTAAAATTAAATTAGGACCTAATAGATTTTGTTTGTTAATTGGTTTTGGCTTCTAGGAGGCTATTTGAGACTTTGAGGGGTTGGTTTTTTTCTCCATATATTTTTTCAAGGTTAAGGATATTGCCACGAGGCTACTTGTCGATTTTCAAGCATTGAACTGAAGAATTTGTCCGCAATCCCTCTCGGGGCTCCCCAACACCCAATGACTCTAGCCTTGCTATTTTGCAACATTTTTGTTCGTGTGCCCTAATAACTAGAAAACGTGGATTATTAGCCTTTGATTTTTGTTGTGTAGGAGGTCGTTCCGGTGGCTTTTTTTCCCTATCTTTTTATTATGGGGTTAATGTAGTGGTGAGAGGCTCCTCTTCTATTTTAGGGTGATAAAATCAAGTATGTCCTCCAATTGTAAGACTTCAATGCGTTTGTAATATGTCCAATGAGTCAATGACCCTTCCTGAATTTTTTTAAACAGTTTTCAAATTGGGTCCGGGAAACCAAAAAAAGTGGATTAAGCTTTGGTTTTGACTTTACTACTTTAGGGAGGCTATTTCAAAGATGTTTTTTTTTTGTCCTTTTATCATGGTGTCAGGATAAAACGGGGAGACTTCATGCCTATTTTTTGGTACTAAAACAAGGTATTGTTCCCTTGAAATGGAATTTTTGTTCTGCGTGTCATGTGGAGTTTTGGACCATCTGACTTCAGTGTTGAGATCCTCTAGAGTTGAGGATTGGTAGAGTTGTGAGAGTGAGTTGTTTAATATTTTTTGTTTTACTTCTACAGAAATGATCTTAGCCATCGATTGTTTTTGAAGGGTCCAGATTTCAGAAATCTATCAAATCTACCAAAACTGAAATCTAGAGGATCTGAACCCCTGACTTCATAGTTCTATGTCTCCATAATCTATCTTTGATGCTCCCTATAATCTAATGTCTCTGTAATCTATCTTGGGTGCTTCACTGCTATCCATAACCTAAAGCTGATCAAAAATAGTTTTGCCCAATTTTGGACGGGCTTTGGGAATGCAAATAATGTCCAAATTTAGGACCACTCTAGCCCGATTTTTTTTCATGTGGGCTTTACACATTTAAAATCATGTGCAGTAAAAACCGTACAAAATCCAAAGAAAAACATTTTAAAAGAGTATTGAATAAAGCAATGGTTGCCAAGCAATTGCAGACTTAAACACTCGAAACAAGAAAATTTCTCCCCTTCTTATCTATCTCCTTTCTATTAATCTTGAGCCTTTGATTTTTAAAATTGTAATCATGATTCCGATCTAGAACAAGAATGCATGCTATGGGATCATAAAACGTGCCAAGGCATTATTTCTTGAGGAACCTCATGTATTTTTTTCATATAAAATAAATAACTCAGTCAAATTCTCATAACTGATTAAGGGCCTAGCAAGTACTAGTAGTAACTATCAAACACATTGATAACAAAAAGATTGTCGAAAATCTATGACAAAATACATGTGAATTTCAAGTAATTGGACCACCCGAAAATCTTAGATAACAAACTCGAAAATGGTTAGCTAATCTAAAGCAGTTTTTTCCTCTCAAAGAAACTCTTCAAATGCCATACTTGAATACCAGCCACCGATAGGCAAATTAGTAGTGAGAGGAAACTCAACCAATACATTCTAGAATTGGTAGTTCTATTCAGTGCTTGCATCTCTTCTTCTCTGTAGATATATTAAATGAAATATCATGTTAGCATTATTGGAGAATACTATAAATGAGATTTAACTTCTTTCACAATCCCCCTTCAAGATTTTTCTCAGGAGTATATGAGGATAGAACAATAGGTTCTCACCTATCACGAAGATAGAACATTTCCTCGTGAATGGAATTTACATGATCCATTAGCTTCTTTAACTCTAACTCCATGACCTGGTAGCAACAAAATTTTAATCAATTTATTTCGTCAACAAAATATCATAGCAAATGCATGCTAAACATAACAATGAGGTATAAAATTCTTGAAACACTTTAGTTTACAATAGAATTCATTTCGTCTACATGTTATATGCAGCAAAGAATGGTGAAAAGACTTCGAGAATCTCCATTCAATGAAAATGTATAGGAATAGAAGGCAAAGAAAAAAAACATAACGCTCCGAACAGCGAGGGGATTTGATTGGATCCTGTAATTGATTTTTTTTTTTCATTATTTATTTTGGTGAATGAATGCTGTAATTCTCCTACATTGAACTGATCCTTTATTAAAAAAACATACATGATTACATGGAGACCCACAAATTTCTCCAATCACTATAACACTATCATCTATCCTTTTGGAAAAATATTGAAACAGAAGTTTAAGAATCCTACCTGAATTAACTAACTGGGTCATAAAGATCCAAATTTCATTTCATCTTAAGTAAGCCTCCCTCTTTCCCTACAATAAATGGTCTTTTTCAAAAAGTTCAGCAACCCAAAACAAATCAAGTTTAGTTTCCAATTGTTAGGATAAATTAGCCAAATTATTTTTTAATGCTATGATTTCCCCCACTCCCTGGATCTTCTGAAGCCAAGATAGTAATGTAAATGTCAAAAATGTGTAAAAATATTGATTATTTTCCACTATAAACAGACTTGCATTTCTTTCAAGAGATGCATAAAAAATCTTATTGTAAGTATATACCCATACTTTTCAAACTTGTTTATCTAGCTTATGTGATCATGGAGCTTGTGTGTGAATACCCTGATTTGTCAGAACTAGCACGAAAACTGGGAAATCATGGGAGCATCATTGGAAACCCAAATTTTCCATAAGAGTAATAAATTAATGATCCAAAGATTTATCCCATTCTATTTCTTAACAAGAGCACTGATAAACTTAAAAACAAAATCAAAACATTGCGTCGCCAACTCATTATGAGTTAAAGAATCAACAAAAGTTTGATGTTTGAAACTTAAAGCTAGATCAAATTAACCTATTCACCACCACTAAAATATCAAGTTTTTACTTCCCTGATCCCTTCATAAATATCAAGTTTTCACTCCCATGATCCCCTCAAATGAAATGCGAAAGAGTCTTCTTTTGACATATTTTGAAAATTCAGTTATAATAATTGCATTAAAAGCTAAACGATTCCCAAGAAAAATATGCATTTTCCTTGATTAAGGGTGCGCTCTATCTGCTGTAAAAAAAAAATTCCAGGTTTAAATAGTTCAGATAAATTCAATTCAATAGTTCAGATAAATTCAATTCAAGTATAATAAGTTCAATCAGTTCTAATAAGTTCCAATAAGTTAAATCAGGCTTAATAAGTCCAATCAAGTGTAATAAGTTCAACTCAGGTCCATCAAGTTTAGTTCCAATCAAGTCTAATCAAATCAATAAATTTCAACAATCTTGTCAAAGCAACGCACACTATCACATGCCAACAAGCCGGATAACAGTGTGATCCTAGTACTTGACATTGAACTACACCTAGCCATCCTAGTACTTGACATTGAACTACACCTAGCCAAGCACGCCATGGGCTCATGGCTCCAAAAGCTCTACCCCCCCCCCCCCCCCCCCAAAAAAAAAAAAAATTCTAGCCCATGAACATATATTATCTCAAACTCTGCTGTTTCCTACTTACATTTCAACGTATTTATAGGATATGATTATGAGAACCTAACTACAGAACTGCTCGAAATGCAAAGAGGCAACTCATGACACACAAAAAAGCTCCCAAAATAATCGAGCATCACTGTAATAGATTCAATATCCTGGATGTGGAGCTCTAGCAAAAAGATTTCTTGATAATTACCCAAAGCTCAAAACTTGACAGCTTCATCACCAGCTACCATCATCACCAACTACCATCATCACCTTATAACTCCCAAAAAAAAAACCGTAAAATTCATCAAACAAATTGGCAAAACTCGAACTTTAAACATAATTCACAAAATATAAAAGGATAAAGAACAGGAATAATAACATATTCTTTTCTGAATAATGATTCATGAATGAGATAGAGGGGAGAAAAACTTACATCAATGGAACCCTTTTTAGCAACATTATCCCAATCTTTAGCAGCAACACCTGTCTTCCAATCAAAATCAACAGTCACAGTAACAGGAGGATTATGATCTGTTGTCCAAAAACACGCCATATAATCCCCTGCCTCAGCAGCTGTAAACGCAAATTGCCCTGATTCCACATGATCTGCACTATGATAATTATTTCCATACGCCGATGTCACCTACAAGCTCAAAAAAACATCATAATTAGGCACTATTATTCTTCCATTGACAAAATATTAGGGTTCTATTTCAAAATCATAACAAAAACATAGTAAAAATTACCCGAACAGTGACTTTGTGAGTATCAGGCAAAGGAGTTCCTTCGTGAAGGTTAACGATATGGTACTTTCCAACGGTCATTGAATTGCTCCTGATATCCTCGGAAATACATTTTGTATGCCCTGATTGAAGATCGAATCTTAGGGATTGACAAATATTTAGCAAAAATCCTAAAATCAAGAAAATTTGCAATGATCTTTGCTGCATCTTAGCAAATTTTTTAGGTAATGATAATTTCTTCTCTCTCTTTGTTGTATGATTTAATCAATTTTGCATCGAATTCGCAGTCGATGTAGAGAGAGAGAGAATGAAACGAAGAAGAAAACGAGGGGAAAAAAAAGAGTCAAAAGGACTTGTTTTTGTGTTTGAAGACTTTTGTTAATAAGAAATACGTGATTGGAGGAAAATTTTGTAAAAGCTTACGTGGCGATTTTTAAGTGGAGATAATACGTTTTATAAGGGGATATATTTGTTTTTGTTTTCTTTTCAATATATATTTAGGTGATTTTGTTTGGAGGGGTGAAACTTGAAAGAGATGGGAGGCCATGAAAGGTTTTGAATTTGGGATGATTAATGGATTAATTGAATGATTGATACTTTTTGTTTAGATAAAATTTGTTTTACAAAAAAATCCTTTGGGAATGATATTTTTATCAAAAATAAAAAGAGTTTTAAAGAAATACTCCCTCCGCATCAGTTTATCTACAACAATAAATATTTTATCTCTCATATATATTTTCAATTGTTGCAGATAAAGTGATACAAATAGTTAATTTCTCTCTTTTCCATTTTCTATTTTCTATGCAAATAAGGATGTAAATTCCAAGGTCTACTCAAGCAATGGTTCAACCACCAAATCAATTCACAATTATGTATCATGTATTTAATGAATTGATGGTGTAACCCAAATGAGCTAAAACTTGCAATTTATCCCATGATGATTTCATATAATTGCAACAATTCTCATTTTACTTTAAACTATAAATATCATTACTCATTAGTTATGAATTGGTAAAAAAAATATAAATTAATAAAGTATACCTTGAGATAAATGGAATAAGGTACCATATGATTACAAATTTTCTCACTTATAGAACACTTGTACAAGTGATAGTGAATAGTGTGCATAAATGTTGCAAGTATTTTATACAATTAAGAGCATGCTACAAGTACTAACACAAAATAATAGAGAAATAAATTGGCATAATTGAAGCACCCCACAATTTCATATGAATGTAGGATGAAAATTGTAGGTTTCTCATTTATGCATTCTCAAAGAGTAATGACATTGTGGCACAAGCTTCATCAAGCAGTGAGAGTTTGATAGTGCTACTAGCCTCCTGGTGTTCCCCTTGCTCCTGCGTTGTCACTCGTCAAGCTCAGCTTTGAAGGCGGTGCTACCCGCTCTGGGATAAAATACCATCATCGGGAAAAGTCACGGTAAGGCAGGAAGCTCTACTCTGTCAAAGGAGAACAAACTAACTCGTCCATCTTCTACATGACCAATTTTTAGAGGAATGCCATTGCTTTGTCTCTCCAAATGTTTGATTTCAAACTCCGAAGGTGGATTGCCACTGAATAATAAGATATCAAATGAATATGTAAGTGCACATACACAAAAATTGTTCTACTACATGGGATAAAATATCAAAACACAACTATTAAGGTAATGTTATATGTAGCCTTAACGTTATGTATAAGCATTTAATATACTTCCTAAAATGGTAAAAAAAAAATGGTAATGCATGCCAAAATCATGCGTAATTCCGTGTAACTAAAGTTTTACTTAACTAAAACTTACCATTTTCAGCTACTTAACTAAAACTTCCTATCATCTACTCTTTGTATTAAGTTCATGGTTTACCATGCATCTATTACACTATAACACATACCCTATGATATCATATTATCACATTATTCCATCTAAGGCAAACATGAAAAAATATCAACTCTAATCATTCAGAATTACAAGAATTGTTATTTTCAGCACTGCAATCAATATTGATAAATAATTTTATTTTTAGATATGAATGTGTTATGGAATTTGCCTCAAACAGTGGCCAGATTACCTTAGCTGAAGGCAGTTTTTACATGAAACATAATAACTAGAGCAACAATCCAACAGCAAAATAACATTGCTCATCCTATCAATCCTTAAAAGTTTAAAATCCAAGCGACCAAGAGCAAAAAACCAAACAGGTATGCAATAGGATCCTTAGGAAGCTTGTACCACAATATCACATGATAACACTTTCCACAATTCCATATGTTCAGCAAAAAAAAAAATGCTAGCCAAAAAGAAAAGAGTTAGTTCTCTAGAAGCACGTTACCTAGCTGAATAAACAACAAAATTTGGATCTCCAGGATATGTCTTCTTGAATTGGCTGTTAGGAAGATAAACTTCATAAACAGGTAAATGAACAACAAATTTTGATTCTTCGGGAGACATCTTCTTAAGCTTGTTTGGAAGGTAATCATCAGAAAAAGGAATTACTTCATTCAGTTGTAAATTACTTAACGACTGGACCACACAAGTCCGATCTATATTTTGCGCCTTGTTATCAGTCTCCAAATTATCCTCAAAACCTACTGAGCAACTTCTCAAGCTCTTCAGGCTCCATGGAATGCCGAGTCTCCCTACAATATAGCCAAGAGACTTAAGATGCCCATAAACCTTGAAACCTTCCCAGCTGCAACCAGTCTTTTCTTCTGCAACTTTTGGATACATCTCTCTTAGTGATATTGTTGTGTTCTTATCATCAACAAGAAGCAATGCCGCTATTTGCAATAAATACCTAAGATATCACGCAATGACGCAATTTATTAGAGCTATACATCTTAGAGCTTCATTGATCTTCATAGCTATCCTAAAACAAAAGCTGAAACGAAATTATTGGGTGAAAAATATTTAGCTAACGGAAATTTCTTGCCCTAAAGAGAGAAATTTTGGTAAACATGCACTAGTCGCATAAAAAGAAACTTGTCAGCTTAGATCCAAACAAATAAAGGATTTAACAGTACAATGTAGAGTTTCCAAAGCACGCAAGGAACTCAAAAACCACAAAAAGCAGCAACACCTGAAGGTAATATCAAAACTAGAAGGGTAAACATAGTACTTAGGCCAAAAAAAATATAAATAAAGCAAACCAACTTATGTAATTATACTTCTATCATTAAGACTTCTTCGAGAGCTATGGGGACTGAAATATTTAACAAAACAAGATCCTACTATCACAATAACATCACCAAATCAACTTAGCAATTGCAATAGAACTATAGACCTATAGAAGAGATAAAAAAAAATGTGCATCGTTGCTGAAGTAAGAGAATACAATGGTAACACTTAAGCCAAAATGGACAACAAACACACTTACACTGTTACACAAGATATCACACTTACAATGTCTCTTCAATTGAGAGATAAATCTTGCCACTACGATTAATCCCCAACGATTTTGACAAATTGCCCTTGTGATTCACAACCTCTGCCATACCGATTTCATCATTCCAGCAAGCCTTTAAGGCAACACACCTAGATTAGAAAAATCAAAGACCGTTAAGTAATTTTTGCATACTCAATATTCCTCCTCAACTTAACCTTATTGAAACACATGACCTGAACTGCAGTTTATTTTGGGAACCTGCTTCACTGCACAATTCTTCGTCTGCAGAATCATGCGAAAAGAACTCAGAATCACTCAATGCCCCTAAAGGGCTTGATGATTCCTCTACCTCCAGTCCACTACCCATTGATGTAATATCATTGATGTTGCAATAACAGGATCATTCTTCCTTCAACTTAGAAAATAGAAAGGTTAAACCCCACAAAAGCATGCATAAAGGAAACGAGCGCTTGAACGTGCTGACATTACTCAATTTTGATGCCCAACTGCAATAAAACTCTCAATCTTCAGTGATGGCTGACCTGGAAGACCCTTACAAGAGGGCTCATAATCAACAGAAGTTTACTAAACAAAGCATAACAATGGTTGGTTGACATACTTTTGAATAATTACAATCACATTTTTGTTCATGTGAAACATTAAACTAGGATTAGAAACTTAGAATAGCATAACCAACATAAAACCAAAGACTCCACATCTCAATAGCAATTAGCAACATTCACTTCAAATTACTTCAAGAAAAGAAAATTGACTCTCATTCTAAGCCCCCCCACCCCCCCCCCCCCAACCACCACCACCACAAACACCGTAATAAAATATAAATCAGCACTCATACAACCATTTTCAAAGCAAAATAAACTACCAAGTCTACCATAAACAAGATCAACCAACAGCCATGATCAATTCCATATACAGTAATAGGCTCACTTTCTCCACCAAAACTAGTATTAGTCAGTGAATCAATATAAACAACTGTATAAGCAAAGCTTAGCACTCAAGTAAATCCTTCCACATACTGAATATTTTGCAACAATTACACAAATAGAAGCCAGGGCAGGAGGGCCAGCTGCCCTGATCCCAGTACGAAATCCTCCATTTTCGTAGCTTGATACTAGAAGAGTTATTATAAACAAAAGTCTAAAGCACATTAGCAACAAATTCCCACTAGAATATCTCCTTCCTTAGCAATAAATTATATTCAATAATAGACCCTAGAAGAACCCTAACTGACCATATTACATCAGCAACAGTGCGAAACTAAACCCCATTGTACAATTGATTTTCCATGATTCAACGAAAAAAATGTTACCTCAAAGCTCTGCTTCAATGGAGGAAAGGGGAACACAACAGCCACTTCAATGCCTAAATCAGTCAGAGTTCCAAAAAGGAGAGGCCAGAGGATGACAGAAAGTGAGTTTCAGAGAGATTCAGATCAAGTGCTGCCCTGTTTCCTTTAATCATCTCTGTAGTGGACTGGTTGGGGCCGTTTGGTTCTTCATCCGTAAAGGGAATGACTTTTGTGCCTGTTTGGTTCATTTAATTGGAATGGAATGGTATGGATATCCATACGAGGGTGGTATGGATTCAAAATCTCATACCACCTTTAAACTGTTTGGTTCAATGCAGGAATGGCTTTTATATACATTTCTGTCGTTTGGTTCACTTTTAGAATGGATTATGTAAGTTTTGTTTTTTATTATTAAATTACAATTTTACCTTCTTTCATTTTTAGCTATTAATGAAATTGTCTAACATTTTTTACAAGTTCTTATCAAACATTTTATACAATTTTAAAAATTAAAACAACAGTAAAACAATGAATGAATTTTGCAAATCAAATTCAAAAAAAAAAAACAAGTAAAAAATGAATGAACAAACCATAACTTTACTGTATACATATTAACATATATACAAACAATGAAACAAACCATGAGAAATGAAGAAAAAATTTTAAAATGTAAAAAAGAAAAAAGAAAAAAAAAAGGCAATTGTAAATCGTCACTTGCTGATTTGCTATATACATGTGTTATGTGTACAATCAAATTAAAAATTAATTAACAATCCATACCATACAAATAGCAAATATCAATGGAAACTTTGCAGAATACTGCATTGTTGCAATGAAGTGAAGAAAAAGACAACCCAATTTTTTTTCCAGCTTTTTCACCCTTCCCTTCAGTTTTTCTCTCCTCACAGATTAGGGTTTGTAAGTTGAGGGAATGAATTTAGAAACTTGGGGTATGAGGGGTATGAAATTGAAGGCGGTGGAATGGAGTTAGAAACCCATGGGTTTCATATTCTACCAAAAAAACCCAACCAAACAATGAATTGGTATTAAATTCATTCCAATCCATTAAAAAAGAGCCAACCAAACACACCCAGATTTGGGGTTTAGTAATGGGAATGTAGAGAATGAAAAGCTAAAACTTTAGATTTGAAAAAGAAAAGGAATGAGGCCACTTCACTATACAATTAGGGTTGTCCAAAATGATTTGATTCAATCTGTGATGCGAACGATCCGATTCGAAAAAATTGAATAGTTTTCATATACAAAAAATTTGGATATTTCGGACTGGATATCTAGAAAGTTTCGGATCAGACACAGATCGAAAATTTTGATATTTTGAATATCTGAATTATCTTTGGAAAGAAAACCTGCGCTTTTGAATATTTCAGATCGGATATCCAAATTTTAATTGGGTATTTCGGATCGGTAATTGGTCTTTTTTAACTACTTCGGATTGGATTCCCTTATTTTTCAAATATTTCGTATAGAAAAATGTAAAATATATATTAAAAAGGCAAAATTGACACCACCAGGCCATACTATTTGCCATCTTCCCATGTTAGTCCGAACAATTGATTATCCTAGAGTAGGCCCAACAATTACGCAAATTTGCCAAAAACAGTCCGGCTTACCTATTGACCTATTGTAGCCGGCAATCCACAACATGTGACTAGCACATGACTTTTAGTGGGGGTTAATTGCTAATCAATTTTTTTTAGAAAATAATTAATTGATAATAAAATCATTTTTAGAAAATAATTAATCCACAACACGTGACTAGCACATGTATATTAGTGGGGATTACTGGCTACAATAGGTCAACAGGTAAGCTGGACTGTTTTTGGCAAGTTTATGTAATAGTTGGACCTACTCTGGGATAATCAATTGTTGGGACTAGTATGGGAAGATGACAAATAGTATGGACCGATGGTGTCAATTTTGCCTATTAAAAAACATACAAATTTATTGGGGAAAACTTAGACTAGATATTTCGGGCATCGTATTTTCCGAATCGATATTTGGCCGATATGAACATTTCGAATATAAAACATTTTCAGATCAGAAATGAATTTCTTGCATTGCTTTGGGATTAACCGGAGACATATTAGCTTCTATTTCAGGCCAAGCGTATTCATTAGCAACATTCAAATTCAAATCATTATTATTGCCAAACCCTCCCTATTCAGAATTTCCATCATTGTCATCCCCATAACCCTCTTCAATAAACTGCTTGAAATGCTCCTCAACCCTATCAGTTTTGTTAACACTTGTAGCAACCTTTGTCTCATCATTCCCCCTAAAAGACTTGTAGCAACCCTATCAGTTTTGTGGGTTTTGGGAAGCAAGCAAAACAGAGAGGAGTAGAAAGTGGGAGATTTAATTCATGATTGATGATCTCACAGGTTTACAATTTGACAATGGCCAATAAAGTCACTAGGCCCAATTACTTAATCTCACATTATTGCATTAGAAGGTCCAATTTTTTAAGCTAAGCAATCATTAAACATTTTTTGGTGGTATAACGGATGAGTATTGTAGCAACTGGACATAACGTTGATGGTATCATATGTAATGAAAAGTGAAATAATTAATGGTATAACGTGGAATTGTCAAAACTACGATGATACATGTAAATTTTCCAAATATATTTTAGAATAATTATAAAAATAAAAGGTTTTTCTATGTAGTGCCCCTGTGGTATATCGTTTTCTACGACGTACCCCTCCAAATTTGGACTTCTACATGGTACCCTAAGAAACTAATGTTCAACACTTAGTACCCTCTAAATTATTAATTATGTAATTAAGAATCTAAACATGATTATTAGTGCACTAAGCGTCATAATTAATATAATTTGCTGCTAATTATTACTAATTCTGACTAATTATTATCAAAGAATTACCAAAAAATATAATAAAAAAAAACTACTGAATTTTTTTTAAAATAGCAATAATTAGCAGTTGTCTATATTAATCATGAAGATTAATGCATTAATAATCATGTTTTGTATGTTAATTATATAATTAATAATTTATAGGTACTACGTGGTGAGCAGAAGTTCCTCGGGTACCATATAAAAGTCCAATTTTAAAGGGTACATCGTACAAAATGGGCTATACACAGACACACACTGCACTACATACAAAAAACCCCCCAAAAAAAAAAAACATTTTCAACACTTGATCTGAATCTCTCTAAGATCTCATTTTCTGTCATCCTCTCGCGTCACCTCACTGAGTTGGGCATTGACTCATTGAGGGGGCTTTTGTGCTGCATTTCCTCCATTGAAGCAGAGCTTTTGAGGTAAGATTTTCTTTTCCTTCGACTCTTCGAGAGAACGGACGATTTCTACTGAGCTAGCTACAAGCACTGGGCATGTTTTTTCCGTTCATGAGTGTCGTTTGAATCCATTTGAGGTATGTGTTGAATTCTCTTTAGTAGTGTTAATTTATGAATCTGTATGGGGAATGTTGCAATTGAATGTTTGTTGTTGCTGTTGTTTTTTTTTTTTTTTTTTTATAAAAAAAATTGATGTGTTATTGTAGAAGTAGGGAAATCAATTGCTTTTTGTTATTAGGGTTATACGAAATTGAATTTATTTTATGAATTGGGAAGGTCTTGACAGTATCCCATCCGTATTGTAGTCGAATTAGGGTTCTCTTGTTGCTGATCAAAAAACCAAAAATGATTGAAATTTTTACTGGGGAGTACCCCCCCCCCCCCCCGAAAAAAAAACTGTGATTAATATTATGATGCTACAAGTTCTTTTGAAGTTAAATTTCGATTTGTTGATTGTAATGATTTTATTGATGATATAGTTGATTGAACATTTTCACTTAAAGTAATGGAGTATGATTTTGATGATTGTGGTTTTGAAGCTGTGGAAGGAAGGAAATGTGGTGGTAATTCAAACGAAAGTGTTAGATATGTGACTTAATCCTTCGTGCTTGTTCAGCAAGGTCATGGACTCATGGGCACAATGCTTGTTCAACAACGAAAATGGAGGAATTCTTCTTGGGTCCAGGGTAGCTGCCCCTCCCTATTGTTGGAATTAGTTAGAGTATTAAGAATTGACTCATGATTATTTGGCTAATTTGTGTGGATATGGTGTAACGAATTTGCCGATTAATGATATACATACTATTACCGAACTGTTACCAAGTTCATAAATATTTTTAGTGAAAAAATAAGCTAAGTATTAAAACCTAGGAAGTGCATAAATGCGTCGTGGATAGTGATTTTTGGGCATGCCCGCGCTAAGCCCCTCGCCCGCGACGAGAAACTAGGCCATGCTGGAGCACAAGCTTTGCGCCCGCGCCGTGCTATAAGATGAGTGGGAAGTTAGAGTTTTGATACACAACAATGTATAATTCATCTACTACTTCCATTGCAAAAGTTCAAAGAGTTTTTTCTCTAAGTTTGTTCATCATTAAACTTCACTAAAATACTGAATTACATTGAGTGTTATTCATTGAAAGCGTGAGTTACACTGTTCTTCGTTGTATCTCAAAGGTAGATTTCGTGACCCAAGCTTTCGTACCGTTAAAATACTTCTTTTAGGAAAGTGAATACACGCCTCGAAGATTATTGATTGAGTTCACAAAAAACCCTATTTTCCTCAACACCTACCCGGGCTTAGGGACAGAGCCTGCTTCTATTTTTGTAATTATGGCAAAATATTCAGTATCTGGAAGGATTTATTTAGAATGTTAAGCTTTTCTTATACAGTTGTTTATATTGAGTCACTGGCTAGTAGTTTTGGTGGAGAAGTGAGCCTATTTCTGCATATGGCTGGTTGAGCTTTTGTTTTGTTGTCATATGGAATTCATCATGGCTGTTGGTTGATCTTGTTAATGGTAGACTTGGGATTTGAACTTGGTTTTTGAAATTTTAGTTCAGGTTGGACAAATTCAGTTTAGCTCAACCCCTGTTGAGTCTAGGATTTGGATAAATTTAGTTCCGTCTAGTTCATATTAATTCAGGCCAAAAGAACATGGGCCACATACCCTTGTTATTTTATTTGGTGTTATTTGGGGGGGGGGGTATTTAGAATGAGAATTATCGTTTGGGGGTGTCTTGGTCTTTGGTTTTATTGTAGGTTATGCTATTCTAATCCTAGTTTGTGATTGTAATTATTCGAAAGTATTTCGAAAAGCAAGAGCAAGTAGTTTCTCCCATCTTGCCTCAAAAAGCACATCTTGTAGAAAGGTACGTCATTCGAATTGCATTACATAGAAATCTCACCGTCTTCATGCAATTAACAATTACCATCTTATCTGATCAGCTGCAGAGCTGATTGAATCCAAAATTCTCCTTTTTTCTTTGCATCATTCTAATATTAAGGTTCATCTTTAGGGCCGAATTGACCACCTCAACTTTTGTGAAGCCGTTTGCCCTAGCACAGTCAAATCCACAACCTTTGCTTGCGAAGTTGATTGATGGATCTGGCCTTGTCAATCCCTAGTTTTCTCGATTTGGTTGTCGTGTTTTTTGGAAATACTAACAATTTTATAAGCCCTGCACTTTTACTTAACAAATCTACTGTAATACCCCGGAAAATTCATTAATAAATTTATTCCCAAATGTGATTTAATAATATTATTATCACGGAAAATATTAATTTGGTATTTAAAATAAATTAATGTGCTCTTTATATAATAAGCTTTTATAAAATAAATTTTATATTAAATAAAAATTAGTTGGGTGATGTGATTATTTTATCGTAATAATATTTTTGAAATGAAAATAAAATAAAAACAATAACATTATCGTTATTGTAACCAAACAGAATCTCACTCACCCAATCATACTCATTTACTTCATACAACTCTCACCCTTGTGTTTCACTCATCTCCTCACCCCTCATCTCACTTTCCTATAAATACCCCCTAAACCCAAAAATGTGACACCCCCAAGTCACACTCAAAGTCTAAGGTTATTTCATTTTCTCTCTTTCCTTTTTTTTGCTTTTCTTTCTTTTTCCCTTTCCTTCTCTTTTTCCCTTGCCCCCTGTGTGGCTGTTGCCCACCGTGGGCCACATCCGGCGAGCTGCCTCCGGCGCTGACCAGCCGCTGCCACCTGCGGCCGACCACCTGCTCCTCCCTCTTCCTTCCTTACTCTTTCTCTTTCTCACTAGGTTAGGGTTTTGAAATAAACAAAATCTGAAATTTGTTGTTGTTGTGTTGACTTGCTGCTGGTAGGTCCGCTGCTGGCACTCCGCCATCGCTGGCGGTTCTGCCGCTGGTGGTTGTCTTGCTCTCTTGGTCACTCTATACATCCTAAGGTAACCACACTTCTCCCTCTTGGATTTTAGGGTTTGATTAGAGAGTTTTATTTAGGATTTTAGTTGAGAAAATCTGATTTTCTTTTGTCCTTGTAAGTTATTGTTGGTTTTTGCTAGCTTAATGGTTTTAGACATCAATTTTTGTTTTGGTATTATTTTTGGTATGATATAATTGTTGTTGGTTGGTGATGGTGTTATTATGGTTGGATTTTGGTATGTTGATGGAGTAGTATCTTGAGAGTGAATGTTGTTTCTTTACCTAATCATCTTGCTACTGCATAAAGGGAAAAATTTAGTTACTGTGGCTGCTGTCCGCATAGCACAAAATACCCATTAACTCATCACAACATCAATCAGTTAAGACTATGTTCTGTTCTGTCCATTTTCGTCAGTTTAGAATCTTTTTTGCAAAAATGTCCTCTAATAACAGTTGTAGGTCTCGAAAAGTTAATGAGGTTAGGCTCAAGAATTCGTGATTCCGAGTTCGGTGCTAAAAGTTATGTCTGTTTTAGTGTGAGCGGTCCAAAACCAACGAATTTGAGAAAGGATGTATAATAACTATTATTTCTATTGTTAATTGATGTTGTTGGCAATTCCATTGAGGCTATTATTGTTGGCATGATGGTTGTTGATTTGGTGTGGTGAATTAAATGGGATTATTAGGTTTAATATAATTTTTAAGTGAATGATCTAAGCATATAAGATAGTTATGAAGATAAGTTCTGTTGTGAGGATATGAGGTCACTTAGAGATTAAAGTTGAACTCCATTTACTTGGTATTACAAAATAAAGATGGGAGGTTCTTGAATCAAAGATAAGCTTTAGTTTTGAAATTAAAAGTTATGCTCATTTGCGGTTTGTTTGAAATACTGTCAAGTTTATGGCTATGTAAAGTATATTATTCCTTAATAGAAATGGGTTTGGGATTTAAGTCTCGGATAAATAGTCATGAATATATTTTGGAGACTCTTTCAATGAATAAATGTTGTCTTTGGAAATTAATTTCGAAGTATATTGATATTAGTTAAAGAGTGAGAGATTATATTCTTATGGGCTAAGATTGATTTTTGGTGTAATGAAAGTGTTTTATTCTAGTGGGTAAATTAAATTTACTATTGCTTAGAGGATATTAAATTATAGTTGGGTAAATTATAATGAAAGTGTTTTATTCTAGTGGGTAAATTATGAGGGCTTAATTACATATATAGTTGGTATTGAAATACCTAGTACCGATGATTTATTATACAATGCATTGAATTGAGATTATGGAAATATTATGGAGTTGTATAAAATTGAGGGTGAAGAAATAGTTATTGGATTTACAATTCTTTGAGTATGAGTTTGTTCGTAACTGGTGAATGTTGTTTTAAATTAGAGAGAGTAAATAGTTCTTTATACTTGAGTGGATACTTTTTAGTTTTGGGAGAACTTTAGCCAATGGATTATTGGATGGCTTATGCATTATTGATATATAACGCCCTTTATTGGAATACTACAATGTTTATTGGTTCATAACATAGGTGATGCTTCTACTTCAACTACGACTCATGTTGAAATATGAGATTTCAAAGTGTCTTGGGTTGGATTGTTATGAATGAACTTAGGGAGTGCTTAAATAGAAATTGTCTTATCTCATGTCCCTATGTGTATAAGACACGATACAGTGAATTAATTGTGGTTTGAACTTATGGATGCAAACACGTGGAATGAATTTATTGTTTGCATGAATTTATTAACGCATACACAACAAAAAAATAAGCCTCGGCCGACCGCCATTTACCGACCGTTAACGGTCGGTAATTAAATTTACCGACCGTCGTCGGTCGGTAAAAGGAGGTCGGTGTAAAATTTGTCGGTAAAAATTTTTCACCGACCGACTCTCAGTCGGAAATACTTTACCGACCGTCTACCGACCGGCTAACGACTAAATAAAAAACTTTAAAAAAATAATTTTGGGAGCTCTTTTCCGACCGGCCTAGCGGTCGGTATTACCGACCGCCAAAATGACAGTCGGTAATACCGACCGCCTGGCGGTCGGAAACCATACTTCTTTCAGCCAAATTTTTTTTGGCGCTTAATAAGTTACCGACCGTGTGTCGGTCGGTATAGTAATTTTCGCGGTTTTTTAATTTTAAAATTTACCATTTTCGCGGTTTTGATTTTTTGGATACCGACCGTTTGGCGTTCGTTAAATTGTTATGTCTTTTTTCCATTTCATTAAATAACAAAAAACCTTTGCAAAAGATATTCAATTATTTATTAATGAAAAACAGGTTATATATACGAAATAATATTTTATATTATTTATATAAATAATTCGTAATACACAAAAGTATGTAATATATATTACATTTTCCAAAAACGTAAACTAATAAACCGAAATGTCACAAGCAACTACACTACGAAGGCTCCAGAACCGTCTGTGCGATCGTCGGGGGGTCGTCGGTGAATGGAAGACTGATCGCCGAATTGCCTCATGAAAGCGTCCATCTGCACCTTCATCTGCTCGAGGTACTCCGCTTGCTTCTTCTGATCCTCCTCCAGACGGCGCTCTCGCTCCTCTACACTACGAAGGCTCCATAACATTATTATAGACATTATATCACTTATTTGCATGTTTTTAGGAAAGTTTAGAGGGTTTTGGAACAAAACCAACTAAATAGGCCATTTTTGGCTCGTTTTGGGTGTTTTCATTCCCAACTTCGCATCGATCAACCTAATTTGTGTTTTTAAGTGTCATTCATGTCCTATAATATTCATTCAAACTTTATATAACTTATTTGCATGTTTTTGGGAAAGTTTAGAGGGTTTTGGAACAAAAACAAACTAAATAGGCCATTTTTGGCTCGTTTTGGTGTTTTCATTCCCAACTTCGCACCGATCAACGTAGATCATGTTTTAAAGGTTAATTCACAACTCATAACATTATTATAGACATTCTATTGCAAATAATTAAAAAACAATCCTATTCGTACTCTTCGGCTTTAAAGCCGGAATTCCGCTCTAAACATCAATTGCAAATAATAAAAAATCAATCCTATTCCTACTCTTCGGCTTTGAAGCCGGAATTCCGCTATAAAAATCAAATGCATAGTAAAGAAGAAAGCATTACCATCACTTCCTTGGCCTTATGACTAATCGGAACCGGATCCTTCCCTGGTTGCTTCTTGAAGTGAGTATCAAGGAAGAGATCCGCAGCATCAGGCAGCTTCCCTCCTTTCGCCTTAGTCAACACAAACAAATGTGCGTAAGGGTAGGATATATAATCAAATGTTAACGAACGAGCATTAATTACAATAATTTAATGAAATAGTAGACTAACCAATTGCTTAGCTCGTTGAGTGGTGGAGACAGATCCCGTGCAGTGAGAGGCCTGGGCCTTGCAACTAGCGTCGCCGCCTCTCCTGTTTACCTTCGCTCGAGCCGACCCTTCCTTGAATAGCTTGTCATCGAGCCTACCCTTCATTGCCTGGTACATGTCATCACCAAGCCAATTTGGTCGGTCTTTCCGCTTGTGCACTGTGTCATTGAATATGTCCTTCAGCCGTAATCCAGCCTTGGTATCATACACATCCCGCACAGTGCCCTCGAGCTCAGGCCTCCAAGTGTACTGTTTCTGCATTAGACCAAAGACAATCAAATATGTTAATGTAAGAGATTATATTTAAAAAAATATTGTATCAAATTACATATTTGTCTTACTGACCTTCCACATGTTCCACCAATGTACCTTGGTCGCCTGATCTACCTCAGTGTAGTTCTTCCAAGGCTGATGGAAGTAGGACTTGATGACGTGTGTTATTGATCGAACAACAGCGCCCTTGTCAAACCTTGCACACAAAACATTGTAAGATTAAACAACATATGAATACAACTTAATTTCAATAGTGAAAACATTAAAAAATAACACAAAAACTCACCATAGGCCATCGGGGTCTAATTCTCGAACCCCAGCTGTGGATGTAGAAGCTTCTCCCTGATCATTGTCTCCACCCTCAACCTCACCAGTTTGTCTCTCGGGTTCTCGAGTCGAAGTAGTCTCAGGCGGAGGAGTAGAGTGAGACAAAGGAGTGACCTGAGGCAGCGAGGATGGAGTAGGCTGAGACAAAGGAGTGAGCTCAGACGTAGGAGTAGGCTCAGGCAGCGACGTAGGCTGAGACATAGCAGCCTGAGACACATATGGCTGAGGACGAAGAGGACGATGCCGAGGCCGAAGCTGTGGTATCGGAGGTAACCCCAACTGTGGTGGTGGAGGTAAAGTAAACGTAGGTTGAGTTGGACCGGAAGATGAACTCGCCGACCGTCTCCTAGACGACTCAACACGACGATGAAGGTCACCAGGACGCAATATCGGCCTAGACCCAGTAGGACGAACCGAAGACTGAGAGGGAGAATCTTGCCGGGTCTGGGAGTTCTGACTCTGAGCCTCCGAATCTGACATGTTCCTGCATAAAATAATGAGTAAATTATTTGCACGATTAATAGTTACTGACAGAAATCACAATCACAAAATGATGGTATGAAAACGTACCCCAATTAACTAATAATGAATGATGCCCTGAACATGCACAAGTATTAACAAACGCGAATAATAAAATTTATACATGCAAAACTAAACAATCAACGTTAATATATACAATCACATCGAGGGGGAACTCAATAAACTTAAATTTCCTTCAATTATTAAACTGATCTTGTTTTTCGTTTTAAATTACAATGAATTGCTACAATTAAATTAAATTTAAATTACATCCTAATGAAACAAACCGATGTCATCAACGTCCTCGTCATCATCATCAACCACTTCATCAATCTCATCACTTCTAAGCTCCTGTCCACTGTCGTAGTCATCTTCATCAAGACTTGGAATGACCTCATCTTCGTCATCATCACCCTGAATGATCTCGTAGTTTGGGATCTCGTTCGGAGAACATACACCTACAGGAATAAGGGATGTTTCCTCTTGTAGAACATCCGAGTCCACCGGGGCATCAACCTCTGACCTAGCTTTTGTCTTGAACACAGTCCACCACTGCACTTTGTCCCTCTTCAGGCTAGGATAAGGAGCATAATACACCTGACTGGCTTGGTACGAGACAATGAAGGGGTCGTACCACGGGAGTGTCCTAGTGTGATTGACCTCTACAAGTCTATATTTCTCATGAATGTTCATGCCCTTGTCACAATCAAACCAACTGCAGTTGAACAATATTGTTTTGTACTCTGCGTCACTCCCGTGGTAAGACAATTGTAACACCTCTTCCAAGGTGCCTAAGTAGTCACCCCCTTCTTGACTCTCAACACACACTCCATAATTCATGGTTGACTTGTTCCTACCATAGCTTTGTATGTGGAAATTGTACCCATTGACGTAGAATTGATTCCATGTTATCACTTCTTTCGAGGGACCCATCGCGAGAGCTCGTGTGACGTCATCAGCGGACTGTGTCCGAAGTACCTAGATTTGTTGAGTGAGTCATTAAATAAAATGATGGTATGTAATTAAAAAAATTGGGGAATTAAGGGATTAGGGTTCCTCACTTGTGTCCTTAACCATGTTGGGTATTGGGATTCGCATTTGATCCAAACATCCTCCCTCTTTATTTGGGGATTTGACTGCACTATGTGATCCTCAAATTGCCTATTACAGTGTGCAAGTTCGATCTAAGTCAGCTAAGGCAAAATGCAATATGGTTTTGTAATCTAAGACAGTTAAACTAATAAAATTACCTTTCATAGTCATTTAATATGCCACAATTTGCGAGGATGTACAGATGGGCTCGGACGTACTCCTTGTCTGTCAACCAACGTTTACTACCACTCGTTGTTGGTCGACCACAATCTTCCCTAAACAATTCAGGGACATTAACACCATGTTGGCTTTCCACAACATGATATGCATTTCTACCCAAGTCCCTCGACTTGGTATCAACCTCCGACTGAAAATACTGTGAGCAGAAATTGGACATCTCCTTAGCCAGGTATGCATTGCATATAGAGCCTTCAACCCTTGCCTTGTTCCCCACTTTACGCTTCAAGTTGTTAAGGTACCTGTCAGTAAATGAAACATGAGCAATGTAAATGTCCCTTCATAAGAAATTAGTAAAGGGGTATAAACAATTACAATAACTCACCGTTCGAATGGGTACATCCATCTGTACTGAACAGGACCCCCAATATATGCTTCATGTGGCAAGTGTACCGGTAAGTGCTCCGTGGAGTTAAAGAATGCCGGGGGAAATTTTTTTTCTAACTTACATAAGATCTCAGCAATGTTCTTATGTAGGCGGTCCATCTCACTCAAAGTGATAGTGGGAGCACACAAGTCACGGAAGAATTGGCTGATTTCGGTTATTGCCTTCCAAATATGAAGGGGGAGCAACTCTCTTAGGCAAACAGGCAATAACCGCTCCATAAATACATGACAATCGTGACTCTTCATTCCATGGAGCCTATTTTTTTTTTTAATCAACACATCGGCTTAAGTTCGAAGCATACCCGTCAGGAAATCTCAAGTCTCGGATCCATTCACAGAACACCTTCTTCTGCTCCTTGTTAAGTGCGTAAGGTGCCTTGGGCATCTGCTCATTACCCTTACCATCATCAACGAGCTCCAACTCTCGACGCCTACAGACACTCTTCATGTCTTTCCTTGCACTTACAGTGTCAGACGTTTCGTCTTTCACAGCCATGACGGTGTGGATGAGCTGCTCGAAGAAGTTCTTCTCAATATGCATAACGTCTAAGTTGTGCCGAAGCAGCAAATCCTTCCAATACGGCAGGTCCCACAAACAAGATTGCTTATCCCATCCCATTTTTTTCTTCTTCAATTGCTTCAAAGCATCAGGACCATCAGTTGCTTTCGGTAAGTCCTTCACACACTGCCACAGTTCCTCACCTGACATGATAAGAGGAGCCGAGTCATTTTCAACTCTGTTCTTACAAAAAGCTATCTTATTCTTTCGGAAGGAGTGGTCGGAATCTAAAAACTAACGATGACAATCAAACCATGATACTTTGCCACCATGTTGTAGCCAAAAGGCTTTGCTTTTCTCCATGCAATATGGACACGCCTTTTTACCGAACATGTTCCAACCTGACAACATACTATATGCTGGAAAGCCACTGATAGTCCACAACAAGGCTGCTCGAAGATTGAAATTCTGCTTCTTTGAGATGTCGTAAGTCAAGGATCCAACCGACCATAGATGCTTCAACTCATCAATCAAAGGTTGCATGTAGACATCCAAATTGTTCTTCGGATTTTTTGGCCCAGGGATAAGCAAGGAAAGGAAAATGAAAGGTTTTTTCATGCACATGGACGGTGACATGTTGTAAGGTGTAGTTAAAATAGGCCAACAAGAGTATTGCTTTCCAAACTTCCCAAAAACGGAAAAACCATCAGTGCACAACCCAAGTCTAACATTTCGAGGCTCGGACGCAAAGTCCTTAAAGGTCCTGTCGAAGTGCTTCCAAGCTTCACTGTCACTTGGGTGAGCCGTGTTCCCTTGCCCTCGACGATTTTTAGAATGCCATGTCATAGCCTCAGCAATGTTCCTAGTGGCAAACATACTTTGCAATCGTGGTGTTATTGGGAAGTAGACCAAAAAACTTACGGGAACCAAATTGTCATTCGAAATCTTCTTGAACCGATTCGACCCGCAATGACGACACTTATCAAGCTCAGCATCGTCCTTCCAAAATAGCATACATCCATTCGGGCATGCGTGTATCTTCTCGTGAGGAAGCTCTAATCCCTTGAGTACCTTCATTGTGTCGTAATAGGTGCTACACTTAGTTTTTTGGGTGGTGGGGAGCGCATCATTCACCAATGACCCAATACCATCTACGCACCTGAGTGGCAAGTTGTACTCAGACTTTAAATTGATCATTCTAGAAGCCATCTCCAACACAGAGATGTTGCTACCATCATACAAAGGCTGCTCGACTGCCTTGAGCAAGTCGAAGAACATCTTCGCTTCCGCATTTGGTTCTTCTTCAGCCGAAGTTGCCTCCTCAAGGAATGGTGGGTCCACTTTGTTCCCAAAAGCACCGACAACCATTTCCCGGTAAGGATTCGGATGAGTAGGAAACGAGGTGGACTCTGTACTCACCCTTTCACCGTGACATAACCATTCATAGTAGTTCGGAATGAACCCCTTCTTATACATATGTACCTTTACGTTGGGCACATCCAAGTAATTCAAGTTTTTACACCGAACACATGGACATCTTATCTTGTCCCTATCATTAAGCTCGGGGTGCTGCTGAGAGAACGCAACAAACTCATTCACCCCTTGGATGAACTCATCCCGAAGTTTGTGGTGCTTATCGTGTCTCTTGTACATCCAATCACGCTCCTTCCTTTTCATTTCGATTATGCCTATTCTAAGCCATTAACAAATATCAGTTCAAAGCATTCAAACATCCTTCAATGTCTTCACTCCTATCTTATTTTAGCCTTTCTTAATTCTTCTTAAAGCTTTCTTATGTAATGCACATGTATATATATATATATATATAAGTCATATTTAGTTCTATTTTAATTGTATT
Source organism: Salicornia ramosissima (assembly GCA_951394345.1). Lineage (NCBI taxonomy): Eukaryota > Viridiplantae > Streptophyta > Magnoliopsida > Caryophyllales > Amaranthaceae > Salicornia > Salicornia ramosissima. The sequence goes on along the minus strand of OX596240.1, from coordinate 49,015,749 downwards.
CATTCACAACAATTACAAAGATTCATAATAAATCAAATACAAAGGCAATTTTGTATTTGAAAATAAATACAACTCAACTTTCAACCAACAATCATATTTCTTGATTTATCAACAAAAACAAAAACAAAATAAAAATAAAAACAAAAACAAAAATAAAAACAAAAACAAAAACAAGAACAAGAACAAGCAGAACAAGAACAAGAACAAAAATAAAAATAAAAATGAAAATAAAGATAAAACGTAAAAAATTAAAAATTATTTCATTAACATTTTCAATTCGTTTCGTTTCGTTTTAGTTCAATTCATTTAATTTCAGTTCGGTTTATTTCATTTCAATTTAGTTCATTTCAGTTGCTGTTTTCTTAGCCCAAAAGAACACGGCCTAAAATGTGTTGAGTGTTTTTTTTGTGATATTACTAAGAACAAGTGTTGAGCATCCTAGCCATAGAGTAAGGCCGTTTTTTTAAAGCCGTTGTTTTGGACTAAATTAATTTGATTTGAACAAAATTTGTTTGATTAGAATATAATTAAACAAAATCTTAAAGTTAGCAAAGAATGAACTAAAATTTTCAATTCATACACACAAATACATATGTAATACATACACACATACAAATACATACATAATACATATTTTTCAATTCCTTGCCAATACATAAATAATAAATACACATACATACAAATACATACATAATACATACACATATACATACATAATACATACACATATACATACAAATATATATACATATATACACAATTCAATAAATTGAAAAACAAAAAAAAAAAAAAACCTAACCACAATTTGACGAGCTGGGGCGGCAGCCATGCGTCGGCGGAGGGGCGAAGGAGAAAGAAAGAGAAGGAAAAAGAGAAAAGGAGAAAGAAAGAGAAGGAGAAAGAGAAAAGGAGAAAGAAAGAGAAAGGTCGGCCGGAGGGGTGGCGGACGCCGGTCACCGGTGGCCGACTGTTCGAGGGAGAGAGAGGGGGGGTCAGGGTTTGGGGGTTCGAGGGAGAGAGAGAGTGGAGAGAGAGAGAGAGAATGAAACGTTGAAATGGTGTCGAATTTCCCCGACTGGGGTTTTAAAAGTTTTTAAAATTTTCCGACCGTCATCACCGTCTGTAACGATCGGTAATTACCGATCGCCTATGTTCGGTCGGTATTTACCGACCGTTCCCGACGGTGATGACGGCCGGAAAATTTTTTTCGACCGCACCTTCGGTCGGGAAAAAATTTCCGACTGTGTTCAGTCGGAATCGGTCGGTATTTGACGACTAAGAAAATGTGGGTCGGTAAAATCGGTCGGGCGAACGAGATTTTCTTGTTGTGATATAGGTTTAATTGGTTTGGTAATCAATCTATTCCATTTAGATTAAATTGAATTGTTGGATTGAGTGGTTTAGTGGAATTAATTTATTAATTATTCCATAAGATTATCTTTATATATTACTCAATCATGACTTATTAGTATGTTGAGTAAAGGTGGATTTAGCCGGAATGGCAGATAATTTTGTTCAACAATTTGGAAATGTTGGATTATTTTAAAGGAAATAAAAGGCTATGTGTGATGTGATTGTTATTGTCCTAATAAGATTAAAATCGGAACTTCGTACATGAATTGAGTTGGCTTGTTGGAATTGATTAATAATATTATTATTACTCTTGCATGTCCTTAAGTGTTTTATTAGATTAGTCATGGTTTAATATTGAAAATAATTAATTAAGTGTCAACTTGTGAATGTGTTACCACGTTGTCCAAAACATTAAAATCTGGTTATGGTTGTGGTTGCATTGGTTGGTCGAAATTTATAAGTTAAGCTACTAATCACGTAAAGTGAAACATGGATGAGCAATAAAATTTTGGAAGAGTGCACTTCTAAAGTATTGACAATTAGGGGTTGCGGTACACGGTGGTAACCCGTGGCCTTACCGAGGCTTGTTTGATCAACTTGTCCTCTTTCTTTTGGTAATTACATTTTATTAAGAAAGTTAGATGGGATTCTAGACTAACTTTGTGAGAATGGAGTCACGCCCATTCTTGCAGTGCGCTATCTTTTATATTACATTAGGTCATTTTGACCGAATTGGTTGGTGGATTGGACAACCTTGTCTATTGCTTATTCCAAATTAATCATATTTAATTTAATATTAAGAGTCGGGTTTTTGGAATGGTTAGTGAGTATGTCAAATTAATATTGTGGTTCATTTCTGTCATGAATGAATTAATGTTTCAAGAGGTGCTTCCTTTAACTATTGAGTTGAGCTGTAAGTTCATTATCCTATCCATGTTTTAGTCATTTATGACCATACATTATTTTATTGCTAATGTTTTATCAAGGTAGTCTTATCGAGTTATAGTGTTGGTACTCAGCTTTTTGCTGACGGGTGCTTTGTGTACATGTGTCTTTGTCCACTTCTTCTTCCTTGGTGGACCTGTGATGACCCATCTTGGGACTTGCCCTTGATGGTGAGTAGGCGAAAGATTCTTTAACATGTATTTCTATGATGTTGGTTTGGTACGAGTGAGGACGATGGGACATGGAAGCTTCTTGTATCATATTCCTTGAAGTTAATATCTAAATGTAATTTTCTCATTGGGTTCATAAAATTATATACAAGTTTGTAAAGTCATTAATTAGATCACATAGTAGTATGGGTTTTGGTTTTGTTACCTTGCATTTACCAACCTTGGGGTAAATGCGGCGGTAATGCTCTGATAATTGTTTGCTTCCGCTAAGGTGTATCGATTGGGGTCTCGATTTTGGATTTAAAAGATGTATCATTTTTATTTGAATAGGTTTTTATTAACCCCAATTTTTGGGTTGTCCTATTTACAAAGGAAACTCTGTCAAAATCTTTACTCAAGTCTTATTAATATCTTAAATAAAACAATTTTATTTAGTCGTAATTATTGGGGTGTTACATCTAATGTTACCAAGGCGGGATACTTGACTTGAAATTTAGCTTTTGTCTCTGATTTTGGCATAGCGACTAGCATAGTGGTGTTTTGCTGTTGGAATCTGAGTGACATACGCTGTTTCTTTTCAGCCAATTAATTAGGGATGGAAGAATCAGAAAGAGCCGCAATAAGAGCTGCTTCGAAAGAGGTTTCTAATGAATGCAAAACACTCATCAATTCGGAAGCTATTGAATCACTCGAGCAAATGCAGCACCTCATATTGGGAAGATTGCAGGACAGTAATGCTGTGCTTACACATTTCAATGAATACTCAGAGAATTGCTACACAGATGTCGTGGCCGACTTCTCAAGAAACACCCGCCTTTTGAAATCAATGAAGACGGACCTTGATTACATATTTCTAAAGTTGAGGAACATGAAGTCGAAGATTTTTGCAACCTACCCTGATGCATTTCCGAGTGGATCCTTGGAAGTGATCGACTCCAGACCAGACCTCGAGGCGCCAGTTTCTGATGTCCGGGAAGATCATGTTGTTGGTCCAACAGCATATGATAAACAACCAACTGTATAATAGTATATCACATTGCTTGAACTGTACTCATCAAGTTTTTGTGGTTTAAACCCTGTTGAATGTTGAGTCAGTGCAATCATAGAGGTGTATATTTAACCTCCTCCTAAAGACATTTTGATGTTTTGGTAATATATTTTCAACAAAATTACAAAAATGTCATTTGATATGTTTGCTAAAAAAATCATTTTGATTTACTAACTATTTCCCCATTTTGATCCTTGAATTTAACTTATTCAATTTCTTAAAATCATTAATAAGTTCATGATGAATCCTCGTAATTCATAAAAAAATGATACTACCTCCGTATTTTTTTAGATGCAAAATTTCGCTTTTGGTACTACTCATTACCTTTCTTTTATGCTCTAAGTGCAATGACAATAAGTGGCTTCTCAGTTGATTAGTCTTTAGTTTCTACTCCCTCTGGCCCAAATTGGAGCAGTAATAAAAATGTTTACATATATATCCTTTCTTTTCTTGTTTTAATTTCAATTTGCAATATTGCAATATTTTGTGAGCCATTTTATCCCTTAAGGATCAGATTTGAGGTCGGAATTTGAAAAAAACGAACAAATTAACCCTAATTTGAGGTCGGAATTTGCAGTAATGACATTTTGGCCATTTATACATACCTCAAGAGCACCTAATGCAAGTTAAAAAAATGGGGGACATTCTGGCTATTAGGCCTAATCTCAGGGGCACTTGGGGAAATATCTAAAATAAATTTATCTTCCCTTCCTTTCCCTTCTGTTACTAATATTAAACCAAATATACTGTTAAAGAATGATTCACTTTTTCTTTTGTCCCGAGACATAAACAACTAAGAAATAATTAAACCAAAAGGTAATGCTATACAGGATTATATATACGAAATAATTACATATCCTAAAATGGTATACATATAAAAATTTATGAAAAAATCATGTGTAAATCACTATAATTAATGCTTATGGATTATGCATAACATTTTCCATAAAAAATAGTGGTACCATTAAGGCATCAACAATTGACTTTTGTAGGTTTTACCAATTGACCATTGTAACATTGATGTGATTTTTATTTTTTTCTAAAAAGAAAAGGTCATAGAAGTTAGTGAAACTATAGAATTTAATAACACTTGTTAAATTGATGATCACGTACTTCTGCCATGTTAATTGGAGACCCTTGACTTCCTACAGATTTTGATAATATTGCTTCTTGGTTTGACATAATTAAAGAAGAGAAAAATAGTCAAATTTTTGCACATAAATTGATATGGAAGTAGTATATTTCTAAAAAATGGTAAAAATTTGAACATATATGTCAAATTATTACAAATTTAGATAACACGTTGTCCAATCTAATAACTACTTTGACATTTTTAAGTGCAGTTTTAGGGAATGTATATATCATTTTACTTATAATAATAATAATTAGTGGCGGATGCAAATTAGGGGAAATGGGGTCATGTGACCCGACTTGAGCTAATTTTTTAAAAATATTTGCTTATTTATATTAATGAAATTTTGTCAAAAGATTATTTTGTGTAGAATAAGTGACCTCAGTTAATAGTGAAGAGTGACCCACACAATGTAAACTTATAATTATAAGACTATAACCATGGCAACGTTGAACAATAAGTACATCTTTTTATAAAATAATCTCATTACATAAAATTTCTGGATCCGCCATTGATAATAATGCAGAATAATCAAATTGTTTAATCCCACCTCAAACAAACAAAAAACAAAAACAAATATTGTTTACTCCCATGGTTTATGGTAGTTGGCAATTTTGCAAGTTATATGCACTGACCCTGTCATAATTAAGTTACTTGCACTAATATTAATTTTTAACTTAGAAAAAAACAATTCAAAAAAAGAATAAGAAAAGAAAGCAACAAATGTATTGGGGACAACATACTCAATTTAATCATCACTTCACATTTACGTCTTGATGATTCACAAAGCCCCTTTTTTGTTTTTTTCACCTTGGTTTGAGTTTCTTTGTCTATATTCCTAATCTTGATTAGTAGATGGATTTTGACCATTTCTAACTAGTGATTTGATTAATCACCAATTCCCTTATAATTTCATCCCACCAATTATCTTTTGATGATTCCATCTCAACTAGTGATTTGATTTGATTTGATTTGATTAGTAGCCGGAAAACAATTAATTTATTTAGGTGTCGGGTAAATGATCTACTTACTAATAGATATTAATAATGTGTACAATTTAATAATAACAATTATATGTTAATTGTCTGCTAGTAATTGGTTATCTAACTAGCTAGTGAGTAGAAGTAGTTAATGTTAGTGGTAATAGTTTTGGAATGTGGAATACAACTTAACCAAAGTCACGAGTTGATCGATGTGGTTAATGTTAGTTTTCACTTTTAGCTTTATTATCTAACGCCTGGACTCCCTTTAGACTTGAGAGTGCTCATTGTTATTTTATTTCATTATGAAAAGAATTTACAAGAAATTAGTGGGCAGCCGAGATACTATATGGGCTCCAACCATTTTAGCAATAGCAAAGCTAATCCTAGTGAAGATATGAGCAGCAACACGTGCTCCAATGTTGTTGTTGTTGTTGTTGTTGTTGTTATTATTATTATTATTATTGTTACTAATTATAAAGCACAATTTATTATTATTACTATTACTATTATTTTACAAAAACATTTAGAATCATAAAACTTACAAAAAATTAGTGGGAAGCCGAGATTCAATCTGGGTCTCTACTCCTCTTGCCATAGCGAAGTGTATCCTAGTTAAGATCTGAGCAGCAACACGTGCCTTGATGTATTGAGTCTTTAAGAATTTCTGAACTCATTTGAGCAACACAAAAACCTCCCTTTCTAACTCCCTAAGTGAAGAAAAGGGGAAAGGAAGGAAACCATACCCTCATCGCACAACAAACAACTTCATACTTGGCTAGCTTCGGTTGAGCCACATCAGTTACAAGACTTGTCAAACGGGTCGGTTTGTTGGTGTGAAATAGTCGCAGGTTTGGGTGTCAACAGGTTTGGGTCAATATCAATTTTTGTGACCCAAAGTCGTCGAGCTCGGGCTGACCCAGTGGGTTGAGAATTTTATAACACCTTTTAATTTTTCATGTTTTAATACAATAAATATACTAAAATGTACTTTAAAAATTCTTAAAAATTCTTTAATAATAGTTAATTTATGGCAAATAATTGATGTTGTGGTCCAATAAAAATAATGTTAAATTCAAAGTTTTAACAGAAAGGAGTATTTTTGCATAAAATTTCCCATAATATCATAAGTTTAATATATTATTAATGATTTTTCGGGTCAGGTCGAGTTAAAAGTGGTAGTATTTTAAAAGTTCAAAATGTGTTCGGGTCTTTTTTTGTCATAATATCATCAGATTACGTGTCAGTTCAATTTTTGACAGCTCTATCACTATTAGTTACTGATTTTGAGTACAAAAAAAAAAAAAAACATACAAATAATCTCAACAATTTTTGTTCTTACAATATTAATCTTAACTATCGGTTATTAAATTATTATCCAAACAAATTTCAAAAGATTATTAGACATTAGACTTTTTTTTCCTAAAAAAAAAAAGACAATAGACTTTTAGACGGTTGCTGCTTGCTGGTGGGTAATACGAGAAACATTCATTAAATTCTCCCTCTCTTTCTCTCTCTCTCTTTTCTCGTGAATTTCCTCTCTTCCCTCTCATGGTTTTTGCGCTCATCAATCTCATCACTCTCTCCCATTTTCACTTCCTTCGATCTCATTTACATTCCTTTCATCATCTCAATTAGGGTTTTCAATTCGATCTCTAATCTCACTTCCTATAATCATCATCGTCATTATTATTACACTGTTCCAAATTCAAATTTAATTGACGTTTCTTCTATAGTCAAATTCCATACCTGTAAACTTCCGACATTGTTGTCTTCTTCCATCGATTGATTTTGTCAAATGTCGAATTGTTTTTTAAATCTTTTGATTCGGCAATGATGTGGAAGAGAAGAGATAAATGGAGGTTAGATTAGCTGGTTTGCAGGAGGTGGTGAGGTGCGATTACGTTCCGGTGATGCCTATGATTGAGAGAACTAGGTTAAAAGTCTGGTTTATTAGGGTTTGTTCCAGCATTGTGTTGTGGACTTGTTTGATTCATCTTGTTGCCGTTGCAGAGTTTTTTCGTCCTCATTTACTTTCTAGTTCCCCTGACAAATTGTCACAAATCAATCCTGTTCATGCTAATCTTCCTTCTCCGGTGCCTCTTCTTCCTCCAAGTGAGTTGATGAATTTTTGTAAACATTCTATTTGTTGATTCTTTTTGGTTAATAGCACTATGTTTTGTTGAATTCGGTACTTGCTTTCGTTTGCTTGATGTTGTCATGCTTCAACTTATTTTTGTTAGATAATTTGCGTGCAATGTACGATATGAAATCACTACAGTTAAGTACGATTGTGGGTGACTCGGATTTGATTAACAGTGGATTACTTGGATCCCGTTTATTGAGTAAAGATGGAATTTTTACTTTGCATGTTATTCTGGTTGATGAGGAATTGAAGCTTGTGCCACAGGGTTATTTTTAGGAGCTGAAGTGGAGTGTTTCAAAATCATCAAATCAAACAAATTTATTTGATCTATAACAGCATTGTGATTTCTGAAAACAAACATTAGGTGCATATTATGATTATATGACACTACCTACAACGTATAGTACTGGGGTTATGGTACTGTTTTCAGTAGCAAACTAGCAATGGCTTCAATGGAATAACATTTGAGTTTGAGAAGTTCTCGTATGCCTGAAAATTGGGTTCTTTTCATAATGCTAGAGTTTGTGTTATTGCTGTTATATACTTATATCCAAAAGAGAGTAAATTTATTTATTTCATAAAGAGATTCAGCAAAAGTAGGGTATGAGCTAGATTCTATATTTCTGTAGCTTAATTTCTTCTTTATGTTGCTTGTATATATGCTTGCAATCATAGTTCGACTCTGTAAATATGGTCTCTCACTCTATCTAAGTTTCTTGTATACATGCTTGCAATCATAGTAGAATGTTTGACTCTGTAAATATGCTGTAAAGATATGAAGAATTACTTTTCTTGCATATAGCTTTGAGGAAAAGGATAAACTGTGATGAAACCTGTATCACTGTATGCATAAATATTGTAATTCATTGCTTTGACTAGATACAATGAATTTACTAATATTTATGAATTATGACAAATGAGCAGGTTTTTTTTGTTACATATGCCAATGTCGTTTGTTTTGCATCTAGCATGTTTTGCAGAAGTCAGATTTGTGGTAATAACGAGTGACATTATATTGAATTTGGTGTGATTTACTGGCTTGTTTGTCTAATTAGTTTATATTTTTCCTCGAATTGGTGTACATATATATATAATACAATAACTTAGAATTAGGAAGTATGTTTAGGAACATTGCATATTTAGTGTTGCAATTTTTCTTGGTAATCAATGGAGTTAAAGAATGTATTTTATTGTTAACTATTTGCATTCTTTTATTGAAGCTTGTCTTATGTCATAATTGTTTTAAGGTGAAATTTTGATCTCATTGAATTAAAACAGGAGAGCTGTTAGGCTTAGAATTTTGTGACATATCATCTCCTAATAAGTTTTACCTTCTTTAACTTCTGTTCCACTTTGTAAGTTCTTGCTTTTGTTTTACAAAGTTTCCTTTCTCAATTAGGAAAAGGCGACTTTTTAAAAGCTAAAATAGTTCCGCTATATGACAAAGTTTTATTTACTGACTGTAGGAAGATACAATAGTAACGGTTTCTTACGAGTAACTTGCAATGGAGGCTTGAATCAAATGCGAGCTGCGGTTTGTATTCTTGCTATTATTCTTGTGTCAGTTTTCTCATTTTCATATTAAAAGTTTGCCATCTTTGTTTATCTTGCATTTCAGATTTGTGACATGGTAACTGTTGCTCGGTTCTTAAACCTTACTTTGATTGTCCCAGAGCTTGATAAGACATCATTCTGGGCTGATACGAGGTATATGCTTCAGAGGGTGTAAGTTCAATTCTCTTTTATGTCTTCTTTTGAAATCTAAGTGTTTAACTCCTTCAGTTTCTGTTGCAGTGACTTTGAGGACATTTTTGATGTGAAGCATTTTATTGATTCCCTAAGGGATGAGGTTAAAATCATTAGGAGGCTACCAAAGAGATATAACAGGAAATATGGTTTCCAGCCGCTAGTTATGCAACCTATTAGCTGGTCCGGTGAAAAGTACTACTTTGAGCAGGTTAGTTCCTGCATTCGTTGTCACTTTGAAAGGGGGAGTAATTTTGGATCACATAGGAGTTTCATATGTTTTTTATCATTAAGTTCATTATGTTTTCTAAGAATTGCAAGTGGTTCATTATGAGCATGCATCAAGGCATCGTCTTAATAATATATGTTATGTGGGTGGGTGGGTGTGACTTGTTGATAATCTATAGGTTATGCATTGAATAATATCCATTTCAAACTATTAAACCTTTCAATTTTTATTATTGTGGTTAGGGCATACTCAATGTAGTTGAAGTCAGTGGCGGATCCAGGATTTGTGTCAAGGGGGTTCAAACTTAACTAAACACCGGATAATTGGACACTTAGATATAAATTGGTTGTTCACATAATGGGTTCTCTAGAGTTTGGAGAGGAAAAGTTTGATGATTTTTGAGATTTCTTTCAAAAATGCTCTAAACTTTTCATGGTTACTCTAACACACACAATTCTAAATTTTGCAAACAGAATTAATCAGTTTAACAATTAACAAAACAAAACAAATAAATACAACATATAATTAACAAGAAACCCCCCCCCCCCCAACCCCCCACCCACAAAAAAAAGAAACAATCAAACAAAACAATAAAAAAAAAAGAAACAAGTAAAAAAACATATACTTAACATAATTGAGATACATGGGGAAAAAAAGAAATGAGGGAGGGAAAAAAAAAGGCAATTTGTTAGAGTTGGGACTTGAACCCACAACTCACGCCTACGGAGTATAATGTAAAACCTTTACCAACTGAGCTACTTCCTCAATATGTTATTACTGTGTTTCGAAAAGTATATACGAAGTATTAGTTAATCAATTTTTTTATTTTAAAAAAATCAGATATTTTTCCCAGATCCATGGGGTTCAGTTCTGGATCCGCCACTGGTTGAAGTGCTCACCTTTTCTAAACAACCCGTTTCCTAGGCTTATAAATAGCTCTTTCACTATGTTATTTTAGCTTCATAGGCAGGCACTAAAAGAAAGAAACATCTGATGGAACAACAGTAGGAATAACAAAACTTAATTGGATTATTACCTCAGGTAGGGTCTAGGGGTAGGTAATTGGTTCGTATATTAATCTCTAAATGGCTTATGTGCTAAGATGACTTTTCTGTTGTTCTGAAAGGTGGTTTGAATAAGAATAATTTCACAGTGAGAAGTATGTGAAATAGTTTTGCCACAACTTAGTTAAAATGTGAAATTAATCTGTGACATTGATACACCATGTAAAAACATTTAGATATGCCAAGAAGGTGGGTAGGAAGAATATCTAAATTGTGCTCACTTTGAAGCTGGCACCTTATCTAGGTTGTTGATATTTTGTTTAACTCCATGGCCTCTCTGTGATCCTTAGTTGTAAAAGGCGTAAGGCGCACTAACGCGCAAATGGTCCCTGGAGCCTAGGCGTAAGATGCAAGGCGAAAGCGCGCGCCTCTTGTAGATGAGGCGCATTGATTTATTTATTCATTTTAAATTACTTTTCTTTGACAATATTTAGATTAATGAAAAAGATCCCTAACAACGTTAGTACTCACATATATAAAGCCAAGATAAGTCTCAATTTGAAGGAAGTTAAATCATTCTTCAATTTATAATCTAAATATAAGCTATTTTCCTTAAGGTGCATGAGTCGCGCGCCTGGGAGCAAAGCGCGCCTGAGGCACTCTTTTTAAAGCTAAGTTGTGATCGTCTTGATAGTGACTTCATTTTTCATATAAAGTGCCATGGGTAATGCCTTGTTTAGTCACTTAGTGGAGTGATTACTGTGGATTGCCTTCAAGTGAAGAAAAATTATGGTCAACTTATATTTTGTTTTGGAATAACTACCCCTGATACATTTTCTGTTTTCTTTTGTGGGTGTTATGCAGGTTTTGCCTCTTTTTAAAAAAAATAAAGTCATACATTTCAATAAAACAGACACGCGGTTAGCAAATAATGGGCTTCCCCTTGAATTTCAGCGACTCAGGTGTCGTGTTAATTTCCAGGCCCTGAAATTTACTCCTAAAATTCAGGCTCTGGGACTCAAATTGATCCATCTACTTGAGGCAAAGGGACCTTTTGTTGCTTTGCATCTGAGATATGAGATGGACATGCTGGCTTTCTCAGGCTGTAATCATGGTTGCACTGAGGAGGAAGCTGAGAATCTCAAGCAAATGAGGTTGGTTTTATTCTTCAAAATTTTCACTGCAGAGCATGTTTGACGTTTGATTACACATTAGATTTGAGTAGAAGGCGTTTATATAATATGGTAATAAGTTCAATAAGATTGCAGTTTAGTCATCTAAGTGGTTGTCTGCAATGGTTTTAACTTGAAATTGCGGAGCTGGTTGCAACTTGCAGTTGAGTTTAAAGATCTCGTTATCCTTACTCCTTAGAGCTCCATTCTCTTCAGAACTTGTTTTTGTTTATTTAAACTCATTAGCTCTGGTATGGATTTGTTTTGATTCAGCTGAACTTGAGTACTCTTGATTTGAATAATTGGCCATTTGGCCCCTTGAACTTACTAACTTTTATATGAGGTTAGTTTATGGAAACCCATTTTTTTAAGATCAAAAGAATGTATTCTTAGTATGATGCTTAACAATTCTCTATATGGCCTAAAAAGTCTTTTGTGGTTATGAGTCATTGATCGTATACTGTAAGCTGGTACAAAAATTGAACTTCAGTAAGGTGAAAGAGTGAATATAGAAGATAGTGACTTGAGGTGAGGGATGTTCCAGAGATAAATTTACCTTTTTTCATTTCTCCTTAAATTTTTCTTAGAAATGAGTCTTGAGAAGCGCCTATAGGCTTATGCAAGTTCAGATGATGGCTACCAACTTTATTTTTAGTTAAAAGAGATTAATAGTAGGTTAAATTGCTTTGGATAAGGGCTGATAAGTTATTGGGAAATTGTAGTCCTTATTTTTACTGCTCTTAGTTTTGGCAACTGCGATGAGTACAAGGCTCATACTTTTGAAGTTTAAAATCAGGGATTCCAACGGGCAAAGTTGTGTTATTTATTTAAATTATTATTATCATTATTACTTCCTCTTTCTCAAGTTACTATTTATGCGGCATTCAAGATGCAATAATCTGTAAAACGTTGAGCTTAATAAGCTATACATTTAGATAATTAAGATTGTAGGTGATATTTATTCTATATATTTGTCATAAAATCGGTCGAAGTTAATAAAAGTGGTCTCCCAAAAAGAAAATGTAGCAATTAATATGAGACAGAGTGAGTATTATATTGAGTTCATGCATAGTAGCTTGATACGAGGCATATACACTGTCAAAACATTATTACAAAGAAAGTTATTTAGTATTTTTTTTTATCTGCCTGTTTGTGTAGGTATGCATATCCATGGTGGAGGGATAAGGAGATCAATTCTGAGGAGAAAAGGTCTCAAGGTTTATGTCCTCTTACACCAGAGGAGACAACTTTGATTCTACAGGCACTGGGTTTCAATAATAACACTCAGATATATATTGCATCTGGAGAAATTTATGGCAGTGATAGAAGACTTGCAACTTTGCGTGCTGCATTTCCTAATACAGTAAGTAACAATATGTTTTGACTTCTATAATGCTTTTCGTTTGCATCAATCTGCTATCATGCCTTGGCTGACTGTTATTTATAATTTTCTATATGATGATTTTATGGTTATCTAGTGATGGCTGTGTTGTGGCGTAAAGAAAATGTGCCTGTTTATTCTGGAAAAAATGTGGAATTATGGGCTGGGTATGGTTTGTTAGGTCATTGTTTTTTGGTTGGCAAAAGTAATTTCACGGTTCCGAAATTGATATAGTGGAAACCCATCATCAACAGTTAAAGCATCGTCAAAATACGGCAACAACTGCATGATTATGGACAATTGATTTATGAGTATTTTCACTGCTCCAACCTCTAATTGACCAAAGGTCCAAATCCTCTTACCATTGAGTCTTTCCTTACAGTAAAAATAAATAAATAAATAAAAGGATAATTGGTTAATCCCCTATTCAATATATGGAGTATTTTACCATGGCGTATTGGCGTTTCAGATTCATTGTTAAACCAACTCAATGACACTATCGTAATTGCAATAGTATTCTCTTATTGTTGCTAAAAATGCTATTCTAGTTGTGGTACAACATATATCGGACATAGTTGTAATGATCACAGGGAGAAAAATCTAGCAAAAAAATTCTAAAACTGAAGATGGGGGCTGGGATCTATGGACAACTAACTCTTTTCATGAGTAGGGTAATGCCAGAAGAACATAGATTTTAAATTTTATGATAATAAGATTTTATCCTAGTAGCATCATCTCTATAATCACTTGCTAAATTGTTAAAAATGCCATTCTAGTTGTGGTACAACATATATCGGACATAGTTGTAATGATCACAAGGAGAAAAATCTAGCAAAAAAATTCTAAAACTGAAGAAGGGGGCTGGGATCTATGTACAACTAATTCTTTTCATGAGTAGGGTAATGCCAGAAGAACATAGATCATAAATTTTATGATAACAAGATTTTATCCTAGTAGCATCATCTCTATAATCACTTGCTAAATTGTTAAAAAAAATTAACTTTCAAGTGACCTTGGCTTTATCATCGAAACAATACAAATTAATCTAAAAAAATAATGTATTATGGATCATCGATTTCAGTCTATTAGGATATTGATCATTTGTAATTTTTATTTTGATAAATTAGATATTGATTTCTTGAGATCTACTTCTTGGTATGCAAGATTTCAGGTTCAATTCTGTACAAGTCAACTGTCTTAATCCGCTTAACAAATGATCTCCTTTACGGAGGAGTTTGTTAATGAATTCGTTGCATTTGAAGTTTTAGCACTTTGGGACCAATAGATGTGAGCTTTAGCCAGTACCTGATTTATGTACATGTTGAATAAACTACTTAGTATATGTTGTTTGCTTCGAATTCTGGAGTCATCTTTGTTTCACTGCTGCTCCTATTTCTGTGAATTGTTCTTTTCTTTCTGGTTATAGATAGGCCTTTAGTTTTGGCCGTTCGGAATGCCTTTCCGGGGCCCGTCATCGTTTACCCTGAAATTTGAACACGTGGTCCGGGTACCATTTGGGGGTTTTATGTTTGTTTTCACCTTCAAATCACCATCGTTGCACCTTAGTGACCCTACACATCCGTTCTTCCGCCATCCGAACGAACGGGTTTTAGGTGCATTTTTGGCACTTCAAACAACCTTGGTTCCTTCTTTTCACTTGCGTAGGGTCGCTTTATGACCCAACAAACCCCTCATTTGATTTTCGGCCACTTTCATTCCAGGACCCCGGAACCCTAAAAAACTGTGAATTATAGCCTTTAGTTATGGTCGTACGGGCTGCCGTTCCAGGACCCGTCTCCATTTTCCCTGAAATTCGTGTATGTGGTCTGGGATACCATTTAGGGGACTTATGCGTTTTTTTAAACTTCTAATCACCACCGTTGCACCCTACACGCCCGTTTTTCCGTCACCCGAACGAACGGGTCTTAGATGCATTTTCGGCCCATCAAACAGCCTCGGTTGCTCCTTTCCACTTGTTTAGGGTCGTTTTATGACCCAAAAAACCTCTCATATGATTTGCGGCCACTTTCATTCCGGGACTCCGGAACCCTAAAAAATCGTGAATTAGCCTTCAGTTCTGGTCGTTTGAGATGCATTTTCGGGACCCGTCACCATTTTCCTCGAAATGCGAATACGTGGTCCGGGATACCATCTGGGGGTTTTATGGCTGTTTTCAACTTCAAATCACCGCCGTTGGACCCTACACGCCTGTTTTTCTACCACACGAACGAACGGGTCTTATGTCCATTTTCGGCCCATCAAATGGTCACGGTTTCTCCTATGCACTTGCGTAAGGTTGTTTTATGACCCAACAAACTTCCCATATGATTTTTGGCCACTTTCATTCCGGGACTTCGGAACCCTCAAAAAGCGTGAATTTATATAGCCTTCAATCCTAGCCGTTCGAGATGCCGCTCCGAGCCCCGTCACTATTTTCCCTGAAATTCGAACACGTGGTTCAGGGTACCATCTGGGGGACTTTGTTTTTTCACCATCAAATCACCACCGTTGCACCCTACACGCCCGTTTTTCCGTCACCGGAACGAATGGTGCTTATGTGCATTTTCGACCCATCAAACAGTCACGGTTGCTCCTATCCACTTGCGTAGGGTCGTTTTATGACCCAACAAACCTCCCATAAGATTTTCAACGACTTTAATTTCGGGACCCCGGAACCCTAAAAAACCTTGATATATAGCTTTTCAATTCTAGTCGTTCGGGATGCCTTTCCAGGACCCGTCACCATTTTCCCCGAAATTCGAACACGTGGTCTAAGTTACAATTTGGGGGACTTATGCGTTTTTTCACCATGTAATCACCACCGTTGCACCCTACACGCCCGTTTTTCTGTCACCCGAACGAACGGATCTTAGGCGCATTTTCGGCCCATCAAACGACCTCAATTGCTACTTTCCACTTTTGTAGGGTTGTTTTATGAACCAACAAACCTCCTATATGATTTTCAGTCACTTTCATTCTGGGACCTTGAAACCCTAAAAAACAGTGAATTATATCATTTCTGACCGTTTGGATGCCTTTTCGGACCCATCATCATTTTCCCCGAAATGCGAATATGTGGTCCGGGATACCATCTAGGGGTTTTATGGTTGTTTTCAACTTCAAATCACCACCACTGGACCCTATAAGCCTGTTTTTCCGCCACCGAATGAACGGGTCTTATGTCCATTTTCGGCCCATCAAACGGTCACGGTTTCTCCTATGCACTTGTTTTATGACCCAACAAACTTCCCATATGATTTTCGACAATTTTCATTATGGGACTCTGGAACCCTAAAAAAACGTGGCCTTCAATCCTGCCGTTAGGGATGCTGCTCCGGGCCCCGTCACCATTTTCCCCGAAATGCGAACACATGGTCTGGGGTACCATTTGGAGGACTTGTGTGTTTTTTCACCAACAAATTACCACCGTTGCACCCAACACTTTCGTTTTTCCGCCACTCGAACGAACTTGTCTTATGTGCATTTTCGGTCCATCAAACGGTCACGGTTGCTCTTATCCACTTGCGTATGGTCGTTTTATGACCCAACAAACCTCCCATATGATTTTTGACCACTTTCATTTCGGGACCTTGAAACCCTCAAAAACAGTGAATTGCCTTCAGTTCTGGCTGTTCGGATGCCGCTTCGGTCCCCGTCACCGTTTTCCACGAAATTTGAACACGTAGTCCGGGGTACCATCTGGGGTTTTATGTCTGTGTTCACCTTCAATTCACCACTGTTGCACACTACACGCCCGTTTTTTCGCCAACCGAACAAAATGGTCTTAGGTGCAATTTCGGCCTATCAAACGGGCTTGGTTGCTCCTTTCCACTTGCTTAGGGTCGTTTTATTACCCAACAGACCCCCACATGATTTTCGGCCACATTCATTTTGGGACTCCGGAACCCTCAAAAAGTGTGAATAGCTTCGGGATGCCGCTCCGGGCCCCATCACCGTTTTCTCTGAAATTCGAACGTGGTTCGGGGTACCATTTAGGGGACTTATGTGTTTTTTCACCATCAAATCACCACCGTTGCACCCTACATGCCCGTTTTTCCGTCACCCGAACGAACGGGTCTTATGTGCATTTTCGGCCCATCGAACGGTCACGGTTGCTCCTATTCACTTGCGTAGGGTCGTTTTATAACCCAACAAACCTCCCATAAGATTTTCAGCGACTTTAATTCCGAGACCCTGGAACCCTAAAAAACCTTAAATATAGCTTTTCAATTCTGGTCGTTCGGGATGTCTTTCCAGGATCCGTCACCATTTTCCCCAAAATTTGAACACGTGGTCTAAGTTACAATTTTGGGGACTTATGCGTTTTTTCACCATCTAATCACCACCGTTGCACCCTACATGCCCGTTTTGCCGTCACCCGAACGAACAGATCTTAGGTGCATTTTCGGCCCATCAAACGGCCTCGATTGCTTCTTTCCACTTCTGTAGGGTTGTTTTATGAACCAACAAACTTCCCATATGATTTTCAACCACTTTCATTTTGGGACCTTGAAACCCTAAAAAACAGTGAAGTGTAACCTTCAGTTCTGGCCGTTCGGATGCCTTTCCGAGCCCCTTCATCGCTTTCCCCGAAATTTGAATACGTGGTTTGGGATACCATCTATGGGTTTTATGTCTATTTTCAACTTCAAATCACCACTGTTGGACCCTACACGCCTGTTTTTCCACCACCCAAACGAACGGGTCTTATGTCAATTTTCGGCCCATCAAACGGTCACGGTTTCTCCTATGTACTTGCGTAGGGTTGTTTTATGACCCAAGAAACTTCCCATATGATTTTCGACAACTTTCATTTTGGGACTCCAGAACCCTCAAAAAGCGTGAATTATAACCTTCAATCTTGGCCGTTCGGGATGCCGCTCCGGGCCCGTCTCCGTTTTTCCCGAAACTCGAACACGTGGTCCAGGTACTATCTGGGGACTTATGTGATTTTTCACCATCAAATTACCACCGTTGCACCCTACACGCTCGTTTTCCGCCACCCGAACGAAAGAGTCTTATGTGCATTTTCGGCCCATCAAAACGGTCATGGTTGCTCCTATCCACTTGCACATGGTCGTTTTATGACCCAACATACCTCCCATATAATTTTCAACCACTTTTATTATGGGATCCCAAAATCCTCAAAAACCGTGAATTATATACTTCCTCCGTTTCAAAATAAATGCAACAATTTCTATTTTCAGAAGTTTCAAAATAAATGCAACAATTTTAATCTTTCTATTTTTGTAAGTATTTTCTTTCTATCTCTCACATCCACTTTCTCTCTCTATCCCTTTTACTCTCACAATAAAAAAAATGCTTAGGAGTCCGTGTATCCTAATTTGTTGCGTTTTTTTTGAAACGGAGGAAGTATTTTTTTTATCACTAGTTCTATGCAATTGATTTTGACTTGTCTGAACTCCAATTAACTTATTTAGGTTGTCGATGGTACTTAATAGAATACATTAGATATTTCTCAACCTTAATGTTCTGAAATAACAAGCTGAAAAGAACATACTTCAAGACTGGAATAGGTTTAATTTACTTTTTGATTAGCAACTTCAGGAAATGCCAGGGGTTTCACCTTTTCAACAGTCGTTGGTTTTGCTTGGGCAAATCGTTGTATTTAAATTTACTTATGGTTATGCTCATAGTCATATACTTCAATATTATTGTGTTACAGATAAAGAAGGATATGCTGCTTGATCCAGATGATTTGCGGCAGTTCCGGAATCATTCTTCTCAAATGGCAGCCTTAGATTTTTTGGTTTCTGTTGCTAGTAATGTATTTGTTCCTACATATGATGGAAATATGGCAAGGCTAGTTGAAGGCCATCGCAGGTATCCTTTTGTATTTGTGGTTGACCTATAAAACAGAGATGAAAACTGAATTCCTCTAGAGCCTACTGCTCAAATTGATGTTGTAAATGATTTCCCCATTTTAACAATTCAAATAATGATCCTGATGATGTTACATTTCTTTTTCAGGAACCTTGGTTTCAAAAAAACCATTTTATTGGATAGGAAGAGGCTTGTTGAACTAATTAATTTACAGCAGAATGGGACGCTTTCATGGGATGATTTTTCTGCCGCTGTTAAGGAAGCGCATGTGAACAGATTAGGACAACCCATTTTCAGGAAAGTTATTGTTGATAGACCAAAGGAAGAGGATTATTTTTATGCAAATCCCCAAGAGTGCCTATGCCAAGACTCCATTTGCAATGACATTGTAGCAGCTAGCAACACCAGTGTTTTACATTGAGATTAACAACCTTCCTTTCAAGTATACATAACCCGTCTAGCCTAATCACCAGGTTTGACCTAATTTATGATTATGAATGAGTCGTTGGAAATTGCCCGTGGTCTGCTTATCCTAAAAGGTTTGCACGGCCTTAAATAGCAATGCAAAGATCATATGAGCTTACAAAGGCAGTGGTAGAGTAACATGAATTGCTGGTGGAAGTGATTCGAGGTCATGACTCATGATGTGTTTTCGCCTGCACATAGCCTTTGATCAAGGCAGATTTAGTTTTCTTACCATATTTAAAGCTGTGATGCTTTCTGGTCGAGGTTTTGATTTTGTCACTTACCGGTTTGATGGTGTCATTGGCTTGGCACATTTCTGCCAAGTGATTAGAATAGCTTTTGCAAAGAGTAGTAATTAGGTACAAAGTGAGTTTTTTTTCCTGCAAAAGCTGCAGTCTAATTCTCTCTCCCTAGTTTCAGCAAAGCAATAGGTTTCGTTACGATTTTATTTTCCTTCTGTTCTATGCTTAAATTGTAAATTGGAATTCATTTTTCACCCCCAATCAAACTCAATAAGAGTTGATAATATTAAGAAATGCAAATGCATACTTGGAATAATTTATTGTCTACTGCAAAAAAGTGCATCATCTGTGAACATCTCAGACTTGATTATGCAGCCTGCTATGAAAGATAAAGAATGAATGAAGAATCAAATTTGAGTAGAGGTCATTCATGGATAGTGATTTTGACACTCATAAATTCATTTCCGCAATATACTTTATAAACATCTTATCAACTAAAAAATTAAAGAAAATGGAGTGCGGAAATGAATTTGGAAAAATCAGTATTGGTCATTCATTCTATCATTCACTTGTGTGAATTTATTGATGATGGTATTGTACGTCAGACGGTAATTATCTCTCTTGTATTGCTCAATAAACATATTAGCACTGAAAGTGAAAGATGCTATAACAGTTAATCTTTACCTTTACAATTTCGAGCATATGCTTCGATTCGACCAAGCCACAAAACTGCAGAAAGCTAGCAGCTACTTCAATCTTAAATCCTACACTGCATTTCGAAAAATGGACGGAATGAAAATTACACCTCTCCTATCCAAGGGAGTTTTTCTCCTTGTGCCCCAGCCAAACCAAGATCCTTGAGCCTTCTCTCTTGGTAATACTCAAATACATTCAATTCTGTTTCCCTTTCCTTGAATACCCCATCAATCTGTTGCAACACCTTCTTTTCTCCCAATCTTATCCCTATTGCAATCTTTATCCTTGGATTTAAATCACTTTCGGCCAACAACTTCTCATCCTACACCAGCCAAAACATTCGAAGGACAAATGAGATACATATTTTCATTAAAAGACGTCAATTTGACTAATTTTCTGAACAGGGATAAAGTTACCTCATCAATGGTGGTATTGTAACCAGAGAGAGCAGTTGCAGAAGCATTGCGGATCACTTGGCATATGAGCTCTTCATTGGAAGGGCTAATGGGAAGCTCAAGATGACCCCATATCTTATTTCTGAAAATAGACTCCAAAAGAAAAGCATCTTCTCCACCAAGTGCCAGAAGCCTTAGATATGGGAGCATCATTTCTGGAAGAGGCTGGTCCAAAACAATATCAAAGTATGCAACTTCCCCCATGCCATTTGATTCAGCTATGTCTAGCTTGTCCCCGAA
The DNA here is from genome assembly GCA_951394345.1 of Salicornia ramosissima. NCBI lineage: Eukaryota > Viridiplantae > Streptophyta > Magnoliopsida > Caryophyllales > Amaranthaceae > Salicornia > Salicornia ramosissima. The sequence goes on along the minus strand of OX596240.1, from coordinate 48,994,501 downwards.
AAACGGGTCTGACTCAGGTATCTCTAGTGTTACGGTGTATGCGTTGCGTTCTGGTCTAGTTTCTATGAAACCGTAATCTAGGGCTAATTCAGCATTGCTCTTGTTCAGATCATATTGGATCATAACCTGTTTGAATAACCATGAGAGAATGAGACCACGACCTCATCTATGATACTATTTTCAAAGCAAGTTTTTTTTTTTGGAGGAAAGGTACATGGTTATAAACTGTCTAGACCTTATCTCAGGGCCTTGAACAATAAGGGGAGGAGGAAACGGGTAAGGTTTGAACCCGGGGCATCACTCCCGGGGTATCGTGGTCTTACCACTTGAGCCACGGTACAACCTTAATGACACTATTTTTCAAATTCAAAGCAAGTACTTATAACAATGATAAGAGCATATACAGATAAAGCTCCGTTTGGTTGGGTGTAAAACATTTTCATTGTAAAATATATTTGACGGAAAATAATTTACTCCTATATCTCACAAACCAAACAAACAATGCAAAATTTAAAATAGTTTTCCAAGATAATTGTTTACGCCCTATAAAATGGATCCTAAATCATCCTTTATAGATTTTAAGCAATTCGGTTCCATATTATATGGAGTTGGTGATTAAAGGACATAAAGAATATAAAGTAGTAATTTAATTCATAATTCAATTAGAGAAAGAAAGCAACCTGGTTACCAGCCTTCACTGGGACAGGGGTCTTCAAAGAGAATAGGAGCTCTCTAGAGAACAATCCAGCTCCTCGGACTTCCCAAGCATAATCTTGTGCTCTTATATCAGGACTATGATTGATCTGTTACGCCAACTTCTACATGTTAGATCCAAGATACTCCATAATCAAAACTTAAACCGACATAAGCATAATCTTGCCATTAAAAATGCAATCTTTTGTTTGTGATTTATGTACAGGGAAAAATATAATCGGGTAGGGTTTCGTTCGATTCATCTCAATATGTAGTTTATTAATATCTAAATTTTATAAAATTTACATATGCATAACCGGAGTTCTAAGTGAATGAATAAAAACATGGCTCGGCAAATGTTAAAAGTAAAACGTTGCATCGAAAAGAAAACAGAGGCAGTATATATAAAGAAAGGGAGAAACAAGAGAAGTTACCAAGTCCGCTAATGGGATTAAAACCAGACTTTGGCCTTCAAGGCGAGTGAAAGCTCTTGATCTTAGGATTCCAAACGCCCAAAGGAAGTCGTTTAGGGTTATGCTGAAAGGGAAAAGTCCTTTGTTTGGAGCTATTACTTCTTCTTCCAGCTTTGCAAATTCATTTGCTACCAAGTCCTTCACACCCAGTGTTGTGTTCAGCAGTTGGCTACCTGCAATCATGAAATAGCAGAATTAATTTTGGCAAACTTATAAGGTGCAAATAACTTGATAGTTTTTCTCAAAGGATTTTTCATATGATATAACAAATCTAATGCACATCAACAGAGGAAATCAACTTCTCTACATAAACTCAATAAGCTATGAATTCTTTTTTTTTGCTTCGCTTTCGTTCTCTCTTTTCCCCTTCTCCAAAAAAAACCCAAAACTCTATGGGGGACTGCTATCATCATCTCTGCGATGATGGTAAGCCCTAAATTTTTATTTAATTTCTTAGTTTTTATTGTTTGGCTTAATAATAATCTTCAACTCTCTTTGTCAGAGTTTTCTGCCCAATTTTTGGGTTTTTCTTTTCCTTTATGGTAGTTTTCTTCGCAATTTCTGGGTTATTCTCCCCCCTTGTTGGGAGTTTGGAGTTTTGGTTTTTGGATTCTAGTTTGTTGGAAAGATTTAACTCATGGATTTTTAGTCATGTTACTTTCCAATCGGTGTTAGTATCTTGAATGCGTTCTAAATCAAGAAATAATGTTCATTAATAAATTTTCCCATGGAAGGCTGCAATTTTCAGCGAGTGCAATATTTTCAGTTTTGGATCATCATCATAGATAGTAATATTGAAGAATAGTACTCCCTCCGTAACATAATTCTGGCAACAAGTTATTTTGCACGCATTTCAAGGAAGTAATTTAAGGGTGTAAACGAACAAATTAATCAAAATGGTTTTAATACAAGTAAGATTGAGATCATAAATTACTAATCTTAAAAAAAAATTGATCAATTTATTCGTTTACACCCTTAAATCGCTTCCTTGAAATGCGTGAAAAAAAACTTGTTGCCTGAATTATGTTACGGAGGGAGTAGAATATATTTATTTGATAGGATTAAATTGTAGCTCATATTTTCTTAACACTTACCCCCTTTGTTTTAAAAAAAAAAATACTAACATTCCTTTTTGGATTGGTTTTTTTTTTTTATTATTTAATTTACTCAGTTCCTAAATTACTTTTACCAAGTTTAGTTTTATTCTTCTAATTTTATTAATTTATAATTTTTTCCATATGCTCTCTTCACCCTTAACTAACATTAGTAAAATTACTTTTTTTTCCTTTCTCTCTCTTTTCCATGTGTCCTCCCTCACTTTTGTACAGAGCTTCTAATCATCATTTATTTTCTTAACTAATGTCTTGGTTTTCATAGAGATTTTTAGCCATGAAACTCTCTTCATTCAAGTAGCACTAAATCAGGAAAAAGACAGTAAATATACTTGTATACTTCAATTGAATAGCAGTAATTTTAATTTGAGTAGGAAATCTGAACTAACCTTGAAGCTCAGAGAGTTCCTCTTCTGACCTGCTCTGAAAAGCAACAACAAAAGCTTCATTTAGCTCAATCAACCCAAATAATTACCCATGTACAAGTGTACAACACACCAAATTAAAAGAGTGAAAACCCAGAAACTAAAACCCAATCAAATTAACCAGAATTGAAAGAAAAACATACCAATAAATGGTTGAATTTGTACAATCAGGCAATATATCAATGTAAGGCTTCCAAGATGAATCATCTTCCAATTTCTTCTCTCTGATCAAAAACAAAGCAACACAAACCCAAGGCTTAAGCCCATTACAAACTGACCCAATTTCTGAAGCTCCGACTGTTTCTGGGCTTACCCAAAACTTCTTGGGCATCTCCAAAACCACCTCATTTCTTGACAAATTTTTCTGGGCTATAAGCCCTAAACCTTCTGGAACATTACCTGGTTTTAATGGGGGTTTTGCAGAGATAATGCCTTTGTCTGAAAGCCAACCCCAGAAAGTTTGAACCTGGGGTGGTAGGGTGGAATCTGGTGACTGAAAACATCTGATAGAAAGAGGGGTTTTTCTGAGAGTCAGAAATGGGGTTACAATTTCAGTTTTTGAGGTTTTGAAAGGGGTACAATTTGATAGTGGATTGAAAGTGAACATAGTTGTGGCCATTTTAGCTGCTCAGTCACTCACCTTTAGAAACCTCAACACCAACTACCTACCTATCCAAAGACTAAAGATTTTTTGTTATAATATGATGATATCTTGATTCTTGATGGAGGAATTAACTGGATATTTTCCATGATGAAATAAATGATGATTTTATCTTACAACATTTGTACCTCAATTATTAGTTTTTTTCGAGATATCTTGATGACATGGCATGACTAGGGAGGATGTCTTTTCTTATCTTGTTCAGGATATTCTTCTATGGTCAAGCCAAAAAAGACCCATTATATGTTTTTTTTTTTTTTAGGTTTAGTTGATTGAACTAGATTCTAAACTTAGTAGAAGTTGAATTGAATTTGTTTAAACTGAACTGAAATTTTAGAAATTAAATCCAAAAGATCTTGGCCTAATAGTGGCTATTAAGGGAAGCACCGCAATTCTATTTGCATCATTTTGGGCGCCAAACACAAAGTATCATGGCCTATGGAAGGACTTTAAGGTGTATGGGCCTTGTGTCGTTTTGGTTCATCCAGCTTTGTCGCACGGCTCCGATGCACCTGGAATTCGTGTACTTTTTTAGAATTTAGACCCTTCAATCTCCCCGATGTGGCCAAAACGTTATATGGGAGCGTAGGATGACCTAAGGAAACCACCAGAAAAATTCCGGTCATTTTTTTCCGGGACCTCAGAATGGGCCGGGAAAACCAAAAATGGTGAATTATAGCCTTTGAAGTCGTCGTTTTTAGTGACTGTATCAGAAGCATCCGAAATTTCTCCAACTTTGTCGACCACATTTCAGGGGTGTCCTAACGAATTCTAAGAGGAATTTCAGCCCAAAGTACGGAGTGCGAAACCCTTACAACTTTACAAACAACTAATCGCAAAACACTTAATATTGCGGAAAAATAAAAATTTGATTAGATCAGGAAAAAAAAATTCAAATATTGATCAAATCAGAAAAATTAAGATCAAATTCGGAAAAATCAGATAAGATTCGATCATATTAGAAATGTTAAGTTCAGATCAGAATAGATAAAAAAAATTAAAGGATAATATTGAATGAAAAAAACCAATAAATAGAGAAAAAAAAATTAAAAAGAAAAAAAAGTCAAATGAAAGTTTAGAGCTGCGAATCTTTGAGTAGTGGTCAAAGAGAGGGCAGAGTGGGCAATAGGATAAGTTTCACTTGATTCAAGAATCATTCTCCTAGCTCTTCCTTAGCATATACTATACTAAGCTCTTCAATCCTTGACCTAAAGCCCTAGCTATATCATTTTAATGAGAAGGTGACATGTGGCAGTTAATAAGGGAAATATTTTAATTTAACATCATTTATTCTTAAATCTTTATCTTTTCTATTTCTAGTTTTCTAATCTCTAACTTTATACTCCCTCCGTAACGAATTACTTGCAACAATTTCCATTTTTAGGTGTAACAAAATACTTGCAATAATTTTTTTCCAATTTCATTTTATTCTATTTTTGGCAAAAAAAAACAACACCATATCCAATTATTTTTATCTCTCTTACTTTTATCATCATACCACATAATACCCCATTTACTTTTCTCTCTCTTACTTTTCTCTCTCCTACTTTTATCATTATGCCACTTAATACCCCACTTTCCTTATTTTGCCTAAAAAAACTCTCATAGTCCAAATGTTGCAACTAATCAGTTACGGAGGGAGTACTTACTTTTTAAAGTATTTTACAATTTATTTTTTTATTTAACTTCATTTACGCATTTTATGCCTTAGTTTCCTTTTTTTTTTTGGTTGAAATAATGTATTATATTGATTGTATGTAATTAAAATAAAACGAAACAATTTACTAGATACAAAACGGTGATTAAAATCTTAAAATAAAAAGACCCATCTAAGACTCACTAAGGACCCAAGGACCTGCTAGACCCAGTAGATCTGGATTGGGTTTGGCTCTATATAAAATAAATGGGTCTGGATCTGGGTCTAGGTGGACCCAACCCAGACCCGCCCCATTGCCATCTCTGTGCGCAGCCATTACAAGTGACTTAGCGAAGAAGCACCGAATAATTTCGAATCGCATATGTTTTTGGAAATTTTGACCCTCAAAAGTCATCTGGTGTAGCCGAAAACATATGTAGGCGCATAGGACAACCTAAGGAAACCCCAGAATAGTTTCGACCTTTTTTGTTTCGGGACCTCAGAATGGGTCGGAAAGCTAAAAAATAGTGAATTATAGGATTTGATTTTGGCCTTTTTTGTGACCGTGTTAGGAAACATCCCATATTTATCCAACTTTCTCTACAACATGTTCGGGGCGTCCTAAAGAAGTGAAAGGAGGAATGTGGGCCCAAAATACGGAGTGCGGAGTCCTTGCAAGCGATTTATCACAAAACACCGAATATTGTGGAATCACGTTTTTTTATGTTTAGACCCTCAAATGCCCTAAATTGTTAAGAATCATGTTTACAATCTAATTACAATATAGCACTTTCAATTCAGGTCAACAGTTCAGTTTTGGTTTTAACCAATCAGTTTGGGTCATTTCATTTCAGTTAATTTCAGATAATTTTTTTTCCAGTTCAGTTCAGTTTTTGTACCGACATATTTCAGTTCAGTTCAGTTTCAGTTAATTGTTCAGTTAACCAATCAGTTAAAAATTCGGACGGATGCAATTCAGTTCAATCGAAAATGTCGACAGTTCAGTTCAGTTCAGTTTTGGTTATAGTTTTTTTTTTTGGTTCAATTAGCTTTAGTTCAGGTCATTTGAGATTATAATTTTGTAACTCCAAACCAGCCTTAAGATAGACATTCAGTAGGAAATTTCCTACCACTAGTTGGTCGCATGCAAATGTGTAAAATCAGTCGCAAATCACCTACCCATATTTCCAGTAGGAAATTACCTACCACATTTTCGGTCGAAAAATGTTGAGAACTGCGGTAGCAAATCACCTACCAATATTTTTTATTTTTCTGTAGGAAATTACCTACCGCTAAAAGTCGGTAGGAAATGTTGTAAAATGTGGTAGGTAATTTTTCCGACCGAAAATCGCTCAGAAATGTACAATTAGCGACCAACTAATTTCCTACCGCTCAATATATACCGACCGATTTTTCTACACTTCCTACTGCTTATGGCGGTAGGTAATTTAGCATTTTCTTGTAGTGTTCAAAACAATTCGGATAATATTGTATCATTTTTTATTCTGTTTAGTAATATTTAAATTAAATTAGTTTCAAGTCATTTTTAGTTTCAGTTAGATCCAGTTATCATCTTTTCAGTTCAGTTTCAGTTAGCTTCAGGTAACCTCTTTTCAGTTCAGTTATTTTCAGATTTTTAGTAGTTAACTTCAGTTTCAGTTGGTTTCAGATTTAGTTCAGTTCAGTTTGATATTTTTCAGTTGACTTTTAGTTATCACTTCATTCAGTTCAGTTCAGTTCACTTTCAGTTTCAGGTAATTTCAGATCGACCCAAAACAGTTCAATTTCAGTTAGTTCAGTTCAGTTAGTTCAGTTCTGACCCAATCTGACAGCACTATGTACAATTGCCATTGAATAAAACATAAGTCGCTGATACCAAACATGTTTATTCATTTTCAACTTTGATGATTGAAAAACAGTGTTTCCAACAATCTCAAATCACAATGTTGAGTAAAGAAATTATCAGGATATATAAGCTTAGTACACAATAGTTAGCTACTGATAACTGGAAGAAGATCCATTCATGATAGCATTAGTAGGAAGTAGGGAAGGGAAATGGTTTCGGCAAAGTTTTTTAATGCAGAGTTTGTTCTTTACGTTTAATTTTTGCACAGTTTTTAATGCACATGTTTGAACGTTAGTCTCTTATACTAAACTTTATAAAAAATTATAAACGATACAGATTAAAAAACACATTTAGACGAATCAAACAAGATCTCATATTATATATAATAAAGGTTTTTTATTTTTTATTTTTCTCTCTCCTTGTATCCTAACAAGCAAACGTAAAGAACAAAGTGGAACGGAGAGATTGAGCAATAGATCAGGGGATATATAAGCTTCTGCAGGCCAGGGTAATGCTAGCTAGTAGCTATCTAGTATGCCTCCCAATCCCATAGTGTATACTTTGAGAAAAAACAGAGGAACTGTTGATGAAATAAAAAGAGATATCCCAAAAGCATAAAACAAGATAAAGACAGTAACTACAACCTGATTTCTATTATTCTGTACGGATTTTGTATCAAATAATATCCACTTCCATTCTCTCAAGGGATGTTTGGCTTAAAATCTGGTATCAAGTATAGGGTTAGGTTCACAAGTTTAATCATTACCTAGAAACTCATAATTAATACTTTACTACTACATGTTTGGTTCAACCCTCACATTAACCATTAAAACAAATCCGCTCTCGGCTCTCGCTCTCTTTGGACTTCCCACAATATGCTCCTATCTTCTTCCTCCCATTTCATCTTCCACCTCAAACTCCCTTCTCCACTATAACCTTCCATGTCTGCTCCATGCATAGCCGCCTCTTATTGCCCTGAATTGGATCATTACTTTATTAGTGGCTGATTATGACCATATAAGTTCCAGATCTGGATCTTCGTTGGCCAAAACCGACTAAAAATCTAGATGCCACACCATAATGGGAAGTCAAGTGCTTAACCATCATGGGTGCAAAGGGCTTTATAGCCACACATGTTAGTCCCACTCTGTTTCCTCCTAGCACACCTTAAATTATCTAAAAGATCAAAGCTTCTTCTAAAGTTCTAACCAGGCACGCCAAACATATTCTTGGGTCTAATAAAAGAGATCAGTATGAGAAACTTGGCACCAATAAAAGTATTAGGTTCGCTACACATATCATGTCAAGAATCAGTTGGAACTTGGAAGCTTAGGTCTCTGATACATTATATGTTAATCCTCAGCAGGGATTTCTTCAATCTCAGAAATGGTATCACCTGGCTCTCCTGATATCACAATGACGACACCCCTATAAAAGTGTAAATCCCTTTATGGGGCGTTTGTTTAGGGGGGATAAGGATTAAAGAATGGAATGAGGATAAAGAATGGAATGAGGATAACGAATTGGTGAGTGGAAATTCACTAATATAATCCTCATCCTTTGTTTGGTATTTGATAGGATTAAGGAAGTAAATTAATCCCTCCTCATAATATAGATCCCCATACCATTCCCTATAAAAAAATTCCATGCCCTATAAACAAACAAGGAATTAACTCTAATAAGGATAAATTTTATACCTTATCCCTCAAAACAAACACCCCCTTAAGAAACTAAGAAAGTGAATTTTATCAGCCACTCTTACTGATAGTTGACAAATTTTATATAAACTGACACAACAATGATGCCAAAAGAGGAATGCAAAATTAGTCAAGTGCTTAGATTTCAACCCTAATTATGTCTCAAAATATGAAGCACAGTGAGGAGGCCCGACACTGTAGTAAACGAGTTAAGGATCAAGGATGGTTGATTGAAGTGATACTAATGATAACTCAACAGACCAGATCACTAAGGCATGCCAGAGTATAAACTTAGGTGCATAGCATAGTATGATCGCCTCTTCATCTTCATCACTCTAGTAGAAGCCCCTAAGCTATGTTGAGATGCGGCATTTTTACACTAATCCCTTGTTTGGATATCACATGGAGGGAGAGAAGGGGAGGGAAATGAGAGGATTGATTTTCCCTCCCTCTTTAACGAACCAAAATTTTCCCATGTTGGAGAGATTTGGAGGGAAAATGCAACCTCATTTCTCCCTCCCATTCCTTTCTTTTCCATTCCCTCCTCTCCCTTTCCCTCCATCATTACTATCCAAACATAGTGTAAAGGTACAGGAAAATTAACATCTACATGATCTTATAGAATGACCCAAGGTGATCATAACCATAAGAATTCTGTATAATCCATCATTAAAGGCTTAAAATTTGCACCTTCATATAACAGTAAACAATCCAATATACAATCATAAATCATGCATATAGTTGTAGTAGTAATTTCATGATTAGTAATTGTCCACATAAATTCAACATTAAAAATGTATACTTCTTTTAAGGGGAGAATCAGTATCTGCTTATTAATCAGCATCAAAATAATCTCTACTAAACAGAAATTTTTGATGCCAAATGATTCTATAACATTCAAACGTATCAAAATTTGCCTGAATTACCTCTATGACAGGAATTCATGAATCGAACTAACCCAAAAAGCAGAAATCTTCAATATCCGCATAACTAATCAGTTCTCTGTAATACGATTAGGAACCAAAAATGCTCAATTTCAACTACCAAAAAATCAACAAAACCCTAAAATTTAACTCTCCTTCTGAACTTCAATTTCCGCACTCTCTTCAACTGCCTTTGAATCAGAATTTTGTTGGACATTTTTACTTTCAGACTCGCGCTCGATTTCTTGCTTAACTTCCTCTTCGGCGGCTTTTTCTGCCCTAAGAATAGGTTCATAATAATCTGAATGAGCTTCCATACATTTCTTCAAATTTGAAGTAACCTCAAAACATTTCTCAACAATATCTTCCCCATTCTTCTCAGATTCTTCAACGCACAGTTCCCACGCTACAAATTCATCCTTGCAACCTCCTCCTTTCATGAACAAGCAGAACCCACACTCTCCTTCTTCTTCTTCCTCTTCTGCTTCTTTACTTTTCTCTTCATCGTTAACTTGACCCTTTTCATCTGGGTTTGTGGATTTATTTGAGAATTCTGGGTTTTGGGTTTCTGGGGTTTTGGGATCTGGGGTTTGATTTTCGTCAGCTTTAGGATCAGGGTTTTGTGAATTTGAGGGCATATTTGAAGCAGAAGCAGAAGCAGAAATGTGTGTTGTAGGTTCAGAAAGGCTTTGATCTTTAGGGTTTTCAGATATTGATAAAGTAGCTCCCATGTCTGATGTTCTTTTATTTACTAGAGATTAACAAAATAAAAGTAAAACCCTCTCTAAATCTCAGCGAAGAGACAAACTTTTTGGTTTTGGACAATTCTTTTCTGCTTGTTGAAAGTTCAATTTTTTTAGAGCACAGATGTAATTTTTGACTCAGAAAATAACATAGGCTTGTTTACTTTAGATTATATTCAGTTCAGTTCAGTTCAGTTCATCCTATTCAGTCCATCCCTATTCAGCTAATGTAAACGAGCCCTTAAGCTAATCGGATTCAATTTAATCTAATCTAATTTGCAATAATTCAATTCAATTTATTGTAATTTATTATAATCTATTTTAATTCAATCTCATCTTTTTTATTCAATTCTAATTCATTCCAATTATTTTAATTTCACCCATCCATTCTAATCCATTATGATCCAATACTCCGTATAATTTATTATAATCCAATTCAATCATAACTAATCATGTAAAGAGAATTAAGCCTTAGGCCTTGTTTGGTTGAATGATAGTTTCTTTGCAAATTACTAGTAAATACTACAATGAGGTTGTACCGAGTATTTGATTGGAAGGAAATTTGAAAATAAAGGTAAAATTAAATTCCAAAGAAATACAAATTACCACAAAAAACATAGGAAGTGTCTCACCAACTTTCCCTTGATGACTTATATTTCGTACGAAATTTGATTTCTTATAATGCAAACAAACAATTTTGGCTAATTCCTAGGAAATGGATATGGAAAAATACCTCACGATGTTTGGTTTTGCTCATTAGTTGGGAAAAAGGCATATGATCAAGAGTACTTCATGTGTGAACCAAACAAAGTCTTAGGGAAAAAAATATTACCATCCAATAATGGTTAGTTGGCCTTTTGAAAGAGACTAACTTGTTTTCTTTACTTATCCAAAATAATCTAATGAGTCGATAGTCATGTGGTCTAACTTATGGGCTAATTTTCTTTAATCTGTAAATAGTCATGTGGTCCATGTGCAGATGTGCTTACATTTAAAACATAAAATCCATAATATGTATTTCGAACATCTATATTAAACATTTAGAACATTCAAATTTTATATATAAGCCACTTAATGTTATCAAATAATATTATAAAATAAGTATTTAAAAAGTAAAACATGAATATCCTAAATTTATAACAAAAATATTGTAAATATATGGCATAAATGTTCAATTTTATGAGCATAGTACATGGTACCATGCACATGGATGTAGCAAGAAACTTTCAAATCCCTCCAATTTTTTGTCCATAAGGAAGTTTATTTTGTAAAGAATATTTTTATTCCCTCCTATTTCCTAGCACTTTTTTTAACCAAACATTTTAAACCAGTAGTTTTCCTTCCCCTTTTTTTTTCAAAATTTTCCCACCAAGTTGTTAATGCCGATGAAGTATTTATGCCTAGCGATATTGTACAAGTTATCCAATATATTAGGTAATATTTGAATATTATATTTGAATCAACAGATATAATTTTGTATTTTGGTGATCATTGTGCACATAATTTGTCAATGATAATTTATGTAACAAAATCTAAAATACCATTTTTTAACCATATTTGGATATGATATTAGTAGCATAAGATATGATATTGATAACATATGATATGATGCATGGGTGATATTGGATTTATATATCAAATATCGCCTATACATTTATCAAACCTCATTAGAGCCAAATTACGAATGATCAACCAACAAATGAAATCTATGTTGTAAGGCCAAAACTTAAAATACAAAGGGCTAAGATTACAACTAGTGTCAGGCCCGTTTCTAGGGCAGGGCAGGTGGGACGGCTGCCCTAGGCCCAAGTTCAATTAAATGGTTTAAGGTGAATTTTACAAAAAAAAAAAAAAAAAATACTCCAAGTGTAGTAAAACAAAAGTAGGCAACAAGTCATTAAGTCAACAACTCAAACGCATGCATCAATTGGCATATCTCGAGTATAATCTTCAACTTCCTTCATTCACTAGCATAATCTTCAACTTCCTTCATGTATAATTTAATATTCTCATATATCAAGATTTTTATTACAAAATTTGTATTCAATTTCTATTTTGATTTTCAATTCCCCAATTATCGTTCTTTCAAATCTCAAATTCAATTTTCTTCTTTCTCCAAAATTGTTTCTTCATCTAATGAAATCCCTAATTGAAGGATGAAGATTATCATTAACGATCATTTACAGATTCAATTTCTACATAACAATTTGTCTGTAAAAAGCCTTTTTTTCATCCCCTTCAATATTTATTGCATTGTAATAGATTAATTCTAGATTATGTATTATTTTCTTCATCCAAATCTAATAAAAATGAAGTATTGCAAATCGAAGTCTCACTTATTGCACACCCTTAAATTTTATATTTTTAAGAGTAGTTATTCAATGGGGCCCCATATTGTGATCTCGCCCCTAGGCCTCTATATACTAAGGAACGGGGCTGACTAGTGCTTATCTAAAGCCCTATTATTTTGGAGTAAATTTCTCACAAATTCAGTTCATTTCAGCTCAGCAGCTAAATTTAGGATTTGGGCCCCGTTCTTTTAGATTGAATTGATTTGAATTGAAATGAACTAAACTCAATCTTAGACTCAGCAGAAGCTAAAATGAGTTGAACATGTATGAAATTAAGTCCAAAATAACACATAATCTAAATTTGATAACTTCATTGTTTTAGTCTCATTTCTCCAAGTTTGTTACATTTCCTAAAGTGAATTGTCATTGACCAACCAACAACCTTTTGAATTTTTGATATTCACCCGCTATCCCATAGAGATCCAGCAAAAGTGAATCTAGATCAAATGACCAATTTAAAATGTATAGAAACACATAAAGTACAAAATATTAATAGAATCTACAGCATCACACCTTTTTTCATTTCTTCAATGTTAAGAAATTAATTCTATCATTACAACTTCAGTTTGAGAGTTACTCTAATTTAAATTTTAAACCACAAGATGAGCCCAAACCCGTCAACACTTGTAGCATGCAACATGTATCTGGTGAGATCGTCTCACCATGTGAGACCAAATCTTACCATGATAAAGTTATGAAAAAAATCAATTAAAGTTATTGAAAATATATGAAAAGGTTAACCTATAACTTTTGCAAGTTCTTTAACTTTTCTTGATATAATTTGGTCTTTGAGACCATCTTGCCTAAGAATTTGTAACCTACTTGCAATGTCACCTCGCATTATCAGCTCACAAGTCACAACTGCTTATTTACCTGCCACATTTCATGAATTACTGTCATTAATCAAAGATGTGGCTCATTGATTTTGTTCTTTGAAAACTTCATTGCTGTTTCACTCCGCCAGCACCCAGGTTGCATCCTGCGTTGCACCATTACACAGTAACGGCCAGCCAAATATTTCCAGCATCCTGAAATCTCAATTAGACCTCGTCGATATTTGATAATCATCTCATGTGATGTATATCAAACTAATGGTTATCGAGATTGGTTAATCGTCTTTTTCATCATCATCGTCGTCGTCATCAGTATCATCTTGATCTTGATAATGATCATAATAGTTAAATGGCAGAGGAACAGATTTGAATGCTCTAAATTTACCCACATTGTTCAAGTGCTCATTTTCCAACCTGAAAGCATTTTTAGACACATGATAAAATCTTCCATTATTGACATATTGTTCATCTTTAATTTTCTTTTCATCAATTTTGGTACTGAATTTCAAATAGAAAGGGAACATGAAGGCAACATGGACAGATTAAGGAGTAATTGTGATACCTAAAGAAGTTCCAGATGCCACGACGAATTATTTCCAGACAGGATATTGTTGTTGAAAATGCCTGTTTGCGAAGACCATGAACATTGAACTCTAGAACAAGCTGCACCCAAGTAGCCCTTAAAATGACATTAATCACCTGTAGAATGAGCCTTATAGTCAGAGAATTGAGTAGTGAGAAAGCCTCATAAATTAAAAGAGACTAACAAGCTAATTTCTAGTCAATTACCATAGCTATGTAGTATACACTCTTGTGTGAAACCAAAAGTCTATCCCTCAAGAAAGGGTTCTTGGAATTCCGGCGCAGAAGCCCCCAGTCCATGACAATGTCCCAGTATGTGTTATACCCCACTGCCATAGCTGAGCTTATTAGGGCCATTACTAACCATGAAGTTCCATTTTTGAGTTCATAAACTGTTCTTATGATAACAGCTAGTATTGCCATAAGATACTTTAGCGCGTTGTATCCATGTATGAAATCTCTTTCCTGAACCAATCTACGAAGGCACTACATATATATAAGCCCAAGAAAACTGTCAACATCTTCAGAAGACATGAAAAGAATACATAGTGCAGGAACACTGAAGAAGTGAAGAGCATCAGGCTAAATAGATTAAAGGTAAAATAAAAATGGCCTCAATTAAATTATTAGTGCTTAAAAATTAAGAGAACCTGGAAGAAGCGGAGCCAGTATGGTATAACAGCTATTACAAAATAGAAAGCATTGTATACTCCATAGTTATGGCACTTGCTTTCTCCCTGAGGGAAACCGCGTTGACTGTAGTAGCAAATGTAGAACTCGATACTCCTTATTGCTTGCACCTGATGTCATAATATAAGGAAAATTTAGCAATTCGAGATAAAGGATACGCGCTTTTAGTGGTAAAGTTCAGAAATGTTCATCAAAGAATAGACCTGGCTAGTTAGCTGGTCTGCCAAGAAAAAGTCTGCAAGTGTAACCTGTAAAGAAAGAACTTATAATTAAGACAACAAATCCCATCCAGATGCATCAATATGTTGGAATTCCTCTAATATTACCTCATAAAAGGGAGCACATATGCAGCGGACTAAACTTTTTATCAGAAAATACCGGCTTGAGCGATATATGATGTTGAAAGGACAAAAGGTGATACAAAGAAACACCTGCAACAGAATTATGATATCTTTTTCTTAGAGAAATAATTCTAGCTCTGTCCCAGTTTATTGAGAGAAGTTTTCTAATGCTAGTAAACTATGTGTTCACTGTTAAGAGAAAGGCCCTGTTCTTTTGGACTTAATTCCAGACAAATTCAGTTCACTTTAGCACCTGATGAATCTAGAATTTGGTTTAATTCAGTCCAATTCAATCCAAAAGAATAAGGACAAAATGCATTAGGACTCTCCATCTTACCAAAAATACTAGTACGGGGATCAACTTGGCATAAATCCTATTATCTCCCATAGTAGCACCAAGAAGCATGTTAAGATTTGCCAGAAAGCTAGCAAGGGCTAGAACTGCAAGACCAGTACTGAGATGAAACACTTCTCCATAGCCCAGTTCCCTTCCCTGTTTAATATTGAATATAAAGGGATAATTGACTCGGTAGCGTTTCCAGAAGTATATGTTCACTGCATAGATGAGTATATGCAGGACTATATACAAAAATAAGCTGCATATATGGAGGTTATTGTTTTTAGTAAGGATATAATAGATTGAAAAATGAAAGGGCATGAATTTGTAAGGAAAATTGTAAGACTTTCAAAATCAAAATATCTTGCTCACCTGTAAAGTTTGAACATGTTCTCCATGTAAAAAGACCCTTGGCTTTTTTCCATAATTCTCCTAGCTCGCACCATAAGAATAATGGCAATTACAAGTGAGATCGAACAGCCAGAATAGAAACCTGAAATAAACAACAGATGCACCAGCAAACATTATACATTCAGCACCTAACGCCGCACCCAGTATTTTGTCAGAGTAACTTTCATCAGTTGTTGGAGTAGTGGAGTACTGCAGGTTGCAGCTACCCACCTGAAAGGAATGTTACTCTGTGCTTTGCTCTTCTTTGCCTTGGTCTTAGAGGCTTCATGCCTTCCCTTCGATTTGCATTGTAGAAGTGCTTGACAAACACGTGCTCTACATCCTCTATTAGTTTAGTAACCTGTATTGGCAACAAAGTGAATCTGTAATTCCTTGTTAACATAGGAGAGGATCAACCGATCAAAATGCATGGCAGCATAATCATTTCATTTTCTGAAATAAAAACATATGTATTCCTATAGAGACTAGCACGTAGTACAGTTTTTATCTCAATGACTACTTGCTTATACTTGTATTTTACAGTAGATAAGATAAAGTTTTAAGATAGACCTAGTTTAAGAACAACATAGATCGCTGTCGATAATGATTAATGAGGAGGTTCCAACTTCCACAACTTAGTAAGTTCATGCAATCACTCTTTAGCAATTATATGACTCATCTCTTCATTGTAGATGATGGAAATCATTTAAGTGGGAACACCTAAGGGAGAATAGATTGATCATACCTCATCACAGCTTCCCAGGTAAGACTTGTCCACGATTTTCATGTACGATCGAGCTGCACACCTTGACGTAATCTGAGAATTGTATCAGTAACAATATGAACTATATTAACTCCTACATTTTAGTAAATCCTGAGACAGTCTAACAAACATGATAATATAAACCCTATTGATAATGATATCCATAGGATTCTGGTCTCACCTTCTCATATTTCTTCATGATCTTGGCAAACGCTGAGAGGTTCATAAAGCTGAAACAAAAGACTGAGTGAGTGACTGAATTTAAATAAAATATTAACCAAATAACCAATCATTAAGCTAGATAGACTTCAGAAATTTGGGTCATCATCGACCTAAACGTTAAGGGTCCCACAGTTTTCTACCTATAGTTTTGTAGAAGCCGAAGTTTCTGGTAGAATTCTGTAAAAGCAACTTTCAGTCGTTGTTCAACTAGTTTGAACTCATCTTTGCTAAAACTCAACTCTTTGTCCTTGTGATCTCCCATGATGCCTCGTATCACTGATATCGGACCTTCAAGTGTATTATTGATCTTCACATGATTAAGGACCTCCATGAGATCAGATACACTACTATTCGGATTTCTATTTTCCCTACCACTATCTTCAGTGATGCTTGAAGAAGGTGCTGCAAGATAACACAAAGTCACAAACTGAATTGAAGCTCACTTTAAATAGCAAATCAGCATCAATAAAAACTCCAACCATAGATTTGTTTGAGTTATTACCTTGACTTCTGGCTTTCAAGGGCTCCATAGCAATTTCTGAATCGGACCCTTTAATGCCTGGGTTTTGCAACTTAATTCGCAAGGCAATATAAGCATCCATTTGCCTTTTTAATTCAGCTGCTTCATTCACAACTCCATCTACCTTATCCCGGTAGAATGCATTGACCTTATTGAGCTCCTCATCGAGTTTCTTGAAGAACTTAACCTCGTCCTCTCCACCTATTTCTTCAGATGGCAAGAGGAACTTTGTCCTGTATAATGTTCTGTTACTCTCTCCTACATAAGGACTGACTTGAATCACTTGGTCTTCAACATCCCCTCCTCTTTGCTGATTTCTATGCTTTACTTCTGACCCTCCAAATAGGCTCTGCATTGAAAACCTTTGATGTAAGGTTCTCAATGGTGTTTGTGGTGTTTTTGGGCCTTGAGACATTCGGATTTCCCCCAATATCCTTTTCAATCCATTGTAATTCATGTACGCCTCTACCCATTCGGGCACCATTTGCCGTTTGTATTCTTTTCCAAACTTCATTTTTTGCAGCTAATCAATCTTCACTAGCACCTCCCTCAACGCTGTATATGTCTTCTCACTGCTTTTCCTATGAATCAAACTACATATAATTATGCATTTAGGTCTTCGAATTTAGAAAAAAAAAAACAAACAACTATATAAGCAAGAGAAAACAGAGAACCTAGCTATGACATTAAAACACCTCATTGATTTAAGAAACAATGAAATCAATTAAGGCAGTATTGATGACAGTAGTGATTTTACAGCCATGGTAGCGTAGAACAAGGACATGAAACAATAATCTAAAATTCAAGATATTAAGCATTTTGCATTTGGTTCCTGCTTAAAGCAACAATTTACTATTAATAGAAGATAGTCTTCTTGACAGTAGAACACTAAAATCAAACTTATTAAACAATCAAAACTCAAAATCATAAAATTTATTTATTTTCTACTTCTTTACTAAATACTCTGAAACACTGAGTTGAAGCATTTCACAAAAACAGCAAGAACAACTACCACCACCACCTCCGCCTTTATTTATCGAAACATTAACCGACGCTTATAATACTAAACATGCATAAAAAAACGTATATAGAATGATTCTGGAAAAGAAGCTATAATCAATATTCCTGGAAAAATAGCAGCTTAATTACTCATAATCATGCATTAAAAACAAAAAAGTAAAGTAAAATTCTGGAAAAGCAGCAGCAATCAATATTACTGGAAGATATAGCAGAAACATACCTGAGAATTGTGATTGTCTTTTTTTTTTTTTTTTTTTTTTTTGCAAAAATAATAATAAAAAAAAAAAACTTCAAATGCTAATCAAGTGCAAAAATTCAAATAAAAAAGGAGGCATCAGTACAATTAACATCAAAGGAGAAAATTTATACAGAACAAACTCTGGATTAATTAAATTAAAATTTCGTTAGTCAAATTACTTTTCAGTAATTCAATGCATAATTTTATCAATTAACAAAACGTTAAAAACAAGACCACACAACTTAATTATTTCAATGGATATCCAAATCTTCAACCAAAACTCTTGCTTATACGCGTAAACTACGATTAAACTAGCTGTACTGCAACTCCAAAAAAAAAAAAAAAAAAGAAAAAATCATAATCTAAAGAATAAAGAACAAAAGAAAGGAAAAAGGACCTTAAAATGTGAATAAATTAAGCTTAATCAATAAACCGCCATTGTTAATCGTTAGAGAATTTCCTTCTTATCACGTTAAAGTTGCTTGGTAATTCATACTACTGGGAGTCCAACTTTTAAAAAGTTTGTTAATAAATAATAAGTACTGTGTTCTGTGTAGATACAAATATTTTGATCATGTGGTTTAGAGACCATAATAACTACTTTGGTCCTTACTGAGTTACTGTATCGAAACCGTTGATTTTGCGACGATCTTCGAGATTTTAAGTAGTTTGCGTAAAGTTGATTTATTATGATATTACATTATTCCAGCAATTTTGTAGGTGGGATTTTTTATTTTTGGAAATTTCATAATATTAATCATATAGACAGTATGACGGTTTGACATAACTTTTAACTAAAAAATACTGTAATTTTATATTATAAATCTTAAACTTTTTTACAAAACTAATTAAATTTTTATATTAAAAGCTATAATTAATACACAAAAGTAAAAAAAAATTAAGTGAAAAGTTATCTGTTAGACCGTCTGAGACTTGCTAAACTTTTAATTATTGTAGAATCATTCTAACTTTAAGGTCATACTTCTCAAAATAATCCGAGTGTTATAGTTATTACTTTTATTGATTATTTTAAACAAAGAAATAGTAAATTCATGAAAATACCCACTGAAATTGGATGTTTTTAGAGTGGATTTCTCAAAAGAAGGCCATGGTCTTAGAGCATCTCCAGTAGATGAAATGGAGGACCTGCTTGCAAAATATGAATTGTTGGAGCTACATTCTTTGTGGTTGGAGCACATTTGGAGTTGTAGCTTGTGGGAGCTACATTGCTCCACAAAGCAACAAAGTTTACAAAAGTTCATGTGGGCCTTATAATTACTTTTTTATAAAAAAAAACCACAAATAGTAGTAGTTTTCCATTGGAAAATGTTGTAGCTAGAAAATGTTGTAGTTTGAAAATATGATGTAGCATACAAAACTACAAGTAGTTGTAGCTTGCTGATAGAGTTGCTATAATGAATCAACCACAACCTATCTTTTGCCTATTCAGCAAGGTTATAAATAGTAAAGTCAATTGTATTATTTATGTATGTATTTTGTATTCCATCAAAAAAAAAAAAATTGTATGTATTTTGTATTTATACCCCATACATGTATATATGTATTTTTTTTCAAATACACATTTTCCAAAATATATTTTTTTTAAGGATAATGTGTGGGATACTTAGGCCTTGGAACCGGGCCCTACTGCAGGTCACCCGACCCAATTTTAGCCAACACACGCATCTATAAGGGGGATAATAAGGAATCCTCGCAAATGCGTGCCGTGAAAATCAAACCCAGGACCTCATGCCTGGAATTCTGAAGCCCTAACCACCGGTTCTCATCTTTTTTTTTCAAAGATACATGGATTATTTTATGAAATATGTATTTATGTATATACGCGTATTTGTATTCGTATTTATGTATATAAGTTAATTAATTTTTCAAAAAAATTGAAAAGTGATTTACTCTTGTACCCTTGAATAATTAGATTGTCATTTATCCTTATACCCTTGAATAATTAGATTGTGAATTATACATATACCCTAGATTAATCAACATTAATAACATAAATGTATGGAGATTCATACTCGTTTTCACATGGGCAATGGTATAATAACGTATGAATTGGAGTCGAAAACTGTTGCTAAAAAAATAATGTACTATGTTAATTCTTATATCAAGTTTGAAGTTGTCAAAATCATATCTTTGGGAGTTAGAGGTTTGAGCGAAAAATAGAGATTTGACCAACTCCAAAAACTATTTTAGGTGTTTAGTATTTAGAGATTTGAAAGAGAGTTTTTGGGATGAAAAATATCCTTTTCAAAGAGCTCATAGCTCATATGGTGAGCTTTTTTTTAAAGAGCTTATATTTTTTTGGTTCTTTTTACCTTGAAACCTCTAACTGCTAAACGCTATTTGCTAGACAGTTTTACACAACCATCGATATAATCATCTAGTCAAAATCAGCTAGTCAAACCCAGCTAACTCTTAAACAGGGTCATTATCTTATTCAACATCTAGTCATTTTTCTTATAAAGAACATCTTGTCATTTAACTCTGCCAGTGGGATTTCCCGTTGCCGGTCCTAAGCCCAGATAAAGGAGGAAGGTTGCGGTAGGCATGTGACAGCCAGCGTGAAAATATGTTACATCCAGATGCATAATTGGACTAAAATAGTATTAGAATGAGTGATCTCCTGAGAGATCCTTGTGTTATCATGCCCCCGACCCCACCGATCCCATAGTTGGCCGAAAATAGTAATAAGGTGAGTGACGTCTTAAGAAGTTCTCGTGCCATAACTTTAAATTAAGGTACAGTGCAAGAAGAACGAAAAATATCTTGTCATTTTTTTTATAAATTTGTGGAATATGAGAACATTTGATCCAAATGGGTCCATCCAATTCCAACAAAACACAATTGATCCGGATCGGATTCGATACGTAGCGGCGTAAGCGGCTCTGTGTATTTTTAATTTATGCGCACTACCCAGCTACTCCGTCTTCCACATCCAGTAATTCACTGAAAGCGAAACCAACTCACGAGTCACGATTCACGACTCACGAGTCATCATCACGAGTCATCATCACTCTTAAAGTCGTAATCCTTGTCCCTTTTCATTTGTCATTTTGTCAGTTGTCACTTGAACCTTCCTTGAATCTCTGCTTTGATTACCTTTCCTCACATGATCACATCAATGGAGTCAGTACCAAAAATGTACTACGAATAAGGTGAAATATAGAAGAATTAAGGCAGTTTGTTTGACACTGTTAGAAATGTTCATGGATCTGAATGAGTTAAGGAAGCGATTTTCATCTTCAAAACCTCAAATCTCAGACTCCATGGACGATTCTCGAGCTCAAGTAACTCGACCTTTGATTTCCTTTAATTTTATCGCTACAAATCTTACCAAGACTTTCGCTGCTTTACTCATTGTTCTACCTGTTTTGGTCACCTTCTCTTTCTTTTATCGCAACTCTCAATCGCACTATCACTCCTCTCTTTTTGCTGATGCCAGGGTTTTGGATCCCAAATCCTCCGTAACCACTTCACAATCATTAGGTAAAAGTGTTGTTGCCTTTTTCTTTTCTTTTTTTGGTTTTCAAGTGATTGTTGCTTTTAATGATTGAATGCTATCATTTCTGCTAGATTTTCATTTGCCTTTTCAGGATTGACTTTTGTTTTTGTGGTTTATTTTTATGATGATGATCATCATCAATTTTATGTTATAGTATGAAATGGTTTGAACTTGTTGTCTGACATGATTGCTTAACATGGTTTGGGCCTTGCCTATCGAAATTACTTTGTTTCAATGGATCTTCCTTTTCTGGCTGAGGCCATGAACAGATGAATTACATGCGTTGTGGCATTGAAGCTTAATTGAGTAACTGAATTGGCAACTTGGATAAAGATCCAGGCTCTGATTAATAGGTTTTTATAGCCATTGAAAATGACAATGTCCCTGGCTTGCTGGGCTTTTTATGATTTGGTTCTGTGATCCATATTGAATTTCCTAATATAGCTGAATATGCAGTAGCATTTTGGTAATAATTAGACAATTTTGCATTGACTCTTTTCTGGTTTTCTGGCTTCATCTTTTGAGGATGTCAAAGCATTTTAAAGTAGCAAAATTCCTTATAATGTTTAGCTGCAAAGCATTAACTACAAGCTATCTGATCATCACTCAATAAGGATTTTTTTTTTCCCAAGTCACACTTCTGTGAAACTTGAACTTTATTTAGAACACTCAATTTCGTGTTATAGCCCCCATTTTCTGCCTGGTATTCCAATTCAGGTAAAGATATCATCATAGCACTGCGGAACCCATGAGAACACAGACATTGATGAAGTGGTTGCTGATCTTCTGTATTAAATGACCTGACCTCTAAGGCCATGCCTGAGATGATAGAAATTAATCAAGGGGTGATAGGGTCTAATACAGCAAGTTAATAGTCTAGTAGATACTAGATTGGTAGAAGGAAGAGGTAGCAGTGGGTGGATTGCATTACCTTCACTCCATGGTTGCATGGCTAATTTTTACCTTCATTTGAGGATAGTTAATATATTGCCTGTCTCCCTCCTCTCTCTTTCACTGGATACTAAACTATCTCCATCCATTCACAACCTTCCTTGATTCCTATAACAACTTCATTGATTTCCCTTTCCAAACAGTCCCTAGATGTAGTCACATCTGGTA
Organism: Salicornia ramosissima; assembly: GCA_951394345.1. Classification (NCBI taxonomy): domain Eukaryota; kingdom Viridiplantae; phylum Streptophyta; class Magnoliopsida; order Caryophyllales; family Amaranthaceae; genus Salicornia; species Salicornia ramosissima. The sequence continues at coordinate 48,971,366 of OX596240.1, read as the reverse complement.
ACTATTTGCTTCTTGCCTTTATCTTAAGGCTCTTGTAAGCTTAAACTTTGTAATTCCAGCCAGCCAACACATGACATGAGTGTGTCTGGTGTGTTGCTGCTACTCCACTTGATTTGATGCTATTTAATTTGACTTCCCTAAGAGAGAACCTGAAAGGTGAAACAGCCAGGATAGGTAAGTGGTTTGATAAATCAACCTTCTCTACGAAAGCGTAATTGTTGGTTACAGCTAGCACAGGCGCACAGCATAGGCAAGAACCCTGATTGCGAAAGGCTCAGGGGAATTGATAAGAATGGAAGTCTTTGATTACAGCAAAGCTGTGCAGCTGATCTTGAGGCAAGCAGCTTTTCCATTATCATGTTATATTTCCTTTTAAGCCAAGATAAGAAGATGAGCTTTACCTGCTGCCAATTCTGCAGACTGTTTTCTGCGTTGCTCAACATTTTAATCCAACTGAGATTATATAAATAGCAATCTACTGGATCACCTTCAATGTGGTTATCTCATTCCTTCTAAAGACCTCTTTGATGCCATAATATCCAACCGTACGTCAAGTCTTCACTCCTAGGTTTGCATATCATCATGACATTAAACCTATGTTACTAGGGCTCTTCTTTTCACCTACGGTATAGTCCTTGACACTCGGACATGGGTATGACACTCAAACACTTCATTTTAGGTCAAAATCTTGAATTTTTTCCCCACAAAATAGCCGAATTGGACACGTATCCATGCCGGGCATGGGTATACGAGTTGGAGTAACATAGCATTAAACAGTCACTTTTTCCCCCCTGAGGGAGTGAGGGTTCCAGTTTATAGAAAATCTGAATCAGGAGCTAAGTTTCATTGCATATGAAAGCTTCCTGGTACCAGGTTATCTTACTTTCTAGCATAATAAAAGTATAAAACTGAGTATAAAACTGAGGACCTTGATTTTTGCTCTCCTGAGACTTATTGCCGCATTGATTTGCATGTATTTGCTGGTTATGAACTTAAATTTTTGTGTGTAAATCTGTTGTGGGGTTTCTGTAGCAAAGCAGTATTCTTCCAAGCAAGATGCTATACCTTGGCCAATATTTCTGGTTAGTTGGCTATGCTATAGGCCTCTGTAGCTGTAGGATATTTGGATTCATTTCGGGAAGCAAGATTAGTAAAGTTAGCTAAAGTTCGTCAGTTTTGTGTATTTCTCAGGCTACTGCAACAAATTCCTTTTTGTTTTATTCATGCAAATGTCTTGCTTGTTGAATGCCAGTTTCTGTTAGGCCAATTTCTTTTAGTATATGATAATATCATCATTTCTTAAGGATGGCTGTTATCAAGTATTAAACAATAACTTCATACCTTCTATTGTTCTCACTTGATACAAGATCGTGCACTGTTGCTTTTTAGCAAGAATGAAATCTCATGTTTTTTTTTTATGTTTTTTTTTGTTTTTTCTGATTTCTCAGAATCACAGAATGTTTCTATGGCGGCTAATGACAGATTGCTTGGTGGACTTCTTTCCTCTGGGTTTGACGAAGGATCCTGTTTAAGCAGATACCAGTCTTTCATGTTCCGGAAGGAATCACCTTTCAAGCCTTCAACATATCTTGTTTCTAAATTACGAAAATATGAAGAGCTTCACAGACGCTGCGGACCTGGTACACAGCCATACAATGAAGCTCTGGAGCAACTGAAATCTGGCAACCAAACGGCTATGCCTACAGAATGTAGCTATGTTGTATGGATTTCTTATAGTGGCTTAGGGAATAGAGTTTTGACAGTGAGTGCAGCTTTTCTTTATGCTCTTCTCTCGAATCGGGTTCTGCTCATCGACCCAGGTGCGGATATGACTGATCTTTTCTGCGAGCCATTTCCCAGTACCTCATGGTTTTTACCACAAGACTTCCCATTAAACAATCAATTCAATGATTTAAACCAGGAATCATCTAGGTGCCATGGGCATATGTTGAAAAATAATCTTCTAAATGTTTCAGCAGACGAAGCACCCTCATATCTGTATCTTCATCTAGGCCATGACTATAATGATCATGACAAGCTTTTCTTCTGTGATCACGATCAAAGTTTTCTCAAAAACGTTCCATGGTTAATAATGAGGACGGACAACTACTTTGTCCCTTCACTCTATCTGATCCCATCATTTGAGCAAGAACTATTTAGTTTATTTCCTGAAAAAGCAACCATATTCCACCACCTAGGCCGCTATCTTCTCCACCCAACAAATCAAGTTTGGGGGCTGATTACAAGATACTATAGTGCTTACTTAGCCAGGGCAGATGAGAGGATCGGAATCCAGATCAGGACATTTGAGGAGGGACCAGGTCCCTTCCCCCATGTAAAGGACCAAATTATCTCCTGCATATCCAAAGAGAAATTACTCCCTGATATTAACAAGGATGGTTCATCTTTCAGTTCATCGAAGAACCCTAGGTCCATAGCAGTTCTCATCACATCCTTAGATGTAGGATACAGTGAAACCCTAAGAGAATTGTATTGGGAAAATCCAACTGTTACTGGAGAAATGGTTGGGTTTTATCAACCAAGTCATGAAGGGTTTCAGCAATCACACAAGAAGACACATAACAGGAAAGCCTGGGCAGAAATGTACCTGCTGAGTTTGAACGACAAATTGGTAACAAGCGCATGGTCAACTTTCGGGTATGTTGCACAAGGTCTTGGTGGGTTGAAACCATGGATTTTGTACAAGCCAGAGGACATGAAGACCCCTGAACCAGCTTGTGTTCGAGCCATGTCGATTGAACCCTGCTTTCATGCTCCTCCCTTCTGGGATTGCAAAGCAAAGACAGGTATTGATACTGGTAAACTCGTTCCTCATGTAAGACATTGTGAGGATATTAGTTGGGGTCTTAAGGTGGTTGATGGTCATGAAGAGCTGTAATTTGGGATTAGGTATTTGAGATTAGGCTTTCAAGATGCTAATTAGTATTAAATTATTTTGATGAATGAATTTATGTCATTACAAAGCATGTTACTATAGGATTCCGAGGATGTAGAAAGTTACCATTTAAATCAATATATTGTGCATGTTTTTTTATCGCGCAAAGCTGTTTCCTTGGTAATGCATTGATGCATCAGAATTGGACTCCTAGAAGCTGATAGAAAAAGTGAAAAAATGTACTCCAAATAGTAGTTTTTTCACAGATTATGTAATGTGCTCCATACTTGGAGATGATGAAAAAAATTCTGCAATCATGAGATTTAGAGACGCTGTGGTCATTACTGCACTAAAGCGTATCTGTTACTTGGTACCTTTTGTCATATCCATTTTGTATTTATTCAATCAAATTTATGAGATTTTGTGATGCTGCAAAATACAGCTTGATTATTTCAGTTGGATCGAAAGAACTGAAAGGTTGTGTTTGTTTTTCATGTTTTTTTTTTCCCTTTTCTTTTCTGGTGCGAATGAGCCGCAAGAGGCAAAGATGAGAATCGATCACAGGATCACCTAGATACAGGTTGGTAGCACTAACCACCTGAGCTGTTCGGCACTTGTTTTTCATGTTGTTTATGGGAGCATTTTTAGCGTTTTTCGCTGACTAATCAAAGAAATTAATTATAGTTAGGAGTACATTCCAAATCACAGTTTAAGGGATTTAGAAAACTTGGAAAGTTTGGGGGGCGTTTTTCGCTGACTGATCAAAGAAATTAATTATAGTTAGGAGTACATTCCAAATCACAGTTTAAGGGATTTAGAAAACTTGGAAAGTTTTTTTTTTTTTTTTTTGGGGGGGGGGGGGAGCAAAATTATACACACAAATTTTCAAAATTAATGTACCCCCTCCGTTTCATAAAAATGGCAACAATGTTATTTTCACGCATTTTGAGGAAACGATTTAAGGGTGTAAATGAATGAATTAATCAAAATGGTTTTAACACAAGTAAGAACATGAATATAAGTTACTAATATCAAAAATATTCTAATTAATTTAATCGTTTACACCCTCAAATCGCTTCCTTAAAATGCGTGCAAAAATAAACGTTGCCATTTTTATGAAACGAAGGGAGTATATCTAATCTATAAAAACAAACCCCCCAAATGTATGTGTCATTTTTTCATTCAATCTCACCTCAATTTTTTCCCTTCTCCTTTGGACACATATCAACTTTCATTTTTTTTTCTCTCATCTAATTTCATTTTCAATGGTGTCTCTTGCTTTTCCACAACTGTCAAAATCTTGCAACTCTTGAGTTCCACCACCTTCCCTTGATTTCCTTTTGAGATCTTTTAATAATTGATCTTTTGTTACAACTTACAAGAACCAAATTTTTTTTTTATAAAGAAAGAAAAACCAGTTATCCTCCTGAGGAGAAAAACCACAAGCATCCTTGCAGACCAATAAAGTAAGAGGGTAGTCTACAGGGTAATACCAATAGGTCATGATATTGTAATAGTGGCCTTTATTGACCAAGTAGTCTGCCACAGAGTTAGCTTATTTGAAAAGATGCTTAATTTTAGATATGGTCAAATTTGATAAAGTCTTTTAGTACATCTTCCACAATAATGCAAGGTATTCTTCTATCTTAACTATTACTAATACAAAAATCGTTGACATCATCAATTGATGCATTTTTTGTGAGCTACTAAACATGACCACCACGGTCATGGTGGTCCAAAAGAAATTTTCTTTTAAGAGGGGCTTCTAGGTTAGACCCCCTAAATCATGGTCAAGGCGATGCCCCCCTAATATGTTTTTGACCACCATGATTGTGTTGTTCGTGGTTTGATAACGTGGTTTCCAACACTGTGGTCTAAGTAATCGGAATTGTTGTGGTGTTGTTTTAAGTCAGGGATAGTGCCATCTTTTCAGTTAAATTGAAGCGGTATTACTTTTAAAAAAATGGAATGATATTAATTCTTAGGGATGTCCCGAGCCGAGTAGTAATCTGTTCGAGTTAAGTTTGACTAATTTTAATTGAACTAAAGCCGAGCTCGAGCATAAACAAGCTTTCAAAAATCTTGTTCGAGCTTGGCTCATTTAATTTTTCATGTCTGAGCTCAGCTCGATCTTGCTCGTTTACGTATTCGAGCTTGAGCTAACTTATAAACGAGCAAATGTTTAAATGAGCTTTGTATATATTGTTTTATTAATTTCTAATTTTTAACCTTTGACCAAACATAAGTAATACAATGTAAAATATGAAAATTCAAAATTATAATACAAAGTACTCCGTATGATATTATTCTAGATTTGTAACCAATACAAAATATGGTATCTAAAAAATATATAACATTTTAAAATTCAAAGTATATAAACAAGTTGTTGATGAGCTTTTAACGAGTATTATATGATTATGAACGATCTTATTAACGAACTTGAATGAACTGTTCACTAGTCTTAATGAGCCGAGTACTATATTATCCAACTAAAACTTGTTTATTAATTGAGTTTGAAAATTTTGCTCATAATCATTTATTTACATATGAACGTTAACGAGTGTATCGGTTTATTGAAGTCTCCAGTAATTTTGGAGGGAAAATTAACAATGGGTAGGAAAAAGCTCCCCTTTCCTCAATAATTATGTACTGTAAAAAGTAAAAATCATCGTGGAATTTTACCTTTTTCTGTTTGTTAAACAGCAGCATAAGAGCGCCATTGCCAGAGAGCAGAGATTGAAGGGCACCTTCAAATTGAGGGAGACGACACAAAATTGAAGGTAAAGATGTCGTACATGAAGGGAGACCTTCTCTCCAAATCAAGAAAGTTGGTCAAGGGTTTCGCTAAAACTGGAACCTCTTTGGCTCAAACCCATGGAAATGTTCGTTAATTCCTTCGTTCTTCTTAATAATTCATATTTCTTGCTTTTCTTTGATGCATTTCTTGATTTCCCTTTTGTTGTTTTCTGTTTATCAATTTTTTTGTCGAATTTATGTTTCTGCTATAACCTTGTAGTGAATTTCAATAGGATAAAGAGTATCTTTTGGATGCTGTTTGATCTTTTTTGAATGTTGAATATCTTCATCTATGCTTTACCGACGGATCAATCAACTGAAATTCTCTTAATCGGAATTTTCTGGATGTTATTCATGTGATTTGTGAAGTATATTCAAGTAATTTAAATTTATAACTTTGTTTTTTTTTTTTTATAATTAATTTTTTTTAACCCTAATATTAATATGGGAAAAGTTGCAGCTCAAATTCTTTTCAGATTTTCTACATTTTTTTTTATTTAATTTTTATCATTTTTAAATGAAAGTGATGTCAAATGCATTCTATAGCAAGCAAGCTTCATCAAGTTGTGATCACGAGTCATAACACCCTGTTGGTCTTACGTTGTTATAAAAAAAACTATGCACATTGCAGTAGCAGGTGTTTGTCTTCCTTAAATCTCTCCTTTGGTCTACTTTCCTAACAGACTAACAGCTATGGAGTCAGTTTGAAGAATGTAACAATAACAAGAAAGATTTGACTGTTGACATTTTGGATGAAGCACAATTATAAAAGGGAAATTCTCTTTGATAATTATGCTTCGTCCACAGTATTAACTCTTCCTTGTTATTCTTAAATTTTTTATATTGACTCCATTGTTGTCATGTAAAGGAAGTAAGAAAAGAAAGATAGCTTAACAAAGTAAGAAGCGGTATTCATGGATCTTAATGAGTCAAGAAAGCGATTTTCATCTTCAAAACCTCAAATCTCAGACTCCATTGATGATTCTCGAGCTCAAGTAGCTCGACCTTTGATTTCCTTCGATAAAAATCGGACCAAAACTTTCACAGCTTTGCTTATTATTCAACCTGTTTTAGTTTTTTGGCCACCTTGTCTTTCTTTTATTGCAAATCTCAATCGCATTCTGGCTCTTCTCTTTTTGCTGATGCTAGGGTTTTGGATCCCAAAACCTCTCTACACACTTCGCAATCATTAGGTAAATGTAAATTTCCCTTTTTTTTCTTTTTGGTTTTCAAGCGATTGCTGCTTTTAATCATTGAATGCTATCATTTATGGTAATACGGATTTCAATAGATTTTGTTTTTTTTTGGTTTTAAGTATATTTCTTATAAAATCTGTGATGTTGCTAATGCGTTTTTTTCCCCCTTGATAATGATCTCGTTTTTTTGTTGGCAATAGAGGAAGACCAGACCGAGAGTGGTCAATCCTGGCCCTAAGTCTGGCAAGAGATCAAAAGACAATGAAAATTTTCTTTTCTTACTGATGATGATCATTTCAATGTTATAGTATGAAATGGGTTTACTTGAGTTTGTTGTATGCCGAGATTGCTAGCTGTAAGCAATGACTACAGTTTCCTTTAATTGATTGACTTTGGTTACAGAAAAGCTACGCAGATTTTCCACAGTCATGTTTCTCACTTTGAATATTTTTCCTTTTAAGCCAAGATAGGCTTGACCTGCTGCCAATTTTGCAGATTGTTTCCTTTGTTGCTTTGATTTATTTTTTATTTTTTTAATCCAACTGAGATTATATATCTAGCAAATACTGGGTCACCTTCAATATAGTTACTTCATTCCATCTAACGACCTCTTTGATGCCATAATACCCAACCCTATTCAAGCCTTTAAGCTTGAGATACATATCATCATGACTTTAAACAGCCACTTTTTGGGAGAATGAGGTTCCACGAGCTGATTTTTGTTGCATATGAAAGCATCCCGGTATCTTACTTCTAGCGTGATAAATTGAGGAACTTGAGTTTTGTGCTCCAAAGGCTTACTGCTGCCTTGATTTGCGTCGGTCAGCAAATTTTGAACTTAGATTTTTGTGTGTATACATGCTTAACCTGTAGGGGTTTCTGTAGGAAAACAGGATTCTTCCAAGCAAGGTGCCATAAGCTTGGCCGATAGTGCTGGTTATGATATAGCTGTAGGATATTTATGTTCATCTCATTGAATATGGATGCTTCATGAAGCAAGATTAGTAAAGTTTGGAAGAATCCTGTTTTGCTGTAGGATATTTATGATCATCTCTAGTTCATACTCATGGATTGTCTTGTTTGTTGAAAATGCCACTCTCTGTTAGGCCAATTCCATTTAGTATATGATGATATCACCATTTCTTAAGAATGGGTGCCACCAAGTATTGATTACTCACTCTGGCTCAAAAACTTTGCTACATATTGATTTTGGTACTGTTCACTTGACTATTTTGACTCCCTGTAGTTTTATAAACATAAGAAAAAATGTAATCACATGGGATCTTGTTAGATTCGTGATTCATCTCAACGTGTAGTTTTTAAATATAAATTTTTTATAAATTTTTGATGAACGTAGCTCAGGTAAACATTCAAAGTAATATGTCTCGAAAACTTTGAAAAGGTAAATGTAGCAAATACAGGGAGTAATAACTACTAACTTCATAATTCTATTACTGTCATTGGATAACTAGTTCATGTAGCGTTAGCAAGAATAAAATCTCATGTTTTTTATTTCTGCTTTCTCAGAATCACAGAATGTTTCTATGGCGGCAAATGACAGATTGCTTGGTGGACTTCTTCCCTCTGGGTTTGATGAAGGATCCTGTTTAAGCAGATACCAGTCTTTCATGTTTCGGAAGGCATCACCTTTCAAGCTGTCAACTTATCTTGTTTCTAAACTACGAAAATACGAAGAGCTTCACAGACGCTGCGGACCTGGTACCCAGCTATACAATGAAGCTCTGGAACAACTGAAATATGGCAACCAAAGTGCTATGGCTACGGAATGTAACTATGTTGTATGGATGTCTTACAGTGGCTTAGGAAACAGAATTTTAGCAGTGGGTGCAGCTTTTCTTTATGCTCTTCTCTCCAATCGGGTTCTGCTCGTCGACCGAGCTACTGACATGACTAATCTTTTCTGCGAGCCATTTCCCAGTACCACATGGTTTTTACCGCAAGACTTCCCGTTATACAATGAATTCAAGGGTTTTAACCAGACATCATCCAGGTGCTATGGGAATATGTTGAAAAAGAACCTTCTAAATTTCTCAGCAGACGAAGTACCATCATATCTGTACCATCATCTGGGTCATGAGTATAAAGTCCCTGACAAGCGGTTCTTCTGTGATGATGACCAAAATTTTCTAAAAAGAGTTCCGTGGCTGATACTGAAGACTGACAACTACTTTATCCCTTCTCTCTATCTGATCCCGTCGTTTGAGCATGAACTGTTTAGATTGTTTCCTGAAAAAGAAACCACATTTCACCACCTAGGCCGCTATCTTTTCCACCCAACCAATGAAGTTTGGGGGCTTATTACAAGGTACTATAGTTCTTACCTAGCCAGGGCAGATGAGAGAGTTGGAATCCAGATCAGGACATTTCAGAAGGGACGAGGTCCATTCCCGCATGTACAGGACCAAATTCTCTCTTGCATATCCAAAGAGAAAATACTCCCTGATGTTAGCAAGGACGGCTCATCTGTGAGTCCATTGAATAACCCTAGATCCATAGCAGTTATTGTGACATCCTTGGATGTAGGGTACAGTGAGACCCTGCGAGAATTGTATTGGGAAAATCCAACAGTTACGGGGGAAGTGGTTGGAATTCATCAGCCAAGTCATGAAGGGGTTCAGCAACTTCACCAGAAGATGCATAGCATGAAAGCCTGGGCAGAAATGTATCTGCTAAGTTTGAGCGACAAATTGGTGACAAGCGGGTGGTCAACTTTTGGCTATGTAGCGCAAAGTCTTGGAGGATTGAGGCCGTGGATTTTGTACAAGCCAGAGGACATGAAGACCCCTGAACCAGCTTGCGTTCGAGCCATGTCTATCGAGCCGTGCTTTCACTCTCCTGCTTTTGGGATTTGCAAGGCAAAGACGGGTGTCGATGCTGGTGGACTGGTTCCTCATGTAAGGCACTGTGAGGATGTTAGTTTGGGTCTTAAGGTGGTCGATGCTCGTGATGAGCTGTAGGGATGTTAGTTATCCGAGATTTGGTTTTCGAGACGCTAGTCAGTGTTGAATTGTTTTCGTGAATGAATCCATGTTATTACAAAGCCAACATAGGCTTGTAGCCATGGCTTGGGTCCTAAGGCACTATAAAGCTGATGTTAAAAGAGAAAGTGTACTAAAAGGTCGTGTTTGTTTTTCCTCTTATGTTTATGGAGGTATTTTTAGTGGTTGCCTGGTTGGCACTTGATAATTAAATTCTTGTCAAATACTTGTATGTATGTATGTCAGTAATAGTATGTATGTATGTATTATAACATTTCACATTTCTAACATTTGAATAGAGGTATGAGTTTTAGGCTATTGTTAAGTATTGCTTTGAATTGAATTATCTACTAAAATTTCTTATTTTAACTAATTTTTACTTATTTCTTTTAGATATGATCATTACATTATACACGCATGTGTTTCTAATCTTGTAAATATTAAAAAGAACTTCGAATATTTGCTTTACTTGTGAAATTGGAAAAATATGGAGAGTAATAGAGACATAGAGTATTTATATTAACATTAAATATTTAAGATATACTCAATATGATTTTTTATTTTTTATTTTATTATTATTATTATTATTATTATTATTATTATTATTTCGAGCATTTTTTTTCCGCTCGACATTTTCCGACGACGGTTTTCGGACTAACTTTTTCAGCGTTGATTATTCGGCCGACTTTTCCGGCGACAATTTTCGGGACGACTTTTCCGACGACGGTTTTCGGAATGACTTTTCCGGCGATGATTATCCGGTCGACTTTTCCGACGGTGATTATTCGACCGAATTTTCTAGCGACGATTTTCAAGCCGAGTTTTTCGGCGACGATTTTCGGGACGACTTTTCCGACGACGATTTTCGGAATGACTTTTCCGGCGATGATTATTCGGTCGACTTTTCCGGAGGTGATTATTCGACCGACTTTTCCGGCTACGATTTTCAAGCCGAGTTTATCGGCGACGATTTTCAGGACGACTTTTCCGACGACGGTTTTCGGACTTACTTTTTTCGGCGGTGATTATTTGGCCGACTTTTCCGGCGACGATTTGCAGGCCGCGTTTTTCGGCGGCAGTTTTCGGGACGACTTGTCCGACGACGGTTTTCGGAATGACTTTTCCGATGGTGATTATTCGGTCGACTTTTTCGGTGACGGTTTTGGAGTCAGATTGAATGAAGAGTTTGAAAATAATGAAAAGTAAAATACTGAAGAGGTGAAATGAAATGAGCTTGAGGCTTTGGGCTCATTAAATTTTTGTCCCTAATAAAAAAAATAAAAAAATAAAAATAAAAATAAACATAAAAAAATATAAATATAAATATAAATATAAATATAAATATAAATATAAATATAAATATAATCAAATCAGAAAAATTCAAATCAGATCAGATCAGATAAACTCAAAACAGATTAGATCAGACCAGATCAGTCCTAAAGAACAGAGCCTTAGAATGCGTTTGATTCGTTTGAAATTTTCTAAACTGATCTAATATCTTAAATTTTATAATCTGATCTGATTTAATTTTTATGATTGTAGTTATTATTATCGTTATAAATTTTTTGATTTGATCTGAATTTTTTTGAACGGATTTGATATGAAATTAAAAAAAATGTTTATTTAAGTTGAATCAAACACATTCTTATTAATTTATAAGTTTAGGTAGTTGAAGAAAAATATACATTTTAAAATTAGACCAAATAAACATTCATTCTATATGATAAATAATTTTTATGGAAAGTACTTCCTCCACAGCAAAATTAAAAATGTTAAATTGTTGCATTTATATGTTACGCAATGAGTACGTTCCATGAGTGGTCCCACCTTCAAAAAATTGAGAGGAAAAAAAGCAAGAGAAAAGAAACGCGAGAAAGAAAAGGGAACGCCAGAGAGAAAGGAGAAAAGCAGTAGCTCTCGCCGTCGCAGTGTCAGATCCGCCGTCGCTGAGCAGTCGCAGAAGAACTCGCCGTGAACCCGTCGAAAAGGCACTGAGCGGTCACCAGTCGAAGAAGCAAAGCATTCGAAGAACCATTGAAGAAGCAGAGAACTGAGGAAGAAGAAGAAGAGGCGTCAGGCGTGAACTTTTTACAGAGGTATGTTAAATTGTTAATCTCACTTTAGTCACTTAATCAGTTGATGTTTAATTATTTATGGGTTTTATACTTTTAAACCCTAATTTTATTCAGATTAAAGATTTTGTTAATGTGAATTTGTGAATAAAATAATTTTGAATTTAAATTAAATGTTTCAAATCCTAGTTTTGTTAAAGGGTTTTGTCAATGTTAATGTTCATAATTTTGTTAATTGTTTTGTGAAATGTGAATGAAATTGTTTGTTAATTAGTAATTAGTAATGGGAAGTCGATTAGTTTGCAATTTGTGGATTCGTTTGTGATTGTGAATTGAATTAGTTAGTGAATTAGAACAAGAATTAGTGAACTTTTGCCTAAAAAAGTTCTAAAAGTTTTTTATTGATTCATATTTTTAAATTTAATTAGGATATGTCAAAGTTCAAGTTTTACGAAAAAGTTTAAGGCAATGGGAAAGCAAACCCATCGCCAATTGTTGTTTAAGAAATTGAATCTCAAGATAGATTTGTGTGGAATTATTCAGATTGTTCCCCATCCTCAAATTCCTAGGTCCGCTACTTAGCATATAGTTTTACTTTTGTTAGTACTTACTCCGTATGTTATTCAACTTGATTTGTTCATTTAATAGTGGGTTTATTCCCTTTCCAGCTTTCCTCAATTAAAAAAAAGGTTTGTGGAATTTACCATTTCTATTTGTTAAACAAAGCAGCAGCACAGCTCTGCCATTTGCAGAGAGCAAAGATTTACACTTTCCAGTTGAGGGAGAAGACATAAAATTGAAGGAAAAGATGTCGTACATGAAGGGAGATCTTCTCTCCAAAACAAGAAAGTTGGTCAAGGGTCTTGCTAAAACGGAACCTCTTTGGCTCAAACCTATGCAAAAGTTTGTTACTTTCTTGATTCTTGTTAACATTTCTGAGATTGATTTGCTATTTTCTTGTTCATATTTAACTACTCCTGTTTGATCTCTTTCAATTTTGATGCATTTTACTATTGCTCACAAGTTAATTTTAGGTTATTTGTGTTGATAGGCAATGTATCGTATTGTTTTAGGGTTCTCGTATGCTTGCTTGAATATCTTCATCTATGCGCTACTGAATGAACTAGAGGAAACAATCAATTGAAATTCTCAAAGTTGGAATTTATTGGAAATTTTTCTGGATATTATTGATGTGATTTGCGAACTATATTCAAGTGAGCAAAGACAGATTTTCCAATTAGGTATTTGCAGTGTGTAATGGAGATGATATTTCAATTTGCGGAAGATACAAAAAAGATGGTAATTTTAGTTTTGAAGACTTAGACTCAGCTAGGAATGTTCTCATCTGAAATGGAAAAATGTTTACAAGAGCCCTGAGAGTTTGATTTAGCTAACTTTCTGGGAAATTTTGGTTATAATGTGGACTGTCTATTACTCATTTTTTATGATGATGTATCTAGGTTCCGGTCTGATTTCTGAGTTGTATCAACTTTTTGCCATATGGCCTCTCTTTTATGAACATCTGAAAGTTAGTAATATAATTGACTGAATTTCTCACTTGTACTTGTATATTCATAGATCATATTCCGAGCTTCCCCTAGATGAGCATCACTGTATTCTTCTAGATTCCCTCAAATATGATTTCACTCTCCTACATATACTTTGTACCTTCATTATTTGTTCCAACTAATCCGATAGCAATGAAAGAATTATTTTAATAATTCGTAGGTTTATTGTATGGATTTGTTTAAACTGTAAGGTTGCATTTTGTTTTTGAAATGGTTTGAAGATTTTTTATCCAATGAATTAATAGTAAGATCTGTAAAGAGACAAGTTGGTCTATGATCCTAAGATTGGGATTGATTATCCAGCATACCCTGTTGTGATATTGATCTAATACTTGAATCTTGATGTATATGTTTTGGTCTTGCTAGATTTGTAATTCTTGCACTAGAATTCCGGGACATAGTTTCCACATCATGCTCATTTTGAATGCGGTAGTTCTTGGATAGATTATTATTGTATCACCCGAAATGTAACTGCTCTTCATTTTGTTGTCTAGGGCCCCTCCTCTTGTATTCCCTCGTTCTGATGGAAAAGTTAAGCCTATTAGCCTTCCTGAAGATACTTATGTAAATAAATTCTATCAGAAGCATCCAGAATCAAAATATGAAGACCCTATCAAGTATGTCTTTGTTCGTTAACTATGATTTTCTTACCTTCCTTTTCAGTATGTTTACTAGGGGCACGGAGCCTTGTTTTCGTATGTTGTACTGACCTATTTTTTATTGTGCTCTACTGTATGAGTGTGTAAAAGCATGTGTGACTGTCAAATTACTATGGAATTTGAATTCCTGATGTATAGGTCATTAATCTTGATAGCAGATGCATATATGATCTTTATATATGTTTATATTTGTTGTTTTTGAAGTTGAACTTTCTTGTGTTTTAAGCTGCTCACAGTGTAGTTATTTTGCCTATATCGGTTTTTCTCGTGATATCATCTGATGTGGTCTGATGACTCACCATATGAAACAGTAGTACATACTCCCTCTGTCCCTAAAAGATTGCCCCATTAACTTTTTCTCATCTCCTGAGACACAACTTTAAATGAAAATATCTTTAAATACGTGATAAAAAATTATAAAAATTACATATTAAAAAAGTTCACATTGAGCCGAATCAAACGAGATCCCATTTGACTATATTTTTCTTACATGTATAAAATTATAGGGAGTCAAAGTTACCAAATGAACAGTAACAAAAGTCAACATGGGGCAAACATTAAGGGACGGAGGGAGTATTACATAATACCAGTATCAAATCTAATACTTCGTATAATTCATCCGTGCCAAAAAGAACTGATTTTTTTTTTTGTAATTTTGAGATCTCAAAAGATTGTTAAAAGTTCACAGGATTACGCAAATTCTGAATGATGCTTGGACAAGGTTATATCATTGCCTTAAAAAAAAATAGATTATATCATTTATATGAGCGGCAATGGTACTCATTGGTTGGGCTGTAATATTGTTGAATCTTGTATCACTTGGTGTTCAGAGTCTTTATTGTTACTCATCATACCATGAGATATTGATATCCTATGTACAAGTCATAAATTTGCACAAAATCTCCTGCTGACGGTATGATAGAATTCTTTAAAATTTTTAACCTTTTACTATAAATGTATAACTTTTTACATAACTAGTTAAGCTTTATACAAAAAGTGATGGTTCTATGAACTAATGTTCTAGTGTTGATGGTCTAACGAGAGAATTGCTGATAAAATTGTCAATGGACTGCCATGCAATATTGAATAAATCGTTAAAGTAACATTGCTTGTTCTAAAATGGAAAATTTTAGTTAAAGCTTGTCTTAATCCTTGAAAAAACTTGGGGACAAAGTTCTCTTGATAATTTGGTTTTTTGATTTCTTCTTGTTGAACAGGCTTACCAGTTTCAGTCCTGTTCCAGCCCGTATATTTGCTCGCCGAATGCTTGAATTGAAGGAGCAGGGAGTAAGAGAGGAGGAAGCTGTGGCAATAGCTGATGTATGAGCTCTTGCACACATTTCACTCTGTTAATCTCTAAATTCCCCCCCCCCCCCTTTTTTTTTGTTTTGGTATGCCATAACCTTCTTTCTACTCCACCTTTTCCAAAACTCATAACAGCAATTTTTTTTTCCTTCGTTTTTTCCTATCAAGATGGAGTATCGGGGAGAAAAGAAGGCCAAAAAGCAGGCTTTCAAGCGTTTGAAGGAGATAGCGCGTATTCAAGAGAAGAGGCTACCTCCTAACCCGTATCCAAGTGCTATTAAGGAGATTCAAGCAGAGGAGCGACCCTATGTCCGTGATCGGTTCTTCAATCCTCAGATACTAGGTATAGTTAAGAAGCTGAAAGAAGATAGGGCTGCTGATATGCGGGAGAGGTTTGGAGGGCGACCCATGTAATTCTTGGCAAACTCATCTAAATTTAGAGCAGCCAGCCTCATACATGAATTTGTATTTTTGATTTTGCTCCAATTTTGTTATACCCTTTTGGTTTGTCATTGTTGAAGCTTGGTTTTCTTAATAATATTATTTGTGATTGACAAATCATAAATTGTGTCGAATTTGACATTGCAATGAAAAGTGTAGAGATAAATTTTGTTACAAGTTTATAACTTATCGTCAAATTTGTCTACACTTTGACCGCTTATATATATTAATCCATAAGAAAAAACTATATCAATTGAGATATTATTTTATTTGTATTAATGAGTATTTTTTAATACTTAATTTTAATACTTATCTTTTGTTACGGAATTAAAAATATTTAAAGGTTAAAAACATCAAATCTAATTATCTGAAATGATTTGAACTTTTTTTCTAATTTTATCTAATTTAATTTAAAATAAGTAATAAAGTGTTGAAATAATCTGAATCAAACAAGTACTAAAAAAATTATAGGGAGTAGTACAAAGCTTCTCATTACCAAAAATCTTCAATTACATGTGATGTGTCAATTGCTGAGTGGTATGTTTATCCCTATCCCTATTTAGATACTCCTCCATATCTCTTTTGTCTTCCTTCACCCACCCATAACTCCACCTTTCTCTTATACTCATTTCTTGCACAGGTGAAAACAACATCATAAGTGGTTATTACTAAACACTTTCAATCAATGAGCAGCATGAAATCCATTAATTTCCCAGCTTTCACCAATTCATTCAACCTAACTCCTCAATTTCCCACCAAAAACCTAATTTTTCTCTCTTCTGATTCCTATAGTTCTGCTAAAACCCTGAACTCTCCACGGTTACTAGCTCTCTGTACAAGAAAACCCCACATTCAAAATCAAAGGGACAACACAATTGATGAAAACCCCAATTCTGAAACAAATACAGAATTCAATTACAACCCAATTGACCCACAAAAAAACAACCAAAATCCCACTTACAGTTCAAGAAATCCTCCATCTAGTAACCCTCCTACACCATCATCTAGAGGCTTAGTACTTGATTTAGGCCAAATTGGGGGTTGGGATAGTGTTGAGATTGGTTCCCCTGTTGTGAAAAGATTTTTGAGTGATGATGAAGAAAGATGGTATATGTGGTACTATGGAACATCAGAAAAGAAGCAGGATTCGGGTTCAATCGGGTTGGCGGTTTCGAACAATGGGGTGCACTGGGAGAGGGGTGAACAAGCTGCCGGTTCGAGTTCCGGAACTGGGGTGGTGATGACTTGTGGTGAAGATTGGTGGGCATTTGATACAAAATGTGTTAGGCCTTCTGAGATTATGATCATGTCTAGTGACAAAGTTAGGGCTTCAAGTGCTGTGTATTGGCTTTATTACTCTGGTTTAGGCTCTGAGTCTGAGGAGGTGGAAGCTGAAGCCGGGCTTGGGCTTCGGCTTGGGCTTGGGAGTGGGAGAGTGTTGAAGGCATTGCCAGGATTAGCCATAAGCCAAGATGGGAGAAATTGGGCAAGAATTGAAGGGGATCATCATAGTGGAGCATTGTTTGATGTAGGATCAAAAGATGAATGGGATTCATTGTTCATTGCTTCTCCACATGTTGTGTTCCATAGCAATGGAGACTTGAGGATGTATTATCATTCCTTTGATCGACGAGAATGGAGGTTCAACATTGGTGTCGCGAGGTCAAGAGATGGGATTAAGTGGGTGAAGCTAGGCAAAATCAAGACTATTATAAGACAAGGATTAGATAGTGAAGGGTGTTTTGATGAAATGGGGGGAATGAATGCTTGTGTTGTAAGAGATAATAAAAATGGGAATTATTTGATGGCATATGAAGGTGTTGCTAGAGATGGGAAGAGGAGTATTGGGATCGCGGTGTCTGAGGATGGATTGAAGGATTGGAGACGAGTAAAGAATGAGGCGGTTTTGGTGGCGTCACTTGATGATGGTGGTGGTTGGGATAGCAAGGGAGTTGGATCACCATGTTTGGTTCAAATGGATGGAGATGAAGATCAATGGAGGTTGTATTATACTGGATTTGGGGTTGAAGATAGGACAGGAATTGGGATGGCTGTTTCTCAAGGGACTGATATTACAAGTTTTAGAAGGTGGAAAGGATTTCAGTTGTGATAACAAAATTGTACTACTTGCTAGTGTAATGTTAGATAACCAGACTATATGTGTTAAATTGAAAATTAACTTACAATTCATTTTCAATATTGTGATTGTAATTTCCTTCTTTTGTAGATGATGGGTTGATTATTTGCCTCTTCTATGAAGTATTAAGATCACAAGTTAACCATATACTGTAGTTAGGATTTTTATAATTAGAAAATAATCAACCTTTTATCTGGTCTTCTAAAAGTAAGTTAGTGATGGAAATTTGGGGGCGCATACGGAAGTTTTGATGGACCCAAATAATTTTGTGTGATGGACTTTGTGTTTTCATTGATTGTAATTGATTGCTTACAACATATTGTTTTTCTTAAGAGCTCATGTCTCTCGTTTTTACTCTAACTTGGTAAAACCCTTGTTTCTACCCTTCTTATTATTTTTTGGAGCTCTCTTAATTTTCTCTCATTTTTGGCTCACTCAAACTGTACATACAACCTATTTATAGTGTTGTACTCTATTTTCTAGATTTTTCTACACAAGTCTTATGTTTAATATTTCTAGAAACATCATCACTTAATTTCTACACAAGAATTTTCTAGATTACATATTTAGCTACACATCTAGATTTTTCTAGATTAATCTCCAACAGTTAGCTTTTCAATTAGCTGACAATAAGTTGATCTAATACACATATTCACTTAAATTAGTTTTTTTATTACTATTTGTCGGTTGACTAAGTTAACACTTCTAACCATATAAACAACCATATACTAATACAATATTTTATTTTTTCATTGAAGGTGTTAACTTAATCAAACGAAAAAAGGACAAAATAAAACTAATTTGAGTGGCTATGGATGTTTGGTGGACTCGTTAGTTAATCGAAAGTTTAACTTAATTTGAGAAGAACAGATAAATGTCGACTTATTTTTAAAA
Organism: Salicornia ramosissima; assembly: GCA_951394345.1. NCBI lineage: Eukaryota > Viridiplantae > Streptophyta > Magnoliopsida > Caryophyllales > Amaranthaceae > Salicornia > Salicornia ramosissima. The sequence continues at coordinate 48,952,403 of OX596240.1, read as the reverse complement.
AAGTTTCTATAGTAAGTCCGAAAATAAGCTCCATAAAACAAGTCCAGTTCAGCAAACACTACAAAAACATGTTCAGTACCAGTTAAGTTCTACAGAAAAAAGAATACTGAAGAACAAGGCCTCACTTGTCATTCATAAAAATTAGGCAACAGATCAATTGCAGTCATCCTAACATAACAAAAAAAAAAAATCTAAATACAGAATTTTATTTCCAACTTTTTCACAATACCTTCAATGAGGCTCAACAAAGTCTAAAATCCCAGAACTACGTGAAAATTTCCCATAAGAAATCATATTACAAACTTAGGTTAACCAAACTATCAAAAGAGAGATTATTTCAAAGGCTTAGACATCAGAAAGAAGAGAGGCCAGCAATTGTCCTTAATTTCTCATATGAGACCCAAAACACAAACTGCCAAGGACCAAGCCTTGTCCATGTAGGAAAGAACCCCTTCCATAAGGCCTTCACTCCTTCAATCTTAACTGTTTTCCTCAAACAATCAAGAGAATTGTTATACACCAACTTACCATCCTCGCTCGCTGCTTGATTCATCATTCTCGTCTTTACTACATCTGCCGGACAGCTTAAGGTTGTAGCTGAGAGGCCCGACATGATAGAAGCTAGGGTGTGAGCATATATGTTGTCATTTGCAATTTTATTTTTTATAACAAACCACTTTGCATGATCGTAGCATGCCAATTCCCCCATGTTGACTAAAAAAGCTCGTTGCATGTTCGGGAACACCCCTTTCCAAAGTCCCCGGAAACCCTCAGCAGAAATGATCTTGGTAAAACCATCGATTGGGCCGGAGTATCTTGGCTGTAAACCTTGACAGATCAGGCGACCATCCGCTTGCATTCTAACCTTAACTAAATCAGCCGGGCTTGCCACCACCTGCAAACCTAGGGGCATGAACAAGATATTGAAATTTTGCAAACAAGAATAGCATGAAATCAAGAAAAGACGACGACGAATAAGGCTATGTTTACTTCAACTTAGGGTCCGTTTGGTAGGACGTAAAACATTTTCAATGTAAAATGGTTTTCCATGAAAATCATTTTACAACGGAAAACTCATTTTGCAAAAGAATTTTCCGTTGTTTGTTGAATAGAAAATGAGTTATGAGAATAATGGAGTCATGTACAGAGTAAACCTAAAACAGCACAACTTCATAAGACTTGTCAATTATCATCACCAATAGTTCAAAGTCAGTCCCAAAAAATAATGGAGTCATGGTTTTTAAGATCCAAAATGTTATTTCACCACAAGGATGTATGATCTCCTGAAAATACTCAATGTAAAGTTAAACTATTTGTTGCAACTCTAAGAACAGAATCAAGTTTCCCTACAATATACTACCAAAATTACCCAAAACAACTTGAGCAAGAACACTAATATGCCCAACAAGTGAGGCCCAAAGGGGCCAAAGCATGTGCCAAGGAAAATGTGGCACTACAATTCTTTAATTAGATATATAGTCGCATAAGCATATTTGACATAATTCATATTGTATCTATTTGAAAGATGAAGACAGTTTCAATCTTCCACCATCTAATGGTGAGTTGCACTTCTACACAGCTGGTTGTACTCCCCAAAGAGCATTTTCCATATCTTGATTTTGCAGATAAACGATATAAATAAATATGAAAGTAGCTTAGGGAATTAAAATTTTCGCCCTACCTTCCTTTGCAAGTCAATACAAAGATAATCATCATCATGAGACTTGAGAGCCTAGATTTTGACTTTAAACAACTACTCTAAGATGCTTTCTCCTACATTACTAGTTTACTACTAACAAGAGGGGCGTGATCATGGAATTGATATTTTAGAAAAGTAAAGCTCATAGAGTCCATTTTAAAGCATTCTGCGCTGCATATGTGTATAACTTCTAGGTTCTATGTTAAATTGCCAATATCCTCATAGAGGAATTAGTTGAGTGAATCTAAGGAGAAAAATATCATCAATCAAACAAATTGTTATAAGATATCATCCATAACCAAAAAAAAAAAAAGCAAAAATTCCACAAAACTTATCAGCTATGCCAATTTTCTATTACAAAATTTGGTAGGATACATCAAATTTCATTTCTTGTCCAAACTACATTCATCCCTCATCACCCTAAAACCAATCTTGAGCATAAGACCATCATAACACCTATTTGAGCACACTATGAAGCATGAACAATCAATATATAGCATCAAAAAGATACAAAACCCCCAAAAATCCACAAATTCCCAACCCTAAGACACCAAATTGTTTAAAAACTCAATTCTTAATCAATCAAAATGATTAAACTTGATTCCGAAAAAAAAAACATATAATATAATGGAAGAAAGTATAGAAGTTTTTACCTGTGCAATGACCCCAGAAAAGCCCCCAACAAGAGCCTTGGATGGGAGAGAAAGAGAGGCAGCATCAGAATTTTGCGCAACAAGAACAGCATTCCTTAAATACTCATAACCCACAATTCGAATTGGGGTATAGAAAAGATGACGAATAATAGCAGGAGATAAACCTTGGTATAAACCCAGAAAACCCTCATTAGTTACAATGTAAAAAGCTACTTTGAAGGCGTTTGTTGAGGTGGTGTTAATGGAGGATGAAGAATGGAGTTGAAGTCTAGTTTTGGTTATGTCAATGGGGAAGGTAGTTGTTTCAGCTGCTATGGCTGACAGAGAGGTTAGCAAGATCTTCTTGTGTGTGGGTTCTTGTATTTGCGTTGATTTCATGATCAGAATTTATTGAAAATTGAAATGAAACACCCAAATAAATCTGCTGCCAAAAAAGGGGAAAAAAAACACTTCTTTTTGGATGTTTTGAACCCCAGAACTTTATGCTTGGAATGGCTTGGATCACCGGCTGATAACATTCTCATAATCTCATTTACAAATCAAAATTTAATATTTGTCAGAGATAAGACTTTGACCGATCGTATTTTTAATTATATAATTATAGAAAAAATTGTAAAAATTATACTCCTTCGTATTTTAATATCTGCAACGATTTGACATAAAGTAGAGAGGAAAATGTCAAATTGTTGCAGTTAATACAATACGGAGGGAATATATTTGGATAGTGTATACACAGAGAAATTCAATAAGATTTCACTTGTCTATATTTGACCGGCTTGGTTTGTGTTAATGATATATTTTATTTTTTTGCTACAATAACAATGGTAATTGTATTATTTGTTGCAATACAATTGTTAGCGAACAATAATACTACGTATATATTATTTTAATATGGAAAGTAGAAGCTTATAATAAAAAAATAGTTGTTGTTTAAAAGTAAATTACTATTCAACCAAACTGAACAAAAAAATCCGATTATTCAAACTTTAGAATGCGATTTAAGATCCTAAATAAGTGTGCTTTGAAAGTAATGGTTATCCCAAAAAAAAAATGAACGGTTAACCAAAATCGAATTTTACATCTCTATTTTCCATCATCGCCCGAGTTTGAGAGCACTCACCGTTGAGTAGGGGAAATCAAATTATTACCTCCGTTTCTTATTATTTGCAACGATGTGATATAAAGTAGAAAGGAAAAATGTCAAATCGTTGCAAATAATAAGAAACGGATGTAGTATATAATTTCTTTTTTTGCCCAAAAAAATTCTTAGTATATGATTTCATTAGCTCATTAATCTCTTCGTCTCTCTAAATTAATCACCAAATTAGCACATTAAAAATAAAATTAGAGAGATGAATTAAGAATAGATTTATGAACTAGTGAAATTCCCACTTAATCACACAACTCTATTTCACACAAATACACAATTGACAAAATATCACAATAGTATTTCTATAATTTTATTGAAAATATATTCTCAAAATACCATTTTCTTTTTTACATGACATATATACCCTTGATTCTGCTCAAAATTACATTAAAATGTCATCATAAAATACAAAATGCATCTCACAAAGATTAACTCGGAACTCCTTCATGAAATATGGACAATTTATATCATTACTTGCCATAAGGCCAAAAGTGGGAAAAGAAAATAAAAGAATAAAGAACAGAGATCAATACTACTCTTTTATTTTATTTATTTTTTCCTTTCTTTTTTTGATGGGTGGTGTGTAATGTGTTCAGGGATGAAACTTGTTTGCACTAAACATTAATTTCTCTTCCATAGCATTTGATCTGCAAATGTCATGGACCTTTACACATCCTTGAAATTATAAGTAAAACTGTAAAAGGGAATGAGGTTAAATTTATTTTTCTGGGAAGCTCAAATAGAGGAGAAAGAGAGAAGCTGTCTACAGTAGCTTACTAATCGACCTCGAGCTATACATGCTATCATTCTCCAAAGTATATAACACACTCGCATCGCAGCTGACGCCATTGACTTTGACTTAAATCACAAGGAAATCGACAAGAGTGCACCCAACTGATTGATTATTGCGCTTAACGCCACAAATCATGAACTTATAAGACGATCCATCACCAATTTCACCACTTTTGGAGCATCAACAGTCACTGCCACCTTAACTGTAGGTTTGTCAGTCCATTCAGTCACTTCTTCAAACCTATTAGATCCACAGGAAAACAATGCAAGAAATATATGAGCATGGTAAAGAGCTATTCGCTAATAAGTTTAAGTTCAAACAAGTTCAAAAGAGAATTTCTTAGACTCGGTGCTAATCAAGTTTGATAAGTTATATCATGAGGCCAAATAAGTTAAATTTAAATAAGTTTAGGACAGATAAGTTGAAGATAATGCATCTTTAATGGATTGTTTGATATTTGATTACAATTCACGCTTTTTGAAGGTTCCGAGGTCCCGGAATGAAAGAGGACGAAAATCATATTGGGGGGGGGGGGGTTTGTTGGGTCATTAAACGACACTACCCAAGCGTCAAGGAGCAACCGAGACCGTTTGATGGGCCGAAAATGCACCTAACACCCGTTCGTTCGGATGGCGGAAAAACGGACGTGTACGCTGCAACGGTGGCAATCTGAAAGTGAAAACAGACATAAAAAATCCCCCGAAGGTACCCCGGACCACGTGCTCGAATTTCAGGGGAAACGATGACGGGGCCAAGAACGGCATCCCGAACGGCTAGAACTAAAGGCTATAATTCACGCTTTTTGAAGGTTCCGCCTTTCAGGGTCCCAGAATGGAAGTGGGCGAAAATCATATGGGGGGTTTGTTGGGTCATTAAACGACACTACACAAGTGGAATGGAGCAACCGAGGCCGTTTGATGGGCCGAAAATGCACCTAACACCCGTTCGTTCGGGTCGTGGAAATACGGACTTGTAGGGTGCAACGGTGGCGATCTGAAGGTGAAAACAGACATAAAACCCCCCGATGCTACCCCGGACCACGTGCTAGAATTTTGGAGCAAACGGTGACGAGGCACAGAAAGGCATCCCGAACGGCCAGAACTAAAAGCTACAATTCACGCTTTTTTTAGGGTTCCGGGGTCCCGGAATGGAAGTGGCCGAAAATCATATGGGGAGTTTGTTGGGTCATAAAACGACCCTACGCAAGTAGAAAGGAGAAACCGAGGCTGTTTGATGGGCCGAAAATGCACCTAACACCCATTCGTTCGGGTGGTGGAAAAACAGACGTGTAGGGTGCAACGGTGGCGATCTGAAGGTGATACAGACATAAAACCCCCCAATGGTACCCGGACCACGTGCTCGAATTTTGGGTAAAATAGTGACGGGGCCTAGAACGACATTCCGAACGGCCAGAACTGAAGGCTATATATTCACGCTTTTAGAAGGTTCCAGGATCTCGGAATGAAAGTGGCCGAAAATAATATGGGGGTTTGTTAGATCATAAAACGATCCTACGCAAGTGGAAAGGATCAACTGAGCCCGTTTGATGGGCCAAAAATGCATCTAACACCCGTTGTTCGTTCAGGTGTTGGAAAAACGGACGTGTACGGTGCAACGGTGGCGATCTAAAGGTGAAAACAGACATAAAACACCCCGATGGTACCCCGGACCACGTGCTCAAATTTCGAGGAAAACGGTGACATGGCCCGGAACGGCATCCCGAATGGCCAGAACTAAAGGTTATATATAATTCACTCTTTTTTAGGGTTCCGGGGTCACGGAATGGAAGTGGGCGAAAATCATATGGGAGCTTCGTTGGCTTATAAAACGACCCTGCACAGGTGGAAAGGATCAACCGAGGCCGTTTCATGAGCCGAAAATGCACCTAAAAGTCGTTCATTCGGCTGCCGGAAAAACGGGCAGGTAGGGTGCAACGGTGGCGATCTGAAGGTGAAAACAGACATCAAACCCCCCGATGGAACCCGAGACCACGTGCTAGAATATCGAAGAAAACGGTGACGGGGACCGGAACGACATCCTGAACGACCAGAATATAATTCACGCTTTATGAGGATTTCGGGGACCCTTAATGGAAGTGGGCGAAAATCATAAGGGGGTTTGTTGTGTCATAAAACGACACTACGCAAGTGGAGAGGATCAACCGAGGCCGCTTGATGGGCCGAAAATGCACCTAACACTCGTTCGTTCGGAGACAGAAAAACGGGCGTGTAGGGTGCAACGGTGGCAATCTGAAGCTGAAAACAGACATAAAACCTCTCGATGGAACCCCGGACCACGCGCTCGAATTTCGGGAAAAACGGTGACGGGGCCCGGAACGACATCCCGAACGGCCAGAACAGAAGGCTATAATTCACGCTTTTTGTAGGATATGGGGTCCCGCAATTAAAATGGTCGAAAATCATATGGGGACTTTGTTGGGTCATAAAATGACCCTACGCAAGTGGAAAGGAGAAACTGAGATCGTTTGATTGGCCAGAAATGCACTAACACCCGTTCGTTCGGATGGCGGAAAAACGGATGTGTAAGGTGCAACGGTGGCGATCAGAAGGTGAAAACAGACATAAAACCCCTCGATGGTACCCCGGACCACATGCACGAATTTCGAGTCAAACAGTGACGGGGCCTGGAACGCTGTTCCGAACGGCCAGAATTGAAAGCTATAATTCACGCTTTTTTAGGGTTCTGGGGACTCTTAATGGAAGTGGGCGAAAATTATATGGGGGTTTGTTGGGCCATAAAACGACCCTACGCAAGTGGAAAAGAGCAACCGAGGCCGTTTGAAGGGCCGAAAATGCACCTAACACCCGTTCGTTCAGGTGCCGGAAAAACGGGCGTGTAGGGTGCAATGGTTGCGATCTGAAGGTGAAAACAGACATAAAATCCTCCGATGGTACCCCGGAGCACACGTTTGTATTTTGGAGCAAACGGTGACAGAGCCCGTAACGGCATCCCGAACGGCCAGAACTGAAGGTACTAACGCTTTTTTAGGGTTCTGGGGTCCTGGAATGGAATTGAGCGAAAATCATGTGGCGTTTGTTGGGTCATAAAATGACCCTACTCAAATGGAAAAGAGCAATCAAGGCCATTGGATGGGCTGAAAATACACCCAACACCGTTCGTTCCGGGTGGTGGAAGAAAAGGCGTATAGGGTGCAAAGGTGGCGATCTAAAGGTGAAAACAGACATAAAACCCCTCAATGGAACCCCGGATTACGTGCTCGAATTTGGGGGGAAACGGTGACGGGGCCTGGAACGGCATCCTGAACGGCCAGAACAGAAGGCTATAATTCACGCTTTTTGAGGGTTCCGAGGTCCCGGAATTAAAATGGCCGAAAATCATATGGGGGCTCTGTTGGGGTCATAAAATGACCCTACGCAAGTGGAAAGGAAAAACCAAGGTCGTTTGATGGGCCGAAAATGCACCTAACACCCATTCGTTTGGGTGGCGGAAAAACAGATGTGTAGGGTGCAACGGTGGTGATCAGAAGGTGAAGACAAACATAAAAACCCCTGATGGTACCCCGGACCACGTGCTAGAATTTCGGAGCAAACAGGGACGGGGCCTGGAACAACATTCCGAACAGACATAAATGAAGGCTATAATTCACGCTTTTTGAGAGTTCCGAAATCACGGAATAGAACTAGGCGAAAATCATAGGGGGGTTTGTTGGGTCATAAAACAACCCTACGCAAGTGGAGAGGAGAAATCGAGGCTGTTTGGGTGGGCCGAAAATGCACCTAACACCCGTTCGTTCGGGTGGCGCCGTGGCAGAAAACGGGCGTGTACGGTGCAACAGTGGCGATCTGAAGGTGAAAACATGCATAAAACCCCCCGATAGTACCCCGGACCATATTCTCGCATTTCGGAGCAAACAGTGAAGGAGCCCGGAAAGGCATCCCGAACGGCCAGAACTGACGGCTATAATTCACGCTTCTTGAGGGTTTCGGGGTCCTTGAATGGAAGTGGGCGAAAATCATATGGAGGGTTTTTTGGGGTCATAAAACAACCTTACACAAGTGGAAAGTAGCAACCGAGGTTGTTTAATGGGCCGAAAATACACGTAACACCCGGAAAAACGGGCGTGTACAACAATACAGTGCAACGGTGGCGATCTGAAGGTGAAAACAGAAATAAAGTTCCCCGATGTTACCCCAGACTACGTGCTCGAATTTCGGAGAAAACTGTGACGGGGCCTGGAAAGGCATCTCGAACGGCCAGAATTGAAGGCTATAACTATAATTCACGCTTTTTGAGGGTTTCGGGTTCTCGGAATAGAAGTGGGCGAAAATCATATGGGGGGTTTGTTGGGTCATTAAACGACCATACGCAAGTGGAAAGGAGCAACCGAGGCCGTTTGATAGGCCGAAAATGCACCTAACACCCGTTCGTTCGGGTGGCGGGAAAAAGGGAGTGTAGGGTGCAACAGTGGCAATCTGAACGTGAAAACAAACATGCAGCAGTGATTCAGACACAAAATTAACAGTGTAAACAGCAGGAATTTTTTAGCATATCATGAGCCCATATAATAGGTGAAATGCACACCTTTTCTGTTTGTTATACAATATTGTGAGACCCCTACTAATCCCAATTGTTTGCACTCTTACAACACCTTCTATCCATGTAAACAACGATGGATCTATAGCAGCAATCATGGTAGCCGGATCATGAAGATAAACACCTGCATATCATTTACTACCACTCAACAGCTACTCGAACAATAATAACTAGAGAAATATCTTCCGGAGGGAATAACCATAAAGTCTCATCTTATTTGACATACCTTTGATGTTGTATGCATCATGATGGTAAAAATAATACACGTCTAAAATCTTGCACAAGTACTGAGCTAAATTTCCATTTGATGCTGCCAGCTTTTCTCGATCTGCATCTGCAAGAAAAATAGGTGATCATGATCATATAACTGTTTAACTCATACGATGAACTACCTTAACAAACGAAACTAGAAATAGAGATGCAAAAGAAGGAATCACAAAAAATTTCATCCAATACTAATCACCAGAAATTTGGTTAATTGCACCAGGGTCTCCCAAAATCTATAAAATACTGCATACAGCTATCACATCAGTGACAGTAGAATCAAGGAGTTGATAGCAATAGCATTATAGATAGCAATGTATATCATGATAATGAATTTTAGATACAGCAAGACAATACATGAATCACATCAGATCACTAGGAAGTGCTAGTATGTTACCAGTAAAGACAACTTGATGGGTCACATTTATTCCTACTGCAAGAATGTCAGCTCCACTTGTGAAGACAATATCTGCAGAATCTGGATCACCAAAAATCTGTCCAAACAGACCAGAAGGAAATGAGAATGAATTAAACAAAATTTGGGACCAGAATGGAACAGCTTGTTCTGGAAAATGACACAATTCATCATTCCAGCTAGGTCAAGTTTTGACATAGAACTATATTCATCTGAATGTGTCGAAAAAAGGCTTCCTCTGTTCCAAATGAAAACCCCTTTTTAGAAATGTGACAAGTAACTAGAGATGGAGGGAGTCCACTCGGCCAATGAAAACGCATTCATCCCAAAAGAAGAAACAAAGAAAAAACTTACTGTCATGCAATTTTATTTTATTGTTATCGTCAAAGGTTTACAGAAATCAGTTGCCTACAAAAATTCTTACAGAAATTATGCACTTGAAACTGAGCAAAACACAAACAAGTGAAACAACAACAGCAGTAAAATCCTAGTCAAGAAACAAGAGCATCCAACGTATTTTGTGGCTGGCTACTTCTAAATAGAAAATATAGTTTGCGTTCTCATAACTATCGGGGAAAAAAGGTACAGTAAATAGAGAATAGACCCAATGCAGGGAAGCTGTGGACTTTGATTCAACATCCCCGAGGAAAAAATAACTTACATTAGCTTCAGCTGCAGGATTTACGTTGCCATTCACAGCAAAAGCACCACCAAGAATGACAATCTTTCCAATATTTCTTGCAAATGCAGGATCTAGTTGAATTGCCTGCGAACATGGGGGGAAAAATGGATAAATATAAGAGAGAGAAAGGGGACAACTAAAACAACAAAATCTATAGAAAAATTGACCATTATTCATGAACATGTAAATTAAAACACAAACAACAGAACTAGTAGGATCAAGTGCAGTAAACCAACCAAAGCAATATTTGTTAGAGGTCCAAGGGCCACCAAAGTAATTTCTCCAGGATACTTGTTAGCTTGGTCAACAAGAAAAGTTGCAGCTGATTGCGCAATTGGCTTCCCATTTGGAGGAGGGAAGTTTTGGTTGCCCAACCCATCTACCCCGTGAACGAAGTCAGCTATGCGGAGCTTTGTACCTTCCTTGAATAATACAAAACAATGTGAAATATTTCTTTTTCTGAATAGAATACTAAACAAGGAAGCGCCACAACAATTAAACAACAATCTAAGAAAGGAGGAATTGAATTAAAGAGTAGTTACAATAGAGGACATACAGTGATTGTGACATGAGATCCTTCTGCAACTGGGATATCTGATCTCTTAGCCACCTCTAACTGCACCATAAGGGAAAAAACAATTCAATCGAAAAGATATCGAGTTTGTTGATGCATCCTAACAAAAATAGTCATGTTTACATATCCACTAATTTTGGGTCATCAAGACTAATGTTTAGCTCTACTAATTGTTCAAACTCACTGCTTGACAGGTCACAGTGAAAATAAATAAAACAGGAGAATATACGAATTCACTCCAAATATGACAGCATTATGCATCTGTATTCTAAAAGACACAAAAGGGAAAGGGAGTCCGTGAAGTCTTTAACATCGATGATCAGATGATCAAAATCATTTTCAAACCTAAGCTTCTTTGTGGGTTGTTCATCGAAAATATACAAACGCAGGTTTCTACTCAATCTACACATCAAATCTTGAAATTTCATGCAGATAATACAAGAACAAAACCTACGATCCCAACAACTTGACCCACTATGGTGGGTACTGGGAAGGCGGTCGGACACAAAAAGCTAAATTCTGGGAACTGGGAAAGCGGCCGGAAACACAAAAGGCTAAATTTTGATGCAACAATCTAGTTTATTGATCAAAAACACCATTTCCCTCCTCGTATGCAGGACATTGCATGCAACATGGGATGTATGATAATCCCTGTACTTGATGCAGTGCCTTAGTTTTGATGTACCTTCAATTTTACGATGTTATCATGAGGACTGAGTATATATATTACAGCCATATTGTGCTAAGTTGCTAACTTAATGACATTATTCTAAACAAAGTACTATAACATTTAAATTTTGATTCACATCATATAAAAAACAACGGAATTCCTCTAGATAGTCAAGGCAAACCCTTATTTTCGCACTCATACGTCATTCTTGGCTGAATACAATAATGCAAGTCCTAGCTATCAGCTATCTTCCCAATATTTTATCCCCCCCCCCCAGGGTGGGGGGAGGGGGGGATGGAACACAACAGGTTGAATAGTAAATCACACAGAATTTAAAGGAGGATTAACATATTATAATACTAATTAGAACTCTGCCAAGAAAATATCATTCCACAATTATCAATGCTCTCTCTCTCTCTGTTACCTCATTTCCCTTTTTATTCTACTTACTGACTTATTAACCAATAAGCTAAGGCTTACAGACCTCAATGGATCCTCAAATTAGAAATCCATCAGGTCCTTCTTTTGGGATAAATTAATCTAAATTGAATGGAACTGAACCGAAATGACTTAAACTAAAACTCAGATTCAACAGGAGCGGAACTCATTTGAATTTGTCTAGAACTAAGTACAAAAGAACAAGGCCTTAGTCCATTACCCACATAAGAATTGAATATATATATAAAAATATATATATATGAAACATTTATATGAAGTATATTCTTGACAGATACCAGCTGCAAATGCCAATTGAACAGTATAAAGTGGGAGTTGATATTGAAAGTGAAAATTACCAAATGCAAGGCATTTCTTGTAGCTAGAGTTGTGTAGACATTTCCATAAATAGTAGTAAGACCAATCACCTCCACCTCAGGTGATTGGAGTGCCACAAATATTGCCATAGCATCATCTGCATCCCAAATCATAAGCAAGCAATTTTAAAAAATGATAATTAAAAATAAAAAAATAAAAAAAAACTACGTTCAAAATAAATGAAATAAAGATAAATGTAAACAATAATAAAATGTTAAGGAGTCTCGAAAGCCACTAAAGCTTCCATCAAGCTAACATGGGGGGCAAAAAACGACATACCAATTCCAGGATCAGTGTCAATTATAAGTTTTTTCTTCCTGGGCTCCCCCTGATCCATTTTTCTTAGCCGATACCCTGATGAACAAGGCAATGGGGTTTAATGGGGTACCCTATGAAGTAATGAATAATGAATAACCATGCAGCAAACCCAATCAATCAATCAATATGACAAAAGCAAATGATAATTTTTATTGGGTTTTTCTTAGCTATCCCCTAAGATATTCGTTCTAAGTTATGCCCATGCTTTTTGAAAATTCTAAGTTGTGCCTTGAGATCTATTTCTTCAACATGCAGTGCCCTATAATGAAGGCATTTGATGACAAAAATTAGAGAGGACTTAACAATGTTAAAATGTTTGCTTTAGTTATGTTTTGGGAGTAAATTTTAACCCTTAAGGGTTAGTCTTAAGTCAAAATCGAGAAAATATGTCCATAAATATCTCGATTGGTATTCCCGGAATCACTTCGGGTCTTCGGCTAATGTTTGTCTAGTTCACGTTTGCATGTTGAAACATATCTAGTTTTAAGGGTCAATTAGGTTCTTAATGGGTGATTTCATAGTCAAAATTAACAAAAATAAATAAAAATACAAGAAACATCATGTTTAGTGTGACAAGGAACTCATTGGTTTCTATTTGCATGCCGTCAAAGTTGTTCGATTTAGGTTTTAGGGTTATTTTTAACTCTTACAAGCTTATTATGAAGAAAAAAAATGTGTTGAAATTAGGAAAAAAATAACAAAAAACCTCATTTTGTGTGTCAAATAGCGCTTCGGTTTGTATCAAGACTCGGAAAAGAAATTAAAATATAATTTTAATTAGCTTATAAAACAATTAAAAGAAAATTTTAACATCAAGTTAACGGCAAGCTCACAACTTATTAAGGCTTCCTTTGTTTTGGAGGAAAACATTTTTCTTTCCTCCCTCTATTTATTTTCCTTTGTTTTATAGGCAAAGGGAAGAAAATAATTTTCTCAAAGTTAAAAACTTTTTCTTTTAGAAAGGAAAATTGTTTTACTTTCTCTAATAAATGTATGCCACATTTTCCACCATAACTATTACTTTTGCTTTATTCTCTACCACATTTATACTCCCTACTTTTTTTGCTTCTTTTTTCTATTCCCCTTTATTTTGTTCTCTACTCTACCCTTTCGATTGAAAATAGTTTTACCTCAAAACAAACGTAGTCTAAAACACTCACTTCAAGAGCACAACATTATTTACCAAAAAAAAAGAGAACAACATAAAAATTTCAAAAAACTCGTAGCTTAGAAAAATCAATTTAAAAAAAATTGTAAGCAATAGGGACAGAAATTCTTCGGAATTTTGGAATTCGTAAAAATTGAAAAGACCTAAAATTGCTTCGAATTTCACAGCAAACTTCTAATAAGTAGTAAAAACCTGTGAGATACCAATTGTAAGTGATTATCTGAATTTGTAAATCCAGATAATTATCTCAAATTACTAATCAGCTTTAGAATGAGAACATTAATTGATCAAACAAATTAAGAATACGATCAAAGGAAAAAGAGGGAAAAAAAAAAGGAAATTGAACCTGAGATTTAGACCAACGCAAGGAATCAATCGGTGGCTATGTTGCGGAGAAAAAAAGGTGACTTTTTTTTATTTATTTTTTTTGGAAAGAAAAATTGGTGGTTTGGGAGTAATCTTATTCTTCCGCAATTTGGCAATTTGAAAATTTGGGGAAATGGCAAATGGCAAATGGATAATGAAACCAGCATGATTTCATGATTTGTGTTTAATGAGCTAGACTCTATTAACCAAAGCCTTTATACTTTTTGGTTTGGACCATAAATCATACAATAATGATAGTGTGATATTGCTTTCCCACCAAGATTGCAACATTTGGATTTTATTAAGATAGGTAATTTATCTTTTTCCATGTAGAATAACACAACAATTGAGAAAACTATGGGACTCATGGTGCTGATTGATTCCTCTGAAATTTTCTGATCTACACTACAAGCTACAATTATGAGAGCTTCCCAGTATATCAAAATGATTTTTGATTCTCACATATCAAATGACATTTTAAGGTAATTTTGACAAATTTTAGGGGCAGAGATCCAAGCACCAACCAAATAAGGTGTTTTGGTAATATATTTTCAACAAAATTACAAAAAATGTCATTTGATATATGAGTTAAAAAAAATCATTTTGATATTCTGGGTATTTCCTCTACAATTACTTGTAGCCTTGTGAGTCACATCATATATCCAAATTACAACAAATTCAAATTACAACATCTTCCAATGAAAATTTACAACTACTTGTGTGCCACATCATATTTCCAATGGAAAAAAAAATAAAATTAGTACCTTTGCCATTTGTTCAGCTTTAATCTTGAAGTGAAACGTGCAATCTCACATGTAAGCATGTAGCTTTGCCAAGCTTGTACCTCCAACAAGCTACATGACTCAAAATGCTCCACCAATGTGACCTTATAACTCCAAAAACCAAAGAATTGCAAGCAGGTTCTTGCTCTATTCCACTGGAGATGCTCTTAATGACAAAAATATAGGGGTTTTTTTTTGTATGAACATGTACAGTACTAGTAGCTACTACTAGGTTTTATTACAATACTTTTTTATATTTGTTTTAATTCTTATCAACCCTCATTTTAATAACTCTTCAATCCACATCATATTTCCTACTAATGACTCTTCAATCCACAACTTGATTGACATTAATCACCCCTCATTTTAATTCATTAATACTTAATTTGTTTTCCTATGAAAGCTAATTTAGTAACTCTTTGTAATCTTACGAGTTACAACATTAGACTTTTTTTACTTCAATGATCGTAAATATAACTGCGTTTTAACTACTACATTATTTTGATATTTCCCGTTCTCTAAATAATAACACCAATTTATTCATCATTCTAATAAGATACGTTAATACCCCCTCCCCCCTTTTTGCAAAACGATACTCCCACTTTGAAAGCACGTTCTTTGTGCTCAGCTCACTAAGACAATGTTCTTTTTGACGTAATTTCTAAAATTCTAGTTTAGTATTGCTCCCGATAAATTTAGAATTTAACTGAAATCAATTCAGCCTAAAATTATCAACACCAACCTTTTGAATTATGAAAAACCACTTTTCACAGTTTCACGAGAGTTGTTTTGTATGCAATTCATTCTATTAATGGATTATAAAAGTAAACATGATTTTGGATATTGTGGAATTGCCATTTTATTTTTATTAATTTTGATTTGGTTAGACAACCACCACCTTAGAGCCTCCAACATTTATAGGTTGAGCCACTGTTTCATATATCGCTCCTCAAATAAGTATTTTAATCAATGAACAAGTGAAACAATGCCTTCGACAACCACGAGGGTCAAGGGTGAGTTAATCGTGTTAGATTCGTGTGAATGGTTGAATACGAAATCGAAAACATTCCGAAACACAACTTGATTCAATGCTTTTTACAGCTTAAACTTGAGAATAACAAGATTGAAAATCACAGCACCTGAGTCATAAAAAGTTTTGGCAGAAATTAAAATTTCTCAATCTATCGCGGATAAAATGGTAGAAAAATCTAAGATTATATGAATGTTCGACTTCAGAAAGAAAATCACGCTACAAGTAATACAAATTAAAGAATCGCATAAGCTATGCAGGTAGTACTGTAGTAGTATTGCATTTGGCAAATCTTTGCCTTAAACTGGACTATGCCCTGAGCTCTAAACTTCACAGACCCAACAAAACAGCTGGAATGACTCCAGTTCTTCAATACAACATAGAGATATATCATCATCACCTCAAACAACTTTTCCAAAATTCAATTTCGCACGAGTTTTGATACATGAGAATCAAAATATAATGTACATGGGCCGCCAAAAAGAGGGGTAGAGTGAAAGGGAGAGAAATATACGAGGAATGAACAAACCCGAAACTCAGGGACCCACATGAGCAGATTCCAATTGGTACCGAATATCGTTGCTGTCATCATTGGAAAATTTTGAACAAAAGATTGGCCCAGCGCGGCAGATATCAAGGAATTCACTCTGCTTGAATCAGTTGAACTTTCTTGAGATGATGCAACTCACTAGAAAACCTTAGATGACCCCCTGAACCTCATAAATTACGTGGGAAGTTACTGATTTGCCCTTCCTCCAAAACATCTTTCCCGTCGATCTTGTAGCCTATTCTTATGCGCATTGCCAAAGATTTCTGGGGGAAACAAGATAGGTCATTCAATTATCACCTTTGAAAATAGAAAAGACATAAACCTTCAGAAATTTAAAAAGAACTTGATGATTTTGAACTCTGCTAAAGGTATCAAAGTTTGAAGAGCCATTACAATAATTTGATAGAGTACCATGTTATTTCAAATGATCAAACTGTAGTTACTGTATAGCATTGACAGGCTTGGAGCGCATTGTTATGCTGATGGGACATAAGATTTTACAAAAAGTTTAACGATCATTGACATGTTGGAGAAAGTTCATACAAATTTACTGGCCTGTGTCAGTATCATTTCAGGAAGCTGCCCATAGACTCCGTTTATCATAACTTAATTCCAATTGGCAAAATAAGCAAGATAATACCAAGTATTACCAGGTAACCCTTTTGCAAAAAGTTTAACGATCATTGACATGTTGGAGAAAGTTCATACAAATTTACTGGCCTGTGTCAGTATCATTTCAGGAAGCTGCCCATAGACTCTGTTTATCATAACTTAATTCCAATTGGCAAAATAAGCAAGATAATACCAAGTATTACCAGGTAACCCTTTTGCAAAATGAAGGGGATCCCTTTCTGCAGAAGAGCTCATCTTAAAGCAAAGCTTTACCAACCAATCAGATATTGTTATTTTTTTCAATTTGAACAAAAAAAGAAGAAAAAAAAGGGGGGGGGGGGGGGGAAGTGAAAAACAAAGCCTAACTTTAACCTCTATGTTACATGCAAATCATGCACCCTTTCTGACCATAATGCTTTCTATATTTCCATCCAGAAAAGCTAAGTTTTACTGGTTTTGACTTCTCTCAAGTCTAAACTATTGAGTAACCAATCATGTACTATTTCCATAAAAAACCTTGCCTTGATCTCAACTATTCAAGTACCCCTTTGGCCTTTTGACAGTCACACTGAGTCTATGAAATGCCTCACCATAATACTTCCTCCGTAACATAATACTAGCAACAATTGGTTTTGCACGCATTTTGAGGAAGCGATTTAAGGATGTAAATGAAGGAATTAGTCAAAATGGCTTTAATACAAACAAGAATGTGATTATAAGTTGTTAATATTAAAATTATTTTGACTAATTCTGTTGTTTATACCTTTAAATCACTTCCTCAAAATGCGTGCAAAATCAATTGTTGCTAGTATTATGTTAGGAGGGAGTACTGGGTTAAATCCAATAAGTTTGCTTCATTGTTTAGATCAAAGGATATTGGTTTGTTTAATTTATTCCAAATAACAGGGATAGTTATTTTGGAAGTTTGTTAGGATATTTATTTAGAAGATATTTTGTATTTTGTATATTTATTTCTATCTTTTACGGCCCGTTTGATTGTTGGTAACAAATTGTAGTATTGGGAATGAATTTAAAGTGCGCTTTTGTTAAAGAAGAAACCTCATAATCTCCATGAAAAAACATATTTCTGTTCTCAAACTTATTATTTTTTTCATATTTTCTATTACCATTCATTAACGTCAAATTTAAAGGTCCAAACAGTCAAATCAATTATTTGTTAAGTAATTTAGATAAATTGGAGGTGAACTAACACCACCATGGGAATAAATATTGATTTTCCTTCGAAATTTACATATAAAATTCATTCTCGTCATTTATGACCAGCTACCAATTGGCCCGTTAGAAATAAATAAATAAATAAATTTGCAATTTTGTAACTAGTAAAATTTATTTTAGTTGGATTGGTATCTTCTAAAATCTATCCTAAAGAATATTGCGTTCACCCTTAATTTATGAAGGTGGCTATATGGCCTATATGGCTATATATAGGGATTTGTACGAAAAAGGCATGACACTTGAGATCCTGAGCTTGGGTATGGCTTGAAAGAAACACCAGTGAGGCATTAGGATTGTGTCATAAATTATTCGTTTGTGTCTCAGCAATATCATATTTTTGTTTCTTCTCCAACTTTATCCTAATAGTACTTCTCTTCTACATTTCTAACCAGCAACTATATTCCATTTTACTGTTCTGTGGGTGATTGCACTAGGGGAGTGAGCTAAGATAAAAATCCAGGGTCAACAAAAATTGCAAGATAGAAAGGAAACCATGATACCTTCCCATGCTGACTGTTAGTGACTCGCATAGTCTGAGTGATGGAGCCATTGCCACTGGCAGGAAGAGCAGTGCTGCTAGCTGGATCCAGGTGCAGCTGAAGAAACTGAGAAACAAGACATCAACATTTATCAGAAAATTGTCCCTAGACAAAAACCCTGATGGTAAATAGTTCACTAACAAGTTTACAAGCATGGGATACAAACAAAATGGACAAATAACATGGACTTATCTCATTGTAAAAAAAAGGGATAAAAATATCTTAAGACAACATCTTGTTGAGTTAAAAGCATCTACTACCTCTGTTTCTTTTTAAATGCAACGATTTGACATAAAGTAGAGAGTAAAAATGTCTAAGCGTTGCATTTTAAAAGACAGGCAGGTAGTAAACAAATAAATAAAAGCAATATCAGTATACATTTAATGTCAAAGGCTCAAAGCAACAAGATAATCTTAAACCAACAAGCTCAAGTTCCAACATTCAAAAAAGTACATTAAAATTATGTATACTTGCAAACTGGAGCATATGTAGAACAGTAGAAGCAAAAGCAATGCAGACTTTGAAAATTATGTATACTTTCAAGATTTCTTCACTTACCTTGGGAACTGCAGCTTGGAATAGGAAATCAGTGTAATTGTTGGCTGATAAATTAATAAATGTAGCCTTGATAGATGTCATTTGTGGGCTTCCATCAGACTTTGAAAAGTCAAACGTCATTTTTAGGGAGCTGCTCTCAAAGGCAACCATGGATGGGAATTGCAAACCATTGATCTCTGAGATCAAATGAACAATCAGCATAATGCAAACAAGTGAGTGGAAACTGCAAAAACATTTGACATAATGAATAATATACCTAATGTTGGCTGACTGGAAGATAAGCCGTCCAATAAATCCACAGTAGAAGCAGCTCCACTGGGAAGAGACACTTGCGCAGGCACGGATAAACTTGATGACAAACTTTCCAGCACAGCTCCACTGGGAGAAGACACTTGCGTGGGCACAGATAAACCTGATGACAAACTTTCCAGCACTCCTCCAGAGGCTTTACTTTCTAGGTTCAAGGACAAAATGTCTGGTGTTGATGAACTATTATCGAGAGGACTTCCAATTGATAAAAGATCCAACAGCGCATCTGCCCCTGATTTTTGGTTCTGACTAATACCTTTAAGTGGACAAAAGGATAACATTAAGCATACATGTGGAAGAAAGTATTGGTCAACTTAAATAACAGTTCACACCCCTATAAAATCATTAAATAACACCTGAATTAAGTTATTTAGGAAAATCAAGTTTATTTGTCGGCCAAATACATAAGAAACGTCAGGAAAATCAAGTTCTCAGAAGGATTGGTTTAAGAGCTATTCTACCATGTTTCATTATAATTTATTAGCGCCCGCCAGAATATTAAGAGTTCACAGAATTGGGCAATACACATAATCGCTAACTCTTAATCTGAAAACTAACCTGACTGTGATGGTGCTGATGACAGATCAACACCAAGGAGATCTTGTAGAAAATCACCACCACCAGAAGAGCTAACTGCAGGAACATCATCCGAGCTTAGATCAAGTAAATCAACAAGGGGAGCAGCAGGCTTAGATACTCCATTAGGAATAACAGAAGGCCCATTGGAACTTGGAAATGCTGATGGCAAAGAGCCACCCTTCCTCCCGCTGAATGTTGCCTCATCCAAAACAGGCATCCTTTCCACCAATGCAGATCTGCATATTCATGTAGCAGCTCTGTGATATTCCATTCTTCATTTCACTTTAACTGTTATACAAAAAGAAGACACCGAAAAATCGAGGGATAACTATTTTTGGAAGAAGCAACACCAAGAGATACCTAATGTTTTGATGCTTCTCAATTACTGAATTGAACTCAAGAGCTCGTTGCTGCAATTCAAGTAGAAAACTTCCTTTGTATTGTACAATAATATCCTTTACCCTCCTGCATCAACATCAAGATAATAATCCTATGTCATTTTACTTCCACTGCTATCAACCTTAATGATAACCAAGACTTCTTCACATACTCAAAAGTCTAAGTACGATTCTATTTCAGCCACATACAGCAATATAGATTGTCACTAAATTCAGAAAATAGAAATTGTGCGTCTTTTCATTAGCTATAATAGAACTTGAAAAGAAACATAAAAGCATGCTCTTCAGTTCCAAAAATTCTGGTTCGAAGGTTAAATATATGAAAATGTTATCAACTCAACATTCTTCAACTTTTGATTTATCAAGGTATAACATTTCATTTGCTGCAAGTTCTCTGCTATAGAGAAAGTAGTATGGATGATCATGCCCAAACTTAACTATTTAGAAACGATGACATACTTTCACAGACATACAAAACTAAATATGCTCATATTCTAGATGGGACATGGGATACTTTTACTGTTTTACATAGTTCCTAAAATTTTAGAGAGGATATAATATGGTTTTTACTTTTTTTTTTTATTTTTTTTTTGCTTTTATTAAACTATTGCAGATTACAGAAAACACACTTCATTCCCCACCCCAAAAACATCATTGCAACCTCATCCTACAAGGGTATAGAAGACTAGAAACTCATCTAGGGATAACTCTACAGAAGGCAGGTTAACAAAACAAACAAGCTACACCTCATTAACTATCCTTATCACCTATCACCCCATATGTTAAGATATAGCCAATTAATCAGGGGCCAATATATTGTCAAAGCATTAGCAAAAAGAAGAAGAATCCATTAATTTAGCCCCTAGGCAGTCGCAAATAGTACACTCACTGGGAACAAGCTGGAAAGCGAGAGGAAAGCTTCAAAAGAGCAACCAAACACATAGCACGAGTAGTAACATCTGAATTGTGTCGCTTGAAAGCAACCTCAATTACATCCACTGCATCAGATTCTGTTACCTGTTCAGAAAACCTCAAATATCATCTTTTTGAAATACAAACATATAGCAGATATTCAACTTAGGGGGAATGTACGCATCACATCGTCCGCAACAGCAACAACAGCAGCAACATACACTTTCTGTTAGTAAGTAATTTAGGTTCCTATGCTATTAATATTATACAAATACACCAAGCCTCATTAACAAGACCTCCACTAAACGTAAATTAGATCCTACTAAAGAAGGCAATCAAGACAGCAGGTGTATTGAAATTAATATAAGAGAAGCTGTTATTGGAAAACAGAGAGGTGGGTAGAGTTAAGCTAGCTACAAGTGTAAATTGCACATGGGCGCCCATGCCAAAGGCCAGATGGGAGTATGGGACCATTCTTTTAATGTACCGCAAGTGTTATCTTATGTAAAAAATCATCCTACAAGGCCCAAATTGCTAGAAGAAGATCCTTTAGAAAAATATGACCTAATTGTGGAAGAAAGGCCAACCATGAAATTAAGCCCAAAGCTCCTATAAGATGATACAACGAGCATCCGAAGGGATTTTCTTAGTCAACACACTTTCCACAACCAAACAGATAATCAACTGGATTCTCACAACCTTGGACAATTTTCCATTCACCAAACAAACTAACTAAAATTTTATGCTAATCAAAGTATAATACAGAAAAAAAATTCTTCAAATATAATCTTATAAAGCCAATCCTCATAGAAAATTTGCAATGTCAATTACGCGGGATGTACTCATTCCTGCAACTGCAAGATGGAAAAGGAATCTGACTATATAGAAGACAAACAGAAAAGGACAAATTTCACTTGAGCCAAAAAAAAAAGGGAAAATGCTATACATAACCCCTAGGCCCTAGGGCTATGTATAAGAAGCTTGAAAAGGAAAGTTTGAGAAAAAATTAAGCATTAATTACACTGATTTACGTGTGATTTTGTCATAAATTCCTAAATTTATACCATTTTAAGAAATATACTTAGTTCTTATACATAGCCCTAAGGGCTACATATACCATTACCCAAAAACTAATGCATAAACTCACTGTTATCGGATCCTCTATGTCTAGCATCCCAGCATTGTTGACCAGCATATCACCATATTCTCCAATGCACCAAACTGCCACTTTAACAAGCGTTTCCTGACAAATAAGTCAATACCAAAAAAACATCTGAATATTTTGTCAAATAGAAAACAGGATGACAATGTGACACTTGTTTTATAGGGGAAAAAGATAAAACCTGCTCAACTGATGGTTGCACAGCTCTGTAAAGGCACCTAACTGTGTACCCATGGAGATTGAGTGCATTACTTATGATAACAATAAGGGCATGCCACACTTCATCCTTCACATAATTTCCAGCCTATCAAGCAAACGAAAAGGATCAATGCTTTAAAAAAAGATAAAAGATCACCAGCTCAACCCCACCCCATTCCACTCCTACCAGCCAAGTAGAAAGACACACAGAAATGGTCCATCATTAGCAAAACTTGACTACAAAAAAATAAATAAATAAAAAACTTCTCAACAACCCTCCCACCCACCCCCGAAAAAAAAAAAAATTCCACATCAACTAAGCATATGCATACCTCACAAAGAACCTTCAGCATTTGATCAATGTACCAGATCTTATCTGGTGAAAACCTAAAACACAATAGTACAAATCAAATACAAAAATATAACATATAAATGTCATAATATGTAACCAAAATACAAGAGTACCAAATTACATGCCCGTTATACTATGCAGTGTTTTTTTTTATAATAACAGTGTATTAACTGAGCACTAAAGATTATTAATTTGGAAAATAAATTTTTACTGGCAATTAACAACCTTGACCAAAAATTTCTTGCGACATCAGACCTCAAGACTTTTTTTTCGACGATTAATTTATTGTTCAATGCATTGAGCACCTTTAAGTGCAAGGATTGCACATAGAAAACACCTGAATCAAAGCCTGGAAACAAAAATCAATGCCAGAAAAAAGCCTTGAGGTCTAATATGGCAAGAAAATTTATGATTAAGGTTGTTAAATGACAAAATAAATAAATTATGTTGTTTCTCGCAAATTTTCCTATTTATTTTTATATTTTTTGCCTTCACTTCACTTTTACAATTACTCCTATCATTTAGGGGGTGAATATAACATTTTATTCCTCC
The DNA here is from genome assembly GCA_951394345.1 of Salicornia ramosissima. Lineage (NCBI taxonomy): Eukaryota > Viridiplantae > Streptophyta > Magnoliopsida > Caryophyllales > Amaranthaceae > Salicornia > Salicornia ramosissima. The sequence goes on along the minus strand of OX596240.1, from coordinate 48,928,494 downwards.
ATCTAAAAACTAAAAGCTAAATGATGCCGAAGCAATCATCCACAATGGTTTTTTTTGGAGATGCTTAGAATAGTCAAAAAATAAAATAAAGATTATTTTTGATGGATTGAAATTGATGAAGATTTCAGGAGTTTCTTGAAAACTAAATCTATCTTTTACTATCTCAAATTAGTATTTTGGCTACAAGTTTTAACCTTTCTTTTGAGGCTTTTCTTGTTTTTAGCCTTAATATTAATTTAATAATTTCTGATCAAGGTTACTATGTGTGTATCCGAAATAGTTTAGTATTTTTATTCTCCTACGCCGATAGAATATTACCTTGTTTTCAGTCTACTTTGGAGCCATGAAATTAGGATACGACTTTCAATATAGGAATCAGATGGGAATAATGGGATTAGATCAAACCACTCCCATGTGGCTAGAGGGGATAGTCGGTGTTTGGCTAAGTTTGTTATTTTCATAGAATTCAAAACTTCTACATATTGTAACCATTTTTGCCACTATATAGTGTGTCTTAAGAATTGTTAACATAGATTGTGAGTTACTCAACCACAAAGTGGCGCCCTTCATAAACTGGAACTGTCACTTCAAGTCATATCCCGTTTATTTTAATAGGTTACAAGCTTTGTGAGTATTACGCAATGCAAGAAAATTGATATTGGACAATTGCTTTACAAGCTTTGTGAGTGTTACGTGATGCAAGAAAATTGATATTGGACCATTGCTTCGGCATCAGCAAATTTTACTTTTACATTTTAGTCTTTCACCCAAAAATTTATCATAATATTATATCAAATTTATAAAAGACAAAACTACTTAAGATAAATTTCGAAATGAGATTTCACGTGATAACCAACTTTGCATTATGGAAAGAATTACGAAGATTTGATGACATGAGTCAAATATGATGTATTATTGTGAGATAGAGGTAGTAATAAGACACCGCTTACAAGAATTGGCGAATCGCTAAATAGCTACCCCAAAAGGCATACTTCTTTCAATACATTTATATTCGATCTATATTATGTATTTTTATCTCTAGTGACTATACCTTTGAGAATGAATTCTCAACTGTTTGTTCTATGTATGTTGAACAGTGAGCTCGAAAGACTAAGGCCCTGTTCTTTTGGACTTAAAAGCTACAGTAATCAGATCAGAACAGATCAGATCAGACAAACTCAAATCAGATCAGATCAGATCAGACATTATTACTCTAAATTATTATGATTATTAATTTCGAGCATCGTTTTTCCGCTCGACATTTTCCCACGAGTTTTCGAACGAGTTTTCCGGCGACGGTTTTCGGGCCGACTTTTCCGACGACCGTTTTCGGACTGACTTTTCCGGCGGTGATTATTCGGCCGACTTTTCCGGAGGTGATTATTCGGCCGACTTTTCCGGCGGTGATTATTCAGCTGACTTTTCCGCCGACGATTTTCAAGCCGAGTTTTTCGGCGATGATTTTCGGGACGACTTTTTCGACAACGGTTTTCGGACTGACTTTTCCGACGGTGATTATTCGGCCGACTTTTCAGCGTCGATTTTCAGGCCAAGTTTTTTGGCGACGGTTTTCGGGATGACTTTTCCAACGACGGTTTTCGGACTGAATTTTCCGGCGGTGATTATTCGGCCGACTTTTCCGGCGACGATTTTCAGGCCGAGTTTTTCGGCGACGGTTTTCGGACTGACTTTTCCGACGATGATCATTCGACCAACTTTTCCAGCGACAGTTTTCAGGCCGAGTTTTTCGGCGACGGTTTTCGGAATAACTTTTTCGGCGGTGATTATTCGGTCAACTTTTTCGGTGACGGTTTCGTCAAAATTTTCGGCGGTGATTATTACTACTACTACTATTATTATTAGTAGTAGTATTATTATTAGTATTAATATTATTATTTGAAGTTTTGAAGTTTTAGAGTGAGATTGAATGAAGAGGTGAAATGAAATGGGCTATCATAATAATAATTATAATATTAATAATTATAATAATAATAATTATTATTATTTTAGTAAATATAATCATGTATTACATTTCTCATAAAAAAATAAGTATTAAAATAAAAATAAAAATAAAAATAATTCAAATCAGATCAGATCAGATCAGATCAGACAAACTCAAATCAGATCAGAAAAGACCAGATCAGTCCTAAAGAACGAAGCCTAAGGAGGTCCATATAAAAAAACAGGAAGCAAAGTCTTTGAATTACTTGCTAGGCCTGCTTTCTCTAAAAATTTGTTTTTAGGATGTTTGGATGTCAACTATGGGTCTGTTGCTTTTCTTCCCTTTCCCATCACTAATTTTATATAAGTTAATAATTAACCTTTATTTCTATTAAGAAATACGCACAGATGCAAAGTATGTGAACTTGTGCATACCTTATCAGCAATTTGGTAATTCCCATTTCCCATGACACACATCACAAATTGTGTACATTTAACCCCAAAAAAAAAGCAATAATAATCATTAATAATAGATCAACAATATATGTGCATAATTAGCAATGGCTTTGGGTATCCTACAATTAAATATATCATTACTATTCAATGCAAAGGCACCAATTGCACATAACATTAGTGATTTAGTGCACTTACTTGTCAACAATGGAGCATATTTTGGCAGTAAGATCATCCTTAAATTCGAGGTCACTAACTTCCAAATAGTCAATTAGCTCTTTTGTCAAAGGCTTTACATTGCTCTCATTCACTAGAAGATATATAAGTTCAAGAGCCCTTTTCCTGATTGACGCATCTGAATCCTGAGAAGCAATGATATAACAAAAATAAATTTTAAAAAATATTCTAGAAGATCCTGGTAGCAGCATAAATGATACTTCCCAGTTCCAAAACATGTTCATTAGGATACCTATAAATCTATAATGAATTTAAACAATCTTCAAAGGAAAAGAAAAGAATTTCAGAAACAAATAGAAAATACCTTGACACATTCTAGAATTGTCGCTCGATGCCTCTGCACTGCTTGACCGTCAAAATTTATAGCCCTCATCAGCATATTTAACGCAACATATCTGGTAAAAAAAATCAATTGAATCACTTTAAATGGATTTGTAATCGCAAACCCCCAAGTTAAAATTGCATGACTCAAATAATCATCCTCCCCTCAACAAGTGCAGAAACTTCATGTAGAAAGCAAAATTGACCAGTAAAAAAATTAAGGGAAACAACAAAAGCTGCTTAGATAATCACAGATTTTTAAACGCAACTATCCATACAATTTATCTCAGATGACAAACTTGCATTCAAACATAGAAAGCAGATGAAAAATACATATACCACTGCATGTTGCTAAGATAACAGGACAGAAATCCAAGCAAATAAAATTGATTCTAGATCTAAAATGGATGAAGACAAACCCCTTCATGACCTACTAAAAGGCATTTACAAAAACCAAAACCTGTATTCCCACCACATGGAGATAGGTTGATATGAAAACAACACAACGACTGCATGAACCATGAAATATACTATCTCAATCATCTACAAAGATTCCTCTTCCTCAAACCATCTCTATCTAGTGCTATATGATCCTCTAAACCTATTACTTTGAGATTATATTTAACTCATTCCATCACAGTCATCTCTGGTCTCAGTCAACTTTTTGTAGAACTCCCTAAACCACAAGTCTTTTCACTTTCACAAGCACAGAATCTTTTCGACGCCTCATCCAAAAGTCTAAACCAACATAGTTGCCTCTCCTTTAACTTCTCCTCATACCTTCCACTTCTATCTTCATTTTGGATATTATCCCTTAAGGTATCCCTACACAGCTACACATTAACACATCTCAACATTCCAACCCATAGTGACATCCTATAAAATGTTTCCTTTGACCTTTAGAGATAACCTTATCATACTTAATTGTACTAAGCTATGATCTGCAGTCAAATTAACCCTAGGTAGAAGAGCAGAACTCTATAACTGAAATAAGAAATGGCAAGTGTTGTTGAGGAGGATAGTTAGATTCTAGCAGCATTGAAAAAATATAACCCATATGATCTCCAAATCTAAGCTTAAGACATTAAGTGTAATAGCTAGCTAAAATGTAGCATTGATGGGATGATTGCCTTCCTAGAAGCTCATCGAATTTAGATAATCTTGTTCATAGTTCCTCCATTTTAAAAAAGGTTGCAAGATTTTCTTTCAACGATCTTCAAAGCTCAAATTTGACAATTGATATCTTTAATTAGGTATCATTTTAATAATAAATAGTTAACACTCAGAAAACACACAACAATATTTGAACAAAATATAACAAGATCTCACATTGTAATTTTAATCATACCTAAGAAAAATGTAGCAAGACTTTCCATGCTAATTTAGACGTTTTAATAAAATGAAAAACAGCTGACATTTGTATAGCTTGAACTCCAAAAGGCAACTATTGCGAATAGGACTATAGGAGGAAGTATAGGAATCTCCAGCAAGCATGAAACAGATATCCTTTAATTCAGAGATTTTTTATTTTAAAAAAAAACAAAAAAAAAAATCAAAGATACACAGATCAGTGAATATATAAATGGTTCAGATGTTGAAAATGGCAGTGAAGCACTGAAAAGGATTCCTTAATACATTGTCTATACAAAAGAAGTATACTTCATTCCAAAGAGATCCATCTAATTTTACTTTAAGTCAAACTTGCAAATCTTTAACCATAGTTCTGATGTAAAATATGGAAAATTTTGACAAATTGTACCTATTAGAAAGGTTGAAACTTTTCGTGCACACTTTTGGAAATAACTTTTAAGAAAAAAAAATCTAAAAACACTACTATTTGACTGAAATCAATGACCAAAGATGCATTCCAAAGGCAACAATAATTCACCTAGTACTTTGAACAGAGTCCAACAGAGTAGAAATTGACAGAGCAAATGAAAAAAGGTATCTAGCAACCAGACAGAGGGATACAAACAAAGGTATTTTAGCAATACAGAAAAATAAGAAAAATTTAAATAAACACCTGATATTATTGTCCCTGTTTGATAAAAATCTTCCTAAAATATTAATGGCTAGTACACGCAAACCACTATTATCTTCAATGCCCATAATGGTTCCAACACACTCGTAAAGAATAGCATTCCCCGCGTTCTTGTTGGACTCTGTTTTTGTTGCCACCTGAAAAAATGATGTAAAGTAATAAGAAAGTAGGGAGTTTTTTTCCAAGATCATACTGCATACTATACTCCATATAATGCAATGATCAAAATAGAAAAATTATACTTCCTCCGTTTCAAAATGAATGCCACATTTTCCATTTTAGAAAGTTTCAAAATAAATGCAACAATTTTAATCTTCCATTTTTGTAAGTTTTTTCTCTCACTATCTCTAGTCATGTTCCATAAAGTGAAGTGTTCGCTTAAGGTTGCTAAGTGAAAGCTTTATTAGCCATATTTCATCCAACAATTGTAAAGACAAAAGGATGTAAAGATACAGAGAAAGGAGGAACCAACCTGGGCGAGTATGTCATTCATGCAATCACTAGCGTCAGCATCACCATGGCCCAAAACACGCAGAAATCTAAGTAGACTGATGTGGAGGAAAGGATCTGTAATCCCAGCAATATCATACTCTGGAGCATATGGACTGTTTGCAAGATCTTTTAGGATTTTCACCACAACATCCATGCATTTCTGTAGGCTCAGGAAATCCACATTGGTTACAGTACAATGAAACAGACCGCTTAATACTATCTCCGGTAATTTTTGTGTGCAACAAACCAATTTACACGCATTTTAAGGAAGATATTTGAGGATGTAAATGAAAATAATTAACATAATTTAAATACAAACAAGAGGAAGCTATCATATGTTACCGCTTACGGGTGTAATTTTTTAAATACTTCCTCCGTTTCGAAAAAAACGCAACAACTAGGGTGGCACAGACTCCTAGACAATTTTTTTTTTAGGGTAAAAGGGATAGAGAGAGAAAGTGGGATATGTGATGATGTGAGAGATAGAAAGAAAAAACTTACAAAAATGGAAGTTTAAAATTGTTCCATTTATTTTGAAACATCCAAAAATAGAAATTGTTGCGTTTTTTTTAAACGGAGGAAGTAATTGATTTGACCATGTGGACCTTTAAATTTCTTCCTTGAAATGCATGCAAAATGGTTTGTTACACATAAAAAAAATTATAAAAGGAGGGAAATTTGTAAAACCAAAAGAAAAAAAAACAAAGAATCCAATTCAGACCAACAACAAACATGAACCATTTGTCATGCCTGCAGACTAGTAAATGCACCCCCCCCCCCCAACCCTAAAAAAAAGATACATCGTTCTTTACATACTTCTGAAGTCACGCATTCACAAAAGATTAATGGAATAGGTTGGCAGCAGAGTTTTTACAACATATCTGCTAAGTATAAGTTAGAACCATGGCCAGAATATATAACCACAATAGCGAGCAAGAAATACAGATGTCATATTAGACCCAAAAAAAAATCCAGGCAAAGAGTCATTAGCCTGGGAATATTTGTAACAACATTATTTTAAATCAAAACAGAACCAAAAACATGCATTTACCAAATGCAAATTAACACTCAAAACCAAGTAACCAGTTCAGCCCAACAAAAAACACATCAAAATGAATTTCCTGAACTCAAAAAAGGAAAGAACGAAGATTAAACTAATACCTTTCTAAAGTATTCAAGTGCATCTTCGTTGACCTTACACAAGTCTGTACAAAGTTGCACTCCAGTTATCAGAACTCCATGATGCTTTTCTTTCAGCAAAGAAGCAGCAGGATTTACGAAATTCTCCGCCAGGTCAGGGACTTTCTTAATAATCCGAATTGAGCATAGTGCTGCCTATTTGACAGTGAAGTTATTATTCAGCTTAATGTTTCAAAATTCTGTGGCATGTCAAGGAATAAGACATTACATTGCAAAATTTCTCGCTCAACATGAAATGACCATTATCATGAAAGCAAACACTTCAAAGCTAAAGGGAGAGATATTGCAGTAGCAAACCACCACTATCTCAATCCTAACAAAGTAATTCATGAGTACGACTTCAAGCTTAATTCTCAATGGAGATGAACAGGGAGATAGCATACATTTAAGTGACATGGATGGATGCTGTCACAATATCATGAAAGCAAATATTTCAATAGAAAAACACCACAATCTCATTGTTAACAATGTAGTTCATGAATTTACTGCAGCAATATCCATGAAAGCAAACCTTTCAAAGCAACTATAGTGGAGAGATATTGCCTGCAGTAACAAATCATCTCAATCTCCTTGTTAACAATGTATTGTATTAATTCATGAGCATAACTTCAAGCTTAATTCTCAACAGACATGAATAAGGATTAAGGAGAGAGCATATGTTCAACTATTCAAGCGACAGACAAATGATGTCGCATGAAATTCCATCCTAGCTATAAATGGAATTACATAAACAATATAGTAATTTTCCAAAACCACAGTGAAAAAGAGCTTTACATCCAGTTGCCGTCCATGCCCATGAGAACAACAATGAATAAACCAAAAATTGAAGCAAAGTTGCCTTACAGAATGAAAGGACCTTTTACTCCTTTTTGATATTCTCACGATAGAATAAAAATAAAATATAATGGTCTAAATCAACTATTGATTAATACCCCACTTACTTTTTTGCCACTAAGGACACAAATTATGATTTAAAACACATAAAACAAAATTAAAAAAAAAAAAAAACAACATAAAAAATTGAAAAAAAAAAAACCAATGATATGCCTAGTAATTAGAAGTCTACCCATAAGACATGTATTTGTTCCTAGAAATAGACATGTATTTGTTCCTAGACATAGACATGTAATCGTTCTTAGATAACCATGATCTTACTTTCTTGCGAACATTTGGATCCCGGAACTGAAGCAATCTCTCTACTTCAGGTGCAAGATCACGAGCCATTTCAGCAGAACATATGTTACCAAGAGCACATAGAGCAAGACCCACGATGTATTGGTTTGTGTGGTTGAGGTCTCTAATAAAAAGTTAAGGAAGCTTCAATCTGAGCAAATAATAACAGATATATTTGATAAATCAAGAAAAGATTAATACTACTATACTAAAATAATATATCAAATCAAGAACTAAAGCCGCATGAAAACTATCATAGCATCAGGATACTGCTTTAAGGAATTCGTAACCAACATAAGAACTTCTTGTCTTTCATCAAGAAGTAACATAAGTCCGAGGTATCCTATTCTTTTCTCTGGAAATCCAGGAGCGGCAATCAACTTCAGGCATTCCATTTGACCAAAATGTGTTGGGTAACCAAGCATGTGAATAAACATAAGCTTGGCCATGTTCCGATGCCTATAGTCCGAATCATTTTCACTTATGGAAGCACGAATAGCTGCACATTCTTTTCTGACAACTGCTCGTTCTTCTGCTGCTGTTTTACAAGCACGTATAGAGCGAATCATGTCCCTGTAATAGCATGTACCAAAATTAATAACAATAGGAATGAAATGAAAACTAAAATATGCTTCGCAATCTCAACCACCCAGGGCCCAGGCAAGTACAAATGTTAGACAATTAATATTTATCCCAATGTACTTCTTCAGATTCAGACTATACTGAGAAACCTGCTACACCTTGGATAAAATGGTATATGAGAGTAAAACTCCTACACTGGGAAACCTGTTACTCCTAGGATAAAACGGTATATGAGAATCAAACTCCAAACAATTGGTTTTCCCAAAGAATATAAGAGAGAAATAGATTCCCTTGAAGCCCCTATGCTTAATAAACCAAAACATAAGATGCTTGAACACCATAAAATGATGCAACCTGTAAACCTACAAGTGAATAACAGATTAAATCTACCATGAAAGAATAGGGGTAACAAATGTCCACATCCGAGCAGTTTAATCAGCACTTTGGAAAACATAGAACCAAAAACAGATGTATCAACAAAAAATCTCCTCCATCCCCCCATCCGCACACCCGCTCTCCCACTCCCCAACCTCCACACACCAAAAAAAAAAGTATAAATTGTCCCCATACTCCCCAACCTACAAAAACTACGATGAAAAGAAGGAAGATACGTCCATCCAACTAGATCTTTCAGGTAGCAGTATACAGAACCTCTGGTTCAGATATATGTATTTGTCCATATTTCAGCCTAACTATCTCATAATCCTTTCTTCACACACCCCCTCTCCCTCCAAAATATAGGATGCATGCAATCAAAACCTCAACTCTCAACTTTTAAACCTTTGAACACAATCACCCAGAACAAACTAGATATAGCAGGACATGTAACAACAGTCATTTTAATAGGACTCAAGTGAGGAAACTTACAACTTGGCATAACCCCTCTATATTTATAGACATATTGTTTTGTTTGTGGGTGGGTGGGGGGTTTAAATATAAAATATATAAGGAAAAAAAATTGTAGGACTAGCATAAAGCAAAAGGGTTTGCTATGACAACCTTTTCCACCATCTTGCTAATTTATGTACTCATTATGCCTCTACAGTTTACATTAATTGCTATTAGCACAATCAACATGTGAAATACAATCGATTTTCTCCAAGAGATAAATAAACAAAACAAAATAAGCAAATGACAATCTTGGTTCAAACTTTCATATATATATAATATAATTGACATACAATCAATGTAAAATCAATGTACTCATTATGCCTCTACAGTTTACATTAATTGCTATTAGCACAATCAACATGTGAAATACAATCGATTTTCTCCCCCACATTTGTGATAGAAACACCATTTTTCAACATAAAATCAATGTAATTTGCATATTTTGTTGGTATATGTTACTTGGACTCAACAAGGAGAGTCAGGCATAGGTACATGTCTAGAAGTCAGATACATATTATATAAAATTTGTATGATTTTAAATAAAAAAGATGTGTCCAAGAGTCATACCTACATCCAAGGGTTAAGTATTCAACATGGTTATCAAAGATGAAATAAAAAGTAACACAGAAAATAATAGTCAATGTTGTTGAATATTCAGCAGGATAAATTGAAACATGTAAATTGAACATCTATTTGAGATAACCATAAACTTTGCAAAGCTACTTGAAGTAAGCATAACCGCATGCCCCTGTCATGAACTGTAACTAATAAATATAACTTTCAATGATCAAAGGATTTTTTCTTTTTACATTTTCCCCCTTTCCTAGACAAATAGCAAGAAAATGACATTTAGGACACTAGCAATAAGAGATTTGTTCAGAGTTTCGCATCTACTTTTTGAGGTTTGTGAAACCTCCTTATTGCTACCAAAAAGTTACTAGAATACTATGTGAGTGGTTACTAAATAGTAACCTATCTTTATGTTTTGTATATTTGCTATAATGGGTCCCAAAAATAGATAATCGAATAGGTTTGTTTATTGTTGTTAAAAGGTTTAATGTGATAAAGGTTTATAAATTGATGATTTGGCATATGGAAAAACCTTTTATGAGTTTGACGATTGCTATTGCTGACATCTAAGAGGAACCAGGAAAGACACCAACAACTTTGATATTTGAAATATTACCGCATAAGGCGCATATAGCCGCATAGGCGCATACCCACACCTTAAAGCATACCTCGCGACCCAACATTAATCACCCTATTAATCATCACTTGAATAATACAGATGAAATTTCATACTGCCAAATGATGGTCCAAAAAGTTAATTGCGACACAAAGAAAAGCATATTCAAAGTCTTCACGAAATTTGAAAGTTTGTCCTTAATCAAGAGAATCTATTACTCTGTATTTCTTAGCACAAGAACGATGGAAAAGGGGCACTTTGCTTCGGTATAGTCCTCTTCCATGAGCTCCATCAACTTTAAAAAAAAAAAACTAAACTGTTTTAGTTCCCTCCAAAATATTATTCTAGCCACATGAAATTCACTTTGCTACGGCCCTATTCCATCTTTTTTTTATAATCAGTCCTAGTCCATCTAAACCTTAATTCGAACATTATGGTTTCCCTCCAAATTTTATCATTATCACATAAGCATTGCAAAAGAATACATGCAAAGAATTCCATTAAGCAATTCACAAAATTGCATTATTTGCTAGTTCTAAGTTCATCCTTTTTTAGCCTCTCTGCCCTAACTAATAACATCTACATGCCTACACTGGCCACATTGCTGGAGATGATCGGCCCTTTGTGAATTGTGATTAATTATTGGTTTATATAGCCAGAAAATGACTGGGAATTTGAGGCAAGGCCGCAAGAATAGTATAAATCACCCTACACCAATATGACAGGAAGTCACAGGATCCTTGAAGTATAGGTTACCCTTTCTATATAGGTCCAGTGATCAGCAATTAAGAGCTATGTTACTCTAGTGTGCACTCATTTTTAGAGTGCTACTAGCATGTGCCCTAAATCCAATGATCAAAAATCGTTCATAATAGCGGAAGGACGATACACAAGTATGTATGTTTATTCAAGGAATTACATACATATTTTAACACAGAACAAGGTAATTTTAGCAAATCAACAGTTGATAACACCATACTTTGTCATATTTATGGACGTCAAAACTCAAAAGTAATACCAAAAGCTACATTGTCTCCCCTAAAACATCTAACTTATAGAAGCCTTCACTCATCCAATGTTGACCCAAATTTCATCATGAAACTAGAAATGTCATCTTGGATCCAATTGACTCCAAACCCCCTCAACTCATATAAAGTTGACAAACTGCAAATTGTTGATTATTCAACTGCATTCAGCCATAAACGATCACATTTCATGCTCCGTACAAACACATTCAATTACAAAACTAAGTAACTAACTAAAGCTCATGTAAGAATTTCACGAACAATGTTACGTAACAATCGGAATTATAAAAACCCATCAAAAAAATTGGTCTGAAAACATGATCTACGCTGTAATTGAAACATGGGTATTCAAAAACACACCTCAAACGAGTTCCAGAAGAAAAGGGATTCATGATTGTTGAGTCCAGTTTTGAAAGCTCCAAGCTAAGAACCCTTGGTTTGATTGCAAAAAATAACACAAACCCAACAAAATTTAGAGAGTAAAACCAAATCTGTGAAGCAGAAAACAAGCGATCAGAGTTGATTGTTGATAGATCAAAGAGAAATCAGTGAGATCTAAGGATTAGGAAAAGCAGATGAGAGAGAAAAGAGAGCAAATTGGAAATGAATATTTTTGTTGGGGTTGTGATATGATGTGCTTAATTTAGGTGGGATTTAATCTCATTTTGCAGTTGATATATATATGCAAAGATGAGTTTGAAGCTTGTTCTGTGTATATTGCCCGAAGACAAAAGAAATCACGAATCAACGGAAGCACACAGATGTTTGATATGTGCGCCTCAAGAACACCGGGTTATTGGAATTTCAATTGGGTCATAATTTCATCAACCGATAATAAGGTTAAAAAATACGTTTATTGTTGCTGATCTTGGACAATATTCATCTAATTTACTTTGACTACTAATTGATACTTTTTTCGTTTTTTTAAATGTAACACTTTGATTTTGGCACTATTTATCCGACTCACTTTGGCCGTTATTTGTTACTTATATAAAAAGAAAAACATAGTCATGTAGGATCTTGTTGGATTTACCTTGAAATACACTTTTCAAATATATAAGCTTTATAATTTTTACACTTATATATTTAGAGATATTACGAGTCCAAGTTGTGTCTCGACAAGTGTGAAAGGTAAAGTGTTACATCTAAAAAAACAGAGGGAGTATTTATATATTTGTCCCATAAAAACTAATTCATTTCTCTTTACCCTCATTTTTATGGGCCCACATATTTGTCTTGTAGTGAATTAATATCCATTGTTTATAGTGGTTTAGAGTAAAATTGGGTAAAATAAGTGAGGTAGAGATAGGTATGTAAGAGTAAAAGCGTAAAAAAAGTGGTGGGCTATGATACCACAAAAGGAAATGGACAAGTATTTTGGGACAGACCAAAAAGGAAAGTGGAACAGTTTTTTTGAGACGGAGGGAGTATAACGTAAAACATAGATATTTTGTTAGATTCGTCTCGATACAAACTATCCAAATATATATATTTTATAATTTTAACAATTATACAATTAAAGATATTGTCAGTCAAAGTTGTTTCTCGGCAAGTGTGAAAAGTCCAATGTTATACGTAATAAAAAAAAGTATTGGATCAGATCGTATGAACCAATTTTATTGTCAGACAAGAATAAATTCCCTTTATTTTAAGGCAGCTTTGATGTTCCCACCTTCACCATACCTCCACCACCATCGAGGCAGCTTCGATGTTCAAGCCAGCTTCAATGTTCTCTCACCTTCTTCTAGACCTCCACGACCACTGATCTCCACCACTGAATCTCTTTCATTCGCCCAGACTTTCACCAACTCTACCGATGACTAGAAACAAGCTGCCATGGAAATACAGCGATACCGCCAAAACAACAACAACCACAACATCTCCTCCCACCTGACTGAGCGAAGATTGTGTCAGAGCGAAACCCTAAAATATTCAACTAATTCGGTGTATCACAACTTAAAAGACTGACATTTTTGCCCGAAATCTTATTATCACACCTGAAAGAAAACAAGTCTCAACTAGATTAAAAAAAAACAAAAAAAAACTCACCTAAAAGAAACTAAACATCTAACTGAAATCACAATTAGAACACCTGCGGGAATGTCATAGTTACTTGAAAACTAACAAAGTTACCTGAAACCGAATTAAAGATAAGCAAAGACTAGTAATATTACCTGGAATCATATTTACCACACCTAAAAGAATATCCAACCGAATCTCAGTTATCACAACTGAAAGACTAGTAATATTACCTGGAATCATATTTACCACACCTAAAAGAAACAAGCCTCAACTAAAGAAAAAAACTCAGCAGAAGGAAACCAAACATCACACCTGAAATATTGACAATGTTGCCTGAAATCCTATTTTATCACACTTGAAAGAAAACAAGCGTTTATTTTCAGATGTGTTTATTGACAAATTTGCATTTCAGTTGAGTTTATTTGTAGTTGGACTTGCTTGTTGTGCATTTTGTTTGGGATTGATCTCCTTTATGTGTGGTGTTTTGTTTAAGGCCCGATGCGCACATTGTTATTTGTTTTGGGCCCGATGCGCACATTGTTATTTGTTTTGGGCCCAATGTGCACGTGTCTAACACAATATCATCTCTTAAAAAAATTGAGAGAGCAAGAGAAGGAGAAATGGATTTGATGAATATGCTAGATTTGTAACCCTCCCCCCCCCCCCCTCCCTTCATTTTTTGGATTAGTACTGTTTTAAAATTATTAACTTGTATTCATGATTTTGAAAATTTGTAAATTATACCCTTGAAAGTTTACAAAAATAACAACAAATGCACCGATTCACACTAGTTGCTAACAATTCAGCTGTACTCCTTACATAAATGAGGTAACATGAAGCTCACCTATAAAGCCAAATGGTTATTCTATCTTAGATTTTTCTTGGGACAATAGACTCTTATGACCACTTATTTGTGTCATTTAACACATGTAACACATAAAAAAGTTCTTAAAAATTAGAAATATTTGAACGCGCATGAACATAAAGAAACATAGAAGTACTTAATATGGATTAAAATCAATGGTTAAAAAGACTTTTGCCACAAGAAAAACGTACTATGGATCATCATTTGGTTTCATGACCCTTATTATGAGAGCTTTATGTGAACACACTTCCATAAGGAGTTGAATAAATCAAGAGAAGGTATTGTGTCAGACCAGTCCGACATAAGCTTACTGTCAGACCAGTCCAACTGGACCTGGACACATGTTATTGAACCTGGACAAGTTTTGTTGAACCTGGACACATGTTGTTAAACCTGGACAAGTATTATTAGCCCTGGACACATATTTGTAAATCTGAACACAAATTTGTAAACCTGAAAATATATTTGTAAACCTGGACACATGTTGTTGAACCTGGACACATAGTATTAAATCTGATCACATAGTATTGAATCTGGACACATATTGTTGAACCTGGACATAAATTTGTAAACCTGGTGAAACTTATTGAACCTGGAAACATATTGTTTACCCTGGACACATGGACCTGGACACATATTGTAAAATCTGGACATATATTGTTGAATCTGGACACATATTATTGAACCAGGACACGTATTGTTGAGTCTGGACATAAATTTGTAAACCTGATGAAACTTATTGAACCTGGAAACATATTGTTTACCCTGCACACATGGACCTGGACACATATTGTTAAATCTGGACATATATTGTTGAATCTAAACACATATTATTGAACCTGGACACGTTTTGTTGAACCTGGACACAAATTTGTAAACCTGATGAAACTTATTGAACCTGAAAACATATTGTTTACCCTGACACATGGACCTGGACACATATTATTATATCTGGACATATATTGTTAAACCTGTACATATATTATTAAACCTGGACACGTTTTGTTGAATCTGGACATAAAAAAAATACAAGTGTTGGACGGTCCGACGGTCGGACCGTCCGACACAATACTTTCACATAAATCAATATGCACTAATAGATTACAAAGTACATTAAGAAAATAGCATAACTTGATGCATAAATTACAAATTCAATCAACACATTAAATTAACCATAGATTTCCCAAATCATAGAACAAATAAACTACTAACACATTAAAAATCAATGTTGTCTTGGTTTAGTGGTGCCAGGGGCTAGACTTGGTAGGGAGAACCACGGTTCGATCCCCCGCAAGCACGTTGGGAGGAGTTTAAAACCTTAACCCGGGACGCGCTCCGAATCCAAATTAGCCCAAAAGGGTGAATCGGGTGGATACACCCAAAAAAATAAAAATTGCAAGAACTACATAAAATAGCATAAGCACATAAAACAATAAACGAATTAAAGATAAGCAAAGAATTACCGAATTATAAGCGGAAAAAATAATCTTAGATTAAAGACTTGATAAATCTAATTACAAAGTTAAGGGGGATAATCTTATGTGGAGGGGCTAATTTACATTCTTACTTCTTCCCTTAATCCCATCAAATACAAACAAAAAACGAGGGAATTATATTGATATAATCTCACTCACCACTTCACTATCATCAATCTTATTCTTCAATCTCTCCCATCCTTATGCGTTACTTCATCCATGTTTTCAGATGTAACATTTTTTTTCATGTGTATCAGGAGAATAAGTTAGCGATGTAAATGAATAAATCTTTTGGCGAAATTTTATTAAAAAGAAATATGAGATTACATATAACATGTCTTAAATTTTCGTTAATTAATTTGATCATCAAATTAAGTGTTGAAGTATGTGTCAAACAAACCCCAAAGTTTTCATCCTAAAAAGTAAAAATTGCTTCTTCTAACAAATTATTTCTACCACTAGGATTCCTTGTTCTTCATTGAGTTACTCAGTAAAAGTTGAGCATGGTTTTTCTTCCTCATATTGTCTTCTTTACCATCATCATCAGCCTAATCATCTTCAATGGTAGTAAATATCCTTTTTATTCCTATGTCTTTTACTAAATTCTTTTTGTTTTTGGATCTGTAATTATCACTCAAAATTAACACTATATCTGCAAGTATTTTACTGTTTTTTCCCCTTTTTTTAAAGGATATTCAGCGGTGATTTATGAAGATGGATACACAGTGAAAACAGTATTTGATGGGAACAAACATAACATATTTCCTTATTCAGTGGTTCCTGGGCCAGGATCTCATGAACTCCTTCTTCTTGATTCATCCAACAGTGTTTTTTACTCACTCTCTCTTCCACTTTCTCAAGGTGTCCTTTCTAAGATTTTTTTTTTTTGGCTTCATTTATGTTTAATTGTCTTTTTAGTTTTGGAATATAAATTATTGGGAAAAAACGGTTGTAATCTATTTAAAAGTTTCTGGAGTAGTTGCTTAATTGTGGTATAATTGTATACTTGTATTTGAGTACTAATTAAGGTGAAAATAGACAATTTGTCATGTTCAAATATTAGGGGAAAAAAGTGGAAAAGAACAATGGGGTATATTGTTAATCAATTTTCTTGAGTAGTTGATATGTGCTATATATATTTGAGGTGATAGTAGGCCCTTTACCATTTTCATAGATAGAATTTGATACATCATACATGAATTTCAATTATTCTTTAAATAAAATCGATGGCTTATTTTGTAATTTATGATAGAAAAAAACAAGACAAACAACAACAAAGCCTTAGTCCCAAAATAATCTGGGTCCCAAAATAACCTGGGTTGGCCAGATATGATCATTATACAGAATCGCAAAAATCGTTTGCCCAGTTTTTCTCCCTCCATATTTCCCAATTTAAAAACCTCACATCTATAATAACAACTTTCATCAGGTTTGCTTTGGTCTTATGTGCCATAGTCGTTTTCTTGTCTTCTTCTTGTTAACCTTATTTCTTAGCCTAAAACTCTATGCCATATAGCAATGCTGGCTAATTGTGATACGGTAGAATTTTCCCTAAGTCTTTGTGGTATACATTGGTCCCAAAGAAAATTTGAAGCTCATTTCCACTTTAACCACCCTGATTTGATCCTATGAGAAACATCCTCATTCAATTCACAATATTTTCAGATAATAGATCCTAGATATCGAAATGAGTCAGAACTTTGAACACTCATTCCATTTTTGATCGAGTTTGCCCTACTACTTCCTCTCCCATTGAATTTACATTCCAATTATTCCGTCTTACTTCTGCTTAACTTAAACAAACGAGATTCTATAGTCTTTCTCCATAATTCTAACTTACTTTACACTCTTTCTTTTGTCTCGTCAACTAAGATAATATCATTTACAAAAATCATACACAATGGTATATCGTCTTGAAGTGGCCTTGTCAATTCATCCATGATTATGGCAAAAAGGAAAGGGCCAATTGTGGAACTTTGGTGTATTCCAAGTCTGATAGGGAACTCTTTAGTTTTTTCTTCACTAGTCCTTGCACTTGTGCTAGCTCCTACATACATATCTTAAATTGTGTCAATACATTTATTCGGGATGCCCTTACTTGTTAAGACCCACCAAAGCAGTTCACGTGGCACCTTGTCATACGCCTTCTTCAAATCAATGAAAACCATATTCAAATCCAAATTGGTTGGTTCTTCTATACCTGCACACTCCTTAAACTTTCTTCAATCACTTGCTCCCATAGCTTCAAAGTATGGCTCATTAATTTGATCCCTCTGTAATTGGCACAATCCTGTACACCCCCTTTTGTTTTTATATTATACCTCCCAATTTTGCTTTCACCCAAGCTTATCCACACCTCAATAGGAACTTCATCCTATCCAATTGGTTTCTTGAATCCATCTTTTTCAATGCCATTTGAATTCTCATGAAAACTCAATTGAACATATTTTGAGTAACACTTATATTCCTGATTTTCTTGCTACCTACCTTCATTGAACATGTTAGTGAAGTATGGTCTCCATCTATCTTTTTTTTCAATATTGTCAACCAAGACCCTTTGATTTACATCTTTCACACACTAAAATGTCCCAATATCTCGAGACCTTTGTCTCTCATACGTGCAATTCTGTAGATGTCTTTTTTTCCCTTCTTTAGTGTCCAATCCAGCATAGAGGTTCTGCTCTAGCTTCACATATAGTCTTCTTGGCTTCTCTTTGAGCATCCTTGTGTTTCTCGTAATTTTCATCTCCCTAATATTCTATAGCATTCTCGTTTGCTCTTCATTGCTTCCTTAAATTCTTCGTTCACCAGGATGTGTCCTTATCCGGCAGCATGCGTAGTCCTTTAGATGCTCCCAAAACCTCCTTCGCTACTTTTATTTTATGCATCATCTTTGTCCATATTGAGTCTACATATGAATCAATGTTTATGAGCCAAATATCTTCCCTCGACATCTTATCCACAAGATCATGCATTTTCTCCTCTTGAAGTTTCTACCACTTAATTCGAGGCTCCACTTTTGGTCTTTGTTTCCTTACATATCCCTTGCGTCAGAAAATCATATTCCTTGCGGGAATCCTTGCATATTAATCATACGTGCAATTCTTACCCCCGAGTAACCCTAGCATACTTATCACTACAACTGGATCTATGAAGTGCAGTGTGTCGCTGAGTAGGGGGCACCCCTGTGAAATTCATGCCCATGGTGTGTGGCCAGATTTCACAGCTGGCTGCCACAAGCTTACCGCCAACCCATTCTCCTTTATACGGGCTTGGGACCAGCGATGAATGCCACAAAAGTGACACTCACAGGTGGAGTTAAGAGAAAACAAGACAAGAAGGGGGAAAAATTGTTGTGTTTAGTTTGATTAAGGGGAATTTGAGAGGAATTGTTTACTCCAAGTAGCATAGTTGATAATGTGTGTTGTTCTTATGAGTAATTTATTCTTTCATTCCAAATTTCATACTGGTTTTACCCCGTCTTTCAGAGAGTTTGCTGAACAAGTTTTCTGGAAATGGGGTGTCAAAGTACTCTGATGGTGCTGCAAGTTCAGCTATGTTTAATAAACCCAGGAGCTTTACCATTGATTTCAAGGGTAATGTATATGTTGCTGATAGAAGCAATCATGTTGTTCGAAAGATTAGTGATTCAGGTTTGTTTTACTTGTCTGTTGTTTAATTCAAATAATGTTCCTAAACTTTCTTGCATTCGATATGTCACAGTACGAGGACTTTCTTTCTTTAGTAGACCACTCTTATAAATATGGAAAAAAAAACCCTCTTTTAAACTACATCAATCATTAATAAATGACTATTTTGAAAATGTAAACAAAAAAGGTCTTGGTGAAGATTAGTTAATAACTTATTGCATTAAAAATTAATTAGTTATTCTTTAGTTTTAATGTAAATTAATTGTATTGGATTTTTAACCTTGTGCATCAATAAAAATAACCAATCCATCTAAAATAAAAATTGTATTGGAATTTGGAGTTTGTTCAGTAAGTAGGTACCTTTTTTTTTCCATTTATAATTGTTTAAAAAATCGAGTATTGCTTGATTACTACCTAATTTTAATGATTTTCATAGTGCATTATTATAGATGTTAGGTAATCATTCAAGCAATCATCATGGCATCTTTTTTTATTGTGCTCAAAACTACACCAATGTGGCTGTGTCCCCATTCTTCAAATTCAAGCTTCAACGCTATAAACATTAGATGCAATGGGAAGTGACCTTTCAATTTCACATATTTCCTTAAAACTTATGCTTTCCCAAGTTTGCCATGAAAAGTTCTACATAATCCTCAACATACATAAAACATATCTTCCGAAATTTTGTAATTATTTTTGGGTTTCGGTCACAGAAAATATTCTGATGATTAACAAACAAAGTTTTGTCCTTTGAGACTGAAAAGAATGGACTGCAGCTTGGAGCTTAAGATAAATTAGTACAAAAGCTTGCCAAAATTTTTGCTGAAAGGACATCGTTAATCTATATAGCATGAAAATTTGTGTACATGTATATCTTAGGCCAAGAGTATATATTTTTACTTCTTTTCTTATGAGCCTTGTATAATAGCTAGGAATTTTATATTGTATGTGCCTAATGAATTCATATCCCCTTCAAATTATCATCATCATCTCCTCACTGAGGTCTGAGGTTGCATAACTTTTCTGGCTAAGGATAGAAATAGCCAATGAGATTCGCGGGGGGGAGTTCACGGTGCTTAGGGAATTGAGCATTCAAAGTGAACTACATTGGGAGACGAGCACATGAGAAACACAAAGACCTTGCTGTATTTTCCACTTAGCCATGAAAGTGCACTACTCCATAGATGCTATAGTAGTATACTCATGCTTCATTTACAATAATCCATGACATTGTCCTAAAATGAAAGCTATACAATCAAATGACTATGGCCTCTTTGATATCAGCTAGTAGTTACCTTAAATCAAAACAACTAATGTATCAAGTTATCAACTATTATCTGATTGCAAAATGAGACTATTGCAAGACAGCAAGAGCTTATTATGATTGCATTAATTCAGTGATTTTTATTTCTTTTTGGTAAAATTAGTAGATGCCAAATTTTCTTTTTGTTGAATATGGCTTCTCCTTTTTTTTTTTTTCAATCTGAAATCTATAAAGACAATTTTATTTTTGTGTTTGGGAAATCTATTTTGATCATCTAGACTACAAATCCAGGCTTTCCTGGAGACAGGCCAGCTTTTGAGGTTCCCCTTTCATTTACTTCCTCAGTCCCTAAATGTTTGCTATTTATTTCTCTTTAGGATGTGCCCAAATCTTTGCTACATTTCCTTTTAAAGCATATAGTTCCACACATGTTCTCTCTACTTTTACAGCTACCCAAAATAGTACGTACCTATCCAATTCAACTTTAAAAAAAGTAAAGGTACCCCAAATGTTGCAAACATTTAGAAACCAAGGAAGTATATGTGTACATGTGTAATGTATTCATGTGTCCTATGGAAATGCCTTTTGATTGAATACCCATCCTAGTCAAAGATGATAAAACTGGTACAGAATTGAGAGAGAATAAAGATAACTTTATTGTAAGCAAGTACTCATTGCACTTTATAAGAGAAGCAGCATTACATTTACATCACTTATATACAAATTCATCAGCAACTAATAGCCTTCTATTACATTAGATGTTGTTATTCTGTATAATTAACTAGAGTAGCTGTCACTGTATGCTGCGACTAGGCTTATTAGAGGAGTAGCTTTTTTTCTTGGACTGAATATTATGCAGATCACCAACAGTTCTTTTGCTGTTACTTCCTGCTTATATCAACTTTTTCTGAACCTTAATTTAAAAGATACCTTTGTGATCAAATACTTTGCTACACCTGACTTCTGTGGTATGAATTTATATGATCATTGGCTCAATACTTCCAACGGGAGTAATATCTTTAGGCAATCAGAAGGTGGTAGTAGTAAGACGCAATCCAGTAATACATAATTCAACTTGCTCTCTGAGACAATTGCCAGAAAGATTCTCAGGATTTTGACATTGCTAAAAGCTTTTGGCAGAAGTGTGACAGATATCTTTTCTTTATGCATTCATACTTACAATCATTGGCTTTAGTTTATAATTGAGTTTCTTAAACTTAAACATTTGTGTTGTATTGAAAGGTGTCACTACTATAGCGGGAGATTACTCAAAATCACCTGGCCGTGTTGATGGGCCTGGAAGAAATGCAACTTTTTCTACAGATTTTGAGCTAAGCTTTGTTCCTGAGATATGTGCTCTGTTGATCTTGGACCATGGGAACAATGTGATCCGCCAGATCAATATAAAGCAGGAGGATTGTGTTTATCCTGGATCTGGTAATCTAATTTTCAGTGCTATTTCAGATTAGGGTTCTTCTGCACTTGCTTACTCTCCAAAGAATATCCAAGCTTATGGTCATCAGCCCCCCTTTTTTTAGCTTTTTGATACTGAACCTCTGTTCCGTTTCTCCTTGATTAATGGCATTCTTGGTTTTTTTTTTTTTCAATTTTAAGAACTGTCAAAATTTTATGTTTCGGCCCTTTATTTTTATTTTCTTTGCTAGGAGGTTTGGGGTCAGCAAAAGTGTGGATTTTGGCGCTTGTAGTTTCGTGCTTAGCTGGTATGCTAACTGGATTTGCAATCCGTCCTTACATAATTCGATCTGTAAGTATTGTTCTTTTTTGACATCATAAGCTCGGACGTCTCCTGCCTTTTTCTAAGAAACTTTTCTGTAGACAGGAAGTATTCAAACTCCTCAACAGCAAGTCATGGACAACTTACCTAATGAATCTGGCGAAACAAGCACAGATGTTTTGCTTCGGCACCAGAAGCGCAGCTGTTAGTCCAGCACTCCGATTTCTGAACCAGCTTATTATGCTGTTTTTCTCTCACCTCTCTCTTATGTTTAGTTTTAGGCCGAAGAGGGTTGATTCTAGTTCTGGTAGTGTAACTAAGGAGTATGTTTCTCTTTTAGATTCTGACAACTCAAGTAATTCAAAGTCTGATTGTGTTTTGTCCCAAAAATATGATGACCAACTGAAGGAACTGATGAACCCTAGTGGAGATCTGGGATCAAGTAACATGATTCACGGCATATTGAAGGACGAGGATGTCGGGGAAAGGGGAAACCGTCATGGGATGGTTGATTCTCTGATGAAAGCCAATATGGAAAGCTTTGATCAAGATGCATCGACTGCACTCGGGGAAGCCTTCCTTGGGGTCTCTACTGTAGTCAAGAGGAGATAAGCTTCTTGCACTCTATGGTTGTGAATAACTTTGAACTCTTTTTTTTTTTTTTTTTTTTTTTTTACTTCTTTTGCTTCTTGTAATGACCTGCCTAATGTTTTATATGGGTTTGCTCTTTTTACTCTATGTTTTCTCTCATATTTTTCCTGAGAAGTTAAATGAATTGGTAACATAAATATTTGCTCAGCACATATTCTTGCGACAACTACGCACTTAACTTCTGACGTTTTTCTCATTATATCAGTGGTTTTTCCGGGAATCTGGAGCATCATAATTCGGCCAAAAAAAAATACTCAAGCACTTAATCTTGACTTATTAGGCTTTATTGTTGGAAATTGTTAAGAGTAAATACTGATTGGTTGGAATGACTAGCTTGCAAATATGCAAAATTACAAGCTACAAGCTCAACTATTGTGGAGGAAATGAGATTGTAGCTTGCAACCAACACATGCTTAGATCAGTAAGGGAGCTGTTCTAGCTTAACCAAGGTCTTGGGTTCGGGCCTTGGGAACATAACAATTTATGTTGGGAAAGCTTTCCCCCCAATTGGAGCCTGACCCTGCTCAAATCTGGATTAGTCGGATCCAAAATGAATTTCGGAAACCGAATAAGGACCCCTTAAAAAAAAGACATTGTAGCTTGCACATACCTTGTACGGTTGTACCTTTGTTGAGCTACAATGTTTTTGGCCCTACCATTTTTTTTGCCTTATTTTTTGCACTACGGCAAATCCAATTTGTAAAAATTGATTTCAAAGCTACAAAATTTATAATTTTTATTGTGGATACTTGTAGCTTGAAAATGTTGTATTATCTATAAATTTATCTAACCGAAATTATTTTTTTCTTATAAGCAAAAATAAGGTAAAATAACCAGATTCTAATTAGCAAGGAAATATACAAATAGGTCCAAAACTTCATTTAGCAAGTTGCCAAAAACATTTGGCTTCTAGTAAAGACTAAAAGAAATAGAATGTGTGTCTCCGTTTGTTTTGGATCAACTTGAATTATTTTTTTTTAATATAATTTGAAGATGACAATGATTAACTTCATCGAGTATTGTGATACACCCGTGTTAGAAAACATACAATATAGACTCTTTTTTTTATGTTAAACAAGACAATGATTAAATTATTACAGTATCAAATCAAAACCCCATCAAATATTGTGAATGTGAAAACCTATATAGCCTAATTGAAAACTGATTTTTGCACTCCGAAAATTAATTTCCGCACCGCATGTTTTCAGTTTTAACGCGGATTAATACTGTAAAAATGGGTTGCGGAAATAAATTTTTGGAGTGGAAACCACCAGCCAACCTAATTATATCATAAGTTCATAACGGTCCAAAATGTAAAGTAAAATTGTACAAATGACCTTATAATTTTATTTTTATTTTTTACAAAATGAATTTATTTTTTCATAAAAAAAGGCAAAAACTACCTTTATGCCAAAAAAAAAAAAAAACCCGATATTGAAGTGGGGATGATCAACAAAAATCAAGAATAGAGAAGGTGCATGTGATAAATCAATGTCACAAAAGTAATTCAATGGTGGAGTATTTGACAAAGATCGCCTATATGTAGAATTTTGGCTTTCACAAAAAAAAATTAGGGATCGTAGATCCAAAATTTAGGGGGGAAATGAGAGAAAATATGATCCTTGGAAATTATGGATAGATGATCACTTGGACTTGTGATATAATGAACAATATATTACTAGCTTCAATATACCAATATTCATAGGGAATTGACATTTTTTCTTAAACAAAAAGCTTTGATGGGTTAACAACGTAACCATCACCGCGAGAAATACTATTTCATTACTCCTACTTCAAAAAGGGATCACGATATCGATCTCTATGGTTTTTGAAGGAACGATAGATAGGACATTATATGTGCCAAGGAATTGAAGATCTCCGGACTATTTATGTATACTAAAAATTGCGGGTGTAGCCTGCTCTGAACCGAATATTGTGCTGATTGAATGCATCCATGGCATAATTAGTCGGTCTAATAACTGACTCACGCTGTCCCTCTTCTTGAACCGCCCCGAACACAACCTCATTGGTTTTCTCGCAGCTTTGCTCGTAGTAAGTCTGAGGTTTGGATGAGTGATGCTGATGTCGGTACTGATGTTTTTCAGGTTTCTGCTGTTGCTGTTGCTGGAGTTGCTGCTGTTGCAGGAACTGTTGCTGTTGCTGAAATTCTGTTTCCCAACCACTGTAGAAAACCCGGCTTTGTCGCAGTTGTTGCTGCATTTTTTCTGCATCTTTAGACATGAATGCATAGGTTTTCTTTGGGGTAGGTGCCCTAGTTTCAATTGAAGGAGGTTCTTCTTCTTTAGGTATCTCATAACTCTCTGGTGATTGCCAACTACTGAGTTGTTGATACTGTGCTGGATTACTGAATTGATAAGCCACTGGTTTTCTTTTCAAACCTGGAATTATACCACCAACTATGTCCATAGCTGATCTGCCAGCATTGGCAAGTAACTTCCCTAGCGATCCGAAAAACCCTTCTTCTTGCTTCTCTACATCATCTTCATTCGGGATCAATGGAGGTCTCACTGATTTCAATGGCATCTGGTATGCACTGGGTGTAGTGTTTTGAGCAACTTTGACATCCTATAACAAAGCTGATGTATCAAATAAAATATATACATTTAAATTGCAGATTTACTCAAGTTTTTACTCCATGCGTAACATTAGTTATTAGTTACTCCCTCCGTCCAATATTAATTGCTCCATTTTGACCAAAACTGTGGTCAAAATGGAGCAATTAATATTGGACGGAGGGAGTATTACCAATACAAAGTCTTGGATACATCTGACGTAGAGTAATTCATTGTACACCGATTTTAACCATAGGTGTCACTATATGTACTGTAACGGTGACTATATACAGATAAATAGTACTCCGTAATATGATAACAAAAGTCACTATATATTAAAGTATATTCCTACTTAAAAAAAGGTCTCTACATTGATATGAAAAGCAACTATATAAATTATTGTGCACCAGATGCATCCAAAACTTTATATACTATAGAAATTGGGAAGGAGCAGTTCTTACATTCTGTGAGGATACAATTGAGCCAACTCGCCTCTGCAATAAGGCCAGCATGTAGCCGAAAAAACCAGCAGCAAGAAGCACAGCGATTCCTGTAATAATGATTCGAAAAGATGAGGTAAAGTTTTCCCACCACCAAAACAGGTAAATTCAAACAAACAAAACTTTACCAAGAGGAAAGCCGCTTTCATATTGATAGGCACAGTCATCAAAATGGAGCTGAATTTCCCTGATCGCACGATTTCCCCTATCAATGACTAGTAAAGAACAACTGCTTCCAACATAAACAACATCAAAGTCGTTGGAGAACTTTGCTTCATCACTTGGTCCATCAACATGACCTCCTCTATGATTCCACTTTCCACCAGCAATTGTTGTGACACCTATAATTATAAGCTCAATAAGTCTAAATGTTCTACTGCTGACATATTATGATCCCACAATTGTTCAAACAGTGTTACCGAATTTGCAACTAAGATCGTTTCTATAATTCACAAATAGCCCAAAATTTGCTTATTTTAGTTCTCAATTGGCAGAGTTTGAGGAATTAGGTTCAGAAGGTACATGGACATACATCACATATTTTATGAGTTGCCAATCAAGTTCTATACTTCTATAACCAGGGGTGACTGGTGAATCCACATTGCCCCAAGTGGGGTCCCTTGACCCCACTTTAACCTGAATGTGAAAAAATTCTCTTCTAAAATATAGAATTTTTATAAAAATCCTATAATTGTGATTAGTTGACCCTAATATAATTTATTAAATGAATTTTGAACCCACTAAACATTTTTCCTTGCATCCGCCACGGTCTATAACCTACGCTAAGTCACTAACAGCCTGTAATGGATGTATTATTGATTTCATACAAGTCAATTATCTCAATTTGAAAAGACAACAAAGTATAAAATCATGCATATCATATTCATGAGTCCATTCTATCCTATATCATCCAGCTTGGCAATCATCATAAATTTGTTTGAAGCATCCACAAATGTTGAATATACCTGATTCACCGACTTTCCTTATCGCCATATTCGTAGTGTCTGCAACATAAATGTTTCCCCTGTCATCAACAGCAGCACCCTTAGGATGGTTCATCCTCGCCTCCCGGTGTTTCCCATCTACATGTCCAGAGTACCCATCAGCTGATCCGGCAACCAGCTTTGGTCTACTATCTGCATTATTATTATCATGAAATCATGAATCAAATTCAGCATCCATCCAAATAAAGAAAGCACATGCACATGTGCACACAATGTACACTACTACATAAGGAAAGAGGGAGATGGGAGGTGTAATAAACAATCAAATAAGAATAAAAATTGGAATCCAAAGCAAATCATCCCATGAATGAAAAGGGGGTTAACTAAAAGAGAAAAGGATAAAAAAATTTAAGGGGTAAAAACCCCACTACACCAACTCATAAGTTGTTGTGGCATTAGCATAATCATGATTAAAATTGTGCTTCAAGATAAAAAAAAAGCCACTCAGGAAAGTGTAAAGTGCATTCCAAATTTCCAACCAAAAAAAAAAAAGGGTTTCAAATTCAATGAACTAAAAAGGCAAGCATTTACAAAATAATTTAGCTATCAATTATTGCTTGCCCATATATCATCAATCTTCTACTTCTACTTCTACTATGTATATAAATAATCAACTGTATATAATTTTTTTCAAAAAAAAAAAAAAACTTACAAAGAGAAAGAGAGGAAGAGATCCTGTAAAGATTGCTATTAGCAGAATCAACAATGAGGAGTTCTCCACTGGGTAAAAGTTCCACAGAATAAGGCTCAATTCCAAGCTTACTTCCATCAAATACAGTTTCAACATTATACCCACTTTCAAATTTCATCATTGAACGCCCAGAAATCGCTGTTAATCATCATCACATAACTCGATCAGTACTAAATATAGCCCACATTTTTCTCATAAAAAGAGGAGAGATCAAAAAAAAAAAAAATGAAGAAGAAGAGATATTACCTGTTTTGGTAGTAGCTTTCAGTGACCAAATCCATTTCATCAACCTAGCTAAAGAACTTGAGATAAAACCACTAACAAATTCTGCACAAAATAAACAAAATTATTAGCTTAAAATGTGAAGTAAATAAAATCACAATGACAAGAATTTTAGTGAAGTTTTTGAGGTGAGTTACTTACTGGCAGGTGGAGAAGAAGCTGAAACTGAAGAAAATCCAGCAAACAGAAACAAAAAACAGAGAAACAACACAAACAATTTCTTGCCCATAAGAAACTCCATTTTTTTTTGGGGGGGGGGGGGGGGGGGGGGAAATGAGAGTTGATAAAAGAAACCCAGAAAAAAAAAAACAAAAAAAAAAAAGCTTTCAAGAGGTTTGCATTATCAGTAAAAACCCTAGAGAAAGAATGTGAAGCTGGGACATAGTGAGGAAGAAAAGGTGATTTTAGCAAGTGAATCTATGGGCTTTTTTTTTTTTGGGGGGGGGGGGGTAAAATGAAATTCAAAATTGGGTTTTTTTTCTGGTTTCTTTTTCAGATTTTGAGAAAGAAAATGAGGAAAAGGGAGATTTTAATTTTGCTTTTAGGGAGGTATGAAAGATGGAAAGTGACAAGGGGAGAAAAAGAGAGAGGGAAAAGCTGTGTCTGTGTTTGTGTGGATGAGTGAGTGAGTGAGTGAGTGGGGGAGAGAGTGCAACTGTGCAAGTGTAAGTAAATGAAGTGTGTAAAAAAATGAGTAGAAGAAAGAATCTGAAGGTATTAATGGATTAGTACAACTGTGAGGTTGAAGGGATGTTTTCAACAGCAAATCAAATGGGGGAGAGATTGAGGGTGAGCTAAGCCACTTTTCAATTTTCATACTAGTTCATAATTATTAGGAAAAATTATAAAAAAATAAGTCAATCTTTAGCCGATTTTCTCAAATTAAGTCAACATTTTGATTAAGTCAAAATAAGTCAATCCAATATTCATGTCTTCTCAAATTAAGTTTTTTCACTATTTACTTATTGATCAAATTAACATTTTCAATGAAAACCCATAAAAACAACAACATATTACTGCATCACTTTGATTTTTCATTGAAATTATTAACTTACTCCACCGATAAATTTTACAAAAAAAAAAAAAAAAAAAAAACTTAATTTGAACATATATCTGTAACAGGTTTGTATACTGGTCATATCTCAAGAAGTTAATACAGAGGAGAGAGGGGAAATATCATAGCAATTCTGTTAGGAGTGAAGTTCGAACCTTCACACATGTTGTGAAAGGTGGGCAAGCTCCCCACTGAGTTTTACTCAAGTCCTCATTAAACCCATAACATGTCATACTAATCTACATAGTATTTTTTTTTTTTTTACAAAATAAGGTAGATTGTGTCCAAATATGCGGTTTCACTGACATAAATATTATGTTGACATTGTCCGGAGACCAGAGAGAGTTGGGGAGAAGATTTGTGTTTGTGAGAATCAAACCTCACACCTCGAGAATACAAAGTGACCTTTTGTGCAACTGCACAAGAAGTCAATCCTGATATGAATATGTATTATATTATCTTGTAGTCATATACTCATGTACTTCATTCTTTCGAAATTATTTATTTATGGGCAATGGGGAATGACTAATATTTATAATAGATCAAACAACACTTTCAAGAAAATAATGTCACAAAGATATTACATCTCATTTGATTCGGCTCAAAATATACTTTTTTTAATATGTAATTTTAATAATTTTTATTAAAAATATATAAATGTATTTTCATTTAAAAATGTATCTCAAAAGATGAGAAAAAGTGAATGACGCGACGGGGGAGTATAAAGTAACTTGCCAATTTTTTTTATTAGTTCGTTTTTCATGTAAGCGATTATAACTTTATTATTATAAGGTGTGATCACACTCCTTATAGAAATAACTTTTGTTCATTAATAAGAGTAAACCTCATTTATGTAACCTTATCCTTCATTTATTTCATAATAATTGCAACATATTGTGAGGAGAGAATATATAATTTAAGGAGAAGAAATAGAAAGAAACTAAGAGTATAAGCTAAGGTAGATTTGTGCAATATAGCAAAATACTCCCTCCGTTCCCATTTATTTGTCTTGTTTGGAATCTTGACACTATTCATAAGATGAGAGAATCTTCTAAATTACTCTCAACATATAAAACATAATATCGTCATATAGGGTCTTGTTTGATTCGTCTCAATGAGTACATTATTAATATCCAATTATGATAATTTTCACATATATACAACAAAAGATATTTATGGTCAAACAAATACATTGGCATATGTGCAAAATCAAATAGGACAAACAAATGGGAACGGAGGGAGTATATTACTCTTCCAAAATTTTAAAAATAATAGCAATTAATATAGAATGAAGTGTTTTCCCAAAAAATTAAAGTAACCTAACTAATTATGCAAGGTAAAATCAATTAATCCAAAAGAAATATAATTCTATTTTTTTAACAGGGTAATTTCTTTATGGCAAACCATTTCCTTCTATATCAAAGTTAAAAAATCTAAAATGAGAGTTGTTTTGATTTCTTCTTTTAAACTCATAGACTATGCTTTTAAGACTGATGAGGAAAGAGTAGTTGCTTTTCTCTATGAGAATCACTTTTTTCTTTAAAGAGAGAAACTATAATGCCCACTAAAAAAAATCAAGACTCAATACAATACAACACAAAAATGACAAATAAAATTTAGAAATAGGGACAAGAAATATTAAGGGTCAGTTTACTTGTGTGTAAAAAGTTTTCGATGT
This sequence comes from Salicornia ramosissima, assembly GCA_951394345.1. Classification (NCBI taxonomy): domain Eukaryota; kingdom Viridiplantae; phylum Streptophyta; class Magnoliopsida; order Caryophyllales; family Amaranthaceae; genus Salicornia; species Salicornia ramosissima. The sequence continues at coordinate 48,897,508 of OX596240.1, read as the reverse complement.
AAAATATTTTTCCATTCCATGGAAAACTCATTTTTATAGAAATTTTCCAATATTTACTTGAACGGAAAACATGTTTTACTCCCAATTTTGGGGGAAAATATTTTCAATATGGTGTAAAATGAGTTTTCAGCCCAAGTTTTACATTTTTAATTTTCAGCCTAAATAAACGGTGTAAAAATGGGAAAAAGTATTTTCACAGAAAACATTTTTCGTTATAGTAAACGGAGCATCATTCTTATATTGAGCCATTAACTTTCTCTTGACACTTGTTTATAATTTTTTTAAGGGGGTCCTTATCCGGTTTCCAAAATCCATTTTGGATTCGACTAATCCGGATTCGAGCAGGGTCAGACTCCAATTGGGAGGAAAGCTCTCCCAACACAAAATGTTGCGTTCCCAAGGCTCGAACCTGAGACCTAGGTAAGCTAGAACAACTCCATTACCAGCTGATTTAAGCATGTGTTGGTCTTCTTTATAATTAGGTCATCCTTCTTCTTTTGTTACATGCTTAGAGAGTTGAAATTAAACATAAGCTGATGGTCATTACCATTACACATTCTTGTTTTTTATAAAACTCGTGAATAACAAGGTAATAACAAATTTTTAGAGGCGAATAAAATATTTTTATATAATATAATGTCCACCTGATTAATATTGTATATTTGTATACATTGGCCAACTTTGTGTCACACGATTTGTGTGATACACCCCACTGATTTTTGTGCATTCCATGTGCTAATGGATGTGCATTTTCATCTACGGTTTTTCTTAGTTTAGTATAGTATTTGTGTCATAATATAAATCATTAACGGCCCGTTTGGTTGTCAGTTATAAATCATGGTAATGAGAATGAATTTATAACTAAGGGCTTGTTTACTTCAGATTATATTCAGTTAATCTCTATTCAGTTCAGTTCATCTCTATTTAGTTCAATTAATACAATTCTATTCAGTTCAGTTCAGTTCATCTCTATTAAGCTAATGTAAATGAGCCCTAAATTTGGAAGGGAAATCAAAATTCATTCCCATGGTGGTGCTACATTAGCCCCAATTTATCTAATTTTCTTCACAAATATCCATTTCCATCAAATACGACTATCCTCAATGGTAATGGATGAGAATGAAAAATTAGTAGAAAATTAAAGCTTGTGAATGAAAATTTGTTTTCCATGGAGATTATAAGGTTCCCCCTTCACAAAATTACACTATAAATTCATTAATATTACCATAATTTATTACCAACAACCAAACGGGCCGTAACATTATATTCTTGTTTGATTAACCATTACAAAAATAGTACGTAACATGGTTTTTTTAATTATTATTATTAGATATGATAAGTAAGTCACCAATATATTACCACATTGACTGATATAAGAATTTAAACTTTTGATTTTAAAGACCAAAAATGAAATAACTATACCTTGTTAAGATTGATATTACCAAAATAAAAATAAAAAATTGATCAATTTTAACCCCCATTTTTCATTATTCATGCATTGAAATTGGATAATGAGCCTCGGCATTATATATGGGATGTTATGGAAAATCCGCCAAAGTACTTAGAGATTGTTTGGTTGGACCATCTTTTTCCTAAAAATTTAGATTTGAATTTCTAAAAAAATAGCTAAATCACCTTTTGTTTAATTGACAGTAAATAACAAAAGCATAGAATATTAAAATTTCAAGGTAAATTGAAATTCTATAAAGTATAAGAAATTATTAACCCAACTCTGCCTTTGTGAACGCAAATTTTTAGCCTTGGTTTAATTTTTTTTCATTTCCCATGAACGATGATGTACGACTTTCTATAGAAATTAAATTTCTATGATGAACCAAACGAGCTCTTAAGACATCATTATCAGCAAACCCAAAATAAAAGATTCACAGATTTCTCTCTCATCCACATCACTCAAACCTAATCATTTGTAATTTAACTCTCAACAACAAACCACAAAAAAAGTTCACCATTGTAAATATAGTTGTTGGGAAGTTTTTTTTTAAAAAAAAAATTATATCAATATGGGTGTCTACTTGTAGAGAATTTAAAAATATGAATTTTGGTTTGATTAGTTTTTTTTTTTACAATATACAATTTAACTTATTTTAATTACAAATAGGAAATTAAATTTAGTTTTTTCTCTCTCCTCCCCTCTCTCCTCTCTCCTGCGTGGCTTATGCTGATTGGTGTTGAATTTGTTTTTTTTGGTTCAATTGATTTGCAAATTAGTTTGGAAAACCAAACTTTTGCAAAATGGTTTACAAACAAACCATTTATTGTTTGTTGATAAGAACAAAAAAAAAATGGTTTGGGGTTTACAAACCATTTTTTGGTTTGTTGTTAAGCATGCTCTTAGTGTTGTGAGTTGAAGATGAATAGTTCCAATACACTAAATCAAACGATCTTTCATTTGACTATATTTTTCTTTCTATGTAAAACAATAAAAAAAAAGTCAAAGTGATCGAATAAACATGACAAAAATGGAGTATATACTTATATGGCAAAGTGATCAAAGTGCTAACTATTGTTAGGGTAAAGCTCCCTCATATGTGGGTAAAAAAAAGGGCAAAAATGTCATTTTGAGATATGATGATGAGTAATATGCAGACAAAAAGACTGCTATGATGTTATCACCATCACATCTGTTATCAAAACCATGTGCAACCTACAACTCAGCCATTCCCTCATGTGGACCTGCAATGCTTACATCTCCCATCCACCCACAGAAGCAAATTCTGTACTTGTGAGTCCACATCAACACAAAACAAGTTGCCCAACCATATACTTAAACCTGACCCAAAAACCGACTCAAGATTGACTCCAAAATAACACTAACCGACGCGTTACCGACCAAACAACCCATTTTACCAAACCCACAAAGTAGAATTTAAAACCCACTTTTGAGGAAATCCCATTTTTGACTGAATCCCATTTTTGACTGAAAACTCCTTTAATACTGACTGACCAGTTACTGACCTGATCGACCGATTCGCCAGGTATACCGATGTACTATAAAAGTTACTCCCTCCATAATAAAATAACTACAACGATTTGACCTATTTATGTCAAATCGTTGCAGTTAATTTGTTCAAAAGGGGTACTAGTATTGAATATGGAAATTAAGGAGAAAAATCAACCAAAAACCAATAGTACACAGTATTATTATATAAAAAAGAACAATAATAGCCGTTTTTTTGCTACTTCTTTCATGGAAAATCCCTCTACTAGGTTGTCCATGTATAAAAAAAGACATTTACAAAAGGCAAAACATACAAGCCCACTCCAAACAGCAGTTAGTAGCAATTTGCATATTATGCACTAAACACGCATAAACTCGCTTCGTTTTCTTTTCTCTTGTTTTCTTTTTTTGGGATTTTGATTCAATGAGAAAGTGGAAGATACCGAATATGTCCGCTACATCTTTTGTTAGCAAAGAACATCCTGTTGACCTCTACCGAAATTCAAGATCAAGTAGGATATCCCAATGTTTTTGTT